>OV815275.1:56500295-59354045 GCA_929108145.2 Limnephilus rhombicus | reverse complement strand
CGAAAGACGAGCCATTCAAAGGCTTATATGTATATAAAATTTCGTGGTTATTTTTAATAATAAAATTTGAATGCATATTTTATCATCTTTTGAGAACAGTTTTTAGTTTTCAGTTTTTAGTTGTAGTTCACAAATATTTCATTTATTTGGATTTCATTGCAAAGCAAAATATTTTTAACTACTGACGAAATATACCCAAATTTTTAAGGGTTGGTGACTTCTTGCACAACGATTTATCTCATCAGAAACAAAAGCACGTTTGTTCGTATTTCTAGCCAATTTCATACACCAGCCTTATAAATACTTGGTTGGCCAGGTTCACAAAAATATTATTGAAAATACAACTATCATTCGACCTCAATCAGACTTGTTCGGGTCCGCTTGTATTTAGCCATTTACCATCACCATGTCACATCACTCACTGGAGCGTTCTGCTTTATAACATATTTTAACGTTGAGTACTTGGGAATTTTCATGCCTTCGGTTCGGAAATTTAAATCATCCATCCGAATATGGTGATATATTAATTTCTAAAAGTGTTAGAGAGCCATTAAATGCACATGTATTAAAGGTATTTACAAATTTGGTATTAAAAATAAGGATCTCGTCGCTTTAGTTCGTATTTGTCCAACAGACCATTGGAAAATTTTTCAGGAGGAGAAGGTTTTCTTTAATTATTTCAATAAAACATTATGATAGTTGTTTAAGATAAAGCTATTTCCGTAAAGGTAAAGGTCCAATTAGTTTAAATAATTCTTAGTTCAGTGATTAACTATCATTTTTCACACTTTGTTTTTAATTTTAAAGTGGAGATTGAACAAAAACTAAAATGGTCTGTTGGACAAATAAGAACTGAGGCGACGATCTATCTATATTATAAATTATAATAATAAAAATATAATCTATGTCACATAATAATAAAAATAAACCAAATAATAAAAATAAGAAGATTTTTTTTTAAATAATTACGGAAACAACTGGAAAATAAATACGTTGATATAATTTATTGTGCGTAAAAAATAAACAGCACACACTAAATAAATTAAACATGAAACTAAACTTACAGTTACAAATTGATGCTGTTAATTAATATCCAGGACTTTATAAACGCGTTTGTCCACAGAAGATAACAGGCATGCAATGTTGTAGGGAGGCAATATGCCCGAAATGATTAGGTGAGGGATGAAATTTTTGTATGAATTATTTGTAGGGCAACTCAAAAAAATATGATTGAGGTCCTCTTCACCAAGACGACATTCACATATCGCAAAATTTTTAACATGAATCCTTTATCAGGTGAACATTGTGGCAGCAACGCCCTATCCGCATGCGGCAAATGAAGGATGTTGAGAATTTGTTCAAAGAGTGTCTGGAAAACCATGGTTTTGAAGGAATCGTTGGATGTATTATGAAAAAATTATATCCTTTCGTTTTACTAGATTCATCCCAATGTGAAAATCTTTAAAATTATGTTAAAAATGCGTGCTAATTACCCATTTGATGAATATTAAATATTGTGTTTACTTCTATGTTTTGTCTATAACCCATTTTATAATCACAGATATAATTTTAATTTCGAACATGCATATTTAAAGAAATATTTTTAAAAAAAATTTTAAATATCTCTTCGAGTTGGCCACATTTTGTCCAGCGAACGCTCGAGGGTGTTTGTAAATTGGCCAAAAATGCTCCAATGGTATAGCATATTCTAACACAATGATTCCTCCTAGGAAGTCTCTTTTCCGATTTCCTTTTGGTTCAACGGTCATTCGCTTTCATAGATGTTTGATCGTAATCATATTTTCTCAAATTTCAGGCCGAAGAAGGTGTCTCGGTGAGGCCCTCGCTAGAGGCTGCATGTTCCTGTTCTTCTCTGGCGTTATGCAGCGTTTCAAGATCGTGACCACTGATGGGGTTATGCCCATTGTCAAGCCAATCATCGGCATCACCACCAGCCCACCCAAGTACCACGCCAGTGTTCTGCCCAGGATCGAGGTCTTATAAGCGCCCCACTGTGTTGAGACTTTACTTGTGCGTTTCACTCTTAGAGTAACTCTTTGGTCCGGTTGTTTGATCATCTGCCAAATTAACGAATCAAGTCATCAATCAAATTTTAAGTCTGATGGTTATCAAAACAGAAATGTATTCCTTTCAAATTGTTTATCATACGCTTTAATTATTTTATTGGAGTTGATAGTCGATTTGGTGACATAGACAAACGTGACGGTTGGTTAAATAACCGGACAATAGAAACGAACTCTTAGAGCGGGACTACTAAGTAATTCTACTCTTTGATTAAAACTTTCCAAGTAATTTAATTTTTGGGTAGATTACATATGAAGTAATCGTCTCTTTGATTAGATTTTTCAAAGTAATATTCTGTGTGGTGTAAAACTTTTGAATGTACTCTTTGAGTAGAATTTTTTTTTTAAATCCACATTTCTCTTCGGGTATCAATGTCCAAGTATAACACCTACAGAGGTCTGAACCGGCAAAGTTTTTACAACACTTTTTTTTGTTTTTTTTTGTACTTGTTTAATCTTTTAAAAAAACATACGAGGAGAAAGCAATTATTCTTGGAAATATGCAAATTTTGTAACAATATGCCTACATGTATTTTTGCTATCGTTGTTAGGGAATACTTTACAACAAATTTTATAAGACAATATCCATAATTTTACCATTCTAGAAAGTAAATGTAATTTTTTATTATTCCGATATTAACTGTCTTCGTTAGGAGTGCCTGCGTTCATATCACATTGCGATTATTAATTATATTAATATTTCTAGACTCACAAAGATTTTTTTTGGCTGTTTGTGATTTAAATTTTTTTTATAAGGTCCGCTGAGGGTTTCCACACCTAAGTTCAAATTTTACTCCACCCATTAGGAAGAAATTAAATATCATTATTATCTAATTTATAAGAACGCAGTTTGTATGAAATTATTTTATCCATATTCCCAAATTAGCTACTTTAACTACTGTAATAAAAAATGTGAATGTATTTTTTGACTTGAATAGTATTTACATAATTGAATAAACTAGTATTATGGAATATTTTTATGTTATTTCTATGATAAACTAATGACTGACCTAATACATTACTGTGGTGACACTAAATAACCGATTTTAGAGGAGAGTAAGAAAATATTTTTGATTGTTTCGATGGAGCTGGCAACACCGTAATGCTTCTACTTAATCAAGCATTACAATATGCCCTAATGATGGACACTGTAATGCTGTCCGAAACTTATTATTGATTAAATTGCTTCCTTGACCCCAACTGATCGTAATGTAATCATGGTTTTATTTGTGACTATGAACAAAAATCGGTCATTTTGGAGAATTTTTGAAAAACATAATCGGTCAGATAATCAAACACCCATATATCATAATATGGTACAAAAAATTTAATCAAAAATAATAATTTCGGTTGTCTGTGGTGTTTGTTATACCTGCGTGAAATTATTCACATTTTTTTTCATCCAAAATAAGAAGTGTCATTTTGAATTGGATTCATATATGTGAAGATTAATTTGATTCAAAAAGCGACAAAGTAGGTACCTACCCGTAATAAAATATTTTATCAGAAAATTATTTTAATTGTCTGTTTCGAAATTTCTTTTTTTTTTACTTAAGTTGGACACAGGAAGCCCAAAGGAAAATAATTTAACACAAGGCCTGAGTCGTCTTAGGGAATGCTGTGTGGGGGATATTTTTGTGGAAAGGAAGGAGAGGAAGTTTTGGAAAGGAAAAGGATGGGTAGGAATCTGGGAGTCTGTGTGTCCCGGAGTGACAGATGTGTGAATCCATGTGGTGCAAGGCGATGGTTTGAGAGAGTCCGGCTGGAGGGGTCAAATTGCCTCCCTCAACCAGTCTCTCTCAATCCGGCCCGCCATGCATTAGGTGGGCAGATGCATACACCACCAAGGACTAGACAAACCTCACCCCATAAACCCGGGCTCCCATGCTTCTACACCAAATGTAGCGACCCATTCGGAGTGACCCACCCAAAAATCCAATAAATGGTTCCAGAGGCGGCGGTACCCACAATGTGACATCCCATGATTTTTCATGGGTTTACGTTAATATGACCTCTGTATTATCTCAGCATATGTGTGTGCAATTTTTTTAAAGATTCAAAGTCAAAAATACCACCTTCATAAATATGGAAGTAGAACAGCAACCACGGATAGACGCAGTTAGATGATAGATGAAACGCAGATAGCCGAGCCTGTAGACACCTCCTATCTGGACTGCCCGGGCTTCACCCTCGCAAGCAAGTTCAGACCTAAAGGAGGTGTCTGTCTCTATAGTCGAGCTGACGTCAACTGTGTGCGACTGTTGAATCTGGATTCCAGATTCGACGTAATGTGGGTATGCGTCAATCTTGCCAGTACAGTAAGATTCTACGCATGTTTATACCTCTCACCGAAACTTAGCGAATCAGATGCGTCCGGACTCTTCAAACATTTAAGCGACACAATCGATGAACTCTTGCCCTGCTACCCTACAGCAAAGTTTGTGGTCCTGGGGGACTTCAATGTTCATAACGAAACTTGGTTGAAGTTCTCAGAATCAACAGACTCGGCTGGATGACAAGCGGAATCCTTTGCTACGGATTGGAGCAAATGGTTCAGGAGCCTACAAGGGTTCCTGATGTCCAGACTCACCGTTCTAATCTGTTGGACCTATTTTTAACCAATGTGCCACACGGTTACAGGATTGAAGTCACAGCGCCTTTAGGATCGTCCGACCACTGCCTGGTGACGACATCAATCCCTGTAAACTTCAGACCGCCAAACGAGAGGCTGAAGAGAAAAGTGTGCCACTATAGGTCAGCAGATTGGTTCGGTCTTCGGGTACATTTTAATGCTTTCCCGTGGTCAGCTGCCTGTTTTCGGACTTTGGATCCCTCAAGACTCCAGTTACTAATATCTACAGCCTGCATGTCGGACGAATATCTACAGCTCATATGTTGAACTAATATCTACAGAGCGTAGGTTGAACTAATATCTACAGAGCGTAGGTTGGACTAATCAGCTAAATGTGTCCAATAGTCCGATATTAGAGATTTTTACATAGGTACATACAGGGCCGGTTTTAGCACTACCAGCGCCCTGGGCAAGATTTCCACGGCGCCCCTTAACTGCAATTCAATTCCATACGAAAAAAGGCAATGGGTATAATGAAATAATCGTTTATCAAAAGAACAAACTTTTTATTTAAAAAAACTAATAAAATTTCACTTTCCTAGTGTTTCTATCGGCAAAATTGATAACCTAATAATATTCTTTGATTAGGTTTTATCAAAATCGACGTTTTCAGCAATTTCATTTTCGATTGACAAAGTTGCCAAGTTTGCCAATTTATATTGAGATATTGTCGATCGCAGATAGGTTTTTATCTTGAATGAATTGTTTCACTGTTTGCTAGTTTTTTTTATGAAATGTCTATTATTATCATTGAAATGTATTTTTATATTTCTTCGGATAATTATCAATGTGAGTTTGCACTAGGCCACTACTTACTATATGATCAATTATTTTGCTATTTCGAATGAGTGGCCAAGTTACTGGATCCGTTATATTCGGGACAACATTACTAACGTCATCTAGCATTTGTATTTGTTGTACATCACCAATGGAGACATCCTGAGCAGCATCTGTAATTGTAGCACAACTTATTCCCTCACTTCGGGAAACTTCGTACACAATCTCTTCAGCAGCTATCTGATCTGACTTGTCAGACAGAGGCTCCATTTACCGATGAATTCGTTTGTATTCCAGATGTACTCGTCGATGCCACATTCACGTCTTGATTTTTTGTTATGATATATTTATCCATATTCATGAACTTTTTTGTTTTTTGAAATTCCTTTTCTTTTTCTGCTTTTCGTTTTCTATATGTTGACCCAGATATCTTTTGATTAGAACAACGTGTTCAGACATTTTGTATTAATTAGTTAAGTAGTAATCAATAAAATCTGCAACAAATTAAATCTCCGTAAGTCGAAACATTTCTAAAAATAAATTGATTACAATAAAATTTCATTATAAGGCTATCCAGCGAGGACGACCAGAAACGCATTATATTTGGGATAGCGTTAAACATGGGAAGGAAGATCAAAAAATGTAGGTAACATTGACATGGCAGCAGAATATTTGTGAAATGTTTTACTTTTACAAGGTTATGTTTTGCGACAGTGCTTAGATTTGGATGAAAAATCACGATCATCCACTCGTTCCCGTGGGAATGAGATTTTTCCCGCATTAAAAAGTAGGTAATCTATATATTTCCTCGAGATCTATATTATCTAATAACTGAGAATGGAATCCATGTAATAGTTTTAACTTAAGATTGCTTCTGCTTAAGAGTCCCGAAATAATAGTTACACACGGATCAGTCAATTTCTCAGAATTTTGCAGCACATGACATGCAACTCAAATGCAAAGCTTCACTCCGTACATGAAAAATCGGCAACTTGTTATTTAATTTATCACTATTTTGTGAACAAAAAACTTGTTTAAATTAAATCTGTATGCGGTGAATTAAAACTACTGAATTAAAATGGTTTTTCTTTGATTCTGGCAGTACATGAATAGTCTGCAACTTGAATTTTATAACTGCTCTTTAAATAAGAGAATGATTTTCTTTCGAAATGTGTCAGCAGATGAATCCACGACTCGACTTTTACATTATTAACATTAAACTGGTTTAAATTAAATCTGTATGTTTTTTTTTCTTTATTCTGGCAGCATATAAATAGTCTGCAGCTAGAATTTTATAACTGCACGTCGAATAAGAAAACGTTTTTCTTCGAAATGTGTCAGCAGATGAATCCGCGACTGAAATTTTACATTCTGATCATAAAACTGGTTTTAAATTAAGATTGAATCTTGTTGCTCCCCAGCTTTAATTACTATTACTCTCATAACACGCGTATGGTTTTCCAACGAATTACTAATTTTGAAGAATGGTTTGAAATAAAATTTAACTCTAAATATTATATCGATTTTCTTCGAAATGCGTCAGCAGATTAATCCACCACTGGAATTTTGACAGATCATTCGGAACATGAAACTGGTTTTATCTGCATGCGAGTCCTCAGCATTAATTTATACTACTTACAAGCAATTAAATTGATATTTATTGATATTTAATTGATACTACACTTAAAGCACGAAAATGGTTTTCCTGCGATTTTTGTACTTGGAATTCATGGACGGTTTAACACATTGAAATTTTCAAATAAAGTTTCACCTGCTTCAATAAATGCTTCCTTCACAAATATTCCATCTTCAAATAGTTTATTGTGTTTTGCCAATATATGAGATATTTTAAATGACGCGATCGTTGCAGCTTTTGATTGTTTGGCTGGTCTTGTGAACAAGGTTTGTTCTTTTTAAAACAAATTATCAAATCATATACTTTTCGTTTTCTTAATTCACTCTGTGGCGGGAAATCCTTTTCATAGTTTTTATGAATACGTTCCAGTTCTAGTGTTGCCACCATAACAATTTGTTTCCTAAACCTACGAAATATAAAGGGGCGCCTGCGGCGCCTGTGGCGCCCCTTTATGTCCAGCGCCCTGGGCGGTCGCCCAACCGCGCCCTACCCTAACGCCACTACTGGGTACATACTTGACATCTGGGACATCAATTCATCGGAATTAGGCCTTAACCAATATAACATTTACCGTCTTGACCGTGACCCCATTACGAGCAACAAATCAAAAGGAGGAGGTGTAATGGTGTGCATATCCAAAAACATTTCATCTAGAAAATTGCCAGTTAAACACAAAAACGTTGAACACATCTTTGTAATGCTAAATATTTCATCAACAAAAATCATTAAAGCCTGTACTTATATTCCACCAATGTCAGATCTGCAAATATACAAAAACCACATCGAGGATGTAGAAACACTAAAATATAAATATCCTAAAGCCAAATTTATAATTGTAGGCGATTACAATCTTCCGAAAATTGACTGGTCTTTCGATAAGAACAATGAAGTGATTATTAACGAAACAGAAGTGCAGTGTGCCAAATAATAATAATAATAATAATAATAATAATAATAATATATCTTTATTGAACAAAAAAAATGACGATTTATAACTACAAAAACAAAAAGTACATCATAAGTACAGTAAAAGTACAGTTTAAAAGTTGCATATGTACGAAAGTTAATATCAAAAAACAAAATACGTATATACAGTAGGTAATTAAAGAAGAGAGATTTATAATTATAAATTTAGGTTTCTCATAACCTGCCTCACTAGGCTAGCCTGTGTTGAGGCAGTAATTTTATGTCAATTTATTATACTGTGAACATACCTACACTTACATTAGAATAAAATCACACAATAGAATGGTTGCATTAATAATAACAATAACATTGGTACAATAATAACAGCATTGGTTCAATATTAATTTCGAATTTGGGTGAGTGCACCGGTAAATGCTCTATCATTATTTTTTATCCAAATTTTTATGTTTTTTTTGAAATTTTTTTGTGAATCACATTTTTTTATACTAATTGGAAGAATGTTGTAAAGTTTTGTTGCAAGGTATCTGAAGCTTCGTTGACCAAAAGTAGTATGAGTTATGGGAATTTGTAGTAAATATTTGTTATTGTTTCGAGTACAGCGAGTGTTTAATCTTTTTTCATAGTATTTGTGTATATTTGTGTATAGATGAGTGAGGATTGTTTTTGCATATATCTGCCGAACGTCAAACACATTCATAATATTGAAGATTAAGTTGGAGTCTGTAATTAGAGGTAGTCTAAGAATTAATTTTATAATAGTTTTCTGTGCCTTTATGATTGGGTCCAGTGCTGATGCAGTACCGCCTCCCCATGCTATGATACCATACTCAATAATGGATTGACAGACTGCAAAATAAATCATTTTCAAGTGTTTTAAGTCGAGAAAGTTTCGTATCGTTCTGAAAAAGCGCATGGTTTTTCTTATTTTGTTAGCAATTATTTGAGTGTGAATATTCCATTTGAGATATGGATCAATTGTGAGGCCGAGATACTTCATCTGTGTAGTGCGCTCAATGTAGGGACACTGACAAGATTCATCGGAATTTAAACATGTGTGTATTCTAATAGAGGCGTCATCACAAGGTTGACCTGTTATATTTATGCTTGATGTGACATATTTAGTTTTCTCGGTGTTCAATGTGAGCGTATTTGTATCTAACCACTTTTTTATAATGTTTATATCCGTTTCAGCTTTTTTGTAAACAGCTTGCCAAGTGTCAGCTTCAAATAGTAAAACAGTGTCATCGGCAAAACTAACTATTTTTCCCTGAATGTTAAAGTTACATAAGTCGTTGATATATAAAAGGAACAAAGATGGTCCTAATATGCTACCTTGAGGTATCCCATAGTGAGTTGAGCACTGATTGCTAAGTGTGTTCATTATTTTCACTTGTTGCTTGCGGTCATCAAGGTAGCTCTTAAAAAAGTTAAGTTCGTTGCCTGTAATACCGATTATTTGAAGTTTGTTTAATAATTTACTGTGTGATATTGTATCAAAGGCTTTAGAGAGGTCTAAAAATATTGAAATACATTTTTTGCTTTTATCGAGGTTTTTCACAATGAAGTCAGTTACGGCGGCAATAGCGTCAGAAGTACTCTTGTTTTCTTGAAACCCGTATTGATTTTCTGAGAGTACTTTATGGCTCACCAGAAATTTTACCAACTGAGCATTGATAATTTTTTCAAATACTTTGGATAGTGTGGTCAGTATAGTTATTGGTCTGTAATTGTTTATGTCCGTCTTGTTACCTGTTTTATGTATGGGAATAACAATACCTTGTTTCAAGTTTGAGGGGAAGTGTCCTTGACTGATACTAAGGTTAATTAGGTATTCTAAAGGTAATGTAATTTCCGTAGCCAGCGTTTTCAAAATCTTGGTTGATATTCCATCAACCCCGGCAGAAGACGTGTTTTTTAGGGAATTAATTATTTTTAGAATCTCTTCCCTTGACACAGTTTGAAAATTGAATCTTCCTTTGGGAAATTGAAGTTCTGCTTCAGCAGGTAGAGCATTCCCACAATTTGGTAGACGAGAAGCAAGATTTGAACCAATATTTGTAAAAAAATTATTGATATAATCCGCAACGAGCTTGGGGTTTTTTGAGGTGTCAATAATTTTTCCGTCAATACAAAGTTTACTTATATCCTGTTTGTCTTTAGTGTTTTGTGTATTTGTGGCTTCTCTTAGAGTTTGCCATATTTTTTTGGGATCATTGTTACTTTCTTGGATTTTGTCTCTGTAGTAGATTTCTTTCGCCTTTCTAATGACTTCGCCGCATGTATTTCTATATCTTTTATAGATGTTTAGTGATATTATGTCGTAAGGATTTTCTTTCACTTTTTTGTGTAATGCGTTTCTTCTACGAATGCAGTTGATGATTGAATAATTTATCCATGATTTTAAAGGTTTAATTTTGTTTGGAGTGTGTTTTGTCAGAATTGTAGTATTATTAATTAATTCATTTTTCAAATAGTCAACGAAATATCTCCATGCATCATCTGAGTTTTTTTATTTGGAAGAGCTCTTGCCAAGATTTACTTTTAATTATATCTTTTAAATTCTCAAAATTAATATTATTGTACATAATTGTCTGATTACTTTTATTTTTTGTGGTGTCGGATTGCAATGTAAATATTGTTGTGTAATGATCTGTAATTGTTGATTTGTAAACAATGCTTTTGTTTTGTTTATTAGTTTTGACCATAACGTGATCAATGCATGATGTTGATTCATTAGCTATTCTTGTTGGTGTATTGATGGTACTAATTAATCCATGGAACTCTAACATGTTCAGATAGTCGTGGCATTGATGGTGTGGGTTATTTGGAAGTATGTTGATATTTAAATCTCCCATAATTATTATGTTTTTAGTGTAGGAAAGATTTGAGAGTATGCTATTTAGACTGTTAAGAAATGGTGTTATATTACGAATCGATGGAGAGCGATATATTGCTAGAATGCACGTATCATTATTATACATTATTTGCATACAGCTCGCGTCAATAATGTTTACTTCCGTTACAACACAGTTTAGGTCGTTTTTTGTGTATACCACTACTCCATCGTTCTGACTATCATGTTTTGATGAGTTGAATGAAGAGTAGTGAGTTATAAATTTTGGTGTGTAAATATTTGTCAACCAACATTCTGTAAGAATAATAACATCAAATTTTATATTAAGGTGGTTAAGCTGTATCTGGAGTTCATCAAAGTTTTTATTAATTGACCTAATATTTTGGTGCATAATAATAGTGTTTTTTGAATCGGTTGTTACGTATTTGCATATTTTTGCATCTGATGTTATAAACAAATTGTCTTGATCACCTAGTTCTTCATATGTATTATTAATGGTAATAGCCATATTAAAATTTATATTACAAAAAAAAAATAATTGTTTAATTCCCTTAAAATAAGAGAAACACTAATCCATAGCCATCACTGGGGGTTACAACCTTTCATTGAAAGTGGTAGAGGTGAATTATTGTTGCAATTTGAAAATAATAGTATACAACATGACTCACCGAACTGAGGGGAATCGACCCAGTGAATGACCGGTAAAAGTGAGACTCTAAAATAGGAAAATTAATCAATTTTTTTAAGGTCATCAGAGTGTTTGATATATATTACTCTGTCATTTTCATTTTTTTTAACCATCACCTTACATTCTTTGTACCAGACATATTTATATCCCATTTCTTTCGCCTTAGTCTTCGACCTCCACAGAAGATCTTTGAAATAGGCACCAAGGATTTCGCTAATAAAAATCTTCTGGTATCCGTTTCCTTGGGTTGTGGTAGGGTTGAGTAGCTTCCTGTTCAGTAGAATCTGTCGCCTTTTTTGGGGATTAGTGAATTTAACGTGGAATTTTGGGGGGACTCCTGGTCGTCGGTCTGGAATTTTCTTGATATCGAGAATATCATCGCCTTTTAAGTCGACACCTGTCACTGTGACCACTCGTTTAATTATTTCTGCTGGCTGTTCTCCCTCTTTTTCTGAAATTCCAGCAAATTCAAGAGTGTCTTCACGCGTTCTCTGCTCCACTTCTGCTAGTCTAACTTCAAGGCCTTTTATTATCCCATCTTTTTCTGTTAATTCCTTTCGCATTGATTCTACTTCCGAAACCAGTTTAATAATGGTCTCCATCTTTAGATGGATGTCATCATATTGCCGGCTGATAAAGTCTCTCGTGCTTCTGCTTTCTTGATTTTCATCATCAATTTTTTTTATTATTGCTTGCTTAAACACTTCAAGTTTTTTTTCCATCTTCATCTCCATCTTTTCCAGTAGGAGATCAATATTTATACCCTGGGACTCCGATGTGAGACTAGTCCCGGTCGTTTGCCCTTTGCTTCTCAGATTTTTTTCTGAAGTTGCCATTTTGAAATTGTTATTTGGTTGTAAGGTCAAACACTGCCTATTTCACTCTTTATTTGACAGTTAGTTCCCTTGTGATATTTTGATAATGTTTTAGTTTCTAAAACTGTCAATTAATAATCCACTGGTGGGAAAGTAGCACTTTCCAAGTAAAAAGGAATAATTCTTATCAGTTATGACAAGTGCACTGAATGTTAGTTCACTGTAATAAAATAATAACAATTGATTTCGGGAGCAGAGCAAAACACAGCTGTCACTCGATGTAGGTATAATAATACAATGCGATCTAATAATACGATCGATATAATAATACAATCAAAGGAAATGCTCGATATGTCTTTTTTCCTAGGACTTAAACAGTTAAATAAAGTGCATAATTCTTATAACCGAATGCTTGACCTAGTATTTTCTAGTGACTTAAGGGTCGGGTATCAAACCGCGCTGACGCTGCAGTTAGGTATTTCTTGTACTTGTAGACAAACACGGCCGCAGCTGACCGGCTGCGTCTGACTAGAGGAGATGTGGGTATACTAGACACTACGGACTTAGGAAATAAAAATACACTTGCCTTCTAAAATTAAAATTTAGTTCCTACTATAATAATGGATACAGCTTAACATACTAAGAATCATATTGTGGAATAGCGTGGATAGCTCATAGAGACATTTGCGCCTGGGTCAAACTGCCCATTCACTGCAGTTAGGTATTTTTGGTAGTTGCAAACAAGCTCGGCCGCCGCGATCTACTGTGTATTTTGGTTAGATTCAGGCACGGCTGCTCAGCATTTTGATAAAATACGGAATAAAAATACACTTGCTTTGTAAAATTTTAATTTATTTCCAACATAATTGATACAGCTCGACAGACTATAAATCATATTATGCAAGGGCAAGGATACATAGACTTTTTTTAGCCCCTGGACCTTTACAGACGTCTTAGTTTTTGACTCAATGTGACATAGAATCTAATGGTGTTTTGATGTAGAAAAAATTTCTGGTTCATATATGGTTTGTATAATGTTATTAATTTTTTTTATAATTTTACCAGAAAATAATGGGTGTGAATAAGTTACGACAATCAGTTTTTACTCTGTGCCTTAGAAATTAAAAAACAGGTAGTTTTGTTTTTGAAAGTTTATTTATATGCATACAGATTTTTATTAATACCTAGTAAGAAAGAATATATTTTACAATTTATCTTTGATATACATAAAGTAGAACGAAGCACATTTAGAAAAAGACAGTCAAAAATATAAAGAAGTTCAGACAAATTTTTATAAAACAACTAAATGTTTTATTTTTATTTTTATGTACCTTACAAAGTCCCAACTGTTATCAATCGCCTGGGGCCAGTGATTGGGGTGTGTTGTGAGGCTGAATAAGGTGGGAGGGGAATAATATAGGGGAAGTACCTGGCTATTCAGATTTGGTCACCACACACGGCTAAAGCCATTTCAAGCAACGTTTCAATTCTGAATAGTGGTCTTACACCAGGGCGATACATAAAGTATCTTCCACTCTGTTTTTTTATAGAAGGCTATTGAAAAGTTTTTTTTTCTTTGTATAAAACACGCTGTAACTCGTGTTGTGCGTGTTACAGGTAAAATTGCAAATGTTATATGTAAGTTCAAAATAAATTAATTATTACTTACAATTATTATAGTTATTTCACAGCATTATCCAAAAATAACAAAGTTACTATTATATACTTGTTTACTATTATATAATTTTAAAATTGAAAAATGTCCTCCACAACACAGGTGAATTCCTAGCGTGGAGGACATTATACTATACATTTGTAATGTAAACTTATTAATAAAAAAATACAAAACAATGCAGAGTGATAAGTGTTAGCTCCTCATTTATTCATAAGACTGTCATTTTGTAATGACATCATCCTTTCTCCTGGTCTATCATCGATAATTCTAAACATTCACAAAAAGTGTGGTAGATCATTCATTATAGCAAAAAGTTTATATGGAAGGCCATTACTCAGGCCGCTTATGTTTATTTAAAAAACTTACATGTTCACTGATAGTTTCTGTTATAACGACGTCATTTATATTGCTTCTGCTGCTTTTCTAAAAAAACATATAAAATAAATTTATTTGTAATAATACAACCCAGAATTTACCCAACATCGAAATTCATTCGATTTATCAATGGATGTTGTCGTTGTTTTCAATAAAACTTAGTGACAATTTGAACGGAATCGGTAGAGAACTCAAAATGGTCGTCGAAATTATGCATTTTGACATTAAATTCGAGTTCGGTGAACCCCAAACTCCTTAAACCTGATTTTGAACCAAATCGTCAAAGTACTTAAGATATTCAAGATGGATGCCGAAATTTTGCATTTTGACATTAGATCTGATTTCAGTGCACTTCTAAACGCCCGAATCCTGATATTGAACCAAATAGATAACTAGAGAAATTCAAGATGGATGCCGAAATGTTGCATTTTGACATTAGATCCGAGTTCAGTGCACGTCCAAACGCCCTAATCCTGATTTTGAACCAAATAGGTAGATAACTAGTGAAATTCAAGATGGATGCCGAAATGTTGCATTTGGACATTAGATCCGAGTTCAGTGCTCGCCAATACTCCCCAATACTGATTTTGAACCAGATCGGTAGAGAACACGAGAAATTCAAGATGGATGCCGAAATTTTGCATTTTGACATTAGATCCGAGTTCAGTGCACTTCTAAACGCCCGAATTCTGATATTGAACCAAATCGGTAGATAACTACAGAGAAATTCAAGATGGATGCCGAAATTTTTAGAAGTCAAAAAGCAAAATGACTTCAGTCCACCTTAAAACTACCTTTGATAGAAATCAGTAAAAAAAAAAAAAAATTGACATTATTACCTTATTCTCCTTTTCTTCCAGTGGGAGGGTCTATTTTTTATGGCACGGTAAGCAAGAATTCCTTTATTTTTACCCATTTTGAAGGTACCTGAAGTTTAAAAATAAAAATAAAAATAAAGTCTGTAAAACTGTAAATCAAGTTAAAAATAATTTATTAGATATATTTTATTTCTACTTACCCGGTTACTGTAACACCTATCTCCTCAATGATTCCTTCAAAAATCGAATAAACAGCGAACAAAATTGCTGCGAAAAAAATATGCGTGGTCCCACCTTGACCGCTCTCTCACGACTGAATGAATTCTGTGAAATTCAACCGTTATATAAGACATCGCGCGGCGTATTATTTTGCCATACATTTTTGTATGGCGGAGAATAGTTGAAAAATTCAGAAAGTTTAGGCGAATTACAATAAAAATCTAGATACACTGAAGCACTTTTAATTTAATAGCATGTTTTAACATAATGTTTACTCTGAGATTACGGAAGGATTTTTGGTAAAAATGTTTACAACAGGTTCAGGAGAGATAATCGCGAAGGCCTTTTTCAACGTTTTAACTAAAGTTGCAGTATGTATAACTTATAGAATTTGTAAGATTACAGTAAAAAAAATTTAATCACTAGTAACTTTACACATTTTTCTAACTACCCGTATATAATTTTCTAGTATTGCTGCTACGAGACGCGGATGCTACTGCTAATGCGGAGCGATGTTTTCCAAACCCGACCCTTAAGGACAGTGGTAGAAAAATCGGACGAATTGTTATTACCTTTAGACCAACACCATCCAGCGTTAGATATTATTATTACAAATGTGTCTAGAAAATTGGAGAAATTAAAAACTTCATCGTACAATTTTAATAAAGCTGACTACACAAATATTATTAATTATCTTGACCATATAGACTGGTCATTTCTAGAAGATGAAAACAATATTGAAAATCAAGTCCAACAGTTTTATTCAATCCTAAACACTTCAAAAGAACGTCATGTTCCAAAAGTTAATTTTAATGCATCCTTTTACCCCACATGGTTTTCAAAAGAATTAAAAGAATTAATTTATACTAAAAAACAAACTCACCGAATATATAAGCAATCTAGAAACGTAGATGATTATATAACGTTTACTAACTTAAGAAGGCAGTGCAAAGAATTGTCCAAAAAATGTTATAATGATTATATTAGTTTAATAGAAATGGAGGTTCATGATAATGTAAAAAAATTGTGGAACTTTTCTAATGCTCAGCGAAAAAATGAGTGTAGTTTACCAAATATTATGCATCTGAATAACAATTGTGCGGACAGTACCGAAGGCATTGTCAATCTTTTTGCAGATTTATTCAAAAGTGTTTATGATGATAGTATTCCTGATAATGAAATCCCAAATGATATATCACTTGAAGAATCACTTAACCTAAACCATTGTTTTATTGAAATAAACGCTATAGAAAAGGCTATAAAAGCATTAGATACTAATAAATCCGCTGGACCGGATGGTTTCCCTCCAACATATTTAAAATCTTGTGTTCGCAGTTTGACTTATCCACTATTTAAACTATTTAATAAGTCTTTGTCGTCAGGGTGTTTTCCAAATCAGTGGAAAAAAAGCTATCTTACGCCTATTCATAAAAAGGGAGATAAAAGCGATGTATCTAACTACAGACCAATATGTATATTGTCCGCTATTCCCAAACTATTTGAATCGTTAGTCCTAGATGTCATTATTAAACAAATTAATAA
The DNA here is from genome assembly GCA_929108145.2 of Limnephilus rhombicus. NCBI lineage: Eukaryota > Metazoa > Arthropoda > Insecta > Trichoptera > Limnephilidae > Limnephilus > Limnephilus rhombicus. The sequence continues at coordinate 59,337,003 of OV815275.1, read as the reverse complement.
TATTATTGTACCCAACCAGCATGGCTTTATCACAGGTAAATCCACTCTAAGTAACTTGATCATATACGAAAATTACATAACTGATTCTCTTGCCTTGAAGCATCAGGTGGATTCAATTTATACTGATTTTTCCAAAGCCTTTGACAAAGTAAGGCGACATATCCTTGTACAAAAATTAAGTATGTTGGGCATCAAGGGTAATCTATTAAGTTGGATTGATAGTTATCTTAGTAAAAGAGAGCTATGTGTGAAAATAAAATCTGTGGAATCTTACGTTTTCGAAGCCACAAGTGGGGTTCCTCAGGGGTCTCACCTGGGACCAATTCTTTTTTTGTTATTTATTAATGATATTGTTAGCATATTTAAAGATGTGGAAGTTCTTCTCTTCGCAGATGACTTGAAAATATATAAAACAATACGTAGTTTAGACGATTGTTATACTTTGCAACTTAATTTAAATAAACTATATCGTTGGTGCATCATCAACTCTCTGTTTCTTAATATTAAAAAATGTCAGGTCATTCGTTTTTGTAAAATACGAAATCATATAATTTATGTATATTCGCTAAATAACGTAAAATTGACAGCTGTCACTCAAATCAGGGACTTGGGTGTTATATTTGATGAACAGTTAACATTCAATCCGCATGTAAATGAAATCACAAATAAAGCCTTAAAAATGCTTGGTTTTATATGTAGAACCGCATGCGACTTCAAGTCATTAGAATGTTTGAAAACACTGTACACATCTTTAGTAAGAAGTCAAGTAGAGTATAATTCGCCTATTTGGTCCCCCTTTTATAAAATACATTCCAACAATATTGAAAGGGTACAACACAAATTTCTACGATTTATTAACTTTAAACTAAATATTCCAATCCAAAATATAAATTATATCCAGCTGATGCACCAACTAAATTTGATTACGCTGTCAGATAGGCGAATTATCTCCGACCTTGTTCTACTAAATAAAATTATTAATTATAGAATCGACAGCCCTGAAATTCTGGCCACAATAAAATTATTTGTACCTTCCAAAAATACGAGACAAAATTCCACGTTTTTCTGTGACAATTTCAAAACAAATTATCAAGCGCACATATCCCTAAATCGAATACAAAATTTTGGTAATAAATTTGGTAATGTCGTTGATATATTTAGAGATTCCGTAGCAGTGCTTAAACGAAATCTACATAAACACTTTGCTGAAATGTATGACTTCACCATTCCATAGTGAAAAACCCTTTTTAGCTTCTATTTATTTCACTCTTTTCTTTTAGACTTTTAAACTTTAATATATATATGTAACTTTACAAATTAATATTGTAATTTAATTTATATTTCGATTATGCTTAAGTCCCTACTAATGCTGATTAATTTCAATCCCGTTATTTTTGTTTGTAAGTACAAAAAAAAAAACTGTTCTCCATAATGGTATTCTATATTATTTGTAAAACATTTATGTAGGTACTACACATATAATAATTATTTTATTCATATATGTACTTAAACTTTTATATGCCATATAGTTAATGTAATAATACTAATAACAATGTATGTAAAAGCCCAATGGGCGTTTAAATAAATAAATAAATACTTACATAAATTAAGTATTTTAAACTGCATATGCAATATTACGTTAAATACGATTTTAGATTTTCACGGCCAAAAATATTTTTGTTATTAGTTTTTGGGGTATTATGCCGTGTTGCGCTACCTCCTTCTTTATCCAACGTTTCGGACAGCGTTGCAGTGTCCATCATCAGGGCAGATCTGCCATGGACATGGACATACTATGGACACTGCAACGCTGTCCGAAGCGTTGGCTAAAGAAGGAGGTAACGCAACACGGCATAATACCCCAAAAACTAATAACAAAAATATTACGTTATTCCAATATGCTATACATAATTGCAAATCCAACCTCTGCCAGTGCTGTAGATATTCGTCAACATTTTGATTCTCATAGATATTAGTCAGCAGTTTGAGCTGTAGACATTCGTCAACACTTTGGTTCTCATAGATATTAGTTCGATTTTTTCAGTTTTTGGAATTCCTGTAGATATTAGTAGACGCCTCCTCCCTCAAGATGTGCCCAGGAAATTGGTGAAGTCATCACATCCGCGATGGACAGCTTCATCCAATCTACTGTTAAGGACACTGGTGTAGGCTCAAAGCCTTGATTCAGTCGACAATTTGCTGAAGCAGTGCGACGAAAAAACGCGGCTTACTGAGCCTAACACATCTAGAACATCCGAAGATAGAACAGCTTCCAACAAAATGGCAAAGGAAACCAAGAGAATCATAAATAGGTCAAAATTCGAGCACGAACAGTAGATCAGCAGAAAGCTGGCTGCATGTCCGCATGGCAGCAGGTAATGCTGGTCGCTTGCGGGCTCAAAAGGTCGCAATTTCTGTAAATCCAGTCTGCCACCTCTTACTAGACCTGACAGCTCACTAGCAAACACCGCCACCGAAAAGGCTAACTTATTAGGTAAGGGAACGTACCCATACTACGTGACCTGTTCGGGGGGGGTTCTTCAAAATACCACGCTTGGTACAAATGAGCGGCGGGTTGCTTAGGTTTTTGGTCACGTAGGGGGGGGTTAAAAATTGCAAAAAATTGGTCACGTAGTATGGGTACCCTAATATGTTTGCGGATAACTCAACCCTTGATGACCAAGATGCTGTCCCGACGTCGGTTCCTTACTGCGGTTTCCGTATGAAAAAACTGAGTATCCGACATCGAGAAGTACTCCATGTTTTACGAGGGATTGATGTTAATAAAGCTAGTGCGCCTGTCGGAATACCTGCCCTGGTACTGCAGAGGTGCGCTGCAGAAATAGCTCCAATTTTGACGAAGCTTTTTAAAATCTCCCTGAAGACTGGCTCTGTGCCCTCTGGTTGGAAAAAAGCGGTTATCCATCCTATTCCAAAGAAGGGTGACCGCTCCAACCCGGCCAACTACCGCCCCATAGCGATCACATCGGTTCTGTCTAAGGTGATGGAACATGTGATCAATGACAAACTGCTCACATACCTCGAGAAGAACAAAATTATTAACGACCGTCAATACGGATCTTCTCGCGTATGTGACGCATGTTTGAGGGAGGTGCCTGGAACGTTTCGGTGAGACCCAAACGGTTGTACTGGACATCTCCAAGGCCTTTGACCTGGTTTGGCACCGAGGACTTGTCAACAAACTGCCTTCTTACGGACTACCCTCATCCTTGTATATGTGGATTGCCAACTTTTTGAGGGAGTGGTCGATTCAGACGGTATCCGATGGTTTCACCTCTTCCTCACACTCGATAAATGCTGGCGTCCACAGGGATCGGTTCTGTCTCCGACTTTGTTTTTATTGCACATCAACAACTACCTTTTGTCATGTGCACCAATTCATTGTTACGCGGATGACAGTACAGTCCATGATAGCTTTTTGTTTGACAAGCCCCCAAAGGGCTCACAAACTCCAGCGGCTCGGAGGGCTTTGAAGCAAAGAATGTACGGTTACCTCGAAAGTGTTTTCTCCTGGGGTAAAAATAATCTCGTTGAATTTAATGTTTCAAAGACCCAATCTTGTCTGACGTCTCAAAGGGATCGAAATGAAAATCTAGTATCTTTTAACGGTAGCAATCTTCCGAACAGGCCCTCCATTGATATGCTTGGTGTAACCTTAAGTGACCAGCTCAGGTATGGGGGCTCCATCGAAGTCAGAGTAAAGTTAGCCTTCCAAAAACTGGGCGTAGTGTACAGGGCCCGCAGATACTTTAATAATACACAACTGCTAACCCTGTACAAATCACAAGTGAGCCCCACGGCTGAATTTGGCAGCCACCTCTGGTCTGGAGCTCCAAAATACCTAAAAAATATCCTTGACTCTATGCAGAAACGGGTGGTCCGTTTAATAGATTCTCCCATCTTAACAGACGGATTGTTATCTTTAGAGCACAGGCGTCGGATGGGAATGCTATCCTTGTTCTACCGGTATTACAATGGAAGATGCTCCGAGGAACTAGCGTCATTGATCTGTTCGGCACCAGTGCGCAGTCGGGAAACAAGCCAAATGCGTGCCCAACATTTGTACACGGTTGACATTATTTGTCACATGAGGATGGGTCGTTTCTTCGACTCGTTCTTGTGTTCAACAGCTCGGCTGTGGAATGATTTGCCGGCCTCTGTGTTCCCTCTTTCCTACAACATGGGTCTCTTCAAGATCAATGTTCATTCCTTCCTTTCCTCAAAAAGACCTTTTTATTACCAAAAGACCCTAATTATTTTTCTAAGGGCTTCCTGTGTGGAATTAATGTAAAAAAAAGCTGGGTTTTACTTTGACGCATTTTAGAGGGGCTAAACAGCTGATTTTAACACCCCCTAGCAACTGACATATTTTCAAATTTGTCACAAAAAATTACAACTTCGGACGCGACAACGAAAGTTCAAATCAAATTTTTTTTTTTTTTTTAAATCGTGGCCAATTGTATTTGTAATGTAGATACCATTAATATCTTCACATTACTCAATTAAAAAATTATACACTTTTTCCAAATTAATTTTTTAAAGGTTTTGTTGTCAAAACTTTTTGATTGTAATTAAATATGGTTATTATTTTATTTCAATTTATTGGATAACCAACACCTCTGTTATAGGTCACAAGTGGTTCGCTGCGTTTGGTAATTTAGCAGGGGTGCCCGGGTTTATGGGGTGAGTTTTGTCTAGGTCTTGGAGGCGGATGACCACGACACACTGAACCCCAGATTTCTACCTACCCCTAAAACCCTGTTCCTTCCAGAACTCTCCTCTCCTTCCTTTCCTTAAAAAAACCCTCCACACAGCATTCCCAAAGATGACATAGTCCCTGAGGGAAATTATTTTCCTCAGGGCCTCCTGTGTGGAGGTCATGTAAAAAAAATACTTTTCAGTATCCGAACTCAAATAATTATTTTGGATTTCTTATCAAATTTAGTTTAGAAAACTTCGATTTTCAAAATATTTTTTTTCTGCCGCATACTTTCTTAAGGTATTATTATTTTAGATAGTAGTAGGCTAGGCTTCAATTTGGAAGGCGGGTATGGGTACCGCCGCCTCGGGAACCATTTATTGGATTACCAACACCTCTGGGATAGGTCACCCCAAGTGGTTCGCTACGTTTGGAGACTTAGCAAGGGTGACCGGGTTCATGGGGTGAGGTTTGTCCGGATCTTGCTTGTCTGCCTGCCAACTGCATTGCAGGCCGGATCGGGAGAGACTCGTTGAAGAAGACCTGTAGACCTCTCAGCAGGACTCTCGGAACATCGCCTTACCCGCAGGGGGGAGGGACTGATTCATTCGCCCTTCACTCCTGGACACACTGAACCCCAGATTCCTACCCACCCCTCATACCTTTTCCTTCCCACGACTTTCTCTCCTTCTTTTCCCTAAACAGACCCTTCACACAGCATCCCCAAGATAACATAGGCCCTAAGGGGAATTATTTTCCTCTGTGTGGAGCTAATGTAAAAAAAAGGCTAATACTGTTTACATTATAACATTATGATATTTTGTCAAGAGTGTTGAAATCATTGGTGAAAATACTTACCAACCTACTTACAATTCTTGGGACTTCAAAGTCTGCCGTAGCATTCATACTTCAGTGATGGAAGATACTTATCGGTTGACAAACCTTCGTCATTTCTTTCTTTTCTTCTTTGAAGAATGTTGAATCCAAATCATTGATTATAAACGTTTTCCGTTTAATTTTCGTTTATTAACTATGAATAATTTTAGTTCTCTCTGGACTACACTACTTTCGCACCAGGAACTTGTTTGTAAAATAATTGTTAACCTCTCAGGCTAATTTTTTCGCTTTTCGTAATAATAATAATATAATAATAATGATTTTTATTTTAGTAATTTGTACATTTAAGTTTAAAAATTTCTAATTAATTATAATATTTCATATTCACTATATTTTTTCAAGTTTTATGTAGCTCCTACAATACATCTTGAACTTTCCTATTGGTGTGGACTTTAAAGTTTCTGGTAGTGTGTTATATAACTTCATTCCCTTGTACAGTAGACTGTTCTGCGTATTCGCTCTGTCCTTTTTTTGTAGCCTAATTTCCTTGCACGTCCTTGTGTTATATCTGTGAATGTCCTTGTTGTATACAATTTTATTTGAGAAGTATTTTGGTAACGTGTTGTTCAATATTTTGTGGATAAATACCATCGTGTTCAAGGTCAGCATCTGTTTCACGGTTAACCAATTTAGTTCCTTTAACATTTTAATTATTTTTGAAAATCTGTTTCGTCGAAGAATTATTCTCATTGCCCTGTTTTGGAGAATTCGTAACTTATTTTGTTCTCCTTCGTTACATAGGAAAAGTATACTTGAGCAGTAGTTGAAGTGTGGAGCAATAATTGAATTGTATATGGTGTTGAATTGTATTGTATATTGTATATGGTAATGCTAAAATGCTAAAATGTTATGTGTGGTCGGTCTTGCTCTATGGATGTGAAACATGGACCTTGAAAGTAAATACCATGAACAGGTTAGAGGCTTTTGAAATGTGGCTTCACCGGAGAATGCTCAAGGTCCCATGGACCGACATGATCACCAACACAGAAATTCTCAGGCGGGCTAGAGCAGATAGAGAACTGCTTACATTAATAAAAATCAGGAAAATTTCATATCTGGGTCATATACTTCGAGGGGAGAAGTATCACTTGCTCCATTTGATATTGAAAGGCAAGATAGAGGGTCGCCGAGGGCCTGGTAGGAGACAAATGTCTTGGCTGCGTAATATACGAGAGTGGACCGACATTAGAAGTGTGGAGGAGCTATTCCGGGCAGCGCAAGACAGAGAGACATTCTCAAGAGTGATCGCCAACGTTGGGGGGACCTGATACGGCACGCAAAGAAGAAGATGGTGATTGCAGTTTTTCTAGAAATTTTTGGCCGAATTCTTCCAAAAAAAGATATCTTCTTGCCAATTTTCTTTTGGGTGTATTCAGCATGTCTATTGAAGTTTAGTTTGGAATCTAATATAACTCCTAAATATTTCATTTCAGTAACATTTTCAATAATTTCACCATCAATTTTAATTTTGCTTTCACTGGATGTCTTCTTGTATCCAATCACCATACATTTTGTATTTTTTTTTTTGTATTTAATTTAAGCTTATTTATTTTTAGCCATCTTGATACATCATTTAGTTCATTATTTAAAATGTGTATTAGTTCTTCATAGTTATCTCCAATTAAGTATATTAGTGTATCATCGGCAAATAGTCGTACTTTGCATTTTGAAAATATTTTCACCATGTCATTGATATAGAGTATGAACAATAGAGGTCCAAGGACTGATCCCTGTGATACTCCTAACTTATTTTCCATTGATTTTGAAAATTGATTATTTATTTTTGTTACCTGTTTTCTGTCTCTCAAATACTCTTGTATTAATGAAATAATTAAAAACACTTTGTTTTTACCACAATAAACTTTATTTAAAAGTCAACATGTTTCAAGAACGATGTTCTCTTCATCAGGACATAAAATGTACTAAATACTAAATGATCAAACATAGAACGGCGTGGGTAGAAAAGGAAGTAGTGGGGGAGGAGAAAGGTGGAAAGGGGAGGTGCTTAGAAGATCAACAAGGGGGAGGGGGGGGGGGGGTGGAAAGGGGGTGCTTAGAAGAACAAAGACAAAAAATTACAATGGAAATATGTTTAAGATAGGGTTACTCACAAAATTAATTTGATTGTTAATAATATTTAAATTTCTATTGACATTTTTCCTAATTTCTAATATTTCTAAAAGATCTAAGTGAAAAACACTAACGTTAGTGTGTAAAATTTTAAAACCAGTATTTATATCAAATGAATGGTTAAATTCAATTAAATGGTTAGCAAATTCCGAATAATTATTGCTATTTAGACATCTCAAATGTTCCTTAATCCTCGTTTCAAAATTTCTGCAAGTTTTACCTACGTAAAAATGATTGCAGTCATTACAATTCAATTGGTAAACTCCAGATTTTTTCATTTTTTGGTCTTTGTCCTTGTTATTTAAAATATAATTTTTTAATTTATTATTCGTATAAAAAGCAGGCTGTATTGTATTAGGAATTTTTTTCATGATTAAATTGGAGGTTTGATGATTTACAAACAATATTTTTCTCCATTGTTTTTTAATATTATCAGTAAGCAATGGGTAAATGTAGGACAAATGAAATTTTTTCTTATATTTTTTGTTTAATAAATCGTCTATTAATTTGGAGTTATAACCATTATTAGAAGCAATTATTTTAATGGTGTTAAGTTCAGCTTTGAAATTATTTGGGGATAATGGGATATTAATTAATCTATTGATCAAATAATGGAAAGCTAAGAGTTTTTGTGAAAATGGATGGTTAGATGAGTTGTGTATAATTATATCAGCGTATGTTTCTTTTCGAAAAATATTAAATTCAATCTTATTATTAATTATAGTTAGGTTTAAATCTAAGAAATTTATGCTACAATTAATTCCTATTTCTAATGTAAATTTAATGTTTTTGTGAATTTTGTTCAAAAAATTAAGGAACATTTGAAGTTGTCTTTTGGTACCGGTCCATATAACTAAAATATAATCTACGTAACGTTTGTAAAAATACACATATTTTAGTAATAAGGCAGAACTATTAAAGATTTTATTTTCTAAATGGTTTAAAAATATATCTGCTACTAACGGACTGGTACTTGACCCCATAGCCAAGCCATCTTTTTGTTTGAAAATTTTATTATCAAATTGAAAGAAATTTTGGTTTAAGACTACATTAAGACATTTAAGTAAATCCTGGGATAAGTCATTAGGTAATTTGGAGGAATTCAGTAAGTTATTTATAATTGTTTTGCTTTCTTCAACTGGGACACTTGGAAACAGGTTGACGACATCAAAAGACACTAATAATGCATTATCCGGGATTTCCAAACATTTCAAGTGATCAACTAATTGCAGGGAATTCTTAATTGTATACTTAGGTTGAAAAATATTTGATTCAATAATAATACTATTCAATGTTGACGCCAGTTTATAGCTAGGAGCATTGCAATTGGAAATTACAGGTCTGATAGGTTGAGTCTTCTTATGAATCTTTAGTAAACTGTATAATTTGGGAACTTGTGGATTTTTTACAGTTATTCTTTTATTTCTAAATAAATTAACGATTTTATCACTTTTGCAAGATTTTAAAGTGTCCATTATCAATTCTTGACATTTATTAATGGGGTTTATTTTTACTATTTCAAAGTTATCGCCTTGTAGAAAGTCCATAGTTTTTTCAATGTAATCACTTTTGTTGATAATAATCAACGAGTTTCCTTTGTCCGCTTTAGTTATGATGAGGTTTTTTTCTTTTGTAACCTTCGATATATTTATCGCGTGCATTTGTTCTGACGTATACTGTATTTTGTTAAAGTTAGATTTAGAATTGATGTTTTTTATCACTTCACCACATTTGTATTGAAAGGATTTTGCCTCTTTAAATAATGCACAATTAATATCTACTGCCAAATACTCGAGTTGTTTGTTATTATTTTTTATGTGAATATTATGGTTTAAACCTTTTGATAACAAATTTAGTTCTTCTGTTATAAACTTATGTTGAGTTAAGTTGATGACATGGTTATGGAATTTATTTTTGTTTTTTTCACTTATATTAATATCTATATCATTGTTAGTAGATGAGTTTATTATTAAATTGTTATTAGCAGGTGTTAAAATATTGTTGTTTTTACACAATTTAACAAGTTTTTTTTTTTTTTTTTTTTTTTTTTTTTTTTTTTTTTTTTTTTTTTTTTTTTTTTTTTTTTTTTTTTTTTTTTTTTTTTTTTTTTTTTTATAAATATAAAAAAAAAAAAAAAAAAAAAACTTGTTAAAAAAACTTGTTAAATTGTGTAAAAACAACAATATTTTAACACCTGCTAATAACAATTTAATAATAAACTCATCTACTAACAATGATATAGATATTAATATAAGTGAAAAAAACAAAAATAAATTCCATAACCATGTCATCAACTTAACTCAACATAAGTTTATAACAGAAGAACTAAATTTGTTATCAAAAGGTTTAAACCATAATATTCACATAAAAAATAATAACAAACAACTCGAGTATTTGGCAGTAGATATTAATTGTGCATTATTTAAAGAGGCAAAATCCTTTCAATACAAATGTGGTGAAGTGATAAAAAACATCAATTCTAAATCTAACTTTAACAAAATACAGTATACGTCAGAACAAATGCACGCGATAAATATATCGAAGGTTACAAAAGAAAAAAACCTCATCATAACTAAAGCGGACAAAGGAAACTCGTTGATTATTATCAACAAAAGTGATTACATTGAAAAAACTATGGACTTTCTACAAGGCGATAACTTTGAAATAGTAAAAATAAACCCCATTAATAAATGTCAAGAATTGATAATGGACACTTTAAAATCTTGCAAAAGTGATAAAATCGTTAATTTATTTAGAAATAAAAGAATAACTGTAAAAAATCCACAAGTTCCCAAATTATACAGTTTACTAAAGATTCATAAGAAGACTCAACCTATCAGACCTGTAATTTCCAATTGCAATGCTCCTAGCTATAAACTGGCGTCAACATTGAATAGTATTATTATTGAATCAAATATTTTTCAACCTAAGTATACAATTAAGAATTCCCTGCAATTAGTTGATCACTTGAAATGTTTGGAAATCCCGGATAATGCATTATTAGTGTCTTTTGATGTCGTCAACCTGTTTCCAAGTGTCCCAGTTGAAGAAAGCAAAACAATTATAAATAACTTACTGAATTCCTCCAAATTACCTAATGACTTATCCCAGGATTTACTTAAATGTCTTAATGTAGTCTTAAACCAAAATTTCTTTCAATTTGATAATAAAATTTTCAAACAAAAAGATGGCTTGGCTATGGGGTCAAGTACCAGTCCGTTAGTAGCAGATATATTTTTAAACCATTTAGAAAATAAAATCTTTAATAGTTCTGCCTTATTACTAAAATATGTGTATTTTTACAAACGTTACGTAGATGATATTTTAGTTATATGGACCGGTACCAAAAGACAACTTCAAATGTTCCTTAATTTTTTGAACAAAATTCACAAAAACATTAAATTTACATTAGAAATAGGAATTAATTGTAGCATAAATTTCTTAGATTTAAACCTAACTATAATTAATAATAAGATTGAATTTAATATTTTTCGAAAAGAAACATACGCTGATATAATTATACACAACTCATCTAACCATCCATTTTCACAAAAACTCTTAGCTTTCCATTATTTGATCAATAGATTAATTAATATCCCATTATCCCCAAATAATTTCAAAGCTGAACTTAACACCATTAAAATAATTGCTTCTAATAATGGTTATAACTCCAAATTAATAGACGATTTATTAAACAAAAAATATAAGAAAAAATTTCATTTGTCCTACATTTACCCATTGCTTACTGATAATATTAAAAAACAATGGAGAAAAATATTGTTTGTAAATCATCAAACCTCCAATTTAATCATGAAAAAAATTCCTAATACAATACAGCCTGCTTTTTATACGAATAATAAATTAAAAAATTATATTTTAAATAACAAGGACAAAGACCAAAAAATGAAAAAATCTGGAGTTTACCAATTGAATTGTAATGACTGCAATCATTTTTACGTAGGTAAAACTTGCAGAAATTTTGAAACGAGGATTAAGGAACATTTGAGATGTCTAAATAGCAATAATTATTCGGAATTTGCTAACCATTTAATTGAATTTAACCATTCATTTGATATAAATACTGGTTTTAAAATTTTACACACTAACGTTAGTGTTTTTCACTTAGATCTTTTAGAAATATTAGAAATTAGGAAAAATGTCAATAGAAATTTAAATATTATTAACAATCAAATTAATTTTGTGAGTAACCCTATCTTAAACATATTTCCATTGTAATTTTTTGTCTTTGTTCTTCTAAGCACCCCCTTTCCACCCCCCCCCCCTCCCCCTTGTTGATCTTCTAAGCACCTCCCCTTTCCACCTTTCTCCTCCCCCACTACTTCCTTTTCTACCCACGCCGTTCTATGTTTGATCATTTAGTATTTAGTACATTTTATGTCCTGATGAAGAGAACATCGTTCTTGAAACATGTTGACTTTTAAATAAAGTTTATTGTGGTAAAAACAAAGTGTTTTTAATTATTTCATTATAAAATGGTGCCACAAAGTGAATTTGCTAAATTTGAAGAAGACTCTTGTATTAATTTAATGGCTACAGATGAGAAACCAATTTCTTTAAGCTTTCTTATTAGTATGTCTCGATCTATATAGTTTCGAATGCCCTTTGAGAATCCAAAAATATTGCTAAGATAAATTTATTATTATTCATTCCTTCTTTCCATTCTTCGACAATTACGTTTAATGCTGTTTCACATGAGTTATTAGATCTGAACCCTGATTGCTCTTGGTATAAAATATCGTGTTTATCTAGATATTGCAAAATTTGTTCTTTTATTATAACTTCAAGAATCTGCTCATATTTTGGTAAGGTGTTGATTGGTCGAAACTCTTCACATTTTCTGGTATTTTTAACCTTTGGAACCGGTATAATAGTAGATAGTTTCCATGACTGGAAATTTTCCGTCTTCAATCGTCTCATTAATAATATTTAATAGAGTAGATCCTATTACTGGAAAAACATCTCTTATTATACTAATAGTTAATCCATCTGAACTATTTTTTTTATTTAATTTTGTTTAAAATGTTAAATAAATATTCCTTTGTTTGAGTCATTTTTATCATTTATGGGATTGACAATAATGTTGGGTATTAATTTATTAATTTGAGAGATGCTTTCAATAAAATATGTGTTAAAGCTATTTGCCATGTTTTCTTCGTTTATCTCTTTTGGAAAGTTTACAATTTTTATGTCATCTTTGTTTTCGCCATGTACTAATTCTTTTATGCTTTTCCAAAATTTTTTGGGATCCCCTTCTACTGAGTTTATTTTATTTTTTATGTATTCATTATGCGTTCTTTTTATGTCTTTAGAGTATTTGTTTCTCGCTTTTTTGTAGTTATCCCAATCCATAGTTATTAGTAAGGCGTGCTCTTTTGTAAAATGTATCTCTATCGTGCTGCTTTGTGCGTAGTTCTTTTGTGTACCATTTATTATTATTTATTTTATGTACCTTCTGTTCTGGAACCACTTCATCAATAGATTTTTAAAAGTTTAATATCATCTGATTTATTTCATTCCAATTAATAGAATGAAATTTAGTTGATTGTATTTTTTGTAATTTTTATATGTCATTACTTGTGTTTCTCTATTGGAGTTGTATTATAACTCATACAGGTCTCATAGAATCGTTATCTACATGGTTAGAAATATGATCCAAACGGCGTTAGAAAGAGAAAACAACACGCTTTCTATTCAAATCAAAAAGTTAACCGCAAAATAACTAAAATGTACACTTTCATGAAACCAAAGTTTTCAACCGCAATTTGTTAAAAAAATTATGAAACTTTAGGAATTTTGTATTAATTATATTTACATGAAATGACAAAAAGTTGACGATAACGTTTATAATGTTTATTGGGCTAAAAAAATTAGTTTGCTTTTATTTTTTTTCGTGAGTAATTTAGATAATTTTGAAAACTTTTTTTTGTTTGCATAAAAAAACTTTTTTTTCGTTTGCATAAAAATATTTTAGGTTTCAAAATTTATATATATTTTTTTCGAATTATAACATTTTACAGCGTATTTCACCACCTTTCAAAAACAGTTTTTGGATGTGTTCAGAAATATTCCATCTATTTGGATTTTATTGGAAAGTGGCTCAGAAAATAGGCCCGAGGCCTGAAGGGTTAAGGACACAATTGGAAGGGAAAGATTAATAACAATTTCACGTTTTATTTCACATTTATTAATATATTGTGGGGTAATATATCATATTCATTTATACGACGAGTGATCATAGACATAAGAAATTCTTCTGTCTACGTGATCAATTTTGTATCGGAAACAGTTTTTGTTTTTAATAAACGCAATTCTTCAAAAACTCACATTATTTAAGTAAATATATTTTAGAAATCTGGAAATACAAGGTATATAAAAAATATATGAATATAAAATTATCAAATTTTCAATTTGAAACCAATTGGAAGAAAGATCATTATTAAAAAAATAATACAATACACTCATTTCGATGGTAGTTCAACACTTTATGAATAATAATGCCGCACGAAACTTCAATAGACTGTTTGATTTTAAATCATGTAAAACAAAAACATTTCAATACGAACAGACGAATGAGTCATATTACCATATCCCCAATATTATTTTCACCCTTTCCGAGATCAAACCGTTCATGAATTTTATCCATGTCCAAACTGGAGAACATACCATGCTGGCTGCAAGCACCTGGGCTCCTACTCTAATAACATCGATACGAACCTCTATTTGGAAATTTTTTTAAAACGTTTTTCAATTTATTTATTTTTCCCATTCAAATTGCAAACCATTCACGAGTTCTCATGACCGACCAGAACCTTTCCTAGGCTTTTTAGCCGTGAGCAAGATCAACTGTAATACTTGGATTCCTACCCTAAAAAACATCAAGATCTTAAAAACATCGATACGATACAACATTAAGATAATGAAACCAATTCAAACTGAAATCAAAACATTCTCAACAAAGTGAACAAAGCAGAAACCTTTCTAGAACTTTGTTCAGACATATCTCCGCATGGGTCGCAAAATCCGTGCGAACTTTTTCATGCAAAACTCAATTTACCTACTTATTTATTTATCAAACTTATTTTCAAATTGTGGTTAAACCACTTTAAGACGACTTATTTATATTAGAGATTTGCTAAACTTTTTTTATTAAAAGAAATTCAGTTTTATTGGGTATTTTGGCCTCAAATCCAAAATCAAGCATTGTATGAAAATGTCCGCGCAGCCGTTCCTCCAACAAACTCTATTGACTAATTACTAAATACTTGCTATTTCTTATTTTATTTCGGGCCGTGGAAGACCTGAAAACCCAACCAGATCTCCATTTCTAATTTCTGGCCATCACGCACTATGTTATGTTAGAATTAAATAATCTTTCTTTTAATACCCTTACATCCGAAATATCCTGCGCGTGTTCATTCCGATATTTTATGTTTAGAAAATGTCTATTAGTAAATGTGTTAATATTATGAATGCCTTAATAACTATATCCGTATGTTTATGACTGGTTTAATATAACATCTTTTAGTGTTAATATTTAAAATTAAAGTTTTATAGAAATTATAATCAGGTAAGAAATCTCTGGTAATTACGAATTTTAAAGCGAACCCGAGTTTCGTAAAATGATCAACATTAAGCTTTAGGGAATATTTTTAACCAGTTTAACAGATTGTGTTATGAACATTCCATAAAAGATAATGCCTTAAAATAACAGGAAATATTCTGGTACTCGAGGGAATGTTACACTGAAAATTCAATGGAAGAATAAAATCATTATGACAAATTATTTTAACGTAAATTTATTTCAAACAACTGACGGTAGATCAAGGAATTTATTAAACGATAATACGAATAGTCTAAACGAAAATATGAAAGAGAACAAGATTTTTATTTTTTCATGTTCATGGAATACCCTCTAAGTAGGCATGAAAGAGTCCAAAACGTGATCTTATTTAGTTCCGAACATAATTTTCTTTTAATTAATGTATGAAATACCTGTTTACTGGGCAATAACTCAAAATAACAAATTTTAATGAATTTTCGACAAACTGTGTTTTGTCAATTTAGTTTAAATTAATTACATAAACTATTGGTTAAAAATTGCCCGCATATGGCCAAACTATCGCACGCACGCCGCTGATCATTTTAAAGATAAATTATATAAAAATCACTTAACTTTAACATTTGACAAAGTGTTACTTTGATTACTTATGGTTAATCCTCGAGTTAATGGTAAACCGTACCTATTACCAGAAGTTTTTTCGATCTTTGGCGCCGATTCAATCAATTATTTTATTTTATTATTATTGTACAACAGAATACTTCCAATTAAAGTACAATTTAGTTACCCTATCAGCATTTAGGCAAGTGACTCTTCAATAATATTTTTAAGGCATATAAAGAACAGTCACTTACATCCAAATGGTTTGCAATTTCATTTAACAGCACCACTCCCCTCGTCATGCTATGCTTTGCCAAGACGTCTGTTCTGCCGTTCGGTACTTTAAATAAGTCATGATGTCGACTTCGGCTGTAGTGGTCTGGTACATGTAAATCATAGCATCCCAGGAGAAATGGGCTATCGATGAAATTAATCTTGCTCTCGTGAAAGTGGTGAGAGTGAGAATATGAGCAAAATTTATCGAACAGGGTTTTATTATCATTTTTATCATCTAATGTCGTGTGTCACTGTGTTCATGATATGGTCCATAAAACTAAGAATATTGTGTAAGAAAGCGCGCAAGCCTTAACCTAAAACCTATCTGATGTCTGTTCATCAAATTCCAGATTATCGAGAATCTTGTCCTTCAAATTATGCCCTTATCCTTAAATAATAACATTTAATAGAGGTGTACCTAATACTGAATAGAGATAAAATCATAGTGTTGCCCGAACAAATTATTTAACCATTGAATGGTTTTCTTATGAGTTCAGCTCTATGTATTATTTATGAACGTATTCCTTTATAAGGACATGTTGCTCATCACTAAGAATGTAGTGGGCACATTCCTGAGAGAGTATTATTATTTAACCGTTGTTATCACATATTTGCGCAATCATCACAACAACGTGGCGTTTTGTAATATATAATGTAATATGATGGTAGGTCAGAAATTACGGAATAATAATAATGAAGGCCTGTTCGCGTGTCAGTATAATGACGAGCAGTAAGAATAATCGAGTCCTATTAGCTGCACCAATGAAAGTGTTTTATAAATAAAAGAAGGTACAATGAAATATAGACTACGATAATAGGTATATAATGTTTAAAGTACAACTAGTGATAATCATCAAAATGGAAGGGACTGACTGTCACAAGGACAGACCTTTAATTTCATCCGTTCGCGTCGTACATTCATCAGATACATATTATGTTCACTATTATTCCATAATCTCCGACCTACGTTCATTACAAACAACCCATACTTTCTCATGTGTTAGATGTGGACTTTGTCGAAAGAAAGTTTATGAAAAAGACAATCGTTCATAATTTTTTTAAATTCTTTCAAAAAATGGTTTTAACCTTATTTTCAATTCAGTAGATAGTCGTTCCAAAATATGTATTTAAACAGGAAACCAAAATAAAGGAGTGTCGGTACCAAAGATATTGAAATATAAGTCGGTACTAAGCCGAATTTACACTCCGCAAATAGTTACGCACAAGTAGTTTCATAACATTAGTTGCACAACTAGTTTCACGTGTTAACATAGTTTCATCATGCTTGTATTTGTAGTACGCCACAAAATTGGAATCGCGCAAGCGCGAAATTAATTACATAGTGTAATAACGGGATGCAACTAGTGTTGCGAAACCATTTCAGCTGGGCGGGCGTGGCTGTTCCTTGTAACTGTGAAAGCTGTGCACAACATTGTGAATTGCAGAAAAAAAAAATTGATGTTAATGGTAGGTACCATAGTTGCTTTGACACGGAAGGTTCCACGACACTAAATTTGCACATTTTACATTAACTTCTCGGTGTCATGCATTTATTTGGAACATGCATGCAACTAGTTGCGTAATGTAAATTCGGCTTTAGTGACATTTCACTGAATGCTTAGGGGTAGTAGGTGATCATGGTGCTGCACTCGACCGTGTAGCTGGTGGTGACGTACTGTACGGGCATGGGAGTGGGGTAAAAGTAGATGATTGGGGTGTACAGCACTTGGCGGGGGTGGGGGGGAATGCAGAGGTGGTAGACGTTGTTGATGCGGACCACTGGAACGAGTGGCACCATTACCACGATGGGCTGCCATCATTGGTTCAGGTAGGGTGGGTACGGCGAGGGGGCGGGGATGGGGGAAGGGGGCTTCCTCCTGCAAAGAAAGCACCCCCTCGGAAGCTTGCATCTGAAAGAGAAACATCGCACTGATCCACCGCAATGTACATTTATTTATTTGTTTATTGTTTTGAAACATTTTCAGAATATTAATATGAAAAATTAATGAGATTAACATTGTACAGAGCGTGAATGTTAATTATCTACTTTAAAAATGTCTAGAGATATTAACAATAATTAGAAATAACAAGATATTAACAAAAGTATGGAGAGAAATAAGATAAATAAAACATAAAGAATAAAATATTATGTAAAAAGAGAATAATAAATAAAATAAATAACGACCAATCACATTAGATTTATAATATGTCATGTTATTAGATTGCTAATTTGCTTTTTAAAATATATTCACACATTTATGGCGGAATAAAGCCTTGATATCCTATAAGAAAGCGGTGCTTTTATGTAGCGGTAGATGACATTACTAAAACCATAAGAATAATGACCACATCATTGTATTTGAATACAAACCACATAAGGGTGATTTTATCGAGAGTGTCTCTACGCCCGCCGCATCACGAATATCACAGTCGCTATATAAGAGCACCGCTTCCTTAGGAAAACACAGCTTTATGGTGAAATGACGATGAGAATGAGCAAATGGGGTGACCGCATAGCCGCTGAAAATAAGTAAAATTTCGCACCACTGCAAATGTGGATTTAAGACGCACATTTCAAATAATTTTAGTGTTCTACTGATAAAAAGAATCGCCAAACAGTTTGCTACAATCACACGTGGAAATGTTTGTGCTGCCTACAACTTTAGGCTTATGCTCCACCCCACCGGTCGTTCCCACCGTCCCCCCGCCCCTTCCATGCTAGTCCCCCTAACTCCCGCTTCAACTCCCTCTCTGTCTGCCCCCTTACCCCACAATCCCCCCTGTTATGATGGACGGTCAATGACCCTAAATGAGTCAAAAAGTTCACAGCTTCCGAAACAAAATTAAATTTATTAAATAAATTGAGCAGATGCGAAAGAAGAAAATGGACGAGCTTAAAACTTCATCAGGTAAAAAGGGTTATGCATTGTTAACAAGTTTAATTTGTAGAACTCCATTTTAATTTCAAGTTAGTTTATATTTAATAATATTATTATTGTTCAATTAAAAAAACTGTTCTGTTGTCTAATTATTATGACGCATGACAGTGTTTCGCCTTCCGAAGGGCGGCAATAATAATTACTATTTATTTATTATTTATAAATAAACTGCTTTAGCTTTATAAATAAACTGCTTTATGCAAAAAAAGCAAAAAAAGCAAAAAATAATAAAAATTGAATAGTTACATAACATTTGTTTCCAGTTTTCCAAATTAGCAGTAGCGAAATACTGGTTTTCAACGATATTTATTAAAAGAACAATTTTGTTTGAATTTTATTATAAATGTCAACACCGCCATTCATGTAAAGTCCATTAAACAAAATCACATTCGCCCGCTCTAGTGCCAATTTATGTGAAGTGATAAAAATTGAAATATTTGCCCAGCAGCGGGAATCGAACCCATAACGTTTCAATTTGGAGTCAAATGCGTAAAAGATAAGTTACGAAATAAGAGTTTTCTATTATCATCACCCACCCTCACAACAACCCGTATTTCCACTTGTAAGGTTTATTATTGGAAGAGGCAGTATTTGATTTTACTCACCGGCACTGGTCGGAAACTCGAACGTCCTCCCGGTGGCTAACCAGCGACCTCTGGAGGATCTTCACCGTATTTCATATATTGGGGTTATGCTTAGGCTTCTTGCTGAAGAAGTCTTTGTCCTTGGGCGGCGAGAGCCACATCTGGAAACAAGAAAACACACAAAACATTAATAAATAAAAACAACAACAACAAACAACACGTATTCGTACTGCACTCGAATTCATTAAAAGTCCATATTCGAAATTAGGAAATCAATTTGTCACATTGCGGAAGCTCATCAAAAACTGATTTGAACACTACAGATTGATTCAGGAAGTTTTGTGTTAGGAGACGCGTACGTGTCCAGACGGTTAATGTCCTCATGTGCCTACCTCAATGTAGGATGCCTTGTTGAGTTCCATCTCGTCCAGCGGCAGTTTGGCGAAGTGAGATCCAGGGAAGGCTCTTCGGGGTGCTCTAAGAGGCGCTAGTCCCTGGTCGTGTTTGCAGTTCGGACCGCAGAGCGACTGATTGATGCGTCTGGGACGAAAGCCAGTGAGGGTTTGACCAGACAGACGCCGGCCGGCGGAGGCTGCAAACTAATCAATACATCCAAAGTGCAATTTATGCGCATGGGGGTGAACTCCTGCATTTTCCGGCGGAGTGGGAGATAGGGGACAGGGCTACCGCTTTTTACGTACCCCGTTACTTTAAAAAATATCGAAGATGTGCAGAATTGTGTCGACGATTTTAGAGGTTTAGTGAACTTGAATAATTTTATTTATTACAAAATTGGATCTTCACTCAGTGGTGAAAATAAGTACCTAACATAAGAAGTACTAACATGCGGCCAAGAAGATTTTTTTTTTAAACAAGCATTTCTTAACCACAAGTGTGATTATAGTCAGGTTACGAATAACCCGACAATATTTAAAAATCTTCTACTTCCACTACATTAAGCCGAAAATGTGGCTTAAATCGTGATGGAGGACTTAGCCAGCCGAGGAATCGATCACGAAATGCCTGGTTGGGACCCAAACGCGATGCCCACTCAACCACTGACCTACTCTTCTATTATTATGACTCTTGACACGGCTGGACTCAAGAATCTGATTCATTTGACCATGTCTTCCTCGGGCGTCTCAGACTTCTTCTACTATTCAATTTCATACATACTTTTCTATTATTCTGACTATTGACTGGTCCAACACTTGATCAAGTCATATTTACGGTGGATTTTTTGTTTAATATTGTTATTATACAGAAGTAAGCACGAATGATGATCAGGAGAGACCGGTTGAGGGAGACCTTTTAATTTCTCCAGCCTAACTCTCTCGACCCATCGCCTAGCAAAATGTATCTGACTATTCAGATATAGTCACAAAATACGGCTAAAGCCATTTCAAGTAATAAGACTAAACCTACATACCTACACTGTACACCAGCGAAAAAATTCTTGCATTCATAATTAATTCCCTAGATAAATAACGCACAAAAAATTATTATAATTATAATTCAGTTCGGTCACCGTGACCCGTGACACGGACCTCTTTCGGCCTTGATAGCGGCGCTTATAGGTTTCGGGTTCTTAGTATATTACCTTTTTGTACATAGGTCACCGGACATTTAAATGGTTCTACGACGGGCGAGCATTAGCTAACATGGTTAGGTAAAAATCCGTTCGTAAAAAACAAAGTTTTTGAAGTAAAACTTCTTTACGCACGCTTGACTTGGGGAGTAAGCTGGTGAATGCGTCAGGAGAGCGTTATGAAAAGTGTGATCGGGCGAGGCGAACGGAAGTTGAGAGGGATATATAAGTTAGTGAAGTTTTACTTCAGTCGTGTGGTCTAAAGCACATTCATTTTTTAATAAAATTATGTACATCTATTTTCAAAAACATATTAAAATAAAAAAAAAACAGTGTCCAATTCACACGCGGTAGAAGTGAAAACTTCAGAAAACTAAGGTAGACAAGAGTGGGGAGACTACGAAGCACTTTTTTTATCAATGTGAGGAATTATTTCAATATTTTTGTCGTCGAATCCCAGTGCACCTTTTCCTATACATTTGGTCATCTTATTAGTATTTTCTTCTTCGGAGTCGCTAGATGTAGCTTTCTTTTGGGTTTTCTTTGCATGTTCATTTTGGAGTGGTTTGAAGATTTTACAAAAAAAAAAAATATTATTTAAATTTTTTCAATACTTGGTTCGGTGAATGTCTGACCGCTAAGGTTCTTCAGTTGCTTTATACAACTAGACTAAAGGAGACTTGCGTTGAACCGTGGATTTATCGTTTTATATTGGAACAGAGTATCCGTGAAATAAATATTTTGTTATCAATATCCTACAAATGTATGTGTTTGTCTCTTTTTAGTGTCGAACGCTTCCGTTTCATCGAGTTTAAAATCATGCTAAAAAAGTTTTCACAAAAAAATGATTTAGGATCCAACCTTCCTACCAAATGGTCGGAACCAATCACGCTACTTACCGGGCCAAATCCGTAAATGTATGTGTGGCGACACCATTGTTTTTCGCCATCAATTTTTGTAGCGCCCACTTTTGCAAATTCATTGCGCCGCCACTGGTTCTGTAGGAACACGCGAGAACAAGGCACCGCCGCGCCGCACAGTGGGCTGAAAATCGCCTTTCATAGATAGAGACTTGAATTTTCAAGGGTATTTTTTTTTCGCTAGAAATGGATTTTGCTGATCATTACTATGCTATAAAATTTCGTATGAAGCAATTGCGTGTACAAATGAAGGAGTTATCATTTTTTTAAGAAAAATTTGTATTGCACTGACATTTAAAATGAGGATATCTCTGGAATCATAAGGTTGGCCATTCCATCCTTACACACAGATTTACTACTATTTATTTGTATTTTTTGACATACTTCGTATTGTGGCGCAACGTGCGATTTTTTTTTTTAAATCTTCAAAGTTGAAAAAAAAAACTTTTTTATGTTGATGATACACTTTAATGCTTAAATGCATTATCATCCTCTTCTACAATATTTATCATGATTACTGATTAATAATCAATGTTGAAGCACCCATGTCCGTACATTACTTCGACCAGAACTGTCAAATATGCCAATGATGCCAATATGGCGGAGTAACTCTAGAGTAACTATCGGTTTTCGGAAAGTAAGTACAAAAGTTAAAAGTAACGTACAATAAGCAGTCAAATTGATTGAAAAACGTATTTTGGTAAAATTTAACTATAGTAACGGCCTTTTGTTTAACTTTTACTTTTAAAGTTGTTTAACTTTTACGTTAAATTCTACCAAAATACGTTTTTCAATCAATTTGACTGCTTGTTGTACGTTACTTTTAACTTACAATAGTACAGTGCGGCAACTTAGTACAAGCCCTCGCCGGGCTGCCGCCCGCGCAGTTAGCAACATGTGATTTAAGCATATCCAGTGTGACACCAGGAATATCTCCATAACACCTTCGAGGCCTCCATCTCCAACCACCATCTCGCTGTCCGGCCCATCGCACCACGACATGAGATGCCATCTTCCTACCTTCAACTACAAGCCCGCAGCGCTTTCTGTTCAGGTGCACCCCGATCTCTGACAACCAAAACCCATCGCGTTCCGCTGCCAGATGTCATCCTCACCGCCTCTCAAGGTTCCTTCCTGCGTCACGTGCGTGCTCCGACTCAAAGGACACACAGCCGCCATATCCGTCATCACGACGTCGATCGACCGCCTGGACCAAGATCACTTCTCCACCGCCACGGTGTAGAGCAACACGCCGGCTCCCTGAAGATCCGTGATCTTCACCGCCGCAGCTTCCTGAACATCATCACGCATCAGCAACACAGAGCAACACTGTCACTACTGTCACTCCGCTCTGCTTCGACCTTCGCTACGTAGCTCATAAATAAAGACTTACTCACTATTTCGACCTGATGCCTTTCATTTCACTACCCGTCTCTGCCGATCCGGAGTTCGCTCCCTGACAAGCGATATGTCTGCATATAAAATATGCAGATTTATCGCTTGTCTCACAATTTTGAAAATGACACTTAAATTCAAAGCAAATTCGATTTCATTGAACCAGAGTTTCGCAGGACACACAGACAACCGAAATTAGTAATTTTGATAACAATTTATTATTTTTGCCAGCCGGCAATTTCATCCAAATAAAATGTGTAGTTAATTACGATTTTTTTTACTTTTGTCAGACTGAAGTAAGTAGGAAAGTTTAAAGTAAAGCGTTAAAAATAAAATGCCACGTTTATTTATGTCAGAATTAATTTTACATCTGATAACCCTAGCTTCATTCAGGGGCGAACTGACATGCACCGGGAAATATGCCTTACGCTGATGCATCTGCTAAAAACACTCCTAACTGTCTTGGTAATAATGCATTTTTATTTCGATCGTTTAAATTTTTGAAGTGAAAACTTCTTAAGCACCGTTGCGTTTTGAAACTTGATGAAACGAAAAATAGCGACACTAAAAAGAGACAAAAACATTAGTTTTCTGAAGGTTTCACTTCTACCGCGTGTGAATTGCACACTCTGATTTTTGTGAATTTTGAATTGAATTCTTTAGCACCGTTGTGATTTGAAACTCGATGAAACGGAAACGATCGACATTAAATAGAGACAAACACATTCATCTATACATCGCCTGCGAGAGAATGAGATAAACTTGGTAACAATCTCTACATCTTCTCTACATATTATAAATTAAAGTCCCCCGCGTCGTCTGTCTGTCTGTTTGTCTGTTCGCGATAAACTCGAAAACTACTGAACGGATTTTCATGCGGTTTTCACCAATAGATAGAGTGTTTCGTGAGGAAGGTTTAGGTATGTAATTTGTCAAGATATTGTGTAAATTGGTTGAAACATAACGATAATTGTTAGGAGTGTCGGAAAAAGTCAAGCCGCCTGGTAGCTTTCATCGAAAACGCTGCCTAATCCTTTTGGGATATAACAAAACAATGCATGGTGGGATATTCCTCTTTTATAGATCTACAAAAAGTGCACGAAGGCATATATCTATCTTTTACGGATAGCTTACTATATCCATTCTATATTCTAAAAAATGGTCACGTACATTGCGGTAATTGAAAAGTTATTAGACGGATACAGTATTAATCCTTATTAACTTAAATACGTTAGTTACTTCAAGCATTATATTATTTTTCACACCTTCTCTACGTATTATAAATTAAAGTCCTCCGCGGCATCTGTCTGTCTCTTCGCGATAAACTCAAAGACGGCGGTGGTTATAAAGGTTGGATAACCATCCATTAGATGTCGTTGTATTTTATTAGCCACAGCAACGCATGGCCGGGTCAGCTAGTATTATAATAAATAAAACCTACTCCTGTTACTATGCATTCGTCTCATTCTCTCGAAGTTTAGTTTTCTGAAGGTTTCACTTCTAACGCGTGTGAATTTCACACGCTGATTTTATTTTAATTTTGACTAATGACCGGTTTGTAAAATTGTCATACTTTAGGCTATTCTTCGGTAGATAAAACTGGAGGAGATGTCAACATCAGGATTTGGCAAGGTCGATCGATAACGTCGATGTTCCCAAGCACGACTGCCGATCGCTAACGTGCGAACAACAGTTCACGTCGAATAACATAATAATAATACGTAGTAGTTGTGAAATGCTTTTTGTTCGTTGGCGATCTGCAGTCG
Source organism: Limnephilus rhombicus (assembly GCA_929108145.2). Taxonomy (NCBI): domain Eukaryota; kingdom Metazoa; phylum Arthropoda; class Insecta; order Trichoptera; family Limnephilidae; genus Limnephilus; species Limnephilus rhombicus. The sequence goes on along the minus strand of OV815275.1, from coordinate 59,311,609 downwards.
TGCTAGGGAACGACAACGAATTACCGACGTTATCGGTAAAATGTGTTAGACCATGCTGGACCCTCTGGACTGCCATTCTGATTTCCACTACTTGATTGATGTTTGTGAACCAAAAAAAACTTGTTTAATGTATACGATGGTCCCGAAGTTACCCATCCGATTTGAGCTTCATAATAATTCTATTCATGGACTAAATTTTAAAGCAAAAAAAAATTCTTACATATATTTTTTGTATAAACCATCTCACCACTAGGTGAACTGAGCCTGCTCCGATAATAAATTTACTTTTGTTTCATATCTTATATTATAAGCAAATTAGAAGCAAAAAAAATAAGACGTAAAAGGAAATTAAAAAAATTAAAGAAATAGAAAGTAACGAAAGAAATAAAAATAAGAAAATAAATAAATTATAGAAATAGAAAAGGAATGAAGGAAATATAAATAATGAAAGTACGAAATAAAAAATAAAAACGTAGTGTGCAATTCACACGAGGTAGAAGTGAAACCTTCACCACACAATCTCAACCAATAGAAGCTTTGAAAAGTGAGCTTACAATCATAGCGTCCAATGCGGTAAGGTTTCATTCTATCTCATTCTCTCGCCGGCTTAATCCTATATATGTATGTGTTTGTCTCTTTTCAGCGGTGCTAAAAAAGTTTCACTTCAGTAAGAAAATAAATAAATTATGGTAATAGAAATGAAGTGAAAAAAATATGAAGAAATGAAAGTAGGAAATAAAATCAAATGCGAAAAAATTACGAGAAATGAGAAAAATGGAAAAATTAAGGCGAGAATTTTTTTTTCTTATACAGTAGATACGCAGGGGTCGTACGGTTAAGGTACTTGACTTACTTTTAGCAGTGATTCCTGACGTTATTTGTAAAAAATGTAAATAAAATTTTGGTCTCCGGTGAAACTTCGTGCCTTTTTTTCATTTTTTTTTCCTTCAAAATCAAACTAAAAAAATCTCTATAATTGTCAAAAACAATAGTTTTTTTATGTTTTTAGTTGAAAAAAAACACAAAAATGTCACCAGAGACCAAAATTTCATTCAGTGAGTCAAGTACGTTCCTTGACACTTGTATAGTTGCTGAATGTTACGAAGAAGGCAAAGTTCCACAGACCCTATTAGGTTTGTCTTTTAAATTTGCCAATCCGGTCCTGGCTTTGATGGATGGGAAACCTCTGTCTGTCGTCATGGCGACCGCCGTGGGTAGGTAGGTGCAACAGGACAAGGGGTGCGCCTATATAAATAATCAACAACAGGTATAGTAGGTATATACTTAGCCGTATAAACACCGCTCAGCCCAGTTCTCTCCACGGTAGTGTTGGGATCACAACGAAGACGTATTTTCATACGTTAAAAATAGTAAAAATATGATTCAGTGATTATTCCGACCACGTATATTGGGTGCAGATTATTCCCCACACGATGATTCCGCACAGGAAACTCTGTAGACAGATCACTGCACACATTGCAAACACATATTTTTATCATTCCTTTTTATTTATTTCTTTGTTATTTATATTATTCTGTTGCAGACATAACTTATGTTGTTGAACATTCACATAATTACTAATAACCGGAAAATTTTGCTAGTGCAATAAAGGAGGAACTAGCAGATAAATTACGATACGATACGATACGATTGTACCACCCCAGCTAGGAGCACTCCTGTTCCGGTACACCAGGGGGCAGTGATTTGTTGGGACTAGGAACACGTGCTCTGAGGATAGGGAGGAGATTGGAGTTTAATCGACCGGTATACATGGCAACCTAATTAATAAGCCAATATTGGAATTTAGGATGGGCAGGAACAAAGGAATGGATTGAGCGTTATTTTTTTCCTTTCTTTATGCCTTCCCTTTTCTTGCTTCTTTTCGGCTCTTCCTGGATATTCCTGATTATTTCTGGCTATTCTTGCCCTTCTTGGATCTTATCAACTGTTCTTGACTTTCCTTGTATCTTGTTCTCCTTTACTCTTCTTGCTTCTTGTTGGATATTCTCATCTATTCTCGGCTCTTCTTGCCTCTTCGTTGATTTTCTTGAATCTTCTTGCTTGTTATCGTCTCTTCTAGGATCTTGTTCTCTATTTCAGTTCTGTTTTTTCTCGCTTTTCTTGCTCCTACTTCGATTTTCTGTCCCTTTTGACTTTTCTTGTCTCTTCTTGGCTCTTCTTGATTCCTTTTGGATCTCCTCGTTTCTTCTTGGCTCTGGTCTCTCCTTGCCTCTTCTTGGATCTTATCGTTTCTTCTGATCTAATCTTGTATTGATCGCTTATAGCGTGGATCAGCAATCTTTTCTTTTAAAAAGGATAAATATTTTATGTGGGGATTAGTGCGGGCCGCACTTGGTTCACGTGATATTTGGTGACTTTGCAGGGGTTCTCGGGTTCATGGGGTGAGGTATGTTCAGGTCTTGGCGGCGGATGCGTCCGCCTACCTGCTGCGTGGCGGACTGGATCGAGAGAGGCTGGCTGAGGGAGGCCTTTTGACCATTCCAGCCGGACTCTCTCGACTCATCGCCCTGCACTACAGTTGGAAGGATTGATTCATACGTCCATCACTCCTGGACATACTGACACCCCAGATTCCTAACCACCCCTCATACCTTTTTCCTTCCCAGAACTTGGCTCTTCTTGCCTCTCCGTGGCTTTTCATGTCTCTTCTTATCTTTTCTTGCGTCTTCTGTCTCTTCTGGGATCTTCTCATCTCTTTCTGGATCTTTTTATCTTTCCTTTTTATATAGTTCTGGCTCTTCTTGCCCCCACTTTGATCATCTTGTCCCTTCTTGACTCTACTTGTCTCTAGTCTTTTCTTACTTCTTTAGGATCTTCTCACATCTTTTTAGTTCTTCTTGAATCTTCCCGTCTCTTCTCAGCTCTTCTTGCTACCTCGTGCCTCCTCTTATCTCTTCTTTTCTATTATTGTCTCTTTTTGGCATTTCTCGCTTCTTCTTGGGTATTCTTGCCTCTTCTTTAATCATCTTGTCTCTTCTTGGCTCTTCTCGTCTTTTCTTGTCTCTTCTTGTCTCTGCTTATCTATTCTCGTCTCTTCTTGGCTCTTCTCGCTTCTTCTTGGATGCTCTCATCTCTTATTGGCTCTTCTTGTCTCTTCTTCCCTCTTCTTGGCTCTCCTTAAATAACTTTTGTTATTATTGCACCTTCTTACAACTCTCTCCCATTTTTTGTTCGTTTCGATTTTTTCTGCATTTTCTTGTGTCGTATTTTTCCTTCTAGTTTCTACTGGTCTCTTCTTGCCTCTACTTACCTCTTCTATCTCCTTCTCGGCTCTTCTTGGTGTTTCTTGCGACTTCTTGCGCAGTTTAATCGACCGGTTATTAATATTTAATTACCGAAGTTTAATCGATGGGGCAACATGGGCAGGAATATAGATTTTGATTGGGAGTTGTTTTGCGAGTTCCGTCATTTTCTTGCCTTTCTTATTCCTCTTCTTGATTCTTCGGGCTTCAGCTTGTTTCTTTTTGTTTTTTTTTGCTTCTTCTTGGCTCTCCTAGTCTTTGCTTGCATCTTATTGGTTCTCCTATTCTCTGAAGGCATCTTCTTGCGTCGTCTTGGCTTTTCTTGCCTTGTGATGGCATTTCTTGTCTCTTCTTGCATCTTCTTCCTCGAAGAGGCTAAACTCTTCCTGGCTTTCCTAGGTTCTTCATACTCTCCTTGCCTATTTTTACTTCGTTTTAACTATTTTTGGCCTTACTTGGCTCTTCTTATTTCTTCTTTCATCTTCTGTCTTCTTCTTGAATATTCGAATAAGATAATCAAACATTTGACAAATGACAATCCTCCGATATGTGATAACCGACTACATAAACATAAACAATATTTTGAGAAAATAAAGAAGGGGAAATTGAAAATAACCTTTTCATTTTTTCTCTTTGTTCTCTTGTGCAGTTCAAGATAAATATGGGATAAATATTATAAGACGAGAATGGTGCCAGTTGTGATCTCGGTGAAACTAAATTACTTATTATACAAGGTGGCGCAAAATTAATCACCCCATCGGAAGATGTTATAATTTTTGCAAATGGCGTCGTACGTCAATCATATTTGACATTTGTGAACTAGACAGCTGCAGAATACAAACAGACAAGCAATGGAGTGCTATACTCCGCAAGAGCGTGGAATAATTGTGTCGATTTAAACTTTAACGCTTTTAGCGATTTTGTGTCGAAAGTCATCATGAGCGACGAGGCGCATTTCCACTTTTAAGTGGACGGTTACGCCAATAAGCAAAATATTCGTTTCTGGGGCACTGAAAATCCTCGTATGATGCATGAAAAGCCATTACATCCACTGAAAGCCACTGTGTGGTGCGGCGTTTACGCGGGAGGAGTGATTGGGCCGTATTTTTTGAGGACGCCATTGGCAATACGATCACTGTTACTGGCGAACGCTACAGGGCCATGATAAACGACTTCTTACTTCCGGAATTCGATGAGCGGGGCTTGGTGAACATGTGGTTTCAACAAGACGGTCCAACTGCGCACACAGCAAGAGCCACAATGGATATTGTGAAGGAGGCGTTTCCTGGTCGCGTAATCTCTCGTTTTGGCGATTTGGTATGGCCAGCAAGATCACCCGATTTAACCATCCCAGACTTCTTTCTTTGGGGCTATTTGAAGTAGCGGATTTATGCCAACAAGCCTCAGACAATCGCAGCCCTTAAGGAGAATATTCGACAGGAATGCGAACAGTTATTACCGGAAATCGTGCGGAAAGTCATGGAAAATGCGATAAAACGGGCACAAATGTGTACCAACACTGGCGGCAGCCACTTGACGGATATCATCTTTTTCACTTAACAAAAAAAAGTTTTAAAAGTCCAAATAAAGATTTCTATTACTCAAAATCATTTTTTTTTTAGCAAAAAAGTTATTCAAAAACAAAGTTGGATGATTAATTTTGCGCCACCCTGTACAATGTTGTTTAACGGCCAGTGACCGGCACTTGAAAACTGTTGTACCTCAATGTGAAAAGTATTACTCGTTGCAAATAAACTACTTTGCAAACAGGCACCATGCACTTCATCTCGTGGTCCGACAGTTTTACACCTCTGACTGGATCTAGGGACTCCGAGAGTATCAAGCGTTAACATAAACAAAAATATTAAATAAACAAACAAATGAATATTCTCTTTGTTCAATGTAGTTGTCATCTGAAACAAGAAGGTAGAAATATTAAATAAAACATGGCTTCAGTTTTATGGTTGAGGCGGTCCCATTCCACTGGACTGAATCCCAAAACTATCGACTATCGACACTTGACTGAAGGCTATATATATGTACAATTCGGCTGCAACGCGGGTCTTTGTTTGATTTTTCAAATTTAATGGTTTTAAAACTTTATAAAAATCGTAATTTGTGGCTAAACTATTAACGTTACACGCATTTCGTGAAGTGAAAAGGAAAGCACTATATAAAACACGTATATTGAACAATTTTCTCCAATCTCTTAACCAGGGAAACCCTGTAAATTAAAATTAAAAAGGAAACTGGGTGCAATTGTTTATTGAAAACAGGAAAGTGACACATTAATGATGGAAAAACATTATTTGAACCATAATTTCATTCGTAAATGTAAATATAAGGATTGGTTTCAACCATCAAGATGTCTTTCTCCAACTCCCGGAGCTGAACTTCGAGTTTCTTCTTCTTGAGGACTTTAGGGATGGTGTCCGTCAGCATCGGCAACAATAGGTACCCCTTCTGCATTTTAGCCCAGTTCTCTTTCAGACCCTGTGGGAAAAAATATAATATTCAACATAAGCAAGCAATGATGAGACGTTTGGCTTGGAGTTTGAATGAACAGTCACCATTTTCGCATACCTATATATTTTTTTACAATAACAACTCAAATAGACCTCATAGAAATCTCCCTTACTGTAATGGAAAGAAATATGATGCAAAGAGAAAGTACCACGGTTTATATTCAAATCTAAAAATTAACTACAAAATAATTAAAATATGCACCTTAATGATTTCAAAGTTTCCCGCCGCAATTCGAAAATAATTTATGAAATTTCGGGAATTTTTTATTCATTATTTTTACATGAAACGACAAAAAGTGAGCTGACGTTAAAGTTCATAATAGATTTGCATAATAAAAGATGAGTGCGTTTTTATTTTTTTCGTCAACAGTAATTTTAGTTAGAAAAAACGTAAGGAGTGCAATTTTTAAAACTTTTTTGTGTTTGAATTCAAAATATTTTAATTTCAAAAATTTATATTTTAATTTAGATATATAAAATTTGAAAGTTTATTTCATAACTTTTCAAATATAGTTTTTTAGTTTTCGGATGCGTTCAGAAATATTCCATTTATTTGGATTTTATTGCAAAACCGAAATATTTTGCCCTTCCGATGAAACTGGCTCCCTCCAGAGGAAAATAACTTCCCTCAGGGACTATTTGAATATACTGTGTGGAGGGTCTATTTGAGGAGAGAAAGGAGTGAACACGGGTCTTGAAGGTACCCATGTTGTAGGAGGGAGGAAACACAGAGGCCGGGAAAAAAGTTCCACAGCCGAACTGTTGACCTTAAGAAAAAGTCGTTAAATGACAAATGTCAACCGTGTATATATGTTGAGCGCGTGTTTGGCGTCTTTCTCTACCTAGCACGGGTGCCGAGGGGATCAATGACGTTAGTTCCTGGGAGCATCTTCCATTGATCTACCGGTAGAACAAAGGCAGCATTCCCACCCGATGCATGTGCTCTAAAAATTGCATAATCCGTAAGGCCGCCCGTTTCTCCACAGAGTCGAGGGTTTTTTTCAGGTATTTTGGGGCTCCAGACCTGAGAAGACTGCCAAATTCAACCGTGGGGCGCGCTTGCGATTTGTACAGGTTTATCAGTTGTGTACTATCTGCGGCCCTGTACAGTACGCCCAGTTTCAGAGAGGCTAACTTTACTCTGGCTATGATGGATCCCCCATATCTGAGCTGGTCACTTAGAGTTACACCTAGCATAACAATAGAGGACCTGTTCGGAAGATTGCTTACGTTGAATAAGGACAAAATATCCAGGATACTAAATAGGAATATTATCAATATATATTATAAAAGAAAGTGTGCGTCCCGCAAAAACTAACGAGTCCCAGCACGATCAAGAGAGTTATATGGTGTGGTAGCCCTCTACCCCCATCCACAAAGAAGGTTCCCTGAAGGGCGTGCTTTTGAAGATATAAGGGCTGGAAGTTTCGCCTTCTAGAAATTTCTAGAACAGTTCAGAACGTTCGAGAGTATTCGAGAGTATTCCACAACACTCCAGAACATCCCGGAACATTCTGGAATATTCAGAAACAGTCTGGAACATTCGGGAACTTATTGGAACATCCCAGATCATGAAGATAATTTATAATTAATCGGAACAAAGTTTTCTATGACTTTATATAGGTGATCATAAAAGGCTTTAATATTTTCATCGAGGTTACCTCCTTCTAGTATAGACCAGTCAGTGTTAAATAGATAATCACGTATTGCAACATAATTGGCTTTATTAAAGTTGGGAAATTGCGTCTGGTTTTTAATTTGGCATTTTATAGGGTTACATAAAATAGTAAAGTCTAAAGGTGGGTGATGAGAATCAGGGGCAACAACTGAGTCGAGTGACTTATCAACCGCAGTTGCCATGTCGGTACAAAGAACAAGATCTAGTAATCTATTATTGTCATTTTTTATATTGTTTAATTGAACTAGGTTAAGGAAATCGCAAAATTCAACTATTTCTTTTTCTGTTTCAGATAAGCTAGAGTTTTGTGATACTGTAGAATTATCACGGGTGCCCCAATTGATTTTTGGTAAATTGTAGTCACCGATGATAGTGATTTTACTGTTTGGAAATTTGTACGACAGTTGTTCAATATCTTCAAAATTACTTTTGTATACACTTATATCCGATGACGGTGGAATATAAACACTCCCTATGATATTTTTTTGATTTTTACCGTTTAGTAAGATGTAAACTTGCTCCACATTACAATTTTTGGTTTTCAGAAGTTTTGAAGGATGTGCCTTGTTGACAGCTATCATGACGCCACCGCCTCTAGATTAGAGCTGGTATGTTGACTTCTGTCAGACCGGTAAATATGATGGTGGGGTAGACCAAGCTCAGCAGAGTTAATTGATGGTTCCAGCTAAGGGCGGATCCAGGATTTTTTCTGGGGGGGGGGGGGCACAATGGGCGGACGGGCAAAAAAACCAACAATTACTTTTAGTATTTTTTTCTGGGGGGGGGGGCACAATGCGCGGACGGGCAAAAAAACCAACAATTACTGTTAGTATTTTTTTCTGGGGGGGGGGGCAAAAGGGGCGTACGCGCAAAAAAATCAACAATTAATTACTTCGTTTAAATGGTAAGTTAAATGTGATATAAATAAACTGAATGATATAAAAAAGCAATACAATAACACCCCCCCCATACACACAAGCCTTGCTTAATTATGGGGGTACATCAAATATATCTACTATGTAATTAATTACTGTATAAAATTTATTTGTAATTTATGTACCTTCTATTACTAAAAAAAAAAAATAAAAAAAATAAAAAAAAGTTCAAGTAAATATAGGAAGGTTTATGAAAGTGTCAAAACAATAGAAAAATTAAATGTTTAATAAAGACAGTTTTCTGTACTGTGATGGAATCTCCACAGTCCACAAAAATACAGTCACGGGGGCACGTGCCCCCCCCCCCCCCCTCCCTAAATCCGCCCTTGGTTCCAGCCAGGTTTCCGTTAGAATGAAAATGTCATGTTGCAGTGTCGGGGCATGTATTTTGAAGTCCTTAAGTTTAGTTTTCATGCCTATGACATTTTGGTAATAGCACGTCAATTTGTTTTGGTTGTGTCGTTTTTTTGAATAGTTGTAACAATAGTTGGTTTGGAGTTTATGTACTTTATGGTAAGGTTTGGTCCATCATTCTCTTGACGGTACAATAATTGCTTTCTCAGCTCCACCAATAGGCCACTTGCATCACTTTTAAAAATAAAAAAAATCCGGTTCAGGCAAATATTCTAAGACATTCTGTATTTTTTTTTAATCGTGTTTTTGAAACCCTGGGGATTTTTTGAAAAATTCAATCCGAAAAATCAGACCATTTTTAATAAACCGGAAAGACGGGACATAATTTTATAGGTGTGAAAAAACGATAATTACATAGCCGAAAATCATTTTAAAAAAAAGAACGTTTTCCACACGAATGGCACATGATAATAACGAGGCATACTAAAAATATTACATCTCATAAATATTTTTTTTCCTTGATCCATCTTATTGATCATAAATCATTATAGTGTAGGTACAGCGTTTATATTACTAAATTCAATGTAATATACTTGTACTTTTAAATTATAATAATAATAAGTCCTTTTGTGAGGACTTCAGTAACCAAGGTAAACAACAGTATTTTGAGATTACATTGAAATATATTTTGTAGGTAAATTTAATTATATATTTTATTTTGATAACATTATTCTAAAATATAATATATATTATAGATTGTAGTATTGAAGGGTAGTTTACATTAAAATATTTAATTTGGACATATTGAAAACTATTTGTTGACAAATGACAGCACTAGGTAACGACAGTTGCTTGGTTACTGGAATGTAGGAATTAATAATAACAATCATTTCCAAGTGGTTTTGGAAGGTGACCAAATGTCATTTTCAACCAACGGAAATGAAAATGGGTTTATTATGTCATCTATACAGATGAACATTGATAATCTGAGACCCCAAAAAACAAAAGCAGGTATTCCTAGGCAGCGGATGAAATGGACGAACGATGTCAATATGTTCATCGTTCGTTCATATTTTTATGTAACTAAACTAGAAACAGATATGTTATTGTATAGGAAAAAATTACATTTACTTTTCTCACAAAATTATCCGGTAGCCCAAGTAAACGAACAAAGATTAGCTTTAGTAATGATGACAGCCTTTTCTTCTGACAAGCTCTCAGGAACGTTATACAATATGACGTTTTTGGATCTGATTGTGGACCATACGAAGCGTTTTTAGTATGGTAGTGGGTGGGGCTACCATTTGGTAGGGGTATATAAAACAAGATATGTCAGATCGAATGTCATTTCAATCTCATATCAACTCCTTGACCGAAGCCCCAGCTAGTATTATCTAATAATTATTATATGTTTCCCAGACACCGTTTCCCGTTCCGTAATTTTTCCGCTTCCTGTGAGGAGTGAGGATGCAACAATTGTGCATGTTTTATAACACAAATGTTGTGGTACAGCAATCTAAATTAGCAATACAAATTATTCTTTATATCACAATGTTGTGGTCGCATCGTGGCAGATAAAACAGAATGTTTATGCAGATAAGACCGCAGCCAATATGGGCTCAGCAATCTCAGAGTTCTAAGAATGCTATCACACAGACAGTCGCTGGCGAATCGCACATTTAAAAATAATATATAACCTACGTAATTAAATGGACTTTTTTAGATAATCATGATTTATTTTTGTGAAATTATGCAGTGTTAGGTACGTTACCTCCAGTAAGCCAAAGTTTCGGGCGGCGCCATAGTGTTCATCACGAGAATCACAAATCTAATCTACCATGATTATTGACACTGCTACCCAAAACGTCGGCTAAAGAAGAAGGTAACGTAACACGGTGTTATATTCTCCAGCCCTTTGCTATAAATCACACGCATTAATGTCAACCTTTTACGCACTCATGCGTTTCAAACAAATAGATTATTTTTAATTGAAAACGATTAACAAATATCGAAGGATTAGTAAACCCAAAACTGATTTCCTGCATAACATATTTTTTGTGTGTTTAGTAATTAAAACTATGAAGTATCCCACGATCCGGGAATACTGAAAATGCTTTTTAAGCGAGGACTTGAAGTAGGTACGATTGTTATTTTTGGAGTCGGTGTCAGAAAAGGTACCCCGGCCCGGCGTGTTCACTTCACGTGTCCCCTCACGCCGCGGCCCGCTCTCGCCTCTAGCCTCGTCAAGTCGCTCGTGCGACACAAGCATATCTCACCTATAACTACGTATGTAGTTACAAACCTACCTTGACTGACACCGACTCCAAAAATAACAATCTTACCTACATACTGATGAGTAGAAAAGGTAAGTGGATTATGAAGTTGTAGAAGAATACGAAATAATTTTTGTACTTTTTAGTGCATTTTTTGAAGTCGTTTTTTTGTTTTCTTAAAACTTTTGTTTATATTAAAACGTATGATTAAACATACTAAATAAAAATTAAGAAATACTTAAAAGTAAGTGAAAAATGAAGAGAAAAAAAACATATTTTAAAGAAAAGTAGAAATAAAAATGAAAATTCAAATTTTCAAATACATAAACTAATAATAAAGATTAATTGTTAAGAACTCTAGTGTTCTATACAAATATATAAATTAAAACATATAGGTATATAAATTAAAATTAAAACATAAATAAAATTAAGTGAAAAACTAAGAGAAAAAAAATAATATCTTTTTTAAGAAAAATAGAAATAAAAATGGAAATAAAAATTTTCAAATGCAAAAATTAATAATTAAAACGTAGTGTTAAGAACTCATGTACTCTTTGAAGTACGCTCGTCCCCTTTCGAAAATCCAATGTTTTATACGTGCTATAAAAAGAGAATTAGAATTACTTGACTTTTTGTCAGTACTCAGAGCATTATATATTTTAGGAGCGATGAACCAGAATTGTCGTTGAGCGAATGAGGTGTTAGTTTTTGGGACCACGCAACCCAAGTTTGATCAAAAGCGGGTGTGTGCTTGATGTGGTGGGGCGATTAGTAGATTATTTTTTCGTATATAACAAATGCTTGTTTTAGTAAATAGTTGTACATTGAACGCCAACATGCATTACTTTCTTGTGAGGTGCGATACATAACTTTTTCTCGTAGGTACGTAAAGCTGCAATTAATGGTACATAACACATCATTGAAGAAGAAGATAATGCTAAAAAATCAAAACGAAATATGAAAACGAACAAGACATAGAAAAATAAAAGCTAACGGATTCAACGGGACACGAACCCAACATCTCTAAAATAAAATAGGACACGAAACCAGGAACTTTAAATTAAAAAGCTAACGTCCGCAACTGGGACACGAACCCAGGATCTCTAAAATAAAAAGCTGACTGTCGCAACTGGGACCAGGCACGGCCGATAGATGGGGATTGATAGGATAACTTTCGTTAACTTCTCATCGTTCCATAGCATGACTGCGGATCGCTAACGAATAAGTAACAGTTCACAATGACTGAGTGTTCTTAATGTATTCAACGGCAACTGTTGTTTGTATGTAAGCGATTTGCAGTTATCTTAGCGAACGATGAGAAGTTACCGAAAGTTATCCTTTCAATCCTTATGAATCGACTGTGCTAGGGGGTGATCCTAATCAGAGATTAATCCTGATTAGAGATCCTGGACAAAATACATTACTAAAAATATCATCTATATGTGTGTCATAATAATCAAAATAAAAAAATTTGATTAAAATGTACACAGGAGTGGATGATGTCCAATATAAGGTGTAAAATTGCCTTCTCAGGACGCATTCCGATTGTTCCAAGAGAGAAGACGCGTAGAAGGTGAATAGCATGAGGAGTAGAACAAAATGTAAACTAAAGAACAGAACTACATAATGGATGGTTTATATAACGCTGTTTTCGTGGGAAAATCACGCTAAGGGTGCATTACAACTTAATTATGTAACCTGTAGGTAAACTAATAACTTATAACTTATAACTAAGATTTGTAACTAGGAATTCATTTCTACACTTACATCGAGAAGAACCTGCCTTTCCTCCGCACTGATCGGTTTGCAGAGCGGCTCTGCTGTTTCCAGGGCGTGTTTGTATTCCATCTCAGTTTTGAGAATTTCATTATTTTGCCTAACCAGATACTTCGGCATACTCCCAAACTTCTTGTGATGGACACATTTAAACTTAGTATCATCGGCATTGATCCTATGACCTCTGGGCGAATCAACCAACTTGGGTTCAGACGGTTTTTGCGGTTTCAAGTGAATGGCTTGTTTAATGTTCTTAACGCGAAAATTTATATGGCTGTTGTCTGTCGTTTTGTGTTCCAGGTTATGTTTGGGAACGGGTGGTCTGGCTACCGGCAGGAGGCATTCCTTCTTGGCTGGGATTCTTTCCGGGTGAATTCCACCACCCTTCCTCAGAAAACATTCAACAGGATCGAGAGGGACCTCGGGGTAACCCATTGTCGCGTGGGTCTTGCGGTGTTTCTGTCGCTTCAGGGCCTTTTCTCTCTCAGAAACATACCTTTCAATAATAAAGCAAAAAACAGTAAATAATTAATGCTGTTAAGGATATGTTGCCATTTGGATTGGATTAAAACTACTCTTCACCTTGCTCTGAGATACGAGCTGTCAAAGTTTGCAAAGATGATTTCTTATTAATCTATTTAAAAATTTCAGATTTTCAGTTTGAATCTTGTGTAAAATATTTTAATTAAACATGTTTTAGATGAAAATCTTTAAATAGGACTATGTACTTACCATTTTAGAACATACCTAATCATGCAAATAGAACCGTATGCAAACAGAGTAGGGCATAATCATTCATTGCACAAGGGTCTAATTATATTCCCCTAATGCAATTATAAGTTAAAAGGTCACATCCTATTCAAATATTTTCCATTGAAATGTGGTAAACTAAAATTCAATTTAAATAGATTACGAAAATTGGTCTTTGCAAACTTTGAAACCTTAGAACGTGGTAAGGCGAAGTTAGAACCATATCCAACCAAAGTGATGAACCATATTATTTTGCTGAATTGCTACTATGTTTAGATTTAGATCTTGGCATTACTATGTGTTTTTAATGTTTTAACTAAATTCTTGATTTTATGAAACTATATAATTTTATTTATTTTATTTTATTTTATTAGCGTTATAAACAGTCTGTACAAAATTCATAAATGACAGTGATAAAAATAAGTATGCCATAGACCAATAAAATAACGACAAATTTCAATTTAGAACCATAATGCAAAAATATACAATACCTACACCTGATATAAACAATTATGATAATATCTTCTTACTTAAATCTACAAAAAGTAATTAACTGAATTTTTTCAAGGGATTACATTTAAATTTTGATGGATATCAATAATATATTTCAGGAAGTGATTTTATTTGAATTTGAACTGCTAAAAGTAGGAGAGAAAATATGCTGATACTAAAAATAAAAAAGAGAAATACAGAAATCAATGAAATATTAAGTTATTAGTTAAACATGTGGCATTCAAGAGTGTTATTTTTTTTATGCATGCTGTGAATTTATCAAGGTTTGTATTAAACACATCGATATTTGGGCATAATCTGTTAAAAGTGCTACAGCTTCTTCTAACAAATACATTTTCAAGATAATTTGTCTTGCTCTTAGGGATATAAAAGGTGTCTGGAGATCGAGTAACTCTTAATGGACATCTGAAATGAATATTTTGTAGTAAGTACGGGCTATCAACGAAGTTATGAATAATCTTATAGAGCATTAATAGGTCTCTGATATCTCGGCGTTGATCAAGAGATTTAAGATTTAAGGAGACATAGTTTTCATTATTTCGCACGCGATAAGAGACATATTTCAAAAACTTTTTCTGAACTCTTTCTATATTTGCTTTATATGTAGAACAATGAGGGTTCCACACTGTAGAAGCATACTCCAGATGGCTTCTAACATAGGATATGTAGAGAGTCTTAAATGTTTGTGGATTTTTGAAAGCTGAATTTACTCTAAGAATAAATCACATTCCATGAAAAACTTATAACAATTTCCATTAATTCTGTTAAGATTCTTGGTTTTATGATACTATGTACATTCCAAGATAATCTTATAACAATTTTCAATAATTCTTTTTATATTATTGGTTTTATGACGTTATGTAAATCCCACTCTAATCTTTTAACAATTACCAAAAATTCTTTTCAGAGTTTTGGTTTTCCAATAATTTTATCTAGATTATATATACTTATGTTTTTATGATTGTGTGCATGTGTGTACGTATGTGTATATGTGTGCATTTATATGTACCCGTCTCAGAACAGACATCGTCTAGTGAGGCGGGTTACTTACTTGTTTGTATATGATAACTAGCTGACCAGACACACGTTGTTCTGCCATATAAATTATTTTTAGTAAATATTTTGGTTGATAAATAGTGTATAGGGATGGGATCTATGACAGAAAGAGGAATGGAGCGCTGTAGACGATAACCTCCGATAAAAAACAATAAACACCAACTAAAGTAGGAAAATGAAATATGGAAAATCAATATGAATTTCGAAGAACAATTGAGTGTACGATATTTTTTTAGTTCGTCTTTAGCCAACACAAATAAGCTCGATGGTTTGCCCACGCGAGAACATGATGCCGAATGAAATATCAAAATGACGCGACGCTTCTCGTGAATGTCTTGCGCATGTGTGGATGAAAGTTCGATGAGGCGGATGTAGCGCCATCTGTCATTCAACAACAAAAATAATTTCGCTCTTTTTGAAATACGAAAGACCGTTAAATTTGTTCGTACAAAAATACGAAAATCGAGATTAAAAAATGGGAGGGTGGGGGTTAAAGTAAGGGTTAAAATTTGGAGTTGTGGGTATTTTTTGATGCCAATAAAAAAAATACAACAACGAAAAATTGTAAAAAAAAAAAAAAACTTTTTTCTGGACAGGGACATCCTAAACACCTAGCGGTACGAAACATACTTTTAAACCTATTCTTATACCTACCAAATATACATAAAAAAATTATAAAAATCAGTCAAGTCGTTTCGGAGTAGTGCGACCACAAACACCGTGACACTAGATCTTTTTATATTCATATAAGATGCTATTTCATTAAACGCCCGGGTTGCCGACAATTAAATTAAAAAAATGATGCGCCTCTTAATAATCATCAACTACTGTCAGATACAAACAAAATGGTGAGCATAAGTGATGTTAGAACCTTGTAAAATAAATTATTAATTAAAATGCGTGATGTTAGAACTTTCTCATACATATGTATGTCTACGAAAATACAACACAGATGCTCATGAAAATTATTTACGGTATAGAAATAAGCAAAAGAATTGCTTTAGCATTCAAAAGCCATTTTTGAAAAAATGTCGTTTAGAACCATATCCAAATGAGGTGACGATGTGTAGAAGAACCGTAAAGGTAAGTGTGAATGAAAAAGTGTATGATGCACAATGATGCTTGTAGCCATGTTAACCAAAAGATCATTTGCATTTATAGGAAAACCAAGACTTATATGGGAAAAAATAATTACATCCAAGCCATCCAAGGGTAAAAACAATGCAACTTCACAGCGCACTTTAAAAATGTATGCATTTGCACAGACCTTAAATCAATATTAGTTTCTTATGGATACATTATTTTGTAGAATGCTTACATGGGTGACTTCGGGCGAGGAGGAGGTGGCTTGTAAAGAATATCGTAGATTCTTTCATCGTGCTCAAAAA
Source organism: Limnephilus rhombicus (assembly GCA_929108145.2). NCBI lineage: Eukaryota > Metazoa > Arthropoda > Insecta > Trichoptera > Limnephilidae > Limnephilus > Limnephilus rhombicus. The sequence goes on along the minus strand of OV815275.1, from coordinate 59,295,098 downwards.
CATTAATAATTGACATTTTATAATATAAAATTTAGACACTGAGAGAAGCAGAGCTGTGTTGTGTTGAGTAGATGTTTTATGCCTAGCAACCGCGTCCATAGGAACTCTGGCAATAACGAATTTGTAGAAAGAGATGCTTGTTAGTATAATGAAATGTATACCTGCTATAATTAAATTTAATGCCATTTATTACTTTCAACTGCAAATGAAAAAATATTTGGTTTTATTCAAACGCTTTATCTAAAATTTAACTTCATTTGACACAAATCTAGTAAACTTTAAATCGTATTTTTTTTTTACATATGGACTTTACATATTTTTAAGATTATCATCTTATCTTAATATTATAAACGCGAAAGTGTGTATGGATGTATGTGTGTTTGTTACTCTTTCACGCAAATTCTAGTAAATGGATTTTAATATTTGAATATTTTTAATATTATCATCTTATCTTAAGGGCCCGCAACCCGAATTTCTACCGATTTCTTACACATCTCCCTTAAACACGTTAAGTTTTAAATTAAATCTCTTAAAAAAATATATGTTATTCTTGAAAATATGTTATTCTAGACATTGCCCGCGCTGAAACGCAAATTATATAAAATTCCCTCGATAGAAAAAAATCGCAAAGTATGCTCCAAAAATTATTATAAACACGTTTGTTTCAGTTATTTTACATGTTATATGTATGAAAAAATTCACAGTGTTTCTTTAAATGCTGTTTAAGACAATGCCCGCGAGATTTTTGCTCTATTTTAAACGAGTGGTGTTTTATTAAACATTTTCGTCATTTTCACATCGATTTTGTCGCTGTAAATGTTAGCGCTCTCCTCTAACATTCGTAATTTCGTATCTCTACATCTTCTTCTTTTCGAACCCGGTTGCGGAGCCTTAACATTATAAACGCGAAAGTTTGTAAGGATGTAAGTGTGTTTGTTACTCCTTCACGCAAAAACTAGTATATGGATTTGAATGAAACTTTACAATAATATAGCACATACATCAGAATAACATACCTACTGGCTATAATTTATAAAGTTAGCTAGGAAGGGGACGCGCAGTGGCGGCGTAAGAGGGGGGCGGAGGGGGCGGTCCGCCCCGGGTGCCAAGCCCCGAGGGGTGACAACGACAACCCACTCGTACAGACAAAGAATGGGCACAAAATCACCCGCTGTAAAGACATTTCAATAAATAACTACGTACTCTTGTATCTAGCTACTTACATTATCATATTTTGAAATGCGTCGGAACTATATATTATATTTTTTTTTTTCGAATATAATTTCTAATTCCCTTTCTAAAACTGAAGAATCATTTTGAGAAGCTTGTATTAACACTCGAAGAGTTGTGTGATCCCAACACCGGCAAAGCAGGCGTTGAAAGAAGAAATTAGCGAAACTCAATCGAAAATCTGGAGACAGAAAAATCAGAAAAAGTTATCGGCACCTCTGGGACTTGAACCCAGGACCTTCTGCTTATATGGCAACAGCTCTACTAACTGAGCTAATTAATAATTTATCCAGACACTATCTAGATAGCCAAGGGCGGATTTAAGGGAGGGGGGGTGCCCCGTGCCCCCCCAGACGGTATTTTTTTTATTTATTTTATTTTATTTATTAAAATACAATACAGAATATAGTATATTATATAAAGCATTGTACTCCCAAGAGTTAATAAACTCATTGCGGGAATGATACGCATTACATGAAACATATAGCTGTATGTATTAAGTGGACATATCATAGGACATACACAACATTATTATTTCAGATAGTCATTCATAAAATGAAGTTTGAGCATGTTAGTTTGGGTCTTTTTACATTGACTTGCACATTTGATCTCGTTGGGTAGTTGATTATATTTTGTGTAAGCTATGTATTCTAGGGATCTTAGTCCATATTTTGTTGATTTGATTTTTGGTATATGAAGTTTGTTGTGATTTCTTGTGTTGTGTTGGTGTACGTCGCAATTGTAATTGAGTTTAGTGTTGGAATGTGCCGAGTGTTGAATTACTTGTAATATAGTTTTTGTTATTTCAAAAGTGGGAATGGTGTTAAAAGGAAGTATTTGGGTGTTTCTGTAAATGTCTTTGACGTGTGTATCCCAAGGTAGACTGAATATATTTCGCAGGGCTCTATTTTGGACGACTTGGACTTCTGAAATCATTTTTTTTGTAGCAAATCCCCAGATTCCGGCAAGATATATTAGATGTGAGTGAATCATAGCATGGTAAATCGATCTTAATAGAGAAGGAGGAAGTAACCCGCGAAATCTATATAAAACACCAGTTATAGGAGTAATTTTGGATAGAACATGTTTAAATTGGTGATTCCATGTGAGTTGTGAATCAATGAAAAGGCCAAGATATTTTGTAACATCAGCCCTTTCAAGGCGGTTATTATCAAGACTTATATTAAGACTTACATTTTTTTTATTTGCAAACAATATGTAATGTGTTTTTCTTATGTTTAGGCTAAGTTTGTTTAATCGCAACCAGTTTGCCAGGCAAGCTATATCCCTTTCCATTTCCTTTTCTAGTTCGTTTAAATCATTATTGTGATAAAGAATCACTGTATCATCTGCATAAAGTTGTATTGTACCCTTAAGTCCCCATTTAGTAATATCATTTATATATATTAAAAATAGTAATGGTCCAAGTACGGAGCCCTGAGGCACACCACATTTTATCGTTCCCATGCTGCTTGTCCCTTTTCCAACAAAGGTCTGACAGTGTCGGTTAGAGAGGTAACTACACAGTAACTTCAGGGGAGTGCCTACTATGCCTAGGTGTTCTAACTTCTTTAGTAGTATCCCGTGGTCAACCGTATCGAAAGCCTTTTTTAAATCTATAAATAAGCCTGCAGTATGCTTACCCTGGTCTATATGTTTTTGGAGGGCATATACAAAATCGAAAGCAGCACATTTTGTGTTAGATTGGTTTCTGAATCCATACTGTTGGGATGCGAGTAAATTGTTTGATAAGAGATATTTAGTGAGCCTAAGCTTAATAACCTTTTCAGGTATTTTTGTGTACTGTGGAGATTCCATCACAGTACATACTTAGAAGCTAAAACTGTGTTTTTTAAACATTTAATTTTTCGATTGTTTTGACACTTTCTTAAACCTTCCTATACATACTTGAACTTGTAGAAATAAACTTGAAATATGATACTAAAGTTTATTTCTAACAGTAATCGTTGATTTTTTGCCTTGCCGCCCCTTGTGGGCCCAGGAAAAAAATCCTAACAGTAATTGTTGATTTTTTGGCGCGTCCACCCCTTTTGCCTCCCCCCCCCCATAAAAAAATCCTAACAGTAATTGTTGATTTTTTTGCGCGTCCACCCCTTGTGCCTCCCCCCCCATAAAAAAATCCTAACAGTAATTGTTGATTTTTTTGCGCGTCCACCCCTTGTGCCTCCCCCCCCCCATAAAAAAATCCTAACAGTAATTGTTGATTTTTTTGCGCGTCCACCCCTTGTGCCTCCCCCCCCCCATAAAAAAATCCTAACAGTAATTGTTGATTTTTTTGCCCGTTCGCCCCTTGTGCCCTCTCCCAGAAAAAAATCCTGGATCCGCCCTTGTAGATAGCATTTAGTTCGGGTTTGAATCATGCAATCATATATAAAGGTAGCAGCCAATAATATGTGCGTTAAGAAAATGAAGATAAAGTTGGTAGTTCTTAGTCGAATAATGATACAGTTAAATGTGACCGAATTGGATATAGACACCTTAGCTCAGTTGGTAGAGCTGTTTCCATGTAAACGGAAGGTCCTGCGTTCGAGTCCCAGAGGTACCAATATCTTTTTCTGTCTCATTAATAAAATCTTATTTAAGGTCCACAATGAGCCAAGCGCGAATAATCAATTTTTTTATGTTATGAATTGAAAAAGACAGGGAAAACAATCTTGATATTGTGATCGAATATTTTAGTAAAATGTAATCTCGTAAGCATGTTTAGTATTTGGTATTTTATTTTATGTAGGGTGTTCAATACAAAACCGCCCCGGGTGCCAATCTACCCTACGCCGCCACTGGGGACGCGGGAGGGGAACGGAGACGCACGGGAAAGGTGTTTCAGGGAGAAACAATGTATTTCTTTCAATGTGGCATTGCAGCGCATGCCAGTAACCAGCTAGAATTTTTAGGGCCTGATGGCAGTTTATAACAATTTTGGACGTTTTGGCGCTAAATGGCAATTTATCGGCATTGCCCATTGTTTTGAAAATATTTTATCTCACCCGCCAATTAGCGCCAAAACGTCAAAATGGTTTTCATGATGCATCAAATACGTGCGTTTAAACCCAAATACGGCAATAAAAATCATATCTGTAAAATGTTTCGTATCGACATCCGATGAATAATTTTAATGGTTGGTATGAGATAAGACATTTTATTAACATTTAAAAAATGGACTTCGCATTTTGTTGATTACTCCGACTTGAAAGTTCGCAACAGTCATATCATGCGTACTATCAAACACGGCTGCCATCTTGACAGGATTGACCGGACACGGTTCACACAAACAAATTTACAGACAGATGTAAATGCAAAGTGGTTGAGCCGAAACAGGGCTTCACCACGCTCAACGATTTAATCTTGAGTTAACGAACATCATCATACCTAATCAAACTTACTAATTTCGGTTATCTGTGATGTGCGTTAATCCTGCGTGAAATCTGAATAAATTATCAAAATTGCATTGAATTTAAGCCTAATTTTTAAAATTGGTACCTACGTACTGATTGGCTCAAGAATTCGGACAAGGGATAAAATACTTTAACTTAATTTGATATGTTAATCTTATATATAAAAAATATTGTGTCACGGTGTTTGCGGTCGCACTCCTCCGAAACAGCTCGACCGATGTTTATGAAATTTTATGCATATTTGGTAGGTATGAGAATAGGTTTTAAAGTATATTTCATACCGATAATTAGAGTGTTCCTACCCAGAAAAAAAATCAATTTTTTGATATTTTTATTTTATTTTATTTTAACATCAGAAAATACCTATAACCCGAAATTTTAACCGTCCTGCCCCCCACCCTCCCATTTTGTAATCGCAATTTTAGTATTTTTACAAACTTAACCGTCTTTCGTATTTCAAACAGAACGAAATAATTTATGTTATTGAATGACAGATGGCGCTACGTCCGCCTCTTCGAACTTATATACACATTCACGAGAAGCGTCGCATCATTTTGATATTTCATTTGGCATCATGTTCTCGCGTGGGCAAACCATTGAGCTTATTTATGTTGGCTAAAGACGTACTGACAAATAATTTCGTACACTCAATTGCTTTGCAAAATTACTATTGATTTTCTTTATTTAATTTTCCTACTTTAGTTGGTGTTTTTTTTTGCTTTTATCGGCGGTCATCGTCTACAGCTCTCCATTCCTCTTTCTGTCATAGATCCCATCCCCACACACTTACAATACATTCGTTATTTTTTATTTAACAACCAAAACATTTACTATAAATAATTCATACTGCAGAACAACGTTTGTCGGGTCAGCTTTAATATATTAATAAGAAATTATTGCGGTGATTTTTTACGCGTAATTTTGCACACAAAGAGCTCGTAGTTCTGTTTATCATCATTGTCACTTTAACTGACGGTTATAAATTTAATTTAGCCCACGATTTTACGTTCTGTTGTGTTTGAAACAAACGGCCCTAGGTAACGTAAGTTGTCCGCTTGGTTGCGCAAGGGTCAACTGATGAATCAATAATGATAGCCAAGTAACCTTAGCTAATGCTTACTTATTCCGAAGACATAATAACTATCTAAACTTCAACAAAAATGTGGATATTTATTAACTTGCTTATTCAACCGTAGAAGGCATACATTATAATATGTAAGTTGTAGGTACAAACGTGTAAACCTACTAATCAGTAAACAGTACAATAAAATAACTAAGTATAAAAGATATAAGAAGGTACAATACAAACATGTAGTATCATATCATAGGAGTTGAAAAAAGGAGTGTGTTTAATCAGTGTGTATAATAATGAGTACAAAAGAAGTAAGTACTATGAAAATAGTTTCATGAGTAGTAAATTTGTTTTTATTATATTTATTTTGGAAAAATCAATAGAATTTTTACATCTTACATACAGGGTGTTAAGGGACGTACTTGACATACTATAAATAATATTAAATCCTGACATTATTGGGAGTTAAAAATGTATCTAAATGAAATTTTGGTCTCTGGTGACATTTTTTTTCAACTAAAAACATTTAAAAAATCAGTAGGTATTGGACAGTTAGGGTCGGGGTTGATGGTCTTGGGCGGTTACTCGGCTGAGTGACCAGTAACGAAATGTTTAACGGCCACCGTGGTCTAGGGGTAAGACTCTTGATTCACAATCCGAAGATTGCGGGATGGAATCCCAGCGTGCGCAAATAAATTTTATTTAATTTTTTATAAGAAAAACTCTCTTTTTATAACTTCTGAAGGTTATTCCCATCAATGTCATATATCATTGAAGAAGAAGATAACAATAATAATCTAAACGAAAATATAAAAGAGAAAAAGATAATGGTAATTTTATTTGATTAATTTGTGTTATTTCACAATTAATTCATTTAAAAATAATATGTAGTGTATTTGCAGCACATTCCAGAGTGGAAGATACTCTCAGTATCGCCCTGGTGTAATACAACCATTCAGAATTGAAACTTTGCTTGAAATGGCTTTAGCCATGTTTGGCGACCATATCTGAATAGCCAGGTATTTCCCCACCTTCGTCTTCCTCACCCGCCTACCTTCAGCTTCACAACAATTTATTGTAACACATTTCTTCGGACTGATTCGTGGAAGGTTCGAAAACTCGGCTATCATGGAGAGCATTAGTTTTTATGTTCCCGATGGTTATCTCCGTCATCGACAGCATAGACTGTTTTATCTCCCGGCTTGCAGAACTAACTTGCCAATGGTTATGCCAGTCGGGAGAGCAATCTTGCTGTTGAACAGAATTAATTCGGATATCGACATATTTAGCGTCAGTGAAGCTGCCTTTAAAAGGCAAGCTCAATTAATATATAGTTTTTTTTTGCCTACCATTTATATTTATGTTTAATGTAATACTGTTACAAATATATTTTAAAAACGCATTACAATTTTTAATTTTGTAATGTTTTTGAAAGAATAAGTAAATTGAATAATTGAAAATAATTGAATAACAATTGGGGATGCTAGCTCTAGACGGGAGCAGCTGGGACTCTTGTGAGGTACACGTATTTAAAAAACTTATTATATATTAAAAATAGAAATATTATAATAAAAATAAATAAACAATTTGTTGTTAAGCATGTTTATACGAGTAATTAGCAAAACTTTATTACGCCCGATTGGGTGTTTAACAGAACATTTTATCTATATTAACAATGCAGCGATAACAGTGATTTGTAAAAGAGTAGATACTATTTGAATACTGTTTATAAGTTTATCATTACTTCGCGGTTAAAAACTGCCGGGCGTAAAACCAGATAAAAAATATATAAATAAAAAATGTGGACATGAAAAAAATATGAAAGATATACCGATCAGTCGCCGAGTTGGTATCCGAGTATGGTCGCGTTTGGGTTACACATGATGCATAGATAAAAAACAAGCATGAAATTATATTATTGTAGAAATTTGTGCAAAGGAGTTCAGTATGTGTAAAATATTATTTATTTATATACACATTAATAAAGTTAACACAAATAGGTATTCATAAATAAGATTGACAGAAAAAAGGAAGAAAAATTTATCAGCCTTCGAACCACGGTTCTTTTTTCACATCAATAGATCAGCTCTATTTCATTATTTGATACTAATCATAACATTTATAATATAACACACATCATTTCTTTTATTATTGTATTTTATTTTATTTCAATTTACTATTTCATATTATCTTTTTTATTTTATTTCCTTAAAATGTAAAATGGGGGCCTCAGCACAGGCAAAGTACCCAGTGAGGCCAACATTATGTTTGGAGATACACAATATTACAGGATCAATTAAAAAAATATTATTGAACTAAATATATCAACGACATCGGAGTTCCTACATGTTTCCCAAATACGTTGAAGAAGAATCTTTTTTTATATGAATACTTCACAAGAGTTCCAGATGCTCTAATCTGGAGCCAGAGAGACTATGGCATCCCCAATTGGGGTATGTTGTGAGGCTGAAGGTAGTGGGGAGGGGAAAGAGATGGGGAAGAGGAAGATGAAAAAATACTTGGCTATTCAGATCTGGTCACCAAACACGGCTAAACCCATTTCAAGCAACGTTTCAATACTGAATGGTGGTCTTACACCAGGGCGATACTGAGAGTATCTTCCACTCTGGAACGTGCCGCAATTATACTATACATTATTTTTAACTTAATTAATCATGAAATAACACAAATTAATCAAATAAAATTTATTTGCCCACGCAGGGATTCGTTTGCGAGTCTACAGTCTTACCCCTGACCACGGCAATAATAACCGTATAAATAAAGAACTGTTACGATAATAGGAGGTATAGTGGGTAGATACTGTCTTATAACTGTCCCCCCGTTAACATTGAACGAAAGTAAATATAATAAATCAGAGCTTTTCATAATCGGATTACAAATACGTTTACATAAAATCTAAAATAATTCTTCATTCTGATAATTTTAATGAATGAAGTAAGTAGGAATACCAACTTTAAAATTTACGTATCTAAAGGATTTCTTTTGGATTCTTTCAATCGTGTGTAAATGAACTTCATTATTTTGAGACTAAACTGTGAAATCAAGATGAGGAAATCATGTAATGAATGATTTAAGACCAATACAACTACCTACAGTCCGCCTCGGAACAGGAATCTTTAGTGAGGACGACTGTAAATAAATTCATTTGCTTTGTATTTTTTAAATAAATCTACACACATAAAAATCTAAATATGCTGACTTATATGTATGTATGTGAGTTGTCAATGTATTGCATACATTAAGCATAGGAAATAATTTATTGAAACTTTCAAAATTCCTTATTTCCACCACGGCGAAGGTTTCTGGATTATTACAACCACATGACAATAAATGTGAAAAGTTTTTTAATCGTTACAAAAACTCTTACGAAACTGTCAAAAATTTCACAATTTGAGAATGACATTTTGCAAACCATCGATTGTTGAATCAAAATTCAATTTTCGATTAAACTCTTCAAATTAATGAATTTATTGGTAAAAATGAATTTAATAGGTAAGTAAGAATTATAGGTATTTTAAATAGGTACCTGTAGAAGGTACCAAATTTGATTGATTGTTCTTATCTATAATATAAAAATGAATATGAATCGCTGAATGTGTTGCTAAGCGCATAACTTTCGAACGACTGCACCAAATTGGATAATTATTTTTTTTTGTGTGTTCGTTATTGTCAGGACAAGGTTCTTATAAAACTTCCGGTGATTTGGCATTATGAAATTTGTATAAAAAAATTGCTATTGGTGACACGCGAGGTTCGAAAACTGAATATATGGAAAGCGGGAGTGAGGGAGAGATGAGGGAAGGGGGTGGGGGAGGGGGGAGGGAGGGCGGTGAGAGGGGGGGGGGGGAGGTGGAGGAGGTGGAGTGGGAACCCCCCTTACACAATGCGAGTGAAGCCGCGGGAAAAAGCTAGTAATATATAATAATAAATGTTTGCAATATATAAAAAAAAAGAAAATTTGAAAAAAAATGAGCACGCGAGTTGTTTGAAAACTGAATGTACTGGGAAAGAATAGGTAGAGGGGGGACGGATGAGGGGAAGGGGACATGGGAGGGGAAGGGGCGACGGAAGGGTAACGGGACGAATGGGAAAGGACGCGCAGGGAGAAACAATTTCTTTATGAAGTGGCATTGCAACGCAAGCCAGGAAATCGCTAGTGATTGATAAAAACTTCTTCAATAATCGCAAACTCACTTTGTAACGGAATTTTAATTAAATTAAAACAAATCACTTAAATAATTTTCATTTCATTAGTTGGATTTGAAACATGTTGATAATTTTGATTAAATAAGCGGTTTATATAAAGTGATATTTTTGTGATAAAAAATCCTTACTGCGATTGTAAAGTGCTGATAAACATTATAAACTATAAATAACATTTAATTAGACGGAAGGAATGATACAAAGTAATGCAAATTACTGCACTTGAACCGGTTCTATCGAAGGTCACTGATAAAATCCATACGAACAACACCGCGATAAAATATAATGCAACCGATTTAACCCAAAATAGCGAACGTTCGTCAAAATTAAACAACCATCAAATGCAAATGTAACTACCTCTTTTGCTTCTACCGGGAATATGACGTAAATTTACTGCCAATGCGGGAACCATTTATTGGATAACCAATCCCGAGTGGTTCGCTACGTTTGGTGAGTTAGCATGGGTGCCCGGGTTCGTGGGTTGAGGTTTGACCAGCTGCATGGTAGGCCGGATCGGGAGAGAATAGCTGACGGAGTCCCTTTGACTACTCCAGCCGTACTCCCTCGGAATATCGCCTTGCTCCGCAGTGGGAGGGATGGTTTAGTATGTTCATTAGATTCATTGGAAACGCCCGTCACTCCTGGAAAACTGACCCTCAGATTCCTACCCACCCCTAATTCCCTTTTCCTTCCCAGAACTTCCTCTCATTTCTTTTCTAAAATGACCCAAAACTTAGCATCACCAAAGATGACCTAGGCCCTGAGGATAATTATTTTCCCCGGGTTCTTCTGTATTACTACTTACGACGATTATGTTTCGTCTTCCAGCGGATTTATTAAAACGTTGTTTAATCTGTATAAAAGACAGCTTGACAGAGTATGTCTCTTTTTAGTGTCACTCGTTTCCGTTTCATCGAGTTTCAAATCACAACGGTGCTAAAGAAGTTTCCACGTCAAAAACTTTGTGCCATGTTAAACATGTGAATACGAGTATGTACTTAAAACTTGAATAAAGATACGTTTTTGTTATCATGTCGTTAGAATTAAAACCGTTTTAATATTTTATTACATAAAATAAAAATAATAAGTATCTAATTAAACAATAGGACTTCTAAAAATGTTCGTGAAAATGACGAATGCTTAGCATATTTGGATACAATCAAAACTTTTTATATCCAGGGTTAAACAAACCTAACTAGGTTGGTACATTGTATTATGCAAATTATGTAATAAAATTATTATTACTATAAATATGAATGACATTACCGTGAAACGGATAGCAGTTATAGAAAATCTGTTTTCTGAAGCAGCAAACTTCTCGAACGGTGAGTTATGGGGTCATAAAATAAGATCTATGCGAAACATCTTACGATCTGAAAGCAAAGATCTTTCGATCTGGAATTTACATGTCAACGTAACTATTTTCAACTTGCAAGGACCTAATTATTATTTTTTAATTTATAAACTAACGTTTAGACAAGATTTTTATGCATAGCCCAAAGGGTAACAATTATTATAAGCAATAATTGTCAGCCTGAAACACTCATTTACATTGAAAAATCTTCCGAGAAAAGATACTGCCGCCAACGGGACTTGAACCCGTGTCCTTCTGATTGCCGGTCGGATGCTCTGACCACTGAGCTAGCTGAGCAATTATTATAAGCAATTATTGCTTATAATAATTGTTACCCTTTGTGCTATGCATAAAAATCTTGTCTAAACGTTAGTTTATAAATTAAAAAATAATAATTAATATTTGACAAGTTTAAGTATTTCTCCAATAAATGCAGACATAATTTGTCTCGACGCCACCTAGCGAGGGATTAAACACTAACAATGTCTCTCTAGCAAAAATAAAGTTGGTTGTTTTCAGGTGGAAAAAATATAATAAGCAGTAATCGTTGAATGAAACACTAGTATATATTGAATTATTTGGCGGGTATTTGATAAGCCGCCATGGCTCAGTGGTCAAAGCATCCGACCGGCAATCAGAAGGACACGGGTTCAAGTCCCGTTGGCGTCAAGTATCTTTTCTCGGAAGATTTTTCAATGTAAATGAGTGTTTCAGGCTGACAATTATTGCTTATAATAATTGCAAGGACCTTTTTGGAGTGTTTTAGACCGATCAGTGGCTGAGTTGGCATCGCGTTTGGGTCCCACCCAGGCATTCCGTGCTCGATTCCTCGGCCGGCTAAGTCCTCCATCATGACTCAAGCAACATTTTCGGCTTCTGTGGTGGTAGTAGGAGATTTTCAAATATTGTCAGGTTATTCGGGTAACCCGGGATTGTTATTATTTCTTTTAAAAAAAAAATTTTGTGAAAACTTCTTTAGCACCGTTGTGATTTGAAACTCGATGAATCGGAAACGAGTGACACTAAAAAAGACAACCACGTACTTCTGTAGTATAGAATGAAAGATCGTATATAATGAGATAGAATGAAACCTTACCTATGTGCAGTACCTAAGCGCACTGGCCACGTTGATTATGAGCTCACTTTTCAATGCTCCTATTGGTTGAGATTGTATGGGTGAAGGTTTCTTTAAAAAAACTTCTTTAGCAATGTTGGGATATGGACCTCGATGAAACGAAAAATAGCGACACTAAAAAGAGACAAACACAAACATCTATAGGATTTGGCCTGCGAGGGAATGAGATAGCATAATCGGTCCCCTCTTTGTGCGATGCTTCGTAGACTCCCCACTCTCGTCTACTTGTAAGGTTTCACTTCTACCGCGTGCGAATTGCACACTACTTTTTTTTTTAAATAGTAGATACTGTCGTGAACAATAATTTTTAATTGGACTCTAGGAGTTCGAGAGTCATAACCATGTTGTAAAATGATTGTTTTTATTCAAGGTTTCATTCGGCTTTTGACAATATTGTAGAAAGTTTACAACTCGAAACAGTAATACCGGTTAAAAAAAGAAATAATAAACCATATTTAAGTAGGGGAAGGTGGGGCGTGTTGTGACTAAATTTATTTATTTGTTTATTTAAACGCCATAGCATGGCTTTTACATTGAAGTGAGTACATGATGTTATACAGTGGTATACAGTGGTACACAGGAGATTATCAATAATAACAAAGTAGAAATGAACATTTAACAAAGTAGCAAGTATTTAGGTAAAGGATACTATTATGTGTTACTAAACGACTGTTACTATACTTAAGAAATAATATCAATGTTATAATAACAGAGAATATAAAATTTAGATTGGATTATTTAGAATAAAAAAGATGTACCTAAACAAAGGGGACTTGTCAAAAAAGTTGTCAACAGTATGTATAGGCACTAAATAGAATAAATTTGCATTGAGTTTATTGTTACCTTCAAATCTTATCTTTGTTAGAAATCAGGTATTGCTAATTAGCTAACTGTTTCAGGGCTGTCAGTTAAATATTTAATAATAGTTTTGGTTTAAAAAAAATAAATCATTTAAAAGCTATCTCTCTTCAGTCTGATAGTAAAGATATCTGAAGTAAGTACCTAGTTGAGAATCTATAGTAAAATATTTATTTATTATGAATTTCCCGCCCAGCTGGGCTTTTACACGTTATTTTTTATTTATTTATTACAAAGAACATCTAAGTTAAGCACAACAGAATCAAAGCAAAATCAAAAACAAAATCAAAAACAAAATAGAAGACAAAATCAAAACAACATCTAAAGCAAAAACAAAGTAAAAAACGAAATAACATCGAAACTAAATACTCCGCCATGCAAGATGGAAAAATTTAATACTAGGAAAATTACAATACATTGGTAAGGTCTCGTAAGTCGATGCTGAGCTACGTAGTTTGTTTAGTTAATTATATTAAATTTGATGTTCTTCTTTCCAATATAAATTGGGTAATGACTTGTTTATATTTGGTGAATGGTGTGTTGAATATGTCAACAACATCTTTATAGTCATTACCCAAATTTTGTATGCGGCAAGCGGGGGTATACAACTGTGATTCTGTGTTGGAGTTATCATAATAGAACGGTAGATATTGCCTCGATGTTGGTTTGCGAGGTATATGAAAAGAAATCAAGTATAATAGTTCATGGCTGTCAATTATTGAATTTATGATTTTATATAAACATGTTAGGTCATTAACTATTCTACGTTCAGATAATTTTAATAAATTGAGTTCGCATAGTAGACAATCCCTTGTAATACCCATTCTAAAATTAATAAATCTTACGAATTTATTTTGAATTATTTTTATCGTGAGCGAATGACTAGCGTAACTAGGTGCCCATACTGTAGAGTTGTATTCAATTTGACTCCTAACCAAACACATGTACAAATTTTTATTGGTTTGAATATTTTTAAATTGACTGCAAATTCTTATTACAAAGCCCAACATTTTCAAAGCTTTATTTGATGTAATTTTAATATGGTTTATAAAATATAGTTTTTGATCAAAGTTTACACCTAAATCATTCACCTCGGTTACAGCTGTTAGCATTACATCATTGATGGAGTATTCGTAAATTATTGGATTTTTTATTCTATGAAATCTCATAATTAAACATTTACTTATATTTAGTGGTAGATTGGCACCAAACAAAAAGTTTAAACAAGTTATTTGACAATTTTTGACACTCATTGATATTTCTTATGGCTTTGAATATTTCCATATCGTCCGCAAACATAAAAACTTGGACATCGTTGAAAATAGAAAGAAAATCGTTAAATGCGCTCGTTAAATGCATCGTTAAATGCATCGTTAAATGAACATCGTTAAATAGAACGCAAATTATGAGTATTGTGAGTATAGTAGAAAATTCTTTAATGAAATCAAAAGTTTGACATTTTAATGGAAACAAATAACTCTTTGGCTACATTATTTTGGTATTATTAACCTTGTTAACATACGAATAAAGCGACAAAATATTATTTTACAAAATATGGGAATTGTGGGGGTGAGGCAGGTTGTGACGAACAAATAGTTAAGTAAAATAAGTAGGTAGGTTCGATACGATACGATACGAATGTACCACCCCAGCCAGGAGCACTCCTGTCCCGGTGAGACCGGTACATCAGGGGGCACTGATTTGTGAGGACTTGGAACACATGCTCTGAGATAGGAAGGAGGTTAATCGACCGGTATACATGGCAACCTAATAAGCCAATATTGGAAATAGGATGGGCAGGAATAAAGGAATGAATTGAGCGTTATAATTTCGTTTTTGTTTTTGTCTTCCTTCTTTTGCTTCTTCTTGACTCTTCATGCATCTTCTTGCTTCTTCTTGGATCTTCTCGCCTCTCCTTGTCTTTTCCTGGTTCTTCCCTTCTCTTCTCGGCTCTTCTCATCTCTTCATGGCTATTCATGGCTTTTCTTGTATCCTCATATTTCTTCTTTTCTCTTCTGGGATCTTATCGTCTCTTCTTGGCTCTTCTTGGCTCTTATTGGGTCTTCTTGGATCTTCTTGTCTCTTCCCAGATCCTCTCGCCCGTCCTTGGCTGTTCTTGCCTCTTCTTGGCTGTTCTTGGATTTCCTAGGATCTTCTAGTCTCTTCTTGGCTCTTCTTGTCTATTCTTGTGTCTTCTCGCCTCTTCTTAGATCTTCTGGACTCTCCTTGGCTCTGATTGGCTCTGCTTGGCCCAGCTTGGCTCTTCTTATTTCTTCTTTGCTTTGCTTGTCCCTTCTTATCTCTTCTTGCTTCTTCTTGTTTCGTGAGATCTTCTCGTCTCTTCTCGGCTCTTCTTAACTCTCCCTGCATCTTCTTATCTCTTCTCGTCCATTATTGTTTCTTATTTTATGTTCTCGCCTCTTCTTATCTCTTCTTGTCTCTTTTTGTCTCTTCTTACCTCTTTTTGTCTCAGCTTGTCTTGTCTCTGATTATCTCTTTTCGAATATTATCATCTCTTCTTGTTTATTCTTGAATGTTCTTGTCTCTTTTTGGATCTTCTTGGATCTTCTCGATATTTTCCGGTTCTGCTTGCTACCTCTTGTCTCTTATTGTGTAACATTGGCTCTTCATAACTCACCTTTGCTTTTATTGCACCTAATTTCAAATTTTCCCCCTTTGTCGGCTCGTCTCGATAAAATAAAAACCCAACGGCGAAAATAAATTAAAAAATAAAATACTTTGTCAGCACTCTGTACACAAATTCCGTGTACAAGTCGCAGGCCAATCGCAAAATCAGGCAGATCACGATGAGCCTCGGGCAATTCATAACGACTTGGAAAAAATCGTGTGGATAGATTTTTTTACTAAGATTACGAAAATGTTAGTAAAAATTTTTAGAAATGTACAGTTTTTTATTTTTAAATAAATAAATCCATTATTTGGATTATAAATAAATCACTACATGAAAATGTCCCGTCTCCGAAAATGTTCCTATTAATTTTATAAAATTCCAAACTGATTTATTTTTTTTATATGGCATCACTTTGATTTCAGGCGAATTTTTGAATTTGACATTTAACGTTCACTAGATTTATTGTTTGTTCTCTGCGAACGTATCATTTGGTTTGATTTTTTGACGGATGTTATGAAGAGAACCCCGTACATTTTACGTTGTCCGTACGTGTTTTAGAGGTATAATGATAATGGTGCGGATTTTTACATAATCAAATTTTATGATATTCTTATTATTATTATAATTTACAAGTATATTACATTTGATTAATCGTCGTTTTTTCGCACCTATAAAATTATGTCACGTCTTTCCGGTTTATAAAAAATGGTCTGATTTTTCGGATTAAAATTTTCTAAAAATCGCCAGTGTTTCAAAAATACGATAAAAAAAATACAGAATGTCTTAGAATATTTGCCTAAACCGGATTTTTTTTATTTAAATGTGATGCAAGTGGCCTATTAAGAAAAACATTTCAAAAACGTGCTCTCTAAGAGGTATTGTTTATGTTATGAGATTGCTCTAGAATATTTTGGAAACATAAACATCTATGCCATCAACTAATATTTTTTATAAACAAATTAATGTGAACTGGGTCTTATCTTGAGTTGTGATGTCAGCCCTTTGGAAAATCCTTTGTCTTAACTCGAATTCACTTGCAAACTTTGTCATTTTTACCACTGTTGCACTATGCAAAACTAAGTTTGGTAATACAATTATAAAACTATAACTAAATCACGTATTTTGACACATTTTCAAAAAGATTGCGCTGAAGGATTCCGTAATATTAAAATAATCTTGCAGAGCAACAAAAAACACAACATGTCGGAATAAAACGCGACCACTCTCTTCAGTACGTAATAAAATTAGTAAAAAAGAGCCCTGATAATATATTATTTTCAGTTAAATAAAAGTGGTTGTAGATGTAATAAAAATTAATAAAAACAATTAAAATCAATCTCAGCCAGTCAAGCAAAAGTCGCAGATGAATTCAGGAATGTATTCGTCCACTCCGGCACAAAACTCATGACACCATCTAAGACATTTTATGCACCTGACCCACCTTTCACAAGAAATATCATTAGAATAGGGGTTACAACAATAATATTGCTCTTCTTCGTTTGCGTCGCTGTCGTCAGTTTCCAAAAGTGGTAACTCCTCTTCAGTTTCAGTGGATGATGTGGACACTAAAAAACATTTTTTTACGTCTAAAATAGTTTTTACGTAGTTCTATTTTTGTCACCCCCTTTAATTTATTGGGTGTTTTTTGTTGTTAGTTTTGTATTTATCTTTTCCTTTCTCAGTTTGTCTTCTTATCCTATTTTTTCTTTTTGGGGGTGTCTGTTACCTTCGTAAGTTTTTTTCAATTTGGAAAGTTCTTTCTTGGTTGAGCTTTGGGTAATGGCCAGATTTGTTCTGGTGTTTTCTGACACACAGGTTTAATGGTTCTGCTAATTGATGGTTGAGGGTCCAAAAAATTTTCTTCGATGTCTGCATTCGTTATGTCTTGCAATGGTGTTCTTTGGCTGATCGGCAGCAGAGGTGTTTCCCTCCTCTCAGTATTTTTTTTATAATTTCGAACCATTTTGCAAGCCCGTAAAAAAAGGTTTGAATTACAAAAGTCATGTGTAGGTATATAGGGAATACATATATGCATTCATAATAAGTTAAAACCACGCCTTTTTACATAATACACAGTGGTTTTATACAAAGGTAAATAAAACCTAAATTCTGGGGCGAGTTACGATTTTACATAAAAATGACCACGCAAGTAAACGTACTTGACGTACGCATTTCATTTATAACTAATAACACAGTCAAAAGACACACTGTTTGGAGAAAATATATAACGACTTACTAAGTGTTAGCAGATGACTTCGAAAATTTGAAAAAAGTTCATTTAGCGCTAAAAATCACACTTTATCGTATAGCTTTAATTATATCAACCGCACGGAACCACTGTTTTGACAGACTGGCGGTTCTTGTTCACACGAAATAGCGCGATGCGCGCCCTGCTAAGTTAACTAACGGGAATTTTAAACGCGATGTCACAACCTGCCCCCGTCACAACACGCCCCGCCCTCCCCTATTCACGAGCTTCGCTAACGTCCGCTATTCCGGTAACATCAAACGATCACACACACAAACTCAAACTCAAAAACATAACTCAAAACAAGGGCTTTACAATAACTTATAACATGGTCAATGTAAACAAATCTATAAAAGCTCAACGGCATCATTACCAACGCCTACACAAATGAAAAGAAAACATTACAAATTCCCAGTAATTCTCAAAGAACTATTTACAAATATTTTGGAAACCTTCGGAAAACAGGAAAAAAGCAATATCTACAAAGTTCATAGTACGAGTAGCTGTGAAAAATAATGATACTTTTTCAACGAAACAGCGTATCCATATCCGAAGACGTTCGAATTCTCTATATTTACTGTGGTATATTCCATACTGAAAGGTCCATATCTACGGAAAAATGACTTAATTTTAACCGTAAACAACTGATCAGAAATTCTACGTGAAAAAAATATTTAAAAATAAAAAGATTTTTAACATCGTTATAAAATAGTCTACGAAGTTCGGATTTGCGACATCTATGGTCATACTAGATAAAGCATTTCAATAGCTTCGTTTTAAGTCCAAAATAACATCGTGGGAGCTATTAGTGGCTTTTTTTATCAGAAAAGCAATCGGAGACATTTAAAATGGTGCCAATATATGGCAAAAATCGCTCCAGTGGCTAATATAATTTTTATTAGAGTTGAAAACTTTCCTTATCTTTAAAATAATTATTGCTTTAGAACCTACCGAGGACACGTGAATAATAATCGCCCTTTGTAATAACTGCATTTAACATTAATGTTCGACAGGCAGATTATTTGTTTTATTGATAACATCGAATGTTATTCCACCACGGCCATAAGGTCATAACTCATAACAATGTACTTTCTTTGTTCAACTTCTTAGAATAATCTATAAATATAAATAGGTACTCGATAATTTCAACAATCTCTCTTTAAGACTCACGTATTATGAATTTACATTAATACGAGTATATTTTTAACTTTATGAATAAAACGTCAAATTGTAATATTTTAATTAAAATGAAGACAATATCAGCGAAACTCAATCGAAAACCTGGAGACAGAAAAAGATATTGGCACCTCTGGGACTCGAACCCAGACCCTTCGTCTATTAAAACATATATTACGGTACAGTACAGCTTATTAAAAATAAAGTGGATAAAAATTTATATCTAGATCAGTGGTTCCCAAACTCTTTTGACCCACGGACCCCCTTTAGGGACCCTCAACTCAATTAAAAATATAATGCTCAAGTACTGACATAAAGTCAAGTAATTATATATAACTTTATATAGCACGTGTACAATATTGGATATTTGAAAGGGGACGAGCCAGTGGCGGACTAAGCCCATCAGAGGCCCGGGGCGGCAAAGCTGAATGAGGCCCCCCCTAGTTTAAAAAGTTGATGTAATTTTACAAGATTTTTATTCAGTTCACACGGGCCTCTGGTCCTGGGGGACCTCCAAGCGCCGCCGTGTTCCCTTAAACAAGGCTTTAAGGCACCAGGGCACTGTAAAAAAAAAAAAAAATCATTTTCTAAAAGATGCATTTGTTAATAATGCTATCACCTAAAGTTTCAAGGAAATTCTAAGAAAATTTAAAGAAAGTTTTAAACAGTTTGTATGATGAATTATTCTTCAGCAAAACCTTCAAAGCGTTTTTCTCGAAACTACGTTTTTCAACCTGGTTGACAACATATTAGAAAAACTATACATCCGATTTGCATGCACCAAGTCTTTTTTTTCTTGTTTGTGCATTACATTTAAACTGATGTCTTAAACTGTTTGAAAATCCAGTCGCTATGGCACCACATGGGGATTTTTTTTATAAAGGGTCCCCTTCTATATCTTTTATGAACGCTGAAAATTTTCCATAAAAAATCGAATATAAAATTCGCTGGTCCGCCATTTTTCCTATTTTTTAGATATCAACATTCCTCTACGTGGTGCCCCATGACACTGGATTTTCGAACAGTTTTAGACTTGGTAGAATGCAAAAATGTAATAAAATACATACAGGCTGATGTATAGTTTTTTTTAAATATGTTGTCAACCAGGTTGAAAAACGAGTTAAAAAAGTTTTGATGAAGGATAGTTCAACATAAACACTGTTTCAAACGGCTTCACATAAAATGCTGTAAAAAACATTTGGTGAGAGCACTTTATTAGCTGTAATGATAAGATAGCCTTCAGCAAAGGGCCTAAGATAGTAAAAAAAATATGAAGTGCAATACATAAGTGAAACTGGAACTAAAGCTGTACAGACATTAGAAAGGTTAGTAGTAGTAATTTTATTTGAAAATTGTAAATTACCGGTTCAGGCTGTATTTATTTATTCCTATTTTATATGTATAGGATGATGTTTGTATGGGTCCTCCCAATTCCAAACCACCTCTAAGATAGGTACTAAGCATATTTTAAAGGCACCAGGACACTAAAAAAAAATTGTCACTTTTTATTTCATTTTCTAAAAGATGCATTTGTTAATAATGCTTTCATCAAATTCGTAAAATTGACGGAGATACAGCATCTTAAAACCGTTTTAAACAGTTTGTGTGTTATATAATATGTTCTATAGTTTCCGGAAAAGCCAAACATTTTCTACTAAGTGTTTGTGTAATATACAGCTGTTTTACATTCATTACATTACATTGCCCTTGAGGTGATTTTTCACAAAAACGGCGCTATATAAATCATCCAAATATTATTATTATTATTATTCCTTAAACAGTAAATGAGTTGGATATTTAATGTTTTTCTTGAACATAACTTTCAATCATTTTTTGGGCAATATTAAGTGGTTCTATATAAGCCTTTGGGCAGGATCCTCAGCACACTATATTGTAAGAAAGCAGAGACTGGATTATTGCAAAATAAACAGTTTTTAATTTTTCTTTGTCTAGTATATGTCTCAGTTCTTTAAAGATATAGGTAAGCCTCCTAGTATTATTTACAAAACATATTGACATGATCGTTACATCTCAAAAATGTATCTATTTTTACACCAAGGTATTTGATTCTGACTACATTTTCTAAAGGGTTGCAGTTCAGTGGCGTAGCGAGGTTGGGGTGGACCGCCCCGGGTGCCACCCGAAGAGGGGTGCCACTCGACCAAGATATTGCATGCACGTCACCAAGATATTGCATGCACATGAACAGTCTAGAGTGGAGCGGTCTAGTATGGAGATTTTTTTTTCGTAATATAGAATTCGGCATACCCGGGATTAGTGCTTCATTATGTACTTATCTTAAATAAAAAAATATAAAAAAAATATATTTACAATTAGGACATCGCCGCGACTTTCAATTTTTCATAAAAAATATTGAAAACACAAAAATGTTCTCCAGATTCTTAGAAATGCTTGTATTTAAAAATATGTGTTAATTTATTCTCCTTTGATATAATTATAAAGAAACACCGTAGCAACAGTTAAACTATTCCCTCCAGAGACTCAATCCTCCCACCCCAAACGTGTTTCAAACACAGTGATTTGATCTAGATGAATTTTTCATCATATCTAGCGGATTGGGCTTCCTTCTAAACCAGTGGTTCCCGACCCTTTTTTGACCAGGGACCACCATGATATTTATTTGTTCTCATAGGGACCACACGGTACAAAAATGAGCTCTTCTTGGACTTCTTCAGCAACCTCTCCAACACTAATACCAAAAGGGTTACGAATCAGCTTTAGGACACCTTTCAATTCGGTTTTGTAGTCAAATGAACAAATGTTTCGCTGACCACATTTTAGATCTCACGGACCACCTGTGGTCGATGGACCACAGGTTAGGAACCAATGCTCTAAACGGACTAGGACCTTCCCTTCTGAAGGAACTCAGAGAATTGTTGTATTTATTAGGAGTATGTGTTAGGCCTTCATCTCTTCGATGATTTTTGTTTATCAAAGTGCGCGTCGGTCGAGTTACAGTTTACGCGGTAATAGCATTTTTTATTGTGTGCTGCATTAGAATATTCAACCATTTTTCGATAGGCTATTTAAGGGTTTGTATTAATTGTTCTTTGAGAACTACCTTTGAATGTTTGGCCTTCTTGTGAAGATGTATTACGAAGTTTTTTGTGAATGAAGCATAACGAACAAATATTCCGCATCATGCTGACCATGCTGCAGTGAAAGCCTTCCCTGTTGTAAGTCAGAACGTCAGGCAGATATTTTTTCTGCTTTATTACAAGATGTTGGCTCAATTTCACAGAACGATGCATGTTATGTATAGGAGTAAAATTCGTCAATATAGTTTGTTGCAAATGAATGCGATGGAACTGCAGTCAATACGGACTATAAAAGAGTTGTGATTTGGTATCTTGAATCACTTCTCAAACGGCCATTACAGTGGATTGTGATTGGATTGTCTGTCAGTTACATGCAAACGAGCTCATTTTGCGACTACTTTTTAACTGCATCGACTGGACCGCAAAGTTTCACTGGGATTATTCGAAAATCCTCAAATAAGTATGAACGACTTCCTGTCCTGAAATTTAAAGTCATTAAATGTTCTTTGGCAAGTGTGAGAAATGAACACGATTTAAGTACGGATCAGCTGTATGTATGGAAAATACGTAAAACCATTGACCGATGATGAGATTGATGATTCCAGATTCCGCAATGAAAACTTGTCAAAAAAACGGTAAAATAATTTTACCGTTTTTTTATTATTTTTTATATTTTTTAAAATTATTGTGCATTCCAGGTGGCTCGCCAAAACAAAGCGGGTTCTTCGGCTTTACATTTCTACCCTAAAACCATCAGAAAATTTGTTAACTTTATCGACAGTTTACGCACCTGTGTGGTTCAACGTTAAGACCAAACCAATATGTATTTCGGGGTTAGACATTTGCATGAAACAATATTGCTTTCACGATATTTGTCCAATGGTTTTAAATATATTATTAATACAGTAATCCAGCGCAATGGTTTTTTGGGTATCACAAAAACATATTGTTAGCCAACTTACCCGACAACCGAAAATGGTTAAGAGAGTTGGCGTTAAGGAGAATATTGGAGGCAAATGAAAACGCAATCAGGTGTTATTCGTTCCTTCAAAGTGCCTTTTTGATTTTTCGGTAGATAATTATATTGGTGTTATGAATTGGGATAATGTAACCGAGTCACCGCTCATCAAATTTATTAGGGACGAAACAGTTTGACGAGCCATTACCGATCACACGATAATTGACGATGTCTTGGTAAAGAATTTTCCTTGCCCACTCAAGGCACAGATGGATGTGTGAAAATTGTAACTCGGCTGCTGTCAGTGAACCCTTGAGACGAGATGACTTAATAAAAACAAGGTTATAGTCACGAAACCTTATGCCACTTTTTGACACCAAAATGCAGTACCGTTCATAGAAACTTTTGCAATTTTCAAGTTTTTCAATCCATTTTTTATTTCCACATTTGTTCCTTTCTACCAATCTATGAATGTATTATCTGTAAAATAAATGGTAAAATACACATTTTATGTGTGTTTTTATTTCACGTACATGAGCTATAAATACCAAAGTAAAATCGAGAAAATGATAAAATATAAAGCTTTGGCGATGTCCAGGTTTTGTGAATATATTTTTTTATTATTTTAGTGGTAATTGTTAATATATGGAGCATCTTTCCCAACTATGCCGATTTCGAAATTCTCAAAAAAAATTCGTTCCATGCTATAATGGAACACGGTCTGTAATTTATATTTTCGTAACTATGGCTCCCCGTGGAGTGCGCTGAATTTTGTGTCGGTCGGTCTTTTATAGGCGGAATAGCCTATATTCTGAAATTATATTTCGAGTGCTTCTAAATTATTTAGTCTGTTACCACGACCATTTCTATGTCAGTTAGGTTAGGTTAGGTTAGGTTGTGGTGCCGTGTATTTCGAAATAAATAAATATCTTTGTATTTTGACCTCCATGTTCGTTCAATAAATTATTGTCCACGTAAACAGCAAAATACGTAATATTATATCATGTACGTACTTTAAACGTTTAAGCCTTTACTTAATTAGTAATTACGTAATTGAAGTAATTTATGCTTTTCCGTACAACCTCTTGCTCAGCTGCCTTCTGTAGATATTAGTCCAACCGCTCCATAGATATTAGTCACCACCGGGACCGTCATAGATATTCGTCCGACCTTAGCTCTGTAGATATTAGTTCTCACTCTGAAGTTCATAGATATTAGTCCAACATATGAGCTGTAGATATTCCTCCGACATACAGGCTGTAGATATTAGTATCTGGAGTCGTAAAAAACCATGTCTCGTACGACATGAAAACATGGTAAAAATCATGCACATAGCAACACTGGCTAGCACCTATAAATAACACCAACAGGGTTGCCAATTTGCTGGGAATTCCTCAATTGCGGGGAATCTTTAAGTTTTTTGAAGAATTGAGTATTTTGCGGGAGAACCTTTTTGGGGACATTCTAGGCATTTCTTGATTTTTTTTATTTTTTATTTTAATGACAATATAAGATAAAGTAAAATTACAAAATAAGTAAAAATACAAAGTAAAGTGGTTTGTTTACAGTCCTCCTCACTAGGTATTCCTGTTCCGAGGCGGACTGTATGTTGCTGAATGGGTGTAGATTTTTATTTCCTCGTCTTCTAGTTTCTTCATTTTCACAAAATAACAATAAATAATAAAATAAAAGTATTTATGTTTGTTGTTTGCAGGTTGTTTTGGGGTTACTTCATAATTTTAATGATTTCCTCATCTTCCTGTGTACTTAACCGTAATTTGATATCTTTTTTAAACATTTGTACCTCCATGGTGTTCATAATTTCAATTGGAAGGGCATTATATAATTTTGTAACATGGAAATTATGGTTTTTCTGGCCAAAAGTTGTGTTTAATTGCGGGATGTTCAGTAGTTTTGAGGATTTTAACCTTGTAGTGTAGGTGTGTTGGTCAGCAAGGTATTCATATTTTTCTTTAAATTTGAGTAGTGCATTTTTTGAGTATAATTTAATAATGCTGAACACATTAAAGTTTAAAAAAATTTCTTTTGAAGGAGTTTTTATGGGCACTTTTAGGATTATTTTTATTATTGCCTTTTGCGTTTTAGCTAGCTGCTTGATGTGAATGTTTGAGGCAGTTCCCCATCCTATAATCCCATATTCTATGCGTGATTCGCAAAGAGCATAGTAGACTTTATATAGATCATTTTTATTAAGTATATTGCGTATGTTTCTAAAGTAGTACATGAGCTTTGTAAGTTTCTTTGTGATGCTATTTATGTGGGAGTCCCATCGAAGATTTTCATCGATTTCAATGCCGAGATATTTTATGTTTTTAGAATGTGTTATGGTGGGGCAGTGGCATGATTGGGTTAAGTTTTTTCCTTGACAACCGTGTAATTTAAGAGCATAATCCTCTGCTGGTTGTCCTCTGGCCGTTATAGAAAAAATTAAATATTTAGTTTTGTTAACATTAAGTGTAAGTGAGTTTTGCTTAAGCCATTTTTGCAGAAGTACAAGTCCGTGTTCAGCATCTTTGAAAGTGGTTAACCAACCACTTTCATTAAATAAAATGACAGTGTCATCAGCAAAACTAATGATTTTTCCTTTGGTGTGTAGGTTGCAGATATCATTTATCTATATATATAAAAATAATAAAAGTCCTTAGACTTCCTTGCGGTACACCGTAATTGATTGGGAGAGGCTTACTTTTACGGTTTTCAATTTTAACACACTGTGAACGTTCTGACATGTAGCTTTTTAGCAGATTTAAAGTTGTGTTTGACATCCCAATTTTTTAAAGTTTCTTGAAAAGGATTTTATGGTCTATCGCAGGGTTTCCCAAACTTTTTCTGCAATGGAACACTTTGTGAACCCGTAAATTTTAACGGATCACTTGGCTCATTTATTAGATTGGGTAATTCCTAATAATAAAGTTTTTAAAAATGTTATTATGCATTATTTATTAAGTATACAAACAATATATATACATTTATAACAAAAAATGGAATTTAAACAATAAATGGAATATAAACAACAAAAAATGGAAAATAAACAAAAACAAAATAAAACACCTAATTAATGAATTTGATGATTTTGAGTCCTTGAATTATATATCTTCTTGATACCAGGCTCAATATTGGTAAGTTGTATTCTAATATCTGGTGTGGCGTCTTGAGCCTGTTACTGGACTTTGACTTGGTTGCAGCATAATTAGAAAATCCCGCTTCGAATAAATAGTTCGTAAAAAACGGAAGTATAACAACAATAGCTTGTTTTGATAAATTGGGATACTCTTCTGACAAACTCGCCCAGAAATCATTTAAATGAGAATAATATCAGCAGTGTTGAAATATGAATATGTGTATAATATATTAAATTAAATTCTTCCGACAAATTGTCGCGAAACCCCTGTACAGGTTCGGCGGAACCCTGGGGTTCCTCGGAATACAGTTTGGGAAACCCTGGTCTATCGTATCAAAGGCCTTTTGCAGGTCTATAAAAATTGCCAAAGATTTATTTCCCTTGTCTAAGCTTTTTGTGATTGTATTTATGATATCGTCTATGGCGTCGGCAGTACTCAAGTACTATCCAAACACATTGAAAATATATACATTCGATGAAAGATTTCATAGTTTATTTTATGGCAGCACTGTAGCATTTATTTCCAATAACAATGGAGTTAAATAGTAGATCGGGACCCGAACTCCAAAAATGACGTATTGGAATCCGCATGTTACCATTTTCCAACCCTTCCATTGAGAGGAAATTCAGTGTGAATATTTTTTTTTTAAATAAAACAGAGATCGCCTGTATACAGATACTGTGGTTGCATTGAAGGTTACTCTAGAGGGGGTCAAGAAAGGATTAGGAAGTTTGCAGTTTAATTCTTCAAACAAAATGTTATAGGGCCTTTTAACAGCCAGCGGCCGAAAATCCACATTTCGTCAAAATACGTTCTTATGATCACACATGGCAGTTCCAATGAGAAAGATTAATTATTCTCCGTACCAGCTTTTTAAAATTATAACTCAAAATCGATTTTTTTTCATTCAAAATTTGCTTTAATTTATACCTACATCCAAAAAATGCTGAAAGGCGTCATGATAAAACTATTAAAATTATGTACTGTTTGTAATTATTTTTTTATCATAAGTATTTATCATTTTTCAATAATGTCTAAGCAAAATAAGAATGTAAAAAAATCTTAAATATATTAATTTGTAAGACCGTCAATAGATAGACAATATAGAGACATTTTTGTTATAAATAAGTGCTCGGATATTTTTTTAATGATTTTATTTGAACCAAAATTAAAATTTTGAAACATGCGTTTTGATTTACAATAATCTATGATTACATGGTATGAAATATGTCTTGTAAAATAAAAATTTTCGTTTGAAAATTTAACAAATCTGCCAACGACCTATGGTATAACCTTATTATACTAAAAATAAACATTTTTTTCTCAAAATTTAAAACATCCGTTTACTAGATAAAATAACAATCTTTCGAAATCAATTTATTTTTTTTTTTTTTTTGAAAAGAGTGTTTGTGATTACTAAAATTTGATTTTAAAACGTCACAATTAAGTTGCGCAAAGTACTGGAAAGGCGCTTTTCTTGTTTTAATCGCGTGTGCGGTAGTAAATAAAACAAGAGATTTCGAGAACGAAAATGA
Source organism: Limnephilus rhombicus (assembly GCA_929108145.2). NCBI lineage: Eukaryota > Metazoa > Arthropoda > Insecta > Trichoptera > Limnephilidae > Limnephilus > Limnephilus rhombicus. The sequence continues at coordinate 59,267,058 of OV815275.1, read as the reverse complement.
TTGGCAACTTGGAAGATTTTAATTCCCTAGTTTTTTTTTTTATCTAAATAAAGAAAAACATGTTACGTAACGCGTTGTTCGAACTCCCCCCTCCCCCCCTCGTAACGCACAGTAACGTTTCACTAGACCCGTCCCCCCCAAGTGCGTTACGTAATACTTGAACGGCCCTATTTTGGGTTGTAACATATCTTTGGTTGTAACCTATTTATTTATATTTGTAATAATATGTTTTAATCCTGTTAATGTTCCAAATAAAATAAATAAGCACTAATTACATTAGAATTGTGTATTATTTTGGAGGTAGAATTATAAAGGCAATAGAGAACTCCAGTCCAATTTTATTTTTATTTTTTTTTTATGAATAAAGACCTTCAAACTTAAATAACTGCATTTTTATTTTTATAGTTAGTTTTAATAGTTAAAATAATTGTCAAAGTTTTAATTTTTAAAGAGTCCTAGAAACGCACCGTATCTATCTATGGTGATCTTCACCCACCGATAGTTTTTTTTACTTTTTAAGTTGTCATTTTGAATTAGTGATGTTATGTCGAGGGAAATTTCCCTAGATCTAGGGGAGAAAAATATTTTTTAGGGATAAGGGAAATCAGGACAAAATCTAGGGAAATTTCGAACTCTGGCAAAAATTTTATTACATATGACAATATTACTGGTATTATTTATATATATATATATATACACGTATATATATTTTTTGGAATTCCTATGAATCTTAATTATTGTTCATGTACTTACATGCAATGTTATTTTTAACACTGACAACTCAAAATGATATTAGGGAACGTACCCATACTACGTGACACGTTCGGGGGGGGGGGTCTTCAAAATACCACGCTTGGTACAAATGAGCGGCGGGTTGCTTATGATTTTTATTTTGCAAAGTGTTTTTTTTATATTTGGAATTCAGTTTCTAATTCAGTGGTGAGTGTATTCGTACTTTTAAATTATTACTTCACGTAGCAAAAAGTGTTTTATTTGGAAAATCACGGTATTATTAGTATATTTACCAAGTTCCGATATCTTTCCAATTAATTATCATATTGATAGGGTCGAGTATCAATTTAGTGGGCTCAGAAACAAAATACAAGTATCTAGGTACGATAGTTTATTTTACAAGTTCACAGAATATCAGTTAATGTTTTTTTACAGTCTCACATGACGCTTCTGAAAAAAAACTTCTATCTGTCAAAAAAAGAAAAATGAAACAAAACAATTCAATTCGAATTCTGGTGCGTATAAAAAAAATGGATTTGTGTAACCACCGTACGAAAGTACCTAGACTACACTGGGTAGCTCGATTCGAGCCGTGACTGATTCCCTTTTGCGTTTATTTTTTAGTGACGGGGTTTTGGGTCACTCTTCATGCTCGTATCAATCCACCCGGTTTTCTTGAGTCAAAACCTCGTTATCTTGATCTTCCACCCGGACTTCTTGGATTGTTGGTACCCTTTTTAATTCATCTGCGTGGATTTTAGTGGGTTTACCTCTTTTGTCTACCCAGTACATATTACCTCTTCCACTTTTCATGAGGATTTTGTGAGGTCCACTCCATTTAGGTGCAAACCCTGCGAAATTTCCTTCTGGAGACCCAGATAATTGGTGTTCCTTTACTAAAACCTCTTCTCCTTGTTGGTATCTAAGTAAGGCTTCCACCGCTGGGGCGTACCTCTCTTGGTACGATGCTTGATTCCTTCTTATTTCCTCATCTGCTAATTCTCGCTGATGGGGTAAAACGATTGCCTCGTTCGCGTTTTCTGGGAAAGCTTGCCACTCTCCTGGTCGCGGTATATCGTATCCCAGTAGTGCTTGACTGGGTGATACGCCTGTCGCTTCGTTCTTTCTTTTGCGGGTCGTCATTATTACTCCCGGCAGTTTCTCATCCCATTAGTTGTGAGGTGAATCTCTGAGGAGAATTCTCAAGCCTTTTTTGATTTCCTGGTTTCTCCTTTCCGTGGGGTTTGAGTGTGGGTGGTATATAGCTGTTGTCCAATGATTACATTGCCATCTTTCTATTGCGGCTAACCATTGGCGATGGATGAACTGTCGCCCGTTATCCGTGAGAATGCGTTTCGGGTAGCCGTACCTTGAAAATACTTCAGTTTCTAACTGGTGGATTATGGTCTTTGCTATACTAGACTTAATCGGAAATGCTTCTACCCATCTTGTGAAGAAGTCTGTTACTACAAGAATAAATTTGTTTCCATGCAGGGTTCTTGGGTACGGTCCCATGACGTCGCGGCGACCACTTCAAATGGTCTATTTGGTTTCGTGCCTCCTTGAGGAGCCGCGGGTCTATTTGGGCCATGTTTTGATGTGGCACATGTCATGCACTGGCGTACCAGTCTGCGGATCTCTTCGTTCATTCCTGGCCAGAAGTAATGTGCTGATATTGCTCTCGTTGTTTCTGCTGCTCCCGGGTGGTTTGCGGTGTCCGAGTTGTGGTATTCTTCCAGAACTCTTGGAATTGTGCTTCGAGGGACGAACAGCCGGTCCATCTTTCCTTCGTCTCTTTTCCAAAGTATTCCTTGGTGGACGTTATACCTTGTGTAGTGATTTATATCGATGGCATTGTTTAGGATTTCTCTGTCGTTTAGAGTGTTCCATCGATCTATTCTTTTCCGTGTTTTCCGATCTGTCGGTTGTCCTGATTTTACCGCACTTGCTAGGGTTTGTTGCTCTTTCTCCTCTTCTGAGTCTATTTGGTTTATGCCGTTATCTCCACCGACTTCCGGATAGCTTTCTCGGGTGTTTCCGGTAACCGTCTCGAGTATCATTTGCGTTGGTCCTGGGTTTCTAGACAGCGCGTCAGCGAGCTCATTAGCTTTCCCCAGACAGTGCTATACAGTAAAGTCGTGGTCTTGTAGGAGTAGGGCCCATCTTGTGAGTTTGGCTCTTTCGTTCTTTGCCTCGTTTAGCCATGTTAGAGCTCGGTTGTCTGTGATGAGCTTAAAGTGCCTCCCTTCTAGGTAAGGCCGGTATTTCTTAATAGCCCATATTGCTGCCAGTGCTTCCTGTTCATTGCTATGGTACCTTTCTTCAGCTGGTAAGAACCGGGTGCTCGAGTATGATATCACATCTCGTGAACCATCTTCATTTTTATGGAAGAGTACTGCTGCGGCTCCTAATTTACTTGCGTCCGTTTGTAGCACGAATTCCCTACTAAAATCAGGTCTCTTGAGTTCCAGCGGCCCCACCATTGCATTTTTTATTTGCTGCATGGCTTCTTCGGCTTCTCCGGTCCATTGGAATTTTATCTTATTTCTGGTAAGATTTGTTAAGGGTGCTGACATTTCGGCAAAGTTTGGTATGTATTCCCTCAACCAGTTGCACACTCCTAGAAAACTGCGAAGTTCTTTTCTTGTTTGAGGTGATGGTGTATTTTTAATGGCTTCTTCGTGGGGCCTCTGGGAGTGTTGCCCGTGGCACTGACTGTGTGTCCCAAGTATGTGATTTCATCTGTGGCGATGATACATTTTTCTGGAGAGCATTTTAACCCAAACTCTGCCAATCGTTCTAGGATGAGGCGGAGGTGTCGTAAGTGGTCTTTTAAGTTTTCTGAATATACGACGATATCATCCAGATAGGCCATGGCAAATTTTCTAAGGAACCCGGCTAATACTTGCTGGCTCATGGTTCTTTGAAATGTCTTGGGTGCACCTTTTAACCCGAATGGCATTACTCGGAACTGGTAACTGCCCCCATCTGGTGTGGTAAAGGCAGTCTTTTCTCTGTTTTCTGGTGCCATCGGCACTTGCCAGTACCCGCTTTTAAGGTCCAGTACTGTGAATACCTTGGCTGTGCTCAGGTCTTTAAGTGTTTCGTGGATGATTGGCAGTGGGGAGGGTTCAGTTATTGTTGCTTGATTCAACCTTCTATAGTCTATGCAGAATCGTCGCCCTTCTTTTCCTTTTTTGGCCACCATTACTACTGGGAAACTGTATGGGGATCTGCTGGATTCTACTACTCCATTCGCTAGCATCCCTTCCAGTTGTTTGTATAAATCCTTTTTCTTCTCGTCCGAAAGGCGATGTGGTGGAACGCAGATTGGTCTGTCGGTGTTCAGGTGGATTCTGTGCGGTGGTACTTTCGCTGTGCCTGTCAAGGGGGAAATACTTCACTATATTCGGATAATAGATCCGTGAATCCTTTTTTCTCCTGTTCTGGTACTCGATCTAATAGTGGCCCGTGGACATCGTTACTATTTTGTCCCTGGCGAACGGGCACAAAGTGGGTGGATGTCCTGATTGAGCTTCCGAAATTTAAACAGTTCCGCATGAAGTCTATTGAAGCTTCCTCTTTGGACAGCCAATCGCGTCCTAAGATGATTTCCTCCCTTAGGTTCTCTCCCACGAGGAAGTTCCATTCCCGTGTTGTATTCTGGATGTCGAATTTTACCGATATCATACCCTTTATTCGCATCACGTTTCTTTTGTTCGCCAACTTGAGGCATGGAATCGAGGATTGTTGTAATTTGGTACTTTGGGCGATGCCCATTCTTATTATAGAGTGTGAAGATGCAGAGTCTACCAATGCCTGATAGGTTTGCCCCTCTATGGTGACTCTCACCCTTGGAAGGAAGGAACCTGCTATTGCCGTGTGGCACTCTGCGGTTTGTTTCGGTTTCTTCCTTCTTTGCCCGGGTTGCCGTTTTAGTAACGAGCTCCCGGGCGGTACCGGTTTCCCGAGTTTCTATCTCTTCTACTTTGTTGAGCTGGGGATCGCTGGGCTGGGGGATGGCGGTATGGCGATTGGCGATTCGGTGAACGGCGTGGCGGTGAATATTGTGGAGCTGACCGGCGAGGAGATAAATTGCTTCTTGTTTGGCATTGGCCTAGGATCTTATATCTGCCTTTAGAATTTTCAAACCTCATGGCCTGGTTCATTCACTCTTCCATGGTGGTGGCATATATGTGTATGTACTGGGGTAACATTTGGCTATTACAAAACGCAGGCACGAATACATCTAACTCCGATAATTGTTTTGCCGGGTGGAGTCGTGCAAACATTCTTTGTTTATTAGCAATAAACTCTGCCAAGGATTCCGTGTTCTCTTGTGTTTTATGGTAGATCTGGTTTTGAAGTCGGAGTTCCACTTCTGGTCCCTCGTATTCCCGAAGGAAAAATCTTTTAAAAATCGACCATTCTGGGTGTTTAAAAGTATTCGCCCAGTCCTTCGCTTTGTCCCGGAGCTGGGCCGTTGCCACCCTCGTTTTGTTTTCCTCGTAGGTGTTAGCTATTTGGAAATACTCTTCGCACCGTTCCAGGAAAAGTCGTGGAAATTCTTCCAGTCTCCCAGAAAATATTGCCTCCAGGCGAGGCTCCCTTTGACACACGGCTATGTTAGCGAGTTTTGTTGCTAACATTTCAAGGATTCGTGTCGTCTGGGTGTCTGTCGTGAAGGTTTCTCCATTTGGTACATCCGCTGAGGATTGAGTTAGAGGACTGTTATCCTCATTCTCCACTGTGGTAGCGTTGCCCGCTGTTGTGCTACGTGTTTGTGGCATTTTCAGTGTTTTGAGCCCACCTTTGTTCGGTTTGTTGCCTCTCTTGTCTTTGAATTTATTCGTTAAAACTCATTGATCTGACAAACACGTTGGGCACCAATTGATAGGGTCGAGTATCAATTTAGTGGGCTCAGAAACAAAATACAAGTATCTAGGTACGATAGTTTATTTTACAAGTTCACAGAATATCAGTTAATGTTTTTTTACAGTCTCACATGACGCTTCTGAAAAAAAACTCCTATCTGTCAAAAAAAGAAAAATGAAACAAAACAATTCAATTCGAATTCTGGTGCGTTTAAAAAAAATGGATTTGTGTAACCACCGTACGAAAGTACCTAGACTACACTGAGTAGCTCGATTCGAGCCGAGACTGATTCCCTTTTGCGTTTATTTTTTAGTGACGGGGTTTTGGGTCACTCTTCATGCTCGTATCAATATTAATTAAGATATAACAGTATTAGTGTTACACAATCGGGTGGCTACGTAGGTAATTGCGTAAATGTGAAATTCTAGGGAAATTTCACTTTGAAATCTAGGGAAATAATTTTTTTGGGCAGAACATCCCTGTTTGAATGAAGAATCCAGAAGAATCATGGCGGTCATGGCGGAATGCTTTGTAATGACTTTTAGGTGTGAGGTGTGTTTTTTATTCAAGATTAACTGCTTTTAATATAGAAAAACATTGGTAAAATGTCCACATTTCACCGCTACTGTTATTGTATTTAATCAAAGTGCAATATAAAAACAATAAATCATCTCTTTCATTGCAAATACATGTGACATCGTGTTTTGTGTCAGGCGTTACTTTGTAGGTACATTGTTTTATGTATAATACATACAGAAACACTGGTATTTATAATACACTGATCATGACGAGTGTGTAACAACTTGTATAAAAAGCCCTATACTAAAAACAATTTGAAAATACATAACCAAATGTCAAAATATGACACGACTTTAACCTCAAATAGACAAAATTTATTGCAGATTGTCCGCAAATATAGCCCCTTTCGTAAATTGTTGAGGGCCTAAATTATGTTTCAATAAACACAATAACTATTATTTATCTAAATCTCTATAAACAGTATGAAAATAAACCAAAAACACGAAATGTTGAATTGCATAGGTACGTGTGCACTTCAAGTCATTTCAAATGTCAATACAATACAATACGAATACACACTATCACCAGGTGACAGGTTAACAGTGACGTCACCGTTAACCATTTCAGTAATGCCAACTTAACGCTGTGTTTTGAGAAGAGGTTTAAAAATGCACTTTTAATAATTTTTTAAAAACTCTGCGTTTAATATTATGAAATAAAACTTATATATTCAGAATTAGCGTTTCTTGGTCTATATGAACATATTTTTTTAAAGCCATAATATTTTTCACTGGAGTTCCTTATGTGAGGAAATTGCGGGGAATTTGTTAATTAGTTCTCCCCAATTTGAGGAATTTGAACTATTATTGCGGGTATTTTAGAGCATAAGCATTGGCAACTTTGAACACCAATTGCAAAAAGTTTCATAATAATATTATTATTATCCAGGGGGGTATAACTCCGAACTTTTTTGTGTCGTGACGTATGATTCATGACCATATCATTTTATTGGTCCAAATTTCCATAGAAAGACTGTTGAGAACTGAGTAGTATATCTAAGCAGTGTTGCCAACTTAACGGATTTCCCGTCATATCTGGCGGATTGGAGTGTCCCGAAACGGGAAAATTTTGTGTATAACGGAATTTACAGTATGACGGATTTTCTGGCGGATTCGAAAAAAGTGACAAATTAGATACTTTTATAGGCGAAAGTCGCCTATATTTGTGGATTTATGGAGAAATTTTGATCCCTGAAATTCTCTAGGCACCCCCCCCCCCCCAGAATGGACGAAAATTTGTGTATCTGACGGATTTCTGACCGTTGTTCCGTCACGATTTAGCGGGAACAGAGATTTCGAGTTGGCAACACTGTATCTAAGAATCTAAGTAGGATATCTATGGCATTATATGTCAAATAGAGATAGCACATTGTTCGAACCGAATATTCCTAACCTCACAACGCCGGCGTAAATATTTGCGAAAATGATTCCTTGATATCATTGCGGTTTCGAAGGCTGTGAAGATATTGATTCAATTCGACATAAGTTACCGACCCACTTAAGGAGTGTCCCGAAGCCTGGCAGCAGCAATTCGATCCTCAAAAGCATCCCGGGTGAGCGTTCGCTTGGTAATCGGCGTCTGGTATCTTTTGTTTAGAATAATGTGAAAATTGACCTGCAATATTGTGTTTTTCTAGATAAAATAATTGATAATCAATACCAGAATGTAATATCAGTGATACAAGGAGGACTTCCACAAGCTTTACCTTCGACGAGGACAAAATCAACGACTTCAAAGAAGAGGCAGATGATGAAATCAGAGATTGGCTCAGATTTGGTACGTTTATAAGTACATTTTAATAATATTTGGATGATTTTATAGCACCGTTTTTGTGAAAAATCACCTCGTCTGTAATGGACTGTTGGTACCTGCCCTGATGTATGGCAGTGAGGCATTGAACTGGCAGAGGAAGGAAAAAAGTAGATTGAATGTTGTAGAAATGAGATCCCTGAGGCATGTGTGTAGTAAAACCATCCATGATCGTGTGAGAAACGTGGAGATCCGCATAGAATGCAAGGCTGATGTAAGCATACTGAGTAAGGTTAAGAAAGGGACGCTCAGATGGTTTGGCCATGTAGAGCGAATGAACGAGGAAAATAGTGTACACGTTCCAAATGTGAATGGTAAAAGAAGCCGAGGAAGACATGGCATGACCGAGTGAATCAGATACTTGAGTCGGGCCATGTCAAGAGTCAGAATAATAGAATAGCATGTATGAATGTGAACGAGGCAAGGAGTGTGTGCCAAGATTGAGTTGTTTGGTGGTCTGTCCTCTCTGCCCACCCCTGCGGAAACAGCATGATGGTAAAGTTGGTCATTTAACTGGACTACCTTTTTACACCGTGCAATTATAGGTTTTTGTTTTGAATAATGTGGTAATTTGTTTGAAATATTGTGTTTTTCTAGGTAAGAGGAAGTCTCAACTCTCACCCAGAAAGAGGAGAATGCAGTTGCAAATGGCGGGGACCAGGCGTCAATTGAGATAGCCCAACAAAATAATGCAACGGAACGCATCGCTACGAGTATTGAAGATTTTCTTTCCGGCTCTCTCTGAATCCATATATTTAAAGTATGCTCAATATAGGATGAAATTGTTGTCCTCATTTATCTTACTTGTCTTGTTGTTCTTATTTATTATTTATAAGACATCACAATGAACATCCTTTTTTTTGGAAATCAGCAAAATCCTATAAAATTATCCTAAAAAGACTGTTTTGTAATGAATATCTTCCAACACCTTTAAAATATGTTTGTATATTATTTTGTGAATTTATACATATTATGTAGATTAATAAATAAATACTTTTAACATCTTGGATATTTTATTTTTAAAATAATTTTTAGGCTGATAAATTAGGCAGTGGGTAGGGATTTATATTGTTTATGGTAGTACCCCTTTTTTTTTTTACTTTTCACCATCCTTGTCGATGGTATGTGACGTCAGAGTAATAAAATTTTCATTTTGACAGTTAAAATAGTGTCGAAACCAGTTGGGAACAAAAAGCCCCAAGATATCGATCTAGGTATTAGTTCATTTATGTTATTATCGTTGCAATCGTTGCCAAAGTGAAGCTGCCGGCCGGCCTGGCTGAGGAGTGAGGAGATTAACATTTTATATCTATAGTTCATTTATGTATAGTCCACTGTTAGGCCGAGTGGGGAGTGGGATAATTCATTCAAGCCTCGACATTATGCTCGACATTGTTAAAGAAAGCAGTCGAGTCAAGTAACAAAGTTTTCGCAAACTTCAAGTTCAGTTTGGATTGTTCACAAGTGATATTTGGTGTTGATTGTGAAAAATATCGTTACTTTCGAATGCGGCTACAGAAAACATGACGGAACCATCTGGAAGAACCATATTTGGAGCCTTGAATTTCGGCCACTCAGTTTTTCTGGTTGCAGATGAACAATTGAGGGTTGATGACAAGGTTTCATTAATTTTTCTATTATTTGAAGACTCTTCAGAAGCCCTCAATAAAGCAACACTCGTAATCGAAGCTTCAAACACATCGTATCAAGACATTTTGGTTCACTGGACCAAGAGCTGTGGTCTTTTATGGAGACAAAAATTTTTGGAAGCACTCATTATCATTAAAAGCTTTGACATCATCAATCATCATATATTGGATCTTGACTGGCGAACGATTGGTCGATTTTACCCCATGAACAATTTCCAAACTGCATTCGTACATCCCATGAAGAAGTTACTGTACGTAATTAGCGAAGCTATGGTTCGAGAAGAAACCAATGAAATAATTAGCGAAATTCGGAACATATTCTATACTCCGGAAACGATGATAATTGAAGAAATAGACATAAATTTTTTTGAAGTGTTCTTATTAAAACTTATTAAACGTGGTTTCATGGAACTAGGAACCTGGGACTGTAAACCAATAATTATACCAGCTATCTTGAACAAAGCAAGTGTAGAGGGACTCAAGTTTATTTTTATCCACCTTAATTTTAGTGAGTTACATGATTTACTATGGGCGATTGAAAGTAAGTTCAATAAACTTGTGAGTGAATCACGACAACCGAGCCGTGGATTTGAATTTGAAGAAGACCAAGAAATAATGACAGCACGGTTGAAATTTAACTCTTGGGTTGAAAAAGGTTTATCAAAGTTGAGCGCCAATTCCAGTAAAGATGAGGGCGAACCTATGCCGACTTCATGTCACACTCAGAATTTTTCACACGTTGAAGAACAAATGAGTGAGACTCAAGATATCAATAAGGAAAGTCAAAATAACGATGATGTTATTGAGGAATTAATGCATTCTCTCAGCGGGGTGGATTTAACAGAGAGTATAAATCAAAACCCGACTATGGGAGTTAGATGTGGTGAGGGGCTGCAAAGGGCTGACGATCTCCAACAGTGCCACGAGCCAATGGATTTAGCCGAGGAGTTGGGGAACATGAACCTGGGTGGTGAGAACTTGGACGATACACAGCTTGCAACATCAACATCAACTTGCTTTGCAAGAAGGGAGTCTTATTATATTGCTACTGGTTTTCCTAAAATGTATTTTTATAACAATTGTTTTGATTATGAAAATGAGGATTTTCCATCAAGAGTTGAATGCTTTAAGGTGCGGCCTAATGCTGTAGTAGAAGAAGAATTTGTGACTAGGGCCTTCCAGTCACTTCGTTTTGATGATTTCGTTATGCAGCAAACAAATTTTGATGAAATAGAAGGCGTTTTTGACGTTATTCACAAATTTAAGGAGAATCCAAGCATGTTAATATTTTTCATGGTTTGCTACGGATTACAAGGATACATGGTTAATCCTAATGGCGAACCTGTAAACAGAGAACATCTCGAGAGATTGATAGCGGAAATCCCTCAATTGGTGGGTAAACCCAAAATTCTGATAATACAAACATACATGCTGGATGATGTCCCCCTCCCCGAACAGTCGACTGACCCGAACAGTCGCCCCAACCTGACAGACCTCTTCTCGCTGTGGGTTGCCGTACCCTATGATATGGACGAGGGAAGGGTCCGCAGTACCTTTGATTCGGAAATTCCCGGGGTATCAATATTCCTAAAGACTTTCTGCGATCATCTTGAAGTGATGGACAGCAATAAAGACTTTGTGTCTCTCTGCCATGATGTTTGCTCAGAAGTGACCGAGAAAACAAATGGAAGTTTGATGCCTAGGTACAATTCTTACCTGAGGAAACTGCTGTACATTAAATAGGACAATAATTCTATTTTAGCAGTAAAGAAAAACCTAATCTTCGCAACTCGGCACTGAGGTTTTTCCCATCGTTGGGGAGATTTTATTTATATATTTTAAGTGAAGATGGGAGATTACATCCCATCCCCTACAACCCCTCAGGGTACCCAAACTTTATGAGGAATAACAACTTGTTTTCGTGTAGGTACATATTTTTTTGGTATCTACACTACTATTTAATAATACTTTTTTAATTTGTTTGCGTTCACAAGTCTCTTCTCACAGACAAATAAAAACTTACATGATTGTTATCTACATAATATAAACAGTGTGTGGAAACTTGTAGTACAAGCGAAAAACTGGTGAACCCAATAAAACTTTTGGTTCTGAGCTTTTAGTTTTTTTTTTTTAATTTTTGCTTTTTTTGGCAACTAAAGTGTTTAAAATACTTTTGTAGCTGGGACTACGCTTTGAGGCACTTTATAAGACATTACACACACAGCTGATGATTTTTTTTCAAATTTGACCTAAAAATTTCCAACTCTGGACTCAATTTACTAAAAAAAACTTTCCTCAAAAATCGACTCCACATTCCCGCTTGTACCATGAGTTTCCATACATGGTGTATGTGTATTTCTCACAAATATATATTTTGAGAATTTTATTTACGCGATTTATTTTTTTGTTTGTCGTAATGATTGTTACTTATTAATATTCTTGTCTGGGTATTTTTCATTTGGTATCCTCATTTTGGTGAATGGTGTCCTCTAGGAAAACTTCTACAGTTGTTGTTCAAGACCTTTAAATTTTACGCAACGATCCGTTCTCATTAGATCCTCTGCTATTATGTTTTTACCTAATTTGTCTATCCAAGTTTTGCTGCCTCTTCTTTCTCAGGCATGTTGTGATAAAATTATTTTGGTTTTTATTTTATTTTGCACTCTTGTTTCAATCTTTGAAATTTGATTTTTTTGATATTTTCTTTAATTTTTTGCAGTGTCTTCTTCGTTTACACTTTTAATTATTATTGGGAATCTTTTTTCTTGACCTGTCTGGTAATATGTTTATAATGTGAAAAGTAGTAACCATTGTGTTGGGTGTTTCGTTTTTTTTTTTACAGGTCATATTTTTCTTTTAAAATTGTCGTTTCGATTGCCATTTGTGAAATAATTTGCATTATGCTGTGTGTCTCCTTTACCATTTTTGATTTTGTTTCTTGTTTTTCTTGACCATTTGTTTCTTTGGAGGGTTTTGTTCCATTATCTTCTATAATTAAGAGGAGGTCAGTTATATTTTGTTTTGGCTTTTTGAGACAAATAAAAAACTGTGTATCTTGAATGTTATTTACATAATACATGCTTTTTTGACAAATATACAATTACGGCCGCTGTTCCCAATTCTACTAATCATCTGCCGATGCTGAAACTAAGGTTCAACACTACTTAAGCATCACTTAATCTAAGGAAGCCGGACACATGGATTAAACTCAACTGAGCAAAGCAAAGTTATAAAAAGTGTCACCAGAGGTGGCGCTAACCCTACGAGGTATAGACGCCACTCTAGTGACACTTTTTATAACTTTGCTTTTCTTAGATTAAGGCAGTGTTGAACCTTAATTTCTTGGCAGATGATTAGTAGAATTGGGAACAGCGGCCGTTAGAGCGAGTTTTGTGTCAGTACATGTTTATTTGATTGGTCCCTACACTACTAAACATGTATTTCATGTTCTTAATTTTTTTTGTGGCAAATAAAAAGTATAAGGAATGTTATTTTTGTTTTGCATTTTTTGTATTTGTATTATTACATAGTTAAGTGTTTTAATTGATTATAATATTATTCAATTTGGAATATTTTATTTTTTATTATTATGTACTTAAGTTGAAAAGTTTATAAAACTTTACTAACGTAACAAATAGCTGTGTAATGTTTGAGATCTCCATTGTGTTGGGTGTTTCGTTTTTTTTTTAATTAAAAGAAATATAAAAATTGATAAGTTTGTAAGATTCATCAAACTCAAGTACATTAAATCTTTCTACTCTATTACAATATAATTGTATTGTTATTATCTTATGTTTGGTTTACGTAATTAATAATTATTATATTTTGCGGATTGTGTCCTTCATTGTTTTTTTTTTAATAATTTTTTATAAATATTTTGTTTTTTTTAATTCAACAAAGCGTGTTCGTTATTTATAAGAGATTATATCAATGCTAGAAAGGAAAAATGGCTGAAACGGATAATAAGGATAAAACTCGTAGTATATTGTCTTAGTTTTATCTTATTGTAAAAGGAAATGGATTGCCGGTCGATAGATATTTTTATTATGTCATGTTTTTGATACATATTGTTATATAATACCAATTCTCTAATTTTCTAAACAATATACGTACATACATAAAATTGAATGTTTTTTGTTTGTCCCTTCTTATTTCCTTTACCATTCATCCGATTGCAATGAAACTTTGTTGATTTGTTGTGCGCATGCCCACAAATAATTCTATTACAATATGGTGAGCTCTGGCGTTATGAAATTATTTCTTGTACTGTTCCTCCAATTGCAATGAAACTTTGGTCATTTGTTGTGCGCTTGCGAAGGTTTCTATAGTATAATGGTGAGCTCTGGCGTTATTAAATTATTTAATGTACCGTTCATCGAATTGCGATGACTCTTTGCTGATTTATTATGCGCACAAAGGTTTCTATATATAATCAGGGCTGGGCAGTATTTGAAATACTTGTAATTGAAATACGTATTTGAAATACAAATACGTATTTTGTATTTGTATTTCAATTACCTCCTAAAAATGTATTTTGTAATTGATATTTAAATTACCTGCTGCTGAGGTATTTTGTAATTTGTATTTCAAATACTTATGGCTTCAAAATACATTTTCAAATACATTTAGCAATCTTAATAATGATAATGAAAAATAAACACACAGAGATAATACATAGACTAAAAACGCTAGAATCCTGTACTATTGTCCTTTGCTGTAGCACTCTTACTAATGATTATTTGTAGTTCTCTTGTATCATTGCTTTTTTTGTTTATTTTTTTAATTTTTTTTATTAGGTTTGTCAACAGTGATTTACATCAAAGCTTTCACAGATAAAATTACACTGAACATGGTTGATGCTAACATTAATTAAAGACAAACACAGCATTGATAATATAATACTTACATATACAATTCATTCATTCACACAAACACATACTATACATTACAAAATAATAATTAACAAGTTTTACAAGGAACAAGTTTTTAGAACAATGAGTTTATAGGTTCATAAGTTTATAGAACAACGTAATAGGGAGCTTTAAAGCTTGTTAAGATTTGATTTGAAGTTGGCCAATGTTGACATTGTCAAATTAATCGAATGTTTTTTATAAGCCTCATTGAAATTACGGCACATTCTCGATAAAGCCGAGTCATACCCCAGCTTAGTTCGATATTTTTTAATATTTAACGGAACATAATTTACCAGTCAAATAAAAAAATTTCAAAATTTTTTTCTTCAAAATCAAACAAAAAAATTTTTCTTCCGCATGTCGTCACTGGTCACTCAGCCGGGTGTCTGACGAACCCCTTACCCCGCCTCCAACTGTTAACAACTACCTTTTTTTTATGTTTTTGTAGAAAAAAAAAAGAAAAAAAAACATCAAAAATGTCACCGGAGACCAAAATTTCATTTACATTTTTTACTCCAAATAATGTCAGGAAGCACTGGTTAAAGTAAGTCAAGTACGTCCCTTAACACCCTGTGTAATAAAGTTTGGTCTGGTGTTATGAAATTTATGTAAAAAAATTTACAATACGTGGTGTGCGAATTGTTTGAAAAAAGTGTGTATTTCATATATTTCAGCACCAAGGAGGGAAGGCAGGAGGGGGGGGGGAATCCTGGTGAGGAGTGGGAACAAAGAAGGGGGGGAGATTTTTATTTATTGGAACGCGGGCGGGGGTAAGGTAGAACGGGAATGTGGGAGGGGAACGGGGACGCATGGGAAAGGACACGCATGGAGAAATAATTTCTTTGTGTGTCATTCCAACACATAATGGGTACTCGCTAGTAAACTATAATACAAGAATTTGTTATATTAATTTAGATCAATTTGTATCTGCTCTGTTACATCAAATTTTATCATGAAAGATTTTCTACAAAATCAATTCTCATGTACATAGTAAACTGAGCTAAGTCTGTGGAATATTAGTTTTACCTTTTCGTTTACTATGGACATTAATTTGCTCCGTGTCGAAAGTCAACACAAACCAGTTTTCTTTATTTGAACTTATATATTGTACATTTGCCTAACAAATCATTTGTCATAGCTGATACTGCAATGCATTGTATGTTATCTGACTAGTGACGAATTGGATTATCCATGGTGAGACCATTTAGAGAAATAACAAATTGCCATTTAATCTGTAAGTAAAGCCATAACTGATATTAAAATAGATAACAAAATTATTAAAACATCAGATCAACCACAAAAAGTATGTAATTATGGTAATAATTATTTCGCTAATGTAGGCAAGGTTTTAGCAAGTAAAATCACGACAAACGACGATATCTCTTAATCCGCAAACCACCATACACACACCGGTGTTGCTCCATTTAAAATACCATACATTACCCAAAAAGAAACGCTTAAACTTATAAATGCCCTAAAAAATACAAACTCACAAGGCAGCGACAGAATATCACCGATAACACTAAAATATTAAACTCCACACTTCATATCCCGCTCACTGTACTCATAAATCGGTCCATTAAAGAAGGCATTTTTCCAACAATTTTAAAAACGTGCAAAGTGATTCTCAACAAAAATAATATACTATCACCCAATCAATTTGGATTCAGGGAAAATATGAGTACCTCACATGCGATAGCCTCGGTAACAGACTTCCTCTAAACAAATATAGATCAGGGCAAAAAATGCCTTGGAATATTCCTAGATCTGGCAAAAGCCTTTGACACAACTCACCATCAAAACCTATCCCTGTATTTTTTTCAAAACTATGGTTTTGAAAAAAATACAGGATTAAATAAAAAAATAAATATTCTTCATATTAATCATAAAGGAGAACGTTTAGATAACTTAGAAGCCTTGGAAATAAAATTCCTTAAATATAATGAATCTATTATCAACAAACAAAAAATATTGTCTTATAGCCCAATCATGGATTTGTTCCCCTACCCACCCACTCTACATTAATACCTACCCACCCACTACTTTACACTTTACTTTACTTCGTTCCGAAACCGGTCGGATTTACTCATTATATAAGTGGTTCAAACAAAGTTAAATTGTTTCATTTATCTATAATGGATAACCACAAAGTTATAGCTACATTCAAAAGTATATATTAATTTTTTTGTCCTAAGTAGGTAGGGAAGGATTGTCAGTGAACCACCACATTCTCAGGGCAGCGGCCGCCACTGCTTATTACATTTTTCCACCTGCAAACAACCAACTTTATTTTTATATGAGAAAGGCATTGTAAGTGCAAAATTTTTCACTAGGTGGCGTCGAGACAAATTATGTCTACATTTTTTGGTGAAATACTTTAACTCATCAAATATTAAATAAACCCATTTAACACAAAATTAATTGAAAGCTATATGGGAAATCGCACACAGTACACCTCAATAGAAAACACATGTAGTGACAAGGAACAAGTGTCCTACGGAGTACCTCAAGGCAGCGTACTTGGTCCAATCCTATTCCTTAAAATTTGCCAAAGAAAAAATTATACCTATGTCTGGTACAAAGATGGAAGAATATTGATGAGGCACCTCACGAATGAAAAAATTATTTTTATCAAACATGTAGATCATTTTTAAAAAATAACTTAAAATATTGGGAAATCATCCTCTCATATTTCATCACAATCTACATACACATCATACAAAAATGGATTCTGTAAATACTAATATAACATCTAACAAATCAGACCTACCAATCTACCATCAAAATATTAGATCGATAAACAAAAACTTTGACCATTTTCTCATCCAACTCGACCTTACTAAAATCAAATATGGACTAATTATCCTAACAGAATGTTGGCTATCACCTTACTATACTCCCAAAAACATCCCCAATTATACCCACCATCAAGCCTCAAATCACTACAGACAAAACGAGGGCATAGTAGTATATACATTGAACACATAACGTCAAAGAAATTACAAACTCAAACTGTCTTCACAACTCAAACATGTATCATTGCACTTAACCCCTCTCCTTCTAAACCTAACATCTCCCTCTTTTTGCATGACATAAACTGTTATCTTACCGAGCTTAAAAAAACAAGCAACCTGGTTTTAATTGAATTGGAGATCTTAACATAAATATTCTAAAAAACAACGAACATCCCCAGTGCCAAGATTACTTAAATACCATCATGTTCCACGGAATGGAACCACTATGTACACCACACTCTTCCTCCTGCATCGACCATATAATGGTTAAATCATCAAACCAATACACCTCACAAATCCACATGTCATCAATTACAGATCACTATGCCACCTCCTTCACAATGAGTTCCAAACACAATGTACAAAGCAAAACAGCAACTGAACTAACAAAGAAAACAATTAACTACGAACACCTCAACAAAACGATTAGTTCTAAACCCTGGGACAGACTGTACAATATAACAAACATAGAGGAGGCCTGGAACTACTTCTCTACCTACCTACAAGACACCCTTGTCCAAAACACAAAAATCACCAGAAAAACCATTCCTAGAGCTATCAAACCTCTCAAACCGTGGATAAATCATACTATCATCAACTGCATTAGGAATCGCAACTCAGTATATAAAAAATGTGCCACGAATCCATATGATAGTGCATTCCATAATTTCTACAAAAGATACAGAAATATTTGCACACAAGTCATTAGGAAAGCTAAAAATCTATACTACAATAAAAAAAATTCCGAATGCAACAATGACCCTAAAAAATATGGAAAGTCCTCAAGGAAGCTACCAATTCAAATAAAGCCACCGACGCCTTAAACTCTCTCAATATCAATGACATCACTGTAGACTTTATATCGAACCCCAACACAATTGTCAATTATATAAACAGTTATTTTGCAAATATAGGTCCAGAACTAGCAAAAAAAATCCAAACAAATAACCACATGCTTGGCCCTAGCAACCACCCTCCCAATGAAGAATTTACCCGTTTTGTTCTTAAAACAGTTACAGAGAAAGAAGTCTCTATGGTAATAAACTCTTTGAAAAACTCTTCATCCACCGGCTTTTATGAAATATCCAACAGTGTTCTTAAAAAAATTGCCCCTGTTATATTTCAACCATTAACTCATCTGCTGAATATTAGCATCCGCCAAGGATTATTTCCCACCATTCTAAAACAAGGTCTTATTATACCTATTTTCAAAACAGGCTCCAAACTTGACATTAGTAATTATCGTTCAATTACATTACTCAATTCCCTGTCCAAAGTATTTGAAAAGATCGTTAATAATAGTCTTGGATCGTTAATAATAGTTGGTTGGATCATTGTGTCGTCACAAAAGCACTGGAAAATGCTATTACCAGCGTAGATGTTCAATATGACGCAGTATGGTCTGATCACTTGCCAATGATTGTAAATCTCAACCTTCAATTTTTGCCAGCCTTTGTGGAATCATGTAATGACAACATATTTGATTCTTCTAGATGGAATCCGAAATCTAATGTTGAAATAATGAAATACGCTGAAAATATCAACAACAAACTTCTAAAGATAATTCAAGATTTCTCCCAAATAGAACCTGACAAAAAATCTGCAAACTCAAACGAAAGCCAAATAAATTCCCTGTATAAAAATATTGTGGAAGCACTGCGAAGTGCTGCCTCCACCACATTTAATAACAAGAATAGAAAAAATAGAAACATTCCGGGATGGAATGACATGGTTGCAGCCAAATACGCAGAATCAAGAAGCGCCTTTCTCTCATGGCTTCAAGCCGGAAAACCACTCTCAGGGCCGGTTGCCGAAGACAGGAAGAAATACCGAACGATCTTCAAAGTAGCTCTGAAAAAATGTCAACAGTCAGAAATTCAGCAACGAATGGATGGTATCGCAGCATCACTAATAAATAAAGATTTCCATAAATTTTGGCAAAAAACCTCCTCAGAGTTGAAAACTAATATGAAAACTCCTGTCTGTGTCAATGGAGTAAGAGGCAAGGAAAATATCGCCAATGAGTTTCGTAACTTCCTCTCTAAGACGGGTGAAGAAGCAGCAGAAAAATCTCAGAATATAAATTTTAATTTGAAAACCGTAGGTAATAATACTACCGCTCTCAGCATTACTTCGCATATGGTAGAAAGAGCTGTCAGAGAAATGGCAACCGGAAAAGCCACAGGACATGACTCAATAGCCCTCGAGCACATTAAGTATGCTGGACCAGCGATTTATATTATCCTAGCAAAACTATTTTCAAATATTGTACGTTACAGGCACATCCCGAATGAAATGACGAAAACGGTAATTATTCCCATAATTAAATCAACAAATCTTGATCCATCCGTGATCAATAACTACCGACCAATTTCACTCTCAACCACAGTGGCAAGATTATTTGAAAAAATTTTATCTACTGTCGTAATAGATCAGCTAAAAACAGAGGATAACCAGTTCGGATTCAAACCTGCACTGTCAACATCTATGGCAATATATTCTCTAAAAGAAACCATCAGTTATTATAAACTAAGAAAAACGCCAATCTATACCTGCTTTCTAGATTTAAGCAAAGCATTTGACTGTGTATGTCATAATAAACTGTGGGAAAAACTAAGGAAAAGAGCAGTTTCAGAATTCAGAATTTGGCACACGCAACAAGAAAATATTGTGAAATGGTCTGGGGAATTTTCCAATCCATTCTTTTTGAAAAGTGGCGTAAGGCAAGGAGGAAGCATGTCTCCGGTTCTGTTCAATCTATACAGATTGAACAGAATCCGACGAGCTTATTCAAAGACTTAATGCTACGAAAATAGGCTGCCATTTAAATGGAGTATGTGTAAATAACATTAATTACGCAGATGACATGGTTCTTCTTGCACCGTCACTAAGCGCATTAGAGAAATTACTAAAAATTTGTGAAGACTTCGCAAAAAACCATAACCTTTTGTATAATACCACCAAGTCAATAGTTATGGTTTTAAACCGAAAAACGAAATCGTCCAACACCCTCAGTATGGCTAGATGAAAGGAAAATGAATGTTAATCACAGCGTTAAATACCTAGGACATGTCATCACAGACGACCTTAAGGATATCGAGGACATGGAAAGGCAGAGAAGAGCAATATCAGTTAGAGCGGGTATGCTGTCAAGACGTTTTTACTCCTGCAGCCCCAAAGTAAAAAGAATACTGTTCAACGCTTTCTGTACCTCGCTGTACACATCAGAACTGTGGGTTGACTACACTGTAACCCAATGGCATAAGTTAAAGGTTGCTTACAATAACGCCTATCGCCAACTTTTCCGCCTACCGAGATACTGCAGTGCTACGGAAATGTTCCTGGAGGGACGAGTACATACTTTCCGTGCACTTCTCCGCCACCGCATGGGAAGTTTATGGCGCAGACTGCGCCATTCGAAGAATGCGATCATCACCGCCATGACTGCCTGGATGGAATCTCCCCTGATGACCCTCTGGAGACGGGAGATGATGAAATACCCTCCGTAAACGGCTATTTAAAAATCATTTTAGTGTTTGATATTTACATCATTTTTTCTTTTCAGTTTCATTTTTAATGCTTATTCGTTTATTTAATTTAATTTATGTGTTGTTATTTACTTTTTACCTTAACTTATCATTTATCTCTTTTTGTTATTTTAAAATATGGAATGTATTGCATTGCACTCCCCTGCATACATTCTGGAATAAACTTATATTATTATTATTATTTTGGAAAATCTGGAAACCAACAACCTACTATCGCAGCGGCAATTTGGCTTCAGAAACCATAAAAGCACAAACAATGCCATAGCCACCGTCACTGACCATATCTTTGGCCACCTTGATAAGGGCTCGAAACGTCTTATCGATATTTCTCGATCTATGTAAAGCGTTTGATACAATATCACACATCAAAATAGAACGCAAAATGTTCAATATAGGTGTTAGGAATAATGATTTAAGCCTCCTCTCCAGCTTCTTATCTGACAGATCCCAATGCGTTAAACTCAGAGCTAAGAAGAGTCAGAATTTGCCTATTAGTTACGGTGTCCCACAAGGCAGTGTTATAGGTCCAACGCTCTTTCTATTATACATTAACGAATTGTGTAACCTAGATATCGATGCCACTGTGGCGACACCATTTAGCGCCCACTTTTGCTAAAATTATTGCGCCGCCACTGGCTCTGTAAGAATTTACCAGACGATTTATCTACCTGCCAAATACTGCTCAGCGTCATGTAATATATCGGGAAACACATCGAAAGGCCTCGAGTTAACGGCCGTTCATCACTACGGCAGCAGAACGTTCAAGCACTTTCTTCGCTTTGCGTGAATTTGCAACATTACCAGGCGCTCTGGGTAGCTACTCTACCTGTCGGCTATATAAGCGATGCAACTCAACGCTAGCGCAGTCTAATCTCAATTCATCGGTTGACACACACACTCCGAGCACTGATAACACACCAGTGTAGTAACTGCCGAAGCCAACCCGCGGGGTTCCTTCTCGCCCAACGCTAATCACCATGTGGTTTACGCATATCGAGTGTGACACCAGGAACATCTCCATGGCACCTTAGAGGCCTCCATCTCCAACCACCATCTCTCTGTCCGGCCCATCGCGCCTCGACTTGAGATGTCACCCGACCTACTACTACGCACGCGCTTGATATTTAGGTGCAACCCATTCTCTGGCATCCGAAACAAATCGCGTTCCGCTGCTAGAGTTCATCCTCACCGCCTCTCAAGGTTCCTTCCTGCGTCACGTGTGTGCTCCGACTCAAAGGACACAAAGCCGCCATATCCGTCATCTCAATGTCCATCGACCGCCTGGACCAAGGTCACTTCTTAACCGCCACGGTGTAGAGCAACACGCTGGCTCCCTGAAGATCTGTGATCTTCACCGCCGCAGCTTCCTGACCATCATCATGCATCAGCAACACCGAGCAACATTCACTGCACCACCGTCACTCCGCTCAGCTTCGACCTTCGCTACGTAGCTCGTCAATAAAGACTGACTCACTACTACGACTGAAGCTTTTCATTTCACTACCCGTCTCTGCCGACAATGGAGTTAGCTCCCTCACCACTATTGTCAGTTTCGCCGACGACACTGTCCTACTATTGGCCTACTGTATATTCGAAAGTGGAGGAAGGAATTCAAAAGGTTAAATATTGGCTTGACTCCAACACACTAACTCTGAATGTACAGAAAACAAATCCTTACTATTTAAATAAATGAAGACAATATAAGCGAAACTCAATCGAAAATCTGGAAACAGAAAAATCAGAAAAACATATTGACACCTCTGATTTTTCTGTTTCCAGATTTTCGATTGAGTTTCACTTATATTCTCTTCATTTATTTAAATATTACAATTTGAGGTTTTACTCATAAAGTTAAAATAAAAAAATAAAAAAAAATCCTTACTGTCTAGTCTCACTAATATCACAAAACCAAACCTACACCCACAATTAAAAATACACGAATGTAAAAACTCATCTCTCAACCGGAATTGTAACTGCCCATGCCTTGAAAAAGTAAACATTATCAAATATTTAGGATTAACCTTTGATACACACCTAATTGGCAGTAACATATTATACTTAAACTACAAACAAAATCCGCAAATCTATATACTTTTTCAAACAAACACGCAATTTCCTCAACCTACAACTATTAAAAACAGTGTTATTACCTACTCACTGTGCCAATCACACATCGAATACGGAATTCTAGCTTGGGGTAACACTTATTCTAGTGCCCTCGACCCCATCATTAAAGCACAAAACCTAATAATAAAAATAATTCTTAAACTTCCTCTTACTGCCAGCACTGATACAATCTTCAATACTTTCAACATTGTGGACATTAAACAGCTCTACGAAAGATCCATCTTAGTTAATTTACATAAAAACAATATTGACTGTAGAGATCCTGGAACTTACCGGAATTCGCAGACTGTCTGGGAAAAATACACGCCATTATTGAGGAACAAAACAGCTCCAACTCAATGATTACAGAAGATTTTAATGCAGATCCGAGGTCACTTTTTGGCAGAAAATAACAATGCGACGTGGTCAGATCATCTCCCACTAACTGTGGAAATAGATCTAAATCTAACCCCCATTATTTCCAACAGACAGAACCGACCAATGGATTTTGGAAAAAACTACAAAAAAGAAAAACCATCTTTTATGGGTGTTTTCTGAACCTAAGCAAGACCTTTGATCGTGTTTCCCATCAATTATTATGGGAAAAACTCATAAAGCGAGATGTTCCAGCAGCAGTGGTCAATATGCTGGCTATTTGGTACGGACAACAGGAAAATCACATTCAATGGGCAGGAGCTTCTTCAAGACCTTTATTCCTTAAAAGCGGAGTCAGGCCAAATCAAGGTAAAAATAACTGATAAATTAGTGAAATAAAAAAAATGACCATTTTGGGACTAACACTTTTTATTGTAACAATTATTATAAGCAATAATTATCAGCCTGAAACACTCATCCACATTGAAAAATCTTCCGAGAAAAAATACATGACGCCAACGGGACTTGGAACCGTGCCCTTCTGATTGCCGGTCAGCTGCCCTCCCAATTGAGCTATGGCGGCTTATCTTATACCTGCCAAATGATTCAATATATACTAGTGTTTCATTCAACAATTACTGCTTATTATATTTTTTCCACCTGAAAACAACCAACTTTATTTTTGCGAGAGAGACACTGTTAGTGTTAAATCCCTCGCTAGGTGGCGGGACATGAACCCGTGCATAGTACAGTGTCGTCGGCGAAACTGACAATAGTGGCATCGATATCTAGGTTACACAACTCGTTAATGTATATTAGGAAGAGCGTTGGACCTATAACACTGCCTTGTGGGACACCGTAACTAATAGGTAAATTCTGACTCTTTGTAGCTCTGAGTTTAACGCATTGGGATCTGTTAGATAGGAAACTGGAGAGGAGGCTTAATTCATTATTCCTAATACCTATGTTGAACAATTTGCATTCTAATTTGATGTGTGATATTGTATCAAACGCTTTACACAGGTCGAGAAATACCAACAGACATTTCGAGCCCTTATCAAGGTTGCCAGAGATATGGTCAGTGACGGTGGCTATGGCATCGTTTGTACTTTTATGGTTTCTGAAGCCAAATTGCCGCGGCGATAGTAGGTTGTTGGTTTCCAGGTATTCCATAAGACTATTATTAACAATCTTTTCAAATACTTTAGACAGGGAATTGAGGAACGTAATAGGACGATAATTACGAATATCAAGTTTGGAGCCTGTTTTGAAAATTTATGATTATATTTTGCTCGCTCTCACCATGTACTAATTTGCAATTATGTTTTAATTACTAATGTATTATATACTCAACTGTCTAATGATTTAAAATATATATATATATATATATATTTATCTCCTCACGTACTTTGTTGATATTGCGCGACGGTACACCAGTTTTTTGTTGATCCGTTTGAGTTTGTTGATCTATCCGGATTTGTGGATCCGTTACCGAAGCTGGGATACATTTCCTGATCCATGTGGATCAACTTTTGTCATCGAGATTTACCTGTAAGCCACGCCCATTTTTCGGTGTCATATACATTTTACACGTTTTTATTTGTTGATCCATATACGTATATATGGATGGTGCCGGTCTGTCGAACTTTTCTGCTCCTTTTAGTAGGTACTTGTAGGTACGTTCTTATTTGCCAAGTTTTGACCGCGAACTGTGCGCAATGCAAAGGTTCTATGTGCGTCTGTCGTATTGTTCAGGTCCATTTAGTATCGGTACGTTCTATAAAGATTAAAATATACTTAAGAGGATAGACCGCCTCACAATTGCGTCATGGTACTTTACCCTTGAAAAGTGTTTTTATTTACCACCTAACACGTGCCAAACTATTTGTACGGACTAGGTAGAGCGGCTTTTTATCGTTACCCGGTTGGGAAACTTTCTGATGCGAGTTAAGGTGGGGACCAAAGACTCGAACTCGAAAAACTACTGTAACCATAAAATAGATTTAGCACACCTATTAGAGACGGCTTGAGTAATGAGACTACGAACTTTGACTACGAATCCAGAGGTCGCGGGTTAGATGACTTGAGTAAGGACTAATTGAATTATTATAAACGAGGTATTCCAATTTGGGAAGCGGGTATGGGTACCGCCGCCCCGGGAACCATTACTGTATAACCAACACCTCTGCAAGCAGTTTGCTACGTTTGGTGACTAAGCAGGGGTGACCGGGTTCATGGTATCAGGTTTGTCCAGGACATGGCGGCGGATAGGTCTGCCCTGCTGCGTGGCGGGCTGGATAAGAATTTGGTTGAGGGAGGCCTTTTGACCTTTCTAGCCGGACTCTGTCGACCCATCTCCTTGCACCGCATTTGGAGGGATGGAATTTTAGGGCCGTCACTCCTAGACACATAGACCCCAGATTCCTATCCACCCCACATACCTTATTCCTTCCCAGAACTTCCTATCCTTCCCTTCCTTAAAAAGACCCTCCACACAGCATCCCCTTAGATGACATAGGCCCTGAGGGAAATTATTTTTCTCAGGGCCTCCTATGTGGAGCTACTGTAAAAAAATGAGATTGCGAACTTCGACTACGAATCCGGAGGTAGCGGGTGAGAGACAAATGAATCCATCTCCATGTAGGTATTGTTTATTATAATAAAATATAATTATGATATGATTTACGGTTAAAATACCAAATTATTTCATTACAGAACTTCCTCTTCTTCCTTTCCCTAAAAAAACCCTCCACACAGCATCCCCAAAGATGACAAAGAAACTGAGGAATTTTTTATCAGGTGTAGTGCTAATGCGAGAAAAAATACAATTTAACCAATTAATATTATTACATACCAAACTCTCCCGATCCGGCCGGCCACGCAGTAGATGGGCGAACGCATTCGCTGAAAAGAACTAAACAAACTTCACCCGTCGAACCCAGGCACCCTTATATAATTCAGGTTAGTTCTCCCTCAATCAGTCCTGATCCGGCCCGCCACGCAGTAGATGGGCGAACAAATTCGCCGAAAGACCTAGACTAACCTCACCGGATGTACCCGGGCACCCCTGCTAAGTCACCAACAGTAGCGAACCACTTGGGGTGACGTATGACAGAGGTGTCGGTTATCGAAAAATGGTTGCCGGGGCGGCGGTACCCATACGCGCCTCCCAACCTTTAGGTATAGGTTAAGTGGTTCGCTACATTTGGTGACATAGCCGTGGTGCCCATGTTTTTGAGGTGAGGTTTGTGCGGGTCTTGGCAGCAGATGCATCTGCCCACTAGCTGCATGGCAGGCCGGATCGGGAGAGGATGATTGAGGGAGTCCATTGACTTCTTCAGCTGCACTCTCTCGAAACGTCGCCTTGCATCGCAGCGGGAGGGATGGATTCATACGTCCGTCACTTCTGGACACACTGACCCCCAGATTCCTACCCACCCCTAATACCTTTTCCTTCTCAGAACTTCCTCAACTTCCTCTCCCAAAAAGACCGTCATTATCACGCGAGGCTCGAAAGGGGGGGGGGGGGTCCGAAAAATACGAAATATCACAAGGGGGGGGGGGGGGGATATAATGGGATAACACGTGTATTTATTTTTCGTCGAACGCACGATAAAATTCTGAAAATTCACCATACCTTGTACTAAAAGAATACACGTGATTTTGGGTATGGGAGGGGGGGTAGTCTTTAATCTCACCACATATCACCGGGGGGGGGGGGGTTAAAAAGTTGCTAAAAAACATCACGTGATTATTGGACGACCCCAAAGGAAAAGGAATAAAGGGTGGGTAGGAATCTGGAGGTCGGTGTGTTCAGGAATCCATCACTTCCACTGCGGTGGAAGGCTATGTTCCGAGAGAGTACGGCTGGAAAAATTCAAAGGGACTCCTCAACACTCTCTCCCAATCCGGCCTGCCATGCAGCTGGTGGGCTGATGCATCCGCCGCCAATACCCGGACAATCCTCATCCCATGAACCTGGGCACCCCTGTTAAGTCACCAAACGTAGCGAACCACTTGGGGTGACCTATGACAGAGGTATTGGTTATCCAAAAAACGGTTCCCGGGGCGGCGGGACCCATACCCACCTCCCAAATCTTAATCTAGAAGGCGACCTTTTGATACTCCAGATGGATTTTCTCGAAATAACGCCATGCGCCGCAGTGGGAGGGATGGATTCATCCGTCCATCACTCCTGGAGACACTGACCCCCAGATTCCTACCCACCCTTCATACCCTTTTCCTTCCCCGGACTTCCTTTTCTTCTTTTCATAAAAAGAAGCCCTCCACACAGCATCCCCAAAGATGACAAAGGTAGGTACTGAGAGGTTTTTTCTCAAGTGGACATCCGTGGAAGTAATGGCACGATCAAGTGAATCAGATACTTGAGTCGGGCCGTGTCAAAAGTCAGAATAATAGAAGAGAATGTATGAGACGATGTTTGAATGTGAATGAGGCAAGGTGTGAGTGTCAAGACCGAATTGTTTGGCGATCCGACCTATTTCGTTGTTTAGTAACGTGGTTTATGTCTGTCTGTAACTCGGGTTCAATGAACTCGAATTTGCTAAGAATTTAAATGTCATTTTTAAAATTGAAAGTGTTTAAAATCCACAAAAACTTTAAAGTACCTACCTACATAATTCAATATACAACCATATTATTACTAAGTCTGTGGCGACGCAGATACAAGTGAGCCATTACTTAATACAAAAGTTTCAATACGATATTTTATAGAGAATATACAAGAATACAAACTATTCATAACCGTTTTAAAAATTTAGCTGATCCATTGGATATCTTTTTTTAGTAGGTGCCTTTATATTACGTGTTATAACACTCAGCATTCAAGACTGCACGTGCAAAATAACCACAATTTATACAAAGTTTCAACTGCCCCTTACAATAGAAAGAAATTTAACATCTAAGAACATGTTCTTAGATGTCAAAGTCCTAACCACTGTAAAGTGCCGTTAGAAGTTTCTCCAAATGATGTTATTATGTTATTTTTGGTCGAAAGAATTGATAAAGAACAACAGTAGAGACAATTGAAGTCTACAGCGAAAGTGTTAAATTATGTTTTCGGTTTAAATTCATTGATATATATATGTATACTAGATGACTAATGACCGCGCCAAAGCATTGCCACTGTACATATGTCCAGAAGCATATGCCCCGCTAACGTCAGTCCAGTGCTCATTGTGACGCCGACCGACTTGTGCCGGACGATACGCGATCAAAACTATCACCAAAATGGTTAAATGCGTCGCGAAAAAATGCGATTCAACATAATAAAGCAAGTGGAATTACTTTCCACACCTAAGTTTATTGTTTACATATTCACATTTAATTAAAAAAAGCAGAAAATGAAATAAAATGTCAAATACTCTAATATAGGTTCAGTGTTGCCACTAAAAAGTCGTTTTGGTTTCCTACATTAATGGGAGAATACATAATTAAATAACCATAACCATTTTAAAATACTTAATAAAAATTATGTTTTAATCTTCATACAACATACTTCATTAAAACTTATGTTAGTTTAAATGAATAATCTAGTAAGTAATTATATATTTTTTACGTATTTTATATTAATAATTTTGCAGGGCACCATAAGATGCAGCACGCCGTCAGAAGTGGGTGGAAATAATTCGATTGCCGAGAAAAGAGCTTTGAAAACACTTTTGAAACAATTATATACTATTGGTTCAATAAAAAATATTGGAACAAATAATGACTTCATTATTTCATTAGTTGTGCATTCTTTTAGTCATATAATGAAAAATACAAAATTAAAATAATTTAAATAAGTTTATTTTATTACAAACTAACGTAAAAAAAAAACTATTTCATTGTTTATTTTGGGTAAAATTTCAAATAGTATGCAACACCAAGCCGCTATTGCAGGTTTGCGTTTCTGGCTTTGTCTAATCCTAGCGGTGGTAATGTTCTCGTGACTTGGGCAAGTGAGACAAAGATATGTTTACCTTCAAATGTTTAGTAATTCCAAAGCTGCGTCGTTGAGTTGTAAAGTGGTTACGTTTTTTTCGATGAGCGGTAATGAAGTTTGCTTCTCTATTTATATACCTCAATGTTTAAATTGCTAACTTGTTTAGTCTTGGTGGTAAAATTTAATTTGGGAGGCGGATATGGGTAACGCCGCCCCACAAACCATTTATTGGATAACCAAAACCTCTGCCATAGGTCACCCCAAGTGGTTTGCTATGTTCAATGACTTAGCAGGGGTGCCTGGGTTCATGGGGTGAGATTTGTCCGGGTCTTGTTGGCGGATGCGTTTGCCCACCAGCTGCACGGCAGGACGGATCGGGAGACACTGTTTTTTTTACATTATCTCCTCACAGGAGGCCCTGAGGTAAATAATTCCCCTCAGGGCCTATGTCATCTTTGGGGATGCTGTGTGGAGGGCCTTTTTAGGAAAGGAAGGAAAGGAAGTTCTGAAAACAGGTCGTCAATTTATCACGCGAAGCTCGAAAGGGGGGGGAGGGTTCAGAAAAATACGAAATATCACAAGGGGGGGGGGGGGGAAATATAATGGGATATCACGTGTATTTATTTTTCGTCGAACGCACGATAATTTTCTGAAAATTTCACTTTACTTTGTACTAAAATTATACACGTGATTTTCGGTATGGGGGGGGGTAGTCTTAAACCTCACCACATATCACCGGGGGGGGAGGGGGTTAAAAAGTTGCTAAAAAACATCATGTGATTATTGGACGACCCCAAAGGAAAAGGAATAAAGGGTGGGTAGGAATCTGGAGGTCGGTGTGTCCAGGAATCCATCACTTCCACTGCGGTGCAAGGCTATGTTCCGAGAGAGTACGGCTGAAAGAAGTCAAAGGGACTCCTCAACACTCTCTCCCAATCCGGCCTGCCATGCAGCTGGTGGGCTGCTGCATCCGCCGCCAATACCCGGACAATCCTCACCCCATGAACCTGGGCACCCCTGCTAAGTCTTCAAACGTAGCGAACAACTTGGGGTGACCTATGACAGAGGTATTGGTTATCCAAAAAACGGTTCTCGGGGCGGCGGTACCCATACCCACCTCCCAAATCTTAATCTTGAAGGCGACCTTTTGATATCTCCAGCTGGATTTTCTCGGAATAACGCCATGCACCGCAGTGGGAGGGATGGATTCATCCGTCCATCACTCCTGGACACACTGACCCCCAGATTCCTACCCACCCTTCATACCCCTTTCCTTCCCCGGACTTCCTTTTCTTCTTTTCACAAAAAGAAGCCCTCCACACAGCATCCCCAAAGATGACAAAGGTCGGTAGTAAGAGATTTTTTCTCAGGTGGACACCCGTGGAAGTAATGGCACGATCAAGTGAATCAGATACTTGGTCGGGCCGTGTCAAAAGTCAGAATAATAGAAGAGAATGTATGTTTAAATGTATGAATGTGAGTGAGGCAAAGAGTGTGTGCCAAGGCCGAGTTGTTTGGCGGTCCGTCCTCTCTGCCTACCCCTGCGGGGAAACGGCGTGATGGTTAGTTAGTTAGTTATTTAGTTTCTTTTAGATCCATTTTATCCATATAGATCGGAGGTGACTATAAAATTCGTAAAATAAATAGGTGGGCAAACGCATTTGCCGTAAAGACCTAGACAAACCTCACCCCTTGAATCCTGAAACCCCTGCTAAGTCACCAAACGTAGTGATCCACTTGGGATGACGTCTGACAGAGGTGTTGTTAACCAAAAAATGCTTCCCGGGGCGGCGGTACCCATACCCGCCTCTCAACCTTTGGGTATAGGTTAAGTGGTTTGCTACGTTTGGTGACATAGCCGGGGTACCCAGGTTTATGAGGTGAGGTTGCATGGCAGGCCGGATCGGGAGAAAATGATTGAGGGAGTCCCTTTGACTTCTTCAGCTGCACTCTCTCGAAACGTCGTCTTGCATCGCAGCGGGAGCATAATACCTATTTCCTTCTCAGAACTTCCTCTTCTTCCTCTCCCAAATAGACCCTCCACACAGCATCTTCAGATGCCAAAGATGACATAGGTTCTGAGGGAATTTTTTTTCCTCAGGGCCTCCTGTGTGTATATTTTCATAATGGGAGGCGTGTAAACAAAACCTTTGCCATAGGTAACTCCAAGTGGGTAGCTAAGCTAGGTGACTTAGCAGGGGTGCCCTGGGTTCATGGGGTGAAGATTGCCTGGGTCTTGGCGGTGGATGAATCTACCCACCTACTGCGTGGCGGGTCGGATCATTTTTTCCTTTCTAAATCTTTCTCTCTTTCCTTTCCTAAAAATACCCTCCACAAATCATCCCCAAGGATGACATAGGCCCTGAGGGGAATTATTTTTTCCCTCAGCCAGTCTCTCGCGATTTGACTTGCCACGCAGTAGGTAAGCAAACGCGTTCGCCGCACAGACCTAAACAAATATCACTTATTGAACCCGGGCACTCTGATTAATCTTCTTCTGGCGTTTTGAATCGGCTTACAGTATAAACATAAAAAAATATGCTATGTATATATCGAAGCTTTTACTAGCCTTTCTATGTATTGGAATTACAATAAAATTTGCACAAAATACATTTGTTCGACACACCCACCTTCTAAATCAAACGTATTTTTAAACAATATCATTTCGTCGCATAACATGCATATTTTTGGGGCTTCATCAAACTAGCGCTGTCTCGTTTGCTTAAAGTGCCGCTAGAATGCTGTTAGAGCGAGATGCAACGCCTGTCGAATGACCGCGGGCAGCAAATTGAATATTTTGTGGAGAATATAGAATAATATATATTCTTCAAAACCGTTGTAAAAATTTTGCTGAACAAATGGATATCTTTTTTTAGTAGGTGCCTTCCATATCTGCCAACCAATGAGAAGGCTTCGTCCGACCAATCAGAAGGCTTCCTTTTTCAGCCATCTTTGATTATCAACAGGCGGATCAACCGCGTATGGGGATTTGGGCAGATCGACAACGTATGGGGATTTGACCGGATCAACAAAAAAGATGCGTATGATTTCCATACAAAGTTCGAAAATTTTATGTGCAATATATCAAAAACTTTTACCGAAAAACTGGCAACATTGGTATTTGTAGTAACGTTGTTGCCAATTCATACAGATGTATTCCATCAAAGCCAAGTTATACGGTGTTAAAGGTGGATCAACATTGTCAAGCAACTTCTTACAGGATCAAGATACTACGGGAAGAGGTCAATATATATATATATATATATATATATATATATATATATATATATATATATATATATATATATATATATATATATATATATATATATATTTATCTCCTCACGTACTTTGTTGATTTTGCGCGACGGTACACCAGTTTTTTGTTGATCCGTTTGAGTTTGTTGATCTATCCGGATTTGTGGATCCGTTACCGAAGCTGGGATACATATCCTGATCCATGTGGATCAGCTTTTGTCATCGAGATTTACCTGTAAGCCACGCCTATTTTTCGGTGTGATATACATTTTACACGTTTTTATTTGTTGATCCATATATGTATATATGGATGGTGCCGGTCTGTCGAACTTTTCTGCTCCTTTTAGAAGGTACTTGTAGGTACGTTCTTATTTGCCCAGTTTTGACCGCGAACTGTGCGCAATGCAAATGAGAAGTTCTATGTCGTATTATTCAGGTCCATTTAGTAACGGTCTGTCGAACTTTTCAGCTCCTTTAGTAGGTACTTGTAGGTACGTTCTTATTTAATTAGTTTTTTTATTGTATTTTTGTTTTGGATTTAATTTGGATTTTGGTTTTTGATTTTGGTTTTGATTTTGATTATGAATTTGATTTTGAATTTGATTTTGATTTCAATTTCAATTTCGATTTGGATTTTATTTTGGTATGATTTTGATTTTGATTTTGATTTTGATTGTGATTTTGATTTTGATTTTGATTTTGATTTTGGTTTTGGTTTTGGTTTTGATTTTGATTTTGATTTTGATTTTGATTTTGATTTTGATTTTGATTTTGATTTTTATTGTGACTTTGATTTTGATTTTTATTTTTATTTTGATTTTATTTTGATTTTGATTTTGATTTTGAGTTTTATTTTGATTTTGATTTTGATTTTGATTTTGATTTTGGTTTTGATTTTTATTTTTATTTTGATTTTGATTTTGACCGCCAACAAAGATGCGCCTCGGTCGTACTTTTCAGCTTATTTTAGTAGGTACCTGTAAGTTCTTTGAAGAAATAATTATCTAAAGAGGATAGACTGCCTAACAATTTCGTCTTGGTACTTAACGCTTGAAAACTGTTTTTATGTGCGACATTCTGTGAGCGGACTAGGTTTAGGGGTTTCTTTTATCGCTACACAGTTGGGCAACTTCGTGAGATGGATTAAGGTAGGGTACAAAGACTCGATTGAAATTAATATAGAATAGAAAAAGCTATTATAGAATAGACTAACCTATTACCTAAGGTGACGTATGACAGAGGTGGTTATCCAATAAATGGTTTCCGGGGCAGCGGTACCCATACCCGCCTCCCAATCTGTAAGTCAAAATTAAATGGTTCGCTAAGTTTGGTGACTTAGCCGGGGTGCCCGGGTTCATGCTTCACCCACGGCATCAGAAGACCAAGACCTAGTTTACGCCTCTAGCGGTGATACCTTTTAGGAATTGATAGGGCTGAACGCTGAACCGCTGAACCTGGGCGGCTGGAAACGTCAGATTCATACATTACGAACATACGAACCTCACTTCTATGGATATTATTGCAGCGGCGGTGCAGCTCGCGTGTTTTGAATTAGGCAAAAAAACTATAAATTAGAAGCATTACATGCACACAATACATACAATACTTTGAGCGACGTTACATATTAATTCTCTACAGAAGTGTTTTAAGTTTTTAAGGGAATAAGAGGGAATTACGATAACGAACCAAGACGTCATACATTCAAGTTCCCAAATGATGTTATATTACGTAATAAATGGGATAAGTCTAATGTTCGGGATTTCATTCCAACTAAATATTCAACGGTAAGTGAAAAGTGCTTATTTTTTTATTGCAAATACAGGATTCAACTTTGAACATAACCTCAATGTAAATGTATATAAAAATCGATTGTAATGTGGTGTTTACACATTTTTATTCATATTATTTTGATTCTAAAATGTGTTTGTCTAATTTAATGTTGTTAGCTCATAACGTTGTCTAATTTAATATATTGAATCATTTTTGACAGTTTTTTGGTGTAATGAAAGACGACACCATGAAAAAATGTAACGTTTCAAAGTGCCTAGATATTTAATAAACGGCTAAATAACACTATTTTCTAGGGGGGTACTGTACAATTGAAATCTATTTTACAGTGCATTGTGAAAATGTACCTGCATTATATAACAAGAACAATTGAATGCATATTGATTGTTGAAAAGAGATTCTGTAACATTGATGATAGATGAAATTCACATAAAGCCATATTTAGATTAGGGAACGTACCCATACTACGTGACCAACTTTTTGCAATTTTTAACCCCCCCCCGGTGACCAAAAACCTAAGCAACCCGTCGCTCATTTGTACCAAGCGTAGTATTTTAAAGACCCCCCCCCCTAAACAGGTCACGTAGTACGGGTACGTTCCCTTACAGCGGAGGCAGCATTTTGGGATCTGCATTTGGTCGTATACAGATTGACATTGTTTATTGACAGATTGACATTGTGAACTTGAGAATGAACCCCAGGCCTGTACCAGTTCAAATAAGCAACCAAATTTATCTTTTTCTGGATTACATAAAACATTTACTGTGAAAGATTTCCAGCAAGCAGAAGACAGTCTGCCTGTTACATATCTCGTAGGTTAT
The DNA here is from genome assembly GCA_929108145.2 of Limnephilus rhombicus. Classification (NCBI taxonomy): domain Eukaryota; kingdom Metazoa; phylum Arthropoda; class Insecta; order Trichoptera; family Limnephilidae; genus Limnephilus; species Limnephilus rhombicus. The sequence continues at coordinate 59,231,644 of OV815275.1, read as the reverse complement.
TGTGCCCGAACCGTTTTAAAGAAACTTAAATGTACAACATGCTCCAATTCCATCACTGTTGATAAAATCTTAAACACAAATTGTAGTTACTCTTTAATAAGGAATATGGATCGAGGTGGTTTATGATGTCCTCACCCTGACATCGTCAATGCCCTCATTCATAACTATGTCACCGTACAAAAGCTTTTATCAACCAAACTAGAAAAAATGTTTTTAGATTACAATAACCAGCGTGAATTAGTATCACAATTAATAATTGACGCTATCAATGATACAGATTTCAATTGTCCCACTGGACATTCATCGAATATTATTTTGCAACATTTAATCAGATCATCTACAAATTCATTGTTAAATAATTATGTTAAAAGAAGAAATGATACTACCAAAAAAATTATGAAAAGTCGCAAAATCTACACACTAAAAAAAAATATTCTTGACTGATTGATATACCCACATACACCATTCCCTCGTGACCATTCAACATTTCAAAACAATATACACATAAAGGCGGGTACAGATTGCTGTAACGTAACATGCAATGTAACATGAAAGGAATATTTCATAAGTGTGGACGCAGCGCGCGCACGAACCGAGCATGTACCTACTCGCAGCTGTTCCCGGCATGCGCGCAGTGAACATAGCTCAGTCTGCCGAGAACAAGTTCTCCATTGTTCGCGCGCGTTCTGCCGTATAGACACAAACAACCAGTCCACACTAACGCTCCGCACTCCGCACACACTGCGCGCCCCTTTGTATTCGGCGGAAGCTTTGTGGATTGCGGCGCGCACGTGTTGAAATGCTCTGTTTGCTCGCGGAGTGTGCGCGGTTCGTGCCCGCTAGGCGTCCACACTATGGAAATTCTGTTACATTGCGGCAATGTGGACGGCAAATTCTTACATTGCGTGTTACGTTACAGCAATCTATACCCGTCTTAATACTTATACTACTTAAGTTGTTATTATTTTCAGGTGCACATTCTAAGCAGCCAGTCTCCAGCCTCCAGAGACTGCAGCAGACTGGTCTATAATCTCAACTGCCGGCAATCATATCCACCAACTACACAACATTTATATTATACATATTCCAACGCATATCATTATAATCAAATTTCATTATTAAATGTAATCAATTATTAATTTTGTTTATATTTAGTTTATTCTTTAGGGCCAGTTGTTTCGCAGAATTTGAACAATTCATCAAATTTCAAAGTTAATTTTCAAGTTCTGTTGAGGTTCTACTCAAGTTCTATTATTATTTCAGCTATGTGGAACAACTTGCCCATATTGATTAAATAACAACTTAAATGGAACTTTCACAGAATTTTTTAAAAATATGAGCAAACAATCCTAAATCTCTTCTACCAGTAAGTGGTGGTAATCAAAATGAGAGTACACAAAAGATAATAAAAGCAACAAATTAAAAATACTTACATTCTTATACTTACAAAATCTTACCATTTGTAGTATGCTGTGAGACTGAAGGGGTTATGGAGAGAGAGGAAATGGGAAAGAAGAATGTTTGTTCCATAATAATTCATAGAGAAGTGTAGTTTTTATACAAGATACATTTAATTAATAATTATAAATGACGTATCATCTAAATTACAAATTTTAACAAACAAACGTCGAATCTCAAATGACTAAATATTAAGTGGGTAAAATAATTACAGATTATAATACCATACATGAGTACAAAACTTAAAGCAGTTTGTGGACTGGTCAAAGTTCAATCTTCCAATCTCTACATATTATAAATTAAAGTCCTCCGCGTCGTCTGTCTGTCTGTTCACGATAAACTTAAAAACTACTGAACGGATTTTCATGCGGTTTTCACCAGTAGATAGAGTGTTTCACGAGTAAGGTTTAATTATATAATTTGTCAAGGATTTGTGTAAATTGGTTGAAACATAACAATAATTGTTAGAAGTGTCAGAAAATGTCAAGCCGCCTGGTAGCTTTCATCGAAAACACTGCCTAATCCCTTTAATTTATAACAAAACAATGCATGGTGGGATATTCCTTTTTTATAGATCTACAAAAAAGTCTGTGTTGGCATATGTCTATCTTTTACGGATAGCTTCCTATACCCATTCTTCTTAAAAAAATGGTCACGTACAATGCGGTAATTGGAAAGTTATTTAGACGGATACAGTATTAATCCTTATTAACTTAAATATGTTAGTTACCTGAAGCATTTCATGCACATTTATAATCTTTCGCATCAATATGATCAATTACGTGCACAAATATGATCAATTACGTATTGATTATCTGTAATAAAGTATAATAATGAAATATATTTATCGTACTGTTCAGGTTGTGGTGCAGTTTGAATTGCATGGTTTAAATCATAAATATTGTCATCATCAAATTCCACTAATAATAATAATAATATGATGATTATTTATTTATTTTATATATTGATTCCAGGATGTGGGGAGGATAGTGCAATCCCACACGTCCCATATAGTTATACATATTTATATATTTACACAGTAAAGAAATATGAATGTTTTTTTTTTTTTTTTTACATTAACTCCACACAGGAGGCCCTGAGGAAAATAATTTCCCTCAGGGCCTATGTCATCTGGGATGCTGTGTGGAGGGTCTTTTTGAGGAGAGGAAGGAATGAACATTGGTCTTGAAGAGACCCATGTTGTAGGAAGGAGGAAACACAGAGGCCGGCAAATCATTCCACAGCCGAGCTGTTGAACATAAGAACGAGTCGAAGAAACGACCCGTTCTCATGTGACTAATGTCAACTGTGTACAAATGTTGGGCACGCGTTTGGCGTGTTTCCCGACTATGCACCGGTGCCGAAGGGATCAATGATGCTAGTTCCTCGGAGCTAAATAGATAATAAAAATAATAGTAATAAAAATTAATAATAACAAAAGTAAATAGTCAATTATGCAGGGCGTGATCTTGAGTGTGCTCGGGCTCATCGCTCACTCAGGAGTGGAGCTTGGTGCTGGAAGGCTGCGGTCACCAACGTGTTGTCGGAGGCCATTAGCCGCATCCTGGCTCCAGTGACCCGGTGTCTCATCAGACTGGCGAATCCATGGAGTCCTAATTCTGTGAACATTGTTGAAGCGCTGCTATACATTCTGAATCCAAATATGATTCTGCCCGCATCATTATATTGGATCCGGAGACGTTCCATTGAGCTTACTCAGTATTGACACCATGTTTCACACGTATACAGGCTAGTGCAGAATGCATTAAATAATGTTTTTTTTTACATTATTACTGCATCGGAAGAATCTTCGGGCAATCATATTTGACAAAACACTGATAATTCTCCTCTGTCGTTTAATATCACCATCATCCGAGAGGTCTTCAGTGATGATGTGCCCCAAGTATACTAATATGTTTCTTATATCCCAAGACCTGAAAACAACAATATATTAGGAAAGAGTCATTAATTTAGCAGCTTTTCCTCTCCTTATAACCACAGACGATATTTAAATTAACAATAAATAGCATACTTCTCAGGATCTGGGTCAGTGTTTGTTTCACGTTCATTAGCATTGTTGATAGATTCAGATGGTGTTCGTTGTGCATTTGAATTGTTAGACTTATGAGCACATTTTTCAATAACAATATTATTTTGAAGATCACAGCTCCTGGAAACATTACATAATTAATCTATTATATTTAGTTACAAGCTATTCAAAAAGAATATTAGAGATTTCGAACAGTAAAATTAACTATCTATACTTCTGAATCATGTTTACTGTGGAAGTAAATAATGAATACTACGTACTTGTCATGAGGTTGTTCTTCAAAATAAAGACCATGTGTTTGTTTCTCAATTATTGTGAACTTCATACGTTGGGGACCTGTTGATAAATAATTATATCAGAGTAAGAACATGTTTGGTGTATAATGATTAAATAACGCAAATATTCAGTGACGTTGTAAGAAAATGTATTAAAAACATACTTTTTTGAATGTGGGCCTTCTACATTCACATCTTTGCCAGAATATGATTGTTTCTCACTCCTATTTGGACGAGTGTAAGTCCTGGAAATATATAATAACAACACATCAACACACTATATTATTTGATGTTAAACGTAGTTGAAATGAATAAAATCATTTACATTTATTGGAGACGTTACTAACCTTCCATATTTTCGACTGATTTCCTCATCATTATGACCAGTTTTTTCAGAAATAGGTGGATTGCAAATTTCATCCGATGAATTACATTGCGACGTTTCTTCAGCAATCATATTGTCGATTTCTTCTTTATTTATATATGATTTATGATGTCTGATCTCAATAACTCACTCACACACTTATATACTTAGTTATTATAATAATGTCAAATACAATGTTTTATATCGAAAATAACAAACAAAATTACACAAACCCAACAAAAAATCAACTGCACCGCGCTTTCCTAACAATATTATCAACAACAGACATGTCAACTGTCAGATGCGAACGCGAACATAGCATAAATTTAATATACTAACCAATGACGTTATAATAATATGTAGATATTAATCCTGTCCATAGTGACGATAGAACTGTGCCAAAGTGAACTCTTTATATTTTTTTCTCCGGATTTAAATTTATTTAGTTCTAACTTACTATTGAACCATGTAAAATGAATTATTATTTAAAATGCTTACAGTTAGAACTTTGACATACTTATATTTTCGAAAATACAACACGGATGGTTCTGAAAATTATTTTGGGTATAAAAATAGGCAAAAGAAATGCTTTGGCATTCAAAGGTCATTTTTGAAAAAAATGTCAGTTAGAACGGTTAGAACCCTGTCTAAATGAAATGACGGTATGACAGAGGTGGTTATCCAATAAATGGTTCCCGGGCCAGCGGTACCCATACCCGCCTCCCAATCTGTAAGTCAAAATTAAATGGTTAGCTAAGTTTGGTGACTTAGCCGGGGTGCCCGGGTTCATGGGGTGAGGTTTGTGCACCATCTGCATGGCATGCCGGATCGGGAGAGAATGTTTGAGGTACCTAGCCGTTCTGTCCCGTTGTTTTTCAGCCGTACTCTCTCTGAACATCGCCTTGCACCGCAATGGGAGGTATGGATTCAAACGTCTGTCACTCCTGGACACATTGACCCACAGATTCCTACCCACACCTAGGTACTTCCCTTTTCCTTCCCAGAACTTCCTCTCCTTCCTTTCCTAAAAAATACCCTCCACACATCATCCCCAAAGACGACATAGGACCCGAGGGGAATTATTTAAAAAATACCCTCCCGCATCATCCCCAAAGATGACATAGAACCCGAGGGGAATTCTTTTCCTCAGGGCCTCCTGACCAATTTTTTTTCGTCAAATTGTTAGGATAGCTATTTTATTGCCATGTCTTTCTCGGGCGCCCCCGACTTCTTCTACCGTTCACACTTGCGTCATATATTCTCCTTGCACTCTTTTCCTGGTTCATTTGCTCTACATGTTCAAACCATCGGAGAGTTCCTTTCTTAATCTTACTTATACATCAGACTAGGTAGCATTCTTTGCGGACCTTTACGTTTCTCACACGTTCGTACATGGTTTTGCTACACATATATACCTACGCCTCAGGGATCTCATTTCAACAGCATTATATTTAGCTTACTTTCATCCTTCCTCTGTCAGTTTCATGCCTCACTGCGATACATCAGGTTAGGTACCAGGACTCCATTGTGGACTGCTAGCTTTGCTTCTTTTTATTAGTGCTTCTACATGTACTACACTAACAAGGGTTTTACGCTGTGGCTAAATTATTTTTTAATAACACATACTCATAATTTAGGTAATCCTCATAGACATCCAAATGACATGATATAGATGTATATTCATATGTCCGTGGTAATCCTAGAAAAACTATTCGATGTGCATTTTAAAAATAATGTATATCACATAACTATTTAGCAACTAATTTCTTAGGTATTACTAGAAAGGGCCAAATTCCGGTCGTTTATACTGCGCATCTCGTAGGCCCTTCTGCATTGCTAAAATATTCACTTGCCGGCCTGAGATCGTTCTGTTGAGTTCGCATCCGATAAATTGTCAATATTCTATTTATTTTGTACTATAGATTTTTGTACGTAGCGCCGTTTACACGCACACTTCGGAGCGACCGAGTCAGGCCGCCGCGCAGAAAAGTCTCACAGTGAACTGCGCTGTAAACCTATGGGTCTTTACTTTTCGGCGCGGCGGCCTGAAGTGGCGCAGGACTCGGTCGCTCCGAAGTGTGCGTGTAAACGGCGCTTAAGCAAGCCGCAAACTCTGCGAACGCGAACTTCACGTCATTCAAATTAAAAATGGCGTGTTGACGAGCGGTGATAAACATTCTTTCGGTGTTTATTTTCAAATAATTTATGTTATGGCAGCGTGTTATAGCGTGAGCTGCATAGGTAAAAGTTTATATATGTTAAGATATAATTTACGATTATATAATGTTGCCTATATAATCGTAAATATGAAATACTCAAAGTGCTCTTTTTGTTTCTAAAAAACCATTGTAATAGTCTCTTTACTGTGTTTAAAAATGGCCGGTAAGGAATACGAAATAGATGTAATTTATAAAATGTAAACAAACCTACAATTTTACACGCAAGATGAAGTTAGGGTGTTGAATGAATACTTTGGTTATTTTTATTTGTTAATCGATTTTGCTTTGCATTAAAAATCCAACCAAATGTAATAATTTTACCACTTCAGTTGACAGTTTTATTTATTTAGGTTTATCATTGAATAACATCAAGTATTAATAATTTCAAATGTCTCTTGCTTACAGAATAATGGATTACAGAATTTTGAGGTCTAATGGTGGACATTATACGCCAAAATTCTGCATTTTACAAAGGCGAGATGTTACCCGTTGTCGCTGAAATGAAATTTAATGAAGGACCAGTATAATAGTTTTGTAAAGTATGAAGTACAACGATATAACTTAAATGATAAAAATAATTAGATGATTTATAGAATACTTTCACCTCACAAGGGCAGTTCAGTGGTAAAATGCCTGGTGTCTGCGGTCTAATTAAGTATAAACTCAATCACTGATTACAACAGTGAAAAAGTTTATTTCCTTTACAAAACCTTACTTTGCTACTAGAGATCTTCCCAATAAATACTGCGATAAATTGTAAAAAAATATGCTCGGCAGATCTGCCAGAAGCTGAGTTCATCCCAAGTATTTTTATCATTGGAAGACATACAATTATTTATTAATTAATTATTTTTTTTACCAGTCCATATTCTGCTTTAGGTATCGTATTTTTGTATGGTATTACAATCTGTAATTATATTTTACCCTTAGTAATATGAGATTCGACATTCCTTGAAATTTATAATTTATACAATGTGATTTATGATGAGTAATTAAATATATTTATGATGAGTAATTAATATATAGAAGTCGAGTCCGCGCTCAGAAGCTGCAGACACGTAACTGCATAAGCTCCCGGTTTTTAATTCTTTTGACGGGGTAGTTTTTATACTTGAGTTCTGAAAGTGCGCACTTATAAGTGAAATATTAAAATTGTTTTGTTCTTTATGTTAAAATAGTTGTATAGTGTAAATTCTAATAGATATGATAGTTTTAAATTTTGAAAGTAATAGTTTCATTCAAAAACTTTTAACAGACCTAGTGTTTGTAACAGTGCAGTGTGGGTTGACAGATGTATGCCACATGTTTTTTCTGCCGGGGTGGACCGATGACCGAAGGTTACCTCTTATTTTTTGTGTGAACTATTCGAAATGGGTCGTAAGGTTGTAAATCATGATTAGGTATACTTTGGACGAACTGTACGCTTTACGACCCTTAAGTGACAATGGTAGTGATAATGATAATAAAAATAGTGTACTTCTTCCCCAACGGAAAGGAAGAAAAAGAGGTTGTAGAGCTGGGAGAAAGGTTAGATTAGTAAAAAACCTGCGGTTAGCACAAACTAGGAATTTGCGCCTGCCCAAGTCTCTAAATGTTGCCGCTTGGAATGCGAGATCAATTGCCAATAAACACGAAGACATTGTGGATCTGATAACTAGCAAAGGTATTCACATTTTGGCGCTATCGGAGACTTGGCATGAAAATGCTGACTCCTACTCCATCAAAACCCTTCGGTCAAGTGGGTTCTCGGTGTATGAAGCTGCAAGGCCGATAAAATCCGACACAAGTAATATTAATTTTACGAATCACGGGGGAGTTGCAATTGTAGCGCAAAATGGTATTCGCTTAGACAGTATAGGGATACGTCAGGTATATACCACTTTTGAGTTTGTGGGCTGCAAGGCTTCCGCTAATGGCGCATCCCTCGTGATAATTTCCATCTACCGTCCCGGGTCATGTGCAGCCACTGCAATTTTTTTCAATGAATTTAGATCTCTCCTAGAGTGCACCTCTAACTATAATTGCGACGTTATTATTCTGGGAGACGTAAATATTCACTTGGAAAAGAAAATCAATCCCTTGGCCCTAAAATTCAACAAAATTCTACGTGACTTCGGCTGCGACCAGTGGGTGAACTCACCTACTCATGACGCGGGGGGTACACTTGATGTAATCATTTCCCGGGTAGGGTTTCCCCCAAATAGCGTAAATGTTACTGACATTGGACTATCGGATCATCGTCTCGTCACATCCGAGTTTGCCTTCGATCCTCCAAAATTAGAGTTCAAATCCGTTGTCTCCAGAAATTGGAGAGAATTCGACTTCGAGGCATTTTGCAGTGATTTGAAAGCGTCGCCTCTCTGTGATAAGGAAGAGTATAACGAGATCCAAGCAGAAGAGTTAGTAACTCTATATAATTCTACGCTACGGTCATTACTCGATAAAAATGCTCCTTTCACAGAGAAGGTCTGCCGCATTAGGAATTGCAGCAAATGGTTCGATGATGAATGTCTTAAAAAGAAGAGGGAAATGCGGAAATTTGAGAGGATTTACAGACGAAACCCGACTTTCAGCAATCGGCAGCTTTGGATTACCAAGCAAAAAGTTTACAAGGAAGAAGTCACACAGAAGAAATCTAACTTTTGGTGTGAGCAAATTGAGACAGAAAAGGACCCTCGAAAACTTTGGCAAAACATAAGGACTCTGTCTGGAGAGAGCAACAATAAGGTTGATTCCTCTCTTGAAGCAAACAGCCTCGCAACATACTTCAGAAGTAAGGTTGAACAAATTCAGGCCCTCAGTGTGGTAGGATCGTCTTCTATCGCAGCATCAAGTCCGCTCTCCGGTGACTTCTCTACTTTTGCAGCAGTAACGGAAGAAGATGTCACGCGTGCTATAAAGTCTTGCCCTAACAAGCAATGTACTCAAGACCCCATACCTACCTGGCTCTTAAAACAATGTCTTCCGGATATAGCGCCTGTAATTACCGCAATTATCCAGAAGTCATTAGTAAATTCACTTGTACCGGGAACACTCAAGAAATCAATAATAACTCCGATTCTAAAAAAACAAAATCTTGATACTGACAATACGGATAATTACAGGCCAATATCCAATCTACCATTCCTTTCTAAACTGCTTGAGAAAATCGTTGCCAAACAATTGGTGGGGTACTTGAACTCCGCCGGTCTATTTGCCAAAAATCAATCCGCTTATCGACAGTTTCATTCAACGGAAACTGTTCTTCTGCGGTTAATTTCAGACTTGATCATCGGGATGGAAGCAGGTAAGTTGGGTTTGGTATCTGTTCTTGACATGAGTGCGGCATTTGACACGGTAGATCATAGTATTTTATTAAATGTGCTTGAAACCGAATTTGGCGTTCGAGGTGATGTTCTCCAATGGATGAAATCATACCTGTCTGGACGAGTAGCCTCAGTAATTTTCAATAATTCTACTTCACCTGAAACTCCCATAGAATGTGGAGTTCCCCAGGGTTCTGTCTTGGGTCCCATTCTTTTCATTCTCTATACGAATCGCCTCGAGAAACTCATTCAATCAGCTGGCTTTGAATCACAAGGCTATGCAGACGATCGTTTCATTTTCAAGTTTTGTTCCCCGGATGAAAAAGACGTCCTTAAAAACGAGGTGGTTAGTTTTATTAACACAGTCTCAAGTTGGATGTCTGTCAATAAACTCAAACTTAATCCGACCAAGACGGAATTTATTTGGATAGCTTCTCCTGGAAGGCAAGCCCTCATCGACTCTAATCCAATCCATATTCAGGGCACAGATATAATCCCTTCTACAGAAATAAAGTTTCTAGGTTTCACTATAGACAATAGTCTTTCTCTTGAATCACAAATTTCAAAATCTGTAAGTTCAGGCTTTTTCCATCTAAGGCAGATAAAATCAATCAGGCGTTGCCTTCCCTCTGATGGAGCAAAGTCACTCATAAATTCGTTCGTTGTCTCACGTATGGACTATTGTAATAGTGCGTATGCTGGCTTGCCTAAAAAACAATTCAATAGAATCCAGTCCGTTTTTAATGCTGCGGCGAGAATGATTTTTGGTGAATCTAAGTATTGCCGTATAACCCCGCTTCTAAAGGATCTTCATTGGCTTCGATGCCCTGAAAGAATAGAGTTCAAGATCTGCTTAATGACCTTCAAAGCATTGCAAGGAATGGCGCCAGCCTATATATCGGAACTATGTGTCCGACAAAACTTAAGCGATAGGCAGCTTACTCTAAGGTCAGCAGATCAAGATGTTACTAATCGTTTAATCGAGCTTTCTAGGTCAAATCGAGCCGTTTACTATGATCGATCTTTTCGTGTAACTAGCCCGCTCATTTGGAACAAACTTCCCTCAGCTCTTACTAATATCCAGAACTTGGCTGAATTCAAAAGAGCTTTAAAAACAAACTTATTTAAAAAATCATACCTTTCATGAATTTTAACTCCTTTTCAATCTACTATAATAAGCCATGTTCCTCAAGTTTCTGGAAATTGTTTGGTTTCGATTACCTCTTTACTATAGTTTTATGTGCACTCTGAATTTGTATTATTTCTAAATGTTAACTGCCTCCTGTTCTATATAATTTAGTTTAAATGATTCTTGTTGAGTGGCACAGTGATGGTTTATCATTATATATTGTCCTGTGCCAAAACAGCACTCACTATTGTTGTTAATATTGTTCTTTAGGAATTGCTTTGTATATTTTTGTATATTCGTTATTTCACATTATTTAATTAATATTTTAAGGACTCGTAAGGAACACTGTAGGTTAATTTTAAGTTTATTATAATTAAGCGCACTTGAAGTGAAACATCACAAAACTGCGCTATATAAATACTACGTTATTATTATTATTATTATTATACTTACACTATTTAAAGCTTCATTCTTTATGAATTATTATCTAACAAACCTTCGTCTTCCCTATCTCCTTCCTGCTCCCCAACCCCTTCAGCCTCCCAACATACTCCAAATGGGCCTCCGTGATCCCGTTGACTCATTGGAAGATATTATATAAGATTGTAAGTATTATTAAGTTGTTTCATTTTCATGTTTATTTTGTGTACTGCCATGTTAATTTTACCAATGCTTTCTGATAAAATTATAAGACTTCTTACTTGCATTTTTAATGATTGCACTGACATTCCATCATTCCAATCCTAGTGCAGCTTGGACTGGAATGATGAAATGTCAGTGGAATCATTAAAAATACTAGTAAAAAGTCATATACTTCTATCAGTACGCAAAGAGCAATTAACTTGACAGTAAGCATAAGGTATTAGTCCAAGAACCTAACAAAATATCAGTAAAACCTAATAAAGTATTAGTTAAAGAACGAACAAATTACCTGTCAGTATTTTACTAGCAGAATATCAGGAAGACCGTCGTATAAGAACGAATAAATGGTTAGGAATTGCTGAAAAAATATCAGGAGGACTGTCAATATTTTCGTAAAAGAACTAACAAAATATTATTAACTACTGGCAAATATCATGAATCACTCTTAGATATTCGTAATTGTAATGCAAAAATATTAGTATTGTCATGCAGACAGAGTTGAAATTGCGAGACATCATGAAAATATATTCGTAAAGTTTTTGACAGTCGCCGTCCGAATGTATATTAGGACTCCGTTTCCTGTTAATTCATTCGTAACAACTGCAGTCCCTTTTTAACAGTAATTCCGAATAAAAAGACAAGAATTCCCAATAAATTCTCAAAACATTTTTCTCCGTGTAGGGGCGTGAACAAGAAATGTCAATAATATTTTGTGGAGAATATAGAAGAATATATATTCTTCATAACCGTTGTAAAAATTTAGCTGAACAATTGGATATCTTTTTTTAGTAGGTGCCTTCCATATCTGCTACCAATGAGAAGGCTTCGTTCGACCAATCAGAAGGCTTCCATTTTCAGCCATCTTTGATTATCAACAATGAGAAGGCTTCGTTCGACCAATCAGAAGGCTTCCCTTTTTAGCCATCTTTGATTATCAACCAGCGGATCAACCGCGTATGGGGATTTGAGCGGATCTACAACGTATGGGGATTTGACCGGATCAACAAAAAAGATGCGTATGATTTCCATACAAAGTTCGAAAATTTTATGTGCAATATATCAAAAACTTTTACCGAGAAACTGGCAACCTTGGTATTTGTAGTAACGTTGTTGCCAATTCATACAGATGTATTCCATCAAAGCCAAGTTATACGGTGTTAAAGGTGGATCAACATTGTCAAGCAACTTCTTACAGGATCAAGATACTACGGGAAGAGGTCAATATATATATATATATATATATATATATATATATATATATATATATATATATATATTTTCTTAAACCACATTTTTTCACCATAAAATACTGCCTCTGTATTATTATCAACAATGCATATCACATTGTTATTAAGTATATATATATATATTTGTAGTTAATATGCTGCTATATGTGTATATTATTGGCACGCTGACGCGTTTAGGATTAATTGTTTTAACTTATCTGTGGAACTAATCTCCTGCTGACAAGCTACTTGCTTAGCGGGTATAAATTCCCATTGTGTGTAACTTTTATACAATAAAAAGAGGCAAGGGGGAAATATGTCTCAAACTCTATTTAATGTGTACATTAAAGACCTCTTACAAGAGTTGAACGATGCACGAATCGGTTATCATATCTGCAGACAAGGAAGCAATAACATTAATTACGCCGATGCCATGGTGCTGCTTGCACCTTTGATTAAAGCGATGAGACGACTTGTGCAAATATGCGAAGAGTATGCAAACTCTCATAACTTGTTGTACAATTCTAAAAAGTCAGTCATCGTCGCTTTCAAACACAACAAGGGGCCATTAAATATTCCTCCAATATATCTAGAAGGAAATGAGCTGCTTGTGATCTCACAGGTAAAGTATCTGGGACATATCCTATCCGAAGACATGAAGGATATAGAAGATATGTAACGACAAAGAAGAGCAATTAACATACGGGCCGGAATGCTCTCAAGGCGGTTCTACCACTGTAGCGACGACGTCAGAAAATTACTCTTCAAGACATACTGCACTGCCCTGTACACATCTGAACTGTGGACGCAATACCTAGCGGTGCAATGGGACAAACTGAGGGTATGCTACAACAATGCATACGGGCAACAAGTGTCCGACCGAACTTTCGGTTTCCGCCTAGTTTCAGCCAAAAAACGAGTTTCGGCTTAGTTTCGGTTTTGGCCACCATCCTGCCGAAACTGAATTCGGGAGGTTTCGTTCTGCGATCGGACATGTTCGGTGAACTGAACTGTGAGCCACAAAGTGTCATTTTGCTGCGTCCGCGCTCACAGTTGGGTCAGGACCTGATTCACTTGTTTGTGCTCGCTCCGCGAACTTTGCGGTAGTTTGGTTTATTTGTTGTGAAATTGGAGGTGTCATTATTTCGAATTAGGTAAGTTTTATTTCGCAATGGAAATGATTTAGTTCGTGGTAGGCCCTGAGGAAAATAATTTTCCTGAGGGCCTATGTCATCTTTGGGGATGCTGTTTTTTTTAGGGAAAGGAAGGAGAGGAGAGTTCTGGAAAGGAAAAGGGGTGGGTAGGAATCTGGGGTTCAGTGTGTCCCGGTCATCCAGCTTCAAGACCTAGACAAACCTCATCCCATGAACCCGGGCACCCCTGCTAAATCACCAAACGTAGCGAACCACTTGGGGTGACATATGGCAGAGGTGTTGATAATCCAATAAAGGTTCCCGGGGCGGCGGTACCCATTCCCGCCTCCCAAATTATTTTGTTCTTAAGATGAAAGAGTATTTTTTGTTTAGTGTACCTAAAAAAATTAGGTTTAAAAAAAGTAATTTTGTTTTCTACCTTTTATTTTATGTTATTTGTTAATAATGTTCAAATAGGCGATACCTACTATTTGTTTTTTTTTAATGTTATTTACGAAGCGATTTACGATTATGATCAAAAAGCATAAATAATTTATTTGAAATAAGGAGTGATAATTATGTTATGTTTATTTTTACTTCAAATATCAGAGACTGAATGATTAATATATGATTTAAAAATAAAGGCTGATTGATTAAGATTGACTATTTCTTTTCTACGAAAACATGACCTTATATGGAAGTTTCGGTTTCGGCCGAACCTGAGACCCAAGCCGAAACTCAGTTTCACCACCGAAGGGAGGGTGCACTCATTCCCAGCCTTACTTCGCCACTGACTAGCCAGCTTCTGGAGCAGGACACGGAAATCAACCAACATCATTGTCGTGGCTTCATCTAAATGGCTCATTTCCCCACTAAATGAGCGATGGATGCAGATGATGAGGCGACCTCCCTGATGGACGATCCTACCTAATATGTAATCACATTTTCTTTCTTTTTTTTCTTCTTTTAGATTTTTTATTTACTTTGTAAAATATTATTTTATTATAGTTTATGCAACATGGCAGACTGGGATTGCACTATTCTCCCAGTCCTGCTGGAATAAAAACATTAAAAAAAATAAAAACCCTATTCAAAGCAACACAAACGATACACAATCCCCGAGCCAAAACAAAGAACTTCTCCAAACTCCTTTTTTTAAAACCACCTTTGGACAAAGACACTTTAAATACATAGCTTGCAAATTACACAATATACTACCAGCTACGATTAGACAAACTGAATCAATGACCAAATTCAAAGAAGATATAAAGAAATGGATTATAAGTATTGGATGTTACACTACTGCAAACATCTGTAAAATAAATTACAAATAGACAGAAATATCATTTTATATACGTCCTTACCCATATAAAACAAATTAAAGAATAAAATCCTATATAATCTAACACCATAAATAGATTTGACAGGATTAACTACTTTACTTCATCTCTTCCTACATTTATAAGATAACTCTCTTTATGGGATTTACCCACACTTTCAATCATCTATATGTTTTAATTGTACTTATTCAAATTAATAAGTAAGTATTTAACCTTAAATATTCTTATAATATTCTTAAGTACTCTATATATGATATGTTTTAATTGTATTCAAATTAATATGTATTTAACTTTAAATATTCTTAAATATATTATATTCATATAAATGATATTCATTTACAAACCACTACGTCTGTCTCAACACAGGTATACCCTAGTGAGACAGGCATCGAATAATAATGTATTTATACCTTATATAGATCAATAAATAAATAAATATATTAATGACTGTGTCATCTCCAAATAGACGAGAAATTATAAGTTTTGCTGATGATACTGTGTTAGTCTTTAAGGCCAAAGACTGGAAAACACTAATCACAAAAGCAGAACTTGGCTTAAATATTACTAAAAAATGGCTCGACTCTAACTTATTAACTTTAAATATAGATAAAACAAAATTCATAACTTTCAGCATAAACTCGAGAGGTCAATCCAATAACATCCACCTTAAAATACATTCCGGTCAATCAACACAAACCCCATGCGATTGTCCCCCAATTATACAAAAGAAAAATATTAAATATCTTGGAATATACTTCGACTGTTATATACAATGGGATAAACATATAGGTTCGGTAATAGGAAAACCAAACAAGTTGATTTACTTTTTTAAAAACTTGAGAAATATTTTAAACATACATGATATAAAAAATATATACCTCGCACTAGCACAATCCATGATGGAATACGGCATTATTGCCTGGGGCTGTGTCAGTAACAAATACATTATTACACTATCAAGCTCAGAAAACTCTAATAAAAATAATAATTAAATTACCAATACTAGCACCCACTTCAATCATATTCGAAAAATTCCCAGTGCTGAAAATTCAAAAATTATATTCAAAACAAACACTCTTTCCTTTACAAGAACTTAAATTATAAAATACCTATAACCCCAAATTTTCACCCATCTACCCCCACCCTCCCATTTTTTAATTGCGACCCTCATTGTTTAATCGCGATTTTTGTATGAACAAATTTAACAATCGTTCGTATTTCAAACAGAATGAAATTGTTTATGTTGTTGAATGACAGATGGTGCTACGTCTGCCTCATCGAACTTTCATCCACACATGCGCAAGTCATTCACGAGAATTCATAATATATAAATGAGAATGTCTATATGTGGTGAACGAGCTGGCGACTTGGATTAGTACGCAAATTAACAGATGGCGGTGGGTATAAAGGTTAGGTAACCATCCAGAAGACGGTGTTGTGTTTCGTTAGCCACAGCAATGCGTTGCAGGGTCAGCTAGTTTTTTTTATAAGAAAAACTCTCTTTTTCTAACTCTTGAAAGTTATTCCCATCAATATGTTACAAACCAATTCTTAGAACGATTGTTTCCAATAAAAAGGGTAGTTGCCTAATAATATGTAAAAAAAATTGTTGAAGATAATATTGTTAATATGAGATTGACAAACACGACGGTTTGACAGTAGGGCCCAATGGCGGAATTGGTAAACGCGCACATCCCGGTTAGACGAGAGGTTCTGGGTTCGAGTCCCAGTTGCGACCATTATCTTTTTCTGTTTTTCGATGTCTTGTTTTCTTTTGAGGGAACGGGCCGTATCGGCAGAGACGGGGCGTGAAATAAAAGGCGTCAGTCAGTGATGAGTCAGTCTTTATTGTTGCGCTACGTAGCGAGGTCGAAGCGGAGCGGAGTGACAGTGGTGCCGTTA
The DNA here is from genome assembly GCA_929108145.2 of Limnephilus rhombicus. Lineage (NCBI taxonomy): Eukaryota > Metazoa > Arthropoda > Insecta > Trichoptera > Limnephilidae > Limnephilus > Limnephilus rhombicus. The sequence continues at coordinate 59,214,601 of OV815275.1, read as the reverse complement.
GAGTTGCTACTGCGTGATGATGTGTGAAGAAGGTCAGGAGACTACGGCGGTGAAGATCACAGGTCTTCAGGGAACCGGTGTGTTGCTCTACACCATGGCGGTGTAGAAGTGACCTTGGTCCAGGCGGTCGATCGTCGTCGTGCTGACGAGATATGGCAGCTGTGTGGCCTTTCAGTCGACACACACACGTGACGCAGGAAGGAACCTTGAGAGGCGATGAGGATGCTGGTTGCTGGCTCGTTGCCGGTTGTGGTTGCTGGCTTGTTGCCGGTTGCTGGCTCGTTGCCGGTTGCTGGTTGCTGGTTGTGGTTGCTGGCTTGTTGCCGGTTGCTGGCTCGTTGCCGGTTGTTGGTTGGTGAAGTTCCTCAAAGGTGCTGGAAATGTTCCTGGTGTCACACTGGACAAATGTTGTTCACTTGCGGTTGACTGCGCGGGCTGTTGCCCCGCGAGGGCAGGTAAAGAGTTACTACACTGCACTTAGTTGTATCACTGCCCGATGTGTAAATGTCGAACCATGAATGAAGACTGAACTGGTACTCAGCGAGCGAGCGCTTGCTTATATACTCGCAGCGAGTAATTACTCTCACGGTAGGCAAGGCTGGGTGAATTCACGCAAAGCTGAGAAATCGCTCGAACCTTCTGTGAGCACTTGTATGGTACAGCCACATGTTCTAGGCCTTTCGCGTAAGTGGCGGAATTATTATTTACGAGGCGGCGCGGCCGTAGAAACTGACTGTAGGTATTTCGTAGTTTCCAGCGTGTTCGGTCGGAGTTCAGTGGCGGCGCAATTAATGCGCCACAAGTGGCCGCCACACTTTCATATTTTCGTTTAGATTATTATTGTTATTTTCTTCTTCAATGATATATTATGTTGATGAGTTTTTCTTATAAAAAGTTTAAAATATTTATTTTCTTTAGATTTCTTAGGATTCGACCTCGGTCCGCTAAATGTCTGTTCGCCAGGCGCTTTATACCACTACTGACTTCACCAAAGGAGATTTGCGTGGGACTGTGGATTTATCATATTGAAACTGAGTACCCATGAATTAAATAAATATTTTTTTGCTATCTCATTCTCTTGCATTTTAAATCGATGATTTGATTTTGATAGATGTTTTTGTTCTTCTCTTTTTAGTGTTGCTCGATTCTGTTTTATCGAGTTTCAAGTAACAATGGCGCTAACAAAGTTTTCACTTGAATAATAAAAATATTTATTTGTCAATACATTACAAATCTAAACATTTATTTTTATAATATTGATTCTATATCAAATTGGTCCCAAAATTCTGTTGACAAATATACATATCAACACTGGAAAGGATAAATAAATCAAGCGCAAGTTGGTTTCCGATGACATTTTTGATACAAAAAATAAAACAATAGTAGTTGCTGGACAGTTGGGGGCGAGGTAAGAGGTTGGACGGTTACTCGGTGGAGTGACCAGTGACGATGTGCAGAAGAATTTTTTTTGTTTGATTTTGAAGAAGAGTGTGCAATTCACACGCGGTAGAAGTGAAACCTTCAGAAAAACTCTAGACAAGAGTGGGAAGGCTATGAAGCACCACACAAAGAGGAGACCGATTATACTACCTCATTATCTCGCAGGCTAAATCCTATACTAAGACGTATGTGTTTGTCTCTTTATAGTGTCGCAATTTTTCATTTGTTTCAAATCACAATTTTCACTTTAAAAAAATCATCGAAAAAGTCACCGGAAACCAAAATTTCATTTACATTTTTTACATTTCTTACACTTTTTACTCCATATAATTTCAGGAATCACTGGTTAAAATAAGTCAAGTACGGCCCTTTACACTCTACTGTATAATAAATTATTTATTTATTTATTTTCCATGTTCTCCGTAAAACGGCTATTCACCAATACATTATGGAGAAGATTACAAATTAGACAAAAAGTATATCAAAACACATAAAAAGGTCAGTTTCACTACTTTGTGACATACGTCAAAAGATAACTGTTAAACTGCCTGTAGGTTACGTTAAAAATGTCGATGGTCAATGCAGACTCGTTGAGCAGTTCAGTCGCTCTGTTGACTGGGGCGTTCTGATAGGCAGAAGTCCTCGCTTTTGGGGCATAAAAAAGGGTATGGGACCTTCCACGAGTATACTTATCTGGGACATATAAGTTAATCTCTTTCAAAATAGGTGGATTATGTATAGTTCCAGAGATTATTTAAAAAAAATGTTTTCCTAAAAATATTTTTCGGCGGGCTTCTAATGTATTAAGATCGAGCATTCCTGCTAAGAATAAGGATGGATACAGGAAAGGGTAGTACATATATTCCCTCATATATAGGTAACGCATGAATCTCTTTTGTACTTTTTCTATTTCGAGAATATGGTTTTGCTCAGAAGGGGCCCAGATAATGGAGCTATATTCCAGGATACTGCGAACAAGTGCTTCATACGTTCTTCGGATTGCGATTCCGTTGGTAAATGATCTTGAATTACGAAGAACAAATCCAAGCATTTTGTTGGCACGGGAGACAATATCAGATATATGGGATTTGAAAGAGAGATTTGCTTCAAAAATTACGCCAAGGTCTCGAATCTCATTTTTACGTGTTAATTCATGTTTATTAATGTGGTAGGGGAACAGGAATGTATCTTTGGATCTTGTAAATATAACGACACTGCATTTCTGAATGCTGAAGGGTAAGTTGTTCAGTTCCGACCATTTGACAAGAGAATCAAGATCGTTCTGCAGAAGAATGGAATCGATGTAACTTTTGATTGCTTTGAAAAGTTTTATATCGTCAGCAAAAAGGAGATATTTTGAGTGGTTTATGGTGTTGCCAATGTCATTGATGAATAAGAGAAAGAGAAGGGGTCCTAGATTCGATCCCTGGGGAATCCCGGAGCTAGTTTTGTATTCGTGAGAGAGATGGTGTCCGTAACTGACATACTGACGACGATTGCGTAAGTAGCTAGCCACAAAAGCGAGGAAATTCTGAGAGAATCCGATGTCACTTAATTTTTTTAAAAAAATATCATGGTCGACTTTATCAAATGCTTTCTCGAAGTCTGTATAAATCACATCAACATGTACAAAATTTTCAAATGAATTATTAATATAGGTGGTGAGATTCATAAGATTCGTTGAAGGTGACAGTGTGGGACGAAATCCGTGCTGATTTTCGGTGAGTGCGTGTTTTGTTTGGTTATATATCTGTGAATAAATTATGGTTTCTAAAAGTTTTGCGGGTGCTGACAACACAGCTACAGGTCTGTAATTATCTATTTCTGACTTTTTTCCTTTTTTGTGTATAGGCGTTACTTTCGTTAGTTTCCACATTTCCGGAAAGATATTTTTGCGAAGTGATAGGTTAAAAATATGTTTTAGAGGTTGAATAAAATAACTTGCATATCTTTTGAGGATTATAGGTGGAATACAATCTGGGCCGATGGAGTATTTAGGTTTTAGCTTATGGAAAGCTGTAATAATATCGTCATCGTTAATTTCATGAATTTGTACAGGTAAAGAGTTAAATGACGATGAAGCTATAGAGGATATGTCAAGTTTGGGGATATTGTCGCTAAATACTGATTGAAAATAGTGTGCGAAACCTGCGGCGATCTCAGAAGATCCATCATATTTATTGTCTTTGTAGTTCATGTGGTTAAGTTTGTCACAGCCGCGGCGTTTATCGTTAGTGTATGACCAAAATCGAGTTGGGTCTGTTATTATACTGTTCTCGGCCTCACGTGTAAAGTCAGTGTAGGCCTGACCAATTAACCGTTTGATTGATTTTCGCAAAGTTTTAAAGTTAGCTAAGGCATGTTCGGATTTTGTTTTTTTCCAAAGATGGTGCATTTTAGTTTTTTCTCGTATGAGGTGAATGATTTCCCCATTAAACCATTTCGGATATTGTCTAACATCTTTGAGCATACGTGTAGATCTGTTATTAAAACAAATGTTGAAAATATTATTGAGCTGTTCATAAAACATTTCGACAGCTAGATTTACGTCAAGGCAATCGTAATGATTCCAGTGATGTTGTTCTAAGGCATTCTTAAGTGTGTTATCTGAGCTTTCGTGGAAAATCCAACCCATGTTTATGTCTGGAGGCAATGTGTCTGTTTGTATATGTGATTGAGTTGTGTAATCGAATGTGAATGAAAGTGAAGGGTGATGAATATCCTCTCTGACTAATGGGGAGTCATGGCGGCAGATAACTGCATTTTTAGAATTTACATTACTGAATACTAGGTCTAACATGTGTGCATTTATGTTATAAACAGTGTCGAATTGTGTTAAATTATAAAAAGAACAAAAGTAATCGAAAACGTCAATTGGGTTTTTCCCTGAGGGAAAGTTGAAGTCACCGAAAATAATAATATTTTTTGATTGTAACTTTACACTTTCACTTATAGTTTTGTCGTAAAATAATTGATACTGTTCAGATGTTGTGTTTGGAGGAAAATATACAACACATATTATATAAATTATGACATTTCTATGCGATACTTTCACCCACAAGTCTTCACCTTGGGTTTCCATGCAGTCCATTCTTTCCGCGTGTGAGTGGCTGTCAGCTCGGAGGGCTAGGAGAGTCCCTCCTCCGCGACTGCCTCTATTCTTCCTGTAGACGAGGTATAGGTTTTCGAATAGCTCCGACGAAAAGGTGCTTGAAGTTAGCCAAGTTTCGGTAAGAGCAATCAGAAGTGATTTCTGGGACATTACGTTTGTCATGAAGTCGATAATTTTATTATTCAGACTTCGAACGTTCTGGTATACTCCACTAATGTCTATCTTTTTCGGACGTCGTATCGACCATCTTAGTTTGGGGTCGTGGTCTCCGAAATGACCACTCATTGAAGGCCACGTTTTCAGGCCAGATCGTGGGGTCCAGGAAAAAGTGGAAGTAATTTTCCGGTAAGCCAATTTTGAAGGCAGCATAACGTTCATGCCTCGTGACCAGTTTTTCGACAGTGTAAATTAAATACGGCTTCTTCTTTTTTAAGAATGAAGATATATTTTCTTCTGTGGTATTCGGGTGAAACATAAATACATGCAGATGTAGGTTTTTGGGAATAGTGATAATTAACCCTTAACCATCTGACGTCGGTCTCAGAGATTCCGGCAGTTTTTTTTTTATTTTTTTTTTATTATTATTTATTGAAACATTTATTATAATTACAATTTTACAACTAAATATTTTTTTTACAGGTTTTTTTTACTACCCTTCCATTAAAAGCATTTGCTTGTGTATGGAAGGGGAGTGTACATAAATGCTATTAGTTATTATTTAGGTATAAGTTAGTACTTAAATAATTAATTGTACATAAATATATGTGAGCTGCAGTATTTATTTGATAATGGTGTGTGTGTTTTTTTTTTTTAAGAAAGAATGTTATGGAGAACTAAGATATTTGTAAGATTAGTTGACAGTAGTTCTTTTCTTAAGAACATCTTTAAAATGTCTCTTGACAGAGAGCAGCATTCGGGCCTTATCATTAATGCTTCTGATTTCCTCTGGTAGACGATTGAAAAAAGTTCTTCCCTGATAAGTATAATGATGCTGTGCAAAAGACGTATTTAGTTTTGGGCATAGAAAAACATGTTTAAGTCGAGTTCTGTTTTCATTTAAAAATGGATATTTATCTTTTTCTTTTATAATTTGAATTACTGAATTTTTAATATATAAATCTTTAAATGTGGGTACTTGAAATCTTCAAACAGGCGTTCTGTTGGGTAGTCTAAGGATTTTTTTAATATAATTTTAATAATTGTTCTTTGTACAATTTCTATTGGAAGAAGGTTACATTTATACGCGGATCCCCAACTAATAATAGCGTATTGTAGAGGGGATTGAACTAAGGCATAGTAGATTAAATATAGATTTTTTATCGACAGAAAATTTCTAATTCTTAAAAATATATATATTAATTTTCTGATTTTGTTTACTACTTGACATATTTGTTCCTTCCATTTCAGATTTTTATCAATAATTACGCCGAGATATTTAATTTTATTTGTTGTTTTTAATATTGTACAGTTTGATTTGCAATAATGTTGGTTGTGAATTTTAGTGTTATCGTGTATGACAATGTTAAAATTTTTGGGAGCGTCGTTTGGATGGATTGCAAATGGAATTACAAATGTCTTTTCACTATTTAGTGATAGTAAATTAGTGTCGAAAAAATTCTTAAGCGTATTGATGTCTTCTGTGGCCTGTAATTCTACATTTTCCCAAGTATTTTCACTTATTATTAAAACTGTATCGTCGGCGTATGATGTAATTTGACCATGTAGATGTTGAAAAAAAATATCGTTTACATATATGGTAAAAAGGATTGGTCCAAGCACTGTACCTCGGGGGATTCCAAAGCTTGAAATCTCTTGATCACTATTAATACGATTGATTTTTACCACTTGAGGGCGGTTTTTTAAGTAGTTGGTGATCCATTTAATCGCGTTGCCTTTTATGCCAATATCATTTAATTTTTTTAATAGTATCTCATGGGATATGCTATCGAAAGCCTTTCTGAGGTCAATAAATATGCCCGCACATTTTTTACCTTTATCTAATGATTCGTAAATGTATGAAGTTACGTTAGCAATTGCATCTTGTGTGCTGAGTGATTTAATAAAACAAAACTGGTTTTTGTGTAGTATTTTATTACTATCTAGGAAATTTACCAATTGTTTTTTTACTATTTTTTCAAAGATCTTTCCTATGTTAGAAATTAGACAAATTGGGCGATAATTCGTTACTTGGTGTGGATCACCAGATTTGTAAATAGGTGAGATTATTGTGTTTTTGTAGTTCATTGGAAATATTCCTTTCGTTAAACTCAAGTTTATTAAATGAGTGATGGGTTTTATTAAGTAAGATTTCATAGATTTTAACATGTGTGCCGTAATAGAATCAAAACCGGGAGACGAACCTCCTTTCATATTTTCTATTATTTTTAAGATTTCACATTCTGTTGTTATTTCAAATGTTGAAAGTATATTACGTTTCTGTAAATGTTTATTTTTATGTTTTTCCGGGTTAGAAGGTTTATGAATATTTTTCGCAAGATTTTTTCCAACATTTGCAAAGAAGGAATTAAATATGTTTGCACATTGTTTAGGCTGTAAATTGGCATCTATAATTTTTTTATCATGTTCGATGTACTTAAAATTTTGTGTTTTTTTTGTATTGTCTATGGCCAAATTCACAGTTTTCCACATTTGTTTATGGTTATTTTCTGAAGATAATATTTTATTTTTAAAAAACTCTTCCTTACTTTTTTTAATATAAGATGTTAATTTATTTTTATATTTTATATAAAAAATATATGCTTTTTCATCATGGGGATTTTTTAAAGTTGTTTTATAAAGTTTTTCTTTGTTTCTGATAGATATTATAAGTCCTTTGGTAATCTAAGGTTTTAAACATCTTAATTTTGATTTTATGTGTATTATTATTTCAGTTGTCGAATTTTTAATGTGTTGTGACAGGATTTTTTCAAAGTTAGTCGAACATATTTCAGTATCATCACTCTTTAAAACATTGTTCCAATCTTCCTTTTTAAGTTTTTCAGAGAGAATAGTCATGTCTATTGTTGATTTTTTGGGTATTAAATTATGTTTTTTATGTTTAATATTATTATTATACAGAAGTAAGCATGAATGATGATCAGTTATGTTAGTTTTCCAAACAATTGATTTTAGTTTGTGAAGATCTTTAATGTTTACGTTTGTCCAAATGTGATCTAAACAAGATGGAGTATGTTCTTTTATTTCTCTAGTATTTTTATTTATGCAAGATATGAAATTTTGTTCAGTCATACAATTGATGTATTCAGTTTTGTTATTATTTTCTATTTTTTCATTAATGTTCACATTAAAATCACCCACCACGAAGCAGAGTTTATTTTTTAATTTTAATAATATGTTTAATAATATTCTTTTCTCGGAAGATTTTTCAATGTGGATGAGTGTTTCAGGCTGATAATTATTGCTTATAATAATTTTTAATAATATGTATTTGAGGTCATTAATAAACGTAATAATACTCGAGCCATGCGTTCTATAGATAGCTATTAAATGATATATTGATTTGCCGAGTTTGAAATGTACTTCGACGCAGTTTACCAAATGTATTGGGTGTTCTATAATGTTAACAATACTAAATTTATTATTTGCAAATATTATTATTCCCGAGTTTTTGTTGATATCTACTTTGGTAGAAATATAATTGTACTCAGGTAAGTGATAAGACGGTGACTCAGCGTTCGTAAATGTTTCGGTTAACACTATGAAGTCGGGCTTTTTAATTAAATTATTTATTTTTAGAATTAGTTCATCTAAATTTTTCTGATGTGTTTAGAAATAATTTTGTTACATGAATCAGTACAAATACATTCATATTCTTGAATTTTAATATTTAATTCTAATTCGCTATTTAAGAAATCATACATTTAATTAATGCATTTTTGGTTGTATTTTGCAATATTATATATAAGTTTTTTTTAATCAATGTCATAGTTTATTCTTTCTTTGGCTAATTTAAGCATGTAAGAACGAAACTTACATGTTTCGCTGTTTGTTCGGTGGTCTATTTCATTCATTTTACTGTTGAAGGAGTTTATTTCTTTCTTCTTGTTAGCTGAGTGACAGTTGTTTTTCAAATTATTACGTTATGGGCATATTAGACCTTTCAATTCTGCTGCGCAATTAGGTTGTAGATACCAAATTGCACCGTGTAAACAAGACATTGCATGTTTCCATGTCATTGCGCGTCATCTTTCCACCGCATTGAAAATATTCAACTTGTTTAATATTTTCAATGCGATTGGTTCGTTTGTCCTTCGTGCGCATGCGCGAATGCGGCGTTGCATGCGCGCGCAGCACTGTGCGCGCGTATTGAAGTGCCAAACTGTGACTGTTTATTTTGTAGTGAGTTGTCAACATAGAAAATGGATTTTAAATGGAGGGAAGTGCATACGCCTCTCATTAACTCGTTAATTAAATGATCACACATTAACTTAATTCCCGCGCGCACGACCTGTTTCGAAGACATTCTAAAATCTATGACAGCAATGTGATTGAATGGTCCACTTCTGTCAAGTACGTGTAAACAGTACACCCTTTCAATTATACGCCGTTCAACCAAATGGCATCAATGTGGTTGACGTGTGTAATTTCGCCATAATGGCGAAATTACACACGTCAACCACATTGATGCCATTTGGTTGAACGGCGTATAATTGAAAGGGTGTACTGTTTACACGTACTTGACAGAAGTGGACCATTCAATCACATTTCTGTCATAGATTTTAGAATGTCTTCGAAACAGGTCGTGCGCGCGGGAATTAAGTTAATGTGTGATCATTTAATTAACGAGTTAATGAGAGGCGTATGCACTTCCCTCCATTTAAAAACCATCTTTTATGTTGACAACTCCCTACAAAATAAACAGTCACAGTTTGACAATTCAATATGCGCGGACAGTGCTGCGCGCGCATGCAACGCCGCATTCGCGCATGCGCACGAAGGACAAACGAACCAATCGCATTGAAAATATTAAACAAGTTGAATATTTTCAATGCGGTGGAAAAATGACGCGCAATGACATGGAAACATGCAATGTCTTGTTTACACGGGGCAATTTGGTATCTACAACCTAATTGCGCAGCGGAATTGAAAGGTCTAATATGCCCATTACAAGGTACGCAACGCAACTGTGAGTCAATGTACTTATCCCTCGCCCCCGCCAGTATTCGCCGTGCGGTCGGCAGTTCCAGACGTGTGCGCTTTTATAAATTATAGGTAAGTATTTTTTATTCAGTACTTCAGCACAAGCAACTGAAAAATGTAAGACATGTTCCACTTGTGATCCTAAAAAGAAAAGTCAAAATTGTACATATGTATATACATTTCACATGAAAAAATCCGATTTTCATTGAATGCTGTCAAAAATGTGCTTTGGTTGTCGCCGTAACTTGTAAAAGTTTGTGGGTTGTGATTTTCTAATAATCGTGCCTTATTTGTGCCAAAAATTGTTTAATATTTTAGATTGTATAACGAACTTATCGTAAATAAGTAAAAGTTATAGTGATTATTCTCACTCTGATTCAGATTTTCAAAGTTCGTAGATTTTTTCCTAAAATTAGTATAATAATGGTGTGTTGAACTTTTATAAGTTAATAAAATTGTATACTTTTGAATGTAGCTATAACTTTGTGGTTATCCATTATAAATAAATGAAGTAATGTTACTTTGTTTGAACCACTTATGTATATATTTGAGTAAAGCCGTCCGGTTTCGGAACGACCGTTCCTTCTTTAATATAAAGTTTATGCTTTACTCAAATACATAAGTGGTTCGAACAAAGTAACATTGCTGCATTTATTTACAAATAATAGAGTTGTCTCTCTATGCATGCCTCGCATATTTCATATGTCTCTTACCACTCATTGTAATGTGTTACTTGAGTGAGCGAGTATATAATTCTGTATTTTTGTTTGTGATGTTTTTGTTTTTCTAATTGTATGTATCTGTCTTTAATAGTATTTAATTGTAGATTTTTATAATTGTGTAATAACCAAGTTTTATAACTGAATTGTTCTCACGTAAGTGCAAACATCTGTAAAACCCAGTATTAATAAATATATACACTTTTCTTACTTTTATAATTTATTATGAATAAAAATATAATGAAAATACACATATGACTTTTATTTATTGCAAAAATTTAATATAAGATTATCAAACATGGAAAATACGTAAGTGGTCTCCAGAACCGATGTCAGGTGGTAAAGCAACTGAAAAGTACTTCAGGTGGCTAAGGGTGAAAATTAAATCGGATAAATCGAAATTCAAATTAAAGCAAATAGTATTAAAATTCAAAACAAATAAACTATTCACAAACAAAAGTACTCATTTCATTGTAAATTCCAACAATTATTATTGAAGCACTGCAATGATGTCAGTATTCAAGTAGACAGTGGCATTTCATTCCAAAGTTTGGGGAGAATGAGTAAATGTAACTATAAATAAATCTTTGGCGTGTGCATGAGAGTCACTGGAACACTGCAGTCTGTCAAACAGATAGGCAGGAACCTTCGAGGCCTGTATCCTCTTTGGAGATGCTAATTAAAGCAAATAGTATTAAAATTCAAAACAAATAAACTATTCACAAACAAAACTACTCATTTCATTGTAAATTCCATCAATTATTATTGAAGCACTGCAATGATGTCAGTATTCAAGTAGACAGTGGCATTTCATTCCAAAGTTTTGGTGATGATTAGCTGTAACTGCCCTCAAATATAGCAGTTTGGGGAGAATGAGTAAATGTAACTATAAATAAATCTTTGGCGTGTGCATGAGAGTCACTGGAACACTGCAGTCTGTCAAACAGATAGGCAGGAACCTTCGAGGCCTGTATCCTCTTTGGAGATGCTGTGTGGAGGGTCTTTTTAAGGAGAAGAAGTTCTGGGTAGGAAACAGGTATGAGGGGTAGGTAGGAATCTGGAGTTCAGTGTATCCATGTCATCCGCCACCAAGACCTAGACAATCCTCACCACATGAATCCAGGCACCCCTGCTAAATCACCAAATACAGCAAACCATCTGAGTTGACCTATGGCAGAGGTGCGGTTCATCCAATAAATGGTTACCGGGGTGGTGGTTCCCATTTCTGCCTTACAAATTGATAACAGAACAGGTCTAGAGATATGGTTTCGCAGTTTATAGGCATCTAAACAGGATGGTTGTACTTTAGCACATTCTAACAATCCAATTGATCGGGATGTTGACAAATAAAAAGTATTGTCAAATGCCCTTGATGATTTTTGATACCTACATTATATTTATACACACAAGTTTGCATTTTGGAAGATCTGTTGTTAAAAGAAGCCATTGGATATTTACCTTTTCCTGATCAGAAGCACTTGTCCAGTGATATGGGCGAGGAAAGACTGGGGCAAGAACTAAAATTATATTATTACAAACATATGCATACTTATATAGAAATGCTTATTCAACGTATTTACAAAACAGTGAATGAAGTAGCCAAGGTGTATTGTACATTAGTCAGCAGTCGTTAGCCAAAATATAAAATATGAGTAAATAGTAAATGTGTTTTAAATGCAGATTTTGCTTGATATGTTATTAAGTCGGACAAACCTGGGGGCTATGTTTGGCGAGGATCTGTTGGGAAAGGGACTCCCATGATCTGGTGTGGATCGTGATTGAAACTGGAAATATCGATTATTTAGGTTTAATATTATGGATTAATGGCATGTGATATGATTGATATTAGCGTGTACCTACGAAGTACCACATACATTGGCGTAGCTAGCATGGGTGGCACTCGGGGCGGATAACGTGGTGTCACCTCCACCCCCCATTAAAGTTCAGTTGATAAATGCAAATTTCGACTTCATAAAAATTGGTCCGTCCTGGAGGGGAGGGAGGAGGGGGAGGGGGGATGATAGTCGGGCGCCCCCCCCCCCCCTAGCTACGCCACTGCCCACATAGTAGGCAAAAGATTTTTGTTATTAGTTTTTGGGGTATTATGCCGTGTTGCGCTACCTCCTTCTTTAGCCAACGTTTCGGACAGCGTTGCAGTGTCCATCATCAGGGCAGATGTGTAATAGTTAGGGGTGATGTTTGTACTTATCTCATATATGATAGTTAGGGGTGATGTTTGTACTTATCTTATATATGATAAGTACAAACAATAAAATTTGATGATTGTATAAATTTGATATTGTGATGTTTGTACTTATCTTATATATGATAAGTACAAACATCACCCCTAACTATTACACATCTGCCCTGATGATGGACGCTGCAACGCTGTCCGAAACGTTGGCTAAAGAAGGAGGTAGCGCAACACGGCATAATACCCCAAAAACTAAAACAAAAATATTTTTGGCCGTGAAAATCTAAAATCGTATAGGCAAAAGATATTTATACAATTAATCACAGTATTTTATTAAAATGATAAATAATATAATTGTTAGTTATTGTTACATTTTTTTTGATACATACAGATACAAACATATACAAAATATTAATGATTGAGAATGGACTTTTTAATAGGATGACTATAAATACGGTTGAATTCTATTCTAATCTGCTTCGTACTAACGAGTAATACAGATGTTTAAACATTGCCCTTTTTTTAAAATTAGCCCCCATTCTCAAAATAACACCGTGGTATTCTCATTGCATCGCTTGTAACTTCGTTGATGTAGCTGAACTGTAAACTCTCGTGGAATATATCACTGAAATCTCATATCTGCGATACTCGAAGAATATTACCGCCATTTATAAAATAGGAAAAATTAAGCAGATTTTTACCTTTGTGAAAACTTAATAATCTTGAATTTACCAATATTTAATTGCAAATCATTTTCCAAACACTACATACATAGTTTGTTCAGTTTCGACTGCAAAATAGCGTGATGAACATCATCTCTCTTTGGTCTGTATATCTTCAGATCATCAGCAAATAATATAACTTTGACTTTACTATAAATATTTACAATACAATATCATTGATTATATTTTTATTTATGAAGTACTTGATATTTAATTAAGACATTTACATTACGTCGCCTCAGTTCTTATTTGTCCAACAGACCACTTTAGTTTTTGTTCAAACTCCACTTTAAAATTAAAAATAAAGTTTAAAAAATTATATTTAATCTCCTAACTAAGAATTATTTAAACTTATGAGACCTTTCCCTTTACGGAAATAGCTTTATCTTAAACACCTATCAAAATGTTTTATTGAAATAATGCAAGAAAACCTTCTCCTCTGGTAAATTTTTCTAATGGTCTGTTGGACAAATACGAACTAAGGCGACGATTAAATCACCGTACTAGGAGGCTGCTTGTTTCATGGTTACCATTGGAGAATAGTTATTTTGTACGAAGTGTAAACATACGGATTTAGTGTAAATATGCTGAAAACTGGAAAAATTATAGGTAATAGAAAGAAGAAAAAGAGATTCATACGGATTAGACATACGAAAACAGTATATTCACCACTCGCTGAGTATGAGACACATGCTACTAACACCATCACATTCACTCATCAAAAAATAACCAAGCGCCTTCCTAAAACTGTGATATTTGGCTTTTGACTTTATTTTGACTGTTAAATTATTGAAGATTTTAGAAGCAAGAAAGTTAAACTGTGACTGGGCCATTGAATTTTTTGTTGTTGGAATAATATATTGGATTGGATGGATTATTTTGTATTACAGTTTGATCCATTTTTTTTATTTTTTATGTGGTGAATAAACAAAATAATATTGGGCCCAACTGAGATCCCTGTTGTATTGCAATCGAGGTAGTAACGACATAAGATTCTTAGACGATTGAATGAGGAGCTAAACTTCAAACCTCTGGTACTCTTAATAGAGGACTCGCATTTGAGGTGGTACGGACGTTTGTTATGGATATGGATGGAGGCTGCCGAAGCAGCACGGCACTGGAACGCCAGGAGACACCTTTTCGATGATCCGGACCCCAATAGGACAAGGGGAAAAGATTTATTTATTTACTTTTTCTAACATTTTAATTTGCGTCCAATATTCTCTTTACACTCTTTTCTTCGTTCATTCGCTCTAAATGCCAAAAACCATCTTAGAGTCTCTTTCTTAATCTTATTCATTGCATTTACATCAGCCTTGCAATCTCAGTGGATTTCAACATTTCTCACAAGATCATAAATGGTTTTACCACACACATTTTGTATTCATATTTTATAGTACACGCCAAACTTTAATACTGGCCTGAGGTTGATTGAGAAATCGTCGAAATAGGTGAGTTTTAGGTCAGAAAATAGCGTGCCTCCCGCCTACGCCTTTCCCTGTCCATCTTTCGTTTACGTTCATTGTAAAGTCAGTAACAGCGTGAAAATGGATCGTATCAAGTTCAGGCCGGCATTAAAGTTTGGCGTGTACTATATATACGTTTCTTCTGTATATACCTTTACTATAAAAATAAACCTTTGTATCTAATATCTAACCCCGGTTTCACGTTGTTCAAGGTACATATCACAATTGTCTATGCTTTGCACAATTTGTCTATTGCTCTGTTTATGACGCAAATGACATGACGTTTCATGTAATTCACGGCTATTTTTTCTTTTCAAGTTCGACGACATAACTTTTTCTCATGTCAATTTTCATCACGCAGTTATATTTTTTTCAAAAATGTGGATTTTAAATTTTGAGCCGTTTTAAAAAGATAAAAATCAACCGCACTGCGGTCTATTACGCAGAAATTTGATAACACTCGGTCGTGTCGTTGGTATAATCTCGAACGATGTCACTCCGATATTTTTCGGTTCGTCTAATCAGAAATGGTCGATACTTGCTGCAGAAGTATATATATACCGGGAAATACAACGTAAACATTTCGGAAGAAAGTGTCTCGAAAACAAAGTTAGTCCTTGAGCGTGGTTCCCGGGCTGGAGAGGTCGCGCCGCGGCAGTCTGCCATTAGGAATGTAGGCTACGCGGTGGGTCTCCAAGCCAGGAGGCTTTTCATCGAGAACGTTCTTTGCAAGGTCAACCATGGCTTTAACAACCACGTGAAGAAGCAGGTCACCAAGAGGTAACCAACCATTCCAATCGATCCTTGTTTACCTCAACAAACATTTTACCACAACATTGCATGTTTATTTTGAGAGTCATCCTTATTTTTAGCATCGAATGACATCCGCTAGACGTTTATAGATTATACTAATATATTGATATTGAAAGAATATCATGCCAAGTTCACGGCATTTAAATATTATAGACGGTAAGGAACCAATTTGTGAAATTTTTCTATGGCGAATGTTATTAGTGAGATTATCATTAATTTTCTTTGTTTGATCTTTATCAGATGACCTATAAAAATAATATGTTTACGATGAATGTTTATTCATGAAAACAATGATAATTATTGATCTGGTTCAGTTAATTAATTTTCATTGTTTTCTAATCAAATATTTAACAATCCTTGATCACCGATGCTAAGTTTTCGCTATGTGCCAGCTTATTCTATTATCGTAATAACTTTATTGTTTTTTTTGCATAATTATGTTTTTGCAAATTGTTCTGTCTTTCAAATAATGTATTTATGTACTTACAAAAATAGTGTAAAATCTAACGTAAGTAGTTTCCTCAGAAAATCTATTTATGTTATGATAAATGATTTTTTTAATAGTATCCAAGGATACGTTGGTGAACAAGAAGTTAAACATATTTTTTTTTTAATGGATATGCTTAAGATTGTATAAATGACATGTAGCTTTACTACCCGGCTTTACCAGAGTTTCTACCTCTTTTGTCTTAGACCGATGGAAAAATATGCGACAGTTTTTCAAGAAGAAGTTATCAAAAATTGATTTCATTTGTCAACCAGAAGTTTTAAGTTGCAAGCGTGTTCCAAATATATGCATGACACCAAGAAGTTGGTGTAAATTGTGCAAATTTAGTGTCCTGCAACCTTAACCCTTTCCACTCCAAGCCTTTTTTGTTTTTATTCCACCAGCTCCTTGACAAATTGCGTTTTTTTAAGTTTTACTTTTTTTTTGTAAATAAAATTGATATTAATTCATCCTTGAAATTTTTTTTTTGCTTTTGGTCTTTTCGACACATTTTGCTTTATTTTTGTAGACATGATGGGATTGAGGATTATTTCACTAATTCACAATCAAGCTATAGAAAATAAAAATCACAAATAATCCATTCAACGAGTTTGTACGAAAACAAACACGATAGTGCACAGATGGAGATAAGATGTTGACGACAGCACGGTAGGATAACTACTACTGTACTTTTGTAACATCGGTACCTGCGGTGAGGCGCAGCCCTAGACAAAATTCATCCATTTCTCGACCATAGAAGGTTTACAGCGACCTTGAGGTGGTTTTTGACAAAAACGGCGCTATATAAATTAGACAAATATTATTATTACTAAAGTATCGTGCGATTCTAGAATTTATGTTTCAATCGCATTTCAAAAATTTTAGTAACATAGATACCTCCTATTTTAAAATTGTCCGAAAAAAGAAGTACTTCACCATACACCACTCGACATTGGAGCTGGTGGAACAAAATTTGAGTGTAAAGGGTTAAAGGGAAAAAAGGGTTAAGGGGAACGGATGCGTGGCACATTTCATACAAATTTCAATTTTGCATTTGAGGTCAAAATACCCAACTAAACTGAATAATCATTTTTTTATTCAAAGGATTACTTATATTGCGCCGTTTTCATGAGATAATCATCGCAAGTCAGTCATTGTTTGAATATTTTTTCCGCATTATTCAAACGGTTGGAGTTTAGAAAAGAATGTATTCGGTTAGGTTATGTTTTGATGTTTGTTTTATTTTCTTTTTCTTCTTCACTTTTCTTTAATGTTATATTTTGTCATTTCACCCATAAACGTGTTTTCTACATTGTAGTTAATGTTAGAATTGTATTATTTTCAGGCTGTTTTTTGGAGATGCGGCGCCCTTGTTTGCCTTTATGGGAGTATCCTTGGCATCGGGAAGTGGCTTCCTCAGCCGCCAGGACGAGTTGGAGGGACTTTGTTGGGAGATTCGTGTAAGTATTCCTTAGTTCTCTAACCTTATCTATTATTTTTTACATTGTTTTTGGAAGATAATTTCATAGGTACTTATTCTAATCAGATTTTAGTTCAAATAATAAAAATCTAGTATTTATAGGAAATAAAAATCCTACAAAAATTCGTAATTTTTGACATCTCGCATCGGTGTTTTTTGGTACCATTTCTTACATTAAGCGTCTCCATTTATTCATAAGCTGTTAGAAAGCCATAAGTTTGAGCGGATGCGATTAATTAAAAATTTATGTAAGAACACTTCCTGTGACTTGCTGTAAATTACAGTATGACTTATGGTGTCGTTTATATTGGTAATTTTGCCATAAGTCACTTACGCAAGTGTTAAAAAGCGACTTACGGGAAAAATATTATGTGTGTAAAGGCAGCCCAACTCCATATTTTTATACCAATTCCATAAAAAATTAAGAAAAAAGCAGTGGCATAACTACAGGGTGGTAGGGCTGGCAAAATGCCACGGGCCCCGCGGGGGCCGGGGCCCCGGCCCGAGGGGCCGCGAGCTCAGAAGTAACCTAAGATTTTTAATAAAATTTAGTAAAAATTTTAAATTTTGTGTACATAAGCACATAAAATCATTTGAAGTTAGAGCGAATTAAAGACCATACAAATTCAAATAAATAATTTTAAAAAGCTCTGGAATGTGTTGATATAAATAAGACATATTATGTGAATCATTAGCTAGGGAAATTCTCAGTTTTCGGTCCACCTTCAGAGACGAAATAGAAAAGGCTTTGTGTATTAGAGAACTTGCTAATTTATTAATAATAATGAATTATTATTTAAGCCGTGCAGCTTTCCTAGAGTGTGTACTGCTTTAATGTTATTTGTTACAATTCCTGTGACTACAGCTAGTGCTGAAAGATCGAAACTAAAATTAATAAAAACCTATTTACAAAACTCAATGGGACAAGACAGGCTACGTAACTTGACTATTCTGTCTATTGAAAATTCTATGGCCCGATCTTTAAACTTTGATGACGTTATTGATACTTTTGCCGAACAGAAAGCTTGGAGAAAATGATTTTATTAAAGTAAAGATAAAATTGTTATTTCATTATAAATATGTAATACCTATGCTTTTGAAAATAAAATTTATTAGATATTTAACAAAAATGCACACAATATTTTAATACTGTTGGGTAACTTCTTGAGTGATTTATTAAAATTCAATTACGTGTCGATTTTTACTGGGGGGAGGGGGGGCATCCAATGAATTTGCCACGGGCCTCAGATAGTATAGTTACGCCACTGGAAAAAAGCAGCACTAGATCCACACCCGCTAACTTTGAAATTGCTCTCTTGAACAATTCATCTCCAGTGACTTGGCAGTTTTTTGTTTTAAAGGGTCAGTATGATATTTCGACTCCTATGTCCCAGACAGGCCAGGTAAATTAAATATCAGTAGATATAAGGAAAGATTGTGCTTACCAATATTCATTACCATATTTTTTTAGAGTTTTCATATTTATGTTTTAAAACTGTTGTTAACCCTTTTTAGACAAGTGTCATGTATACATGCCAACCGATCACATGCCTAAAAGACGAGCGTCATCTATACATGACGCGTATGTGTGAGAATTTGAAATACCCCTCCACGGGTATCGCAAATTAACGACCTAGTCTTTAAAATGTTAAAGATCTCAATAACTAAATAGATAGTTATGGGCGTTTGTTACGGCATTTTGCTTTTTCATACCAATCTAAAAAATCTTCGCTAATCATGTTTTCAAACTTGCGATTTCATACGGAAAGTTGCCGTTAAAGAAGAAATAATATTTTGGGGCAGGGCTAAATTGTCAAATATGGCAACTGCTTGAACATAACCATAGATCATGTGAAAACAATCTGTGTTTTTGACTTTGCGGTTGCCGTCAACAAATCATCAAAAATACATGCGAAATTCACAATACTGATTAGTAATACACATTCAAAAACAGTAATACATGCTTGTTATAGTCTTTTTATCAATATTTTAAATACAAAATTAAATATTTCCACTTAAAAAAAGTTGTATGACAGATGTCAAATAGTGTCTTCCATCTTGAACTTTTTTTTTTTTTTTTACAGTGAATACCGCACAAGAATCTCAACTGCTCCCGTCTGGAGCCAGTGAGACTATGGCATCCCCAATTGGGGTATGTTGTGAGGCTGAAGGTAGTGGGGAGGGGAAGGAGGTGGGGAAGAGGAAGGTTGGGAAGTACCTGGCTATTCAGATCTGGTCACTAAACACGGCTAAAGCCATTTTCAAGCAACGTTTCAATTCTGAATGGTGGTCTTATACCAGGGCGATACTGATAGTATCTTCCACTCTGGAACATGCCGCAAATATACTATATATTATTTTAAATGAATTAATTGTGAAATAACACAAATTAATCAAATAAAATTTATTTGCGCATGCCGGGTTCGAACCCGCGACCTCCGGATTGTGAGTCAAGAGTCTTACCCACTGGACTACGGAGGTCGTAAATACGAACTGTACGAAAATCGGTACTAAAATAGAACACACAATTTGGTTTTCTGTGCATTTACAAAATTTGAACATTTTGCGGGATAAAGATAATTTTTTTCCTTATCTATATCTCGTGTAAGTGGCAGATTAGTTTGTTTATTATTTGCTCATACCCTTTTAGCTCTTACAACAATTTGACTAACTCCGATTTAAGTTATTGACACAAATACGAATTTGATTACAGAATGCCGTAACTAAATTTCAATGGAGTCTCCTCACTGAAGAGCAAAATGAACCCACTTTCATCGAGGAGGAAGTTAAGCTGAGCAACTTGACCGTCGGCAATCTGATCGCTAAGGGATGCTCTGCTGTTGTGTACGCTGCAAAACTTAATGACAAGACTCAACTACACGCTCAACTCCATCCCCGCGATGCTGCCTCTGACCACTCCACGGTCAACGGCCATTTCAACTGCGATAAGAATGGAAAGAGTCCGAAAACTGAATCCGATGTTTCCGAATACCCCTTGGCGCTCAAGATGATGTTCAATTACGATGTCCAGAGCAATTCTCTGGCTATTCTGCGCGCAATGTACCAGGAAACTATACCGGCGAGGAGGATTCTCACTAACAATATCTGCTTTTGGGAAGATTCGTAAGTATTCAATACTAGCAATTAAATTATAAATTTGATTTATTGGGGGGCTAGAATTCCAACAATCCGTGCGCTTGATAGCTGCAAGACGAGTGGTTATCTAGCCCCTACATAGTTAAGTAAATTGAAATACGTGTATAAAAAGATATTTAATTTAATTTATCGGGGGGCTAGAATTCCAATAATCCATGCGCTTGATAGCTGCAAGACGAGTTGTTATCGAGCCTCCTAAGTTAAGTAAATGCTAATGTAAAATCCATGCTAATTTGTACAGCGCTCTTGAGGCGATTTTTCGCAAAAACAGCGCTATATAAGTTGTCCAAATTTATTTATTTATTTATTATAGGTTGGGATGTTTGAACCTCAAATTATTTGTGATCAGATCAATTTGAACAGCCTGTTAAACGCCGATTCTAGTTGGATTTCAACTTTTGAACAAATTTTGATTAGCCGTCAAGCCTAACAATATGACTGGTAATTAATTCTTGACAATTTTCAGGTTTTAATCATATTGATCAGCCACAAAAAAATTAAGATCAGCCGGTAAAACTACTAAGCCAATCAAAATTTGATCAAATGCCGAAACTGGTTAAGAATCGGTGTTTAATGGAGACTCTTCAAATAATAGTATAATAATAACTATATATAATAACTTTTTTTTTTTTTTATTTTTATTTTAACTTTATGAGTAAAACCTCAAATTGTAATATTTAATTAAATGAAGACAATATAAGCGAAACTCAATCGAAAATCTGAAAACAGAAAAATCAGAAAAAGATATTGACACATCTGGGACTCGAACCCAGGACCTCTCCTAGACTTGCAGAAAAGTCAATAGATGTCTCATATTAAATAAAATGGATAAAGATTTTATCCAGACACTATCTAGAGAGCATTTAGTTCGGGTTTGAATCTTGCAATCATACATAAAGATAGCAGCCAATAGTATATGCGTTAAGAAAAATGAAGATAGTGTGGGTGGTTCTTAGTCGAAGTATGATACAGTTAAAAGTGACCGAATTGGATATCGACACGGTGGCGCAGTGGTTAGCGCGTTCGCCCGGTAAGCGAGAGGTCCTGGGTTCGAGTCCCAGATGTGTCAATATCTTTTTCTGATTTTTCTGTTTTCAGATTTTCGATTGAGTTTCGCTTATATTGTCTTCATTTAATTAAATATATATAATAACTCTCAAAATTCCAATAGAAAACATTAATTATTTAAGTTTAATGAATCGACTAAATTTAATTACGCTGTCTGACAGAAGAATTATTTCAGACCTAATTTTATTGTACAGAGTTATGAACAACCTAATTGACAGCCCTGCCATCGTTTCTAGTATTAAACTCCATGTACCGACAAGGAATACTAGACAAAATATAACATTCTTTTGCAACACATACACAACCAACTATCAATCACACTCACTTACCAATAGGATGCATGATTTAGGCAACAAGTTTGGTGGTATTGTAGATATATTCGCTGATTCCCTTTACATTCTAAAATGCAATTTAAACCAACACTTTGTGGAATCCTACAAATTATTGTAACGTGGGTATAATATATTTAACGATTTGATGTGTTATTGTAATGTTTTATATTATATTTTGTTCTATGGTATTGTTAAATATTACATTGTTTAAAATATTTCACAGTTTTAAGCAAGAATATACAAGTGGTTTTTTCTTTAAAAACTACTTGTATATTCTTAAAAGTTTTTTCACTTTTATAACGTTTGATATAAATTCTATGTATGTGTAATCCTCGATATCTTAAATATTATTTTATAATCTATGTAAAAGCCCCCACGGGCGTATAAGAACAATAAATAAATAAATAAATAAATAAATAAATAAATAAATATTCAAAATTGCACTTATTTTCAACTTCACAGTCAATCAAATGCGACGGAGGTTGATCCACCCCATCTTGGTGTTAATCTTTTCTGTAGCTTCTTATTTGTTTTCTCTTGCGCATTGTTCTACTCTATTCAGCTTTTTTGTAAAAGAAACAGTTGAAGGATTCTTTTTAATGTTTTGTAGATATCTTGATGTTTGATTTTTTCATTTAGCAACGCATAGACATCTCATATATATGTATAATATGTGTATGTATGAGATGTCTATGCGCTACTAAGTCATTCATCCGATTGCAATGAAACTTTAGGGATTTGATGTGCACATGCCCGCGATGGTTTCTATTTACAATAGTGAGCTTTGACAACATGAAGTTATACATTGTTAAACCGTTCATCCAATTGCGATGAAACTTTGGGGATTTGATGTGCACATGCCCGCGATGGTTTCTATTTACAATAGTGAGCTCTGACAACATGAAATTATGCATTGTTAAACCGTTCATCCAATTGCGATGAAACTTTGGGGATTTGATGTGCACATGCCCGCGATGGTTTCTATTTACAATAGTGAGCTCTGACAACATGAAATTATGCATTGTTAAACCGTTCATCCAATTGCGATGAAACTTTGGGGATTTGATGTGCACATGCCCGCGATGGTTTCTATTTACAATAGTGAGCTCTGACAACATGAAATTATGCATTGTTAAACTGTTCATCCAATTGCGATGAAACTTTGGGGATTTGACGTGCACATGCCCGCGATGGTTTCTATTTACAATAGTGAGCACTGACAGCATGAAATTATGCATTGTTAAAGCATTCATCCATTTGTGATGAAACTTTGGGGATTTGATGTGCACATGCCCGCGATGGTTTCTATTTATAATAGTGAGCACTGACAACATGAAATTATGCATTGTTAAACCGCTCATCCGATTGCGATGAAAATTTGGGGATTGAATGTGTGCATGCCCGCGATAGTTTCTATATATGATGGTGAGCTCTGGCATCATGAAATTATGCGTTGCTAAACCGTTCATCCGTTTGCGATGAAACTTTTGTGAGTTACTTAAAAAAAATCCTTTGAAAACACAATTACTGCATCACTATGTAGAGCTTTTATAATGGAATCTATATAGTAAGTACAAGAAACACAGGGTTTAATAAAAATAACAAAGTTGTTGCGTTCATGAAACTTTGGTAATACATTAATTTTAGCAGTACAAATGAAGAATTGCATTCTAGCTCTTTATAAAACTTAAACACATTTTTTTTTAAATTTACCCTCCCCCTCCCTCTAGGGGGAGGGGGAGGGTGAATCTACAACTTTTTTTGTGTGTGCACTCTGCAAAACTTCAGTTCTACTGCCAAGAAGAAGGTATATGCAAAGTTTTATGATTGTATTATATACTATATTATATGCATTTTTGTAATATTTTACTTGCACTAAGAAGTAGTTTGATTAACCTTTAGGCTGCATTGATGGGTGATGACACCTCCATTAGGCACATTTTTTCATCTCATCTCGCCGACCCATAATTCTTTTTAAAACTGTACTTGACCTGTCATTTGCCGGAGGGCCGGCGGCGGCCAAGAAACAATTTTTGATTTTTTTAAATGCGATTTTAACATGTATAAAGAAACTATATAAAGGACAAGGTCAGAATCTCTTGTGCCAATATAATTCTTGATGTAACCGATGGTTTCATTATTCTAGCTACTCTAGAATATTTTTTAATGAATTTTCTATGACTTTGCAGGTCAGTTTTGGCAACTGACAAAGGCGAAAAAAATCTATGGTTATCTTTTCAAATGCGTATAAAGATCTTTATTTATTTGCAAACTCCTTTGAATTGTGTTTTTTCATGTTGGGTTTGTATTCAGATTTGTGTAGAAATAATAAAATCAGTTTATATTTGTGTGTTTATATTTTTTGAAAATTATTTCCAAAATGGGAGATTTTTAAAACTTTTTTTCACAAAAAAAAAAAATTTTAACAATCAGAGTTAAATAAATATTAATAATTGTAAAATTCAGTTTTCTGGGCACTGTGTTAGTTAAAATTATATTTAAAATACTTATAAATTCTCTAACACAAGATACAGCGTAAGAGACACTGGACGCAAATCTCAAAAGAGAAATGCACAGGTTTACGTTGATTGCTCTAATGTGTTTTTATATTAAAATTTTGAATAAAACATTTATTCTGCAAAATGCGACCGTTATTGCACTAATCGCCTATTGCATCTGCACGCCAAACAAGAGCGTTTGTCCCGATGCGGCAGATTTGAATCGGATATAACCTGCCTCGGTCGCTTTAAACCCATATCCAAGATAATCAAATAAATTTAACGAACATGTTTTGAAAGATATCGCTATAATTATGGGGAATTTTTTTGCAGGAATAAAACCTTTGTTTACTATGTATTAATTTTTTAATAAACATGTGTTACATATATTAAAATGACGTTTTTATTTGTAATCCTAAATATGCGACACATATGAACCACTTTGACTTACAATTTGACATTACACTTGTTGACTAGCGTTTTTCCCCTTTCCCTAATATGTTTACATAATTATAAATTATAATGAAATGCGATTGTATATATTCTCTTCTCACTGAGATCACGGCAAATATATGGCATGGCAAGTTATGTATTCTCCTCTCCAAAGATGATTGTATCAAGTACGTGTTATCTTCTTCGGAGGTTATTTAACAGTATTTTATAATTTCTGTGAATGTATGTATGTATGTTGTATGTGTGTTCCAGTCTCCGCAAGAACAAGCTGGTGCTGCCCCCGCACCCCAACATTGTGGCCATGTACGCCGTGTTTGCGGACTACATGCCGCAGCTCCCCGGCTCCATGCAGGCATACCCGGATGCTCTGCCCTCCGCCTTCAACCCCGAGGGCTCTGGCAGGAACATGACGCTCTTTCTACTCATGAAAAGGTACAAATATTATAAATAGGTGATAGTGATCATACACATATGTATTTCTTGAAAACCAAAGCGGATCGAAATATAAAGCTCTTTTTGCAGACCGGCACCGATTCAAACAATCGGTTAAAGAACAATTACTCTATCGCTTGTTGAGTGCTTTGCAACCGTTTAAAATAATCAGAGTGGGATGAGACCTTCCTGCTCAATTTTCAGACCACTGCACTGGTGCGTGCGTGAGTCAGAGGATCCAAGGGTTGAAGATACATAATCTGGATACATAGTAATTGTACACCTTCATGAATTCATGTCATCATCATCACAAATCCAAGTCCTAGAGAGGAATTTATCCTAACTACTATCTCTTGGGTATGCTTGGAATGATCCATCTACAGGTCAGAAGGAATTTTCACATTTCTTCAAATTGATTTGTGGTTGGTTTCAAAATTTGGCTATTACAGAGAGCATTCATTTCTATGTTACCGATGGTTATCTTCGTCACCGACAGCCTAGTCTGTTTTATCTCCCGGCCTACAGGATTACCTTGCAGATGGTGATGCCGGTGGGGAGGGCAATCCAAATAACTGGAATATTTCTGAAAGTATCTGAAAACTAAAAGCTGTTTTTGAAAGGAGATAAATAATAAAATTACTTCTATTTTTGAGAGTGATAATTCATGGTGGAATTCCATTATAATATATAATAAAATTACATTTTCAAATTATATAAATTGAAATAAACACATCATTTTTTAAATATAAAAATTTTGCACGCAAACATAAAAAACTTTTAAAAATACTCACCTTTTGTTTTTTCTAACTAAAATTACTAATAATGAAAAAAGTAAATTCAAAGTTAATTTTTTTTTTCAAATTGCGATTCAAAAGTTTGGTTTCATAAAGGTGTAAATTTTAATTTTTTTGTGGTTATTTTTTAGATTTGAATATAAAGCGTGATAATTTGCCTTTCTAACATCGTTTAGAACAAATTTCTCACTAAAGGAGTTACAACGATTTATATACCTATGTGTAAAATAATAAGAAAAGTTGAATTCAATTTGGTATTTGCTGTTTGCCACCAGTCCTCCTTCCTTCCCGTCCTTCTCCAATCCTCTTTCATGCAATCTGTTTACATTATCCTCGTTCTGCCTCTGGTTACTTATGAATTCCTTTAAAATTGAGAAATATGGTTTTAAATTAGAAATTGGGCTAGAACTGAATTCCTTTTTGCCTTTTCAGATATCAATATTCCCTGGCTGACTTTTTGAAGAAGCATCCCCCGGTGCAAAGAGACTCGGTGCTACTTCTGGCCCAGCTACTTGAGGGTATTGCCCATATGAATTTACATGGAATAGCCCACAGGTAAAGCCCCTAATTCATTTTTATTAACTGTTTTTACTTATTTTAATTGTGGGTTTATTTTTAAAAAGATACATAGTTAGCAGGCGCGGCCGGTGCCTTAGTGCACTCGTGCAACGAACCACCAACAAAGTTGAAAAACAATGTACAACTCATCGTAATCTTACTTAATGTTTTTAATTATAAAATTAAACAAAGTCTTAAAAAAAATCTTTAAAATTGCATTTAATAACATACTAAATGTAAGAATATTGTAGATAAATACGGCAAAAACATTCCACCCGCGCGGTTAACACTGGCTAGGAACGAGAAACCGAGGTACATACCAATCTGCGCGTAGACCTAAGCGTAAAATTTATTTTATATGCAGCCCATACGAAACATCTCCGGACCGTGGTTTTGACAAAACGTATCAAGAAAAAAACCCCCGACAGTGCGCCGCACGGACAACGGAGATATCCGAACGAAGAATCCAAGAATTCCGAACATACGGCTCGAGCGATGTAGGGTTTGAAGAAGTATTAAGTAAAAGCATAATATTTCTCTTGTAAAATGCAACCTCGGGTCAACGGGTCACGGGTCAGCTTGTGATAGAGTGCTGCGGATTTACATACTTGGCATTGAGTTTATTATTTGCTTTTTTTTGCAGAAAGTAACCTTTTATTTGTGTGCGTTTTTTTTTACTTATTGCAAACTTCATATCGACGCTCATTGGGTCAGTAAACACCCGCCACCGTTTGCATCCTACGCTGCAAATTAAAATTGCTTGTGCTTTTGTTAATTATTGTGATATTAAAATAGCAAATAATTTATGATTTCTGAAAATTTTTAATGCAGTGTCCCCGCTTGCAAAGTCGTATCTTCCAAGCATAAACTAATATAAATGTAACAATTATTACAAGCAATAATTGTCAGCCTGAGACACTCATTTACATTGAAAAATCTTCCGAGAAAAGATACTTGCCGCCAACGGGACTTGAACCCGTGTCCTTCCGATTGCCGGTCGAATGCTCTGACCACTGAGCTATGGCGGCTTATCAAATACCCGCCAAATAATTCAATATATACTAGTGTTTCATTCAACAATTACTGCTTGTTATATTTTTTCCACCTGAAAACAACCAACTTTATTTTTGCGAGGAAGACATTGTTAGTGTTAAATCCCTCGCTAGGTGGCGTCGAGACAAATTATGTCTGCATTTATTGCATTTGTGCTATGCATAAAAATCTTGTCTAAACGTTAGTTTATAAATTAAAAAATAATAATTAATATTTAACAAGTTTAAGTATTTCCCCGATAACGAATTTGTCAGGTGAGTATATCTGTCTCTGTTTGCAAATAAAATTGGGTGATTGAAGTCTTTGCTCGGCAAAAGGATCGAAGAATTGATCTTCTCTATAAATAAGTAAGATAGTGCATTTATATAAATTACATACATTACGTTTTTGATGAAATCGGTGAACCACCAAAAATTTAAGGCACCGGCCGTGCCTGATAGTTACCCTTGTCCTAATGCAATCCTTGTATGTACATATATTATTTTAAAAACAGTTTTTAGTATGATTCACATATTTTCGTAATTTAGGTTTAAATTAGTTTATATTTTGTTCTGTTCTTTGTTCGACATAATCGCGAAAACTCCAGATGCTTTACGTAACGCCTTTATAAATCTTGAAAACTCTGCCAAAAATATGGGTCTCTTAGTAAACCAGCAAAAGACCAAATACATGGCCGTAGGATGCACCCAACAAATCCCAACTCTCTCATGTGGAAACCAAAATTTCGAAACGGTACCAAGATTCACATTCCTAGGCTCCCTGATAAAAAACGACAATAATACCACAGAGGAGATCCAGAAGCGCATAGTGAACGCAAATCGCTGTTATTTCCGCCTACAAAACCAATTAATGTCTAGACTGCTGTCCAGAAACACGAAGATATTAGTGTACAAAACACTTATCAGACCAGTACTTACGTACGCAGCTGAGACTTGGGTACTAACTAAGAGGAATGAGCGAGCACTGGACGTTTTTGAAAGAAAAAATTTGAGGCGCATCTTTGGACCGGTTCTAGAAAATGGATTTTGGCGCAGACGATATAACAATGAGCTCTATACTTTGTTTAAGGAGCTAAACATCGCAAAATTTATAAAATTGGGAAGACTTCGGTGGCTGGGTCATGTGAAGAGAATGACCGAGCATCAAGCACCAAAGTCCCTGCTGAACTCAAGACCAATAGGGCGAAGGAGCCTGGGAAGACCAAGACTAAGATGGAGCGACAACGTCCTCAAAGACATATCTATCTTGGAGCTTCCAAACTGGAGAGAGCTGGCACAAAACCGAGATGAGTGGAGGAAGACTCTTGAGGAGGCCAAGACCCACCAGGGGTTGTAGAGCCAATAGTGATGATGATATTTTGTTCTGATTGTATGTTTTTTGGTAATTTGCCAAATAACTTAAGGGGGGAAATAAATTTAGATGACTCAAAAAAAAGATTTTTTTATGTCATAAATTGTTAGTATAACTATTTAAGAATATGTTCCCAAAGTTTTAAATAAAAATTTCAATTCATTCCGGTATTATCTGGGTGTATTCTAGTCTAGAAAAAAAAAATAATTATAATTTTTTACTTCATTTTTCGATGGTTTAGATATTCAAGAATATCTCCTCAACCCCTCAGAAAATCGCCAATATGCACTTTTAATTTCTTTAACGAAATGACATTTTACGAAAAGTTTGTATTATTACCGCTTCACAATTAAAGCTCTATAAATGAAACATTTCTGAACGTAGCCGAATAGTAAAAACTGTTTAGACAGGTTACAAAATAAGCTTTCGAATTATTATATTACAAATAAATATTAATATTTGTAAATATTAAAATTTAGAATGCAAACATTAAAAAAATGTGAAAATGACTCACGTGATGTTTTTATGTTAAAACGGTACTAAAATCACAGATTATGTAAACAACAATACTTATTCTATTGTATAAATGTGTAATAAACACTTTTGTCACCTCACTTTTTTATCATTTCATATAAAAATATTTAATAAAAATTAACAATGTCGGGCGCCCGTAGGAAATTTGGCAGGATAAATTATGTGTCAGACTGCGCGTCTGACAGAATGTTCTTTTTATGTATTTCTATGGACAACTTGAATAGAGATGAGCAGCATGATTCACTATCAACCTTTCACTTTTTATTTTACGGATGTAACTAAAACAATAACGGAGTTATAACGGTTTCTATGGAGACACACGCGCTGACGTGTAAACACGCTTATTGTACTTGACTGCTGTCGTATTTTTAACGCATATATCTGCTTACGTTGCGGAGGGGTTAAAAGGATTTTTCAAAATTCTAATTATTTTAAAAGTTGTAGCCATATTAGTTAGACCGGTTTAGACGGAATCTAACTTGAATCCAAATAGAGCAAAACTTTAAACGCCTGTTTCTCCAACTACGTTTTTCGAGTGGGATGACACAATATCTCCGGTTTTACTGAACCAATTTACTTGAAATTTGGTGTGAGCCTTCTCTGTATATTGCTCAATCGCGCTAACTAAATCTATAATAAAATTTTAAATTTTACTATTTTTAAAAAATTCGGAAAAAGTAAAAAAAAGTGGTTTTCCCTAGTTCGGGCCACAGCAGCATTTGTTCAGATTAAGAATTAATTTGGTTTCTTTTTTTCATATTACTAGGAGGGTTGCAATCGTGTCAACCAGGACGAACTTTTCGAAATTTTAATTTTTGCGTTTGTTTTTTTTTAATGTATTCTTTAATGTTTAATTAATATTTGTTAAAGTAATGGCTGTAAAAATTATATTGTTTTTTTTATTGCACCAGAAAAATACCTACAATTCATGCTTCTAGTCTAGAATAAGTGCCGAACCAAGTGGTAAACTTGCAATAGGTTTTTTTCAAAACGACTTTTTTTGAATTTGTGTGCACTCTAGCTCAAAAAATTTTTAACCAATCATTTTTTAAATTTGCAGATACTTTTTTTTTTACAAAATTACGCTCTATATGAACCTAAAATCGTAGTTACACATGAACCTATAATCGTAGTCCAAAGTATTTTATAATTGCAAAAAAAAGTTTAAAAAAGTTAAAAAAATTTAGGTTTCCCGTTTATACACCTGTAAAACAATTTATTCTAATTTTTCTGGGGGAAGTTAGGTTCATACAGAAGAGACACAAGTTCTTAAACTAAATTCAAAACCCTAAGGCTACGTCCGCACAGTCAGGCGGCTTGCTTAGCGCCTAGAGCCTAGCAAGTCACCTAGCGAGTAGCTTAGTAAAACGAATGTTCTAGAATTTTCGTGACCGGCCGCACTACGCGCTTGGCGCCTAGCTAGTCCATGGCTAGTCGCTTAGCGTGTATCGAAGTAAACAAATGTGTTGGTTTTTTGTCACTAGGCGCGAGGCATTTTAGAAGAAAAAGATAAATGAAATATTAATTGCATCAGTTTTTAAAAGAGAATCTCTGTGGAATCCAGTTAACGAATTCTTTAAAAATGCAGTTGTATTTGTTGTTTCTTTTTTTTTCCTTTTTTCTTGTTTTTCTAAGATGAGTATCCAAATGAGTTAATTTTCCTTTAACTTTATTGACAAGTAGATCAAATGTTTCTCTGGACATACGCAAATATTCGGAATTTTTCTTATCAAAATTACGCAATTGTTTATGCAGAACATTAAACTCCCCATGACTTGGCCGTGACTTATTTATGTCATGAACCCATCATGATGGATAAGGCCATAAAATGGTATATTTTAAAGATGAATTTTCTGTAAGTAGCAGTTTTAAAGCTATGTTTGAAAGTGACATCTCGTCAACGTTCCGACAAGCCAATGACCAAGGCACCTAGCGACCCACCATGCAAACCACCTTCAGTGCGGCCACCGTGTATCCTAGCAAGTGGCCAGAATGAAAGTCACTAGGCTCTAGGCGCTAAACAAGCCTAAAGATTTGAGATGTGCGGACGTAGCCTAAAGATTTGAGATGAAAACTGTGGCCTCCAGAATGCACACAAATAACTAAGTCTGATGGTGACATTTGATGGGTAGCAGCTGATGATTTTCATATTTTCCGAGGAAATGCTTAAAAAATTTGACAATATTTTCTTAAGTAGATGTGTAAAATGACCTCAATGTTTAAATAAATTATATACATTTCTTTAATGCCAAAAAAATTCATGAAAATCATTAAAAAAAACCTAGTCCTAAATGTATTTCCCCCCTTAATTGCTCTGTACATCAACGACTTTTGACAATGGGTCTTTTTTTCTGAAGAGGATTCTTATTTCTTTTCTTCGTCTCATGTGTATTTATGCTGCAAGTTTTCAATTTTACATGGAAATTCAATTGATGTAAGTCCTTTGATTATTTTGTAGATGTAGATAAAGTATTGCAGTAAATAGTTTGTGACAGGTTTGCAAGATATTTCACTCCTTCAACATTTCCTTGATATATACCCCAATGGGTCCGCTTAAGAGATTCTCCTAACTTCACACACGGATTGCAATCTTTGTAGCACAGGCATCAGGTGGGAATGCTGTCCTTGTTCTACCGGTATTACAGTGGAAGATGCTACGAGGAACTAGCGTCATTGATCCCCTCGGCACCGGTGCATAATCAGAAAACACGCCAAACACGCGCTCAACATACGTACACGGTTGACATTTGTTATATGAGAATGGGTCATTTCTACGACTTGTTTTTGAGTTCGACAGTTCGGCTGTGGAACTTTTTTTTTTCATTTCATTTCCTCCCTCCTACAACATGGGTCTCTTCAAGACCTGTGTTCACTCCTTCCTCCACACAGCATCTTCAAAGAGACCCCAAAAAGACCCTCCACACAATGTCTCTCAGGGCTTATGTCATCTTCAAAGATGACATAGGCACTGAGAGAAATTATTTTCCTCAGGGCCTCCTTTGTGGAGTTAATGTAAAAAAAATTCTGTTCAATATAATTCTCACAGCTCTATTTTGTAGTATTGTCATTTGTTTCATTGTCAGATTTAGAATTACAATATAATAATGCGAAATAAGGACATTTTATAACAGTGTAATGGAATTTTTTTGGCATTCTGTCTTCATAAAAGCCATACTTTCAGATTCAGATTAACAAAATAATATAATGATATTTTTGCGCAAATTTTATTTATTCGCCAAACGACATCTTACCGAATTATTATAATTATTGATGATGATAAAAAAAAAAATTA
Organism: Limnephilus rhombicus; assembly: GCA_929108145.2. Lineage (NCBI taxonomy): Eukaryota > Metazoa > Arthropoda > Insecta > Trichoptera > Limnephilidae > Limnephilus > Limnephilus rhombicus. The sequence goes on along the minus strand of OV815275.1, from coordinate 59,181,488 downwards.
AGACCACTGCTGTCTGTCTATAAGATACGTAAAATTTAGACAGCAAAAAAAAGGTTTTCAAGAAGAAATCTTTCATATACGTATTCTTTCTCTAATATTTCCAGGGATCTCAAGTCTGACAACATACTGGTGGACCAAGTGGAAGCAGACGACAGCTCCGTTCCTGTTCTCGTCATAACAGATTTTGGATGCTGTCTTGCAGATAAAACTCATGGCCTTGAGATTCCATACAAAACTGATCAGATGGACAAAGGTCAGGATAAACTATACCATTATTGGACTGTTAAAAATTCAATTATACTATTTTAGGTTTAGAGGAGAATGTAAAAACTGTATTGGTGACCGGAGTAATAAGTTCACTCCACAACCATAAGAACCATTCACATTTATACAAATGTAGAAATCCATGCAAAGAAATGTATGTTACAATTTTAAGACGAATCTAACATAGTAAACGATTGCGTTAATTGATTGAAATGCAGGTGGCAACGTTACCCTGATGGCACCTGAAGTAATCCTGCAGAGCCCCGGCACCTTCAGCGTGCTGAACTACAGCAAGTCCGACCTGTGGGCTGCAGGGACCATCGCCTATGAGATATTCGGGCAGCCCAACCCCTTCTACGTCTCCCAAAGCAATGGCAATCAGAAGTCTGAGGGTAATATATGCTTTAAATAAATTTAAAAAACAAAGTAAACACAGGCATTTGTTTTAAACCACCTTATTCTAATACTTGTGATGCGGGTACGGGTAACTCCATTTATTGGATAACCAAGAATTCTGCTACAAATCACGCCAACTTAACAGAGGTGCCCGGGTCCATGGGGGTGAGAATTGTCTAAATCTTGGCGGCAGATTTGTTTGCCTACTTGTGTTGCCCGGATTTTGAGAGACTGTTTCAGCGAGATCTTTTTACCTCTCCGGCAGGACTCTCTTGACACGTTGCCTTGCGTCGCAGTGGTAGGGATGGATTTACACATCCGTCACTACTGGACACACTTACCCCAGATTCCTATCCATCCCTCATACCTTTTTTCCTTCACAGATCTTCCTCCTCTTCCTTTCCTTAAAAAAACCGTCCACACAGCATTCCTAAATATGACATAGGCCGTGAGGGAAATTATTTTACTCAGGGCCTCTTGTGTGGAGCTAATGTAAAAAAACATTAAGTAGAGGCCGGTTTAAGAAGTGCCCTTCCTTCATCAGGAGTTAATGTATCTAAGTATATATAAATATTTAGGTGTTGGAGGGGAAGGCGTAATTAAGGGGTTTAACCGGTCAAAGGCCGTGACATTTGGCGGAAATTCGCGGAACTTCGCAAAAAAACACTAAAAAACCACCACTTTGAATTTTGAATTGAATGTTTTGTTGATAAATTTTGAGTTATTGTATATTTTATTAACTGAAACACATTCACATCACAATAAACTATCTACGAAAACCACATTACTTGCATTTATTACGTAAATTAATAGGTTTTATGATCGTTTTATTCGCGATACACCCATTAATTGCGACCGTTAAATTCGCGGCAAATTCTGACAGCCGATTGTCATAGAAGAAATCGTTTTTAAAATATTCCAGGGTGACTAGGTGAATGAAACTTGTAGCGTCTCCGAGAGTAATGACAGCGCAAGCGATTCTGACACTGTTCTCCATACAAATTGTGTACATAGAAGGGCCAAAATCGTCGACCAAAAGTTTTTTGTCGGAAGTATTATTCAAATATTTGAATTATTTTCTCGCGCATGCGCATATGACGCGCGCGCCGGCGCGTCTCCGGCCTCCCAGCGGTTAAGGAAGGAACAGCGCTGCTTACTGAAAATATGTATGTTTTGAATAGGGCTACAAGATAAATTATATAGCTATACCTATTAGCCTTGCAGCCCTTTTTTAAACATATTTCCAGTAATCTGGTTAGTAATAATAATTTAATAATAGTTTAATCCCATGAACCCCCCTAATTACCCATTCCCCTCTGTTGTTCTCCCCCTCCAATACCTAAATATTTATGTAAATTCTTGGTATTTTGAATCTTATGTTAGTTTAATATTCTCCTTGTGAAAGAATGGCAATTCGGAAAACTGTAGAGATGTGATAAAATAAAGTGGTTTAAAACAAATGTATGTGGTTATATTATAATTATGGCAAGCCAAAAAGTAAATTATTATTTTTTAATTGATAAACTAACGTTTAAGACAAGATTTTTATGCATAGCACAAAGGGTAACAATTATTATAAGCAATAATTATCTGATAATTATGTGCTATGCATAAAAATCTTGTCTTAAACGTTACTTTATCAATTACAAAATAATAATTAATATTTGACAAGTTAAAGTATTTCCCCAAAAAATGTAGACATAATTTGTCTCGACGCCACCTAGCGAGAGATTTAACACTAACAATGTCTCTCTCGCAAAAATAAAGTTGGTTGTTTTCAGGTGGAAAAAAAATGAATAATAAACAGTAATTGTTGAATGAAACACTAGTATATACTGAATTATTTGGCGGGTATTAGATAAGCCGCCATAGCTCAGCGGTCAGAGCACCTGACCGGCAATCAGAAGGACACAGGTTCAAGTCCCGTTGGCGGCAAGTATCTTTTCTCGGAAGATTTTTCAATGTAGATGAGTGTTTCAGGCTGATAATTATTGCTTATAATAATTGTTACCAAAAAGTATAGTTTTTGCTGGCCTTCCCTGGCAAACCAGGGGTTAATGGGAATTTTTTGAAACTTGCAAAAAATTTGTAAATTCCCTTTTTTTTTAAACACAATGTGCGAACGGAAAACATTGAAATATTAGCGATGTTTTAATTTATTTACTTTATTGAGCCACAAAATAAGCATAAAAAATATTGAGTATCGATCGTAAACCTTGGTAATATTTAAAAAAGTTATGAAAAGTATTCAATTTTAAAAGTATTAAAGTATTATAAACTTTAAGTATGCCAAGCGAACGGAATATGTCAATCGATATACATACATTTGTACAAGTATAATTTTTCTTCTTACATATACATTTTAGACAAAAATCTTTACTTTTTACCACCTATTCTAATGAATATTCCCTAGGACTTATGTGTATTACAGACCTTTTCACTAAGCACTAACTTTTCTGAATAGGGAATAATTCGACACTCACTGACACTATCGACTATTCGTCCGACTTCCTACCAAGCGAGATCCTACCAAAAGGGCTATTAACCACGGCAGTTATTGTTCCTATTATTTAGTTTATTCAAATCCAATTCAAATCGTATGCCACTAAGTGCAAACGTAGTGTAAATTGTTAAAAACCATTGCCTTGAGTGCCACACACTTATATTTACACATTTATGGAAAAATGTTTTGTTTTCAGTTCTTCGGAATGTGAGCTACAAGGAATCCCAACTGCCGAGTCTTGAGGAGAACACACCTACGATTATACGAAAACTGATTGAAAATATGCTGAAAAGAAACCCCAATATGGTAAATTATCTGCTATATTCTTCGTATAAAATGACTGTATTTATTGATTCGTGGTTTGCGCAAGTAGCCGTCCAAAAAGATCCTCTTTTTGTGCAAGCTAATCATGTCGCTCGTTGCTAATGTCGCGTATGGATGATTTATAGATGAAGGGTCCACTGTAAGACAACCGTTGAATATCACTTTTTTTTTGCGCTATGAATCCCATGCAATAGTATATTGTGCAGAGCAGCTTTGTATGTTTCTAAAACATTCAATATCACTCACAGCACCGAGAAAAATACATTTCCTAAAAGCGACACATGGCTAGGATGCTGAGTGTCACAAATTAATGTGTGAAAATCATTGTTCTTGAATTGTAAAATGGATAATCTTCATCCTTGAATGTGTGTCAATGTAAACAATGATTGTTCTTAAATAATAAAATAGATAATCATCATTCTGCAATGTTCACAAAAAAAACTATACTTCATTTACTTCTCAACACCTGAGTTTTTTCGACAGTTTTAAAACTTAAAATGTAGATTTCTCCTACAGAGCAGTGGCGGTCCGTGAGTTTTCAGTGAGCTAGAGTGCTAATATTGAAAAATGGGACAATAGCGGGGTTTACACGCAGAGTTTGGCCTGCGAGTCTGAGCACACTTCGCTCCGAATCGTTGGCGGAAACGTACGTGTAAACGCGATCGACTCGCAGGCGAAACGCTCCAGTCACTCGCCAGTTCGTATCAGCGTTTGGCCCGTTGAGCGTTCACACGTAAGGGTTGGAGCGGGTGCCGCGCGAGATGCCTTTGACTTTTTTTGTTTGTTTATGGCTATTTGCTGACTGATTTTATTCAAGAATTAATTTATCTGCCATTCAGTGTTACCAGATGCGTGGTTTTTTGGGTCGTTTATACCTCCACCGTTTTCTCAAAAAACCATATCGAACATTTACATTGTATTTTAGCGGTCGCCATATGATCTACTTTTGAGTGGATATGATTTGTTTATTGTTTGCATGGGTCGCGTGAGTGAAATCCCGAATTCAGGAATGTAGTTCTTGAAATTTTGAACTTTAGTACGGGACTACGGGTTCACAACGTCTTTTTATTTAATAATAATATGAATAAATTAATAAAATGATTTGAATATAACCATGTAAGTAACTTTAATAAGGTACCTACTCTAGGTACCGTAATTTTTTAAAATTATTATTTATATTTTGATCTTAATATTTAATTGAAAATAGATTTCTGTAAATTAAGCTTGATAAAAGAAAAAATAAAAGTTTTATATTTGTAGTCTCATCTCATAGTTTGCGTATTATTTGCGAATAAAACACATCGATATATATTCGATATTGAAGTATTAACAATACATCGGTTCAATACGATGAATCGTTACTATACATCGAGTGTTTACAATACATCGATTGGTGGGGGAAGGGGGGGGGGGGGGGGGGGGAGGGAGGGCGGTGAGAAGGGGGAGGTGAAAGAGACGAAGTGGGTACCCCCCTTACACCATGCGCGCGAAGCCGCAGGAAAAAGCTAGTAATATAATAAATAAATAATTCCACCTAAATAATGTTTTAACTTATCGAATAGTACCATACTTTCTTCTGTATAACCGTCATACAAAATGAACACCTGTTGAAAAACTTTTCAGCAGTGATGACGTCACACGATTCACTATAAGTGCGGTATTTTTCGGGGGATCTTGAAAAATTAAAACTTTGAAAATTTTTAAAACAAACTCTAAAAAATATATGAAGTTATTTAAGTCAGAAGGTCATTATTCATTATTTTTTTTTTTTTAAATGGACTGGAGTTCTCTATTACACCGAGGTACTTTATTTTAGTTGTATGGTTTAATATGGTAAATGAATTATTACAGACTTTTTTCTTACTTTTTTTGTTGTGTATAATTATATTAATGTTGGGGTAAGTTTTGAATTCATTTATTGAGAAAGGAATATAAACTGTTTTTTTGCATTGATTGTAAGTAGGCTTGTGAAGCTTGCCGTGCTGACGAAGTTTTCATTTAAAAAAAACACTTAGTAGTTTACATTTAGTTTCCCAAATTGTGAATTTTAGTAATTTACATCAAATGTTTTACACTGTATAATAGTTTTTCAATCCATTTTTATGTATGAAACAAATAGCCCCGTATTTTGCGTATATCTTGAGAAAGATAACAATCGCGTACTGGCAACACAAAATATTACTGTCTTCGAATTCGAAACGCTTGTTTGACGCTTGACAGCTGACATATCTCGGATTTCACATGGATTTCATCATAGGTAAAAAATAAAGTTGAAATTAATAATTACTTTATTTTACATGTCTAATCTAATAGATAAATATGATTTCCATTCAAAAACATTGGTTTTTAATTTTGTTTTTGGAAAAAATATTCATGTTCCCGAGCTGGCACATTGGTCGTTGGTGTTTGTTTTACTTGATATTATTTTGATTATTTCAATATACCTATATTAATTTATTTTAAATACTTCTTATTTATATATTACATCTAACTTATTTTTATATTACATCAGAAATTTGTTACATGATTAGATCACCATGATACTGGAAGGAGGCTAGGAGTCAGACGGAGGAGAAGACGAAGAGGGCTGGCCAGTGGAATATTTAGAAGTTTTCCAGAATCCTGCAGAGAGATACATTGAGCCAAGCCAAGCCTCTTGGAATGGATCCATTGGTAGAAATCCATCAAGTACTTATCATTACATATTTCTTATTGCTAGCGATTATTGCGTTTGATGTTATTATAAAACGATGAACATGTCTGGGTTTTAAATGAAACTATGAAGTAATATTTTTTCATTTATAGACTTTGGAAGAGAGACAGCAGCCACAGGGGGGAAGTCAGAGTCCTGCACTGTACCCCTAGGACAGCCCAGTAAAGCCTCAACTTCCCATGGACGGAGAGCTGATCTACGGTGGATCAAGAAAGATTACGAGCATGTTGACTCTCACTGTGATGTGACCTTTTCAAACCCACCACTGAATATGTCTGTCTACAATATTTTTTATGTTTCATAGATGAAAACACTATAAAAAATATTGTTGAGCAGACAAATTTGTATTCTGTACAAAAAATAGCATTAGCGTAAACACCTCAGTCAACGAAATGAACTGATTTCTAGGAATGCACATCATGATGGGTATCCTCAAGTATCCGGCATTCCACCTTTACTGGGTAAACGATAAAAGGCTATCTCTTATCGCAGATGTCATGCCTAGAAATCGTTTCACTAAGTTGCAGTTGTGTTTTCATTTAAACAAAAATAACACGTTGATTCCGAGAGGATGCCAGGGTTACGACAAACTATTTAAAATAAGGCCGTTGTCAAATGCCCCGCATGAAAATAAGGTCAAGGTGGAACCTGAGGAGTTCAATTCTGTAGACGAGCTCATGATACTGTTCAAAGGTAGAAGTAATTTGAAGCAATACATAAAAAAATAAGCCACACGAGTGGGGCATCAAAGCCTTCTCCCGAGCGGTAGCCAGTCACAGTGTGGCCAGTGGCCAGTAGCCAGGTAGGTGGGCTCGTCTATGATTTTGAGATGTACATGGGCAAAAACAGTAATGTGGGTGAGAAGACTGCCCGGTATGACGGTATGAGTGAAAACATTGTTTTTTTTACATTAGCTCCACATAGGAGGCCCTGGGGAAAATAATTCCCCGCAGGGCCTATTTCATCTTTGGGGATGCTGTGAGGAGTGTCTTTTTAGGAGAGGAAGTTCTGGGAAGGAAAAGGGTATTAGGGGTGGGTAGGAATCTGGGGGTAAGTGTGTCCAGGAGTGACGGTCATATGAATCCATCCCTCCCACTGCGGTGCAAGGTGATGAAGGTAGTTAGAAAGTTGATAAAGGGTATCCCTCCAAACCGTAATTTCAAAGTCTCCACTGACATTGTGTAATATTTTTTTATTAAATGTGTATGAAATATCTAGTCCAGATATTGATCGTCCAGTTGATTTAGTCAGACATCTCCAAATCCTAAGTTTTGAGAAAATATATTCAAATGTCCACCATAAATCAAATATTAATTACACTTGTCTCTGTTTTAAATACTTAAAATGATGTAAAATAACACTGGGAGACTGTCTATTAATTAGTATGACATTTATTATTATGACATTTTGAAATATCCTACTAGTGATCTAGAATCCATTTGTCACATGAGAACGGGCCATTTCTACGACTCGGTCGACAAAACCTATGGTCACTCCTTCCCATGGGCGTAGGCACGGTAGGGCAAGGTGGAGCGTTTGCCCCATGCCTGGCCTGCTGATGCATGAGCTCCGGGATTGTCCACTGAGTTGCATTTTCAAATTTACAGCACTTCATAGGATGGTTTTTCCTTTTTTCAGTTCTTATTATCTGCATTCATAAAGCCTTAAGCATGAATAAGTTTTTTTGTTCGTATGAAGCGGATACTTTGTGATGTGACATTATTAATTTAAAATAAAACAATAACTTTGTAAACACCACTTTTATCACAATAAAAGTGGTGTTTACAAAGTTATTGTTTTATTTTACATGAATAAGTTGTTACCTACTCACCCTAAATCAAAACCTGGCTACGCTCATGCTCCTTCTTCTCCTTTAAAAGACCCTCCACACAGCATCTTTTAGATATTATTTTCCTCGGGGCCTCCCGCGTGGAGTTAATGTAAAAAAAAAATCATATATGATCTGTTCGGTTCTACCTGAGAATTGTATTTAATCTGGTTAATTGCTGGATACATGTGCACGTCGTAGAGGTGGACATCTCTGCGGAGGCGGGTTCCAGTGGTCCAGGAAGGGTACGCTAGTCCCACCCGCGCCCCGTGGAAGGTATCAGGTACATTGGCTGGAAAATTTCCCACAGGTGCAAAGTGTTCCAAAGCAAACAAAGGTTCAATGTGAAAGGTGCACCTTTGTTTCACCTCCAGCAAAAAAATTTCAAATCATAGCATTAATCAATTAGGAACCGACCTAATATGTAAGCACATTTTATTTCTTTTAGATTTTTAATTTATTATATTAAATATATATATGTTTATGTAATATGGCAGACTGGGATTGCACTATCCTCCCAGTCCTGCTGGAATAAAAGCTTTAATAAAAATAAAATGACTAAGACAGTCTTTAATTTTACAAGTAATGATAGCTATATTATCTCTGCTACTTTTTAATGTGGTATGTAAATAAAAATATGTTTTATAAAAAAATATTTCATTTATCTTCACACTAATAAATTACGCACCTCTCTCTACCACAGTTGTTAAAACAACGCTAAATAGTGCCAGTTACTAAGCTGTTAAATATTTCTTTAAGTTTAAGGAAATTTATTTGGTGAGAATTATATTGTGATTGAATTGATACAACTACAGTAAATAAATACACACAAGGTCTTCTACAATTTATTTTTATGCATTCACAAATGGTGCCAATTAAATTATTTTAGGTTATTGATACTTTTTGCACGTTACGATTAAAAATATTAAGGTAAATTAATTGTTTGCGCCCGAACACATTTAATATGAATATAAATAAATAGTTTTGTCCATAAACAAACCCAAATCTTTCAAGAAAGGCTGAAAAATTCAATTTTGTATCGGTGACTCAATCCAATATTGTATTTTTCAGCCTTTCATGAAAGATTTGGGTTTGTTTATGGACAAAACTATTTATTCATATTAAATATGTACGGTCGCAAACAATTAATTCACCTCAATATTTTAAAGCAAAACGTGCAAGAAGTATTAAAAACCTAAAATAAATTGATTGGCGCCATCTGTGAATGCGTAGATTAAAACGTACGCGACGTTTAACCTTAAGAGGAACGGCTGCGCAGCGTTTTTCAAACAAATTTTAAATTTGTATTTGAGCCCAAAATACTCGTACAAACTGAATATTATTTTTTTTCCAAATGTGTAAAAAATATCTAGAACAGATACTGATCGTCCAGTTAATTAATAAGATATCTCCAAATAATAAGTTTTGAGATAAAATGAGGAAAGGAACATTTGAATGTTCACTATAAATCAAATATTATTTACACTTGTCTGTGTTTTACATACTAAAAATAATACAAAATAACCCCGGGAGGCATAATGTCCGGGGTCCTAGCACACTGAAATCTCCGGTACATCAGTAAGAAAATTTTGAAATATCCTGCTATCGACCCAGAAAACATCAACCCTTTGTTTAATTCACTACAAGTTTTTGTGCATTATAATAGATGTTGGTGGTGTTTATGAGTAAACTGAGTATTGTACCAGATAGAGGGTACACTTTTGCAAATAACTGCATACTCAACTTAATATCGATTTTTCGGAGTTGTCTGACCAATGAACTGAATGATCGATATGTATTTTATATTACGACATACAGGCCATTAAGTAGTCAATTTTTCATAATTTTAGGGGTATTAAATTACACATATATTTACAAGGGCGGATCTGGGATTTTTTTCTGGGGGGGGCACAATGGGCGGACAGGCAAAAAAATCAACAATTACTGTTAGAAATAAACAAGTTCAAGTATGTATAGGAAGGTTTATGAAGGTGTTAAAACAATAGAAAAATTAAAAGTTTAATAAAGATAGTTTTCTGTACTGTGATGGAATCTCCACAGTACACAAAAATACCGTTTGGGGGGGCACCCGTGCCCCCCCCCCCCCCTCCCCCCCTAAATCCGCCCTTGTATATTTATTTGAAAGTGCTGTTCCCGTCATAGTAAAAGATTATAATTTTTATATGGGAGGTGTTATCATTGCAGTGTGCTAGTTGAGTTGTATGCATCACCAACATAGTTCCCACGACCGGTCAGTGACTGAGTTGGCTTGGAATCTTGAAAGAGATAAGTAGGGAGGAAATACAGAGGCTGGCAAATCGGTCCACCGACGAGCTGTTGAACTCAAGAACGAGAAATGACCCTTCCTCTTGTGACAAATGTCATGACCGACCCAGTGGCTGAGTTGGCATCGCGTCCAGGAGTCCCATTGTTCGATTCCTTAGCTGGCTAAGTCCTCCATCACGACACAAGCAAAATAGTCAGGTTTTTTGTAACCCGGGAATGTCTGTCTTTCTTTTTAAAAAAATAGAGTTTATATTTTATGTACAAGGTTGATATGTTTTTTTTTTTTAAAGAAAGTCAAACATTCCCGAGTTACGAATAACCTGATAATGTTTGAAAATCTCCTACAACCAACACAGTCAGCCGAAAATTTTGTTTGTGTCGTGAAGGAGGGACTTAGCCAGCCGAAGAATTGAACACGCGATGCCCGGGTGGGACGCGTGTTGGATTGCCAACTCAGCCACTGACCGGTCCTGACATTTCACACGAGAACGGGTCATTTTTCCGACTGGTTCTTGAGTTCAACAGCTCGGCGGTGGAACGAGCATCCGTGCTTCCTCCTCCTACAACTTGGGTCTCTTCAAGACCCATGTTCAGTCCTTCCTCTCCTCAAAAACACCTTCCACACAGCATCTTTTAGAAATTATTTTCCTCAGGGCCTCCTGTGTGGAGTTAGTATAAAAAAAATATCAACGTATGATCTGTTTTTCAAATCCTAGCATAACCGAGACAATCTTTAATTTATAAGTAATCACAGCTATAGTTTATTTCTTCTGTTTTTTAATGTAAGTAGTATGTAAATAAAAATATGGGTAAATATCGGTTCGGACTGGCCACGCTTATTACGAATAATTTTTAGAAAAAAACTTTAGATTCGCCTTAATTACTATAAAAGGAAACTTTTTGGCTTTGGGGCGGCGGAAAATAATGCTTTTTAATTTTCAATTGCATAAAACCAAAATTCGCTTCGCGACTGACACAGCGAAAATCCGCGGCCGTACATGTCACTGTGATGTTGGTATCCTTGATAAATTAACAAGAGCTAATACGACTGTAGCCGACTTCGTGGGATAAGGCGCGTAATTATGAAATTTGTCTAGCGGGCTTGTTTGTGTAACATGGTTTGTGATACAAAAGAAAGTGCCCCTTTATAACGCCTACTCGCGTCAAGGCAAGAAAAACATCCCAGTTTTCAAGTGGCTTAGCGGCTACGCTAGGTTTGTGTAACATGGTTTGTGATTCGCGGTATTTCATGTAGGTATCCCACGAAGTCAGCTACAGTCCATAACAGTGACAGCTACGGCCGCGGATTTTCGCTGCGTCGGTTCGCGAAGTGAATTTTGGTTTTATGCAATTGAAAATTAAAATGCATTATTTTCCGCCGCCCCAAAGCCAAAAAGTTTCATTTTATAGTAATTAAGGCGAATCTAAAGTTTTTTTCTAAAAATTATTCGTAATAAGCGTGGCCAGTCCGAACCGATAATTACCAAAATATGTTTTATAAGATAACCAAAATTTTTCATTTATATTCATACTAACAAATTATGCACCTCTCTCTACCACAGTTGTTAAAACAACGCTAAATAATGCCAGTACACATAATAAACTGCTAAATATTTCTGTCTTGGATGAGAATTACATTGTAATTGAATTTATACAACACTGTAAAATAAGTACACTTAAGTTATTCTACAATTTATTGTAAATTCACTTTGTGGCATCATTCTAATGAAAATAATTAATTAACTTATGAAAATAATTAACTTCACCCTTTTAAACATTATCAAAATAATTATAATATGCTTGTAGCCTCACGGATAATATGGTCATTTTTTATTAAAATACTGGTTTACAATTTCATTCATATAAATAATTTGTCACCGCCGCTAAAACTGTCAAAACTTGATAGGTGACAGCTCACAAGCATGTGATAGGTATCATCTTAGTTATGGTCAAAACTGTAGCAAAAACTTTTGAACTGCACGACATGTCCCGCGACACACCACAGTTCGCTCCGAACGCTTGAAAATCAGTTTACACGTACACTTCCGCGCGAGGGTCGCCCAAGGTCACCCCTTCAACGATTTCGCCTGCCCGCGGAAGTGTGGCGACTTTTTTACCCAAAATAGTGTACCTGTTCGGCCTGCAGGCGGACACGGCGTTTCGGCGGGCTGCTTGGCGAACACCATAGACATCCACCGTCGTGAGGGCACAGTTGTATGGAGCTTCTATAATATTTCTATAATCTATGGTCAAAACTGACGCTTTGGCCTGCCCGCGGAAGTGGGGTGACTTTTTAGCGCAAGGGGTCGGCCGGCAGGCGGACACGGCGTTTCGGCGGGAGGGTCGCATGCCGCTTTAGCCTGGGGGCGAGGCTCGCGGTCGGAAGTGTACGTGTGCCCCGGCCAATTATTATTGTTGTTGTAGCTGAAAACGATTTTTTTTTCAAAATTTCAACTTTTTGTATGAAGATATACTGAAATATGGATGCGGCGTTACATCCATCTGAAAATATTCATAAATCTTAGCACTCTAGCTCACTGAAAACACACAGACCGCCACTGCTACAGAGGACCCTTAATCACTCAGCAACGTAAGCACATATACATGTTTCCTTACTTACGTTTCCACAGAAATCGTTATAACTCCGTTAATGTTCTAGTGACGTCCCTAAACCAAAAAGTAAAAGGTCAATAATGAATCAAGCTGCACATCCCTACACAAGTTGTCCATAGAAATACATAAAAAGACCTATTCTGTCAGACACACAGTTGACACATATTTTACCCGCCAAATCGTCTACGGGCCGCTAGACATTGTTAATTTTTATTAAATATTCTTCTATGAAATATAAAAAAGTGAGGTGACTAAATTGTTTATTATGCATTTATACAATAGAATACGTACATGTTGTTTTTTACATCATCCGTGATTTTAATACCGTTTTCACATAAAAACATAACGTGAGTCATTTTAACATTTTTTTTATGTTTGCATTCTAAATTTTCAAATTTACAAATGTTAGCTAGCTTTTTCCCGCAGCTTCGCTCGCATGGTGTAAGGGGGGTTCCCACTCCGCCTCCTCCACCTCCCCCGCTCCCCCCCCCATACCACCTCCCCCCCCCCCCTCCCCTCCCCTACCACCTCCCCCCTCACCCATCCCCCCTCCCCCATCTCTCCCTCCCTCCCGCTTTCCATATATTCAATCCCAGTACATTCAGTTTTTATACAGCCCGCGTGTCACCTTTTACAATTTTTATTCAATATTAAATTTGGTACCTAACATAGGTACCTATTTAAAATATCTAAAATTCTTGATTCGAATCAAACTATTAGGGGAGTACCTACTTTAAATAAATTTATCAACTTAACCTGTCAAAGGCCTGCAAATTCCAGGAAAAATACGGAAATTTCGTAACAAAACACGATTTTGAATTGAATGTTTTGTTGATTAATTTTGTGCTTTAGTATATTTTTCATTGACTGAAACACGTTCCTAGAACAATAAACTATGTACCAAAACAACATTACTTGCGTTAATTACGTAAATTAATAGGTTTTACGATGTTTTAGTCGAGGAACACGCGTCAATATTGACAGCTTAAATTCGCGGCATAAATGACATTTCGATTCCACGCATAAAAATCATTTAAAAATATTCTGGTGTCGCCAGGCGAATGAAACTAGTGGCTATATCACCAATGATGTTGGCGCAAGCGATTCTGACCTTGTTTTCATACAAATTCTGTACATAGAAGGGTCAAAATCGCAGAAAAACACTTTTATTTCGAAATATTTTTTTCGCAAATGCGCACAAGCTGCGCGCATTATGAGCGGCTTCAGCCGATTACAGGTTAAAAATTTTCAAAAATAGAATTGTTTTGCAAAATGTCATTCTCAAACACGCAAACTGTCAAACGTGCTATAGTCGTTAGGTTTTCTGAAATTATCCAATTTGCGCAATTTTCTTAATTTTTCTCTTGGTAAGAACCATCCTCGTACTTCAAGGAATATTCTAAAAAAAGAATTAGCGAAATCGGTTCAGCTGCTCTTGAAATTTGCGCTTAGCAACACATTTAGCGATTCATTTTTATATATAAGATATAACAATATGAAAGCTTATTTGGTAACCTTTCAAAAACAGTTTTTATTATTCGGCTACGTCCAGAAATGTTTCATTTATAGAGCTTTAATTGTGAAGCAATAATAACACAAAGTTTTCGTAAAACTGACATTTCGTTTAAGACGTAAAAAGTAAATATTCGTGATAGATTGGAGTGGTTAAAATATTTTTATACTAAATGTGTATAAAAATACAATAGACATTTTTCTAGGTGAAAATGAAGGGTCGAAAAAAAAATTGATTTTATGACAATAGAGAACTCCAGTCCAATTTTTAAATTTTTTTTTAATGAATAAAGACCTTCAAACTTAAATAACTGCATTTTTATTTTTATTTTTATAGTTAGTTTTAATAGTTAAAATAATTGTCAAAGTTTTAATTTTTCAAGACCCCCCCGAAAAGCACCGTATCTATGGTGGATTGTGTGACGTCTTCACCCACCGATAGTTTATTTACTTTCAAGTTGTCATTTTGAATTTAAATGGACAATATGGCGGAATGATGGCGGATGACTAGTATGACTTTTAGGTGTGAGAAGTCGTTTTTTATTCAAGATTAACTGCTTTTAATATAGAAAAACATTGGTAAAATGTCCACATTTTATCACTACTGTTATTGTATTGTACCAAAGTGCAATATAAAAACAATAAATCATCTTTTTCATTGCAGATACAAATGACATCTTAAGCCATCTAATTTTGTGTTCAGGCGTGATATTGTACATTCTATTATGTATAACACATACAGAAACACTGGTATTTATAATACACTGATCATGACGATTGTGTAATAACTTGTGTAAAAAGCCCTATACTAAAAACAATTTGAAAATACATAAACCAAATGTCAAATATGACACGACTTTAACCTCAAATAGGCAAAATTTATTGCAGATTGTCCGCAAATATAGCCCTTTTCGTAAATTGTTGAGGGCCTAAATAATGTTTCAATAAACACAACAACTATTATTTATCTAAATCTCTATAAACAGTATGAAAATAAACCAAAAACACGAAATGTTGAATTGCGTATGTGTGCACTTCAAGTCATTTCAGTCGTGATTTCAAATGTCAATACAACATTCAACATGCTATCACCAGGTGACAGGTTAACAGTGACGTCACCATTCATCATTTCAGTAATGCCAACTTGACGCTGTGTTTTGAGGAGAGGTTTAAAAATGCACTTTTTAATATTTTTTTAAAAACTCTGCGTTTAATATTATGAAATAAAACTTATACATTCAGAATCAGCGTTTATTGGTCTAGATCATGGGTTCCCAACCCTGTGCCCGCGGGCGCCATGGCGCTCGCGGAGCGATTCGCATGCGCCCGCCACTGTTCGACAGAGACAGAGTTTTTGAACTCCGAGGCGCCAAACAAAACACACGGCACGCGACTCAGCGAAAGGAATGAGCCCGCGGGCGCCGCGGCCGACAGCCAAACTAACAATAGTCACGTGCTCGTAGTGCTCGTACCGTCCCGATTGCTTCGGCGATCATCGGCTTACTTCGGGTTTTCGTGGAGAAAGTAGACACTACCGGGGGCGTATATCTTGTCACTTGACCTTGAAACTGTCAACACCGGACCAAATTCTTATAGATAAAGCTGAATTATAGATAGGGTTTTCGTGATGAGCATCTTTATGATTGTTTGCTAACAGGAATATCGACATACTCTCCTAATTATGAGGCACTGGCCAATGATATGCAATGCCAAAGATCACATTGACATATTGATAGTATATTTTTTTATAAAATTTTTTCTTTGTATTTGTGTTTTTTGTTTACTATGTTTTACGACGTTTACGTTTTGTAACTCTGTGAGTATGCAATTTGAATAATAATGTTTTTTTTTTTTTTTTTAGACATCTGCCCTGATGATGGACACTGTAACGCTGTCCGAAACGTTAATAATATCAGTTATGGAAGAAGTTTGTCGGTTAAAAAGAGGTGGCGCCCGCCGCCCTACCGATATTATAGAATGTGCTCTAGAGCAGTGTTCCGCAAAGTGTGCTCCGCGGCACACTGGTGTGCCGTGGCCATTTGTAAGTGTGCCGCGAGTCCCGCATCACTTCTCACAAAGTGCTCTGTAAATCGGTCTTTACTTTTCTGTGCGGCGCGGCGGCCGGAGTTGGCGTGGGTGGGACTCGATCGCTGCGAAGTGGCCGTGTGCTACGCCGCTACGCTACATTATCACGTGTGCTACACTACATTATCACGTGATTGCGCACGAGCTATCGGGGTGCATGCGCGTGACAACATAACATTACGAATTACGACGGCGACGTTGCGCCCGCTTGTTTAGTAGTCATTCGTTAATGCTAGTGTTTGGTTGTGTCGTCGCGAACTTAATTGACTTTTTTAATTGCAAAAAAATATCCCATATTACGTGTATATAATGGATAAATTCGTTAAACGTACCGCAAGTTTGTCAAATGAAACTAATGATTCCCAAGAAGAAGCAGAGTCAACGAAGAAAAAACCTAAACTTTTTGATCGGAAAATGTGCGTTATGGCTTTATATATTGCGGTGACGAATCGTGCCCAATCCCAAAATGTCTTGTTTGTGGAGAAACTTTGGCTAATAATTCGATGGTGCCCAGTAAACTTTCACGACATTTAACAACTAAACACCCATCGGTGGCTCACAAAGATAAAGCCTTCTTTCAACGTATGAAAGACCAGTCTAAGAAACAGGTAACTCTCATGAGTTCGTCTTTCAATACATCAAGCAAAGCTTGGCTTGGTGGCGGCGGAAAAAGATGCATTTTAATTATCAATTGCGTAAAATTAAAATTCACTTCTCGAACCGATTCGGTGACAGTTCGCGGTCATTCTGTCACTGTTATGTGATAAATATCAATCATAATTACACAAACCCGGCTAGACAAACCCTGCTTTGCCAAACAAACCATTCAAAACCTGGGATGTTTTTTTAAATTATGATGACATGCAGCTTTCGTAGTTTTACCTCAAAGTTCGCCGTTATTCGTAATAAGCCTAGCCAATCATATCCAAAATTTACCTTGTTTTTTTTCTTTGGTGTATCGTTAAAATTTCTTGATTAGTTACGTGTACCGTGAACATAAAAAGTTTGCGGAACACTGCTCTAGAGTACAAAAACGTTGGGAACCCCTGGTCTAGATGAACATATTTTTTTAAAGCCATAATATTTTTCACTGGAGTTCCTTATTGGTAAAATTTACTTACATATCGAGACATGATCGCCAAAAGATCGTAACAAACAAAAACAAAATTTTACAGGAGACATTTTTTTCTTCTCATTTTTTAAGTAATGTACTTATGGTACCCAAATTTACGCAGAATGTTTGATTTATTGATACCGTTCGTCCTACATTATGGAAATAGTTAAATTTGGGCTGCTTCGGAGATAAATGGCAGTTACGATGTTTTGCCCGGCTATTACGCAATGCATCTGTCGTTTGCGATGTTTTGCATATCAAACGAAACGGACCTACATTGAAAAATAATTAAATGTTTTTTGTATTATTAATTGGTGGGTTCATGTTTTGTTTACAATAAAACAATGGAAAGTATTATACGCACATTCTTCATTATTATTCCCATTAAGTTTAATAATCAATTTGGCAGGCGGGTATGGGTACCGCCGCCCCGGGAACCAATATTGGATAACCAACACCTCTGCCATAGGTCACCCCAGGTTCGCTACGT
The DNA here is from genome assembly GCA_929108145.2 of Limnephilus rhombicus. Classification (NCBI taxonomy): domain Eukaryota; kingdom Metazoa; phylum Arthropoda; class Insecta; order Trichoptera; family Limnephilidae; genus Limnephilus; species Limnephilus rhombicus. The sequence continues at coordinate 59,163,360 of OV815275.1, read as the reverse complement.
TTGGTGACTTACCAGTGTCTTAGGGGTCCCCGGGTTCATGGGGTGAGGTATTTCCAGGTGTTGGCAGCGGAAGCGTCTACCCACTATCTGCATGGCAGGCCGGATTGGGAGAGAATAGTTGAGGGAGTCCCTTTGGCTTCTCCAGCTGTATTCTTTCGAAATATCGCCTTGCACCGCAGTGGGAGGGATGGATTCATACGTCCGTCACTCTTGGACACACTGATCTCCAGATTCCTACCTACACTAATACCCTTTTGTTTCTCGGAACTTCCTCTATTTCCTTTCCTAAAAAGACCCTCCACACAGCATAGGCCCTGCGGGGAATTATTTTCCCCAGAGCCTCCTGTGTGGAGCTAATGTAAAAAAAGTTAGTTCATCCAGAAGGCGCAACGTGACTCAACCATCTAGTTTTACTGTGCCCCTTACGATGTTTTGTCTGAACTAAAATTTGAGAACTTTAATATATGATAAAATGTATAGGGCTACAAAATCCATTAGGGGGTTGATTTTTGGTATTCTCGAATATTAACCGGTCACATGCCGTGACATTTAGCGGAAATTCGCGGAACTTCGCAAAAAAACACTAAAAAACCACCACTTTGAATTTTGAATTGAATGTTTTGTTGATAAATTTTGAGCTATTGTATATTTTATTAACTGAAACACGTTCACAACACAATAAGCTATCTACTAAAACCACATTACTTGCATTTATTACGTAAATTAATAGGTTTTATGATCGTTTTATTCGCGATACACCCATTAATTGCGACCGTTAAATTCGCGACAAATTCTGACAGCCGATTGTCATAGAAGAAATCGTTTTTAAAATATTCCAGGGTGACTAGGTGAATGAAACTTGTAGCGTCTCCGAGAGTAATGACAGCGCAAGCGATTCTGACACTGTTCTCCATACAAATTGTGTACATAGAAGGGCCAAAATCGTGGACCAAAAGTTTTTTGTCGGATGTATTATTCAAATATTTGAATTATTTTCTCGCGCATGCGCATATGACGCGCGCGCCGGCGCGTCTCCGGCGTCCCAGCGGTTAAGGCGGTGCGTCTAGCCGTTTAGAGCGCATACGGTAAAAAGAAGCCATTTGAGAAAAACTGTCGTTTACGATCTTTTGGCGATTATGTAAGCAACAATACTTATTCTATTGTATAAATGTGTAATAAACACTTTTGTCACCTCACTTTTTTATCATTTCATATAAAAATATTTTATAAAAATTAACAATGTCGGGCGCCCGTAGGAAATTTGGCGGGATAAATTATGTGTCAGATTGCGCGTCTGACAGAATGTTCTTTTTATGTATTTCTATGGACAACTTGAATAGAGATGTGCAGCATGATTTACTATCGACCTTTTACTTTTTATTTAAGGGATGTAACTAAAACAATAACGGAGTTATAACAGTTTCTATGGAGACACACGCGCTGACGTGTAAACACGCTTATTGTACTTGACTGCTGTCGTATTTTTAACGCATATATCTGCTTACGTTGCGGAGGGTTAACCCCTATGGGGCGGCTGGCTACATTTCCGAATGTTCCCCGGAAATGGCATGCATTTTCAGTTTTGCAACTTATATATATATATATATACACGGTGTTAACCTTTTCTCTGCGTCAAAAATATGTGTCACTTCGTTCACACGCGGGGCTATTTATCACTAATCTAATTTATGGCTTTAAACAATAATCACGAGTGGATTTTAATATTTGTTTTAAAAAATAAATCACTTATGTCTTGAAGTATTTTTTCAAGTGTAAATAAACATTCGGTTTATCAATGGGACTCTATAAATCTTCGACACTTATCTCAGTAGTGTTATGAATACGTTTGGGTCAGGCCGCCATATTAATATTTCAAGGTCAACACAATAAGCATATCAACATACCGGAGTACAGCTCTTCAACTGTGGTGCGATGTCTCGATTGGCTGGATGAATGAAATATTGACACACACTTCAAAAGGGACCGTATAATAAAAACAACTGCAGCTTCGTAATTGTTATATTCGTCACATTCACTAAGTTGGAAATCATAATCTATTTCTAAAGTTGCCTAATTATTTCGTCGTCATTAAGACTACGACCCGACATTTTGTATGTTGGTAATAAAAATAATTTCAATTATTGATAAAAATTCAAGCGTCTTCAACTTTTCGTAAAGAGTTATAAAATCACTACACTTGATTGTCCACTAAAAACACTCTGAATCACTTATTTTTGTTTAAAAAAAATAATCTAATACTGATCAAATTTTATATTTCTACCACAGTCTGAAAGTATATTTATAAAAAAAAACTTATTTTTAAATATGATAAATCAGATAAATGTCCACGTTTATCACAATAGTTCACATCGACAAAAAAGGAAAAATTAATTCGATATAATAATGTATTACTCGGCGAGCCTCTTCGCTTGAGAATCTTACGAGTGCTTATGAGAGGCGCCTGCGCAGTAGCGTGTGTAAAGACGCGGGAAGAATTCAAACTGATTCAATTTTCGCTCTGAGTTGGGAGGTCCCTTCAAATCTCTGTAACTCTGATTAGAATACGTATTACGGATAAATATCGCAAGATGTCAGTAGGGTAAGGATTTGAGAATTTTTAGGAGTATAAATTTTACCATAATCAAGTATGTTTCGTATACATAATGCCGGAGAAACTTCGCGGCGCACAGACGCGCCACCCGCGTACAGGGCATGTACGGGGTGGCGCAGTGGTGCGCTTCCCGCAGGGAAAGGGTTAAGGGACGTACTTGACTTACTTTAACCAGTGATTCCTGACATTATTTGGAGCAAAAAATGTAAATGAAATTTTGGTCTCCGGTGACTTTTTTTGACGACTTTTTTTTTTTTTTTGAAATTTTTTTTCTTCAAAATCAAACAAAAAAAAAATTCTTCCGCATGTCGTCATTGGTCACTCAGCCGGGTGTCCGACGAACCCCTTACCCCGCCTCCAGCTGTTCAACAACTACCATTTTTTTATGTTTTTGTAGAAAAAACATCAAAAATGTCACCGGAGACCAAAATTTCATTTACTTTTTTTACTACAAATAATGTCAGGAATCACCGGTTAAATTAAGTCAAGTACGTCCCTTAACACCCTGTATATATATTTTTTTATTTGATTCACCTGATTTATACATGTGTTTCACATATTTGACTAATGTGGGCCTCACTGGGTGCTTTACCCGTGCTGAGGACCTCATTTTACAGTTTGATATGATTTTTTTTTTTGTTTTTTTTTTTAATTTAAGATACATATAAAATAAAAACTAAAGAAAAAAGAAACTCAATAATAACATATGAGAATTAAAAGAAAGAAAATAGAGCAAAACAAAATAGAGTAAAATAACACTAAAATAAAACAATAGAAAAACTATATAAATAGGATAGATACATATAAACCGATAGTGAAATTAAAAGGTTTTATATATTAGTGAGTATTGCAATGGTGTTTATGTCTATGTGTTTTTTTTTTTTTTTTTTTTTTTTTTATGTTGTGATTTTTTTGTAAAGTTGCCATTAAAATTAAAATTCTAATTACTCTGCAATATGACGATTTAAAGTTTTGAAAAAAATTGTGTAATACGAACAATTGTTTAATGTACAGTTAAAAATAATAACAATAAAATGTTGAGTAGAGGTCAACCAATAAATTAATAAATAAACTTGTAATTACTACAAGAAATGTAGCCTTCCCGCAAATAATCAGTCATAGAATAGTAATGGTATGGTTTATCGTAAAACTTAATTAGTATATGTATAAATGTACTTTTTTACATAATGTTATAACAAATAAAAACTTTTTTTTTCAACGAATATACATAAATAAATGATTTTTTCGGTCACTATAAGAAATCGCCCTTCTCACTCACACACACGCAGACGGGTTAAAACGTATCGTTCTACTCTCCCTCTTCCATTGTTGAAACAGTAAAATTGAGATCAAAAACAATAACATATATAATAAAATTAACGCAACAAAACACGACGAAGTCCACAAAATCTTAATGTTTATAATATAACACAAACAAGTCATAAGCAATCTCCAGTTACCGGCGCCTCGAAACGATCAAAACGAATGGATACCCTACAATATAAACAAACACTACAAACGCGTGTACCGACGCGATCACGGCACGACCAGTACACAGACATGCTGTAATGTAAGTGTGAGTGGCATGTCTTCCGATAGAAGATTTCTGTGAGATGAGATGTTACAAAAACAGCTCGGAAATTAAAAACTCCCAAGTAAAAGTGTTAATATATTTTTTATGAGGTAGATAAATCATCAGGTTAATGAAAAATTCCTTTTCTTTCGTCTTTGATCAGTAAATAAGCGTTACAAATAATAATTAACGTTACTCACGCTCCGTGGCTACAAATGTAGCCAGCCATCAACTAGGTCCGAATTATCCGGGCTGCAAATGTAGCCAGCCACCCAATAGGGGTTAACAAGTCTATATCTCCGAAGCAATCATAATTTGGAAAGCAATTTCTATTCCAACCAATCGATGAAATCCCGAAGTACCTACCGAGGACTTGAATTTGAATACACTTTAATTTGAGGATTCGAGTTATGCACAAACTTCTTATGGGTTAATAATATAAAAATACAAATACGTATAAATAAAAATATGTTTACGTATATATATATCTTTCTGTTTCAGCGTTTGTCTGCAGAAGTGGCCTCCAACATTTGTCAGCTCTTCCTGTGGGCTCCTTCCTCTTGGATTCGATCCAACTGGATGCCCAGTAACCAAGAGGTAAGCAGTTAATGGCCACATTCTTACCTTAATCCTTTGTAAACAAATTAATATTTGTACTGCCTATATACAGGGTGCGGCAGGGAAACTTGCTGATTTGAAAAGTCAATAAAAGAAAAAGTACTTTATATATCGATTTAATTCTTTTTGTATCGTATAGTACACATTCCGAATTTTTGTTTTAAGTAGTTTTAAAAATGACATCGGGCAAATGGCGGCCCTCATTAGTGATACACTGATCTACCCTAGATTTAAAGTTTCGCTCCACTCTTTCGAGCATATCGACGGGAATGTTGGTGATGGCTTGGCGGATGTTGTCCTTCAGGTGTTGCAGGGTCCGGGGTTTGTCGTTGAATGGATGGATTTGAGATATCCCCATAAAAAAATTGCAGGGTGCCAAATCAGGGGAGCACGTCGGTCACGGTACGTCACCCCTCAAGGAGATAAGGCGCTCGTGGAAGTGTTCCAAAAGTAGGCCTCGACGGCAAATGCACGCTGTTCCTTTGTCCAACGCATGACGACAACTGTCTTATGGTGTAACAAAACTTCAGGACCCCCTCTTTCCAATGAGACCCTCCCCACCCCTTTCTGACCACGCCTTGCTCGTCGGCGTCCATCTCAAATCAGCAAGTTTCCCTGCCGCACCCTGTATAACTTTTGTACTGCCGTCATTTCAAGCAAAATATAAAGGTTTTAACTCTTCACATTGGCTTATCATAACTTTAAAAAAATTTATATATCTCCCACGGTAACTGGACAGAAACGAACAGTGACAAAACAACACATTTGAAAAGTAATATGGATAAAGTCATGAAAAGTTATTAAAAAAAACTAGGTTAGGTTAGATTGTTTTTTGAAGTGAAAACTTTTTTAGCACAGTTGTGATTTGAAACTTGATGAAACGAAAAACAGCGACACTAAAAAGAGACAAACACATATATCTATAGCAAAAATTTCCAACCTTTTTTGCCCACCGCCCACTTTTTTGTAGCGCCCCCCCAACTGCTTTTACTTACCATCTGTCGTCGTGAATCTGAAACAGCAATTGTCACGATTATATTTAGAGATAGTATAATCGGTCTTCTCTCTGTGCGGTGCTTCGTAGCCTCCCCACTCTTGTCTTCTTTAGTTTTCTGAAGGTTTCATTTCTACCGGGTGTGAATTGAACACTCTGTCTTTTTTTTATTTTATTAATTTCATCACTTTTCAAAAGTGGTCTGTTTTGTTCTGTCATGGATCCATTTTTCATGGCTAAAAGATTTTTACAGGTAACACAAATAACTTGAAAGAGAGCACATTTAGTGTCTTGGTAATTTGTTTTGGGAAAGTCAAAGAAAGTCCTTTCTAGTCTGTTTATTGTACATTCTAGTCCCAGGGAGAGATCATATCTACATCATCGAAGATATCTTCCTAAAAGCCACCAATATATCTTCCTTCTCAGAAGAAATGAAAACTTCTTTGAAAATTAAAAGGACAGAAGATGCTTTCTATGTCTTGTACTACTTTTTGTATAAAACATAGAAAGCATTTTTTTTCCTATGAATGTCTTTAGTTGCAGCTGAAAATCGCCATTTGAAGTTGGGACATCGGTGCTCATTCTACTTGGATATTTGGAGCATGTATCTCTATATCGCTGTAGTTTAGCCACTGGAGCGATTATGGTCGAAAAATGAACCACTTTTATTTTTTTGCGATTGATAGCGGTCCAAAATTGGACCACATTTTCCTACAATTCGTAAAATATTTATTGTAATTATTAAAAAAATTTCCTTGGCCAGCCATTTATTTTAAAACGAAACTATTGAAATGCTTTATCTATTATGACCATATATGTCCCAAATCCGAACTTCGTAGACTATTTTAGAACGATGTTAAAAATAAATTTTTAACTATATTTTCCCACCGAATTTTTGATCAGCTGTTTACCGTTAAAATTAAGTCCTTTTTCCATAGATATGCACCTTTTATTATCAAGTATGCCACAGACAACATACAGAAATCGAAAATATTCTATGTTGTCTCGAATAAGTAACCCTCATGGCAGTTTCAAAGTAAAAAAATATGCAGGATTCGCGCAGTTATAAACTTCACGGTTTTTAATTTTTTTTCTTTCTAAATTCTACAAATATGAGATAAATGGTAAAATACAGGTTAATTCATTGGCTATACAGCACTATAATAAGTTTTTATGTCTCCATATTAAAATTCGAAGGTATGATTTTTTTAATGTTGGAGAAAAATTTCAAAAGTGATCTTCTGGGATATCTCGAGCAATCGAGGCAAATTTATTTCTTTCGTGTGATCGCTCCAGTGGATATAGTACTAATAAGTATGGAATATGTATGAATGTGTACGTCATACTGGTGTTTTACTTTATTGCAACCTCTCTCACTTTCTACAATGCACATACATTCGGAAATGTATCAGCGCAGCTCTCAGCTACAGTACCATAATTATTATGTATATATTGTTTTGAAGAATTTGCAGTGCGTCCTTTAACCTCTGGGTGGCCACGCCATTTCACGAAAATTCATGAAATTTCACTAAAAAAGCACCACTTTGAATTTTGAATTGAATGTTTTGTCGATTAATTTTGAGCTATCATACATTTTATTGACTGAAACATGTTCCTAGACTAATAAACTATGTACCAAAACAACATTACTTGCGTTAATTACGTAAATTAATAGGTTTTACGATGTTTTAGTCGAGGAATACGCATCAATTTTGAGAGCTAAAATTCGCGGCAAAAATGACGTTTCTATGTCATAGATAAAATCGTTTAAAAATATTCTGGGGTTGCAAGGTGAATGAAATTTTGATACATCTTATGGTGTAATGTTGGTGCAAGCGATGCTGACCCTGCTCTTCATACAAATTCTGTACACAGAAGGGCCAAAATCGCAGACAAACATTTTTTGTTCGATATTTTTTCGAATTATTTTCTCGCGAATGCGCACAATACGCGCGCGCCCGCGCGTCTCCGGCCCATTAGAGGTTAAATGTTCTATTTATGTTTGCAGATACTACAATGGCTTTTCTGCCTCACCACCAAGGTGCTGTGTGAGGGCCGCCTTTCTAACCAGTCTTGTGAGGGAGACAGCACTCCCCTCGGCCTGGCCCCCCCTTCCACCCCCTCCGTCCCTCGCAACGGCCTCATCACCAAGAAGTCCATCCGCAGGAGCCACCCGGAGTACATTCTCATCTCCAACTTCCTCTGCCGGGCCAAACTGGTTCAGATCAAACAGGCCATCTCCTGGATCCAGGCCAATAATGCTTAAAACCCTATAAAGTTCTACTTGGAAAACATATCGATGGTCAACAGCCAAAATACCAAAACCAACACGTATGACCTAATTCATTTGCGATACATTGTTCGAAAGTTACTGCTGTTATTTATGTTCTGTCACAATATCTGAGCAAGTAAGTCAATAATATATGTTCATCATAATTTTCGTTGACAAGGCACCAGGTGTCATCCTGGACAAGTTCAGCAGCCTTAGTCCATTGGTGGCCCAATCCCTCCTCACACATCTTTGTCTTGTGCTACCAACTTTTTGCAACAACAAAAATGACAGTTCTTGTGTCCTTTATGCTTAAAAATTGCTGAAGGTATTTTGTGTAGAAATCGTTTTTCTATATTTCGGGTATTTGCTCAAGCCACGTCATCTGCCATTTTTCTATTGTTTCGTTGAGCTTCTCCCTCAATTACAAAATATTGATTTATACAAATATAAATATATATTTTTTATTCTTATATAAAATTAACAAATTCATTGTTTAGATAATTGTCTGTTAACCACCAATATGCTATTTCCAAGTTGTCAACTAATACACCATAAAATGTAATATTAATTTAATAATACGATACACCTAGCAGTACTGGTTTTGTGACCTGAGTATCCTCATTCACAATAAATGGGTCCTTGGTAAATCGACCTAGCAACTCAAAATAGACAGCACTGATGGTGACATTTTTGTTAACTGATAAATCTGAGAATACGGCATCATTGCCCGGGGTGTGATATAGGCATAGTTTTAAATATATCCTAGAACATATACATGCACTGATTGGAATAATATTTATATAACTATTTTCATATCAAGCTTATTTATTTATTTAATTTGAATGATGAATTACTTAGTTTAGTTCTGTGAAATAGAAACACTCAATGGACCTGTCTGTCTTTTGTTATCTGTCGAAATATACAGGTGGCTACAGACAAGAAACTAAAATTTGAAAGTACCTGTGATTTTTCCTGTTGAAATATACACTAATGACTAATATGAGTGATTTGTGACAGATTTTTTGACTAATATATTGAATATGTCAAATGTATCAACTTCTCTCTATACATACATGTAAAATCATAACTAATGTTTCCTCAGAACGTAAAACTTTTTAAAATTAATTTTTAACATTTTGCATAGACAGTAATATAACTCGACTTACACTTGTTATTATTATTGGAAGCTTTTCAGTATTTTATTGTAGAAAATTGTATGCTTTTCAATTTATGAAAAATGTTATTCAATTGCTGTTTAAAAATGTATGTACGTATGCATTTCACATTTTTTGGAGATTTCCAAGTACACAATACAAGTAGAGATATATTTTTATGCAGTTGTGAATTGAAATGCTTATACATACACATTGTTTTTATTGTGAGAGTTGTAATGAAATGTATTTTATGATACACGGGAAAATTTGTAAGAATTAATTAATCCACTATTCTTATTGTACTTAAGAAAAAGAGTTTATTTTTGTGCCTGTAAATAATATTAATAAAGTTACCTAAACTAAAATTCTTTTGCCTTAAGTTTTATTACTTTTGACCCCCACTGTCTGTGTCATTGTCTGACAAATCTATTTATATAAAGAAGAGTGTCTGTGGCAGGCTATTCCAACTGTATGTTATTCTGAGATTGATGAAATTTTGCACACTTGACCTTCAAAACAAGAGTAAGGTCATTGCCTATGTCAGATTTCGAAAAAGCTCGAGCAATGCCGGGGTCTTCATCTAGTATTAAATATTTGAAGAAGCATGTAAAATTTAATTTCAAGGAGTATTGCTGTCTTATGCAGCTTTGTCAAACAATAATAGAATTAGCATCACAGATCACTTGCACATTCACACCTGTTCTGATGTGGTATAATACTTCCTTTCTCCTTCTGAAACAAGGGACTGTAATTTTGAAGAGAAATGGAATAATGTTGTAAATGTATTGGTAGATTAGAGAAGGAACGGCCCTTACTGTGTAGATACATAGTATGGACTATGTATGTATCAGGTAAATAGTAAAGACCCTTTCTTGTCTAATCTAGAAATACCTTCAGGCGACAACACTTCGCTTGTCCGACCAAGGTCTTACGATTGAAGTCAACTTTTGCTTTCATCATATTAATAGTCTTCGTATTGATTGTTACTACTACTTATAACTGTACATGGTACGATATTAAAGTAGCAGAGGTACTTATAGGTTGGTGACACTGCAACATATACGCGAGGGTCATATCGATCCATAATCGGCAGAACAGCATAAGTGCCAAACAGTAAATTGTTCAGGAGTAGGTTTTTTTAATTAACTTTCTTCATTGATTCCAAAAAATATTTTGGTTAATTAGGATTATTATTCTTTGGTTGCTGCCTGTATAAAGCTGATAATACAAATATCTAAATGCCTTCAGTTGTTGAGATAGTGGCGGTAACGCTGTTTTGCCTATGACCCTGACAGATCTTTTCTCTAGGAAATGTCGCATACGCTGTTTGGAGTACATAATTATTTTTGAAATATTTATCACGCAATCACGATAGGTAAACAAATATGTAACTAAATAAAATGGTTCCATGACAGTTGATCCAAAAGTTGTCTAAATAAAATGATTTGCAAGTAAGTATGCAAAGAAGATATACGGCCGTACAACCAAAGTCGATATACTTGTATCTGCAGGCATCTTGATTGAAAATCCGTTGTAATAGTATTTTTACTAACAATAATTTCGACTCTCCGAAGGAGCACGCGGTAATAACAAAATACGACATACATATACGTGCAGTCGACTTAGCAAAAAAACCGTTATTTAACATTTTTTTATCTGAATACAACACCAGAGGCCCACCTTCTCCCAACCGTCTGGAGCCAGTGAGACCATGACCTCCCCAATTTTAGTATGTTATGAGGCTGAAGGTAGTCTGGAGAGGAAGGATATGTGGAAAATGTACCTGGCTATTCAGATATAGTTACCAAACACGACTAAAGCAATTTCAAGTAATAAGTCTTATACCTACACACCACAAACCAGCGTACAAATACAAAAAAATCATACAATATTACTTTTTATCTGAATACAACACAAGAGTCTCAACTGCTTCCAATCGTCTGGAACCAGTGAGACTATGGTAACCCCAATTTTAATATGTTGTGAGGCTGAAGAGGTGGGGAAGGAGATGTGGAAAATGTAACTGGATATTCAGATCTAGACACCAAATACGGTCAAAGCCAATACAAGTATAAGTCTAATACTTATGTACACTACACACCAGCGTAAAAATACCTAAAATCATATAATGTAACTTTTTTTATCCCTAACACGTATACTCGTGGGAGATCCCATGCACTTTTTTATGCTCCGAAAGCGAGAACTTCTTCTTTTCAGAATACGCCATTAAACAGAGCAATTCAACTGCTTAACGATTCTGCATTGAGCATCGACATCTTCAATGTTACCTTTAGAGAGTTCGACGTAAGGGTCGACTGAGACAGGTTTTTCGTTCTCGGCCAAGACCGAGACCGAGAAAAAATTAAAATCTCGGCCGAGACCGAGAATAGATAAATTGAGAAAAAAAAATGAAAATGCTCTATTTTTGCATAATATGGTTTATTTAAGAATGCAATTTTTTTTTTCAAAAAAAAGACAAACATTCCCAGGTTACGAATAACCCAACAATGTTTGAAAATCTCCTACTACCACCACAGAAAGCCGAAAATGTTGCTTGTGTTGTGATGGAGGACTTAGCCAGACGAGGAATCGAACACGTGACGCTCGGGTGGGACCCAAGCGCTATGCCCACTCAACCCCTGACCGGTCAAATAATAATAATTTGTTTTAAATAGTTTTAATAATCAAAATTGAACAACTTTGATTATATATATTATTTGGTTAATATCTTTTAACGTAGGTGGATTCAGTACAATACCGGAGATCAGCCTAAAAAAATGTTTCCCCAAAAATATTTTTCGGCAGGCTTCTAATGTATTAAGATCGAGCATTCCTGTTAAGAACAACGATGGATACAGGAATGGGTAGTATGTATGTAATGGTAGTAAGTATCCCTCATATACAGGAAACGCATAAACCTTTTTTGTACTCTTTCTATTTCTAGGACATGGTTTTGTTCAGGGGGGCCCAAATAATGGAGCAGTATTCTAGGATGCTGCGAACAAGTGCTTCATATGTTCTTCGTATTGCAATTCCATTAGTAAATGATCTGGCATTACGAAGAACAAATCCGAGAATTTTGTTGGCGCGGGAGACAATGTCAGATATGCGGCTAAAAAAGTAGCTGTGACTATGTATCTCAATACACTGGCGGCGGAGGAATATGTCGCTGGGATGCTGACCTGCACAAACCTTACCGCGTGAACCCGATCACACCCGGCGGGGTGACACCCATAGTGGGATCAAATGCTTTTGCTAGATCGAGAAAAATAGCAAGCAAGTGATATTGGCGAGGTTGGCTATTACCGCTGAAGCAACTACTCATAACTTAGCGGTTTGGAGCCATATTGGATTTCCGATTATATTTTGTTATCTTCATGGAACTTACTGTAATCATTTTTTTATCTTAAGGTCTAGGCTTCAGCGTTTTTTTTAAAGTGGAAAACTTCTTTGGAACCGTTGTGATTTGAAACTCGATGAAACGAAAAAGCGACACTAAAGAGAGACAAACTCATTTTTTTTTTTTTTAAAGAAAGACAAACATTCCCGGGTTACGAATAACCCAACAATGTTTGAAAATCTCCTATTACCACCAAAGAAAGCCGAAAATGTTGCTTGTGTTGTGATGGAGGACTTAGCCAGCCGAGGAATTGAACACGCGACGCCCGGATGGGATCCAAGCGCTATGCCCACTCAACCAAAATAATAACCAACTCAACTAAAATTAACCAGTCGAAGAAAAACAATATAGGATTGAGCCTGCGAGCGAATGAGACAGAATAATCGGTAGCTTTGTAGCCTCCCCACTCTTGCTACTTTAGTTTTTTGAAGGTTTCACTTCTACCGCTTGTAAATTGCACACAATTTTTTTTTAATAGTTTTAGATATTGAGCTAAGTAAAGATATCGGTCTGTAGTTATTTACAGATAATTTGTCACCTGCTTAAATGCTTAAATGCTTGTGGAATGCTTAAATTAATTATGTGTTTTAAGAGGTGAGGTGATACATTTTTGGAGGTGCCTATAATTTTTGTTGAAATTTGATTTTTCCCGGTGGAGATGAGATTAGTTAAAAAAATTGTGGTTCAGAGGTAGGAGGGAAGTGAGAAGCGTAATATATGAGAGTAACGACAAGTATGAGTATATTGTTTGCAAAGTCTTTCTCCAATTTAATGTAAATTAAAACATGCTAAATACGATATTTACCTAAGTTACGACATTGGAGAAATATTGGTTGAAATGATCGGATATTTTTTCAGGGTCGGAATTGACAGGTATTAATTATTTGGTCTTCGATATTAATCTTAACAATGGGTGTATCGGTTGTAACAATAGGTACTTGTATTTTCAGTATCTACGGTTTAATTTATATTAATATTTTTTATGATATTATAATTTTTCGGAAAGTCAGTAGGTATCCCAAGAATATTTAGACGGAAATCCTTTAATATTCTCTAAATGGAATCTTCTAGCATTTTTTTAAATCGGAAACCTTTCAAAAATATAATCAGCTAGTAATTGAGTGAACAAATGCATCGGGTTGCATTATGAAGCGTAAATCGCTACACCAAGGAAGGATCAGTTTTGAAAATACTGTAAGCTCCCCGGCCGATCACTTGAGATGCGCCCCCCAAATACCTTGCGCGCTAGTCTTCAGCATAGTGAGCCTAAGGATAAATCGGGCGCTTATTTTATTTTTTTTAAAAGAAAGACAAACATTCCCGGCTTACGAATAACCCAACAATGTTTGAAAATCTCCTACTACCACCACAGAAAGCCGAAAATGTTGCTTGTGTTGTGATGGAGGATTTAGCCAGCCAAGGGACCCAAGCGCTATGCCCACTCAACCACTGACCGGTCTATACAAGGGCGGATTTAGGGGGGGGGGGGGGGGACGTGTCTCCGAGCCCCCCCCAGACTTTATTTTTGTGTTCTGTGGAGTTCCATCACAGTACAGAAAACTGTATTTTTTTAACATTAAATTTTTCTATTGTTTTGACACTTTCATAAACCTTCCTATACATACTTGAACTTGTAGAAATAAACTTGAAGTATGATACTTCAAGTTTATTTCTAACAGTAATTATTGATTTTTTTGCGCGTACACCCCTTGTGCCCCTTGTGCCCCTTGTGCCCTTGTGCCCCCCCCAGAAAAAAATCCTAACAGTAATTGTTGAGCTTTTGCCCGTCCGCCCATTGTGCCCCCCCAGAAAAAAATCCTGGATCCGCCCTTGGGTCTATATACCGGTTTATATTATACTAGTCCCAGCAAGAGATGGTATGTGATGTCATCGTTCAGAGAACGAACGTCGAACACATCCGTACGAGCTGTCGCTGGTACTAGTTTGGTGTAATTGAATCAAATTGAACATTTTATTGTTTTTTACATTGGCTTCACACGGGAGGCCCTGAGGAAAATATTTCTCCTCAGGGCCTATGTCATCTTCGAGGATGCTGTGTGGAGGGTCTGTTTAGGAAAGGAAGGAGAGGAAGTTCTGGGAAGGAAAAGGGTATTAGGAGTGGGTAAGAATCTGCGGGTCAGTGTGTCCAGGAGTGACAGACGTATGAATCCATCCCTCCCACTGCGGTGCAAGGCGATGATCCGAGAGAGTACGGCTGGAGAAGTCAAAGAACTCCCTCAACCATTCTCTCCCGATCCGGCTTTATCCGAAGTTATGAAGAAAATTATTTTCCTCATACATTTTGTATGGAACGAATTCTCATACTTTGAAAGTACTGCAGCAATATTGTGATAAGAATAATATTGAGAAGTGAGTGAATTCCAAAAATTTAAAAACGTCAAATGTCAACGCACTGTTTTTTTCTACTTTTGTTCTTAAACAAATAATGCTACCGCTCTTTCTTACACTAATGTCAACAGTCGAAAATGGGTCAAACGGTGAACATATATCTGCACCCCTCCAAAGGAAAAATACAATAATTATAATAAATCTCCCTCACACATATAAAGAAAATTAAACGCGATTCCCGTAAGTAAGTGGAAAAGTAAGAAAATCACAAAAATTATAAACCCGTACAAAACGCCATCTCTGATACTGACAAAAACAAAACACGGAGAGTTAATAGATAATTGCTTCATTGTGTAATTTTTAACTTAATAAAAAAATTAAATTTAATTCAGCCAATAAGTTAACACAACAGTTATTGATTCTGAGGCGGTACGAAGTTCGCCGGGTGAGCTAGTATAATATGTTACACAAAAAAAACGGAAAACGTTTATCTGTAAAAGGGCGATTCCGCTATAGACGATTCTCGACAGTAATTTTTAAATCGCAGTATTTGTTACTTTTTTGATATCAGTGCAAAGAAGAAGGTCAACATTTAATAATAATTTTTTTTTAATTTTACTTCATATTGAAATTTTTGGCGCGCTTGGAAACATTATCATTCGAAGAATCTGTATATAAACTGCAAAATCACACCGTGCAACACTGGCGCGAAACAGCTGTTACCAATAGTTTGAAGTTATATTTTACTGCTAAACGTGTAGTGACAATATTAGTTTATTCTTATGAGCCGAAAGATGTAATTACTTGTTATTTTTTAAGCAGCATTGACTACAAGAAGTCACTGTTAGATTGTTGCACCCGCGAAACAAAAGATATAAAAGTTTGTGTTTTTCACAGAAATAAAGTGCTAATGTTTTGAAACTTTGTAAAAGTAAGAAGAAATCACAGGCAAACTTGTATAAAATGTTTTTAAGAGCATAATGTTAGCTGAATTGAAATAAACGTTGACTCAAATTGGTTGCACCCGCGATTGTGTTTTAGAATCGCGGGTGCAAATCTTTGACAACTACCCTTATTGTGTGATTTATCATATATTTTATTGTTTTTTATGTCTTCAATAATAATAATTGCTGTGTATTACTAGTGATTTATATTTAATAGGTTTGTTTATATTATATTTAGCTTTTTTATAGAAATTCTATGATTTGGCACGCAGTCTCTCTTAAAAACATCTTCTTTAAATTAAAAAAAAAAAACAGTTAAAAAAAGATGGTCACGTTGGATGATAAATAGGAAGGGCTGAAAAATAAATCAGGCATTCAATCGAAACATTTCTTTCAATCTGAAAACGGCGATAGCATTTCCATGGCGCGAACCTCACTGTCTCGTCTCCAATGCATATTGGTTTTGAAATCTCCGAAAACCACCACTGAAACAGAAAGTGATTGGGTTGATAACAATCTGGAACCTCTTACAAATTACAAAAAATAAAAAAAAATTCTACAAAATAAGAAAAAAAATCAATTTTTTGTTTTGAAAAGGATTGATGGATGTAATATGTTCATAGAATTTTCGGTGAATTTTGACGTAACCGAAAAGAAATAATTAACATAAATCACAAAGAAGTGTACTGATTAGTAATATGCATTGTTGGATTTCTTATTTCGTTCCTCTATCAGTATTTATTGTTGTTTATATACACTTAAACTAGACGGGTTGCACCCGCGATAATTTGATGTTGCACCCGCGATTGTTTGAAAAGCTAATAATTCATTGCTTGTTTTTGTTTTATATTTATTTGTTAATTTTTTTAGTTGATTATTTTAGCGCCTTACGAAATATCAAGGCATAACATAATAAATGTATCATAATTAACAGACTTTTGTGTTTTTGTCTTATGATCTCGAAAGGGTGGGCCAAATTGGTTGCACCCGCGATCGCACTTTGAACCTCCCTCCTGACTATTTAAATATTTCAATAAAACTCTTATAAACTAATAAAAAGTAAACATGTTAAAATGTAGCTCTTCCAATAATAATTCCATTAAAAATGTTTTTCGTTTAATTGTTAAGAAGCTTTATATGCGTCTAAATGTTGCACTCGCGATAATGGAATCACCCAAAACTTTAAAAACATGAAAAAAGTCTAATTAAAATCGAGAGAAAAACACTTTATTTATTTAAAGGCAGAAGTGAAATAGGCAGTGTTTGACCTTACAACCAAATAACAATTTCAAAATGGCAACTTCAGAAAAAAATCTGAGAAGCAAAGGGCAAACGACCGGGACTAGTCTCACATCGGAGTCCCAGGGTATAAATATTGATCTTCTACTGGAAAAGATGGAGATGAAGATGGAAAAAAAACTTGAAGTGTTTAAGCAAGCAATAATAAAAAAAATTGATGATGAAAATCAAGAAAGCAGAAGCACGAGAGACTTTATCAGCCGGCAATATGATGACATCCATCTAAAGATGGAGACCATTATTAAACTGGTTTCGGAAGTAGAATCAATGCGAAAGGAATTAACAGAAAAAGATGGGATAATAAAAGGCCTTGAAGTTAGACTAGCAGAAGTGGAGCAGAGAACGCGTGAAGACACTCTTGAATTTGCTGGAATTTCAGAAAAAGAGGGAGAACAGCCAGCAGAAATAATTAAACGAGTGGTCACAGTGACAGGTGTCGACTTAAAAGGCGATGATATTCTCGATATCAAGAAAATTCCAGACCGACGACCAGGAGTCCCCCCAAAATTCCACGTTAAATTCACTAATCCCCAAAAAAGGCGACAGATTCTACTGAACAGGAAGCTACTCAACCCTACCACAACCCAAGGAAACGGATACCAGAAGATTTTTATTAGCGAAATCCTTGGTGCCTATTTCAAAGATCTTCTGTGGAGGTCGAAGACTAAGGCGAAAGAAATGGGATATAAATATGTCTGGTACAAAGAATGTAAGGTGATGGTTAAAAAAAATGAAAATGACAGAGTAATATATATCAAACACTCTGATGACCTTAAAAAAATTGATTAATTTTCCTATTTGAGAGTCTCACTTTTACCGGTCATTCACTGGGTCGATTCCCCTCAGTTCGGTGAGTCATGTTGTATACTATTATTTTCAAATTGCAACAATAATTCACCTCTACCACTTTCAATGTAAGGTTGTAATCCCCAGTGATGGCTATGGATTAGTGTTTCTCTTATTTAAGGGAATTAAACAATTTATTTTTTTTGTAATATAAATTTTAATATGGCTATTACCATTAATAATACATATGAAGAACTAGGTGATCAAGACAATTTGTTTATAACATCAGATGCAAAAATATGCAAATACGTAACAACCGATTCAAAAAACACTATTATTATGCACCAAAATATTAGGTCAATTAATAAAAACTTTGATGAACTCCAGATACAGCTTAACCACCTTAATATAAAATTTGATGTTATTATTCTTACAGAATGTTGGTTGACAAATATTTACACACCAAAATTTATAACTCACTACTCTTCATTCAACTCATCAATACATGATAGTCAGAACGATGGAGTAGTGGTATACACAAAAAACGACCTAAACTGTGTTGTAACGGAAGTAAACATTATTGACGCGAGCTGTATGCAAATAATGTATAATAATGATACGTGCATTCTAGCAATATATCGCTCTCCATCGATTCGTAATATAACACCTTTTCTTAACAGTCTAAATAGCATACTCTCAAATCTTTCCTACACTAAAAACATAATAATTATGGGAGATTTAAATATCAACATACTTCCAAATAACCCACACCATCAATGCCACGACTATCTGAACATGTTAGAGTTCCATGGATTAATTAGTACCATCAATACACCAACAAGAATAGCTAATGAATCAACATCATGCATTGATCACATTATGGTCAAAACTAATAAACAAAACAAAAGCATTGTTTACAAATCAACAATTACAGATCATTACACAACAATATTTACATTGCAATCCGACACCACAAAAAATAAAAGTAATCAGACAATTATGTACAATAATATTAATTTTGAGAATTTAAAAGATATAATTAAAAGTAAATCTTGGCAAGAGCTCTTCCAAATAAAAAACTCAGATGATGCATGGAGATATTTCGTTGACTATTTGAAAAATGAATTAATTAATAATACTACAATTCTGACAAAACACACTCCAAACAAAATTAAACCTTTAAAATCATGGATAAATTATTCAATCATCAACTGCATTCGTAGAAGAAACGCATTACACAAAAAAGTGAAAGAAAATCCTTACGACATAATATCACTAAACATCTATAAAAGATATAGAAATACATGCGGCGAAGTCATTAGAAAGGCGAAAGAAATCTACTACAGAGACAAAATCCAAGAAAGTAACAATGATCCCAAAAAAATATGGCAAACTCTAAGAGAAGCCACAAATACACAAAACACTAAAGACAAACAGGACATAAGTAAACTTTGTATTGACGGAAAAATTATTGACACCTCAAAAAACCCCAAGCTCGTTGCGTATTATATCAATAATTTTTTTACAAATATTGGTTCAAATCTTGCTTCTCGTCTACCAAATTGTGGGAATGCTCTACCTGCTGAAGCAGAACTTCAATTTCCCAAAGGAAGATTCAATTTTCAAACTGTGTCAAGGGAAGAGATTCTAAAAATAATTAATTCCCTAAAAAACACGTCTTCTGCCGGGGTTGATGGAATATCAACCAAGATTTTGAAAACGCTGGCTACGGAAATTACATTACCTTTAGAATACCTAATTAACCTTAGTATCAGTCAAGGACACTTCCCCTCAAACTTGAAACAAGGTATTGTTATTCCCATACATAAAACAGGTAACAAGACAGACATAAACAATTACAGACCAATATCTATACTGACCACACTATCCAAAGTATTTGAAAAAATCATCAATGCTCAGTTGGTAAAATTTCTGGTGAGCCATAAAGTACTCTCAGAAAATCAATACGGGTTTCAAGAAAACAAGAGTACTTCTGACGCTATTGCCGCCGTAACTGACTTCATTGTGAAAAACCTCGATAAAAGCAAAAAATGTATTTCAATATTTTTAGACCTCTCTAAAGCCTTTGATACAATATCACACAGTAAATTATTAAACAAACTTCAAATAATCGGTATTACAGGCAACGAACTTAACTTTTTTAAGAGCTACCTTGATGACCGCAAGCAACAAGTGAAAATAATGAACACACTTAGCAATCAGTGCTCAACTCACTATGGGATACCTCAAGGTAGCATATTAGGACCATCTTTGTTCCTTTTATATATCAACGACTTATGTAACTTTAACATTCAGGGAAAAATAGTTAGTTTTGCCGATGACACTGTTTTACTATTTGAAGCTGACACTTGGCAAGCTGTTTACAAAAAAGCTGAAACGGATATAAACATTATAAAAAAGTGGTTAGATACAAATACGCTCACATTGAACACTGAGAAAACTAAATATGTCACATCAAGCATAAATATAACAGGTCAACCTCATGATGACGCCTCTATTAGAATACACACATGTTTAAATTCCGATGAATCTTGTCAGTGTCCCTACATTGAGCGCACTACACAGATGAAGTATCTCGGCCTCACAATTGATCCATATCTCAAATGGAATATTCACACTCAAATAATTGCTAACAAAATAAGAAAAACCATGCACTTTTTCAGAACGATACGAAACTTTCTCGACTTAAAACACTTGAAAATGATTTATTTTGCAGTCTGTCAATCCATTATTGAGTATGGTATCATAGCATGGGGAGGCGGTACTGCATCAGCACTGGACCCAATCATAAAGGCACAGAAAACTATTATAAAATTAATTCTTAGACTACCTCTAATTACAGACTCCAACTTAATCTTCAATATTATGAATGTGTTTGACGTTCGGCAGATATATGCAAAAACAATCCTCACTCATCTATACACAAATATACACAAATACTATGAAAAAAGATTAAACACTCGCTGTACTCGAAACAATAACAAATATTTACTACAAATTCCCATAACTCATACTACTTTTGGTCAACGAAGCTTCAGATACCTTGCAACAAGACTTTACAACATTCTTCCAATTAGTATAAAAAAATGTGATTCACAAAAAAATTTCAAAAAAAACATAAAAATTTGGATAAAAAATAATGATAGAGCATTTACCGGTGCACTCACCCAAATTCGAAATTAATATTGAACCAATGCTGTTATTATTGTACCAATGTTATTGTTATTATTAATGCAACCATTCTATTGTGTGATTTTATTCTAATGTAAGTGTAGGTATGTTCACAGTATAATAAATTGACATAAAATTACTGCCTCAACACAGGCTAGCCTAGTGAGGCAGGTTATGAGAAACCTAAATTTATAATTATAAATCTCTATTCTTTAATTACCTACTGTATATACGTATTTTGTTTTTTGATATTAACTTTCGTACATATGCAACTTTTAAACTGTACTTTTACTGTACTTATGATGTACTTTTTGTTTTTGTAGTTATAAATCTTCATTTTTTTTTTGTTCAATAAAGATATATTATTATTATTATTATTTTACTAAACACTTAAAAATACAAAGTATGGTAGTTTATTCACTGTCCTCGTTGGAGACTCGCTTTATATTATATTATAACAATATTAATTTAAGTGTTCGATAATATTTTTTTAGGTTCTTGCATTTATAATATAATACATGATAATGGATTTGTCATAATGTAATTATGTTCCATTTGGTTTATAAACCGAACCGTCTATAATATACAATAATTTTACTCATTTTTCAGGCTGATGAAAGCGAAGCTCCGCTTTTTAATAAATATATTGATGTTATTTTCAGTTTGAGAAATGTACGTAAAAGTAAGTAAATACCTACATACTATATTTATGCTTTTGTAAAACATGCTAGGTGAAACTGATAAAATATAATAAACCATTTTGTTTTTTGAAGAGTTTTATTAAATGTACATTTGTTACTTAAATTAAATTTTTCTTCAAAAAACAAAATGTCTAGAAATTGTTACATAGTTAATGCCCAAGAAATACAAAAAAATATAATAAACCATCCTAAAACATATAAAACATGGTATTGAGCTGTGAACATTGTAAACGACTGATATATTTATTTTTATAAAGAAAAAAAATAAAGCTGGTTAAGATTCATAAATTATAAAAAAAAAATCGAGGGCAGTTAATATGCGGTAGAAGCGAAACTTTACCAAAACAATCTCAACCAATGAAGAACCAAGGAGCCTTTAAAAGTGAGGTCATAATCAAAAGCCGCCAATGAGCGCAGACCAGCGTCATTTCCATTTTATATCTCAACCAATAGGAGCCTTGATAGGAGTTTGATGCTTCGCAGGTGCTGTATACTTCATTTCCCTTTCATCCGAATTCCGAATCATAACGGGGCTATAGAATAGCATGGGGTGAAATTTTTTTTTTGAGAATTTCGAAATCGGCATAGTTGGAAAAGGTGCTCCATATATTAACAATTACAACAAAAATAATAAAAAAAATATATTCACAAAACCTGGACATCGCCAAAGCTTTGTATTTTATCATGTTCACGATTTTATAGCTTATAGCTTATATACGCGAAATAAAACACACATAAAATTTGTATTTGACCATTTATTTTACAGATAATACGTTCATAGATTGGTAGAAAGGAACAAATAGTGGAAATAAAAAATGTACACATATTATTTACCGCATTGAAAAACTTGAAAATTGCAAAAGTTGCTATGAACGGTACTGCATTTTGGTGGCATAAGGTTTCGTGACTATAACCTTGTTTTTATTAAGTCATCTCATCTCAAGGATTCACTGACAGCAGCTGAGGCTTCTGTTACAATTTTCACACATCCCTCTACGCCTTGAGAGAGCAAGGAAAATTATTTACCATGACATCGACAATTATCGTGTGATTGGTAATGGCTTGTCAAATTGTCTCGTCCCTAACAAATTTGATGAGCGGTGACTCGGTTACATTATCCCAATTCATAACACCAATATAATTATCTACCGAAAAATCAAAAAGGCACTTTGAAGGTACGAATAACGTCTGATTGCGTTTTCATTTGCCGGGCTTCCAATATTCTTCTTAACGCCAACTCTCTTAACCATTTTCGGTTGTCGGGTAAGATGGTTAACAATATGTTTGTGATACCCAAAAAACCATCGCGTATTACGCACATAGGTGCGTAAACTGTCGTTAAAAGTTAACAAATTTTCTGATGGTTTTAGGGTAGAAATGTAAAGCCGAAGAATCCGCTTCGTTTTAGTGAGCCACCTGGAATGTACAATTTTACCGTTTTTTTGACAAAGTTTCATTGCGGAATCTGGAATCATCAATTTATCAATCAGTCAATGGTTTTACATATTTTCCATATATACAGCTGAGCTGTACTTAAATCCTGTTCATTTTTCACACTTGCCAAAGAACATTGAATGACTTTAAATTTCAGGATAGGAAGTTGTTCACACTTATTTAAGGATTTTCCTATAATTCCAGTGAAACTTTGCTCGCAAAATGTGTTCGTTTGCGTGTAACTGACAGACAATGCACTGTAAAGGCCGTTTGAGAAGTGATTCAAGACACCAAATCACAACTCTTTTGTAGCCCATATTGACTGTAATTCCATTGCATCCAATTGCAACAAACTATATCGACGAATATTACTCCTATACACAACATGTATCGTTCTGTGAAATTAGCGACGCATCACTATCGAAAGTCACACTTTGCGACAAGTGAAGTTCCAATGGAATGTTTTCTAATACTTTGCTGGAATTGGATGCCCACTTAGCGAGTTGGAATCCTCCTGACTGGAAGAGCTCAATCAACTCACCAGCTGCGCGGATAGCTTCTTGCTCATTTAAAGCAGAGCCAGCGATGTCGTCTACATAAACGTTGCGAATTTTTTTGTGATGTTTTAAAAGCTATTCTGCTATTCGGGACGGAGACAAATCTAACAAATCAAAAATCTTTAAAATCGGTCCAGCCGTTCTTGAGTTATAGATGGTGTAACTAACCCGACTTTGTTTTATATATTAAGAAGATAAGACAAAATCTCTCAAAAGATAATATGAATTAAAAATTACACTTCTCTATGCAATACATTTTCCTCTCCTTTTATACTGGTCGGTATTTCTTGAGGCTCTTCACCGCTCTACAGTAACGAATTCTGTGATTTTGACTTCTCTCGAAAGGGAAATCTTATAATAGGTATTTTAACCTTACTTTAAAATATATTTTTTTATCATTCAGTTTAATTTAGTTTTTATTCTGGTTTGTGTGTTTTATTAAATATTATTTTTATTTTTGCTTCTACATTTATTATTCTTGTTACTACATTATAATATAACATACCAGTATACGACTACCATGATACGGGCGTGAGCCAAGTACCTAGGAGTAAGAATTGTCGAGAGAATTCAAATAAATTCTTATGCAAAATTTATATAAAAAAATATATATTTAACAAAAATATTAAATTAACAATGTCGTAGGTAGGTACATTTTTATTCCATTATGTAACATGATTTCATTTCATGTTCCTAACAGAATCACAAGAACTAAAGATATCTTTCGAACCTACCTAACCTACTTAACTACTAATATAACGTACCATGGCTAACCTACCATATATTACGCATACAAAGCTTAAGTAACAATATTTATACAGAAGTTGCAGATATTTTCAATAACACCGGAAGAACTTTAAAAAAAGCATTACTTATATTTTTTGAAAAGAGTTATTACCTTACATTTTGTTGTATATATCCTGATTGTAAATGTTAGTTATTTTAATTGTTTTGCAATTCTTTTTTGTAAAAAAATATTGTTTGTCAATCGGGGTGCTGCGCTGCGCCTCCCCAACCACCGTGAACCGTCGCCGTCGGATGGTACGGGCCGCTCTGCCCTCCGTACCAGGAGCTATCGCGTACATCTTTACCGGCGCTAGCAGTCAAACAAGCGACTTCCTTCTCCAGCAGCAGATCGTAGATTCCCCGATTAGCCGCCAAACTGTTGACATGGCTCGCTACGCCAAAATCCCTTACAAACCTAACAAAAGTGACGAAACTAGCTCAAACAGCGACAAGTATACGAACAGTGAACTCCGCGAAGATGTTGTTTTAAACAACTTGAAGGCAGTCGCGAAGATTCTCAAGATTTTCTCCGAATTTCAAGAAGATGGAGAAGCGGATATAAAACGATACGTAAAGGGAAGAGTGGAGTCGGAAGATCATTCGGGAACTTATGTCATCACAGAAGAGCACACTCCTCTCGAGGAGTACCTTCGTTCCGATGAGTTTTCAAACAAGCCGAGCCTCGAGATATTCGAGACGTCATCCTCGTTCCCCTTTATCGCTGAATTCCTCAACACAATTCAGCGGAAATACGAACAATTCAGTGATAGTGCCAAAAGACCATTCGAAGCCTTCTGGATTGATTTAAGGGACTTAAGCAAATCCGGAGAAATCGAAATTAAACAGCAATTTGATTTAGCTTATTCCATGCAGCCTCAATTTCAGGATTACAGGCTTAACAAGGCGACTCAGTGCGACGGGAAATTAATTTCTCATTCCGTTTTATCGGAATCTATCCCTTCAAGCGATGAACAAAGATTAAAGCAAATAAAAAGTTGTGCAGAAAATGTGGTAGATGAAATATTAAATGAGGCTTCTTTACTTGCCGCTACATTTCGAAATACTTTAAATAAATCGAACATTCCCCATGACGGAAAAAATTATCCTCAAGACAAAATGGTAATAACTGATGGAGTTCTTGGTAAAAAATTTTTTTTTGATTTTCCGATGCAATGCGCGCTTCGTGTTGACTGCGGCTCGCACTCGGTGCATGAGAAATCTTATTCATTCCCTACCACTCCTTATAAGTGCTGCATCCAAAGAAATGTAGCGGAGAGTGTGGATTTTGTGAATGCTAGGTCATTGGAAGCAAGTGTAAGTGGGAACTTTAGGCAGGCAGAAAGTGAAGTCCCGAAGACTGCGGCCGGTAGAGGGGAAGGGAAGGAGGCCAGCCGCGCACCGCCGGCCGCGCACTCCGAGCCCGCGCCCGCGCACTCCGCGGCCTGCACTCGCCGCGCACAGAGCCTCGCGCTGTTTACTCCCCGTGACACGCGCAACATGAGGAACATTGACGAGCTCGGAGATTCGAACTGTCATCACGCGCAACGTGATATCGCGCAGGGCCCGGACCCTACAACAGTCATACAAAGTGTTCAGCCAGTTCAGTGCCTCGAGGGTGAGATAAAACTCCCCGAAGTTACGATGGATAATTTGTGTAGTGATGTGAAAAAAATTACTAATGGATCAAAATCCTTAGATTTTTTTAAAAGTGACGAATTCAATGCTATCGAACCCGTGAAAGTGAGTGAAGTGAATGAGAGTGCATACATTCCTAGTGCTTTTGCGCGTAGAAATAAAATGAACGGCGACAATATCTCCAACGGTCTTCCGGATCTTATAGACGAAAAGGAAAGTAGCAAAATCATCGACAGAGAATCCTCGCGCGAAAATATCTCCGGAAAACGCACCCCCGAAAAGTTGTTCGTCGAGTTTGAAAAAGTAGTTGGCGGGGAAAAGTTACGGGAAGTTAGCGCGACTGCGCGCAGACTCGTGGGCAAGTGGAGGGACGCGCGCCGGCGATCAATCCGTCGGGCCGCCCCCCGCGCGCGCGCCGCGCCGGCCCTGCGCCCCGCTCGCCCCAGTTGCGTGCTGCTGAGGGTTGTGCCGGCTGGTCCGTGCCTTCTGCTGGAGGTCTCTACGCCCGACTCCACCACCACACAAACTTTTGAAAACAAATTATTCTCGTTGCATGACTTTTGTACCTGCACGCATCGGACAGCCCACGCCTCCTGCGGCTCGCCAGACGTTTGTTTCGAGAGGATTAACCAACAATCCAAGTTTCAAAAACTTGCGCACATTAGCGCCGACGAGTCTGTACCGAAAAACGAAAGTGAAATTTACTCGCGAGTCCCTTACCACGAGGAAAAGTTTCATGAATCAAAGTCACTTTTAAATTTAAATTTTGATCAGTTAAAAAAAGTTAAAGAAGTTTCCGGTGGTTTTGACAGCATCCCCAGTTTGGATTACAAACAAGTTGACAGCAAAGTTTCACCCGTCGCGGAGCCTGGTAAAGTACCCGAATCTTATAAGCATCTTAAAGATCTTTGTGAATCGAACCAAACTGAATATTATATTCCTGTAAAGAATGAGAGTTTGTCTGATGAAAGCTTGAAAGTATCGGATAAAAATTGTGTTTGTTCTTGCCATTCTGATAAAAGAGTTTTGGACAGCCCCGCTAATTTGCTGTCACCTTGCCCCACTGATAACATTTTATCAATTGTCAAAGAACCTTTCCTCCAATCTCCCGAAACAGTTTCTGCTCATAATTCCGAAAGAAGTGAATTTTCAGATTTTCTCAGTAGCAAAGTTCTCAACAGTTTTGAAATCAGTTCTAGACTAAAAAGATTGGAAGAAAAATTAAAGAACTCTGTTGAATCAAATTATCTTAACTCTCCCGTGGAGGACTCAAGTTATTTCGAAGAACACACATTCCAAACAGACACTCACCACTTCTTTAATAAAGAAACAAATAAATTCAACAACAATAATTACTTGGATAACTTTGGAAAAATAAATCGTGACCTCAACATAAGTGAATATTGCACCGAGTCTTTGGACAGTGATAACGCTACCGAGTGTCCAACTAAGAAACTGTTCCGTGACGGTAAGAACTGTTTTGAAGAAGAAAACTGTGAACTCACAGACAGCGGTGACAAACTAGAAGTCGATACGGACTTGTGCAGTGACGACGAAACAGGAGAACTCGAGGAATTTGAGCGCCAAGAGCGTTGGGCATCCAACGAGGAGTACTTCGCAGCCAACGCGGACCTCTTCGCCGGCAGCTCTTGCCAGTTTACAGCCAGTGACATCTCTCGGCTCGAGTTGGGCAGCGCGGCCTCCGAAGAACGCCTGAAATGTTACGACGAACTCTGGGATAGTTCAGAGTCTGTGTCTAGCGTGGACGAGGAAACGGCGGCCAACACGCACGCTAACGGCAACATGAGGGGCGAGCAGCCCGCGCGGCCTGATCGGCGCCACAACAAGGACGCTAACAACCTCAAGTCGTTGCTCAAAAAAGCTTCCAGGAAAGGGAAGAAAAATCGCGTTATCTTCAACGAGAACAAGAACGAGTTCTTTGAGGCGGATTACATAATACTGATCCGTGAAGAGTGTCAGTACGATGAAGAAAGTGACGAGGGGGTGTGCACATGCAGCCAGCACGAGATGGTGCGGCTGTGCTGCTCGCAGGAGGAGGGTGAGCCGACGCTGAGCCCTCCCGAGGGCTACAAGGATCCGGGCCTGTTCCGACCTGACGGCAGCCTCCGCGAGCAGGGTCTGCTGGCGGGGCCGGGCGGGCTGCTGGTCGCGGAGGCCGGCGGGCCCGTCTTCTCCCCGCAGCACCTGCGCCAGCTGCAGCTCATCCAGCGCTTGCAGCAGGAGCAGTTGCGCCGCGCGAGACAGGCTCTACAAGGTGAGTTACCTTTAGATTGTCACCTCACACTGTTGCTGTTGCCTGTGCCACCATCCTGGCCCACTCCTCTCTTACCTAACTTCAACCTCTTTTTTAACACCTTGATATCGCGACGGTCTCGCGGATATTCGCGATCGCTTGAGACACATTATAGTCTGGTCGTCTGGTGCCATCTTGGCCGAAGTCTGGTACATATACATTCATTATTCATCTACGTTTAATAACATTCCTTTAACTATTCATCAGAGTATTAGAGTAATCACCAAGCCCTTACTAAATTTAAAAAAAAATCATCCTGTGTGCTAAAAATGTTTTAAAATGTTTTTAATTGTATATATTTTTTATTATATTCACAGTGATAAAGAAAACAAATCGCAATAGCTATTCCTCTTCATAAAGAGCTAGGTTGTTGTGTGTCGAAAACTGGTGATGGAATTTAAGCTCAAATGATAAAAAAAAAATAATTATAATAATAATCATCGTAGAAACTAAACAAGAAAAAAAGTAAATTTTATCGAAAACAGAAAGAAAAGAGAATTAAAAAAATAATAACAACAATGGACTCACAGTAGTTGATGGTAATTATTAGTGACCGACCGAAGGTTCGGTTTCGGTTTCGGGAAAAAAATCTAGTTTAGGCAATAGATTTTTAACATGTCTAAAAACGTTTCGGTTTCGGCCGAAACTGAGACAGCTACCGAAGATTCGGTTTCGGTAGTACCCTGTTTCAGTCGGACACTAGTAATCATTCAATTAAGCTGAGATTCATTAATATCTTCGATGATTCTTAGATTTACAGAAAGGTTAGTTAAAATACGTCATTCTTAGTTTGAGATTGGGATTGGTATTGGATTGAATATGCTTGGTATGAATTTTTGTGTTTTTGATATTTTTCTGATCTTTCTGAAAAATTATATAACACTTTTTTATTTAAAAAAATTGCATAATTGAATATTTTTTATATAATCTGCCTATTTTAGGGACATTTAATATTGTAAAAAGGGTTTCATTAATATTTTTAATATATATTAATTACCTTATCAATCTTAGAATTACTGTGATTTTAAAATATTGTAGAATATTCCTCCCCAACAAATAATATTTTCCAGGCATTTAAAATACACACATTAAAAAAGTAGATTTTCAACTGTTTCTTCAAAATATCTTTAAAATCTTTACTTGTTCCCATTGCTCCTTCCGGCTTTTTTATATGAAAACCGCACAAGAGTCCCAACTACTGAAGGTAAGGGGAGGTGAAGGTGATGGGAAGAGGAAGGTGGGAATGTTCCTGGATAATCAAATCTGATCATCAAACCTTTTCAAGCAACAATTAGATTCTGAACGGTAGTCTTACCCTCTGGAACGTGCTGCCAATATTTGTATTATTTTTAACTAGCTCACCCGGCCACTGTTGCTGTGGTTAACGAAACACAACACCATCTACTGGATGGTTACCCAACCTTTATAACCACGATAAATTAACGCGCACCGCCATCTGTTAATTTGCATACAAATCTAATCCACACCGCCCGCTAGCCAACCCGCTCGTTCACCACATACATACATTCTCCTTTATATTTCAATCAATTTACCCAAAACCTTAACAAATTCTCCTCAATCTTCTACTAAACTACTAAACCACTACAATTCTACTAAACCTTTCTCATGAATCACTCTATCTATTGGTGAATCAAATAAAATTTACAACCGCGACCTTCGGATTGCTAGTCGAGTATCGGTGACCGGCCAACTCAGAATGAAACCAACTCGGAACCACCTCAGGAAGGTCATGAAGAGTGATGATAAAAAAATATTAAAAAATTGGTTAAATAGGTTACGTTAGGTTAGGGTTAACGGCTATTTTAAAATTATTTTTTTCATAGCTTTTAATGACTTTTCAAAGAGTTGTTGAGTTGACTTTATTCTGAGTTGGCATGGAACCTCGAGAATCATACGAGATTTTGCAAAGATTGAAGAAGATATAATTTCATATTCCGGATTTTAATTAAAATTAAGATTAGCGGTATCCACTCACCGAACACGCAAAGTACAGTTTCAGTAGGATTAGGCAGAGGACAGAGTTCCAATCACCGTTTTAATAAAATCGTTTTTTAATCAAAAACAAGCATTCCGTTCTAATATTCGTAATATTCCTTTTAGATTTTCCCAACCTTGTAATAACAGGGTGTCAACTTTTTTGGTTTATAATTTTTATTCTTGGTTTTTTGTTGGAAGTTCAGTAAATCAGTACGTCTTTACTATTCCATTTTGAATTGTATTCAAGTTATGTATATATGTACTTAGATGAAGCATATCCCCATCCTATAATTTCATATTCTATTTAAGAATGACATAAAGCGCAGTAGACTTTTTTTATATCCTGTTATTTAACACTTTTCTTAGATTTTTAAAGAAATTTAAAAAGCTTTTAGGTTTTTCCGTAGGCCCCATCTAAGATTTTCATCAATCCGAGTATAAGTAACTAAATATCCGAAGTAACTCCGAAATATTTAGTGCTTTGTGATTGTTCTTTAACTGGGAAGTGATATTCAACATTATTTCTTGGAAGGCATGTAATTTTAGTTCTAAGGAGGAGAGGAAGTTCTGAGAAGAAAAAATGTATGAGGGATAGGTAGGAATTAGTACTGGGCGTTGACGATAATTCTATCCAACGCCAACGTCGTTATCGTTGGCAATTTTCAACTGTTGAAAATAGCTATTGAAAATAACGTCGACGGTGACGCAACTATAATAGGAGATCGACACGATACTAACAAAAAATATATCAAAATCGTATTAAGGAATCCCTTTTAACGGGTGGTTCCCCGAATCATTGATGTATTATTAATTATTATTATCTCTATGCCCCACGCCCCACACACGTAATAATAATCCTATAATAACGTTGAAAGTTGAAACTGTTGGAAGACGTTGGTTTCGGTGTTGAAAATATTATCCTGTTGAAGATATATTTTGCTTGTCACTGATAAATTCGCTTGTTGCTTGGCGCTACGTATAGGCCGTATTGGACTGGAAAATAAAAAAAGCGCAGTAGGTACGTATATTACCAAAAGACCATGTCTAATTGGGTATAATATCGTTCACGAAGTGTGATCTCTTGACCCTTTTGACTTATCATTCCAACACTGTTGAAAACAATAGGTTCAAAACGTCACTGTTAGGCGACCGGCGTTGATAATTATCAATAGGTTATTTTTTGCTTGTCGTTGATAAATTTGATTGTTCCCTGGCGCTGCTTATCGGCCGTATTGGATGGGAAAATAAAATAAAACGTGCAGTAGGTATGTACATTACCAAAAGACCTTGTGTAATTGGGTATAATATCGTTCATGAAGTGTGATCTCTTGACCCTTTTGACTTAATCATTCCAACACCGTTGAAAACAATAGGTACAAAACATAAGGAAAATAAGAAAAACGTGCATTAGGTACGTACATAACCAAAAGACCATTTAAAATATCGAGTAATGTTGTTCACGAAGTACAAACTCTTAACCCTTTTTATTTATCAGGCAGTTGAATCGTTGACTGCGTTGAATAATATTCGCATGTAGGTATTATATTTCAACTGTTGGCGCTAATTATTTTCAACAGCGTTGGACGTTGAAATAATATAACTATTATTTCCAACGGCTAGTTATATTTTAATACAGTACTAGTAGGAATATGGGGGTCAATGTCCAAAGATTCGCAGAGTATGAATCCATCACTCCAATTGCGGTGCAAGGTGATAGGTTGAGAGAGTCCGGCTGGAGAAGTCAAAAAGCTTCCCTCAACCAGTCTCTCTCGATCCGGCCCACTACACAGCAGGTGGGCAGACGCATCTGCCTCGAAGTCCCGGACAAACCACACCCCATGAACCCATGCACCTCTGCCAGGAATAAGTCACCAAACGCAGCGAACCACTTAGGGTGACCTGTGGCAGAGTTGTTGGTTATCCAATAAATCATCAGCGAAACTGAGTTCCTTTAATGGTAAAGTTAATGATACCATTTATGCAGACAATAAATATAATCGGTCTCAGTGCACTTCCTTGGGGGACGCCATAGTTTAATGGCAATACTTTTAATGATGGGTCTTTTCCGTAATATCTTTGATGTGTAATTTGCTGCTTTTACTGTAATGGTGTTTTGATTTCTTATTTGATGTGGGTGATTTGAAGTAGTGATGAACATGAAAATAATAAATACGGCGTTATATCCTCCTATTTTAATAGTTCTGGCTGGACACCGCGGTAAATAATTAGTTGCATAAATACTACCAATGGCGTACGAGGCTGTGCATAATGTCTTTAACTAGGTCTCATGTTTATTATGGTTATGAGATTGTAATTAATTAGGAGAGCTTTCAAATGTGGGACGTGTCTCGGACAGCCTAATCAGTAAAACCATGTATGATCGTATGAGAAATGTGGAGATCCGCAAAGAATGCAAGACTGATGTAAGCGTAATTAAAGATTGAGAAAGGGATACGTGTCACATGGTTTGGACATGTAGAGAAATGACTGAAGAAAGGAGTGAAAGAATAATATAAGACACAAATGTGAATGATAGAAGAAGTCGGAGACGACCGAGGAAGACATGGCCCGATCAAGTGAATAAGATATTTCAGTCGGGCCATGTCAAGAGCCAGAATAATAGAAGAGCATATATTAGAGGATATATGAATGTGAATGAGACAAGGAGTTAACGCCAAGATCGTTTGGCGGTCCGTCGTATCTGCCTATCCCTACCAAATACATTAAAATTTCCCAACTAGGTACCAGCCAAATCATTGTTGCATTAGTAGTTTTTTTAAGTGAAAACTTCTTTAGCACCGTTGTGATTTGAAAATCGATGAAACGGAAACGAACGACACTAAAACGAGACAAAGACATAGATCTAGAGGATTTAGCCTCTGAGAGAATGAGATAGTCTATGAGATAGAGACTAATCGGTGTCCTCTTTGTATGGTGCTTCGTAGCCTATCGGCCTTCTCTTTGAGCGATGCTTCGTGGAATAAAATGTAAAATAATTTTTAAACTTGAAACAATATCATAATACATAAAGCCTACAATTATCCTACTCCTGATACTCTGCATTCGTCTCATTCTCTCGAAGCTTAGTTCTCTGAAGGTTTCACTTCTACCGCGTGTGACTGCACACTCTGATTTAAAAAAAATTCATTGCGTTATTACTTATTACACAATTTGAGGATTTTTCGACTATCACTCTAAGCACATGCCCGTTACCCGGGTTGTGGTTGATAATAATGAATACAACAATTTTATCTCGACCACTTTGCATTTTGTGTGACAGTAAATTTGTTTGCGTGTTCCGGGTCCGGTCACTCTTTCACGGATCTGCGCTAGTATTCGATAAAATTCATTAAGTAGGCGACAGCGATAGCATGTAATACACTTTTCCACAACTTGTAATATGCGCATACTTGGCAGCTTACCTATTCCTACATTCAGGTCCGTTGCGCAACTAACTTCTAGCGACCTCGATTCATTGACAACTGAAACTGGAATCTTGTAGCTCGGGTCGGTCGAACAATTGGCCATTTCGTATTGTTACCTGACGCTTGGTACAACCTACGACATACAATACCTACACCTGAACACTTGAGCTAACTCGATGCGAACACGATACAATCCCCTTGTTACACGACAGTACATACCAAAGATATGGATACATTAAAACAAATGGTGACCCCTTAGGCGAATTTTGGAGATATTCTTAACAAACAACCAACAACCATAAAGTCTCTTTGAGAGATATACGGTTCCATGGCAGTAGATCACTAAACAGTTGACTCCCCGGCATTTTTTGTTTGTTTTTCATTTACTAGATTCTTATGTACCTTGAAGTGATTAATCATTTAAATTTAGTGAATTAAAAGTTAATGTTCTTTATATTTTATTTTATTTTAATTTAATTTTTTTATTTTTTTTATTTTGCAGAAACAAACAGTACATTATTACATAATGGAAAATATTTACAAAGTTATAGAATTAATACAATAATTGGTACCAATGACATGTCGCTGTTATATACTTATATTTTTGTGAGATAAAAAATACATTATACCTAAATTAAGTTAGTAACTTATTGAAGGAGAGGGGTGTGTGAGAGTGTTTGTATGTGTGTAAGGGTGCGTGTGAGGGTGTGGATGTGTGTGTTATGTGTGCGAATTCAGTGTGCTAAAAATGTTTTTCTTAAATAGAGGGAGGGAATCAAAAAACATATCGGTATTTGTGGTTTTTTGAATTGAGTTGAAACTTTGAAGGATGCGGGAAATGGGGGAGTTGGCTGCAGCGTTCGTATTATTACTGGTTGTGTAAAAAAGGTTGGTGTGGCGAGTTCTTTTAGATGGGATGTTAAAATTTATTTGGGATAGAAGTTCTGGGCAGTCTATTTCGTTATGTATAATTTTATGGAGAAATGTCATGTCAGTTACCGTTCGCCTGGATTTCAGGGATTGGAGAGCGCAGATGTAATTATTGTTGTATTTATAACCGAGATACTTAATAAATTTATTTTGTATGCGCTCTATGTTATTGACGTATTGGGTGTATTTGGGATTCCAGACAGGCGATGCAAATTCCAGTGTACTTCTGACTAGTGAGGAGTAAAGCATTACTAGAGTATGTGGATTTCTAAATAATTTACTCAGTCGTAGTATAAAACCCAACATTTTGTAAGATCTATCAGTGATTGAATCAATGTGCGTATATAAATAGAACGGCGTCATTTGTGCCTCGCAAATATTTATTTTAAAATGTTACCTGGCTATTATAGACTTAGAGGTCTTGTGTTTGGTCGGTAGGGAAAAATTGTTATCTAAATACCCTACTAAAATTGCATGTGCCCCCCCGGCATACTTATATACAATGCGCATTCGGTTTAGGGAAACACTGTATACCTACTTACAAAAAACATCACTAATTTTACCCGAAGGAGAGGATGTACGGCCGAGTAACAAAAGCATGAAACACATTATTACTCAAAATGCATCAAGGATAAAACTACTACTGTTATAAACAAGCGTATAAGTACAAACAATCGACAATATACATACATTCGTTTGATATCCATACCAACTTATTATTAAAGGTATTTTTAAGTCGATTTTAGGTCTGAAATTGGTAAATATTGCACAAAAGACAGCATGGAGCCAAAATGTCCCTCTTTATTTATTTTGCATTTCTTTCTTCCACGATGGATCTCTTATTAAATTTATCAATCACACACTACCATTCACTACCATCAAATTTTCATTCTCACATGTTCTCTCTGAGCACACCACGCTAGATCAAGGCCGCCAGTATAGAATGCCAGCCTGACACCACGATCTTTGAATTTTATAAGCGGCTATTCAAATTTGCACCCAATTTATTTTTTATTGTGATTTTCTAAATTAATAAAAACAGTTTATTTCTAAACAAGTTCTGCTGTGTAATTATTATTACGCGTGACAGCTATTTCGCCTTCTGAAGGCATTATCAAACTGTCAACTGTTTTACGCACCAAAAAATATAAAAATATAGAAATTGAAATGGAGTTCTACAAATTAAACTTGATAACAATAAATACTGTAAAATATCTCAATATAATATCAGCTAAACCATAGTTTAAATAATTGTATATTTAGTGTGCCGAATTATCACGGTAATTTATTTTGTTTGAGATGTATGAAACCTTAAGAAAAGTAACAACTTATTGGATAACCAACACCTTTGCCAAAAGTCACCCCAAGTGGTTCGCTACATTTGGAAGGGGTGCCGGCTTCCATCTATTATTTGGATCTAGCGACGGATGACCTGGACACACTGAACCCTAGATTCCTACCCACTCCCTTACCTTTTTCCTTCCCAGAACTTCCTCTCCTTAAAAAACCCTCCACACAGCATCCCCAAAGATGGCATAGGCCCTAAGGGAAATTATTTTTCAAGCGGGCCTCCTGTGTGGAGCTAATGTAATGTAATGTGTGGAGGCTACGAAGCACCGCACAAAGAGGAGATCGATTATTATCTCATTATCTCACAGGCTAAATCCTACAGATATAGGTGTTTGTATATTTTTAGCGTCGCTTTTTCATTTCATCGAGTTTCAAATCACACTGGTGCTAAAGGAGTTTTCACTTCAATAAAGGTTTTTCAAGTGCCTAGCACAGGGATGGCGAACCTCTACGTATCAACGTGCCATTTTTCTAAAGAAATGTGTAATGAATTCGTACTATCAAATAATTTTTCCTTTGGGGAGGGGGGGGGGGGGGGTTAAGCCAGTTATTACCAACGTCAGACGAAAACAAAACAAATCGTTGTCGTGGAAACGATGTTGACCCTCTTGAAAAAGATTTACTATGCCGAGCAATGACATTTGCAGCCGCGTAACTTAACGCGCTCTTTTGACAATTTTTGCCAACATATTTAATCATAGATGTTGACTGTTTATTTCTTTTTCACTTTTTGTTTTTTTTTGCTGAACTAATCATATTAAATAACATTTAAATCATAGAAAAAACTCAAATAAACTTTAAAATACAATTATGTCAACGAAATTCACCATTACGATATGCACAAAGAAATTATGCGTCATTAATTAGCAATAGAAACTCGCGATGTAGATTGTAGGTACGAAAACAAACGAGTGAGCGCCGCGTTTCCCTCCGCCACCCCGTGCACCGCACCGTACCTCGCGTATCGCAGCCCGCGCACCGCACCCGAACATTCTGTAGCGTAGGGTTCACTCGGGTTCGCTCGTTCACCTACTATATATACACTTCACACATTTTTTTGTAGTGCATAATAAATTTTGTGAACACTGATCAGTGACGTGCCCAAAATATTGTGTCGCGTGCCAAATGGCACGCGTGCCATTGGTTCGCCATCCCTGATCTAGCATGAATATCAGTAAATAAATGAATAGTAATATGTATTCATTAAAGGTTTTTTTAAGTGTCTAGCATGAATACCAGTAAATGAATGAATAGTAATATATAAATAAACATCCATAAAGTTATGTTATTTTAGAATAATATCAACCGCTACCTTGACCGTTATGAACCCAGTGTCTGGCGCTATAAATGGCGCTAGGGGCCATTCAAGTATTACATAAGCTCTACGGGGGGTGAGGGGGGGGGAGGGTCTTTGCTTTGCTTATTTTTGATGACATGGGGGGTGGGGGAGTCTGGATGGTGATTACGTCAGAAGTATAAATATTTTTTTTTACTTTTTCGGCTTTTCTACAAAATTTAGTCGATTTTGGTTTGAACACATATGGCAACCCTACGTGTCCTTATTATGTTATTCCCGAAAATAATGGATATGTTTACTCGCTTAGAAACGAGATTGAGAATTACAGCGCTCTATTCAGATGTCTAAATTTCTGCCTCCAATCTATTGTTTCGTTTCTGTTTCTGTTCTGTTTGTTAATAATGCTTGTTTTACCATTGATCCACTTTTGGTTTAAAATGTTTAAAATGTCGTTTCAAATAGACAACTCTAAGTTATAACAAAAATTATTCGAATGTTTGAAAAAATCTGAAAGTCCTCTTTTCCAAGCCTATTCCTTATTTCTAGAGTTATAACTGTTGCTCATGAATCAATAAAGAAACCAGAACACATTGAATGCATGCGTAATGTTTACGTAAGCATGGGAGGGAAGGGGGTAAGAGCGTTGCTTTTGCTGACGAGAGGGAGTGGGAGTTAATGATTGCAAAAATTCTGCTTACTTAATATTTGAACGGCCCCTTATATACGAAATTAGTGTACATAGGTATTTTAAATTAAAGTATGCGTGTACACCCCAATAAGATTCCAGTTCTGTCATAGAGACCGCCAGTCGGGCGTTACACCCACTGGGCTACCGACCACATCTCAACGTCATAACTTCGTGACTGAAAGTCTATTCACACACTTAAACTGGTTTTTCTTTCCGTTTCATTGGTCATTCTAAATATAATATACATTTCAATTTCACTTCACACCGAGCAATCTGGAGTTATCCACGCATCGACTACTTTCCACCGGAGACACCGACTGACATTTCTGCCATCCGGGTATCTCTCCCAGCCATTCTGAAGAGATATACCACAAGAAAAGTATGTTGTAGGCGTGTAAGCTCACTTTTCTTTACTATTTATTTTATTTTGTTGATAACGTACACATACAAGGGTTAACTTAAAAAAATTACAAAGAAATATCAAAGATAATAACGGATGAGAAACATGATTTCACGGCCCCATATTCAACAAATTGTCAAATATTAATTTGAAAACATTAGGATTTATAGAACAATTAATAGCTTTGAATGGTTACAAACCATAAAACTGTTGTACATATCCCGTGTTAGAAGCTTACCTGAACATAACTCCATAGTTCTGTCGCCCTTATAATAATATACAGATTGTTTAAAATTAAAATTTAAAAAAAAACTTTTTGAAGTGAAATATAGCACCGCTGTGATTTGGATTTCGGATGAAACGGAAATGAAAATTAGTGCACCTGCGACGCATCAACTGCGATCATCGCTTTAAAAAGACTCCTATTGGTTGGGATATGAAACGGAAATTACGCTGGTATGCGCTCATTGGTCGCTTTGATTATGACGACACTTTTCAAGTATTGGGTTGAGATTGTTTTGGTAAAGTTTTGCTTTTACCGCGTGTAAACTGCACTTGATTTTTATTTTTATTTTGATTCAACCATTTACATTTCACAGTATAATCCAGTAATGTTTTTTTTGTGCATTATAGATATAATCTTATTACAATACACACAAGATATACATAACTTTAAACGAGAAAGAAAAAAATTAAATTATTATAATACATATTTTAGAGTTCTTGCCTAACCTACCTTCAAGACTAATGTTGAAAATGTCAAGGGATCTAGAGATATCATTTAGCAGCACCATACCTCTTTTCATGCTGTGCTGGGCCAAAACGTCTGTTCTGCCATGTGGGATACAGAGCAAGTCGTGGTGGCGACCCTGGCAGTAGTTGTTCGGTATGAACAATTTATAGCATTCTAAGAGGTATGGGCTGACAATGTAATAGTTTATAATTTTGAAAGCTGTTACTGTTAAGGTCCCATTCCTTCTAGATTGGAGACTTTCGAAGCGCGTTTCAGATAGTAAATCAAGATGACGCATAAATCGCGGGTATTCACCATGCGTTCTCGTATAAAGATAAGAAAAAAATTTCGGATTTGTTCCAATAAATTTATGTATTTTTTCTGGTATGGGGCGCAAACAGCAGAAGCGTATTTTAATTTTGATCGTAGGTATAATGAAGCTGAACATCGATGTCATTGTTTCGGGCTTGGAAAATTGTTTACTTATTCTTCTTAGGCTCTTTTTCAAAAATCTTGGAAACTGTAATGAAGAAGCAAATTGTTCCATTTCTTGAACAAAACAAATTACTATCACCATCCCAATATGATTTTAGAGAAAATCTGAGCACCAATGATGCCATAGAAAATCTAACAAGCATGGCCATAAAAAAACATAGATGATGGGAAAAAATGTTTAGCTTTATTCATAGATCTTCAAAAAGCTTTTGACACAATAGACCATAAAATATTACTAACTGAACTAAAAAAAATAGGAATGGCCGAATCAACAATGAACTTATTGGAGTCATATGTAACAGGGCGAGAACAACAAGTACAAATTGGTAAACAAAAGAGCAAACTTTTATCTTTAAACTATGGCATTTCTCAAGGAAATGTACTGGGACCGATTCTGTTCATTATCTTCATCAACGATTTAACTAACCTTACCATTAAAGGAAACATAATCAGTTTTTCTGATGATACTGTTTTATTATTTCAAGAAGAAAAATGGACTGCTACATTTAACGAGGCTGAAAAAGGGCTTAGTGCACTTCAAAATTGGCTTAAAATCAACTCGCTTACCCTTAATATAAGCAAAACAAAATATATAATATTTTCAATGAACTTAAGGGGCCAACCAATAAAATCACTAGAACTAAAATTACACGAATGCCATGGAAGTAGTATACAATGTTTCTGCCCCGTCATCGAAAAAACACAAAACATAAAATATCTCGGAGTAATAATTGACGAAAATCTTAGATGGGACCTACACCTCAAAGGTATTACGGAAAAACTCACAAGCCTTATAAAATCTAAGAAACGTGTTAAATAAAAAGGATATGAAAAAGGTCTACTATTCGTTATGTCATTCTCGAATTGAATATGGAATCATAGGATGGGGATCTGCTGCAAATACGTACCTACACAGCCATTCAAAAAGGAATCATAAAGACCATATTGAAAGTACCAATTAGAACGCCTTTGAAAAATTCGAAATTGAAATTTTCAATAACTTTGACGTACCAAATGTACAACAAATATATGCCAAAAATATATTATTGAAGCTCTTCAAAAATAATGAATCCTCTACTAGATGCATAACACTAGATCGAATAAAAATGATATAAAAAATATTCCAAGTTATAAAACCACATTTGGACAATGAAACTATACATACTTTGCAACAAAACTCCATAACATCCTTCCCTAAGACATAAAACTAATAAAAAATCCAATTGAATACAAATCAAGAATAAAAATATGGCTTAAAGAGGTCAATGAGAAAACCCTAGCGAAGACGCTAAAAACGACATAGAAGACAAATGAACTATAGTCCGCCTCGGCACAAGACCCCCTAGTGAGGAGGACTAAGAAATACAATATTTTATACTTAATTTCCACATTACATTTTGTATGTAAAAACATTTTATATAGTTGCTATAATAATAAAATAAAAATAATAAATAAACAAATCCAAGAAGTTTGTAACACGATGATACCAACCCTACTGTATGATCTGAAAAGTAAGTAAAAAAGTAAGCCTCACTGGGTGGGTTACCCGTGCTGAGGCCAACATTTTTTCTTTAAATTTATTTATAAAAAAATTCGAGCGCAGTTTACACGCGATACAAGCGAAACTTTCCCAAAACAATCTCAAACCAATACTTGAAAAGTGAGGACATAATCAAAGCGACCAATGAGCGCAGACCTTGCGTAATTTCCGTTTCATATCTCAACCAATAGGAGCCTTTAAAAGTGACATCATAATCAAAGAGGCCAATGAGCGCAGTTGATGCGTCGCAGGTGCAGTAATCGTCATTTCCGTTACATCCGAAATCCAAATCACAGTGGGGCAATAGTGTTTCATTAAAAATATATATAAATTTAGGCCCCCACTCTATTACTATAATTTATCTCTTTTATTATGTAGTGAAATATTTTCGACTCTCCTCCACGGTCCTACGCATCGAACGCCACGACCTCCTAGGAGCGCCTGATGGGCCGACTAGTGGATAATTTCAGTGAAAACATCAAAAGTTGATAGCTTTCATTGTCTTGGACAACGAGTCTACCTGCCAAGTTTTTGTTCGATTGGATGTCGGAAGTGAGTTAATTTCGACTCCCAAGATTTGCATTAACTGACTCAAAATTCAAATAATAGTATTAAAAAAAAAACATAGATCTCCTAGGGAAATTTCCATCTTAAAGATATGTTCATAGTATATCAATGAAGCTGCAGGACCTGATGGTTGTAATAATACCATTATTCGATAACGCAGGCTGTACCACAAGCTGATTTAGGTATTCATAGTTTCCATAATCCAAGGGTGTGTGTCTTA
Organism: Limnephilus rhombicus; assembly: GCA_929108145.2. NCBI lineage: Eukaryota > Metazoa > Arthropoda > Insecta > Trichoptera > Limnephilidae > Limnephilus > Limnephilus rhombicus. The sequence continues at coordinate 59,121,098 of OV815275.1, read as the reverse complement.
GATCTACATACCCCATTCACTGTATCTATTGGGAATGTGCAAGCGTCTGAGTATTTTCTCTGTGCGACAAACAGTTTAATGCATTCAGGTGATATCGCATTCAGAGTTCTATTCCTACTTTATTGGTAGATGAGACATGAATTATTTATTTATCTGTATATTTATTTCTACGCTTAAACAAACGGTTTACAAGTAAATGAACGATAAGTGCATGTAATATAAAAAAAAACGAGTGTGCTTTAGACCACACGACTGAAGTTAAACTTCACTAACTTATATATCCTTCTCAACTTCCGTTCGCCTCGCCCGATCACACTTTTCGTAACGCTTTCGTCACACATTCACCAGCTTACTCCCCAAGTCAACTTCAAAAATATTTCTAATATTTTCAATTTGGGAGGCTGGTATGGGACCATTTATTGAATAACCAACACCCCTGTCACAGGTTACCCCAAGTGACTTCGCAGGGGTGCCCGGGTTCATGGGGTGAGGTTTGTTCAGGTCTTGGTGGCGGATTCATTTGCCCACATGCTGCGTGGCGGTCCGGATCGGTTGAGGGAGACATTTTGCTTTCTCCAGCCGAATTCTCTTGACCCATCGCCTTGCACCTCAATGGGAGGGATGGATTCATATGTCTGTCAATCCTGGACACTGACCCCATATCACCCCTCATACCTTTTTACTTCCCGGAACTTCTACTCCTTCCTTTTACAAAAAAGACCGTCCATACAGCATCCTCAAAGATGGCATAGGCCCTGAAGGAACTATTTTTTCCTCAGGGCCTCCTGTACGGAGCTAATGTAAAAAAGGAGTTCTTTTGATATCTCCAACAGGACTCTCAGAACATCGCTTTACACCGCAGTAGAAGGGATGGATCTCAGATTCCTACCCACTCTCTGTACCCTTTTCCTGCCCTAAAAAGTACTTTCTAAAAAGTTCTTACATAAAAAAGACCCTCCACACAGCATCCCCAAAGATGAAATGAGGGGGATTACTTTCCTTATCTACTGTGTTGAGCTAATGTACATAAACTTGTTCTTTCCCTATCAAATCGAAACAGAAAACGCCGTGCTAATTTCATGACGCTAGAGCTTCACCAATTAATCATTTTCGCTAATTTTGTAAATAGTAATTGGCAGTTAACAGCCCGACATTATTTATTTAGATACAGCCCGTTATAAAAATAGCTTAAAATGTACTACCTTTTAAAAATATTTTTAACAAAGGAATTCCTTGGACGGGACCCGGAATGAAAATAGTTTAACAAAGCCGCCCTTTGTTCAGCCATTTTGATGCACTAATCACAATATCCATTTACATATTATTTTCTAGCGCAATAATAAACCCACGCGAATTAAAAAAAAGTAATAAGCTTTTAGGATCTGTTGAGAGAATAAAGAGCGTCTCAGAATTTAATGGAATTTAAAATGACAAGGGAATTAGTTATCCCGCATTATCCAGAAATGGAATGAAATATTTTTATAGTTATATAAATTAAATGAAAATGTTTTTGAAGTTTTTTTTACATTAGCTCCCCACAGGAGGCCCTGAGTAAAATAATTCCCCTCCGGGGGATGCTGTGTGGAGGGTCTTTTTCGGAAAGGAAGGAGAGGAAGATCTGGTAAGGAAATGGACACTAGGGGTGTGTATGAATCTGGGGATCAGTGTGTCCAGGAGTGACGGACGTATGAATCCATCCCTCCCACTGCGGTGCAAAGGCGATATTCCTAAGTACAATACAGTTAAAGGGACTTCCTCAACCATTCTCTCCCAATCTGACCTGCCATGCATCCGCCGCCAAGACCAGGACAAACCTCACCCCATGAACTCAGGCACCCCTGCTAAGTCACCAAACGTAGCGAACCACTATGGCACAGGTGTTGGTTATCCAATAAATGGTTCCCGGGGCAGCGGTACCCATACCCGCCTCCCAAATTGAAGTCAAACTTCTTTATGCACGCTTGACTTGGGGAGTAAGCTGGTGATGAAAGCGTTACGAAAAGCGTGGCAAACGGTAGTTAAGAGGGAGATATAAGTTAGTGAAGATAGAGAGAGAGTTACGTTTCGTATATTACTGTAGGGGCAAGAGAGAGAGGTGCGAGCACACATTTTCTTTCTCTCTTTCTCTCGTAGCCAGTTACGTTTCGTATATCTAAGACACAGTGCAGGCCTATTGTCTATATCACACTGTAGGAGCAAGAGAGAGCAGTGCGCGCGCACATTTTCTTTCTCTCTTTCTGTCATATAGATGGAGCTAAAGAAGTTTTACTTCAGTTGTGTGGTCTAAAGCACACTCGTTTTTTTGTAAAAGTAGGCTGACAGCCTGGTGTTCATTTTACCAAACTAGATTTTCGGCTGGATTAAATTAGCGTTTTTTCGTTTAGTGGTAATTGAAATTCGGAGACATACTTAACCTATTTTCTAGCAGTGCTCTCGAAACGTGAAACCCCACTCGGTCGTCTTACGCTTTGCAAGGGTGAAGTGATTTTATTGTTCCGGAATTTGACTTTATCAATTTGTTTATCTTTTTTTTAATATCATTATAAAACCTGCTAAACCATCAAATCAGTTTGTTACCAGGAACACTTGATTCACTAAAGCGTACAGGGTGTAAATGCACGTACCCGGTGGATTTTAATCAGCGATACGAGTATATTTGGAGTAAAAAATGTAGATATTTGTCATTTTGCTGTCAGATGATATTTTTTTACTATTAAAAACAAAAAAAAAATTTCAATCACATGACGCTACTGTTCCCATCGCTGTGGAATATATCCCATCGCGATGGGTTTGAGCGATACGCACGCTGTTTCGTGTATTAACACGCTGTTGGAACCAGACGCAACGCTTATCAAACGACCGCTAGGCTATAAACGCACCACTCTCCTAACTAGTCAGTTACGACGTATGATGGAAATATATGTTTAATGTTTTTAATAGAAAGAAAAATTCATCGGAGAGAAAAATGACATGTACATTTTTTACTTTAAATAAGCTCAGAAATCGCTGGATAAAATTCCTAGGATACGTGTTGTTACATCCTGTACATGGGGTTGGCCAGAAATACTTACGGTTTTAAAAATCACCATTGCTTCTTAATGGTTGGTGGAGGGAGCGGTGCGTGGTTGGGTGCTATTGGTAGCTATGTTCTTGGAAATTCAGTCGCGATAGACAACAATGCTCAGATAAAGTGATTGCAATACAAAGATATAACACAGACATAACATACTCATGTTTTCTGACATGATAAAAAAAGAATAGATATATTAATCTGCTTAAGTCAGTTCCTCATTGGTGAGGATCGTGCCCCTACTCGAATTTTCATGGTGGGCAAGTCTTCCACTCCTCGCGGTTCTACGATGCGGAGAGCCAAGGACATCGATGCACCGGACGCAAGTGATACTTGGTCACTACAGCGCTGTGATGACTTTGCCCTGCTTCTGCTGCCAAACACTTCGCCAGCAACTGAGTTTCTCCAAGTTGGAGTCCTAAATTTGGCGAGCAACGTGTGCAAAGTATCCTAAAATACAGATGCATAAAATACAATTGTACGCAAATAGCAAATAGAGACTCTTTTAGCTCCTCCAGAATGTATGGAGTTGTGCCTTAATTATTAAAAAATACTGAGAAGAGAATTTTTTTTGAAAGGGAGTCGTAACTTGAATGGCGAATTTTTACCAATGTAAAATCTCTGCAGAGTTGAACTGATAAATTAGGGATGTCGAAAGTGAAAAAAATATCGATATATCGATGTACGATATTTATTAAAATATCAATTTGGACGTCGATATATCGAGGAAAAAATATCGATATATCGGTCAAATTTTCAAGAGATTTTGCCATTTTAAAATAATAGTGTATTCATCTCAATATTATCAATAGTAATTTTTGTACACAATTTGCTTTTTTTAATGTACAAAAATGTCAATAAAATTGAAGGTATTTTTATCATTATTCATTTTTATTACGTAACTAGCTGGTCCCGGCATGCGTTGCTATGCCATTTAATGAAGAAATTGTTTCTCCCTGAGTGTCCTTTCCCATTCGTCCCGTTCCCCTTCCGCCTCCCCTTCTTCCCACTCCGTCACCTCCACCTTCCCTCTCCCCACTCCACTCCTCCCCTTCCCCCGTCCCGCGAACCCCCGTCCCGAGTCCCCCTCCCCCCTCACACGTCCCCTTCCACTCCCGCGTTCCCCTTCCACCTTCCCCGCCTTCCCTCATCCCTTTCCTGCTCCCTCGTCCCGCCAACCCTCCTCCCGCGTTCCATATATTCAATCCTAGTTCATTCAGTTTTTAAACAGCCCGCGTGCCACCTTTATAATTTTCATTCAAATTTCCATTTTTCATGTATATTAAATTTGGTACCTAAGATAGGTACCTATTTAAAATATTTAAAATTCTTGATTCGATTCAAACTATTAGGGGAGTACCTACTTTAAATAAATTTTAATGATTTTCAAAAATAGAATCCTGATTGAACAATCATCAGGCAAATTGCAAAATGTCATTCTCAAACACGCGAACTGTGATGAAAACGTGCGATGTTTTCTGAAATTATCTAATTTGCTGCGCAATTTTCTTAGTTTTTCTCTCCGTAAGAACCATCCTCGTACTTCAAGGAATATTCTAAAAAAAGAAATAGCGAAACCGGTTCAACTGCTCTCGAGATTTGCGCTTACCAACACATTCAGCGATTCATTTTTATATTATAGATAATTTATATTACAAAAATATCAAAAACTAAAAAGTTGTCTGCTAACTTATATGTAAACTGAGATGCATACAAAGTTTGTATGCATCTCAGTAACATTCTATTGAGTATGACTGGACGCCAGATAACGAAGATTACTCCCAAAAAATACATTTACTATGTAATAATATGTGGAATGAGCATTTTGAAAATTTATCTGCCAATAAGGGCGTATGGTATAGAAAGCTTCAAAAAGAACCCTTTAAAACACCATGGTTCACTGAAACCAATCTGAAGAGATCAGAAATGAGAGTCATTTTTAGATTAAGATCCGGACATGCACTAATGGGAAGAGTATTGTGTCTGTTAGGCCTCTCTGATTCTCCAATGTGCTCTATATGTGAAGAATTTGAAGACATTGAACACACTCTCACAAAGTGCATTAAATTTGAACAACAGAGAGTAACAATATTGATGACCTCAAACCCATCGGAAATTCATAATTTGATAGCTTCAACCGACTACTATGCCATTTCAAGACTCATGAAATTCATTAGATGGTGCAACATGGAAAATATATGATACATTGTTTTATAAAGATACATACATATATTAATATTGCAACATTAATATATAGGATATATTTAAAAAAAAAAAAAAAAAAAAATGAAACCTTAAAATAAATAAAACAGATGAGGCAAAAAATGACAGCAGTATGCGAGTCAGAAGCCTCGATTAAATATTATAATATAAAAAAAAAAAATAAAAAAAACATTCTATTGGCGTATTAATCTGTCAAAAAGGACTTCGTGTTTGGAACAAGGTATAGCCAATAATCACAGACAATTGGGAACCAACACACAGGAGTGGCTTAGAAAAAAATGGCTAAAAATAGCATAATTTCTATGTATGTACCTACACACATGAGATAGTATTGGTGATCACAAATACTAATGCAAAGACAATAGATTTGTAAGCTATTAATAGTTAAAATTTCAACCGCCCGATGTCTTGACCCAATACAGTTACTTTTTTCCGTTCGTTCTTATACGGTTTTGGATTCTAGTGACTTTAAATACATAAATTTTAAAAAATACCGTTTTTGATACAATTTTCGATATTGGATATTTTGTATCGATATATCAATATATCGGATCAAAATATATCGGCTAAAAATATCGATATATTGAATTAAAAATATCGATATATCGATACTTTTTCAACAAGCCTATGATAGATACGCGTTGTGGGCGTGTCCTTGTTACCGAAGTTAGCTCAAATTTTCCCGACTTCTGGTGAAATCGATCAAACATTTCCAAAAAAAAAATTGAGTAGATAATAAAATTTAGTGGTGTGTCTGGCGCCTAAAAGTTGAAAGGTCTTGTGTAAATCTATTTTTTTAATCTCGGTATAGATTACACTTCTACGGAATATCTATCTGAGTGCACACGAAGACGTGGATTAATTAATTATTCCATCAGAGGCAAACCTAATCAAAAGCTTGTAAGGACAATGGTTAATATCAGTCTCTTTTGTGTGCATCCAATAACACCATTCCTTTTGTAATACTGTGATGTGAACAAGAACAGTTTCAATTTGGGAGGCGGATTTGGGTACCGCCGCCCCGGTAACTATTCATTGGATAGCATATAGAATGTGCGAATCGTTTAATCAAAATCAAAACCTCAAGGATTCCAACTTATTTTTTAATACACGCAGTACTTTTAGTAGAAAATTGAAGGCTGTTTTCCTACAAAGTACAATAACTTAGACATTGCTTGGTTTATAATTTTAACTAAGTACCTTTCTTTTTTTTAATTTCTGTATGACATTATTTTTTATCTATATATTTATATTTTTGGTCTTACCATCAAAATTTTTCCAAAATCAATTTGTAAACTTTTATAAGGATATTGCGCTTTTTTGTTTCATCTCTCTATTTGTAAAATAATATTTTATTATGTATATACATACGTCTTTTCCGCATTTAAAGGTAAAAATATTTGTATATGTTTTTATCTGCTGTTAATGTTAATTCGTGAGAAATAGTTTGGATGCAGGCGAATTCTCTATTAATTGCTTTGTATATTCTTGTCAATTGACGTCTGTATCTGTATTTTCTCCTTAAAAAAAATACAAGGTCGCCACAACTACTGGTGGTCCGTTGCGTTTGGTGACTTAGTCTGCCCACCAACTGTGTGGCAGGCCGGATCGGAAGAGACTGATTGAAGGAGACCTTTTGACCTCTCCAACCAGACTCTTTCGAAACATGGCATTGCAGCGCGGTGGGTGGGATGGATTCATGCGTACCCACCCCTCTCCCATCTTTTTCCTTCTCAGAACTTCCTCTCTTTCCTTTCCTAAAAAGACCCTCCACACAGCTTCTCTAAAGATGACACAGGTATTGAGGGGAATTATTTTTGTGAATTAACCTTTGTGGTGCTAATATAAAAAAATACGTAGGGATTGCTGTATTTTTGACCTTATTACATTATTTATATCTACACCTCCTACGTCAGTCCCTACATACGAATTTCCCAGTGAGACAGGCATAGAAAAATTCCAATATAATTATGTTTTGATTCGAGTCTAGATATCTGTGTAATATAATGTGGATTCCAGACTGTTGACCCGTACTCAAGAACACTTCGAGAAATTGAATAGAATTATTAGGCTCTTCGAATTCTTTAACAGTTTGGTTGATCTTACAATAAAACCAAGTAATTTATTTGATTTACTCACAATGTATTCAATGTGTTGATTGAACGATAGTTTGTTGTCAAACATAATTCCTAAATCTTTTATTGATTCAACTGTTTCTAGATTGTGACCACATATGCTATATAATTACAGAATTTTGTTGATGTTCTTGGTGAAATTTATAAATTTGCACTTAGCTATATTCATTTCCATTTCATTGTCAACACACCAGGTAAATATTGTGTTAAAGTCTTGTTGTAAGAGTTCACAATCTTTCATAGATTTAATTGCTTTATATAATTTGAGGTCGTCAGCATATAGTGAAAAATTACAGTGGAGTTTGTATGTCAGGTCATTAATAAAGATTAAGAAAAGTAAGGGTCCAAGGTGAGATCCTTGTGGTACGCCCGACTTAACTAATATTGGGGAAGAGTTAAAACCGTTGACAGTAACTAATTGACTTTTATGTGATAAATATGATTCTAACCGACGATGCAGATTTCCGTGAATGTTTTCCATATTTATAGGCAACCACCCTTTTCATTGGAAACAATATTTCTAAGAACTGGTCTGTAACCTCAATAGCGTCTCGGATAAATATATCCGATTTTATTTTTATATACATAGAACACCTTTTTATACAAGTCTAAATTAATAATCATTTTTTTAAAAGAAAAATTTTATTTATAAAAAAGTTATCTTCTTCTTCAATAATATTGAAGAAGAAGATAACTTGACTGAACTGAATCTTTGTATCATTACACTAAAGAGGACTTGCGTGGGACCGTGGTTTTATCGTATTATATTGGAACCGAGTACCCGTGAATAAAATAAATATTTTATTGCGATCTCATTCTCTCACAGGCTAAATCCTATAGATGTATGTGTTAGTCTCTTTTCTTTTCTCTCTTCATCGAGTTTCAAATCACAACGGGGCTAAAGTAGCTAAAGAACACTTAAAAAAAAGAGTGTGCTTTAGACCACACGACTGATGTAAAACTTCTGCTCCATCTATATGATAGGAAGAGAGAATGTGCGCGCGCACTGCTCTCTCTTGCTCCTACATTGTGATACAGACAATAGGGCTGCATTGTGTCTTAGATATACGAAACGTAACTGGCTATGAGAGAAAGAGAGAAAGAAAATGTGTGCTCGCACCTGTCTCTCTTGCCCCTACAGTAATACACGAAACGTAATTCTCTCTCTCTTTCTACCTTCACTAACTTATATTTCCCTCTCAACTACCGTTCGCCTCGCTTTTCGTAACGCTCTCATCACGCATTCACCAGCTTACTCCCTAAGTCAAGCTTGTATAAATAAGTTTAACTTTAAAAATATATATGTATATGTACGTATATCTTCTTGATGAGTTCGAGCCGACTTTCTCTGAACAGCCAGCAATTAACGGTTCGAACGTTCCAGCTTTATCTGTCGGCATTCTAAGCAGTTTGACCCGTGCAAGTGTATGGAAAAAATGTAAACAATTCGGTGTATAATACGAGTTCCTAAAACTGTAATACCGGTTTGCCCGCCAATCTCCGGCCGGTCTATCAATGCCGGTCGCGATACGGCACGGGCGCTGGCAGGGACGCTCGATGGCTGTATTATATACTACTTATATATGTATAATACCATTAATACACTTCACTATCAGTGACGTTTCGGAATTATTTTCACGTTCATAAAGCTTTTGAAGTGAAAACGTCTTGAGCACCGTTGTGATTTAAAACATGATGAAATGAAAAAAAGAGACAAACAAATCATCTATGGGATTTAGCGTGGGAGAGAACGTGATAGTAATTAAATATTGATTTAATTCACTGGTACTCGGTTCCAATATAGTACGATAAATCCATAGTTCCACGCAAGTCTCCTTTGGTGTAGTGGTATAAAGCGCCTGATAAATCTCTGCAGGATGACCAAGGATCGAATTCTGCGAAATCAATTTTTAAAAATTATTTTTCGAAAATCAATGTCCAATCTTCAAACCATTCCAAAATGAACAGGCAAAAGAAAACACAAAAGAAAGCGACATCTAGCAACTCCGAAGAAGAAAACACAAATACTAATAAAATGATCAAATGTATATGAAAAGGTGTATTGGAATTGGAGGACAAAAATGTGGAAAAAATCATTCTTCGCATGATAAGAAAAGTGCTACGTAGTCTCCCCACTCTTGTCTTGTCTACTTTAGCTTTTTTGAAGGTTTCAATTCCACGGTGTGAGAACTACACACTTGTATTTGTTTATATTACATCTATTTGTATTATGTATTGAAAGTTTCGACTCTTCGCCACGGTCCTAAGCAGCGAACAGCACCTAGTTGCGCCGCCATTTCATCCAATTTCAGAGAAATGCGAGAGACATTTGAAAGATGCCGGTTAAACGCCGATTCCAGGTGCGTTTCAATATGAATTTCTGTGAAACAACCCGTCCTAAGTAAAGTACACAATGCAGTAAAATATCCTGTTTCCACAATTGCCATGCCTACCGAGCTACCTATATCAGCTTTTTTTGCCTATACGTAGACACCAAAAAATCGTTAATTACGAGTATGTTATATGTGTATGCACTTGTGTGAGTGCCACTTAAAGTTCACAGAATGCATTGTCATCGACATTGAGTCTCTCTGACGACTTTAAATTCGATCGGATGTCAGAAAGTGGCTTAATTTCTACTTGATTACAAGATTTGCATTCGTAAATTCACAAAAGCAAAATCGAAATTTAAATAGATAGATAATGAGAGAAAAACAATAGAGAGAGCAAAAAATATACCTACCTAATTTCTAGATTTTTTTACTTAATGCTCGTTATTATTGTGAACATGCAACTGTGGATGTGAGAGCTTCCTTTGCGAGATAAAGACCCAATGATCGCTTCGCACACGAAATCTAGCAATTTAAAGGCATGAAACCAACGGTTTATCAACTTATTGTTTCAGAAAAACGTGTTTTTTAAACTCCATAGCCATAGATGGAAACGATTTTGGGGATTGAAAATAAGAGTGTTATTCTAAAAATAACAGACAAAATAACTGTGTAAATTTAGTGACGCTAGAACTCACCGTTGGAGAGTTTTAGCTGCATCAGGGCTCCTAGAATAGTCGATCGATAAGGATTGATCGGATCACTTTCGTTAACTTCCGGTAACTTCTTATCATTCGTAACGTACAAACAGTTGATGTCGAATATATTAAGAACACTTAATCATTGCGGACTGTTACTAATTCGTTGGCGACCTGCAATCATGCTAGGGAACGATGAGAAGTTTCCGAAAGTTTTCCTAGCAATTCTTATCGATCGACTGTGTTAGGGGGGCGGTTACAGTTACTTATAAATAGAGTTTAAGTTTTTTAAAAATATTTTTGACTTTATGACTAAAACCTCAAATTGTAATATTTAATTAAATGAAGACAATATTAGCGAAGCACAATCGAAAATCTGGAGACAGAAAAATCAGAAAAAGATATTGGCCCCTTCTTGGACTCGAACCCAGGACCTTCTGCTTACATGGCAACAGCTCTACCAACTGAATAAAATATTATAGTTTGAGGTTTTACTCATAAAGTTAAAAATATAAATAAATATTCATCCCAGACTTGCTGAAAAGTCAATAGATGTCTTAAATTAAAAATAAAATTGATAAAAAATTGGTTTCGGGTTTGAATCTTGCAATCATATATAAAGATACCCGCCAATAATATGTGCGTTAAGGGAATGAAGATAATGTTGGTAGTTCTTAGTCGAAGTATTATGTTAAAAGTGACCGAATTGGATATAGAACCTTAGCTCAGTTGGTAGGGCTGTTGCCATGTAAGCAGAAGGTCCTGGGTTTGAGTCCCAGAAGTGCCAATATCTTTTCTGTCTCCAGATTTTTGATTGAGTTTCGCTAATATTGTCTTCATTTAATTAGATTTTTAGTCAATTATTTCCGGAAAAAATTGCGAAATGCATTTTATTGGAAAGAAAAACGCATTTTTTATCGATATGACAGTGCCTGCCAGCATTTTTTTGTTTTAAAGTGCAGCCCGTTTACTATTTTTCATACAAAATAGTTTAATGTAAAATAAAATTGAAATGTAACGACGCTTCCCTTTTATTCGTAGACACTATCAATTGCCTTATTCCCACGCGCAATTCCCACAACCAACAAACGAACAAACCCACCTGTGTAACGGATGCATTTTACATTCCTATTTATCAATGAAAGCATTCAGATATCCCTTGAAGACTTGCAAAGCAAGTAATTATATTAAAAACATGGAAGGTGTAATCTGTACAGCGTGTGAATGGATAAATAAATAATCAATTCAAGAAAGCGCGAGGTTTCTTAGAAAGAGAAAATTACCTAACTCCATCTGTTTAGCATGTAGGTTCTCAACGTGGGCGATAATGCCCCTTGTGGGCATTTGAGACTTTCAGAGGGGCAGTAGAAGACCCAGAGAAAATTAGGGGGCGTTGAGAAAGCACAGGGGGCGTTGAGATGGGCGTTGAGGGCGTGGGCAGGTAAAAAAAATTGGTCTAAAAAAGACAAAAAAAACACGTTAATTATGTACTAATTAAGCAAAGTAAACTTCAATATTGGTTAATTTTTGTTATTGTATGTATTGTAATAATTTTTATGATGTGTGAGAAAATTCACATATTTCAGTGAAAGTGGGTGACAATTGAACTAAAAGATTCAATTACATTCAGATCTACATTAAATCGAATGACATGAATTTATATATAAATTTAAATATAAATTTTCCCACAGGAAAAACTAAACCCTTTCACACACTTCCCAAATGATCATCTAGTCAAACCACGCTATGCAATTGCACTATATAAGTATTATATTGAATGGCAAGCTATATATATAATATTTTCATCTTACGGGTATTAATTATTAAGAATTGACACTATATCACGAATACAAGGGGGAATGAGGTAGAAACTCTTACTTAAAATACAAAAGAATTGCTTTTTAACTAGCTAAACAAAAAGGTAAAACAAATAATTTTATAAATTTTTAATCGAATTATTGATTCCGTGTCAGTTGAGCCTCCCCCCATGATTAAAAAAATCGGGGGGGCTCTAGAATTTTTTTTCCTCAAATGGTGGATGGTGGGCAATTTAAGGTTGAGAACCTAAGGTATAGTGGAAGGGTAATTTGGGCATGTAAATTGTTAGACTAATTATTCGTATATTTGTTTTATTAATACAATAATATTATGTAATTTCAAACATTAAATGATAATTTGGCCCTCAATTGGTACTTTGTCAATGCTGGGGCTCCCATTTTAAAATTCAATAAAGATATAATATCAATAAAAATTAAATAAAATGCAATATTAAAATAAAGGCGGTAATGAAAGAATAAACAAATAAGCAAAATTTTCAAAATTTTAAGTAACCCCCGACACAAAAAAGAGCTGATGACCTTGAAACGCCTGAATAGATTTTCAAGAATTGTAGCTAAGAACCATCTCGATCACGTCAGCTTTCAAACAAAAAAAACCGCATCATAATCGGTCCATTCGTTCAGGAGCTGCGATGTCACAGACACACAGACGGCGATCAAACTTATAACACCCGTCCGTTTTGCGTCAGGGGTTAAAAAAATCGCTAAATTTTGAGGTATGTATAATGAAGTGTGTATTGTGAAAGTATTGCCTTTTTTGTTCTTTAATCAATCTTTTAATGTATTAACTAATGTTTTTTTTATTTCCCTCATTTTTTGTATCGAGTGAAAAATTGTTCGATGTTCGATGTCTTTGTCCAAAGCTCGTGTTTATCGTTGGAGTTTTATATTTTTTTAATTGCTTGTTTATAATGATACCTTGCGTTAACTACTAAGCGGAGTTGATAAGTTTGTTTTTTGGTCAAAAATGTAGTTTAGTTGTGTTTTTTATGTATAATTTAAGTATATTTAGTACCTAGGTACATCAAACAAGTCGAATATTTGGTCTGTCAGTCATTCCATATTTTTTAGTATTACCTTTGTGGTGTTTTGTGCGATTGCCATATGACCGATAGCTGAGTTTGTTGCTCCTTCCCATACAATGATTCCGTATTCTATTATGGATTGGAAAAGTGCAAATAAAATGTTAATTAATTTTTGTTTACGTATGTTTCTTAAGTTTAGGAAAATGTGTATTGTCTTGAGTATTTTATCTGTAATTTTTGTCCATCTGAGGTTAGGGTTAATTATGTTACCTATATACTTTATTTTATCTGTTTTTTTCTACAATTGGGCAATCGCACATTCATAAACGTGCAGAGTTTATCAATATGATCATTTTGTAGCAAATAGTATTTTGATTAAGATATGTATTGTATACGCGAACCAGGATTTACGATGGTATGCATGCACTTACGGGCCGATAAGTTATTTAGACTAATAAACTCATAATGTAAAGATAACACGCTAAAGTTTGTATGTGTTTATTGAATTGCTACTCATACAGTAAAACACTGATAAACAAGTTGACATTCTTAACTTTGCAGTCGGTGATGTCTCTTGTGTAGATTTTATGGATGAGTTATGTCGATCTTTTTTTTAATTTTAGATTTATGTATTAATTCCTCACAGAGGGCCTCAAGGAAAGTAATTTCCCTCAGGGTCTTCTGATAAATCCCCATCAGGGATCATGTTGAACGGATTTTTTAAGGAAAGCAAGGAGACGAAGTTCTGGGAAGGTAAAAAGTATGAAGGAAAAAGCTTATGTTTTTATAGTATAATGTGGAAAATTAAATTATTTTTAAAAATGGTCGCAAAACATTTAAATATTTGTGCCTGAGGTTCGCAAAATAAAATAAAATACGCGCGCCTTTTGGCGATGTTTTTTCCGACAATAAATAAAAACTGGCAGCTGGTGTTAAACGGGAATTTAAACCTTATCGTCGTATACATAAGGAGTTAGTGTTGTTAGCGGCCTGATCCAGAATTTTACGACGTAGTGCATCACACTAACAGACAATATATTGAATAATATGTTGCTTGAAAATTACAACATTGTAAATGTGCCAAAATCATTTCATCACGTGTTTCTACAACCAAGCCCCCGAGCACAGCACAGTCGATCGATGAACATTGATAGGATAACTTTCGGTAACTTCTCATCGTTAGCGACCTATTGCACAAGAGTCCCAACTGCTCCCGTCTGGAGCCAATTTGCCTATGGCATCCCCAATTGGGGTGTGTTGTGTGGCTGAAGGTAGTGGCTGAAGCCAGTGGGGAGAGGAAGGAGATAGGGAAGAGGAAGGTGGGGAAGTACCAGGCTATTCAGATCTGGTCACCAAACATGCCAAAAGCCATTTCAGGTAACGTTTCAATTCTGAATGGTGGTCTTACACTTATCTTCGACTCTGGAACGTGCCGCAAATATACTGTATATTATTTTAAATGAATAGATTAAATTAAATTAATTAAATAAAATTTATGTGCAACGCCGGGATTCGATCCCGCGACCTTCGCAATGCGAGTCAAGAGCTTTACCACTGGACTACGCCGGTTGTCCTAGAAAACTGCGAGAAGTTACCGAAAGTTTTAGTTAATGATGGACCATGCTAGAACCCCAACTACTAAGCGGAATTGCACTCCATTCAATTAATTTTATTATTTTACAAACATTATAAAATGGTAGGTACACTTTAGTGCGTTATTAAATACATATATACGATATTATATCTACCACGTACAGTTTAAAATACAAACATACTTCACTGTAAATATGTGTTGGACGTTGAAAAAGGCAATGCATGTGTTGATAGAGGTCGACCAAAGAGAACGGGATTCCCAATCCTAAACAAATATAAGAAATAAAACATCACTGATTAATCTAATACCTAAATACCTGTCAATCGTCATCTCTATAAACTTAGGTCGAGAGTTGTTTCGAAAATTAATCAAATTTCAAAAGTTCTGTGAAAATCCTATTCAAGTTCCGTTATTGTCCAAGTACGGCGAAACAACCGGCGCGCACTGCTCTCTCTTGCTCCTACGGTGTGATACAGACAATAGGCCTGCACTGTGTCTTAGATATACGAAACGTAACTGGCTATAAGAGAAAGAGAGAAAGAAAATGTGTGCTAGCACCTCTCTCTCTCGCCCCTACAGTAATATACGAAACGTAACTCTCTCTCTTTCTATCTTCACTAACTTATATCTCCCTCTCAACTACCGTTCGCTTCGCTTTTCGTAACGCTCTCGTCACGCATTCGCCAGCTTACTCCCCAAGTCAATCGTGCGTAAAGAAGTTAAAAAAAACTTTAAATGGCTTTAGCTGTGTTTGGTTACCAAATCTGAATAACCAGGTCCCTCACCTTCATCTTTCCCATCTCACAACATAGGATTATATATTCCCGATGGTTATCTCCGTCACCGACAGCGTAGACTGTTTCATCTCACGGCTTGCAGAACTAACTTGCAAATGGTCATGCCAATCGGGTGAGCTGTCTTCTTGTTAAATAGAATCACTTCGCATATCGATATGTTTAACATCAATGAAGCGCAGTTTAGAAGGGTAGCTTTGTTGCTGTTAGTATGAATGTACTTAATTGATGTTTAAATTGTATAAATCTGCTTATCGAATCTTAATATTTTCTCTCTTTTAAATACACTTTGATGTTTTTTATTTTGAAATGTTTTAAAAATAAATAAATTGAATTGAATTGAATATAATTGAATTGAACAGAATTGAATTGAACAGAATTTAATTGAACAGAATTGAATTGAATTGACAGAATTGATTTGAACAGAATTGAATTGAACATAATTGAATTGAACGAGGGGAAGACAAAATATATGCCCGTAAAGCCAGAAACCACCAAGTATACAGATAGATAATTATACATTTGAAACTGTCAACGAGTTTGTATATCTCGGTACTATGGTGACAAATGACAACAATGTATCCAGCGAAATCAAATGAAGAATAGTAGCTGCAAATCGATACTACTTTGGGCTACAGAAGCATATGAAATCTCGCCACCTTACCAGAAGAACTAAAGTCCTGCTTTACAAGACCCTTATACGACCTGTTCTTATGTATGGTTCGGAATGCTGGACAATCAGTAAGGGTGATGAAGGAGCCCTAGAAAGTTTTGAAAGGAAGGTGCTGCGAAGGATTTACGGCCCAGTCTGTGATAATGGAGAATGGCGTATCAGATACAACCAGGAGCTATACGATCTTTACGAGGACCCTAATATCTCCAAGGAAATCAAAACTGGAAGACTCAGGTGGGCTGGACATATCCAGAGAATGAGCGAAGGAGATATTCCAAAGCGAATTATGGATGGTGCACCTGGGGGTCGGAGAAGAGTTGGAAGACCAAAGCTTCGATGGCTGGATGGAGTGGTGAAGGATGCAAGCACCATCGGCATCCGAAACTGGCGCAACGCAGCACAACACCGACAGTCATGGAGGCAGGCTCTGCTGGAGGCTAAGACCCGACCTGGGTTGTAGAGCCACAGATGATGATGATGATGAATTGAACAGAATTGAATTGAACAGAATTGAATTGAACAGAATTGAAATGAACAGAATTAAATTGAAAAACATTCCTCAATTGAGGATGCCATAGCCTTATAGGCTCCAACCGGTTTAAACATACGCCGCACGCTCAAATGTTCTACTTTAAGCTGTGAGCTTTCGATATTTTTTAATCTACCTGGATAATGCATAATAAAAAATTTAACGACTTCAACGATAGGTTAGAACGAAAACTGCAGTTTTAGAATAATTGCACCACCGCGCCGGGTCGAATAAACCATTAGCAACTCATTTGGTTTTTTGAAGTGAAAACTTCCTTAGCACCGTTGTGATTTTAAACTCGATGAAACGAAAACGAACGACACAAATATAGACAAACACATACATTTATGGGATTTAGCTGCGACAGAATGAGATAGCAATAAAATATGAATTTAATTCACGGGTACTCGGTTCCAACATAATAGGTACGATAAATCCACAGTCCCTCGCAAGTCTCCTTTGGTGTAGAGATATAAAATCCTGACAAACCTCTGCAAACATTTAGCGGACAGAGGATGGAATGAAAAAGAAAAAAATATTTTATTTTTGTAAAATCAATATTAAATCTTCAAACCACTCCAAAATTAATAAAAAAAGAAACACAAAAGAAAGCGACATCTAGCGACTCCAAAGAAGAAAACACAAATACTAATAAGATGACCAAATGTTTAGGAAAAAGTGCATTGGAATTCGACGACCAAAATATGGAAAAAATTATCCTTCACATTAAAAAAGTGCCTCGTAATCTCCTCACCCTTGTCTACTTTAGTTTTCTGAAGGTTTTACTCTTAACTACCGCTTGTGAATTGCCCACTCTGATTTTTTGGTAATCAAGTTAACGCGATTTTATATTCTGAATAGGTGTTCTGTGTTAACAATTATTATTATTTCCTACATTTCGATGTTCCTCGGCAGGAATATTGTTATTTGGGGTAACCGGTTTATTGGGAACATTTGATATTGATTTTTTATTCTAATATAAAGTTTTTAAAATGTGTAGGTCGATAGAGAATATTATGTCAAGAAGAATATTATATACTTAGTTAAATATGCACCTAAGATCATTATGTCGCGTCGTCTGAATAATCAAATGTCTATCTACATCTATAGGTATTACGGCAGTCTCCGTGGCTAAATGGTTTACGCATATAGCTCTTCAAAAATAATGAATCCTCTACTAGACCGTGTATGCATAACACTAGATCGAATAAAAATGATATAAAAAATATTCCAAGCTATAAAACCACATTTGGACAAAGAAACTATACATACTTTGCAACAAAACTCCATAACATCCTCCCCCAAGACATAAAACTAATAAAAAATCCAATTGAATACAAATCAAGAATAAAAATATGGCTTAAAGAGGTCAATGAGAAAACCCTAGCGAAGACGCTAAAAACGACATAGAAGACAAATGAACTATATTTAAATAACTTTAGTCCGCCTCGGCACAGGACCCCCTAGTGAGGAGGACTAAGAAATACAATATTTTGTACTTAATTTCACATTGCATTTTGTATGTAAAAAAATTTTATATAGTCGCTATAATAAAAAAAATATATAACATTGGCTCTTGTTGGGAAACTACGCATAATAATACAAGCTAACATTCGTTTTTGAAGTGAAACTTATGTAGCCCCGCCGTGATTTGGATTTCGGATGAAACGGAAATGACGATTACTACACCTGCAATGCATCAACTGCGCTCATTGGCCTCTTTGATTATGATGTCACTTTTAAACGCTCAGATTATGACCTCACTTTGGTTGAGATTGTTTTGGTAAAGTTTCGCTTCTACCGCGTGCAAACTGCACTCGAATTTTTTAATTTTTTAAACTTAATGAGTAAAATCACAAAATGTAATATTTGCAAAAAAGTCACTGGAAGTCGCATTTAAAAATAAAAATGGATACAAATTTATCTAAAACACTATCCAGATAGCCTTGTATCTTACAAACATACATAAACACAGCAGCCAGAAAAAATATGCATTGAGTAAACGAAGATAGTGTTGGTAGTTCTTAGTCGAAGTATGATTCTGTTAAATATGACCGAATCGGATAGAGATACATTATTGCAATGGTAGAGTTCCGCCTCGGCAAGGCGAAGGTCCTGGGTTCAAGTTCTAGATGTGACCGTATCTTTTTCTGATTTTCTGTTGTCAGATTTTCGATTGAGTTTTGAACCCTCTTCTTGGCAAACTTCAAATACGTAAAAATATTTTTTTACGTATTTGAAGTTTGTTAGGCTTCAGAAACACAAAAACAAATGAAAAATATTTTTATTGTTTTGTATACAGGTTATTTGGAGTTGTATCCTATAGTATACTTTGCCAGGTGGTTAAAAATCAACCTTAAAATATTTTATTATGGAAAATGAAAAATGATCTCTTAAAAGCTAATTAAAACTATTATTTTGTGTGATATGATAGGAATCAATTGCTCTAATAAAAAAAAGCCATATGCCATATTTTATGCAAAATACAGACATCTGTCCAGAATTACACGAGTCATTGGTTCATTAACTTCTCCCAATGCATCATAAACGATTCCAAGGTTTGAAGAGCGCATTGCAGAAGAATCAACTTGTAATTCATCATCTTCGTCACTTTCCATTATCAGAATCTGGTCCAAATTTTGGTATTATAGTCAGTATTTCTTCAATTTCTATGTCTATGGAAAAATGAAAAAATCATAATTTATAGATTTTAAAGGGGTTTACTACATAAGACAATAAACTATAAATAACTTGATATTAATAAACTATAAAAAAACTATTAAAAACTTGGCATTATATCTCAGGGGATACACATTCAATCAAATATACTTCACTGCATACTTGCAGTGTATATCATAGGATACACACCATTTTGGAATGCAATATAAACAAGATATGTCACATATTTGACTCAATATTATTTTTTTTATTACTCACTTAGCCCTTATAAACACGCTTTTATTCCTAAAATAACTACATATCTAATAATGCAGGTAATAAATACAGATTACTTACAGACAAATTAGTCGTGCGTCTTCTGTTGGCAGAAGTATTGCAGTGGTGTGAATTTCAACTGTCACTGTTCTTCTTAATTGAACAGTAGATGGCTCTATTGGTACTAATTATCAAGTCAAGAATACGGTAAAGCAGTTTTAATTAAAATTTGCTTTACCCGGGTACTAGTTTAAGAGGGAAAAAATATAAAAACTATGTATACTATAGGATACATTGCCAAGAAGAGGGTTTATACATGTACTATTATACCAGTTGAATACATGTACTATTTCTAAGAAAGTTTTGCCAACTGATTGCAATCTGGGCATAAGCGAGTATCTAAATGATATTGTTGCTGTAATTAAAAATAATTTTTGATGGAGTATTTCTAGTTGGTATAAGGAAGGTAGTTAGGCCGAGTAAATCAGGACTGTCTATAAAACTATTTTAATAACTTTAATATCAAAAGAAAAAAAATGCTGCAGGTATTGATTTTACTCATTAATATTGCATTATATTTCGATACTCAAGAGAGATATAAATGGAATTCTTTTGGGGAGGCCTTCACCTTCGCCTGAGAGAGCGGTTCTTGCTTATGAATAATTTAAGATATCTGTATTACATTTTCAACAAGATTGTAAATAACATTGATTTTACTTTTTCTTACCTTTATAACTCGGTAACATACTACTTTTTTATCTTTAAAAAAAGAGGTATGTTACAGAGTTATAAAAGTTAGAAAAAGTGTAATTAATGCTATTTACAATCTTGTTGAAAAATGTAATATAGGTATCTTATATTATTCAAAAGCAAGGACACCTCTCACAGGCGAAGGTGAAGGCCTCCTCTAAAGAATTCCATTTGTCTCTCTCTAGAGTATCGAAATATAATGCAATATTGATGAGCAAAATCAATACCTATAGTTATTTAAAAACCTGTTGCTATTTTATCATTTTATTATTATTTCGATTAACTAAGTTATAAGGGCGCATTTGGTCACTTAGCTTAGTACACCAGTTTTATGGATTTTTTAATGTGATTACCGCCCAAGATTGCAAATCGCCTAACCGTCTGAAGACAGTGAATCTATGTCATCCCCAATGGATTTATGTTGTAAGGTAGGCGATGGTGGCAAGAGGAAGGTGATGGGGAAGAGAAATTTGAGGAAGTTCCTGAATATTCAGATCTGGTCAACAAATACAGGTAAAGCCATTTAAAGCAACGTTTCAATTCTGCATGGTTATCGTACATTAATGCGATACTGAGGGTACCTTCCACTTCGGGATTAGGTCCTACGAAATTCGAATTGCTTTCGAGAGTCTTACCCCACGATCACGGAGGTCGTGAAATCTCCATGCATATAATCTTATAAGTATACCGGAGGTACTGTCATAATATCCATTCTATGCTATCTCTCTGGTCATAAGCAAGTCATGTCATAACATAAGCACCTCCGACATTCAAACGCTTCTGGAAAACAAGAAACTAAACACCGCGCCAAAAGAAGCGATGACTCACCAAAGAAGGATGTGTACTATGTATACAATAAGCAGAATGTCAAAGCACTGCGTACAAGGATATTTGAGATTCTATTTATTGTATTTTTCAAATATCATTGTTTCGTAATACTACCAATTCCACAGCACACAACATTTCCCTTTTCTGGATGAATTTTATTGCGACAGGCGGAAAGCCACACAACATAAACAAATAGCCAATTCAAGTATCTACCTCTCTGCACATACTCATACATGGTTAACATTGATATTTGTCTGATAAAATTTTATATATTTACATTCCGTTTGTAGGCTTGGTAAATAGTAAACAAATTAAATAATTTCTGGTGTTTGAATACTTTGAATCCGACACTAATTAATCTGCACTCAGAGAAAACTAACTTTTTGAACACGTATAGTGTAGCCGTTGTTTTGACGATAACTCGATAAACTGGCATTGCAACACCCCTTTGAAAAGACATTAAAAGTTATGATTTATTTTTTAAATAGCACATAATCACCTTACGTGACCCAATTTAATCACAACTTTTCAAAGGAGTGCTGAAGTTGTACGTTGTTGAGTTGTTCGGTCACACCTTTTTTTCTGATAGATGCAACGGCAGGTTGATTAATTAAACCCAAACTACCTATGTTATTAGGTATTTCCTATTGGTGAATCCTCCGTCCTCTTCTTCTTCTGCCAAACTTTTTGCCGGTAACTACGAGTTTCTCAGAGTTGTGGTGCAACGCGCCCAAAGTATCTTAAAATACATTGTAGACAGATAATTGATAGCCTATTGTGAATACAAAATGGACACATTTGTGCGCCTGTGGTCCGTGGAACCCTACACCCTTTCGCGGACATCCATCCACTTTCTTTCGCTGGCTCCAAGTGTCCATGTTTCCACACCGTGTAGAAATATGGGGAAAATAACACCCGGAGGAGTTTCATCTTGTTATGCCTCTGTAATTCCAATCTTTTGCATTTGCAGTCGAAATCTCTGAACATTATATAATTCCCAGAAGTGTTAACTATACTGATTTGATAGAAAACTGAAGTTTCCTGTCTTTCCGAAACCTAAGAAAAGCCATTGAGATTGTTTATCTGCTATAGATAGAATTTAAAATATTTGGTGTTTGATGAGGTAAGAAAAAAACAGAGTGTGCAATTCACACGCCGTAAAAGTGAAACCTTCAGAAAACTAAAGTAGATAAGATTTTTTTTCCATATTTTTGTCGTCGAATTCCATTGCACCTTTTTCTATACATTATCTTATTATTATTTGTGTTTTCTTCTTCGGAGTCGCTAGATGTCGCTTTCTTTGGTGTTTTCTTTTGCCTGTTCATTTTAGAGTGGTTTGAAGATTGTAGGTATATTGATTTTACAAAAATAAAAATATCTAAAAATAACTACACTCCTTAGTAATAATATATTGTTCCCATCCACTATTTTGTAACTGTCAAATCAGTATACGTTTGCCCTGAAGAAGGAACGGTCCTTCAGAAACCGGTCGGTTTTACACAAATATACAAGTGGTTCAAACAAAGTAACATTGTTTCATTTATTTATAAAAATATATTTTTTTGGGGGATTTCGATGGATTTGATCTGCAGAGGTTCGTCGGGCGCTTTATACCACTACATCAAAGAAGACTTGCGCCGGACTGTGGATTTATCGTATTAAATTGGAACCGAGTACCCGTGAAGTAAATAAATATTTTATTGCTATCTCATTCATTCGCAGGCTAAATCCTATTGTTTTTATATTTTTAGTGTCTTTCGTTTCCGTTTTCTCCAGTTTCAAATCACAACGGTGCTAAAGATGTTTTCACTTCAAAAACAGATAATTCCTGGCACATGAACACTCCAACAACATTACCTTTTAAATGACCAGAATGCAAAACAGCACAATAATAATAAAAAACGAGTGTGCTTTAGACCACACGACTGAAGTAAAACTTCTGCTCCATCTATATGATAGGAAGTGCTCTGCTCTGCTCTTCACTGCTCTCTCTTGCTCCTATAGGGTGATATAGACAATAGGCTTGCACTGTGTTTTAGATATACGAAACGTAACTGGCTATGAGAGAAAGAGAGAAAGAAAATGTGTGCTCGCACCTCTCTCTCTTGCCCCTACAGTAATATACAAAAAGTTCGCTTGCTTTTCGTAACGCTTTCGTCACGCATTCACCAGCTTACTCCCCAAGTCAAGCGTGCATTACGAAGTTTTACTTCCATAACATTTTCCCAACAAAGTTCAAACGGTATTATTGTAATTGACAAATAATAATGATAGTGATACATATTATTTCGTTGAACTCATTCCACATTCAGATATCAAATATAAACAGTTGTCTGAAAAGTTGACTCATGCGCGTTGGACCGAATGTTTTCGACCCGGCCTAGAAAAACATACCAACATATAAGCAAATATTATTTATTTACATTTACATATTGCTATTTATATTTAGGAATGCAAATAATCAAATGGTTATGGTTAAAATACTATCAACATTCAGTGATCATCGACAGGGCATTTAAAGAAATATATACATATATTAATTACCCGCGAAAGAAAGTGACATGCCTGCACACAAAACGTTTTGTTTATAATATCCCTCATTGGCGTTATGCGTTTAACATTTTCGTTTTGAACGGGTCATTGGCTAAGTGGGCATCGCGTTGGGGTCCCATCCAGACGTTGCGTCGTGTGTTCAATTCCTTGACTGGCTAAGTCCTCCATCACGATACAAGCAACATTTTCAAATGTTAACAAAGCTATTTTTAAATGTCTTCAGGTTAATCTTAATCACAGAATGTTTTATTTTCTTCTAAAGAAAAAAAATTATATGAATGCGTGTTTTTTTTATTGATTGAAATAAATAAAATAAATTTAAAATTAAAAAATAAAAGACAATAATAAAGGCAGTAGTGAATTAAAAAAAAGACAAATATTATAAGTTTTTTATTCGCATTTAGCAAACACTTTGTGGGAATTTATACAATAAAAAAATATTTTTATTCACCCCTGAGGAAGGTTCAGTATGAACCGAAACCGGTTGGGTAAAGAAATAATAAAGTTGAGTTGATTATAAATATAAATATATTGATTGCAAAATAAAAAGTTATATTATTGTGAAAGGCGAAAGATTTATTCGTTATTGAAGGGAAACCAGAGTAACGAATAAATCTTTCGCCTTTCACAATAATATAACTTTGTATTTTGCACTATTTATAATATTTATAATTGTGTTTATTATAAATATTAATAATAATATTATTATAATAAACAAAGTTATATTATTGTTTGTTAATATGTTCTTTGTGATGTGACATTCTTAATTTAAAATAAAACAATAACTTTGTAAACACCACTTTTATTTTTTACAACCGTAGCTTCATTAGGGCAGTATAATACTCTACTAACATTAGGTTACATGTGTGTTATAATATATATATTACCAAAAATGGGCTGGACTCGTCAAGTAAAAGAGGAAGAAGGTAAAGATAGAGAATTGGGAAGGGAACGGACGTGTTCTTTATCAATAGGGAACAATCTTAGTATGGGACTTTTATTTAAATTTAGTTGGTTATTAACGACCTTACTATTAGTGTTTATGGCTTTCCTAAGTTCAAGTGCCTCTAAGTTGTCAAACCTTACACCGATATTGTTTTTATGAATAAGTTTGGCGCCGGAGTTTTTGTCAAATTTATGGTCTTTTTCGATCAAGTGGTTGGCAAATTCTGAAAATCCAGAGCTGTGTAAACATCTAAGATGTTCTTTGACACGGGTGTTTAGTGTTTATGTTGCGTGCTGTTTTACCAATATAAAAAAACTGGGCAGTCGCTGCATTGAAGTGAATAAATTCCCGAGTGAGAGAGACTATCTTCCTTATCTTTACCGTTCATTAAAAGTTTGCCTATATTATTATTAGTGTAAAATGCTGTTTTGATTTCTGAAGGGAGATTTCAGTAAGAACACGTCCGTCCCCTTCCCAATTCTCTATCTATACCTTCTTCCTCCTTCACTTGACGAGTCCAGCCCATTTTTGGTAAATTATATATTATAACACACATGTAACCTAATGTTAGTAGAGTATTATACTGCCCTGATGAAGCTACGGTTGTAGCGAAACCCGGTCGGCATAAAGTATAAAAAATAAAAGTGGTGTTTACAAAGTTATTGTTTTATTTTAAATTATATTATTGTGTTTATTAGAAGGTTGAGGTTTGAGGCAATTGCTGTAGTGTTGCGAACTGGATTTTTAAAATGAAACCAAACAACACCCGAAAAGAAGCTAAAAAAAGCAAAAATTTTGGAATTTTGGGACCGAAAATTCACCATCCTAGGAGTGGAGGGTGGCTGGAGAAATTGGAAAATTATTAAACCGGTTCCTTCAAATTTTCGTAAATCCCAGGGGAGTGGGGAGGGGAGGGCGGCTAAGAAATACCTAGTATATTTGCGGCACCTTCCAGATATTCTCAGTATCGCCCTGGTGTAAGACCACCATTCAGAATAGAAACGTTGTTTGAAATGTGTTTGGTGACCAGATCTGATTAGCCATGTACTTCCCCACCTTCCTCTTTCCCATCTCGTCCCCTTCACCACTACCTCCAGTCTCACATATAATAACATATTCCAAGAGATGCCGTAGTCTCACTGGCTCCAGACAGGACAGGATTCTTGTCAGGTATTCACGTAAAAAACCTTTTAAATTTGTAATTTTTCGTTCATGAGTTTTGTATATAAAAGGCTGCTAGGTTATCTGAAAAACGAGCTAACAACATATATAATTTTTTTGAAGCTGATGCCCTCATTTTGGAGCTAAATCTAGCTCTACAAGAGCTGAGTTGCAGCAATATACGTTTGTATTATATAATGAAGTGGTGTATTAAGAACGTACATTTTTTCTTTAAAACCATTTTTTAATTTTGTATGTGTAATATTTTTTGTATCGAAAAATAAGCACGTGCATATGAAAATTATTTATTGGCAGCTGGAAGTTCTTATGCAACCTCAAATAACATGAATGGTAAAAAAATAATTGTGTAATCTGTGAAGTCATATATTCAATAATGGTATTGTAAGGAGAACCTTGAAGTGGACGATTACGTTGTTAAGAAAATAAAAAGCTTTGTTTATTATATTATTCTTATTTGTTTAATTATTCATGTCGCCTTTTGTTGTTTAAACAGCAAAATGAAATAATATTGAAAGTTGATCAGATTAAAACAACAACATTAGATACGTAGATACTCTCAGTATCGCCCTTTTTTGCATCAGCTCCACACACGAGGTTCTGAAGAAAATAATTCCCCTTACGACCTCGGGATGATGTGTGTTGGGTCTTTTGAAGAAAGTAAGGAGATGAAGTTTTGGGAATGGAAAATGGTACGAGGGATGGGTAGGAATCTGCGGGTCAGTGTCTCCAGGAGTAACAGACGTGTGGATCCATCCCTTCCACTGCGGTGCAAGGCGATGATCCGAGAGTTCTATTTGATAGGTCAAAAGGTGTCCCTCAACCAGTCTCCCCCGATCCGGCCTCCCACGCAGCTGGTGGGCAGATGAATGCACCGTCAAGACCCGGACAAACCTTACCCCATGAACCCGGACACGCCTGCTAAGTCATAAAACGTAGCGAACCACTTTGTGAGACCTATGGCGGAGGTGTTGGTTATCCAATAAATGGTTCCTGGGGTGGCGGGTCTTATACCCTCCTCCCAAATTGTAACCACTTGCCTTGGTTACAACCTTAGAGACAACATTTCAGAATCGAAACTTTGCATTTAAGTTGCTTTTACTATGTTTTGGTGTTTTCTTACCAGATCCCAAAAGCGAGATATTTTACTCCCAATCCCTTAACCAAACTATTCGAGTATTTTAACTTTTATGAAGTGAAACTTCTATTGCCCCGCTATGATTTGGATTTCAGAAGAAACTGAAAGGATGATTACTGCACCTGCGACGTAACCGATTTTCATGCGGTTTTCACCAATAGATAGAGTAATGCATGAGGAAGGTTTTCAGGTATATAATTTGTCAAGGTTTTGTGTAAATTGGTAGAAAGGGCAGCGGGCAGCGGGCTGCCAAAGGGGCGGTATGGATTTGATTTAAAAGTTGGCGTTATTAAGGATGGGTAATGGCGTGGCGTTATGTTTCGTTAGCCACAGCAACGTGTGTCCGGGTCTACTAGTTAGATTATAATCGCGACATGTTAAAAATGATAACTCCGACTTGCCTCAACGATCATGCCCTCTGGCGGAATAAAAAGATACTATGAAAAACGGCTAACATGGTCTAATTGATCAGTCCGTGTCCGGTCAATTAGACTGGACATGGAACACGGACTGAAACGTGCTAAATATCTGTAATACCTTTAAAAAGTCATTAGGTTGGGTTGGGTATTTTGGTCACAAATCCAAGTTAGTCTATTCCAAAACTGACTATTTCCAAATACGTCGTAATTGAGTTATACGAGTATGTCACCTCACTAAATCGAGGACCCTGAATTGATTGGTGAATTCAGTTTTAATCAAAAGGCACTAATTCTCTAGAATTTGGCTTTTGAAAGTTAGGTTTTTCATCAAAACGAACTATTTCCTGTTTGAAGTTACTTTTGAAGTGAAACTTCTATAGCCCCGCTATGATTTGGATTTCGGATGAAACTGAAATGACGATTACTGCACCTGCGACGCATCAACTGCGCTCATTGACCGCTTTGATTATAATGTCACTTTTAAAGGCTCCTATTGGTTGAGATATGAAACTGAAATTATGCTGGTCTGCGCTTATTGGTCGCTTTGATTATGCCCTCACTTTTCAAGTATTGGTTGAAATATTTTTGGTAAAGTTTCGCTTCTACCGCGTGTAAACTGCACTCGATTTTTAAAATATTTTATACATAACTGACTATTTCCTGAATAACAATGTGATGATGATTTTCTAGAACTTCTTTAGCACCTTTGTGATTTGAAACTCGATGTAACGAAAGATAGCGACACTAAAAAGAGACAATTACATATATCTATAAGATTTAGCCTGCGAGAGAATGAGATAGTATATTCGGTCTCCTCTTTATGCGATGCTTCGTAGCGTCCCCGCTCTTGTCTACTTTAGTTTTCTGATGATTTCTCTTCTACCGCGTGTGAACTGCACACAAATTTTTCGATAGTGCACTAATTCCACAAACAATTTTTGCCAAAAATGTTTTATTTCTTCTTCTTGAAATATCAGAATAATAACAATGTGTTCTTCTAAAGTACCTGTTTTTGGGTTAAACGATGATGATGGTCTAATTTTAGATACCTAATAAATAAAGTATTTACAAAACTATCAAAACAAAAAAAAAACACCACGAAAATGAACAAATTCCAACGAATTTAATTGAATCGTGAAAAAATCACTGAAAAGAATTTTTCAACTGTTACCGCAACGTCACTCCACCCAACACGTGGCAACGGTGGCGGCTCTATTTTTCAATCGACCGTCCGGTGCCCACCAGCAATTTGGGGGGAGGCGAGCCTTTGGACACATCCCCAACGGACCCTCCTACGCCATCCCACCCCACCCCCCAGCGGGACACCACGAGGCCAAATAATTTCTCCGGCCTCTGTGTGGTCAATGGACAATGGTCAGATCACCCTGGCCCAGTGGCTTTCTGATTGAGTTGGTAAATCGCTTTTGAATGTTTGTTTACATTTTAATCCATCAGGAATGGAGCATATTTTTTGAGATGGTCAGAATATTTCCGCTTTGCAATAAAATCCAAATTATTGGAATATTTCTAAACGTATCCGAAAACGATGCGGTTTGGAACGGTGATGAAATACGCTTTAAAATTTTATGATATGAAATCAACACATAATTTTGGAAATATAAAAAAATTATTACAAACGTTTTCTCCAATTAAAATAACTGTTAATGAAAAAAAATACAAACACTTATTTTATTAGTATTATAAAGATTTGTTACCAAAGTCACTTTTTTTTTTAAATGGCGATCGGAACCTTTTTTTCATAAAGGATTTTTCCCTTTCTACGAGTTTACAAAAATTGCTCACCATGATAAGAAGACTGAACGATTTATATGAGACCTGTATGAGTTGTTCCCAAAACCGAACGAAACAGCCTGGGGGGTTAAACCACTTTATTAAGATACAAAATACTGACAGATCTGGACAGTGACTTCTTGGGTTTATGGAGTGAGGTTTCTATAGGTCTGTTTTTTTTTAAATCCTATTACAATACACGTAAGATATACATAACTTTAAGCGAGAAAGATAAAAAAATAAAATAACAATAATACATATTTGAGAGTTCTTGCCTAAAATTCCTCTTACAACTTCAAGACTAATGTTGAAAATGTCAAGGGACCTAGAGATATCATTTAGCAGCACCATACCTCTTGTCATGCTGTGCTGGGCCAGAACGTCTGTGCTGTCTGAGCAAGTCGTGGTGGCGACCTTGGCAGTAGTTGTTCGGTACAAACAATTTATAGCATTCTAAGAGGTATGGGCTGACAATGTAATAGTTTATAATTTTGAAAGCTGTTACTGTTAGGGTCCCATTCCTTCTTGGAGATTCCAGATTGGAGACTTTTGAAGCGCGTTTCATATAGCAAATCCAGATGATGCATAAATCGTGGGTACTCATTAAGTATTCTCATATAAAGATACCGTAGAATTTTTTTTTGGATTTGTTCCAATAAATCTATGTATTTTTTCTGGTATGGGGCCCAAACAGCAGAAGCGTATTCTAATTTTGATCGTATAATGAAGTTGAACATCGATGTCATTGCTTCGGGCTTGGAAAATTATTTACACTCTTATCACAAATCCTAGAAGTTTGTAACATGATGATGCCAACCCTACCATATGATCTGAGCAAGTAAGTTTGGGATCAAATGTGACCCCGAGGTCCCTGGTGGATTTTACTGATGACAATATTTCATTATTTAATTTATAATCAAATTTAATTGGTAGTCTGAGTGGCTCTTAGTGGGCTTATATTTTCTGCGAAGGGACTCCTTGAGTTTAATTTTATTGATTATACATTTGTCGAACCATACCGGATAGTTGCCGTAGAATATTTCTACTCAGTATTGGGCAGTATTTTTGAACTGTGTAGTGTATCCAAATAAAAAAACCTTGCAAAACAAAAAGGTTTTGGAAGGTTTTTTTATTTGGATACACTACACAGTTCAAAAATACTGCCCAATACCGAGTAGAAATATTCTACGGCAACGTCGACCGATTTTGTGTCATTTAAGTATTTCCAATCGAAATAAGAAAAAAAATTGCTTACATAGGTTGACATCTCGCCCTCCTACCGCGTGGCGAGCCGGTTCGGGAAAGACTGGTTGAGAGAGTCTCTGGGAGGGAAGGATACATCCGTCACTCCTGGACACACCGAACTTCCTCTCCTACCTTTCCTAAAAAAGACCCTCCAAATACAGCATTTACAAATATGACATGGGCCTGAAGGATATTATTTTTCTCAGGACCTCATATGTGGAGCTAATGTAAAAAATATATAACAATTATAAAAAAGATAAACGAGTCATATGTCAAATGGATTTATTTAAATTATTCTCGATTTCGATTATGCACTATTGCGCATAGCACTCTGGCCATTTTACGTTATTGTTAAATGTTCACCATCTGAAAGTAGGTCATCTCCACTCTCGTTAATTTAAACGGAAATTACGAACGCAATCAAATTCAAAGTATTATAATAGCTTCGTTGAGATTTAAATTATCTCTTTTTAGAGTTTCTCTGCAAGAAACATTTCCTCCATAATATTCACCGTCCAACTAACATTTTAATTTTAATTTGTATTTAGTGAGTGATTATTTTACATATTTTTTCAAAATACGAATGGAATGTGACCTTACTCGGGTACCCCGCTTTAAAGTCATACTGTAGGTATATGGTTTTATGTTTGAATTATAAATTAGGACAAGTTTTTGTAAATATGTTAAAATTTTACTAGAGGAAAATTATAAAGCAAAAGTTAGGTTGCAATAATACACCTTCTGTATTCTTCCTTCCGTGTTCATTAATACTGTTTTTGAAGATGGTTATTTTTTTAATTGTTTTTAATGAAAGACGGGATAAATAATTTTGTGGAGAAATATTGGAGAAACTCAAATT
The DNA here is from genome assembly GCA_929108145.2 of Limnephilus rhombicus. NCBI lineage: Eukaryota > Metazoa > Arthropoda > Insecta > Trichoptera > Limnephilidae > Limnephilus > Limnephilus rhombicus. Next base: position 59,089,547 of record OV815275.1, on the reverse strand, counting down.
GAAATATTGAGAAATATTCACCCAAAACTGCCCACGGAGTACAGATGTAATTCGTGAGCAGTTTAATGCAGTGGCAGTTGGCAGTAATGTACAGTAAATAATAAAAATGAAACGAGACTAAATGGTGTTTGCTGGAATTGGGTGATAATTTGTACAGGAAAAATGAGGTATGCAAGGAAAAAAAGGAAAACCAATCACTTACCACTATATCTCTGTGAAGGAGCACACAACACAATCACAATACAGTTAAATAGTTCCACTGCGATACCTCGAGGCAATCGCCACAACGAAACGAAAATGTACAAAATGACATTATTTACTTCCGAGGTGGTCAAATACCTTCTATTAAAAAACATTTTTTTGTACACGAAAATCACTAATAACTTGTTTCCAAGGTTTCCAAATCTTCTTATGTTTTAAAAAAAGACGTCGAATTTGCTTATTTTCTTGCCATTGTTCCAAATTTCAAAAACTTTTTCAGCAAGGTGATGTTAAGGGAGATGTGGGCACTAGTATATATTGAATCATTTGGCGGGTATAACATAATCCGCCATAGCTCAATTGGGAGAGCAGCTGACCGGCAATCAGAAGGGCACGGGTTCAAGTCCCGTTGGCGTCATGTATTTTTTCTCGGAAGATTTTTCAATGTGGATGAGTGTTTCAGGCTGATAATCATTGCTTATAATAATTGTTATCCTTTAATCTATAATTAACAAAAGTCACAAACAATTTTGCAATCCTTGTGCAACAAAGAACATCAACGAAATAAAAAATTAAAACGTTGAATAAAAGTTGGTGGAAAAAATGCTGTGAGGATCTTGTGAATCGACCCGAGTTTGTAGGTGCAAAGTTGTCTTGGTTTTTGAATGCGTAAATTAATTATTTAATTAATTGTTTTAGAAACATTTTATTCAGGGCATTAAAAACTTAGTCTGCTGGAGTTCTGAAAGGGACTCAGGGTATAATTTTCATAATTGCCTTTTGTGCTATGAGGACTGGTTTTATAGTGGAATCGCATGAACTTTATGGACCATATTATAAATGAGATTGCTAATAAATTGAATTATTTGTACTTTACCTCAAATGTTTCTCATTGAATTGAAAAAAAATAGGTTAGTTTTCTATTTATTCCAGTTTAGTTCCAGTAAATCTTAATCAATTTAGATTATTGTTGATAAGGAACTGACCCCACAAGACGAGCTATTTATTCTATATCTTTTGTGGGAACGAGATAGTTCTTGGCCGAGATCTGCTGTCAGATTGTGTGGTTTTATGTGGCTGTTATTTGCTTTTTCCATGGGCCGATGTCAGAATTTCAGCTTTGAGCTGTCACGTATTTTAGTTTAGGTCGTTTTACACACGAATTTATGCAAGTATGCATGATTATTTATTTATTTAACAGCATTGGAAAATCAGACAAATCTGACAAGAGATCTCGCCCGAGATCGAGATAGATACCGGACGAGATCTCTTGTCAGATTTGTGCGATTTTCTAATGCTGTTAAGTGAATAAATAATCACACATACTTGCATGAATTCGTGTTTAAAATGACCTAAAGTACGTGACAGCTCACAGCTGAAATTCTGACATTGGCCCATAGAAAAAGCAAATAAAAGCCTTGTAAAATCACACAAATCTGATGGCAGATCTCGACCGAGAACTATCTCGTTCCCACAAAAGAAATAGAACAGTTCATCAGAGTTGAATTGAATTATCACTGGGTCTCAATAGGTTGATTATGAATAAAGATGCATTAATAAACTATGTAATTATTTTATAACTACGAAAAAAAATAACAGAAATCACCACTTGCCGTGGTTTGGCTCTGAAAGCTCTGGAAAATGGCAAAATACATTTGAAAATGATGTGTTATACATTCTAGTATATAATTTTGTGTTTTACGGGTTGATTTTTTGTGTGTTATTTAAAATGAATGCTGCGGACGCATTAGCATATCAAATATTTTTGCAAAACAAGCATGTTTCATGAACGTGGCTTTTGGGTCTCTGAAAAATAAATACATAAATCATTGTGTAAACATACTCATATGGTACTCGAAACTGTGATTAGTGGCTATAATCACCGAACCGTAAAACTTGTACCGTAAAACTCATACCGTAAAACTTGGTATGAAAAAGGTGGTTATTCATGATAATCTGAGAAAAAAATACCAAATATTGTGATAAACATTGTCCAATGTAATCGAAGCTTTACTTTTGAGAGTAATACACGTGTTCGAATAACAAAATGGCCGTCCTCACATATCAAATCTTAAACAGAACAACTACTGACCGATTGGAAGAAATACTAATTGTAAAGGAGTATTTATACGTACTCTTTGTTAATAAAATAAATAAATTTATTAATATAGCTTTTATTATCTGGGCACTGATGAAAAAAAATGTCTGCATTCAGTTTTTCTTGTATCAAAGTTTCGCTGAATGAGCGTGGAACACGGTATATATACACATCGAAAAAGGTGGTCGAATTTTTTATTTATTTATTACTAGCGAGTTCCCAGCATGTGTTGTTATACCACTTATTAAAGAAATTGTTTCGCCCTGCCTGTCCTTTCCGCTCCCTTTCCCCTTCCGCCTACCCTTCATCTCCCGCGTCCCCTTCCCCTCACGCTTCCCCAATACGCCTTCTCCTCACTCCCCTCTCCTGCATCCCCCGTCCCGCGAGCCTTCATCCTGAGTTCCCCTCCCCTCTTCCGCAATCCATACATCCAGTCCCGGTACATTCAGTTATTGCATACACCTATTCCAATGTGTTTTACACAAATTTCATAATACCAGTGCTCACCGGTTTATATAAAAACCTTTGCGGGCGTGCTCATAACAACTCACCAAAGTTTCATCGCAATCAGATGAACGGTTTAGCAACGCATAATTTCATGTCACTAGAGATGTTTATAAAAACCATCGCGGGAAAGCGTATATCAAATCCCCAAAGTTTCATCGCAATCGAATGAATGGTTTATCAACGCATTGGCATCTTATATACTCATATTTATTTATTTTATTTAAGTTTTTTTTCCAGCAGGACTGGGAGGGTAGTGCAATCCCAGTCAGCCATATTACATAAACAACTATAAACTATAAAAGAAAAAAATGTTTATGTATTAGGTAGGTACCTAATTAAAACATAAAATGAAAACAAAATTCATCACACAAATGACAAAAAATAAGCATAAAATTAAAATAAATAATAATTGAACAGAATTAAAAACAAAAAAGATATTTTAGGATTATCCATCAGGGAGGTCGCCTCATCATCTGCATCCATCGCTCATTTATTGGGGAACTGAGCCACTCGGATGCAGCCACGACAATGATATTGGTTGAAGTCCGTGTCCTGCTCCAGAAGCTGGCTAGTCTGCTGGCTATGAAACCAAGCAAACATATTTTGATTTTTATATATATATATAGATAATATATAGAGAGGATAATATATATAGTCATGGAGAGGTATTTTTTAAAGGATATACAATTAATACAATCGAGTTCAGAACACAATCACTTAATGATTGAAATAGGCCAACAGAGCCATCTGTCAGTTGAATCTTGAGTGAAATGTTGCAAGGTTTCTCCGTCAGTAAGTTTAGTGATTGAAGCGGGAGCAGGGGAATACGTCTGGTCGCTGATAAATGCTGCACAGAGCGATTGAGAACTACCTACATACGATATTGAACGCTGCAGCTGAAGATAACATATTTTGTTTGAAACATCGCATTGACTGTAACTGAGACGAAGCAACTTTGATAAGATTCCACAGAATAGTCTAGATAAAGTTTCTACTCTACTTTTACTCTAGAGCAGCGGTCGTCACACTTTTCTGGTGAAGGGCCACATAGGATAATGTCAGGTATCACCGCGGGCCGCGCACACTTATGATTTCGGGGGGGGGGGTGGTTTTACCTTTTTGTTTAGCAAGTTAAAAAGGCAATTCTTTTGTATGGGTTGCTACCTCCTTCCTTCTTGAATTCATGATATAGTGTAAATTCTTGCACGTAAAATCATAATATTATATTAAAAAAAAAAATTGTGTAGATCTGTAATGGAATATTTCAGTTCAAGTTTCATCCACTTCCCGAACTATCTAAGCGTGTAATATTTCGCACACGTGATAAAAATGATTACAATACATATAATAACAAAAATTAACCAATATTAAAGTTTACTTTGCTTTATTAGTACGTGATGAGCGTGTTTTTTGGTCTTTTTTAGACCATATTTTTTACCTACCTACACCCTTACTGTGCCATCTCTTCGCCCTCTAATTTTTTCTGGGTCTTCTATTGTCCCCCTGAAAGTCTCAAACGATCACAAGGGGGCGTTATCGCCCACGTTGAGAACCCATGACGTACACTATATGTTCAAAAACCAGCTAGACATTTTAAAATCAAATGTCAATCAATTAAAATCAACATTTTAAAATCATATGGATATAAAATATTGGAAAATAAACGGATAATATAATTAATTGTACATAAAAAATATATTTATAAAGAAAAAGGCAGATGTTTGTGCGGGCCGCAAAAAAAACGGATAATATAATTGTACTTAGATGAAAAAAATATATTTAAAAAGAAAACGGCAGATATTTGTGAGGGCCGCAAAAAAACGGATAGTATATTGTACACGAAAAAAAAATATTTAAAAAGAAAATGCCAGATATTTGTGCGGGCCGCAAAAAAACGGATAGCATATTGTACATGAAAAAAAATATATTTAAAAAGGAAACGGCAGATATTTGTGCGGGCCGCATAAAAATGGATAGTATATTGTACATGAAAAAACATATTTATAATGAAAACGGCAGATATTTGTGCGGGCTGCAAAAAATGGATAGTATAATTGTACATGAAAAAAATATATTTAAAAAGAAAACGGCAGATATTTTTGCGGGCCGCAAAAAAACGGATATAATAATTTCACTGTACATAAAAAATATATATTTAAAAAGAAAACGCCAGATATTGGTGCGGGCCGCACAAATGTCTGCCACGGGCCGCATGCGGCCCGCGGGCCGCAGTTTGACGACCACGGCTCTAGAGTGAGGTTTGCTCTAGATCTTGGTGGCATATGCGTTTGCCCACCGTTTGCGTGGTGGGCCGGATAGGGGGAGACTGGTTTAGAGAGACCTTTTTATCTCTCCAGACTCTCTCGGTCCACCGCCTTGTACGGCAGTGGGAGGAATGGATTCATACGTCCGTCCTTTCCTACCCTTTCCTGTCCTTTCCATTCCTTCCCACGCTTCATACCCTTTTTCTTCCCAGAACTTCCTCTCCTTCGTTTCCTTCAAAACAGCGACCCCAAAAATGACATAGGCCTTGAGGGAAATTGTTTTCCTCAGGGCCTCGTGAGTGTAAAAAAAAGTAAAAATATCACCAGTTAAAATATCCCTGCAATAATGTGCCTTGCAAAATTCTCCTAACCTTTAAAAAAAAATTATATCTTGTTATTAATGTTTTTCAGATTTGAGTATTCCACATTACGACTATTAACAAGGAACATTTTGGCAGGAAACATTGTTACCGGCAATGATTTTTAATATACAATCTACAGGAAATTGTCCAACAACCTACGTGTGATGCTAATAATCCTAACTTCCTTATTAATATTATAAGTGTGTTTGTTTGTTTGTCCTCGCAATGGAGTGACCGATCATGGAGGACTCCGGAGGACCTCCGTATATGAGAGGACTGTTAAGTAACATTGGCTTCTTTTCATCCATTTGCAAAACAATTAATTACCGGGGGAAATTTCTTTGTACAGTAATTTCTCCCTAATATAAAAGCTAGTATTGTATAAATAGATCACTTTATCCTCTTGACGGAGGACCAGAGTTTAAGAGGCAATGAGAACCCAGACTGTCTCTCAGGGGGTAGTGTTCGATATGGGTATTTCTCGCGTCAGTCGATCGTCACTCAAGTTTCCATCTATCTTCTGAGAAGAGAGTTTCCCTGGATGGAGACTGATTAGATTTAAAAAAAAAAAACAAATCAGAGTGTGCAATTCACACGCAGTAGAAGTAAAACTGGATGTCGATTTATTTTCTTTTGCCTGTTTATTTTAAAGTGGTTTGAAGATTAGATATTGATTTTACAAAAATAAAAATGTTTATTTTTTTTTGGATTTGTTAGGTTTCGAACCTCCGTTCGCTGGAGTTCTCTCTGGGCGCTGAAGGTCGGGCGTTTCATACCGCGGTGCTATTGGAGGCCCGTGCGTAGTCGTGAATTTACCGCATTATATTAAAACCGAGGACCGTCAAATAATAATTTTTTGTGGCGCATTTCCGCTTCATCCGAATTTCAAATCCCTAACGGGGCCATAAAAGTTTCATTTCATAAAGAATCTTCAATTCACACGCGGTAGAAGTGAGGCTTTCAGAAAACTAAGGTATACAAGAGTGGGAGGCCACAAAACACTGCACAAAGAGGAGACCGATTATACTAACTCATTCTCTCGCTGGTTAAATCCTATAGATGTATGTGTTTGTCTCTTTTTAGTGTCGTTATTTTTCGTTCATCGAGTTTCAAATCACAATGGTGCTGAAGAAGTTTTAACTTCAAAAATATTGTTTGTAACATCGACTGAAACTTTGATCTGGAACGTGGTGTCGATGATTTCTTCGATGATGAAAGGAATAACGAGGAAATTGGGATCAATCAAGTTAGGATGATGATCCTTATACGAGAGGAAAATTGTTTTAGGATAGCACTGGCTAGAAACCTTATTTGAAAACAAACGTGGCTTCAAATGACCAAAATTGTGTTTTGTAACTCGTTTTAACAGGAAAAAAACTGGAATTTCTTTCTTCCTGCGTCTGCCTTATCTTATACATCCATATCATGTTCCAATTTAAATGGATGGCAATGTATTTTTCCCAAGTTAAACGCAATTATTATCTGTTAATAAATAATTATTATATATCTAATAATCTCTGCCCTGACACAATTTATATTCCACACAATCTGATACAATAGATCTCTGTGTACAGGTATTAAAATCGTTTAGTTAAAAAAAAGGAATTTTTAATTTTAATTTTATAGAAAGTTACTACGGGCGAGCCCAAACGAAGTCCCTATCGGAGCAAGAAGGTAAATACTTTTAAACAACTTCTAAAGGAAATAAGCACATTTCAAAATCGTATCAGTTTCCTCGCTCACTTTTGATGAAATAAAAAAACTTTATCGCTGAGTTTCAAAGCTTAAACTAATAATTAAAAATCTGTCTGTTTACCATTGCTGGATTCGATCTGATTAATTTATTTTAGGAAATGTTTGAAACAAACTTCCAAACAATAATTTATGCCCCAACGCCCGTCAGATACTTTGAAAGGCTTTTGTTACTGGACGATACTCTGGCTTAAAAAGATGGCTGAACAAAAAAATAATGATTTTTTTAAAATCTGAAATCAACGAAAAGGTTACGGATGCCGGTTTGGCTATGGTAGCTTTTCCAAATAACGAGTTTGAAAAGATAAAAATAACATAAAATTGGCAATGCGTAATATTAATAATTCTATTGTTTTTGACTTGTTCATTGTTTACGTCAATAACTTTTGGAGAAAGAAAATTGAGAAGCAAAAAGTATAAAACGCGAATATTTCCAACACGTGGACACTTTTTAGTGACGCGCTTTTCCACAGGAGTGCGATGTGGGCTGGTTCGGGCGCCTGAAGTACCTACGCCAAAGTTTCCATTACTTCTGTTAAAAATCTAATAACTTCAAATAATTAAGTTGAAGACCTTGAAAAATAATCTTAAATTTTCGTATTTTTGCCGTACAGATTTTCTTAATTTTATGGTTCTTTTTGTCTGTGGATTAACAACAACTGCTCATAAAAATAATAATTGAAGTCCCCGGTATTGTTGAGGCTTTACGCAGAGTTTTTCGAAATCAAATTTAGACATTAATTTTCCTCTTATTTTAAATAAGTGTGCCAACTTTAAGATCTCTATCCAATACCATCATATTAATCTAAAATAACAACGACTCTTTGGCTTCTCAACAATTCTTTAATTACCACCATTTTCATGAGACAAGGAAGCGAGACAATCAACCTTAAATGATATACATTTTAGGAATGGGATATTTTAGGTGAGTATTTAGGTTATAATCGCTGAAGATTTTATTTTGAGTAATGTAAATTTTTTACTTAATTTTATTGTTGCTAGCGGTTTCTACACATCCGTGTCATTCATTGGCGTTTTTAAAACAAACTAAAAAAATATGCAACTACAGAAAGGATTAGATATTATTAGGTGGTGGTAGAGGGATTGGTGATTGGGGAAGCGGAAAGAGAACGGTGTGAGGAGACAAAATAACAAGGACAGATGGTCAACAAAGGTCACTTACAGGTTGCTATTGTTTTATTAACTAACGAACTAACTAACCATCACGTCGTTTCCCCGCAGGGGTAGGCAGAAAGGACGGACCGCCAACTCGGTCGTGGCACACACTCCTTGGCTAGTTCACATTCATATATTGTCTCATACATGCTCTTCTATTATTCTGTCTCTTGACATGGCCCGACTCAAGAATCTGATTCATTAGGTCATGCCATGTCTTTCTCAGACGTCTCCGACTTCTTCTACCGTTCACATTTGCGTCCAATATTATCCTTACACTCCTTTCCTCGTTCATTCGTTCTACATGCCCAAATCATCGTAACGTTCCTTTCTTAATCTTACCAATTACGCTTACATCAGCCTTGCATTATTTGCGGATCTCCACGTTTCTCACACGATCGTACATGCTTTTTCCACACGTACGCCTCAGGGATCTCATTTCTACAGCATTCAGTCTACTTTCATCCTTCTTCTGCCAGTCCCATGCCTCACTGCCGTACATCAGGTACCAGTACTCCGCTATGGAGCTAGCACTAGCTTCGCTTCTTTGGACAGTTTTTTGTTGATGCCAACGGCTTTCAGTCCTTCTTTCAATATCTCTATCAGCCTTCCCATCTCTCGTAAACATACTTCCCAAATAAACAAACTCATCCACCGAGTTTGTTGAATACATAAATTTTTGATTTAATTATTTTGTGTATTTCTAAGATTTATAAGACTCACTTAAATTTAACAGTAGTGGTGTAATTATATTACAAACATTATTAACAGAACTTTACACACAGATTAAATGGTTAATAAAAATGAATACGACTGTAATAATGAACCGAAAAGGTTGCCGTAGTAGACAGCTTTAAGACCATTTAATGAAAATGCTAGAAACTTTTAATCAATCCATCATATTAAAGAGGCAACATTTTCTAACCGTTTCTTTTCAAATTAAATCGTGTGGAAAGGTTTTGGATTCACATTGAATGGAAAAGGATTTCATTGTATCGTTCAGCTTAGAAACCGCCGTACATAGAGGAGTCTGGGCTAAGTGATTGGTTTCCTTCAAACTGTAGATTCTGTCGCTCTATAAATTAAATGGGTTTTACCATGCGTCCGTTCTTTGGAACGACTCAATCAATTGTTTTAAACCGTATCAACCCCAAGTTGAAAATGTTCTGCATCAGGCCCCCTAGCATGGTCGATCGATATAGGTTTTATCGAAAATGTCGGTAACTTGTCATTGCTCCCGAGCACGACTACAGGCCGCTAACGAAGATATAACAGTTAGGTCAAATAAATTAGGAACCCTTGGTTGTTGTGAACTGTTGTTTGTTCGTTAGCGGCCAGCAGTCGGGCTCGGGAGCGTTGACAAGTTACCGACATTTTCGATAAAACCTATATCGATCGACCATGCTAGGACCCCTGGACTATTTGAATAAATTCTTATATATAAAAATCTCGTGTCACGGTGTTTGTGTTCGCACTCCTCCGAAACGACATGACCGATTTTTAAGAATTTTTTAATGCATATTTGGTTGGTATGAGAATAGGTTTAAAGTATATTTCATACCGCTAGGTGATAAGGGTGTCCCTATCCAGAAAAAAAAATCTATTTTTTGAGATTTTTTTTTGTTTTATTTTTTTTTTATTTGGCATCAATAAGTACTTATAACCCCAAATTTTACTCTCCTAACCCCATTATTCCATTTTTTAATCGTGATTTTAGTGTTTTTGTATGTACAAATTTAACGTCTTTTGTATTTCAAATAGAACGAAATTATTTATGTTGTTGAATGACAGATGGCGCTACGTCCGCCTCATCGAACTTTCATCCAAACATGCGCAAGACATTCACGAGAAGCGTCGCATCATTTTGATATTTCATTCGGCATCGTGTTCTCGCGTGGGCAAACCATCGAGCTTATTAGTGTTGGCTAAAGACGGACTGACAAAAAATATCGTACACTCAATTGCTCTTCGAAATTCATATTGATTTTATTTATTTCATTTTCGTACGTTAGTTGGTGTTTTTTTGTTTTTATCGGCGGTCATCGAATTCAGCGCTCCATTCCTATTTCTGTCATAGATCCCATCCCCACACACTTACAATACATTCGTTATTTTTTATTTAACAACCAAAATATTCATTAGAAATAATTTTTATGGCAAAACAACGGGTCAGCTAGTAATTTTAATAAAATTCAAAATTTTCATTAGAACAACTATCTATTTGTAACTTTTCAAGGTTACTCTCATCAATCAAATGAAATGTCGCTGTTTTTCGGTTTCAAATCACAACGATGAAAAAGAAGATTTCACTTAAAAAAAACAACAGAGTGTACAATTCACACGCGGTAGAAGTGAAACCTTCAGAAAAATAAAGTAGATAAGAGTGGGAGGCTACGAAGCACCGCACAAAGAGGAGACAATGTATTCTATCTCTTTCTCTCGCAGGCTAAATCCTGTAGGTACTTGTATACGTGTATGCTTCTTTATAGTGTCGCTTTTTGAAGTAAAACTTCTTTAAGCACGCTTGACTTGGGGAGTAAGCTGGTGAATGCGTGATGTGAGCATTACGAAAAGTGTGATCGGGCGAGGCGAACGGTCGGGCCTTTATGCACGCTTGATTGGGGAGTAAGCTGGTGAATGCGTGACGAGAGCGTTATGAAAAGTGTGATCGGGCGAGGCGAACGGAAGTTGAGAGGGAGATAAAAGTTAGTGAAGTTTTACTTCAGTCGTGTGGTCTAAAGCACACTCGGTTTTTTTCATTTCATCGAGTTTAGAGTTAAAGAAGTTTTCACTTCAAAAATTATGTTCATGATGAACCACGGAACGCTGTGCGAAACGTTGGCTAAGATAATGCATTTGGCCGTGAAAATCTCAGATTAAGTTTAAGAATGAGTTAATCTTCCCACGTGTTATGACATTTATAAAACATTTGAAATATACTAATTGAATATTCATTATAGCCACATTTGACCCACGACCAAGCTATTTTCACTGTTGTCTCAGCTTGTGTTTTACAGCGGAACTGAGATAACCCGGCCTAGAAGTAGTCACAAATAAACCTGCATAACTTATCTGAATATGTTTACCGTTCAATAGGAGTAGGTAGTGTCGCCATGCAATAATCCCACTACAAATCGACCTGAATGGTAATGCTGGCTACAAAACCCAACAAATCTTACAATAAAACACGACACAAAGTTAAAAAGAAAACTGTTTGTATGCAAATTTTTTTGTGGTTGCTTGGTACGGTTGGTCACTTTTTATAAAGCGTCAAAATAAATATTAAAAAAATTAATGATCGGCAGCCGATGCAATGGCAGATTGTAATGTTGCTGGAGGTGGGAAGAAATTGTTGCAATGTTGTGGGCAAAATCATGAAACTTGCAATGTTGTGTATTTGGCATGAATCACAGCTGCTGCAGTGTTAAATTCGTATTTTTATGAACGCGGACCAAAAGTTTATCTTTCTTGACCGAAGCAATTAAAAACACACAACTTTGTTTATTATGTTCTCATAAACAGCTTTCTCAATTAAACTATTTATACCATTTACGGTCAATAAACCCGATTATAAGGAAATAAATTAATTGATGTGAATAAAACATTTAAAAGGTTTATAAAACAACTTTCTTAAAATTTTGTTAATTTACATTTGTCTAGCCGTGTTGCAGGTAGCTTGAAAACAAGCTAATGGGTCCAAGTAGAGCCCTGAGGAAAACAATTTCCCTCAATGGCTATGTCATCTTTATGGAGGCTGTGTGGACGGCCTTTTTGAGGAGAGGAAGGAGTGAACATGGGTCTTGAAGAGTCCCGTTTTGTAGGAGAGAGGACACGCAGAGGCAGGCAAATCGATCCACAGCTTAAAGAGTCCCATTTTGTAGGAGAGAGGACACGCAGAGGCAGGCAAATCGACCCACAGCTGACTTGAACTCAAGAACGAGTAGTAGAAACTATCCGTTTTCAAGTGACAAATTCCTACAATGAATACATGTTTAGTGTGTTTTCCGACAATGCAACGGTGCTTAAGGGGTTAATGACGATAGTTTCTCGGAGCATATTCCATTGAAATACTGATAGAACCAAACCTAACACAATCTTGATATGGGGGCTCCATCGAAAACAGAGTTAAGTTAGTCTCACAAAAACTGGGCGTACTATTCAGGGACCGCAGATACTTTAATAGTACACAACTGCTAATCCTGTACAAATCACAAGTGCGCCCCACGGTTGAATTCGGCAGCCACCTCTGGTGTGGAGCTCCAAAATACCTGAAAAACACCCTCGCCGCTGTGCAGAAACGGGCGGTCCGCTTAATAGATTCTCCCGTCTTAACAGACGGATTGCAATCTTTAGAGCACAGGCGTCAGGTGGGAAAGCTATCCTTGTTCTGCCGGTATTTCAATGGAAGATGCTCCAAGGAACCAGCATCATTGATCCCTTCGGCACCGGTGCATAGTTGGAAAACACGCCAAATGCGTGCCCAACATGTATACACGGTTGACATTTGTCACATGAGAACGGGTCTCTCTTGCCCCTACAGTTCCTAATACATACGAAACGTAACCCTCTCACTTTCTATCTTCACTAACTTATATCTCCCTCTCAACTACCGTTCGCCTCGCTTTTCGTAACGCTCTCGTCACGCATTCGCCAGCTTACTCCCAAGTCAAGCGTGCTTAAAGATGTTTTACTTCAAAAATTAAAAAAATATAACTCATCGAGAGTTTTGCTGCAATAAAAACAAACATAATATTTTTTAGTAAAGTTTATCATTTAGAACATAACGTTTGAGATTTATAATATAAATGTAATTATTTGTTTTCACAAACTTCAAAGTAGATAGTCGCCTGGTATTCAATGAAAAAGAATTTCCCGGGACCCTTTAAATAAACGTCCTTGTAGACTTTTCCAATTATACTGTTCTAACAGAACGAGTTTGCTCTTCCCCAGTAAAACTATTTAAACCGGAATGTTGACCGTGCTGCTCTGAAACCATTAATTATAATATAAATGACCGGAAAATGGTATTTTCTTCGGCAGATAACACTCATTAGTGCAACTATAGTGCCATATTTATCTTTGTTCTTATTACGAGCAAATAAAAATTACATAAATTAAGATGATCGATAGCCTGGATAACCTGTCATTTTTGGGGATGCTGTGTGTGGTCTTTTTAGGAAATGAGGAAGTTCTGGGAATGGAATGGTATATATATATAAAGTTCGTTGCCTGTGGCGGATTTGGGTAGAGTGGGTCCAAAGTTGATGAAATTTTGCACCATGAACCATAAAAATAATGTAAACGTCACTGTCTACATGGGATTTTGAAAAACCACTCCAATTTCCACTTCCTACACCTTAAAGCAGCTTTTTGATGAAATTTTAGGCACTTTACGTGAGAAAACTTACCTTCTAGTCTGATTTCGAAAAACTCTGCATAAAACCCAGAAAAGTCGGGGACCTCAGCTAGTTTTTAAATATAAAAAATAATAATTTTATGCACCAGCCAAAATAAGAATCGTGGTCCCCTTATCAGGTACAATAGCTCCTCTTTTCTGATAATATATACATGTCCAAGAGTGCCCTAATGCCAATTTTTTTTTATTTTCATGTAATAAAATCATATTAATTATGTACTGAAACAGTTTGACTTTCCGCCACTGTCCTACGCATCGAACGGCATGACTTGTAGTGCCACTTTTACATATAATTTCAGTAAAATTTATAAAATGCATTGTCGTCGTCAACGAGTCTATCTGTTTCAGCTCGATCGGATGTAGATAAGTGGTTTAATCTCCACTTTCAAGATTTGCATTCATTCCCAATCATTCAAGAAAATAAATTCGAAATTCAAATTGATGAATTTGAAATGTTTGAAGTGAAACTTCTTTAGCGCCGTTAGTGACTTGAAAATCGGGCGTCACAACTCATTTCTACATAACTCGATTCTCGATGCGGTGAATTCGCACCTCGGCGCGAGCCTCCCATTAGTGGGCAAGGTGCATAGTGGGCAAGGTGCCTGACAAGTCTCAGCGGCCAGAGAGAGAAACATCAAGCGACCGAAAATCTAAATCCAAAAAAAACTAAAAATTTCGAAATCCAAAAAAAACATTTTTCTTTTGTGAAATCAATATTCAATCTTCAAAGAACTTTAAAAAACCAACAAAAGAAAAGAAAGCGACATCTAGCGGCTTTCTAGTTTTACTTTTTTTTAAATGCCGACAAAAAAACATGATCACACCCTTTTTGTAGGTATCACAAATATATAGCACATTACTCGGCTAACTTATAGGTATACGTGTAGTTATTGAGTCAATAGATTCCGTTCCACACTCTCCCATATTTATTTAACTGGAAAATGGAGTTTTATTTATTTAACGTGAAATGAAATTCCATCGCTTTGACAATTGCAAATGCCAACCGACCAAACCAACACGACAAAATCTAATCTAATCAACTGACACGTTCAATTTCAGTCTATTGTTTGCGGTGGGTGAGAGAATTGTTCACCGAACATGTCACCCGGTCTCTGTCTCTTCACAACGACCCAGTTAATATCAACACCTCGTTGGCTCCAATATTGCACCCACAGTTTTACCTGATATTTTCTGTTTGTTACATCGTCTTTTACGAGAGATCTATGACTTTTTTGATTGGTTTAACGACCCTGCAAGAGTCCAGACTATTAAATTTTTTTTTATTTTTATTTTAACTTTATGAGTAAAACCTCAAATTGTAATACTTAATTAAATGAAGACAATATAAGCGAAACTCAATCGAAAATCTGAAAACAGAAAAATCAGAAAAAGATATTGACACATCTGGGACACGAACGGTAAGCGAGAGGTCCTGGGTTCGTGTCCCAGATGTGTCAATATCTTTTTCTGATTTTTCTGTTTTCAGATTTTCGATTGAGTTTCGCTTATATTGTCTTCATTTAATTAAATATTAAATTTTTAATGACTGCCTAGTCTCAGACAACCCATTTAAATTGACCATATGTTCAAGAAAGAATTTCGATATTTGACAATGTGATATCAATTTCGCCCGAAGAAAAATGAAACTGGCCTTACATCGGCCTCAACAAACACACTCAAAATACATTTCTATCAGTTTTTTTTCTCTTTCAGTGTTATGTTAGGGCATGATACGACGGGTATTCGAATATTTTGACGTAGGAACGTTTTTTTTTGCCACATTTTTTCGATCTCCGAACATTTTGTGTAGGCGGGACTGCATTATTAAATTGGGAAGAATAGGCAGGTGCTAGCCGCCCACACAACCAGTCTCCGACTAAAGTGGCCGAAGCGAAAAGAGCGAAAACCTTATTCAAATGGTTTTATTCTGCCTGGTCAGCTGCATGCTGCACAATACCGTTTTTTTTAAATTATGTTTTGTCAAATTAAGCATTCATTTAGAGTACTGTTTTTCTAGCAATATCTGCTGTTTTAAAATTTTCATTCAATAGCACCATTTGTCTGGTCTTGATATGCTGTCTGCCGTGTGGTATCTTCGTATCTTGAATAAGTTGTATTTTGTTACAGCTGAGTTTTTCTCGTAGCTACGTACGAGCCATAACATTCCAAGAAGATTGGGATATCAATAGAGTTAACGTATAATTCCAAAATCTATTCGTTGCCTCAATTAAGTTCATATTATTGAAGTAAAACTTCTTTACGCACGCTTGACTTAGGGAGTAAGCTGGTGAATGCACGACGAGAGCGTTACGAAAAGTGTGATCGGAAGAGGCGAACGGTCGGGCCTTTACGCACGCTTGACTTGGGGAGTAAGCTGGTGAATGCATGACGAGAGCGTTATGAAAATTGTAATCGGGCGAGGCGAACGGTCGGGCGAGGCGAACAGAAGATGAGAGGGAGATATAAGTTAGTGAAGTTTTACGTCAGTCGTGTGGTCTAAAGCACACTCGTTGTTTTAATTTATTTATTAAATTTTCACGGTATAAATATTTTACAACTTATTTCGTTATTTTTCTTTTTATTTTCTAACACTTTTATCTGTATATATTTTTCTCTATAGATTTCAGAAGAATTATTCCACGGGCTCGTTCGACGAGCTATATTTTTTCGATCGAATCTAAATGAATTTTAAAATGTGAGGACCAGATCGAGGAGTTATATTAGAACTAAGGATGTATACAAAATATTCAATAATTCCTAAAGCTTCTGGAAATACGAAGAATGGAGCTAAGCATTTTCATTCCTTTCTTTTTGAAGTGAAACTTCTTTAGCCTAGTTATTGACTTGAAATTCGGGTGAAACGGAAATGCACCACAATTCTACGCAAATACTCGGTTCTAATATAATGCTGTAAATTCGCACCTCGACGTGTGCTTTCCATAGCGTAGTGGGCAAGACATCAAGCGAACGGAGGTTCGAATCCTACGAAATCCAAAAAAAACATTATTTTGTGAAATCAATATCCAATCTTCAAACCACTTTAAAAAAACAATCAAAAGAAAAGAATGCGACATCTAGCGAGTTTCTAGTTATTTACGTATTTAAAGTGGTGAAGAGCCCACACACAACTGGGATACTCCAACTTGCTTCTTCGTCGAACATGTATATCATTACATCTTGGTCATTAAATTGTTTAGATAAGATTTAAATGTTCTGATGATAAATTCCATGAGCCTTGAAATTGTAGCAAACCAAAGATATTCGAATACAATAGCTAACTAAATTGTGGTCCGAGAATGTTACTTTGTGATAAAGACGATACCGAAATCTTTTATGGTATTGCTTTTATGTTATACTATTGTCCACATCGTCAGTATTATTTGTTGACACTGTTCATTCTGAGAAATTGTCGATGAATTACGTGGGTTTTGAATTATTCAAAAACTATAAAAATTACTAATTCAATAAACAGAGTGTGCAATTATTGTATAATATTGCGATTTCATAATATTCCTTTGCTAAATTGTGGTTTACTTGCGTTTATCCGCTTTTTTAACTCGAGCTTTGCTCTGAAAAAGTGTGTAAAACGTATTATTTAATATATTTTAATAGAAAAACTTTATTTAATGTATAAAGATATGTAATTAATACCATTATATTAAATAAAAATTCACAGGCGGCAGAAGTGAAACCTTCAGAAAACTAAAGTAGACAAGAGTGAGGAGCACCGCACAAAGAGGAGACCGATTATACTATCTCATTCACTCGCAAGCCAAATCCTACAGATGTATGTGTTTGTTGTTGATCTCTTTTTAGTGTCGCTATTTTTTTTCTTTTCGTCGATTTCCAAATCACAACGGTGCTTAAGATGTTTTCACTTCAAAAACTTTCAGTTATTAGTATAATATTACAGCAAATAATGTGTCTTCAATAATAAATTCATGAAAGTTGACCCTTTGAAATAACTAAAACTATTATGGTGAAGCTTTTATGAGTGGTCAAAATAGTGTTGGTTCAAACTGCATTTTAAGCGGTCGCGGTGCGGAAATTTAAATCCGCAGAATTAAGGGTGATAATGCATGAGGTTTAATTTCCCCGCCCCAACTTACTCAACTGCCTTCTTGCAGAAGTCGGAATGCAGTTGATGCAAACGTCACAAACTAATTGAGATTATTTGGCAAAGAGTTAAATATTTCATAGAATTTCAATTTCCCTGCAGGAATGAAAGTATTTGTGTAGTTAATTGAAAATTAAGGTATTTTGTGGAAAATTGTGTTCACACTAATTGCGTTGAAATGGTGGTAGCTAATTGGCTTAATTAGAAAGAGTAGTTCCGTTCACAGTAGACTTCATGTAATGTTGATCACTCCGCCTTGACAACTCGCAACGCTCATGCGCTCTGGTGAAATAAAAAGGTACTATAAAATATGACTACCATCTTGACCGGATTGACGGACGCGGAACCCACACATAAATTTACAGACAGACGAAATGCAAACCCCCTTAGAATTATATTTCTAATTTGACGCTCTCAAATTTCATTTTTAAAATATTTGAAAATTTGAATGCAAACCTAAAAAAGTTTATAAAATGACTCACCTTACGTTTTTTTACAACAAAAATTACAGATAAAAAAAACACTTACATATTTTATTACACGAATGTATTTTTAAAAAAATTACCGGTACCCCGCTTTTTTCTTGTCTCATGTAAAAATATTCACAATGTTAATTTTTTTTTTAAATTTCGGTCGGAAACTTTGGTTTCATAAAGATGTACATACATTTTAATTATTTTGTGGTTATCGTTTAAGTTTAATTATAAATAATGGTATTTTCTCTTTCTAACGACGTTTATATCATATTTCTCACCATGATAGTAAGGGAGATATTACAATTTCTATGAGCGAACAGATTAGCCTTAGCTGAAATATATTCAGAATCTTAACGACGTAAATAAAGAAGCCGTGTGTACAAATTGCGACTCGCGACCCGTGTATTGGACGGACCTACTGTCGAATTTGCCCTATCAAAGAAAAGAAGAAAAAGAAAAATGTAAACAAATATGCGCCCGCTGATCATTTTAATAAATTTCGATTCATTTTAATAAATTCTGAAGAACGTGTTACTAATATTTAGATGTTTCTAATAAATGAATACCTCCCGAAGTTATTAATTCATTGTCTAGAAAAATAAAAAAAGTTGTACAACGACTTACAATTTTTTAAAGGCGTTGTACGTTAAAAAAATGATGGCAACGTACTGTTTTTATTAATCTAAAATATAAATAACTCGCATCCCTTGTGAGGCATGGAAATAAAAATGATAATTCAATTACGAATTCGCCGAAATAAATTAAAATGTGAGCCTCCGGCAAACCCCCGATAAACGTGGTTATGTCTCGTTTTATCAATAGGTTTTTCGAAAAGGTCTGTTTTCATCGATAAGAAAATATGTCAATAATATCTTTAATTATCACAAATAGCAGATTAATATAAAACAAACAATATTTTGAACATAAATGACATGACATGAATAAATTCGTGGTGCTTTTAATATTAATCTAAATAGTTGATTTTGTATGGTTTTATCGCATTTCGGATATACAGGTAATCTTTGGCGCAAACCAAGGTATTAGAGTACAATCATTACAAGAAAAATATTACACATATTTTTATCCAAAGTTTCTCATAAATCTTGTATGTAATTAAGCTATTGTTGTGAAATACCGACTGGGCTCTACGCACGATTTCAAACAGGAATGCTGGTTATTATTATGTACTTCGATCGGCATGAGATGTAATATCTACCCACTCATATTTTATTTATTACTGACCCACAAATGATGTGATATATTTGTTAACAGTTTTTTATCTCGAGCGAGTCTGCCTACACATTAGAAAGTATGTTTGTTATTAATTTTATCTTTTATAAGTGGTTCATGATCATTGGTGTTCATACCAATCTAATTTTAGATGGTCTCCGTCGGCGAGGGATAAGCCCTCGACTAGCAATTCGCAGTTCACGGGTTTAAATCCCATCGTTCGCAAATTAACTTTATTTGATTAATTTGTGTTCTTTCCCAATTAATTACCAAAAAATAATATATAGTACGTTTGCGACAAGTTCCACAGTATAAGATATATACACAGTGAAAGACAACCATTCAGAATTGAAACGTTACTTTAAATGGCTTTAGCCGTGTTTGGTGACCAGATCTGAATAGTCAGGTACTTCCCCACCTTTTTCTAACGCATCTCCGTCCCCTCCCCGCTACCTTCAGTTTCACAACATACCTCATTTGGGGACACTGTAGTCTCACTGGCTCCAGATGGGAGCAATTGGAATTCATGTGCGATATTCACCATTATCATCATCGTTTTCTTCTTCCTTTTGTCCTATTCGGGTAGGGGAACCATTGCATCGACAAGGCTCCTCCATACGTCCCTGTCTTGCGCTGTTTGTTCGGCCTCCGTCCATCGGCAGTCCCATCCTCTCCTCACACAGTTTCTGGAGTTGCCTCGCCCAACTGTGTCTGGGGTGGCCCACTGGACGTCTACCCTCTGGAATCGCGCTCAGTATCTTCCTCGGAATTCGGTCATCAGACATTCTTAGTACATGCCCAAGCCACCTCAGTTGCGATTTTTCTATGAAGAGTAGCATTGGTTCAATGTTTAGATCATCTCGGATCGTCGAGTTTCATATATGATCCCATTTTGTAACCCCTGCCACTCCTCTCAAGTACCTCATTTTGGCAGCTTGGACTCTAGAGCCTGTTTGTTCGTTTAGCATCCATATCTGGTGGCCGTAAGTAAGCGTTGGGCGGTATACCGTTTTAAACACAGCCATCTTTGTCTTGATGCTGAGCTCGGCTTTCCTTTTCACTGAGCTGTGGAGAAGACGCAAAACACCGCTTGCCACACTATTCTTCTATCAATTTCTCTGTCTTGCCGTCCATCGCTGGAGAATAGAGAACTCCGGTCCAATTTTTTAAATTTTTTTTAATGAATATTGACCTTCTAACTTAAATAACTGCTTTTTTATTTTTATTTTTAGAGTTAGTTTTAATAGTTAAAATAATTGTCAAAGTTTCAATTTTTCAAGATCCCCCTAAGACCACCGTATGTACGGTGAATCGTGTGACGTCATCACTCCTGAAAAATTACTATTGGATTGGGCAATCAGCTGATCAGGTGCCGCCATTTTGAATAGCGTTATTTGAAGCATTCTCCCTAGAAGTAGCATTACAATTTTTTTGTGCAGTAGTTTTTCAATATTTTAAATAATAGAGATAAACTAATAGAGATACCTCTATTTTTGAAACTGAATTATTTAGGCTTAAATATTGTTTCAATAAACACAACAACTAAATCTCTATAAACAGTATGAAATAACGAATAACATGAAATGTTGTTGATACTGATGGCTTATGTCATACCTACATAATCAAAGATTTCAATACAATGACTGGTGACGCGTGACGTCAGCACTAACCATTCAGTAATACCAACTTTACAGTGTGTTTTTACGAGAGGTTTAAAAATGCACTTTTTAATAATTTTTTAAGGACTCTACGTTTAATATTATGAAATAAAACTTATATATTCAGAATCAGCGTTTATTGGTCTATATGACCATATTTTTTTAAACCCATAATATTTTTCACTGGAGTTCCTTATTCAACCCCGAGGTCCATCTATCCATCTGTTTCAACTGAGTCCCATTAGTGAATATGTTGCACTGAGTTTGGTCCCTTCCTATAACCATCCTTTTGAGGTACTTATCTTCATTCCCGCCGCCGTGCACTCTGTTCACATAAAAAAAATTAGATCCTCTAATTCTAATAATCTGTGTTCTGGTAAAACGTGGTTATCTACGCTAATACATGTAAAAAAAAAACATTTGAAATTTTCCGTAAATAGCAAAGTAAATAGGCACGGTTAAATATTTGTAAAAAGCAAACTTAAAAATGAATTCAGATGAAATTAACCTGTGTGTTTGGGATACTAAATCGATAACGTCTGGATTAAATACAATTAATCACTGGGATGGTATGCGTAGGCTTACGAATGTTAGTGTTTATACATGTGTTCAGAATTGGCACCTCGTTGCTTTATAGCTTATGCCTGCTCCAAATCCAAACATGATTAATGACCGATTACGGCTGAAAAAAAAAGTGTCATATCTACAACATAACATTGCTTTATTGATTATTTTAATTTAACGAATTAACTAAGCGTTAAGTCATTTCCAATCGTGGCACTCATTCTTTGTAATCAAATATATTAAGTAGTCTTGGGTGTATTAACTCTTTACAAGATCTGGAGGCTAAGCACGGTCAATCGATAAAATCCTATGTCAATGCGATATTGACTAAATCCTTCTTCTATGGTCAGTTGGCATTATTTGCGAGCACGGCCGAAAAGTACATAGATAGGCAGGAACTTAGTTAGGTACCATTTTACCAATTCGCTACCTACCATTCTTGTTATAAATAACAATATTTTGCACGTGTGATTCGGTGTTACCAGGAATTTTGAGGGTTTTCCGCCACACCGCAATCTTGACATTTTCAAAAATTGAGACTTAGTAATTGAAATGTTATATATTTTTTAGTATGTGTTGATATTTGTCTGATTCTGACAGTCGATTGATAAAGGCCGCTAATTTTAGCGGAGCCTCCTGAGTGTCAGATAAGCTGTCAATATATGTGCACAACTTTTTGAATAGTGTCGTTTGTTATTAAAAACAACTTTTTAATGAATGCAGGTGAACTAACGAAGCACTTAGATTTGAAATAAATCGTGCACTCGATCCATAGACTCAATGCTTATGTCACACTTAGCTATAAAATATAATTTGGCTTGGCTAATTTCAGCATATCGCTCGCCATATATTCCCATTGGGAATGTTAGGCGCCTGTCGGCCCCATAATTAATTCATCTAAGACGCCATCAATTTATTCCGTTCGAACTTGGAGAAACGAAAATGCTGGACCCCCTATCTAATATTTGATTATCTTTAGCATGTCATGTCCCTGCCTTAACAAATGGATTGTCATCTTTAAAGCACTGTTGTCGGGTGGAAATGCTGTCCTTGTTCTACCGGTATTTCAATGGTTGATGTTCTGAGGAACTAAGGTAATTGATTTCTTTGGCACCACCGGTGCACAGTCAAGAATCATGCAAAACGCGCGCCTAACACTTGTACGTACACGGTTGACTTTTGAACCCTGGTCACTGAAGTCACCAAACGTAGCAAATCACTTGGGGTGACCTTTGGCAGAGGTGTTGGTTATCCAATAATGGAATAATGGTTTCAAACAAATACCCATACCGGCCTGGTCGGTTTTAATATTTGTAAAATACAGCATTTAATAAAAGTTGAACAAAAGAAACTGTCATGGCTGTTCGATCTTTCATTAATAAAGCAAATTAATAGCATCCCCCGCCCTGACAAAAAGCACGTAGACATAAAAGCTGTTTCAACAAAAAACCTCTGAAAAACAGATGAAAGGCAAAATGGCCATTAGCAATAACGTTAAAAATAGCTTAGCGAGGGTTTAAAAAAAGTTTCTATTAGATAAATTATTCTTACTCATTGTCACACGTTGACGGTACCATTAATTTGATGTTCTTTCGAAAGGTACATTTATTTCTGATTTAATATTTAGATGTGTTGCTACTCAGCCATCTGAAACAATTAAATTTTTAGCATCGTCAATTCCCACGCGATACCAGCCTTTGATTTATCTTTTATAAAAAAAATGAAACAATACAACTTTGTATAAACCACTTATATAATGTGAAAATCCGACCGGTTTCGGAACAAACGTTCCTTCGTCAGGGAAAGCTTATACTAATTTGACAGTTTCGAACAATGTTTTATTATGGTAGGGGGTGGAGCCGTTGTTAGTTAACATTGAAAATTACCATAGTTTTGAAAAAAATACAGGGATAAATATTCTTCATATTAATCATAAAGGAAAACGTTTAGATAACTTAGAAGCTTTGGAAATTAAAAAATCCCTTAAAAATAATGAATCTATTATCAACAAACAAAAAATATTGTCTTATACCCCAATCATGGTTTTGTTCCCCTACCCACCCACTCTACACTAATACTTACCCACCCAATCTACATTATTAACTAACAACGGCTCCACCCCCTACCATAATAAAACATTGTTCGAAACTGTCAAATTAGTATAAGATTTCCCTGACGAAGGAACGTTTGTTCCGAAACCGGTCGGATTTGCACATTATATAAGTGGTTTATACAAAGTTGTATTGTTTCATTTTTCTATAATGGATAACCACAAAGTAATAGCTACATTCAAAAATATATCTTTTATATATTATGTATCTCTTTTATGTTATATATTATGTGTCTGGGTGAGAAACTATACGGGGAGTCACTAGAAATTTAAATCTAGAAAGAAAACTTAGGTCAGTTATTTATTATTATATATTTACTAAAGAATCTTCGACTGCTCGACCGCAGACTGGCCAATGACACCGTTTTTTGAAGTGAAAACTTCTTTAGCACCGTTGTGATTTGAAACTCTTTGAAAAGGAAGCGAGCGATACTAAAAAGAGACAAACACATATATTTATAGGATTTAGCCTGCTAGAGATTGAGATAGTATAATCGGTCGCTGTGCTTCGTAGCCTATCGGTCTCCTCTTTGTGCGGTGCTTCTTAGCCTTCTCACTCTTGTCTACTTTAGTTTTCTGAAGGTTTCACCTCTACCGCGTGTGAATTGCACATTCTGATTTTGAAGTGAAACTTCCTTAGCCCCGTTAGAGTGATTTGAAATTCGGATGAAACGGAAATGACGCACTACGGCATCTGCGAAGCATCAAACTGCGATCAAGGTTTGATGTGATGTAAAACGGAAACGACGATAGGTCTGCGCTCATGTCGGAATATATATGATATGATGATATAATAATAATAATAATAATAATAATAATAAATGTTTTTATTAATTTCTTACACATTACAAATTTAGTTTTAATACATATAAGAAATTACGTTGTACATATAAATAGTATACAAAAAAAAAAATTTTTATAAATATTTATACATAAAAAAGAAACATCAAGAAATAAATCAATTTCAAAAAAAATTTCAGGCAGTGGTGAAAGGTCTCGTCAATGAGGAGAGACTCTTTCAAGAATCAAAAGAATTTCACTTTTGAACCTCTCCTCACTGACGCCAAACATATCAATCTCGGAGGAGATTTGGTTCAGGAGCAATATACTCCTTCCTACCGGGAGAACCATTGGCAGGTTAGTTCTACAGGCAGGAAGATAGAATAATCTATGCTGGCGTTGTCTAAGATAGTCATCCGGAACATAGAGACTCACGCGCTCCAGAATGGCTGAATTTTCAATATAGCCACGCAGCAGTCTGAATAAGTGGGTAGCAGCGTACCCCTCCCTTCTACTTTCTAGTTTCATTTCTATGGCATGTGAATTGTGAATTACTATTTTTTATACAGGGTGTTAAGGGAAAAACTTGACTTACTTTAACCAGTGATTCCTGACATTATTTGGTGTAAAAAATTTAAGTAATATTTTGGTCTCCGGTGACATTTTTAGGGTTTTTTTTTTCTACAAAAGCATAAAAAATGGTAGGTGTTGGACAGTTGGAGGCGGGGTTAGGTGTTGGTCGGTTACTCGGCTGAGTGGCCAGTGACGACATGGAGAAGATTTTTTGTTTGATTTTGAAGAAAAAAAAAATTGAAAAAAAAAAGTTATCCAAAAAGTCACCGGAGACCAAAATTTCATTTAAATTTTTTAGTCCAAATAATGTCAGGAATCACTGGTTAAAATAAGTCAAGGACGTCCCTTAACACCCTGCATACTCCTAGACCGGTTTCGGAACATTCTTCAAGGCAAAATATACTAACTTGACATTACAAAACAATGGGTGTTGGTACATAATTAATTACTAAGTGTTGGGGTGGGGGAGGGAGAGCAACTAGGGATTAGTGAAGACTGGGAGAGGAGAGAGTAAACACGAACTTGTCCAAGATGCGACTATAATAAGAGAATTAAATGTATAACTAATGGAAAACTATGGGAAGATAATTTTTGTTCAAGGAAGAATTTCGATACTTATTTCACCAAATACGATCAATATTTCACCAAATGTAAGGAAAAAAGCTCGTTGTAATATGTACAAGATAATACTCGTAGAATACACTATTTTCTAAGGGGCAATTCTGTCAGTAAATC
Organism: Limnephilus rhombicus; assembly: GCA_929108145.2. Classification (NCBI taxonomy): domain Eukaryota; kingdom Metazoa; phylum Arthropoda; class Insecta; order Trichoptera; family Limnephilidae; genus Limnephilus; species Limnephilus rhombicus. The sequence continues at coordinate 59,063,528 of OV815275.1, read as the reverse complement.
TCTTTATTGGTCGAACCTTTGTTTGGGTTTGTACATATTGTTTTTATTGTAAAAGTCCATTTTTGAATCTTTTGAATTAAGTAATTTCTATACATCGTATCGTGTTGAATTCCGATGAATATTTTACATTATTCATACAGAAACTTGCGTAATATAATATGTACATGCACGGTTCAGCGCATCTCTTTGGACTTCGGAGGCAAGTTAAAGTTCCCACGCACTGCTTCCAGGGAACCTGTAAGTCTTAAACCACTTCATAAAAATGTATACATTGTTTCTTAAAACCATGTTATTTGGACAGTGCGAATACCTAACACTTTCCAAGAGGTGAATCGAAATAACTAGCACATTTGTACGAGTGAGTGGTTTCTCATCGGGACCGTTAGACAAGACGCCCACTAAGCAATTATCATGCCATAATCCCAGTGGACGTACAAGTCTTAGATTATTATTATTTTCACCAAGTTGATAAACTTTGTGGTGCGAAAATACCAACCGAGGTTTTCGTCTGTTTTCTTGTCAAACCACACCTTTGGGGTTTGTGTCAGAAGTTTGAAGTACAAGTTTAAAATTTTTGATACAATTAGATACAGGTGTGAAAACTTCTTTAGAACCGTTGTGAATTGAAACTCGATGAAACGAAAAATAGCGACGCCAAAAAAAAACAAACACCTATATGTATAGGATTTAGCCTGCGGAGGATGAGATAGTATAATTGGTCTACTTTTTTGTAGTGCTTCGTAGTCTATCGGTCTCCGCTTCGTAGCCTCCCCACTCTTGTCTACTTTAGTTTTCCGAAGGTTTCACTTCTACCGCGTGTGAATTGCAAACTCTGTTTTTTTTCAAAGGTGTTTTTAAGCGCGGCAGCATTGGAATTTAAGACTCTACTTTTTGGTAAAAAAATCGTTGTAATGATTCAAATGTTGTTAGCCCAAGTACATTGTTATATTAATGTAATTTTGGAGGCGAGTATGGTTACCATGTATTGGATAACCAACACCTCTGCTGTAGGTCACCCCAAGTGTTTCGCTATGTTTAGTGATTTAGCAGGGGTGGCCGGGTTCAATGGGTGAGGTTTTCTCGGGTCTTCAAATCAACTGCTTGACAGGCTCGATCGGGAGAGACTGGTTGAAGAGAAGTTTGATCTCTCCAGCAAGACTCTCTCGCCCTTCGCCTTACACCGCAGTGGGCCGGATGGATTCATACATTCGTCTCTCCTGGGCACACCGACTCCCAGTTTCCCACCCACACTTATACCTTGTACTTTCCCAGAACTTCCTCAAAGATGACATAGGCCCTGAGGCATTTTTTTCAACAGGGCCTCCCTTTTCAATTGTATTTTAAGATCTTCCATCTACCGTGAAAAGTATTACCTCTTATTACAATCGATTTATGGCGTTTACTGGAAATTAATGGAAATAACAATTTTCTTGTGTCTGTTAATAAAGCAGTAATAATCCGTAATAAAGAATAAAAGCTGTATTAAGTAATAAATTAAGAATCTAAACTAATGAAAATTGATGGAGCACTTCTGCAAAGTAAATTATCAAGTAGAAACTACCCTCAAAATAATAAATGAAAAAATAATAAAATTTTCGTTGGAATAATTTTTTGATGACTTTTGGAGGTAATTCGGTCAAAATTATGTGGAAAATTAGTTAATTAATATTGTTATTTCTGAATTTTAAATATGCGATCTTCAAAAATGAATGAAAAAATATAGGTTCCGATGGATGAGTTAGTTAAGGCGATGTGTCCCGGTAAGACAAGAGATCCTGAGTTCGAGTCCCATTTGCAAGCGTTACGTTTTTATTTTTTTGTGTTTTGTTCTGTTTCATGTTTCGTTCAGATTTATTGGTATTATCATCTTCAACAACAATTTTTGGAAATTAAACCTAATAAAACGTGGGTTGATGAAATATATTCAAATCACCAAATGAATAAGTTTATTATTATTAGTACTACATTAGTCCTGGGTCGATCGATCGTTTTACACAACCCGGGTCGCTCACGACACACTGGCGTCACGAGCGGGTCGCGAAGACCCGCTCCTTTCGCGACACAAAATACGAAACCCGATTACTTATCACCCAGTTACTTTCTACGGGCGCGCCGCGCGGTAGACGCTCGCCGCCCAGACCGGTCAAGTCATACGCGATACGAAACCCAGGTTATAATTGTGTGAACGTTCTCTCGCAGCTCACACCTGTAACTAGTAATGTCATGTCCCAGAAATAAATTTAAAAAAACACATGCTTCAGGGGTAAAAAAAAACGATGTTTTATCATGTTTTGAAGGATATAAAAACCTTGTAAAAAAACGTGTTGTTCTGAAGCTTTTATTGAGAATTTCAATAAGTAAATTAGCTGTAAGCTGTAATGCTTTATTATAATTTATTTTTATTAAGGTTAGACATTTTACACTTTTACCAGTTTATAGTTTCTATTACAATGCACAATTACATTCACACCCACACGAAAAATGAAAATGTATCCGTGTCTAGTCGAATATTCAAAAATCGAATCTACTAAACAATCCCGCGATGACGTAACACACGGACAGGAAGCAGGATACTGTTACGTCACGCATGTGTGTGCATTGATCGGAAATCGGCGACCGAATGAATGTGTCGCAGTTCGCTATTTCCGGGAGCTGACACGTCTCGCCACGCGCCACATGGGCACCCGGCGATCGGTTCGTGAGTCACCGGGTGCAGGAATGTGTCGTAGTTGGTGGTAGGTCGCGGGAGTGTGTCGCGGTTCACGGGTCCCGGGAGACCCGGGTGCTGACGAATAAATAACCCGCTCGCTCTTTGGTGGCTCGTGAGCGGGTTTCGACGATCAGGTCTTTCACGATCGACCCAGGACTGTACTACACATCTATATTTCTGCTCGATTAAAATATCTTTCGATAGTGACATCTTATTCCTGCTGTCTAAGCCGACTACGTGCCTGCGTCGCGATGGATTTTGTGTCTAACGTGATCAAGTCAGTATCATTACGATGGTGGCGATTGTTGTCGATACTCGATGTTACTGCTGATTCATTATTTTTTACGAATTTTACGAATTTAAGAATTTTAAATAATCAATAAGGTTTACTCAGCGACAGCACTTCGTGTCTTTGGTCGGCCTTGCCTAAACTCCGGTCCCTAAAAACGTACACGCTAGTTCGTGTCTGAGGCACAAACAGTATTATATCCCACCCCGGCTCTGTGTGGCCCGCTCATATTAACCCTCCGTGTCAGGCATTCGCCCGTTAGACACAGGTGGTACAATACATTATGCATAATTCGAATAATGTATTTAAATCCCCCAGCGCTAAGTTAAGCTGGTAGCAGACAGGGGGCTCAGGTGCGGCCTAAATCAACAGATGCAGACACACAAATGATGTTCTCTGAAAAAGCAGACAGATAACGTAAACCCAAATGACATAGACATATAAAATATTATGTAGGAATATGAGTGGTGAGCGAAGTGACTAATGATTCGTATTGATTGGAAAACACATTCAGAGAAACAACTAAATACACTTCTGTGCTGGACTTACAGCTTCTGGGTCATGCAATAAACTTCTCCACTTGATGCAAGAACGATACTCTGAAAGTAGTATAGTACAGTAGTATAGCTCTATTTCACCTTGAATGGCGTGAAATACTTCTATTAAACTAACTTTCTATGACAGCATTTTATCACCTTATATTTTTCGAAAACTTTCTTTATTGTTGTATCTGTTAGTTTCCAAAGTTTAATACAACTTTTGATATTTTGCGTAACTTCCAAATAAGTTTAAAGTTCGTGTGATTTACAAGGTGATATATTAAGTTATCGTAAATATTACAATGAACATTAATCTGGACTTGAAGTCTTTACTTGATTAGGCTCTAAGCCCGTGGTCGTCAAACTGCGGCCCGCGGCGGATTTTTGTGCAGCCCGCACAAATATCTGTCGTTTTCTTTTGAAATGTATTTTTTTTACACGGACAATTATACTATCCATTTTTTTGCGGCCCGCACAAATGTCTGCCGTTTTCTTTTTAAATATATATTTTTCACGTAAAATTATACTATCCGTTTTTTGCGGCTCGCACAAATGTCTGCCTTTTTCTTTTTAAATACATTTTTTTTATGTACAACTAAATATTATCCGTTTTTTTCAAATATTTTGTGTTCGTATACCCTTATGATTTTAAAAAGGTTGATTTTAATTGATAGATATTTGATTTTAAAACGCCCAGCAGGTTTTTGAACACATCCTAAGTCGATTTTGAACGCGCGCATAGTATACGTTACACTGTAACGTTTGAGAACCTGTAACGGTTACAGGTTCTCAACATGGTTGATAACGCCCCACGGTCGCGCCCCATGTGGTCATTTGAAACTTTTAGGAGGGCAGTAGAAGACCCGGAGAAAATTAGAGGGCGTAGAGATGGCACAGTGAGGGCGTGGGTAGGTAAAAAAATGGTTTAAAAAAGCCCAAAAAAAAGGTTATTACGTACTGAAGACCCAGAGGAAATTAAAGGGCCTAGAGATGGCACAGTGAGGGCATGGGTAGGTAAAAAAATGGTCTAAAAAAGCCCAAAAAAAAGCTTATCACGTACTAAAGACCCAGAGGAAATTAGAGGGCGTAGATATGGCACAGTGAGGGCGTGGGTAGGTAAAAAAATGGTCTAAATAGACCAAAAAACACTCTTATCACGTACTAATAAAGCAAATTAAACTTTAATATTGGTTAATTTTTGTTATTGTATTTATTCAGTATTGTTATTATCATTTTTATCACGTGTGCGAAAAAATTTTTTTTTATACAAAAACATAAATAAATAGTAGTTTTTGAACAGTTGGAGACGGGGTAAGGGGTTCGCCGGACACCCGGCTGAGTGACCAGTGGCGACATGCGAAAGAATTTTTTTTTGTTTGATTTTGAAGAAAATTTTTTTGAAAAAAAAAAAAAAATTAAGTCACCGGAGACCAAAATTACATTTACATTTTTTACTCCCAATAATGTCAGGAATCACTGGTTAAAGTAAGTCAAGTACGGCCCTTAACACCCTGTAGATATATATATATATATATTCTTTTTTTTTTAAGTAAAACTTCTTTACGCACGCTCGACTTGGGGAGTAAGCTGGTGAATGCGTGACGAGAGCGTTATAAAAGTGTGATCGGACAAGGCGAACGGTCGGGCGAGGCGAACGAAAGTTGAGAGGGCGATATAAGTTAGTGAAGTTTTACTTCAGCCGTGTGGTCTAAAGCACACTCGGTTTTGTTTTAAATACACCTTCGCCTTTTTTGCATAATAATATCACAATATAGTAGTTCCAAAGAGAGGTCGTATGTAAGTCATCGATGATCGTCCTCTTCCTTTTCACAGTGCCTTACATTAACCAGTAATTCCCGTTTTCTTCTTTAAAACAAAACAAAAAATCTTCCACATGTCATCACTGGTCACTCAGCCGAGTAACCTCCCGACACCTCATCCTGACCCAAACTGTCCAATACCCGGTAATGTTTATGTTTTTAGTTGCACACCCTGCATACTCCACATAATTATTTGTATTTTATTAGTAGTTACATAATATGGGACTATATTATGGTAATACATCATACATACAATATTATGACCAAGGGTGTATGAAAGTCACGGAGGTATTACAAAGTTTTAAGCTCAATTTAATATCAACGAAACCACACAAATTGAAATGAATAATAACCAATTGTGTTGAATATTTGTTTTCCAATACAACTGGACAACAAACAATTCGTCCAGATTTTCAATTGCATTGTATCATCAGCAATAAAATGGCTCGTGAAAGCTTCGACAACACCACATCCAACAAAGTAAACAGCAATAAGCTAGCTGTAAACAAGCTACGTCCAACACAAATTACTCGGAATTGAATTGAATTGCGCATTATTTATTAATTACTGCAAAAATCATAAATGAAATTAACGGCGTAAAAGAATTTTTTTGGTTTCGGCCGGAAACTTTTTTATTACAAACTCTAGGAAAATAATTACTCTCAGGGCCCATGACGTCTTTGATATATTATGTAATCAAGGGGTCAGTTGTCAAGGAGTGACGTTTGAATTCATCTCTCCCACTTCAGTGCATGCGTTGGGTCGAGCTCAAAGTCCGTCAAACAGCTGGTAAAATCTGTACAATCCACACTCCATGAACCCGGGGATATACATCAGGAATACCAACACTAAAAAACCAGTGTGCTTTAGACCACACGACTGAAGTAAAACTTCTGCTCCATCTATATCAGGAGTGGGGAACCTGCGGCCCGCGAGGCCTTTTGGTGCGGCCCGCGGGCACTTTTGGTGCGGCCTGCTGAAAGAACCACAAAAATTTTCACAGAACGGGATGGTTTTTTTCACGGTGTTTCAGATGCATTTTTAATTCGTTATTACAAAATCGTTACTAGCAAGTAGTTTAGATACAAATAAAAATGGAATTGAACATCCCCTTTTACTTTTATTTTAATTTTTTATTGTGAAACGATAGTGAAATTTGTCCAGATATTTTAGGATTGATGGCAACTCTATTCGAAGAATTTTAGGCAGTCTGTCATAAACATTATTTTCTAGTTATCGTTGCGGAAGTAAAGCGGATAGTAAATTAATAAAATCCTATGACAACTACGAAGAAAACAAAAGTTTAAGCTGAGTGAAACGTGAAATCATTTGAAACTAAATTAAGGTTGTGGAAAGTGCAACTCGAAATTACACGCCACGAAAAGCCTTCTACATCGTTTGAATACGCTGGTGAGTGCGTGAAATTAAGTGAGGCATTTAATGAACGATTTAAGGACGTGAAAAGCAAGAAAACGGATTTGAACATATTTGCCACAACGTACAATGTGGAACCATCGAATGTGCCTAATGAACTGCAGCACGAAATTATTCAATTACAAAGCGATGATGAACTAAAAGCTAGATATGACAATCTCCCGCTGCTTGAGTTTCAGAAACGCTGGATTAGAAATGATGAGTTTCAAAATTTAAGTAAGCAAGCCCTTAACCACTTACTGCTGTGAGCAGTTCTTTTCAAAACTATCGATCGCAAAGAATCATCTGCGCTCCAGACTAACCGATGCAAATCTGGAAAATCAGTTGCGAGTAGCAACATCATCAATGCTAGCTAATATTGCACGCCTTGCCAAAGAGAAGCAGTTCCAGCCATAACATTATGGGTGACCTACATACTATATTGTCCATCCGATATTATTTTACCGTTTGAGTGTCTTCCTGTTATTGCTCTGATTTGAGAATGATTTGTGTAGGTTTGTAAAAACTCTTACAAGTAAACACGAAGGAAAAAGTACGTTGTGTTATCTAAGTTTTTAATATATTGCCAAACTTCTGCCATTTAAGTAGTTAAATTAATATTAAATCATTCCATGTAAGTTATTTTAAATAGTTAAATAAACATAGAATCATATTCGTGTTCTAATCTAATCTAATTGCACTGGATAAATATGATACAAAATGCAGAAAAACCATTCACGTAATGAATCTAAACCGGTGGACTAGTAGACTCCTATGCAGATTCATTCTTAAGGTTAAACAAATCTTGTGTTCACAATGCAAATTCTAAACAAAGTTCTGAAAACCTGTTGCGGATTCATCTGCTAACGCATTTCGAAGGAAACCGTTCATGCGTTCCGACTGCAAAAAATCGGAGGAAAACCATTTTTATATTCTAGGTGCAGTATTAATGCTGGGGACTCACAATCCAATTCGCTCTAACGGTAAAACCAGTTTAGTGTTCAAAATGCAATAAAAAATTCCAAGTGCGGTTTCATCTGCTTACGCATTTTGTAGAAATCCGTTCTCGTTTTCGAAGTTTATTTCTAAAATTATAATTGCGTACTTTGTGCTGCCAGAATTGGAGGAAAACCATATTCGTATTTTGACAAACTCACTTTATAATTAAAACCAGTTCTGTATTTAGAATGCAACGAAAAATTCCAGGTTGGGTTTAACCTTGCTAACGCATTTTGTAAGAAACAAATCTCGTGTTTGAAGTGTAGTTTTAAATTTTTAGTTGCATTTGTGCTGTCAGTATTGGAGGAAAGCAATTTCACGTTCTGAGTGTAGATTTAATTCCCCGCGTACAGATTCACCCTGTTATTAAAACCGTTCTGTGTTAAGAATGCAACGAAAACACGTCAGGTGTGATTTCATTTGCTGACAAATTTCTTAGGTTGGAAGTGCATTTTAAAAATTCTTGTTTCGTAGTTTGTGCTGCCAGAATTAGAGAAAAGCCATTTTCATGTTCTGAGTGTCGTTTTAATTCCCCGCATGCAAATTCAGTCTAAATTAAAACTAGTTCTGTGTTCAGAATGCAACGAAAAATTTCAGTTGTTATTTTATCTGCTGATGCATTTTGACGGAAAATATTCTCGTGTGCAGTAATAAAATTCTGGTTGCAGACTATGTGCAGCCAGAATTTTAGTTTAACCATTTGCATCATGTTCTGAGTGTTGCTATAATTAAAGAGTGTAGGCAGTAATGTAACAGTTTTTTATTAGTTTTAGTTAAACTAGTTCTTTGATTCGAATGTGGCTCTCCCCCCCCCGGAAATCAGAGTGCGGCCCGCGTATTAAAGTATGAACATCCAAATGGCCCGCGACGCTAAAAAGGTTCCCCACCCCTGATCTATATGGTAACCGACGAGTTCATCGAAAATCAATTCATCGAAAGCAAATTCATCGAAAACGAGTTCATCGAAAATCAATTCATCGAAAATCAATTCATCGAATGATCAATTCATCGAATCGCCAATTCATCGAAAAACATTTTTTTTTCTATATATTAGAGCTGTCAAAATTAAATACCCAAAAAGGTCTGTTTAACTGAGTTTAATGCTTTTTTTTTGTTTTTTGTTTTTTTGTTTGTTTTTTTTTTTGTTTAGCAACTGTCAGTTTCGTAGTGACAATGTAACATTTATAGGTTATCTCTTCGATTTCCGATTGTCTGATACTGCAAAAAGGGGATATCTAAGGAACGGTGACCAGACACTTATAATGAAACAAACTCATAAACAACTCAGAAAGGTCATTAAGAGTGATGATAAAAAAATATTTAAAAATTGGTTAAATAGGTTAAGTTAAGTTAGGTTAGGTTAAGTTAGGTTAGGTTAGGTTAGGTTAGGTTAGTTTAGGTTGACCAATGCTTTTTTAACTTCTCGGTCCGCTCGGCATTTCTCTCAAATATCAACAAAATATATGTTTTCGATGAATTGGCAATTCGATGAATTGGTCATTCGATGAATTGGTTTTCGATGAATTGATTTTCGATGAACTGTTTTTCGATGAATTTGCTTTCGATGAATTGATTTTCGATGAATTGATTTTCGATGAATTCGTTTTCGATGAACTCGTGAACCGATCTATATGATAGGAAGAGAGATGCGCGCGCACCGCTTTCTTTTGCTTTTATTTCAGAAAGAAGTTTTATTTCAAAAACAAAAACGAGTGTGCTTTAGACCACACGACTGAAGTAAAACTTCACTAACTTATATCTCCCTCTCAACTTCCGTTCGCCTAGCCCGGCCGTTCGCCTCGCCCGATCACACTTTTAGTAACGCATTCACCATTCACCAGCTTACTACCCAAGTCAAGCGTGCGTAAAGAAGTTTTACTCCGAAAATTACAGAAATTATCGTAAATGGCCTACATGTCATACGAGGAAAGCAAATTTTCATTCTACGTAATTGAATGCAAATAGTTGTCTTTTATAGTAATTAAGGTGAATCAAAAGGTTTTTTCTAAACAATAAGCGTGTCCAGCGTCCAGCGTGCTGTCCAAGTGAAGTATCACTTCTGGTAAGTGGTCAGTGGTCAGTGGTCAGTGGTCAGTGGTCAGTGGTCAGTAGTCAGTGGTCAGTGGTCAGTGGTCAGTGGTCAGTGGTCAGTGGTCAGTGGTCAGTGGTCAGTGCAGCGCATTGGTGGCTTTCCTCTGCTTCTTCTGCCAAAAACTTTGTCAGTGACCATGAGTTTCTCCAGGTTGGAGTCCTCATTTTGGCGATCAACGTGTCCAAAAAGGTACAAGTACATACAAAACAAATACGTAGACTTATGTTATTTATTTTTATTTTTAACTTTATGAGTAAAACCTCAAATTGTAATATGTTAATTAAATGAAGACAATATTGACGAAACTCAATCGAAAATATGGAGACAGAAAAATCTGGAACTCGAACCCAGGACCTTCTGCTTTCACGGCAACACCTCTACCAACTGAGCTAAGGTGTCTATATCCAATTCGGTCACTTTTAACTGTATCATACTTCGTCTAAACTACCAACATTATCTTCATTTTCGTAACGCACATATTATTGGCTGCGATCTTTATACGTGTTTATAAGATTCAAAACCGAACTAAATGCTATCTAGATAGTGTCTAGATACATTTGTTTCCATTTTATTTTGAATATGCGACATCTCTTGACTTTTCTATAAGTCTAGGATAAATATTTATTTTTGAAGTGAAACTTCTTTACGCATGCTTGACTTGGGGATTCAGCTGGTGAATGCGTGATGAGAGCGTTACGAAAAGTGTGATCGGGCGAGGCGAACGGAAGTTGAGAGGGAGATATAAGTTAGTGAAGTTCTACTTCAGTCGTGTGATCTAAAGCACACTCGTATTTTATTTTTAACTTCGTTTAATCTAGCTAGTGTTTGTATGATATGTTGTGGGTATATGAAATTCAAAGAGGTTAATTAAGTCAGGGTTATCTACACTACCACAATTTTGAACACAAATATTAAGTCGAATATAATTCTTCGATCTTAGAGTTTTAGAAAATTTATTTCTTTCATCATGTAATTATGGTTTATGCTTTAAATTGAATACTTATCTTACTCTTGGTCACAGCCCACAACGTGGAGGCCAATTAATCAGTTAAGAAGTTTCAATACTGCAACAAAAGAAGAGGTTAACGACTCTCTCCACCCACCTCCACTATTCTACTTGTTGTATTGTATTGTCTCAGCATTTTCATTTCAAAATAATATCGCAAGATGGTGTGAAACTTATCGAACGGACAGCGGTACCGCAGGCGACTTCCCTTCAACTCTATTACTTTCTACAACTTTTCTTAACTGTCTTCTTCATTATCTTCACTGTGGATTAAATATCCGCTATCATTAACGGCTATATTCTGTGAAATAATCAGTTCTTAAAGCGGCTTCATTAAAAATAAATGGATTACCAGTTAGGACCTACTTCTAAAGCTTTAGGTACTAGATCATTTATGCATTGGACGCAGCTGATTTTCTTTGTTAATTTAATGCCTTAGATTGAGCTTATAGTAATCTCTTATGTAAGGTATAAAGGTCGTCACAAAGCTTATCCAATAAAGCCGTTTAACAAAATAACGAGTATTTTTCTTTTGTGTAAAATGTCGTATGTTGACGTCAAACCATTTTTCACCCGAGAATTTATCGTTATTGAAGTGAAAACTTCTTTAGCACCGTTGTGATTTGAAACTCGATGAAACGAAAAAGCTACCATTTTTGAAGTGAAATTACTATAGCCCCGCTGTGATTTGGATTTCGGATGAATCGGAAATGACGATTACTGCACCTGCGACGCATCGACTGCGCTTATTGACCGCCTTGATTATGATGTCACTTTTAAAGGCTCTTATTGGTGAGATATGAAACGGAAATTACGCTAGGCCTGCTTATTGGTCGCTTTGATTATGAACTCACTTTTCAAGTATTGGTTGAGATTGTTTTGGTAAAGTTTCGCTTCTAACGCGTGTAAACTGCACTCGATTTTTTTTATATGTAAATACCTCACAAGAGTCTTAGCTGCTCCCGTCTGGAGCCAGTGAGACTATGGCATCCCCAATTGGGGTACGTTGTGAGGCTGAAGGTAGTGAGGAGGGGAATGAAATGGGGAGAGGAAGGTGGGAAAGTACCTGGTTATTTAGATTTAGTCATAAAATACGGCTAAATCTATTCAAGCAACGTTTCGAATCTGAATGCTGAGAACATCATTATAAATTTATAAAGATAATATTCAAAATAAAGTTGCACCCTAAAATAACAAAAATCTTAGACAAATTTCCTACTCCAAAATACAAAAAAAAATAGGACAGTTAAGTCGTAAATATCTCGGAGTAAATTTTTTTAATTCACTACCTGAAAAAATCAGAAACATGAATAGTAATATAAAAAAATTAAAACTCAGCTTAAAAATTATATCAAAAATTTGAACTGAATAAATTTTTTTATTTAAACCAATGTAATAACATCCCCCCATACACATAAACCCTGCTGATTTATGGGGCTAAATCAAATACATATATTATGTAACTAATTATTGTATAAAATTTATTGTAATTTACGTATCTTTTAGTGAATAAAAAAATAAAAAAATTCTTCCATTCTGAAACATGCCGTAAACATACTAAACATTATTTTAAAGGAATTAATTGTGAAATAACACAAATTAATCAAATAAAATTTATTTGATTAATTCAAACGATTTTAATCTGCTTTCGGATTGCTAGTCAAGAGCCTTACCCATAGACCACGCCGGTCGTCAGACACTAAAAAGAGACAAACACATACATCTATAGAATTTAGCATGCGAGGGAATGAGATAAAATAATCGGTCTCCTCTTCGTGCGGTGCTTCACAGTCTCCCCATTCTTGTTTACTTTAGTTTTCTGAAGGTGTCACTGTTACCGCTTGTGAATTGCACACTCTGATTTTTTTTTCATCTGACTGATGATACGATGATACTAAGAAACGACCCGTTCTCATATGTTGACTAATAACTCTTAATACAGTGAATGGATGTTTCCCTCTCGCTCGCTGAATTTCTACATTGTTTAAAGAGTTCCAACTGCTCGCTTCCAGCGATACTTCCAGGTATCGACCGCGAGGTTGAATGGAGTGGGGACATGGGGAAGAGGGAGGTTGGGAAGTACCTGGCAATTATGCAACTACGCATGGCTAAAGCCATTTCAAGCAACGTTTCGGTTCCGAATATTCATTGATGCCATCGGTCACCCTGGTGTGTCGGTGGGCTGAGGTTCAAAGCCGTTAGTTGTTCTGAGCAGGCTGCGTTGAACTACCTGTAAAATAGGCTGAGCCTACCTACCTTTATCTGTGCATTAGATATGACAACCGCACCCCTTTGCATAGAGTCAAGCAAGTGATTGGCGTAGGTTAAATGTTTAATTCCTTCAATTTTTTTATTCTTATTATTATTTTGAAAAAAAAAACAAATTATTCAGAAACCACTTTATTGAGTATGTACATAAAATATACGTAAACTACAAACTAGTTTCGGTACAGCTTGAACCTTCCTGAGGACTATATGAAAATGTGCGAATTTACGTATGTAGATATTACATGGTATTAGAATGTTCTGGCTAAACCGAAAACGTTTAGTGTTGGAGTAAAAAAAAATAGATGTCATTTTGCCGTCCGATGATATTTTTTTTCAATTAAAAATAATAATAATATCACATGTAGCTACTGAGTAGTCGGGTATAGCCAAGCGGGTCAAGTGAAAACACTCCGTTTTGTTCCAGCAGCACGGTAACACACAAAATAGCGTGATCCCGTCGTCACGTGTATTTACAAAAAATTGCCGGTGATCACACTGCTGTGAGATCAGAAGCATTTTTTTGTATCCAATGGAAAAAAAAATATATCATCGGTCAGAAAAATAACATCTATTTTTCGTACTCCAAACACGCTCAAGGATCTCTGGTTAAAATTCTTTGAATACGTTTTGTTACTCCCTAATACGTTAAATATTTATATATAAATAATTACTTTTTACCAACTTGTACCCACACTGGAGCGATCGCGAAATAAATACATTTGCCTCGATTGCTCGAGATTTCCCAGAAGATAATTTTTTTTTAATTTTTCGCCAACATTACAAAAAACCATATCTTCAAATTTTAAAATGGAGACATAAAAACTTATTATTGTGCTATATAGCCAATGAATTAACCTGTATTTTACCTCATATATGTAGGATTTATTAAAAAAATATATTTATAAAAAATCGTAAAGTTTACAACCGCGCGAATCCTGCGTGTTTTTTTTTTTACTTTGCAGGGATACTTATTCAAGTCAACGTAGAATATTTTCGATTTCGTATGTTGTCTGTGGTATACTTGATAATCAAAGGTGCATATCTATGGAAAAAAAGGACGTCATTTTAACCGTAAACAGCTGATCGAAAATTCGGCGGTAAAAAAATATTTTAAAACATTATTCTTAACATCTATATGGTCATAATAGATAAAGATTTTCAATAGCTTCGTTTTAAAACAAATGTATGGCCAAGGAAATGTTTTAAATAATTACAATAAATGTTTTACGAATGGTAAGAAAATGTGGTCTAATTTTGGAGCGCTATCAATCGCAGAAAAATAAAAGTGGTCCATTTTTCGACCATAATCGCTCCCGTGAGTATTTCTTACTTCAGCTCCTCCCTTTTACCAATCCTCTGACTCTACAAAGTACACCCAAGGTATCTCTTGTGAGGTGTTGTATAAAATAACATTAGGAGTTTTTCGCAACTCACAAACTAACAATAAGGAGAGAACGCGTTGAGTCTCCGCTCCAAGGCTTGAGGTTATAATGGGTCTGCTGGGAAAACGCCATTATCTGTCTATCTTTGTTCGAAAGAATAATAAAGTATAATTAATTAATAATTCTACTAATTAATTATTAAAGCTGTTTTTGCGCAATACAGCTCCTCCGAAGGAAACTTAAAATTGAGAAACTGTAATTTTAACAAAATCTTTCACAGTGAATGCGATTATATTGATTGCTTGTCTATTCTCCATTCCCATGTCGTGATAGCATAGAAGTTGTGAAATGTCTTCTGAGAAAAAAAAACAGAGTGTGCAAATCACACGCGATAGAAGTGAAACCTTCAGTAAACTAAAGTAGACAAGAGTGGGGAGACAACGAAGCACCTTTTTTTAATCAATGTTTAGGTAATTTTTTCCATTCTTTTGTCGTCGAATTCCAGTGCACCTTTTCCTACACATTTGGTCGTCTTATTAGTATTTGTGTTTTCGTTTTCGAATTCGCTAGATGTCGCCTTCTTTTGACCTTTCATTTTGCAGTGGTTTGAAGATTGTAACCTATAACCCCGCTGTGATTTGGATTTCGAATGAAACGGAAATGAAGATTACTGTACCTGTGACGCATCAACTGCGCTCATTGACCGCTTTGATTAAGATGTCACTTTTAAAGGCTCCTATTTGTTGAGATACGAAACGGAAACTACGGTAGGTCTGCATTTATTAGTCTCTTTGATTTTACCTCACTTTTCAAATATTAGTTGAGGTTGTTTTGGTAAAGTTTCGCTTCTACCGCTTGTAAACTGCACTCAAATTACTATTTTTAAATTTCGTAATAACCCTTGGTTCGCTTGGATTCTGAGTTGTCCAGTCAGGCCAAAGGTAATGGAGAGATGAATGAGATGGGGAAGAGTAAGGTAGGGAAGTACCTGGCTATTCAGATCTGTTCACCAAACATGGCTAAAACCTTTTCAAGAAATGTTTCAATTCTGAAATACCTATGGTTTTACACCAGGGAGTACCTTCCACTCTGGAACGGGCCGCAAATATAATTATTTTTATTTAATTTAATATGAAATAACACAAATGAATCAAATAAAATTTCTTTAATCTTTGCAAATTACTTTTGTGGCATCATTTTTAATTAAATGAAAACAAATAACTTTGTAAAACATCACGATTTAATCAAAATTATCAACATGTTTCGAAACCAAAGGTTTTTTTTTGAGCACGCAGGGATTTGAACCCACGACCTTCGGATTGCTAGTCGAGAGCCTTACCCCTTACCACAGAGGACGTCAGTTACACATTGATTCTATTCAAAGTACTTTCTTTTAATTAAATTTGTTTTTGTTTATAGCCGTGTTCAAAACCCGAGCTAACACTGACTACAACGAGGCGTCAAATTTAGGCATCGTCATTGTGAAAATGTGATCTTCACAATCTTAATCAATTTTCTTGTGCAGATTGTACAAAATTATATTTTGAAGTTAACGTTGATTACCCAACTCATTTCCCATTAAAACACAAGTTAGGAACTATAGAATTCATCATAACATCACGTTTACATTATAAATTTCCGTGAAGGACTGTTCGTATTTTACTCGTAACATGTGCAAGAATGTGTTCAGTGTTCGTGTTCAGCCGGGAAGGTTGTAAGGGGAAGAGGGTGGGTGATGGGGATAAGGGGGCGGTAAGGCAAGGAGGTGGGGTGGCGGGAGGACGTCTCAGCCAGTATATATTAATTAAATAAGCCAAGGGTAATGTGATTTATTCGCACCAAGGACGGAGATAATGATGGATCGCCAGCTAAACTGGCTGGTCCCATTAACCAAATAGCTTCTACGGAGGCTGTGGGGGTGAATTCTCACGTTGCCTTGTTGGGGCCCTCAAATTAAAATTCACGCTAAAAATAGTAGGAGGGGTGGTCTACTTACACGCCTTTTGGTCTTGGAAAACTGAAAGTTTTATGTGGAGATCCAAAATTTGAATATTTTAACTAAATTCGACCGGCGTTTGTGGTCGAGGGGCTAGGCTCTCGACTGGCAATCCTGAAGACGCGAATTTGAATCTTGGCGTGCACGATTAAATTTGGTTTGATTCATATGCATTATTTCATAATTTTATTCATTTAAATATGTATTTGCGGCACGTTCCAGATACTCTCAGTATAATAATAATAATAATAATAAGCCTTTTTATTCTGGACTTCTGTTAGGTATGTATTAGACATGATCTTATTTGTTATAGTATATCCCGAAGCTCAGTTTGCCTCTTGGCATAGGCCTCCTCTAACATTTTCCTTTGGGACCTGTCACGCGCTACTCTTCTCCATTGATGTCCAGCAGTGAGTTTTAGGTCATCTTCCCATCTTATGTGTTGACGTCCTCTACTTCTCTTGCCATCTCTGGGATACCAGTCAGTGACATTTTTGCACCATTTCTCTCGTGGATCGCGTATCATGTGTCCTGTCCATCTCCACTTTTGTTGGTCTATTCGGGTAACTACATCGGCAACTTTAGTTTTCTCCCTTATTGTGCTACCTCTCACTCTGTCCTGTTTCCTTGTTCCTGTCAAACTTCTCTCCATGGCTCTCTGGCAACGTTCCAACTTTTCTCTGTGGCGTTTGGTGAGTGCCCAAGTTTTACATCCATAGGTGATGACTGGAACACGTGTTGAAGACTTTCCTTTTTATTTGCATACTTAGCTCGTTAGATTTCAAGACTTTTTTCAAAGACCAGTATTTCTTCCGCCCATTTGCTACTCTTCTCTCGATTTCTTTAGTGGTTTGATCAGTATAACCATTCACCAAAGGTTACTTGAAATGACTTTAGATTTGGTGACCAGATCTGAATAGCCAGGTATTTCTCCATGTACCTCCTCTCTATCTCCTTCTCCTCCCCTCTTCAGCCGACGGGAGCTGTTGCGACTCTTGTGAGGCATTCACATATAAAAAATGAGCTTTTAACATCAATTAAATATTTTTTTAAGTAAAACTTCTTTACGCACGCTTGACTTGGGGAGTAAGAGCGTTCGAAAAGTGTGATCGGGCGAGGCGAACGACAGATATAAGTTAGTAAGGTTTTACTTCAGTCGTGTGGTCTTAAGCACACTCGTTTTTTTATTATTCACGCCCAATTTCAGTTTTTATTGCCTAATATATTGAATTCAAAACAAAGATATAATATAAATTATGGAATTCACATAACAATAATAAAGAAACAAGATGTATAGGAGAGCAATAACAAAATATTAATGACAGACAAAAATGGCATACAATTTTAATAACACTATTTTGTTGGCAGACTTTCAATACTCGTGGAGACACGGAATTTAATTATGCGTTAATTTTTTTAGTTTAAACTGTATTTGTTTAGAAAAATATACATATTTTTTTTAAGTGCAACTTCTTTAGCCTCGTTGTGTTTTGAAATTTAGATGAAACAAAAATGACACTGAAATCAAACTGCGCTCATTAGCCGCTTTGATTATGATATCTCTTTTCGAGGGTCCTATTGGTTGAGATATAAAACGGAAATGATGCTAGGTGTGCGCTCATTGGCCGCCTTGATTATGACCTCACTTTTCAACGCTTCTTTTGTTTGAGATTTTTTTGGTTAAGTTTCGCTTCTACAGCGTGTGAACTGCACTAGATTTTTTTTTAAAATTAACATGAGTTTAATTAAGTTTAATAAAGTTAAATGGATAGATAATTCAATTACAGATACACTGATATATAAGTATGTAATAAAATCGAATAAAACAAATACGTTCGCTATTTTAACAAGCTCGCATCCAAGAACAAACATTTGTTGACTTGAAAGTAAACAATATTGAACTTTAGACGCTTCAAGAAGCGCTTATAGTAAGTCGATTTGAGTCACCTATTGACAAAATTAGAAAGTATTATATAGCTTCCTAATAACGCAGAATGCAGATCGCGAGATGGTTTGAAACAATTTTAAAAAAAATTGAAAAGGTAAATGAATTTGGCAACGAATCGCTCCAGACAATTTGCAAAAGTGCAAAAACATGGCAAAAATCGCTCGAATAATATTCTAATTGAACGATATCTTTTTACTTCAATGACCAAATAAAATTCAATAGTTTACCTAAATAATTTTAAATTCACTTTATTGTAATATTTTAATCAAACGAATCTAATAAAATTTGTCTGATTATATTACATACATTAAATGATGTCTTTTGAATTGAATGATACCTAAAATACTTTCGAATAACTGAAATAATATCTCAAACGGTGAAACAACTGATGAACTCGTGAAATATGCAAAGCATTTCTGTCCGGACCTTTTCAGCAAGTACTATTTAGTTCTTGAAAAATAAAATTCCACATTAAAGGATCATATTAAAGCTTACAACGTATTTTTAAAATTCTTGATTCCGGATCACATTTAGCAGATTCAAATATTTAATCAATTTGTTAACTATTTTCGCATTACAATTGAATTTCACATCGCCACACATTTCCCCCTTGTTACAAAATGAAAGATTATATCAACATCGTTCTGAAAAGAGGTTGGTCTTTAAATGGATCCGACTTCAAACCATCAATTTAATTATGATATGCTCGTTCCCACCACACCATAAGATATTACCTGTGAAATTTCTCGATCGCTTCCTGACCCTTTGTTTACAAGTGGCGAAAAATAATAACGGAACTCGACTCTAAAAGGAAAATTGCCATTCGCCCTTTCCCAAGACATTCCTTCGGAAAGGCCATCGATTATTTTTTAAGGGCGAGCTTTCATTTCAAAGCAGGGATTGTGCACAACACTTTACAAGTCATGGGGCAGGGGGAAGGATAGGGGCTGCCGACCGCTCACCGCGCCACACCAGGGGTAGCGTTGACCCTCTGGGGTACATTTTAACCCCGGATTTAAACTAAGTACCTACGGTCTAATCCCTAAATTTCTTTGGAGATATTCTGAAACTTGGCCTTACCCTTTAGTTAGGAAACTTTATACTTAACCCTAAGCTGAAAATATCGGGTTAACACAAATATTCCTAAACGCTTTGTTTTCTGGGTATTTCTGGGTAATCTGCAGTGAAGTGCTATTCACAATGCTTTAGAAGGGTAAAAAACTAAGGTTACCGATAAAAATATACACGTATATTTAAGTAACATTCAATTCATTCATCCACGTCGAAAGAAATCTCCAATACTATTCAATTATGCGACAGACAGCATACAACTAGAGATATTGACTAAAATAAAAGACCTTGGAGTTATATTTGATGAAATCTAGAATGTGTAGGTACACCACATAATTCACATTACAAACAATAGTATGAAAGCATTAGGATTTATATTGAGAATCATTTAAAACCTTAATTCATTTCTCGTCATGAATGTTTTATTTGTCTCTTTAGTTCGTAGCCATTTAGAGTATAATTCCGTCATTTGGTCACTTCACCATAAAAATTATTTTTAAAATAACGAAGGAATATAGCGAAAGTTTCTACGATTTATTAATTTTAAGTTAAATTTTACAAAGAAACTATACTTTTTTGATTAAATATCTTTAAAACATGTGCATTTGAGGATCGCCGAACTATAAAACAGGTTTCTTTTTTGAAGTGAAAACTTCTTTAGCACCGTTGTGATTTGAAACTCGATGAAACGAAAAAGCGATACTAAAAAGAGACAAACACATTCATCCATAGGATTTGGCCTGCGAGAGGATGAGATAATATAATCGGTCTCCTCTTAGTGCGGTGGTTCGTATCACCCTTGTTTACTTTAGTTTTCCGAAGGTTTTCCCCACTTTTGTCTACTTAAGTTTTCGGAAGGTTTCACATCTACCATTTTTGCATTTTTTTTAAAATGTACGTTCGGAGCTAGACTGGTGCAAACTCCTGAACTCCTGCGTGTAGTCAAATTAAGAGTACTTACTCGAGCTACTAAGCAAAAGGAGCTTTTTCAATGTCACCTTTTTCACATTCACAAAAAAAAATATGTGGCAAACTCCCCAATTCCTCCCTCAAATAGTTAAGAACGAATATACAAATGATATCCACATTTTTAATGTAACAATACAAAACAAACAAACTTTTTTTTGTGTCAACATTATTTCTGATAATTTCAGTTTAATATTATAATTAATTTAAAAAAAATTCCAGTTGTTAATCACTATAATGTAAGAAATTATTTTTCGCAACTTATTGTTTTTCACATTTAAAAAAAATATGTACGTACCCAATGTATGTAAATGCCCCAAGGGCGTATAAAAGAGTAAATAAATGAAATAAACAAACGAAAAATAGGATTTCCAAATCGACTGTTCCACTTTTTCCAGGCAACAACCTACAAGATGAAGATTCCTTCGTTGAAAGGATGAATACGATAAGACGTCAGAAAAGGACGTACAAAGAAAAAGATATTATATTTTCTGTGAAGAAAGCCGACATTTTTTTCGGATCTATATGTAATTACTTCTCACATACGCCCCGAAGTTATAAAAAAGAACAGATGTTATTTTTAATTCCAGAAGGCAATTAAGTGTAATTGTATGATACATTATTGAATAATTATTATTTTTCTACATGGCCACACCAAATTGCGGGTGGCCGTTTTGAAGAATTATCGAACTGTAATGACTTAACACTTTTCCTATCAAGTCGTCTTGATTCGTTATTCAACTTTCCCATTTAAATTTAATTTTAAAAAAAGGTTACATATACTGTGCAAACGTTATGTAAAACATGTCTGATATTTCAATAATCTTAATGAAAACTAAAATCTTGTAAAAAATATTATAAAAAATGGTGCCTTCTCACTGATAGTTAGAAATTCATTTTGAAAATAATGCTCCAAGAAAATATTGACGTTATCCTAAATGCTCCACAGAGACAAAGCTGTACATGTTTCACATGTCTGAGCTTACTTCTTGGGAAATTAATTTGATTTCTACTACATCTATATTTTTACCTGATTTATTTAGTTTATGTACCTAATTTTAATAACTCTTACGTTATTCAAGTTCATTGTGTAGACTTGTTATCTCGCTAGTTTATTTTATTTCTTACTCCACATAATATAATTTCTGCACCTATTTTACAATAGAACTACTTCCAAATTCAAACACGACAAATGTTGTCTCTATTGAGTTGAGTAGTTTCTTAAACAATAAATTAATTTATTGGAATAAGTTTTAAAAACCATTTGTTTTCTTTTTTATATATAAAATAAAAAATATAAAATTTCAAATAAAAAAAATATTTGAACAAGTTGAAGATATCATTAGAATCAAAAAGTTTTCGTCACAATCGGAATCATTAAAATTTAATCCTGAAACATTATTATTGAAATCAAATGCATGTTGCATAATAATGTTTTGAAATCGTAGTTTCATAGCAGTGCATTACAATGCTAAATATTTGCAATCAGTTTTGCGAACACGTTCATTGTGCTTCATGTTTAAGTTGTTATTTCGCGCGAACTTTGACTTGGCAATTTCCTGCCCACGTCAATACTCTATCCTCTACCCCCGATATATGATTTTCTTCAAGAATTTGCATATTGTGTAACACAAGTGTTACAGAAGAGTCTGGAAATATTGTCTGTTTTCACAGACAATATTTATTTTCAATAACGAAAATCTGTTCTCCTATTTCTCAAGTTATATTAAAAATGATAATGATGTTGAGCTGTGGTGGCTCTCAACATTGGTGTAGATATTAGTCCCTTTGTTTGGAATTCCATGTGTGATGTTTTATATTGTGCGTTCAACCAAAAATCAATTTTCACATCATTTAGTCAAACTATAGCTTTTTTGTATAATATTATCCATACCACTTAATAACTCGAGAAAGGGAACAATTTTATTACACAAACTGCACAAATAAATCTGTTTGTATGTTATTCGTGGCACTAAAATAGTCGACTATTTTTGATTAGACAATCTTTTTTTCTTAGATACTGTTTTCGTGTTATTCGTCTAACAAAAAACAAAACTGGAGAGATATAATATATTTTTTTCAGTACATTCTTACTCGTGCCACCAAAAATACTCCGGGAATATATCATTTGAACAATCGATATATTTTTGTTATTTGTTTTTTGGGGTGTTATGCCGTGTTGCGCTACCTCCTCCTTTGGCCAACCCAACGATTTCGGCAATCGCCGAGCACTTAATCGAAAGTGGCTATAACTTTGGATTTGTTCCTGAAGTCCTGGGAAGACCGAAAACCCATAGAGCACGTCTGATTACGGAGGCATTGAAATCCACAAAAAATCAATTAATAATAATAGAGACGACGGAGCTAAGCTCAATAGTTCTTGGTATCCGGTAATTGACGGCTACACCAAAGCTAAACGCAAAAAAAACATTGTGAAGTATACTGTAATACCAGCTCATAGTGGAGTGGAGATGGCGACACGGTATCGCTTCTGAGTATATAAGCACACATTTACCACTAATAATTACACATCTGCCCTGATGATGGACACTGTAACGCTGTCCGAAAAGTTGACTAAAGAAGCAAGTAGCGCAACACGGCATGACACTCCAAAAACAAATACTTTTGGCCGTGAAAATCTAATATCCTCTACATATTTTTTAAATGTGAATTATCTATCGCACAAAAATACCATGGCATCCCCAATTGGGGTATGATGTGAGGCTTAAGGGAGTGTGGATGGGAAGGACATGAGGGAGAAGGAAGGTGGGGACCTACCTGATTATTCAGATCTGGTAACCAAACGACTAAAGCCATACATCAATTTATTCTCAAATTGTGTTACTATGTTCGCGGTTCTACTTAAATTCTCAGGAGTTAAATTCTTTAGAATCGAAATTTTAGATAATTCGTAATATATACTTGTTCACTGTGTTTGGGGGTTTATAATTCGTCCCACCAAAAAAACTCGGAACACGGAAAATCCGGAATAAAGTTTTAAGTTATGCGTGAATTTGTATTGTTAGAAATGACGAAATTGAAAAGCAAGGAAGATAATTATTCAAATTATAATATAAAGTTCTGATGGAAAAAAAAAACTAGACAAAATGACGAATATTTTTAAAAGTTTGACAATAGAATTAATCACATCGTGGACAGTCGCTCAATGTGACGGGAATAATTGCTTTATTTTATCGTGCCCAATTTGATGACGAAATATACCAAAGTGAATCATCCATATCACTTTGATGTGCAGATTGAAGTACATACTTCGTATATGATCAAGTGTTGGTGCCAATTCTGAAAAAAAATCCGTGCAAAGCTGGGTACGAAACAGTGTTACAACTATAATAATTATAAATATATTTATTGTTGGGAGAGATATGAAACGCCAAGAATTTTTAATCGCAAGTTAAATCGTTATTCCAAATGGCTTCCTTATTATTTTTGAAGTGAAAACTTCTTTAGCACCATTGCTATTTGAAACTTGATGAAACGAAAGCAAGAGACACTAAAAATAGACGAACACAAACATCAATTGGGTTTAGCCTTCGAGAGAATGAGATTGCAATAAAATATTTATTTATTTCACGAGTACTCGGTTCCAATATAATACGATTAATCCACAGTCTCACGCAAACCTCATTTTGGTCTTGTGGTATAAAACGCCTGGCGAACCTTAGCGACCAGACATTCAGCGAACCAAGGATCGAATTCTAGGAGATCATAAATATATAATACATTTTTTTTTGTAAAATCAATTTCCAATCTTCAAACCAATCCAAAATAAACAGATAAAGAAAACACAAAATAAAGCGACATCTAGCGACTCTGAAGAAGAAAAAAATACTAATACTTTAACCAAATGTACGAGTATACGAAAAGGTTACTGGAATTCGACGACAAAAGTATGGAAAAAATCATCCTTCACTCTTGTCTGCTTTAGTTTTCGGAAGGTTGCACTTCTACCGCGTGTGACTTGCACACTATGATTTGTTTAATCGTTATCTGTTACCAGTCAATAGATACGAATTACCGGGTTAATTATTATTTTTAATTTATAAACTAACGTTTAGACAAGATTTTTTATGCATAGCACAAAGGGTAACAATTATTATAAGCAATAATTATCAGCCTGAAACACTCATCAACATTGAAAAATCTTCCGAGAAAAGATACTTGCCGCCAACGGGACTTGAACCCGTGTCCTTCTGATTGCCGGTCAGCTGCTCTTGACCACTGAGCTATGGGGGCTTATCAAATACCCGCCAAATAATTCAATATAAGTATTCAATATTTTAAGTAAGTGTTTCATTCAACAATTACTGCTTATAATATTTTTTCCACCTGAAAACAACCAACTTTATTTTTGCGAGAGAGACATTGTAAGTGTTAAATCCCTCGCTAGGTGGCGTCGAGACAAATTATGACTACATTTATTGGGGAAATACTTAAACTTGTCAAATATTAATTATTATTATTAATTTATAAACTAACGTTTAGACAAGATTTTTTATGCATAGCACAAAGGGTAACAATTATTATAAGCAATAATTATCAGCCTGAAACACTCATCAATATTGAAAAATCTTCCGAGAAAGTCCCGTTGGCGGCAAGTATCTTTTCTCGGAAGATTTTTCAATGTTGATGAGTGTTTCAGGCTGATAATTATTGCTTATAATAATAATTACCGGGTTCTTTATCTTCACCATTCCCACCTTCCTAATGTCATTTCCCGATAGGTAACACCTTTGATTTATATATCTAACATCTAACTAACATCTTTGTGGCAGATTTACAGATCTTTTCAATATGAGCATGAAATATTAAGTGAGCGTCATATACAAGTGTAAAGGATTGCATAAAATGGCTGTTATTAATGCTCAGGTACAACTTTTTAAAAAATACTGTGCAATACGAGGTCAGATTTTAATGAGCATTACTACACCGTAATTATGTGTGCTGCATTTTTAAGAGCAGGTCTTAAAATAATTTTATTACATCATTTTCACAGCACATTACTCTAACCTGACTCTAATTGACGGCCTCCGTTATTGGGTTAAAATCATATTAAAAAAATACAGCACAGCCGAGCTGTTGAACTCAAGAAGGAGTCATTGATGCTATGCGTTCTCTTGTGACAACCGTGAATAAATAATGTCTGTTTCTCGACTAGAGGATAAATGTCACTAGTTCCTCGGACCATTGAACAGTAGAAGAATGCATCATTTCCACCTGATGCCTGACCTTTAAAGATTGCAGTCCGTTTGTTAAAAAGGTAGGAGTCAAAAATATGTGAAAAATTAGTCGGAGACAGTATTGCCAAATCTGAATATAAAATCGAAAACAAAGACATAAAAATAAGAGGTTGTAATGGCCGAGTTGGGTGCGTTTGTACCGGTAAGACGAGAGATCCTGGGTTCGTGTCCCAATTGCGATCGTTGCCTTGTTTTTTTTTTCCATATTTTCTTTTATATTTATTAGTAGCATCTTCATCTTCAATGCAATAATTATTTATTTATTTATTAGGCAAAACTATATAAGTAGGGTACACACATATGTTTTATTGTGCCCGAAGGATTTTCTGTGTCAAGACAGGCTAGTTTTACAAAAATATTATTTTAACAATATGTGCATTTTTTGATAGCTCAATATCGGCAGGAACACTTTTTGGTAAATTGGAATCAAACATTGACAGAATTAAATCATGTCAGCATTGGTGACAATAATGGAATTAGAGGACTGTCAATCTAAATTTGGGTGAGTTGACTAATTATTTATTGAACGACCCAATTTTTTTGACGATCCAATTATTTTTTTTTCAAATTGGAGTGCAGTTTTACACGCGGTAGAAGCGAAACTTTACCAAAACAATCTCAACCAATAATTGAAAAGTGAGGTCATAATCAAAGCGACCAATGAGCGCAAACCTACCGTAATTTCCGTTTCATAACTCAAGCAATTTAGCCTTTAAAAGTGACATAATAATCAAAGCGGCCAATGAGCTCAGTTGCAGTAATCGTCATTTCCGTTTCATCCGAAATCCAAATCATAGTGGGGCTATAGAAGTTCACTTCAAAAATTTCAGATTTATTAATTGTCTTGTTTAGTCGCGTGAATTATTATAAATTCTGGTCGCAATGTTTTTGATGTTTCTTTGTCCAAATGTAGTATTTTATGGCTTAATTACTTCGATACTTCCGACCTTCCTCATCCCCTACTCCCATCCCTTTTATTTCTTTCGGCCTGATAACAGCCTCCCTCTATGCGGACTTTACACACTGACCACAGTTGACTGTATCCTAATGACATTTTTATTTTGTTTCAGGTAATTCATTGTACATTTCACAGAGCGAAGACGCATTACACAGACATTCCTACATACGTAAGTTGTTCACACCTTTCACACGATTCCGCATAAAAACAAATAAGGTCCCTTACCATTTACGAACTCGGATGTAACATTTTCTATAATACAGAATTATCTGGCTTGAATCCGTATTTAAGAAATTTAACGGCTGTGTTTGGGATGCTTTATCATTCGTCAGATTTCTTTGACATTTGAAAGTGTTTTTTATAGACCTAATACTTAATTTTTATTAAAAACTTATTAAAAGACTGAAAAATGATCCACATTTTAAAAGGTCAAGATGTGTTCTACTCGCAGTATTTAATTAAGGCTCTGCAACCGGGCCCGAAAAGAAGAAGATGGAGATATATGAAATTACGAATGTTAGAGGATATGAAATTATGCTGTGAGGCTGAAGGTGAGCGGGGAGGTGAAGGAGATGGCGAAGAGAAAGGTGGGGTAGTACGTGGATATTTTGATCTGGTCATCACACATGGCTAAAGCCACTTCAAGCAATGTTTTATTTTTTTAATTCTGAATGGTGATCTTATACCAGGGCGAAACTGAGAGTATTTTCTTTTACCGAAAGTATTTTCCCTTTACCAGAGTATATTCCAGGAGTGATCACATTGTCATTACCCATCAAGCATAACGGTCATAGGATTTGATCGAACACAAAAACACGAAGAAATTATAATAATTATTATAATTTTAAACCTATTTTATCAGTTATTGAGCAGGCAACATTCTACTGACGAACTCGAATCTAATTTCAGAATAAGTCAACGCTTTCTTCTCTCACATAAACATTTATGCAAGCATGGCAACCTCCAAGGTCATGAGGGCCTGGGTCTCGACTAGCAATCCGGAGGTCGCGGGTTCGAATCCCGGAGAGCGTAAGTATTATTAGATAAATTTGTGTTATTTCACAAAATAATAATTTAATAAATTCAATTTGGGAGGTGAGTATGGGTACCGCCGCCACAGGAACCATTTATTGAATAACAAACACCTATGTTATAGGTCACTAGTCACTACCCACCGTAAGTGGTTTGGTGACTTAGCAGGGATTCATGGGGTGAGGTTTGTCCGGGTCTTGGTGGGGGATGTGTCCGCTCAACAGCTGTGTCACAGGCCAGATCGGGAGAGACTGGTTGAGGGAGACCTTGTGACCTCTCAACCAGATTGTAACATCGCCTTGCACCGCAGTGAATTCATACGTTCGTCACTCAGGGACCCACTGACCCCCTGATTCCTACCCACTCCTCATACCTTATCCTTCCCAGAACTGCCTATCCTTCCTTTCCTTTATAATACCCTCCACACAGCACATCCAAAGATAACATGGGCCCTGATGTAAAACATAGTTTAAAACTGTATACAGTATACCTTTTTTTCTTTTCTTTTATGTATTCAATAATATTATTAAAAATATAAAATGAAGAAAAAAAAATAATTTCTACAAATTAAACATAATAACAATAAATACAATATACGTTCCAGCATGGAATTGTCTATTACAATTCAGATTTAAATGCCGCTTGAAATGGTTTTAGCCGTATTTGGTGACCAGAACTTAATAGTCAGGTACTTCCCCGCCTCTCCCCACTACCTTCAGCCTCACAACATACCCCAATTAGAGATGCGATAGCCTCACTGGCTCAAGAAGATTGGGAGTATTGAGACTTTTTCGAGGTATTCACAACAAAAATAAAAAATTTTAAAATGTCTCAAATATTATTGATAAAACGCATTGTTTAAATCACTTCTTTCACCATCACAACAAACATAACCAGATATTGGAGACGCTCTGTAATGATAATTATATACAAATATAATGATACACACATACGAAAAAAGTTAGTTTGGTGTTGAACCAGCAATTACGTTAATGCGCACACATAAAAAACTTTGTTTATTATTTTATTTTGTAAACAAGCAGCATCAAAAAGAATCGTGGATAAAAAATCGAAACGACGAATCCTTGACCCTAAAAAAAAGGAACGAAGTAGGTCACTTAAGTACCAGCCAGGTATTTAAAAAGATAAAGATGTATCACAGAATCCTTTAAAAACTCGTCACATTTTTCTCACAATTACTATTGTTATCATTTGTTTTCATCTTCAAATTCCGGGACTTTAATGCCCAATTGGGCTGGCATGGGCAAATGGGCATTGCGAGTTGTGGTTTGCGAATCGATACGGGCTCGAGCCCCGTGCTCAAGGCATGCGTACTACAATCACCCTTCGGCCGCAGCGATTCGCCGAACATCAGCCAACCAACCTCTTCGGGAAGGCTCACTAATTTATCCCATTCGCCAAATACGTTGATTTAATAATTCCAGGCATATTTGGATGTTATAATGGCGTGCGTATTTACGTTCTTAAATGTTATGTAAACCTAAAGATATTTTTTTGATTCGCAAACATTAGAATAACCTATAAGTATTTACGTTATTAGATACGTGTTAAAGTTATCTTCAGATTATTAATTTTCGCATTTAAATATTGCGATTACCTGCGTATTTATTTATCGTACGTAATTAAATGCATAATAATTCTAATTTAAACACCTTCCTTCTTTTTTTTACATTAGATAGTATACAATTGCTAACCTTGTACAAATCACATGTGCGCCCCATGGTTGAATTTGTCAGCCACTCTGGTCTTCTCCAAAAAGCTCCAAAATACCTGAAAAATCCCCTCGATTCTGTGCAGAAACGGGCGGTCCGTTTAATGATTCTCTTGTTCTATCTATCAATGCTATCCTTGTTCTACCGGTATTACAATGGAAGATGCTCCGAGGAACCAGCGTCATTAATCCCTTCGGCACCAGTGCATAGTCGGGAAACACGCCAAACGCATGCCCAACATTTGTACACGGTTGACATTTATCAGATGAGAACGGATCGTTTCTTCGACTCGTTCTTGTGTTCAACAGCTCGGCTGTGGAATGATTTGCCGGCCTCTGTGTTTCCTCCTTCCTACAACATGGGTCTCTTCAAGACAATTTTTCATTCCTTTCTCTCCTCAAAACACAGCACTGTGGGAAATTATTTTCTTCAGGGCCTCCTTTGTGGAGTTAGAGTAAAAAAAATAAATAAATAAGATCCCCACAGGAAGCTCTGATGCAATTCTTCCCCTCAAGGCCTCTTTGGGAATGCTATTTTGACAAACTATCCTTAACTTACTATTTTTTTTACAACTTAGCCGTTAAAAGTGTGTGTATGAATTAAACGGAAAACCGCGCATTCCGAAATGTTTCTGACAGCTGTCTACAACGCCATTATGACATAGAAAACGCCACTTTGCTGCAAGACGGTTGTCACCAATGAAATGGCTAGTTCAGATTTTAAAAATTCAATACACGAGTAATGGAACATGATAAATTTTCACAAAGTGAAATATCTCCATACATATTTTCAAAAGTGAAATTACTGGGTAAATTGTGTAAAATAGCCCCCTAATTATACAAAAAAATAACCTTTTCCATTTTTGCTAACTCTTTTTTGTAGGCATTAGGATTTTTGTTATTTGCTAATTTTCATAGTTATTTTTATCAATTTTCACATGTAACAAACACAACGTGGGTATACGTAATTATAATAATTACATTAAAATAACTTGGTTTGAATACCACTTTATTCAGCCAATATATAAAACCAACCGGTTTTGGTTCAACCTGAACCTTCATCGGAGTTATACAAACACATATTAAATTTATTACAGAGTTGCAGTGTATAGTTATAATTAACACAAGAGATAAAGAGAAAATATCAAATTTGAAGGGTAAGGGGGAGGTATGAGGGAGGGGGTTAAAGAAGGTGTAGGAAAGGGGAATATATTTAAAATGGACCTATTTGTTAAATCTAATCAAGGGAGGGTATGCATTTTAAAAATGTCTGCGCGATATTTTTTAATTGAATTTTAGCTACCAGTTCAAGCGGTAGCCATTTTTATATTTTGAAAGTTTATTTTTTTAACTCACGACCGAAATTTTATTCGCATCTAAGTTTCGGAAGTCTGTTTTAAATTTTTTAGATTAATATAATGATTTTTCGAAAAGTGTGTGTTTTGTAATTTCATGTCAAACACGTTATCTGTGTACTAATTGTTTTTAAAGGGAATGTAGCAATATCTTCTAAACTATTGGATATAATTTACAAAAAAAAAAAGTTTTATACCTCATCATATAGAGACTATTGCATAATAAGAGAATTTTTGAATTGTAGATAATCTCAATACCATCAAATTTACTTCCTAGCAGACTCCAAGTAGGTACCTTTTTCAACACATAATACAATATGACGTTTTGCGTTTAACATTAAAAAAAATATGAATTACTAGAATTTTGTCCAGATGCCGGGAGTAAAAAAAATCAGAGTGTGTAATTCACACGCGATAGAAGTGAAATTAGAGGTGGCTAGATCTCGCTTTCTTTTCTTTTGCTTATTTTTTTTAAAGTGGCTTAAAGATTGGATACTGATTTCACGAAATAAAAATGTTTTTTTTTGGATTTCGTAGGATTCGAACTCCCGTTCGCTTGATGTCTGTCTCTGTGGCCGCTGAAACTTGTCAGGCACCTTGCCCACTACACTGTGGAAGGCACGCGCCGAGGTGCGAATATACCGCATTATGTTAGAACCGACTATTTGTGTAGAACTGAGTTGTGACGCATTTCCGTTTCACCAGAATTTCAAGTCACTAACGGCGCTAAAGACGTTTCACTTAAAAATATATATATACATATAGATACAGGTTAAATTTGACTTAGTTTAACCAATGACTCATGTCATTATTTGGAGAGAAGATGTAGATGCAAATAATGGATGATAGCTATTGAATTATTATAGTATGTAGATATTTTGAATTCAAACAAATTTATAGACGTCATAATGGTACGTTACAAAACGACGCCATACAAATTATTCAATTATTATTGCTCTATCACAAAATACAAGGTTCATTAATTATTCATCTATTATCAAAGGGTTAAAACCATTACCAGTGTTCCACCTTTCATTACGATAAAACCACATATTGTCACGTGGGGTAATGGTTGGTGATGTTTGCGTTTGGAGTTTTGTATTAAAAAGAGATATTTTATTCAGTTTTTTAAAGTGAAACTTCTATAGCACGGCTGTGATTTAGATTTCGGATGAAACGGAAATGACGATTACTGCACCTGCGACGCATCAACTGTGCTCATTGGTCGCTTTGATTATGATCCCACTGTTCAAGTATTGGTTTAGATTGTTTTGGTAAAGTTTCACTTCTACCGCGTGTAAGGCCTTGTGCGCACTAGCGGCTAGCCGCGTAGGCGGTCAACCGCGTGGCCAACCGCGCGGCCAGCCGCATTTTCATTTAAGTATGAAATTTTTCGGCGGTTGGGTGCGTACGGATATGAGCGGTTGCATACTAAAATAAAAACCGGCTGGCCGCGCGGTTGACCGCCTACGCGGCTAGCCGCTAGTGCGCACAAGGCCTAATCTTCACTTGATTTATTTTTAGTTCTTTCGATTATTGCAATATGATGGATAGGATGATACATGGGGTAAACATACGCATAATGCCTTCGCAGTGTGCGCACTCTGCCTTCAATCTGCTCTGTGTAAACTGACTTATACGGATGCTTTCTTAGATAAACATAAAACTATCACTTTACAAAATAAACGTGAGATGAAATATGTAGTTGCTTCCAAATCATTGATCATAGGGATAAGTGTGCGCACACACAAATATGAAATACTTTAAAAAACTAGATATATCTAATGAGGATTGCTTCTTTCTACTCGAAAAACTAATTTTAATTTTTAGTTTTTTAAACTTTATGAGTAAAATCTCAAATTATAATATTTAATTAAATGAACACAATATTAGCGAAACTCAATCGAAATCTGGAGACAGAATACGCTATTCGCTGGGACGGAGCCAAAATCTTTTCTGATTTTTCTGTCTCCAGATTTCGATTGAGTTTCGCTAATATTGTGTTCATTTAACGAAAAACTAATATTACATTACCAAAAATTGTCGTAGATCAAACCGTTTTAATTCAATTTCTTACGTTTACACAATAGGACCCACGGTAACAAATAAGAAAAACGTTATACCCATCAATTTTTATTTTCTTCGTAGTAAACTGTAAACATAACATGAAACCTGCATAAATTTACCACGCACACTTACCCAACACACAAGGGCGTCGCTATAGAATTCACATGGGGGGTCCAACCCTGAGGGGTCGATCCTAGAAGGGAGCAAGGGAGAAACAGGTTGGAAAATTTATCAAAAAGTTTTTTGGTACCTCTACTTGTCATAACTTATTATTAAGAGGGTGTAATCAGAGAAAACCAGAAATATGTAATTTTTAAATCAGATTTTAGACGTATTGACTCTTTTCCACAAAAAAATTATAAATTGATTTCGAAATATTGTTCTTTTTTCAAGTAAACGCATGTTTTAAATTTTGAGAAGAATTTTTTTTTGTATAATAAAGTTATACCATAGGTTGGCAGATTTGTTAAATTTTCAAAAAAGATTTTGTATTATACAACACCCTTTTCAAATTATATAATCATGAAGTAAAATAAATCAATACATCATCTGGGAAACGCATGTTTCAAAATTATAATTTTAGTTTAAATAAAATCATTAAAAAATATATACGTACATGAGTTTCTTGACGAAAATTGATCCGTTTGTGTATTTATTTGGGCACTTACACACTAATATATTTCACTTTTTTTTTACATTCCTATATACCTTAGACATTATTGATAAATGATAAATACTTATGATAAAAAAATAATTACAAAAAGTACATAATTTTAATAGTTTTGTCATTACGCATTTTTGGATGTAGGTATAAATTAAAGCAAATTTAGAATGAAATGAAATCGTTATGATTTAAAAAAGCTGGTACGGAGAATAATTAATCTTTCTCATTGAAAACGCCCTGTACGATCGTAAGAACAACTTTCGACGAAGTGGGGATTTTCAGCCGCTGGCTGGTTAAACGCTCGTAACGTCACATAGATAAAAGAGAAAATGCAAATAATATTGTAATCCACGAGCACATTATCTTTTTTCTACATATTTCCAATACTGAGGCTGATGAACGTTTGAACACTCTAACCACCCCCTGTTTACGCCCTTGATATCGCATACGGTTAGCCCACGTGACTCTACATCCATCATTTTACTCCCAATACCACGCGTATATTTTCATTTGTGTGCATGTACGTGTGTGTTTTTCATCGTGCGCATGTACATATGCATACGTGCATCGTGTGCACGCGTATGAGTATACGTGTATTATTGTTATACATAAACCATTAGGTACATTGTTACACGAGTAAAATGTTACATATATTTCACGCGGATTAACATCGTGCTAGCCATAATATTAGCATACGCAAATGCGTTTTTAGCGGAAAGGCGTAATAATGTATTCGGCCACAGAAGTTAATTCGGTGTAAGATCGTTTTGATACTCCAGCGCAGTTGAATGCGCTCACATAAACCGTTTTAATTACATCCGCCAAATCATTTACACACTATTAAGTTGAATTAGAATAAAACCCTAAAGACTATAAATTTTAGATAAAGACTATAATTTTAAAATTTAATATGTGTTAATAATTATTATAAGCAATAATTATCAGCCTGAAACACTCATCAACATTGAAAAATCTTCCGAGAAAAGATACTTGCCGCCAACGGGACTTGAACCCGTGTCCTTCTGATTGCCGGTCAGCTGCTCTTGACCACTGAGCTATGGGGGCTTATCAAATACCCGCCAAATAATTCAATATATACTAGTGTTTCATTCAACAATTACTGCTTATTATATTTTTTCCACCTGAAAACAACCAACTTTATTTTTGTCTTGTCTAAACGTTAGTTTATAAATTAAAAAATAATAATTAATATGTGTTTTCAATATAATATCCTCAGCTTGTAAAAGCGTACGTAAAATTCTGTAATTAGTGAAAACTTCTTTAGCACCGTTGTGATTTGCAACTTAATTAAACAAAAATAGCAACACTAAAAAGGGACAAACACATGCATGTATAGGATTTAGCCTGCGAGAGAATGAGATAGAATAATCGGTTTCCTCTGCTTCGTAGCCTCCTCACTCTTGTTTACTTTAGTTTTCTGAAGGTTTCACTTCTACCGCGTGTGAGCTGCACACTTGTTTTTTTAGCATTAGCTCTTCAAAGGAGGCCATAAGGAAAAAAGTTCTCTCGGGACCTAGGTCATCTTTAGAGATTTTGTTAGAGGGTCTTTTTAGGGTAATGAAAGATAGTTCTGGGAAGAAAAAAGGAATCTGGGGTAAATTAGTCTAGGAGTGAAGGACTTATTACCATCCCGCTGCGGTGCAAGGCGATGGGTAGCATATAATATAGCCTTTATTACAAAAAATGTACATTTAACTCTCTAAATTATTGTACTATAAATGACTTACACATCTTATATCTATGTATACAAAAATGAATCCTTGTTTTCATAACTTCAGAATCACTGTACCTATTGCATTCATCTTTTTTTAAAGTTTTCTAATATTTTGTAGAAGGTTCTTACGGAAAGAATTTTTTTTTTAAATTGCACAGAAAATTCGATAATTTCAGAAAACTTAACGACTATTTTAACTTTGCACGTCTGACAGTTCGCGCGTTTGATGAATGTGAATTTAGCAGGTAGCAGTTTTTTTTAATAACAAAAGAATTATATATAGAGTTTTTAAATTACAGATATTTTGATTAGGTACCTATGTTAGGTATCAAATTTGATTGATTGTTCTTATAATATGCAAGAATGAATATCTGTAATACATTAAAAAAAAAAAAAATTGTAATAGGTGGCACGTGAGCTGTTTGAAAACGGAGTGTACTGGGACTGAATATATAGAACGCGGGAGGGGGGGGGGGTTGACGGGACGGGGAAGCGGGAGAGGGGAGAGGGTAGGCGGGGAATGTGGAAGGGCTACGTGGAAGGGGAAGGGGATGCGGGAGGGGAACGGTAACGCAGGGAAAAACAATTTATTTCTTTGAATATTGCATTACAACGCATGCCGGGAGCCAGCTAGTAGAGTATATATTCCCGGCTTAATTTCAGCTCTCAGCTGCCACAGTTATCTGCTTTTTAGATGAGACTAACGCCATTTCGAAAGTTTTCTGGCTAATTATCAGGTAGATATAATTCAACAGCAGTAACTGAAAACTTTTCATTGAATTAACAGTTCAAATTCGGCTGAATACGAATGGTTTTAAATGGTTTATTCCGTGCTATCGGTTCGGGCGCAGAGAAGATAATATAAGGTATGACTAGGAGACGAATACGCCGCTTATTAGGTACCTACTTAATAATTTGTTTGAGATCCGCTTGAGTTCGGACAATGGGCACCAGACTTTAACAAGGTGCCCAGGGGGAGATAGAGACCAAACACGGATTTTACTGTCCCTGGAGGAGAGGGACCCCAGCTTTAAATGGTTCTTGGAAAATTCACCGACCACAATTCACCGCGGGGGAAATTATTTGGAAGTGAGTTTTTTTAAAGTGAAATAACTTTTGAAAGTTTTTTCGGAGTCATATGTAGACAAGTGACCTTCCTCTCGTTATAAAGTTCAAGTGTTCAAAACTTCATCAGTCTATGTTTATAAACTAAACTGTAGTTTCGTGTAGAATCAAATCCACACAACCTACTCACAACAGACACTATCTCTTCATATTATAAATTAAAGACCTCCGCCGCGTTTGTCTGTCTGTTCGCGATAAACTCAAAAACTACTGAACGGATTTTCATTAATAAATAGAGTGATTCATGAGGAAGGTTTAGGTATAAAATTTGTCAAGGTTTTGTGTAAATTGGTTGAAATATATATATAATATACACACGATAATGTCTGTATGTGGTGGATGAGCGGGCTGGAAAGGGGGCGGTGTGAATTTTATTTGTATGCAGAGGAAGATCACTGTCTACATTTGATTTCGAAAATTCTGTGTAAGGCCCGGGCATCGCCGGGGACTTCAGCTAGTCATTTATGTAATTAGATTACTATAAATTGGGATGCCGGAATAAAATATTAAATTTAACAAACTCTTTTAAACTTTTAACTCTTTATACTTATCTATTTTATCTCTGGTAACAGGTGATGAAGACGCTTTCTCATGCCGCCTCTTTCATATTAGACGTCTCGTTAGTCGCACGGTCTTAAAGCCCAATATCCAGCGGCCGAACATTCAAATTTCGTCGAAAGATGATCTTGCAATCGTACCCTTATTTATTTATTTATTTACGCATATACGGCACAACATGTGCCATTAACATAATAGACATACTTATAATAGTACAACAACATGAATAATAACAGTATAAATGTTAGTAAAATTTAAGAAAAAACGTAAAAAGTAAGGTAATAAGTAGTGTATAAAAACTATAATGTATAAAAGTAAAAATAAAAATTTAAACAGAGAAATAAAACAATAAAATGTAAAATGTACAAATAAAAGATACCTATCTCAAGGTACCTACAAAGATTTAAATATAAAAAGTAATAAATCTTGGATAAAGTTAACCGATATGATAAATTAACAAGTACCTATGATTTCTAGTGCATTAATAGTTATAGAGTGAAGTACTGGTAGGCATATTATGTTTACATGATGAATTATATTTACGTGGTACTAGCAAACAAAGTTTAACGCATCTTTTGTATGAAGCCAGATTACTGGCGGCGTGATCGATATTAGCATATTCATTGCCTAAAATAAGCAAGCGATTTATGGTTGAGTTTTGTTCAGCGTTCGTCAAAGTATTGTCACAATGGAAAGGTGTTTTGAGTCGATAACTGTAAGTCTTGTAACTGTACAGGGCGGTTCCCTTGAGAAAGGTTGATTATTTTCCGTTTACCAGTATTTTTAACTAATAACTCAATATCGATTTTATTTCATTCAAAATCTCCTTTAATTTATACCTACATTCAAGTTAGCAATAAAAATGCTTACACGCGTGATGATAAAAGTATTAAAATAAGTGTGTAAATTTTTTTTAATATTATATTAGTTTGTAAGACCGTAAATAAATAGACAAACTGAAGTATTTTCGTCGCAAACACATGCGCGGATTTTATTTGAACTAAAATTAAAATTTTGAAAAATAGCTTTCCTTTACAATTTATAGATTTATTTACTGAATGATTATATGATTTGAAATGTGTGTTGAATAATACAACATTTAGTTTGAAAATTTAAGTTATCTGTCAACGAACAACGGTGTAACCTTATTATTATAAAAATTTAAAACGTAACTTTACTAGATAAAATAACAATCTTTCGAATTTATTTATTTTTTGTTGAAAGGAGCCGATACGTCTAGAATTTGATTTAAAGTGACATATTTCCCGTTTTGTCTGATTATTCTCTATTAACAAAAATGAATTTCGAAAAATTTCAGCAGATTTTAGTATAATTACTAAGCTTACCTCGGGCATACGGACATGCCGGCAATACAATTCTATCGGTTTATATCTCCAGTGGCTTCTGCCATTGTTCCTATTCCAGGTCTATAAGCCTCTTATGGTTCCACTGCTTCCATGGTTCATATCGCATGATAACTTGCAATTCTGCATGCTGGTCGGTAGACCCTCTCTGGTATAGTAAATCCTAAGTGCTAACACCTATGCTTATCATGGTGGTACTCATTGTTCCGTGAAACTGGATTTCAAAGGCGATTGATAATTTATGGACTTTAACTATTTAAGACCCGGTGATGGTTGTAACTTGTAACCTCTCAGTCAAAGCTGTTGAGAATCAATGTTTGAAGAGATGTATTAGTATATGCCTAGTCTGTTTGTAAACCGATTCTAATGTTAAGCCGTTAAACACAGACGACCATATTTGTACCAGCTCACACAGGTCTCACAGTAATCGTTGTCTCTCTTACTAGTATAGTGAGAAATACGATCTAAACGGTATTGGAAAGAGAAATTAACATGCTATATATTCAAATCTAAAACATAATACCAAAAAAATGTACACCCTTATAAAATCATTGTTTAAAAATAAAACTTTGAGAATTTATCAGAATTTATTTTTACATGACATGACAAAAACGGGAGATATAAATGAAAAATGAGAAATTTTAGTTAGAAAAAACGTAAGGAGAACCATTTTTAAACTTTTTAGAGTTTACATTCAATATATTTAAAAAAATATTTTATTTTAAAAAAATACATGCTTGGATACGTTTTAAGATTTTCACGGCCAAAAGTATTTTTGTTATTTGTTTTTGGGGTATCATGCCGTGTTGCGCTACCTCCTTCTTTAGCCACGTTTTCGGACCCTGTCCGAAACGTATATAAACACTTTCTGCTAAAATGCAATGTTCTGTAAAAAAATTGAGTCAATCCATCGATCTTTCAGAGATTTGGGGACCCAAACTTACGAAACCTAAATTTTTATGTCTATATAAATAAATTAAGATTATAGTAAATAAATAAAACTTTCAGCTTCACAAACACTATAGTTATAATATTCTATGTTTTTCACGGGCCTGCGCTTGTAATAAAACTTTTGGATCACCCGCTATTCCAACGATGAAAAGAAAAACTTGTGAGATCCTTTTAGGAATTAATCAACACGTTACACGAACCAGGCTCAGTAGACAAAGGATAGATCTTTCTTTGACGGGCGTTGCGGAACATGATTACAAAATAACGACAAACTTTTTCATCAGAATCACAATCAGTAACATTCCTCTTTTGCAGATGGGGCTCTCTCGCCATCTCTATATGATTTTATCCCCAATGAAACAACAATGCCGTACTATTAGATTAAATAAGCACTACTTGGGGTACCCGCCTTCGCTTAGTGGCAGGGCATTATATAAAATATAAATCAAATCAACTTTTTACAAAGAAATACACAAAGTACACTTTACATACTTTTCACATTTTATTTTCGATTTATATTCAGTCAATGTATCACTTTGTTTACTCACACTTCACTGTTTGTATTTATTCACTCACTGCATTTCCCTGATAAGAAACTGACGTTCGAACCCACGACAGATCTTGCTTTATACACCGCTACCACCGGGTAGCTCCAGCCATACAAAAAATGGCTTCGAATGGTACACAATGTACCAGAACATTCAATCACATTCAAGAGGGTTCAAGAATGTTCCACAATGTTGTTCCCGATTCCCTATTTCCGAACATTGTTGTGGAATGCTTTCGAATACTCTAGCTGGGGTACCCGGCTTTGCCTAGCGAACCGACGTTCGAACCCACGCCCACGATGCGACGGGTCTTGCTTTATGTACCCCTACCAATGGGTAGCCCCACCCATACAAAAAAGGCTTCGAATTCCAGAACACTTCACAACATTCTAGAATGTTTTGGGATATTTTGGGATACTGTGGAATGCTCTCGAACACTCCCGAATGTTTTGGACTGTTCTGGAAATTTGTGGAGGGCAAAACTTCCAGCATTTATATCTTCAAAAGCACGCCCTTTAGATAAAAACGGCAACCTTCTTCATGGATGGAGGATAGAGGGCTGCCACACCACGTAACTCCTTTAATCGTACCGGGACTCGTTTCTGAATTTTAGCGGAACGCACACTTTTGTACACTTTATTTTAAAATATATATTGATTATTCCAAATGAAATGTATAAGTTCAACCCTAAGAAAATATGCCACTAAACCTTTTTTTCGAAAAAATCAAAAAAGTCGTAGAAACTCTGGATTGTCACGTTTATTTTCCTTTTTCGTTAAAACATTTTCAGAATAAATGGAGACACGTGCAATGACACTTGCGTTTTATTGTATTCGCATTGATATTAATTCACGATACTGTATGAACAAAGTAATGACGTATTCGAGTTGACACCTCCAATACAGCGGGGTCGCAACATCAGTTGATGGGGCGACCTCACAAAGAGTGTATGAATTGCGAAGCTTTCAAACCTGGACTAACGAATAAATTACTATGTGAGTTGAATAATCCATTACTAAATGGATTAAATGAAAATAGTTTTTATTTTTTTAAATATTACATTTTATGTGCTCTCTTTTTAAAATAATTTATTATTTATGAATCAGTTATGATTTATGGTATTGCACATATGTAAATTGGAATAAATTATTGGAAAATTAGCTAAATTATTATTTTTGTTCACGCTTCAATAGATAAGAAAATCATCGTTAATAAAATTTCGATGTAATTCGTAATTTCTTGTTGGTTGATTGCGAAGAATTGTTTATTTTTATTTTCCAAGCAAATTTGTTACTTAAATCAATTCTTCATTAGTTTTAGCGAAAATTATCGAACGTCTTCTAATGTGAATATTTTTCTTTTATTTATTTTTTTTATTTCATAATTTTTTTTATTACTTACAGATATTTGTTTTTTTGGCTACCACACTAGGCCAATGCCCGTGTGTGGTAGTCGTACATTTAATATTTTAAATACGATTTAATTAAAACAGATGATTAAACATTAAAAAAAAATTAAGAAATACTTAAAAGTAAAGAGAAAATAAAGAACATATTTTAAAGAAAAGTAGAAATAAAAATTAAAATTCAAATTTTGAAATACAAAAATTAATAATAAAGATTAATTTTTAAGAACTCAAGTGTTCTATATAAATTAAAACATATAAGTATATAAATCAAAATTAAAACATAAATAAAATTTAGTGAAAAACTAAGAGAAAAAAATAACAACATTTTAAAGAAAAATACTAATAAAAATGGAAATTAAAATTTTGAAATGCAAAAATTAATACATAAAATGTAGTGTTAAGAACTCATGAATTCTTTAAAGTACGTTCGTCCCCTTTCAAAAATCCAATGTTGTACACGAGTTATAAAAAGAGAATTAGAATTACTTGACTTTATGTCAGTACTCAGAGCATTGTATATTTTAGGAGCGATGAACCAGAATTGTCGTTGAGCGAATGAGGTGTTAGTTTTTGGGACCACGCAACCCAGGTTTGATGAAAAGCGGGTGTGTGCTTGATGTTGTGGAGCGATTAGTAGATTATTTTTTCGTATATAACAAATGCTTGTTTTAGTAAATAGCTGTCGAATATCTAAGACCCTGATTTTTGCAAAGAGTTCATTTGAGGGATGGGTAGGTTGACATTTAAATATAATTCTCAGAATTAGTTTTTGAACTAAAATAATTGGTCTAATAATGGATTCAGCACAACCACCCCATCCCACTATACCGTATGTTGCTATGGATTGGAAAAGGGCAAAGTAAACGCTTCTTTTAGTCTGTAAATCTAAGATAGACCTAATTCTTGATCTGATCGTCAATTTTATTGGCCTGTTTGGGGCCTAAGAGTCAAATGGTCTTACCTAAATAGGAAAAAATCAGTTTTTTTTGACATCCCATTCACTACCTGTAATATCTCTTATTAATTTATTATCTCCAGAGACGTTCGTAATTTACTAAGTAGCGGGACGTGTATTCTCCAATACTATCCGATGCTTATTAAAAATACTTAAATTCTTATCACACAGTGAATATAATTTGTAATAACAGTTCTGAAGACAAACGTCCTTCCTGGATGAAAGCTAGTTTTGATCTACGGAGCTCCTGAACCCTAATGACTCCGAATATTTACCTTCGGTCACCTTCGGCACAACTCGGCAACGAGACCGTGTGGCCCGAAGACCCCATAGACAACTGGAGTAATGAAGGAACTAAATCATCGACTAATATGATACAATACACCACCATTTTCAAAGTATGTTTTTTGAAGTGAAAACTTCTTTAGCACCGTCGTTGAAACTTGATGAAACGAAAAATAGCGACGCCAAAAAGAGGCAAACACATTCATCTAAACATTAGCCTGCGAGAGAATGAGATGGTACAATCGGTCTCCTCTTTGTGCGGTGCTTCGTAGCCTACTCTTGTCTACTT
This sequence comes from Limnephilus rhombicus, assembly GCA_929108145.2. Taxonomy (NCBI): domain Eukaryota; kingdom Metazoa; phylum Arthropoda; class Insecta; order Trichoptera; family Limnephilidae; genus Limnephilus; species Limnephilus rhombicus. The sequence goes on along the minus strand of OV815275.1, from coordinate 59,020,745 downwards.
TATATTTCTGAAGGTTTCACTTCTACCGCGTGTGCATTGCAACAAGCTTAGTATATGCATATTTAAAATTTGAAACTAATGCTCAAAGGTGCACAGTGTTGTGGAAGGAATTAACGATAAATCAATCATACTACTCAGCAATGTTAGCGTACTCCCATTCTCCTCTCATTCAAATAGTTTTTACTCTCTAAAAATGCAAAATCCTTTGTGTGATTCTACCTTGTGATTTAAACCTGCATTTTGTTTATATTCAGTGCATGCCAGCAACTGTTTGTATTCACTCTACCACACGTTGATATAACTTTGAATATACCAGGTTAGTAGCCTGACATGGATGGTTATATTGAGTAGTTATTTATCTTTTTTTTTTAAATAATGTGAATACTGTACGAGAGTTCTCAACTGCCTGGAGCCTGTGCGATTATGACTTCCTTTGGTAGGTAATCTGAAATTCTAAGATGGGAGAAGATAGTGCTAGAGGCAATGGATAATATTGTGGAAGGTTATGATGTACCTGACTATTTAGATCTGGTCACCAAACACGTGTTAAACTATTTGAAACAACTGTTTGATTCTGTAAGGTGAACCACTCTGACTTTTACCAGAAAATGTATGTTACAAATAACGTTTTGAAAGCTTTGCTAACTTGCTATGCCAAATTAATGACATCTATAAATTTGACTCGATACTTAAGGCGTAAACTTTGCGTTATCTATTTGGGATAGCACAGGCTATATTTCATTCAAAATATGCTCAGAGTAATGGCCGCCTTATCCCATGTAGTTTCGAAACAGTTTCTCGCATAACTTTATATTTCCCCACTTTTCGAATAACCGGTGCAACAGCCAGGTTCATTGGATGAATTATTATCAAGTACCTGTTATCAGTATTTGGCGGAAGCACGACGGGAACTGGAATGCCTCCTGCGGCACTTGTGATACTCCGAAATTCTTGTAGTTCCTAGCCCTCTTTGGCGCAAGGAAATTAATACCGGCCCTCTCTCTAATGTTGATGTTAATGTCTCCAGCGATTTTACATATTTCCCACCGCTGCGGTGTGCCAGGAAATAGACTTGGCGATAATTCAACGATAGGTTTAAAATGTAAATGTTAATGTGTACGTAAAAACCTCCACAGCTTAAGCCACTATTCTAGATAGAGAGATAGATAATTTCGACAAGCTTCCGTTGACTGTTTGCGTCAAACACATGCTACAATTATTCATAGTGCCAACCACACTACTGATTACATAATAGGTAACATAAGTGTAATATGTCATTTTAGTTATGATTTAATTCCTACATGACTTTAGTTGTCTGTGGGCTCTCCGGGTCACATGGTCATTAATGTGCAGAGTCATTATAGTTCAGGAGCTCTGCAAATCAAACCTAGCTTTCAGCCAGGAAGGAGGTCTTTCAATAAGCACCCTGAAGTACTGGAGAATACAGGTCTCAGTCTTACTATATTACGAATGTCTCTGGAGAAAACACAGGAGTTATTAAGCTAAGTTATGTTAAGACTAAGTGGTAGTATTTGATGTGGTCCGCAACGTACTGATAACAATTTAGGTAAATTACTAAAAAACACTAAAGATAGAGATCATAAATTAAGCCACTCAGGCATTTACCAACTATGTTGCAATGATTGTCCTTCGTTCTACATAGGTAAAAGGCATTTACCAACTATGTTGCAATGATTGTACTTCGTTCTACATAGGTAAAACAACTAGAAATGTAAACATTAGAATCACCGAACATTTAAGATGCTTAAATAATAATAATTTTTCAGTTAGCTAATCACCTAATTTCTACAGATCACACTTTTAATAAGGAAACAGGGGTTAAAATTCTTCACCGTAACAATAAAAGCAAAAAATTAGATAATTTAGAAGCACTAGAAATCAGAATATCCCTAAATAATAATGCTAGTATTTTGAATAACCAAATTAATTTATCTTTCAGTCCCATTCTAAATATTTTTCCAATTAACCGCTCTGTTCTTTCCGGAAATCCCGCAATTACCCCCACCCCTTTGCTCACCTCCCACTCATTCAACACCTAACATTCTGTATCATAGTTTAGTTATAATATTCTCCTGACGAAGGAAGGGTGCTTCTGAAACCGGTAGAGTGTTTTAAAATAAAAGTGGTCTTAAACAAATTTATGTGTTTTTTTGTGTAAATAAACAAGATTTGGGACGCTACGAAGGATCGTACAAACAGGATACCGATAGGCTTCGAAGCACCGCAAAAAGAAGAAACCGATTATATCTCTTTCTCTCGCAGGCTAAATCCTACAGATGTATATGTTTGTCTCTTTTAAGGGTCGCTCGCTTCCATTTCATTGAGTTTCAAATCATAACGGTGCTAAAGAAGTTTTCACTTAAAAAAACTCTATAGGTATTTAAGAAGTAACTCTATATTTATTTATTCTTATTATATTAAAATATTAATTATTCGCAATTTTTTTTTTACATGAGCTCCACACAGGAGGCCCTGAGGAAAATAATTTCCCTCAGGGCCTATGTCATCTTTGGGGATGCTGTGTGGAGGGTTTTTTTAGGGAAAGGAAGGAGAGGAGAGTTCTGGGAAAGGAAAGGGTTTAAGGGGTGGGTAGAAATCTGGGGTTTAGTGTGTCCTGGACATCCGCCTCCAAGACCTAGACAAACCTCACCCCACCAACCCGGGCACCCCTGCTAAATCAAACGTAGCGAACCACTTGGGGTGACCTATGGCAGAGGTGTTGGTTATCCAATAAAGATTCCCGGGGCGGCGGTACCCATTCCCGCCTCCCAAATTGTATCGTAATTTATTTTTTTTTTACATTAACTCCACACAGGAGGCCTTGAGGAAAATAATTTCCCCCAGGGCCTGCGTCATCTGGGATGCTGTGTGGAGGGTCTTTTTGGGGAGAGGAAGGAATGAACATTGGTCTTGAAGAGACCTATGTTGTAGGAAGGAGGAAACACAGAGGCCGGCAAATCATTCCACAGCCGAGCTGTTGAACATAAGAACGAGTCGAAGAAACGACCCGTTCTCATGTGACAAATGTCAACCGTGTACAAATGTTGGGCACGCGTTTGGCGTATTTCTCGACTATGTACCGGTGCCGAAGGGATCAATGATGCTAGTTCCTCGGAGCATCTTCCATTGTAATACCGGTATAACAAGGATAGCATTCCCACCCGACGCCTGTGCTCTAAAGATTGCAATCCGTCTGTTAAGATGGGAGAATCTATCAAACGGACCGCCCGTTTCTGCACAGAGTCGAGGGTATTTTTCAGGTATTTTGGAGCTCCAGACCAGAGGTGGCTGCCAAATTCAACCGTGGGGCGCACTTGCGATTTGTACAGGGTTAGTAGTTGTGCACTATTAAAGTATCTGCGGGCCCTATACAGTACGCCCAGTTTCTGGGAGGCTAACTTTACTCTGGCTTCGATGGAGCCCCCATACCTGAGCTGGTCACTTAGGGTTACACCAAGCATATCAATGGAGGGCCTGTTCGGAAGATCGCTTCCGTTGAAAGAAACTAGATTTTCATTTCGATCCCTTTTAGACGTAATCAGACAAGATTGGGTCTTTGAAACATTAAATTCAACGAGATTATTTTTACCCCAAGAGAAAACACTCTCGAGGTAACCGTCCATTCTTTGCTTCAAAGCGCTACGAGCTGTTGGAGTTTGTGAGCTCTTTGGGGGCTTGTCAAACAAAAAGCTATTATGAACTGTACTGTCATCCGCATAACAGTGAATTGGTGCACATGACAAAAGGTCGTTGATGTGCAACAAAAACAAAGTCAGAGACAGAACCGATCCCTGCGGGACGCCAGCATTTATCGAGTGTGAGGAAGAGGTGAAACCATCGACTACCGTCTGAATCGACCTCTCCCTCAGGAAGTCGCCAATCCAAGTACACAAGGATGCGGGAAGTCCGTAAGAATGCAGTTTGTTGACAAGTCCTCGATGCCAAACCCAGTCAAAGGCCTTGGAGATGTCTAGTGCAACCGTGTGGGTCTCACCGAAACATTCCAGGCGTCGCCCCCAAACATTTGTCACATACGCGAGAAGATCACCGCACGAGCGGTTCCGCCGGAATCCGTATTGACGGTCGTTAATAATTTTGTTCTTCTCGAGCTATGTGAGCAGTTTGTCGTTGCTCATACGTTCCATCACCTTAGACAGAACTGATGTGATCGCTATGGGGCGGTAGTTGGCCGGGTTGGAGCGGTCACCCTTCTTTGGAATAGGATGGATAACCGCTTTTTTCCAACCACAGGGCACAGAGTCAGTTTTCAGGGACATTTTAAAAAGCTTCGTCAAAATTGGAGCTATTTCTGCAGCGCACCTCTGCAGTACCAGGGCAGGTATTCCGTCAGGCCCACTAGCTTTATTAACATCAAGCCCTCGTAAAACATGGAGTATTTCCCGATGCCGGATCCTCAGCTTTTTCATACGAAAACCGCAGTGAGGAACAGACGGCGGGACAGCACCTTGGTCATCGAGGGTTGAGTTATCCGCAAACATTTTACCTAATAAGTTAGCCTTTTCGGTGGCGGTGTTTGCTAGTGAGCCGTCAGGTCTGGTAAGAGGCGGCAGACTGGATTTGCAGAAATTTTGACCTATTGAGCCCGCAAGCGACCAGAATTGCCTGCTGCCATGCGGGCATGCAGCCAGCTTTCTGCTGATCTGCTGGTCGTGCTCAAATTTTGATCTATTTATGATTCTCTTGGTTTCCTTTGCCAATTTGTTGTAAGCTGTTCTGTCTTCGGATGTTCTAGATGTGTTGTAGGCTCGGTAAGCCGCGTTTTTTCGTCGCACTGCTTCAGCGCATTGTCGACTGAACCACGGCTTTGAGCCTACACCAGTTTCCTTAACAGTAGATTGGATGAAGCCATCCATCGCGGATGTGATGACTTCACCAATTTCCTGGGCACAACTTGAGGGATCCGAAGTCCGAAAACAGACAGCTGACCACGGTAAAGCATTAAAATGTACCCGCAGACCGAACCAATCTGCTGACCTATAGTGCCACACTTTTCTCTTCAGCCTCTCGTTTGGTGGTCTGAAGTTTACAGGGATTGATGTCGTCACCAGGCAGTGGTTGGACGATCCTAAAGGCGCTGTGACTTCAATTTTGTAACCGTGTGGCACAGTAGTTAAAAATAGGTCTAACAGATTGGAACGGTGAGTCTGGACATCAGGAACCCTTGTGTGCTCCTGAACCATTTGCTCCAATCCGTAGCAAAGGGCAAAGGATTCCGCTTGGCCTCCAGCCGAGTCTGTTGATCCTGAGAACTTCAACCAAGGTTCGTTATGAACATTGAAGTCCCCCAGGACCACAAACTCTGCCGTAGGGTAGCGGGGCAAGAGGTCATCAATAGTGTCGCTTAAGTGTTTAAAGAGCTCGTACGTATCTGATTCGCCAAGGTTCGGTGAGCGGTATAAACACGCGTAGAATCTTACCGTACTGGCAAGATTGACGCGTACCCACATTACGTCGAATCTAGAGTTTTCCAGATTCAACAGTCGCACACAGTTGACGTCAGCTCGACTATAGAGACAGACACCTCCTTTAGGCCTGAACTTGCCTGCGAGGGTGAAGCCCGGGCAGTCCAGATAGGAGGCGTCTATAGGCTCAGCTATCTGTGTTTCAGACAGGAAAAGTAGGTTGGGGCGTTGAGAAAAAAGATGGTGGTGTACAGAGTTTAAATTGGTGTGCAGGCCGCGAATGTTGGTGTAATTCACCAACAGTTTTGGCCTGCACCGGGGACGCCTACTCCTCGCCGCTGAAATGACGTTAATTGTTGATGGTTGTATATTCATGATTTTATTTGTTGAGTTATTTAAGTGTGATATGAGAGGAAGGAAGGTCTGGGAGGGAAAAGGTAAAGGGGTGGGTAGGATGCTGAGGTTCAGAGTTTCCAGGAGTGATGGACGTATATATCCAACCCACCCACTGCGGTGCAAGGCGATGGGAAGGGAGAGTCCGGCTGGAGAGGTCGCCCAATGCGCCCCAAACGCTGCTGCTGGGTCCCCTCCGGTCACGAACCGGCACAACAGCAGCGGCGGGGTTTTTACACTCGTTGATGGGGCAGCCAGTCGTGAGCCTGAGGGTGGGCACAAATGATCACAAACCACATTATATCAACGCAGATACATGAAAAATCTATGGGTATTAAAATTTCAATTTTGTAATAGACATAAAAGATTATTTTCTGTAAAAATACCTATATATTTTTATTTTTGGAGTACCTTAATAGGTAAAATATCTCAAACTAAAATTTTAAATAAATCAGAATAAGATTCGGTCGCATCAAGGAATTGAACCATGACCTTAGCCTTTCCGGAGCTCTGCTCTAAACATTAAGTTAATTCGATCCTATCCCCTTCAGTCATTTTTAAGTTCAGCAGCCAATTAAAAAATGCGCAAAGGAAATATGAAGAAAATAATTGTAACTAATGAAATACATTTTTTAGTAGTTTACGTTTTATTTTTTTATAAATGAATTAACATTTTTATTCTATTCAAGCGAAACGATAGGAAAATATTCAATTTATTCAAAACTTTTTTTTTTACATTCAAAATGTAAACTGATTCGTAGTAAAGATTAATCTATAATAGTGTTTTGACATTAAGCTTCGTCTTACGGCGGTTTTGGTTTTGCGGCCAGGCTTACTCGGTGCTCGGTGCCTAGCGAGAGACTTGGCAGGTTACTGGTTATAAGTTAGCCGCCAGCCGCCTCCGACCGGGGGAAGCTATGCGACGCGTCGTCTACCCGACGGACAATGTCCTACCTATCCTGTTACACGCGTGGTTGCGCGGGAGACTCGATAAGGGCGGGGGTCGAGTCACCGGCGAAACGGCTTCTGACCGATGAACCCTGATATTACTATTTAATTGATCGGTAGGTACTCTCGGTGATAGTCATGCACACACGTATTATAATATTGCATGGCAATGTTTCGGTCATGAAGGTATCAATATCAATGCAGGTATCATTGTATGAATGAAAACTTCGTACAAAACGGTTTGTCGCTCAGCAAAGTTTGTTTAGTACACCGATAGCAGTTGTTTTATGTCATTTATGAAGCAACTGACGACCTCCGTGGTCGAGTACCTAGTAATCCAAAGAACAAATTGTATTTGGTTGGTTTGTGTCATTTTACAACATAATATTTTTAAAAAAAAACGAGTGTGCTTTAGACCACACGACTGACATAAAACTTCTGCTCCATCTATATGAAAGGAAGAGATAACGAAAATGTGCGCGCGCACTGCTCTCTTTCGAACACCTTACAGTGTGATACAGACAATAGGCCTGTATCACACTGTATCTCTACTAACTTATATCTCCCTCTCAACTACCGTTCGCCTCGCTTTTCGTAACGCGCTCGTCGCGCATTCGTGAGCTTACTCCCCATGTCAAGCGTGCGTAAAGAAGTTTTACTTCAATAATATATATTTGCGGTACATTCCAGATTGTAAGATCGCCCTGGTGTAAGACCATTATTCAGAATTGAAACGTTGCTTAAAAGGGCTTTCCTCGTGTTTGGATACCGAATCTAAACAGCCAGGTACTTCTCCACCCTCCTCTACCTCATCTCCTTCCACTCTACTTTTTTCTACGTTTCACTTCTACTGCGTGTGAATTGCACACTCTGTTTTTTTTTTTTTTTAACAATAATTAAAATATCATAATACATCCATAACGTGTTTGGTAACTAATAATAAAATTAGCAGCGGGGTTAGTAACAACCACACGTATCCTATGATTTTGTGGTCGGGGACTTTAAGACACCCCAAAGGCCATCGTGTTACGGATGTTTCAGTCGGAAGCGTAGATACTAGATTCCCCTTTCTTACCGCAAACACGTGCTACGCGCTTCAGTGACCGCGCAGGACATTGTACATGCTAAATGCGTAGCAATGCGTCTCGGATCTCGGCTAATCATCTGCGCCTGCCCTAAGTGGGTCTTTTAGCATTCTTCAAAGGGATACAAGCATGCATAGTTTTATAAAATTTATGTTTTTTTTTAAGTGAAAACTTCTTTAGCACCGTTGTGATTTGAAACTCGGTGAAACGAAAAATAGCGCTAAAAAGAGACAAAAACATACATCTGGATGATTTATACTGCGAGAGAATGAGATAGTATAATGATGATATACCTACATCTAAATGATTTAGCCTGCAAGAGAATGCGATGGAATAATCGGTCTCCTCTTTGAGCGGTGCTTACTAGTATATCGGTCTCCCTCTGATGAAATACATCTACATATATGATTTAGCCTGCAAAAGAATGCGATGGAATAATCGGTCTCCTCTTTGAGCGGTGCTTCATGGCCTCCCTTCTCTTGTCTGCTTTAGTTTTCTGAAGGTTATGATTCCCTCGCAACTCTTGTACATGTATATGTACATATATTTAAGCCAAGTTTAAATGTGAGAGACCACAAAAATACAATAAATAGAAGTTGTTTTTGGGAATAATTTACTTAACGATATTTAGTCAAATTTAAACAATTCAGTAATTGAGAAAACTTTAGAAGGGTTATAACCATTAACAATTCTCATTAATATTTTCATCTTAAGTACATATCTAGAAATAATATAAATATACTAGCTGACCCGGCAAACGTTGTTAGGCCATATAAAATTATTTCTAGTGAATATTTTGGTTGTTAAAAAATAACCAATGTATTGTAAGTGTATGGGGATGACAGAAAGAGGAATGGAGCGCTGTAGACGACGACCGCCGATAAAAACAAAACGCCGAATGAAATGTCAAAATGACGCGACGCTTCTCGTGAATGACTTGCACAAATATGGATGAAAGTTCAATGAGGCGGACGTAGCGCCATTTGTCATTCAAAAACATAAATAATTTCGTTCTGTTTGAAATACGAACGACGGTTAAATTTGTTAATACAAAAATATTAAAATCGCGATTAATAAATAGAAGGGTGGGGGTAGGAGGGTGTAAAATTTGAGGTATATTTGATGCCAAATAAAAAATAAAAAGGTCAAAAAAAATTCTAGATAGGGATACCCTAATCACCCAACGGTATCTTTTACGACTTATACCTTCCTCTCATACCTACCATACATAAAAAAAATCATAAAAATCGGTCAAGCCGTTTCGGAGTAGTGCGACCACAAACACCGTTACACGATGGATACGATTTTAGATTTTATATATATATAAGAAGTGTATTTATTATATATTATATATTTAAGAAGATTATCTGTAAGTGGCCTAACCGCATTTTGATAACACCTTCAGAAGGAGAAACGGCTATCACGCATTCTAATAATTACATAACAGAACTTGTTTATGAATAAACTGTTTTTACAAATAAAATAATAAGAATATTAAATCTGTTTTTGTATTTCCTGTATACCCTGCCGTCTATGATCAACACTGCAGGCGAAGACAAATAATATTATAACATTATTTACAAGCAATTTATTGGAGGTGATTCTAACTTTGACTGAATTTAATACTTGGAAAGTTGAGGCTAATACCTTCCCGATAAACAGGAACGATCTAACAGGTTCATGAATTTGTGGAATCCACGGGTTCGGGTTTGCGGCGTTTGCACGTTGCAAGCTTTAACATTAATTTCTCGTATACCAATGTCGGTACATATTTGTTCCGCCATCGTATAATATAATGATTCTCGTTGTTGACTTGAACTTCCTTGTAACTACGATCCAAATAGGATGTATGATTTGTTGTTGATAATATATGAAACTTAGAAGCAATAAAATAGTTATTTAATAGTTTATAATATTTGTTGTTAAATAAAATATATTCAAAGTTAAAGCTTTGTAGAAATATATTATATATTTATCCATCGAATTTGGGGTGATTTTTCACAAAAACGACACTATAGAAATCATCCAATTATTATTTTTAAATTTATCTATTTACGTTACAAATTTCGTTAAATACAGAAAAAAACTTTTTTAACATGAAAATTTACATGAAAGTACAAAATAATTATAAAGGGTAAGCATATGGTTTACAGTTTACACCAAGTGAAATTTACAATTTCGGAAACAAAATGTAAACTAATTACTTTTCAATAAAAAATATACTAGTGTGCAGCTAACACGCGATAAAAGTGAAACCTTCAGAAAACTAAAGTAGACAAGAACGGGGAGGCTAAGAAGCACCGCACAAAGAGGAGACCAATTATTCTATCTCATTCTCTCGCAGGCTAAATCCGATAGATGTTTGTTTGTGTTTGTGTTTGTGTTTGTCGCTTTTTCGTTTCACGGAGTTTCAAATCACAACAATAATAATAATTGGATTATTTGTAGAGCGCCGTTCTTGTGAGAAATCACCTCAAGGGCGCTTTAAAATTTATTAAGAATTCTTAGGTTCTATCTAATTTTACTATTTACAAATGGTTACAAAAACTAATACTTACCTGGCAGGTCACTTCCGATAAGCACACTTTAATTACATAGAAAGTTTATGCTTGGAGACGATACGGCTTTGCACATTGGACATTCTGTTTAAAACACTGTAAATTGCACGATTTTACCCCAACACTATTAGTATTACATTTATGAAAACATTAGTAGCAAAAGTAGGGTTGATTTTATTTTGAAAGACTGGAGAATTTCGGACTCTTCAGGGCTGGAGAATGTTCATGAAATGACCTTTACAAACGCTTACAAATAGGATTTTTTTCTACATTTTTACAAATTAGTTATTTATAGTGTCGCGGGTTCTTTACGTAACGCCTTAACTCCAGATGCTTTACGTAACGCCTTCATAAATCTTGAAAGTTCTGCCAAAAATATGGGTCTCGTAGTAAACCAGCAAAAGACCAAATACATGGCCGTAGGATGCACCCAACAAATCCCAACTCTCTCATGTGGAAACCAAAATTTCGAAACTGTACCAAGATTCACATTCCTAGGCTCCCTGATAACAAACGACAATAATACCACAGAGGAGATCCAGAAGCGCATAGTGAACGCAAATCGCTCTTATTTCCGCCTACAGAACCAATTAAAGTCCAGACTACTGTCCAGAAACACGAAGATATTAGTGTACAAAACACTTATCAGACCAGTACTTACGTACGCAGCTGAGACTTGGGTACTAACTAAGAGGAATGAGCGAGCACTGGACGTTTTTGAAAGAAAAATTTTGAGACGCATCTTCGGACTGGTTCTAGAAAATGGATTTTGGCGCAGACGTTATAACAATGAGCTCTATACTTTGTTTAAGGAGCTAAACGTTGCGAAATTAATAAAACTGGGAAGAGTTCGGTGGCTGGGTCATGTGGAGAGAATGACCGAGCACCAAGCACCAAAGTCCCTGCTGAACTCAAGGCCAACAGGGCGTAGGAGCCTGGGAAGACCAAGACTAAGATGGAGCGACAACGTCCTCAAAGACATGTCTATCTTGGAGCTTCTAAACTGGAGAGAGCTGGCACAAAACCGAAATGAGTGGAGGAAGATTCTTGAGGAGGCCAAGACCCACCAGGGGTTGTAGAACCAATAGTGATGATGAGTGTCGCGGGTATTGAATGTGAAGGTAAAAGATTTTTGAGTTTAACATTTTTTTAGTGACACCTTCTTTAGCACAACGGTGCTAAAGAAGGGTTCACTTCAAAAATAATATAGACAAATGCTGTTTTGTAAGTTCTGTTTGTGCTACTGAAAATACCTCCTGATTCTGCGTGTTGTACCCAAGCCATATATATGTGTGATATAAGGGAAATATGTGCTGAGGGAGAAAAATGCACAGGATTCCATCAACATGGACAGCCAAACCCACAAATGTGTCCATTCTGGAAGAGCTGCCTATTCTAGAAATTTTATCTCCCTACAACGTATTTCAAGACACTTTAGACCCGTTGCACACCACATAACAATGTTATTCGTAACTTGGGGAATGTTGTTTCTCTTTTTAAAAACATAATAATTAGATGCTGTAAAAGAATTTCCTGTCTCTTAACACATTTAGTTAATTGTCTTCCATCAGAATTTTCTTCTTGTCGCGATATAATATATTCATCATTTCGCAAAGACAAAACAGGGCAAAAGAGCACGTTTCTTCGAGAATCCACGCTGCGGGAGACGATTCTTTCTATTTATCAATCAAAGGAAAACAAACTTGTTTCACAATAAAGGGACAATACACAATATAAATGAAGTGGAGCAACTGTTTCCTGCAGAAAATGAAAAGAAAGTCGATTTTCCGTTGAAATGAGAAGAATTCATATACAAAGACCATTAACTTGTTATTTGTAATCAATTTAATTTTTTCATTTTTTTTTTTGATATTTTTTAAAATCATTTTTGTTGTAACTCCAGGTTATCCTAACCAACTCCGGGGTGAAAACTTTTGTCTTGCATTACACTGGTAATAGATTACTATTAGATCGGATGGATCAATTTTGCGCCCCCACCTAGGATTTTTAATATTATTTATCTGTCTTAATCCCTGCATTATCGACAGCGCCTTCGACAACATCTTAAACTACTTAAATTTCTGTCTGGGATATCACAATTATCGTTTTCATTTATATTTTATCACATTTTTCTATTTTTAAAGTATAGCCCGACGGTATTTGATTCTCTATATACCATCATTATGGTGGGAAAATGATGCTTGTGCAATTATGAAGAACCAACCATACAGGGTGTAACAGCCAATGGATTTTAACCAGCGATTCCTGACACATTTTGAGTAAAAAACGTAGATGTCATTTTGCTGCCCGATTATTTCTTTTGAATAAATAAAAAAAATGTGTTCCTATCTGATCACAGTGCTACGCGTAGCGACGGGATGACATACATTCTCTCTCCTCTGTTACAGTGCTGCTAGAACGAGACGGACTGCGCTTCACGTGACCCGTGCTGGACGCACCGAACTACTCAGTTGCAGCGTGTGATTTTTTATTTTTATTAATTGAATAAAATATCATCGGACAGCAAAATGACATATGTATATGTGACGTGTGTGTTGTATATGTGCTGTTACACCCTGTCAGCCTTACTCATAATGAAACACTAACACGGCGCTGTAGCGTCGCGTTAGCTACACGTCGCGTTACCCTACACTGCTCAGGTTAAAAATCTCATAATCATAAATTTTCCCAATATTGCTCGACAGCTGGATTATGGGTTATGATTTTTTTACGGTAGCAACACTCTGCTCCAAAGCTGAAAAACGCGATCAATTTGGCATTTCGCGGCGTGTTGCCAACTTCACGTTTATTCATACGTCAAAATATTATTCGACGAAATTGTTTTGTGTTTCACGTTTAAAAAATAACTAAGAATTGGCACAAAGAACTTGGAGATCGGTAGATATTTTGCCACCCCGTTTATTGTTCACATCCAAATACGGCCGTACCAAGTCAATCAAACGTCTCATGTTAACTTTTGTAAATCTATATTTATTCTTAAAATCTCCTTCCGTAAGTGCCACAAATGGATGACGTACCTTTTTTGTACCTTTTAAAAACTCCGGGATGTTACGGGATACGCGATTTTTATCTCAAAAACCTTTACGTACTTGGTATTAATGTAACTATGGGAAATTTTTTTATTTGGAACTTTGAATTTGCATATTTTTCATTTGCTATACAATATTTTCTTCTCATATACCTCCACACACCAGTTAATGTGATTTCTAAAAGATAAAGTATAATAATAACATATTGATATGTTATTACCCTTATTTTCCAGACAAAAATGCTTTGTGAGTAAGCCATTCCTTTTTGCTCTAACTAATATCTACTCTTTGAGAGACTTGTATGCAGAAACAAAGCTATTTTTAGTTTAGTGTAAAAATATCAACCGTCCCGACGGTTGTAAATATCGACAATAACAAAAATGCCTCAACACCCAATAGATTAAATTACATTAAAGTACCGAAAATCACCTACAATTTAAACCAACGGTAAATAAATCTGAGAAATATAGTTATAAAATAATAGCAGTACGACAGTATCGGTGACAGCAGAAATGATTCGCTTCAAAGCAAAATAGAGTGCAAAAATATGAAAAGCCGTATAAATAATTTTCACTTTAAATTACGCTCGTGTCCATTAAATTCAACGTGGAAATTGTTGCAAATGGCAAAATTGGATCATTCCTTTCGAATCGGCTTTCAATAAGCGAGTAAATTGAATTAAGCACAACTTGAAACCAATTCAAGGAATCCACGATGCAAAAAGTCACTTTCTATGGGAGATAGTTTTACAAATTCGGTGTTTTAAACAACAATTTTTGAAGTGGAAACTTCTTTAAGATTTGAAACGTCGTGAGACAATCACATACATCTGTATGATTTAGCCCGAGAGACTGAGAAAGACTAATCGGTCTCCTCTTTGAGCGATGCTTCGTAGCCTCCCCACCCATGTCCACTTTAGTTATCTGAAGGATTCACTTCTACCGCGTGTGAACTGCATACTCCGGATAATTTCAGATTATGTTATTTTATTTTTATTTTTTTATTATTTATTGAAACATTTATTATAATTACAATTTTACAAGAAAATATTTTTTTTTACAGGTTTTTTTTTACTACTCTTCCATTAAAAGCATTTGCTTGTGTATGGAAGGGGAGTGTACATAAATGCTATTAGTTATTAGTTAGGTATAAGTTAGTACTTAAATAATGAATTGTACATAAATATATGTGAGCTGCAGTATTTATTTGATAATGGTGTGTGTGTTTTTTTTTTTAAAGAAAGAATGTTATGGAGAACTAAGATATTTGTAAGATTAGTTGACAGTAGTTTTTGTTTTAAGAATATTTTTAAAATGTCTCTTGACAGAGAGCAGTATTCGGGTTTTATCATTGATGCTTCTGATTTCTTCTGGTAGACGATTGAAAAAAGTTCTTCCCTGATAAGTATAATGATGCTGTGCAAAAGACGTATTTAGTTTTGGGCATAGAAAAACATGTTTAAGTCGAGTTCTGTTTTCATTTAAAAATGGATATTTATCTTTTTCTTTTATTATTTGAATTACTGAATTTTTAATATATAACTCTTTAAATGTGGGTACTTGAAATTCTTCAAACAGGCGTTTAGTTGGGTAGTCTAAGGATTTTTTTAATATAATTTTAATAATTGTTCTTTGTACAATTTCTATTGGAAGAAGGTTACATTTATACGCGGATCCCCAACTAATAATAGCGTATTGTAGAGTGGATTGAACTAAGGCATAGTAGATTAAATATAGATTTTTTACCGACAGAAAATTTCTAATTCTTAAAAATATATATATTAATTTTCTGATTTTGTTTACTACTTGACATATTTGTTCCTTCCATTTCAGATTTTTATCGATAATTACGCCGAGATATTTAATTTTATTTGTTGTTTTTAATATTGTACAGTTTGATTTGCAATAATGTTGGCTGTGAATTTTAGTGTTATCGTGTATGACAATGTTAAAATTTTTGGGAGCGTCGTTTGGATGGATTGCAAATGGAATTACAAATGTCTTTTCACTATTTAGTGATAGTAAATTAGTGTCGAAAAAATTCTTAAGCGTATTGATGTCTTCTGTGGCCTGTAATTCTACATTTTCCCAAGTATTTTCACTTATTATTAAAACTGTATCATCGGCGTATGATGTAATTTGACCATGTAGATGTTGAAAAAAAATATCGTTTACATATATGGTAAAAAGGATTGGTCCAAGCACTGTACCTTGGGGGATTCCAAAGCTTGAAATCTCTTGATCACTATTAATACAATTGATTTTTACCACTTGAGGGCGGTTTTTTAAGTAGTTGGTGATCCATTTAATCGCGTTGCCTTTTATGCCAATATCATTTAATTTTTTTAATAGTATCTCATGGGATATGCTATCGAAAGCCTTTCTGAGGTCAATAAATATGCCCGCACATTTTTTACCTTTATCTAATGATTCGCTAATGTATGAAGTTACGTTAGCAATTGCATCTTGTGTGCTGAGTGATTTAATAAAACCAAACTGGTTTTTGTTTAGTATTTTATTACTATCTAGGAAATTTACCAATTGTTTTTTTACTATTTTTTCAAAGATCTTTCCTATGTTAGAAATTAGACAAATTGGGCGATAATTCGTTACTTGGTGTGGATCACCAGATTTGTAAATAGGTGAGATTATTGTGTTTTTGTAGTTCATTGGAAATATTCCTTTCGTTAAACTCAAGTTTATTAAATGAATGATGGGTTTTATTAAGTAAGATTTCATAGATTTTAACATGTGTCTCGTAATAGAATCAAAACCGGTAGACGAACCTCCTTTCATATTTTCTATTATTTTTAAGATTTCACATTCTGTTGTTATTTCAAATGTTAAAAGTATATTACGTTTCTGTAATTTTTTATTTTTATGTTTTTCCGGGTTAGAAGGTTTATGAATATTTTTTGCAAGATTTTTTCCAACATTTGCAAAGAAGGAATTAAATATGTTTGCACATTGTTTAGGCTGTAAATTGGCATCTATAATTTTTTTATCATGTTCGATGTACTTAATATTTTGAGTTTTTTTTGTATTGTCTATGGCCAAATTCACAGTTTTCCACATTTGTTTATGATTATTTTCTGAAGATAATATTTTATTTTTAAAAAACTCTTCCTTACTTTTTTTAATATAAGAAGTTAATTTATTTTTATATTTTTTATAAAAATTATATGCTTTTTCATCATGGGGATTTTTTTAAGTTGTTTTATAAAGTTTTTCTTTGTTTCTGATAGATATTATAAGTCCTTTGGTAATCCAAGGTTTTAAACATCTTAATTTTGATTTTATGTGTATTATTATTTCAGTTGTCGAATTTTTAATGTGTTGTGACAGGATTTTTTCAAAGTTAGTCGAACATATTTCAGTATCATCACTCTTTAAAACATTGTTCCAATCTTCCTTTTTTAGTTTTTCGGAGAGAATAGTCATGTCTATTGTTGATTTTTTTGGTATTAAATTATGTTTTTTATGTTTAATATTATTATTATACAGAAGTAAGCATGAATGATGATCAGTTATGTTAGTTTTCCAAACAATTGATTTTAGTTTGTGAAGATCTTTAATGTTTACGTTTGTCCAAATGTGATCTAAACAAGATGGAGTATGTTCTTTTATTTCTCTAGTATTTTTATTTATGCAAGATATGAAATTTTGTTCAGTCATACAATTATTGAAGTGAAACTTCCTTAGCCCCGTTAGAGCGATTTGAAATTCGAATGAAACGGAAATGACGCACTACGGCACCTGCGAAGCATCAAACTGCGATAAAGGCTCCTATTGGTTGAGATATAAAACGGAAACGACGACAGGTCTGCGCTCATTGGCCGCTTTGTTTTTATACGGGTCGTCGGAATATAATGCGTAAATTCGCGCCTTGCCGAGCGCAGCGGTGTAAATGTAAATAAATATTTTCGTTTTTGTAAATCAATATCCAATCTTCAAACCAATCATCATTATCATCATTATCATCATCATTATTATATTATATTACATAGTATAAAATGAAGTCGCTCAAAATGTATGTGCGCGTTAATCTTTTAAACTACGCAACAGATTTTCATACGGTTTTCACTAATAGAGTGATTGAAGAGGAATGTTTATATGTATAATACATGTAAATTATATTAGAGAAAAGCCAAGAAATTCAAATAAAACATATTATTGAGCGAATTAAAACGGCTGGCGGGCCGTACTACAGTCACTTTTCAAATTCGTTTTACGGAAGAAATTGGAAAATAGATGTCTCAGAGTAAGTAGGCATTTGATTTTCCCTTTTTAAATATCCAGTGTTGCATTGCAAGCATTTTATAATTAGTGGCGACTTAATTAGTTATATGTATAATACATGCTTATTATAGAAGAGAAAAGCCGAGAAATTCAAATATTCAATTCAGGCAGCGGGCAGCGGGCAGCCGGTAAGCGGGTGGTGTGGATTTTATAAAGGTTAGGTAATGGCGTTGTATTTTGTTAGCCACAGCAACGTGTGGCTGGGTCTGCTAGTTTAAAATAAAAAGCAAAAGAAAGCGACATCTGGCAACTTTCTAGTTTCACTAGAATTACACACACTAATTTTTTTTAAATTATGACTATTTTTTACTGTAATGTAAGAAACTATTTTTTGCAGCCTATTGTTTATTACTAACCCTTGTATAAAAAATTCTACACATTATTTGATCAATGTGAAAATCCCATGAACGTATAAAAGAGTAAATAAATATCTATAGCATAGTTTTCTGTTGCCATCGTTTTGTGAAACTAATATAACCTACCTCCTCTGCTCGGTGCTTACCGTCTTTCAGAAATGTTTGGCATTTAATTAAAGCGGAGGTAAATTTTGCGGCATGCGAGTAAATTCAGCGAATACTCGAGTACTTTCTTCCGCTATAATTTCGTAATATTATTTGGAGATCACTCCCGGGCCCGAGTCGTGAAGAGGGGGGGGGGGGGGGGGGTTATGAGATATCGACAGAGTGCGGACCGGCCATTAATTAAAAGGTGAATAACTAGGTCAACTTTGTTCTAGGAGGTATTTGTGAACTCATTGAGAATTGCTCTACTATTCATTGGTAATGTTTATATCCGGGTAAGAATGCTTATAAGAGGTACACCTCTTAATTTATACTTTCATTCCTCATTTTCTGAATCTCAGGAAAACTGAAAAGGGCATTGGCAGATGAATGAATTTAAAATTCATTTAACAAGGGGCTGAATGCAGTTGTCCGTAATATATATATAAAAATCAAATTATGCTTGCTTGGGTGTATATATACGAGTATATGAGTTGTCTATACGTTGCAAAACCATTCATCCGATTGCGATGAAATTTTGGGGATTATACGTGCGCATGCCCGCGATGGTTTCTATACACAATAGTTAGCTCTAGTGTCATGAAATAATGCGTTGCTAACCATTCATCCGATTGCGATGAAACTATGGGGATTTGATGTGCGCATATCCGCGATGGTTTCTATATACAATAGTGTGCTCTGGTGTTATGAAATTATGCGTTGCTAACCATTCATCCGATTGCAATGAAACTTTGGGGATTTGAAGTGCGCATGCCCGCGATGATTTCTATATATAATAGTGAGTCTGGTTTCATGAAAATATGCGTTGCTAAACATCTGATTGCGATGAAACTTTGGGGATTTGAAGTGCGCATGCCCGCGATGATTTCTATATACATATAATAGTGAGTCTGGTTTCATGAAAATATGCGTTGCTAAGCATCTGATTGCGATGAAACTTTGGGGATTTGATGTGTGTAGGTCTGAGATGATTTCTACCTATATATAACAGTGATCTTTGGCATTATGATATTTATTTAAGAAATTGCAATAGGTGGTACGCGAGCTGTTTGAAAACTGAATGTACCGGGACTGAATGTATGGAATGCGGGAGAAGCGGGTGGGGAGAAGGAAGACGGAACGCGCCGGGGGGAAGGAAATGCTGGAGAGGAAATGGAGGCGGAAGGGGAACGGGATGAATGAAAAAAGACCCGCAGGGAGAAGCAATTTCTTTATTAAGTGGCATAGCAACGCATGCCGGAAACTCGCTAGTAACTTTGACAAGATTACCGCAGCCCAGGGAACCGTTATTGGGTACCCAAAAATAAGGGAGACCTAATCTAGACCTCTCATTATTAACAAGTATGCAAGAAAAATTGTTATTCTATGCGCTCAGAAATCAAAATGTTAATTACCTTTACATCAGAACCAAGAAAATAAACAATCTTATGTATTAGTATGGAAAGGAAATTATCTACTCAGAGAAATTTAACAGCGTACTTTTACAGAAAATTCTACAGAGAAGAAGTAAGACGTAAAAGTAGAGCTCGCTTCGAAATGTTATAATTTTAATTTATAAATTCAGAAGCAGAAGGTAAAATTTCAATTAATTCTAATTTTCAAAGGTTCCTCATTTCTCATTTCAAAAATCACATTAACCCTTTTCAAATTATCTTGTGATTGTGACATTTACTGTAGTGTTTGTAAATGTCGTTGGAGTATATAGTTTCAATGTCTTTCAACATATATAGTTAGAATAGGTAGTTTTATGTAGTTTTAAGATTTCTCAAAGTTTAAGGTTATCTTCGGGTCTGACATTTGAACGGTTACGAAGATATCCGATGGACAGATCGGGCCGAGCCGTAAATCAACATAGAGCACGGTTTAGAACGGACGTTTAAATCCAATTAGTTAAACATTGTAAAAACGATAACGATTATAAACCAACTCGTAATCTCGACGAACCAAATATTATCGAAAACTCCCGATCACCAACTGTAATCCTTTTCAGTGGGTATCCAGTAAACCATATTTACTTTCCACCTAAATTTGATGACTTGAGACTTTTTCTTATAAATTTTGAATGGGAAGGGAAGTTTCCTAATTTACATAACAATAGTATGATACTTGAAGCATTCCTGTCTTATTCCTGAAACTATGGTTGTATTTTGAATTACTGTCAATTATTTCAGCAAGGCTGAAACATAAGACTAATTCAATTCAACATCAAAGTAATCAACACGATGTATGCAAGTGATGGATCTATTGAACAACTTCGCTATTCACCCGTAACAGATTTTCCTATAATGCTACAAATTACTGCCTATCATTAACATGCCTATTAATGTAACAGCTTTTATGAGGCGTGATAAAATTGAAGGATTATATTGAAACAATTACGAAATTTTGATTGTTGTAATAAAACAAATATTTTTAAAAGCATTTTAATTACGTACCAGAATCATAAGAAGCACGTGCGAGTGGTTTATAATAGTTATTATTGAACCATTTAGTTACTTTCTGAAAACACCACACAATTGCTTCTAACCGTCTGGAGCCAATGAGACCGTGGCATCCCCAATTTGGATAAGTTGTGAGGCCGGAGGTAGGAGGGAGGGTTGGGAGATAGAGGAGAGAGAAACTTCTTTCGGCGCCTCTTTTCCGAGATGGCGTCATGGGGGTTAGGAAGGGAGGTAATTACTAATTTCATAACAAACCCAAAATAAGACTATTAAAATATTTGCAGCTTTTCATGAATTATTTCCGACATTGGCCTATTTTTTCAAATTGAATAGAGACAGAAATTTCCGCAAGAGGCAACTTTCTTTGTTAGATAACTTACTTAGACAATCTTAGGCTATATATGTCCTACTTTAAATTGTTTAATTAAGTTCACAAGCACTCCTGACAGTGTTGAATAAAAGATTGTTAATAATGCTTTGGGAAATGTTACTTATTAAACTTAAACAACGTGTCTTCTTGTTTACTTTTTTTTAGCGAAAAGAGGACAATACGCGATTAATAATTTGAAAAAAAAAATTGTTAACTTATATGTAAATTTTAACAGTTGAACCTTTTTTACAATTCCCTGGATTTTTTAAAACTCTGCTCTTAGCAAACAAAACAAGTATATATTCGAATATAATCGTAATAGTTGTAGAACTAACTGCTTCGAAATTTTATTTTAATATAGTAACAGTTCTTGGTGGCTTCGCCCGTGTAAAGTTTGGAAGAATCTTCACCTATTTCATGGAATCAAATCAATAGGTTTGGCTGTGGTACTAAACGAAATATCCGAAATAGCTTACCGTTTAAAATAACAAGAATATGTCGACGATCGCCGGGATTCAGTTTGACCTACTGAACTCATTGTAATGAAAGGTTGTCAGTGACAACAGGAAGTCAAATGTCAAACTGATACTTCTGTTTAAGGCACTTTTAAGTTCACTGAAACTTTTTCCCGTTTCTTTCAATTTTACTAAACGTCAAGATATTTTATCAAAATTCGAAAAGTTTTTTTTTTTTGAGAAAAATCAAAATTCGTGCCGCGAGTACCAATCAGAAAGTGATTCTCGTTTTTAATTTTATTTACTCTTTTTGATATTAAAAAAAATCTTATGGATTCTCTACAATACAGTTATTTAAGGACATGTTATTACGGTGTACTGTAAGTACAAAAACCATACATAAAAATTATATATTTACATTACCAAAAATGCAAATTTAACCTACACTGCACAACACAATTACGAAACAAGACATAGACATCACATTAAAACACGTTTGGTTATTTAGCACGGGTTCATGGGGTGACGTTTATCAAGGTCTTGTTATAATTTTGTGTCTGCCCACCTGCTGCGTGGCGGGCCGGACCGAGTGAGAGTGTGACCTCTGCCGCCAGATTTCTACCCACCTCTCATACCTATTTCTTTCCCAGAACTTCCTTTTCTTCCTTCCTTAAAAAACATACACAAAGCATCCCCTAAGATGACATAGGCCCGAAGGGAAATTATTATTCTGTGTGGCGCTAATGTTAAAAAAACAACACTTTTAGTTTTTATTGAAAAAGACATCGTTCACTTGGAGAGTTAACAAAGGCGTTTTATAATCCGGACAGAATAAATTCTACAATATTATAACGATACACACCACGCCTGTTTCTCTCGACTATTTCTTCCATTTTCATTTCTTTTCTTAATAATTATTTATTTAATTTCCACGCTTCTATTTAAATTTACCATTTTGATTTTCTTCTTATAGATTTTTTCTTACAGAAGGTATTAAAATAGATTAAATTCCTGCCATATCGGATCAGGCTGAGCATAGTGAGGTGTAGCCAATACTAGCTCATGTAGGTGCTGGTTTAAGCCAACAACAAAATTGTATTTGTGTTTAATGTATTATTTTGGTTAATAAATAATAAAAAGTTAAATTCGTATCAGCAAGCCACCGGCATCTATTTTTTTAAATATTCCTCTATCCTGACATCTTTTGACTTTTTTATTTTCATACAAGACGTGTGAGAAGGGAGGTTTGACGATCGTCGTTGACAAGCTCATCCTGGGACTAATTTACGACTTATGGAAAAATAGCGGCCTACATTTATTTTGCAATACGAAAAAATCAAGTGTAGTGTAGTTTAGTTATGTTGTAGAAAAATGTAGTTTTTCTTAAATATGTAACATTGAAACTTTTTGAAGTGAAACTTCTTTAGCACCGTTGTGATTTGAAACTCGAAGAAACTGAAACGATACTAAAAAGAGACAAACACGTACATCTATAGGATTTAACCTGCGAGAGAATGAGATAGAATGAAACCTTACCGCATTAGCCGTTTTGATTATGAGCTCACTTTTCAAGGCTCCAATTGGCTGAGATAATGTGGATAAAGTTTCGCCTCTACCGCGTGTGAACTGCACTCAATTTTATTTTTTTGAAGTGAAACTTCTAGAGCACCGCTGTGATTTGGATATCGGATGAAACAGAGTTGACGATTACTGCACCTGCGACGCGTCAACTGCGCTCATCGGCCGCTTTGATAATGATGTCACTTTTAAAGGCTCCTATTGGCTGATATATGAAACGGATATTAAGCTAGGTCTGCGCTCATTGGTTGCTTTGATTATGACCTCACTTTTCAAGTATTGGTTGAGATTGTATTGGTAAAGTTTCGCTTATACCGCGTGTAAACTGCCCTTGATTTTTTTTTTAATTGAAACCTTCCATCACTACAGTTCAAGCAAATTTCATCATACTTATTAGAGAAAAATGCTTTGAATGAAGCTTCAGAGCTTTAAAGCAATCGGAGAGGGGCCGGGTCAGTGAAGTGATTAAAGGTTTTAAAAGTTTCAAAACTTTTCCAGATTATCGCTAAGCCTCCTTGGCGATCAGAGACTGACTTGCAGGTACAGGTTGCATTCAGATTTGCAAGTACTAGCAATGCTAGTTTAACCCCGTGACGACTCAAAGAGAAGAAGTTTTTCAAGGAAAGAGCAGAAAGGGTGGAGATCATATTACTTGATAGGCAATTAAAAACTTTTCTAATTAAAGCGAAACACGTTTAAGTTTTCTAGTTAAAGCAGTAGCATCGTAATCCTTTCGGGGAATGCAATTTGAGGAACTTGCGAGGCTATCGAGTCCCAATGATCAACAGGGCGAGGCCCACAGCTCTTTAACTTAGAACTTCTGAAGACTGCTTCGCTATTTGCTCACCTGAGGCGAAGATTAATGAGAAATCACTTTTTGATGCATCTTTACTACAAATTGGTTTAAATAATGAACACCAATAAATATGCTTTGGATAAAGTAAAGTTTTTTCGATCGTTTCGCTTGAATGGAATTAAAATAAAAATTTTAATTACTTTATAAAAAAATATAAACAAAAACTACTAAATAAAGTTTTTTTTTTTTCAATATTAATGCATGAACGATGTCAAAAAACAACCGTTTAAAAATAAGAATCTATGACTAAGATTATCTGTGACAGTTTCCCTTGATTAACTTTTTTCTTTCTTATAAAAATTTTCACAAAATAAATAAAAACTAAACATATTAACAGTTTCTAGACTCCGTTTGCCAAGCATGATTGATGTAACACGTCACCGCGAATAAAGGTAACAGGCACAAAATTCGCTTGGCAATCTCCGCTTTCAGTCTAGAACCGCTCCGTTTTAGCACAAAGTGGTTTTCATTTATTTTGTGAATAATTTTATTAAACAAAAATCAGAATGTTTAATTCACAATCGGTAGAAGTAAAACAAGAGTGGGGAGGCTACGAAGCACCGCACAAAGAGGAGACCGATTATACTATCTCATTATCTCGCAGGCTAAATCCTATAGACGTATGTGTTTGTATCTTTTTAGAGTCATAAAATAGTATTTTTAAAAAGAATTTGTATGTGCATGCCAAAAATGCATCCTTCTTAAGTTACAATAAAGAAATTATTTCTCGTAATAGGTACTCTAAGAGTTTCGGGGAACTACTTATTCAGGCGTACTGTTTGGTCGACTCGTCTGCCAGGAACACATTGAGAAGGAACAATGAACCATAATAAGTTTCTGGCGGTGGAATAGTAAGTTAATTGTAATAGTAACAAATTTGTTGTAGGGTGTGTTGAAAAGGGAAACTGTTTTCCTAAGAAAATTGTCATTGAATAAATATTTCAATTGCGAAGTATTATCTGCGTAAATTTTGTGTGCATCGCTTCATTTCATCTAAACTTGTAAAGTAGTTACTACTGTGAATACTTTTACCTGTCGAAATCTCACATGATTTCTAATACAACCTCGGAAATTTAAAAAACTTTAGAGAACAAAAACAAATTCGATAGCGCAGTGGGCAAGGCGCTCGACAAGTCTCAGCGGCCAGAGAGACAAACATCAAGCGAACGGAGGTTCGGATTCTAAGAAAGCCAAAAAAATAAACATTTTTATTTTTGTGAAATCAATAGCCAATCTTCAAACCACTTTAAAATAAACAGGCACAAGAAAAGAAAGTACTTGTAGTGACTTTCTAGTTTCACTTCTACCGAGTGTGAATTACACACCCTGATTTTTAAAAATCATGTCCGGTTTTTTGTAAACCTTTACATTTGATTGATTTTATAAAAAAACGTTGAATAAATCTTTCAGAAACTATGTAAATTTCTTTAATAACATTATTTAATATAATTTAGATTTTTCAGAAAAGAAATTCACTTAAAATGCACGTCGTAAAAGACACACTTATGTTCTTAGAAAAAGAAAAAAATCAGGGTGTGCAATTCACACGCGGTAGAAATGAAACCTTCAGAAAGTAGAAAAGAGTAGGAAGTCTACGAAGTACCACATAAAGTCCTATAAACTACGAAGCACTGCACAAAGAGAAGACCGACTATACTATATCATTCTCTCGTAGACTAAATCCTGTGTTTGTCATTTTTTAGTATTGCTCGCTTGCATTTCATCGAGTTTCAAATCACAGCGGTACTAAAGAAGTTTACACTTTAAAAAAATAGAGAAAAATGACATGAGAAAATTTTTGGATTTATTGCAATTTACATCATTTAAAATTGCAAATTTCCTCTTACGGGTACGGTAGGCTATATGAGCAAAAATCTGAATAAAAATGTATCACCATTTGATAAAATAATTATTCGTTGTTGACGGTGCTAACAAGCAATTGATTCGATAAACTCGGCTATTAATTACATCGGGTGTTTGCCTGGAGAGTCAGTACTGCGTCCCTACTCCCAGCTCCCCGCTCCCTGCTCCCTGCTCCCTGCTCCCTGCACGGGGCACCGGCCTTCCTGTGGCAACAGGGAAGCGTTAATTACATCATCGACGTTTACACGTCCTATCACTGCCGTGCGGGGCACAGCTTTGTTCAATAAAACCGTTCAGCATGTTCCACCGAAGAAATAAACCGATGGAAGTGTATTACGTGCTTATCTGCTACACCCGAATAAGCTCAATTTTTCCTTACTTTGTTTGAAATTTATCAAACTTTTGAAGTGAAAACTTCTTTCGCACCGTTGTGATTTGAAACTAGATGAAAAGAAAAATATCGACACGAGAAACTGAGATAGTACAATCGGTCTGCTCCTTGTGCGGTGCTTCTTAGCCTCCCCACTCTTGTCTACTTTAATTTTCTGAAGGCTTCTCTTCTACCGCGTGTGAATTGCACTTTTGGTACGTAGATTTAAATGGCGGGCCTCGCCAGCCTTGTTCGGGCAATCCGCCTGTGATACTTACTTAATTATCTGACTCCACATTAGGTTACCAAAGTGTACCATGATATTTCAAATGAAAGAAAGTATTTTACACTGAAGTTAAAGTTTATTCGATCTTGTAAAACACGACAAGTATTTATCAGAAGGATTAAGTGGGGAACGACACTCTACGCGTGAGCAGCTATTACCAATTAGATTAAAAAAAAGTTTATACTATAGTCTCGTACACTCACACCTAAATTACCTGATTGAAATCTGGGGAAATGCGTATGAAACATACATCAATGAATTACAGGTAATTCAAAATAAGATAATCAAAAAACTATTTCACTACGAATCCAAAACATCCACAAAAAAAATATATTTGGAAACAAAACTGCTAACATTAAGAAAACATTATTCACAAAAAACAAAGTAGTGATAGTGAATAATATCGTATGGTAATATAATATCATGTAAATGTTAGTATTGCAATCTAATGTAATCTGAGGTGATGAAATGTAAAAACTGTGTAATGTAAAAACTATGTAATATAATGTAAAAAGTACATAATTCAATATTCTAGTTAATTAAGTGAAAATGTTATTTTCTTTTTTACTGGAATAAAAACTTATGAAAAAAAAAGCTGATCGGGCCGTCGGAAAACGAATCCTGTTCGGTACATTTGCCGAACGGAACACGGCGCAAAATCCGTCAGCTTGAGTTGCCTGCGTATAAAACCCGATTACCCAGTTGGTGAGTACCGTTCTCTACACACTCTTTGTTTTTTTTTTTAAATTTCGATTTTCTCTTTTTATTTATGTACTAGCTGAAATATCCGGCGTTGCCCAGGCTTTATTTTACCATAAGGTGAGGGAAAAGGGGATGGGATGGTTTTTAGAAACCTCGTGTTTTGGAGGTAAAGTCTGCAAAATTGTATCGATCTTGTAATAAAATTGTTGATTTGTATGAAAAACAAAGCTACACTGGGACACTTCTTTATAATATATTATAGTATAGATTTATAATATATAATTGAAGTCCCGGCGTTGTCCGGTATTTACGCAAAGTTTTTCGAAATCAGATTAAAATCTGGCCAAAATTTGATCGAGTGGATGGGAACAGGGGGTAGGGGTCGAAATCTCAAACAGTGATCTTCCTCTTATTTTGAAGGTAAAGTGTACAAAATTTAATCAATCTTGAATTAAAACTGTAGATTTGAATAAGAAACCCAGCCACACCAGAACACTTCTTTATATATTTACTCGTACATAGATAAAACATAGCTGAATCGCTGCCCGGGCTTTTTCCAGAGCTTTTCGAACCAAAAGTAGAAAGTATTTTCCTCTAATTTTGAACGTCAAGTGTGCAAAATTTCGTCAAAAAGGATCACCATACAGTTTTTAGGGGAGGGAATGATCCCTATTTGGATCTTTGTGGATGATTTAAAAAAAGTTAATTTAGACAGTGATCTTTCCCTTGTTTTAAATGTCAGGTTTGAAAAAAATCACTAACCTCGTAATTAAACTGTCGATTTGAATACAAATCATGCTACCATAACCTTAAATATTAGAAGAAGATAGAATATTAGATTAATTAATCATGTTTGGTCGCGTGAGAAATTTGGATATCCGTAAAAAATGCAAACGTAATGAGTAAGATTAAGTAAGGGAAGCTCAGATGGTTTAAGAATTTATCGGACAGAATCAATTTAATTGCCTGTATGGGGCCTATGAGCCGAAAAGTCTCACAGAAATCGGTATAGATCCGGTATAGATTTTTATTCAGTCTAAGGTTCCATGTAAAAATGTTTCCATCCCATCATGAAAGAACGCCAAATACCACAAAAAATTCTGCTCGACGTAAATATTCTATAGATTTTTGGTGAGATAAAATGTTTTGTAAGTCCTTTTCTCTACGTGTGGCATTAAAAGCCACCCACGTACTTATTTTCTTCTAAAGAATCTCTCCGTTAAGGCGGAGAGGGTAAATGGGATGAGGGAATTGTGAACATGAAAACCCCTTATTAACGTGCGTAGTTTGGCATGGACCAAAACTGTTTACTCCAAGCAGAAACCGTCATATTCTTACCGAGAAACACTGAATTATAGATCGATAAGTTTTATTTACATTTGGCGGAGGGGGGAGAAAAATGTAACTTAGTAATCGCACACGGACGCTAAACTTTAAAAGTTTCTAACCCTTCAAAAATCGGGTGTATTTAATTTTGTCAGACGGTGAAAATATTTCCGATTTACAATAAAATCCAAATAATTGGAAAAATTGTAAACGTATCCGAAAACTAAAAACTATTTCTTAAAGGTGAAATAGACTTTCAAATTGTATTATTAGAAAACACTTTGTAGTTTTTTTAAATGTAAAAACCTTGAATGCAAACTTTAAAATGTTTTAAAAATGGATCACCTTACGTTTTTGAAGTAAAACTTCTTTACGCACGCTCGACTTGGGGAGTAAGCTGGTGAATGCGTTACGAGAGCGTTATAAAAAGTGTGATAAGGCGAGGCGAACGGTCGTCGGGCGAGGCGAAAGGAAGTTGAGAGAGAGATATGAGTAAGTGAAGTTTTACTTCAGTCGTGTGGGCTAAAGCACACTCGTTTTTTTCTAAATATAATTATTTTTACTGATAACGAAAAAAAACACACAGATATTTTATTAGATAAATAAATTGTAAACGTTATCGTCACCTATCTTTTTATCGTTTCTTGTAAAAAATAATTAATAAAAAAATTCACAATTTTTTTTTTTTTTTTTTCAAATTGTAGTCGGGAACTCTGGTTTCATAAGGTTGTACATTGTAATTTTTTTGTTGTAAACTTTTAGATTTGAATATTTAGCGTATTGTTTTCTCTTTCCAATATCGCTTAAATCATATTTCTCACTATGGTAGTAAGGGAGACACAACGATTTATACGAGACCTGTGTGAGCTGGGACAAATATGGTCTCCTGTGATTAAACAGGCTTTAAAACACTTTTCAGAAAAATAACTGACTTACCATTATCGTGATGTATTTTTGGGGAATTACGCCGTGTCCATTTTTAGCCAACATTTCAGACAGCATCACAATATCCACCATCATTAGGGCACACTTTTATTTGAATGTTGTGGTGAAGTGTTTACTTGGGTATGTAGATATCATACCATGTAGCGCGCTGCCTCTTAGAACTGACATTCGACATTCTAGTATCTTCTGTTTTTTTCGTTTTCATGTAAGGCCCGTCGTAAGCGTCAGATTTTTCCATCCGATTGTCGGGTCAGACAAAATTCGATTGGACGGCGGGCGCGGAATGGCGTGGCCTCTTTTCATTACTCCGCGCGGCCGTCCAATCCAGTCCGTCAATGGGCGATCAAATCGATTTTTGTCTGATCCGACTCTTGTCTGACGTGTGCGGACTGCCAAAGACGTTTGAGGTGGAAGATTTTCGAAGATCGTTGGTATAATCTCTAGTGTATATTGTAAATTTTTAATGAATGAATTATAATATCTGATGGTAATGAATAATAAACCATGATACAATGGAGCGGCGGAATTCTAAAAGTCCGTGTCACGGCGAGTGATTAAATACCTCCCTGAAACACGAACCCGTGTCTGACATCCATGTGCCGCAAATCATGCTTCCTGCAAGCGAATAATTAAAACACCTTGCACCTGTCATCCGTCATCCGTTATCCGTCATCCGTTATCTGTCATCCGTTATCCGTCATCCCGCATCATCGCAGCAAAGACATGTCGAAAATATGTCGATCACGAGTTGCAGTGGAGGTATTTAACACCAAAATAAATAAATAAATTACAAGTGCGCAGTTCACACGCGGTAGAAGCAAAACCTTGAGAAAACTACAAAGCCTTTTTATGTCGATATTAAGGCCGACTTTATCCATATTTTTGTCGTCGAGTCCTGCTCCTTTTCCTATACATTTGGTCATCTTATTAGTATTTGTGTTTTCTTCTTCGGAGTCGCTAGATGTCGCTTTCTTTTGTGTTTTCTTTGCTTGTTCATTTTGGAGTGGCTTAAAATATTTGTTTTAATTTTTTAACTTTTGAAGGTTATTCCCATCAATGTAATATATCATTGAAGAAGAAGATCACAATAATAATCTGAACGAAAATATGATAACAAGATGCAGAAAAATAGAAAAAGATAATGGTAGCAACTGGTACTCTCGAACCCAGGACCTCTCGTCAAGACGTGTAATAAATATTGTATTGCTATCTCATTCTCTCGCAGGCTAAATCCCATAGATAAACGTAATTGTCTCTTTCCACTTAAAAAATCTCTAGTGACGCGACGACGCACGTGAATTTTTTTTAAATAAGGCTCCTATGCCAAAGTCCGGCAGGACTGGCGATGAAATGCTTTTGTTGTCGGCGATTATTTAAATATATCTCGTGGCCCAAGGGTTGTGGCGCAAAGTAGCCTGCATATTCCAAAAATAGATCATTGTCCTTTGCTTAGTCCGCGTGCGTCATCGTGCCCTCGCGTAATCGGGTGGGTAGCACAACTAATTTATTTCAGATTCCGGTGAGTCTTTTTTAAGCCTTCTTTTAAACACTGTGCTAGTTTTAAGTCGGTTTACATTTATCGCATTTAAACTTTTCAGACAGAAAAAAACATTGTTTTGATAAATTTAAAAGTTTTTTACGGAAAAACCGTCAGAGGTGTTCCGTGACCTTTAATCCGATTTACCCTTTAACAAATTTCAGTAAAAAAAAGTCTGACCGATTTCAAATCGAATAAATTCTTTCTTTTTTTTTGTGTAGCACACACTCTTTACAGATTTGCAAGTTAAAATGGAAAAACTTTTTTTGTGGTTGTTTTATTTCTAAATCCACAACATCTGATTGACGTTCAACGATCATCACCAATACGATTTTTTGGCATAAACGTCGAATTTAGGACCGTTTCAGCCTTGATCAATGTGTTGAGGGTGTCCGGAAACACGTAGTACAAACGGGAAATTGGTCAATGTACAACCACATAAACAACCTATTTTTTTAAATTGAAAACTTCTTTACCACCGTGGTGATTTGAAACTCGATGAAACGAAAAAGAGACAAACACTTACATCTATAGGATTTAGCCTGCGAGAGATTGAGATGGTGTAAATGGTTTCCTCTTTGTGTGGTGCTTCGTAGCCTCCCCACTCTTGTCTACTTTAGTTTTCTGAAGGCTTTACTTCTATTGCATGTGAATTGCACATTCTGTTTTTTCGGTCAGATCATTTTGTTTTATCAACACGTCTCATTTTTTTCGGCAACCAATAGGTTTATCAGCTACTAACCTCCTAATAACAGATTTTTTCAAATTTGACCTAAAAATTCGAATCTCGAACTCGTTCCACTCGAAAACGAAAATACGAATCTAAAATTTTACTTAGAATTTAAGTGGAAAGGTACAGAGGGGAGACGTATATTATGATGGGCGGGTTTTCGCTATTGCAACAGATGTCAAAAGAATACTATTCATCTAGAATATGATGCATTCAGCACATTTCACACACCTCTATATTCCAAACGATTCATAAAGCAGTGACCGGCAACCTTTTATCACTTGCGGTACTGAAAAGTTCAATTCCGCGGCACACCAAAAGAAAAAAAAAATGTACATTCAGATGAGAAACTATTTTTCCTTGGATTCTGTAGGTACCACTTTTTATTTCTCAAAACTTTACATCTGTCTCGGCACAGGTGAGAAAGCCGTAGTGAAACATTTTAATATTTGTTGTCAAGTTTAATTTTAAAAAATGAAAAAACTTAGTATCAGACAGATTATTAGCTAGTTTAGTCGTAACCCTCCACGTAGCTCGGTATCAGTGTAATCGGTTTTCTTAACATTATTCCCACTCAGGAGGCCCTGAGGAAAAATAATTTCCCTCAGAGGCTATGTTGTCTTTGGGGATGGTCTGTGGATGGTCTTTTAAGAAAGGAAGTTCTAATAAGCAAAAATGAATAAGGGCGGGGTGGGTGGTAATTTAGAGGTCAGTGTATCCAGGATTGACGGACGTGCGAATCCCTCCCACTGCGGTGCAACGCGATGGGTCAAGAGATATCAAAAACGAAAAAAGTGTGTGCAAATTCAAAAAAAAATTGTTCATGTTTATTCACAAAAAACAAAGTAGTGATAGTGAATAATATCGTATGGTAATATAATATCTTGTAAATGTTAGTATTGCAATCTAATGTAATGTAAGGTTATGAAATGTAAAATCTATGTAATATTCTAGTTAAGTAAGTGAAAATGTTATTTTCTTTTTTACTGGAATAAAAACTTATAAAAAAAAAAAAAAGTCCCGCTAGAGAGGTTAAAAGGTCTAGAGGGCCACATAGTAGGTGGGCAGTCGCGTCCGTCACCAACACCTGGACAATCCTCACCCCGTGCACCTGGGCGCCCTTGCTACCCACCAAACGTAGCGAACTTCATCTGCGGCAGAGGTGGTTATTTATTATTAAGGACCGACCGAAGGTTCGGTTTCGGTTTCGGTTTAGACAAGGTTCGGCAAAAAAATCTAGTTTCGGCATCACTTTCGGTTTCGGCAGAAAATTTGCCGAACCTTCGGACGCACCGAAAATCTGCGTTCGTGAAGTATCGCGCGTCGTTCGGCTGACTTCGGGTGAGTTCGTGGCTCATGTGTCACCCACCATCATCATCTGACCTCCAGCCGATCCGGCGTGATTGTGATATGAGTTCATTTGTTACTTCTTGCGATTGTAAACGCAATTAAAATTAAAATGCTCAATTAATGAGGTCCTTCCTTTTTAATGTAAGTGTTGATTTTAGACAAAATTTTGTTCCAAGTTGTAGTAAACGTGTATTTTTTTTATATATATTTTTTTAATGCAGTAACATAAAAAATATATGTTTTCACGTACTTCAATTATTATTTTTTTATTTCATTTAACACGTTTTAACTGTCTGTGTAAGTATAAAAAAGCCAAATTTCGGTAAACAAGAGATTTTTAACATGTCTAAAAAAGTTTCGGTTTCGGCCGAAACTGAAGCAGATACCGAAGATTCGGTTTCGGTAGAAGTCCTGTTTCGGTCGGACACTATTTATTATACAATTTGTTCTATTAAATGATTCCCAGGGCGACGTTATCCATCACCCCCCTTTCCATTATTCTGTTTTCGAGAAGGGACAAAAATTATGAATGACTGTCATTTGAACGTAGTTATGCAGAAAGCAGCCAGGCCTCAATTTTGGAAAAATGAGATATTGTTGTAATCCGACGAAGGAACGTCAATTATATGTTCTATTAAAACCAGGCAGGCCGCTTTTATATAAAAATTCATAGTAATCGCCTACTTAAATATTTGCTGATCACGAAAACACCGTTCAACAATCTGCAGAAAGCGCTCACGGCACTCACATTCAGCAGAAAACAGCCAGAGACAACTGGTCGATTTTGTCAGTACAACTCACATTTTGTTTATGACGTTTACCTGATCTGCAGAAAACGGTCACGGCGCTTGTCTGTTTTCAACACTATAGCGTTTGTACCGAAACTTTCAAGTGGCGATCTACAGAAAGCGCTCTCGCGTTATAATAATAACTTATTTTTTGAGAAAAATCAATAATTTTAAGTATGTTTTATCATTTATCAATAATATTACATAAATTCAACGAAGTCCAAGACAGCCAGACAGCATTTGTTAGCCGATTCTAATAACAATTTACTTATATTAATTTTAAAATTAAGGAACTGAACGTATCATTTTAACGTTTTAACGCATTGAAATAAAATATTTATAGTAAATTAAATAAAAAGAAAAAACATTGAATATGAAATCAAAAAAGTATAAAAGACTACATAGAAAATTAGAGAGAGACAAAAATCAGTAAGTACAATTTTTTTCAGCCCACAAATCCCTTTGAAAATTAAGTTATTAAAATTTATGTTAATAAACGAAATGATAAATATCAAGATTCTATTTTAACGATATTTGATAATAAAAAACCTCCAAATATAAAATGATTTTTTGAAACATTTATTTTAATTATGTTAATTAAATAACATTATAAGCACGACCACAAGCATTGATCTCTAGCAGATGATTATAAAAACCCATACTTAATGAATATTAAATAAATTATAATATCTATGTACCTACCTATATTCAGTGGCGTGCACAGAGTTTTTGATCAGGGTAGGCAGTAGGAAAACCGCCGAATGATTCAAATAATTAAAAAAAAAACAACTTAGGTACTACAAATAACTCCCTTCGTACGAGTTTTCGCAAAGTGTGCTTGCTGATGGTAAGACAACTAGTAGATAGAAATAGATAACAACAGATGTCACTGTCGCCACAGATTGTCATTTGCTAATTTTGTTCCAGGAAGCACTGCCTAATACTAACAAAAAAACCTCAAAGAAGCATTGATATATGTATATCTCCATGCATAGAAGCAAATTCAAAACGACAGTTCTACTCTATGCTATGTGCATTTCGTAAACATTGATATTATATCTTTTATGAAGTTAGCTCCAAGCAGAAATAATTCCTGCATAGGCCGCATTTTAGTAAGGCAGTCGGAAGGCGCGCGTGTAGTTTCTAGTTACAATTTATGCCACGTTTGTAGTATGCGGTTTGAGGAGGCGCTCGCGTAGTTTCGGTTGCTCAGCATTTTTTTAAAAATGTGTATTTATTTTTAGCAATAATTTAATAAGGTATAATATTACTACAAGCTTATGTTTTACAAATACGGTAGGGTAGGCAGTGCTTATGTGCCTATATGGAGTGCACGCCCCTGCCTATATTATGTTTCAGAAAGTATTGCGTATTAAAGTTTAAAATTTCATATTTCCTTTGAAAATAAAAAAAATCTTCGGAATATAAAATTACTAACTGTATAATATAGAAATATATCTATATAACTACCGATTTTAAGTTAAATAATAAAGCATAATTTCATAAATTAAGTGTATTTGGTAGCTCTGGCTGTTTTCTACAGAATGCGTATTTCGCAAAGTAAGGTCGGACGGTTGATTGCTGAGCTTACATTCTCAATAATGTATTCTGCAGAAAGCAGCCAGACCTTATAAAACACCAATATCTCTAAAAATCTACCCTTAAATCCACTTTAAAGTTATAAGAATTGGATATCTACATATTATTTATAATTTTTTGAAGTAAAAAACATCCTAGGTGTTATGTAGATTTGATTATTAAATCTTTAGACAAAAGCGCTCGTATCTCCGTTTGAGTTTTTTAGGGCTGGCTGCTTTCTGCATAACAACATTCATTTTATTTTAAATCTAGCATCGGCCCGCGAGTGTTCCGCGGCACACTGGTTGCTTAGCACTGCTATACAGCGTCCTAACGGCAAACCTGCTGAACGTTACTAATAACAACTCCTATCTTCAACTTTTCCGGCTTCCGAGCTACAGTGGAAACAGGCACCTCGGCGTATCCCAGTATAGCACTGCGCAGCCCTATGTAGAGCTGTATAGAACCACGGAAATGTTAGAGCAGGGACGAGTGCACTCTAGACGTGGGCAAAATTGAATGACCGAATTAAATGAATAAATTCAATCTTGTGACACACTCAATCTAATTCTCAATTTCAAAAAGAATTGATTTGTAGCAACCACGCATTGTTGCTACGTCACGTATTGGATTACGCCCGAAACGATCGATATGTGGCGAGTCAACTTAACTACCTGCGCTGTGAGAAGTACTTACTTGAGAAGTACTTACTTAAGAATTCAAATTCAAGCAATTCAAATTCCAATTCTTTTTGAACAGCAAGCTGAAACAAATGGTACCTATTCTTATTTTTATTTTTCAGACTGTCACTCTCCATATGTTGATAACATTGTGAAAATTTTAATGGCACATAAAAAACTATCAACCGATGATTCTAGAGTTTTCTTTTAACTGTGTTTACGTAGCACGTACGATCGCTACATTGGTGACACCGACGTTCACATTAGTGACCACGAAGTTTACATTTGTGAATCCGACAGTGAGCACGACGCGTGCAAGTACGTCTACCGCGAGCACGTCGCGCACGAAATAAACTCTTCGGTGATAAATTTCGCGCACCAATCATCATCATGTCTCTTGTGAGCGGAACATCTGAGGATAGCCAGCAACCCAACATCAGGAATCCACCGCCTGAGGTCAACCGAGTGGCAGTACGCATTCCGCCTTTTTGCCCTACTGACCCAGAATTATGGTTCGCTATGGTGGAGCGCAGCTTCGAGGCAGCAGGAGTGACCGTGGATGCCACAAAATTTGGTTTCATTCTCGGAGCCTTGGAGCCCGCCCACGCCCAAGAAGTCCGGGACATCATTGTGAAGCCCCCTGAGGTCGGTGCATATGCACTATTAAAATATGAACTAACCAGACGCCTCAGCTCCACGCAGGAGCAGAAGATAAGGAGACTTCTGGAACATGAAGAAATCGGAGACCGTAAACCCTCCCAATTCTTGAGACACCTGCGCACCCTCGCCGGCAGCGCTGTGCCCGATGAGGTTTTGAGAACCCTATGGATGGGTCGTCTTCCTAGAAGTATGCAGGTAGTTCTGGCTACGCAGCAAGACACTCCGCTTGACAAGGTGGCCAGCTTGGCCGACGCCATAGCAGACTATGCTGGTAGACCGGCAGTTAACTCAGTGGCTGTTCCATCGTCCGAAGATTCATTGGTTACACAGATGGCGCGGTTGATGCAGCCTCTCCAACAAGAGCTCGCTACCTTGAGGCGCGAAGTTTCGACACTACGCTCTGGCCAGCAGGGGAGGAGCGCCACCCCGCATCGTTGGAGCAATCGTTCCCGCAGTCGGTCCAGAGGTCGTCAGCCCGAGGGAACATGCTGGTACCACTGGAAGTATGGGACGAAGGCAAGCAAGTGCACCAAACCCTGCAACTTCCAGCAGGAAAACGCGCGGGGCCCAAACTGATGGCGACCAGCACTAGCCCCAACCA
Organism: Limnephilus rhombicus; assembly: GCA_929108145.2. Lineage (NCBI taxonomy): Eukaryota > Metazoa > Arthropoda > Insecta > Trichoptera > Limnephilidae > Limnephilus > Limnephilus rhombicus. Next base: position 58,983,332 of record OV815275.1, on the reverse strand, counting down.
AGTCAGTCGCCTTTTTGTTACCGACAGGGTAACCCGTACCCAATTTCTTATAGACACCGGCGCAGATCTCTGCGTTTTCCCACGACGCCTTGTCCAGGGACGCCCCACTAAAGCGACATACGAACTGGCAGCAGCAAATGGCAGCACAATCGCTACTTATGGCAGCCTAACGCTCAACCTGGATCTGGGATTGCGACGCGACTTTACTTGGAGCTTCATCATTGCAGACGTCTCCAGGCCAATCATCGGGGCAGACTTTCTCGCCAAGTACGAGCTACTGGTGGATGTCCGAAATAAACGGCTGCTGGACCAGGTGACGAATTTGACCATCACGGGAAAACGAAGCGACAACAAGATCGCTTCCATTAAGACGGTCACAGGAACGTCCCCGTATCATAAGCTTCTTCAACAGTTTCCTGACATCACTCGCCCTGACGGCGCCAGGAGGGAAGTTCGTCACGCAACACTGCACCATATTAACACCACGCCAGGACCTCCAACAGTCGAACGCCCACGACGCCTTGCTCCTGACAAGTTAAAACGCGCCAAGAAGGAGTTCGAGGCCATGGTCCGTCTCGGAATCGCTCGACCTTCCGAGAGCTCTTGGGCATCTCCCTTGCACATGGTACCCAAGAAGGACGACCAGTGGAGACCATGTGGCGATTATAGAAGATTGAACGCCAGAACTATTCCGGACAGATACCCCGTACGCCACATCCAAGATTTTGCACAGGCACTGAGCGGCACCAAGATCTTCTCAACGATTGATCTGGTGCGGGCATATAATCAAATCCCTGTTGCTCCCGAGGACATTCCGAAAACAGCAATCACTACGCCATTCGGACTCTTCGAATTTCCGGTGATGTCTTTCGGCCTCCGCAACGCAGCCCAGTCCTTCCAACGCTTCATGGACGAGGTTACCAGAGGCTTAGATTTCTGTTACGCCTACATAGACGACATCCTTATTGCCTCAACGTCAGAGGAAGAGCACCTAGCCCACCTCAAGATATTATTCCAGCGCCTGCAGGAATATGGTGTTGTCATCAACACCGCCAAATGCCATTTCGGCCTGACTAAAGTCAAATTCCTAGGATACCTGGTGTCCGACGCTGGCACTTCACCCCTCCCAGATAAAGTGGAGGCCATCAACAACTACAGCCAACCAGCTTCCATCAAGGATCTCCGCCGTTTCCTGGGAACAATAAATTTTTACAGAAGATTCATTCCCAACGCCGCGAGGACACAAGCTCCACTCAATGACCTCCTAAAAGGGAACCAAAAAGGCAAACAACTCGTGTCTTGGACTGCCGAAACAGTAGAAGCTTTCAGCAAGTGCAAGGAAGCTTTGGCCCAGGCAACCCTGCTCGTTCACCCGAAGTGCGACGCCCCACTCTCTATCGTCAGTGACGCGTCTGATACTACAGCCGGTGCCGCACTCCACCAATTCGTCGCAGGTCACTGGGAGCCTCTAGCATTCTTTTCGAAGAAGTTTTCGGCAGCTGAAAAGAAATATGGCGCATACGACAGAGAACTACTAGCCATCTATCTCGCTGTGAAATACTTTCGCCACATGGTGGAAGGCAGGTCGTTCACCATATTTACAGACCATAAGCCTATCACGTTCGCCTTCCAACAAAAAGCAGACAAATGCTCACCAAGGCAATTCCGTCATCTGGACTATATCAGCCAGTTCACAACTGACATCCGACACGTCTCCGGAAAAGACAACATCGTCGCGGATGCTCTCTCCAGGGTCGAGACGATAGATACTCCTCTGGACTACGCAGCGCTGGCAGCTGACCAGATGTGCGACCCTGAACTGGAACAACACTTGCAAGGAAGTTCTAGCCTACAACTTAAAAAGATTAATATTCCGGGTACTGACGCGCATCTCTACTGTGACGTCTCAACTACCATAGCCAGACCCTTCGTCACGAAGAAGTTCAGACCTGCGGCATTCAATGCGGTCCATCAGCTGGCTCACCCTGGAATTAAGGCCACGGTTAAGCTCATAACTCAACGTTATGTCTGGCCGGCCATTAAAGCTGAGACTATTAAGCTCGCACGCAATTGCCTTCAATGCCAACGAAGCAAGATTACACGGCACGTGTCAGCACCCCTGGGAGCCTTTCCCAGACCCTCCGCTAGATTCGAGCACGTCCACATCGACATAATCATCATGCCTTCTTCAGAAGGATGCCGATACTGTCTCACGTGCGTAGACAGATTCACGAGATGGCCAGAGGCATTCCCGATCCCAGACCAAGAGGCTGAAACAGTGGCGCGTGCTTTCTACGAGGGCTGGATAACAAGATTCGGCACTCCACTCCGCATTACTACGGACCAAGGGAGACAATTTGAGTCAAGGTTGTTCAGGCAGTTGAATTTCCTGGCAGGCACGACGCAAATCCATACAACTGCATACCACCCCGCAGCAAATGGCATGGTGGAACGATTTCATCGTCAACTGAAAGCAGCGATCAAGTGCCATCAGAATAACCGTTGGACGGAAACACTTCCCACCGTACTCATGGGAATCAGAGCAGCTTGGAGAGATGACCTCGCTACAACCTCAGCCGAGCTAGTGTACGGCGAGCCGCTCCGCTTACCCGGCGAATTTCTATGTACAGCACGACCTAATGTTAACGACGACACCGGAAGCTTCCTAAAGGAACTACGGAAACATTTCAACGAGCTGAGACCAGTTGAAGGTACCCGCCATGGTTATGGACATCGTTTCGTCTTCCAAAATCTTCCCACAGCTTCTCACGTCTTTCTGAGGGACGACACAGTCAAGAGCCCGCTTCAACAACCCTACAGCGGCCCTCATAAAGTCGTTCGTCGGCACGAACGAACATATACCATACTGGTAAAAGGGAAGGAAATCACCGTGAGCATCGACCGCCTCAAACCAGCATACGTTGCTCAAGATCTTGAGAGTTTCACATCACACTCGCAAACCGCATCAGAGTCACCAGCCGCCACATCACAACCAACCCTTCCGTTGTTCGATGGCAGTAAGGATCGGACACACACAACCACACGTTCTGGAAGGCGGGTTCGATTTCCCGATCACCTCGATATCTGACTATTCCTCTTTCCACCGCAGCCATGTCTGCGTTGTCTGGGGAGGGAGTCCTGTAGCAACCACGCATTGTTGCTACGTCACGTATTGGATTACGCCCGAAACGATCGATATGTGGCGAGTCAACTTAACTACCTGCGCTGTGAGAAGTACTTACTTGAGAAGTACTTACTTAAGAATTCAAATTCAAGCAATTCAAATTCCAATTCTTTTTGAACAGCAAGCTGAAACAAATGGTACCTATTCTTATTTTTATTTTTCAGACTGTCACTCTCCATATGTTGATAACATTGTGAAAATTTTAATGGCACATAAAAAACTATCAACCGATGATTCTAGAGTTTTCTTTTAACTGTGTTTACGTAGCACGTACGATCGCTACAGATTCTTCATTCTTTATCTTTGGCCTTGCATCCTACGATTTTTAACGACACCATACATTTTTAATTTCCATTTATTTTACTGTTAAATTATTTCAATGAATAATGTGTTCTGTAAACGATTTAAATATTATATTGTTTCATAGGTATTTAAATATTATTAAACGGGCCGCGCGCCGCGAAGTGGTCGACGGGCGGTATTGTGAACGACTCGCCTATTACGATTGTATTCCGCTACCGCCACGCCTCCATTCTAAAAACACCCGAACATCATCAAAGTCCATGTCCCAAAATGGCCAAAACGCGGCCGCGATTCATCCGGGTTGCCCGAGCATCTCTTTCACGCAAGGAATTAATCATTTATCCTAATCAATTAATAGTCCTGAGATTGTCCTAAGGTCCCCGCCGTCCCAGGTCAGTGTTCAATGTCCGCGTCCCAGGTATCTAGTCTGTCGAAATCGAGATTGTCCGATTCCGACAGACAGAGGAATTAAAACAAAAGTCTTTTTCACTTGTGACGTCATGGTCTTTTGTAAATCTCAGACCTAGAAATGACGTCAGGCGTCATCGTCACGTCAATGTCACGATATGTCCCAAACGATATCATAGGTCAATGGTCAAAATCAAGTCACTGCTAGGTAAGACACAAAACATTAGTCAAAAGTTACTAATTCATTCCTCAATGCCAGCCCTTAATCCGTCCGCGCGGTTCATTTATTCCCCCGCGCGCCAAGCCGTCAATTTCATTACATAGTTAGTCGAAAACTTTCGACTTTGAATCTGAACATCAGCTAGAAAAGTGAGAAGCTAAAATGATGCTTATCTGTTATTTGATACGTACGAAAGATATTGTACCTACCTACTTTTAGACGTAGATCTTGGGTCGATATAATATGTAAATTTGCAGATATTATAAGGCCAATTAGCTGTGGTTAGCTGTCATAAAATACTCATCTTAATGTTAAAATGTATGTTTATATTAGATCACGTGAAATGGAACAAAATTATAAGTTTAATAAATAATATAAAATCAATAAAATTTTAAGGGTGAAACGAAAACTTGTATAATTTTAAGACATAATTGCTAGCAATAAATACATTTTACATACGAAAAATTACGACACTAAAAAAAGACAAACAATATAGGATTTAGCCTGCGAGATAATGAGATAGAATGATCGGTCTCCTCTTTGTGTGGTGTTTCGTAGCCTATTGGTCTCCTCTTTGTGCGGTGCTTCAAAGCCTCCCCACTCATTGTGATTTTGAAAACCGATGAAACGAAAAAGCGACACTTAAAAGAGTCAAACACATTAATCTATAGGTTTTTGCCTGCGAGATAATCAGATAGAATAATCGGTCTCCTCTTTGTGCGATGCTTGGTAGCCTATCAGTCTCCTCTTTTGCGGTCTCGTGTGCGTTTTTTTAAATTTTTTTTTGGGATTTAATTGAATTAAAGGAATGAATAAAAGGAATCAATTCAAAAAGCCATGGGAATCAGACTGAATCGATTCACTCCTGGGAATCATTCTGCCCACGTCTAGCTGCACTCCTTCGTAGCACTGCCACCGCTTGCGAAGTCTATTACACAAGCTGCGCCAATTCTGAGACACTATCATCACAGTCACGCCGGAACCGAATCCTATTGACAGGCCACCTGTAACATGTAACTACTATAAAACATTAGCCACAAAGGAAAACATTGGTCCATCATAAATATCGATTGGTATAAAGAATATAACACAAGAAATGTTTTCCATACAAATTAGAATGAAAATAAATGGTAACAATTATTATAAGTAATAATTATTAGCATGAAACACTCATCTACATTTAACGTGCTCATCTACATGCCGCCGACGGGACTCGAATAATGTAACTCGAGTGCAATAATTGTTGAATGAAACACTAGTATATATTGAATTATTTGGTGGGTAGGAGATAAGCCGACGTAGCTCAGTGCACAGAGCAGTTGACCGGAAATCAGAAGGACGCGGGTTTGAGTCCCGTTGGTGTCATGAATCTTTTCTTGTGAGATTTTTTCAATGTAGATGAGTGTTTCAGGCTAATAATTATTACTTATAATAATTGTTACCCTTTATGCTATGCATAAAAATCTTGTCTTAAACATTAGTTTATCAATTAAAAATAATGATGAATATAAATGTTCAATTTAGCGCAACGTTCCATCTCATTTACACTAACCTGACATTGTAATTCTCCACCCCTTTTGAATTTCGCAAATACAGGTTTTATGGAAATATATGCTTCGATTAGGCAAATATTTGGATCACAAAACAGCTCACAAAGCACTTCTTGAATTATTTTTTTATTCTAGAGATAAATATCATACCTCACTAAATAGTGTTGTGCGTGAGGGTTTCGATTGCGTATTTTTTATTATACTGCTTACGAAAATGTAACTTACGTTGTTACAAAGTCCTAAGTTACGTTGTTATAGTTTTTAAATAAATTAAATCCCCTTAATCTTTTCTTACACTGCGAATGCGTCGCTATGAAAGGATAACATTTACCACGAGGAAAACGTTTTGCCTCTAAATGTATTATGTGTCTCACTAAAAACTCTCAATTTGGGTGAAGTCAAACTTCAAAAAGGGACTGGGGGAGTAAGCTGGCGAATGCGTGACGAGAGCGTTACGGAAAGCGAGGCGAACGGTAGTTGAGAGGGAGTACGATTCGTATATTACTGTAGGAGCAAGAGAGAGAGGTGCGAGCACACACTTCTTTATCTCTTTCTCTCATAGCCAGTTACGTTACACAGTGCAGGCCTGTTATCTGTATCACACTGTAGTAGCAAGAGAGAGCAGTGCGCGCGCACATTTTCTTTCTCTCTTCCTATCATATAGATGGAGCAAAAGTTTTACTTCAGTTGTGTGGTCCAAAACACACTCGTTTTTTTTTCTGTCAGCAATGTTTAGGACACCTATGTTTAGCTCGTTATCCCAATTCCGTAATAAGAATAAAATTAAGCACTGTAATTTAATGTTTGCAAATTTTTGAAGTGAATACTTCTTTAGCATCATTGTGATTTGAAACTAGCTGTCCGAAAAATAGATACAGTAAAAAGAGACAAATACATACAAATATAGATTTAGCCTGCGAGAGAATGAGATAGTATAATAACAAGTACTGTAGATATTTTCAACAAATTCCATGTACCTATTAGATATTCGACAAATTTACACAAAAAACAATCTTAACTCATCTGTTTAAAAATAAAACACATACATTTTATGAAAATACCCAAAATATTGTAAACACGCGGCCCAAAACCAAAGAACTCATACAAACACCTAAAACAAACACAGCATTTGGTCAAAGAAATTTCAAATACATTGCGCCTAAAATATACAATAACCTACCTGACAAAACAAGACAATCGAATAATATTAAGAAATACAAAATCCTTATCAAACAATGGATCATTGAAAAAGGTCGTGCAATAATTAGTCACCTCACCCAAATATAATCCTCTATCTCATTATTGTTACCTACCAACCAACCTGAAATTTTTTGTCAAATATTTTTGCTTTACTGAAAAATGTAGGTACTTTATTTAATATTTATAAAATATTTGTAAACTAGTCTGTCTCGACACAGGATTTCCTAGTGAGACAGGCAAGGCCAAAAAAAATATTAACCTTTTTATATAGATGCACAAAATAAATAAATAAATAAAAATCGGTTCCCACTCTTGTCTACTTTAGTTTTCTGAAGTTTACACTTCTACTGCGTGTGAACTGCACACTTGTAAGCACGAATGAAGCGGTATAGTATATAAGTAAAATATTAAAAATATCATATTATGCATGTTCAAATGATCAGTACGTGATTGCGAAGCGATTTTAATCCGAGTTTTAATAAACTTAACCGACTCTACTCTACACTACAATTTATAAGTTACCGCGACTTAATAGTTTACTAAAATCCTACTTCAAAACTAAACATTGTTGAAAAGCAAGTTCCTCCGAGAATCTTTAATTTTAAACTACAATGTCGCAGGTGCAATTCTTAACTTAATCTGAAGCGAAGTCAACTTCTTCAGGGAAGATGGTGGAAAGCTTGAATTCTCTTTGCAGATTTTGCAATTTGAGATTTTGCAATTTGAGATTAATTTCTTAGTGATCAGAATATTGTGTAAAGGCTACCTTTGTGAATAATTGTTTCGACAATTTTATCAAATGTTTTTGTCTATTCTTCTATTTGCTATGGAAACCTGGACACTAACCAAGTATTAACAGAAAAAGTTTTTAAATTTGGGAATGTAAACGCACCTTTAATAAGTCATGTACGCCTCTTACGTCATACGACAATAAATTATCGTGAAAAAAAACTCATGGGTCCGAGTGGTTAAAATAGGCATGTATGTATTAGAATCGAATGATAAAACCTGGTGAAATTGTGTATCTAAGCTGCTATACAAATAATAAAACACAGTGAAACTATTAACAATTAAGCTATAAAAAGGGAAAACATAGTGAAATGATCTACATAAGCTAGATAAATAAGAAAACGTAGTGAAATTTTATACATTAGCTATAGAAACCAGAAAACACAGTGAAATTGAGTACCTAAGTTAAATAAAAATAAATAAAACATAGTGAAATTAGAAAAAAAATGAAACAATATAACTTTGTATAAACCACCTATAAGTGGTTTATACAAAGTTATATTGTTTCATTTTTCTATAATGGATAACCACAAAGTAATAGCTACATTCAAAAACATAGTGAAATTGTCTACATAGGCGATAGAAACAAGAAAACATAGTGAAATTGTCTACAGAGGCGATAGAAACAAGAAAACATAGTGAAATTGTCTACCTAAGTTATAAAAAGACGAAAAAATAACTGTGAAAAAGAAACTGAAAATGTCTACTTAAACTGAAAAAATAATATATCACAGCGAAATTATCTACCTAAGCTATAAGAAAAAAACCCTCAAAGATTAGTGTTAAAAATTGAGATACTACCAGCACCTATGGGTTGCTTGAGCAAGCTCCCAGACGTTGATATTTCGAATGGTGCGAGGCTTGGCTGGACGCTGAGTGTTCGCAGCCTGTTTTAACTACCAAGTACATACTATGGAGGAAGCCATTTTTTTTGTAGATGCTTTCGAATGTCAAAATGTATAATCGTAGATTCTTTAAATGTGTGCAGGTTTTTATGTTATAAAAGTGCTAGCATCCCATTATTATTGCTTCTTCCCAACGCAAGTTTTAACAGTAAACAACTGCCAGTGTTTGGCCCGGTGTATTGACACCGTATTATAATACATTTATAACATGTCCAAGTGAAATAAACAGTGAAGTTTTTTGCAAGGATAATTATTTTATTTAAAAGGACCCCTATCAATTTTGAACATGGGCCTTACGATCCGGATTGCAATCAGAGGACTGCAATAATATAAAAAAAACAAGAACCAGCTGCCAATTAATACAGATGACCAATATTACAATTACCGGAATCACAAAGATGAACAAAGGAAGACTGGATTCACATCGGAAATGAGATAAGTTTTTAGTGCCTTCCCACCCATACCCATTCTTTAACATCCATACAGAACTCATTCGTAGTTTTTTAACAAGATTAATCCCATAAATATTGTATTGTAAAAAATAAAATCACTACCCACGTAAAGATTTTATGCAACTCATGATTTTCAATTGATTGAACATTAGGTTCTCAATTAATAATTGCCAGGAATATTGTCGTTGTTGGCTTTCAGGCGGGTAGCTTCTCAAATAAATAAATACGCATTGTCGGAACACATTTTATCAGGGATTAAGCTACGAAAAGGTATTTGTACACAAAATGGATAAGATCAAATCTTTAATAGCCAAGAGAGGCGTGATTAAAGGGAAATTGACGCGTTTCGCGGATTCTATAAACTCCTTGTCCGCGATTGAAATTAAACTGAGGTACGACCGAATAAAGCCATTGTTAGATCAATTCGAATCTATACAGGACGAAATTGAAATTTTATCGGATGAGGAACTGGAAAATTCTATTCAGCGCGAGACGTTTGAAAATCAATATTTTTCAGTCCTTGCTACTGCTAAAGGGGCGATGGACTCAATTAACGAGGGTAGAGTCGACATCAAACTCCCAACTCTCCAATTGAGAGAATTCGATGGGAATCAAAAAGATTGGGTAAATTTCGTTGAAACCTTTAAAACTTTGGTTCATAATAACAGTTCCTTGAGCAACGTCCAAAAATTCTTTTACTTACAATCTGCGCTGAAAGGGAACGCATTGAAAATAATTAGTAATCTAGAAGTTTCGGAATTAAACTACCTATCGGCTTGGGAATTGTTACACGACAGATTTGCGAATCTCAGGGCTACCGTACATAAACATATCCAAACTCTATTTCAATTAAAGGATATGAAACATGAAGAGCCTGTAGCATTAAGGTATTTAATTGATGAAACTAATGTCAATTTGAAAGCGTTACAAAACATCGGAGTTAAAGTAGATCATTGGGATCCTTTGATTATTTACATAATTTCAAATAAATTGGATATAGCTACCCGGAGAAATTGGGAACAATATACATTGCAAGGTGAATTACCTACATTAAAGGAATTCATAAAATGTTTATCTGCTAGGGCACAAGTATTGGAGCTTATGAATGCTTCAGAGAAAAAATCTTCTAACCTACATAAAATGCAAATAGGCAACAATAATAACAAAAAAGATTCATCGGTATTCTTGGCAATAAAGGCAAACAACTGCATTTATTGTAATGATAAAGGTCATCAAATTTATTTTTGCAAAAAATTTCTAAAATTAAAATTACAGGATAGGATTGATGCTACGAAATCAATCCGGGCGTGTTTTAAATGTTTGAGGTTGGGTCATCGAGCACAGAGTTGCAAGACAAACCTAACCTGCAAAATTTGTGGCAAGTATAGCCACAATACTCTATTACACAAGGAGGTACCTCCGCCGGAGACCTCAAATATGGATGCTAATAACGAGGTTATAGTGTCGAATTTTTCTGCATCGGAAAAGGCAGAAAAAATAATATTATTGTCAACCGCCTACATAGGAATTGTGGGGGCCAACAATAAAATGTTTAAAGCTCGCGCCCTGATTGACTCTGGTGCGCAGAGTAATTTTATGAGAGCTGATTTTGCTAATAAATTAAATTTACCATGTGAATGGATAAACAAACCCGTGTCTGGGATCCATAATAATATCACACACATAAAAAAGAGAATTTCAGTGGAGATGACTTCGCTTAATACGGATTATAAACGCGAAATATCATGTCTGATTTTACAGGAAATTACAACCAATTTACCACAAGTGACAATGGCGAAAAAAGAGTTCAAAATACCACCAGGACTGGAGCTGGCAGACCCGAACTTCAATATAGCTGCACCCATCGACATCCTGTTGGGCGCGGAGAGCTTCTGGGAAATGCTAAACAACGATAGATTGAAACTCGAGTCAGGACCAACGCTTCAACGTACGCAACTGGGATGGATTGTGTCCGGTCCTATCAACGTGTACCCCAAACAAAGGCCTGTATCAGATTTTTGCAGTTTATCTATAAATAAGTTGAGTCATCAAATAGAAAAATTTTGGAAATTGGAAGAGATTAATTCCACTAAAATTCAAACTCAAGAAGAAAAGGCTTGCGAAGCCAGTTTTGTAAGTACTCATACTAGAGAAGATGACGGTAGATATGTAGTAAGTTTACCGCGTCGGGCATGCATTGATCAGTTGGGAAACTCATTGCTCACTGCCGAAAAAAGATTTAAAAACATAGAAAGAAAATTTGTGTCACATCCCGAGTTAAAGACACAATATGTAAAATTCATGCGTGAATATGAAGAATTGGGACACATGGAGATGTGTGACCAGTCAAAGGGGGATCGTGACTCCTATTTTTTACCGCATCACGCTGTAGTGAAAGAATCCAGCACTACTACAAAAGTGAGGGTCGTTTTTGACGGCTCCGCCAAAACCTCAAATGGAATTTCCCTCAATGAAGCCTTGATGACAGGACCTGTTATACAAAAGGATCTATATAACCAACTATTGCATTTCAGGAAACATCAAATAGTCATGACTGCCGACATCGAGAAGATGTACCGCCAGATTAACATGTGTGAAGATGACCTGGACCTACAGAAGATAGTATGGCGCGAGTCGCCACAGGATGTGCTCAAGCATTATCGTCTGAAGACTGTGACTTATGGACTGGCACCTTCCTCCTTCTTAGCCACAAGATGCTTAAAGCAAATTGGTATGGATAATAATTTAATTTTTCCTAGAGCTAGTCAGGTCATAGAAAATGACTTCTATATGGATGACTTGTTAACGGGAGCAGATGAGCTGGAATCCTGTAAAAAGTTAAAAGAAGAATTAATCAGCATCTTGTCATCTGCGGGGATGACATTGAGGAAGTGGAGGTCCAATGCGTTGGAATTGTCAGCCGAGTCGGGCCAAGCTAAGTGTGCCGATTCAGGCGATTCCGACAAAATTATTACTGACAATCCAAAGACTGAGAAAATATTAGGATTAACATGGAACAATGAATCTGATTACTTTTCTTATGTAATAATGAAGCCATCAGATCCAACCGAGAGCAAACGAGAGATATTGTCTTGCATCGCATCAACCTTCGATCCATTGGGACTCCTAGGGCCGATAATAGTCATAGCCAAATTGATAATGCAAAGGCTGTGGCAGTCCAAAGCAGCATGGGATGATCAGTTACCTAATGAAATATTAGCACCCTGGAGGACCTACCTGCAAGATTTAATTCAGCTAAATGTGTTGAAAATACCAAGAAAAATTATTTGCAAGCAAGCAAAAGAGCTACAGCTACACGGTTTTTGCGATTCGTCTGAGAAGGCTTTCGGAGCCTGTATCTATATGGTGTCAATGGACCACAGCGGTAAGTGGCATTCACACTTAATAACATCCAAATCAAGGGTAGCACCATTGAAGTCTATTTCACTGCCTAAGTTGGAGCTATGTAGTGCTGTACTACTGGCAAAATTAATGAAAACTATAAAACAAGCATTAAATATAATGAAGATCAACACATATTATTGGTGTGACTCTACGATAGCGCTGTGTTGGCTGAAAGGTCAACCTACTCGTTGGAGCACTTTCGTGGCCAATCGAGTAGCCGAAATACAAGAACTGAGTGATCCAGATCAATGGAGACACGTATCATCATCCGACAATGCAGCGGATATACTTTCAAGAGGAGCTACGGCGGATAAACTGATAAATTCTACAATATGGTGGAATGGACCAAATTGGTTGACCGACGGAGTCAACGATTGGCCTATATCGAACATTTCCTGTTCAAACCCTCCGGAGCTCAAGAGTAAAAATATTCTTTTATCTACTGATATTCAAGAATGGGAAATATTTGGAAAATTTTCCTCATTTATCAAATTGAAAAGGGTTACAGCATATGTACTGCGGTTTGTGAATAACTGCAGAAATATTAAAAGTAAAATTTCAGGTAATTTAAGTGTAGCTGAACTAGAAGCAAGTTTGAATTGTCTACTGAAATCAGCTCAGGCACATGCCTTTCAAAAGGAGTTGAAGACATTAAAAAACCAGGGAAATGTCAACAAAAATAGTAACTTAAAATCTCTTCATCCCTTTTTATGTGATGGTCTTATATATGTGGGCGGTAGATTAAGTTTAGCTACACACCTATCGTACCAACAAAGACATCCAATTATATTGCCAGCTAAACATAAGCTAACCGAATTGATTATACGTCACTATCATTATGTAAACTTACACGCAGGACCTCAAGCGCTATTAGCTGAAATAAGATTAAGGTTTTGGCCTATTTTTGGGAAAAATACTGTTAAAAAGATATTACATAAGTGTATTGTGTGTTTTAGGTGTAATCCTCGTATTGGTAACCAGATCATGGGAAGCTTACCGAGCGAAAGAATCACACCGAGCCGACCTTTTGCTATCACGGGAGTCGATTTTGCTGGACCGATTCCAACCAAAAGTGGGCCACTGAGGAGAGCTCCACTCGTGAAATCGTATTTATGTATTTTTGTTTGTTTTTCCACAAAGGCGTTTCATTTGGAATTAGTTTCGGATTTATCTAGCAATGCTTTTTTGAACAGTTTAAAGAGATTTATATCCCGTAGGGGAGAACCTGATAAGATCTTTTCCGATAACGCTAGCAACTTTCGGGGGGCCAGTAATAGGCTCAAGGAGCTGTATACCAGTTTGAGAGAGAACAACGACAAGATTCAAAATTATTTAGCTAACAGAGGTATTGAGTGGAGGTTCATAACCCCTCGAGCCCCTAGTCAGGGAGGGCTGTGGGAAGCTGCGGTCAAGTCAGCAAAGTTTCATTTGTATAGAGTCACTAGTAATTCTGCTTTAACCTTTGAACTTTTGTATACCTTAATTTGTCAGATTGAGGCCTGTCTAAATTCCCGTCCATTGACTTCCTTGTCTGATGACATCCACGATTACCAACCCCTCACCCCAAACCATTTCCTCATAGGCACTAAATCCTCTATCATTCCGGAGAGAGATATCCGAGCCATACCAGACAACAGGCTGACCCAATATCAGAGAATCCATGCGCTAATGTTATCCTTTTGGTATAGATGGAAGCGAGAGTACTTGATGGAGCTACAAAAAAGGACGAAATGGCAAACCAGTAATCAACGGGCACTGCAAAAGGATGATCTGGTTATTCTGAAGGAAGATAATCTACCTCCACCATTATGGAAAATGGCGCGAGTTATATCTACACATCCCGGCGCGGATGGTGTAGTGCGAGTGGTTACCCTGAAAACCCCTCAAGGAATCTTTGTCAGGCCTATCACAAAGATATGTCTAATGCCTCTGGACCCGGAAACTGAACCTGTGACGGACGCCCCGGACCCTTCCGTCAGTCCGGACTCCCCGGACGACCATGATGAAACTTTTTAGGGTGAAAATATTAAAAAAAAGACCCTTTTAAGATACCAATCCCAGGAACAACATGACAACCAATAAATTGATGATTGATTGCACCCCGCGCTGTGGTGCTTATATCGTGGACTGCACCTGGAGAAGATCCTAACCAATGGACTTGAAAAAAAAAAAAAAGACAATTGTGTTGTGTTGGGTTGGGTTTTATTATAATATTATTTTGTGTTAGGTTGGGTTTTATTATAATATTATTTTGTGTTAGGTTGTGTTCTATTATAATAGTATTTTGTGTTAAGTTATTATTTAAATATGTAAAAAAAATTTTTTGTTAATTTAAGTTTATGTAATTAGTTTAGGTTAATCACCTTAAAATTCAACTTGTGAATGTACATTTTTAAATAATAGTATAATAAGCAGTGCAGGATCATTTAGTTTTGGCTGCTAATTTATAATAGGTAAAATTATTTGTTAGTATTTGTACGGTATTTAGAGTTAGGATTTGTGTTTTTTTTTTTTGCTTTTGCATTGATTGTCTTCCCCTGTTTTTGTTATGTTTTCTTGAAGGGTTCCTAAATCGGTATGGGCGATTTAGTAACCCCGAGGCGGAAGCTATGTTAAAAATTGAGATACTACCAGCACCTATGGGTTGCTTGAGCAAGCTCCCAGACGTTGATATTTCGAATGGTGCGAGGCTTGGCTGGACGCTGAGTGTTCGCAGCCTGTTTTAACTACCAAGTACATACTATGGAGGAAGCCATTTTTTTTGTAGATGCTTTCGAATGTCAAAATGTATAATCGTAGATTCTTTAAATGTGTGCAGGTTTTTATGTTATAAAAGTGCTAGCATCCCATTATTATTGCTTCTTCCCAACGCAAGTTTTAACAGTAAACAACTGCCAGTGTTTGGCCCGGTGTATTGACACCGTATTATAATACATTTATAACATGTCCAAGTGAAATAAACAGTGAAGTTTTTTGCAAGGATAATTATTTTATTTAAAAGGACCCCTATCAATTTTGAACAATTAGGTAACCAAATAATTATCCAGGGGAAGATTAATGAAAAACGTGGCGTAGGAAGAAGCCGCACATCAGGTCTTCGCAAACTTTGGTACCTACTTATACTGCAGAAAATCTTTGACTCACTTTCAAAGTGTTTAAAACAGAGTAGGTACATTTAATTTTTAAATATTTACAATAAATAATAAGCAGCCTCCAGTAAAACTAACTCATGAAAAATCACGATTAAACTTTCATAACATGAAAGTATTACACAAATGGGGAATGCCATAAACAGAGTGCGAATAGATAATTCTCCCTAATTCTCCGTTCAGGAATACATTTAACATAATGTGCTGCAAATTCATATCCACTTTAACATTATATTAGCCAACTTTTTAGTGTTTGTTGTAAAGCCGTTCGGTCTCGGAACATTAATTTACAAATTATTACTTTCCGTACGCAGTTCGGTACGGCGATGTACTTGGATCTGCACGCAGCTCAGAACCGCGAGCAGTGAAGGAGTCTTATATACCCCATGGAAATTGGTGTAGGGGTCACAATCGGACTTAAGAAGATTTACTTTATATCAGTACTTGACAACTTATTTAAAGTGATAACTGATAACTTATTATGTTCACAATGTTCTGGAACAATGCAGGCGGATTTTGCGGTGTCACGTGATCAAGTCAATGCAAGAGCAACGAAGGTTTGCAAATAGCGGCGATTTTTGTTGATACTCGTTATTACTGTTGTTGTGTGTTGTATTATCGCAAGCATATGTTAAGTTTGCTTAGCGACAGCTCTGACTTCGTAAAACACTCTAGTCGGCCTTGTCCTGGAAGAAATGACCTGGAGGGCATCGATCTACAAATTACCAATAGATCAAATTATAAATTTTTAATGATGCTTGATCTAACCATTCTAAAGCTTTTACTCCTTCGGATAATAGATTTTCCACTTAGACAATAATATGTTCTTGATACACTCAGATTTCTGAATGATTATGGCCATTTGATGTGTGATTTGTGAAACATTCTAAATCCGAGACTTAATATCAATTTGAAACAGTGACAGAGTTCAAAACTATTTCCCAAAAGGTCTTAAATGTAATTTTAAAAAGTTATTTTATAACCCGTTGTGTATTTCCCGAAGCAAGGTTCAGCTTTCAGCGTCCTTGGGTCCCTTGGCATTATGGTCACGTAATGGTTCTGTTTATATTGCCGCTTCTCCCTGTCCTTCTGTTCTCCCCCCTCCCCCCTCCCCCCTCCCCCCTCCCCCCTCCCCCCTCCCCCCTCCCCCTTCCCCTCCCCCCCATCCATCGTACTCTTTTCCTCTCCCACCGAGAGTGTTGTACCTATATACCACGATGTATACAGACTGTACCCTCATGTGTTACTCGTGTTCTGTGTGTATTTACATAGCGGCGTGTCGAGCTTTTGTTGGGTGGTTGGACAAAAACCATTCAGGATTCCGGAGAAATGTTCTGAGATATTTCAGAGATGACAAATTAGAGCTAAAACACATATTCAACACAAAAAAATAGTTGGTAGATATGAATGTTTATGTATTTAGGATATGAAAGCAAATATAAAAATCCCCGAACATTTTTATAGAACTAAAAAATAATTTTTTCTCATTCATATCAAACTGTCATCAAAATTAATAATTTCGGTAGGGCGTATGTTAGATTTGCTTTGAATCTACGACTAACTTTCAAAAGTGGTTGTGTGAAGAATTCAGAAGAGCGATAAATTAGTATATACCTTAACCTTATGTTATTTAAAAAAAAAATATATCATCATCAAAATTTGTAATGATTTGCCAAGACTTGTAATGCTTTGTCCAAAATGCTAATTTCGATTATAAATTGTTGTAACATTGGATCAATGAAGTCGGATTTGCTTAGAAATTTTGTATTTTCAAAATTGGAACTGATTGATATCAAGAGTTCAGAAAAGCGATAAAGTACCTACAAGAAATAGTTCTGTGAACAATACACTTCGCGTGGTGTTGATTATTCCAATTTCCAAGCTCGTGCGCCAGAGAGCAAGTTCGCACTCCGGCGGAATGAAAAGGTACTGTACGGCTACCATCTTGACAGGGTTGTTTGGACATAAAACATACAAACATAATAATTTATAAGCAGACGAAATGCATAGTGATTCGCTATGCTCAGTCAATAAGATTTTAAAAGAAAAATAATTTTATTGTATTTTCAAAATTAATACTTTCGTTTCAAAGTTCACACGTAATTCGATAACTTGCCTAACCGATCAAGAAAAAAATATTCGAGAAAAATGTTATTAAAATAGAAGCTGCTGTAAATACGGGCAACTATGGGGTATTTTCCCAAATTATGAATATCAACCACCAACAACGTACGGACGATTTAAAGTTTGTTTTTCTTTTTTCGATCATAATACTGAAAATTTGTAATTTAAATATTTTTTTGTATTCTACGTTTTTATTCATATTTACTTTAAAAACGATCCAAAACCGCTCTTTCCGGAACGGTTTCAACTTGCTACAACGTCATTATGACGTTGACGTTGACGTTGTTTAAACGGGAATAGGGATGAGGGGTATGGGGAGGATCTTCAACTAGATCGACCCTCCCCCCGTACTGTAGTATCCCTCCGGATTCCCATTTAAACAATTTATTTTGTAATCTATCTTAATTAAATATCATCTTTGAAATCGCGTACAATATTATAACTAGCTGACCCAGCGAACTTCGTACCACCTCAGAAACAATAACTCTTTTGTTCACTTATTAGCTGAAATAAAATCAGTTTTTTTTATTAAGTTAAAAATTATACAATGAAGCAATTAGCGATGCGCAGCTGTTCGTGTTTTGTTTTTGTCAGTATCAGAGATGGCATTATGCACGGATTCATAATTTTTGTGATTTTTTTTTACTTTACCACTTACTTACGGGAATTGCGTTTCATTTACGTGTGCGGGAGATTTATTATAATTATTGTATTTTCCTTTGGAGGGGTGCAGACATACGTTCACCGTTTGTCTCATTTTCGACTGTTGACATTCAGTGTGTTCGAAAGAAGAGCAGCATTATATGTTTAAGAACAAAAGCAAAACAATCAAATCAAACAATTTTCTAATTTTTTTATAACTTTACTTAAATATGTTTACACTTACTAGACTTTATTTCAAAACAACTATCCTCCGTTGGTCACCATGATACAGGCAGCTGCCTAGTATGGTGACCTAATTTATCTTCTCAAGTAAATGTATTAATCATGTAACATGTACTTATAAATAAATAAATCAGCGCATTGACGTTTGACGTTTTTGAATTTCACTCACTACTCAATATTATATTTATCACAATATTCCTGCAGCTCTTTCAAAATATGAAAAGTGTTCCATGCAAAATGTGTAAGGAAAAGAATTTTCTTCATAACCTTTTTTTAGCTATTCTGCTATTCGGAGCGAAGACAAATCCAACATATGAAAGATCATAAAAATAGGTCCAGCCGTTCTTGAGTTATAAATGGTGTAACTAACCCGACTTTTTTATGTAATAAAAAGATAGAGCCCTTGCCCGGAATAATGATGTATCCAACATAACTATCAATATTGAGTTACTGACGGAGAAACGTTGACCATATTATTGTGCATCTTTTAATGTGGGGATTATGGTAATGCAAAAAGTTTCAGGCCTATGGCAGAATTTTAAAGGTTGATTTATGGTTTAACGTTGTGTAATGTTGTTTGTCACGGAGCGTGCTTTAATTGATGTAATTCATGGGATTAAAGAAGAAAACAAATATCTTATGGCTTCAACCAGAAAGACTTCAAAGCCAACAAGCTGAAGGATGCAGGGAAAAAGTATTTGTCCAGACAAAAATTATTGTGCCTGCTTTTTAGCCGTTGAAACAGGCACGTGGAATAATGTTGTGAGTTGATCTCATGACAATATCTTGAACGTAAATGATTTGATTTAATCACATTGTTATTTACATTATTCACATTGGCGTTTTAGACTCGAATACATCAATGAAGTGTGAATTTATGCTAGAATAGCACGTCGCTTTATTTTTAACAGTAACGTATGCTACTGTAAAAGCCCGTAAATTGTTAAATCTTAACGTTTACCGTAGTAAGGGCTTTTACAAAATGAATCCCAATTTAATTGACTTTCTTCGCGATTTTTCGATTAAAGCTCGTACGAAAGGTATGTTTATTGTATTTTAAATAATACATTATATGGAACATAACTTGTTTTAGTTTTTCCACTTTTCTCGGATCAAGAATATTGTTGGATTCCGGCAAAAGCTCAAATAATGTAACTTATATGATAACATGCTCCATTTTAATGTAAGCTGTTGGTTTTTTAAACAAAATAAAATAAAACTAAAATAAAAAAGTAGAAAATACCACTGTGTAACCGACGTTACCTGGCGTGATGTCAATCCCGGCTATATCACAAATAAACACGCGTCCCGTCGTTTTGGCGGAAAATCGAAAATTGGCACAATTTAAATCGTCTTAGAAAATTTATTCTTGAAAATAAAAATTAAATAAAATTTACCTCCATGGTCGTAATTTTTTCTATGCAGTTTGCAGTTCATACGTGGTAGAAGTGAAATCTTCACAAAACTAAAGTAGACAACAGTGGGGAGGCTACGAAGCACTGAACAAAGAGGATACCGATTATACCATCTAATTCTCTCGCAGGAATCCTGTAGATGTTTGTTTCTTTTTAGTGTCGCCATTTTTCATTTCATCGAGTTTCAAATAACAACGATGTCTTCACTTAAAAAAACAGTGATTATCACTCAATTCTCCTTGTTCTGATGCGCACTTGAAGTGAAATGACACCAAGCTGCGCTATACAAATATAACTAACTGACCATCACGCCGTTTCCCCGCAGGGGTAGGAGAGAGGACGGACCGCCAAACAACTCGATCTGGGCACACACTCCTTACCTCGTTCAAATTCATACATCGTCTCATACATGCTCTTCTATAATTCCGACTCTTCACATGGCCCGACTCAAGTATCTGATTCACTTGGTCGTGCCATGTCCTCCGCGGGCTTCCCCGACTTCTTCTACCATTCACATTTGCGTCATATATTCTCCTTACACTCCTTTCCTCGTTCATTTGCTCTACTGCCCAAACCATCTGAACGTCCCTTTCTTAACCTTACTCATTACGCTTAAGCCAGCCTTGCATTACTTCGCGGATCTCAACATTTCTCACACGATCGTACATGGTTTTATCACACATACGCCTCAGGGATCTCATATCTACTGCATTCAGTCGACTTTCATCCTTCCTCTGCCAATTCCATGCCTCACTGCCATACATCAGGGTAGGTACCAGCACTCCATTATGGACGGCTAACTTCGCTTCTTTGGACAGTTTTCAACGGCGTTCAGTCCTCCATTAATAGAGTTGCCTGCATTTACCCTACTTTCGATTTCTCTATCAGCCTTCCCATCTCGTAAACATACTTCCCAAGTACACAAACTCATCCACCTGCTCCAAATAATCACACAATTATAACGTTATTATTATTCTTTATGTAAACGTTCAGCTTCTCAAATCCTATAATATAATATCCCATGAATTTAGCGGGTCTGAGAGCAAGTAAATACATCTCGTATGTGGTGACCCGATGCTTCGTGCTCCCCATTGCCTCTGAATCTATTTCACTCGCCTCCATTAAAAATAGGTGGGGTAACCGTTTCTGGACGGTGGCGGTGCCCGGTGGCGGCTCGGACAAGTGCTTGGGATGCCAGCGAATTGAATTCTAAACAGAATTCTATCGATAATTCTAGAGGAAAGACGGTCGCTTGTACTGTAAAACGTTAAATTAAATTCCTTGATAAAAGTGACCATCGTAAAGAAGTTTCTCTGAAAAATTATAACTGCTTTACACATTCATTTTTGGAACTATTTTTTTATTATTTCTCTAAACATAGATATTATTTATTTATAGAGATTGTATCGATAGCGGAAATTTGAAATGCTATAAAAGACAATAGATACAAAATTGTGTTAAATATATCAATTTTCTGCGTTTTTTTCGATCTGCGTCATCCAAATACTTCTAGAAAAATAAGTGCGTCCTTTACGACGGAAATTTTGAGAGGATTTTTTTCTAAAAAACTAAAATTTACAAAAAAAATGTTGAGTATTCTGAAAGAACTTTTCAATGTTATTTAAAAACCATAATTATGGATCTACAAAAACAGGTGATTATTCACTACAAAGTAAAAAAATAAAATAATTGCGTTTTCTTCTACAACTTAATAATCAACTTACTTTTTCTACTCATCAATATGTAGGTACGATTGTTATTTTTGGAGTCGGTGTCAGCCAAGGTAACTACTAGTTATAGGTGAGATGTGCTTGAGTTATTCGTCCATTTGTCGCGCACATACTTAATGCCAATTTAAGACTTATGTGGTTTTCTCATTTATGCCTTTATCAGAATTGGACCAAATTGAAATGGGACTACACGGAAAGCACCAGCTTTCAAATAAAAAAAGAATCATCATAACAGACATTACCAAAAAAATACAGTCGAATTGTAAACCTCCTCCTTTTTTGAAGTCGTTTAAAAATACTACGAGTTGATAGCAAAAAAAAATTGCTATCAAATATTATGTGAAAACTTTAAGGCAGCAAGTCTAAGTAACAAACAAAGTGAATGATGAATAAATGGGTATTTAAACGCTTCAGAGCACATTTTGCAAAGAATGGTGTTACGTGAAAATATTTGCATAATATTTAAACCCATGCTAATTTTATTGCATCAGCGCTGACCATTATGTCATTTCCATCCTTCAAACTTCTTTTAAAGAAAGGTGTTTATTTTATTTATTTGTTTATTTAAACGCCATAGCATGGCTTTTACATTCAAGTGATGGGTACATGGTATTATAAGTTTAGTATACAGTGGTACACAGGAGATTATCAATAACAAAGTAGGAATGAACATTTAACAAAGTATATGTGATAAAAGCAAGTAATTTTAGAATCATGAAACACTTACGACGTTTAAATAATATAAATCCTTTTTTTTCATTTGAAGCGAATACTTTGTGATGTGACATTATTAATTTAAAATAAAACAGTAACTTTGTAAACACCACTTTTATTTTTTTATATTTTATTGATGTATAATATAAAAGTCTAATACTATACTGCCCTGATGAAGCTACGGTTGTAGCGAAACCCGGTCGGCATAAAGTTTAAAAATAAAAGTGGTGTTTACAAAGTTATTGTTTTATTTTAAATTAATATAAATACTTATTCAGAGTTTGCCAATTATCTTATTTCCACAGATCATACTTTTAATAAGGAAACAGAAGTTGAAATTGCTCGGCGTTATAAAGGCAAAACATTATACAACTGAGAAGCTCTTGAAATTAGAAAATCCATGAACCAAAATAATCCTAGTAGATCTATTGAATAACCAATTAAATTTATCTGGAAGTCCTATTCTGGACATTTTTCCAGTAAACCACTCTGTACTCCCGTAATTCCTCTTGTTACATCTTCCCTTATGTTGACCTCCCCTCCAACTACTAAAAATGTATGAATGTCTGTCAGTATTTTGAATTTTATGTTAGTTTTAATAATCTTCTGATTAAGTAGGGTAGTTTCCTAAACTTTTTAATAATTTAAATAATTTCCACATTGTACAATAAAACCATAACTGAAAAAGGGTTTGTAAGTAGAAGATTTTAAACAACAAAACAGTTTTCTAGAGGCCTTTTCACTTTGATACTTTGTTTTTTTCTAGGCTTATAAAAAGACCAATTAAAAAAATGTTCTATTTTTTACTAACGGCAAATGTTTGTTCTATTCGCAGTATTTAATTAAAGTATCTAAAATATTTCTAAGAAATATAATTTTCCAACCTAAATTAAAATACGCCATCGTTAAAATACTAAAAATATTGTTGCCAAGACGTGGAAAACTTTCAAAAAATTTAACCACCGATTTGTTAGAAAACCACGTGATTTTATTAACCGTTCTACTTCAAGGCCTTTTCCAATTCTATTAATAATATATAAAATTTGTAAAATGCTTTCAATTCCATGAAATTTCTTTTAAAGCCATTTTTCAAATTAATGTCCATGCTCTTTCATTGTCAAAGGGTTATATAAACACATTGAAACAAAGAACAGGTATTGAATTCTGTCAGACAGATCTTCTGGGAATAAAATTCATCTAAACCTGTTCAAATAAATCTAGCATATCGCTTTCAACATTTATATGAAAACTCGCTCAAGCGGCTTCTTCAGGTATACGAAAGGCTATATATAGGCTGTAATTGGGAAGAAAGTATCACCCGAATATCTGCTCCGCCACCTCTCCCTGGAGCCAAATCAATAAGGAGAGATATTTGATGTCAAATAATATTGAAGTCGAGTCTGGCTCGTAAAAAATGTCTGATCTTGCGGTAAAAGTGGTCCTGTTAAAATATTTTGTTCTGTTCTTTTATCAGAGTTCCCCAGAATTCCTCTAAAGCCCAGGGCTTGGGGAAGACTGGGGGAGACTGTGGAACATCTCCCGCGCGTGTGAATGACAGAAACAGGCTGCCGAGAGAGCGCCCACGACAATATCAATAAATTATTACAAAATTTCTATTCTGTTCTATTCTTGGAAAGTGGAAAATTTATTAATTTTTGGTGTAAATCTTATGTCACAAATTTTAAAATCTTTTACCACTATTTTTTCATAGAATATTAAAAACAAACGATATTGTGTACGTATTATCGATGTATATTGTTATTAAATGGGTAATTCCTGGGTAACTTGGAGCAGGTGGATGAGTTTGTATATCTGGGTATGTTTACGAGAGATGGGAAGGCTGAAAGAGACGATTGAAAGATGGGTAATTGCAGGTAATTCCATTAATGGAGGACTGAATGCCGTTGGCGCTATTAAAAAACTGTCAAAAGAACCGAAGAAGCGAAGCTAGCTGGTAGGTATCAGCACAATGGAGTGCTGGTACCCACCTTGATGTATGACAGTGAGGCATGGAACTGGCAGAGGAAGGATGAAAGTAGACAGAATGCTGTTGAAATGAAATCCCTGAGTCATATGTGTGGTAAAACCATGTATGATCATGTGAGAAATGTGGAGATCGGGAAAAATTCAAGGCTGATGTAAGCATAATGAGTAAGATTAAGAAAGGGACATTAACAAGGCTGATGTAAGCGTAATGAATAAGATTAAGAAAGGAAAACCAACTGAGGTATCTAACATCTACGTGTAAAGTACCATATTTTCCACAAACCGACCGCATATTCTACATGAGTATGCCGGGGGGTAAATATCGAGGGATAAGGTGTTATGGAATCTATTAATCTTAGTTCTAAGATATTTATAGAAGGAAACCAAAAAAAATAAAAGGAATAAAAAAAAATGTTGTCACAAAAAATAATAAGTGTAGGAAATCGTTTACACATACCTAATCATTTGTTTTATATACTAGCTGACCCGGCCACGTGTTGCTGTGGTTAACCAAACGCAACGCCATCTACTGGTTGGTTACCTAACCTTTATAACCAACGCCATCTATTAATTTGCCCGCTCTCTTTATATATTATATATTTCAACCAATTTACACAAAACCTTGATAAATTATATACCCAAACGTTCCTCATGAATCACTCTGTCTATTGGTGGAAACCGCTTGAAAATCCATTGATTAATTTTTGAGTTTATCGCGAACAGACAAGCGTGTCGGAAGACTTTAATTTATAATATGTAGAGAAGATGTAATACGTTGTTAATGTTTTGATCACCGTATTCGAAGGTTCTTATTTATTTTGATATCCGAAAATTAAAGGTTAATTGTTAATCTCGATAAAATTATAAAAGACCGGGTTATATCAACAAACCGTGGAATGTAACGTATTTATATCATCGCAAGACATTTACAGAAGCATAAATTTATACTGTGTAAACGATAAAAAATAATATATACTTTTGAATGTAGCTATAACTTTCTGGTTATCCTTTGTCTTATAGCCCAATCATGGATATGTTCCCCTACCCACCCACTCTTCATTAATACTTGGCAACGGCTCCACCCCTACCATAATAATTCATTGTTCCCATCCATATTTCAAATCTGTCAAATCAGTATACATTTGCCCTGAAGAAGGAACGGTTGTTCTGAAACCGGTCGGATTTACTCAAATAGAAAAATGGTTCAAACAAAGTAAAATTGTTTCATTTATCGTTAAAAAATAAACTGCGTTATGAGAATATCACCAGCTATGCCATATTATTATGTACTGTCAAATAAGCTCTATATATAATCAAACCATTACATGATTTGAGGCAGTTTTAATTAAACAATAAATGTCCCCAGGTAAATGTGTGTCAGTCAGTGTCAGCCTTCTCACCTGTAGAGAGATGCCATCATGGTGAATTCCGTATTTTATTATAACCTCTCACTGCTGAAGCAATCTCCTACGTTAATTTACAACTTCCCGTTTGACAACAAAACATATTTACATGTTAATAAATTTATTCTGACATTCAGTGCCATTTGTTAAATCAAGGCTGTGACAAATGTTGATTTTTTTGTACCAAATGGATAAGATCTGAAAAAATGTCATTTTTTCCGTCTAAGCAATTCGAAACACTGTTTTGGTTGGCTATTTAAGAGGGAACCAGACACTGTGCAAATATTTTATGAAGTGAAAACTTTTTAGCACCGTTGTGATTTAAAACTCGATGAAACGGAAAAGAGCGACATTAAAAAGAGACAAACATATATTATGTCACGGGTTTGGAAGATGCTCCAATGAACTATCATCATTGATCCCTTCGGCACCGGTGCGTAGTCGGAAATACGCCAAATGCGCGCCTAACTTATGTACACAATTGAGATTTGTTACATAAGACTCGTTTTTAAGTTCGACACCTCGGCTCTGGAACATTCACTTCACATTCACTTCTACCTCTCCTCAAAAAAACCCTCCACACATCATCTTCAAAGATAACATAGACCCCGAAGGAAAGAATTTTCATAGGGAGGTGTTGAGTTAATGCGCGAAAAACAATTGCGCAAATCGCGTGAGACCCAAATCATTATTTTTTCTTATAATAAATTTAAAAAATAATATGCATAACAACTGAACATATTGCATGGACCAGGAGCCCAGAATGAGCAGCGGGTAATAAACATAATATATTGTCGGTCTACGCATGACACAACTAAGCACATTGCAAGGATCAGGGGAACAGAATTAGCGTGGTGCACAAATCAATCCATTTTCGATTACGCGAGCCGTCAAGCTGAGCTTTGAGTATCTGGCGAGGATTGGGTCGAATAAACCTTTCTCTGTACATCTATAGTTCTAATACATATTCTGCTCTCCCATCTATCCGGCGGGTTATCCGATTATCTTATCCGATGAAACTGAAATGATGTACATAATTGCAACCATTGAAACCGGCTAATTGGCAAATCACTGAAATCGTACTGTACGAGTATGTCTGTGTGTGCCGAGTATTGCAGCGTTTGATAATTATTTGATTGCTAAAGGCTGTAATTTGAATATTATTTCAGTCTCTTCGGATAATTTTGAAGTGAAAACATCTTTAGAACCGCTGTGATTTGAAACTCTATGAAACGAAAAATCTACACTAAAAAGAGACAAACACATACATGTAATGGATTTAGCCTGCGAGAGAATGAGATGGAACAATCGGTCTCATCTTTTTACGGTAGTGAAGGTTTCACTTCTACCGCGTGTAGCTGAACAAAATTGATCGTTCGAATATTATTGTAGAAGTAACTATTATTGCAAGTAAAATTATATCGCACACCTGCAACTATAATGCCGTAAGTCGACATATTATGTCAGTCTGGGATAACGACTTTGAAATTTTGCATCCTCTTTATCTTATAATATCTTCTTCCTTTTATCATATTCGGGTCGGGGATACCTAAGGTCTGGAGACAATGCGTTTAACAAGGTTAGCTCATAGGGGCAGCTTTCGAAATTTCGAACGCGTGACGTAGCTTGAAGTTAAACACTGCCACTTGTATTGCAGTCAATTCAAATCTCCCAATGGACTGCAAGCTACGTCACGATTTTTTTAACCACAGCTCTACCCTTCGATTAGCTAACCTTGTTAAACTCATTTCATACAACCTTGGGGGATACCCATCGCCTTGAGAAGGCGCATAAAAATTACAAGGAGTTTTCATTCTTTTTTTTATTCATTGAAAATTTTACCCTATATGTTTTCTTAAGCACCAAACTAGGCACAGCCCGTATTATGGTGACTGAGTTTTGATACCTTTACAATAATTTTAATATATAAATTGTACCAATTTTTGTTGAATCGCTTTTCCGGTACGTTAAGATTTGAATGACCTTTTTTGGTTACAATAAATTGTTTTCAAACAATAAAACAACAAAAACACTTATACAGTGATTCTATCATACGCTTACCTTAAACTTGACAAAATTGACCACCATTTATTGCACTAGTATCAAAAACAAACAATTTTGAACATCATATTTAATAACGTAAAATAAAGACTTTCTCTGAAATAGAAAGGTTTTACTTAATTATCTCCACATAAAATATTATAAATTCAAGTCCTCCGCCGCGTCTGTCTGTCTATCCGTCTGTCTGTTCGCGATAAACTCAAAACTATTGAACGGATTTTCATGCGGTTTCACCATAGATAGAGTGTTTTATTATGAAGGTTTAGGTATGTAATTTGTCAAGGTTTTGTGTAAATTGATTGAAATAAATAATATACAAAGGAGAATGTCTGTATGTGGTACACACATTCGAACATGGTGGACGAGCGGACTGGCAAGCGGGAGGTGTGGATTTGATTTGTATGCAAAAGAAAGTCACTGTCTTCATTTGATTTCGAAAACAATGTGTAAAGCCCTAGCAAACTAGTTCAGCTAGTGAACTATAGATTATTTATTTATTATTATTGACTATTTATTTATTTTATTGATTATTTATTTATTTCTTGTGACGAATATCAAAAAACAGTTGCTGAACTCTCTGCTACGAGTATATACATTTTTTCCAAAGAAAAGTCACCATCTGAATAAAATTATTTTTTTATACTTTATTCAGACAAGTAGGTACACTAATATTGATGTTTCCGATTTGAAAAACAGCTCTTTGTTAGACAACGATCATGCGAACTCTGGCGGGACAAAAACGTAGTATCCAAAGAGGCAAAATCTTGAACAGGAACCGAAAAGTGCTAAACAAATTTACATACAAATGAAATTCCAAATGGTTAAGTTAAAACATGATTTCCCTACATGAACATAAGAGGCTGACGACGGAAAGTATTATTTCTGAGCAATTTTGCGTTAAAGCGTCCAACTTCAGTCCATTTTTTGTGTTTTCCAGTTTTGCAACCCAACCTCTCCACGCTCAGAGAGAAAATTAATGAATGGAACAAAGAAACGCCGGTCTTAAATTTGGATTTTTGTGCAGTGAGTGCCTACTCCAGTTTAAATTATACAAATTAAACCTCTGGCACTTAATTCATTAAACAAGGCGGGCTCACGCTGTGGGTCTCCCTGCCCTGGGTGGGAGGAGATTAGGGGTTCGTTTCGTGTAACCCTGGAGTAATATCGTCTCCCAAACCCTAAAGGACGTTAAACTTCGAAACTGAGTTTCAGAAACGGCAGGGAAATTATTTATTCAATTGTCTGCATAGAATAAATTTGACTATATATTTTGATTCAATTTAATTCCAAGTATATTTCCGAGGGATATATTAAGTGAACCTCTTAAAGAAGACGGGCTGCACTCCCTTTTTCATGAAAAACTTTTGATTGGATTTGAGGCCAAAATATCCAAACAAAATGAATAATTATTTTTTTACGTGAAAACTTTATTGGAAACGTTGTTTCATTTGAAACTCGATGAAACGAAAAATAGCGACAAGGAAGGATTTAGTCTATTTTAACTTACGATATAGGTCCATAAAAGAAATCAATTTTAGATAAATGAAACAATGTTAATTTTTTTTATTTAATTTTTTTTTTCAAAAGAAGCAAACACAGTGTGACTTGACATTTTAAATAAATAAAAAGAAAACACTTTGTTTTAAGTCACTTTATTGTTATTTTTTTCCGTCTACCGGTTTCGGTACCTCCGTACCATCATCAGGACTGAATATAAAAAATACTCCCAGTATTTACCATCATCAGAACTGAATATAAAAAATACTCCCAGTATTTACCATCATCAGGACTGAATATAAAAAATACTCCCAGTATTTACCATCATCAGGACTGAATATAAAAAATACTCCCAGTATTTACCATCATCAGGACTGAATATAAAAAATACTCCTGGTATTTTTTTTTATATTCCGTCCTGGATATTTTTTATACCATCATCAGGACTGAATATAAAAAATACTCCTAGTATTTTTTTTATATTCAGTCCTGGTTATTTTTTATACCATCATCAGGACTGAATATAAAAAATACTCCTAGTATTTTTTTTATATTCAGTCCTGGATATTTTTTATACCATCATCAGGAATGAATATAAAAAATACTCCTAGTAATTTTTTTTTATATTCAGTCCTGATGATGGTACGGAGGTACCGAAACCGGTAGACGGAAAAAATAACAATAAAGTGACGTAAAACAAAGCATTTTCTTTTTATTTATTTGAAACAATGTTACTTTGTTTGAACCACTTGTATATTTGATTAAAACCGACCGGTTTCGGAACGGTTTTAATCAAATTCAGTTCGGCGGTTCAGGGCAAACGTATACAATTAAACGTATCAATTTTGTTGATTTAATTTTTATATATGGCATTTTTGTGAGTTAATTATAGTTATTAAAAAAATATTGCTACCTTCTTTACCTACTGTTAAAAGACAATGAAAATAAAATAAAAAATTGAATATCGTAAAAAGGCATTTCTTTGGGAATAAATTTTAATTTAAGTACGACAAAATGTGTGCGACAAAGTACACAAAAGTGTCCATAAGGTTGATCCGGCAGATCTGGTAAATGTGACATCTACCGGATCTGCCCTGATGATGGACACTGCAACGCTGTCCGAAACGTTGGCTAAAGAAGGAGGTAGCGCAACACGGCATAACACCCCAAAAACAAATAACGAAAATACTGTTGGCTGTGAAAATCTAACAACGTATCACAATAGTACCTATCCGTAAAAGATATTGGTACCTTTTGATTAAAAAAATTATTTTTCAGTTTGGTATTTTGGCTTCCAATTCAAATATTAATTTAGCATGAAAAGGGCCGCGCAGCCATTCCCCTCAAGGCTTTGAATTTTTGAATTCGTTGTTATTGTAAACATAAGTGATAATGAGTTATAAATGATTGGGAGGGATGGGAGGGGGATGGGCGGTCAGGGTCGTTCCTCCTCAAGGTCGCGGGCGCATATTGATTCCCTACCCGCCTAGACGGCTGGGCCGGCCCTACCGAAAATTACACCCTCCTCCCTCCTCCCTCCTACTCACTGCCGAGCCCTCAATCCCTACTTACCACCCTCCCCTCTCTCCGGCACGTACCACGCGCGGGTTATATGAAGAAATAGCAAAGGCGTGAATTTCACTTACCAATATTAATGCAGAATAACACTCGATCGGAGTTACACGTGGAGAAAATCACACCTACTGGAATTATCACACACGTCAAAAAAAATTAACTTTACCTTACTTTTGTTTTGAAAATAGAAGACGACTTAGAACTTTGTTGGAAGCAAGTTGCTGGTGTTTTTCAACTACTCAATCTCAAGTAAAAAGTTCACACGCGTTAGAAATGAAACCTTCAGAAAATTATAGTAGATAAAAGTGGGGAGACTACGAAGCACTGCACAAAGAGAAAATAGATTATACTATCTCATTCTCTCCCAGGCTAAATCCTAAAGATGCATGTGTTCGTCTTCTTTTAGTGTCGCAATTTTTCGTTTCATCGAATTTCAAATCACAACGGTGCTAAAGAAGTTATCGTTTCGTATATAACTATATTGTGGTTTCATTGTGTACTCCGTCGCAGAGATACAGTGGTAAGGGATTGGTCATTTCTTTTTCCTTGCTTACCTTATTTTTCCTCCATACATTATCCCCCAATTGCTGTATTTACTTTTCGGTTTATTTTTAGTCCATTTTTAAGTGCATCTGAAGCTGTATTTCGTAAGCAGTTTTGGATGCAACAAAAATCATGAGATTCAAGTGGGATAGCGATATACGATGACAGGCAAGTGTAAAAGAGAATTCATTGTAATGTGTATCTAGTGTAGTACCTATGAAGTGCTTTACGCGTACCTTTAAACTGATAAGAAACCCATATTTTAAAATATAATTCAAATTGAATACAACTTTCTGGCAGAATAATGTTTATCTTTACCGAAGAAGGGTGTACATTCTCTGTGTAATGGTTTATAATCTATATATTTTTTGTAAATATTAAGTTTTAATTTTTTATTAGGGATTCAAAAGTTTAACTTTAAGTTTATCTCAGCTGCACATAAACGGCCGGTAGAACTTTGTTGTTCCGAGGGCACGAATTTTCAGACTGAAGAATTTTAATTCTCTGCCATAACACCACTTATTCTCTAATTGATAGCCTGAAAATCCTTGACTTGGATTTTTTTTTTTTACAGTGAATGCCGCACAAAAATCTCAACTGCTCCCGTCTGGAGCCAGTGAGACTATGGCATCCCCAATCGGGGTATGTTGTGAGGCTGAAGGTAGTGGGGAGGGGAAGGAGTTGGGGAAGAGGAAGGTTGGGAAGTACCTGGCTATTCAGATATGGTCACCAAACACGGCTTTTTTTTCCATTAGCTCCACGTAGGAGGCACCGAGGAAAACAATTTCCCTAAGGTCCTATGTCATCTTTGAGGATGCTGTCTGGAGGGTTTTTTAAGGGAAAGGAAGGAGAAGAAGATATGGGAAGGAAAAATGTATGAGGGGTGGGTAGGAATCTGGGGGTCAGTGTGGCCAGGAGTGAAGGACATATGAATCTATACCTCACACTGCGGTGCAAGGCGAAGGGTCGGGAGAATCCGGCTGGAGAAGTCAAAAGGCCTCACTCAATCAGTCTCCTCCGATCCTGCCCGCCACGCAGTGGTTGGGCAAACGTATCCGCCACCAAGACCTAGACAAACCTCATCCCATGAACCCGGGCAACCCCGCTAAGTCACCAAACGTAGCGAACCACTTGGGGTGACCTGTGGCAGGGGTGTTGGTTGTCCAATAAATGGTTCCCGGGGTGGCGGTACCGATATCCGCCCCCCAAAACGGCTAAAGCCATTTTCAAGCAACGTTTTAATTCTGAATGGTGGTCTTACCCCAGGGCGATACTGATAGTATCTTCCACTCTGGAACATGCCGCAAATATACTATATACTATTTTAAATGAATTAATTGTGAAATAACACAAATTAATCAAATAAAATTTATTTGCTCATGCCGGGTTTGAACCCGCGACCTCCGGATTGTGAGTCAAGAGTCTTAGCCACTGGACGACCTCCGTAGTTCAGTTGTTAAGATTGTTTTATCCCAGCAATAAATACAAGTAAGCTACCATTTTATTGTGGTCTACGGTCCATTAACAAATATTCTAACGGGCTCAGTGATATACGGACGTGACAAACCTAATTTAAAAAAATCAGGGCGTGTAATTCACACGCGGTAGAAGTGAAACTAAAAAGTCGCTAGATATCGATTTTTTTCTTTTGCCTGTTTATTTTAAAGTGTTTTGAAGATTGGATATTGCTTTCACAAAAATAAAAATGTTTTATTTCGATTTGGTAGGATTCGAACCTCCGTTCTCTTGATGTCTGTCTCTCTGGCCGCTGAGACTTGTCAGGCGCCTTGCCCACTGCGCTATCGAAGGCCCGCGCCGAAGCGCGCATTATATTAGAACCGAGTATTTGTGTACAACTGAGTTGTGACGCATTTCAGTTTCATCCGCATTTCAAATCACTAACGGGGCTAAAGAAGTTTCACTTAAATAAAAAATAAAAATAAAAAAATACTTGCACGCCTTTGCTTTAGTGAGAAATAGTAATTTTCTAATTTCCACCACATCAGTATTGCTTAACCTATTTTATTTCCTTTCTCATAACAATGCAAATAAGCTTATTTCTACCACTGTCAAAACTACTTGTTTTCTTCCTTCAGTGTTAATATACAGGGTGTCCGGGGGTAAAGCGCATTAACTTCGGGAGGTGATTCTACATGACAGTACAAGTAAAAAAGAAAAATAACTTTTTTCGAAATTCCAACTTTTAGAGGAAGTTTTGAGGTAAAAAGATAAAATTAGTCCGGCGTGTGCGGCCAGATTTATTCTTTTCCGCTGTTACGATACGGGCCAATCACAATCGAGTCGAGCGCCCCGCAGGCTCTCAGCAAGTAAGATCGTACCTCACACTAGGGATTTTTAGTAGGTACGTCTTTTTGTATGGGAAAAAAAAATGTTGGAATTTCGGAAAAAGTTGTTAATCTTTTTTACTCCTACCATCTTGTAGAATCACCTCCCGAAGTTAATGCACTTTACCCCCGGACACCCTGTATACAACTTTAACTTGTTAATTTAATTATGGAAATGGGTCTGAGAAACCAGTAAAACAAAATAAATAAATTTACATATCTGCTGAGCGAGGTATGCAAAAACATGGAAGATGAAACGGCACCGTTATTTCAAATTTTGAAAAATAAATGATTCCGTGAAGATTTTATTGCTCGTGGCGTGTTGTAATTTATCAAGAAGCATTGCTTTTTGTAATATTATATTGCTTGAAATTACTGTCGCACTTTGAAATAATATACGCTGAATGCATAATTTTGAAACCAAGTAGATTAAACCTTCTGCAAAGGGATGGAGGAGAATAATAAGATCATCAAATGTTTGCTGAGTTGCTTTAGATACCAGGACAGCATAAATGATGAAGGAGTAGTTAAAAAGAATTACAAGTCTTTTGCGAATGCTCAGTCTCGCTGCGGACTGGGAGCTGCTATTCCCTTCCCGATGAATGGAAGTTTTCAAGCTACGACTTAAAAATGCTTTCTTAAGATCTCTCAACATTAAGTTTGAACATTATTCTTTTTTTTGGAAACTAATTGCGATATTCTTGATATGTCAGGAGCAGTAATTAAGAATTCCAGCTCCGATTTATAAGTAAATGTATTATTTGAACTGAACACTTTACAGAATTAATGTAATGTTGTTAGCACACCCGATCTGTCATTCGTAATCCCAAATTAGTAATGTTATTTATAATATGCGCAGACAACATTCGCGCTCTCAATCCTGCATCACCTATCTCACTCATTCAAACTCACATACACGAGTACTCGTAGGTACAACACTGACAAATGGCTTGTCTGAGGATTTGAACTGAATTTGTGAAATTGTAATCTCATGAGATGCTGAGATGAATAATATGCGTATTTGGATGGCATTGGCCTATGGTTGAAATGAAACATGTGGAAAACAGGTCACTGAATAAAAAATCCATTTGTTTATACCTGAGATGAGATGGCGGAGAAACGTAATAAACCAAAATACATTAAGATTGGTGAAAAATTGCGCAAGAGATCTTGTGGTGTTCAGTTGCTCACCTCACCCAGTAAAACCGCCAACACAACTCTCCAGTCACAAACTCACCTCACCCGGGAGTACCCCGCCCGCGGCGCCACCCACCACCCGCCACCCTCCACCCACAACTCTAAAGCTCCTTACTCCTCAAAATACCCCAATTCTTCTTGCGCTCACGAGATCTTCAGAACGTGCCGAAAAGTCCGCAATAAAACTGTCTTGTAAAAATCGTGTCAACCCGCAAAAAGTACTGCGAAAACAGTTTTTTTTAATCATCTCGCCGATCTGAGTGGAAGCACCTCCTTGCTAAGTGCCCGTTAGAAGGCTTCATTCACGTTTGCTGGGCGGGCTTATCCGTGGCGCCACAGCCTCCAGTCGCCACCCCCCGATCGATCGGCAGCCGGGGGAGGCTGTATATAGGCCCGACGTAAAACACATCCACTACTGTCATTCATTCAAACATATGAATACCCTCCATTACAAGGAAAGCGCGTGCCTTACATTCGAGCACGGTTGTCATTTATGATTCGGCCGCACGGCCAAAAGCTCGGCTGTGGAACTAACTGTAAAACCAACCAGCAGATTCACTTATTTTTCTCTGAAGACGACAGCCTTCCCTGAGCCTCTGCACGGGTCTATGTAAATAGATTTCAGAGAACTGAAACAACAATCCACAAAATAAGTTATTTTGTTAGGTGAATTTACTTTGTTAAACTGTAAAACCACTGTAACCATATTCACATGTCATGGGTAACTTACCGTTTACTCACTAATATTTATATACTCCCCAATGTCTTACCAACCAATATATTACCAACATTTTAGAGGTCTTCGCTCCAACAGACAGTCGCTCACTTTTCATTCCCCCCTTTGCCAAACCCATTATAAACAGAATTCCTTTATCTACCGATCCACAAATTAATTTAACTTGAATTCTTACGACATTGACATTTCACGACATGACCTCATACGGGACTCGATTATACAATCTACCTTCCTATTTACATACGTCCTTCGTCACATTATCCCCCTCAACATTTATATTGTTCTAAAAAAAAAACTTCTATTGTCATACTTCTACCACTCACTATCAGCAGTGGAGTGTTCATAAGACTTGCTATAATTAACTAAACTTTTTTCCCAAAAATTAATATCTAAAGATAAGCGCTACGAATTCACTCATTCCGGTATATATAAACCAAAAAGGAATTAATGTTCCTCGTTTTACAACGGGAAAACAATTTGTAATTTCGACATAAGAATCAAAGAACATTTAAGGTGTCTTAATAATAATAATAATTTTTCCGATTTTGCAAATAAGCAAATAATCAAAAAACACAGGGATAAATATTCTTCATCAATATATAATAAAAAAGAAAGTGTACCATATTGTGCGTGCCGCTAACACTCAGAAACGAGTCCCGGTACAATCAAAGAAGTTGTATGGTATGGTAGTCCTCTATCCCCCATCCATGAAGAAAGTCCCCGTTTTTACTTGTAGGGTGTGCTTTTGAAGATATAAGGGCTGGAAATTTCGCCCTCTAGAAATTTATACAACAGTCCAGAACATTTTTTTTACATTTACTCCAAACAGGAGGTCCTGGGGAAAATAATTTCCCTCAGGGCCTATGTCATCTGAGATGCTACGTGGAGGGTTTTTTCGGGGAGAGTAAGGAATGAAACATTGGTCTTGAAGAGACCCATGTTGTTGGAAGGAGGAAACATGAATATGCCCCTGAACATTCTGGAATGTTGTGGAATGTTCGGATCTAAGAACGTTCGGTAGCATCCCGGAACATCCCGAATCATTGTGAAACATTCCAGAACGCTCTCGAATGTTGTGGAATGTTCTGGAACATTGCGGACCATTCGAAGCCTTTTTTGTATGGGTGGTGCTACCCATTCGTAGGGGTAGATAAAGCAAGATCCGTCGTAGTTTCAAACGTCAGTTCAACCTCATATCAACTCCCTGAGCAAAGCCGGGTACCCCAGATAGTATTTATAATAAAAGAAAATACTTAGAAGATGAGTACATTATCAATAAACGAAATATAGTATCTTACAATCCCCATTTTCACCATCTCCTCCCTACATTCTTCATTAATCCCAAGTCACACCCCACCCTCTGCAACAATTGGTAATAAATTATGTTCACCCATTGTTTTGTAAGATCGTGTTATATTTTCGTGGTCATTCATGGTGTTATATTTTTTTATGAGAAATGAAAAAAAAGTATTTCTGGGGAAGGAAAGGTTGTTTCGAAACCGGTCGGCGTACATATATTTTTTTTTTCGTTAGTTCCACACATGAGGCCCTGAAAAAAAAAATACCTTAGGGTCTCGTGTTATATTTATATTCTTATATGTTTTTCCTAGGAAAAAAATACCTCAGGGCCTTTGTCATTCTTGAGGATGCTGTGTGTGGAGGGTAGTTTTAGGAAAAGGAAAGAAAGAAATTCCTGGAAAGGAAAAAGATCAGGCAAAAAGGTATAAGGGCTCAGGAATCTGAAGGTCAATGTGTCCAGGGGTGACGGACGAATGAATACTGCGGTGCACGGCGATGGGTCGAGAGAGATCAGCTGTAGAGGTTAAAGGGTTACCCCAAAGATCGAGAGTCCGGCTGGAGGGGTATAGGTTTGTTAGGTTAGGTTAGGTTAGGTTAGGTCTCCCTTTGCCAGTCTCTCTCGATCAGGCCCGCCATTCTAAAAAGTGTAAAAAAATATTGTGGTTGAAACAAAGTAATATTGTATAATTTAAATAAAAATCTAGCCACTATCTAGTTTCACGTAAACAATAACGTGATAATTTATATCCCATTGCTTTCAAGAATGCTATTTGCGTTTATGCTAGTTTCAGTGAAAACATACAAGTTGCTAAGGGGGTAACTAGCAAAGTGGGCACCCAGCCAATGCCAGACCCACCAGTTAAATCTCATTATATTGTGCAGGTCCCGGGTTCAGTGTTTACTGTTCAGTTCAGCACTAAAGCCCTAAGAACGTGGTCATCATTTATTTATTTATTTATTTGAGACACAAACAGGATATTTATACAACATTTTTGTGGGTAGTATATAATAAATTAAAATACAAATATAAGTATCCCTAGACTAATGTGTCTGCAGTAATCACATATGCATTTTCATAGAAACAAACTCTTGAAAAACAAGTATTATTTATAAATAACTTAAGAACTTAAATACAAAATTGAAATACATAATAATAACAAGTATGCAATATTATATATTTGTATATTTACTGAAAAGTAATGTAACAACAATTTTTTTTTTAAGTGCACAATTTGTGGAGATATTTTTTGAAATATGTTATATTATTTACAAAAATATCTACGAAACTGTGTATTTTAACAAGATCGTTGTATGACCGAGACATTCTAGATATAGGATTAAAATATCCAGTATTATTCGTAAAAATTTCAGTCCAAAATATGTTAAGGGTTCTTGTAGATTTGGGCCTGGCGTATAACTTGATTTGGTTGACTAAGTTACTGTCTACACGATTATTCACAATTTTATAAAGCATTAAGGTCATTTATGTTTCGTCTTTTAACTAGACTCTCTAATTTGAAATATGTTAGTCTTTGTTCGTACCTGTCTAGAAGATGGTGGACACCTGATCGGTAAGACAAAATCCGTGTAAATTTTCTTTGGACTGATTCGCATCTAGATACCTGTGTAATATAATGTGGATTCCAGACTGTTGGCCCGTACTCAAGAACACTTCGGATTAAAGAATTGTATAGAATTATTAGGCTATTAGAATTCTTAAACAGTTTGGTTGATCTTACAATAAAACCTAATAATTTATTTGATTTACTCACAATGTATTCAATGTGTTGATTGAATGTCAGTTTGTTGTCAAATATAAATCCTAAATCTTTTATTGATTGAACTGTTTCCAGATTGTGACCACATAAATGCTATATGAATATAGAATTTTGTTGGTGTTCTTGGTGAAGTTTATAACTTTGCACTTGCTATATTCAGTTCCATTTCATTGTCAACACACCAGGTAGATATTGTGTTAAGGTCTTGTTGTAAGAGTTCACAATCTTTCATAGATTTAACTGATTTATATAATTTGAGGTCATCAGTATATAGAGAAAAATTACAGCGAAGTTTATGTGTAAGGTCGTTAATAAAGATTAAGAAAAGTAAGGGAGATCCTTGTGGTACGCCCGACGTAACTAATATATAGATACTTGACACGCCTTTCGAACCTGGTCATTAAACTTGGCTAAGCAGTCGAAATACAAACATGCATTAAACTAATATAAGGGCCGTAAGTAGGAAGGACGGAATAGGACGCTTTTATATTTACCGTGTGAGGGAGATGTATGAAAATGATTGTATTTTTTTGTAGTCTCATTTTCGACTGTTTTCATTTAGTGTGTAAGAAAAAACTGCAGCACGGTGAAAGCATGTCTGTACCCCTCCAAAGGAAAAATACTATAATTATAATAAATCCCCCACACACGTATAAAGAAAATGAAACGCAATTCCCGTAAGTAAGTGGAAAATAAGAAAATCCGTAAAGAACGCCATCTCTGATACTGACAAAAACAAATCAAGGCAGTTGCGCATCGATAATTGCTTCATTGTGTAATTTTTAACTTCATAAACAATTTAATTCAGATAATAAGTTAACACGACAGTTATTGATTCTGAGGCGGTACGAAGTTCGCCGGGTCAGCTGGTAGGAATTAAAAATCAATTCGAATTAATGTGTAGCAACCGACTTAATGACTGGGTGCTTACTTATAAATGCAACAACTTCAAATGAATGTCAATGCGCTGATGGTTTTGCTTTTGTTCTTAAACATGCCGCTCTTTCTTACACACTAAATGACTAGTCGAAATTGAGACATACCCGTTAGACATACGCAAAAAAGGAGTACTTTGGAGGAAACAGTCACACGTATTTTGAGTGTCTCACCATTATTTAATGTGTAAGAAAGAGTTGCAATATTATAGTGAGAAGGAACGTATGTTTATTGCCTTTTTGAACTGAAACTTCTTCGTTGTTGTTTGCGTCGTTGTTATTTGAAACTCGGAGAAACGAAAACGACACTAAAAAGAGATAAACACATACATCCCTTCACTCGACAAATTTGCTTTATAACATTTTATTTCGTTTTCACGTTAATGTGCACTGTGCAGGTGGTGCATTTATATATAGATGGTTAAAAGTCCGAATAAATCTTTCTATTTGGATAGAATTTTTTTATTTGTTTAATATTTTCCCATTATGCTTTTGATACACAATAAAATGGATCAAAAATGTGGTCCCTAACTAACCCAAAATAGAGAAGAAAAAAAACAATAATATCCTTGTTTTTTTTTTAAGATGAAGAAGTGGTTCGCTACTCTTGGTGACTTAGCATGGGTGCGCGGTTTCATGGTGTGCATAGCAGGCCGGATCGGGAGAGAGTGGTTGAGGGAATCCCTTTGACTTCTCCAGCCATACTCTCTCGGAAAATCACCTTGCAACTTTGTGGGAGGGATGGATTCATACGCCACTCCTAGATATACAGACCCCCAGATTCCAACCCAACCCTAATATCATTTTCCTTTCCAGAACCTCCTTTGCTTCCTTTCATGAAACGACCCTCCACACAGCACCCCCAAAAATGATATAGGCATTGAGGGGAATTTTTTTGCTCAGGGCCTCCTGCGTGGAACTAATGTGAAAA
This sequence comes from Limnephilus rhombicus, assembly GCA_929108145.2. NCBI lineage: Eukaryota > Metazoa > Arthropoda > Insecta > Trichoptera > Limnephilidae > Limnephilus > Limnephilus rhombicus. The sequence continues at coordinate 58,942,613 of OV815275.1, read as the reverse complement.
AAGGTTGATTCAACAATATTTATTGTTTTCACGTTTTTCCTTCCCAGAACTTCCTTTCCTCCGTTTTTCTAAAAAGACCCTCCACACAACATCCCGAAATTTGACATAGGCTCCGAGGAAAATTGTTTTTTTTTTCAGGGCTTCCCATGCGGAGCTGATGTGTAAAAATAACTAAATAAACTGTTTTTTTTTTAAATAAATAAATTATTTTATTTATAATTTTAACTTTATGAGTAAAACCTCAAAATGTAATATTTAAATAAATTAAGACAATATAAGCGAAACTCAGTCGAAAGTCTGGAAACAGAAAATCAGAAAAACATATTGACACCTCCGGGACTCGAATCCAGGACCTCTTGCTTTCCGTTTATGATGTTATAATGATTAATATTTCACGCTGTATTCGAAAATACTAAAATAAAGGGGTGTATTTCAAAATTATATACATAAACTCTTTTCATCGCAATTTATAAATAGGTTTCTACCACAAAAGTTTCACCAAAACATTTACTAAGCGTAAACTCCTTACACCATAAAAGTTATAATCATTTTATAAATAGAAGAAACATCGCGTCGCTGAAGTACAAATAAACATTATACAATATACATTCTATTTTCTCCGTTTATTTCGGTGTGACCTTTTGCAAAGCAATTTCCAGGCACGTCTGTTGGGTTGGAATTAGATGGGAAGTTTCTTGACTGATCCTGAGAACCAACAATAGGCTAACGTATATATGTTATAATCGTATTCATTTCCCAAATAATCTATTCTTGCCATTCTATCGGCTTTACTTTGATACTTTGACCTAATATACTGATATAAAGGGAAGTGCCGCCCCGGGAACCATTTATTGAATCTACAGCCAAACGTTGCCCCAAGCGGTTCGCTACGTTTACGGTTTATCCAGGTTTTGGCAGCGGATCCGTCTGCGCACCTTCTACGTGGTGGACCGGATCGAAAAACACTTATGTCCTCTCCAACACTCCAACCAGACTCTCTCGACTCATCGCCTTTCACTACAGTTGAAGGGAACAGTTCTCCTAGACACACTGAACCACTACTCACCCTTCATACCTTTTTTCTCCCAGAACCTTCCTCTCTTTCCTTTCCTTAAACATCATCCCCTAAGATGACTTAGGCCCTGATGGAAATTATTTTCGCCGGGGCCATCCGTGGGGAGCTGATTTAAAAAAAAAAACGAGTGTGCTTTAGACCACACGACTGAAGTAAAACTTCTCTAACTTATATCTCCCTCTCAACTTCCGTTCGCCTCGCCCGATCACATTTTTCATAACGCTCTCGTCACGCATTCGCCAGCTTACTCCCCAAGTCAAGCGTAAAGAATTTTTTTAGTACTTTTCTTAGATTCTTACTTTTTTGAAGTAAAATTTCTTTACGCACGCTTGACTTGGGGAGTAAGCTGGTGAATGAGTGACGAGAGCGTTATGAAAAGTGTGATCGGGCGAGGCGAACGGAAATTGAGAGGGAGATATAAGTTAGTGAAGTTTTACTTCAGTCGCGTGGTCTAAAGCACGCTGGTTTTTTTTTAAGTAAGTCTATTTAAATTTCTCTTTTGTTTTCTTGATTGGTTCAATGGATGAATGCCGAGGAATCTTGGAAATGGAAATGAACCCACTTCCTCTCATCCGATCAAGCTGAAACTCGGCAGATTAGAGAGTATTTGTATTCTATTTTTAATATTTTCGTCGCAATCACGCAAGACAATGACGACCTCCGTAGTCGAGTGGGTAAGACTCTTGACTCACAATCCGGAGGTCGCGGGTTCGAACCCGGCATGCGCAAATAAATTTTATTTGATTAATTTGTGTTATTTCACAATTAATTCATTTAAAATAATATATAGTATATTTGCGTCACGTTCCAGAGTTGAAGATACTATCAGTATCGCCCTGGTGTAAGACCACCATTCAGAATTGAAACACTGTAACTTGAGCCTCTCGATTATCCGCGGGGACATTATCTTCCAAGAACGTCTGAAGCTTCACATCGAAAAACATTTCAAATCTCTCCCAAATTGTTCCCATGAATCCAATCTGACCTTTTCCTTTTCTGTTATTCTGTTATCTATACCGACAATCATGAAATAAATAAATGCTTCCTACAATTTACTTGAATAAGTTTTTTTTTGTGATCATCTTACTAGTTCCAGTAAATCTGCTGAAATGTAAATTAAAAAAAACAACATAATGTGCAAATTCACCTGCGGTAGAAGTGAAACCTTCACAAAACTAAACTTCGAGAAAATGAGACGAATGCAGAGAATCAGGAGAAGGATAATTGTTGGGTTTATTTATTATATTTATATATTTCGACGACCTCCGTAGTCCAGTGGGTAAGACTCTTGACTCACAATCCGGAGGTCGCGGGTTCGAACCCGGCATGCGCAAATAAATTTTATTTTATTAATTTGTGTTATTTCACAATTAATTCATTTAAAATAATATATAGTATATTTGCGGCATGTTCCAGAGTGGAAGATACTATCAGTATCGCCCTGGTGTAAGACCACCATTCAGAATTGAAACGTTGCTAGAAAATGGCTTTAGCCGTGTTTGGTGACCATATCTGAATAGCCAGGTACTTCCCAACCTTCCTCTTCCCCACCTCCTTCCCCTCCCCACTACCTTCAGCCTCACAACATACCCCATTTGGGGATGCCATAGTCTCACTGGATCCAGACGGGAGCAGTTGAGATTCTTGTGCGGTATTCACGGTAAAAAAAAAAAGACATGCAAGCATATTTCTGAAATTAAAGCACTACGCGAAATGCTTTTACGGGTTAATTTTTATAAATATTTAATGCTGGTTGTGAACCCGTGCTTTAATAATATAGACATATGGTAAAAGATGGGTTTTTATAGGTTGGTTTCAGTATGCATTAAAGTCTGGAGTCGATATTTTTCACAGCCAATTTTGACTCCGCTTCGAAATGAAAACTCTTAAAACTGCCCCCTATAAAACGTTTTCACTGCACGAGAATTGAGAGAGAGGTGATAAACGCCAAAACAATTTAATAAAAGTTACCTCGTATTTTTATGAAAATAAAACAATGATCTAAAATATGAACAGAAAGAACGCATTGAAACAGTTTTAAAAATACTTTTTACCAAAACACAAAAAATTGAATATATCCACCAACGCAATTTTAAATGCGAACCTTGCGCTAACTTTACTCACTAACTATAGGCAGAGAAGACTCACTCTTTGCCTCACTCACAATTATACATCGTCTCATATAGGTACTCTTCTATTATTCTGACTTTTGACATGGCCCGACTCAAGGTATCTGATTCACTTGATCGTGCTGTGTCTTCCTCGACTTCTTCTAATATTCACATTTGCGTCATATATTCTTCTTACACGTTTTTTCGTTCATTCGCTCTACATTCCCGAACCATCTGAGGGTCCCTTCCTTAATCTTACTCATTATGTTTACATCAGCCTTACATTCTTTGCGGATCTCCACATTTCTCACACGATCATACGTGGTATTACCACACACACGCCACAGGGATCTTATTTCAACAGCATTCAGTTTACTTTCATCCTTCCTCTGCCAGTTCTATGCCTCACCGCCATACATCTGGGTAGGTACCAGCACTCCATTGTGGACTGCTAGCTTCGCCTTTTTTTACAGTTTTTTTTTTATTAGCGCCAACTGCATTTAGTCCTCCATTAATGGAGTTACCTGTATTTACCCTTCTTTAAATATTTCTACCAGCCTTCCCATCTTTCTTAAACAGATGCACAAACTCATCCACCTGCTCCAAGTATTTATCATTCACAAGTATGTTGCACACTGTTTTCGTACTCTCTTTTTTAAACACCATGACTTTAGACTTACATAGTTTACGACTGCTCTTAATTTCTGAAGTACCTTGAATAAGTATTACCTACATATTTACTGAGAACCATTATTTCAAGATTTATCAGTGTATCTATCACCTCATTCGTTTAATACAAACAGTTTTTAACGCGAAATAACTACAATTCGGCGCGGCGTTAGGAAATCGTCGTAACTAAGCAGTATAATATCTCATACCAGTTGACATCCCGGCGTTGCTCGGGTTTATAAATGGTTTGGATAAAGTTTTGCGTTTGTGAATTCAGTGTACTTGAAAAATGGATATTGTTTTAAGTTGGACAAAATATTATTGTTAAGGGTTGAATAAGTTTATTTTTTAAACTATTTCTTTTATTATATCTTGCCATGCCTTACTGTAGCGTCCTCGACGGCTTCTACCATTTCTTTTCTTCTACCGTCTTCTTCTTACACCCGTTTCTTCGTTCTTCACGTGGTTACGCCTCATTTTACCACAAATAATTATTTGTTTCATGTCTTCCTCGGGTGTCCCCGACTTTTCTACCATAATTATTATAGGGAACTTTATTATATCGGCTTTAATTACACTCCGCATTATATTCCAGTGCAAAGATAATATAATAAATACAATGAAGTAACTTTGTTTCAATTCCACTTTATTATTTCTTGATCCAACTGGTTTCGGTTCATTCTGAACCTTCCTCGGGGGTGAATAAAAATGTATTGGAAGATAAAACGTTAAGTCTTCCTCGGGAGTCCCCGACTTTTTGTACCATTGATTACTGTATATCACATTGTTACCGTTAACACCATAGTATATCGATTTCAATTCAATCCCATATCTCATTCCAGTGCAGAGATAATGCATTAAGTCCTCTTCGGGCGTCCCCTACTTCTTCTACAGGGTGCGGCAGGGAACTTGCTGATTTGAAAAGTCAATAAAAGAAATAGTACTTTATATATCGATTTAATTCTTTTTGTATCGTATAGTACACATTTTGAGTTTTTGTTTTAAGTAGTTTTAAAAATGACATCGGGCAAATGGCGGCCCTCATTAGTGATACACTGATCTACCCTAGATTTGAAGTTTCGCTCCACTCTTTCGAGCATATCGACGGGAATGTTGGTGATGGCTTGGCGGATGTTGTCCTTCAGGTGTTGCAGGGTCCGGGGTTTGTCGTTATAAACGATGGATTTGAGATATCCCCATAAAAAAAATCGCAGGGTGCCAAACCGGGGGAGCGCGCCGGCCACGGTACGTCACCCCTCAAGGAGATAAGGCGCTCGTGGAACTACTTAGAAAAGTAGGCCTCGACGGCAAACGCACGCTGTTCCTTTGTCCAACGCATGACGACATCTGGCTTGTAGTGTAACAAAACTTCAAGACCCCTTCTTTCCAATGAGACCCTTCCCATCCCTTTCTGACCACGCCTCGCTCGTCGGCGTCCAATTCAAATCAGCAAGTTTCCCTGCCGCACCCTGTACTATTCAAACCAATATCAGGCATCAATAAGAACATTTTCAGCGAAATCGGTCAAGTAGTTTTTGAGTCTATGGGGCACACACATTCGGACGTCATACTTTATTAATTCAGACATTTGAAAAAGTAGCAAAAGAATCTTACTGTAGTCGTAAGAATATGAAAGGATTTTTCAAAGTGAAAAGCGCCGGCCGTTGTGATTTGAAACTTGATTAAACGAAAAAAAGGGACACTAAAAAGAGACAAACACAGACATCTACAGGTTTGGCCACCTCTTTGTGAGTAGTTCGTAGCCTACCGGCCTCCTTTTTGGGCGGTGCTTCGTAGAGTTATGTAAAATAATGTTTAAACTTGGTAACAATATTATAATAAATAAACCCAACAATTATCCTTCTCCTGATTCTCTGCATTCGTCTCATTTTCTCGAAGTTTAGTTTTCTGAAGGTTTCACTTATCGCAGGTGAATTTTCACATTATGTTGTTTTTTTTTATTTACATTTCAGCAAATTTACTAGACCTAGTAAGACGAGCACTTTAATTAAACACATTAAATTCTCAATCACAAAAAAACGTATTCAAGTAAATTGTAGGAAGCATTTATTTATTTCATGATTGTCGGTATAGATAACAGAATAACAGAAAAGGAAAAGGTCAGATTGGATTCATGGGAACAATTTGGGAGAGATTTGAAATGTTTTTTGATGTGAAGTTTCAGACGTTCTTGGAAGATAATGTCCCCGCGGATAATCGAGAGGCTCAAGTTACAGTAGTTACTCGATAAGGGGACGTCATTTGTTATCACGTTTATTAGTCTGGCTAATCCGTGGAGACATATTGATTAATGTACTGTCATCCATCACCATTGCAAACATGTTTCGGGAGCCAAGATAAACAAATTAAGTCGCAAGATAAAAGCGAGGAATTATCTTTGAAAATGCCTTGAAGCTAGATTTTTCTTATTCATTGTCAATATATATTCATCTGATTTTCTTATCCATTTTGGCCATTTTGTTCAAACATTAACAATTGATTTTTTATGACGCAAACACGTTGGAAAATATCGTTGATTTTGTTGTCGCATGAGAACGGGTCGCTTCTACGACTCATTCTTGAGAGTACCGCCGCGCGCCGTCCCGGGAACCATTTATTGGATAATCAACACCTCTCCCGTAGGTCACTCCAAGTGGTACGCTACGTTACGACTTAGCAGGAGTGCCCGGGTTCATGGGGGGTAAAAAGACCCTCCACACATCATCCCCAAAGATGACATAGGCCCTGAGGGGAATTATTTGTCCCCAGGGCCTCCTGTGTGGAATGTAAAAATAAAGAAAAATATTTAGATCGTATTTTAGCCCGTTATCTCTCTCCAACCTGTCGGGTCTCTTCAAGACCGATATTCATTCCTTCCTCTCCTCAAAAAGACTCACCACGCAGGATCTAAAGATAATTATTTTCTTCGGGGCCTCCCGTATGAATTTAATACACAAAAAGAAAAGGAAAAAAACACTTTGGTGAGACATTATCAAATATACTAATATCGGTTGTCTGTAGCATCGGGCGAGAAATCCTTTACGATGACCGCTAATTTTTTTTAAATTTAAGTGATATTTTCAAAATTAAAACAGAATGAGTGAAGAATGTAGCCAAGCGATAACATCCCTACAGTATAGTACTTTTAAAACTTGAACTAATTTGTCAAAAATTAAGACTACCCCGTGATTTTTCGCGGGTTTGCGCTAGTAATAAAACATTATTTAGGTGCTTATTTTTAGGTGAAATGCCGGCGAGGTTTCGTGACCGTAACAACTTGCATAAGTACGTATGTATTCAGATAGGTATAAGTATGTGTTAGTTTTGGGTCACTGGTTATAATTCGCTGTAAGTTTTAAAAGTTACGACAACAAATGTACTTTTACATGTAGCACTAGTTATCAAAAAGGAGAATTAAGCTTAGACTTACGGTGCTTCGTGAAAGCTGTGGAATTATACATGATTACAAGTCTCAATACTTAGTTACTTGATATAAATCTTAGTTGTAAGTCTAACTGATTAGTTGTAAGTCACCTGATTAATTGTAAGTCACCTGATTAGTTGTAAGTCACCTGATTAGTTGTAAGTCACCTGATTAGTTGAAAGTCACTAGGTACTCATATATTTTAGTGGTAATTTAATAGTTGTCTTTACACAGTATAAAACGAAGTTGCTCCCGCTGTCTGTGCGCTTAGATCTTTTAAACCAATAGATAAAGTGATTCATGAGGAAGATTTTTAGATATATAATTTGTCAAGATTTTCTGTAAATTGGTAGAAATATATAATAAAGGGAGCGGGCTGGCAAGCGGGCAGCGGGCAGTGAGCAGCGAGCAGCGGGCTGGCAAAGGGGCGGTGTGGATTTGATTTAATCGATGGCGTTGGTTACATTGTAAAGATTGGGTAATGGCGTGGCGTTGTGTTTCGTTAGCAACTACAACGTTTGGCCGGGTCTGTTAGTAACTTATAGGTCTGATAAGAGAGGTTATAGGTTAAATAATTTGTACTGTCAGGCGTCCTTGAGGAGGTTTTCCTACGAAAACGGGGCTCCATAAAAAATCCAATGATTGATATTATTTTTACAAGAGCTTGTATCTTGTATACCATTTTTACAAATGGAGACACAAAGAAGAGGATGGAGTTACAAAAAATAGGGTAGGTAAAGGAAAGGAGGGGGAGGTTACTTACTTAATTGGGAACGTAACCGGTATATGATTTGAGAATTTCATGGACAAATTATTGTGATTTATTTTTGGGACATTACGCCTTGCTATGCTACCTCCTTCTTTAGCCAACGTTTCAGACACTATAATGCAGCTCGATGAACGAAAGGTCGGTTTTTCGCATAATAAAAGTATTGCAAAAATAAGTATGTGATATACAGGGTATACCGGGTGTAATAGCACGTCGCCGTACGCACGTAGCAGAATTATGACCACCGTGTATATGTAATAGTAATTTAAGTTACTATGATACAAGAAAGGAGCAGTGTTTAACAATACTATTAAGCTAGATTTCATCGTCATCATCAATGTGCAATGTGTGCATTATTTGTGTTCTATTCCTGTATCCATTCGTACTTCATCAAGGTATTTTGTTCTTGTTCTCTCTTTGACAACCTCCGTAGTCCAGTGGGTAAGACTCTTGACTCACAATCCGGAGGTCGCGGGTTTGAACCCGGCATGCGCAAATAAATTTTATTTGATTAATTTGTGTTATTTCACAATTAATTCATTTAAAATAATATATAGTATATTTGCGGCACGTTCCAGAGTGGAAGATACTATTAGTATCGCCCTGGTGTAAGACCACCTTTCGGAATTGAAACGTTGCTTGAAAATGGCTTTAGCCGTGTTTGGTGACCAGATCTGAATAGCCAGATACTTCCCAACCTTCCTCTTCCCCACTGCCTTCCCCTCCCCACTACCTTCAGACTCACAGCATACCCCAATTGGGGATGCTATAGTCTTACTGGCTCCAGACGGGAGCAGTTGAGATTCTTGTGCGGTATTCACTGTAAAAAAAAAAAAAACGCTTCTTTCAAATTTTCCCTCCGAGAAGAAGCGCGGGCAATTTATTTTGCAACTGAACTTTTGGTAACTTTAAAGTTATTTTCAAAACTAGGTACTTATCTTGCAAAATACTTTATTTAATGTTAACTAACTTCTCGGTAGAGCGGTGAAATCTTTCATTCTCAGGCTAGAAGTTTATGTTGAAAATTAAAAGGAACTTTTCTTCTATTTTTCAGCATTAACTATGAAAAAATTTCTAGATATTTAGTTTTTTGAAAAAAACAGTTTTATATTATAATGTTGTGACTTATTTTTTTTAAATTAAATAAGTTCAGAAATAGAGGTAAAGATTTAGAAGGGGGAGAGAGGGAGTAGTCAAGATTAGGAAGCGTGATTACCAAATGTGATATATATACAAAAGGTTAGCGAATTAAAAAAAAAATAAGAAGCAAGTTAACAATAAAAAAACTCGTCAATAGCTAAATTAAATGAACTTAGTTTTCTAAAATTAGGAAATTCTGTTTTTGTGAAACGTTCAACAATAGATTTTTAAGTATCATCACGGAAAATAAATTTTAGTGATTTCCTCTTCCTCCAAATTCCCCTCCACCTCTCTTCTTAATTCCCTGCCGCTAAACTATACGAAATACACACTTCTCAATGTGCTCCGTGTAATAAGCATGGATTTTAGAAATTTACCCCTGCTATCCCCTACCGCTACCATGTCAGAAAATAATAAAAATATCTTTTAATATTAAACGACATTATTAATTTATTTATAAACATAAACAAGCAGTATATTGGTTACATTCGTGAAATTTTTTTAAAATTATTAAGTATATTTCATGGTGGGTACCTATGATGTGTTTCTTTGTCGTGTCTTATTAAGTAATTCCCGCTTGATGTGCGTAGTGGGAAGGCGTGTGTGTGTGTGAGAGTATGTAAGTACGTAAGTCTGTGCATTGAACAAATTATATTATTGACACGATGCTATTTTTAAATTTAGGCAGTGAATCAGAGAATATGTCGATGTTAGAATTCATACCAATATTATTGAAGTTATGAAGAGCACGATTGATTGGCGAATTACTTGCTGCATTTGTGTTGTAATTAAACTTATGGAATAATTCTGTATGGCGTGCACGTCTTAAGGGTATGTTAAAATTAACAAGGGAAAGAAGTTCAGTACAGTCAATGTTATTATTTAAAATTTTGTGTATAAATGTCATGTCAGCTATAACTCGCCTTTGTTGCAAAGTTTGAAATATGCATTCAAAGTTATTGTTGAATTTGAAGGTAAGATATTTTATAAATTTGTTTTGAATGTGTTCTATGCTACCTACGTATACTTTGTACTGCGGCTTCCAAATTGGCGAGGCATATTCCAGTGTACTTCTGACTAATGAAAAATATAACATTACTACTGTACGCGGGTTACTGTACACTTTACTTATACGAAGAATAAAACCAAGCATTTTATACGAACTGTGAATGATTGAGTCGATGTAAACACCAAGATCTTTACATTCCATTTTATTTATGGCAGGTTCATTATTGAGTAAATAAGAGTACTTAAATTACATGCTTATTTATTTTATTACGCAAAGAAAACTTTCAAGTTTGGTTCTCGGTTGAACAATTTTTTTTTATTGTATGAATATTTTTAGTACAGTTTCAATAAATATTATAATGGAATCATTATGTTACATTTATTATACTAATCTGATGATTTTGTTTTGTTTCAGGTAAATCATCCACCATTCACACAGTGAAGAATCATTATACAGATAACCCTACGCATGTAAGTGATTCACACCTTTTAGAACATATTCCCGCAAATAAATCTTCCACCACGTATCACTTGTCTTTAGAAAACTGACCCAGAACATCACTTATTACGTATGAATATCGTTTCATCTCAAAACTGTAAAAGCTCAAATACCTACAAAACGGTAAAAATCTAATAAGAAAGTGGGTTTTTCGGTCCGAAAATTTCATTTCGTCAGCAGTTTTTAGCTCATAAAAGAAGAATTTGTTGAAAAACACAAGCATTATTATTTTTTGGTATTTGTATTCAAGGCATTAGTCAGCCTGGAAAGCCAGAATACAGAACACTTGAAAAGGGTAATCAGTCTATGTCACGGGCGGAGCAAACCTCAAGAGAAACTAAAGGGTATTTCGGCAACCTATAATACCTTTATACCCTTACTAGTTTCTACATGTAGCGATGTAGTGATAAACCATTATTATAATTTACACCTATTACAATGTACGTACAATAAATTGCCAAAGCTGTTTCTAAAATCAGCCGCGCAGCCGTTTCTCTTAACAAATCACAAATAATGCTGTTTTTAATAGCGATTTTAAAAGGAAGTTAAACCTTTACACTCATGATGAGTAAAATAACAATTTTCTACAAAATAATCCTTTGATTTAGGGCAGGATTTTTCGTATTTCCTTTGCTTAAGCAGAAGCACTGCATTAAATGCATGCTTTTTCAAATGAGATCCAATAGATACGATTTTAGATTTTCACGGCCAAAAATATTTTTGTTATTAGTTTTTGGGGAATTATGCCGTGTTACGCTACCTCCTTCTTTAGCCAACGTTTCGGACAGCGTTGCAGTGTCCATCATCAGCGCAGATGTGTAATAGTTAGGGGTGATGTTTGTACTTATCTGCTAAACTCAACAGTTCTTGGTATCCGGTAATTGATGGTTACATCAAGGCTAAACGCAAAAAAAACATGTTGACGTATATTGTAGCGCCAGCTCGTAGAGGAGTGGAGCTGGCGACACGGTATCGCTCCTAAGTAGATAAGTACTAACATCACCCCTAACTATTACACATCTGCCCTGATGATGGACACTGCAACGCTGTACGAAACGTTGGCTAAAGATGGAGGTAGCGTAACACGGCATAATACCCCAAAAACTAATAAAAAAAAGAGATCCAATAGTTCTACGAACGATTTTTCATCATGTTTTCAGAGGATAGTACTTGAAATAAAAACATACTTTTTTTGACAACAGTCATCTGCTATGGCTTTATTTTCGACCTCTATTCCTTTGTTAGAGTTAAAGTACAAATTTACTTTAAAATCATACTATTCTTACTCAAATTTTAACTTCTTTTCAATATTCTGACGTTTCCGTAAATTTTTTGCTTTCGGTTACCTTCTTATAGTAATATAATTTTATATTTAATGTCCACTCAGAATGTTCTTATTTCCGAACATAAACTGCCTCCTATTTTATATTGTATTTTAGTTTTAATGTTCTTGTTTTGTTATGTGCTTTAGTAGCACGGTTATCATTAATTATTATTTTTGTCCTGTGCTACAACAGCACTGTCATTTTTAATTTTGATTGCTTGTAAGGAGCACTGTAGGACTAAAGAATATGATGGCTGAATAATAAATTATACATTATTATTTTTAATTGTTAAACTAACGTTTAAGACAAGATTTTTTATGCATAGCACAAAGGGTAACAATTATTATAAGCAATAATTATCAGCCTGAAACACTCATCCACATTGAAAAATCTTCCGAGAAAAAATACATGACGCCAACGGGACATGAACCCGTGCCCTTCTGATTGCCGGTCAGCTGCTCTCCCAATTGAGCTATGGCGGCTTATCTTATACCCGCCAAATGATTCAATATATACTAGTGTTTCATTAAACAATTAATTATTACGTCCCGTTGGCGTCATGTATTTTTTCTCGGAAGATTTTTCAATGTGGATGAGTGTTTCAGGCTGATAATTATAGCTTATAATAATTGTTACTAAATTATACATTTTAAGTTTATCATACCTAGTACGAATATGTACATATACAAATGTTATTTTATTATTATTATTTTTATTATGTTTTTGTAAACGCCTTTTTGGACTTTTGCATACACAGGAATAAATAACATTAATACAATACTTTTTTTAAACGTAATAAAACTGTTTCCGCGAAAATTAAAAATATTCTATGTTTTTCTTCCATTTTTGAAAGCTGTGCTGTGCTTTTACTTAGCGATGGCAGAGGATTAGTTTTAAGGGGGTAAAAAATAAAGTGAAAAGCTTTCCTTGAATGTTTGAAGGCAACACTACGTTTTGGGGTAGTTTAGGTGGGATGGTGGGTGGTGTAATTATTTGCCAGTCTACCCTTTTATATGAATATAGCGCTTCTATTAACCGGCGTTAATGTGGCTATGCTATCATCAATTGGAGTATGTTGTGAGTCTGAAAAGAGCGAGAAGGGGAAACAGGGAAAGGGTAGACGGGAAGTATCTGGCTAATCAGATCTAATCAACAGCATGGCATTTTAAGCAACGTTAAACGACCTTTACAAAAAGCTTTCTTTGAAGGCAACATGGTTCTAACAAAGCAGGGGACAGCTTTCCGTAATTTATAAATAGAAATGGCGGTGTATTGTTTTTGAAAATAAATTCGAGAAGACTTTTGCAATCATTAATAAACACGGAAATTAATAATTTTGCATCCCATTTGCGATCACTTTTTCCTTCGTGTTTTTATTTCATCGAGATTTATTAATCATAACGTCCTTTTCAATGATCTAAAAATATGTAATAAACAGATATGATTTTAGATTTCCATCATCAATCAGGGCAGATGTGTGACACACTGTAACGCTGTCCGAAACGTTGGCTAAAGGAGGAGGTAGCGCAACACGGCATAACACCCCAAAACAAATAACCAAAATGTAATAAACAGTTTTAAATTTAAATCGCTTCTTGGAACCAGCGGTTTTCGCATGGAACTGAGACCAGGCTAAGAGACACGAGCCAAATCGAACCAACAGCCAGTCTAAATGATAAACAAAGATGAAAACTTTATGCCAGCTTAGTTAATTTCCAAGTTGACAGAACTGAACATCGGTAGCAATTTATCTCCTCTGCGAAGAGAGCTCCTGTCCCGCTCTAAACAATATCTAAACCAATTTGTTTCCTGCGAAGCGACGGTTACTCTGTTTGCGAAACTTTCACCATAAGCAAACAGCACTGGCACTTTTAGCTCAAGAATTTATTCCGATCTGAATATTAAATCTGTGAAAATATCCTCCGTTCGATGTTCAACACCAATAAGTGTTTGGCAATGTCACCTTGGGGGGGGGGGGGAGTAGTATCCTCTCTCCATTCCCCGAAAAGTATAATCAAATTCATCCGTTTACCCGTGGATTTCTCCGCGGCTTTCCTCCGGGGAAGTGGAGGCCTTGTAGGGTTTAAATCCCATTTCACAGTTAACTGTCCATTCCGCTTTATTTCGAATTTCTTCGTCTTTTGTAAATTGCCATGGATAAAATCAATCCGATTTCAGAATTCTTAATATCTCTGCAAAATCTTCTTTTCCACCAAAAATATAAAATGGGTTTTTGAAGTAAAACTTCTTTACGCACGCTTGACTTGGGGAGTAAGCTGGCGAATGCGAGACGAAAGCGTTACGAAAAGCGATGCGAACGGTAGTTGAGAGGTAGATATAAGTTAGTGAAGATAGAAAGAGAGAGAGTTACGTTTCGTATATTACTGTAGGGGCAAGAGAGAGGTGCGAGCACTCATTTTCTCTCTCTCCTTCTCTCATAGCCAGTTACGTTTCGTATATCTAAGACACAGTGCAGGCCTATTGTCTGTATCACATTGTAGGAGCAAGAGAGAGCAGTGCGCGCGCACATTTTCTTTCTCTCTTCCTATCATCTACATGGAGCTATAGAAGTTTTATCAACAACTCTTGATAAAAAATATGAAACAGACAGACACGGCAGACACGGCAGACACAACGCCGTTGTTCCAATCCTACTGATCAACTGTTGGGCCCAAAGATATTGAAATATAAGTAGATGTGCTATCTGCTGTTTTTACTATGTGGGTCTGGGCTTCCGGGTATCGCCGATATTGTTTACCAATTAATAAATAAACTAAAAGAACAAATAATTAACGAATAAACCAAAGGAACGTTAAACTAAATGAACGAATTCTTTCCTTATTCAAAATATATTGTTAACCAATATTAATGCACATTTTCAAAAAATCAACGAAATGAACAAATTATTTTTGTATGAAAACTACGCTAATTAGCGCGTAGTCCGGCGACAGTTGCGCGGACACCATATCTCTTCTATATTTGAATATCTTTGGTTGAGCCGAAGTTTGGCTCAACACTCCTCAAATGCACAAATACGCTCTTCCCAACGCAACTTTCCGCCAACATGCTAATATAGCCTTTCTTAACAAATATAATTTATTTATTTCTATTTAAATTTATAAGGAAGACCTCAAAATGTAATATTTAATTATGGAAGACAATATTGGCGACTGGTCCTAGGCACAATTCATAGATGTGATCTTATCTTTTTCTGATTTTTCTGTTCTAATATTGTCTTCATTAGTTACATATAACTTAACGTCACTTGACAAATATAAATTATTAACAAATCACTTAATAATCGGATCTGATCGACTCAGATTGATCAAAAAGTTTGGAACAATGTCCACTAATCTTACCGAGACTTGCATCTACCAATTTACGGAAGATTTATTTAATTAATAAAATTTACTTGCGCACGATATACGTATCGTCGATAATATATTATTGTTTAAGACAATACATGTTCAATTGTGTTACGGATAACTCATTGATGCTCAATTAATAAATTTATCATTATAATTTTAATCATTGACGATCTCCGTGGACGAGGGGCAAGGCTCTTTACTAGCTATCCGGGGGACAAATACTTTTTATTTGACTCATTTGTATTTATTTCACAATTGCATATAATTAAGTTATTGTAGCATTTAAATAATAATAGCATATTTGCGGCACTTTCCAGAGTGGAAGATACTCTCAGTATCGCCCTGGTGTAAGACCACAATTCGGAATTAAAGAGTTGCTAGAAATGGCTTTGCCCGTGGTTGGCGACCAGATATGAACAGCCAGGCACGACCTCACCTTCTTCCTCCCCACCTACTTCCCCTCCCCAGAACCTTCAGCCTCACAATATATCAGAAAACATACCAATTGAAGCCAGAGCCTTGCTGGATCCTGATGGATGGGATCATGTGGGACTCTTGTGCAGTAGGTTACTACATACATAAACAAAACATCTTCTCAAGAATGACTACCTACAGTCACTTATGTTTTGTTAGATACATATATCACCGAAAGAGATTAATTATATTTTTTACAATCGTAACACCAAAGCATGATAGAAAACTACTTGCCCATGGCGTAATTCTCAAGAGATTTAAATCAGATTTGAAATCTGATGAAATCTCAAAGCTTAACTGATTGAAATCGAATTCTTGAAACTTCTCTAAACCGACAGAGGCTCTTTATTCTTACTCCCAAGGATGATTGGTTTTTAGACTTATTATTATGATTAAAGCGTATTACTGAGATAAACGTAAAAATAGATATTCCAATAATGTGACGCAAGAAATATAATATGTATAGGTAGGTACTCTGGTCTCCCAAAGCTATCCAGAAAAACTTTACTTTAAAGTATATAACAAATAGATACAATTAGATATAGATCAGAATACAATTTTGAATGTTCTCAAAAGTTGTCTTGACAGAAGCAAATTCCTGTGATATCTTGAACGAAACCATTCCTTTGTTAAGAATATTATGAACTAATTATACAATTTGGCTGTCATGAAACGGATATCCTTCCCAGTTGGACAGACAAAGTATCATTTTGTATTGTGTTGTAATATATACGCATATATAAATAAATAAATAAATAAAAAATTGCAAAAACTATACGGCCTTAGTAATAAATGTGGTGTAATTCTTTACGCAATTGATAAACAACCACTTATGTGAAAAATGATGACCGGCCAACTCAGAAAGAAACCAACTCAGAAGCACCTCAGAAAGGTCAATAAGAGTTATGATAAAAAAATATTTAAATAGGCTAAGTTAGGTTAGGGTTACCGGCTATTTTAAAATTATTTTTCATAGCTTTTAATGACCATTCTGAGGTGTTTCTGAGTTGGTTTCATTCTGAGTTGGCAAGGAACCGTGAAAAACGTTAATAATCTTAATCTGTCTAAACCGGTGGTCCGTGGACCACAGGTGGACCACGAGATCTAAAATGTGGTCCACGAAACATTTATTTATTTTGGCGTTAAAACTACAAATAAAAAAACGATGAAATCACACGCTATCAAGTTTGTGAGCTGCAATGAGGTGATTTGGCGTATATTCTCATTCCCCATTCATGAACGACATTCCATTGTTGTATATTTGGCGATGCATCTGGAGAATGATCAACGAGTTTAATTCATTACATCGATTATTGCCAAACGTGCTGAAACACCTCCAGCAACAACATTGACCTGTTTCTTTTCGATTTGCCAATGCGATCTGTTTGCCCGGACGTTGCTCTACTCTGAGATGCCACGCTATTACACTTTGTCGAACTCTTTGTCGAAGAGATTTCCACGTCGGAAGCACGGCGATGTGGTTACTGATCATCCGGTTGTGCTGATACTGATCCTCTTGGTCGCATTTACACAGTTCATGTAAAAAGTAACGAATGCTTCTACTTTCGGTTGTTGCTAGTGAATGTTCGTGGGCCGACATCGTTTGAATCACAAGTCAATGGTGTAATGTGCCCAACAATTCGCGTTGCATGTCAGCAGATCAATTTGCTTGAAAACGATACTCATTGGGACATGAGAATCACTGAAGCAATTATTTCTGCGTCTCCAGTCTGCTATCAATATTTTGACATGTTTCCCATCGAATCCACGTGAACTATGGAACAAATACAAAGATGACATGACAGAAGACATTTTACATCGAATTCGTGTCAGTTCAGGGAATCCTGATCTCGAGGTGGATGAGGATATACATAAACAAGCTTTGTTTTTGATCGAAGTCATGTGTTACCTCACGTGCGGCAGTTTGTTAGTCAAGTTAGGAATAACAACGCCAGATCGACGCTTCATGAATGCAATGAAACTTGCAATGAATGATGCTTTCAATCAAGAATTGGTACGTGAACGTGAATATGATCAAGATGCATTGAACCAATCAGTTTGAACGAATGTACCACTGTTGTACCCCCAACAGAAAGAAGTGCACAATACGTTAATGAAGGCAGTTGATGATGGAAATGGTGGCTTATTTTTCCTCAATGCGCCCGGTGGAACTGGGAAGATATCTAACGACAACAAAACGAAAAATGTTGGATATCACAAGGTGCTTCAATGAAGGGAATCGACCCAAGTACAACCCACCCAGTAAATACTTTTAACAGAAAGTAGTACAATAATGCCACGTGAATCATTTCCATTCGCTTTAATAAAGCAAATGACTTGCTGCCACGTGAATTACATTTCTTAATTCATTTTGAGTATTAATTTTAAATATAAAAAATTCAAAAATATAAAATTGGCAAGTACAGCCACAAAAGCTAAAATGTATAAAAATTTGACAGTTAAATATAGAATTGTGTGTTTGAATATATGTTCTAATTAGTATAAGCTTTCCCTGACGAAGGAACGTTTGTTCCGAAACCGGTCGGATTTGCACATTTTATAAGTGGTTTATACAAAGTTTCATTTTATTATAATGGATAACCACAAAGTAATAGCTACATTCAAAAATATTAATTTTAACTTTAAAAAAAATGAAATTAATTCAGCTAATAAGTTAACACAACAGTTATTGATTCTTAGGCGGTACGAAGTTCGCCGGGTCAGCTAGTAAAATATAAGAAGTACATATAGAGACACTACAAGTCAAAGCATGAAGAAACATTTAAATATTGCGTATCGACTGCCGAAAGTCATTTAGTTTTACACCAAAAAAATCAATGCTTTGACTTGCGTTGACAAGTCTCGACATTCTGGATAAGGGAGAATGGTATCCGTAATTAGTAGAATGTTGATTGAGGAACAGCAATTCATTATTTCGAAGCCTACGGGAAGGGATGTTAAACTGGATGAGTTGTAACAATGCAGGTGTATCAGTAATACTGTTGATAATTTTAAATTTGCAAATTAGATCAGAGTCCTTTCTACATTTTCTAAAGAAGACATGTTTAAAATGTGTTCAATTTCATCATATGAGTACAGGACCCAAGACCCAACCTTTCAAGACCCAACCTCCAAGCAATTTCTCTTAGGAAACGATGTTGTACGGATTCGATGTGACAAATGTGGACAGCGTAGAAAGGAGACCAAATGACACTAGACACTAGCATTTTCAAGGTGAGGGCGAACCAGCGAACAGTAAAGAGTTTTAAGTGTACTTATATGTTTGAAGTCATAGGTAATTCTATGAATAAAGTCGAGTAGTTTAAGTGATTTATTTACGATATTATTAATGTGATCACGGAAAGAAAGTTTGCAGTCTAGAGTGACCCCAAGGTCCTTGATAGATGTAGAAACCATCGCGGGCGTGCGCACAACAAATCACTAAAGTTTCATTGCAATCGGATTAAAGGACAAACAAAGAAATATTTATTTTTAAATATTAACATTATTTATTTTTAATTTATTTTGAACTTCCGAAGAGTAAATTTATTCCTTTAAGGCTTTAAGGCAACGATCCTGAGTCAAATATTTGTTTATAAATTCTTTGAGCTTGCTAGTTAGAATAATAATAAAGAAACGTTCTTTGAAAGAGGAAACTTGAGTTAGCAGTGTTTTGATAAGACGAAAATCCACTCAGTTTAATTCGTTGGGAGAATATGCACGAAATATCTGACCTAAATCTGGAATCGTTTTCTGCTAACTAGTTTGCGAAACTAATGTTGCCATTTTAGTTGAAGAAGTGAGTGAAGTCTTAAAACCAAATGAACAGTGCCGCTCGGTTTATAACTTTTCTATACTGCTCATTTATAAGTACACTAAAAGTTCTACAATCTTTGCATAATTTCTCCTTGTGACCGAAAAGTTACAAGAAAGCTTATGCACAGTTAAAATTAAGATAGTCCGTGTTGTTTTACCACTTTTATTTAATGCTTGATTATATCCCGTTAAAATGTAGCGCAGTCAAAGATACACAATACACATTATGGGCCTTACTTATAAATGTGTATTTTTAATTTTACACAGCTGATATACAACCATTAATTTAGAGTAAACGATGGTTTAATTGAGTCAAGCCAATATTAGCGAAACTCAATCGAAAATAATGGCGAAACACACAAAATACGCGTGTCTGTTTTCTCCAAAATACTACTTTTTTGCGACGGGAACTGCGTTTTATTTTCTTTATACGTGTGAGAGAGATGTATGATAATGATTGTATATTTCCTTTGGGGTAGTGCAGACATACGTTCACCCTTTGTCAACATCTCTGAAACCGTATTGGGTTAATACATTTTTGGTTATCTATTTAATCAACAATTTGTTTTTTATTACTTTTTCGTATATTTTTGCAATATTGGATAATAAGGATATTGGGCGGTAATTGTTTACTTCTTTTGAATCTCCGGATTTATATACTGGGATTATAATGGCTTTTTTATAGTTTGACGGGAATATTCCACATTTAGTGTTTACATTAAATATATGCGTAATCGGTTTGGTTAGGAAATTGCAGTATTTTTTCAAAATTTCTGTAGTTATACCGTAAATTGTTTTATAAATATATCAAACATTACACTGAATCGTACAGTGCAAATACAGCAAAACACTGCAAAGGGAAGACATTCGACATTTGTTTGTTTATCAACATTTTTGGCAAATGATTCAACTGTGTACCATTTTGAGGCATTTCAAAACAGCTTTTAGCAAGTTAGAAATAATTAAAATAGTAATTCAAACCTTGCTTTTCTCTCATCTAAATAATACTTAAGATGTTTGTTATGAGTTTTACTTTAGCTAAATAATATAAGTAGGAGTAATCTTTAATAAAGTATGAAACCATTAAAAATCAACGATGGGAATGCACAGAAAATTTTACAACACACCCGATGTGAAAAGTTTCAATATGTCTGCAAAGTTTCGAATCGTTAAACAACAAAGTTACAGAGAAATAAAATAAAAGCTGCAATCCTATGTTCAGATCGGTAGTTCTTAGTAAATAGGTGATATGAAAAATTTCTGGAAACATTTTACTAAGAAGAGAAATGACATTTGAGAAAAGACTGACGAAGAGAAATATATATTAACCAAGCATTATGCAGATTGGAAAAGGGGGGCTTATTGTATGCAATCCTAGAAACACGAATGCACGAATAGGGACACCTACAGAAAAATGAAGAAAACACGGTGAGCATTCTTCCGCCCTCCCTTTCAACGTTTTCAGGTACGACTCAAGATACAAGAGGTCAAATGTTCCCGAGTTGTATTCTGCCATTATTTAAGATGTGTTTGAATAAGCTATGCGCCATTCGTAAGGTTTACGTTTCTGGAGACTGGGATATGTGTATTATTTCGCAAATATATATTCAAATATATAATATAATATATTTTCCGGAGACACATCACGCTAATTCTGATATAATATTTATCTTAGCTCCACATCGTTAGTTTGTGTTTCTTCCACTTTGCGCGTGTTTTGCAATCTTCACCTGCGTTCATTTTTCAATTCTATAGCGCTTTGGGTTGTCTAGAAACAGGTTGTGTGTTGTACAGTAAGCTGTACGTTGTAAGAAATATTATATAGCGCGTATAAAATAACTTGGATGAGACAAAATAAATTCGATGAGATATTTCAAGTATAACAAACAAACCAATTTTTCGACTGTACAAACAACATAACTTTTTTGTGGCTGATAAATATCAGTTCAGAGCAGTGGTTCCCCACCTTTTTTGACCACGGACCACCATTACATTTATTTGTTCTCACAGGGACCACAAGGTACAATAATGATAAATTTAATCGCGTAATTAAATGCGTCCTTGCAATTATTATCATTTCACAATTCAATGTGCTCTTCTTGGACTTCTTCAGCTACCTCTCTCCATCTTTAATAACAAACGGGTTACGAATCAGCTCTTGGATACCTGTCGTTTCCTTTTTTGTAGTAAATAAATAAATGTTTAAATAAGTAGAATTTTATTTTATTTTATTTTAAATACATAACCGGCTATACTGCCTTTTATAAATAAACATATAATAGAGTACAAAAGTAAGAAAAATAATATCATTACATAATAGTAGTTTTAAACTTTAAAATAACATACAATTATTTTGTGCATCACAACAAAAAATAACGAAAAAGAACAATGAGAAATATCATCATTTCATTTCAACATGTCCATATTGCGTATATAAAGTTACATTATGGAAAAATAATTTTTGAGTGCATGTTTTTATTGCGCTAATTTTAAGAAATAAATGTCGCCGATGTTAACATATTCATTTCCCAAAATGTGTAATCGACTGATTGGTGAGTAATAATGTGATAATGTATGTGTGTTATTATAGTAAAACGGTAGAGTCAGTCTATTGTTAGCGCGACCAGGGCAATGAAATCGTATTAGTTCTATTAAATCAGGGGTATCCAGGACCGAGTGAATTATTTTATATAATATTAATAGATTTTAACACATTACAATATTTCTAGATACATTATTCAAATAATAAAATTGTTTCATAGTGAATTGTTTCGTACTTATGATTTAATATAACATTAAAAATAATACTCTAATAAATAACTACTCTTCCAGCCACAAAAACTAATGCTTCCATGGAAGAGTGGTATTAAGATATTTGAACATGTACTAAAATTATTATGTCATATAAATGTACATTATTTGTATATTTTATGTTACCCACAAATAAATAATAAAAAATTTCATTGTAAAATGAATAAAACAAGAATTTTTGGAAAAATGTTTAAAAAGATCTGTAAGCAAAAAGGTATAGAATTTCACATCAACCCAAATACATTTGGAGATCACCAGACATGATGTTTCAAAGGAACTCATTCCCAGATGGATATTTTATTATATCACGTAATTCGCATCAGCTAGTAAAAACAGATTGACCACTGTTAGGTTAAGAAAGCCTTCTCACATCAAGTAACTTGCTATCCACCGTTCTTATTAAGTGCAATTTAAAGAAAGTAATATCGTAGAAGTGAGGTTATATATTTTGTTAACAGACTTCTGCCTTTTTGATAATATGTAATATTTTAAAGAAGAAGATAATAATAATAATCTAAACGAAAAGATGAAAGAGAACAAGACACAGAAAAAGACAATGGTCGCAACTGGGACTCGAACCCAGAACCTCTAGTCTATCCGGGACATGCGTTTACCAATTCCGCCATCCGCCCTACTGTCAAACCGTCATAATAGCCAATCTCATGTATCAATTTTTTTTAGAATTAACAATACTATCTTCAAATAATTTATTTTCCATATCATAGGAATTGTTAAACGCACGTCCCGGATAGACGAGAGGTTCTGGGTTCGAGTCCCAGGTGCGACCATTATCTTTTTCTGTTTTCTATGTCTTGTTCTCTTTATATTTTTGCTTAGATTATTATTATTATCTTCTTCTTCAATAGCTTTTCTTTTGTTCTAGGTACACTGAGAAATATATTAAACATCGAATCGGTAATGGCCGCATACTATGGTTATGTATATTCAATAATAAAATACGGAATTATCTTTTGGGGAAACTCAGTAAACGCCAAAGATGTTTTTATCATCCAAAAAAGATGTATAAGAAAAATGACAAACTCTGCTAATCGGGATTCATGTAGACCTTTATTTAAAAATTTGAAAATTCTTACAGTCACCGACATATATATAATGGAGTTATGCATGTTAGTGCGATCATCTCCAGAAAAGTTTCCACAAAAAAACTCTACACATAAACACGCTACAAGGTTTACAGAAAATTTGTTAATACCAAAAGCAAACAAAACAATTTTCCAAAAAGGACCCTTTTACATGGCCATTAAAGTATACAACAACCTTCCACATGATATTAAACAAATACAAGATACACTCAGATTTAAGTCATCACTAAAAACATTCCTTCTGAACAGGTCTCATTACACATTAAATGAATACCTCACATAAGTACAACTGTTTTTATATTTATATTTATATAATAAATTAAAACAAATTCACTTTGTATTACACCACTTTTATATTTATATTTCATTTGTGTTCATATCTGCATAACATGTTAGGTTAACTGGAAGAATTAGGATATATGTACCTATAAGTTATACCTTTTGTACTAAATGTAAATTTTGTACAATAAATGATTTTGATTTTGATACATTACATTGATGGGAATAACCTTCAAAAGTTATAAAAAGAGAGTTTTTCTTGTAAAAATTGAGTATATAATATTGGCAAACAGGACGTGGGATGTACTCGACTTACTTTAACACGTAATCTCTGCATTATTTGGATTAAAAATTGTTTTTACTTTAATTTGGGTCTCCGATGACTTTTTATCATTTGATTATTAAAAAAAAAATCTTCTGCATATCGTCATTGCTTATAAAGCAGAAAATCGTTCACAGAAAACATTCTAATGGTGCTTGAAATGACTTTATAGGCTTTAAGTGGCTTTGATGACTAGATCTGAACTGCCAGGTTCAGCTCCAGCTTCCACTTCCCCATTTGAATTTCAAGCAAGATAAAAATCAGACAGTACTATTCACACGCGACAGAAGTGAAACCTTCAGAAAACTAAAGTAGATGAGAGTGGGGAGGCTACAAAGCACCGCACAAAGAGGAGACCGATAGGTTACGAAGCATCGCACAAAGAGGAGACCGTGTACCATCTCATTCTCTGGCAGGCTAAATCATAAAATTGTATATTTTTGTCTCTTTGTAGTGTCGCTCGCTTCAGTTTTATAGAGTTTCAAATAACAACGGCGCTAAAGAAGTTTTCACTTCAAAAGCACGTACAATAAAGCTTCTAATCATATTTTTTATTCCATTGGCTATTTAACCCCAAAATGTTGAAATTAGGCTATTTTTCGGGTCGGTTGAGGCGTTAGCCCTTGATAAAAGCAGTCGAGTGCGTAACGAGCCTCCCTTGTTCCGGCGACAAATCAAATGCTCCGTTCCAGTGAAATATGCACGCGCCTGATAAAGTCCGTAGGTACATTTTATCCGCTAAATCCCGCCCATCATTCCGCCTCGCGCAGAGACAATGCATCACGGAGTAATCTTGTCAGAGACACCATTGAACACAAGATCTCTAGAAGTGAGATCAGTGTTGGTGTAAAAAAACAACTTAAATTTTTTTTAAATCAGTGTGTGCGATTCACACGCGATAGAAGTGAAACCTCAGGAAAACTAAAGTAGACAAGAGTGTAGAATTTCAGTCCACCTTTTCCTATACGTTTGGTCATCTTAATAGTATTTGTGTTCTAAATACGTTTTCATTGCAAAAATGCAGCGTCATTTAGTGATTTAACCACCCCAAGAGTGAAATCAAATGAAAAACCGGGCGACGGGCTAAGTTCAAAGTTCTTGGTATGCGGTACTTGAGGTTTACATGAAAACTAAACGTCGAAAACCACATTAATTTAACCTTTTATCATACTGAAATACCGACCTTAAGAGAATTAAAACTTCAACGTACTTAAACAACCACTTCACCAAGCCTATGCGTTATAACAACTCAATAGATGAAATTACTGAAATATCAAATCTTTCATAATTACAAATAGTACCTAATTGCATTTTTTTTACATCAAAACTTTTGAAAAACAAATAACCACATCGTGTAATTTCGGGATATTTAATTAGTTTTACTATAAATGCTATTGTGCGTGAAAAGTTAAAATTGATAAAATGCATTGACTTCGAAATCGGAAGTCGTGAACTGAATTAATTTCCTCTTCCAAGATTTGCATTAATTATATCATTCACGAAAATGAAGACAATATTAGCCCCTCAACAAATTATCTATTAGAAACTCAAAAGAAAAATCTAGAAACAGAAAAATCTGAAAAATATATTGGCACATCTGGGACTCGAACACAGGACCTTCGGCTTTCCTGGCCGCGACTCTACCACCTGAGCTAATGTGTCCCTATACGATTGGGTCATTTTTAACTATATCCCTTTCAGACCCTGTACTCACTTTTGTGAGGGTAAGTTCCTCATTTAATTTCTGACGGTGCAATGCTTCTATGGGTTTGTGACCGGTCTCAATCGTTTGTGAGCATGGCTAGGATACTTCGACTAAGAACTACCAACATTATCTGCCTTTTCTTAACGCATTTCTTATTGACTGCTATCTTGATACATCTAAAAATGACCGAAAGGATAGAGACACATTAGCTAAGGTGGTAGAATCGCGGCCCGGAAAGCCAAAGGTCCTGGGTTGAGTCCCAGATGTGAGAATATCTTTTCTGATTTTTAAAAACACCATCGAAAAAAATACAATAGTTGAATATTGGATACACGGACACGCCCATAGCACAATTCTATCAGTTGAACTCTTCAGCTGACTTGTGGAGCTGCTATCAGCCCCGGCCCGTGTAACCTCCGGTTCGTCAATAGGGATTACGTCCCTTCCGCTCCCCTTCTCCAACCCACCGCCCAACTGCCTTGGAAAAAACCCTTCTGGCACATCCGAGCTTCTTCTGACCAATTTACGGGTGCAGACATCCTGGGTGATTTCCACACCGATCGGAGGAACAAATATAGTATGTTATACATCAAATGTGCATTTTTATAATTACCGCGTCATCTCACGGTTACGGTACCGTGACGTGAAAAAGGCTACAGTTCCAACACAATAATGCTACAGCTCCTTCAAAATATGAGATAAAGAACGTACATAGGTCTGTTTTCTCCAAAGGAAAAAGCCTTAATTTTCTTGCATCTCTCTCACACACCGCACCGTGACATCTCCGTAGACGATTTTGAGAGAATCTATCTATCTATATATTCGTATATACGACTCTATAAATACATATGTATAAATAAAAACGAATCCCCGAAATGTATGTACGCGCATAGCTTCCGAACGACTGCACCAAATTGGATAATTCTTTTTTTTCATTATTGTCAGGACAAGGTTTTCATAAAACTACTGGCGAGCTCTGTCATTATGAAATTGAAGGTGGAGGAGGCGGAGTGAAGGGGACGCGAGAGAGGAAGGTAAGCCGGAAATTGGGTACGGGACGATTGGGAAAGGAAACGCAGGTAAAAACATTTTTTTATAAAATGGCATAGCAACGCATGACGGGAACCAGCTAGTTGAATGTATTTATAAGGAAATATTGAAAGTGTGAGAGAATTCCGAAAATTGAAAAACGTCAAATGGCAATGCGCTGATGGATTTTGTTTTTGTTCTTAAACACATAATGCTGCAGTTCTTTCTTACGCACTAAATAACATGGATACAAAGATGGATATATGTAACTATGTTGTGATTATTTCGTGTGTTCCTTTGCTGAAATACATTGGAATATGATCGGCATCCCTTTTCGTCACATATCTTGTTTTTCCTACAATTCTAGCATTCACCATTTCGAATTATTTCAATGCATCTGAAACTGAAATTCGTAAGAAGTTTTGTATGCAACACCCTTTTGAATAAGATTGAGTCATGCAAGGGGCTGTTTATTATGAGTTTAAGTTCAACAGTGCCTTTGTACCTTTGGATGTTCCAGTCGTAAAGACGGTTGAAATCATAAATTTCTATCATTATCAATCGTTTGCTGTCATCCATCCAAACCCTGGCTTCTGCGTAGATTTAAAATGTGATAGCAATGGTACTACATTTGTCTCTTGTGGAATCCTACAATTTACATAATATTATAATGTGACATATTGACTACGAGTCTAGTGCAGTGAAACAGCATTGCGGTTCCGCCGATATTATTATTATTTGGTTTGGTGGGCGGACTGTTGGCTTACCGTGAATAATAAATTATTTGATGTGTTGTTAATGTATTATTTGTGTATGTAGTGAGTTTGTACGGTTGAAGATAAATTAATACACAACATCTTTTCACATGTGTTCATATAAAGGGCTATACTAAGAAACTATTAATGAATGTTTAATGGTTGTTTGTCAGTTGCGGAAAAAAACACGTTTATTAGTAAGGGTTAAATACGTACATTTGTAATGTATCCATATTATTTTGGGAGAAGGATTTTTTTAAATAATTTAATGTAATCACCTAAATTTCAACATAACATCAGATTTTTTTAAATAATGTTATGTAAAACATTGAACTGCGCAGTGATTAGCGGATTGCTAATTGCTGCGCAGAAAGCGCCCGGAAAGCGAAAGGTCCTGGGTTCGAGTCCCGCAGGTGCAAATATCTTTTTCTGATTTTTCTGTTTCCAGATTTTCGATTGAGTTTCGCTGATATTGTCTTCATTATTTAAATATTATAATATGGGGTTTTACTCATAAAGCTTAAAAAATTAAAAAAAAAAAACTTATTTATGTTTTTGAATGACAGGTGGCGCTACTTCCTAGATCCCATCTCCACACACTTACAATACATTCGTTATTTTTTATTTAACAGCCAAAATATTCACTAGAATTAATTTATATGGCAGAACAACGTTTTCCGCGTCAACTAGTTTAGTATATAAATTCACCTTTCCTTTCTCCATAATTTCGAAATGATCACCTAGAACGTCCTTGAAAGGTAAAAGAAAAAAGCATCTGAAAAAACCACTCAAGCGACAAGTTACATTATTAAAAAAAAAAAACAAGAGCGATAAAGATTTTTGATTTAAGATTTGGCCGCACTCATTCCAAAATCATACTTCTAAATAGTAATGAATACCTAAACATAATATAGGCAGTTTACAGTGATTTAAAGTCAATGAATCCAAACTGTATTTCACAATTTATCCCATATTTTATAAAAAAAATATTCATTCATTTTAATCCATAAAAATCACTTAATTATCTACAGCTACCCTAATTTGGTTAGCTATCGCTTGATAACAGAGTGCATGGAATTTAATTAGATTTATTCAATAATATTATTACATAAACATTTCACTTTACCCGTTTTTCGCAAATGTCCATTAGCGAAAGTGCGCTTTTATAGCGTCGGAAAAGTACATTGCGAAACATATACACGTACCTACATATATACGGGTGTATTTGAAATAAACATATCATAATATGTTGAGGGTGAACACAAGTGAACTTTGTGAATCCTGCCACCCTGTTAGCCTAGACGCAGCTCGCTATAGCTATCCGCCCGAGCTATTGCTAGTCCTAGATGGCGGTCGTCCTAGCTGTACTCATTATTAGCTGTTGGCTGGTGGCACCGCCGCGCCGCCACCGGGATAGTAACCCCATAACGCAAGTGAGACAAGCAGGTCGATGCCGGGTACCCGCCCGCTCACAGCTCACCGCTCTGCGCTCCCATCGCCAACTTTGCCCGCGTTGCCAGCGCTGCCCGAACCCGCTGCCAGAATTTAAATAAAGCGCCGCGTTGGAGCGCATTGTACGTGTCTATAAAATAAAACATTTAAATATTCCCGCCTGTGCCCCTTCAATTCAGTTTTATATTTCCGTTCTCATATACATTTTATAGTAGATATACTATCCGAAAACTCCCGGCTATGCCCGAATTTCACACTATATTTTCGAATACGTTTTTTTCTTAACATATTTAGCGGTTCCATGACGGTTGATTCGCTGACAATTGACCTTAGTCGGTTTAGAGAAAATACGGTATACCTAACTACTCGTACACAAAATATGACCAAGTAACTACGAAGGGATGTGCAGAGAGGATGTACCGCCAATAACAAAGTATAAAACATATTTTTATTCAAATGCATCAAGGGAAAATCTGATTCTCTTAGTACTGCGTATACCAGCGTATAAGTACAAAAAAATCTACACTGTAAATAAATTCGTTTGATACTGATGGTATTTTAGAAGTCGATTTTATCTTTTAAATTGGTAGAATAATATTAATCACAAAAAATTATATTTTCATAATAATTATAATTTCGGTGAGCCAACTGTCATGGGATCAAGCGTCGGGTCACCATTTTGTACACGTATGGTAATATGGTAAGATGTAAAGAATTCAAAATATTCTTACTTTTTGGATCACAGAAGCCAAAAAAAAAACGATCAAATAATAGTTAGAAGTGTTTTATTAATACCTTGAAGAATGTGTCTATAGGTAATTATACGTAAATCTCGTGTCACTGGTCGCACTCCTCCGAAACGACTGGACCAATTTTTATGAATTTATTAATCTATATTTGGTAGGTAGATAGGTTGTAAAGTATATTTCATACCGCTAAGTGATTAGGGTGTCCCTATCCAGAGAAAAAAAAAAAACAATTTTTTTGACAATTTTTTTTATTTTTTTTTTGTTTTGCATCAAAAAATACCTATAACCCCTATTTTTCACCCTCCTAACCCTACCCTCCCGTTTTTAAACGTGATTTTAGAATTTTTGTGTGAACAAATTTAACCGTCATTCGTATTTCAAACAGAACAAAATTATTTATTTTGTTGAATGACAGATGGCGCTACTTCCACCTCATCGAACTTTCATCCACACGTGCGCAAGTCATTAACGAGAAGCATCGGGTCATTTTGAAGTTTCATTCGGCATTTTTTTATTTATCACAACGCAGTATCCCCACACACTTACAATTCATTTATTATTTTTTATTTAACAACCAAAATATTCACTGTAAATAATTTATATGGCAGAACAACGTTTGCCGGGTCAGCTAGTTTTTGTATATTTGGATAGATGATAAATCAAAAACGCTATTTGTTCTTCAAACCATTCGTCCAACTTCTCTTTATAATGAATTATCCAATTGCTGAAAACCTTATCAAGAAGAATCGCCTCGTGTCACTACCAAGCGGAAGATCTCAGCCCACAATTGAGTTTTTTTTCTCGCCTTTCTCGCATTTTTCTCGCCTTTTTCTCGCCTTTTCCTCGTCATTTCCTCGGTTACCTCCCAGCTCTTACTCGCCTTTCATTTCTGCTAGGTTCTCTCGGCGGCTATTTGTATAGACACTCAATCAATATTGTATCGGGCAGTATTATCTCGTGTCTACAAACAATAGAAAAGTATTGCCTCGATCGCACGTCTTCGGTCGTCTTGGCAACAATTTATTATATTATTTAACAGTGGATCTTTTTGATTCTGGGAAGGAATAGTTATTATAAATAAAAGAGATCTTCTCGCGGAGATTCTTAACACGTACAATGTACATTAAATTTAAAAACCCTCCAAAGTAAAGCATTATTCTCAAGTGACTTTGAGTCGGGAGGTTAGAGGTTCGATTTACATGAAATTCAATGATCGCAACAAAAATCAAAGCTTTCTATGTATTTTGTACATTTGAATTTAATTTATTTTACGTGAAAACCGCCCCAAATGTGTGCGTCTTAACTGTGTGTGTGTCCCAACTGCTCCCGTCATGAGACTGTAGTATCCCCAATTAGACCATGTTGTGAGGCTGAAGATAGTGGTGAAGGGTGGGAGACGGGGACGAGGAAGATTAGGAAGTACCTGAATATTCAGATCTGGTAACTAAACGTGGCTATTGCAAGCGAAGTTTCAATTGAATTCAACTGAATTGTGTTCTTATACTAAGAATATCTTCAATTTGGAAGTTGCCGCAAGTATACCATATTATTTAAAATTAATAAATTGTGAAATAACACAAATTGATCAAAATGCGCATGCCGGGCTTTGGTCCGCGATCTTCGGTTTGAATATTATGCTTTAACGTCACCAAAATGTCTTGTCTCAACATATTTTCGAATGAACGAAGGAAGTAGTGTAAGAAGAATATACGACGCGAATGTGAATGGTAGAAGAAGTCGGGGACGCCCGAGGAAGACATGGCACGATCAAGTGAATCAGATACTTGAGTCGGGTCATGTCAAAAGTCAGAATAATAGAAGAGAATGTATGAGACGATGTATGAATGTGAGTGAGGCAAAGAGTGTGTGCCAAGACCGAGTTGTTTGGCGGTCCGTCCTCTCTGCCTACCCCTTCGGGGAAACGGCGTGATGGTTAGTTAGTTAGTTAGTTACAAATTAAAAATCTTTTGCTTAACGTATTTTCTGCATAATTTTCGGTCGAAAATGAACAAATTATCATGGATAGTCGTTGTTTTACTATAAGCCAATACCCCTGATAAAATATATTAATTGAAAACAAAGAAGCCAAACTTTTAAATGGATAAATTATCACTCATTATTTGTATTACACACTTTATCATTAACAGACTCGATTGAAATTAAATCTAGATATTGACATTAAATCTAGATTGCTACTAAAATTAAAGTGCTCAGTGCTTTTAACGCGACCATGGAAGTAAAAAGCTACGAAAATTTAAAATAGTGTTTCAATTTAAAATTGTTTTAAATTACTTCTTGGGCGTCTCTGCGTAGTACGATGCTAATGGTGGATTAGCATTGACTCAGTTAATTACTTATTCTAGGATTCTTCCTTTCAGTATATTGCAGTAAGTTTTCAGCTGGAAATAAATGCTTATCGTACTATAGTATTAAGTTTTCAGCTAGAAATAGATGCTTATCGTGTTTACAGCTGGAACTAGAAGCTTATCGCATTACAGAAATAAATATTGCGCTGAAAACGGACATTTATCGTATTATTTATTAGGTTTTCATGTGTCTAGGCTTGTCGGTGGATGCATTTTCCAACGTATTGATTCCTACCAACTCCTCATACCTTTGTTATTCCCTGACCTTCCCTTCGTTTCCACAAAAAAACCCTCCATACAACATCCCTAAAGATGACAAATGCCTTGAGGGATATTTTTTTCTAAGGTCCCTCTGTATGGAGCAGAATTGCTTTGATTAAAAACTTCATTAGAATTTTTTTCGTAGATTTCTCAGATAAATTATCAGCCCCGAAGTTTCGCGGTATGAGCGGTGTATAATGATTGCTTCTAAGAGATGTCCATTAATGTAGCAGTAGACCGTTCTTACAATGTGTACAAGATAAACAGCTATCTATTAATAGTGTCAACTTCCTCCACACGGTGCGCCCAGCTTCTGAGAGGCTAACTTAACTCTGACTTCGGTAGAGCCCCGTACCAAAGTATGTCAATGAAAGGCTTGGTGGGAAGATTGCTTTGGTTGAGTGAGGCAAGATTTTCATTTCGATCTCTGTTGGTTTCAATCAGGCGCGAATGGGTTTTCAAATTTAATTTCTAAAGTTTTGATGAAAAATTATTTTGTTTTCAAATCACTTTATTATACAATTTTACAAATAGTCAACTAGTTTCGGTTACAACTAACCTTCTTCAGGACCGTAATAATATAAATTAACTTACAATCAGACATTTACATGTATATACAAATATACAGTGCTTAGGGAAGTACTTCCTAACCACTGAACGAGAAGAGCCGACCCCAACAGCCTACCTAGGCAATGAGTTGGGACAGCGCAAGGAAGAAGAAATGTTTAGGGAAGTACTTACTTACTTTAACCAGTGATTCCTGACATTATTTGGAGTGAAAAATTTTGTTCTCCGGTGATATTACTGTTGCTTTTTTTTCAACTAAAAACATAAAAGAATTAGTAAATTTTTGTAATTTGAGGCTTGGTGAGAGGTTTGGCTAAAGATATGGGTTGGGTGGTTCCTTGGCTGAATGACCAGGACGACGTGGAGAAGATTTTTTTTTAAGAAATTTTTTTATAAAAAAACCAAAAAAGACATCAAAAAAGTCACCAGCGACTAAAATTTCATTACATTTTTAATCCAAACAATGTCAGCAATCACTTGTTAAATACGTTCCTATTCTTCCCTACACCCTATATATAGAGTTAAGAGAGAGAGATGAAATATTAGATGGGGACAGAACATAAGAGCGTTAAGGGTAGAGGGGTGGGAGAAGGGGTTACGTGGGAAGAAGGGGAACAACTTTAAAATTGGCCCTTTGGATAATTCCTTTTATTTATTTAAAATAAAACCATTATCATGTTTGTTTGCCTTGATAATTTCTAACACCTCAAGTTATTAAGCCGCAAGCTTAATCCATTTTTATGTAGGACTTGTACTCGTGCATTCTTATCAAATGTATGTTCTGTATTAATTAGATATTCGGCAAATTCAGAAAACCTATACTTGTTAAGCACATTATGAGTTTCTTTTTCTGGGTGTTTTACCTCTATAGATAGCTGGGCAATCACTAAAAACATGTTTTTGTAAATGCTCGATTGATGTAATACTTCTTCTTTATCTTTACAATTAGTCAAAAGTTTACAAGTTTTTATTGGTACAGAAAACTGGCCTGATTTCTGAGGGGAGTTCTGATGTACGTAAAGAAGAAAATTTGCTTTTATAAAAAATTACTACTCTTAATATCCATCTACCTACCCCTAATATATATTTTTTCTCTTTCTCTCTCTCTCTCTCTCTTCTATTAATAATTTTAACTTAAGTTAATTTATATTATTACGGCCCTCAAAAAGGTTAGTCTTAACTGAAACTAATTGACTATTTGTAAAATTGTATTGTTCAAATTAGTGCTGTGAAGAAATATTGCTTGACGCTCGTAATGACGCGGCAAACAACCCACCGAGAAAGCCATCGGGATTTACTGATCACAGCTTGATAAATTGATGTTTTGGGCAGGCGTGTTTACAGCCACGTACATATCACCATGGACAACTTTGATGAAAATTGCAGGCGCTTCTTAAATGACATCAACAGTCTAGAACTGCGGGTTATATCCTTTCAATGCTCAGAGCTGGTCATCGGACGCATTGTGATCAGCGGGCCTTTGTGGGTGGACTGGAATCTCGGCTGCTTCACGGTGTCATGGGCTTGCGAAGCGGCAGCTCTGGGGCTCTTCTCCAGCTATTTGGAGCTCTTGTCGCTGAGGTTGGAAGAGGTGCGCCATATTAACTATAGCAAGCTATGAATGATTTGGGTGGATTCTACTAAAATAACTGAATTATCTCTCTCTCTCTACATTTTTTTGAGTTTACAAAGGTATTTATGTAGATTATGTTTTTGCTTGTCAATAATAACAAGTATATTTTGTTTAATGTGAGTTCTTTTATTTACATCAGATAGTTGCTTTCTTTTTATCCCACGCAGGACCCTGAAATGATGATGAGAGCTCATGCATACGGAATTTCTTTGCTAACATAGCAAAGGTACGTGACATTTTTGGCGCCCAACGTGTCATTTTTGGCGTCCAACGTGTCAACGTACATCGTTTAGCCCACAAACATTTAAATCTATTTATTTTAGTCTTCATTAATTATTATGATTACGACTATTTCAATGCTCCAAACTAAAAATATTTCACACAGTGTATAAGTTATAGTATATAACAGATCCTTTATTTTCTTACTGAAATATAATACAATTAAAATTACACAGAAATATAACAACTATATTCATTTAGACCAAATTCTAAGATAAACTTCGCGTCACCTACGTTTTAATGAGAAATGTGTTTTCTTCGAGATTTAATAAATAGTTTTTGGATTATTCAGTTTGTAAAGGCACACGTAACAAACCTATATAAAAGAAGCAGAAAATGTTAACAATATAATTTATTATTTTAGAATTTAAAATGTTACCACAAAATAATTTTGCACTATTAGAAGAAGTGAATATAATTTATTACACCAGACGAGAAAAGAAGGGAAAATGAATAGGAAAATTATTTATCCAACAAAAATAAATTGTTTTTGGTACTGAAGTAACCCCCTTCAATTAGTTTATGATAACAACCAAGTATTTTTTTTATTAATTTGATAAAATATTATGTTTATTGCAGGATTTATCTATGTAGTGTACCTTAATTTATTTAACATTCTATGAGAATGAATTTTAACAGAATTTAGGAACTGTGTTGCAATAAAGAGGTGTGGCTTTATTTGTATTTTGGTGAGAATTATTGGGTTACATATTCGTATATTTAAATATCATTTTGTCAGTGTAAAATTATAAAAAATTATATTCATGAAATATTGATTTTTTAATATATTTTTTTTAAATTCTGTCTAGGATTTTGTCCGTGAGATAATGAGATAGTATCTATATTCGTTGTCCTCTTTGTGCTTCGTAGCCTCCCCATTCTTGTCTACTTAAGTTTTCTGAAGGGTTCACTTCTACCGCATGTGAATTGTTTTTTTTTATTATTATATTTAAACTTTTGGAAGTAACTCTACACTGGAAAACTTCAACAAACTTCACCCTTAGTTTTTCTTGGTATTCTGCAAACTTATCATTGTTCCCGTAAACTACTGGTGTATTATATTCATAGGCCTCATTGGTTTCTTCGGTCTCCCTGTGAAAAATAATAATATCAGGCAGCCTTTTCAGATCTGTCAGCCGGTTATAAACCCAACGAATTTTCTGCTAATTCGGATTTCGTTGTGAATGGTTGTGGGCGTCCTATCGATACCTCCCACGCAAGGATAATGATGACTGACATAACGACAATCTCATTATCCAATACATTGTTTAATTACGCTGTCTAATTTCATCAATTTCGTCACTGCAAATTGGTTAGGAAACCGCGAATTTATTTTTAAACAGTACACAACTTTTCTCCTATAAGCTGTTGATTTTTAAAAAAAAAATTACAGTATATATTTTAAAACTTTATTTCACTGTTTTGAATATCCACCCTTGTTCATCTATAATCTATATCCATCGTGTGTTTATGTAGTATTTGATACCATTATTTTCCAGTATTTGGTAACTATTTGGAGAATATTTAATATTATGACTTTTATATGTTGTCTACAGCTACTAGTTGATACATTCGAAGTTATATAAATTCGAACCTGCATTTTTTTATATAACACATAGCCAATGGTTTGTAAGAATTTTTGAAGTAAAACTTCTTTACGCACGCTTGACTTGGGGAGTAAGCGGTGAACGCGTGACGAGAAAAGTGAGGTGAACGAAAGTTGAGAGGGTATATTTACACCTATAAGTTAGTGAAGATAGAAAGAGAGAGTTACGTTTCTTATATTACTGTACAACAAATATTTTAAAATATATCTTTTAATTGGCCACATTTTGGCCAGCGAACACTCAAGTGTGTTTGTAAATTGGCCAAAATGTGGCCAAAAACGC
This sequence comes from Limnephilus rhombicus, assembly GCA_929108145.2. Taxonomy (NCBI): domain Eukaryota; kingdom Metazoa; phylum Arthropoda; class Insecta; order Trichoptera; family Limnephilidae; genus Limnephilus; species Limnephilus rhombicus. The sequence continues at coordinate 58,905,735 of OV815275.1, read as the reverse complement.
TTCAATGGCTAAAGCTCCGTTTATAATGTGCATGTAGGTACCACTGTTGTTCCATTGAGTATTCTCATTGAGCCTCGTATATTTTCCTTACACTCCTATCTGAGGGACCCTTTCTTAATCTTACTCATTACGCTCACGTCAGCGTGATATTCCTTCCGGATCTCCACATTTCTCACATGATTGTACATGGTTTTACCGCACATCCGCCTCAGGGATGTCATTTCGACATCATTCAGTCTACTTTCAACCTTCCTCTGCCAGTTTCATGCCCCACTGCCATACATCAAGGTAGGTACCAGCACTCCATTATGGACGACTAGCTTCGCTACTTTAGACAGTTTTTTGTTGGCGCCAAAGGCGTTCAGTCCCAGCTTTCTATCAAATTGTAATATGCTGACAAGCTTAGCAACATGTTAGTTGACCTCTTCTGTTGCTCACAATTTGTTCAAAATCTGAAACAAACTTAGAATTTAACGTTCATATCAAATAGGCGCTGAATGGCCATTTGATGTAAATTTAATTACTGCGATACATTCCAACCTCAGTCATTGATATCGATGTGTTCGAAATTTTGAAAAATTATCTAAAAGTAAAAATAAATAATTTTCAAAAGGTATTAAGAAATTTATCTTCCAATCGAAACTTTGCTTTGGTAGTTGTAGAGTATTTTGTAGTTTTGCTTAAGTGTTATTAAATTTAATTTGTGGAACTTCATTTTATATCTTCAATAATATAATTATTTAGATGACAAAATTGTTTTTAATAAAATTGATTAATAAACAATGCAGTAATTGGGAATTACCCTTTAAAGGATAATAAGTAAGAACCATTAAAAATTTCCGAAATTTGACTCGGAAACCAATAAGACTAACTAACTAACTAACTAACCATCACGCCGTTTCTCCGCAGGGGTAGGCAGAGATGACGGACCGCCAAACAACTCGGTCTTGGCACACACTCTTTGCCTCACTCACATTCATACATCGTCTCATATATTCTCTTCTATTATTCTGACTTTGACATGACCCGACTCAAGTATCTGATTCACTCGATCGTGCCATGTCTTCCTCGGGCGTCCCCGACTTCTTCTACCATTCACATTCGCGTCGTATATTCTTCTTACACTACTTCCTTCGTTCATTTGCTCTACATGCCCAAACCATCTGAGGGTCCCTTTCTTAATCTTACTCATTATGCATACATCAGCCTTACATTCTTTGCGGATATCCACATTTCTCACACGATCATACATTGTTTTACCACACATACGTCTCAGGGATCTCATTTCAACAGCATTCAGTTTACTTTCATCCTTCCTCTGCCAGTTCCATGCCTCACTGCCATACATCAGGGTAGGTACCAGGAGTCCATTGTGGACTGCTAGCTTCGCTTTTTTTAACATTTTTTTTATTAGCGCCAACGGCATTCAGTCCACCATTAATGGAGTTACCGGCATTCACCCTTCTTTCAACATGTAACCAATAAGGGTATGGGTAATAAAAGAAAAAAGCAATAAGTGTATCATAATAAATACTAAAAAGAAATAATATAAAAAATATCGCCTATAAGTGGCGTAACCACAGTTTGAGGGAAGTTTGAAGGCGAAACAGCCGTCACGGGTAATTACAGTATATAGCAGAAATTTTGTATAAATAAACCGTAGACAAGAGTGAGGAGGCTACAAAGCACCTCACAAAGAGAATACCGTTTATTCTATCTCATTCCCTCGCAGGCTAAATCCTGTAGGTGTATGTGTTAGTCTATTTTTAGTGTCGCTTTTTCGTTTCATCGAGTTTCGAATCACAACGGTGCTAAAGGAGTTTTCGCTTCAAAAATTGTAGCAAAATCGTGTAATTAAAATTTTCAAAAAATTAATAGTGGCTGCCCATCGTTTTGGCATTCCTTTTACATAAGTTAGGAATTTTGAAATGGAATCGGTAATGAGTAATTAATTAATGTCAGACTTGGAATAAAGCTTGAACTCCGTTAAATGCAAATGTTTATTGCCTTCTGTTGTGTTCAAAGCACCGCCGCCTTAAAGGGTTAAGTCGTTACCTTAATAATAGTCCTCCTTAGGACAACGACGTCTTTAACGGCCGCAGCTCTTTATTAGGCTAATTCTGGCTCCAGGGTCGTCATGGTGTCAGGCGGCGCGGGCGTCGCGACGCCGACGCGGGGTTGCTTCGAACTTTGCTTTGCTTATTTTACTGGTTTTGACGTGACTGAGAAACGGAGTAGATTTATGTGGAAAATGCGTTAATATATTTAAATTCAATTAATCTGGCTCCGTTATCGATCTTTGACTACGAATCTGAAGGTCACGGGTTCAAATCCCGGCGTACGCAATTAAAATAAATGTGGTTAGATATTTCACAGAGAATCCATTTAAAAAAATCGAGTGCAGTTTACACGCGGTAGAAGCGAAACTTTACCCAAACAATCTCAACCAATACTTGAAAAGTGAGGTCATAATCAAAGCGATCAATCAGCGCAGACTAGCGTAATTTCCGTTTCATATTTCAACCAATAGGAGCCTTTAAAAGTGACATCACAACCAAAACGGCCAATGAGCGCAGTTGATGCGTCGAAGTTGCAGTAATCGTCATTTCCGTTTCATCCGAAATCCAAATCGCAGCGGTGCTATTGAAGTTTCAATTCCTTTGTGGCAAGTGTAGTACAAAGTGAGGAGAATACATGGAACGATCAAGTGAATCATGTACTTGAGTCGGGCCAAGTCAAGAGTGAGAATAATGGAAGAGATTGAGACAATGAATAAATGTGAATGGGGCATGAAGTGTGTACCGATGCAGAGTTGTTGGACGGTCCATTCTCTCTACCCACCCCTGCTGGGAAATGGCGTGATGGTAAGTTAGTTACAGTACTTCATTTACAGAGTGGAAGGTGGTGGCCGTTTTAATGGTTCAGTAAAGATTCTTCTTTCAAATGTGAAATCCTCGTCTTTATTTTGATCTTTCTTTTTCCCATGTTTTTTAAATATTGTTATACCGTTATACCCAAAGGAAAGAAACTTGAAAAAAGAATTATCGTCATTGAACTAGTAACGTTTCTTTGGACAAATTGTATAATTCCTTATTTGAAGTTGAAAAAACGTTATATGAAATATTTAATTTTTCGTAGATAGATAGGTAGGTATTGTCCAAGTCATCATCATCATCATCATCACTATTGGCTCTACAACGCCTGGTGGGTCTTGGCCTCCTCAAGAGTCTTCCTCCACTCATCTCGGTTTTGTGCCAGCTCTCTCCAGTTAAACTCCAGATAAACGCCGGGCTCTCGGAGCAGCCTGGCGTGTTTTGGTCGGTCTCGTTATTTTTCACTAATTAAAAGGGATATTTCATAAAATGAGCCCTTAAAAGTATCAAAAAATGTTCCTTACCATGTGAAAATTACCTAAGTGCATTAAAAATATTTTTTATGTGAATACTGTGGACGTGCGACGAGTTTTTAATTTTGTGTACTGAACAATATGGTTAATTATAAGATACATTCAAAATGCTGTGTCCAAACTCTGAGCTAAAATCTCAGACGGGCATCAAACACTCGCCAGATGTGACCATCCCTTCGGCTGTTGGACAACCCAGGGGTGCCCCTCGCCTACCCCGCACCTACACTGCACCCCCGCTGCCGCCGTCAAGCAGTAGGTTAAATTATTACCATAAAATGAAACAATACAACTTTGTATAAACCACTTATAAAATGTGCAAATCCGACCGGTTTCGGAACAAACGTTCCTTCGTCAGGGAAAGCTTATACTTAAAGCTTACCCTGACGAAGGAACGTTTGTTCCGAAACCGGTCGGATTTGCACATTTTATAAGTGGTTTATACAAAGTTGTATTGTTTCATTTTATTATAATGGATAACCACAAAGTAATAGCTACATTCAAAAATATAAATTATTACCATTATGACCTGTCCGTTGCATCGACCACTGGAGCGGCCTTTCTCAGAAAGAAAGAGAAATAAGATGAGTGATCAGGTGGCCTCTGCACTCTGAGCTACACACCCCGCCCCCACCGCCTTTCCTGTCCCATCGCCCTACGCACCGAGAAGGATGACATTGGTCGGAGCTCGCATACTGCGTTCCCTAAGAGGGAGCGATTTGCAGTGATAAGACATTATGTGACACAAACATTTTACAAGGATATAAAAACTTTACAAAAATATGAACATTTTACGATGATACAAAAATATTTACGGTGATAAGACATTATATTTTTTTTCTTTTAGTGTTAGTTTAATTAAGTTGTTAGTGCAGTGCAGTAAATTGTTTGTATTAATTTTAACTATTGTTACGAGTTGTATATTTATAGAGGTAGGTTTGGATACGTGTAACGGTGTTTTTATGAGGTTAAGGTAGTTTTATATGTAGTCCTTGGAGGAAGGGAATGGCCGACAGAGGTGTCGATGAGGCTCGCTACCCATCACATCGTCAACCCCTTGGTAGCGCAAAGAGGAGGACGGAACGGGAACAATGTCGAATTGGTACGTGGAATATCAGAGGAGGGATGGAAAGAAAGATGAATGAATTATGTGAAACAATGGATAGTAAATGTTTGGACGTACTTTGTGTGACAGAGAGTATGAAAAAAGAGAGCGGTACAATGCAGCACAACGATAAACTTGTCATCTGGTCTGGGAGACCAGATACAGAGAGGGCTTGTCAGGGTGTTGCAGCGTTACTGTCTCCCAGAATGGTTGAATGTATGTCGCAATATGAATGTGTAAGTCCGAGAATAATGTGGATCCGATTCAAAATTGGTTTGACAAGGGTGTTTCTGGTTATTTGCTATGCTCCTGTTAATTCTGAAAGCGACGAAGTGAAAGATGATTTTTTGACTGGTGTGAACGACGTAATGAGATTAAAAAAATTCGAATGAAAGGATTATAATGGCGGGAGATTTGAATGGGTGGGTGGGAATTAGACGTGACGGATTTGATTCAGCCTTAGGTAAGTTCGGGGATGAAAGAACGAATGACAATGGGAACAGAATACTTGAAGTATGTTTAGAGTGGAACCTGTTTGTATCGAATACTTTTTTCGATCATAAATGTGTCCACCAATATACGTGGGAAAGAGGAAATGAAAGGTCAGTAATTGACTTTGTGGTAATTGACTCTAGGTTGAGAGCCGTTACCGAGGACACCAGAGTTTTTAGAGGGGCGGAGGTTGAAACTGACCACTTTCTGGTGGTGTCGAGAGTAAACCTCTTTCGCGGCTGGCGCTCTAAAGTGAAAACGATATCAACTCCAACAAGAGTCAAAGTAGAAAAACTGCAAAATGCTAATGTCAGAAGTGAGTATGAGAATTTGGCAGAGATGAGATTGAATGAGAAGGAAATGGACGCTCTAAGCATTGATGAAACATGGAACCACATAAAGGTGAGTCTTTGTGAATCTGCTAGAGATGTATGTGGAATAAGTACGCAAGGTAGGAAGAAAGGTGACGCATGGTGGGATGACGAGATCAAAGCACTGGTCTCAGAGAAGAAGAAAGCATGGTTACGTCTGATAGCGGCTGGCACTGATTCTAGCGAAGAGAGAGATAGAGCGAAAGAAGTTTATAAGGGATGTAAGAAAAGAGTAAGTGTTGGAGTGAAAGATCGAAAGAAACGCCTGGAAGAGGAAGAGGGAATAAAAATGACAAAACACTTCCAAGAAAACATTAAACTGTTTTGGAAGGAGGTCAAAAGGTCCCGGAGTGGTTCAGAGAACGGAAGCCGGAAAGTCATAAAATCGAAAGATGGAAAAATGTTGACGAATGAGGAAGAAATAATAGAGAGATGGATGAAATATTTTGAGGAGGTTTTCGAAAGCAATCCGGGTGATAGTGAGGCCAGGAGTGAATCGGGTATGAACGATGACGGAGTGAATTCAATCAAAATCAGCGTGGATGAAATAAAAAAAATCGATAAAATGCATGAAGAATGGTAAGGCTGTTGGTTTCGACAATATTGCTGCCGAATACTTTAAAGGAGATAGCCATATTATTCTCACATGGTTGTGCAAACTTTTTAACCAGTGTGTAGAGGAGGGTTACACGCCATTAGATTGGAGAAGGGCTGTAATCATGCCGTTATACAAAGGTAAAGTCAAAGGTCACGTATGGAATGTGGAAATTATAGGGCTATTAGCCTGCTAAGTTCAGTCGGCAAGCTGTACGGAAGAATATTGATTGAAAGGGTAAGAATGGAAACAAAGGATAAAATATGGGAAGGGATGCATGGACCAGATTTTCTCCTTGCTTATGCTTACTGAGAAGTTTCTGGCGAAAAACCAGAAACTTTTCTGCGCCTTTGTAGATCTACAAAAAGCATACGACCGAGTCAACAGGAAAAAGCTATGGAAGGTTTTGTCCAAGTATGGAGTGAATACAAATCTCATACAGGCAATTGCGTCTCTGTACGAGGGAAGCGTTGCGTGTGTTAGGGTGAACGGTGGTTTTACGGGGTGGTTTGACATCACAAAAGGTGTCAAGCAAGGCTGCGTAATGTCACCATGGTTATTCAATCTATACATGGATAATTGTATGCAAGAATTGAAAGATGTGGGATTGGGCGCGAAATTGAGTAATCTGAAAGTACGTTGCCTGTTTTATGCTGATGATGCGGTTCTGATTTCTAACACTATGGAAGATCTACAGTCTCTCGTATCTAGGATGAACGAAGTATGTATGAAGAATGAGCTAATGATGAATGTAAGTAAGTCTAAAGTCATGGTGTTTGAAAGGGAGAGTACGAAAACAGTATGCAACATAGTTGTGAATGATGAATACTTGGAGCAGATGGATGAGTTTGTGTATCTGGGTAGTATGTTTACGAGAGATGGGAAGGCTGAAAGAGATATTGAAAGAAGGGTGAATGCCGGTAACTTCATTAATGGTGGACTGAATGCCGTTGGCGCTAATAAAAAACTGTCAAAAAAAGCGAAGCTAGCAGTCCACAATGGAGTCCAGGTACCTACCCTGATGTATGGCAGTGAGGCATGGAACTGGCAGAGGAAGGATGAAAGTAAACTGAATGCTGTTGAAATGAGATCCCTGAGACGTATGTGTGGTAAAACAATGTATGATCGTGTGAGAAATGTGGATATCCGCAAAGAATGTAAGGCTGATGTAAGCATAATGAGTAAGATAAAGAAAGGGACCCTCAGATGGTTTGGGCATGTAGAGCGAATGAACGAAGGAAGTAGTGTAAGAAGATTATACGACGCGAATGTGAATGGTAGAAGAAGTCGGGGACGCCCGAGGAAGACATGGCACGATCAAGTTAATCAGATACTTGAGTCGGGTCATGTCAAAAGTCAGAATAATAGAAGAGAATGTATGAGACAATGTATGAATGTGAGTGAGGCAAAGAGTGTGTGCCAAGACCGAGTTGTTTGGCGGTCCGTCCTCTCTGCCTACCCCTGCGGGGAAACGGCGTGATGGTTAGTTAGTTTAGTTAGTTAGTCTCTCCAGTTTGGAAGCTCCAAGATAGATATGTCTTTGGGGACGTTGTCGCTCCATCTTAGTCTTGGTCTTCCCAGGCTCCTTCGCCATATTGGTCTTGAGTTCAGCAGGGACTTTGGTGCTTGATGCTCGGTCATTCTCTCCACATGACCCAGCCACCGAAGTCTTCCCAATTTTGTAAATAAGAAGAAATTAGAAATAAACTTTTTTGAATGCGTGGTCCACTGTTCGCAAAACTAAAAGTTACTTTTCTGAAAGCTTCAAGATAATAATTTACCTAGTTGTAGAAATGCGTGCTTTAAAGTACTGTACTGGGCTATGTATTTACCCAGGATTTTAAAGAGATGAAAAAAGTGCTATAATAAAAATTTATTAAAAATCAACAATTCTGTGGAAATCCGTTGGAAGGCTTTTTACAGATGTATTTTTTAATGAATTGTCTTGATTCCTAGGTATAACTCGAATGGCCTCTTTATTCGGCGGATGCGGAAACCGCTGTCGGCCCATAGTCCCCGTCAGCGACTAAATGCACGCCGCTATTTTCTTGAAAGAGCCTTTTTAATTTACATTTCGAGTCGGAGAGAAAGGGGGAAGTCCCGTTCCACCGCAGAGCCTTTCTTTTGTGAGGAATGTCCCTGGGTGTATCGATTGGAGACGCGCTGTTCCCAATTTTCACAACCGCCCCCAATCCCTACCACCAGCTCGTTTCCGAATTAGAGACTAAAAGAATTATTTATACACACGATTCTCCCAGTAACTTTTCTTGTCTGGTCCTTTTCTGTGAGTACCAGCTGCTCCCAACCATCTGAATCTGATGTGTACCTGGCTATTTGATCTGGTCACAAAACACGATTAAAGCCAATTCATCGGCGTTTCTTTCTGTAATGGTAATTTTTCACGAGGGCAATATTGGAAGTATGTACCAATCTGGAACGTGCCGCTCATAAATAAGTTTGAAGTTTACACACAAGTTGAATATATGCTCAAAAAATTTCGTTATAATAGAAATGGCAAATAAAATAAGTGATGTAAGTCAATTAAGTTATAAAACTACAATGATTTTTTTCTGTTTGTGTTGCCTACAATATCTGCTCTTGTCAATAAAATTTTGTGATACCCGTCTTTTTCAATCACTCAAATTGGCACCCACATGCTTTGTGGAATTCATAAAAATCTGCGAAAAAAATGAAGTTTTGAGCTGCAATGCCAATTTAATCAATTTTCAATTTGGGAGGAGGGTAAGAGTACCGCCAACCATAGAACCATCGATTGGATAATCAATACCCCTGCGCTGCGTTTAGTGATTTAGCAAGGGTTCCCGGATTCATGGGAGGAGGTTTGTCTTGGCGGCTGATGCGTCTGCCCACCAGTTGCGAGACAGGCCGGATCGGGAGACGACTGAGATGGTTTGAGGTTATCCGTTTCAGGAGTAAAAACACTTATTTTGTAGTTTATTTTTTTACTGGATATTATTGTAATCGCGTTAATAATTCAGATGAATTGCAATTTACAGTGATTATAAATTAAAGGCAAAAAATTATCTCGAAAATATTACAATAACAAAAACAACAAAAAGAGAAAGCTGACAAAAGGACCACAGACATACATGATAACATACTCGTAGACAAAAGTTGTATAGACAAGTCAGACGCAAGGTGACACAGACGTCAAATTTAAGGTCATAGAGTCTATATTTGGAAGTTAGAAAAAAAATAATTTAACTTGAAATGCTAAGTAAGAAAGTTAAATATTAAACATAGGACAACCAACACCCTCATCCCCTTCCTTTCCCTAAAAATACCCTCCACACGGCATTCTCAAATATGACACGTGTACGGAGCTAATGTTAAAAAAATCAGAGGGTGTCATTCACGCATTTCCGTTTCATCCGTATTTCAAATCACTAACGGCGCTAAAGAAATTTCACTTCAAAAATATCGAGTGCGGTTCACACGCGGCAGATGCGAAACTTTAACAAAAATAATCTCAACCAACAGGAGCCTTAAAAAGTGTTGTCATAATCAAGCGGCCAATGACCGCAGACGTAGCGTCATTTTCGTTTCCAATCTCAACCAATATAATCAAATCTGTCAATGATCGCAGTTTGATGCTTCGCTGGTGCTGTGATGCGTCATTTCCGTTTCATCCGAATTTCAAATCACAAAGAGGCTAGATTTGTTTCACTTCAAAAAACCGCCGCCAAAGTAAAAACAAATAATATTTACAAACAGATGATTTGTTGGCGTAACAGGTCAGCGGAAATGTAAATAAAATTAAATTAAGAGTAATTAATTAAAGTTTTCGCTTTCTCAAATCAAACAAGATTTTATTCTAAAACCATTTTCGTGAATGCTATTTTGGGACTCAATCTGAAATGAATATTTTACGCGACGTGAAGTAAAATCAAAACGCTTTAGTTGTAAGAAGTTCTAAAGTTCTATTGTTAAAATCCGTACAATTTCTGAACCACCTGAATTTGTTATTGAACACCGTGTTTCGGGGAAATATTTTCAAATCTCAAGTAAATGTAATATTTTGAATAATAACCCATTATTGCAAAGTTCTCAATAACGAGATCCACTTTAAATAAAAACATAGTGAGTTCAACGATTTTTTTAAGTAAATCTTTTTTACACACGCTTGACTTGGGGAGTAAGCTGGTGAACGCGTGACGACCGCATTATTTATTTATTTTATTTTAGGGAAATCAAAGTTTACAATTTGAATAATTCATACATGTTTAATTTACCTTACTGAGAAACCAATTATAGATTTCCTCACTATACTATTACATTGTGTATCTAGAAAATAATTAACTTATACTGAAATCTTACAACAACTAAAAGATATTACATTAAAAGATATTACATATAACAGGAGCTAGGTAGACATCTTATATGTCATTACATAATATATCATTATATTTATGCATTTTTGTACTCATTTAATAATTTTAATACACTTTTAATAGAATTTTTATATTTACTTTCATTACAATTGAAGATATCTTTATCAGAGAAAATGTTATTATATGTTGAACACAGTCTTATTAGGCAAGCATTTTGGTTAGAATTTGTATTACAGTGTTTCTCTTTAAAAATATTACACGAACGTGTGTGCCGTTTAGGTACTTTAAAATCTATTCTGTTCAATAATTCAGGACAGTCAGTTATATTATTGACGATTTTATATAGCAACATCGCATCAGAGAATTGTCTGCGTACACTCAATGCATCAATTTTGAAAAATATTGTTGCATCAAGATAATTATTAAATCGATTGTGCGATTTGTAAGAAAGGTATTTTATGATTTTTTTCTGAATCGATTCTATTTTGTTTACATGTACTGCATGAAATGGAGACCACACAGTTAACGCAAACTCTAGATGGCTTGGTACATATGCAAAGTACAGTTGTTTGATAATTACAGTGTTTGTGAATTCTTTTGTATTTCTTACGATGAAACCAAGCATTTTAGCTGCTTTATATGTTATTTGATTGATATGACATTGATATTGTAACTTACTATCGAGAATCACAACTAGATCGCGAATATTGGAGCAGGTTTCAATTTTGTTTTCATTTAACAGATATTGATGTATAATTTTTTGTCAGTTCTTGTGAATATGACATGATGACACTTTAAACCGTTTAAAATAACTGGTTATTCTCGCAATATAAAGCTACTCTATTTAAATCCTCTTGTAATTTAATACAATCATTTAGGTCATTTATGGGTTTGTACAGTTTGGCATCATCGACAAATAATTCTAATTTGGAGTATTTTACGACATTCACTATGTCATTAATATATAAAATAAAAAATAATGGACCGAGATGAGACCCTTATTATGAAAAGTGTTATCGGGCGAGGCTAAGGGAATTCGAGAGGGAGATATAGGTTAGTGAAGTTTTACTTCAGTCGTGTGGTCTAAAGACTCTAAAGCACACTAGTTTTTTTTCTTTAATTAGTCCAAATAAAATCAAGTATCAGCCTCTAAAAAATCTTTAAACTTCAAAATCTTCTACTTTCGAAACCCTTTTCGATTATGATTTTACTGTATAATGTGGAAAATTAAATTCTTTAGATAATGATTATAAAAATATTAACATTTATGCCTGAAAACCGTAAAATAAAATAAAAAACGCATGCTGCGCATTTTTTTTTGCGTAAATCAAAACAGGTGGCTGGTGTTTAAAACTTGTATGGTCCTGTTTTCATAAAATTTTAGGCAGCATCGCGTTCATTGGTCAAAATATTGTACACATATTTTCGTATCGGTGATCAATGAACCGATGTATGCAATTTTTAGCCATAAGTTGTTTATAATTGTTTGCCTAGCTTGTAGTTTTTAGATTTTAGAAATGGATTATAAGTTTGTACAGCGCCCTTGAGGTGATTTTTCACATAAACGGCGCTATATAAATCATCCAAATATTATTATCTAGGAGTGTTACTGTTAGCTGCCTGCTACCGAATTTTGTTCGACGTGGTATATCGCCTTAATTATAAAATAAAGTATATTTTGTGTAACTTTAAAAAAAATCCTAATACGGAATTACCTATACAAATAGTCTGAAGAAACTTCGCAAATTTAAAGACTATTCTTTTATCAAATTTTCTTCAAGCGGTAAGGTATCATAATATAGAAAAAAATGCGAACAAGAACTTCCAAATAAACACCACGATTTCATTTTTGAAAAAATAATCTTTACTGAACCATCAAAACGGGCAACATCTTGAAATGGAAACGGAACGTACTGTTATGGTTAAAAGATTGAAAGGTCTCATGTTATATTAGAGATTGATTCGGGTTATCTAAATATCAGGGTAATGATGTAAAATAGGGTATGACACTGGATGTGTTTGTGTGAGTTGTGGTGTTGTACCTACTTTGTGGTCATGTTAACATGACATATACACCTCTTATTGAGTGGGTGTATTAGATGTTATAGTTACAGGGTTATACATAAAGGTACACAGTTATCAGCTTTAATCCCATGGGATCTTGGACGCCAAATCTCGTTGGTACGAGATATGCTGTATAGAACTGTGTATTCGGTAGGCATGAATTACTCCCATCAGAGCGTGGGCACTGTTATTTTAATCAATGTTGTGAAACTTGGAAATATAAAATAAAAGATTGGATGTAAGACAAAGATTTATATATTAAAAGATTATGCATACCTGTGGACCGTACCTAACGAGCTACTAGCTAAAACCTATAACGTTGCTGCGACGAATCCAGATGCATAGCGAGGGGACCCTACCTCCCTCACATTGCATCTTCATCTCGTCGGATGATGGATGGTGTATATAATCGATGATTATTATTAAACTTCAATTTGCCGCCGTTGGTCAAGCCGCCATTTTAGCACATCGGGATTTTACACTTGAATACCCATAAAATATAGGTTCTGCATTCGCGATCACATTGTACCGGCTGAGATTTAAAGAAAACTATCGTTCACATATTAAATTAAACTGAAAAACCCGCCGACTAAACAATTTCCATTTTAAATTTAAATCCACTTGTTGACTGTCGGATTCACGTCCTGCCCTCAAGACGCGAGTCCAAAAAGTAACGGAAATCGATGAAGAACCCCCTGTCGTTAGAAAGTTTAGAGTTTTTAATGTAAACAGATATTAATAATCCTGGGGTAATTTAGAACAGGAAAATAATTACTTGGGCATTCTAATTATTTTCATAACAGTACAAACAAATTTAAAAACAGAATAAACTCATTTCTTAGGTCGTGGATTCGAGCCAATTATGAAAATGTTGTATAATACATACACCTACGAAGGTAAAGCGGGTCTTAATATTCGAGGGAAAGAAGAAATCACGCCGTAATAGCAATAGTTCCACATCCAGACAAAGGAGCTGCTTGAATAATCAGTTCTGGGGCGCACGCTCGGCTAACCGCGAACAATGTATTCTTACTCCGCTTTATACCCTTCCACCTTCCACCTTCCACACGGTCACATAGGCTCACGGTCACACAGGCACACGGTCACACAGGCACACGGGCAAATAGGCACACGGGCATATAGTTTCCTTCCGGCCACTGCTGCGGGCTAGCTGACAAGGTCAGAGATGCTAGGGGTTATAATCATCACAAACCACTCGCAAACTGTGATTGCTTCAAAGCAAGAGACTAAAAGACGCTGAACAGAGCTATTAGAGAACAATTTAAAGTCGCCAGTGAGGGGGAAGATGTATGAAAAGTGTACGTACTTAAAATTTTTATGACATTTTATAAAATTCCCCGTCTCATCAAGCCTCAAAAAAAGTTCGTGAGTTATAATTGTACTGACAATAAAATTAAATAGTTCATTTTACACCACCCTGCTTCAAAATCATCGCAAAAGTTTGACATACTAGATTTGGCTTCGAAGTCATTCATACAAGATCGCAAAAATGTGTGCTAAGCGTTTTTAGGTTCTTGCTTCCAAAGGTTGTAACTCATATGATATTTGTTCTCCACCGATACTTAAGGGATCAATGTCGCTGATTCTTTGAAGCATCTTGCAATATTTTTTTTATACATGAGCTCCACACAGGAGGCCGTGGGGAAAATAATTTCCCTCATGGCCTATGTCATCTTTGGGAATGCTGTGTGGAGGGTTTTTTTTAGAAAAGGAAGGAGATGAGAGTTCTGGGAAGGAAAAGGATTTAAGGGGTGGGTAGGAATCTCGGGATCACTGTGTTCTTGTCATCCGCCTCCAAGACCTAGACAAACCTCACCCCTATGAACCCGGGCGCCTCTGCTAAACCACCAAACGTAGCCAACCACTTGGGGTGACCTATGGCAATGAAATAACTGTAAAATAAACCCAGGATCAAAAAAGTTCTAGCTACCGCAATCAATCCGTGCGTTAATTTAATGGAATCTAATTTGATGTTTTTTCAAGTACAAGTTTTGTACGTTGTACTCAACATACTGTACTCTGTAGTTCTGTACGTTATATTATAAAAATAATTCATTATTTTTTATTAATGCATTTATGAATGCATTGTCGTAGAAAACTCTGCCGATTTTCATCCCGATCGGATTTGGAAGATTCCATTTCCAAGATTGGTATTCATTACAACATAAACACAAAACAATTGTTTTAGAGCACTTTATTTCAACACATCTCTTTACCGGTTCCAGAACTGCCCTTCCTACATCAGTAGAATATTAGTTCAGTGTAAAAATCAAAAGTCTTCATTTTAACGTTATGGAAAGGATTTCTTTATCTACAAAACATAAGTTCGTATGTACGTTTGTGGAAGAAAAAGTCAAGAAGACGGTGATGAACTAAGAGATGCCTATATTCCGAAGACACAAAGAGATCTGAAAGAACAGGCAAAAGTCAAGCACAATCAAATGTATTCTGTTCACTGAACCATTAAAATCGATAAAGAGAAACATATACCCATAAGAGTTTCAAAATTTCAAAGTCATCATGATGGATACTCGTATCAGTAAAATATCTATTTTGATCAAAACTAATCACTTTTCTTCGACCTTCAATCAACAAAAGGGTATTTTTTTATTATTTCGAACTTCAAAGCTTTGTTTGCAATTTCTTCGTAGATATTAATTCTATTTTCTGTTACGAGTATTCGCGTCAATTGTGATAGAGTGAGAAGCTGCAACTGATCTATCAGCCGTATATAACTGCAGGGCTTTGAAATTTTATTTACAAACTACAATTGATACGATACGAGATGGATGTATTGGAAGGAGGTTCGTATGTTTTCCGAACAGGCGTTCAATTACTTACGAATACTGAATTTTTCATGATCTGTTGGCGTTGAATGAATTGATGTTTTCTCGATAGCATCGAAGCAAGAATTGTTTGTTATTTTTAGAACTACCCCGAGCTCAAAGACCCAGTATGGAAATACATTATCATGTTACTTAGTTTCACGTTGATTTAATTACGTTCATGTTGGATTTGTTCGAGCTTATAAAGACTCTCCGCTAATTAGTAGTTATAAATATAAATGATCCACTTTATATAATATCTACTAGTCTATTTAGACCAAATTAAATCAACAATTTTAAAACGGTTTCACGCAAGAGTGATTTTCCTCTGCCATAAACATATTTTTGATTAAATGTGTCAAAAACAGTATAAGGCTGTTAGATGTGCATTTTAAATTTTTACAATTCAAAGGGTAATTTTAATAATTGGTGACAAAGATACCAATTAAATTCTGTTTGTTGTGGATGATTGCATTAAACCAGAACCAATCGCATGTTTATTTTACATGTAAGTTTCTAGTAAGCCAATTATAAAATTTTGTTCGATGGTGACACGGATATTGTCCATTTAAACCATAGATTCTCAACCTTTTTTGGCTCACCGCCCACTTTGAAAATATTTTTATTTCTAGCGCCCCCTAACTCGAGAATCCGAAACAGCAATTGACCACAACGAGGGGGGGGGGCGTAACGGGATACCAAGACAGGGTTACATTTGCCACAACGGAGGGGGCGTAATGGGATATGGGATACCACGACGGGGTTACGTTTTCCCATATTTTGATGAGATTGTATGACTTAACCAAAGCAACAGAGCTGCAGTCGTCCGGCAGTCCCGCCGTGGATAAGCGGAGCCACCAGTCCAGTCGCAAGCGGGACTCGGTGTCCGCCCCCCTAAGCCGGCTTCCCGGTACGCCCTCGAAGAAAGTGATGGAATTAAAGGAGAAAGATCTAAAGACCTCAGGGATGTCACTAGTCATTCAGGCGATTAAATGCCAAACTTCTTACCCCGCCCCCAACTGTCCAACACCTTGTTATTATTTTTTTAATGTTTTGTAGAATAATTATTTTACACCAAATAATGTCAGCAATCACTGGTTTATGTCAAGTACGTTCCTTAACACCCTATGTATAATTTTTAATTAATTAATTTAAAAATAATAGAAATTCATATAAAATTTATTTGCGCACGCCGGATTTGAACCCGCGACCACGGAGGACGTGATATAACTTGAAATGAATAAATAAATAAACTCATTTACAATCTTACCAACTCATAGCAGACATCATCATAGTGAGGCGGATAACGTGCATGCAGTCAATAAGAAAATAAACCCCGGCAATGAAATGATGAAAAAAAAAGGTTTCGCAAAAACGTCGCTGAAACACGAAGGAGGTCGGGTTGTGAATAAAAGTTTAAAATGTAGCGATTCCTGTGCACTAACGAGTTCGGTATTTAAGTCTAAAACTCGGAGTTCGCTGAATGGAGCGCGGCCCGTTTAGCAACAATCCATTCTTCAACTCACTCGCAGCGGAATATTGGCATCTACATTATATGTCAGAAATTCTTGGCTGGGGTGGTGCATTTTAAACTTCTCTAAAATATTCAGATTCACAGAAACCTAAGATTATTCTGTTTTATTGTTTATTTATATTGGAGTCTATTTATGTGAAAATTAGTCGTGCTATTCTCAATGTTTCATTCAATTTGTGAAATTATAGTGTGTAATTCACACGCGATAGAAGTGAAACTAGAAAGTCGCTGGATGACACTTTCTTTTCTATTGCCTGTTTATTTTAAAGTGGTTTGAAGATTGGATATTGATTAAAAAAACAAAAATGTTTATTTTTTGGATTTCGTAGGATTCAAACCTCCGTCCGCTGTATTTCTCTTGCCGCTGAGATTTGCTATGCACTATACCGCTGCGCTATGGGACATGCTCGGCGAGGCGCGAATTTACACATTATGTTCCGACGACCCGTAAAAAAAACAAAGCGGCCAATGAGCGCAGACCCATCGTCGTTTCCGTTTTTGAACCAATAGAAGCCTTGATCGCAGTTTGATGCTTTAGTACGTATTATTTACCCCACCATCAAATTACTTCAAGAAATTAAAGTACCTTAACTACAAATTATTTATTAAATAAAACCCTTTTACAAATTCACAAAGATTGTTTGAACAATAAAACTTAACACTGTTATCGAACAGCAAAAGACCTGTGCTGTAACACCACCATAGGCCAACAATTTTACAAATATGATGGAATGAAATGGTTTAACCGATTAACCGTAACTTAAGATTAAAAATTTTTTTTTAAATCGAAGACATTAAAAAAAACTCTGTCCATAGTTTATTATAATTATAATTAATAAGACAGGTACGCCTCATACGTCATTACATATGCCTGGTAATGTTGTAGGTAGCTTGAAAACAAACTTATGGGTCCGAGTGGTTAATAATTCATTACAATATTTCTCAATTATAATATTAGTTATACTTTATTTCATTTTCTCTCTTATTCTATTATCCGGTTGATGGCTTAATTATAATATTAGTTATACTTTATTTCATTTTCTCTCTTATTCTATTATCCGGTTGGTGGCTTAATTATAATATTAGTTACACTTTATTTCATTTTCTCTCTTATTCTATTATCCGGTTGGTGGCTAGTTGGCATCGCGTTTCGGACCCACGAAAACAAGATATTTCCGTAGGAGCCAAGAAATATTCCATAAAATGACCCTCAACGAGGGCAATGGTCAGCGTGAGAACACTGTAGATTAGCTATGGATAGGAAGACATTAAGTGGGTATGCAAAATCAGGTCGTTTACACCAGGTCTTTAAGCAGATCAAGGCAACACTTCATTCACAACTTACTGGACAAGCCGGAGAGACTAGAAGAGAAGGATTGCTGAAAAAAAAAACCATTTTTATCTTCGGAGATAGGGCGGCGTCTCGTACAAGGCATTAGCTCTTTACGCCAAGACCTAAGTGATAGACAGCTTACTTTGAGGTCAACAAATCTTGATGCTTCTAGCGCATTAGTAGAGCCTTCGCTATAAAGCTAATGGTGCTGTATACTATGATCATGCTTTTCGTGTAGCTGGCAGAAAAACAACCATATTGGTTTCAATGTTCTGAAAAATCGATACGTATGTTGAAACTGCACATCTCGGCAGAGGAATGCCCTAGTGAGATGTGCAGCTTATGTTTTTATGTATTATTATATTTTTCAATAAATAAACAACAATTAAATATTTATGTAAGTAAATAATAGAACCCTTGCCCCGAATAATGTTGTGTCCAAGAAAACTATCAATGTTGAGTTATTGATGGAATAATGTTGGGCATATTAATACGCATCTTTTAAAGTAGGAATTATGATAATAAGGAATATTTTTTTAGGCCTGTGGCAGCCTTTTAAAGTTTCTTTTATGGAAGTTGTATAAAATCAAGTGCGTGGTTTAATTTGTGGGAATAAATGGAGAAAACGAACGTCTTATGGCTAAGGTCTAAACGTCTTAAGTCTTCAAAGCCAAGAAGCTGAAGAATGCAGGAAAGTAGAATTTGTCCAGAATAAATATTATTAAATAATGAATAACAGATCACTTTATTCATTATATAATTAATGATGCCAAAAAGTAATTTTGCGAAGTTTGAAGAAATAAAATATTATTAAGCCTGCTTTTTAGCCGTTGTAACAGTTTTGTGGAATAATGTTGTATGTTGATCTCAAGACAATATCTAGAACGTAATTGGTTAAATTTATTCATATTTTTTTGCTCTTTTAGCTCAAATTTATGACGCGTGTACATTTATGTTAGTATTTCTGTAAGGTAGGAAGAGTAAAAAAAAACAGCTTTGTGGAATAACGTTGTATGTGAAAGTGTTAATATAAAACATTATTCCACAAGTTCAGCTTAAATCTAGTAATAAACTCTAATTTAATTTATTTTCTAGATGACTTTTCAATTAAAACTCTTAAGAATTGTACGTTTTATGTATTTTAAATATAAAATGTTATGAAACATAACTCATTTAGTTTTTTCAATTTTTCTCGGAACTAGAATATTGTTGTATACAACATTCTTCCGGGCAAGGGCTCATTTATATTGGACGCCTCCGTGACTTATAAAAGCTAGCTTTATACATTTACGCATTGTTTGATTAACTGAATAAATCACAAAAGCAAAATATTTAGTTAAATGAAAACAAATCACTTTGTGTACAACATTTAAGGGGTACGCGTACCACAGATTGAAAACCGCTGATTAAGTATTTAAAAATATATTAAAAAAGTGTAGTGGTTTTGATTTTTTACACAAATCTACAATTTTATTCCGAGATTGATGAAATTTTACAAACTAGACCTTAAAACAAAACAAAAGTCACAATAGTATAATAGTATAAGCTACCCCATCCCATTTATCCACCCGTTAAAGCAGAATTTATACTTCTTGATGAAATTTTGCACACACGACTATAAAAATCAGAGGAAAATTACTGTCTAATTTCATAATAAAAACAGAGTAATTATGAGTGTTGCAACTATTTCGAAAACGATTTCATAAATTGAATGAAACATTGAGAAGCACGACTAATTTTCACATAAATAGACTGCGATATAAATAAATAATAAAACAGAATAATCTTAGGTTTCTGTGAACCTGAATATTTTAGAGAAATGTTTCACTGTTTTCTCTCTCTCTCTTCTTTGTGTTTTGATGGATCGTGTTTTCTGCGAATAAATTGATGGTACTCTAACACGCCAGCTCAACCATTACTGGGATACTTTCTGGTTGAAAAAAATACTTAAAAACCGTATTGTTCTCAGGGATGATTATCGCATTTTTCACGGACAAAAAGAAAACAATAACTCTTCTTTAATGACATTTTTATAGTAATAATTTTTTGACAAATTGATGTCATCAGATATTTTCAACATTAATTTCACGTCGTAAAGTAGTTATATTAAATTAAACTAACTAACCATCACGCCTTTCCTCCCAGGGGAGGCAGAGAGGACAGACCGCCAAACAAATCGGTGTTGGCACACTCCTTGCCTCCTTCACACACATATATCGTCTCGTACATGTTCTTCTATTATTCTGACTTTTGACAATGCTCGACTCAAGTATCTGATTCACTCGGTCGTGCGATGTCTTCCTCGAGCGTCCCCGACTTCTTCTGTAATTCACATTTATATCATATATTCTCCTTACACTCCTTTCCTCGTTCATTCGCTCCACGTGCCCAAACCATACACGTTCTCCTATTATTCTGACTTTTGACAAGGCCCGACTCAAGTATCTGATTCACTCGGTCGTGCGATGTCTTCCTCGAGCGTCCCGACTTCTTCTGCAATTCACATTTATGTCATATATTCTCCTTACACTCCTTTCCTCGTTCATTCGCTCCACATCCCAAACCACACATGTTCCATCATACAAGTATCAGATTCACTCGGTCGTGCCATCTTACCACACATACTCATCTCATTTCTACACCATTCAGTCTACTTTCATCCTACCTCTGCCAGTTCCACGCCTCACTACCGTACATCAGGGTAGATACCAGCGCTTCATTGTGGACGGCTAGATTCACTTCTTTGGACAGTGTTTTGTCGGCGCCAACGGCGTTCCGTCCTCCATTAATGGACATCTCTTTATTAATGGATATTTCAATATCTCTACTAGCTTTCCCATATACACAAACTCATCCACCTGCTTCAAGTATTCATCACTCACAACTAAATTACACTTTGTTTTGGTTCTCTCTTTCAAATACAATGACTTTAGACTTACTTACAAGCTTACTTAACTCATTCTTCATACATACTCCGTTCATCTTAGACACGAAAGACTGTAGATCTTCCAGGTATCAAATTATAATATCCAAAATTATGAAATTGTTGAATTTTGTAATGGACGCTCTTTTCATGTTAGGCACGACGCCATCGAATATTTCATGTTGTTTGCTGAATAAAAATGAAGGGTGAATCACGTGCTAATGGTTGCATATTTATGTGGCTAGATCGTGTCCCCGCATCTCTTCTCGTCCACATTATTGCAGACGAGCTATTCGCCCAACAGGCGCTGTAGTAATTTATTTAATAGATGGATTGGTATGTAACAAACTCTTAAGAAAGTCTTTTAGTTCGCATATTACATCGACGTTGGAAACGAAAATATTAAAGAGAATAAGATAGAGAAAAACAGAAAAATACAATGGTCGCAACTGTGCAACCATTGTCCTTTTCTGTGTCTTGTTCTCTTTCATATTTTCTTTTAGATTGATGGAAATAACCTAAAAAGAGAGTTTTTCTTATTAGATAATATCCTAAAACAAAATTATCGAAAACATAATTTTTATTTATGACAATTTTTATTTATGAAAGAGTTTTTAAAGTGTTCAATTAATTTCCTATGGATGTTAAAGAAGCTAAAAGTCTTTTCCGAATAATGTATCTTGTTTTGTGAAGTCCAAATATTAGTGCGTAGTTAAGGTAGTACGAGTATAATAATATTATAGTACTTAGTTTCAGAAAAGGATATAATAGATATAAGATGTCAAAAAAATATAGCTAAATAAAATATACTTAACCACTCGGACTCATAAACTTGTTTTCACGATTACCAGACTACATAATACATATGACGTATGAGGCGTACCAGACTTCGTAAATAAAAAAATAATCGAATTTTCACACATTGTTTCAGCGAAATCACCAAGATTTCAAGTTATTATTTAAAAGTGTTTTTAATGTTCAGTAATCTTATATGAACTACGTTTTCCGTAATTTAATTTGATCCGTTTCGAGTGGTACTCTATAAAGATCAACTATCCATCGACCTTGTGATCCTGACTTCCGTCTATTTGTCTGTAGGTTATTTGGCTGCTATCGGGAAGACGAATGAAGAATAAAATTAGAGATATGATTACTTCGAGCTATCTTTGAGAAAGATGGCAGAAAGATGGATGTAACATGTGGCAGATTTGATCTAATAGCATTACGCACACTCATCACTCTGAAATCTTATAACTTGGAACTTGGAAGATTAAAGACTCTTCTTGTTTTCTTCGGCTTCCCATTTCGATCGTTTGGTGTGGATTTTTCACAGGAGATAAGCTAACTAGCTAAACGCAAGTGGCTTTTTACTTTGCCAATTTCGTAAATATTGTCAATAAGAGATGTTACAAATAATACAAACAATTGAAAAGTTTTTAAAAGATATAAAATAGGTATGGAACAAATAATCTGACATTTTAGAAAATGGAAAACATGATTCGTAATACAATCGATGCACATCGGTAACGGTAATTACCGACTCCTAATTTTATAAATTATCTTAATAAATATTTTTGAAAGTAGCTATTACTTTGTGGTTATCCATTATAATAAAATGAAACAATGCAACTTTGTATAAACCACTTATAAAATGTGCAAATCCGACCGGTTTGAAAAAAAATCCCTTAAAAATAATGAATCTATTATCAACAAACAAAAAATATTGTCATATAGCCCAATCATGGATTTGTTCCCCTACCCACCCACTCTACACTAATAACTACCCACCCAATCTATATTATTAAATAACAACGGCTCCACCCCTACCCTAATAAAACATTGTTCTAAACTGTCAAATTAGTATAAGCATTCCCTGACGAAGGAACGTTTGTTCCGAAACCGGTCGGATTTGCACATTTTATAAGTGGTTTATACAAAGTTGCATTGTTTCATTTTATTATCTTAATATAATTATTAATGTTGAAACACAATATTCTATACATATTACTAACATGTCTTGATTATCTTACACTCGACCTTCACATTTTAATTGTAATTTTCAACGTAATTTTTGGTTTTGAGATATTTACTAAATTAAACCCTTTCAAAGATTATATACGCCACGAGAGATTTTTTCCACAGGGAGTAAAAAAAAATTATTTTTTTTGCGATTAAGATATTAAGTTGGCGTCGCATGGTTTTTATCTTAGTACATCTGCTGCAGATATACCTCATTCCTCTGATTTAAATTATTGACATTCTTTGAAGGAGAAGATAATAATAATAATCTACGAAAATATGAAAGAGAACAAGACATAGGAAAACAGAAATAGAGAATGGTCGCAACTGGGACTCGAACCCAGACCTCTCGTCTAACCGGGACGTGCGCGTTAACCAATTTCGCCATTGCCACCTTCTGTCAAACCGTTATCTGTATCATTAATCTCACATTTAAAATTTTAGAATTAACAATATCATCTTCAACTAATCCTAACCCTTTTTTATTGAAAACAATCATTCTAAGAATTGGTTTGTAACCTGGATAGCGTTTTTGTTATCTTCTTCTTCAATGCGTTTTTAAAAGATAGAAAATATTTAAGGTTAGATAAATAGATTTAAATAATCAGCAATAAAGCTTGCCGTCTAAACTGCGCTTCATTGATGTTAAACTTATCGGTATTCGAAGTGATTCTATTTAACAACAAGACAGCTCTCCCGACCCGACCGCATGTCTATTGGCAAGTTAGTTCTGCAAGCCGGGAGATAAAATAGTCTATATTTTCGGTGACGGAGATAACCATCGGGAACATTGAAACTAATGCTCTCCATGATTGCCGAGTTTCCGAACCATTCACGAATCGGTCTGAAGAAATGTGTTACAATGAGCAAATCCCTTCTGAGCTGTAGATACACCGAGCATGCCCAAGAGAAAGTCGCTAGGATAAAGCCATGGGTAGGAGCCACGCTCCCTCAAGAAGAGAAATCTCAGAAATTTCTTCCGAAACTTCTCTGACATGAGGGAATACTTCCTTGGTGTGGGCTCCAAACAACCGATCCACTCTCAAGCTTACTCCTTACAAAAGCATTGTACAGTACTGCGAGAACCCGGGTGTTTCTGAAATTTCTCGTAGTGCGTAGGACAAAACATTCTCAGTGAAGTACAATAAATAATTGAGTTCATAATGTTGGCTT
Source organism: Limnephilus rhombicus (assembly GCA_929108145.2). Taxonomy (NCBI): domain Eukaryota; kingdom Metazoa; phylum Arthropoda; class Insecta; order Trichoptera; family Limnephilidae; genus Limnephilus; species Limnephilus rhombicus. The sequence continues at coordinate 58,881,525 of OV815275.1, read as the reverse complement.
TTGATCATTGAAGTTTTAAGAAATGTTTAAAGCCCTCGCTTTTAATAAAGTGAAGTTTTAGTGAAAGATCTAAATTCAAAGCAAACAGTTTTCACTTTATATTCTTTTGCCTTTTCAACCATTTACCTTTGTCGCGAACACACGTCATATTGAGAAATTCCGCGTTCGGTTGTCAAATGCTCAACGGGCTGTGAAATTTTCTAATTGTCGAATCAGTCCACGCCTCGGATGGTTCAATTTGACTATTTGTTCACAAAACAAGAACGGGCAGAAAACTGGACAGCGATTTCTGAGTTTCTACCAAATACCTATGTATATTATTTCAGTCCGCGGCACAGCTTTCAAAAATATCTTTGTGGTGGTCTATCGATAATAGTATTTTGTCCTGAAATACTGTTATATTTATATATGTATAGGTACACTCAAGGCATTCTTCTGTCAGACAAAGGGAAAAGGTTTATAAAGTCTTACTTTTTCGTTGCATCGCATTCTTTAGGTAAATACCCATCGTTACAATCAATAAATGTTGCGACATGCTTGATTTTTACCATGTTTTCACGGTATTTTGGTCATTTATAACTCCATGGTTTTTTGGAAAGAAAAACAGTTTTGAATGAGGTACGATTAAAAAACAAGTAGTTTTGAGTGAGACGCGATTTTTTAGTGTCCCGAATTCAGGAACATTGTTATTGACAAAGCTTTATATTTTTATATTTTCTTTTTCAAATTCTCAATAAAAAGCTGCCAAAACACATGGTTTTGTCATCCTTCAAAACATGTTTTTTTTGTGTTCTCGAGAAAGATCGGTTTAAAAACAAAGCAATTGTTTTTGCGATTATTTTCTGTTTACCAGATAATATATCTTTTTATTCATGTATGACAATATCGTTTTAATAAATGGATTTTCCCAGAACAACTATGTAAAAATAAAAATAAATTATATCGCATTATGGAAATAATTGTCAAAAATATATTCATACGAATATAAACTGATTTTATTATATCAACTTATACCTGAATACCTAACATTAAAAAAAAACAATTTAAAGGAATTTTCAGTGACCTTGATACTCTTTTGAATACATAAAATATCATTATTTTCGCCAATAAAGTAACTCAATAATGTCATTGAACATTCATTTGAAAGCATTCCGAGTAGATACAGTGATCAAATAAAAAGTAGATATCGGCGCAAGCGATTCTCATCTTATCTTTTATACAGCGTCTTTCTTTATACAAATTGGTTAAAATCGCATTTTAAAAAAAAACAAGGATTTATTTTCGATAGAGCCACTAGAGGTGAAACGTGTTATTTTTTAACTCAGCATCACTGTCGTTATCTTGAAAAAGGACCTATACATTAAATTATGTATTACTAGCTAAAATTCATGGCGTCGACCGGGCTTTAATAGAGTTAGTTAATAATCAGACTTAGATATGGACCTTCCAGTTGTTTCGAAAGTCAAATGAACAAAAATTTCATAAACCTCGGAATAAAACATGCAGATCGGTATAAAATCAAACAACCGCCGCTCGCCACCTACATTCTCATTTGTAATTATAGATACTGAGAAAATTATACTCAATAACGATATGAAAACTACTCAAATTTAACGATATAGTATTGTGCATTATAGGCACTTATATATGGCACTTGATGAAGGTAATAAATGCGCAGGAATATTCATAGACCTAAGAAAAGCATTCGATAGTATCTCACACGTGAAGCTTATCAAAAAACTGAAATCAAATAACATCAACGACATAGCCGTCCAATGAATAGAAAGTTACTTGAACAATCGTGCACAATTTGTTAAAATAAATGACCAAACTAGCGACCAGGAAACGTCAAATTTTGGTATCCCACAGGGCTCCGTGCTAGGACCAATATTGTTCATTTTGTATGTAAACGATATATTTATTCAACCATTACATGGACGAATTATCTCTTACGCCGATGATACCGTTCTTTTAATAAAAGAAAAAACGAGGGAAAAAAATAATTTAAAAGCCACAGAAGACATAAATAATCTAAAAATATCGTTTGACTATAACCTCCTTTCGTTAAATAGTGATAAAACATATGTCATCCCTTTCGAAATTAACACCAATAATATATCAAATCTTCAAATAATCTTACATAATCATTCTCTCGCACAACACGATACTAATCACTGTCGACAAAATTGTTCACTTCTGAAAACAGCGGATAAAATTACATATCTCGGAATAAACATAGATAAAAATCTAAAATGGAAAGATCACATCGGACATACAATAAAAAGAATTAGGAAATTAATTTATATATTCTTACGAATTAGAAACTTCTTATCAACGAAAAATCTATAATCAATATACTACGCACTAGTATATTGAACCCACTGAACGCATATTCGAAGAATTCAAAGTTCCAACATTTAAAAATTTATTTGAGAAAAATTCAATCCTACAAATTATAAAAGAAAAAGATAAATTCTCATTCATAACTGAAAATCGTACAAGACTTACACATGTATTTGTATGCCCCAAACTAAACACGTCTTTTGCCCAACACCATTATACACACCAAGAAAAATACTTCTTTAATAACCTTCCAGTAGAAATCAGAAGCATTAATGACAAAGTACAATTGTTGAACTCCATCAAAAAACATTTTAGAGAAATCACCAACGGGAAAATTGCTGCTTCCCTCTCCACCACACGAATGTCACACTAAAAATTATACCTATTTTACTTATTACTGAATACATATGGACGATTTTACCTTTTAGTTAAAGGATCTTGATTGCGATATGTTTAAATTGTGTTTTAACGGTGTATGTATATTAACTGTGAATCTGTGCATATATTATGTGAAACACCTGATTGTATAAATTGTACATATTTAAAATGTATCCACAAGCTCCTCCATCCACAAGCAAATGCTTTTAATGGAGGAAAAGTAACACTGTAACATGTTCCATTTTTTAAGATAAATAAAATAATAAATAAAAGTCAGAATAATAGAAGAGAATGTATGAGACGATGTATGAATGTGAGTGAGGCAAAGAGTGTGTGCCAAGACCGAGTTGTTTGGCGGTCCGTCCTCTCTGCCTACCCCTGCGGGGAAACGGCGTGATGGTTAGTTAGTTAGTTAGTTAATAAAATTATTTAAAAAAAAATATATATATATATTCGACAGATGTCATACTGTCACAAGCGCAAATAGATTCAAATTCAACTGATGTTTCCGGTAAGTAGTCAAAATGCAGTGATGTCTTTTCCGTTCACACGAAGCCCGCCGCCATCTAGCTGTGTTGCTTATCAACATTCTTGCTTATTCTCGCGGCTCTGAGATTTGTGTGAACAGTCGAGCCCAGGACATACTTGACATCAAAATGACGGCCTCAGTAGTCGAGGGGTAAGGTTCTTGACAACGAATCTATTTAGAGGTAGCGGATTTTGAACCCGCTACCTCTAAATTCGGCTTTGAGCCCAGTAAAATTTAATTTATGTTGTTTCACACTTAAATCATTAAAAAATCAACACACAAAAAAGGTTTTTTTACTGTTTTACATCAATTTCAAATACTGGGCCAAATCCCGAGTTGATTAAGTGCTGTAATGCTCTCGAATTTCAGAGAAATTTGTTCATATTCGTGATTTTCGACCACGAGTTCACCTGCCGAGTTTCACCTCGAACGGCTGTTAGGAGTGGGTTAATTTCCACTTCCAAGATTCCAATTCACTCATATATTCATTCAATCAAGAAAATAGAAGCGAAATTTAAATACCCACACATTAAATGTTTAAAAGTAATACATTTGAGATTGATCGATTTTCAAGTCTCCAAATAACGTTATTTTGGGTGAAAGTTTTATAAAATAGTTGACAGAGAAATATGCACTTTATCATCAGAGCAGTCTCCTCACGACACTGCATGCAGGCATGCAGGGACTTCTGCCGCAGAGAGTCCCTGCATGCATCTCGTTCTAGCGGCCCTTTAACAAACGAGACAGCGCTAGTTCGCTCAAACCCATGCTCCCTGCAGGCAGTGTCGTGTGGAGAGCCTATAACCGACAAGTCTCAGCGGCCAGAGGGATAGACATCAAGCGAACGGAGGCTCGAATCCTACGAAATCCAAAAAAGAAACATTTTTATTTTGTGAAATCAATATCCAATCTCACAAACTAACAACTTAAAAATAAACAGGCAAAATAAAAGAAAGCGACATATAGCGACTTTATAGTTTCACTTCTACCGCGTGTGAATTACACACTCTGAATTTTAAAATTATTGATTTTCCACAGATTGATTTCCAGTCAATATATCTGCGACTACACGGATTAAAGTGAATTATTTTTTGAAATACCCTAGAACGGACTTTTTTCCACTTCTCACAGCAGTAAATTATAATAACTAACTGTGTTTCAATTTTCCAGTGGGAAATTTAACCACGTAATAACAATGTCTGTGCATGGCATTTAGTTGACTGGAAAATAATTACATCTGAATGAAATTATTCGTTAGTTAATGATAATACATGCAATTCACTGATTACCAATAAATGACAATCCTGATAACCAATAAATGACACAAGCAAACTAAAATCAAGTTTTGAACCCCGTTTGTTGTGTGTTGATTAGACGTGGGCAAAATGATTCCCAGGAGTGAATAGTTCCAGTCTGATTCCCCCGGCCTTTTGAATTGATTCCTTCTATTCATTCCTTTAATTCAATTAATTCCAAAAAAATAAAAAATTAAATAAAATAATAATAATAAAAAAATAAAAAATTAAAATTAAAATTAAAAAAAAAAATAATAAAAAATAAAATTAAAAAATAAATAAAACTAACTAACTAACAAACTGAATGGGGAGACTACGAAACACCGCAGCACGGCACAAAGAGGAGACTGATAGGCTACCAAGCACCGCACAAAGAGGAAACCGATTATTCTATCTCACTAACTCGCAGGCTAAAACCTATAGATTAATGTGTTTGTCTCTTTTTAGTGTCGCTTTTTCGTTTCATTTCAAATCACAATAAGTGGGGAAGCTACGAAGCACCACACAAAGAGAGGACCGATTATTCTATCTCATTATCTCGCAGGCTAAATCCTATAGATGTATGTGTTTGTCTTTTTTTAGTATCGTTATTTTTCGTATGTAAAATGTATTTATAGCTAGCAATTAAATCTTTAAATTAAACAGTTTTTTGTTTCACCCCTAAAGTTTACTTATTTTATTTATTAAACTTAAAAGTATTTTATGACAGCTGACAACAGCTGATTGGCCTTATAATATATGCAAATTTACATATTACATCTACCCAAGATTCACGTCTAAAAGTAGGTAGCTACTTGTATTCCAATATCTTTCATACTTGCCAAAAAAACGATTACAAGTGCACTATTTTTGCTTCTCACTTTTCTAGCCGATGCCGCGATGTTCGGATTCAATGTCGAAAGTTTTCGGCTAACTATGTAAAGAAATTGAAGGCTTGGCCCGCCGAGGAATTGGTGAACCGCTGCGCTCGGACGGATTAAGGGCCGGCATTGAGCAATGAATTAGTAACTTTTGATTAGTGTCTTACCCCGCAGAGACTTGATCAACTCGCGAGCTGTGTTTCGGATACACCCGAGCCGAGATTGACGCGAAACGATGGCGATGTAAGACGATGACATCTGACGTCATTTCTAGGTCTGAGATTAACTAGAGACAACAACGTCACAAGTGAAAAAGACTTTAGTTTTAATTCCTGAATAAAGCGCTTCGGACAATTTCCGATAGCGACAGACTAGCTACGAGTAGGTACCTGGGACGCGGACGGGACGGGACGCGCGGGGACCTTAGGACAATCTCAGGACTATTGACTACGACAAATGATTAATTCCTTGCGTGAAAGGGACGTTCGAAAATTCGGCTGAATCGCGGCCGCGTTTTGATCTACGGGTTTTTAGAACGGCGGCCGGCGGTAGCGGGATACGAGTCGTTCACAATACCGTCGACAACTTCGACATTGAATAATATTTAAATACCTATGAAACATTATAATATTTAAATCATTTACGGAACACATTATTCACTGAAATAATTTAACAGTAAAATAAATGGAAATTAAACATTTATGTTGCCGTTAAAAATCGTACGATACAAGGCCAAAGGTAAGGAATGAAGAATCAATTCCTTTTCAAATTGAGAATCAGATCAAGTGTGTCACAAGATTGAATTTATTCATTTAATTCGGTCATTCAATTTTGCCCACGTCTAGTGTTGATTACAGACCAATCAATGGACAACAAACGGAAGAAAAATAGACGCGAACCCTACCAGGTAAATTGTAATGTGGAGATGGGGGTTTACTTCGGCAAACATAACTCTTAAAACGAAACTTAGTTCCTTAACACCTCCAAACACTTGCGCTATTTAAAAAAATCAAGTTTAAGAAAACAAGTAAGTCAACAATAATACTGATTTTATCCAGAAAAAGTGTAATTTTCCCCACTTATATTTTTAACAAACACATCACATAATATGTTTAAAAAAATAATTAGCGTTCTTTGCTTTGCTTAACAGTTATGGAATAAAATTAAGTTAATTAATAAATATGGACCCTTTGTTTTATTTTTTTTTCCAAATGACGAAAAATTTTTTTTTTCAAAACTTCCGGCTATTTTAGCGAGGAACAACAATTTCATTTAATTTTACGTTTTCGAATAGCTACAGATAATAAGCAACTTTTGAGACCCCAGGCGTTTACAAATAAGGCCATTTTTTCTCTCTATGGAGAGCGACACAAGCTACTGCACAACTTTACACGTAATCGGAAAATGTCAAGAGGAACTTCGGCTAGTATAATAATAAATTAGACCACAGAACTAAAGTGAAACTTCTGCTCCATCTATATGATAGAAAGAGAGAAAGAAAATGTGCGTGCGCACTGCTCTCTCTTACTCCTACTGGTTACGCATTGCAATATGTTTTGTTTGATAAGTTTTAAGATTTTCACGGCCAAAAGCATTTTCGTTATTTGTTTTTGGGGTGTTATGCCGTGTTGCGCTACCTCCTTCTTTAGCCAACGTTTCGGACATCGTTGCATTGTCAATCATTAGGGCAGATCCGGCAGATCCGGTAGATGTGTACACATCTACACGATCCAGTAGATGTGTACACGTGTACACATCTACGGCATAACACCCCAAAAACAAATAACGAAAATGTTTTGTTTGTTCGAAAATTTAAATAAATATATATCACAAAGAGGGTACTTACTCACTCCTTGGATTTAGCAGAGACACCTAAATGGATTGTTTTCAAAAATAGAATCTAAAACAATAAAATAACTGACACTGTTTGTTTCTTGGAAAATTTTAATCATTGTGAAAAACTATGAGTTTGTGTATTGATTGACAAATTTCATCTCTTGCAAATTATCAAGTCACCTAAGGATTGCATTGACTGAATTTAATTATTGATTGGATGACATCACGGAGGCCTCCAAGCATCAAGATCTACAAAACAAGGTTGGTGGATTTGTTATTTTCCCTGGAGTTTCTCTTTGTGCCATTTGTGATATATTTGTTCGCGCAAGTGGAGTTTTTTCATAATCATAATTTCTTGCGTATTAAACCCAGAGGGTATGGGGTTATTTACACACCTCAGGCTCGCATATTATAATGCACCTACAGTGTGATACATAAAATAGGCCTGCACTGTGTAACTTAACTGGCTATGAGATAAAGAAAATGTGTGTGTGAAAACGTAACGCTCTCGTCAAGCATTCACCAGCTTACTCCCCAAGTTAAGCGTGCATAAAGAAGTTTTATTTCAAAAATTCACTGGCCTAACTGAAGTCTAGGAGACGAAAGGTCTTTACAGTTTTCTTTCAAATCGCTATAGATCACATATCGTGCAATGATCCGTACAGTGTACATAATGTTACATTTTTGTGTTACAACTGCGCACTCTCTCCTTTAAGCTAATTTTCACTGAACACATTATCGTTAAAGTTTTTCAATATGTATTTATGTCAAATTACGGACGATATTATTTGAATTTTCAAACCGACTAGTTTACTCCGAGAAAATAAATGCAAGAAAAATGTAACTGAGTTTAAACGTGTCGTGATATACCAGGAAAAATGCTTTCGTTTATTTTCCATGTTTCAGTAAAAAGGATAAACTTAATAAAGTGAATGTGTTAGTGCAGTCCAGGCGCAATAATATGTCAGATGTTTGAGACTCATATCAGATTTTTTATGGGCGTTTGCATTACTTACATTATGCAGCTCAAAAATTCTCGTCGGGTTCTGCATTTTCCTCTATACAAACTGTATCTTTTTAAAGTGAAAACTTATTTAGCACCATATTGATTTGAAACTCGATAAAATGGAAATTAGCGACACTAAAAAGAGACAAACACATACAATTATAGGATTTAGCCTTTGAGAGAATGAGCTAGTTTTCCCATTAGTTTTCTGAAGGTTCCACTTCTATCGCGTGTGAACTTCACACAGGTTTTTTTTGTATTTTTTTAGCATTAACTATGTAATGGTATGGCCACACTGTGGCCAACTTCAAACGTTTGGCTGATTGTGTGGAGGGGTAGTTCGTGCGTTGGAAGTTGGAAGGTTGGAGTTCGAGTTGGCCCGGGATCGACTTTAAGGCGATCGACGATAGCTGGTTCATGCGAATTGGCGGCAAACATCAGTCTGCGCAATATTATTACGGCAGAGTGGTATAAAAATAATTTGAAAATATTATTTTTGAAGTGAAACTTCTAAAGCCCCGATGTGATTTGGAATTCGGATGAAACGGAAATGACGCATACAGCACTTGCGAAGCATCAAACTCCTATCAAGGCTCCTAGTGGTTGAGATATAACACGGAAATTATGCTAGGTCTGCGCTCATTAGCCGCTTTGATTATGACCTAATTTTTCAAGGCTCCTTGGAGCTTCATTGGTAGAGACTGATTTGGTAAAGTTTCGCTTCTACCGCGTGTTAACTGAACTCGATTTTTTTTATTATCTTTACCAATCGAAATAAATATTATCGAAACCGAAGCATCGCCTGCACAATTGCAGGCAACTGATAAGATACACCGCCGAATCAGCTGTTCGACGTCCGTCATTTTGGTGTTCGGAATTCGGAGTTGGAGGGTTGGCCGCAGCCACCACACGATCGACCAACCTTTCAACTGCGAACTAAGTGCGGAGTTGAAAGGTGGAAATAGCATGACAATTTCTAGACACATTAAAGGAGAAAATTACCCCCTTAACTGGTGTACTATATAGACTCCAAGGATTACTACCCATTCCTTTGCTAATCAGTGTCCTCAGCCATGGTACATTCACACCTTTCCTATCTCTCCTGTAAATAGAGAGATGGAGACTCAAAGAAATTGATAGCTGATCTGCAGGTGGTTCGAAACCGAGCTCTCAGAAATGTTTTTGGACTTCCATGGGACACCCATGTCAGAGACATCTATTCATTCTTCCAATCACAGTCCTTCATAAACATGAAATTACCAGCACCATCCTACAAATTACTCAACAATCAACTCACACTAACATCAAGCCACTTTACAATCAAGGTGAATTACACGGATGTGTCGAAACCGGTAGCAAATAAATAAAAATAAGTAACAAATGTAAATGTGAATAAAACTCTTCAAACAAAAAGTCTAGTAATTGTTACATGGTTAATGCCCAAGAAATACAACAAAAATAATTTCCTCTATTTTTGTATTTCTGGTCTCGTTTGCTCGTTTATTTTAATTTTAATTTAATGAGGTACGACGGCTCTTACAGTTTACCTCTCGAGTTTCTATTGCACGTGTGATGAATAGTTTTGAGCTTAATTGTGTACAAAGTACTTCATACAAGGCATGTTATTAAAAGTCGGTTTCAACGTAGTTCAATAAGAAAACTCCAGTCAATTTAAAAAGTTTTTGTGAATATTCACCTACTTATTGTATTATGTATATAATTTAACTTAAACACCACCATTTTAAATTTATTTGATAATGGCGATTTCAGCGGATAGTCATAATTCTCGACAATTATATTCCAATTTTGAAAATGGCAGTTAAAATAATTTTCTGTTAAATTATATTATAGGTAGGTACCTCCTTTATCGCTTGATTTTGATTACCACATTCAATCTGATTTCTCGCAGGACTAATGCTCCAAAAAACAAAATTAGTGTGATTTATATCCAAAATATATTAACTAATCAAATAATATTCAACTTTTAATGTATTGTCTGGGATAAATATGTTCCTATGTACATGTGGTCTTTCATTTTTGGAAGCTATTTCAGATAAATATATTCATACAATGATTTGTGATTGTAGAAAGTCTTTCCTATTTTCCAAAAGGACAAACAAAAATATAATTCCAATGCAAAAACATTACTACTTCTCAATAAACTTTGTCAACGTCCTTCCATGGGATAATATAAATAAGTATTACTGGAAAGGTGCCTCTGTTGAGAAACTTGAAGACTTAAAAATAATTTTTTTTTTACTAAATTGGTCAGGTAGTTTTTAAAAGCTCTTCTTGATCTCGGATTTCTTAAAAGAGAGTCTGTCTGCAACGATCAACTGTATCATAATATCCTCAGAATAAAGAATGGTTTAATCAAATACAGGTTTTTTCGGAGAGATATTAATGAAAAATTTAAGGAAAACAGCCGAAAAGCTATTATTGTTTTGTTATTTATACACTATTGATTGAAAGTTGCATTCGCTTTCCAATATGGATAAATAGTACCCACTTACATAATAAGGCAAACATACTTTAATAATATAACCCTTAATGAGGCATTAGATCGTACAATGAGAACTCATATTATAAAATTAATACAAGATATCTAGAAGGATACAATAATACAAGTAAAAGATACAAATGCATACAAAAAGTATAAGTAGACTTAGGTTAAATTAAAATTAATTGAAAAGAAATGAGGCTTCTTGTATCTACATATCTTCCATATTTTCCCTCACACAAATAGATCCACCTCCTCTGTCATGTTTTGCTGTGCTACAACATCTTTTCGTAGTGTGTGGCAATCTAGAAAAGTCGTGGTTACGACTACTTCTGAAGTTTTCAGCATGGCATTCCGAGAGGAATGGGCTATCAATAGAGTTATGCACTATATTAAAACTAAGTATTGCAAGAATTGCATAATGTCTGGTTTCTTCATTGCCTCAAGTGTCTATATTATGGTGCCTGAAACTGGGATAGGTTCAGCGCGTCCGTTTACAGATTTACCTGAAGGTCTAACACGGTCGATCGATAAAACCTAATTTCAATACGATATTGACTAAATCCGACAAAACCTTATGTTTCCAATGATAAATTGATAAAATAAAGCGCTGCCTTTATAGTACCAGATGAGTTTTGTTAACTGTTAGTAGGTATATATGAAGCTCTTACAATTGAAACAAGTCGTACAAGCAGTGGTTGAATCTGTTCGGGCTTGGAGAACCGAAAGTCGTTCTGTATTAAAGATCTCATTGACAAATTAACTCCCTTTTTAGGTGTCAAAAAGAACATGCGGATTGCCAATGAATATTAAGGTTAATATTTCAATTCAACTTTTCCAATTTATTAATATTTTTACGTAATTTTTTGGCGTTTGACGTTTCGGAATCTCAGTTCATACTCCACTTCAGCGTATATCGATTTCTTATTTATTCCCTGTCAATATCAGTTTGGCTATCAACAGTGAAATCGTACTCAGGATATCGATATAAAATCGTCGGATGTTACACCTATCGATCCGATATTGTAAAGTTATCGAAATCTCTTTACTAGACGCTCAGAGATTTGCTTCTGGATTACTTTTAGCATATTTATGTATTTAGTTCGTCGCGGAGTTTGTACCCAACTAGATTGCTTCTTATAAATCATAGAATGTTGTGTTCTATGAAATAGTTCCTTTGCCACAAGTGTAGGAACTGTGAACCTATGTATATATTTGATTACGCCTTTTCGTGGAAGGCAGTAAAAAGCAGAGATCAATACGCGGGTGGCTTAGCTTTACTACTGGGTTCCGGTAACGCAGAATAAAATATGTAGGTAGGTTAGTGACTGGCAAATACACCCTACCTATATAAAATAACACAATTTATTGTGTAAAGAACTAGTGGATCGTAGCCGGCGCTACCCGGGAATCAGACTTAAAGTTCGAAATTAAGAGGATTTACTGAGCAGCCATTTTCATAAAAAACTTAAATTTGGGTTTTACCAAAATATCGCACCAAACTGAATTTTGTAGTGAAATCTTCTTTAGCACCATTATGATTTGAAACTTTTGAAACGGAAACGAGAGACACTAAAAAGAGACTAACACATACATCTATAGGATGTAGCCTGCGAGTTAATGAAATAGACTATTTAGTGTCCTCTTTGTGCGGTGCTTAGTAAAATAAAATGTAAAATAATTTTTAACACTTTGTAACTATGTTATAATGAATCAAACCTACAATTATCCTATTCCTGATACTCTGCATTCGTCGCATTCTCTCGAAGTTTAGTTTTCTGAACGTTTCACTTCTACCTCGCGTGAACTGCTCACATGTTTTTTTTTAATCTTAAATAGCAGTTTTTGTTTTAAATTATAAAATATAAGCCATTAAAGCAATCGATTTTTCACGATTTTAGAGGCAACTTTTTGGAAGGGATAGATTTATATGTCTGTCAATCCTGGACACATTGATCCCAAATACTCACACCTTACCCAGAACTTCCTCTCGTTATTTTCTTGAAAAAAGACCCTCCACATAGCTTCCCCAAAGATGACATAAGTCCTGAGGAATATCCTTAAGGCCTTCTGTGTGGAGCTAATGAAAAATAAAATAAAAATGTGAGTGCAGTTTTACATGCGGTAGAAGTAAAACTTTAACAAAACAATTTCAACCAATACTTGAAAAGCGAGGTCCATAATCAAAGCGACCAGATGAGCCAGACCTATCGTAATTTCCGTTTCATATCTCAACCAATAGGAGCCTTTAAAAGTGACATCATAATGAAAGCGGTCAATGACCGCATTTAATGCGTCGCAGGTGCAGTAATCGTCATTTCCGTTTCATGCGAGATCCAAAACATAGCGGGGCTACAGACTTTCACTTCAAAAATTATAAAATCTATTTGGCTTATAATTTGTTCATATAAACACAACTTGCTTAAGTAGATATATTCTCTGATGAAAATAAGGAAGAAACCTAGAACCTCTAACTTCAAAGTTTCAAACGGTAAAGTTTTTGGTTTCTAATGACTACAGAGCTTTGCAGGTCGAGAGGCTCAGGCGAAAGATTTTCTGCTTTGTATTAAAGATTATAAGACTTTATAATTGAGCTTTAGGAAATTTGTAGCCATTAGCAAACTTTTCATCATCCGAAACCATGTGTTTATGTAACTGTAAGAATCTAGTTGAATGAAGTAAAGTGAAAACCGCAAGAGCAACTAATATATAAAATAAAGTTATAAAATGCGTGCAAATAAAACAGACAATAAACGAATAAGCAAATGCATAAATCTCATCTACATACTTTAGAAGGATTGGTCGGAGGTCAGTGAAACTGTTAAATAAGTCGTCTCATCAAAGGAATTTTACTGTACAAAAATGTTTAAATTATGGGAATAACTTTTCAAGGGTGTCGAGACGAAATACACGGGACTGAATTTCACGAACCAATATTATTACATTGACAGAATTACATTTTGAAAGAATTACACCTGCCATAAATATATCTACTGGAAATAACACGAACATTTTTTTTCCAAGTTTAAATTTTAGAATTTTTATTTATTGCTATTTAAAAATGTTTTCACTCACAAGCTAACTCCCATAGATGTACGTGTTTGTCTGTTTATGGTTGTGCCTTTTTCGTTTCTTCGAGTTTCAAATCACAACAGTGCTAAAGAAGTTTTCACTTCAAAAAAGGTTCGGTTGCGTTTTCTTAAGTTTGCAGCAGGTATAATTTCGTCCAAATATATTTCCGTCGTTGTATGATCCTGGCAATATAATAATGGTACGCAAAATTAACGCCGTTATGTCTTCATGTAATCCTGTTCAGACAAATGAAATGCTTGGAAATGGTAGGGTTTTATCGTTCGGAAACATTGCATTATCCAGCGCGATACTGTCACCATTCTTTCCAACAAATTCATGCAGATTTTATCACTTCATGTCTCTTGGGGAAACAACAATACTGTATCACTGCACAAAGTATTAAAATTTTCATACAACACTTGAAATACGGAACGTGCGATAAAATCTTGTATGTTGGTGGAAAAGCTAGAAAGTTAGTTTTCTTTATGGCTTTTTCAAACATTATTTATAGACTAGATTGCTTAATAGTACGAAATTAACATGTTCACAAGACTTTTTGAAGTGAACACTTATTTAGGACCGTTTTGATTTGAAACTCGATGAAATGGAAACAAAGAAACAAACATATACATTTAAACTAAAGTATTTAGGCCGCGATGGAATGATACAATATAATCGGTCTCCTCTTTATGAGGTGTTTCGTGGCCTCCCCACTTCATTGTCTACTTTAATTTTGCCTACACTCTATATTTTTGTATTTTAATTCCAATGCACCTTTTCCTATACATTTGGTCATCTTATTGGTGTTCATGTTTTTTTCTTTGGAGTCGCTAGATGTCGCTTTCTTTTGTGTTTTCTCTTGCCTGTTCATTTTGGAGTGGTTTGAAGATTGGATATTGATTTTACAATTTTTTTTTTTTTTGAGTTTTTAGGATTCGATCCTTGGTCCAGAGCGTGCATATCACACGCGGTAGAAGTGAAACCTTGAGAAAAGTAAAATCGACAAGAGTTTGGGAGGCTACGAAGCACCTGACAAAGCCTAGATTTTTCCCCAACTATTCTGTAAAATGCTATGAAAAAGCAGTGAAACTCAAGATTTCTCAACTGTCGGGCTTTTACAGAAACTCAATAAGCCCACATTGTTGGCGTATAATAGAAAATGGCTTCCTCTCACCTGTCAGAGAGCTAGTCTTGTCACATAACGCGTTTCGATAAAACACACAGTACGGCATCCTCGTAGCGGCAAGGCAGGAGAGTGTTTCTACCTCGTACAAAGAAATCTTTTGTACCTTGAATCAACCATTTTGCGACCACTTACAAGAAAACTGAACATTCCTAGCGGTCAGTATGCCTTTCGCTACCTCGCATCTTCTGGCGATATTAAGAAGTGAATAGTTTTACTTTAAACACGTTAGACACGCTTAGAAACCTGCCCACTTACTTTAAAAATGTAGACTTACGTAAAGGTTAGTTCTTTAGACTATTTAGATCAGGCAGCCCAACCTGCGACCCAATTGAAGATTTTTTTGCTTTTGGGGTCGTCCATTAATCACGTGATGCTCGATATGGGGGGGGGGGGTCGGAAAAAATCACAAAATATCACGACGGGGAGGGGGGGGTTATAATGAGATATCGCGTGTATTTATTTTTCGTGATAATATTCTGAAAATTTCAAAATTCTTTACACTAAAAAAATACACGTGATTTCGGGGAGGGGTGGGGGGGGGGGGGGTTAGTCTAAAACCTCACCACATATCATCAGGGGGGGGGGTTACAGGAGCAGCATTTAATCTGCCAATTATTTATTCATTTCAAACTAGATCAAAATTTACTAATAATATAAAGAACACTAAGAATCTCTTTATTAATTGAAACAAACAGGTAAATCTATTCTGTTTTCTTGGTATTTTATTGATTCAAAACATTCCAACGTTAAATCCAATTATAAAAGTTCTAAAAATAAGAGCAGATTTCTAGCAGCCATTCTACGTCGTGTAATCGTGATTTTAGTTATTCCAATGGGACTGAATTAATTCCGTGCTCAATAGAAACGGCTGTAATATTTGCATTTTATTTTCCACGACTCCGTAGCGTTTGATGATTAAGTATGCAAATATCGCGAGTGGACAATGGAAACGCGCACAGAGTGGCAATGCATTCGGTTTGTACAGTGAAATGACACCGGACCACTGCAACTGCGTGCAATCTTAAAATATGGCTTCCCATTTTAACAATCAGTTTGAATCATTTCATTTCCATTGTGCTTTTGGATTAGAAATGAATAATCCGACTGTTCTTTCGGTCGCCTCACTCCCAACAATTTGATACAGGAATGAATGTATTTATGAACGTTTGTTATATTGTTTTGGCCACACAAACCTCACCCCGTAAACACGCTCACCAAAGGTAGCGAACCACTTGAGATGACTTATGGCAGAGGTGTTGGTTATCCAATAAATAAACGGTAAACATATCCGCCTCTTAAATCTTAAGTTGATATTGCACATATAAGTAAGTCGTATTTTGCTATTCGTCAATGTTCATTCAGAACTGAAACGTTAAAATGGCTTTATCCGTGTTTGATGATTAGATTTGAATAGCCAGGTACATTTTCCACATCTCCTTTCCCTCCCCACTACCTTCAGCATCACACCATTCCGAAATTGGGGATGCCATAGGCTCGAGACGGTTTGGAGCAGTTGGGACTCTTGTGTAATATTCAGATTAAAAGTTATTTTATATGCAAGTAGGAAACTGTAGCGGGTTTTTGCTAAGCCGACTGCACGTATAAGTATGCGTAATTTGTTATTGCAGCTTGCCCTCCGGAAAGTCGAAATTATTAGTAAAAATATTTTTACTGTGAATTTTCACTCAAGATGCCTTCAGATATATTTTTTTATTTATCTATATAAGGTATGTTTGCATTACATTATTCAATGCCTGTCTCACTAGGGTATACCTGTGTTGAGACAGGCGTATATCGGCATATAAGTATATCGACTTTGGGTGTACGGCCGTATATCCTCTTTGCATGCTTACTTGAAGAAAAAATCTTCTAAACTTTCGGCCGGACCAACTGTCGCAGAATCAATTGTCTTCGGACCAATTGTCGGGTCACCATTAACGTCTAACATTAACGTCTTAGTAGATTGTAGATTACAGATAAGTAGATGTATTAAGTAGATTTTGTTAAATTTATTTTAATTTTTGGCTGAATGCCAGATTTGGTATTTAGAATCGAATGCCACCGGATGTTTCCCCGGCCTCCAGTCGATAGAGCATGAGTTAATTTTCATGAGTGTGATGGTTAGAATATTAAATAAAATAGTAGATTTTGAGAACGAAATATATATATTAAAAACATAAATAGTTTGGAGAGACATTCAATTCAATTCAATTCAATTTTTTCATTTTAAAAACATTCAAAATTGACATATCAAAAAGTTTTTAAAAGGTAAATATTTAAGATTAGATAAGCAGATTTAAACTAATAATGGACAAAACTTTCCATCTAAATTGTGCTTCATTGATGTTACACATATCGATATTCGAAGTAATTCTATTTAACTAAAAGATCTATGTAGTTAATTCTGCAAGCCGGGAGATAAAATTGTCTATGCTGTCGGAGAACCATCAGGAACTAATGATCCACGAATCTGTTTGAAGAAATGTGTTAAAATGAGCATATTAGAAGACCCGTGGATGGTTCATACCGAGCATGCCCAAAAGAAAGGTGGACTATTTAATAATTTAAACTAAACTACCGTCAACTAACTATGGCGCTGCTATGCAACGGACCAGAGGTTTGTGGACCAACAAAGTTTCTCACGTCCTTCATCAGATGCGATATAGTTATCTAAGAGAAACTGAAAATAAACCACTTCTCAAGGCAATTGCAATCAACCTAAAATTAACTAACCATCACGCCGTTTCCTGCAGGGGTAGGCAGAGAGGACGGACCGCCAAACAACTCGATCTTGGCACACACTCCTTTTCTCGTTCATACATCGCCTCATGCTCTTCTATTATTCCGACTCTTCACATGGCCCGACTCAAGTATCTGATTCACTGGTCGTGTCATGTCTTCCACGGGCGTCCCCGACTTCTTCTACCATTTCCGCGTTCCTTTCCTCGTTCATTCGCTCTACATGCCTAAACCATCTGAACGTCCCTTTCTTAATCTTTGGAAGGAAGTGGAAATTAGCCCACTTTCTGAAATCCGATCGAGCTGAAACTCGGCATTCTAGGCTTTTGATGGCGCTCACGCATACACACGCGCACCTGTATTTCTCTGAATTTGGCTACTAGCTTTGTTTTTGACGCGTTGAATTACTTTGAAGCAAAACTTCTTTACGCACGCTTGACTTGGGGAGTAAGCTGGCGAATGCGTGTCGAGAGCGTTACGAAATTCGAGGCGAACGGTAGTTGAGAGGGAGTACGTTTGTATATTACTGTGGGAGCAAGAGAGAGAGAGAGCAGTGCGCGCGCACATTTTCTTTCTCTCTTCCTATCATATAGATTGAGCAGAAGTTTTGCTCAGTTGTGTGGTCTAAAGCAAGCTCGTTTTTTTTATTATTATTGTTTTCACTCTATATATTTTTGAAGTGAAAACTTCTTTAGCGCCGTTGTGATTTAAAACTCGATGAAAGGAAAAATAGCGACACTAAAAAGAGACAAACACATACAGACATCTACGGGGTTTGACCTGCAAGAGAATGAGATAGTATAAACGGTCTCCTCTTTATACGGTGCTTCGTAGTCTCCCCAAACTTATTTCGTTTATTTTTCTGAAGGTTCCTCTTCTACCACATGCCACATGTTCACCACACAATGTTTATTTAATTCGTTGAACTCCATTTAGTTTAGTTGGATTTAATGTGTAATAATGGCCTTATTTTATTTTTTTTACAAGCTCCACACAGGAGACCCTGAGTAAAATAATTTCCCTCAGGGCCTATTTCATCTTTGGAAATGCTGTGTGGAGGATTTTTATAAGGAAAGGAAGGAGAGGAGAGTTCTGGGAACGAAAAAGGTTTAGGGGGTGAGTAGGAATCTGAGGTTAAGTTTGCCCTAGTCATCCGTCTTCAAGACCCAGACAAAACTTACCTAATGAACCCCGGCACCCCTGCTAAATCACCAAACGTGGCAAACCACTTCGGGTGATCTATGGCAGAGGTGTTGATTATCCAATAAAGGTTTCCGGGGCTGCGGTACCTATTCCCGCCTGCCAAATTGAAAAATTTAATGTTAATTACTGAATATCACCTTAACCAATAAAACACTTCTAAAAAGTCAATTATTTTTCCTGTAAATCCTTTGTTATTCCTTCTAAACTTCAACTTTACTCCAGTTGCACATACTCGACGGGTATGGTATAAAATTAGAGTATACAGTTGCCACGCAACGCAGTGTTCATAATGGAGTTGCTTGCTGCGCCAACTATGGTTTAATAGCTGATGGAGGCCCGTCTGAGTGCCGTCTCAAGTTAGCAACATACCACGGCTTTGTACCACTTCGTAGGGAGTCTTGCCGTCTGCGCACCGCGCACTGTGGGAAAACGGCTATCCCGGCTGCGCCTTTTTCATACAATTTTTTAATTCAGATTTGGGTGAAAATTTTGTGATTGTGAACAATTGTGATTTGAAACTCGATGAACCGAAAACTAGCGACATTAAAAAAATACCATCACATACATCTATAGGAATAAGCCTGCGAGAGAATGAGATAGCAATAAAATATGTATTTATTTCACAAGTACTCGGTTCTAATATAATGGGATAAATTCGCGGTGCCACGCAAAGTCTGCCATGGTTTTGTGGTATAAATTGCCTGACGAAACTTAGCGGCCAGACATTCAGCGGACCAAGGATCGAATCCTACAAAATCTAAAAAAAAAAAAAAAATATTTCTGTAAAATAAATGTCAAATCTTGAAACCACTCCAAAATGGACAGGCAAGTAAAACACAAAAGAAAGCGACATCTAGCGACTCCGAAAAATAAATCACAAATACTAATAAAATGACCAAATGATGATAATATGATTCGACGACAAAATATGGAAAAAACATCCTTCACATTGATAAAAAAGTGCTTCGTAGTCTCCCCCTCTTGTCCAAATTATAGTTTAACACAAATAAAAAATTAGACAAAATTGATCAAAATATGATATTAACAAATATTAAAAAATATATATATTTAATCTGAAGACCTCGTCAATGAAGAGAGACACTTTAAAGAATTAAAAGAATTTCTCTTTGAAATCTAAATTTATCGATCTCGGAAGAGATTCTATATAAACTTCTCCCCACCGGAAGAACCACTGGCAGGTTGGTCCTGCAGACAGGAAGATAAAATAATCTATGATGACGCTGTCTAAGATTGTCAAATGGAACGTAGAGTCAAGTTGTCAATATAGTCTCTTGGCGGTCTAAATAAGTGGATGGCGGCATACCCTACTCTTCTGAGCTGCAGAGAGTGTGACTTCACTTCTTCAGCTGGCCCAGAAGAAAGTTCGTCGGGTAGAACCACGGTTAGTGGTCGAAGTCCATTGTAGTGCGATTAGTATTTATTTACATAACATATTTATATCAAGTTAGGTACCACGTAATTATCTACTATCACACGCCTACATCATTGAAACCATCCGCACAAAATACATTTGTACGTTTTTAATCTAGTATAATGTTTCGGTCTGGATAAAAACAAAAGGTACGGAATTTTTTTCGTACCTTAATAGTATCAAAAGAAACTACTACTAAAATTATAATTATTAACTTTATTTGCTTATCAAGTTCAGCAGAAAAAAATGTATTCACGGTGCATAGTAGGAAAACACGTAGAACGTGCGCCCAAAATTTGTACAACCATGCACAGATGCTGGGTTTTCTAGTTTCTACGAGTCGCTCTTGAGTTCTACAACTCGGCTGTGGAACGGTTTACCAGCCTCTGCGTTTTTTCCATCCTATAACACGGGGTCTCTTCAGGACCTGTACTCACCCTTTCTCCTCAAAAAGACCCTCCACGAAGCATTCCCAAAGATGACATACGCCTTAAGGCGCCGTATCCCAGCTCAAAAAGAAGAAGAAGGAGTGATATGTAATTACGAATGTTGGAAAGAGTGCGCTAATATTAAAATCGGTAAAATTGAAGCGAAAATCGTGAAAATTAATATAACACGACTCGTTTAAATAGAGCAAAAATATCTTTTGGGCTGTCTGAAACAGCATTTAAAGAAACACTATAAACTTTTTCATATATGTAACTTGTAAAATAACTAAAACACATAATTTTCGACGTGAAATTTCAGACTTGAAGATGATAATTTTCTGAGCATACTTTGCAATTTTTTCTATCGAGGGAATGTAAATATATTATCTATATTATCATAACATATATTTATTTAAGTGCTTAAAAACTTCAAATTATTAAGGGGATATGTAAGAAAACGGTAGAAATTCGGGTATCGGCGGCTTAAGAGAAATTGTTTTCCAAATGACCTACCTACGTGCAGTTAATCTAAAAAATATTCATTTATTTATTTATTTATAAGTACATGTTACATGATTAATACATTTACTTGAGAAGATGCATTAGGTCAGCATACTAGGCAGCTGCCTGTATCATGGTGACCAACGGAAGATATTAATATTGAAATGAAGTCTAGTAAGTAAACATATTTAAGTAAAATTACAATAAAAAAAAAATAAGAAAATTGGTAGAAATGTTTCCAATAACTCACAAATTGCCAAAGTTGTCTGGAAAATAAACACAAATAAGTAGGGTAGCTGATGTGTATGTATGTATACAGGGTGTTAAGGGACGTACTTGACTTACTTTAACCAGTGATTCCTGACATTATTTGGAGTAAAAAATGTAAATGAAATTTTGGTCTCCGGTGACTTTTTTTGACGATTTTTTTTTTTTTTCAAAATTTTTTTCTTCAAAATCAAACAAAAAAAATTCTTCCACATGTCGTCACTGGTCACTCAGCCGGATGTCCGACAAACCCCTTACCCCGCCTCCAACTGTTCAACAACTACCATTTTTTTATGTTTTGTAGAAAAAAAAAAAAAAAAAAAACATCAAAAAAGTCACCGGAGACCAAAATTTCATTTACATTTTTTACTCCAAATAATGTCAGGAATCACTGGTTAAAGTAAGTCAGGTACGTCCCTTAACACCCTGTATAATAATAAAAATACATGTCATCGAAAAAAGCATTATAAAACGATTAACCTTTATGCTAGATTGGGTCATCATCGATATTACTCTTTTGTAAAGTGTGTAATTCTTGAATTTTATAGCTTTCTGTGGAATCTTTGGAATTTCCGCTTGAATGTTGAATTTGACAGCATTTAAAGTAGATTTAATGCAATGTGCTGAAACCTTCCTTTGTCGGCGGGAAAACTGTCTGTGGCTGAATCCTTTTCCTCCTCCCCTCCCCCCCCCCCCCCCTCCACATCTTACCCCTGCCAAGCATTCGTGGGTTCTCGGAGATCGGCTATTCTCTGGAATTGCTTGGAACTTCTGTCCGGAGTAAATGCAGCCAATATCCTCTTACACATTGTTTATCTTTTCTGCACACAATAATTTAATTAAAATCCATTTTTGAAGTAAAACTTCTTTACGCACGCTTGACTTGGGGAGTAAGCTGGAGAATGCGTGACGAGAGCGTTACGAAAAGCAAGGCAAACGGTAGTTGTGAGGGAGATATAAGTTAGTATTACAAGTTAGTATTTATAAGTTAGTGAAGATAGAAAGAGAGAGAGTTACGTTTCGTATATTACTGTATGGGCAAGAGAGAGGCACACTTTCTTTCTCTTTTTCTCTCGTAGCCAGTTACGTTTCGTATATCTAAGACACAGTATGGGCCTATAGTCTGTATCACACTGTAGGAGCAAGAGTGAGCAGTGTGAGCAGAATTTTTTGTTTATTTATAATATTTAAATTTAAACAAAAATAACCAACTTTTTTAACCCCTCAGGCCTCGGTCCTAAGTTAGCAGTGTTTGTAGAAGAATAATTTTAGATGTGAAATTTTAAAGCCAATTTACGACGTAAAAATATTAGAAAATGTTTAATCAATTTCACCGAAATAAAATAAAATTGCACAATACACATCCAGCGTTATTCTCTTGAGTTGATATACTTAAGGTATGTATGCACACAACGTTAAAAACGCGGTGTTTTCATTTTGTGACTATACCCTAAATGTCCGTTTTCATAATATAAACTTTCACCCAATATTTTTTCGTATGAGGCATGTGTTTACTTCTGAGCTTGAAGGTACCTGTCTAAATGTATATATAATTATTAAAACAATAATCTCAATTCTCTATGAAATGGTTTCATTTGACATAATCCGTAGGTACAAATTTTTGTTGGTAACTAATAATTGTCTCTCAACATAAAACCACTAAGCAGTGAAAATACTTTTATTAGTTATTTCATAATATTAAGGCTGTTAACTTATTATTATTTTTCCACTACTCATTTTAATTCAAGTTTTTGTTTGTTTAAATTATCTCCATACATGAGGCCTTGAGGGAAAAAATCCGTCAGAGCCCTACGTCTGCATTGGGGATTGCTGTGTGGAGAGTGTTTTTAGAAAAAGGAGAGGAAGTTCTGGGTAGTAAAAATGTAAGAGGGATGGGTAGGATTTTGTGGTCAATTTGTTCGGGAGTAACGAACGTATGAACCCATCGAACGAACGTATGAGAGATCAGACAACCAGTCTCTCCTTGGCCTGCAGTAGGTGGTCAAAAGCATCCGCCGCCAAGACCTAGACAAACCTCAACCTATGAACCTGGGCATCCCTCCTAAGTCGCCTAGCGTAGCCAACCAATTGGGGTGACATATGGCAGGGGTATTGGTTATCCAATAAATATTTCTGGGAACAGCTGTACCCCTACCGGCCTCGCAAATTGGAAGTTTTCTACAATGACTAAATATTCCGACATTCATAGCTTCTCAAAAATCTACATTATCTCAAATGTTTTAAAAGAACCCAGTTCAAGCTCTACTGAATGATATTTAAATCAATTAACGGAATGACTCCGATTTCCTTATCAGAACTGTGCATTCATGAAATTACAAATTCTCTACATTCAGCTCTTAGATCAGCGACGTCATCAGCTACCGGAAGGTTGAGGGACCCAAAGCGCACACCAGATACTAAGTACGGCGATCGAGCTTTCTGAATGTCAGGAACGAAAGCCTGGAATACCATAAAGATTGATTAAAGACTCGGCAGAATTCAGGGCGAAGCTTAAAACTCACCTCGCCAAACAGTCATCATTCATCATAGCCATAAACGGTAACAGTTGCAAACCTAATTTACGTAACTAAGCTAGCCGGTTAGTATCTACCAAGTCATTTACCGAATATTTTATTTCATGCACTAGTGCGTACACTATCTGATGCTGTACTCGTAGAAAAGTCTAAAACTTTTCAGTTCACGACATCATAAATAAGTTAATGTATTAATGCACTTAATTATTATTTGTAATTATTAACACAATTGATATTTACAGAATTATTATTGGTAGTTAAGGTGGGTATGTTTCAATATCCATTTGTGCGTATTCCATTCTCCGGAAATCATTTATTGTATAACCAACACCAATTCATATCTGGACACGCTGACCCCCATATTTCTACGCACCCCTCATACCTATTTACTTCCCAGAACTTCCTCTCCTTCCCTTCCATAAAAAATCCTCCACACAGCATCCTCTAAGATGGCATAGACCCTGAAGCAAATTATTTATCTGAGGAAAACTATTTTCCTCAGAGCCTCATGTGTGGAGCTAATGTAAAAAAACGAATGTTATATTTGTACAGCGCCCATGAGGTAATTTTTCACAAAAAATTGCAATTTATTATTGACATTACGGTTCATTAATCATAATTATTTGTTAAGACCCAGTTGTTTCGCAGAAATTCACTTGAGAGGAAATTATCAAATAACCATTGAGCGTCGTTTTGTTTGTTTTTATTTGACAGGTCCCAGATAAAGCATTTTATCTTTCTACCAAATTGTAATAAGTTGACAAGCTTAACTTACGAGTAAGCTTATGGTTAAAAGTTGAAACGGACTTAGAATCGGCATGTAACGGGAACTTACAAGTATGTAAGCACACTTGAAGTGAAATGTCACAAAACTGCGCTATATAAATATAACGTTATTGTTATTACTGTGTCAAAAAAACGAAACGGTACGAAAGGTGGCTATTTGATAACTTTGTCGCACGTGAATTTCTACCAAACTACTTGGCCTATCTTATTTTTGTTTAAATTTATTGGCCATTTCCAGAATTCAGTGATTTCTTATTGCTTACACATGATTATCACTATAATTCAAATTATATCCATCGTATACCTACACATTTAGAAATCTTAAGTAGTTTGATAGGACGCTTAAAAATATGTTTCACTCACGCATTTTTCATCACTATTACATCACTAGTTCTCAATCATCAATTTGTGTGAATAATTATACTAACAGTGTAATTTCTTTATTTTAGCAGGACAGACTGGTGAGTTCAATGATATCATGCTCGCCATAAATGTGCATTTATTCATTATAGATACAAAACTTATGTTTCAGAGTACAAGAAACTTTCATACTTCCAAGTGAAATGAAAATAGTGAATCCCAACCTCCTTGGCTTATTATGTAACAAATAAAAACAGAGTGTATAAAACACACGCGGTAGAAGTGAAACTAGAAAGTCGCTAGATGTCTCTTTATTTCCATTTGCTTGTTTTTTTTTAAATGCTTCGAAAATTGGATATTGATTTGACAAAATATATATTTTTTTAATTTCTTAGGATTCGAACCCCCGTTAGCTTGATGTCTGTCTCTCTGGCCGCTGAGACTTGTCATGTACCTTGCCCACTACGCTATGGAAGGAACGCGCCGATGGACGAATTTTCCGCATTATATTAGAACCGAGAATTTGTTTAGAACTGAGTTGTGACGCATTTCCGTTTCACTCGAATTTCAAGTCACTAACGACGCTAAAGAATTTTCACTTAAAAAAAACGTCAAGCGCCTTTCTATAGATAGAAGAAATGTATAATATGTAGTGCACATTCTAATGTTATGTTGCATAAACATTTGCGAACCAAAGCGTAAGCCGAACTACAAATTTTGGGAAAGGAACGAAGCAAATGTGTGAACGATAATGAATCTTTATTTAATTATAGATAAGACAAAGTTGTTCTATACTTGCTCTTTGTGAAAAAACCATAAATATTGTACTATGGAATCAGAAGGTTTTCTCCTTAAGAGCAAGGTTTTTGTATAAATATTTTACAAGATGAATTAATTAGATTAAGATTTTCAATAAGAAAACATTAATAAAATTATTATTAATAAAATTACAAGTAAAACCCACACATTAATACCCGTAAAAGTCGTAACTTTCTACATACAAAAATATTATTTAGGTTATGTTAGATAAAATTGTACTTATATTTATTTAAAGTCATAAAAGGCTTTTACATTACAATGAGAACATTATAAGATACAGTTGCACAAAGGTAGGCTTGTTGAAAAAGTATCGATATATCGATATTTTTAATTCATTATATCGATATTTTTAGCCGATATATTTTGATCCGATATATCGATACAAAATATCCAATATCGAAAATTGTATCAAAATCGATATTTTTTATGTATTTAGCCATAGCTCAATTGGGAGGGCAGCTGACCGGCAATCAGAAGGGCACGGGTTCAAGTCCCGTTGGCGTCATGTATCTTTTCTCGGAAGATTTTTCAATGTAGATGAGTGTTTCAGGCTGATAATTATTGCTTATAATAATTATTTAAAGTCAATAGAATCCAAAAGCGTATAGGAACGAACGGAAGAAAGTAACTGTATTGGGTCATGACATCTGGCGGTTGAAATTTTAACTATTAATAGCTTACAAATCTATTGTCTTTGCATTAGTATTTGTGATCACAAATACTATCTCATGTGTGCAGGTACACACATAGAAGTGTATGCTATCTTTCGCCATTTTTTTCTAAGCCATTCCTATGTGTTGGTTCCCAATTGTCTATGATTATTGACTATACCTTGTTCCAAAAACGAAGTCCTTTTTGACAGATTTAATACGCCAATAGAGTGTTACTGAGACGCATACAAACTTGAATAGTGAATGTGATAAAAATACCTTCATTTTCATTGAGATTTTTGTACAAGAAAAAAAGTAGATTGTGTACAAAAATTACTATTGATAATATTGAGCTGAATACACTATTATTTTAAAACGCAAAATCTCTTGAAAATTTGACCGATGTATCGATATATCGATATTTTTTCCTAAATATATCGACGTCGATATTGATATTTTAATAAATATCGATACATCGATTGGTGTTAATAACTGGTGTACAACTAATGTTATATACTGTATATGCGTACTTAAACAATGTATTATTCAGTATTTTTGAAATATGTGTCCCCATTAGGAAAAAATTATGTAAAAATGTAAATTATCCGGCGTGGTTCTCTAAAAAAATTATAGATAAATTAAAAATCAAAGAATCGCACCGCAGAAGATATAAACTGCACAAGAATCAATCGGATTACTTGTTATTCTCTGCGATGCGATCCGAGCTTAAAAAAGATATAGCAATTGCAAAGCGTCAGTATTTAGAAAAAGTTCAGTATGGGATCAAAGATGATGTCAAATGTTTTTGGGATTTTATTAAATCCCAAAAGACAAATCCACATACCCAAATTAACTTGAGTGATAGAACGGAAACTTTTTCCGATCCCGAAATAGTAAGCCAAAAATTTGCCGATTATTTCAAATCAGTGTACAGTCAGATTGCTCCTCAACTAAATCTAGACTTTACTCGAACCGAGAGGCCCTGGAATATTGGTAAAATCGGTCTTGAGCTAACCTGTCCAGAGGAAGTAGACTCCTGTACTCGAACTTTAAAGCTCGACAAGGCTGCAGGCCCAGACGGAATACCCCCTAATATAATTGCTCATATGTCAAAAACCATTTGTCAACCGCTGAGCTATATATTTAATCTTAGCATATCGACTGGGTGTTTCCCTCATTCTTGGAAACTCACGCGTGTAAGCCCAATTTTCAAGGCTGGAGACAAGTCTGATATAAGGAATTACAGACCAGTAGCTGTACTGTCAACTATACCAAAAATATTTGAAATGATTATTTACAAGAAATTACATCACCAAATTATGCCATTTCTAGGAGAAAATCAACACGGTTTCATGCCAAGAAAATCCACGGTTTCAAATTTGTTAACATTTTCGCGATTGGTGGCCGTCGGACTGGACTTGAGACACCAAATAGATGTAGTGTATACGGATTTTGCCAAGGCTTTTGATCGAGTTGATCATGATATTTTACTACTTAAAATGTACAAACTTGGTTTCGATCAACAAACACTTATATTCTTCGCGTCCTATTTAAAAGCTAGAAGTCAATATGTAATAATAAATGGACATGAATCTAAACAATTCCCGGCGTTATCAGGTATTCCCCAAGGTTCAAACCTTGGTCCTTTGCTGTTCCTTATACTTATAGATGACATCCAGGTTTGTGTAAAATATTGCAAATGTCTTCTATTTGCAGATGACCTCAAACTTTTGATCGAAATAATCTGTTACTATGACTGCTTAAAAATGCAATCTGACCTTGATGCTATTGCAGAATGGTCAGTAAAAAACAAATTAGAATTCAATATAAAAAAATGTGTAACCATGACATATACCCGCTCCCAGAAGCCCATAGTTTTTGAATACAACATTAAAGGGAAAACATTATGCCGAGTCAATAGCTTTAAAGATCTCGGTATCGTCTTTGATCCCAAACTGACATTCTCGGATCATATATCACGGCTCACTCCAGCATGCTACAAACTCCTGGGTTTCATCATCAGAATATGTAAGCAATTTGATGACCCAGATGCAATGATAGCCATGTTTGATGGAGTCATAAGAAGTAAGCTGGAGTATGCCAGTGGTGTGTGGACTCCGCACCAAGCGAAATATATTAATATGCTAGAACAAGTTCAGAAAAAATTCCTTAGGTATGTCTATATGCGGATGAATGGAACGTACCCGAGATTCATGCAACATATGGAATTACTTGTGGCAACAAATAGATTTAGCTTGGAAACTAGACGTTATGCAAATCTTGCAATTCTTAGTTTTAACATAATCCATAATCGTATTGACAGCCCATTCCTCTTGGAATGTTATGGCTTATACGTGCCTGAAAATTTCAGCCGTAGTCGTCGACACGACTTGTTCAAAATACCATACGGCAGAACAGATGTTCTAGCACAGCATAGCATGACAAGAGGAATGGTGCTGTTGAACGAAATATCGGAAACACTAGATATATATAACTCTTCTTTAGATAGCCTTAAGATTTTTTTGTATATTAATCATCTTCCTAGGTGTTAAGACTGTTAAAATGAGAAAATTGTACAGTAATTGGATAAAAATCTGTTGTACAATTTAAAAAAAAAAAAAAAAAAAAAAAAAATACAAATATAAATCGAAAATCAATTCATCTGATATCGAGGCAATTAGTAAATAATGGTGACTAAATTTTTAGTCAAAAACATGTCAAATATCTTTTTTAAAACATTAATTCGTTCATTATAATTCTGCTTCAATTTTAAATGAAAGGATCCTTTAAACAATGGATCAATTAAAAAAAAATATGCAACAAAAATAGGCCTCTTGCATGGATTTCATAACGACCTGGAAAAAATCGTGTGGATAGATTTTTTTACTAAGATTACGAAAATGTTAGTAAAAATTTTTAGAAATGTACAGTTTTTTTTTTTAAATAAATAAATCCATTATTTGGGCCCGTGACGTCACTACATGAAAATGTCCCGTCTCCGAAAATGTTCCTATTAATTTTGTAAAATTCCACACTGATTTATTTTTTTATATGGTAACACTTTGAATACAGGCGAATTTTTGAATTTGACATTTAACGTTCACTAGATTTATTGTTTATTCTCTGCAAACTTAAATAAAATTATGTCCCGTCTTTCCGGTTTATAAAAAATGGTCTGATTTTTCGGATTGAAATTTTCAAAAATTCGCCAGGGTTTTTAAAAAAACCGAATGGCTTACAATATTTGCCTAAACCGGAATTTTTTTTTATGTGATGCAAGTGGCCTATTACATCCTTCGCTAGTTGAAATAAATGACTTGAGAGAGGTTGAACGAATTGTGTAATTTATAAGTGATGATTTCAATATAATAGATGGTTTTATTTTTGAAGTAAAAC
The DNA here is from genome assembly GCA_929108145.2 of Limnephilus rhombicus. Classification (NCBI taxonomy): domain Eukaryota; kingdom Metazoa; phylum Arthropoda; class Insecta; order Trichoptera; family Limnephilidae; genus Limnephilus; species Limnephilus rhombicus. The sequence goes on along the minus strand of OV815275.1, from coordinate 58,851,405 downwards.
TTCTTGACGCACGCTTGACTTGGGGAGTAAGCTGGCGAATGAGTGACGAGAGCGTTACGAAAAGCGAAGCGAACGATAGTTGAGAGAAAGAGAGAGAGTTACGTTTCGTATTTTTAATGTAGAGGCAAGATAGAGAGGTGCGAGCACACATATTCTTTCTCTCTTTCTCTCATAGCCAGTTACGTTTCGTATATCGACACAGTGCAGGCCTATTCTCTTTATCACACTGTAGGAGCAAGAGAGAGCAGTGCGCGTGTATATTTTCTTTCTCTCTTCCTAAATAAAGAAGTTTTACTTCAGTTGTGTGGTCTAAGGCACACTCATTTTTTTTTAGATTTACCCTACATTCGTGTATCCGTACATACAAACATTAAATTAGGTAGGAACCATTTTAGGCTTTTTCAAAAAAGAATTTTATATCTTTACGAATTTTTTGAAGTGAAACATCACCGCTATGTATTGGATTTCGGTTGAAATGGAAATGACGATTACTGCACCTGTAACGCATCAACTGTGCTCATTGAACGCTTTGATTATGATGTCACTTTTAAAGGCTCCTATTGGTTCAGATATGTTTGAAATTACGCTGGTGTGCGCTCATTGGTCGCTTTGATTGTGACCTCACTTTTCAGGTATTTGATTGTTTTGGTAAAGTTTCGCTTCTACCGCGTGTAAACTGCACTCGATTTTTTGTTTTTTTTTTTTGTTTTTACCCCACAGAGATAGAAATTTAGGCTTATGACATCTTTGAAGAAGCTGTGTGGATGGTCTTTTTAATGAAAGAAAAGAGAGTAGTTCTAGGAATAAAAATATGTGAGTGGTGGGTAGTAATCGGAGTGACCGCTGCGGTACGCCCCTGCTACGTCACAAAACGTAGCGAACCTCTTGGAGTGACCAATGGCCGAGGTGTAAGTTATCGAATAAATGATTCCCGGGATGGCGGTACCCACACTCACAATTGTAAATAAAGTAACTCCAGTAATTGTTCAATAAAGTAAGAAAATATTTTTTGAAGAAAAACTTCTTTAGCACCTTTGTGATTTGAAACTCGATGAAACGATAACAAGTGACACTAAAAACACAAACACATATCTATATGATTTAGCCTGTGACATAATGAGAGAATAAAAACCTTACCTACAAAGCGTCGTGCTCCTTTATGAGCTCACTTTTCAAGGCTCCTATTGGTTGAGATTGTGTGGGTGAAGGTTTCACTTCACTCGATTTTTTTAAACATGACGTTGCATATAATTTTTCTGCGATTAATTAGATATTCCATAACTCCATTGGTTTGAAGATTAAACAGAATCTTTATCAATTTTAACTTTCTACAACAACGTGTTATTAAATTGTTTGCTAAATCGCAATTGTGGAAACAAATCGTTAGTACGCTAATATTTTGAACAACACAAATATTACAAAATTGACAACATTATCAATTATAACTTACTCTATTACAATCTCAGATCTGAAACTAGCATTGAGAACTTTATACAATTAAATTATAAACCTATTTATTTCAGAAAGATCACAATGTTTTTAATTAATTGAATTCTATTTTCGATTGCAAATTTAATTACTTTCACACATTAACACAGTTACTAATCAAGGATTAAAAATGCTTGGCTTCATTTTCCGTAATGGCGAAGACTTTCAAAAGATTTTAACATTAAAAATCTTATATTCTTCTTTAGTTCGAAGTCATGTCGAATATGATTCTTCTATTTGGTCCCCTCGCTTTAAAATCCACTAAGATTTCATTGAAAAAATTAAGCTTAAAGTAAAATAAATATGTTTATAATATATTGATTATAAACTTGGTCTATTTACAGAAAAAAATAATTACAACCACTTGATGAAAAAATTAAAATTACCAAAACTCTCAGATAGAACTTGTTGCTGACTTTTATTGTTTAAATTGTTAATGGTATTACAGACAGAACTTATTTCTTAAGCCTAATTACCTTCCATACACCAAAAATATTTTATTTGATTGATTTGTGATTTTTTACATGATAATGATTTAAAGATAATATTAGGTATATTTGCGGTACGTTCTGAAGTGGAAGATAGTCTCAGTATCGCCCTTGTGTAAGATCACCATTCAGAATTGAAACACTGCTTGAAATGGCTTTAGCTGTGTTTGGTGACTAGATCTGAATAGCCAGGTTTTTCACCACCTTTTTCTTCCCCATCTCCTTCCCTTCTCCACTACATTCAGCCTTACAACATACCCCAATTGCGGATGCCGTAATGTCACTGATCCAGACGGTTGGAAGCAATAAATTAGATACTCGCTTGTACCTAGATTGCGTACAGTTGGCAATATGCATAGAATATAATTATAAGAAGGCTCAATAATAATAATAATAATCAATGTTAGCATGATCCTGGGTTCTATTAATTTGAAAACCATATTTTACTTCACTGTTCCACAAATTTAGAGTCTATATCACACATTCGTGAAAACCCGTATAGGCGTATAATAAATAAACGTACAATAACCAATTGCAAATTCTCTTTAAGGTGATGTAAACACTAAACAGGGTTGAGTAAATATTTTGTTTTAATCTTCTCTTTTTAAATATACAGGTGCACATTTAATATCAACCTATCGAAGGCTGTTTATTAATAAATGTATCACTTGCAACAGTCTCACTATTCGGAATCGATCAACTTGTTTGAATGACCAACGCAGACTGATGAACAACAACACCAGCTCAAATCGGGACCATTCAGTCCAGCTTTTACTGAATCCCCTCACTTGTCGGGCTTCGGTCAGTCAGACATCAAACAGCTCTATACAGTTGACGTTTAGTTCCCATGGACTATTTAGTGTTTATCTGTGAGTCGATCTTGCCGGCCTATTAATTCCTGGCTATTCACGAGATGCCGGTGAGCCGTTAATCAAACTCGGATCAGAGCTGATTCAATGGGGGATTGTTTCAAAATCTCTCTTTGGAGATGGTGTAAGGTAGTAATATTATTGTCAACAACGCTTATCCCCTGTTCCCATTTTATAATAATCTTTGGTCGTAAAGATGATGTAAGGATGTTAATCGATTCATCTCTATATTAATTATTATAATTTTATCAGATACACAAAGGTGACATACAGATTTTTGAAGTAAAACTTCTTGCTTAAAACGCTTGATTTGGGGAGTAAGCTGGCGAATACGTGACGAGAGCGTTACGAAAAGCGAGGCGAACGGTAGTTGAGAGAGTACTCTTCGCATATTACCGTAGGGGCAAGAGAGAGAGGTGTGAGCACACATTTTCTTTCTCTTTCTCTCATAGCCAGTTTCGTTACACAGTGCAGGCCTATTGTCTGTATCATACTGTAGGAGCAAGAGAGAGCAATGCGCGCGCACATTTTCTTTCTCTCTTCCTATCGTATAGATGGAGCAAAAGTTTTACTTCAGTTGTGTGGTTCAAAACACACTCGTTTTTTTTTGTTATGTAATAATTTTCTTAGAGCCTGCGTCATCCTTAGGAATACTGTGTGGAGCAGTGTGGAGGGTATTTTTGGAGAGGAAGTTCTGGGATCGAAAAAGATATGAGAGATAGGTAGGAATCTGAGGGAGAGGTCAGTGTGTCCAAGAGTGACGGAATAATAAATCCGAGAGAACCCTGCTAGAGAGATTAATTGACGGCCGGCCGTGGTCAAGGAGTAAGGCTCTTGACTCATAATCCAAAAGTCGCGGGATCGAATCCAGGCGTGCGCAAATAAATTTTATTTGATTAATTTGTGTTATTTCACAATTAATTCATTTAAATATGTATATATTTATTGTATTTGCGGCACGTTTCAGAGTAGAAGATACTCTCAGTAACGTCCTGGTGTAAGACCATCGTTAATTGAAGCGTAGCTTGAAATGGATTTACCCGTGTTTGGTGACCAGATCTGAATAGCTAGATACTTCCGCACCTTTCTCTTTCCCATCCCTTTCCCCTCCCCACTGCCTTTAGCCTAACAACATATCTCAATTGGGGGTGCCATAGTCTCATTGGCTCCAGGCGGGGGTAGCTGGGACACTTGTGAGGTGTTCACATAAAAAAATAAAAATAAAATATTGAGTGAGTACTTTTTTTAGACTAGCTCCACATAGGAGTCATCTTTGGGGATGTTGTGTGAAGGATCTTTTTTGGAAAGGAAGGAGAGGAAGTTCTGGGAAGGATAAGGGTATTAGGGGTGGGTAGGAATCTGGGGGTAATTTGTCATGTTTCGAATCCATACTTCCCACTGCGGTGCAAGTCGATGATCCGAGAGAGTACGGCTGGAGAAGTCAAAAGGACTCCCTCCACCATTCTCTCCCGATCTGGCCTGCCGTGCAGGTGGTGGACAGACGCACCCGCCACTAAGACCCGGACAAATCTCACCCCATGAACCCAGGTTCCCCTGTTAAGTCACCAAACATAATGAACCACTTCAGGTAACCTATGGCAGAGGTGTTGGTTATCCGTAACCGCCTCCCAAATTGAAATTGTTGGACCTATTGGTTTTTAATTTCGAGTAAAACTGAAGTTTATTTATTTTATCAATGTATCGTGTTCTTATTCTGCTCAACGTCAAATTAATGAACTTAAATATAACTCAATTAACATCGAACAACAAATTGAATAAATCCGATCATAACATTATTAGTCCCGTAAACTTCTGAGTATCTGCACGACCATTTGGACAGGGAAAGTTTGCTTTGATAATATCGTTATTGGAACTGACAAAACAAATTAAATAGCAACGCAGCAAACACGTTGGGCCAAACCTTGTCAAGGCTTATCAACTCCGATGAAATACTATTATTGGCTAAGTAGTTGAGATATAAATATATATATATATAATAGCACATTCTGCTCCTGGTGACTAACCCAGACAGAAAAGGGGGAATAACATAAAAAGTGTTATTAAAAGTTTTGAACTATTAATTAATACATTCCATTTTAATTATAGTTCGCAGCTAGAAAACATCTAAAAGCTTTGAAAATTTTACTCGGATTTCTGAATGTAATATTTACTTTTAATTAAATTACATGTGTATTTTTATTTGTAGAAAACAGTTGTTTCAATTAATTGTTAATGTTGGTTTTTAATCAAAACGTTTTGTTTACGAACTTTTAAAACTAAACTAAACCTCTAAGATCTTCGTAGATTTGGTGTAAACCCAAATATCTATGATTTTATTGATTTCTTACAAATTTTTGTTCATCTTTCATTCTTTATTATATTATCCCGTGGTGTTAGTTAGTCTCAATATCGCCCCGGTGAAAATACACAATTCAGAATTAAAACGCTGTTTAAAATGGCTTTAGCTATGTTTCGGCTCCGGACAATTGGAAACAGCTGGATATAGTTGGGACTCTTATGCGAAATTTAAATTTAAAAAATCATATCTTTTTGTGCTCGTAATAGCCGTCTCGTCTTCTGTTGCATAGAAAAACTATAGAATCTACTCCGTGTATTGTTTAGGTTAATTTTAAACAATAATGAGTTAAGAACATATTATCTGAGAGTATTAATACTCTAGCATCTGTACGGTTAAAATTTAAGAACCCGACTTCGAGTACCTCTCTGAAACAAACCTCTCTTTGTTACAAAAAATACTGTCGCATCGCCCACCGCCCGCATGACCTAGCAGCAAAATGCAGCAAAGCGGATTTTAACAATCTAGTATCAATAATCAATTATTATAAATCATCCCTTACAAATTAAAGAAAAAATCGCACGTGGAAACTTTACTTTGACCATAACTAACCCATTTGAACATTTTTTATTTTTTATTTGTTTAGTTTCATTGCATATTATAAGGATACGATTTATGAAGCTTAGTAAAAACTAAGCTCTTTATATGGATCCCTTAAAAATCTGCTTAAAGTAATATTGGTAAAAAAAATCATCGTTTTAATGGGAGTAGTGTAAGGCTTGGGATCGATCATCAGCAGAGAACCCCAGTCCAATTTTTTATTTTTTTTTAATGTATAAAGACCTTCAAACTTAAATAACTGCATTTTTATTTTTATTTTTATGGTTAGTTTTAATAGTTAAAATAATTGTCAAAATTTTAATTTTTCAAGACTCCCAGAAACGCACCGTATCTATGGTGAATTGTGTGACGTCTTCACCCACCGATAGTTTTTTTTTACTTTTTAAGTTGTCATTTTGAATCAGTGATGTTATGTCGAGGGAAATTTCCCTTCATCTAGGGGAGAAAAATATTTTTTAGGGATAAGGGAAATCAGGACTAAATCTAGGGAAATTTCGAACTCTGGCAAATTTTTTATTACATATGACAATATTACTGGTATTATTTATATATGTATATATATTTTTTGGAATTCCTATAAATCTTAATTATTGTTCATGTACTTACATGCAATTTTATTTTTAACACTGACAACTCAAAATGATATTAGGGAACGTACCCATACTACGTGACACGTTCGGGGGAGGGGGGGGGTCTTCAAAATACAACGCTTGGTACAAATGAGCGGCGGGTTGCTTAGGTTTTTGGTCACGGTGGGAGGGGGGGGGGGGGGGTTAAAAAGTGCAAAAAGTTTGTCACGTAGTATGGGTACGTTCCCTATGTATCTAAAAAGATAAATGGGACCTCTGAAAAAAAAAAATTTATGTTTTAAGTTCCGTTTTTCGGTGATTGCGGTTGATTTTTATTTTGCAAAGTGTTTTTTTTTTTTAATTTGGAATTCAGTTTCTAATTCAGTGGTGAGTGAATTCGTACTTTTAAATTATTACTTCACGTAGCAAAAAGTGTATTATTTGGAAAAGCACAGTATTATTAGTATATTTACCAAGTTCCAATATCTTTCCAATTAATTAATTAACATGTAACAGGATTAGTTTTATTTAATGTGAAATTCTAGGGAAATTTCACTTCGAAATCTAGGGAAATATTTTTTTTGGGCAGAACATCCCTGTTTGAATGAAGAATCCAGAAAAATCAATGGAAAATTAATCTTTGGGATGATTTTTAGGTATGGGGTGTGTTTTTTTCAAGATTAACTGCTTTGAATATAGAAAAACATTGGTAAAATGTCCACATTTCACCGGTACTGTTATTGTATTCTAACAAAGTGCAATATAAAAACAATAAATCATCTTTTTCATTGCAAATACAAGTTAGTGACATCGTAAGCCTCGAATTTTGTTTTATGTTTAACACATACAGAAACACTGGTATTTATAATATACTGATCATGACGATTGTGTAATAACTTGTATAAAAAGCCCTTTTAGTAAAAAACAATTCGAAAATACGACCGATGTATCGTAAACCAAATGTCAAATATGACATATGACCTATTTATGACTATGCTTAACCTCAAATATAGTCCTTTACGTCATAATTTTAATTGTTGAGAGCCTAAATATTGTTTCCAATAAACACAATAACTATTATTTATCTAAATCTCTTTAACAGTATGAAAATAACCAAAAAACACGAAATGTTGAATGGCGTGTGTGTCTTTCGTGGCGTTAAGGCGTAAGATTTCAAATGTCAATACATCTTGATACACTTTGGTGAATTGGTTAGCAGGTTAACAGTGACGTCACCGTTAACCATTTCAGTAATGCCAACTTGACACTGTGTTTCGAGGAGAAGTTTAAAAATGCACTTTTTAATATTTTTTTAAAAACTCTGCGTTTAATATTATGAAATAAAACTTTTATATTCAGAATCAGCGTTTATTGGTCTACATGAACATACTTTTTTAAAGCCATAATATTTTTCACTGGAGTTCCTTATTGACATTTCTCGGGCTCTAAAGCGCCGTACCATCTGAAATTATTTATTCTTACTAATTATGGTCTTGACAGGAATCATTAAAAAAAATACATTTGTGGAATGGTCATTATTTGAATGTGTGTAATGTTAGGATTGTGGTCGATCTAATAGACGTTTTTTCAGGCTCTATGACACCGAACCGTCTGAAATTTTGGTTATTATTATTCATGGTCTGTTCTTGTGTTCTGAAAGTGCGTTTTTTTCTGTGAGTTTGTTGATTAAAAATACATTGTGTAACAGACGTATCAGCGTCTTCACAAGAACTGTAAAATAGTACCGGGTCTCGTGCACGCCTTCCAGAGGTACACGCTGATGATGGTAGTTTAGAGTTGGCTGGCCTCCCTACATCCAGTGGTAATGGTCCTGGATGCGCCTAGTTTCTGCCTGAGCGGTGCCTTGGCAGTGCCCAGAGTTAGGGCTGACTGCAGCGGTAGGCACCAGGTACTCGTTCAGGCAGAACTTCAGCAGGAGGCAGCAGGTGGAAGACTTCCAGAGGTAGGTGGTAGGAAAACTTCCGAAGAATAAAGACAAGTTTTTTGAGTAGAGATGTGAACAGGAACTGAACTGATTTATTAGGAAAAATGTGGGTCCTTTTATACCCAAATTTGGGGTAAAAGGTGCCCACGTGGTACATTTTTGTGGTGGGAGGTTAAACCTTGCCCGTATGTATAAATAGGGCGGCGTTTCCGTTACACCTTATTTTGGCGGTGCCGCCCGTAAAAGTGGTCGCTTAAAATTGCGTTTTATACATAATTATGTAGGTTACATTTATAATATATGTGTACATGTTTTAGTGTTTACATATTTGGGGGGGTAATCTTTATCCCTAGATTTTTAGTTTGGTGAGTTTAGGGTAATTTTACAGTTTATTCTAGGTTTTTTTGTTTTGGTTAATTGTGAGAAGTTTGTATAAGGAATCTACTATTTTTCCCAGGTCCCTCGCAAGACTAGCTACTGAAACCTGTTTGTTTCATCGTCTTGCAAGGTCCCTGGATTTTTAAAATGGGAAAAAACGGATTCTGTAAGGAATTTTTCTAAGTCCTTTGTTTGACCTAAAAAATGCCCTAGTGTTGAGAGTTTAAGGGTTAGAGGCTTAAAATCTCTTTCCCTGAATGCCCGGCAGGACTCTGGAATGAAATGTGTTGATTTCATCGTCCTGCGGGTTGTGAGAGTATAATTAAATGAGAGTATATAAAACATAGTCTGCTTCGCTAGCTTTCCTGTAGGGCCATAACCACAAGGAAGGAAAGGAAGGAACAAGGAAGCATATTTTGCTTCGCTAGCTTTCTGTAGGGCCATAACCACAAGGAAGGAAAGGAAGGAACAAGGAAGCATATGTAAATAATATGAGTTTAAAATGTCTCCCGGTGGCAACCTTAGCATGTAAGCATTTATTTGTTGCACCGGGGCATTGTACATAATAAAAAGGGAAATAAATGATAATATTTTACATAAATATTTCCGGCGAAAAGATCGTCGCTGGCGGCATGGTACTAACGAGCTTAGTGGCCAGAAATTTCGGAGGAAATTCCCAAGAAATGACCACTAAATGTAGAGGATGCCGTCAGCGATGACTTTTGCCGAAAAAACAAACGAGGGTGCGTAACACGTCCGTTACACATTGCATTCATTAATATTTCACTTTTAAATTTTGTATACTTACATTATTTTTCTAATAAATTATTTCAAATACCACAAATGTAATTAAACGTAAAAAACAGTATTTAAGTATAAAATAAGAATCTTTTTGGGTGTGTGAGGGAATCATGATTGAAAACCCTTTCTTGTATTTATTCAAGGAAAGAAATAAATCAACAAGAATGACTGTTGTGATATTGAACTTGCTAAACGACACCCCTCGAGCCATTTCAAACACCTCCACAAGGGGGTGAATTCACTAGTTTAGTTTATACGACACAGCCTTTGAGCGTCTGCAATTTTAATTAAATAAATATTAATACAAGAATAACTCTCTATAAAAGCTATAATACACAGAAGTTTAATAATTTGACGACTTGTGGTTTTATAGAGAATATAATCGTACAGCTGTTCGCTATATCTGTTCTTCGTCAAAGGTGTTACTTTAGTGTTTCTTGGAGACTTTATCGGTATCTCAACAGTTGAATTGATTGAGTTTTTCCTATCGCTAGTGGAAATATCAATTTTAGTTGGTATCGGTTAGATTTTGGTAGCGTTATAAGCTTGAACGAAATGTTTTAAGCTTGGACTAAATGTTACAAACTAGGACGAATTGTTTTAAGCTTGGTCGAAATGTTACAAGCTTTCACGAAATTTTATAAAATTGGACGAGTTGGAAAAATGTTGTAAGCTTGGAAAAAAATATATTTATATTATATATATATATATATATATATGTATATATATATATATATATATTTTATTTTTTTTACACGAATAACGCACAAGAGTCCCAACTGCTCCCGTCTGGAGCCAGTGGGACAATGGAATCCCCAATTGGGGTATGTTGTGAGGCTGAATGTAGTAGGGAGGGGAAAGAGACAGGGAAGAGGAAGGTGGGGAAGTATCTGGCTATTCAGATCTGGTCACCAAACACGGCAAAAGCCATTTCAAGCAACGTTTCAATTCTGAATGGTGGTCTTACACCAGGGCGATACTGAGAGTATCTTCCACTCTGGAACGTGCCGCAAATATACTATAGGTATATTATTTTAAATCAATGAATTGTGAAATAACACAAATTAATCAAATAAAATTTATTTGCCACGCCGAGATTCGATCCCGCGACCTTCGGAGTGCTAGTCAAGAGCCTTACCACTGGTCAAATATTATAGAAATAAACGGGACATTGGTTAGTGATGAAGCAAATTACCAATGTTACGTCATATTTCATAGTAGGTACTTATGATTAGGTTTCTTTGTAATATTTATGGTAAGAAAACTTAATAGTATTCTTACCATAAATATTACAAAGACACCTATCATAAGTACCTACTATGAAATATGACGTAACATTGGTAATTTGCTTCATCACTAACCAATGTCCCGTTTATTTCTATAATATTTGACGGCCGGCGTAGTCCAGTGGTAAGGCTCTTTCTTGGCGGGATCGAATCTCGGGTGATGTGCAGTGTCATGTATAAGTGTGTGCATTTGTAAGTATGTTTATAAGTGAGAGAAATGGTGAACTGTAATGAGGAATTAGGTGCACAGTACAGTTTATTTCACTGACGATGTTTTTTTTTACTAATGTGGGCAGTTAATCCGGTTTTGGCTAATATTATTGAATGTATGAAGCGCACCGTTAATTGACAAATCAGCAGCTTGTTTTGCAATTAAACGTTAGAATAGTGCTGTAAGGCGTGTACGCCTTAAAGGTATGTTAAAATTAATCACAATGTAATGTATTTCTACCGATTTCTTACATATTTCCCTTAAACACGGTTCGTTTTAAAGCTCTTAAAAAAATATATATTATTTTTGAAGATAATATCTAGAAACGCAAATTATATAAAATTCTCTCAATAGAAAAAAATCGCAAAGTATGCTCCAAAAATTATTATAAACACGTTTGTTTCAGTTATTTTACAAGTTATATGTACGAAAAAAATCACAGTGTTTATTTAAATGCTGTTTAAGATAATGCCCGCGAGATTTTTGCTCCATTTTAAACGAGTCGTGTTTTATTAAACATTTTCGCAATTTTCGCATCGATTTTGTCGCTGTAAATGTTAGCGCTCTTCTCTATCATTCCTAATTTCGTATCTCTACATCTTCTTCTTTTCCATCCGGTTGCAGAGCCTTAAGTGCGCAGCTATTCAATTAGTTAACCTAGTTAAAAAAAACTTGTGATTTGGGAGGAAATTTTGGTTTAATTTTCGAATTAAAAGAAAATTAGAAACATATTTTTTTAGAGGCGAGGGAGATTGTTGGCAGAAATACTAATATGATAGGTTAGGTCACGTTAAGTTTGGTTTGTTTGTTCTTTCTCTTCACTTTTGTTTAACATTATGTTTTATCACTGTTCTAACAGAAAAATCATCATATCTAACTGTTCATGGTATCTTCCAGGTAAAAAACATTAGCCCCACCAATATTTTCAGCTCAAGTAATAGCAAATATCTGAACGAAAATGTTTTGAAAAGTTCTCAAACTGACCGATCCGGAATCGGTTTCAGTCAGATTTCCAGCTCATTAGATCTGTCATCTCGAACAACGCGCTCATGTAAACCGGGCGTAATGCGACATGAACTGATTACGTATTTAGAGCAAAGTTCTGGAAGTTCCTCACTCAACTTGCTTCACCTAATTGGCTAACACCAAAGTCAAGTTGACTAAGCCTCTGCGAAGAAATAATATCAGTCCTTCCTTAGCAGAACTGACGGACGCTCTCAAAGCTTCGAACTTTTGGGAAATTCTCGTTACATTTGGGAAAGTCGCGAAGTACTTGCACGAATTTCGAACAAATACGAACTTGACATGATTTTTACTAACTAGTAGTTATAACGTATAATAAATACAGCGGATGATTTTTTTTAAAGATAAAGGATTATTTCAAAGCTCAGTAGCTCCTAGCGCCTTTATACTCGTACTACAGCTTCAGGCTTAGTTAAGTTTTTTTGTAAGTCCAGATGTAGATGAAAGAAGAAAGATATTAATTAAGGTACTTTTTACTGCACTTTAAAATAAAGTTTTTAAAATTTTAACAACTAACTTCTTTTCGAATTCAAGTTGGAATGCCTCTGGTGGGGCTGTTTTAATTATGCTTTTGAGGATATACTGCCATAGGTCACCCCAAGTGGTTCGCTACGTTTGGTGATTTAGCAGGGGTGCCCGAGTTCATGCAGTGAGGTTTGTCTAGGTCTTGGAGGCGGATGATCAGGACACACTGAACCCCAGATTCCTACCTATCCCTTAAACCTTTTTTTCTTCTCAGAACTCTCCTCTCCTTCCTTTCCTTAAACCCCCTCCACACAGCATCCCCATAGATGACACAGGCCCTGAATGAAATTATTTTCCTCAGGGCCTCCTGTGAGGAGCTCATGTAAAAAAAAATTATATATATATATACTACATTGAAAAATAGTAACTACCGTATAAGTTATATTATAAGGGTTGCCTAAGTGGCGCTTCCGGTGTGTTTAAGGACAAAGAATTGTTATTTGTGAGAACTAGGAGGAGATTCCCGTTCTATTTAAGTATAAGGAATTGTCCTTAAACTTCAAATTATCAACAATTTGTAAGTGCAATATCTGTTCTCTCGAATGATAGTATAATCTTCCTTAACCTTAAATTTTTAATTGACTTTTACGTTAACTGTGGTTTCAGTTCTTTCTCTGATGACAGCAGAATTGTCCTTAACCTTAATTGTTCTAAAAATTGTCAACAAATTTTACGTTAACTGTGACTTCAGTTCTCTCGGATAACACTAGAATCGTCCTTAACCTTACAATTATCAACGATTTTTACATTAACTGTGATTTCAGTTTTCTGAGATGTCATCAGAATTGTCTTTAACTTCATAATTATCAACTACTTTTACGTTAACTCAGATTCTAGTTATCTCGGATGACTGCGAAAAAGTCATTAATTTAACGTTTGAGGACAATTCTTTATCCTTAAGTAAAACCGGAATCGCACCTTTGTAATCGCAGGTAACGAAAGGGTTAATAATTTTAAGGTTAAGGATAATTCGTTATCCTTAAGTAGAATCGTACCCACCCCTTGGTTCTGTAAACGCCAACCGACTATTCAAATTACCGATTTTTTGGCACCAAGTTGTGACCTAGAACCTATTTCGGTCAGTTTAATATGGATTTAGAAGATTACGTACTAAATTAATAGCAAGGGGATTAGACCTTGACATTATCTGAGCTTAAATCCACTGTAAATTATATTAGCTAAATACGCACTAACTTTCGTTAATTGAATTAATAATTTGATTGATTCGGAGCGCACTCAGTGTAGGATACCGAACAGAAAATACCTACAATTCAGATCTATATCGACTGATGACTAAAGTTTACATAACAACTTTAGACTTCTAAGGCACATGAAAAATATTAAGAATATTTTTCGATAGAACTTAAAGTAAGATCAAATATACCTACCTTAGTTCAGACTTATACACACGCCCGTAACATGATTCTTTAGGGTTAACTTTGCCGTAGCGTGGAACTATTAGATTTGGGCGATTGGCACGATATAGAAAGGGGTCACTAAGTGTGTAGGGACTAAATGCCGCACTGAGAATAACAAAGTTAATGATGCGGTAAATTAATGCATTTGAAAATTCAGTGCACCACAAACAGACATTCGCCTTTATATATTATATATTTCAACCAATTTAAACACAATCATGATAAATTATATACCAAAACCTTTCTCATGAATCACTCTATCTATTGGCATGAAAATCCGTTCAGTTGTTTTTGAGTTTATAGCCAAGACATACAGACGCGGCGGAGGACTTTAATTTATAATTTTTGGAGATTATTCTAAATGGGACATTCGAACAAACATGTTTAAATGCAACATTATGTCGGTATTGCAGGAAGTAGGAGATTTTTATGTATAACGTTTATCTGATTACACATTTTGGGAAGTGAATATGCTAACATCGGCGACATTTATTTCTTAAAACTAGCGCAATATAAATATGCACTCAAAAATTATTTTTCCATAAAGTAACTTTATATACGCAATATGGACATGTTGAAATGAAATGATGATATTTTTCATTGTTCTTTTTTGTTATTTTTTGTTGTGATACACAAAATAATTTATGTTATTTTTAAGTTTAAAACTACTATTATGTAATGATATTATTTTTCTTACTTTTGTACTCTATTATATGTTTATTTATAAAAGGCAGTACAGCCGTTTATGTATTTAAAATAAAATAAAAAAATAAATAAAATCTTCAATGATTTAAGAAACTTTATTAACCGTTTTTAACAAAAAATTAAAACCAAATTTAAATTTTATATTCGAGTGCAGTTAACACGCGGTAGAAGCGAAACTTTACTAAAACAAACTCAAAGTATGAAGAAGCAAGGAGCCTTGAAAAGTGAGGTCATAATCAAAGCGCAGTGAGCAGGCCAATGAGCGCAGACCTCGCGTCGTTTCCGTTTTATATCTAAACCAATAGGAGCCTTGATAGGAGTATAATGCTTCGTCATTTCCGTTTCAATTCGAATTCCGAATCGCTAACGGGGCTAAGGAATTTTCACTTAAAAAAATAGTGGTCGCAATTGGGACTCAAACCCAGAACCTCATGTCTAAATGGAACGTGCACGTTTACCAATTCCGCCATTGCCATCTTCTGGTAGGTATCTAATGGGTATTGCTGTAAGTATATTTTTTTAAATTGTAGTCGTTGGAAATTACGTCTTTACTACTACCCCTTTTAAATGGTTTTTGTGGCAAACCAGCAAACCTATTCAGCGGTTAGTAGGGAAGCCATTTGATCCTGGTAACCCCCGATGAAATCGTATCAGATTTGCAAAGCCCGGCGGAACAAAAACATGCGCCAGACCGCAGGTAATAGGAACAAGTCAGGAGGCTAGGGCTACCCGCCGCCCCCTCCTACCGCCCCCACATAGCGCCCCCTAGCCCACACCCGGCTACCGCCCCATAGAGCTAGAACTAGACCGAAATCAAAACGCGTCCATTATCAACTTATCCTCAGTTCCGATCGGAACTGTTCCAAATATGTATTCGATTAAAATATTTTTAAATACATCTACTTAAATTTCATTTTTGAAGTTAAACGTCTTTAGCACCGTTAGTGACTTGAAATTCGGGTGAAACGGAAATGCGTCACAAATCAGTTCTACACAAATATTCGGTTCTAATGTTCTGTGCTTCGACTCTTGCCGACAGAAGAGCACTTATCCTAAAAATGGGAACACCTCAGCACAGGTTCGCCTAGTGAGGTGTTCACAAAACACTACTTTTAACCAATTTACGTACAGTTACGGATCAATAACATTTTTCATATTCTTTATTATACTGAAACTTATTATTTATGTACTTAAACCAATGTAATAATCTGTTAAGTGTATGTTTGCGAATAGAAATAAATAAATAAATAATGTAATGTTGTAAATTCGCACCTCGGCGCGTGCCTTCCATAGCGCAATTGGCAAAGTGCCTGACTAATATCAGCGGCCAAAGAGACAGACATCAAGCGAACGGGGGTTAGAATCTTACGAAATCCAAAAAAAACATTTTTATTTTGTGAAATCAATATCCAATCTTCAAACCACTTAAAATAAACAGGCAAAAGAAAAGAAAGCGACATCTAGCGACTTTCTAGTTTCCCTTCTACCGCGTGTGAATTACACATTCTGATTATTATTTTTTTTTAGAATGAATGCAAATCTTGCAAATGGAAATTAATCCGACACCTGGCAATTAATCCGAGCTAAAACTCAGCAGAGGCTTGTTGTCGATGACAATGTATTTTACCAATTCTTTTGGTATCGCTCACTTTCTTTGAAGTTGGCTACTAGCCGACCCAAGCGATGGCGCAACTAGGTCGAAAATTGAAAACAAATATATTTTAGTCAGAAAACTTGGCTTTTGGCTGGATTTTTTTAAATTTTGATTTTAAATTTAAATAGTGCTTTTAAATATTCAACTGATTTATTTATTTATTTCACTCTTTTATACGCCCGTGGAGATTTTACAGTGGGTGGGTATATGAATACTTCCACAAGAGTCCCAACTGCTCCCGTGAGACCATGACCAATTTGAGTATGTGAAGCTGGAGGTAGCGGGGAGAGGAAAAGAGGAAGTACCTGGCTATTCAGATCTGGTCATTTCAAACAATGCTTCAATTCTAAATGATGGTTTTATCTGGTCTTATGGTCGTATCTTCCGAACTGTGCTGTATATTATTTTATTTATTCATTATTTGTTAAATAACACGCATTAATCAAATAAAGTTTTTTTTTTCATAAGAAGCAATTACTTTGTGGTTAGACATTATATTATAAAAAATAAAACAACACTTTGTATTTAACCACGAATTTATTATTTATATATCTACCGGTTTCACTTAGACCAAGCTTCCTCAGGATAAAATAATAACTAAATATTAAGACAGAGTTATCTAGTTAGTTATATATATAACTAACTATATATAACTGATATATAACTGATAACTGATAAAATAATAACTAAATATTAAGACAGAGTTATCTAGTTAGTTATATATATAACTAACTATATATAACTGATAACTGATAATTCTGTCTTAATATTTAGTTATTATTTTATCCTGAGGAAGCTTGGTCTAAGTGAAACCGGTAGATATATAAATAATAAATTCGTGGTTAAATACAAAGTGTTGTTTTATTTTTTACAAATAAAGTTTATTTGCATATGTCGGGATACCCGCTACCATAGTCAAGAGGCTTACCACAGAAAGCGTCAGAACACGATATCCAGATATAAACGCTAGCCATCACGTCAGAACACATCACGACACGACACGTCTGAAAACTTAAATCCACCGTATGTCCTCAAAAATTATTGTCCATGTTTATTTTACTCATTAAAAAACATTAAAATGGTTTACAAATAGCTGTAAAATAGTCATTGTAAAATTATCGAAAGTAGTAAGTTGACAAGAAAAAAAGTGTTTAGATTTTGTTGTATTAAAAATGTCCATACCATTTGTATATTAATGATTTGCTAAACCATGTAGGCAAGAAATTGGCGAGTTTGTTTCTATATTTGGTTTGTGAACGGTGACATTGAAAAAGTTAAAGTTGATCAGGGAATGGCATTGTTCCTCGGTTGTCCTCGCTGGTGTTTGCTTTTACCATAGGTAAGCAGTACCTACTTTATTGCAGGGAACCCGAGTATTTTGTAACATTACATATATCAAGACATCCTCAAAAAATTAGGTTTGTGTGTTATTGGGGTGCGTTCGGGCCACGGAGCGAATTGGAAACAAGTGTCCCCCTCTGGCGCGAAGGAAGTGCGGGTGCCGGAGCGTGACGACAACAATGGTGACCGTCTGCCGCATCGCTGGCTGGGAACCCGGCGCTTCCGGCACCGAGACAATATCGTGTAACTGCTTGACGCGCCGCGGCCGGTGGGGGATTGTAATCCATATGTTCACAGTTATTAAGGTCAAATTCTTTTGCACATTTTGCAACGTTTTTTAGGTATATGTCGTTGCTACTATTGTTTGAGAATATTGAAAGGGGATAGAAATGTACATGGTCATTAGAGAACATAATTATTAGGAAACCAAATATTGCTTTTATATTTTTAGAAGACGCGACTTCATTCAAAAAGCTAAGATAATATTATTGGTGTGAGATAAGTATTTTTTGTACAATCAGACATTTCTAAGTTAGTTAGGGTTATTAAAATTGAAATACAACATTATCTAAGCTTTTCGATGGTTTTCGGTGGCAGGTGAAACGTTGATACAGAATACTTAATCTAATGCATGAAAAATTAATACATTTTTGAAAACTGTTACTTTTTCTTCCACATAGGAGGCCCTGAGAAAAAAATCCCCAGTGCCTATGTCATCTTTGGGGATGCTGTGTAAGGGTCTTTTTAGGGAAAAGAAGAAGAAGAAGTTCTGGAAAGGAAAAAAGGTCTAAAGGATGGGAAGGAACCTGGTGTCCAGGAGTGACGGACGTACGAATCAATAATCCCTCTCACTGTGGTGCAATGCTATGGGTCGAAAGAGTCCGGCTGGAAAGATCTAGGTTAGGGCACCTTCAACCGGTCTCTCCCGATCTAGCCCGCCAGGCAGTAGGTGAGCAAATGCATTCGCCGCCAAGACTTAGACAAACCTTACCCATGAAACTCGGATACACGGTCACCCCTGCTAAATCACCAACATAGCAAACTGTGGGGTGTCTTATGGCAAGGATGTCGGTTATTCAATAAATGGATCCTGGGAGACGGTACCCATATCCACCTCCCAAATTTACATCGTTTTATCAAGAATGTATGTTTTCGGGAGACGTAAAAAATTTATAATCGTGATTTCATCAATTTAGAATAGTACCTGAAGACTATAGTATCTTTAATGACATTTCTTCAACTAATTCCGTGCTGAAGAAACTTCAATAAATTTTATAAAATGTAGGCCTTTTTATCATACCTGGGGGCTCGGGGTAATCACAAAAATTAAATTTGGAATACTAATTAGGTAGGAATTGGATTCAGGCAACCGGCCATTCCAAGTATCTGTTAAATTAACGTGGGTATCTACCTAGTTACCCCAAATATTAATATATTTCAAAAACGATGGAGTCAGTTATTAAATTCATTCCACGTGTAGATAGATGAAAAGATGAAATAATTCACTCAAAGAAGAAATTACGGGATTTGAGGGCATCGTTTTTACATTTTGTCATTTTTTAAGTGAAACTTCTTTAGCGCCGTTAGTGACTTGAAATTCGGGTGAAACGGAAATGCTTCACAACTCAGTTCTACATAAATACTCGGTTCTAATATAATGCAGTAAATTCGCACCTCGGCGCGTGCCTTCCAAAGCGTAGTGAGCGAGGGTTTCCATTGGGTAGCTCTACACAGGAAGCTCTGAGGAAAATGTCATTTTTGGGGATGCTGCGGAAGGGTCTTTTTAAATAAAGGAAAATTTGGGAGATGGGTACTGGTACCGGGGCGGCGGTTATTATTTACGCCACCGTCAACTGATTCGAATACCACTAAAATTATAACTGTGGCAAACTGTAAATTTCTCGTATTAAAATACAATTTTTGTGAATGGGAGTTTTCGATAATACTTCGGTTGTTCAGAAATTACAATTCTCTTATATTATTGTATTTACAATGAATATTTATTTATTTATTGTTTGTTTGTAAATATTACATAATACAATATAATGAACTTAAAATGTCCAACTAGGCAATTGCCCGTTTTAGGACATTCCAATATGATAATGTTTTTACATGTAAATTATAGTAAGTTATAGTGTTGACTATTCTGTTGGTAAAATAATACATATGTATATTCATATTCTAGAATATTTTCAGTTATACCATGGCATTTTTTACTATTGTTTAGCTGACATAATAAACTAAAGTAATATTAATAGATAAAACAAGAAAAATGAATTTGAAAATGAAAATGAATGAATAAATTCTGTTGGTAAAATAATACATATATATATATTCATAAAACTAGTATACTTTCAGTGTATCTAACTAGACTTATCGTCCGTTCTAAAGCTCTATCGCAATCTGCCGCGAGGGAAGTGCTCACTGAAGGCGCCCGCCTGTAGATCCGATATCATCGGCTATTAAAGGGTTCGGGTATTAAACACAAACATCCGATAGTTGTCTTTATCCTGTATTACTACCGACGACAGCCGTAGTCGAGGGGTAAGGCTCTTGACTCACGATCCGAAGGTTGCGGGATAGAATCCCGGCGTGCCAAATAATTGTTTTTGATTAATTTGTGTTATTTTACAATCAATGCATTTAAAAATAATTTTAAGTATATTTGTGGCAAGTTCCAGAGTGGAAGATACTCTCAGTATCGCCATGGTGTAAGGCCACCATTCAGAATTGAAGCGTTGCTTGAAATGGCTTTAGGCGTGTTTTGTGACCAGATCTGAATTGCCAGGTACTTCCCCATCTTCTTCTTCCCCATCTCCTTCCCCTCCCCATTACCTTCAGCCTCACAACATACCCCGATTGGGGGAACTATAGTCTCACTGGCTCCATACGGAAGCAGCTGGAAATCTTGTGAAGTATTCACATAAAAAAGCAAGAAGCGAAACTTTATCAAAACAATCTCAACCAATGGGAGCCTTGAAAAGTCATAATCAAAGGTCATTAGCGTCATTTCCGTTTCATATCTCAACCAATAGAAGCCTTGAAAATCATAATCAAAGCGGCCAATGAGCGCAGTTTGATGCGTCTAAAATACCTTGAATATAAATATACCTTAGGGAACGTACCCATACTACGTGACACGTTTAGGGGGGGATCTTCAAAATTTCATGCTTGGTACAAATGAGCGGCGGCGGGCTTAGGTTTTTGGTCACCGGGGGGGGGGGGGGGGCGGTTAAAAATTGCAAAAAGTTGGTCACGTAGTATGGGTACGTTCCCTTTTATCTGTTGACAGAAATTGAAACTGCAGTGTATATATTGGCAAACACTACAAATAACAAAATGTGGTATACAGTTATAAAGCATCAATAAAATGGTAATAGGAAAGCACATTCATATCACAGTGGTTTTAACTTTTATTATTTTAGTTTTTATTTTTCTCACCTTATTAATTCTTTCGACTATTCAGCCGTTAAAATATTATTCATTTTTCAAATATCGTTATGTGACTGTCAGTTACACAAATTTACCATTGTTCATCACTGGCCGCTCTCAAAGCCTAAGCCCCGCCACACATGCCCACACTCGCATTGGCCGTCACGAGCCGCGTGCGAGTGGCAGTATTTAAAACCTATGGCGCAGTACCAAACTCCGCATTGGTCTCACGTGTCGACGCAGGCACGTACATGAGCGTGTACGCGCGTGTCGGCTAGGTGACCGAGACATTGTTTTCGAGTGGCAGTGGCACGAGTGTTTGCAAAATGGAGGAACTCATTGAAGTTGTTCGAAGCGAAAAATGTTTTTACGACGTAAAACACCCAGATTATATGAATACTTTTTTTTATTTTTTCTTCAGTACTAATTCGTTCATGACCACCACATCTTTGAACCTCTAAATCTGAAGTAATAATCATCGCATGCACTCCTTTAAAATCGTTCCTAGTCATTCTAAAATATTTTTTTAATTTTTCGTTTTCCTTTTGGACATGTAAAGAGCTCTTCCATATTTTTTTCCGGATGATTTCCTTATTAACAATAATCTATTTAAAAACTGACAGATGTACGACTCGTGAAAGCAAATGCGGACACACACGTGTCCACCAATGTCAATGCGACATTGGCGCAGTGTCGTGAACGAGTGCGAGTGTGAGCATGTGCGGCGGGCGTAAAGGCCGGTTCTATGTTTTCATTTTACTCGTTTCGTGTTATGGTAATGTGTACTCCCCAACTGACAGATAACACTACATTCCATACTGGCAGGTAAACATCTGCCCGGTAAATTTACTTGTTCAAAAAGCCTGACAAAACCTCATTTTGACAAATTGAACACTGTTTAAAATAATAATAGTTTACAACTAGCGTTACAAATAGCGTTACTCGGAATGTCCTGAACAAGTGTAAGCACGCCCAACTAGGGAACGAATTTCTGTTTTACACCTCGTTCTAAAGTGAAAAAAATCCGAATTTTCATTTGAATTATTTGTGCTCATTTTATAAATTTTACAACGTTCATAATTTTAGCATAACTCTGGTGAAAGACCAACATTGAATCGAAAATTGACTAAAAAATGGCTTTAGCGTTATTTTGTGTCCAAATCTAAATAGCCAGGATTTTCAACATCTTCTTCTACCTTATCTCATTCCTCTCCCCACTACTTTCAGCAAATGACTTAAGACGCCGCTCCCCTAATTTCTACCGATTTCTTGCAAACCCCCCTTAAACATTTGAAGTTTTTAAGCTTAAAAAAATATATGTTATTTTTTGAAGATAATATCGAGACATTCGTCACGCCGAAACGCAAATTATATAAAATTCCTTCAATAGAAAAAAATCGCAATGCTCAGTTTGTTTCAGTTATTTTACAAGTTATATATATATATGAAAAAATTCACAGTGTTTTTTTAAATGTTGTTTAAGACAACCTCCGTGAGATTTTTGCTCTATTTTAAACAAGTCGTATTTTATTAAACTTTTTCACAATTTTCGCATCGATTTTGGCGCTTTAAATACTAGCGTGCTCCTCTAACATTCGTAATTTCATATCTCTACATCTTCTTTTTGAGCCCGGTTGCGGTGCCTTCATAAAATACCCTAATATAATACCATTCTGTCCAAACGGTACATATACAAAAATGGCGGCTAAGTTAGAAGTAATATTTATTACTTACTTATCAAAAGTAAACTGAATAAGAACCAACGAAACCTTAACGAAAAGAAGCTTAAAATATATATTTTTTATATTTTGTGTTTTTAATTGGTAGTATGCTAATTAAACGTAATGGGTCCTAATACAACTCTAAAATGAAATATTTCATAGCTTAAATTCATAATTTTGGTTTAATTTTAAATGCACCGTTTTTATTGCAATTTGGTTTTCTTGAAGATTGAATGCAAATCTTGGAAGTTGAAATTAACCAACTTTCCGATATCCGATCCGACTGAAACTCGGCAGATAGATTCGTTATCGATGACAACGCATTTTTGGTGGCACATATGCACGCACACACACACTCACCTTTTTCTAGTTTGACTGTTACCAAATTTTCCATTTAGTTTCGCTAATATTGTCTTCATTTAATTATATATTACAATTTGAGGTTTACTCATAAAAAAAATAATAAATAAAATTGTTTAATTTAATTTATTTTTAGTACATCTGGAAATTTAATTTCAACAGCATTCACCTTTATTGATAATTGACATAAAATAAGATAAACAAAACGGAATATAATGCTGCGGAAAGAATTAAAATTCCTGGTCCAATAAAATCAATAAACCTTGATTAAACCTTTAGAATTTTAGAACAACACTATTGGCGCAGCTCTCACAACTCACGAAGCACGTCTTAGTTTAAAAATACACTTCAATATTGGTAAATCAAATTTTCTCGCCGATTTACTTTTCATTTCCTCGGAGGGGGGAATTTCGTTCGCCACCGGATGCGGCGGAAAGCAATTGGGAACCAGTGAGGTTTAATTATTGAACGGTAAATTTCTGCAATAATTATTATTTTTTAAAAGTTCTCTTTGTAACCATTTTTAAATAAATAATTTCGAAGCAATCGTTTTTAATGCTACAAATCAACGTATTCCTGAACCAATGGCATCAATTCCCTCGGCGTACAGACATAGTAATATGTTAGAATGATAATGTAACGATTGGGTAGCGTTTGTTAAACGTTTGCAACTATTTATTGCATTACATTTAAAACTTTTATAAATTTTATTGACATACTTGTTTAAAGCTGACTTCCGTACCCGGCGCTACCCGAATTATACTGAATTGATATTTTTCACGTGCAGCCGTGGTGTCAATATGATGGCAAGTGCAAGACAATATTGTTTGTAATATATATAAAAGCTTCCGAGTTTGTCACATAGAGGGCAGTTCAAGAGCTGTCCCGAAAGTCCGCTGGATGGCAGTTAGTTTAGTTCGGAGTTTGGGCACCAGGGGGGCCAAGGGCCCGGGTGCAGTTCTACAGGAGCTCATTCGATTTAGATCTCATTTAGTCAGCTTCCGGCTAGGTCGACTATCGTGGTCACCACTTGTACACTTTATTCTTTCCAAATAAGGAATCTCCTCCCAAGACGAGTTGGAGAACTGTTTGTCTGAACACAACATTGTTCATCTTTTTCTTTATTATCAGAATACAAAACCATCTACAAGAATATTTGAGCTTCACCCGTACAACGAAATAAATATTAATTGTAGTGCATTCGTCGCCGCTAATGAACTACATGGGAATGTTTTCAAATTGTCTATTTTTACCACTTCAAACCCATATCTTCTCAACCAAATCCGTTCTAAGGTATTTTGGTAAAGTATACAAAATATAAACACGGATTTTTTCCGCCTCCAGAACAATTCAATATTCTAACTTGCTACGCGGACAAAACTCGTGTCGCTTATCGCCTAAATCGAATTTCCATTTGCAAAACACAGAAATAGGCGTAATCTTTCAATATTCACGATGCCAGGAAATTGTGAAGTTATCCATTTTTCTAATGAAATTGAGAGGCGTTCTCGCCTATTGAAAAACCGTACAGTGTACGAGTACTCCCTATCCAAAAGAGCGATCCGCAAATTATAGGTCATAATTAAAAGTGATATTCTAGGTGGCACTATCACCCGCCTCTGTCTATCACTCCCAGAGGGCGTTTTAACTTGTAAAACTTGGCCTGTAAACTTAGGCCAAGGAGAACTTTCCGCGGTGTGAGTGGCGTGTGAATGTTTTCCTCTTTTCCCCCTTACACCTTACACCACTACCCCGCTAATCTAATGTATCGTGTGTCTATTCCTAAGTCTGGGTGTTCCCAAGGCACAGGTTTTCTGTAAAATAAAAATAGACATTGCAATTATCCAAGTTGTACCTCGCATGATTTATGTAAAGAGGGCTGTGAAATGCGCACGAACTGTTCTGAAATATTGATTGGATTTCACCAAAGGGAGTTTTAAGTGAAAGTCTCCTTACCCTTCCCATGACTCCGATTGAGAGTTAACTTCGTTAAAAATTATATAAGGTTTTAAGGACCGCTATTTTCCAAAAAAATATACAAGTGTGTATTTCACACGCGGTAGAAGTGAAACTTTCAGAAAACTAAGACAAGAGTGAGAAGGCTACGAAGCACCGCACAAAGACGAGACCGATTATTCTATCTCATTGTTTCACAGGCTAAATTCTACAGATGTATGTGTTTTTCACTTTTTAGTTTTCGTTTCATCGAGTTTCAAATCAAAACGGTGCTAATGAGGTTTTCACAAATGTCAAATAGGTACATAAAATTATAAATATGTGCTCAACATAATATCTACTTGTAAGTACAAAATTATTTGAAAACTCACTCACATGACAAATAATACAAAAAGAGACGCATACAAGCGATACATAATATAATTAGCTCAACATTAAATTCTTACACGTTTTTTGGCAATGGCAGGACAATTTTTCTGAATTCATATGAATTGTCAACGAAAATTTCTATTTCAGCACACTATTATTATAATTCAATGGTCTTTCGGGCGTAGGGCTAAAATAGGCAATAGATATTCTTTTTAATGTATTCAGATAAAATGTGGTATGGCGTCTGAAAAAATAGTAATTGGAAACAATTATGTCAAAATCGTTAAAACCTAATGTAGTATCAAGGTGACCGTGAGGTATTTAAGTGAAAACTTAATGAAACTCGATGAGACGAACAAGCGACACTAAAAAGAGACAAACTTGTACATTTATAGGATTTAGCCTGTGAGAGAATGAGATAGAATAATGGGTCTTCCATTTGTTCGGTGCTTTGTAGCCTCTCCGCTCTTGAACATTTTAGAAGGTTTCACTTCTACCGCGTGTGAATTGCACACTCTGATTTTTTTCTACATAAATAGGGACCTACCATTTTTATTGCACCCTCGAAGTGTGGGCCAGTGGCTGCCACTGCAAGAGGTAGGTTTGCGGTGAAGTCCCGGAGCCTGAATGGAACAATGCAATGAGTTTATTCATATAATGAAAAATAATATTTTTTCTTGTTAGTCTAATTGTCTCCTTGCTAAAGGCATTCTTTTACCATTTACTTATGCTGTGTTCGGCAATTCACGTTAGTTCGGGCGTTGATTACTATTTTGAACATATTAACGTCTTCTGCAGTAGGTACACATTGGAGAAAAGTATTTTACATCATGCATAGTGGTCTTACACAGGGGCGATACTGAAAAAAAAATCAAAGTTTGCAATTCATACGCGGTGGAAGCAGTGGCATTTCGTAGTCTGTTTAACAGGGGGTTCAGAAATTCAAGAGAAGATATATTTAATCATGTTGTCCTTCGAATACAGCGGCACTAAAGTTAGTGGGAGGGATATCTATATACTATTGTTTTAAAATCACTTGACACTCGACGCTCGTTTTTTCAACAAGAATAATTTTTTAGAATATATAATTGATATTAAAAAAAAACACAAATAAAGGTGGCACGATATAAAATTGTTTATTTTTTCACTTATACAAAAAATCTAAGCGCTGACGTTTTGCAAACTTGCATCCCTATGGTCACTGACACTCGTCACATCGGACATCACTTTCGGACAATTTCGGACATCGTATTCAGGATCGACGCACCGGTGTGGCTTTACTTTTGTATTGAAAGGCCTAGTTACGATCAAATCACCGCCAGAGCGTTTTGTATGAGCTAGGATTTTTTTGTATAGAGTGTTTGGTGCGGATTCTAAACTCACAAAATGGGAATATTTTACAACGTGTTTATATTATTATATATAACAAGTTTGTTTTATTTTCTTACCTTTTTAATGGTGGTTCGCTGCACAAACGAATTCCAGCTCACCTTTCCCTATTCATTTCGTCAGCTTATTAATATTTGTGTTTTCTTCTTCGGAGTCGCTAGATGTCGCTTTCTTTTGTTTTTTTTTGCCTGTTCATTTTGGAGTGATTTGGAGATTGGATATTAATGTTAGAAAAATATTTTTTTGTAAAATCAATATTTTAGATTTCGTTGGATTTGATCCTTGGTCCACTGAATGTCTGGCCGCTGAAGTTCATCGGGAACGTTATATCACTAGAGCAAAGGAGACTTGCGTGGGACTGTGAATTTAACGTATTATATTGGAATTGAATACCCGTGAAATAAATAAATATTTTATTACCATCTCATTCTCTCGCAGGCTAAATCCTTAAAAGAAATCGGGACGGATATTTTTTTATTATTATCATTACTATAATATATTATGCCCTGTATTACATTCCTCTATCCATCAACGGGCAAACAGCTCAAAGTTGTCAAAGTCACATTTAAGCAAACTTTTCCCATAAATTATCAATTTACTCAGCAATTCATAAAAAAAAAACTTTGTGTTTGTTTGTCTGGCTCAGTTAGCGCCGACCTCGCCGTGAAAACGCCCCTCTTTTATGAGGTGCAAAATATACCTACACAATTTACCTACGTTATTAAATTTGTTTAACAATAAATGAATGAATCAAGCCATAACAAACAGTCAAACCAGCGCTGCAGCGCCGCGCGGAGTGTTTTGTTTTACAAATATTTTGAATTGTTAGCTTAATTAAATTTAATTGAACGAATTGTTTAGCTTTGTACATCAATCTGATTATTTAAAAAATCAACAAATAAAAAACAATTTTTTCAGTATAATAAGTTATCCATTATCAAATGTCTTTTAGAACTTAAATTTTTTGAAGTGAAACTTATTTAGCGCCGTTAGAGATTTGAAATTCGGATGAAACGAAAATGCGTCACAACTCAGTTCTACACAAATACTCGGTTCTAATATAATGCGGTAAATTAGCACCTCGGCGCGTGCCTTCAAGTGCCTGACAAGTCTCAACTGCCAGAGGGACAGACATCAAGCGAACGGAGGTTCTAATCCTACGAAATCCAAAAAAAAAACATTTTTATTTTTTTAAATCATTATCCAATCTTCAAACCACTTTAAAAAAACAAGCAAAAGAAAAAAAAGCGACATCTAGGGACTTTCTAGTTTCACTTCTACACACTCTGATTTTTTTTATTACAAGGGTGCAGTTCACACGCGGTAGAAGTGAAGCCTTGAAAAGGCTACGAAAGAACCTCTCGTCTAACCGGGACGTGCGCGTTCACCAATTTTAAGATTTATTCTGTTTGTTAAGTAATGTAATGTCATTGAATATCAGTGAAATGCTTGTATGTCTGCGTGTGTGTGAATGATTGCCAAACAACGTTAATAGAATGCATTACCATCGACGATGAATCTATCTTCCGACTTTCAGCCAGATCGGATGTCGGGAAGTGGGTTAGTTTCCACTTCCAAGATTCCACTAGGTTCATAAATTCATTCAATCAAGAAAACAAAAGAAAAATTAAATTAGATGTGGGGGAATTATTTCATTATTGGTTAATTATTTTTCTTCATCACTTGACTGAATTCTTCGCACAAATGATTCCAATAAAGACAATAACACCCATGTTCAAAACATGCTTGTATTACTAACACACGCACAGACAAGCGAAGTTAGGAAGATTGGTGATTGATGTGAATGAAATCCGAAATTAATTCGCGATACTGAGAGTATCGCCCTGGTGTAAGACCACCAATCAGAATTGAAACGTTGCTTGAAATGGCTTTAGCCATATTTGGTGACCAGATCTGAATAGCCAGGTACCTCCCCACCTTCCTCTTCCCCATATCCTTCGCCTCCCCACTAACATACCCCAATTGGGGATGCCATAGTCTCACTGTGTCCAGACGGGAGCAGTTGGGACTCTTGTGCGGTATTCGTGTAAAAAAAAATTATGGACTAAATTACGTCGTGTGTTGGTGGAAAACCGAAATCCAGAAAACTATTTTCTCATCAAGCAAAAACACTTGACCATTGAGCTCTGACGTAATGAAATATCCATTTTAGACGAACATTTCTAAATCAACGCAATGATGTTTTAATAATGGGTTGTGGAGCTTTGAATTATGCATTTAAGGTCAGCATGAGTCGCCGAATTATGTGTTTTGTTAATTGCTCAATTAGTCAGAAATTCGAAATGTTTTAAAAGTGCAGCCGGGAAGTGTCTAACTATGGCTAGCTTAACCTTCACTGAACATTCATTTGCTTAAAGGCTTAACTATGCCAACACAAGCCTTGCGGTTTTCGGTTAGATTTATTCACTTTAATGTGAATTTAAGTCCCAACTGCACCCAAGCATTTAGAACCAGTGAGACAACGGCAACCCTAATCGGGGTATGTTGTGATTTTGAAGGTAATTGGAGGTATGAGACGGAGAATAGGAAGGTGGAGAGTGTCTGACTATTCAGATCTGGTCACAAAACATAGCTAAAGACAATTTAAGCAACTTTTAAATTCTGTACGGTGGACTTATACTATGTACGATTCTAAGAGTATATTACGTTTTGGAAAAGTGCCACAAATATACATTTTATTATTTTAAATGATTAAATTGGGAGATAAGACAAACCGATAGAAAGAATACTTTCGGATTGTTTGTTCAAACCCCTCGACCACAGAGGGCGTCAAGTAGAAGTTAAAATAAATACAAATCTATAAAATATCAGTTCCGCGACAACTCAACAAAGTGCCATTTCAACACACCTTTGAAACAGTTTGTATGTTGAATTATCCTTCATCAAAACTTTGAACGCGCTTTTCTCGAAACAACGTTTTTAAACTGGTTGACAACTTATTTAAAAAAAAAACTATTAAAGTCTTAAACTGTTCGAAAATCCAGTGTCTACGGCACTACGTAGGGGGATTTATATATTTTTTTAAATGGCGGATTTATATATTTTTTTAAATGGCGGACCAGCGGATTGCATTTTGGATTTTTTATGGAAAACTTTCATGATTCATAAAAAAAAACAGAAGGGGGCCCTTCAAAAAAAAAATCCATGGTGACTCGATTTTCGGCCAAATGCTGCCATAGTGACTGGATTTTCGAACACTTTAAGACTTGGTGCAAGGAAATCGGATGTATAGTTTTTCTAACATGTTGTCAACCAGGTTGAAAAACATACAAGAAAAACGCGTTCAAATTTTTGCTGAAGAACATTCAACATAAAAACTTTTTAAAACGGTTTCCTATAAAATGCTGTATCTCTGTCAATTTTGCGAATTTCCTCGAAACATTTGGTGAGAGCATTATTAACAACGCATCTTTCAGAAAATGAAATTAAAAAAAAATGTTTTTTTTTTTATTTCACAGCGCCCTGGTGCCTTAAAGCCTTATTTATGATTTTTATCAAGCGAACATGGATGATGGATCTAGAGGTCCCCAGAACTAGAGGCCCACGTGAACTTAATAAAAAGCTTGTAAAATTATATCAACTACTAAATGGGGGGGGGGCTGATGCAGCTTTGCCGACCCGGGCCTCCGTTGGGCTTAGTCCTTCACTGAAGCTTCTTCTTTCTGGATGACTTTTATCCAGTTCCTAACCCTCCCTTACCTTTCCCTTGCTGGAAAAGTATTTCTAATGTGTATCAGAGAAGAAGATTTTGAACTATCTTAGAAGCATGCTGTTGGTATTTTTCGCATTCGTTTTATTTTGGCGATAATTATCTCGAGGGTTCGCGGTGGAACTATATGACTATATTGTGGTTGCATTCTGTGCTTCTTCGCAGAGATACAATGGTATGTGATTGTTCATTCCTTTTTCCTTGCATACCTTGTGTTTTCCTACACATATTATCACCCAATTCCAGCCAACAACATTTCATCTCGTTTCGTTTAAATTCTTTACATTCCATTTTCAAGCACATCTGGTGCTGTAACTCGTTAGCAGTTTTGGATGCACCAGATAATTAGGAGAGCATTTGAAAGTGATTCGCGCAGCATTATTCTACATTGGTTTAACATTGAAGAACTTTATAAATATATATTTTTTTAAGTAAGCAATGCAGTAATGAAATTACTAGAAACGAAATAATTTATAAAAAATAATGTAAGACCAGCAGTTAAAAACCCGCTCCGCAGGTTTTGCTGCTGGGACCTGCGGGCGGCTTTTAGTTCGGCATCTCACGGTTTGAGAGTTTGTGACCATTTTATAAATCCGATAGGTTTATAAAATAGCCAGTTCCTCGTATCCACTGTGGTCCAGCGACAGCTGGTCACCGTCGGCGACTCACCGAGACAAGGTAACAGTGACAAAGTAACAAGGACAAAGTAACAATGACAAAGTAACAGTGACAAAGTAACCGCGACACAAAGTAGGGGGGAAACATCCATATGCGAGCTGCTGATGGAAGTA
The DNA here is from genome assembly GCA_929108145.2 of Limnephilus rhombicus. Lineage (NCBI taxonomy): Eukaryota > Metazoa > Arthropoda > Insecta > Trichoptera > Limnephilidae > Limnephilus > Limnephilus rhombicus. Next base: position 58,820,039 of record OV815275.1, on the reverse strand, counting down.
GTGACATCTTGTGTCGAATTTTTGAATTTGAAACCGAATTATAACAGTAGCTGTGTGTTAAATTCCACGTACATAGATGTTATTTGTGGCGCGGCGCATGTAGGAGGCGTCCGAGATGCACTCGTAGCTGGGTTCTGAAATTCAAACGCGCAGAAGGAAGCCTATTAATACTGTTGATGATGATTACTACATTTTTAATATCCTTTTAAAACTTTACGATGATGAAGTGCATTGATACTTTCGAAAATTTTCATTTATGATGGTCGTTTTTTTAACTTATTATATTAGGGTAGCTAATATTTTTTCCGAATTTATTTCGTCGCTGAAAGAATGACACCAAGTTTTGGTCACTTTTAACGTTTCGCCTAGAATAATTATTACAATTTGAAAGGTTAACATCAAAATGGATAATATCAATTTACTAACCAAACCATAAAACAGGTAACCTTTTATACGTGTGGGTTGATCCCGCAGTAGAGAAAAGGGCAATACTCATATTAATGCTAATGGGGTTGTTTGATGAAAAATGAGTGTAGGGTAAAACTCCTAATGTAATCAAGAATATTAAGGCTTACGAAAAAATGATGGACCATTTTTCAAATTTTAACCTTTTTTAATATTATTGTATGTATACCTAAAAAAAAACTTAACAAAAGAATTGTCATTGAGAGAGTGAAAAATCTTTGAACAAGTTGTATAATTCATTCTTTCCTTCGACACCCTCCGTGGTCAAGGGCTATAAGGCTCGCGACTAGCAATCCAAAATCCCGCTGTGCGTAAGTAAATTTTATTTGATTGATTTGTGGGTTTTTCAGAATTCATTCATTTACAATAATGAATAGAATAATTGTGTCACGTTCCGGAGCAGAAGATACTCTCAACCCTGATGTAATATCCTTAATATACTAATAATAACTTATCTTTTCCAATAATTCTTTAACTTCTTCTCCTTAATCTTGTAATCCAATATAATTACATAAACTCTCTTATTGTAGGAGAATTATGTGCATAGTATCAATTAGTGGAAAATTTCAAACTATACTAATGAATGTATATCCGCAAACTGTAAACTTCACCCGCCATAACACAGGGTCATCCATGGAGCATGGAGGGTGAAATATCACAAAAAACTATATGTACATTCGATAATTCATGTATTAAATAAATAAAATAAAATATCAACATTCAGAATAGAAACGTTGCTTTAAATGGCTTTTGCCATGTTTGGTGACCAGAGATGAATAGCCAGGTACTACCCACCTTCCTCTTTCCCATCTTCTCCCCTCCCCATTACTTCAGACTCACGACATTCTCCAATTGGGTTTCATAGCCGTGTTTGGTGACCAGATCTGAATGGATAGGTACTTCCACATCTCCCTCTTCCCCATCTCCTTCCCCTACCCATTACCTCTAGGCTCACAACGAACCGCAATTGGGAACTCTTGTGCGGTATTAATATTTTTTTTAAAATAACAGTAAGTCAGGCACGTCTCTTATTATTTACCTCTTCTCCATCTCCTTCCCCTCTCTACTACCTTCAATCTCACTATACTCTAACGGAGGTCTCTTTTGCGGTATTCATATATTTAAAAAAATACACGCGATAGAAGTGAAACCTTCAGAAAACTAATGTAGACAAGAGTGGGGAAGCTACGAAGCATAAAGAGGGGACCGATTAGTCAATCTGTCGCAGACTAAATCCTATAGACTATATGTACATGTTTGTCTATAATCAACAAAAATACACCACATAGAAAATACAAAGATAACGTCCCTAATTCCTAAAACTGAATTCAAGTTACATAGTTGGGTGTCTAGATTCTTATTGCGCACCGTTACCCGCGATAGTCTAAACTTTAAACTGTTATTGGTAAACATTAAATTGCTTTTCTCAAACACATTACAAGTTGCTCGATCGTGTAAATTCTGCTTCGCGTCTGTTTCAATCTGTTGGTGTATAATCATTTACTTGCAGCATAAACAGTTTCCCAATATCTTTTTTCCGGATTTTCCAAAGTTTTACAGAAATTTTGATTAAGGTAAAATCTGTGGAAAATTTAACAAACAATACTTATCTCATTAACTCCTCAGGTTAATTTGTTGGCATTTCGGAACAACTCATATAGGTCTCATAGAAATCGTTGTGTCTCTAATACTATCATAGTGAGATGCATGATATTATAAATGGTGTTAGAAATAGAAAACACTACGCTTTACATTCAAAGTTAACCACAAAAAGGGTAAAATGTCCACCTTTACAAAACCAAAGTTTCGGACCGCAAATTAAAAATAAAATTGTGAAAATTTGGAATTTTTAAACTTCTATAGCCCCGCTGTAATTTGGATTTCGGATAAAACGGAAATGACGATTACTGCACCTGCAACGCATCAACTGCGCTCATTGGCCGCTCTGATTATGATGTCACTTTTAAAGGCTCCTATTGGTTGAGATATGAAACGGAAATTACGCTGGTCTGAGCTCATTGGTCGCTTTGATTATGACCTCACTTTTATTGTTTGAGATTGTTTTGGTAAAGTTTCGCTTCTACCGCGTGCAAACTGCACTCAAATTTTTTTAATTAACTGTTTTTGCTTGGAACGACAAAAAAGTGAAGGTGGAAATAATCTTTATAATACATTGGTTTAGTTAAATATGTACGTTCAATTTTTTATAAGAAAAACTCTCTTTTCTAACTTTTGAAGGTTATTCCCATCAACGTAATATAATATATTAATATGATATTATCAACGTAATATGATATTATCATGGAACATACACGGTTTTTCAGAAGGGAGCAACAGCGAAATTGGTTAACGCACACGTCCCGGTTAGACGAGAGCTCTGGGTTCGAGTCCCAGTTGCGACCATTGTCTTTTTTCTGTTTAAATTATTATTGTTATCTTCTTCTTCAACGATATATTACGTTGATGGGAATAACCTTCAAAAGTTATAAAAGAGAGTTTTTCTTATAAAAAATTGAATATTCATTTAGACTTTTATAAAGTCATTTGTTCCATATGAATAAATTCGGATACTTTTATCCGAGACGCTATCGAGGATACAAACCAATTCTTATAATGATTGTTTCCAATAAAAAGAGGAGTGGCCCATAGTAGGGAAAAATAATTAGTTAAAGATAACATTATTAATTATAAAATTTGAAATATGAGATTGACTATTACGGCGGCTTGACAGAAGGGAGCAATAGCGAAATTGGTTAACGCGTACGTCCGGGTTAGACGAGGGGTCTGGGTTCGAGTCCCAGTTGGGACCATTGTCTTTTTTCTGTTTTCTGTGTCTTGTTCTCTTTCATATTTTCGTTTTAATTATTATTGTTATCTTCTTCAAAAAAATATGTATGTGTTTTTATTTTTTTTCGTTATCAGTAATTTTAGTTGCAAAAAATGTAAGGTGAACCATTTTTAAAACTTTTTTATATTTGCTGACAAATGATTCATTCTTCAAGTATTTATTTCGATCATAAAATTTGAAAGCCTATTTTATCGCTTTTAAAAAAACAGTTTTTAATTTTCAGATATGTTTTAAATTTTCATTTATTTGGATTTTATTGCACAGCGCAAAATTTTGACCGTCTGATAAAATATAGGACGAGCCCTGAAGGGTTAAGTATACACTACATTACATAATTCACTAGCTGTATAGGTCTTTAATTTCAGTCTCTAATTATAATAAGCATTAGTAGTTAGTTAGACAAGTCTTAGTTCTAAGTTACTGGTAAGTTACTAAGTTACTAGTAAAAAAACCAAAGTTGGATTTTTTGGTTACAACTTTGTTAGATTTTTTTTTTAGTTTTCCAGCACACTATTATATTTGTATGTGTTTGACACTGTTTAGCGCTTTTTTTTCCTTTCTCTGATTTTTGCAAATAAAACCTTTTTTAAAGGAACATAAAATACTTTTTTTTTTAATTTAAATTAAACATGATAATAATATTATTAAGTTCCACAAGTATTTTGGTTTTTATTTTGGTGATAGCTGTTTCGGCTTACAAATGCTTACAAGTTTAGAGTGGAAAATGGCCTACTAAGCCGAAACAGCTGTCACAAAAATAAAAATACTTATAGAAATTAATAATAATAACAATATTAAATATAATTTAAACTAAATTTTTTTTGAATATGTGTATTTCCACGAATTGAACGCGAATTAATTAAAAAACACTTGATAATTTAATAATTATTTGTGTAGTGCCGTTGTTATGAAAAATCACCTCAAGGACACTATACTAATATATAATATATTTCTACAATGCTCTATCTTACTACTAACTACAGACTAGACAAACTATTATAACAACTTATGGCTAACACTAATACAAAATTATATTATGTACAATGCATTTAACCAATGAACGTCAAATGCATTGCTGCAATAAAATTTACATTATTTATTGTAATTTATTTATATTCTATCTATACAGACAGAAATTTGCATGTCCATACTTATCTGAAAGGGCACTTGAAATTGACACTGTTTATTGTTTATTAGAGAAATTTGGATACTTGGGAACACGTGCGAATAGAAATGCTTATATTCCTGCTACGTATTTTAATAATAATATCTGACGTGTAATTTAATAAACTGTTTAGGAAAGCAAAAGAAAGATTTTATGATGGGAGGTACAATAGCACGACGATTTCATTAGAATATTATGATTCCTAACAATTTACATTCAACAAGCAGAAAAAACTTTATGTTCTGGACACCGCGAAATTATTTAAAAAAATCAGAGAACTAAAGTAGATAAGAGTGGGGAGACTACGAAGCACCGCACAAATAGGAGACCGATTATACTACCTCATTCTTTCGCAAGCTAAATCCTATAGATGTATGTGTTTGTCTCTTTTTTAGTGTCGCTATTTTTCGTTTCATCGAGTTTCAAATCACAATAAAGAAGTTTTTACTTTAAAAAAACACCATCTAATTCCGTACTTGGATAATTCAGGTTAGGTTGAGGTTAGTTTAGGTTTTAGATCAGGTCTCTGATTTCCTAGAGGCCCTTCTAAGTCGTTTATCAAATAAGTTCTGATAGTCTTCTTTACCTAGTTTTACCACTTATCACAAAGCTTATATTAAAACAGAGCTAATCAGATACATAAAGGAAGCTTATTTATGTACCGTGACGGCAAAAAAGGCAATAAACATACGTTCATTATCGCTATAATGCTGAAGCTCTTTCTTACACATTAAATCATGTTGAAACACACAAAATACGTTGACTGTTTCCTCCAAAGTACTACTTTTTCAAAGTGTAAGGGAGATGTATGAAAATGATTGTATATTTCCTTTGGGGGGTGCAGACATACGTTCACCTTTTGTCTCATTTTCTAATGCTGTAATTTAGTGTGTAAGAAAGAACGGCAGCACTTTATGTTTCAGAACAAAAGCAAAACCATCAGCGCATTGGAATTCACTCACACTTATTCACAATATTATCCTTTTAACTATATTCCATACTTTCAAAATTATCGTCACGGCAAGTAGTATTGGTATTGGTGGGGGTCTACGGAGACGTCACTGTGCGGTGTATGAGAGAGAAGCAAGAAATTGATGGCTCTTTTCCTTTGGAGGGAACAGACCTACGTACATCTTTTGAAAGTATGTTTATTGTCACGATACCGTTACCGTGAATCGTCACGGTAAATATAAATGCGTCCAATAGCTGAAGTGATGGTGCCTTGATCGCCCGCACGGGCAGGCGAGTCCGCAGCATGTACCTATATTGGTGTACGTACACCTATTTAACTATTCCCACGCAGGTACCGAGCACGAAGCAGAGTGCCCCTTGCCTCCCCACCGTGTGTAGGGGCATTGCACGCATTATTACTAGACCGTACGCTAAATCGACATCGCGTCACACGCTGCAACACTGATAGGAGATTAATAACCCGGTGTACTGATGGATCGATGGATTAAATTTTATGCGAAATGGCGTAAATCAAAATAAAAAAAACGGACGTTGAAGAATTTTTTTATTAGAATTACTGTATTTTAATAATAAATTTTTGGAGGCTATTCCCATCAATGTAATATATCATTGAAGAAGATAATAATAAAATAAATCTAATTGAAATAATAATTATAAAAGAGAGTTGTCCTAATTTATGTTTTTTACATGAGCTCCACACAGGAGGTCCTGGGGAAAATAATTTTCCACAGGGCCTATGTCATCTTTGAGGATGCTGTGTGGAGGTTTTTTCTTAAGGAAAGGAAGGAGAGGAGAGTTCTGGGAAGGAAAAGGGTTTATGGGGTGGGTAGGAATCTGGGGTTCATTGTGTCCTGGTCATCCGCCTGTGGGCAAACACATGTGCCGCCAAGACCTAGATAAACCTTACCCCATGAAATCGAGCACCCCTGCTAAATCACCAAACGTAGCAAACCGCTTGGGGTGACCTATGGCAGAGGTGTTGGTTATCCAATAAAGGTTCCCGGGGCGGCGGTACCCATTCCTGCCTCCCAATAGAGAACTCCCGTCCATTTTTTTATTATTTTTTTTAATGAATAAAGACCTTCAGACTTAAATAACTGCATTTTTATTTTTATAGTTAGTTTTAATAGTTAAAATAATTGTCAAAGTTTTAATTTTTTAAGACCCCCCGAAAAGCACCGTATCTATGGTGGATTGTGTGACGTCTTCACCCACCGATAGTTTATTTACTTTCAAGTTGTCATTTTGAATTTTGAATGGACAATGGCGGAATGATGGCGGTCTGGCGGAATGACTAGGATGACTTTTAGGTGTGAGAAGTCGTTTTTTATTCAAGATTAACTGCTTTTAATATAGAAAAACATTGGTAAAATGTCCACATTTCATCGCTACTGTTATTGTATTGTACCAAAGTGCAATATAAAAACAATAAATCATCTTTTTCATTGCAAATACAAATGACATCTTAAGCCATCTAATTTTGTATTCAGGCGTGATTTTGTACATTCTATTATGTATAACACATACAGAAACACTGGTATTTATAACACGCTGATCATGACGATTGTGTAATAACTTGTATAAAAAGCCCTTAATACTAAAAACATTTTGAAAATACATAAACCAAATGTCAAATATGACACGACTTCAAATCGGCAAAATTTATTGCAGATTGTCCGCAAATATAGCCCTTTTCGTAAATTGTTGAGGGCCTAAATAATTTTTCAATAAACACAACTATTATTTATCTAAATCTCTATAAACAGTATGAAAATAAACCAAAAACACGAAATGTTGAATTGCGTACGTGTACACTTCAAGTCATTTCAGTCGTGATTTCAAATGGCAATACATCTTGATACACTTCAACATACGTAAATACGGGTTAGCAGTGACGTCACCGCTAACCATTTCAGTAATGCCAACTTGACGCTGTGTTTTGAGGAGAGGTTTAAAAATGGACCTTTTAATATTTTTTTTAAAACTCTGCATTTAATATTATGAAATAAAACTTATATATTCAGAATCAGCGTTTATTGGTCTATATGAACATATTTTTTTAAAGCCATAATATTTTTCACTGGAGTTGCTTATTGAGCATTTATTTAGAAATTTAGACTTTTAGAAAAAGGTCAATAGGTGTCCCGTTTAAATTAAAATCGGATATGTGTACTCGAGACACTATCTAGGTTATAAACCAGTTCTTTGAACACTTATTATCATCAGAAATGGATGGGAAAAATATGGAAATAAACTTAGTCGAAGACAATATTGATAATTCTGAATTTGAAGTATGAGTTTGACAAAATAAAAGATATGATGATTAGTGCACCTGCGACGCATCAACTGCGCTCATCGGCCGCTTTGATGATGATGTTACTTTTACAGGTTCCCGTTGGTTGAGATATGAAACGGAAATTACTCTTGGTCTGCGCTCATTGGTCGCTTTGATTATGACCTCAATTTTCAAGTATTGGTTGAGATTATTTTGGTAAAGTTTCTCTTCAACCGCGTGTAAACTGCACCCGATTTTTTTTTTTTTTTCTGTCTGGTTCTTTCAGATTTATTAGTATTATCTTCTTATTCAAGGATTTTGAAGTATTTTAGAAGCAAATGTTTTGTTGTTTGTATTCTGACGATATTTCATAATGTGTTGATATTTCTTTTTCTTCCACCCCAAGAATGTCGGTTTTTCGACGATTATGCCTAAGAGCGGAGGTTGGAAAAAACAAATTCCACATAGCAGGTGGGTGGGGAGAGAAAACCGATTTCCAAACATTCGGTTATCAACATGTTTGGATTACGCCCATTGGAAGCAAAAATTGTACACATTGATTTTCCTTATTCTAGAAACACATATTCAGAGCATCAGTATTTCAATCTACAAAATAAAAACTCTTTTCTGTACGTTGTGTAACTTATATAAATTGCTTTACGATCCGATTTTTGCAAGACAAACCTTTCTGCTGATTTAAAAATATAAATGTATCGAACGAACATCATGTAAGTGTGAACTTCAAAGACATTTCAACGCTTTTATGGAAAGGTACTGTTTAATGTACAATTTATTTTATGTACTGGCAATTTTGAATGCTGGTCACACCGGAAAGACTAGATGTAGTTCCAAATGCTACCGCAAAATCATTCCGTCCCGAATTGTCATGGTGTGTACAGCTATCAGATTTAGCCCCGCAACTTTCTGATATTAATATTGTGTCGCGATAGTGTTTGACTATTACAATAAAAAGAGAATCTATTAAAACCTTCTAATCATTTATTTAACTCCCGTGACACATATGAAAGTGTTGATTTGGTAAGATTAACACCTTCCATATTGGAAATAAATTGTACATTAAACAGTACCTTGCCATACTTTGTTAATACTTTTTCGGAGCTTTTTTAAAACTATGTACTTTAACATATTTTAAAGCTACATTCAAGCTATTTTATGGCTATATTGAAAGCTACCTATAGCTTGGATAAAACTATTTTACGGCCATATCTGAAACTCCATGGTTCATTGTGAAAATAATATTGTACAATGATTTCATCAAAGTTTTTGCTGCTTTATGCAATCAGATTTCTACTTTATGATTATACGTCATGATTACACGAGAAGGTATAATTAATAATGTATAACTTGAGAATCGTAGACAACGGCTGTGTTTTCATTAAATTTGCACCATATTTGAATGCACTAAAGAATAGCAGTCCCGCAGAGATTAAAATCAAAATATTTATGATGAAATTTTAAAATAAGATAAAATTGTAGATGGTCGGCATTGCACACCACAACAGATATTATGGTAAAAAATAATATATCGATCGTCAAGTTGATTAGTCAGACATCTCTGAAAAAATCGGTATTTGAGTTGGTTATGCTAATATTCAGTATGTGGAATATTCAAACTCATAAATACCAGAAAACCAATTATAATGCAGAAAAACTTGTTTTGTATTTAACAAAATATAGATGTTGTGTGGGTCACTAGTTGGAAATTTCAAAATGTCATTTATTTATTTATTTTATTTTATTTTATTTATTTATTAACAGAAACAAACAGTAGGTACATTAGATACTTTGGTTAAAAAAAATACAATTAATGTATATTATAAGGAATACTAAACAAAATATAACATTGTTTTGAAACACATACACAACTAACTATCAATCACACTCACTTACCAATAGGATGCATTATTTAGGCAACAAGTTTGGTGGTATTGTAGATGTATTCGCTGATTCCCTTTACATTCTAAAATGCAATTTAAACCAACCCTTCGTCGAATCCTACAAATTATTGTAACATGGGTATAATATATTTAACGATTTGATTTGTTATTGTAATGTTTATATTATATTTTGTTCTATGTTATTGTTAAATATTAAATTGTTTAAAATATTTCACGGTTTTCCACAAGATTATACAAGTGGTTTTTTTTTTCTTTACAAACTACTTGTATAATGTTAAAAGTTTTTTCACTTTTATAACTTTTGGTATAAATTGTATGTATGTGTAATCCTCGATATCTTAAATATTATTTTCTAATCTATGTAAAAGCCCCTACGGGCGTATAACAACAATAAATAAATAAATAAATATTACATGGTGGGTACCTATTATGTGTTTCATTGTAGTGTCTTATTTATGGTATGCGTATTAAGTAATTACCGGGTGATGTGTGTAGTGGGAAGGTGTGTGTGAGTGTGTGTGTATGGATGTATGTATATATGCGCATTTAACAAATTATATTATTGACATGATGCTCTTTTTAAATTTGGGCAGTGAATCGGAGAAAATGTCGATGTTAGAATTTAGACCAATATTATTGAACACATGATTGGTTGGCGAATGAAGAGCATGAAGAGCATGATTGGTTGGCGAATTAGTTGCTACATTTGTCTTGTAATTAAGGATGTGGAATAGTTCTGTATGGTGTGTACGTCTTAAATGTATGTTAAAATTAACTAGGGAAATAAGTTCGGTACAGTCAATGTTATTATTTAAAATTTTGTGTATAAATGTCAAATCAGCTATTGCTCGCCTTTGTTGCAAAATTTACTTATACATACTAATGTACTGGATCGTTGTGCCTCCCGGTGTTATTTTATAGCATATTTAATTCATATAAAAATAGGCAAGTGTGAATAATATTTGGTTAATGGAGAACAATCGAATATTGCTTTCCTCATTATCTCAAAACTTAGTATTTGGAGATGTCTGACTAATCAAATGGACAATCGATATTTAAATCATATATTTTGTTATTTTTTAGAACTGTTTAATTTTTCATTATCATCGTGACAAGTTGGTACATAATATAGCTTTTAAAATATTGTTATACCTCTAGCAAAAGTCAAATCAATACAAGTGCATGGTTAATTAGTTCGAATAGTTTATAGTCCACAATTAAAGAATTTCTGAAGTTGCGTTGGTTTTTGTTTCGGTTTTTGTGCTCTGCGCTTTCGTGCCTAATTTTTGTAATTCTGTTTGTTTTGCACTCACGTATCGCGATATTTTAAGAAAATCGAGAAATTGTAAAATCTTTTCTAATTCACATCGTTATGTCTCTTTTAAGATACAGACTTGGAGCACGTGATGACTTATAACATACACGCTACTATTGATAATTTTACTCAGGTAGGGTGATTAGTCTCTGAGATATGATCCTGTTTATGGATACGTGTCGAATCCAGAGAATCGAAAATTGTGGTTGCGCGTGTGCAGATCTTGGCGTACGAAAGCCACGAATGACAGAATATTATTGGCACAAACTTTTTTCCTTCTTCTTTAAAACGAGACTTGACTGACGGCGCTACGTCCATTGTTAGTTGTGTTATTGAAGTTTGAAATTACCCCGATGGAAAACGTAGCTCATTATTTCGCGATTGCCTTCCCACACTAGACATTGATTAAAGACGTTTCTTTGTATTCTGTATTTTACGTCAACTCTTTTTACGAGTATATAGGTAACTGAATTTCCATTCTGCGGCACAAATTTCTAGAACCGCGAACAATGCGAATAGGAAAATCATTTAAACCGCTAAATCTAAATAATTATTCAATACTATCGGAATAAGGTTACAATCTTCAAAACTGATTTCCATAATCTGCGAGTCGCTGTGGCCGCTAGTTCAACACTGGGACCTTGTCGCCACTGTACAAATAATCCCTAGTTAGATCAATTCCTATTTCAAAGAAAACTTATGTAACTGTCGACTCTTTAACCGCATATGGCCAATGGTTACTATAATCTTTGGTATTATTCACAATTATTAAGGGCTCGCAACGCGGGTTTGTACCGATTTAGTACATATTTCCCATAAACATGGTAAGTTTTAAAGCTCTTAAAAAAATATATGTTATTCTTGAAGATAATATCTAGACTTTGCCTGCGCCGAAACGCAAATTATATAAAATTCCCTCGATAGAAAAAAATCACAAAGTATGCTCCAAAAATTATTATTAACACGTTTGTTGCAGTTATTTTACAATTTATATGCATGAAAAAATTCACAGTGTTTCTTTAAATGCTGTTTAAGATAATGCCCGCGAAATTTTTGCTCTATTTTAAACGAGTCGTGTTTTATTAAACATTTTCGCAATTTTCGCATCGATTTTGTGGCTGTAAATGTTAGCGCTCTCCTCTAACATTCGTAATTTCATATCTCTCCATCTTCTTCTTTTCGGACCCGGTTGCAGAGCCTTAATGCGGTAAATTCACGAATACGCACGGGTCTCCAACAGCGCCGCGGTATGAAGCGCCCAACTCTCAGCGCCCAGAGAAACATCCAGCGAACTGAGGTTGGAAACCTACCAAATCCAAAAAAAAAAAAAATTTTTGTTTGTGAAATCAATATCCAATCTTCAAACCACTTAAAAATAAACAGACAAAAGAAAGCGACATATGGAGACTTTCTAGTATCACTTCTACTGCGTGTGAATAGGCAATTTGCATCACATTTAAAAAAAAAATTCCGGTTCAGGCAAGTTCAGACATTCTGTATTTTTTTATCGTATTTTTGGAAACCTGGCGATTTTTCGAAAATTTCAATCTAAAAAATCAGACCATTTTTTATAAACCGGAAAGACGGGACATAATTTCATAGGTGCAAAAAAAACGATAATTACATAGCCGAAAATCATTTTTAAAAAAATAACGTTTATCACAAGAAAGGGCACAGGAGAATAACGAGGCACACCAAAAATATTACATCTCATAAATATTTTTTTCATTGATCCATCTTATTGATCATAAATCATTATACTGTTTAACGTCTATATTACTAAATGCCACATAATATATTTGTACTTGTAAATTATAATAATAATAAGAATATTATAAAATTTGATTTTGTTAAAATCAGCACCACCATCATTATACCTCTAAAACACGTTCTGACGAAACCATCTCCAAACTCGTGCGCTCTGGCGGAATAAGATGGTACTATCAAATACAGATACCAACTTCACTGGATTGATCCGATGCAAAATTGTCAAAACGCAAAAGTGACAAAACGTGAACAATTGTAGGCAGGTTTATCGATTGACTGAATTATTCATTCAAATGATTCCAATTTTGTATATGACACTTAAATTAAAACAAAATTTGAGTTCGTTGAACGTGAATAATAACACACAGGAAAACTTCACATCACGCACATACATACAAACCGAAGTTCTTTAAAATGATTTACCTATAAGTTTTTTTTTTGTTTTTTTTAGTGCTCACTTATACGCCCACAAAGCACTTCTATCGATTCTCTGGCAGTTTTTCAGTCTTCAAGTCTCATCACTTTGCCTCTGCTCGTGGCTCATCAGTATTCATATTCCGTCGGCGATTTCTCGAGTAATTCGCCCGATCCATTCAATATTATTCAACAGCCCTCGTCAGATTTTTTCTTCGTAAATCTCAATTCCTCTGGAGAGATCATCCATTATCTCACAACTGAACACTGAACACCTAATCCCTAGAGTACACAAATTTGAAAGAAAATCGTTGTCACGTACAGTTTCGGCTGCTTCAATAGGTCAATTAGACAATGAAAAAAAAATGACCTTTTTCTATCACATTAGCATCATCTTCTATGGGAATGTAGGAATCGGCTGTGCAATAATAATCATTTACATCACATCATATTCATCATGATCAGAGTGGGTGGGTATCACCTTATTGCTAGACGCCTCGCCTACAGGAATAGGCCACTTGCATGGATTTCATAACGACTTGGAAAAAATCGTGTGGATAGATCTTTTTACTAAGATTACGAAAATGTTAGAAAAAATTTTTTAGAAATGAACAGTTTTTTTTTTTTAATAAATAAATCCATTATTTGGGCTCGTGACGTCACTACATGAAAATGTCCCGTCTCCAAAAATGTTCCTATTAATTTTGTAAAATTCCACACTGATTTATTTTTTTTATATGGCATCACTTTGATTTCAGGCGAATTTTTGAATTTGACATTTAACGTTCACTAGATTTATTGTTTGTTTTCTGCGAACTTATCATTTGGTTTGAATTTTTGGCAGATGTTATGAAGAGAACCCCGTACATTTTAGATGTTGGTACGTGTTTTAGAGATATAACGGTTTATGGTGCTGATTTCAACAAAATCTAATTTTATAATATTCTTATTATTATTATAATTTACAAGTACAAGTATATTACATTGGATTTAGTAATATAGACTTGTACATTATAATGATTTATGATCAATAAGATGGATCAAGGAAAAAAATATTTATGAGATGTAATATTTTTGGTATGCCTCGTTATTCTCCTGTGCCATTCGTGTGGAAAACGTTATTTTTTTTAAAACGATTTTCGGCTACGTAATTATCGTTTTTTCGCACCTATAAAATTATGTCCCGTCTTTCCGGTTTATAAAAAATGGTCTGATTTTTCGGATTGAAATTTTCAAAAATTCCCCAGGGTTTCAAAAATACGATTAAAAAAAATACAGAATGTCTTAGAATATTTGCCTAAACCGGAATATTTTTTTTAAATGTGATGCAAGTGGCCTATTCTGAAGCTCAGTATTCGGCGTTCAGTTCTCACCTCTTGGCGTATCGCCGCCAGCCAGGTAAGGCGATATGATTAGCTGAGCCGGCAGCCTGCGACACTACTGCAGTCTCTTCCGGTAATATCACCCCGAGAGAAGGTAATACTGGCAGCTGGCAGTAGGTACTCCCTGTACCGGTAGAAGTATTATTTCTGTCAGATGGTACTCCTTGTAACCTGTGCTGTTCGGAGATACAGCAGTGCAGCAGTACACACTGTATAGGTGGTAATACTGGCAGTGGGTATTCCTCGTATGGTAGGTGGTACTGTTGGCAGTTTCATTACCTAGCTCTCGCCGCACGTAATAATCTTGAAACCATTCTGGCTTGCTTCCAGTGACCTTATTTCCACTTTTTTAGGAAGATGGCTGAATTTTCTGGAAAAAAAACCACACTGGTGAGATTTTAAAAAATGTGTTGATTTATTGATGTATTGATTCCATAATGAATTTTACAATTTGACGGCCTCTGTGGTTGAGGGGTAAGGATCTCACGTGATGGTTTCAAATCCCGGCGAAAGCAATCAAATTTTATTTAATTGATTAGTAAGTGTTGCTCTACAATAATTTAATTTAATACAGTATAAATATACTCGTACTTTATACCTACTACATGCGTTCCAGGGTGGAAGAACGCTCTCAGTAACATGCTTATGACAGACCATATTTCTGAATTTAAACGTTGTTTGAAATGGATTTATGATCAAATCTGAGTAGCCTGGTACTACCCCACTTTCCTCCCTTCTACCCCTATCCCCTTTCCACTACATCCCCCAACTGGGTATGCCATAGTCTCACTAGCTCCAGGGTAAGCAGGTTGGAGCAGTCTGCAATCTTCTGCGGTATTATCTAAATATTTAATTATCTACATTTTCAAACTGGGATGCAAGTATGGGTAAAGCTGCCCAGGGAACCTTTTATTGGACAACCAGCACGTCTGCCATATGTCACCCCAAATGGTTCGCTACAGGGGCGCCCGGGTTCATGTGGTGAGGATTGACCGGGTTTTGGCGGCGAATGCGTCTGACCACCAACCGCGTGGCAAACCGGATTGGGGGAGACTGCTTGAGAGATCTTTTGACCTCTCCAGCAGGGCTCTGTTGGAACATCGCCTTGCAGCTCGGTGGGAGGGATGGATTCATTAATCCATCACTCCTGAACACACCAACCCCCAGATTCCTACCCATTCCTTATTTCGTTTTTCTATCTTGGTAAATGATGGTCTTCTGTTGGCAGTTGAGACTTTTGTGTTGAATTCACATGAAAAAAACTACAGAATATTATTTTCTAAATTATAGTAGTAAGAGCATAGACATATGAATATTAATAAATATGTCTGTGATTAAAATTCATTCTTGAGAATGTAGGAAAGGTTTCAATGAAGCTTTCAGCGGCAAGCGGTACCCTTGTAGTCCAACAAACAGTGGACATTATTTTAATCAACTTACTATTTGTCCATGATTTGAACATTAGTTATGGATTATAACCTAATTATTATAATTTGTTGTTTTATTTAATGCATGTAATGTTATTAAACTGTAAATATTACTAATAAAAAAATTAAATTTAAAAAATTATCATGGAGACGTCGAATAAGTGAGTTTTTAACTGTCTATGTTTTTCTATCATCAAGTTAAACTTAATACATCATTACCATAAAACATAACCAACTTTTCCGATCAATACGAGACCTTTCTCGTTCTAAACCCACGTTTTTCTTCCGTTTTCCCCCTTGAACTGTTATTTACCGCCAATAATCCACCTGTCAAAACCAAACTCTTCGGCTTTTGTTTCGGACATTTTAAAAATGGAACACTTTTAAAGACGAAGAAAACCATAACAAGAAAGTTACTCAACCAATTTTCTTACAATATGACTTTCAATCAACTTACGATATTTTCATGTACGATGAAAGAATTGTTGGATACCTATATTATATTATTTTTGAAGGTGTGTAACATTATACTAACGAACTTTTCTGCGTAGGGGTGGTCGTCATGTACTGTAGCCAAATATGGTATCTTAACTATAAAGCAGAAAGACATTTGTTTAAAAAATCTCGATTAGTAAGCCATAAAACATTATTTATTTTGCACGAATTTTTCCAACTGAAATTTCTAGGTCAAAACTACTATTCTCAACTTAAACATAATTTTATATTAAAACTATTTTCAACTTAAATGAAACTTTTAAATATCCTCTCAACTATTCAAAAATACGACTTACATTTAAAATTGTAAGTTTCATTTTATTCACTATTTATGCAGAATTTATAAATCATCATTTAAAAACCAATAAACACCAACTCATTAAAACGCACTGTTTGGTTGGTACGACTGAACCTGTTGATGCTGACGTCACCAATCACGGAACTCAGTCTATAATCAACATTTCATGAATTTTTTGTATGGATATTGAGCCAATGAAACTTTTTTTTTTTTTTTTCGTTATTTGTTTTTGGGGTGTTATGCCGTGTTGCGCTACCTCCTTCTTTATCCAACGTTTCGGACATCGTTGCAGTATCCATCATCAGGGCAGATCCGGCAGATCAGATGTGATAGACACATCTACCGGATCTGCCGGATCTGCCCTGATGATGGACACTGCAACGATGTCCGAAACGTTGGCTAAAGAAGGAGGTAGCGCAACACGGCATAACACCCCAAAAACAAATAACGAAAATGCTTTTGGCCGTGAAAATCTTAAAACTTATCCAATGAAACTTTGTTTGAAACTGGTTTTGTTTGTATTTAAAATATTATTTCATATTTGTTGTTTCACATTGTTGACGAAATTGAAACAAAATTTAAGCCCTCGATAATAAGGAACAGTCCATTTTTTTATGAATAATAACCTTCTAACTTAGATAACTGCATATTTTTTATTTATTTTTGGAGTTAGTTTTAATAGTTAAAATAATTGTCAAAGTTTTAATTTTCAAGATCCCCCGAAAACCACCGTATGTATAGTGAATGGAGTGACGTCATCACTCCCGAAAAGTTATTTTTATTTACAACAGGTGTTGTCATTTTGTATGACAGTTATACGGAAGAAAGTATGATACTATTCGATATGTTAAAACATTAATTAGGTGGAATTATTTATTTACTAGCTGGGTTACCCGGCTTCGCTCAGGACAACATTCAAGAGTGTTCTGGAATGTGTCACATTGATGTTCCGATTCCCTATTCCCGAACATTACACAATTATCCAGAATGCTCGGGGATGTTCTGGAACTTTGTGGAATGCTCTCAAATACTCTGATCGGGTGTCTGGTTTCACTCAGGGAGTTGATGTGAGATTGAATTGACGTTCGAATCCACGACGGATCTTGCTTTATATACCCCATGTGGGTAGCCCATATAAAAAAGACTTCAAATTTTCCAGAATAATGGTCCATAATAATGGTACAGATCATTCCACAACATTCAGGAGTGTTCTGGAATGTTCCACAATGTTCCGGTATGTTCCTAAACATTCCACATTCAACATTCCCGAACATTCCACAATACTCAAGAATACTCTGGAATGTTTTGAACTGTTCTAGAAATTTCAAGGGGGCGAAACTTCCAGCCCTTATTCTCTTTAAAAACACGCCCTTTAGGAAAAAATGGGAACTTTCTTCTTGGATAGGGGATAGAGGGCTACCACACAATATAACTTCCGTTATCGTACCGGAACTCCTCTTTGAGTTTTAGCGGCATGCACATTGTACACTTTTTTTAATAACGCATATTGAAGGTTAAGATAGTCCAAACTTCTAGAACTCTCCAGAACCTTCTAGACTCACCGACACTCTCCGCCACTCATTTCTGAAAGCTTCTAGAACTTTCTCCTTCCATAACATCCAAGAGCATCAGGGAACCTTCCAGAACTATCTAGAACCTTCTAGACTCACCGACACACTCCATCGCTTCTTCCAGAACTTTCTAGAGCCTTATCGAGCCTTCTAGAACTTTTTGGAACATTTTAGACTCACCGACATACTCCGCCACTCCTTCCAGAACTTTCTACGGCTTTATCGACCCTTATAGAACTTTTCAGAAGCTTCTAAACTCACCGATACACTCCATCGCTACTTCCAGAACTTTATAGAGCTGTATTGAGCCTTCTAGAACTTTTCGGAACATTTTAGACTCACCGACATACTCCATCACTCCTTTCAGAACTTTATACAGCTTTATCGAACCTTATAGAACTCTCCGGAACATTCTAAACTCACCGACATACTCCGCCACTCTTTCCAGAAATTTTTACAGCTTTATCGAACTTTATAGAACTTTCCGGAAGCTTCTAAACTCACCGAAATATTCCGCCACTCTTTCCAGAACTTTATACAGCTTTATCAAACCTTATAGAACTTTCCGGAACATTCTAACTCACCGACATACTCCGCCACTCCTCCACTTCTTCCAGAACTTTCCAGAGTTTTGTCGAATCTAGGAGGAGTCTTCCGGAAATTTTTAGAATCTACTTAGAATTTTCAGCCCTTATATCTTCAAAAACACACCCTTTAGGTAAAAACTGGTACCCTTATTCCCTAAGGCGGATAGAGATCTACCACATCATATAACTCTCTTGATTGTACCAGGACTCGTTTTTGAGTTTTTGCATTCCGCTTTTTTGGACTTTCTTTTATGATGTATCTTGATTATATTTTTCAATATGATTACGGGAAAATGGTATAAAAATTGTTTGAAATTGTTATATTTTTGGCTTTTAAGAATCGAAATCAATATTAATGGAAACCGAAGCTCCGAACTGATAATAGTAGGCGAGCCCAAGCGGGGATTTTGGGATTTACTCAATCCCGTTGTGGGGACCTATTGGATTGTGGACCTATTGGAGCACCCTTTTAGCCTCTTGAGCTCCCCTACTATAAGATCGAGAAATCAGCTGTTCGACTGGCGCCATTTTGAAATTCGGAGTTTGCTTTAGGTTGGCTTTCTTACTATTTTTTTTTTGTACAGTAGTTTTTGAATATTTTCAATAATAGATATAAACAAATAAGAGATACCTTTGTTTTCGAAACTGAATTATTTAGGTCCAAATAATGTTTCAATAAACACAACAACTAAATCTATATAAACAGTATGTAAATAAACGAATAATATGAAACGTTATTAATACGATGGCTTGTATCATACCTACATTCACATACATTAAATGTTTTAATAATACCAACTTGACGGCGTGTTTCAATGAGACGATTAAAAATGGACTTTTTAATAATTTTTTAAAAACCCTGCGTTTACTATTATTAAATTAAACTTATGTATTCAGAATCAGCGTTTATTGGTCTATATGTACATAATTTTTTAAAGCCATAATATTTTTTACTGGAGTTCCTTATTAAAAATCGGACGGAAAATGAAATTTTTCTTAGAAAATCAAATGATGTATGCAACGACCAAGTATATACTGGTCGAAGGATGTAAGGCCATATTTTTTTTGTTAAATAAACATATGATGTTAAAGTTAATGAATTATTTAAATGACACTTATTCAACTCCGACAAAATGTCCTTGATTTTTGTTATCTATTTTTGTTCTGTATAAATCTCATAGTTTTATTTTGAAATATGCCCATTTGTTTCATATGAATATCGTTGGCTAAACAGCGTTGCAAATCTTACTAAATGTATCTTACTTATAATAATAATATATTTAATAGTCTCCTGCTATATTAGGTTTTCAAGTCATTAACCTGTAAGATCCGTTTTCTAAAAGTCTCAAGATTTTTTGTAGAATCTTACACTCAAAGACTGCTAGCTAGTGTTACGTTGCAAAGTAGCAACGTTACCCCTAGATTCACGGTCGCCCCATTCTACCCAAGAAATAGCTTCGGTAGATTCCCGCACTACGAGAATCGACTTGCGCAGGTCTCCCCCGGAGCCCTGCGCAAGCATTCCATTCATCGGCCGCCAGCCGGCAAGACAGCAGTGTCCAAGGGGAGCGCCTAACGCGCACTCGAGAACCTAAAAACTTGCGATGTATTTTATATTGTGAATTGTGCAACCAAAAGCTGCTGGCTACTGCATTTCCTGCTACAGTGAGTAGAATGAACACTTACCCTCTTTCGTGTGCCATGTCCCGCTCTTAAAGCCAATAACGCGTGTGGAGAGATTGAGAGAAACAGTCCCTGTTAGGTTAGGGTATTTTAGTGCTATCCATGTTCATGTGAAGTGTGCCGTATGGCGATTGTAATAACCCTGTCTCCTACTATTGAATAAACCCTTTACGTGCAATACTGTGTTCTGATTGAGGAAGGAGACCCCGGAGATTTTGAGGAAGGGACGAAGAGAAATACCCAGCGAACCACAAACACTCGCCCTGGTTTTAGGAGAATCTTGCTCGCGCCGACTGTGAGCTAGCATCTTGGCCCATTAATTACTGCATGTCCTTTCCAGGGTTGGTTTGGCTAGAGGCCGTAGGCCTGCGGTATGCCGACACTGGCGCCGTATGCCGACCGCTGACGCTAACACTAGATAATCTGGTGTTTTCTAATCCATATTCTTCAATTAGACAAAATAGCTCGGAAATTTCGAACCTTTCGTTAAAACTAATTAAAAAAATAGCGTAAAAAATCACGGGCTAAGGTAATATATAATTCGAATTTTGAAAAAGAAAATTGAAATAATTTTCTGTTGTCGCTTGTCTGAATTTCAGTTCCAATTTTTTGAAAATGACACTTGAATTCAAAGCAAATCTGAGTTTTAGACTTTCAACCGAAGTTTTAATAAAAATCAACATTACGTTTTCTACTTTGTATTTCGACAATTTTTATACTATTTTCTTTGGAACTATAAAGCGTCCAAAATTTCTCTTGAAACTTCACCGTTTTTGCAAAAAGCTGTTATTACGAGTATTTAACCGAGGGCTTTATGAGGTCACGTCTAGCGACCAGGCTACCCGGTGCGCCTAACGAACACTCGTCAACCAATCATAACTAAACTGTCCCAGAGAGAGCTCGTACGAACATCATCGTCGTTCGTTCTTTTCCTTCTCCCGCGTCTTGTTCGAAAAAGAAAAAAGATACTAGTACGATGACACTACGTACGGTCTCTCTCTGGGAATAGTATAATATTATAATCTATCATCGCTCAAACCGGGTTGGTAGGCCCTAACATCGGCTGGAAGACGTAATTTATATGCTAATAAGCAACGCTTTAGTTTTAATATTTGGTTCAGTCATTGCCATTGGCACGAAACGCTCTAGAAGAGACCTCTAAGGAATCTTACGGTGCCTACTTATTGATGATAAGTTCTTAAATTAATGATCATTTATCACTTATTGATCTTAAGTTCTTAAATAATGTGAACCAGAAATCTGTCAATAATGTATGAAGTGAAAGTGAATTGTAGATGAATATGGGACGCGCGAAAAAGACATGGCACATCAAGTGAACCAAAATCATGAGGTCAGGTTTGTCTAGGAGTCTAGGTCTTGACTGCGAATATTTTGCCCACCTACTACGTGGCGGCCTAGATCGGGAGAGACTGGTTTAGGGAGACCTAACCTAGATTTCTCCAGCCGGACTCTCTCGATCCATTGGCTGGCGCCGCAGTGGGAGGGATGGATTCATACGTCTGTCCCTACTGGACACATTGACCCTAAGATTCCTAACCACCCCTCATACTTTTTTCCTTCTCAAAACTTTCCCTCTTTCCTTTCCCTAAAAAGACCCTCCACATAGCAGCCCCAAAGATATCCAACCAAAATAACCAAAGAAAATAATTTATAATAGTAAATGAAGGGAGGAGCGTGAGCCAAGATAGACCGAGTTGATTACTAGTAAATCCGGGTATCAAGGGGAAATAATTGAATTATGATAGCTGGTGACTTTTTTGCCAATCTGACTTACTTTAACAAAATTTGGTTCCTGCTTTAGAAGTTACCCATTGTATTTAATTCACTTAGGCCCTTTGTACACAAAGATACTTAAAAGCTGCGTGACAGTAGGCAACTATAAGCCTACTGATGTGCTACTATTTGAAACTGATATTTCCCCTTATGTTAAGTGACTATTGACAAAAACAACAATACTGTTTTACTCTATTTTTGTAATGAGCATAAAAAAACGATCTAAAAGATGGGTTTGGGTTCACTCTTACAACAAAATAAATATTAATTATCGGACATTTGTCGCCGCCAGGGAACTACATGAGAAAGATTTTTTAAATTGATATTTTCCAACATCAATCGACTTCTTCTCCGCTAAATCCTTTCTTGCATATTTTTTGAATAATATAATTGCATAAACATAAATATTTTCCTACTTTCAGAATAAATTTAACATTCAAATCATGCTTGGATACCATTTATGTCAAACGCGTAGAAGATGCGTACGCAACTATCGTAGCGTTCTACCAGTACTGTCAGTAGCGTGCAACTGACATCAAACCCGTAATCGACACGTCGCGTCTGACGTTAAAACTGTTGTGAACTAGCAAAAAAAAAATAGTGGATACTCACGAGCGACGTGTATGCTACGCTCACAAAACTCGAGTCCTTTTTTACGTATCTCGTGAACGAATGGCCTTTGTCGAATAGCCTGATAGTTCCTAACATAATATAATATTCCTCGTAATTTTATATAATAAATAAATATTAATTATATCTTTACAACGTTTTGCCTATCCAAAACATTTTCAAATCAAAGGTCTGTCCCATTATATTATGAATTTTATTAAAACTTCTATCAAGCTTGAATTAACATTTTCTCGAAGTTGACGTGAATACATCATTGCTATTAATATTCGGCTAACCCAATTTTTAATGTTCTGCTTATTCTGAAAAGCGGTTACCATTAAAAAGTATGATCCCCCTTTCTGAATACTAACTATCTGTTTAACAATTATTATAAGCAATAATTATCTTATAATAATTGTTACCCTTTGTGCTATGCATAAAAATCTTGTCTTAAACGTTAGTTTAACAATTAAAAATAATACCTATCTGTTTACCTAGGGTAATTAAGAGCAAATTACCTTCTACGGGTGAAAGGGACATCATGCGTAAAATTACGTAAACCCGACAGAGATTTCAACTATTTCTCAAGATTTTTTCTCTATTTCTCTACATTTTTCAGGACGCGAAACTAAAAATTACATGAGAATATTCTTGAAGACATGGTTATTTTCTTATTGAACGGCCTCCGTGGTCAAGTGGTTAAGATCCTTGACTACGAATCACGGGTTAATCAAATATTTAATTTTCGAAGGACGAATTTTTTGGGTATAACATTACACAGGATGTAGCAGCACGTACCCGAAGGATTTTAATCAGCTATTCCAACGTTACGAGTCGTTTTTATTTTTCAATGTTTACAATGAATTTTTATTTATTATTCTTTATTGTTGACAATGTGTATTTAACTGGACCAAACTTCTGTTCTAATGGATGCTCTGTGTACATCTGTCGATCGATTATATCAGTAACCGTTCAGGTATTAGACACGAACAAACGACAGCTGACTCTCTTGTAAATCACAACTTTACTGACATCTGTCGAGACACCTTAAAACTACATATAACTATTATACTAACGACGTCCGTTGAAGGACATCGAAACTACATACAAACAATACTATACACTACAATATTTGTCGTATCGATCAGGTGGAAGACTACCAAACTTGAATTGCTTGAGCTTGAACTTACATGAAGTGACTTTAGCCGTGTTTGGTGACCAGATCTAAATACCCACACCCTTCAGCTTTACAACGACAACATAATATTACAAATAATTAGGCATGTCATGGTCCCACTGGCCCCAGGCGGTTAGAGATTTAAAAATATAAGGGCAGTTCACACGCGATAGAAGTGAAACCTTCAGAAAACTAAAGTAGACACGAGTAAATTTAGTAAGTAAATTTATACCCCGAGTTTCCGAGCGTAGGTCAGTTTGCTAGACAGAGGAGGATGCATTTTTTTTTTTTTTTTTTTTTATTTAAAAAGAAAGACAAACATTCCCGGGTTACGAATAACCCAACAATGTTTGAAAATCTTCTACTACCACCACAGAAAGCCGAAAATGTTGCTTGTGTTGTGATGGAGGACTTAGCCGGTCGAGGAATCGAACACGCGACGCTCGGGTGGGACCCAAGCGCTATGCCCACTCAACCACTGACCGGTCATAGCATTGGCGGACACCCTATCATTGGCATCACAGTTCTGTAGCAGGCATTGTGGGAGGGAGTGGGAGGGAGGGGTGTTAAATTGTCAACACTTACAATAGCAGATACCGTACTATGTCGCCGCTTGGGAAAGTGAATCGACGCCGCCCTAAGGAAATGGAAACCGTGCACTTTGCGTCGGTTATTAACGTGGTCCTAAGACTCAACATACATGTGGTTTTTCATGTTGAAAAGCAAACTAGATAAAATTGGATTAGAAAACTGAGGTGTTCACAAAAAACATTGATTCACAATATCTTCTGAACTCGAACCATCGCACTGATGTAAGTTTTTTTTTAAGGGAAAACTTCTTTAGCACCGTTGTGATTTTAAACTTGATGAAACGAAAAATAGCGACACTAAAAATAAATAGGATTTAGCCTGTGAGAGAATGAGATAGTTTAATCGGTCTCCTCTTTGTGCGGTGCTTCGTAATCTTCCCTCTCTAGTCTACATTATTTTTCTGAAGTTTTCACTTCTACTGCGTGTGAATTATAAACTCTGATTTTTTTTTACATTAGCTCCATACAGCAAAAAAATAGGTCTCCCCGT
Source organism: Limnephilus rhombicus (assembly GCA_929108145.2). NCBI lineage: Eukaryota > Metazoa > Arthropoda > Insecta > Trichoptera > Limnephilidae > Limnephilus > Limnephilus rhombicus. Next base: position 58,794,796 of record OV815275.1, on the reverse strand, counting down.
GTGGTTAGCTACGTTTGGTGACTTAGCAGTTACCAAACATAGTGCCCGGTTTCGTGGGGTGTCTAGGTCTTGGCCTCTTACTGCGTGGCGGGCCAGATCGAGATAAACCGGCTAAGGGAGACCTTTTGATCTCTCCGGCCGGAGTCTCTCGACCCATCGCCTTGCACGGCAGTTTGAGTGATGGCTTCATACGTCCATCACTTTTGGATACACTGACCCCGAATTCCTCCTCACCACTCTTACCTTTTTGCTTCCCAGAACTTCCTTTCTTTCCTCTCCATAAAAAAGACCCCCCATACAGTATCATCCCGTAAGATGACATAGGCCCAGATGGAAATATTTAATCTCCTGTTGGGAGCTAATTAAAATTAATAATAATAGTGCGTTATTGCTGCGTGAAATTAATTACCTTCAATGAACTCAACTTTGCTTATATTATAAGAGTAGTTCTTTTCTCTGAATTGCTTCTATGAAGAATAATTATTAAGACAAGCGATAAAGTAGGCCTACCTGTAATATAAGATTTAGACATGTAATTATTTTATTTGTTTCTTTCTAAATTAAAATTAAAATGTAATACAATATCCCGTAATTTATCACGAGTTTGCCGTAGTACATATTATATTAAAGAAATTAACTCTCATAATTTTTGTCTTCATTGTATCTAAAGACGTTACATATTTCGTACCATGTTTTTTCTCTTTTCACCGAATACTTTTCAATTTCGAAAAATCTGTTGATTTTTATTAAATAAACTTACTTATTCCGCAATAGTTGACAGCCTCCGTGGTCGAGGGGCAAAACTCTCGACTACCAATCCGGAGGACGCGGGTTCAAATCCCGGTGTGCGCAAATAAACTTTATTTATTATGTGTGTTATTTCACAATTTCATTCGCTAAAAATAATGTATGGCATATTTTCGGAACGTTCCAGAGTGGAAGATAGTCTCAGTTTTACCCTGGTGCAAGACTACCATTCAAAATTAAAACGTTGCTTGAAATGGCCTTAGCCGTGTTGGTGACCAGATCTGAATAGTTAGGTACTTCCTCGTATTCCTCTATCCTATCTCATTACCCTCCCCACTACCTTCAGCTTTACAAAGTACCCCAATTGAGGATGCTGTGGTCTCAGTGGCTCCAGTTTTGCGATCTCCTGTCAGACGTGTGATTTTCTTTGGCTGTTATTTGCTTTTTCTATGGGCCGATGTCAGAATTTCAGCTGTGAGCTGTCACGTATTTTAGTTTAAATTAATAGATAACATTGTATTAACCACCTAATTATTTACAAAAACCGACATATTTTAGTTTAGTTCGTTTTAAACACTTTATTATTTATTCGTTTAACAGCCTTAGAAAATCACACAAATCTGAGAGGAGATCTCGCTCGAGAACTATCTCGATCTCACTAAAGATAGAGAATCGCTTGGCAGAGGGGAGCAGTTGGGATTCTTGTATTCCCTTAAATATATATTTAGATAGATAATCTTTGATACACTTCACAAAATGTCACTTAGTCAAATTTAATCTCATTTTCTGCCAGCAGTGTGGGTAGAACCATTTCTACTTCTGACCTCAGCTTTAACCTCCTCAAGCGGGTTGGGAAGCGGTCGCCAGCGGTAAATATTTGGTTAACCCTTTACTATAAAGTTCGCAAGCTAAACTCTGCCTCACCCCCAATTCCCAGCCCTTATCCAATAATGTACTCGTTGTGTTTCGTACCGTTTTTGAATCAATAATTGGATTTAAAGTTTACCACGGGTCTATCCGGTTCTGCCAAAATGCCGGCGCATATCGTTGGCTAAAATGTATGGCCTATAATTTGATCACAGCCTACATTTTATCACGTAATGATGTTATATTCAACCGTTAATCCGTTTTGAACGACTAATAATGGATGACAAATTTAATCAAATATTTAGGCAGTTAACAGATGCAGTTTACATTGAGGAAAATAATTCCCCTTAGGGCCTATGACATCTTTGGGAATGCTGTGTGGAGTTTAATTTTAAAGGATGGAATGAGAGGAAGTTCTTAGAAGGAAAAACGAGTGTGCTTAGATATATGAAACGTAACTGGCTATGAGAGAAAGAGAGAAAGAAAATGTGTACTCACACCTCTCTCTCTTGCCCCTATAGTAATATACGAAACGTAACTCTCTCTCTTTCTATCTTTACTAACTTATATCTTCCTCTCAAATACCGTTCGCCTCGCTTTTTGTAATGCTCTCGTCACGCATTCACCAGCTTACTCTCCAAGTCAAGTGCATGAAGAAGTTTTACTTCAAAAAGGTAAGATAGGTGGGTAGGAATGTGGGGGTCAATGTGTCCAGGAGTGATGCAAGTATGAATCCATCCCTCCCACTGCGGTACAAAGCGATGGGTCGAGAGAGTCTGGCTGGAGAGGTAAAATGTCTCCATCAACCAATTTTTCCTGATCCGGCCCGTCACGCAGTAGGTGGGAAACGCATTCGTCACCGAGACCAAGACAAATCTTACCCCATGAACCCGGATACTCTTGCTAAGTCACCAAACATAGCGAACCACATAAGGTGACCTGTGGCGGCAATGCTGGTTGTCAATGCTGGCGGCCACTTTTGCCGAATTTATTGCGCCGCCACTGGACTCCACCGAACGCGCTAGAAGCACACTACGAAATACCTACAGCCAGGTACCGCGCGCCGGCCGATACATCTACCTACAGCGTTAATAATATCGCCACCGCCTAGAAAGGTCTCGAGATACCACCGTACAATATCTGTACGGCGCCGAACATTCTCGTCAACTGCCGAGTGGCACTTGTCCGCGGGGCACTTGTCCGCGCAGTCAACAGCAGTGAATAACATTCGTCCAGTGTTCGCGCCTCGACATGAGATGTCTCCGTCCGCAGCACATAAAGCCCGCCGTGCTTTCTGCTGGGGATGCAACCCGTTCTCTGGCAAATCGAAACCCATTGCGTTCCGCTGCCAGAGATCATCCTCATCGCCTGTTCAAGGTTCTTTCTAACCTCAAGGTTCCTTCCTGCGTCACGTGTGTGCTCCGACTCAAAGGACACACAGCTGCCATATATCGTCAGCACGACGACGATCGACCGCCTGGACCAAAGTCACTTCTACACCGCCATGGTGTAGAGCAACACGCCGGCTCCCTGAAGACCAGTGATCTTCACCGCCGTAGTCTCCGACCTTCATCACGCAGCAGCATCACTAACGGCAAAACCGTCACTCCGCTCCGCTTCGACCTCGCTACGTAGCCACAATAAAGACTGACTCATTACACCGACTGACGCCTTTTATTTCACGCCCCGTCTCTACCGATCCGGCCCGCTCCCTCAAATGGTTCCCAGGACGGCGGTATCCTTACCTGCCTCCCAAAGAATTTTTTTATTATATTCAAATATTCTGACAAAAGGGTTTAGCATTCCGAAACAAAATTAAGCTAATTATGCTCTCGAATTATAACGTCTCCACTCTAACTAACCGGCGAACATACCTTGACCTCATGACGCTATATAAAATCTGCAATAACGTTATAGACTGTCCTGATCTACTGAAACTAATAAACTTCAAAATACCACCAAGAGTAACAAGGCTTAATGACTTATTCCACATTAGCCGGACACATACGACCTCCGTAGTCCAGTGGGTAAGACTCTTGACTCACAATCCGGAGGTCGCGGGTTCGAACCCGGCATGCGCAAATAAATTTTATTTGATTAATTTGTGTTATTTCACAATTAATTCATTTAAAATAATATATAGTATATTTGCGGCATGTTCCAGAGTGGAAGATACTATCAGTATCGCCCTGGTGTAAGACCACCATTCAGAATTGAAACGTTGCTTGAAAATGGCTTTAGCCGTGTTTGGTGACCAGATCTGAATAGCCAGGTACTTTCCAACCTTCCTCTTCCCCACCTCCTTCCCCTCCCCACTACCTTCAGCCTCACAACATACCCCAATTGGGGATGCCATAGTCTCACTGGATCCAGATGGGAGCAGTTGAGATTCTTGTGCGGTATTCACTGTATAAAAAAGGCTGGTGTCAGGGAATGAAATGAAAGAATGTGCGAATCGTTTAATCAAAAACAAAACCTCAAGGATTTCGACTTATTTTTTGATACACGCAGTACTTTTAGTAGAAAATTGAAGGCTGTTTTCCTACAAAGTACAATATCTCAGACATTGCTTGGTTTATAATTTTAACTACCTTTCTTTTTTTTTAATTTCTGTATGACATTATTTTTTAACTATATATATTTTTGGTCTTACCATCAAAATTTTTCCAAAAACAATTTGTAAAGTTTTATAAGGATATTGCGCATTTTTTTCATCTCTCTATTTGTAAAATAATATTTACTTACGTATTTTTAAAGGTAAAAATATTTGTATATTTTTTTATCTGCTGTTAATGGTTATTCGTGAGAAATAGTTTGGATGCAGGTGAATTCTCTATTAATTGTTTTGGATATTCTTGTCAATTGACATCTGTATCTGTATTTTCTCCTCAATAAAAAAAAATTAAAAATAAAATTAAAAAATTAAAAATTTTCATTTAGTTTTTTTCAAGTGTTCAGTTAGAAGAGCCAAGTTATTATAAGTCAAAAGTTCGTTTCATTCTCGAAAGGTTGTTGAGTATTTCAATTTTGAGTTATTTTTTACGCCTTTGCGATACGCTTGGAGCTATTCCTTCATAAGGTTAATATTTTCAAATTGGCATTTGGGAATACAGAATTTAATATGTTTGACATTTGTTTAATATAATAAATATCCTGAATAATGCGTAAAGCTCAGTCCTTGCCAAAGGTTAAACTATCGTGAAAATATATAACATTTTTTCAAAAGGCATGTGAGAGAATATTTCATATTTAAGTAGTCCTCGTGTGAGAAAAGCGATACCTGTCCGAAGATGTAATATGGTAGATTTCTTCAAGGTGAGTCAATTTTATTATTAAAAAACATTTTTCAAGGTGTTATGCGTCTTCCCAAATATTCTTTACGTCCTCTGTATTATTACATTTTGACGCCCATCATTTTGGGATATCTCTCAACCTCGTTTGAAGTTTGACACTTTGCGGGGCTATTTGGTGTAGTGTCATCATTTAAAATTTAGTCGCTTTTTTCAGGACACAAAAAGGTTTAATGGCCAATCGATGATTAATAATCACGTTCCTTACATTTATTTGAAACTTTTAAGCAGCTTGCAACATAATTAATATTAAAAAATAAAGAACACGTACATCTTTAGTGCGAGCGGGTCTCGAACTTGAAACGCAAGACAAATAAATGATCCTAAAAAGTCGATTTTAAAGAAAATTGCTGGCGTCAGTTTATATTCCTGTGTTCGAGGGGCAAAGCTCTCTCTCTCCGGAGGTCGCGGGTTCAAATCCGCGGATTTGTATTTTCACAATTTAATTACTTAAAAAAATGTAAGGTATATTTGCGGCATGCTCCAGAGTGGAAGATACTCTCAGTATCGCTCTGGTGTAAGATCACCATTCAGAATTGAAAAGTTGTTTGAAACGGCTTTAGCCGTGTTTAATGACTAGATCTGAATATCCAGGGTCTTCCCCACTGTCTTCTTCCCCACCTTCCTCTTCTCTACCTTCCTCTTCCCCATCTTCCTCTTCCCCTTCTCCTTCCCTTCCCAACTTACCATCAGCCTCACAACATTCCCCAATTGGGGATACCACGGTCTGACTGGCTCCAGTCATTAGTGGCTTTTCTCAACTGAGTTATGGCACCAACAAAATACGTAATATATGTACTTTGCGAATAAACTGTGACAGTAACTGTGTTAAGCGATCAATTCACACCCTTAGATGCTGATTTATGCTAACATTTTTTGTCTCCCGCCGCCAACATCCGACGAGAGATAAGGCGAGATTGGGTCCCATTAACTACCCCTAGCGGAGCCGCACTGCAGCTCGACTTCGGAAAATTAAGGCTTCTTTCCTAAACGAGCCCATTAAACTTATCGCTTGTAAACCTCCGTAATTTCTTGCCAGTTAAAATTTTACGTTCTGTGTACACGGGTACTTTAAGAAGCTATAATACCCCTCAATTAATTATGACCCAACAAGTTTAATCAAAAAGCCGTTGGAAATACTTCTGTTACCTCGACTAATTTAGTTTTAGTTATTTTCATTACTTACAGTCAATTTAATCAAGTGTTTCTGACTGGAACGTTGCTTCTCTCGTACCTGCGAATACCAGACTCGTTTATGTTCCGCGCTCCGAGTAAATTAATACTACCTATTATTATATGCGGGAAGTTGAGCACCTTTCAATGTATTTGTGCATTATTTTATTTAACGTCCAATAGGTTTGCTGAATAAAGAATGTTGCTTTAGTGGGCGCCACCGCCAGTGGTTTCAAATTGAATTTTCCGTTGAGGAAGTTTACTTCCACTCTGAATGTTCATACAGCGCAAAAGCTAGCACTCGTGTCAAGATGTGTGCAGAAAAGTCTCAGATTTTCTAACCAGCCAGCTTCAGGAGAAGTAAACCAGCCCCGGGTAGCAAAGTCTTTCTCAGATGCAATAGAAGCCATTACAGTTCTTGTAGCTTTTACTATAATACTGAAGTTTTCCTCGTCGGGAGAACGGGTAGTTTGGCGGTGTGTTCAAAGGTGCAACAAGAAGCAGTATTGTGTCAAAAGGGACTTGTGCGAACACAACGCAGAGAAGTCTAGTATTGTGCTAACAGTTTATTTACGACAGCATCTTTTCAGTTTGCGGTTGCCTCTCGCTGGTGCGAGTTACAACATAAAAGAGGATTTGAATGTTTCTAGGATTTTCTACAACGTGACATAATATCACCTGGTCCGCATTATTGTTCATCCCTTTCTTGGCCAAGTGTCACCTCACCCCTCCCAGATCCGACTCCGAACCACCAACCGCTTGAAACAAAGCTCTGCTTTTAGACAAATTTGACATATTTCTCTCCGAGAGAATATTATTTTATCAGAAACACTTAATGTTGTCTGTAACAGTGAATTCTGAAATTTGCTCACATTTCAAAAGTTCTTATACAAGGTGTTAAGGGACCTACTTGGCTTACTTTATCCAGTGATTCCAGACATTATTTGGAGTAAAAATATAAATGAAATTTTGGTGTCCGGTGACTTTTTCTAATTTTTTTCTTCAAAATCAATTAAAAAAAATCACATGTCATCACTGGTCACTCAGCCGAGTAACCGCCCAACCTCTTACCCTGCCCCAACTGTCCAACAACTAATTTTTGAAGTAAAACTTATTTACGCACGCTTGACTTGGGGATTAAGCTGGTGAATGCGTGACGAGAGCGTTACGAAAAGTGTGATCGAGCGAGGCGAACGGTCGGGCCTTTACGCACGCTTGACTTGGGAAGTAAGCTGGTGAACGCGTGACGAGAGCGTTATGAAAAGTGTGATCGGGAGAATGAACGGTCGGGCGAGGCGAACGGAAGTTGAGAGGGAGATACAAGTTAGTGAAGTTTTACTTCAGTCATGAGGTCAAAAGCACACTCGTTTTTTTATGTTTGAGTATACAAGAATTGTGTGCGGTTCACACGCGGTACAAGTGAAACCTTCAGAAAACTAAAGTAGAGTGGGGAGACTAGGAATCACAGCACAAAGAGGAGACCGATTATTCTATCTCATTCTGTCGCAAGCTAAATCCTATAGATGTGCTTGTTTTAGTGTCGCTTTTTCGTTTCATCGAGTTTCAAATCACAATGGTGCTAAGGAAACATGAAAAATGTCATCGGATACCAAATTTCACTTTCATTTTTTACTCCAAATATAAATGTCTGGAATCACTGGTTTTTTTTTTTACGTGAGCTCCACACAGGAGGCCCTGAGGAAAATAATTTCCCTCAGAACCTATGTCATCTTTGGTGATGCTGTGTGGAGGGTTTTTTTTAAGGAAAAGAAGGAGAGGAGAGTTCTGGGAAGGAAAAGGGTTTAAGGGGTGGGTAGGAATCTGGGGTTCAGTATGTCCTGGTCATCCGCCTCCAAGACCTAGACAAACCTCACCCCATGAACCCGGGCACCTATGCTAAATCACCAAACGTAGCGAACCACTTGGGGTGACCTATGACAGAGGTGTTGGTTATCCAATAAAGGTTCCCGGGGCGGCGGTACCCATTCTCGCCTCCCAAATTGTTAGTTAAAGTAAATCAAGCATGTCCCTCGTACTTATCGTAAGTATCTTACGTATTTACAATGTTCTCATCGTAAATAAGTAAGATATTTAAATTTATTTATTTTAACCACATTTTATCTCAGAATTTTGATTTTAATATTCTAAATAGTACATATCTACCCATCTTCAACATTATTCATGTTCCTAATATTTATGCAAAAGAACATCTTTTATTTAACGAATCCTTTGCGAAGGAAATGTAATTTGATTCGCTACTTACTTTAAAGAAGAGATTTATTGTTTTTTTTCTCAGTACCCAACCGAAGTGCTGAAATCGCGACAAATTCATTATTTTAAAGACATTTTATGAAATAATTTTATAGTCTTACTTTTTGAAGAATTTTTCCTAATAGTATTTCTTCTACGGTGTCGATTATTGCCTTAAAATGGGTGGAGAAGATCGTACAAAATGTAAACAACAAAATATATGGGGAAACCATCTCCCCATATATTTTGTTGTCCCATTAACTGTTTTTAGAGGCTGGGATTCTTTACACGGGGAAGTAGTGAACCTTGTGTTATTCGTCGGTTGTTCCTGGCATCGCCCACTGAACCCTGCCTTATTGAACAAAGGGAAATTGTAGAAACTTTGCTCTGGGTCTAGGATAATTCTCAACTCAAGACAGGGAAGGTAAATAAGATTTTATAAAAGAACAAAGCCTTCCAAAGTACAGAAATTACTAATAATTTTCTAATGTGGGGTTTTCTAAATAGCTATCAAATACACCTTGTAGAATATAGACTTACCCCGAAATGCTCTGGAAATGAAGTGATGTTCCAGATTACATCATTTCATTTCCACAGCATTTTGGGGTGCATTTGTACTCTACGAAGTATATTTGAAAGCTATTAATAAAATTTTCAAAATTTTAAGCAACCCCTGACACAAAAAAGAGCCGATGACCTTGAAACGCCTTAACGGATTTTCATGAAATGTAGCTAAGAACTATTTCGATCACGTCAGCTTTCAAACAAAAAAAAACGCAGCATAATCGGTCTATTCGTTTAGGAGCTACAATGCCACAGACAGACACACAGAAAATCGAACGTATAACACCGCTCCTTACGTTGGGGATTGAAAATACAAAACTAAAATATCTTTTATTTCTTATTTTAAGTTTATTTTAAAAGTAGAACTCCATTTTAATTTAACACAGTAACAGTTTTATAATGCCTTTGAAAGACGAAACAGCTGCTACTCATAGTATTAATTACATTTTAGCACTTTTTTATAAATTAACCTTTTTGATTGTTAATTCATGGATGTATGTGTTTGTCTCTTTTTAGTGTCGCTATTTTTGGTTTCATCAAGTTTCAAGTCACAAAGTTGCTTAGGAAGTTTCCACTTTAATAAAAATAAAAATAAACTTTAATTAAATTAATGAATACATCTAAGAACTATATTCGTAACTCAAGGACTTAATTTACATAGCTGAAAAAAGTTGCATTGACTTAGACATTAGACGTAGGTATAACTTAGACACAAACAAGTAAAGCTATAGATTTTCAAAAGTAAACAAAATGTTAAAGGAACTGAATTGGCTAACCGTGAAACAGATGCTGAATACGATGATATTTATACATAAAATAATTAACAACATTTTACCGAAATACTTTCCAAATAAAATTATATTCAACAAGGACATTCACAGACATAACACAAGAACGTGCAAAGAAATCAGGCTTCAAAAAAATGACAAGGCGAATACGCAGAACAGTTTACTGTACAAAGGGATGAAGCTATATAACACACTACCAGAAACTTTAAAGACCACACCAATTGGAAAGTTCAAGACGTATTGTACGAGCTACAATGAAAAATTATAATTAATTAGAAATTTGTAAACTTAAATATACAAATTACTAAAATAAAATTAATAAATAAATAAATAATAATTTCATAACAACTGAACTCATCGTTTGGCTGTTTTACAGATTTCCACTTTATAACTTACAAAATTTCTGCGAGATGGAATTTTCTAAGTGTTGAAAACTTCCATCTCGCAGAAATTTTGGTGTGTATATCTTAAGTGTGTTGAAAACAACTTAAGATACGCTGAAGTTTGACGACTTGAGAATCTATAAGTTCTCCTAGCTGTCCTTGGTATCTCGAAAATTCTTCGCTTACACCTCAGAGGCAATTTTTTTTTCCTATTCCTGATGTGTGAACAAATTTCTTATTTCTACATTGTGGATGTACCTAGGTTTAGGCGTTATAGATATAAATATACCCATTCAGTAATTCTTGCGTACCACAGAAAATCTCCAACGTACCAAATCTGGCGCGCGTGCCTTGCATCCGCCATGGCAGGCTCCGGCACTAGCGCGGTCTTCACGCGGGCTTTGACGAATCTCCATAATTAATCTGCTTTGACTAGGACTATAGATGCTTGCGAACCAGTTATTATTCGCCTCAAAGCCAAAGGGATTGTGTTAAGTTATAGCTGGAATGTATACAATAGAGTGCGTATAGAGAAAATCATACATTATGAACGTGCGATGAAAATAAAGACTGGCTTATGGAACTGTCTGTACTATGAATACAGAATGTATTCGTAATCTGTGGGTACGTAATAACATTCTCTATCCCACATTAATATGTACATAAGCAAGTCGCATATCATGGTGTTTGAAAGGGAGGGTACAAACGGAGGTGGCTCTAGGGGTCCAGAAGTGGAAAGTTTTTTAAAAAAAATGATATTCTGATACAATATGAAATTAAATACGATAACATTAATTTGGAATTACCTCACGAGTTTGAGAGTCAAATTACATTTAATATGGTAAATTATTTCATGTGACAAACCTACAATATGCAAAATCAACCTACGTTTATCAAATCATCTCTTTCAGACGCATAATATTCATTATGATTTCTCTCGCTCGCGGCCATGACCCAAACTGTCTTCAGAATCCGAAAACATTTCTTCTAGGCAAAGAGACAAAAGACATGATATTGGAACATTTGAAAAATTGACCGAGCCAATCATAGTGCGTGGGAAAGAAAGCTTCCATTAAAAACGTTAGATGTCACTGCTTCCCGCTGCCGGCTATCTCGCGGTGCATTTCAAATACATTAGAATAATATCAGTTGTTTTGATTGTCTTTTCACAATGCTTTATTGTCATCTTATAATTCTGGGAGGTTTTTGACCAATTGACCTGAAGGAAGGACCGCCATTGGGTACAAAAGCAGAATACCGACATTAGTACACCTACAAAAAATCCCGAGTAAAGAAGGGACGTTTTACCTAACGAATAATTAATTTGAATTTTCTTCATTTTCATCGTTCAAAATTTAAATAGTTGCTTGTTCAATGATGTAGGACTTAATTTGAAAATGGTTTGAACCCACGACTCCTGGGTACGAACCACCTGGGTACAAGTCGATGTATATTAGATAACAATCATGATTAAGACAAAAAAATGCCTTTTAGCTTTGCGAAATTCTCGTCTTTAATAATGCGTTTTTTTTAGATTTTACAATACAAAACATATTTATGTCTGCAAATGTTAAATGTCAAATACTTAGAATGTGCCCTTGTTACAGTTAAGAATAAAATTAAAAGTTTTCGGATCAAATAAATTCCGTTTCAAAGGAAAATGACACTTCTTTTCAATATAATGTATCAATTTAGCTTAATTTTTTCCTAAAAGCGGAGTATTAGGATCTAACTGTGTTTTTCAATCAATTTGTCAATCAGCCAACGTCAAAAACGCCCATCTCGTGCAAGACCCCACTGAGAGACAGCCTGGGTTCTCATTGCCTCGCAAACTCTGGACTGCCATCAATAGGATAAGGTGCTCCCATAGCCGTTGTGCTCATATGATGCATAGATGGGGCCTTAAAGAGTCGGCGACGTGTGAATGCGGTGCGGTGCAGACCACCGAACATGTGGTCAACGAATGCCCGCTCCATTCATTCCCCGGCGGGATTGATGAGGTCCACAGGGCAACGCCTGAGGCCCTAGACTGGCTCGCAGACCTAGATGTCCCCCTCTGACCCCCCACCATACGAAAGAAGAAGAAGACTGTGTTTTTGAGAAGAATGGAAAACTTTTGATAATTTCGTACCAGATCGAGCAAATTAAGAAATTGTGCTACCACATTATTTTTCGTTTAATAAAAATATTTTTATTATTTTTATTTTTATTCTCGCACATACATTTTTCTGTTTGTTACCGTGGTTTACATAGATAATAAGTTTCAATATTTTAAAAAATGTTAATGATCAGTAACTGTATGTAAATAGGTTAGCGGTAGTGTTTTGTGAACACCTTACTAGGCAAACCTGTGCTGAGGTGTTCCCATGTTTAGGATTAAATGCTGTTCTGTCGACGTAAGTAAAAACACCGTATCCACCTACATATTGTCAAAAAGGGCACTGTGGGTCGACCCATAGCGGCAGAACTGTATACATAAATTTATTTAATATTAATATTTTTGTATTAAAAATCGATAAATAATGTATAAATAATGTATATGTATATGGAAGATATGAAGATACGGAAAATAAAAAAAGTTTAAAGACCGCAGCTGGGAATTGAAGCCCAATCCTCCAGTCTTACCAAATAATAATAATAATAATAAATGTTTATTATTTTCCTTTTTTCGTAACAAATGCAGATAATGATATTCTCACTCGGCTCTCCCTTGGTGAGGATTTAATTTATTTTATTTTTATCTATTTATATACATATTACAATTCAATACATTACAAATGGTGCTTTATCTGTCCAACTGGGAAGGTTTACCGTTTCAGGAAAGCAAAATGGCACATTTAATTCATAATATTCTTGACAAGGGAGGGGCCAGATGGTATCCCACCACTGTTCGAGTGCGCAAATCATTTGTCACTTCCGCTATCAATACTGTTATATCGCTTAAGACTGGTACATTTCCAGATATATGGAAAAGAGCCTACATCACGCCAATTCATAAATCGGGAAATAAGTGTAAAGCAGATAAGTATAGACCCATTTCCAAGCTCTTCATTTTTTCAAAGGTGTTCGAAAACATAGTCCAGTTATCTGACCAGTGACCCTGTGGTAAAGAATTCGATCAATGAATTTCAGCACGGATTCTTTGCAGGTCACTCTGTTGCTACAAATCTTATAACATTTATAAATTTCTTGTCTGCCTCTATGGATAAACGTGTGCAAGTTGATACAATCTACACCGACTATAGCAAAGCCTTTGATACAACCAAAGCGTCCTGCTTAGAAAACTTGCTAATCATGGTATTCATGGAGATCTCTTTCGTTGGTTATCTTCATGCGTCACAAACAGGTCTCAGGCTCTGACAGTGGGTGGATTTTCCTCCATCTGGAAAATTATCACTTCCGGTGTGCCTCAGGGGTCCATTTTGGGTCCTTTGCTTTTCTCTATCTATATAAATGATATTACGATATGTTTTCACAACGCTCAAATTTTACTATTTGCCGACGATATGAAGATATACCTTCCTATTAGCTCCCCGGACTGTTCTGTGCATTTACAAGAAGATCTTGACCGTCTGACGGATTGCTGACTTAGAAATAAGCTTTTTATCAATATTTCTAAATGTTGCAAAGTCACATTCACACGTAACCGTGTGAAAATACTGCATGATTACACCATTTCTGGATTGCTGTTAACAAATAAAGATCATATACGTGACCTCGGGGTTCTTTTGGGCTCTAAACTTACCTTTGATAAACACGTCGATAACATTGTCACCAAAGCAACAAAGAGTCTAGGCTTTGTACTAAAAACATGCAAATTTTTCAAAAATACTAAGACTTATCTGATTCTCTACAATTCACATGTTCGTCCTCACCTGGAATACTGGTCACAGGTTTGGAACCCGCGCTATATTGTTTATGTCAACAGGTTAGAAAGAGTTCAGGAGTTTTTTCTCAAATTCCTCAATTTTAAATCGTTCAATGTATACAACTCTTACGATGAAATCGAGAACCATTTTCGAATCACGAAACTGCTCGACAGGAGGCTTGTCGCTGATCAGATGCTCCTGTACAAAATTATGAACTCGAAAGTTGACTGCCCGGAGTTGCTAAATAAAATAAATTTCCACGCGCCGACTCGATATAGCAGACAAAATACCCTTTTCTACATTGATAGATGCAACACCAATTCCAACCGAAATGATTTATGCAAAGGACATGTAACTACTATAACGTTAAATTTGCACGTTTAGAAACACCTGCTGACATATTCACTGCTACTTACTTTCGCTGCAGAATTTCATTGTATAACATTCTACGTGCGAATAATACATAACACATATTCATGATGATTAAATTAATTGTACCAAATATTTTTTAATTACCTTCGTGGCAACTTTCCCTTATCCCTGTCCTCCCCTCACCCGTCCCAATCCAAATACCTGTTTCGCACCCTATTTTCTTTACAGTTATAATCGCATTTATTTAATGCTGTGTTTTTATATTTAGGTTTCTAAATACCTATCTGTGAACATTAATAATTGGTCTTTTTTTGTTATCCTCTTATGTATATTATGTTATTAAGACTGTTTATGTTCCTTAAATAAATAAATAAACAAAGGAATGGTTTCGTTCAAGATATCACTAGAAAGAGATTCTATCGAGACAACTTTTGAGAACATAAATAATTGCATTCGGAACAAAGGAATGGTTTCTTTATGTCCTTGAAAGAATCGCAAGGATGTGATTCTTTCATTCAAATCTGATAGCATACATAATAAAGTTATTATTATTAATATAATAATGTGTTATGTTTGTAGTGTAGTTGGGTGGTTTCGGTTTCAGTCTGCATTTGTTTTCTATATATTTTCTATATCTGATCTCTCTATGTTTATTATTGAGGATATTATTAGTAATTCTTAAATGAATATACAGGGCCGATAAAATTTACCAAATATAATAAGGTCGCAATAGTTCAGTTGGTAGAGTGTTGGAACCAGTGTTCAATTCCCATTAGCGACCGTTACCTTTTATTTTCTGCGTCTTTGTGTTTCCTATATAATTGAAAATTATAAAGTGAAAGTTGTTAAAGATCAATCGGGTGAAATCTGAATTTGGTAAGGCCGACATTTATTTCATACTAGCTGACCCGGAGAACTTCATACCGCCTCAGAATCAATAACTATTGTGTTAACTTATTAGCTCAATTAAATTCAGCTTTTTTTCATTAATATAAAAATTACACGTTGAAGCAATTATCAATGCGCAACTGTTCGTGTTTTGTTTTTGTCAGTATAGAGATGGCGTTGTGTACGGATTTATAATGTTTGTGATTTTCTTACTTTTCCACTTACTTATTTTCTTTAAACGTGTGAAGGAGATTTGTTATAATTATTGTATTTTGCTTTGAAGGGGTGCAGACATACGTTCTCTGTTTGTCCTATTTACGACTGTTGACATTTAGTGTATAAGAAAGAGGGGCAGCATTATATTTTAAAGAACAAAAGCAAAACAATCAGCGCATTGACATTTGACGTTTTTGAATTTTTGAGATTCACTCACTACTCAATATTACACTTTTCACAATATTCCTGCAGCTCTTTCAAAAGATGAGAAGTCGTTCCATACAAAATGTATGAGGAAAAGAATTTTCTTCATAATTTATTATTTCGTGATTTTTTCCGATGTTTTAATAGCTATTCTGCTATTCAAGGCGGAGAAAAATCCAACAAATCAAAGATCATAAAAATCGGTCCAGCCGTTCTCGAGTTGTAAATGGTGTAACTAACCCGACTATGTTTTATGTAAAGATATAAAGTGCTTAACTTCTTCGAATTTCAGAAAAATGCTTATATGTCCGTGTTTGTGTGCGTGATTGTCACAAAAAGTTGATAGAAAGCATTTTCATCGACATCGAGCCTATTCGCCGAGTTTCAACTCGATTGAATGACGGAAAGTGGGTTAATTTCCACTTGCAAGATTCCGCATCTTTTATACATTCATTAAATCAAGAAAACAAAGTGAAATTTAAATGGATTTTATTTGATAAAAAAGAAATAACATAAACAAAATCGTTCATTCGAGAATTTAAGTAGATACCTACTGAACTTGAATGAAAATAAGTTTCAATAATAAATACTCGCTTTCTGAAAATCTCGAAGAATGAAATCTGCTTATAAAACTTTCCGTTCGGAAGGAATATGTAGAGTTGAAACCTCCATAGAAAGCTTCTTCCACGTGTAAGGGATTGAGTCGATTCCTCGATTCTTGGAGGATGGAAGCTCTTGGATAGTAAGCTTTGGAAACATACATGCTTTTAAGAATTCCTTGTACCAGTATGTTGATACAAAATAGATTTTCATTATAATGTTATAGACCGGCCTACGTGAGTAAACACATAAGTATATTTTTTAAATTTCAACGACACAAATATATAATAATCAACCATGGTTTGTCACAAGCAAAAATACTGAAAAAAATCTTAAAATATAATACGTATTAAATATTTGTTTAATTACGTATTAAATATTTGTTCGTACAATGACAAAAGTATAAAATGAAAGTATAAAAAATATTAAAAATGAACATTAACTGTAGATCAGTGGTTCCCAACCTTTTTTGACCAGGGACCACTGTGACATTTATTTGTTCTTACAGGGACCATAAGATACAATCATGATAAACTGTTAATCGCATATAGTCCAGTCACGCTAAAAATAGGGTATATCCGCTAAATGAAACGGAATAAGCTGAAAATTTCTGCAAACCTTTATTTTCGTATTCTGCATATTGTCTCAAAAGTCTCATAAGGTAACGTGTGAGCGTCTTTGGATATTCAAGGTCAAAGGTCACGAAAATCAGTTTTTTGGAAATATCTCGCTTCCTTTGCCTCAATTTGTATTTGCATTCAATATAAAAGTTGTAGAGTATAAAATTCTCTACAATTTTGTCAGAAATATTTTTTTATATGCTTAACCGTTTTTAAGATTGAGCGCGAAGAGTGCGGAGCGCTCAGCCGTACATGCCATGGCGCAAGGTCCAATGGCGAATTCCAGTTCATATAACGGTTTTTTAACTTAATTATTCGTTAAATATTAGTTACTTAACTATTTATTATATTTTATTTATAAGTATTACTTATAAATCAAAGAGTCATTTAATACTTCTTGCCTTTTTCATATAAATAATAAAGTAATTAAGTGATTTTGTTAAATATATTTCATTAGATAATTGCACTATAAGTAAGAATGAAATTAAGAAAACATTTTTTAATAATATTTTTATTTAGCAATCATATACAGGGTGTCCGGGGGTAAAGTGCATTAACTTCGGAATGTGATTCTACATGATGGTAGAAGTAAAAAAGCTTAACAACTTTTTCCGAAATTCTAACTTTTTTTCCCATACAAAAAGACATACCTACTAAAAATCCTGAGTGTCAGGTACGATCTTACTTGCTGAAAGCCTGCCGGGCGCCCGACTCGATTGTGATTGGCCCGTATCATAACAGCGAAAAATAATAAATCTGGCCGTACACGCCGGACTAATTTTATCTTTTTACCTCAAAACTACCCCTAAAAGTTTGAATTTCTAAAATAGTTATTTATCTTTTTTACGTGTACTATCATGTAGAATCATCTCCCGAAGTTAATGCACTTTACCCCCGGACATCCTGTTTAATTTAATTTGTTTACCTCACACTTTACCATATGAGACTTTTGAGACAACATGTAGAATACCAAAATAAAGGTTTACACAAATTTTCAGCTTATTCCGTTTCTTTTTAATGAAATGAAGACAATATAAGCGAAACTCAACCGAAAATCTGGAAACAGAAAAATCAGAAAAAGATATTGATACCTCTGGGACTTGACAATTTGAGGTTTTACTCATAAAGTTAAAATAAAAATAAATAAATTATTCCGTTTCGTTTAGGGGTGAAATCCTTATTTGACTGGACTAATAACTAAACGCGTTCTTGCAATTGCTATCATTTTGCAATTCAATGTGCTTCTTCTTGGACTTCTTCAGCTACCTCTTCATCATTAATACCAAAAGGGTTACGAATCAGCTTTTGGATATCTTTCTATTCGGTTTTGTAGTAAATAAATAAATGTTAGTGGACCACATTTTGGATCTCGCGGATCACCTGTGGTAAAAGCAAGACAAACAAGTACACAGAAAATATATAAGTAGGCCTAGGTCAAATTAATAAAAAATATATGTTAGTATAACCTTCTTTTACCTACCTTTTGTGCAGTTAAATAGATCCGCCGCATCTGCATAGGTATCTATTACTAACTTCATGTTATCTTAGGTAAAAGCGATTGTTTGGTATGGCCAGTCCTGGTATTGCTACATTTAAACATGATTTTTAAACGAGTAGCTCTTCTAAGTACCAAATAAAATTCAATAAGTTTAACTAAATCAAAGCTCTCTACACGACCATTTACTATTTTGAAAATTAATACTAAATATATTTTGACTGCTTCCAAGTTTGACGGTCGTAAAGTAACTATAGTACAAACATTTAATTTATTGAGAAAATAATATCGATGCTTTTAAATAAATTAATCAATACAAATGGTGACTTTATCCATTATTTTATATCAAAGCTCATTTCAGCCTTAAGGAGTTTGTAGAAAATATACTTAGAAAAATAAATTAGTTTCCTTACCACCGGAGATGCTCTATAGCTTTTTTGAAAATTATTTTGTTGAAGATTGTGTATGTGATTGAATTACAAACTACTTTATGAGACCAGATGTTTCTCCTTCCAATGTGTTTTTGCTCGCATACTGGTATGTAAGTTGTATGAACGTCGGTTCGTTGAATTGTATAATAACTATATCGGATTCTCGCTTGGTTTTTATTAAAACTTATTTTCTGAAAGTACTCTAGGAAAAATGTAAAACACAAAAGATTAAATAGCTTCTAGGAACTGAACCCAAGACTTCCTTGACGGTGAAGTGATCTGATCATTTAGCTAATTCGACCATGTCAATTTATGTCATTTTTAAATATTTCATCAAGAAGAGGTGCCCGGGTTGATGGGGAGAGGTTTGTCTAGGTTTTGATGGCCGACGGGGGTGTCCACATTTGCATGGCGGCCGGATCGGGAGACTGGTCGAGGAGGACCTCTTTTCCACTGAACAGGACTCTCATGACCATCGCCTTGCACCGCAGTGAAAGGGATAGATTCGTACGTCCGTCTCTCCTGGACACATTGACCCCCAGATTTCTACCTACCCCTCATACTTTTTTTTCTTCCCAGAACTTCCTCTCCCTCCTTTCCATTAAAAAAACCCTCCATACAGCTTACTTATGCAATGGGGGAATTTTTGAAGTAAAACTTCTTTACCCACGCTTGACTTGGGTAGTAAGCTGGTGAATGCGTGACGAGAGCGTTACGAAAAGTGTGATCGGGCGAGGCGAATGGTCGGGCCTTTACGCACGCTTCACTTGGGGAGTAAGCTGGTGAATGCGTGACGAGAGCGTTATGAAAAGGTGATCGGGTGAGGCGTGCGGTCGGGCGAGGCGTGTGATCGGGCGAGGCGAACGGAAGTTGAGAGGGAGATATAAGTTAGTGAAGTTTTACTTCCGTCGTGTGGTCTAAAGCAAACTGGTTTTTTTTTATCGAGACCTCCTGTGTGGAGCTAATGTAAAAAAATTCGATGTACATTTTATTCTAATATCGATAAACATGAAAGGTCACGAATATCAGAATGTGTTTATTATAAATTTCCTATTGTCTTTTTGCTTATGACGGCAGTACACTGTTGTATTCATGTGCTATTCCACATCCATCAATTATCTGCCAGAAATCCACGTATTTTTCAACTCAAACTAACAACCGCATTTTATTATTCACAGATGAGGTCGAGCCCCCACCAGAGGAGGAAAAAGAGGAAGTGGTAGAACCAGTGGAAGCGGTAGAAGAAGAGGATAGACTGTCCTCCCGAAGCTACGCCAAGGAGATAGTGGCCGGCGAGGAGAGGCCCAAGGTTAACTCTGGCCAACAAACCACCCCTACTGATGGTAAGTTTTTATTACTCTCTTTTATCTGTAACAATGAAAGCTGTCTACTATTCTGTGATTTTGCAAGCATATTAAAAATAATACAAGCATATTAAACATATTACTAGTATATTACAAATATAATATACAATATTAATGTTTTTTATATTCCTTCTATTTGAACAAATCCTGAATTGTAGCTGAGCGGTGACCTTTTCGTCAATAGAATCAATGAAAAACGAACAAAATATGTAATATTGTAAAAAAATCTACTGATAATAATAATAATATAATTTTTTTTTAATTTGTTCATTTAATAATAATAATAATGGGTGACTTCAATATTATTAAATGAACAAATTTCTAAAATGTCAGAAGCATACCAAGGTAAAAGCTCTCACTCTAGATCTAGACTCTAGTAAGTGATTTAGAAAATTCAACACAGTGACAAACAAGATTAAAGATGTACTTAAAAGAATTCATGACATACACTTTCACGGATGGTTTTAATTTAATTATTTTAAGATAGAAAAAAATTACAAGTTATGCTTAAAAATATATGGACGAATTAATTATTTGCGCCCGTGCAAACAATTAATTCATCTTAATATTTTAAAGCAACTTATACAAAGGTTTTTTTATCTGTGAAGGGGTAGTTTTTTTTATTATTTTAAGTATCCCTTAAAAAATATATTACATTTCGATAGGTTTATAGATTTTATTCATCGCTTTTATTTTAACCCTATATCACCTTTTAAAGATGTGTTGATTTGATACTGTGTTGAGTTGTCATGGAATCCTAATATGTTACAAAATTTGTACAAAAAAATGTCCACCCAAGATTAATATTAAGGTGACATCACGTAGCAGACAAAAAATTAATTCGTTTTATTGTAATATTGTGAAAAAACCAACCCATAAAGTTTTAAAGCGGATAAGTTTGCTTGTTAAATTTAATGTCTTGCCATCCACAACAGAAACCGATAGATTCAGCATTTCAGGAGGAAATGTTTCATGTCTATGTAATATTCGTTGTATGAGGCTCTTGGCGCCAGACCAGGCGATTGTAACGCCGCCGGTAATGGTACCATTGAACGTGATTTACTTGCATTTTGACACTTAACACCTCACCATCCAAACGAAGAAAACTATGATTTATACTAGTCAGTATAATATTTGTATTGAAACTTATTGAATGCTTGCGAAATCACACAAATTTAAAAAATATTGTCATATTTGACGCGTTGCGTATGTACATTTCATGAAAATTATTTGTATTGAGCGTTGCGATTTTTATTCCATTAAGCCACTGGAAAAATAACACACAAGATAATACGATAATATAATATGTACAATAATAGTATGAATTAGTAAGTTGTGAAGACAGTGTTGTCATATCTGTAGAGGACATATCAGCATATACTAGAGAAAACTTTAACAAGTGATTCCTGAATTTATGTAGAGTGCACTCCACCTTCCCCTCCAGTTCCCCCCCCCCCCGCCTTCCCCCACCGTTATCCCGCACCCCCTCTTATTACGCATCCCCCTCTACTCCTTCGTCACCTTCCGTTCCTCAAGGATTGCCCTTCCCTCCCCTTACGCCTTCCTTCTCTGCCACTAAACTACATGAACTACACACAACAACTCGCCATCAAACTATATAGTGACACGCTGAGATATGTGCCTACGCCTACATGCCTGTACCCCGTACATTATGATTTATGAAAAAAAAACATTATTTATTATTTAGTTACCAGCAGTAACTTTTTATTATAAAACATTTAAGGTTGAAAACACAGTTTTGAAATTTGTTTTATAATCTAAGCCACTTTGCGAAACGCATGATTGGATTTTTTTTGTGATGCCAATTTTTAGATATTGTTTGTAAAAATCTATTGTGTTATTTATCCTGGCCCAATTTTTATATGCCTTCCATGTTTTTTTAAATACCCTTTCATTATAAATTTTACAAAAAGTTATATAGGATATCATAAAATATTTCATAAATTCGAGAGAATGGAAATGTTTCGGCACCAATCACTGTTTAATTGCTAAGCACGCTCAAAAGTTAAGTAAACAGAAAACACAAAATGCACTCGATTCAATTCCATTATTCCAGAGAATTCTTAAACCATTGTACATCAAAACAATTCCGTCTAATATGGAACGTGGACTGTCTAGACCAGTGTTTCTCAACATTTTATTTCTCTCTGCGTTTTAAATATTTTAAAGATCTCCTTCTTAAAAAACACTAACGGCCTTACTAATAAACATTTTTTAAATGTTGCACAACAATTTTACACAACATTAATATGTGACAAATAGTTGTTTATCAGTTGTGCAAAATTTTAATTTGTTTATTGGGAAGGGTAGGTATATATTTTTTGCAACAAAACATTCCGATTGATAAAAATCGGGAACTACTTTTTTTTTCATTCGCTCCACACAGGAGTGTCTTCAGTATGTCATCTTTGGTAATGCTGTATGGAGGTTCTTTATAGGATAGAAAGAAAGAGTAGAAATTTCTGGGAAGGAAAAACTCTGTTGGTTGGTAGAAATCTGTGGGTCAGTTTATCCAGAAGTAATGGACTTATGAATCCAATTCCCCACTTCTGTTCAATACAATGTTCTTAGAGAGTCCTGCTGAAGTGACCAAATGTCTGCCACAACCGGTCTCTCCCAATCCGACCCGCCACGCAAATAGGCAAACCTCAGCCCCATGAACCCAGGCACCCCTGCTCACCAAACGCATCAAATCACTTGGGAGACGACCTATGTCAGAGATTTTGGTTATCCAATAAATGGTTCCCAGGGCGGCGGCACCCTCAAAATTGAAAATTTGCTTTCTACGTAAATTTAGGAAGGGGTTCAGAAAAAAATTATGTTCTACCATATTTTTTTTATTCTAAAATTATCATACCTCTATCATTTTTGGGGCATGAAGATATTTGAAGCATTGACTTGCATTGCCAAATAAGGTGGAGAAACACTGGTCTGAAGTAGCCACCCATTTCCTGGACTTTAAAGATGGTTTTGAGAGATTTTCGTTGAGAGAGACAACAGTTGCATGTGGAACAAAAACTCTAAAGCATAACATCTTTATTTATAATATCCAAAGATACATAAATATCTTTGATAATATCTTTACTTGTTTATTATTCGTGGATGGCGATCCATCCGAATTTGAATAACTAACGAATGCAAATTATACAGACGCGTAGTTTCAAGACGTTTCTGCCCTTAATACTTCTACTTCGTAATTTTTATTTATTTATTTGAAATCATTGTTTCATATTTTATATTATGTAA
This sequence comes from Limnephilus rhombicus, assembly GCA_929108145.2. NCBI lineage: Eukaryota > Metazoa > Arthropoda > Insecta > Trichoptera > Limnephilidae > Limnephilus > Limnephilus rhombicus. Next base: position 58,771,348 of record OV815275.1, on the reverse strand, counting down.
TATTATCGTGATCGTGAAGTAATAATTTAAGACGATTTTTTTTTTTATATTTGCAGAAGTTTTACACATTTACTAAATTGTCAGACAGAATTTTCAAGGACGTAGTTTTTGTATGCAAATTTCTAGATGATTCATTTGATAGCCCAGAATTGCTGGCATTGATGAGCTTTCGGATTCCACTACCATATGTATTCCACAATGCCCGGAATTACCAATGGACGGAAATAATTATAACGATTCTGTGGGCATTTTCAATTAATCACTAAACAAATACAAAATTTTGTTAATGAGGCGGGTCTGTTATGTAAAATAACCATGTTTATATTAACTATGTGTGAAGTTCTTCAATCGCAGAGATTACTTGAAAAATATTCGGGAAACCTCCAATAACTGTCGAGGTTCGTTCTATCAGACGCTCTAAGTAATTTTTAAGCTAGAGAACCCGACACTGGGAGCCCAGCTGTCTGTCGTGTATCATCGGCTATTTAGACATATGTTGAAACACGACTACTGCATAAACTATCTAAATCAAAGGTATTAAAATATAAGAGATGGGTGGCACTTTTGCTGGGTGGGATTTTGTTTCCTGGCGTCGCCGATATTTTTAAGTAATACTACTCCACACCTTCAAAAAATCAACGAAATGAACGAATTATTTCAGTATTCAAACTATTCCCGTTAGGTAGTAGTCTGCCGACGGTCGGGTGGCCATCTCTTGTATTTCAATATCTTTGATCTACACCAACGACATCTGCTAAAGGATGTAGAAACTTCCTGCATAATCCTATATACCACACTTGGTTAAGTGTAAACTATTTATGATTATTATTCATTTGTAAAAACCCCTTAAAGGGGCGTTAATAAATAAATATTTTAATACTTATCATGACTACTACACTGATATAAGTGACATCAAGCAAACATGCGTAATATCATTTGAAACAAAGTTAAACAAAAATACTTTTCAGGTATGTTTGTCGAACTGGAGTACAAAAAATACTATTATATTTATTTATATTACGAACTGCGGTTGACACTTGCACACATGTGGATTTGATTTTAAAATATCGGCTTCTCTATTTGAGTCTAATTCATACCCACAAACGAGTCGGTTTACAAATGAACCGCAGCAATCCGAATATTGACGAATATAATTTAATTTCCAGCATTCGTTGTATTTCGAATACTGCACGATTTCCTCTTTTTATTATGGCTTCACCCCAAATGAGTATTCTAGCCAGTATCAAATGAATGAGTTTATAGGTAATGTTTTAAAGTGTAATTTTGGTAAAATATAGATATACAAATTTGGGAGTAAAAATAATACAAAAAATACGTTAAACATGATTGTGATTGCATACAATATGATTGATGACTCAATTGATCACACATTACAATATTATTATGATTAGATATTTATTTAGCAGGAGTTGTTGATTATACCCTTTTTGGGAAGAAGAAAGTTTCAGTTCAAAATGGAATCGGAATTGGGTTAAACAATCTAGAAGCCCTCGAAATTAAAAAAAGCCGTCAATAAATAATAAATCTAACATAATGAATAACCAAATACATTTAACTGATAGTTCCGTTTTTAATTTATTCCGGTAACCTCTGCTGAAACAGTTACCTCCCCCCCCCCCCCCCTCTACCTGCCCATCCTGTAATAATTTTGTCTCTCACTATTCTATTTGTATCTCTTTGTGGCACCAATAGGGTGTCGTCTATTCTATTTCGATCTCTTTCATTCATTATTTTAGTATCTTTCATAAATATGTGTGTCTGTATGTAATTATCTTTAGTTGATATAATAAGCCCTGACGAAGCTTGAGTTAAGCGAAACCTGGTTGGCTGTTAAATATTAATTCAAATAAAAAATGGCGTTTTACAAAGTGTGTTTTTTCATTTAATATATAATGTCACACCATAAAATATTTGCTTCCTTCGATAAAAAGAATAGTGTAGCAAATATAATTATTTTGAACGTATTTGAATTAATCACGCTCGAATACTGTCTCTGTCTAGCAATTGTTTGTCCCTTACTCCCGTCACCGCTAGGGCAACGGGCCAGTACATAAAGACAAGCGAAATCTTAGTTTTTTGAGTTTGACCCGCCGGGGTGGCCCGCATTAAACTTCAGGAGATCGTAAAGTTCAAAGTCTGCCTTCCGAGTGCGCTCGCGCAGCTTCCAGGTACTCGTGAGTCTTTTTTTTAAAGTGACGGGATAATTAGTGTCCTTTGAAGTTGTTATTATCATAATAACCATAAAGCCACTCTTAAAGTGTTTACTGTTAATTTACCCATTTCACCCAATAAAGACTCATTGAGTTTGCAGAAGAAAAGTGTTGATTTATTTGATTTAATTACCGTGCTATATTAGGATTATTTTATCCCAGAGGTTTGTCATATTAACCAAGAGAAACGCTTAGTCGATGCTATTCTCTTTGGAATTCGCTTGAAAAGCTTATATTTCAATACCGAATAAAAATTAATTGAAAACGCGATAATCGCCCGACTGTCGTAAAGTTTCCATGGTAGGAATATAAATTAAGCCGACGCGACCTGTTGTAACGTGAATTTAATACGTAAGAATTTATGACTCCGGGGGAATGCTAAACTTAAACCATTAAAATAATCTATATTAGGACGCGGTGTTAGAAAGGTTTTTTAACGATCGTCTTTTAAATTTATTATCCGTTTTTTTTTTTTTTTGTAAAACCCAAAATAATATTTTTTACATTTGCTCCAAACATGAGACTCTGAGGAAAATAATTATCCTCATGGCCTATGTCATCTTTGGGGATGCTGTACGGAGGATCCTTTTAAGGAAACTTATTCAGTTCTGGGAAGGAAAAGGTAAGAGGAAGTTGGTAGGAATCTAAATCCATTCCTCCCTCTGCGGGTCAAGGGAGTACGGTTGGCTGGGTCTAGGTTAGGTCTCCCTTGATCAGTCTAATAAATGGTTACCGCGGGCGGTAGCACCCGTACCCGCATTCTAAATTATGATATGTCTCGTAATATTGTATTCGATAATTAATTATTATCCAATAATTAACAAAAGCAATGACTAAATAAAATATAATTAAGAAAATAAGAGTGTGCAGTTAACATGCGGTAAAAGTGAAACCTCAGAAAGCTGAAGTATACAAGAGCGGGGAGACTACGAAGCACCGCACAAAGAGGCTTAGCCCATCGGCCTTCTCTTGTGCGATTAAACTTGGTAACAATATTATTATAAGTAAACTCTACAATTATCCTGCATTAATCTGCATTCGTCTCAATCTCTCGAAGTTTAGTTTTCTGAAGGTTTCACTTCCAACCCGTGTGAATTCCACTTTGTTTTTTTACTTTTCTTTTTACTTTTCTGTTTCTTGTTCTCTTTCATATTTTTGTGTTATCTTTTTCTTAAATGATATATTTATTACAGTTTTATAATGTTAAGTTTTTATAAATGATTCACTAATAATATGGGTTAATTAATTACTACTAATATGTAGGAGTGCATATTGACGCAATTGTAATTTTCCACGAATATTTTCCGGAAGCACTTATTTTTCATGGCTTGTTTTTCGTAACTCGGATGCATTACGTATCTGGGGAGGCCTGGGATAATCCTTCATCAGTCAGTCTGCATGGGGAGGTAAACAAAAAAAAAGTAATGGAATAGAAGCCTAGTAAACAAAAGCGTGAAGTTTATTTCTGAACGTACCTATACGGTTTCCACAGATTCGTTCTATTTATAATGCTTTGTTGTGCTTTCTTGAATCACAAACATTTGCAGAAAATGAATGAAATAAAAAGCATAACAAAGAATTTATATTATTGATAATTTTTACTTCAATTTTCCATTACAACTGATTTAATGACACAAGAGTCCAATCTACTCCCGTCTGGAGCCAGTGATTACGGCGTTCATAAATGGTGGATGTTGTGAGACTGAAGGTAGTGGGAAGAGAAAGGAGACAGAGAGGAGGAAGGTGGGGAAGCCTGGGATTCTTGACTATTCAGATCTGGCCCCCAAAATAGGTCTTAATATAGTTTAAAAAGAAGTGATGCGTTATTTTAAATTCATCTATTTTTTTTTTTATCTAGTGCAGTTTACACGCGGTAGAAGCGAAACTTTACCAAAACAATCTCAACTAATACTTGAAAAGTGAGGTCATAATCAAAGCGACCAATGAGCGCGGACCTAGCGTAATTTCCGTTTCTCATCTCAACCATTAGGAGCCTTTAAAAGTGACAAATGAGGGCAGTTGATGCGTCACAGGTGCAGTAATCGTCATTTCCGTTTCGAATCACTATAGAAGTTTCACTTCAAAAAGCTTACCCTTTTTCAAATATCTTAAATGTAACAGTTAAATTTTGAACTAAGTTACGTGATTATTACACAGATGATAAAGTCTTTCACAGATTATTACCTGTGTGATTATTACCTGTGTGATTATAACCTGTGTGTATGTATGTGCGCATATGCGTGTATGTGTGTATGTACATATATGTGTGTATGTATGTACATATATGTAATTGTATGTGTGTGTAAGTTTATGTACATATATACCCGCCTCGGAACAGACTTAGTCTAGTGAGGCGGGCTACTAACTTGTTTGTATAAGATATTATTATTAAAATAAACGCCCGGGCTGCCGGCATTAAAAAAAAATAACTAAATAAAAATTAAAAATTAAAAAAAAAACAGATGGTAAAAAGGAATAACACAGTTTTATGTAAAATTTTGTTTAAGTTAATAGGAAATGCATAACTGATACAATAATGTTATTAAATGACAATTAAATTAATCGAATGATAACGAAAGCCGCATTTATTATACACAAAGGCAGTGCAAGTGACAGTCGGAACGCGCTGGCACTGTCACTAACAATCAATTGGTTTTGTAGTTATTACGAGTTGAATTGGTTAGGTTGGGTTTTATTTTAAAATGTACGTTGGTTATCACTTATTAGTTTTTCAGAAAGGCGGACAGTAATAATTAATATAATAAAGTCATGCAAATACACGTATGATGAAGTATCTCTGCGAATATTACGACATTCGAAGATGTTTGATTAATTTAATATTAATTACGATTATATATTGTTATATTGATTCGTCGACGATCTTACTTCAAGTGATTATTTATAAGTTTATTTTGAATCAAAAGATTTGGCAGATCATGGAACATTGATAAGTTACACGACACAATATTTCAGAAATAACATAATATATGTAACATTCACCCACTTACATTAAGTAAATATAACAAACGTAAGATGGTGCCTCTGTTTATCATGAAGTATTTTTGTGAAGTTTATCATAAAGTATTTTTGTTCTTTTAGTTAATGACGTGAAATTCGGGTGAAACGGAAATGCGTCACAACTCAGTTCTACACACATACTCGGTTCTAATGTAATGCTGTATATTCGCACCTCGTTGCGTGCCTTCCATAGCGTAGTTGGCAAGGTGCCTGAAAATACTCAGCGGCTCTCGCCGACAGACATTAAGCGAACGGGGGTTCGAATCCTACGAAATCCAAAAAAAATCATTTTTATTTTGTGAAATCAATATCCAATCTTCAAAAAAGTAAAAGCGCCCATTGACAAACTACTTAAAAGTAGTTTATTGGGACTTTTCTTTTTTGTAATATCTTATTTTTATTTGATTTCCTGTAATATTTTTATAACTTTTTTCTTCTAATAAAAAAAAAAAAAATAAAAAAAACCATTTTAAAAAATAAGCAAACGAAAAGAAAGCGACTTCTAGCGATTTTCTAGTTTTATTTCTACCGCGTGTGAATTAAACACTCTGATTTTTTTTAACTTATCACAATACGGTTTTATTCAACAATTTTAAATATATTTTAGGTTATTACAAAATAATTTATGGAACGCCTAGAGTTAATTGTATATAATAAAAACTAATAAAGATAGATATTTCACAAAAAATGCGCAAAATACAGGGTATCCGAGGGTAAAGTGTCTAAATCTATACGATAGCAGTAAAAGTGAAAAATATAATAATGTAAATAATCTATTCAAAATTACAAATATTTAAGGTAGTTTTCATGTTATTTTTTTATTATTAAGTTAAAAGAAACATAATATTTCGCTTTCTTAACTTATATACAGAGCATATATAGTACAGTAGTAAGAAGTAATATTTTTAATTTTGTTCCAACATTTTGAGTTTAAATAGTTTTTTTTTTTAAATGTTTCTATGTTATTTTCCGTTTTTAAGCTATCTGGAAGGAGATTATATATATGAACTCCCTCGTGACTAGGGTTGCCATCCGTCCGGGTTTCCCCGGATTTGTCCTAGTTTAGAGGGCGTCCGGGGAACGTCCGGGCGGGGTTTCATTTATAGTCCGGGTTTAAAAATTTAAAGTCTTGGGCCGCCCGCGACACACGCACCGACGAAACAACTCGCTAAATTCACCGTCCCCCTGCCCCTCCCCGACTTCGCTGCCCGCACTCCGAAGTGACACTAGCAGTGAGCAGCAGTGTTACCGAAGCTCCCGATTTTTCGGGAGATCTCACAATTTTTCACTTCATCTCCCGATCTATCGGAATGGCATCAAAATCTCCCGATTTCTCGAAGTTCTCGGAGATTTACTGTTCCTCGTCGATTCTTTGTTTATTATCCGCTCAACAAGCAAATAATTGTCTATAGTTAAAAAAAACTAAAAAATTCCCCGGATTCCGGTATCGACCGGAAAATTTAGAAAATACCGCAACCTAAGAATATCACTATTATAAACCTATACAAACCGATCATCTATGAATTATGATGAGCGAGAATTTATAATTTATTACGTCGTAACGCCTCTTCGACTCTAAAGGTTTTCAGTACTTTGTTCTACGAACTTATTTTTTTTTTAAAGTATGACCAGCTAAGGTTCTGATGCAGGCGCAGGTACGAGTAAGAGTATTGATAAAAAAATTCCCAATATTATAAATAAGAGTGGTTAATTTTGTCCGATTATATTATTATTACGCTTGGCTTGCTCCTAGCAAAAAAAAAACTTTTGCATTCTGCAAAAGTTGCAACAAGGACATCAATGTTACCTCTGGAAGAAATGCACTAAGGAGGCACTCAAACTCTTTTCATGTCCTGACTGCAACTATTCTTCCTCTCTAAAAAAATAACTAAAACGAGCTGACTCACAGTGATGAAAAACCTTTTTCATGTCCCGATTGCGACAATTCATGCGCTACAAAACGGTATCTAATAATTCACGAGTTTACCCACAGTGTACTAAATTCTTTATCATGTCAGGACTGCAATTATTCACGTTGTACGAAGGAACTTCTTAGAAATGATTTGCCGACTCACAGTGACATTAAACCTTTTACATGTTTATACTGGGACTCTTCATGTTCTACAAAGAGGCACCAAAAAAACCGCAAGCTTACCCACAGCGCACAGAAACATTTTCTTGTCCCGAATGCAGTTATACAAGTTCTCAAAGGGAAGATTTAAAAACCCACAGTATGATTCACAGAAGTGATAAACCTTTTTCATGTCCTGACTGCAAATATTCGTGTTCTCAAAAGGGCTATCTCAGAGTCACTTGCTGACTTATGTGAAGAAAAACTTTTTCATGTCCCGACTGCAATTATTCATGTTGTACAAGGGAATTTCTTAGAAATCATTTGCTGACTCACAGTGACATAAAACCTTTTACATGTTTCTACTGCAACTATTCATGTTCTAAAAAGAGGCACCAAAAAATCACATGTTTACCTACAGCGGATAAAAACAATTTCTTGTCCCGAATGCAGTTATTCAAGTTCTCGAAAGGGAGATTTAAAAATTCACAGCACGATTCACAGTGGAGAAAAACCTTTTTCATGTTCTGAGTGTAACTATGCATGAAATACGAAGATAAATCTAAAAAAGTTTTCCCATAGTGGATAAAAACCTTATTCGTGTCCCGGCTGCAAATATACATGTCTTACAAAATAACAACTAAAACGTCACATATTTTCCCGCAGAGGAGAAAAATCTTTTTCATTTCCCGATTTCAACTATTCATGTTATTGCAAGGGACATCTAAAAATAACATGTTAACCCATATTAGACAAAAACCTTTTTCATGTCCCGACTGCAACTATTCATGTTCTCAAAGGGGATGTGCAAGAACGCACTCGCTGATTCACAGTGGAGTGAAACCTTTTTCGTGTCCTGACTGCAACTATTCACATTCTTAAAGGGGAAGTCATGAGAGCCTTTATGGGCCAAGAACAGCTGATGATGTAAATCTCCTGCTTTTGAGAACATTATGGTAACTCACTTTAACAACACTGACTACAAGATTTAAGATTAAAGAAGATTGAATTTAATTCATATTTTGATAAGAGATATTTTGTTGTTTAAATGGCTGCTGATAAAAATTTAAAGAAGATAATTATTATTGAGTTAAAAGAGTTACCTCCAAAATTGTAAGACTGAATACTAAAATGGTCTCAGAACTTTTAAATTTTTTGTTTAAAAATTTAATTGAATTTTGTTAGGTTTAATATTTAAATAAGGTTTTGTTTTCATAACAGAGAATATTATTAATTTGGATTTTATTTTAAGAATAAAAAATTCAAACTGATTATTTAAACAATTTGTAACAAACTATAATAAGATTCTGTTTTGTTAGGTACATTTAAAATAATGATAAAAGATGACTCAATTTAATTTTAAGGTCTGAAAATAAATAAAATGGTGATTTATGACATTTTCAACTGTTTTTTTTATTACACTGAATATGTTTAAAAAACCTGTTGACATGTCCGGGTTTTAGGCTCTAAAATCCGGGGTTTTCGCGCGTCTTGTCCTGGTTGCCAAATTTTTGAGATGGCAACCCTACTCGTGACCAATACTTCTCTTGCCACTTTCAGTCTTGACAGTATTTGTGTACAATTTATTGTGTTGTCTAGTATAATGTTCGTGTACTTGTGATGTTTTTATAAATGTTGTGTTTGTGTTTGTAAAAAAGTTGAATTATTAGTTCGGAAAAAAAGGAATTTGGAAAATGTTATTTATCTTTACTTCCACCACCATTTAGAATCACCTTGGGAAGTTAGTATATCTACCCCCGACACCCTGCCAAGCAAGTAAACAATATTATTATTATTACAATTTGGGAGGCGGGTGTGGGTACCACCGCCCCGGGAACCATTTATTGCATAACCCACTCTTCTGCCATTCACCCCAAGTGGTTCGTTACGTTTGGTGACTTAGCAGGGGTGCCCGGGTTCATGGGGTGAGGTTTGTTCAGGTCTGGGCGGCTGATGCATCTGGTGGGCAGGATCAAGAAAGATTGGTTGAGGGAGGTCATTCATCCTCTTCAGCGGGAATCTGTCGACCCATCGCCTTGCTCCGTGGTTGGAGGGATGGATTTACACGTCCGCATTCCTGGACACACTAACCCTGAGAATCCTACCCACCCCTCATACCTATTTCCTTCCCAGAACTTCATCTCCTTCCTTTCTTTAAAAAAATCCACACACATAATCCCCTAAGATGACATAGGCCCTGAGGGAAATTATTTTCTTCAGGGCCTCCTGTGTAGAGCTTTTAAAAAAAAATACAGCAAAAATTCTCTACATTTTTCTTCATAAAGTTACGAATAATTATATGATTCACTTCAATTGACCAAAAAAAATTGAGTGCAGTTCATACGCGGTAGAAGTGAAACCTTCACCCACACAATCTCAACCAATGGAAGCCTTTAAAAGTGAGCTCATAATCAAAGCGACCAATGCGCGCTGACACAGCGCGACGCTTCGTAGGTACTACATGTAAAAAAGGTTTCATTCTATCTCATTCTCTTGCAGGCTAAATCCGATAGATATGTGTGTTAGTCTCTTTTTAGTGTCTCTTCATCGTTTCCGTTTCATCGAGTTTCAAATCACAAAGATGCTAAAGAAGTTTCACTTTAAAATGCTGTTGTTTACTTAATTAATCACTAAGCTGCTAATTGCAGCACGAAACAGCTTTTGTCCTGATAATTACAATTTCCAACAAGAGAAGATACCAGCGGAAGAAAATTAACACCGTGCACTATTTATGTTTTCCTAATCTCATCTCTTGTCTACCTAAGAATTCCCAAATTCCTTTTCCTTTTACAAAACAAGATAATTGAAAAATTATAGTTCTTTGTTAACTACCTCAGCTCTTCCATTTCAATATTTAGTTCATTAAAATGAGAGAAACAGAAATCGGACTCCGTAATTCATACACAATTGAAGTGAAACTAAAAATTCGCTAGATATCGCTTTCTTTTGTTTTGCCTGTTTATTTTAAAGTGGTTTGAAGATTGGATATTGATTTCTCAAAAATAAAAATGTTTTTTTTTTATTCTCTCTGACCGCTGATACTTGCCATGCACCTTGCCCACTGCGAAGGCCCGCGCCGAAGCGCGGATTTACTGGATTATATTAGAACCGAGTATTTATGTAGAACTGAGTTGTGACGCATTTCCGTTTCAACCGAATTTCAAGTCAGTAACGGCGCTCAGGAAGTTTCACTTCAAAAAAGATTCACACGCGGTAGAAGCGAAACTTTAGCAAAAACAATCTCAACCAACAGGAGCCTTTAAAAGTGTGGTCATAATCAAGCGGCCGTTGAGCGCAGACCTAGCGCCATTTCAGTTTCATACCTCTACCAATCAAAGCGATTAAAGAGCGCAGTTTGATGCTTCGCGGGTGCTGTGCTGGGATGCGTCATTTCCGTTTCATCCGAATTCCAAATCATAACGAGGCTAAAGCAGTTTCACTTCTAAAAGAAATGAATTATTCTTTGAACAATTGGATATAACGTTTAGCTGCCGCTCGTGCTGCGGCAAAACAGATTAAAATAATAGTCTCAGAAATAATAAAAATTCTCAAGAAATGTTAAATGTTCAAAACTCTTTTCAGAATTTTCTTGACGAAGTATTTCCTGGTCAAATAAATGCTCGCATTTCCGAGAGAAGTTTAAAACCCGAAGTTGTGCATTGTTGGAACGAGGTATTCTCATGGACTCGTTCAAGACCGTACCGTACTTCAACAGACAGCTCATTTTAAAACCGAAAAGAACAAATCATACTTTTATAAGAATGCTAATAAATTATTTCTAAGTTTACGGAAGAATTGCAAGAACGGCGCCGTTCTCTAATTACGTGTTAACTTTGAACAATATTTTTGTCTAGTAAATAATTAATCGTCTTTTGAGAATTGTCAACCTTGAAGGCATTTCGTAGAAGCGATAAAAGATTAGCTCAAATAAACAAAGCCTGGGATATAATGCGAAGATGTTTAAAGTGAAAACCATAAAAATATTTAGCACTGTTATCTTTTGAAACTCGATGAGACGAAAAATAGCCACACTAATAAGAGACAAAACATACGAGTAACCGTATATAGAATTTAGACCGCCAGAGAAATAATCGGTTATAAATAATCGGGATATTATAATTTGGAGAATATTGTAATCGGGAGATGGTATAATCGGTTTCCTCTTTGTGTGTTGCTTCGAAGCCTATCGATTTTCTCTTTGTGCGGTGCTTCGTAGCCTCCCCACTCTTATCTATTTTAGTTTTATGATAGTTTAACTTCTACAGCGTGTGAGTTGCACTCTAATTTTTTAAGTGAAACTTCCTTAGCCCCGATAGCGATTCGGAATTCGGATGAAACGGAAATGACGCGCACAGTACCTGCGAAGCATTATACTGCTGTTGGTTGAGATATAAAACGAAAACGACGCGAGGTCTGCGTTCATTGGCCTGCTCACAGCGCTTTGATTGTGATCTCATTTTCCAAGGCTCCTTGGTTCTTCATAGTTTGAGATTTTTTTGGTAAAGTTTCGCTTCTACCGCGTGTTAACTGCACTCGATTTTTTTTAACCTTTACTTTGAGAGAGTCCGGCAGGAGAGTTCTCTTTCAACCCGCCATGCAGTAGGTGGGCAAGCACATCCGCCGTCAAGACCTAAACAAACCTCGCACCCATGCTAAGTCAGCAAAAGAAGCTTATCACTTGAGGTGACCTACGGCAAAGGTTTTAGTTATCCGATAAATGATTCCTGGGGATTCGGTACCTACACCCAATGCAAAAATATTTAAGATTTATTGTGTGATCCGTGACATTTTCAATGTAATTTTTTAAGTGAAATCTCCTTTAGTACCGTTGTGATTTGAAACTCGATGAAACGAAAAGAGGCAAACACATATATCTATAGGATTTAGCCTGCTAGAGGATGAGATAGTATAATCGGTCTCCTCTTTGAGCGGTGCTTCGTAGCTTCCACATTCTAGTCTACTTTAGTTTGCTTACGGTTTCACTACCACCGCACGTGAATTGCACACCCTGATTAATGAAGTGAAAACAACTTTAGCACAGTTGTGATTTGAAATTCGATGAGATGAAAAACAGCGACGCTAAAACGAGAAAAACACACACATCTATAGGATTTAGCCAACAAGAGAAAGAGATGGTATAATCAGTCTCCTCTTTGTGCGGTTCTTCGTAGCCTCCCCAGTCCTACTTTAGTTTTCTGAAGGTTTCAGTTCTACCGCGTGTGAACTGCAAACTATTCTGCGCTAGTAAATAATATTTTCGAACCCTCGTGTAATACATACGTACCTACTTCAACCATTTTCTATGGTGTTTTTTTGGCTGTCAATGACTGTGGGAGTTTATAGAGTCGGTACAGACAATGGTGGGAATTCTTTGGATGTATCATGGCAGTGTTCTCAAGACACTTTCACTGCCCACAGAACAACGCCCCACTGTCTCACCTTGTATTGTTCACCCGTTTCTTACATCATAGTGTTAAGTTTTTTAATGAAACTCAGGTCGCTTCTGCTTTCACTCCTATGAGAACAGACACTTGTCGAGAAAACACTTAAACATGAGAGATCATTTTTTATGATTTAACAAACCTATTATATTATTACTGAATGAAACTACACTACACGCGCCGCACACTTTGTACATAAAAAAAATTAACTTTTTTTAAGCCCATATGTAAAAAGGGGTGCAATTCAATTAAAAGTCACGCCAATGGCACGATGAAAGTAATCTTCGCCTTTCGACATGTTTTTTGTTTATCAACAGTTTCCAAGGTAAATAGTGGATTGAATTACACATTTAAACATCACTTTTGATTAAATAAAAACACGTCTAAGTTGTATTTTTGAAGTGAAAACTTCTTCAGCACCGTTGTGATTTGAAACTCGATGAAACAAAAATAGCGACGCTAAAAAGAGACAAACACATTTATAGGATTTAACCTGCGAGAGAATGAGATAGCAATAAAATATTTTTTTTATTTCACGGGTACTCGATTCCAATATAATACGATAAATCCACGATCCCACGCAGGTCTCCTTTGGTCTAGTGCAGTGGTCAACATTGAGCCAGCGTACCCCTTGTCTCTCACTTCAAATTTGTTGTTTCTCGTACCCTCTATCTATCTTTTTTACACGTGTAATGAAAGACGTGTTTCATTTGTAATTTTTAATACTCTAATTATTACATGAATTTAACAATCATGTCACACAAATACAATTAAGTAATGCAATTTTATACAGAGTGTAACACGACTTTAACATTTTAGTCAGTGATTCCACATGCTTGCCACGTTATTGCGAACCCCCAATTTGGCTTCGCGTACCCCCAGGGGAACGCGTACCACAGGTTGAAAACCACTGTTCTAGTGGAATAAAATACCTGATGAACCTTAGCGGCCAGACATTCATCGGACCAAGGGTCGAATCTTACGAAATCCAAAAAAAAATATTTTTGTAAAATCAATGTCCTATCTTCAAACCACTCCAAAATAAATAGGCAAAAGGAAACACAAAAGATAGCGACAACTAGTTACTTTGATGAAGAAAACACAAATACTAATAAGATTACCAAATATGGACTAATTCGACGACAAAATATGGAAAAAAGAATCCTTCACTTTGTTAAAAAAAAGTGCTTCGTAGACTTCCCACACCTGTCTACTTTAGTTTTCTGAAGTTCACTTCTACCACGTGTGAATTGCACACTCTGATATATAAATAACATCTTACAAGTTCATTAAAAGTGATAGTGCAACAATTCAAATGTTCTCTCCTAGGTTTGTACGAATGTTAACATGGGAATTAGAATGTTAATGTGCAATTGTATAAATTACTAATTATAAATTAAGAAATTTTATTAATGTTGGTAGGTAGGTACTTATGTAGTTTAATTTAAATCGTTATTTTATAATCATCTTTTTTGCTGCATTGCTACTACGTAAATTATTATTATAACTGCATAAATATTGTGATTTTACCAAATATTTAATGAAAGATTATATCCAGGACTATGAGTTATTGAAATTGAATAAAAACTTAAATTTCAAGACCATATTTTTACCAACATTTAAGAAATGATAGTTTATTTTATAATAACAAGTTTACATGATGATTTGGACTTTTTAAATTCGAAACTAGCTGGAGACCAACTCGGTTCCAGCTCTCAAGAATGAAAGTTTGCTTTTACCGTTTGCGAATCATTTATCGAAGGATTTATGGAATCCTATTGTGTTTATATAACATCGATGTTGTAAAAAAACTTATACCACAACAAACCAACTGCGAATGTTTACAAATAGCTCACAATAACACACTTTATTATCGACTGAGAGAGAGAACTACTTGAAGCAAGTAATTGACATAAATGATAGTAGAATTTAATCAAGCTCCGAACCTAAAGCTCTTAAGTTTTTATTCTACAGAAGGCAATGAAAATAAATTTTTAAGCCGATTGCTTTTTTAAACAAATATAACACGTAATATTTAAATAAATGAAGACAATATAAGCGAAACTCAATCGAAAATCTGGAAACAGAAAAATCAGAAAAACATATTGACACCTCTAGGACTCGAACCCAGGACCTCTTGCTTTCCGGGCAAACGCGCTAAGCAAAAGGTCCTGGGTTCGAGTCCTAGAGGTGTCAATATGTTTTTCTGATTTTTCTGTTTCCAGATTTTCGATTGAGTTTCGCTTATATTGTCTTCATTTATTTAAATATTACAATTTGAGGTTTTACTCATAAAGTTAAAAATTAAAAATAAAATATAACACGTTTTTGTGAAAAATCAACTCTGGAATAATTTTATTAGTCGTCAGTATATGGCTAAAATCAAAGGCAAACGTTATAAATAAACGAACTATAGTTTTTCCTTCAACATTTTTAATATGGTCTCTTTTAATAATATAATAATAATATAATAACCCTCTGTCATGTTAAGTTTTTAAGAGAGTCATACGAAAATCTTTTAACCTCCCAGTTTGTCAAACCTTTTATGGGCAAAGAAATTTTAAGTATAGTGCTACAAAGCTATCCAATTCTCTACCTCCTGACATTATAAACACGCCAACCAAAAGTTCATTTAAAAGAAAAATCATTGATTACCTCCAATAAACATATCTCAGGAGTATTTCACAACATATTTATATTTTGCGCCTCATGTATGTATATACGAGTACGTTTACTATGTACTGCATATATATTTACATTTGACTAAATTTCACTTGCCTTTTTTATTATGATTTATCCATATAGTGTTATGTCAAATTGAAATTTAATTGCTTTAAAAATATTTTGTGTTTTGTGAATTTATTTTTGACTGTCATTTTCATAGTATTATGTAAACAAAAACCTAGATAACAACCACTATGTAAATTGCCATCTGAACCAGGGCGTTTCACACCTAGTGAGATGGGCAATACGCAATCAAATGTAATATTAAAATAATGAATAAAAAATAAGAAAATTCAATTTGACCATCAAAACGACAAAAACATCAATGTCTAAGTCTGATTTTGAAAAACTCTCCCGCGACGTCGGTAATTCAATTTGTATGATATATGAGCGATACAAAACCTTATCTTATAATATAACTTATTCCATTTCCTTATTTTTGACCATTTTTGTACGACGAGATTCCTGGATTTTTAATCAAAATTTAACAATGGATAGAAGTATCAAATCATATTCCCATATTACCCCAGAACGGTACCCCCCTTTTTTATACCTTACCAACCAGGATTGGTATCGGTCTCAATATTGATGAATTCGCGTATATCCGTACACATGTGTTACTCAAGGTATATACTCATACATAACAACCCTGGGATAGATGAATGCATTTCTGGAAATGTAATCAGAAATATATTTTTGAATGTAGCTATTACTTTGTGGTTATCCATTATAGAAAAATGAAACAATACAATTTTGTATAAACCACTTATATAATGTGCAAATCCGACCGGTTTCGGAACAAACGTTCCTTCGTCAGGGAAAGCTTATACTAATTTGACAGTAGTTTAGAACAATGTTTTATTATGGTAGGGATGGGGCCGTTGTTAGTTAATAATGTAGATTGGATGGGTAGGTATTAGTGTAGAGTGGGTGGGTAGGGGAACAAATCCATGATTGGGCTATAAGACAATATTTTTTGTTTGTTGATAATAGATTCATTATTTTTAAGGGATTTTTTAATTTCCAAAGCTTCTAAGTTATCTAAACGTTTTCTTTTATGATTAATATGAAGAATATTTATCCCTGTGTTTTTCACTAATACCTACCCACCCAATCTACATTATTAACTAACAACGGCTCCACCCCTACCATAATAAAACATTGTTCTAAACTGTCAAATTAGTATAAGCTTTCCCTGACGAAGGAACGTTTGTTCCGAAACCGGTTGGATTTGCACATTATATAAGTGGTTTATACAAAGTTGTATTGTTTAATTTTTCTGTAATCAGAAATACTTACAAGATACTAAAGGATCTTCAATGTTTGAGTTTGGCTGATGATGACAGGCAATACATTTTTCTATGCCCAAAAGCGAAGCTTATTTCTAAATCACTATTTTAGATTAATCTTTAATACCACTCCGTTTACATAAATGAATAAATACAAATATATATATATATATTGGATAAATTGAAATTTTTCCTACCGTTTCCATTGAATGAAAATAAAATAAAATTGTTAATTATTTTATTAAAAATGTAAGCGCGTAAACTACAAAAAGAATGTATTTTTTCATTATAAATGTTTAAACGCATATAAAAAGTAACTTTAAAAAATACAATATTACAGCTATAATTGTCAATTGATTAACTTTTTTTCTTTCTTATAAAATTATTCACAAAATAAATAAAAACCACTGTTGCACTTAAAATCTAAACTCCGTTTGCCAAGCTATTTTTTGCCTATTGCATATATTCGCGGCGATTTAAGGCACACTAAGATACACACATTTTCGGCATGTGGCTCTCTCTGTAGTGCTCTCAAACATCTGGAGCCAGTGAGACTATTGCATCCCCAATTATGATACGTGGTTCTTCTTCTTCTTTCGTATTTGGGGGGGTCAGAGGGGGACATCTTGGTCTGCGAGCCAGTCTAGAGCCTCAGGCCTTGCCCTGTAGAGCTCATCAATCTCGCCGGGGAATGAATGGAGCGGGCATTCGTTGACCACATGTTCGGTGATCTGCACCGCACCGCATTCACACATCGCCGACTCTTTAAGGCCCCATCTATGCATCATGCGAGCACAACCGCTATGGGCGCACCTTATCCTATTGATGGCGGACCAGAGTTTGCAGGCAATGAGAACCCAGACTGTCTCTCTCAATTTTTACGTTGGCCGATTGCCACACAAGCTTCCACCTATCTTCTGGGGTGAGAGCTGATTGGGGGAATCTTTCTCCTTCTGTCCAGAAGGGTTTTCGGGACCTCCAGCGGCATACTATGTGAGAGACGACATCATCGGGTATGTGGTAAGTTTGAAGATACAGATAAAGAATAGAAAGTGGGGCTGGCTATTCAGATCCGGTCACCAAACAGTAACGTTTCGTTTCTCAGTGGGAGCTATTTACAAAGGCTGCACTGAGAGTATCTACCGTTTTTGAACGTGCCTATAATATACTGTTTTTTTATCAATAATTGTGAAATAACACAAATTAAACCAATAAAATTTACTTGCGCACGCTGAAATTTTAACCCCGACCTTCCATCACATTTTCTTTCTTCCTTTTCCAAGGATTATATAATTCAATTCCTGCTGTAATCGACACTTCCACAAAAAACAATCCGCTTTTCCCTCTCAACCTTGCGAGTGTTGAGTACGTCACAGTTAGGGTTCAGACTAGACGCCAAGCTTTATTATTGAATATTTAAATGTGACTGTGTTGACACACATTTGTACCAAAACGAGCGCACGATCTGTCCCAAGATTGGCTTATTGTCCTCTGGCAAGAATAGAACCCCTGTCACTAGGCGGGGACGAGACAAACACGTCATCAGTTTCTTCGGTATGAGTCAGGTTGTTTTAAACATGACATTAAGAAAGAGGGAAAAAATAAAATGCTTTGTCCGAAAAATATCGTCTATCTACGAGTAGGATAAGACTGTCCTAAGACAATTACTGATCTTACAAATGTTTCTATTCAAATCGAAATATTATTATCTATAAAAAACGAAAAAAGACATTTTTTGTTTTTTATTTATACAACTGTATTAAATTACATTGGTGATGTACTGGGCCTATCTTTCTAGGAATTCTTGTGGAGCAAGCGCAATTTATAACCCAAGCAACAACAATATTGCACTCAAAATAAAAAACGATCAGGTTCATACGGAAACACATATTTAAATAAAATCATCGATGCTTGATCTGTCTTCGCTGATGGTATCTCATCATCATCGTGCATCGACAAAGCTTCCATACGACCCTGACTTGTGCTGCTTGTTCGGCCTCCGTCCATGGCAGTCCCATCCTCTCCTCACACAGTTTCTGGACGGCCCACTCGCCCAACTGTGTCTGGGGCGGCCCACTGGACGTTTACCTTCTGGAATCGCACTTAGTATTTTCCACGGAATTCGGTCATCAGACATTCTTAATACGTGTCCTAGCCACCTCAGTTGCGATTTTTCTATGAAGAGTAGCAGTGGTTCGATGTTTAGATCGTCTCGGATCATCGAGTTTCTTATATGATCCCATTTCGTAACCCCTCTCAAGTACCTCATTTCGGCAGCTTGGACTCTAGAGCGTGTTGTTTAGCATCCAAATCTGGTGGCCGTAAGTGAGCGTCGGGCGGCATACGCCAGCGTGGCAAATAAATTTTATTTGATTAATTTGTGTATTTCACAATTTATTCATTTAAAATCATATAGAGTATATTTGCGGCACGTTCCAGAGTGGAAGATACTCTCAGTATCGCCCTGGTGTAAGACCACCATTCAGAATTGAAACGTTGCCTGAAATGGCTTTAGTCGTGTTTGGTGACCAGATCTGAATAGCCAAGTACTTCCCCACCTTCCTCTTCCCTATCTCCTTCCCCTGCCCACTACCTTCAGCCTCACAACATACCCCAATTGGGGATGCCGTAGTCTCAGTCTAGAGCAGTTGGGACTCTTGTACGGTATTCATGTAAAAAAAAAAAAAACAGATTTTATGTCACCAAAATATAATATTTCTACCTTGTTTTCTTAGTGTAAAGCTATCATTATGTACTCTGCGTTGTACGATTTTACATTCAATATTGTCTTCGGTTTACGCTCGATTATAGACACACGTCTCTTTTATTTTGAAGTTTTTATTGAAATCGCGCGTCTAAAAGTCATAAAGTCGGTTCAGATTGTGTTAAACTTAAAAATGACTAATTCCTGTGATCAGCCTAAGCCAGTGAGCAGTCGTTAAATGCATTTTTGAAGTGAAACTTCTTTAGCGCCGTTAGTGACCCGAAATTCGGGTGGAACGGAAATTCGTCACAACTCAGTTCTACACAAATACTCGGTTCTAACGTAATGCGTTAAATTCGCACCTCGGCGCGTGCCTTCCATAGCGTAGTGGGCAAGGTACCTGACTAGTCTCAGCGGCCAGAGAGATAGACATCAAGCGAACGGGAGTTCGAATCCTACGAAATCCAAAAAAAAAAACATTTTTATTTTGTGAAATCAATATCCAATCTTCAAACCACTTTAAAAAAACAAGCAAAAGAAAAGAAAGCGACTTTCTAGTTTCACTTCTATGGCGTGTGAATTATACACTCTATTTTTTTTTTTTTATTAAACTGATATGATAAACGTTCAAATATATTTAGACATATTTATGAAATAACACATTGGAAAAAAAAAACTTTAATAGTTACACGTAATCTCTCCTGCTAATTTAAAAAGAACTAAGATGAAAAGAAAAAAATATTTGAATATAATACAAACTATACCTACTACCAATTTAGAAGAACAAAGACGAAAAAAAATAAAAAAATTCTTAAATTTATGAGTAAAACCTCAAAATGTAACATTTAATTAAATGAAGACAATATCAATAACAACTCAATCCAAAATCTGGAAACAGAAAAATCACAAAAATATATTTTTACCTCTGGGACTCGAACCCAGGACCTTTCGCTTTCCAAGTGCGCCAAGGTCGATATACGATTCGGTCATTATGTCGTACTACGACTAAGAACCACCCACATTATCTTCATTAAAATGACCGAATCGGATATCGACACCTTGGCGCAGTGGTCAGCGCATTTGCCCGGAAAGCAAAAGGCCCTGGGTTCGAATCCCAGAGGTGCAAATATCTTTTTCTGATTTTTCTGTTTTCAGATTTTCGATTGAGTTTCGCTAATATTGTCTTCATTTAAAGAAATAAATTCGAATGCAGTTTACACGCGGTAAAAGCGAAACTTTACCAAAACAATCTCAACCAATACTTGAAAAGTAAATAATTAAAGCGACCAATGAGCGCAGATCTAGCGTAATTTTCGTTTTATATCTCAATCAATAGGAGCCTCTAAAAGTGACGTCATAATCAAAGCGGGGAATGAGCGCAGTTGATGCGTCGCAGGTGCAGTAATCGTCATTTCCATTTCATCCGAAATCCAAATCATAGCGGGGCTATAAAAGTTTCACTTCAAAAATGTATTAAATGTACCTATTATGCTACGAGCTACGACCTATTGGGGATGTAAACGAGGCATCAAAATGGAAAGAATGGGGAAAAGTGGTGCTGACTTACCTCATTCCTTGTTTAGCTTGTCTTAATTTCGTTGGTTCAGTCACATTCACCACCACAAACTCGCGAGCTCACGATGGCTTTTATCGGTTTCGACAAGATCGAACGAGGGAGCTCCGTAAATCAAACCAACAGCAAGGTGCTGAGAGGATGCCTTTTTATTCCCAACTTTATTTTATTTATTTTATTTAATTTTTATTTTGCAGAAACAAACAGTACATTATTACATAATGGAAAATATTTACAAAGTTATGGAATTAATACAATAATTGGTACCAATGACATGTCGCTGTTATACACTTATATTTTTGTGAGATAAATAATACATTATACCTAAATTAATTATTTATACTTGATTACTTAGTCGCCGTAAGGTAGGTAGATGGACATAAGTATTTGTAGGTAGGAATTAATTTTGAAAATGTACAAGGATCAATCCAACACGGCATAATAACATTAATAATACTTATGATAAAAATAGAAATAATTTCTAGCAAAGTTTCGATTATTAAAGGAGATCTCCCGCACTTAATTCGGAATACATATTAAAGAATTGAGGTGGATATTGAAAACTTAAAAAAAAGCGTAAACCAAAATCAAAATATATAAAAGCTTAACTCAATGGCTGCTTATTTACTTTTCAACTTCATTAGAGAAAATATTCCTTCCAGTAAGCATTTAATAAGCTGAAACTAATAAAATAACAAGATACAGTTTATTGGTTATAGTCATATATAGTATAGAGATAAAAAGAAAACCTTAAAAATAATAATGTCCCATTGAGCGGACAGTTTGTCCAGGAAGTTTGATGAGGAACTCGGTTAAATTTCACAGACATTTGATTCTGTACCCGTGTACTTAGACTGACATTATTTGTGAGGTGATCTCATTTATAAATAGCATTAGAATTTATGAGCTGGTAGTGCAATACAACAACCTAAATATATTTATTTAAACGTGTTTTTTTAGTTTATTTATTTAGTTTGTTTCTTTAGCACCGTTGTGATTTGAAACTCGATAAAACAGAAGCGAACGACACTAAAAAGATACACACACATACATCTATTGGATTTAGCCGGCGAGAGAAGGAGATAAAATATTTATTTATTTCACGGGTACTCGGTTGCGACACAATACGATAAATCCGCGGTCCCACGAAAGTCTCCATTAATCTTGTGGTATAAAGCGCCTGACGAAACTTAGCGGTCACACATTCAGCGGACCATGGGTCGTATCCCTAAGAAATCCATAAAAAAAAATTGTTTAATAAGAATTATACAAAAAGAATGTGATGTTTGATTATGTTTAAAGGTGTGGATTGTTTCAGTGATGAAGGCATAGAATTATAGAGTTTTGATCTTTCGGATTATAAGAGAATGTGGAGATTGGACTTTTAGATGTGAAGGATTGCGGATGTAGCGCAATATTGTCTTATTATAAAACGTTTAAAAGATTGAAAACTTTAGCAGAGTCTGTAAAGTAAAACCTCCACCATTGGAGCATTTTTTTCATATTATCCCGCCATATTTCCCGCCTTAGATACAAAACCTGTCTCCGATTGCTTTTCGGATAAAAAAGGCAATTTTCGCCTTTATTCGGCAATTTTTTTTGTATTTTTGCGCCCACGTATGATATTTTGGACTTTTGAAATGCTTTATCTATTATGACCATAGATGTCACACATCCGCACTTCGTAGACTATTTTATAACGATGTTAATTATTTTTTCAACGCTATTTTCTGATCAGCTGTTTACAGTTAAAATTAAGTCCCTTTTTCCATAGATATGGAACTTTCATTATCAAGTATATATACCACAGAAAATATACGGAAATCAAAAATATTTTACATTGACTCGAATAAGTACCTCTCACGATTTTTTTTATAAATCATACAAATATAAAGAAAAAAGTTTTAAAATGCGTTGTAGCTCCAGCGGATAAAATAAAATAGAAGCATGGTACAGGGCACATTATTATTGTCCCATCGGGCATATTTTGTAATGATGCATTTTAACTGCAGGGGTTGCATTAAGGTTGTTTTCAATTTAGAATAATTTATTTGTGAATACATCATCGCACTGCGGGGGCACAGTCATCATTCACGGCGAGCTTGCTAGTTTGTAAAGCAAACGGCCCCCTCAGGAAATGCACGGCGGAGAGAGATAAACCAAAAACACGTCGCTAAACAGACTACTGGTCAGCTTTACGGAAAAGCGTTAGTCAAGTAAAGTTGTTTGCGATTTTATTTTTGTCTAAGACATTTATTCTAGACTTCATTACAGAATTTTGCAACATAAATAGTGAGAATGGCTAACGGCTACGTATTAATGCAATTTGGGAGGCGGGTGTGAAACCATTTATTGAAGTGCAAAACTTCTTTAACACCGTTGTGATTTAAAACTCGATGAAACAAAAAATAGCGACTCTAAAAAGAGACAATCACTTACATCTATAGGATTTAGCCTGCGATAGAATAAGAGAGTATAATCAGTCTCCCATATGTGCGGTGCTTTGTCTCCCCACTCTTGTCTACTTTAGTTTTCTGAAGGTTTCACTTCTACCAAGTTTCAATTGCACATTCTGTTTTTTGGATAACCGACACTTCTTCCACAGGTGTCCGTAACTGGTTCGCTACGTTTGATTACTTAGCAGGGGTGGCTGGGTTCATGGGCTGAGATTTAAACAAGTCTTGCCGGTGAATGCGTTTGCCCTCCTGGGCGGGCTGGGTCTGGAGAGACTAGTTGAGGAGGATCTTTTGATCTCTCCTGCCTGATCCTCTCGACCCATCACCTTTAACCGTAGACGAAGGTATGGATTCATACGTCCGTCACTCCTAGATACTTGACCCCAGATTCCTAACCACACCTCATATCTTTTTCCTTTGCAGAACTTCCTCATTCCTTTGCATAAAGATACACAGATGACATCCCCAAACATGACATATTATGTACTTCCTCAGGGCATCGTTTGTGGAGCTTAAGTAAAAAAAAACTTAAAAAAAAAGCAAAAAACAGTAAAAGTGGCAAAACTTAGCGTATGAAATCAATTATTGTGTTTATAATACAGTGGACCCGCGGTAATCCGGCCCCTGGCTAATCCGGCGCCCCCTGTAATCCGACACAACCCGATCAGAATATTATTCAGTTTGTCAAGCAAGATTACAAGAAAAACCTACTTGTGAGAGCCGTAAAGATTTGGTTTTTGCTCTTTGTTAATCTTGGAATGTATTGCCCCCAGAAACACAGATTACATCGGGAGATTTGGAGATCTGGTGTATATGTAGTATGATACGTAGTTCAAATAGATTCTTTGGTTTGTAATTTGTCGGATTACAATGTACTCTTATTCAAAAAATTCGGACTATAGAGGGTCTAAGGCAGTACTCTATAATCCGACAAGTTCGATAATCCGACATCACCCTGCAAAACGTTTGTCGGATTACCGCGGGTCCACTGTAGTTAATTCGGGCCTTCCAATCAAGGAATTAATCATTTTGAGTGCATCACTCGGTTTCCTGTGGGGTATATTATCATTGTAATGTATTGCTTGGTGCGTGGAATATATATATTTTAATTAACGCAGCTGGTGTACTTGTTATACAACTGAAAATAATAATAATATCACGTGGAAACTGAGCGTTGCTGTCAAAAGGGTTAAACCTTTGATTCGAAGTCCCGACACACTAATATATTCACAATAATTGATTTCATACACTTTACTTTGTCATTTTCGCTAAAATACGACATTATAATGAAACCATTCCTTGTAGTGGTTACAGACAAAGATATTGAAATATAATAGATGTGCTATCTGCAGTTTTTACTAGGTGGAACTGTGCTTCCGTGTGTCGCCGATATTGTTTACCAATTAACAAATAAACTAAATGAATGAATAATTAACGAATAAACCAAACGAACGTTAAGCTAAATGAACGAATTCTTTCCGTATTAAAACTATATTGTTAACCAATACTAATGCACACCTTCAAAAAATCAACGAAATGAACAAATTCTTTTCGTATGCAAACTACCCGGATTAGGTCGTAGTCCGCCGACAGTTACGCGGACATCATAGCATATCTCTTTTGTATTTGAATATCTTTGGTTACAGAGCTTCGTGACTGCATTGATTTTGGGGATTTCAGATTAGCTGGACCGTGGAATATAATGTCTGGAAATCTGAAAGGTAAACACCGGCCCGAGTGTCTATGGATTAATCTGCGATATTGTTGATGCTTACTTATCTCCTGTACCCTGTTCCCAACGTCTATACACCTAAAAAAAGGCTTAAAAAAAATCGAGTGCAGTTAATACGCGGTAGAAGCAAAACTTTACCAAAACAATTTCAACCAATTAAGAACCAAGACACCTTGAAAAGTGAGGTCATAATCAAAGCGCAGTGAGCAAGCCAATGAGCGCAGACCTCGCGTCGTTTCCGTTTTATATCTCAACCAATAGGAGCGTCATTTCCGTTTCATCCGAATTCCGAATCGCTATCGGGGCTAAGGAAGTTTCACTTTAAAAATGTTTTTCCGTCACACGTCTGAGTAGTTGGGTGCAGACAACGCTGGTTACGGGATACGAACTGCGTCTCGTTCCAATAGCGCGATAACAGAGGAGAGAGAATGATGAATGACAAGGTGTAATGGGAACACTTGTTTTCAAGTGAAAACTTCTTTAGCACCGTTATGATTTGAAACTCGATGAAATGGAAACGATCGACACAACAAAGAGACAAATACATACATCTATACGATTTAACCTGCTAGGGAATGAGACACAAAAATCGGTGACCTCTTTGTGTGGTGCTTCGTATAATAAAGTGTACAATATTTTTTAAAACAATATTATAATAAATAAACCACAATTTTCCTACTCTTGATACTTTGCATACGTCTCATTATCTCGAAGTTTAATTTTTTGAAGGTTTCACTTCTACCGCGTGTGTTCTGCACACAGATTTGTTTTTTTTTAAATATCATCGGACAGCAAAATGACATGAACGTTTATTACTTCAAATATACTCAAGAATCACGATTAAGATACTTTGGATACGTGCTGTTACGTCCTGTATATATATTGGTCATCGTAATGGTTCACCGCTAAGCCCCGTTCGCCGGGATGCATAATTGCATAATATTATGAACGGTGCAAGTTTTCTTTCACGTCATGATAAAAGTTGGATATTAATTGTAAACATGGGAATAAAACTGCAGGCTAGTTCGTGTATGAGAAGACATATATAAAATCCTTGTATGCCAAATACATATCTTCCTATTTTAAGTTTAAATTTACAAAATAAATATTTTGGAATCGAACTATAGTACAAGATATTCCAAACAATCCAACTTTATTATTCCAGTAACAAAATCCTCAATGGCCCAGTCACACTTTAACTTCATTGCTCCGAAAATCTTTAATAATTTACCAATTGAAATAAAGATAGTAGACCAATATCACACTTTCAGGAATGCGATTAGGGACTTTTTGATGAGTGAATGTGACAGTGCCAGTTTCTCGTTCTCAGATAGAACAACTGTCTATGTATATATATATGTGTCTTAGTTTGTATGTTTACGTAAATGTATGTATGTGCGTATGTATGTATACGCATGCTTGTGTACGTGCATGTATACGCATGCTTGTGTTCGCGTATGGATACATATGTGTATGTCAGGATGTATTTATGTGTACATGTATTTGCACATGTATGCACACACGCACACATATAAAACTATAATTAAGAATTATGTTTTTGAATATGATCTTATAATCTTGTGCATAACTTTTCTCTTTTCTTTTCTATTTTCTAGTTTCCTTAAAAAAAATAATTATCATGTAAACTTTCTACTATAATTTTTCCAATTTTCAACATGTTTATATATTTAATCCATTTGTACACTAGACACCACAAAGTAACTAAATTCCATTGGTCACCATGAAACAGGCAGCCGTCTAGTATGGTGATGTAATGTATCATATAATATATGAAAATGTTTTAATGTGTTATCATGTAATTTATAAATAAATAAAATATCAGTTAATCTCGCTGTTAAGCACTTAATTCATTGGATTTTTTTAAATACAGAATAATACACTTTTCACAACAAAAAAAGGATTGTATTTAATTTAAATATAAGTAGATACCTACATAGTTGTATTAATCCTATTATATCTTATTATAAACATTAATATTTGGAATCCAACAAGGAAATCAAGCTTTTTTTTTTTCTTAACTAATTAAAAAGTAATCAAATAAACATAAAGAATAATTTTATCCGCATCCTTTTGGGGATAGATTTCTTGTTTTCCTGAAACGCAAAGTTCTTTTTAAGTTTATTAAAAATCAGTGGTACTTAAAATAACTTATTTTTAAAACTTTTCTTATCGATCTAAATGATTCAATTGTTGATGAATCAAGTTTAATCGGTTTGTTAGTTATCAGTGATTGATTTTCGATGTGAATCGCTCGGCAACTGAGAACGTTTCTCGCGAAATTAGTAGCGCGCATCGCGACCCAAATAGGGAGGGAAAACACTCCCATCTCCCGCCGCCTCTCCACCCACTCCTTAGTACACTACTTGCTGGAAGACCAAAATTTATTAATCTATTCGTGGAATACAAAGCATTGATGTAATATCGGGTTTAAATAAACGGTATCTATCGTTAGTAATATTAGAATTATAGAAAATCAATATGTAAAAATCTGTTAGGGGAACGTTCCTCAATAAAAAGACTAAGTGGGGGTGCTCGGGTTCGCGGGGTAAGGTTTCCCACTGCGGGGCTGGCCGGATCGGGAGAGACTGGTTGAAGGAGATCTTTTGACCTTTCCAGCTGGAATATTTATACCCATTGCCTTTCCCCGCAATAGGAGGAATGGATACATACATCAGTCACTCCTGGACACATTGAACCCTAGGTCCTCGCCCCCCTCATCACTTTTTACTTCCTAGAATTTCCTCTCTCTAAAAAGCCCCTCCATACAGCATCCCAAAGACGATAAATGCCCCGAGGGAAATTGTTTTCCTCAGGGCCTCATGTGCGAAGCTAATATTTAAAAAAAAAAACGAGTGTGCTTTAGACCTCACGACTGAAGTAAAACTTCTTTAGCTCCATCTATAATCTATATGATAGGAAGAGAGAAAGAAAATGTACGCGCACCCTGCTCTCTCTCTCTCTCTTGCTCCAACAGTGTGATACAGAAAAAGGCCTGCACTATGTCTTAGATATACGAAAAGTAACTGGCTGTGAGAGAAAGAGAGAAAGAAAATGTGTGCTCGCACCTCTCTCTCTTGCCCCTACAGTAATATACAAAACGTAACTCTCTCTCTTTCTATCTTCAATAACTTACATCTCCCTCTCAACTGCCGTTCGCTTCGCTTTTCGTAACGCTCTCGTCACGCATTCATCAGTTACTCCCCAAGTCAAGCGTGCGTAAAGAAGTTTTACTTCAAAAAAAGACGGTATGACAAAACTTGAACAAAAACTTTGTTCGAGTCCTGTACAAATACGAGAACACCATCTGATAGATTTTAAGGCATACGATAAGTTAGATTTCCGGGTTTATTCTAAAAGTGCTCCAAAAACACTCGAGCTATTTTTCCTTTTGACGGACTTTTATCCCTTTGTTTACGGTGGACAGTAGGCTGGTCTGCCTGTAACGCGTGCTTAACATTTGCACGCGTGTACTTTCGGTTTTAAATAAAAATGGGTCTTTTCACCCAGATAAGCTGCTCCTCCTAAGTTTCTATTCTTAAACATACACTTCACACTTTATTCCCAAAAATGATATCTTTAGATCCTCTTGCATTGATATGCTAAACTTTAAACATATTAGTCAATTCTACAAAAGAAGTTAGAAAAAATCATTATTAATCTTAGCAAGAGTACACTCTTGCTAAGATTAATAATGATCTTCCCCTCGAGGGAAAAGTAGGTATGTTCTGAAAAATACGAGGTCCTGAAATAACTCTACCACTTTTTTAATGTGTTTCATCGGAACAGCGCAGCGGTGCAACAGCGCCCTCGTGGGCACTTTTCATACTAGTTTTATACATTCGTTTCCATCTCCCGTGTAGGCCATAATAGCTACATTTATGTATGCAAACAGCGCGCAGCGCCCCTGCCTCCGTTCAGGAGTTTGCAAACTTTTGGATGGCGAGCAATGATCTATTATTCAAAATTCTGGTCAGCTATCAATTAATCCTACCCATTATGCTTTACAATTGTTCATTATATTGGCATTCATTATCATACTTATGAAGCAGATAATTTGTGATGTAACATTATAATTTCAAATAAAACAATAACTTTGTAAACCCCCGCTTTTATTCACTTTATGCCAACCGAGTTTCGCTACAACCGGAGCTTCTTTAGGGCACTATAATACTCTTATAATTATAATATAATATAATATACAATATGAATAATATATATAATAACAGTTTAGTTACATGTGTTATTATTCTGTTTTCACAGTGGGTAGAACAAAAAACTCTTCTGTTATTCTGACTCTTGATATGGCCCGACTCAAGTTTCCGATTCACTTGTCTTTCTCGGGCGTCCCCGACTTCTTCTTCATTTACGTTATATATTATCATTCGCTCTACAAACCATCTGAGGGTCCCTTGCTTAATCTTATTCTTTACGCTTGCATCAGTCTTGAATTTCTTTCAAATCTTCACATGGTTTTGCCACTTGTACTCCTTAGGGATCTCATTTCTACGGCATTCAGTCTACTTTCATCCTTCCTCTGCCAGTTCCATGCCTCATTGCTATATATCGGGGTAGGTACCAGCACTCCATTGCGGAATGCTAGCTGCCCTTCTCTAGATAGTTTTTTGTTTGTTAGCGCCAACCGCGTTTAGTCCTCCATTAGTGGAGTTACCTGTAATTTCCCTTCTTTCAATATCTCTGTCAGCCTTCCCATCTCTCGTAAACATTTTTCCCAAATACGCAAACTCATCCACCTACTCTAAGTATTCATAATTCACAACAGTAAATAAATGGTAAAAAAAGAAACCTATGTGTAAACAAGTAGGAGCAATAACAGATAGTATAAGTACATAAGTAAATAACATGTTTATATTGAAGATTTAAAGCTAAATTAAGACAACAATATCAAATAAACATGTTGTGTTGTGTTGTGTTAGATTGGTACAAATAGAAATGGTTTGTAGGAAATAAAGCAGATTAAAAGTATGAAAAGGTCATGAGGCAGTTTTACTATTTTCTAACATGTTTACAAAAGACATTATTTGTTAAACCGTCTGTAAGTTATTATATAATAAAACCAATATAAAACATTATTCCACTTAATTTTATTTGACCGTAACCGGTTTCAGCTCGTTAGAGCCATCTTTAGACTGGCTAATGCTTAATGCAGCATCGTCGAGTTGCAAGCAGAAATCCACGCCATCGGACCATAAAAGAGTGCATAGGATCTCCCACAAGTATACTTTTGAGGTAGTTAATCTGGTGGTGTTAAAATCGAGCATTTCTGCTGAAAACAAGGATGGATATAGGAAAGGATAGTATGTTTACGTTGTTACGTTATATTACGTTACCTCACATGCAGGTAACGCAAAAACCTTATTTGAGCTCTTTATTTTCTAGGATACGGTTTTGTACAGAAGGGGCCCAAATAATGAGCTGTATTCCAGGATACTGCGAACAAGTGCTTCATAATGTGTTCTCCGTGTTGTGATTCCATTAGTAAATTAATAATCTCGCATTACGGAGAACAAATCCAAAATTTTAAAAAACATTCCTTTTAAACCAATTTCATTAGTTAAATGCCTCTGTATTTTTGTATATTTACACACTGTAATGTTATAGTATATTATGTACTTCTTTTTAATTGAATTAGCTGTTAGAATAAGGATGTACATAGTATAAGCCATATCCTTTTGTACTACCTTTTTATTTTGTACAATTGTATTTTAATTCCTTAATTTTTAAATTTTTTCATGCACATCATTTTTACAGTGTTGAATAGAAACAATTGTATTGCATTCAAATATAATATCTTGTACGTTCGCTCTTCTAACGTCGAAGGTCTGCCAGCCCTTCCTTCTCCACAGCTCCCAGCATACAATCCATGGAGTGAATGGATAATGGAGGCCGCCGGGTGCTGTCCGCCTGAGTGGCAATAGGTCTCCCGCCACCAGCCCCCTATCTGCACAGCCTTCATTGGATCGATAGTCCTTCTGACGTTCCTGAAGATTAGCGAGCACTCTTCGCTTAACATAAGCCTAATTTAACAAATGACGTTAATAAAATTTTCGAAACAAGTCTATCTTTGAAATCCCATGTATCTATCTGACATTGTTGATTTGACACAATTTGTACTTCGTAAAGAGAGTTGATTTACTAATGAAATCGCAATACGGAGACAATATGAAGCACTTGTTCACAGCATCCTGAAATATAGCTCCATTATTTGGGCCCCTTCTGAACAAAACGTTCTCCTTGAAATAGAAAAAGTACAAAGAATAGACATACCATCCATTTCTGTATCCATCCGTATTCTCAACAGGAATGCTCAATTTCAACACCATAGAGGCATATAAAAAATATTTTCAATTAAACATGTTTTTGAGTTTTGTTAATGTCTAGAACCATCCTCAATCCAAATATGTTGAAAGAGATTAACTTGTATGTCCAAATATATCCGCACTCGTTGGACATCCCACGTACTTTTTTGTGCTCCGAAAGCGAGGACTTCTGTCTTGACCATTAACATTTTCAATGTCACTTAGAGACAATTCAGCAACTATCTTTTGAAGCATGTCATAAAATGGTAAAACTGCCCCATACCTTTTCATTCTTACATGTACTTCAGATTTGTTATCTTCTCCGTGGTAATATTGGTGTGTAACCGTTAGAAAATAAATAATTTGTTACTCTTTTTCAATGAAATATATGAAGAAATAAAAATATGAGAGATTTACTAATCCAATCGGCCATTAAAGAACATTATTCTTTCTTCTGGGTACGTTTTTCGTTATTTAAAAAGTAAAAAATATTTTTTGTGTTTGAATATTTAAGCGGATGATTTCTCTCCAAATTGAAAAGTTTAAAAATTCAGAAGTTACAAACTTTTGTCATTATAATGATAAAAGTTTGAAAGAGCTTTTAAAATTTTCTCACACTGTTTTTAACGAAACAATTATTAATACAAGGAATTTAAACTCAAAACACAATTGTGATTAAAAAAAAAATTTACTTTTGTTAAGAAATATTTATGTACGTCAATACTTCAATATTCAAAAAAGTATGCTTAAATATGGTAAGAATTTATTTATGTATGAAAAAAATCGTCATCATTTTCAGACATACTCGTACAAAGTCCAGTGATCCAGTTTCAATATTTATGTATTTTTTACATTAGCCCCACACAGGAGGCCCTGGGGAAAATAATTCCTCTCAAGGCCTATGTAAACGTTGGGGATGATGTGTCGAGGGTCTTTTTGTGAAAGGAAGAAGAAAATTCAAGGAAGGAAAACCCCCCCCCCCCACCCCACCCCCCCTCACTGCGGTGCAAGGCGATGTTCCGAGAGAATCCTGCTGGAGAGATCAAAAGGTCTCCCACAACTAGTCTCTCTCGATCCGGCCTGCCACGCAGTTGGTGAGCAGAAGCGTCCAAGATTCGGACAAATCTCACCATGGTTTTACCCGATTTTTGTCATCCAATTTCCATATCTTCGTCTTTTCAAATGTCGTTTTTTATTTCGTCTTGTCGTCTTTCGGAAGAAAAAAAAACCTGTTCTATTTTGGTACCGATTTTGGCACACTAAGGTGGCCGACTTTTTTTTACATCTATCTACCTGTTAGTACGTAACACTATCTTCTGTGTATCAATCTATATCTATATATATAAATCTAAAAATGTTTGTATGTCCGCTATGCGTTGCTAAACCATTCATCTGATTGCGATGAAACTTTGGGGATTTGACGTGTGCGTGCCCGCGATGGTTCCTATATATATAATAGCGAGTTCTGGCATTATGAAATTTGTATAAAAAATTGCAATAGGTGGCACGCGAGCTGTTTGAAAACTGAATGTATCGAAACTGAATGTATGGAGGGGGGTACGCGGATGCGGAAGAAGGGAGTGAGGAAAAGGAAGGCGGGGAAGGCGGAGTGGGAACGCGAGAGGGGAAGGTGCCGCGGGAGAAGAAGGGGAGGCGGTAGGGAACGGGACGAATGGAAAGGGACACGCAGATAGAAACAATTTCTTTATTGAGTGGCGTAGCAACGCATGCCGGAAACTCGCTAGTATTTTATAAAGATGTTTTTTTGTTTTTTTTTTTTAATTTTAAATATTGATGAAAATACTATGAAATGTTAATTACCGATCGTGAATGTGTAATATTGTTCGGTACATTGTTGATGAATTTATAACAGCAACAACAAACGCAAATGAAACATTGGTTTAATGTGATCTGTATTTATATTCAAGGTTTTCATTTTGTGAAGATCAGTACCGTCCTAAAATACTATTATATCCAATGGCAACTATAAAATTGTGAGTATGAAGATAACGGTTCCATGTCAACTCAGAATGAAACCAACTCAGAAACACCTCAGAAAGGTCATTAAAAGCTATGAAAAAATAATTTTAAAATAGCCGGTAACCCTAACCTAACTTAACCTATTTAACCATTTTTTAAATATTTTTTATCATCACTCTTAATGACCTTTCTGAGGTGCTTCTGAGTTGGTTTCATTCTGAGTTGTCCGGTCACCGAAGATAACGATCGCGTAAATCAAAAATTTCGCGAATGGGTCTCGATATAGTTTCGCCCATTAGTGGCCAAACCATTAGATTTACCCTATAATAGTTAAATAGACATTCAAGCATACAGTAATAATAGAAACGGTATACGTCCAAGCAACTCTACAAACGGTATAATCTACAGCCTATGGTTATACCGGTCTCCAAATGCGATTAGCGCTCGTTCGCCTAATGGGATTCCGCCAACCTTCCCCAGCTTGCTCGACCCTGGTACATTTTCAATCACCATTACGCGAATGTTTTATGGGACATCATCTAAACTATTTTTTTTTATATTGCAATTAAGTCGAAAAATATATTATATGAATTGGAAGTGAATGGAAGAATAAGTCGGGTATCTGAGGAAGATCAGGGCATTATCGAGAGTCAAATTCTTTGGGTTATAAGTCAGTACCATAGATATGTCCGTGGTCAGTACAGAAGAATGAAGCAAGTTTGATGTATGTGACTTTTGACTGTATGCCAAGACTTGTATGTGACGGAAGGATCATCCTAGTTTTCATGTCGCTGTGAAATGAAACAATGTTACTTTGTTTGAACCACTTGTATATTTGTTTAAAGCCGACCGGTTTCGGAACGACCGTTCCTTCTTCAAGGCATACGAATACTGATTTGACAATTACAAAATAGTGGGTGGAAACAATGTATTATTTCTAAGGATTGTGGTAGGGGTGGAGCTGTTTCTGGGGATTAATGAAGAGTGGGTGGGTAGAGGAAATAAAAAAATCCCTTAAAAATAATGAATCTATTATCAACAAATAAAAAATATTATTTTACAGCTGAATCATGGATATGTTCCCAAAATATGTTCGTCTACCCAAAGTACGTAACGTTTTGATATCCACAATTCAAGGATTGTTTTCAGGGGAAAATCAGGAGGGGGAGAAAAAGAAAAAAAAATAGATGAGGAAGTGGATGGTAGGGAACTACAAATCTACAGTTTTATTCCAAGATTGATAAAATTTCGTTCACTTAACCTTTAAAGTAAGAGGAAGGTAACAACTTCACACAAGATTTCGAAAAATTTTGTAGCAGAATTTTGACACTAAACTTATTGACGAAATTTTGCTAATCTTCACGTTCAAAATGCTGTCTACATCTAAAATAAAACTCTGGCTCTAGCCCGGGCAATTTCGGGGACTTCAGCAGGTTTAGGTCATATTGATTCATTTATTCACGCCTTGAAGTGACTTTTACGTTGAGTACTTTATAATAGGTAAGTTGTACAAAGGAGTATCATAATAACTGTGTTTACAAGATGTTACTTTAACCAGTGATTCCTGACATTATTTGGTATAAAAAATATATATGATTTCGATCTCCAGTGACTTTTAAGATGCCTCTTTGAAACGAAATTTTTTTTTTAATATCATGTATTTTATCGAGGCTTCTGACTCAAACAATGTTTCCATTACTTTAGCGCCGTTGTGATTTAAAATCCAATGAAACGAAAAATAGCGACTCAAAAAAGAGACAAATACATTCTCGTACTGTAGAATTTAGCCTGCGAGAGATGTAGTATAATTGGTCTTCTCTTTTTGCCGTGCTTCGTAGCCTCTCCAGTTTTGTTTACTTTAGTTTTCTGAAGGTTTCAGTTCTACCGCTTGTGAATTGCGCACTCTTTTTTTAAACTTTTTTTTTATTCAAAATAAAAACAAAAAAAATCTTCCTTCGTTTTGTCACTGGTCACTAAGCCAAGTAACCAAATAACCCCTCATCTCGCCCCTAACTGTCAAATACCTACTGATTCTTAGTTGAAAACAATGGTCATTGGAGACCAAAATTATATTCACATTTTTTACTGAAAAAATAATGTCAGAAATCACTCATTAAAGTAAGTCAAATACGTCTCTTAACGCCCTGAATACGTAAATATAAAACTTTATTTGAAATTAAATCATTGAATTCTCTAATAACAATTTTTTAAAGACTGAAACAAAACCCGCTTTCCGAGCGTTATCACTTTATAACAAGATCTGTATAGAGTGAAAGCGCAATATTGAGATAAGTTTTATGTAGTGGATAAAATTACAGTTTCACGGAATACTCCGCCTTTTCGTATCTCCAGCATTTCGTCTCTTGTTATATTTGCATTTACAATAGTTCTGAAATTGGCGAGTCTCGGTCTCGGATTTACTCCTTGTATTCTAATGTAAAATGTGGAAATTTGGTTTGGAAAATTTTCGGTGAAAGTGCGTTAGATGGAGAATAAGTGTAGAATAATGAAAAACTGTGAAATATTCC
The DNA here is from genome assembly GCA_929108145.2 of Limnephilus rhombicus. NCBI lineage: Eukaryota > Metazoa > Arthropoda > Insecta > Trichoptera > Limnephilidae > Limnephilus > Limnephilus rhombicus. The sequence goes on along the minus strand of OV815275.1, from coordinate 58,735,263 downwards.
GTTCCTAGGTGAAAATGTTGGTTTCAACATCTTATTTGTTGTTGTGAATACTGCACAAGAGTCCCATCTGACAATGGCGTACCAAATTTAGAATGTTGTTAGTAAAGGGTGTGTAAAGGGAAATTAGATGGGGAAGAGGAAGTTTGTGGCGTACTGGGCCGTTAATGTGTGACCTTAATGTTTGACCAACATGTTCGACACAATATATATTTTCGGTGATTTGAATATTTATTATCAAAATGTTAGAGGTCTCCGAACGAAATCCCATGTATTCCTTTCCGGTGTTTTGAATGCCAATTATGACGTGATATACCTGACTTGGAATTATTTGATGACACTCGGCGGTTTTTCACTTATAGCACTGCACCGCGAACTGCCAAGTGCCCATTAAGTCATTTCAGATGAAATCGCTAGAAGAATTGAACTGCTGAAAGAATTCTCAGAAATGAAATGGCAACATACGTGTTTAGTAACGAGATCTGAACAGCCAGATACATGCCAGCGATACTCTTCCTCATCTCCTTCTCGATCCTACTTATTTAAGCATTTTTCTAGTGTTAGTCCGCACACGATGCCCCGATGAAAGGGCCAATTTCATGTTGGCGGATGCTGCGTAGGTGGTATTTTTAGGAAAGCGAGGAGAGGAAGTTCTGGGAATGAAAATGGTATGACGGGTGGGTAGGAATTCGGGTGTCAGTGTATCCAGGAGTGACGGACATATGAATCCCTCCCCGCCACTAATGGATGCATATGCCCGATCCGGCCCTCTACGCAGTAGGTGAGCAGTTGCAACTGCCGCAAACACCCGGACGAACCTCACTCCAAGAGGCCAGGCATCCCTGCTAAGTCACTTTCTTCTTATTCTGTGGAGATCGATTATCTCATTCCCGAGTTTCAAATCAAAATGGCGCTAAAGAAGTTTTCATTTCAATAAAAAACGAGTGTGCTTTAGACCATGTAAAACTTCTTTAGCTCAATCTATATGATAGGAAGAGATAAATATAATGTGCGCGCGCACTGCTCTCTCTTGCTCCTACAATGTGATGCAGACAATAGGCCTGCACTGTGTAACGTAACTGGCTATGAGAGAAAGAGAGAAAGAAAATGTGTGCTCGCTCCTCTCTCTCTTGCCCCTACAGTAATATACGAAACGTAACTCTCTCTCTCTTTCTATCTCTCTAACTTATATCTCCCTCTCAATGCTCTCGTCACGCATTCACCAGCTTACTCCCCAAGTCAAGCGTGCGTAAAGAAGTTTTACTTCAATAATAATGCTTTTTGCGTTAGAAGGGTGCATGGTCACATTGACATAACAGGTGATTGTGAGTTGTGAGCCCCCCTCGACTGAGTCTTCTCAACTAGATAATTGGTTTGACGAGACTCTTGATTGAGTTGGCTTGATTGTCGCATCAATTTATCGAATTACTGTGTAAAAACGGCGTGTTTCCACCAGGTGCACGTTGACAGACTCGAAATTGCATTTACGCGAAATCTTCATATGTAGATGTAATAAATATAGTAGATACGTTCAATTTAAAAAGCACCCGACTGATCACGACGAGGGTTCAGTCATCAAGTTTAGGTGTGTTTGTAGGTTTTTTTGTTCATGTATGTGAATTTTATATTTACAATTTGTATTATATCTCATTGCATCATTTGTAAACAACTATATTTTTAAGATATTTATTAAATTCGGCATCTATGGTCAGTTATCAATATTTGCGAGCATGGTCAACAATTGGTAAGAGATATTCCGACGATTGACAAATCAGATAAACTGTCAATGCTAAAAAAAAATTAATAATGTCGTTCGTTATGCAAAGTAACATGAACTAACGAAGCTCTTAGAATTGAAAGCAATTGTATACGCGATCCATAAACTTAACTAATTCATCTAAGGCGCGGTCAATTTATTCCGTTCGATCTTTGTGAACGAAAACGGTTTAAATATTACTAAAGATCTCATTAATTTAATATTCACGGGTTTGCACTTGTATCTTATTTTTAATGGCAATACTGATAAAATACACATACAGTTACATCGGTTACATAAGTTTTTAACAAAGAAACAAAAAATTGCCTTTCCTCACCATAAAGAGACAATGCTCTTGTATGGTGAGGGAATTCTAGCTCAATAGGCCACTTGCATGGATTTCATAACGACTTGGAAATACGTGAAAAATTACTTTTGAAATGTATCAAGATATAATGGGAAAAAGAAAGGAAAAAAAATAATAATTACCGATGCGGAACATTTTAGAAGTCATGATATGCTAGATATTAGTTTAAGAGGTTACCCGTAGATAACGCATGGCTGTCGACAATACAGAGGTTAAAACCTCAAGGTCAGGGTCCAGAATAATTACTACCACCTGCTAAATAAGCCATCCGAGCTATTGTTTTCTATCACATATAAAGACTAAAGCGTTTTGTTAACCCCGAAGTATTATTTCCGGAGTAACAGAAGTGCGATTGCAATTTCCAAATTAATTAATTTTTTTATAGTACTTTTTTGCTGCTTCACATTAAAAATCTGATGCGAAAACATATTTATTTAAGTAGTACGTTTATCATAAGGTCTCCTTTCTTATTCTCTAAACGAGACCTTTATCGTTTTACCTCATCTTAATATCTCGTAGGCTGTTAACCGCTAGACATTATATATTTACCGAGGCACAGAATAAGAACAAAGGAGGTTATTTCAGACAATTTCATCGAGGACATCTTGAAATAATACCTTTTACTTCTGTGACGCACGCATCGTTGGAAAGCGCTCGCTCGGAAACGTTTTGCCTTAGAAATATATTATTACGAAAGTAATTTCACGAAAATGCTTTATTTCACGCCGTCTAGGTTCGAGATGTTAGAAGGTGATCGTAAGGGATTAAAAGCGAGGTTACCAGACAGGCATGTCGAACAGTCAGCGTAGCAGAAATTGACAGATTAACCAAATAGAACAGATTGTGCAGAAGATAGAATATTTTAAAAGAAATTATCTACATTCTTACTGACTTATCTTCCAAAAATGTTATTTTCTATGGATGACTATTATTTTCTTTGTTTCCACTAAATATGCACTCATTTTTTTATCATTTAAAACATAATTAATTAACTTAAATTTAACAATTATCACAAGTTCGAATATAAAAATCGATTAACGCGGGTTTTTTTATTACACTTTTTTGACGGACCTCGCCCAATTTTGTGTTGTTTTTTCGTATGTGCAACAGCAATTATTAGAATGAGTGCAAAAAATTACTTATCACAAAGGTACCTATTCATTTTTCTACCCATATAAAACCATTTGTGAATTACATAATATATAAATATTCAATTTGGGAGGCGGGAATGGGTACCGCCGCTCCGGGAACCTTTATTGCATAACCAAAACCTCTGCCATAGGTCACCCCAAGTGGTTCGCTACGTTTGGTGATTTAGCAGGGGTGCCCGGGTTCATGGGGTGAGGTTTGTCTAGGTCTTGAAAGCGGATGACCAGGACATACTGAACCCCAGATTCCTACCCACCCCTTAAACCCTTTTCCTTCCCAGAACTCTCCTCTCCTTCCTTTCCTTAAAAAAAACCTCCACACAGCATCCTCAAAGATGACATAGACCCTGAGGGAAATTATTTTCCGCCTCCTGTGTGGAGCTCATGTAAAAAAAATGTATAATTTGGCTCATTTTAAATTCGCCGGACATTTTAAAACTAATTTCTATTAAGTAATAAACTCCCTTGAACTAAGAAATGTATCTCAAAAAATCAGAGAACCCCTCCAAATTGTGTATTTTGATGTAAAATTCCAGTCTCTTCTCCCAAAACTCCCCAACAGCAATTTTTAACCAAATGATAAGATTACCATTTATATGTATAATTTACCATTTGAGTTTTTTTTCATTGTCAAAGCTCAAATTTTAACATTTAATAAAAGCCAAAAGGATCCGATTCCAAAAATAACAGCAAACTCCTTGACAAAAAAAACCGTGACTGGAATATCGTCGTACATGAAATTGGGTTCTAAAATTTGATTTTTTTGTTTTCAATTTATTTTAATATGAAAAACGTTGTTTGGTTAGGCATTTATTTTTTTTTGATTTTGGAAATTTTTGATCCTGGTAATTTTTATCTGGGAAAACTTCTTCTCGAAAAATAGGTTGGAATTTTTTTTAACTAACTTTCCTGATATTATGTGAAGTTTTATAATATGTAAAATTTTTGATTTTTGATGAATATGTGAAATTTTCAAAAACATTGGTCGGAAAATGTGTCGGAAAATGGCAATCCATAAAAATTTTGTAAATAATCTTTTTAACAATTTCTCATCGGGATTCTGTTTGAAAACTTCTACAATTCTTTTTTAACATAGCAGAGAGCCCCTCTTCCGTTTACAACACTCCTAAATAGTACAGAACAGATATTAATATAATAAGCTTCTCAGCATTCCCATCTCAAAGATTTTTTTTTTAAACTCAAGGACGGGACTTTTTTCAAAGCTCATTATTTTTCGGGTAGGTACCGTTCCAAGCTATAGATCACAACTGTCTCATTTGGTTTATCGCTTAGTTATTTCGTTATCTTTATAAGTTAGCTTCACCCTTTTAATAATAATAATAAATATTTTATTAACTTCCATTTTTGTTTACAAGTAGAGATAATAATATCCTCAGTGGAATTTTCCGTTCTGAGGATTTCATTTATGTATTAAAATTTATTTATGGGTATAAAATGAAGTATTCGTACATAAAAGCAAGAATAATGATTGCATTTTTTGTCAGTGGTGTCATTTAGTGCGGTTGAGTGTTTTCTGTTCGTTTTGTGTCCAGCTTTTTATTTAAGTTTTAAATGTTACAATATTGTTGTGATTATTGAATGTGATAGTATAAGAAGCATTTTTGTCTAAAATTTGCATTTTTTTTTTTTTTTTTTTTTTTTTTTTTTTTTTTTTTATTAGGTTTGTCAACAGTGATTTACATCAAAGCTTTCACAGATAAAATTACACTGAACATGGTTGATGCTATCACTAATTAAAGACAAACACAGCATTGATAATATAATACTTACATATACATTACATTCATTCACACAAACACATACTATATGTACATTACAAAATAATAATTAACAAGTTTTACAAGGAACAAGTTTTTAGAACAATGAGTTTATAGGTTCACAAGTTTATAGAACAACGTAATAGGGAGCTTTAAAGCTTATTAAGATTTGATTTGAAGTTGGCCAATGTTGACATTGTCAAATTAATCGAATGTTTTTTATAAGCCTCATTGAAATTACGGCACATTCTCGATAAGGCTGAGTCATACCCCAGCTTAGTTCGATATTTTTTAATATTTAACGGAACATAATTTACCAGTCGTGAACCAATTCTAGGAACATTGAACCTGATTTGATGAAGTAGAAAAGGACAGTTTATTAAACCATTTACAATTTTGAATAGAAAATTTAGATCTGTATTTAGTCTTCTCTGTTCAAGGGTGCGTATATTGTAGAATTTTAGTCTATCAGTGTAGTGAGGAAGTGATCGAGCTCGCCTATCGGAATATGCCAGGTGGTACATAAAATGTTTTTGAACCTGCTCTATTCGCTGAATATGAACTTTGTAGGTTGGACTCCATACAGCACTTGCGTACTCCAACACGTTGCGGGTGAAGGAATTGTACAGCGTTATTTTTGATGTGGGATTTTTAAAATGTTTACTGTTTCGTTTGATAAATCCTAGCATTTTCATAGATCTAGAAATGATTTTGTCGATATGAGGTGTGAAAGTAAGTTTTTTATCAAATAATACGCCTAGGTCCCGAATGGTTGCGACTTCCTGGAGTTTAGTACCGTCGATAAAATATTGAGTTGGAATATAATTGTGTTTACGCGTAAAGGTTATGTGAACACATTTTAAAGAATTCAGAAACATTCTATTGTCGTAGCACCACTTTAAAACTCTGTTAATATCGTTTTGGAGAAGTATTGAGTCTAGTAATGTATGGATAATTTTGAATATCTTACAATCATCAGCAAACAACAAAATTTCAGAATCCAAAATAACATCGCACAAGTCATTTATAAAAACAAGAAACAAGATTGGGCCCAAATGGGACCCTTGCGGCACTCCAGATGGCACATCTAATCCTCTTGACTCATAGCCATCAAATACTACTCTTTGTATGCGGTCAGTTAGATAGGAGTAAAACCAATTTAGCAAGGTACCATGAACACCCATTTGTTTTAGTTTGTGAATTAGTAATCTATGATTTACTTTATCGAAGGCCTTGCTAAAATCTGTGTAGATTGTGTCTATCTGTTGACCTCTATCGACAGCTTCGGTTAAGGTATTGACATAGCAAAGTAAATTAGAGGATGTTGATTTCTGGGAGAGAAAACCATGCTGTTTTGGAGTTATAAGATTTTTGAGATGATAATTCAGATATGGACAAATTAATTTTTCAAAAATTTTCGCAAATGAACAGAGAATAGAGATGGGTCTATAGTTTGTGACTTCGTGAAGGTCTCCGCTTTTAGGTATTGGTACAATATTAGCCTGTTTCCATCTTGTTGGAAAAATGGATGAAGATAATGATTTCCTGTAAATGATAGTCAGAGGGAGTGCGAGACTGTGTGCACATTTTTTTATTAGGAGTGGTGGAATTTTGTCGGGGCCAGGGCCTTTGCTTTGGTCGAGGTTAAGCATTTCTATGTTTACATCGTGTACACTAATGTTTACTGTGTGCAGAGAGCTGTTCGAATAGTCTATTGATTCAGATTGAGGTTGAGTCTCTTCATTGCTTCTAATGTCATCTTTCTCATACACTGATGAAAAGTGCTGGGCAAATAGTTCGCTGCTTTCCTCGCCGTTTGATGATTTTTTTTCTCCAAACGTCATGTTTTGGGGGATAGTACTTATGTTTTGTTTCTTGTGTTTGACAAATCTCCAAAAAGCTTTAACGTTATTATGATTAACCAGACACGATTCTATTTGTTCAATGTGTTTAAAGTAGCAATTACTAATGAGTTTGGAACAACGGGTGCGTAAGAGTTCGTAAGAATTTCTATCACGTGGATTCTTATATTTTTTATAGAGAAGTCGAAATTTATTTTTTTCCTTTAGTAATTTAACTAAGTCTGGTGAGTACCAGAGGGGATGCTGCCTGTTGCGATTTACAAATTTGGTTACGCATTTCTCAATTATACGATACAAATGAGTGTAAAATAAAGAAACCATATCGTCTACCGACATGAAATCAGGTAAAAGAAGTGCCCAATTCAGTTCTTGTAATTCCTGATTGAATTGAACGTAATCATTCTTATTAAAATCATATTTAAGTAAGTTTTTATTTTTTAGCATTTTTGTTAATTTGAAATCAAAACTAAATTCAATCTCTAAAGGTGGATGATGTATATCAATGCGACTTAAGATTTCGGTACTTTGCCTGACTTGTAATGTTTTTGAATTGGATAGAACGAGATCTAAGATTCTAGAGTTACTATTAGCAATGCCATTGAATTGATTGAGGTTATTTAGAGCAAGAAAATTTACAAGATGGTTACCGATGTCAGAATTATAATTTTCTGGGGATAGGGAATGATTCTGGTTTGGTTCGTTGTGGGTCCAACCGATATTTCCCAGGTTGAAATCTCCTAAAATTAACGTATTTGATTCACCAACGGCATCCATAACATTGCCAACTTTTTTAAAAAAATAATCAAAATTATCAACAAGCAACGGGGGAGGTATATAAACAGCACATATGTAGAGACATCTCGTTAGTTTATTCGGGCTGAATTTGATGGTCACCCATACGTCTTCCAAGGTACTTTCCCAATGCTTACAGCGGTTAGTTTGATATTCTTGTAAAACGGCTATCAATACACCCCCTCCGTCACTTTTGTGGTTAGAGGAACTGCCACGGTCCCTCCTAAAAACATTATAACGCAAGCCAAAAATTTCAGCATCAGAAATAGAGTCGTTCAACCATGTTTCCGTTAGAATAATAATATCAAAATTGTTATTAAGTATTTCTAAGTAAACTTCATTAAGTTTTGTTCTTAAACCCCTGACATTCTGGTAATAAATTCTTAGGTTATCCATGTTAGTATACATTATTCAAAGATAACGCACAAATTGAAATTTAGATAAAGATAAGGTAGGGAATCAGATGAGCGAAGCCAATGAGTCCTGGTTGCGGATCACCACCACGTGCGCCGAGTTTTCATCTTTACGAGCAAGGATTCTGCCATTTCGGATCCACACGAATTTGTAGTTTACTTCTTTCGCCTTAATCCTCGTGGCAGCATGCAAGGCCTTGTTTGCTGGTGTTAGATGTTCGCTGACGTATATCGGCGATTTGATGGATTATGGCATTGATTGTTAAATGTATTTTTGATCCTGAAATCTATAATATCGAATATGCGTGTTAGTTGTTAAGTCTTGTGTCTTGTATTTATGAATGTGAATGAAGGTTGTTTAAGAACAGAGTTGTTTAATTAACAGGATGTTTAGATGATTGAAGATTTTTTTCAGTGCTAGTTCTTACAGGTTGCTTCAATATTATTTTCAATATGGTCGTTTGGGTTTTGATTTGGAATGTTTTTCGTTTGCGCTGTTCCGTCCGATAATACCATATTTTAACAGCGACTGGCGTAGAGCCATGTCGTTTAAATGTATAATTGTATGAGATGCATAATTAAATGCAAATGCAAACACGTGACAAATTTCTAGGAATTAAATTTTGTCAGGGGATAACAAATTTCGTACCATAAAGTTTTCAGGGGCTGGAATAAACTCAGGGACCAGGACAAAACTAATTTTATCAGGCAAAAAAAATTGTTAAGCTAAACTAGCCACTGCAAATTCTACTTCTCAGGTTAAAACCAAAAAAAAAGTACTTCAAGAACATTTGAACTTTTTAAATTTGAGTTTTTGATGATCACTTGTTACGTGAAATGGTAATTCAAACTTTTTTTAAAGAAGTAAAAATAACATAATATTAAGAGGAAATATTAAGCGAGAGAAATTGGAATAATTGCTATATTACAAAAATGTTGCTTCACCGTCGATACCTCCCGAATACTGAGCGAAAGGGATAACTGAACATCAGGTTGATTATGTCTAAGTAAAATCGTCAAGGTTTTGTATTCTCCTGTTTTCTCCTTCGAAATTGGACCGATTTCTAATATTTTTTTGCCAACTACATTAGAAGAAAATATAATGAGTCTGTACGTTTAGCTTTTTTTAAATATATTGATCAAATTCTTTGAAATTGGCCTAGGCGGCCCAAGAGATGGCGCAACTAGGTTGGCAAAAAAATAACTAAATATTATCGAAGGAAGCAAATACTTTGTGGTGTGACATTATATATTAAATTAAAAAACACACTTTGTAAAGCACCACTTTTTATTAGAATTGATATTTAACAGCCAACCAGGTTTCGCTCATCTCGAGCTTCATCAGGGCTTATTATAACATAAGCCCTGATGAAGCTCGAGATGAGCGAAACCTGGTTGGCTGTTAAATATCGATTCTAATAAAAAGTAGTACTTCACAAAGTGTGTTTTTTAATTTAAAATAACTAAAACTGGCGCAACTAACTAAAATACATATTACTTTAGATTTAAAGATATAAACTTTAAGTAAAAAAAACTTTTTTATGGTTAATTTTTAAATATTTTTCAGAAACGATTCCATAAATTAATATTTTTTAACAGATTTTTAATTTAAGTTGTCGTAATATTGTAATATATAATGACCGAGCCACAGAATACATACAGAGTGTTAAGAGACCTACTTGACTTGCTTTAACTTTGGACATTATTTGGAAAAATAAATGTTTAAGTTGAAATTTTTGTCTCCGGTGACATTTTTTTTTCAATTAAAAACATAAAAAATAACTAGGGTTTGCACAGTTGAGCGGTCACTCGGCGGAGTGATCAGCGACGTCATGTGGAAGATTTATTTTATTTTGAAGATAAAAATTGAAAAAAAAGAAAATCAAAAAGACAAAAAAACTCATTGGAGACAAAAATTTCGTTGACATTTTTTTACTCCACATAATGTCAGGAATCATAGGTTAAAGAAAGTCAAATACTTCCTAAAACACCATGTAAAACTTCAAAATAATTTATAAAACTTACTCCATGTAAGTACTAAAAGGAAAAAAAATCATTTGAGCTTTCACGAACGCCAAATTAAACACATTTTAATACACGTTCACTGGACTGAAATATTAATATTTCACTGCAGTGAGTAATACATTCGACGTAATGATGTCATTTCAAAGCTTTCAGCTTTCCATTCAAAAGCTCCAGAACCTTGAAGTTTTCCTTATGATAAAGCTGGAGATTTTCCATAATAATATCACACGTCTCCTAAAGAACTCACTCATAAGAGGATATTTGACAAATCCAGATAGAAAGCTGAAGAAATTTTGTTGTAAAGATCCTTCTCCAACTTGGATTATTAAATTTTCTGTGAATTACTTATTGATTCTCGTATTTTATACAAAGTCGGGTGCATTATTAAATGTTAGCTCAGCTGGTCATAAATCTAACGTGTTGATTCCATCCAATCAAAAACACAAATTTCGATAAATACAAAAATACAAAAAAAAATTAAAAAAAATACCTAAATTTGGCACACGGATTCAAACGTGTTAACTCTAAATTCAAACACATCGATTCAAACGTGTTGTTCCACGACAACTCACCAGTAACAACACCCCTTTGAAAAGTCAAGTTTTGAAAAAAAAAACAAATCATAATGTCCAATTCACATGCGGAAGATGTCAAACCTTAAAAAAACTAAAGTAGACGAGAGTTACAGAGTAGCGAGTTTTATCAATGTGAAGGATGATTTTTTCCATATTTTTGTCGTCGAATTCCAGTGCACCTTTTCCTATACATACATTTGGTCATCTTATTAGTATTTGTATTTTCTACTTCGGAGTCGCTAGATGCGCTTTCTTTTGTGTTTTCTTTGCCTGCTCATTTTGGAGTGGTTTGAAGATTGGATATTGATTTAACAAAATTTTTTTTTTGATTTCGTGTGATTTGATCCTTGTTGTGATGTTCGTCAGGCGCTTTATGCCACTAGACTAAAGGAGACTTGCGTGGAACTGTGGATTTATCGTTTTAAATTGGAACCTAGTACCCGTGAAATAAATAAATGTTTTATCGCTATCTCATTCTCTCGCGGGTTAATTTCTATAGATATATTTGTTTTTCTCTTTTTAGTGTCGCTCGCTTCCGCTTCATCGAGTTTCAAATCAAAACGGTGCTAAAGATATTTTCACTTCAAAAATAGCCCGTAAACTAACCTAACCTACCTATTCTATTTTTTATATTGTTGAATGACTGATGGCGCTACGTCCGCCTCATCAAACTTTCATCTACACATTGTGATTTTGACATTTCATTCGGCATTTGTTATTTAGTTAACCTACTTAACATTTTACTTTCTTTGTTGAAATTTTAGCTTAATTATGATTATTATTATTGGATTCATAAATATAACCTTTTTATTGAGCACTGTAACTACGGAAAAGATTTTTGAAGTGAAAACTTCTTTAGCACCATTGTGATTTGAAACTCGATGAAACAAAAAATAGCGACACTTAAAAGAGACCATCACATACATCTATCGGCTTTAGCCTGCGAGAAAATGTGATAGTATAATCGGTCACCTCTTTGTGCGCTCCTTCGAAGCCTACCCAATCTTCTGTACTTGAGTTTTCTCAAGGTTTCACTTCTACCGCGTGTGAATTGGACACTATGTATTTTTTTTTTTTTTTTAATTTCATCAAGAAGGAAAAATGTATCCAAGTAGAGATTTCACATCCTGTTCTACAATGTTAATAGAATCAATATTATTTAAAGTACCCCGTTTTATTAGGAATGTTTTAAACGAATTCTCGTGAATAAAAATGATTTGAAATGCGTACTTTTATATACTGTTCGTATTAACATTTTTTAATAGCCAAATTGTAAACCAACCCCGGTATCTTTTCCTAACGTTTTAATACACTTTTACGTTTATTTTCCGGAATAAAAACGAAAACCCTTGTTAAAAGAAAATTGCTTAATTCTCTCTCTCGGCTAAAAAAAAACTTTCGTTTTTCGAGTCGTTTCGATGAGATTTAATGGGAATTTGTTTTTAAATCTGCGCACATTGTTTCACCATGTTTCACCCAACCAACCACGGATTTAAACTTTGAAACAACCTTGTGAATGTAATTATGTTACTCTTTTATAATGAAGAATACTAAAAGACAATCCAGATTAATAAATAATGATTAGTTAAAACAGTGTTTATTTGAGAATTGGTTGCGAATCTGGTGGTAAAAACGCAGATCAAAATATTTTAGAAAAAATTTAAATTTTAAAGTTTAGTTATTTCATTGGTTTTTCCCTTTACTAAATGCTGTAGAAATGAGATTCCTGCGGCGTACGTATTTTGTATATGTTATGTATGATTGTGGGAGAATTGACGAGATTAGCAAAGAATGCAAGAAGCGTAATGAGTGAGATTAGAAAAGAAACTTTTAGATGGCTTGGCAAGTAAATCGAAAACTAAGAAAGGAGTGTAAGAAGAACATATTATGCGAATGTGAATGGTAGAAGAAATTAAGGACGCCCGAAGAAGACGTGGCATGATCAAGTGAACTAAATACAAGTCCGGCCATGTGTCAGAATAACATGGGTGTGCATGAGACGATGTATACATCCTGCTGTGGAGAAACCACGTGATGGTTAGTAGATAGTGAGTTTTAGTTTTGGTCGTCTACAGAAAGTTGTTATTTGTGAAATGATTTTTTTTTAAATTTTTAAATTAAATTTATTAATTATTATAAGCAATAATTATTAGCCTGAAACACTAATCTACATTGAAAAAATCTCCCGAGAAAAGATACAAGCCGCCGACGGTACTTGAACCCGCGTCCTTCTGATATCCGGTCAACTGCTCTTAATCCACTGAGATACGTCGGCTTATCTCCTGCCCGTCAAATAATTCAATATATACTAGTGTTTCATTCAACAATTACTGCTTATTACATTTTTCCACCTGAAAACAACAAACTTTATTTTTTGTGTATGTGCTAAATCTCCCACTAGGTGGCGTAAAGTGGTTTAACCACAGTATGAAAATGGCCTTCTAAGCCGAAACAGCTATAACAAAAATAAAAACTAAAATGCTTGCAGAACTTAATAACAACATTATTAAATTTAATTTAAATTATGTTTTTTTTTTTAATTAAATGGATTTCTACGAATTAAACACAAAAACTATTAATATGTTAATTGAAACCTTGCATGTACATATATATTTTTTTATATCTAACGTCTGACTCCTTTTTATTATTATCTTTATAAAAATCTCGCGTCACGATGTTTTTTTGGGTTAAACTCCGAAACTACTTAACCGATTTTGATGAAATTTGCCTTACTGTGTGTAATTTGATCCAACTTAAAAGATAGAACAGTTTTTATCTCGATTATTGACAACAATATTTATTATTGCGAATTAATCGTTCAATTAATGTTAGTTATCGGACAATGCTTTGTAATTATTTGTAAGTTCCATTAGTTTCTAACAGATGGCGGTGTGAGTTAATTTATCGACACAACAGTATATGGCGTTATGCTTCGTTAGCCACAGCACCGCATGGTCGGGTCAGCTATACGTTTATAAATAAAAAATTAATCAGTAATATCACAACAGTTTTCGCGATTATGCTCGGCGCTAATAATGCCTGTATAACACTTACCCGCAATCTGCAACAAAGTAAAGTAGGCCCAAACACGCAGCCTCTTTATATAAGATTCATTTTCACCAGGGCGTTTTTATGTGTTAGCGATTAGTAAGTTAGTTTATCAGTGCCAATGTTCGCCCTCCCCCCGATGAGCCCCCACCCGCCCCTCGCGCCCGCTAATAACAAAGCCCCATTAGCCGCGAGCCCCCGTGAGCCGTATCGAGCGCCGGAAGAAGGTTTTCCCTCAATTTAAATGCACTTGAGGCGCTTCCTGAAGAGAAAGCACAGCCTTCACGTTGCGTATTATTTGTAATTGTTGCCCCCTAGCCAAATGGTGACTACATTCAATGCATATACGTGTATATATTTAACTTCTTTTCAGCGGTGAATTGAAGGGAAGAATTTGGTCAGCGACACCTGGAAATTTCTATTTTGGCCCTGGCGGAATATATATATATATATAAATTTTTTTTTAAATTAATTTCCCATGATGCAGTTGTTGACGTTCTAGATGTTTTTGTTTGTATGAATACCACTGAAAAGACTCACACTAAGCCAGTGGTACTGTGGCATTGTGGCATCCCCAATAGGTGTTTGTTGTTGTTGATCTTTAGCATCAGCTAAAGGTGTGGGGTGGGAAGAAGATACGTAGAGGAAGGTTAGGCATGGCTTGGCTCTTCAGATCTTATATTTCCTTAGATCTACCACTCGGAAACTTGCAGCAACACGAAATAACATTTACGATTACTAAAATATTTTTGCACGCCACGGCCGGGAGTCTAACCCGGATCCAAAGCCGACAATCCTAATCGCCCAGCTACGGAAGTTGTTGATATTAAATTAATTTATTAATTGCGTAGATCTCCATTTAATTTTTTAATTTAATCTAAATAAAATTTAGCAATTTTAGACTGCTGTTTCGGATTACAAGGGCTGTTTCAAACTGTGGTTAGACCACTTTGAGACGATTTATTTTTACGATTCTAAAATTTGATGGTGCTAAATTGATTTACCGGTTAAACAGATTTACTGATAAAATAATTGTGACAACAGGTTTTCTGTTTTGCGGGGTATATTTAAATCTATCTTCCCCACTTTCATTGTAAATGTGTTCTTAACTGTTTAATAATGGCGTGACTGCTTTTTTTACATGTTGAAATGTGTTATATTGTCTAGGTTTTATAAACATTCTGAGAAGTTGAGAATAAATAATTTCCCTTACATTATTAATTAGTTTTATGTTAGGGTTATTCGTTCGTTTACTTATTTCTAATTGTTCAATACATTACTTTATATTATAATACTATTTATTTCTACTAAATGTAATAGTTTAGATTTATTTATGTTAAGTGGAACCTGATTATTAAATTTTGAAGAAGAAATTATTATAATATCATCGTTTATGTTTTTTTAATCTAGTTGAGAATGCTCTTCCCATGTAACTAGCGTTATAGTCGGCGTGGACACATTTTAATTCATATGTACTCAAAGGAATCGAAAAAATTGTATAAGTTTTGAGATCTTAAGGAAAAGAAGAGACCGAAATAGGTTACTATTACTTTTAGCTATGTGTGCAGCTGTGTACTGAAATACTTTATTATAATGTCGCAGATGAAAATTTATATTTTTACGATATCCTTAAAAATGGAATATACCGTATTTTTCATGTATTTTGAAAGGAAATAAAAATATTGGAATATTAAGAACGGAAGAAGAGGAGTGTCACGAGAAATCAAGATATATGCCTCGTCTTTTATTCATTTTGTCGAAGCTGCTTTTCCTTAAGTTAATAAAATTACAATAATTGAAGTCCTTCTGTCATTGTTATAAGCAAAAAACGTTACTTGCGCAATGATTACAGTTTTAAAAAAATATACGCGAATTTTATAACATCAAACAGTAATACACGTTTACAATCATTATTACACATAACTAATAGAAGTAAAATGCAACGTTCATCGAGACAACAATCGAGGGGTAAGGATCTTTACTAGCAATCTAAAAGTCACGGTTTCGAATCCCGGCGTACGCAAGTAAATTTTATTTGATTGATTTATGTTATTTAACAATTTCTTCATTTAAAATGATGAAATGTTATTTAACAATGATTCATTATTAATGATTTATGCAATTTTGTAATCCCTGGTAAAATTGTTTCTTACGCAGACGACACGGCAATAATAGTGGATGGTAATCATTGGAAAGAAACTTTTTCGAAAGCAACTGATTGTATTTCACTGGTTTCAACATGGCTAAAATACAACAAACTCGTTTTAAACTATAGTAAAACATTTTATTTACCTTTTTATAAAACCATTAAAAATAAACCTACAGACAACTTTAAAATTAGAATCCATAATACTAGTTGCAATCAATAAATGTGCTTCATGTGCAACGAACTCACTAATGTCGAAAATATAAAATATGTAGGAGTATCAATAGATACAAATCTTAATTGGAAATCATATATTAATCAAATCACTTCTAAATTAAGATATCTGACCTACATATTTTATAGACTTAAGGAAGTACTAAACATTGAAAAATTGAAAATGATCTACTTTTCCCTGGTGCAATCATCAATCACTTACGGCATTATAGGATGGGGTGGTGCACTTGATACATTTATTAAGCCTCTACAAATAATTCAAAAACACATAATTAAAGTCATATATAACAAAAATAAAACATTCTCGACCAACTTATTATACAAATAAACTAAAATATTTAATATACGTAAATTATTTATATCACAAACTTTGAAATAATATGTATTTAAAAACAAAAATAATTTCGAAATAAATGAAAACATAATGAGCAAAAGAATAAATAATATATTTTACACCCCACAAACCAATACTAAATTATTGCAGACACATAGCAGTTTCATTGGTCCTCGTTCATTTAACCTTCTACCACTACAAACTCAAATGATAAATAAAATGATAAAATATGTAAAAGAAGTAAAATTATGGTTGAATAATGTAGATATTGAAACGCTATTTCTATAAATTTATCCTTCCTTCTACAACTTACTTTCTGTAACTTTCTAAACTGTATTACAATATGTTTTCTGTTTATTTTTTTTAAATTACAAAAAAAAACTAAAAAAAAATCAAAAATCAGTATGTTTTTTTACATATTTTTATTTTTATTTTATAATAGCTGAAAAAACCCTTTTCACTTATTCTACCTGTGAAATACTAACTTTTTATACTTACTCTATATTTTATATGTTTTTAAGTCTATTTTATACTTTGGGTACTTGGAAATATAGTATTTTGTTTTAATATTACCCACACTCAGGCAGTGCCTTAGTGGATTTTCATTTCTTGTTCATACTATTTGCTATTATACATTATATGTACAATGAAATGAGAATAAATAAAGTTTAAAAATAATAATAATAATATATACTAAGTTTGCGTCACGTTCCTGATTGGAAAATACTCTCAGTATCGCCCTGGTGTACGGTCACCGTTCAGAATTGAAACATTGCTTAAAATGACTTTAGTCTTTGGTGAACAGATCTGAATAACCAGGTGTTTCCCCACCTCCCACTTTCCCATCACCCCGTTCAACTACCTTCAGCCTCACAAGTCGTAGGTAGTTAGCCTCACTAGTTGTGAGTCACAACATACCCCGTTTAGGAATGCCATAGTCACTGGCTCCAGATTTACGTATAAGTATTTATATTATATATATATAGACGCGTGTAAATGATTTTTGATTTATGGCGAGCATTTGATTATTACTTTCCTCATTATCTCCAAACTTAGATTATTTATATTACAAACTTTGATCAACGATCGTTATGATAGTTACATCGATTTCAAAAGAAAAATAAATATAAACCGTGATATATAGCGCGTTTCCCCACTAAACTTACGTTTGATATTTTTTTATTCTTTTTATTATAGCGACTATATAATTTTTTTACATACAAAATGCAATGTGAAATTAAGTACAAAATATTGTATTTCTTAGTCCTCCTCACTAGGGGATCCTGTGCCGAGGCGGACTAAAGTTATTTAAATATAGTTCATTTGTCTTCTATGTCGTTTTTAGCGTCTTCGCTAGGGTTTTCTCATTGACCTCTTTAAGCCATATTTTTATTCTTGATTTGTATTCAATTGGATTTTTTATTAGTTTTATCTCTTGTTGTGGAGTTTTTTTTGCAAAGTATGTATAGTTTCTTTGTCCAAATGTGGTTTTATAACTTGGAATATGTTTTATATCATTTTTATTCGATCTAGTGTTATGCATACACGGTCTAGTAGAGGATTCATTATTTTTGAAGAGCTTCAATGATATATTTTTGGCATATATTTGTTGTACATTTGGTACGTCAAAGTTATTGAAAATTTCAATTGAAGGCGTTCTAATTGGTACTTTCAATGTGGTATTTATGATTCCTTTTTGAATCGTATTCAGGCTGTGTAGGTACGTATTTGCAGCAGATCCCCATCCTAGGATTCCATATTCAATTCGAGAATGACATAACGCATAGTAGACCTTTTTCATATCCTTTTTATTTAGCACGTTTCTTAGATTTTTGAAGAAATATATAAGGCTTGTGAGTTTTTCCATAATACCTTTGATGTGTAGGTCCCATCTAAGATTTTCGTCAATTATTACTCCGAGATATTTTATGTTTTTTCGATGACGGGGCAGTAACATTGTATTTTTGTATTTGTCCCACAAAACAAAACATTGCACTGAGATCGTTACAGATCCAAAAGAACCAATTCCGCAAGTCGCTGAAGTAATTCACCCACTAATAGGAAAAATAAAATTGTCGATAATAAGAGGGAACACAACGGGGTTCTGTCGCCACCAGACGATGGCGAAAAGAATTATTACATTTTCAACCGAGACTTCCACCGTTTAATAATATAAATAATAACGCTTTGTTAACGTTAAACAATAATACGTGGGACGTTTCCTTCGTCCATACAGGGCTTCAGCGTAGGCGGAGAATAATCGGATATACTGGTCTCTGGGAGAGATCGTAAGCACGTCATCGACGAAAGTCCTAAAAGCCGTTCATTAAAATCTTCCTTCTCACACATCTTGTATGAAAACAAAAGACTTGTATGAAGATCGAAGGTACTTGATTGTCGAATGTCTTTAATCATATTTCTTTTGAATTATATAATTACTATGGTATGGCTAATTATTAAAAAAATGTCATGCTTAATTTCATGAATGATATATATCATTTCACGAGAAAACGAGGACGACTTTGAGAAGAAAAGGACCGTCGTTTTTTTTAGGGTTTTTTTTAAATCTTGGTGGCGCGCGGGTGCTTTTGCCCACCTACCGCGTGGCAGGGATCGGGAGGGACTGGTTGAGGGAGACTGAACTTTCCAGATGGACCCACCGCCTTGCATCGCAGTAAGAGGGGTGGATTTATTCGTCCGCCATTCCTGGATACATTAACCACCAGATTGCTTCCTTTCTCTAAAAATACCCTACACACAACCATCAATATGACTTACGCCTTGAAGGAGTATTTTTGTTCAGGCCAATCTTTGCTGGCTTTGCTTCTTTGGACAATTAAACCGTGTGAGACGATGCACAAATATAAATTAAGCAACAAGCGTTTGTTAATATAGAGTTTTATGGCAGTCGATCCTTTCTGCCTACTCTTCCAGAGAAACGGCTGAAAATTAATGACTTTACGTTTAAATACCAAAATATAATTTATAGTTTATGTTTTCCAAAACCATAAAACCAAATGAAGACAATATTAGCAAAACTCAATCGAAAATCTGGAGACAGAACAATCAAAGATATGGTCACCTCTGGGACACGAACCCAAGACCTTTTGCTTACATGGCATCAGTTCTACCAACTGCGCTAAGGTTCTATATCCAATTCAGCCACTTTTGACTGCATCATACTTCGACTAAGCACTACCAACATTATCTTAATTTTCTTAATGCACATATTGGGTGTCACAGACATAAATAGTAAGCTGGAAGAACGACAGTTGAGATGGTATGGACACATAAGACGGAGACCATCAGACCACACAGTGAGGCAGGCAATGTCTATGGAGCTTCACCGACAGTCATCCAGAGGAAGACCAAAGAACTCCTGGATGACTCAATGTTCCAAAATTCTTCAGAGAAACGGCCTGGATGAAGGCGATACCCAGAACAGAATATATTACAACCACTGAACGAGAAGAGCCGACCCCAACAGCCTACCCAGGCAATGAGTTGGGACAGCGCAAGGAAGAAGAAGAAGAAGAAGACATATTATTGAATTTTTATAAGAAAACTTTCTTTTTATAACTTTTGAAGGTTATTCCCATCAATGTTATTTTTATTGAAGAATAAGATAATAATAATCTAAACAAAAATATGAAAGAGAACAAGACACAGAAAAACAGATTCCTCAACATTATCTTTTTCTGTTTTTCTCTTTCATATTTTCGTTTCGATTAATATTATTATCATCTTCTTTGAAGATTGATCACATATTATTGGCTGCTATTTTAATATATGGTTGCAAGATTCAAACTCGAACTAAATGCTATCTAGATAAATTTCTGGGTAAATATTTATCCATTTTTTTTTAATACGCGACATCTATTGACTCGTTTGCAAATCTAGGATGAATATTTATTTTTTTATTAAGTATTACAATTTGAGGTTTTACTCATAAAGTTAAAAATAAAATTTAACTCTAAAACTAATTTGTCTAATCCACTAAACTTCTTTCAGTCTCATGCAGTCTCCTGATTTATACATTATTTCCTAACGATGCCCCATCTAAAATCATTCCCTAATGATGGACACCGAGTCCGGGCCCCGTTCGAGTCATGTTGGAGGCACGAATTAATTTCAGGCTACTGAAATTAATACAAAACAACAACCGGAGCCCGCAAATACCAGACCTCCCGTTAACCCAAACACCATAAAGACTATCTCGACGCGATCTCACCGTATCTCTACGGTTGTAGGAAACTAACGGGCTCGTGTGCGTGCCGGACTTGTTGTGCCATAGCCAAAACTTTATGATTGATGTAAATGATTTGGCCTATTCTGTTATGGCTGATAAATCGGGCCGGTTTGGATTACAACTCACCACTACAAACTGGTGAAGTTTTATTTAAAGTGAAATGAAACACTCGCTTTCCATGAAACTCTAATTTATGACTAATTGTTTAGAGGCACCTTTTTACAAGACAACTAACATTGTGTTTTACCCCATGTGTTGATTATATGATCGGATTTCTTGAAACTTATTGATGTAATTAAATCATTTGGCGCTATTATACTGAACACCCATAAAATCGGATAGAAAAGGCAGTAACTTCTTTTATTGTAACCATGTGTACATTTTTGAAGTGAATACTTCTTTAGCACTGTTGTGATTTGAAATTCGATTAAACGAAAAAGCGACACCTGAAAAGAGACAAACACATACATCTGTAGGATTTAACCTGCGAGAGAATGAAATAGAATAATCGGTTTCCTATTTTTGCAGTGTTTCACTTCTACCTTATTTCAAGTAAAAACATTAAAAAAACATTAGGTATTGGACTGCTGGAATGGGGTGAGAGGTTGAGCGGTTACTTGCTGAGTGACCACATGTGAAAGATTTTTTGAAATGATACTTCTTTAGCACCGTTAGTGATTTGAAATTCGGATGAAACGAAATGCGTCACTAATATTTATTATTTGACGGGTCATCGTTTCTAATATAATGCGGTACATTCGCGCACCGGCGCGGGCCTTCGATAGCACAGTGGATAAGGCGCTTGACAAGTCTCAGCGTCCAGAAAGACACAGGAGGTTCGAATCCTACGAAATCCAAAATAAAAAAAACATTTTTATTTGTGTGAAATCATCCAATCTTCAAACCACTTTAAAATAAACAGACAAAAGAAAAGAAAACGACATCTAGCGACTTTCTAGTTTCACTTATACAGCCTGTCAATTGCACACTTTGTTTTTTTTTTTTTAAATAATTTATTTTTCTCCAAATAATGTCAGGAACCACTGGGTCTTAGAGACAAGTACGTCCCTTAAAATAGATACATTGTTTCTTTTTAATGATGATATGCGTACCTACCTATGTAATTTGAAATTGGTAAATAAAAGATTTTAGTAACGGTGGGTACGAGAAAAGAATGTTATATAGATCAGCACCCAAATTAGTTATTTTTAAACCAGCGTTCATAACATTTTAGCAAAAGTATATTTGCCAGCAAGAAATGGAGTAAAGAATTCCCTCAAAAATGTTTTGTAATTCCGTCAATAATAGGCCACTTGCATTTTTTTTAAAATAATTCCGGTTTAGACAAATATTCTAAGACATTCTGTATTTTTTTTATCGTATTTTTAAAACCCTGGGGATTTTTTGAAAATTTCAATTCGAAAAATCAGACCATTTTTTATAAACCGGAAAGACGGGACATTATTTTATAGGTGCGAAAAAACGATAATTACTCTTTTTTTTTAAATAACGTTTTCCGCACGAATGGAACAGGAGAATAACGAGGCATACCAAAAATATTACATCTCATAAATATTTTTTCCTTGATCCATCTTATTGATCATAAATCATTAAAATGTACAATATATATTTATATTACTAAATAAAATTAATATTCTTGTACTTGTAAATTATAATAATAATAAGAATATTGTAAAATTTGATTTTGTTAAAATCAGCACCATAACCATTATACCTCTAAAACACGTACCGACTTCTAAAATGTAAGGAGTTCTCTTCAGAACATCTGTCAAAAAGTCAAACCAAATGATAAGTTCGCAGAGAACAAACAATAAATCTAGTGAACGAATTAAAAAATTCGCCTGAAATCAAAGTGATGCCATATTAAAAAAAAAAAAATCAGTGTGGAATTTTACAAAATTAATAGGAACATTTTCGGAGACGGGACATTTTCATGTAGTGACGTCACGAGCCCAAATAATGGATTTATTTATTTAAAAATAAAAATAAAACTGTACATTTCCCAAAAAATTTACTAACATTATCGCAATCTTAATAAAAAGATCTATCCACGCGATTTTTTCCAAGTCGTTATGAATTCAATGCAAGTGGCCTATGGTTCGTAACATTCTGCTCAACAAAACATTTGCTGTTTCTGTTCGAAAACTGAAAATATTTAGTAATCATCTTCCATAGTTGTTGTTGGAACTGCCCCCACGGGAAATGGGTCTGTAAACAAACGCCTACGGCACTCTCTCGGCAATCATGCCTCATTTGCTATCAAATGTTCAATATCCATAATAAAGTTCAAATAATCGTTTTTTAAGTTGCTACAATAATCATGCGAAATATAATACCCTTAATCATAAATTCATGTATTCACTTCACAAAAACTTTTCAAGATTTTCATATTTACTCGTCGTATACTCGCAAGTCGCTCTCAATATTGCCATATTTACTCGTAGTATACTCGCAAGTCGCTCTCAATATTGCCATATTTACTAGTAGTATACTCGCAAGTCGCTCTCAATATTGCCATATTTACTCGTAGTTTACTCGCAACTCGCTCTCAATATTGCCATATTTACTCGTAGTATACTCGCAACTCGCTCTCAATATTGCCATATTTACTCGTAGTATACTCGCAACTCGCTCTCAATATTGCCATATTTACTCGTAGTATACTCGCAACTCGCTCTCAATATTGCCAGAGTTAGAGGCCACTATTCTAAATCCAGACGTTGCGTTGATTCATAAATCTTATTAAATTTCGTCGAAAGATGTTCTTACGATTGTACAGGACGGTTTCAATGAGAAGAATTCATTATTCTCCGTACCAGCTTTTTAAAATTATAACTAAATATCGATTTTATTTCATTCAAAATTTGCTTTAAAGGCGTGATGATAAAACTATTAAAATTATGTACTTTTTGTAATTGTGTCTAAGCAAAATAAGAATGTAACAAAAATCTTTAATGTAAAGATCTTAAGACCGTAAATAAATAGACAAAATGAAGTATTTTCGTTACAAAACACTTGCGCGGATCTTTTTTAAAATTATTTTATTTAAACTAAAATTAAAATTCTGAAACTTCCCCAGAAAATTTATTGATTTATTTTACTGCATGGTTATATTGTTATATGATTTGAAATGTGAGTTGTATAATACAAAATTTTGTTTAAAAATGTAACAAATCTGCCAACGACCTACGATAAAACCTTATTGTTCAAAAAATAAAGATATTTTCTCAAAATTTTAACGAAATCAATTTATAATTTTTTGTGGAAAAGAGTCAATAGTCTAAAATTTGATTCAAAAATGACATATTTCCGGTTTTATCTGGTTATTCCCTCTCAACGTAAACATGTATTGTAGATAATATTGTAGATTATATATGTAGATAATATTCATAATATTTCTTCACATTTACATATTTAGTTACTTACAATATCGCGGACGGCGAAACTTTTAAGATTTTTGAGTATAGCAGTCGTATTTGCTCACTAGTCCATGAAATAATGTATTCTGTAAGCGACTAGGTGGATGCTAACCGGCTAGCTTAGCTATGTAAATTAGGTTTCCAACTGTACCATTTATATATTTATGATTTTCTGAAGAGATAAGTTTTAAGCTTCGCTCTGAATTCTGCCGAGTCTTTGATCATTCTTAAATCGTGTGGCAGTTTATTCCTGGCTTTATGTCCTTGTAAAGCCCGAAAGCACGTTCACCGAACTTAGTATCTGGTATGCTTAAGTTATGTTTGGTGACTAGTTCGGAAAAGTCAGGTATCTCCCAATTTTCTTCTATCCCATTTGCTTAACAACAATCCCCAAACATATTAAATCTTTCTGTAGTAGCAAATAGATTGCGAATCAATTGGACAAATAGATCAACTCCTTATGAGTTGATCATTGCATTCATTCGGAACAGACCTCTTTAACAGTCAATACTGAATGCAAAGAGAGATCACTGTGGTGATCTTTGCACAGCACATGTCAGACTGATTCTTCCTTGGGAGTTATTGTTCCACAATATTACAAGTAGACAGTAATCTCACGTAGGTAATATTGGCACATTTTGTGAGATAGGACGGGTATGATAAGTAGGTAGGTTAAAGGAAGGTATATATATATAACCTTCATTATAGTTGCGACTTTATATATATATAGTTAACACTGTCAAAGGAATTGAGCGAATGAATACTCACTACCTTGAGCTTAACCACATACAATACCCTAATTGGGGATTCCATAGTCTCACTGGCTCCAGACGGTTGGGAGCAGCTGGGGCTCTTGTGCGGTTTTCACTTATAAAAGAAAATAATTAACAAGGGAATCAGGATGGTTTAGGTTTAGAGATACTTGATTTGGTGTGCTGGATTAACCGCTGATTAGGATTAACCACTGATCGGGAGTTTTCAATAATACAAGATGCGAGTTTGATTGAACGAGTGTGTATATTATCGTTAACGTAGCTAACTTCTTCTCAAACGTCCGTTCTAAATAATGCTTTGTGTAGGTCTTCAGCAGAACTTGCTGCTAAGATAACTGCTTGCATGTCCATCGGATACGACCGGATATCTTATTCGGGTTTTAGACCTGAACGAGCGATAGCTCTCTCTCTCTCTCTCTTTCTTTCTTTCATGTTGTACTATTACTGACCTCTGCTGAGGTTAAGAAACCTTTGAACTACTTATAACTACCTATTCTAATGGCATCTCTTGAGACACTGAAACTAGATATATATTTACAAACACTACAATTGACAAATCAGCAAAGCTTGACACTTACCTAACACTTTACGCAATCTGGATTCTAAATGGATACATAAGTATATTTTTTAATTATTATTTTTAATTGTTAAACTAACGTTTTTAAGACAAGATTTTTATGCATAGCACAAAGGGTAACAATTATTATAAGCAATAATTATCAGCCTGAAACACTCATCCACATTGAAAAAATCTTCCGAGAAAAAATACATGACGCCAACGGGACTTGAACCCGTGCCCTTCTGATTGCCGGTCAGCTGCTCTCCCAATTTGGCGGGTATAAGATAAGCCGCCATAGCTCAATTGGGAGAGCAGCTGACCGGCAATCAGAAGGGCACGGGTTCAAGTCCCGTTGGCGTCATGTATTTTTTCTCGGAAGATTTTTTCAATGTGGATGAGTGTTTCAGGCTGATAATTATTGCTTATAATAATTGTTATATTTTTTAATCTTTAAAAAAAACTATCCCACTCATATTTCCATTTGATTTATATATATTTTATAGGATTTTATTGAAATATTTTTCCCTCTTATTTAACGAGATATTTCGCATTAATTAAGAAACATTCTGTAAATTTTACGAGTAATCTTTTACATAATCCTATGAAAGCCTTTTTGCAATGTTCAAATCTTCGAAATGAGTTTATTCAATAGTGAACTGAAATGCAGGTAATGCAACTCCGGGGTTGTTATAACAACCCTTCAAATATTTAAATCATCCATAAAAATTAATATTTTTCGTAAATGCAGCAGAGGCCATTTTCCAGGAATCTGTTATTCTCCATACTATCTCAGATCGCTAGAATTCTGCTATTCGATTGCACAATTTACCGAATACGAAGCTCATTTCCCCGAGCGCAGTAAAGGAAGTCTATTTAATTTTAACGTGAAAAAGTTTTTTAAAAAGGCTTCCATACTAGAGTCCCACCAGAGTCCCACTCGATATCAAATTTTAAAATATATCTCATGGCCCAAGGGTTGTGGCGCCCAGTGGCTTGAATATTCTTAAATAATAGTGAGTGCCTCAAAATTCACTCTGCGCGACCAAAGAATCATAACTCCTTGCAATAAAGTATTAAATGAGTTATTCCGTGCGTCGTCGTGTAAATCTTTAGGTGCTCTAAAACAAGCTGAGCAGAAAGACAAATTATGCCCAGCGATTAAAAACACACGTTTTCACGCAAAAAAGTAACAGTGGTCGTCATCAACATTCTTTCAAAAATGATCTTTGAATGCTAAAACATTTTTGAAGTGAAACTTCTCTAGTCACGTTGAGATTTTTAATTAGAAACGGAAATAACGCATAACAGCACCTGCGAAGTATCAAACTCCTATCAAAGCTCCTATTGGTTGAGATATAAAATGGAAATGACGCTAGATCTGCGCTCATTGGCCGCTTAGATTATGACCCAACTTTTCAAGGCTCCTTGGTTCTTCATTGGCTGAGATTGTTTTGGTAAAGTTTCGCTTCTACTGCGTGTCAACTGCAGTCGAATTTTTTTTTTTTGCTCATTTCTACAACCAAAATAATTTTTAGAACCATCTCTGTGGTATGAAGAAGTACTAACGTCAAGTTTTAAAGCCTCCTTTTATTTTACAAGGTTCGAACATCTCTGAACCTTTTGCAATTGTCAATTTATTTCTATCTGTAAGTTGATCGTTTTTAAGGGGCGTAGTTTTAGTCAGACATTATTCTAACTTCCCATTTTGTTTTAAACCATATATTATTTATAACACATCTAACTTAACTTTAGTACAGTATTAACTTTAGTACAGTATTAACTTTAGTACAGTATACAAGATTCAGTACCAAAATCAGAAATCGGTACATAGGGTAAGAGAAATCATCTCTACAAACTTTGACACCTCATTTCTCAGAACACGGAAAAGTGAAGTTAAAACCCTGTCCAACCAAAGTGACGTATTTTATAGAAACCTCTCTGAAATAAATCTTTCTTAGCCCTGGAAAGATTAGTCTACGTAAAATTTACGCATACGTGTTAGAATTATTGCTCTCTCTTTCTAATTAGTGCGAATCCGTCGCTGGACTTTTTAGACATCTCACTCGCTGCTTGGACCGCTGAGGTAGGTGTCACCAGTTTTGAGATATAACTACCGCAAAAAGCATAATATTGATACGTTCCAAAGCTGTTATTGGTTGATTTTTGTTAACTATATCTTATTATTAAGCATAATATACCTTAATTATTTAGTACATTAGTCAAAATAGTTAATCATTAGTAAGAAATAACTGATTTGAGATAAAAGAAAAGTTACTCCTGATTTGTTGATTATTGAAGAAGCTTCACGTTTCTTTTCTTTTTTCATATCTATAATATAAAAATGAATCGCTAAATGTGTTGGTAAGCGCAAATCTCGACATCGGCTGAACCGATTTCGCTAATTCTTTTTTTAGAATATTCCTTGAAGTGCGAGGATGGTTCTTACGGAGAGAAAAATTTAGAAAATTGCGCAGAATATTGGATAATTTCAGAAAACATCGCACGTTTGACAGTTCGCGTGTTAGAGAATGACATTTTGCAAAACAATGAATGATTGTGCAATCAAGATTCTATTTTTGAAAAGTTGAAAAATTTATTTTAAGTAGGTACTCCACTAATATTTTGAATCGAATCAAGAATTTTACATATTTTAAATAGGTACCTTTGTTAGGTACCAAATTTAATATACATGAAAAATGGAAATTTGAATAAACATTGTAAAAGGTGGCACACGGGCTGTTTAATAACTGAATGTACTGGGATTGAATATATGGAACGCGGGAGGAGGGTTGACGGGACGAGGAAGTGGGAAAGGGAAGAGGGAAGGCGGGGAAGGTGGAAGGGGAACGCGGGAGGGGAAGGGGACGTGTGAGGGGGGAGGGGGGTTCGTGGGACGGGGGAAGGGGGGGAGTGGAGTGGGGAGAGGGAAGGTGGAGGTGACGGAGTGGAGAGTGCGAGGGAGAGTTGGAGAGTGCAAGAGGGTAAGAGGACGCAGGAGAAGAAGGGGAGGCGGAAGGGGAACGGGAAGAACGGGAAAGGACACTCAGGGAGAAACAATTTCTTTATTAAATGGCATAGCAACGCATACCGGGACCAGCTAGTAACAAATAAATATACATTAAAAAATTGTTGTATTTCTTATGTTATTTGTTTATAAAAATATAATACCGATTGGTTTATTCAAATCAATTTAAAAAATTTAATATTACAGCTAGTTAAAACTCATGCATTCAAATTTAAGTGTGATTATCTTTACCGTACATCAAAATACGATTATCTTTCTAGGGTTAATGTCTTTGACATTAACTATGTAACCATTTCCAGATATTTTTGAAGTGAAAACTTCTTTAACACTGTTGTGATTTCAAACTGGATGAAACGAAAAAGCGACCCTAAAAAGAGGCATAAATATAAATCTATAGGATTTAGCCTGCGAGAGAATGAAATAGACTAATCGGTCTCCTCTTTGTGTGGTTCTTCGTAGCCTCCCCACTCTTGTCTACTTTAGTTGTTTTGAAGGTTTCACTTCTAATGCATGTGACCTGCACACTTGTAATTTTGATTATTAGAAGTTTTATTTTACAATGGAAAAAAGTATTTTGTAAAATAAAACTCTTCAGAAACAAAGTATATTGATTAATGTTGGTTGTTGGAGTCAGGGGAAGTTGAATCTTCTTTTGAAAATAATTTGCCTACAAATTTATTCTTATTTCTCAGAATCCAACATCATACGAGAATGTTTTTCAGTGGATCAGTCTACATAGGTAGTGCCCGGTGCCAGCGGGAATATAATTCCCCCTGGTGGGGTTGAAAGGAGAAAGGAGGGGAAGGAGATGGGATGTTTCTTCGTTTAATGAAGACCGTTGTGGAGACCTTTACTAAAGAAAATGCACAAACATCAGTGGCATTTCTTGAAACAAAAATAAACATAGGTTAGAAATACTTAAAGATTATTGTTGACTAGCTGGTTTCCGGCATGCGTTGCAATGACATTTTCAAAGGAATAAATTTTTTCTCCGTGCATGTCCTTTCGCGTGCGTCCCCGTTCCCCTCCCGCATCCCCTTCCCCTCCCGCGTTTCCCTTCCACATTCCCCGACTACCCTCTCCCCTCTTCCGCTCTCCCGTCCCGCCAACCCCCCTCCCGCGTTCCATATATTCAGTTCCAGTACATTCAGCTTTCGAACAGCTCGCGTGCTAACTATTACAATTTTTTTATTCAAAATGTCATTTTTCGTATGTTACAAATATTCATTTTTGTGTATTATAAGAACAATCAATCAAATCCGGTACCTGACATAGGTACCTATTTAGAATATCTAAAATATTTAAAATCCATCGACAATTCTTTTGTTACAAAAAAAACAGCTGTCTGCTAAATTCAATTTCATCAAACGCGCGAACTGTCAAAGTGCGAAGTTAAAATAGTCGTTAAGTTTTCTGAAATTATCCAATTTTCTTAATTTTTCCTTCTACAAAGTATTTGAATACTTTAAAAAAAGATGAATGAAATAGGTAATGTCGTTCTGAAATTATGGCGTGACCAAGGGAAACAGGGATTCATTTTGCTGTATATGTATATGTAACTTCATTGTGGGATTTGGAAAGCTAATTCTTTATAAAATGTTTGCCTCGGATTTACTTCGTAACTAATTTTAAATTTATATAGCCAAAACAAATACCAAAATGTACTAACCTCAGCACACATACACACACGTTCAATCAATTATTAAATTCTAACTAACAACTGCATTTATGTACACTTCCCTTCCATACACAAGCAAATTATTCAAATGGAAGAGAAGTGAATAATTCTAAGATATAATTTATTATCAAGACATATTTACTTTCCATAAATAAATTCAAAAATAAAAAATACGGACGTGAGCTCTTGCTAACAATATTTATAATTGTGAAAAATGTTTGCGTTATTTTGAATTTGTTTTGTAAACGCGTCTATTTTTAAATGTACTGACATCAAATCTATATATTCTTTATTTGAGCATGTACTCAATTGTTTTATTTTGAATTCGAGATACAAAAATTACCAAACTGATACTCGGGAATTCGAAAATGTATAAAAATGGACTCGCGCAAGTGTTGTTGAATTTGAGATAACCCAAATTATAATCCAGGAGAGGAATGGTGGGACCATGATAAAGCAGAACCTCAATAGCACACTCGTACAAATTCCAGAGAGTGCAATTAGAAGAAGTAGAAAACATTGAAAGTGCATTACATTTTATACATACACAGACATAAAACAAAAGAATTATGTGTTAAATTTATTAGTTTTTGTAACTTTTGTGCGATATTATTTACATTTAAAATAATCAAATTGTGCAATTTACACGCGGTAGAAGTGAAACCTTCAAAAAACTAAAGTAGACAAGAGTGGGGAGGGGAGACTACGAAGCACTTTTTTATCAGTGTGAAGGGTGATTTTTCAGTGCACCTTTTCCTATAAATTTGGTCATCTTATTCATTTTGGGGTTTCTTCTTCGGAGTAGTTAGATATCGCTTTCTTTTGTGTTTTTTTTTCGTGTTCATTTTGGAGTGGTTTGAAAATTGGATTTTTTTAGTTTCAAAGACTAAAGGAGATTAGACTAATAAAGGGGACGTGGGACTGTGGATTTATATTGGAACCGACAATTCGTGAAAAATAATTATTGCCAACTCATTCTCTCGTATTACAACGGTGCCAAAGAACTTTTCATTTCAAAAACAAAATTCAAAGTTAACCGTCGAAAACGAAATACAATATTATTATTCCATCCATATTTATTTCATACTATAATGGCGTTGAAAACATAGACAGATAGACAAAAACAAAAGCTTTTGAAAACGCGGTACAGTAAATGCGCTTGTTTGCTGCAAAACCACTGGATAGATTGTACTATAAAATGACCGTAACTTATTGGAGTTTGCTTTCACATAGTAGGTATTTCTGATTATTTGCAGCAACAAAATGATTATACTAATGACAGAAATAATCAGATTAATGTTTAAATGCAGGAACATATCGATCGTCCACTCGATTAGTCTTTGACATAAAGCGATATTCAAATGTTCACAATAAATCAATTATTATTTACACGTGTCTGTGATTTACGTATTAAATACGCTATAAAATAACACCCGCAAGCAATAACGGTCCAGGACATTAATAACGGTCCAGGACATTAATAAGACTTTTTTAAATTTCCCACTCAGAAAGCATCATTTTTTTTGTTCGATTCACTACAAGTTTTTGTGCATTATAATTCTTTGGTGGTGTTTATGAGTATTGTATAATTTGACAATTTGGGAAGCGGTGTGCAGGTACCGCCGCCCCAGGAACCATTTATTGAATAACCAAGATCCCTGCAATACGCTACGTTTCGCTACGTTTGGTGACTTAGAGGTAGGTGCCCGTGTTCATGGGATCAGGTTTGTGTAGGTCTTGGCGGCTAAAGCGTTTTCCCAACCACT
Organism: Limnephilus rhombicus; assembly: GCA_929108145.2. Taxonomy (NCBI): domain Eukaryota; kingdom Metazoa; phylum Arthropoda; class Insecta; order Trichoptera; family Limnephilidae; genus Limnephilus; species Limnephilus rhombicus. The sequence continues at coordinate 58,703,298 of OV815275.1, read as the reverse complement.
GCGTGGCGGGCCGGATCGGGAGAGATTGGTTGAGGGAGACCTAACCTAAGCCTTTTCAGCTGAACTCTCTAGACCCATCGCCTTGCAGCGCAGTGGGAGGGATGGATTTGTATGTCCGTCACTCCATTAATCATTGAAACATTTAACTCCAGATTCCTACCCACCCTTTTAAACCTTTTTCCTTTCCAGAACTTCATCTCCTTCCTTTCCCTAATAAACCCTCCCCAAAAATGACACAGGCCCTGAGGATTTTTTTTTTCTTCATCGTGTCATGTGTGGAGCTAATGTAAAAACAAAAAATTCTACAAGAAAGAGGTTACACTTTTATATATAACTGCATAATCCACTCTTTTTTTCGGAGATGTCTGATTAATCAACTGGACGATCGATATATTAATTAATTATTTTGACAGAAAGACATAATAACTGAAATAAAATAATAACTTTCTTTTATTTCAGTTATTAATTAATTGATTATTATTAATTAATCACTATGTTTGCGAATATTAAAATCTATTCATGTAATCATTTTAAGTGTAAATGATTAATTATAATTTCAATAAACTATAAACACACTAAAGCTGAGTTAAGTAATATGGTTTTCAGTGATAAACCAAGAATTCGTACTCTAGAATCGTATACGGTCAATCCGAACAAAAGTTTGATACGTCTGTGAAGAAATAGACTGGAATTGAGACGGTTCGAAATACCTGTAATAAGGGAGAAATATATTGCGAAAAAGGGCTAAAAATATGAGGGGTTCCCGGGAAGACATGACGCGAAAACGTGAATCAAATACTTGAGAGTTAGGTCAAGTCAAAGATCTGAATAAAATAAGAGTTTGTATGAAATTTATTACAAAATTCTACCGGAACCAAATAGTCAACATCAAAACTCGGTGAATGAATCTTTAGAAAATAGTGTAGGACGTACAAACTTAACTCCGAAGATAATAAAATTAATATATATGTCCCATAGAAATAGTCCAATTTGTCACCTCAAATGGTTTGCTACGTTTGGTGAGCAGAGGTTCCCGGGTTCATGAGTTCAGGTTCCACGTCTTGGTGACGGATGCGTCTGCCATCTGCTGCGTGGCGAGCCCGATCGAGAAGGACTGGTTTGGTTAGTTTGGGTTTGGCCTCTCCAGCCAGACTCTCTCGGTTATACATATAACTGGGGGCCTAGTCAGATGCATTAAAGAAAGATAATAATGGCTCTTTTACATTATATTCCAACCCAGTTATTATATTTTCATGTAGATGTAGGTATGTATGTAGATGTTTCAATACGACATGTTGAAACATCTACATGACAGATTATCCCATCATTCACCCCTTTTTTGGCCTCCGTGGTCGAGGGTCTTGACTCGCAATCCGAAGATCGAATCCCGGCGTGCGGAAAAAAAATTATATTTGATTAATCTGCATTATTTCACAATTAATTCGTTTAAAATAATTGATAGCCAGCCAATTGCCGACAGCCTCACATCATACCCCCATCGGAGTTGCCATAGCCCCTCTGGCTCGGGACGGGAGCAGCTATGACTCTTGTGAGGTATTCATATAAATAAAAATTGTATTTTCTGTAACACATAAAGCAGGTATATATATAATTTAGTTTTTCAATACTCAATATATATATATATATATTGAGTATTGAAAAACTAAATTAGACATTTCGTAGACACCTACATTGAGAATAAAAATAAAATTGGTAGAAGTTTCTCTTTGCGAAATCGCTCCTTATTTACATCCATGCGTTTCATTCTCTTTACTTACTACTTTGTAGAAATGGTAGCTGGTTGATTTGAGTACTGATCCACTGTTAATATAAATACTTATCATCTTTAAAAATTTCCCAGCGCAATTTTTGTTTTTTGCCAAAAAATGATTAATAATTATATCTATAATAGGCCTCGCCCGAAGCTCTTTTCCTTTATTTTCTCTCCTTTCCGTTTCTTTGGTCAAATTGTTCTTGCTGTGTTCCCGTAGCCCTAGAACATAGATGCCGAAAATTTTGAAATCATCACTTGGCTAGCGGCAAGGCTCTTCAAAAGGAAGAATTTTGCCCCAATTATTTTCCGGAGGCCTGAGGGATTCTCCAATAATGGCCAACCAAAAATTCTACTTGTAGATTATTTCTTGTCAGAATTCTGTATTAAGTGAACCAAACTGTCATTTAGCCTAACAAGGAAAATAATCTACCAATAACATTTTCTAAAACCTTTTGAAAGAAAATGAAGATCGGTTAGTTTAGTTGATCGAACGGTTCATAGTTTTGGATTCCCATCCAGGCTTTACAATTTCAATACTCCGATAGCTAAGTCCTCCATCATTCCACAAGCTGCATTTCTCGCTTACAAATGAAACCTTGCAATACTTGTCTTTCTTTAAATAAAAAGAAATTGGAAATATACTTTAAAAGGTTATTTGATCTGAGATTAAAGACATACGTACTTGGTAGCAAAATGTCGCATTTAGAAATGAAGTATTAGGAGTAAGAGGAATCAATACTTCCAATATTTTTGGGTACTCCTCACCAAAAACTCGCGAATGGAACACTTCAGTGATGAAACTTTTATAGAATTGTGGATTTCTGGGTCAACGAAAATGTATTTTTATCCCCGTGATCCATTGAAAATTTCCAATGAAAATAAAATTCCAGAAATGACAATCAATCAAAGAACAATTTATTTGTACAATGAGCTGTTTATAGTTGTTATTGTGATTTCTATAGGTTTGTGAGATAGGAAATTTGTTATTTGATTTAATACTAAAATTACAACCGGGAAAATAGTTAAAATAAGGACGTTTTACTATTTTTTTATTACCAACACACTGTCCTGACTTGAAGTTTTTATAAGAACATCTTTCTTTTTATAACTTTTGAAGGTTATTCCCATCAATGACGCTATCTATGTTAGGTTAGAACGATTCTTTCCAAAGGTAGTTGCTCGTGATATGGAAAAATTAGTCGAAGATAATATTGTTAATTCTAAAATTTGAAAATACGAGATTGACAATTATGACGGTTTATCCCGGTTAGACGAGAGGTTCTGGGTTCGAGCCCCAGTTTCTTACTTTATCTTTTTCTATTTTTCTGTATTTTGTTCTCTTTCATATTTTCGTTTAGACTATTGGTGTTATCTTCTTCAACGATACAATAAACAATCTCCGCACTGCAATAATAACAATAATAATAATATTTTGCTTATTTGAATAGTGCCGTTTTGTGTAGAAACACTTCATGGGCGCTGTACAAATATAAAAAATATGCTTGTAACTAGCTTACAATTAAGATTTATATTAACAACTAGTGACTGACGACTATTGACATACTTTACAACTGTGGCTTAAAGTTAGCGACTTACATCTAACATGCTTACACTTAATTTTGTTTATTTTTTTAACGTTAACAGTATTATAGATAGTCCTGATTTTCTCAGCCTAATTACTCTACACAAACCAACTAAAATTTCTCGATCAAAAATTATTTTTTAATTTCAAGAACAATATCAGAAGAGTCATTGGACACTTGTTTGAACCTAGATTGAGTGCAGTTGGCAATACTTTCTCAGATATAGTAGATTTTGAATATATTCCATGAAGACCATAATAACATACCTCACTAATAAATGCTAATGTCAGCTTACAATCATTGTTTTTTTTATATATAAATACAGCACCTCAACTGCTCCCGTCTGGAACCAGTGGGGCTATGTTGTGAGACTGAAGGTAGTGGAGAGGGGAATGAGGTGGGAAAGAGGAGGGTGGAGAAGTACCTGGCTATTCGCATCTCGTCACCAAACACTGTAATGAGGGCAATGAGAACCCAGGCTGTCTCTCAGTGGGGTCTTGCACGAGATGGGCGTTTTTGACGTTGGCTGATTGCCACTCAAGCTTCCACCTATCTTCTGGGGTGAGAGGTGTTCGAAGGAGTCTTTCTCCTTCCGTCCAGAAGGGTTTTCGAGACTTTAAGCGGCATGCCGGGTGAGAAACGACATCATCGTGCAAGGGTATTTCGCTTTTTTGCAGCGCCTTCTTGTATTCCCTCAGTGTTGCAATTTCTCGCCTGATATTTGGCGGGGTTATATTTGCAAGTACGGGGAGCCAAGGAAGAGGAGTCGATTTTAAGGTTCCGCTGATGGTTCGCATTGTGGCATTAAGCTGAACGTCGACCATGGAAGTGTGGGCGCTTCTGGCCCATACTGGAGCACAGTATTCAGCTGCTGAGAAAACCAGGGCAATGGATGCCGTTCTGAGCGTGTTGGCGTCGCATCCCCAGCTAGTACCAGCCAGCTTATTGACTAAGTTTAGTCTTGTCCTGGTTTTTTTGCCCACTGTTTCCATGTGTTTCCGGTAATTCAGGCTCCTGTCCAAAGTTACTCCAAGATAGCGGGGATGGGGGTCATGGTAAATATTTTTTCCATCAAACTGAACACAGAGTTTTGCGTTTGCTTGTGAATTACTGAGATGGAAAGCTGTCACAACTGTTTTCGACCCATTCGGCTTTAGTCGCCAATTGAGGAAAAATTCTTCCATAGCCGTGTGAATGCGGTGCGGTGCAGACCACCGAACATGTGGTCAACGAATGCCCGCTCCATTCATTCCCCGGCGGGATTGATGAGGTCCACAGGGCAACGCTTGAGGCCCTAGACTGGCTCGCAGACCTAGATGTCCCCCTCTGACCCCCCACCATACGAAAGAAGAAGAAGACCAAACACTGCTTAAGCCATTTCAAGCAACATTTCAATTCTAAGTGGTGGTTTCAAACCAGGGCGATACTGAGAGTATCTTCCACTCCGGAACGTGCCGCAAATACACTATATATGTTTTTTTAATTAATTAACTGTGAAATAACACAAATTATTAAAATAAAATTTATTTGTGCACGCCGCACAGTGGTTTTACTAGTATGGGAGCGTCGGAAACAAATCGAAATTTCAGATTGCAGGAACCATTAAATTTTGTTTCTATATCTTGACATCACATACCAGCGCATCTTTCCCCCTACTACCGAACTCAGCAAAAAGTTTCGTTGCTGCGTAACACGTCAGCAAAGATTGACTTCCCGAGCAGGCAGGACGTTTGTGTGAAAGTACAACGTTTATTATAATATAACATTTAGGGACTGATAACTTTTCACACCACTTGCTGGCAAATTTTTTTCAACGTGGATACGGTTATTTATTACCTACGTGGATACGGTTATTTATTACTTACGGTTACTTATTACCTTTAGGTGTGTATTAAAGATTTTAACTTATTATTATTTTTTTTAAAACATCCCGTGAATTTAAAAAAAATACGAAGATTTCTGGAATACTTAAGGTTAAAGTTAGATATTCCCTAATATTACGTATATGTGGTGATGTATTTTTATAGCTGAACTATTTAAGTATCATATTTTAAAAAAAAATCTTGCGCATTTGTGCGTTTCTACGGCCCAGTATTTTTTACATAATTTACCTACTGTAAAATGAGTGATTCATAAATATTATTTTTGTCACAGGTTCCGTTTCAAAGGATTTCTTCTTAAGGCAAAGGGAGTTATTTGATATAGTGATGGACTCAAAGTGCCAACAGATGGAAAACGATATTTTATTTGAAAAAAAAAAACTTATAAACCTCACCAATTGCCTTAAAAAGGGGTTGGATAAACTCGCGGGCTTCAAATTTCACTTTAAAACAAGATGGACAATTGCTCTTCGAGATAAAGCTAGATTTGAAATGGAAAATAAAAAATCACTCGAGTCTCAGATTGGTTTTATATTGGTCGCAATTTTTTCTGAAAATGGCACGTCGCGGTCGTAAACACAATTTGAATGTTGTTCTGACCGATCCAAACGCTTGAAAACTGAAGATCGAAGATTGGCGTTTGCTACAAAAATGTGAGAGCTTTTGGTCAATCGGTTGCATCAAAATTATTAGAAGACATTATCTTGGCGCACATCTATTAACAGACAAGTAAGTGTACAAGGTATTTGATGATAATCGCCCTTCTTGCAAACAGATGTTCATTAGGTCGCGAGAGGATGCGGATTATTCTAGTATTTTTTATATCTTCAATTATACCTATACAATTAGTTTGCGGGAAGTCTGATAATATAAACTTAGTGTGGCAGAATCTTTGCCCATCGTCTACCAGATATTGCCGCCCGATTAAGATTATCAGAAGAGGCTCAGGAAGCACGGAACAAAGATTTTTAAAAATATCGCGAAAACTATTCTAGAAAATGTTCTCATGAGAAATTTAATGAGAATGTTTTCATTTTAATATTAGTTACCTGATCCTGTTATAACTAGTTACAGGCAATCCCCAAAGAAACAATTAAATCTTTTTCCTAGGGAAGTTTTAGATTTAATAATTCCTCCGGATATTCATTCTTCAAATATCTTTTGATGATGATTGTTCATCGTCTGCATCAAAATGTAAAAAATCAAAATTAAACTCAAAATTAAAATAAAAATCAAAATTAAACTCAAAAAATTACTCAGCCTTTATTTTCACGTGTATATGGATATAAATAATTTGAATTTTTAAATATTTTTTTTAATTTTAAATTTTTTGTTAATAAAATCCAGAAATCGTTAGTAAAATTCAGTAAAACTGACTATAACTGAATATTTTTATTTTTTTTAACCAAACCGAAAAATTATATAACTTTTTTCCACTTGAACCACTGTGCGGGGATTCGATCCCGCGACCTTCAGATTGTGAGTTAAGAGCCTTACCCCTCGACCACGGCCAGCTGATTGATGAAAGATGTCATTAAACACGAAAAGTTCGCTGAAACTAAAAATCTCTTTATTGTAACTATGAGTTTTTTTTATAAATCGGCAACCGTGTTCAAGGTTTTCGACAGTTTCGGTGACCCTTTTCTCGTAATCTTTTGGGCACATCTAATTATGAATCCGTTTCTCCAGTAATCTTATTAATTTACTGCCATAAAATATTTTTAGCAACGCTTCGGTCGGAGGTTATAATGTTCTACCCAAAGATATTCAAATACAAAAGATATATGCTATGGTGTCCGCGCAACTGTCGGCGGACTACGCCCTAATTAGAGTAGTTTGCATACAAAAAGAATTTGTTCATTTCGTTGATTTTTTGAATATGTGCATTAGTATTGGTTAACAATATAGTTTAAATACGGAAAGAATTCGTTCATTTAGTTTAACATTCGTTTGGTTTATTCGTTAATTATTCGTTCATTTAGTTTATTTGTTAATTGGTAAACAATATCGGCGACACCCGGAAGCGCAGTCCCACCTAGTAAAAACTGCAGATAGCACATCTACTTATATTTCAATATCTTTGGTTCTACCCGTTGTGACGTTAATCAGGCTTGCGGTCGCTTTGATTTTACTTAAATTTATTTCATGGCGTTTATTAAACATAATGATATTGCAAACCACTGAATAATGATTAATCTACCTAATAGCAAATATGCCTTGCCGCTTGTTCGCAAAACCAATAAATCAACAAAAACCGTTTGTATGCGAAATTTAATTGGAAGCATGATTTAATCGGATTCCTAAACAAATGTATTGGTTCATTAGTCCGTATTGACTCGTAATTATTTTTTTTCTCTTTTCGCTTCCTTTCCCTCCTCTTCTTTACTTTATATTTTCAAATAGCTTCTACGTTTGTTTTTCCCAGCTTTTGTCTTTGGCGACTAACTGTACATCTTTCGTCAGCGACACGTCTCGACGGTGGCACTTTGTTCGGTTCTCCTGGGATCCTCGCACATGTCCAAGCCGTTTCATCCGAGAATTATTGAGAGTGCCGGGGTTTGTGTTAAATGCAGTGCGCATCTTCAATAGAGGAGTTTCTCCCTCTGCGCTGTATATATCATTTGTCTCAAGAATACGGCAGACAGATCCTAGTAAGCACTCTCTCGATTATTATTGAAGTGAAAATTCTTTAGCGCCGTTAGTGATTTGAAATTAGGTTGAAACGGAATGCGTCACAACTCAATTCTACACTATTTCTACAAAAAATTTTTTTTTTTAAATATATAGCATATTTGGGGCACGTTCCAGAGTAGAAGATACCTTCAGTATCGCCCTGATTTAAAACCACCATTTAGAATTGAAACATTGCTTGAAATGACTTTAGCCGCATTTGATGACCAAATCTGAATAGTCAGATACTTCCCTACCTTCCTTTTCCCCATGTCCGTCCCCTCGCAAACACCTTCAGCCTTACAAAATATCCCTACAGGGGATGAAATAATCCCACTGCCTTTAGACGGGAGCAGTTGGGACCTCAGAGTGCCATTAAGTAGGTGCGGTAGATGTGACGTTACACTGAGTTATCAAAGAGTGCAATTCACACGTGATAAAGTGAAACCTTCAGAAAACTAAAGTAGACAAGAGTGGGTATGCTAAGAAGCACCACACAAAGAGGAGACCTCATCTATTACCTACTACCTCATTTTCTCACTAAATCAATCGTATAGACATACGGGTTTGTCTACTTTTAGTGTCGCTATTTTTCGTTTCATCGAGTTTCAAATCACCTTGGTACTAAATAAGTTTTCACTTCAAAAATATGTCTACCGAAGTCGCTGAAGAGTTGTTCATCGGAAAAATTTTACATTGACATATCTGTAAATCACAACATTTCCTCTACCATCCATTATCATTGAGGTGAACTTTTGTTTGTTTAATAAACGCATGCATTACATTTTCAATAAAAAAATATGTGTACAAGTTTCTTCCAATGATATGTGGCCATACGTAACTCAGAGGATTTCAACCCATAAAGTGGATTTATGTTACCAAAATTGCATTCACAAAATGTTCAATTTGTTTCAGCAAATTTTTATTGCTGTTTTGTTTGATTTTTAACTGCCAACGCGTACCGTTGATTACTCGTTTGGATTTTGATAGCGTTAATAGTTCCGGTGCGTACTTTGTATAATTTATTAAATTATTATATAAATTCATTTATTGGGTTCATCTTTGTAAGTAAGATTTACACTTTTTACTGAGCCTGTCTTACTAGGGATACCGGGTGTCGACACAGGCTAGTTTACAAATATTTTATTTTAACAATACGAACATTTGGATGACTCAAGTTTCAATAAATTCTGCTGGTATGTTTTCCGATAAATTGAATGCAAAAATATTAGACAGAATTAAATCAGGTTGGTGTTGATATTATTGTAACGATGATATTATTATACAGGGTGTTAAGGGACGTACTTGACTTACTTTAACCAGTGATTCATGACATTATTTGGAGTAAAAAATGTAAATAAAGTTTTGGTCTCCGGTGACATTTTTGATGTTTTTTTTTTTTTTTTTTTTCTACAAAAACATAAAAAATGGTAGTTGTTGAACAGTTGGAGGCGGGGTTAGGGGTTCGTCGAACACCCGGCTGAGTGACCAGTGACGACATGCGGAAGAAATTTTTTTTTGTATGATTTTAAAGAAAAAAATTTTTTGAAAAAAAAAAAAAAAAAATTGCCAAAAAAAGTCACCGGAGACCAAAATTTCATTTACATTTTTTACTCCAAATAATGTCAGGAATCACTGGTTAAAGTAAGTCAAGTACGTCCCTTAACACCCTGTATAGATATTTCTCTATGTATTGTTTTGTGAAAGTTATAAATTTGTTCGAATTTTTAAATTGTTTTGTTTTGTCAGGTTGTTTTGATGTTTTCATTCTTTGAACTAACAACTATTATGCTCCTCAAAGTTAATTAATATTAATTATTATTTGTATCAATGTGTATTGAATTTTGTTAACACTGAATTTCCCAATAATTACAATAACTACTACGATTTTCAAAGTATTAAATTTGTAAAGCAGCCAATAAATTTTGGGTTTTAAATTTGAATGTATACCCTACATTTTCTTTCCATGGGTGCGGAAGTACAAGTACACTGATTGATTGATTTTTACGAATATAATCTAACCATTATTGCATTGGTAAGAATTATTCTAATTCTTCTTTTCATGCTTACTAAACGTTAAATAAAACGAAATCGTATTTATTTCGTGTCTAGATATCAAAGAAACGCGTGAAAAGGTATTTTTTTCGAATTTGCGTTTCTTTCTTATTGTCAACCAAAGCGGGTTGGGCCAATCGGCACGCGCGACAACTCGAACGATTTGATACTCCGTCTCAGCGTTATTTATCGAAGTTTTCTCGGCGGGTGCTGTTGATTTTCATCTAGTGAGGAGTAACTCAACCGCCCGCGTACATACTAATACTCGTACATATTGTGTAAATATATATAGACACACACGTAGATAGATAGGTTGCCTGTGAAAATTTGGACGGCGCGTGGGATGCCTCTCACTCCCTCCGCTCTTCTGTTTGCACGTCATATATACATTGTTATCATTTTAGTCTTGACCGCTCTCCTCCTACTTCCCTACCTCCCCACTGAGGGGAGGGGTTAGTTGACTTGGACCGGGAACCAACAATCATTCTAGTGAGGTCGGCGACACGGTACCGGCTCGGTTGTAGTGGGGCCAATCTTTACTGCCACACCTACCGCCATTAGACCCGAAACGGACGGTCAATTAAATCAGACATTTGGGGAACAATCCAATTTGTGTTAGCAATGTTGAGAGAATTACGGGACATAATAATCTTAAAACACTACAAGGCGACTTAAAATAACATCAATATCATTTATTCATTTGTCGGGATGGTATTTTTAAACCAATTTAGTCATTTCCAAGAAGAAAGATTTATTTCAAACGCGCCTAATTAAAATTTTGTCGATATTGGCTCGTGGCTAAAAGCCTCCTTGGGAATACGAAAGAGGCTTTGGAGTATAAAATAAGATATAGTATTTGGAGTATAATTCAGACAGATACCATTATTTTTATTTTGATATTTTTTTTACAATTATATACCAGAGAAAGCAACGACATTTAGTTGGCTATCCTGTCATTAATTTTATTTCGTTTTTTATTTCATTCATTACTTCCAATATTCAACTTGGGAGGCGGAAATCTCCCTTGGGTACCTCCGCCCCAGGAATCATTTAATGGAAAAACAACTCCTCTGGCATATGTCACTATGTTTGCTGACTTAGCAAGGGTGCCCGGGTTCATTGGGAGAGGTTTGTTTAGGTCTTGGCGGTGGATGCGTCTGCCGAACTTCTGCGTGGCAGGCAGGATCGAGAAAGACAGGTTCGGGCCTTTTGACTCCAGCCGGATTCTCTCGAACCATCGCCTTGCACCGCAGTTACAGGAATGAATTCTTACGCCACTCCTGAATACACTGATCCCCAGATTCCCTCTTACCTTTTTCTTTCCAGAACTTCCTTTTCTTCCTTTCCTTAAAAAGACCCTCCACACAGCTTCCTCAAAGATGTTGTGTGGAGGGAGACTCAGGCCCTGACGGAAATTATTTTCCTCATGAAGAAAATAATTGGAGCTAATGTGAAAAAAAAACGAGTGTGCTTTAGACCACGTAAGTGAAACTTCACTAACTTATATCTCCCTGTCGACTTCCGTTCGTCTCGCCTGATAACACTTTTCATAACGCTCTCGTCATGCATTCACCAGCTTACTCCGCAAGTCAAGCGTGCGTAAAGGCCCGAACGTTCGCATCGCCCGATCACACTTTTCGTAACGCTCTCGTCACGCATTCACCAGCTTACTCCCAAAGTAAAGCGTGCGTGAAGGCCCGAACGTTCGCATCGCCCGATCACACTTTTCGTAACGCTCTCGTCACGCATTCACCAGCTTACTCCCAAAGTAAAGCGTGCGTGAAGGCCCGAACGTTCGCATCGCCCGATCACACTTTTCGTAACGCTCTCGTCACGCATTCACCAGCTTACTCCCAAAGTAAAGCGTGCGTGAAGGCCCGAACGTTCGCATCGCCCGATCACACTTTTCGTAACGCTCTCGTCACGCATTCACCAGCTTACTCCCCAAGTCAAGCGTGCGTAAAGAAGTTTTACTTCAAAAAAGATTTTTTTTCGCCGAGCTTTAAAAATCAATCACTTAGTTTGTAAAGTTTGGAAATTAGTTTTTCTCAGAAAGATAAAAGGCAGCTACATATATATGTATAATGCGATTACGCTAAAGTTAAATACATCTCCCTTCCCTGTTATTACAATTTAATATGATTACTTCAAAGTAACATGAAACATTAATTTATTACCGAAGCTCCTCGTTAACAAGAAAAGATCGAATTTATTTTCAAGTGACGAATACAAGGATCCAAGGTGACACCCTTCAAATTTAATGATTTTGTGAAAAATTTTCAAAAGTAATTTCACTTAACCCCATTTTTTTCAAGGTGATATTGGTAATTAATTCGTCGTATATTTGTAAAAAAAATGTTATATAATTTTTTAGAAAGGGTTAAGTGAATAAAATTTTACTTAATTAAATAGACAATTCTTAAGTGAAACTTCTTTAGCGCCGTTAGTGGTTCGAAATTAGGATGAAACGGAAATGCGTCACAACTCAGTTCTACACAAATAATCGGTTCTAATATAATGCGGTAAATTAAGGCGTGCCTTAGATAGCGCAGTGGGCAAGGCGCTTAACAAGTCTCAGCGGCCAGAGAGACAGACATCAAGCGAACGGAGGCTCGAATCCTACGAACTCCAAAAAAATTTTTTTTTTTTGTGAAATCAATATCCAATCTTCAAACCATTTAAAATAAACAGGCAAAAGAAAAGAAAGCGACATCTAGCGGCTTTTTAGTTTCACTTCTACCGTGTGTGAATTACACACTCTGATTTTTTATTAGAACAACTCTGTTTTTAAAACTTTTGAAGGTTATTCCCATCAATGTAAAATATCATTGAAGACGAAGAAGAAGATAACACTAATAGTCTAATAAACGAGATAGAAAATGAGAACAAGTCACAGAAAAATAAAATAATAACGAGATAACGTTCGCAACTGGCACTTGAACCCAGAAACCAGCGACTGTTATCTGTTTTTATTTTTCTGTGTCTTGTTCTCTCTCAATGGTAAAAAAGAAAATAACGGAAGTGTTTTTAAACGCGCGCCGAGTTAAAATTCGGTCTAAATGAAACTACGCATGTATGTGAATTTTTTTAATATTTATTATGTGCATCTATATAAAAAGGTTAACATATATTTTTTTGACCTTGCCTGTCTCACTAGGAAATCCTGTGTCGAGACAGACTAGTTTACAAATATTTTATAAATATTAAATAAAGTACACTTTTCAATTCAGCAAAAATATTTGACAAAAATTTTCAGGTTGGTTAGTGGTAACAATAATGAGATATAGGATTATATTTGGGTGAGGTGACTAATTATTGCACGACCTTTTGAATATAACGGGTTTGTTTAAATTTGTTTGTTAATCGTTTTAAGTGTAATTAATTTTTTTTTTTATTTTATTCATAACAAACAGTACATAAGATACTTTGAAAAAAAAAATAATAAGTATATATCATGGTGGGTACCTATTATGTGTTTCATTGTGGTGTCTTATTTATGGTATGCATATTAATTACTTACCGGGTGATGTATGTAGTGGGAAGGTGTATGTGTGTGTGTTTGTATGTGTGAGGGTGAGGGTGTGTGTGTGTGTGAGGGTGTGTGTGTGTGAGTATGTGTGTATGTATACATGTATGTATGCACATTGAACAAATTTATATTATTGACATGATGCTCTTTTTAAACCTGGGCAATGAATTGGAGAAAATTTCGATGTATTTAATGTAATGATATTTACATTAAATATAATGTGATAATTTTCATTGAGGAATTGATATTTTTGATGCTTTATGGTAATTTATAATGTACGATTAAATACTAACATAAATTTCCACGTTATCAGGTCGTTGGGACGAGAGCCCTGTTTGCTTTGTATATTGGGAAGACTAGGGAGGTTGGAAATACATAAGAAAATCGTTTTCGTTGAGTTTCTCAGAAAATCATGAAATTCAAATTTGTTGGCAGATGCCCTTGAGCATTCTTTTAGCTGAGAGTTCTAGGTATATTAATTTTACATTCTGCAAAAATTCCGGATCATATAACATACATCGATCGTCCAGTTGATTTGCCAGACATCTCCGAAAAATCGACATTTGAGTAGAGTATGTAGTTATATGTAAAAGTGTACCTTCTATCTGGTAAAATACTCCGATTACTCACAAACACCACCAAATCAATTATAATGCGGAAAAACTTGTTAAATAAACAAACAAAAAATATATCGTTGTAGAAGAAGATAACAATAATAATCTAAACGGAAATATGAAAGAGAACAAGACACAGAAAAAAGACCATGGTCGCAACTGAGACTCGAACCCAGACCTCTCGTCTAACCGGGAAGTGCGCGTTAACCAATCCAATTTCGCTATTGCCACCTTCTCTCAAACCGTCATAATAGTACATCTCATATTTCAAATTTTAGAAATTCGGATACATTTATCCAGGAAACAAACCAATTCTTAGAATGATTGTTTCCAATAAAAAGGGTAGTTGTCCATAATATGGAGAAAAAAATTAGTTGAAGATAATATTGTTAATTCTAAAATTTTAAATATGAGATTGACTATTATGACGGTTTGGTTTTTATAAATTTAATAATAATTTTTCGACCACCATAACACGGGCACGGTTCCATGCCAACTCAGAACGAAACCAACTCAGAAACACCTCAGAAAGGTCATTAAAAGCTATGAAAAAATAATTTTAAAATAGCCGGTAACCCTAACCTAACTTAACCTATTTAACCTTTTTTTATCACTCTTAATGACCTTTCTGAGGTGCTTCTGAGTTGGTTTCATTCTGAGTTGTCCGGTCACCCACGGGCACGTGCCTGCCACGTGGTTGTCGAAAAATCCACAAATTATGTAACCACGAAAGCAATGACTATGGCAACAAAGCTATAGCGGTGTTTTTGAACTTAGCAAAAGCATGATTAGGAAAATATCAGTTTAAATATTAAAGATGATACGCTTGCAAAAAAAAAATTAACCGATTTCAACACATGGTCACTACAGCTTAGTAGAGGCCCATTCTGTGAGAAATATTGTCACAATATTGTCTTTCGTTACTTACATTATTTTGCACTTATAAAATTGTAAACCATGTCGAAGTGAGGTTAAAAATTTTAATTTAAATAATGACACCTAAATGACACTTCAATGGAATGAAAACCATATTATGCTGTACTTAAGCTAACTTATGTACTCTTTATAATGTATGTGTGTTACTTTTAATAAATTATGAAATTTTTAATCGCGATACGGGCGAACCTTGGTGGGATTAATAATTACATGCTAAAAATGTATTAAAATTGTGAAGAAACAATAAACAAACAAATAAACGAGTAAGAAAATTTTTAAAATATGTTTACAATCATATAATTGAATATATAGTAGAAAGCTTAAAACCAATTAATAAGATTTTATGCATGTACATGTAATTTAATACACTGAGCATTTAAACAAAAACCAAAAATTAAACTTAATAGCCTTTATTAAACCTTTTATTTAGTTGTATTTTAGTTTCACGTTAGCAATATCTTCATTTAATAAAATTAATCTCTTTTCGCTGTGAAGAGTTTTAGGTATATGTGAAATAATACAAAAAAAGATTGAGTAACAAATGTACAAGTTAAATAAAACTCTTCTAAATAAAATATCTAGAAATTGTTTCATAGTTAATGCCCAAGAAATACAAAAAAAATAAACTCTTCATTATGTAAAATCTGTCGACAAATAAGGAATTTGTTAAACGTGAATAATTTCTTCGTTAACAAACTTTGATTTAAAACTTTCCGAGTACGGACGATAATAACACGCTCATTTGGCGCGATCAGAAAATGCAATAAAAAGTTCCAGCACAGAACTTAACCAATCAATCTCGTAGACAAAGCGCCGAAGCTTTTACAATAAACGATCGAACTGCAGTTTCAATTCTAATAAAATAGTTACTAGAAGCCTTTGATAACACACCTCAATAATAATAATGAATGTTGTATAATTCTATTCAATTATTAACGACTCTCATACGGAAATTTGATATTGAAAATGAGAAACTTTGAAAGTCGCTGATATTATCTTCAATGTTTAAATTTTACAATTTCTGGTTTTATAAGTTACTAGCTGGTTCCCGGCATGCGTTGCCATATTCAAAGAAAAAAATTGTTTCTCTCAAAATTGTCAACCCCCTCCCACGTTCCATATATTCAGTCCTAGTACATTCAGTTTTCAGACAGCTCGTCACCTATTTTTGTTCAAATTTTCATTTTTCATATATTACAAATACCTACTCATTTTTGTATATTATAAGAACAATTAATCAAATTTGGTACCTAACATAGGTATATTTAAAATATCTATAATGTTAAAACTCCAAAGCCAATTCTTTTATTATAAAAAAAAAACAGCTGCCTGCTAAATTCACATTCATCAAACGCGTGAGTTGTCAGTTAAAATAGTCGTTAAGTGTTCTGAAATTATCGAATTTTCTGCGCAATTTTCTTAATTTTTCTTAACCTTCTACACTTTTTCTTACACTAAACTATTATATCACATGTTTTAGAATTATTAAATGGCTTTCATCGTAACGGAAAAATGCATAAACATTATCAGGGTTGCTTTCAATCTGGGTGCGGTTTTAAAAAAATGTTTTTTTTTTATTTTAATTGACTGCTTTTTAATATTCATCGCTTCGATGTTTAGACGTTTATAGTCTCGCCACCGCACTAATTATATTATCGGTTCCTACAATCGCTGTAAATCGAATTACTCTCGTTAAAGTTGGCTTTCAAAAGCTGCAAAATGACCACCATAAAAGATTCCTGCGAAAAAACTTTTGCGCTTTTTATTTGACAACATTTCTTCAAGAATATGGTTATATTATAAATCATTAAAAACTTATTATTATATATTTTTTTTAATTTAGCCCGTGATAAACCATGCAAATCAATTTATTACATTATTTTCAATATCCTATTGTAGATACAGAAATAATGAACTGCTTTTCTTCAATCAACATTCTCCACTAATTACGGATACCTTCTTTTTTAGAAGTGAAACTTCTTCAGCCCCGTTAGAGTGATTTGAAATTCAGATGAAACGGAAATGACGCACTACGGCACCTGCGAAGCATAAAACTGCGCTCAAGGCTCCTATTGGTTGAGATATACAACGGAAACGACGATAAGTCTGCGCTCATTAGCCGCTTTGTTTTTTCACGGGTCGTCGGAATATAATACGGTAAATTCGCGACTCGCCAAGCGCGTCCCATAGCGCAACGGTATAGTGCGTCGCAAATCTCAGCGGTCAGAGAAGTCCAGCGGACGGAGCGATGAACATTTTTATTTTTGTAAATCAATATCCAATCTTCAAACCATTTTAAAATAAACAGGCAAAATAAAGCGAATTCTAGCTACTTTCTAGTTTCATTTCTATCCCATGTGAATTACAAATTCTATTTTTTTTTTTTTACATTATAACTCCACACAAGAGGCCCTGAGGAAGATAATTTCCTTCGGGGCCTATGTAATCTTTGTAGAGGGATGGGAGAGTCTTTTTGTGGAGTGGAAGGAGTGAATATGGGTCTTGAAGAGACGCTTGTGACAGGTTGAATGACGCTAGTTCCTCGGAGCATCTTCCATTGTAATACCGTTAGAACAAGGACAGCGTACCTATGTAACGCTTGGGCTCTAAAGATTGCATTCTGCTTGTTAAGATAGGGGAATCTATCAAACCGACCTCCCGAGTCAAGGATTTTTTCAGGAATTTTGGGGGATCCAGACCAGAGGTGGCTGACGGATTCAGTAGTGGGGCGCACTTGCGATTTGTACGGGATTAGCAGTTGTGTACTATCTGCAGTATCTGCGGGCCCTGTACAGTTCGTCCAGCTTCTGAGAGGCTAATCTGATTCTGACTTTGATGGAGCCCCCGTACCTGAGCTGGTCACTTAGAGTTACACCAAGCACATAAATGAAAGGCCTGTTCGGAAGATTGTTTCTAAAATATGAAGGAAAATTGTCATTTCGATCCCTTTTAGACGTAATCAGACATGATTGGGTCTTTGAAACATTAAATTCGTCCAGGTTATTCTTACCCCAAGAGGAAACTCCCTCGATGTAACCGTCCGCTCTTTGCTTCAAAGCCCTCCGAGCTGTTGGAGTTTGTGTGTCCAGGTTATTCTTACCCCAAGAGGAAACTCCCTCGATGTAACCGTCCGCTCTTTGCTTCAAAGCCCTCCGAGCTGTTGGAGTTTGTGTGCCCAGGTTATTCTTACCCCAAGAGGAAACTCCCTCGATGTAACCGTCCGCTCTTTGCTTCAAAGCCCTCCGAGCTGTTGGAGTTTGTGTGCCCAGGTTATTCTTACCCCAAGAGGAAACTCCCTCGATGTAACCGTCCGCTCTTTGCTTCAAAGCCCTCCGAGCTGTTGGAGTTTGTGTGCCCAGGTTATTCTTACCCCAAGAGGAAACTCCCTCGATGTAACCGTCCGCTCTTTGCTTCAAAGCCCTCCGAGCTGTTGGAGTTTGTGTGCCCAGGTTATTCTTACCCCAAGAGGAAACTCCCTCGATGTAACCGTCCGCTCTTTGCTTCAAAGCCCTCCGAGCTGTTGGAGTTTGTGTGCCCAGGTTATTCTTACCCCAAGAGGAAACTCCCTCGATGTAACCGTCCGCTCTTTGCTTCAAAGCCCTCCGAGCTGTTGGAGTTTGTGTGCCCAGGTTATTCTTACCCCAAGAGGAAACTCCCTCGATGTAACCGTCCGCTCTTTGCTTCAAAGCCCTCCGAGCTGTTGGAGTTTGTGTGCCCAGGTTATTCTTACCCCAAGAGGAAACTCCCTCGATGTAACCGTCCGCTCTTTGCTTCAAAGCCCTCCGAGCTGTTGGAGTTTGTGTGTCCAGGTTATTCTTACCCCAAGAGGAAACTCCCTCGATGTAACCGTCCGCTCTTTGCTTCAAAGCCCTCCGAGCTGTTGGAGTTTGTGTGCCCAGGTTATTCTTACCCCAAGAGGAAACTCCCTCGATGTAACCGTCCGCTCTTTGCTTCAAAGCCCTCCGAGCTGTTGGAGTTTGTGTGCCCAGGTTATTCTTACCCCAAGAGGAAACTCCCTCGATGTAACCGTCCGCTCTTTGCTTCAAAGCCCTCCGAGCTGTTGGAGTTTGTGTGCCCAGGTTATTCTTACCCCAAGAGGAAACTCCCTCGATGTAACCGTCCGCTCTTTGCTTCAAAGCCCTCCGAGCTGTTGGAGTTTGTGTGCCCAGGTTATTCTTACCCCAAGAGGAAACTCCCTCGATGTAACCGTCCGCTCTTTGCTTCAAAGCCCTCCGAGCTGTTGGAGTTTGTGTGCCCAGGTTATTCTTACCCCAAGAGGAAACTCCCTCGATGTAACCGTCCGCTCTTTGCTTCAAAGCCCTCCGAGCTGTTGGAGTTTGTGTGCCCAGGTTATTCTTACCCCAAGAGGAAACTCCCTCGATGTAACCGTCCGCTCTTTGCTTCAAAGCCCTCCGAGCTGTTGGAGTTTGTGTGCCCAGGTTATTCTTACCCCAAGAGGAAACTCCCTCGATGTAACCGTCCGCTCTTTGCTTCAAAGCCCTCCGAGCTGTTGGAGTTTGTGTGTCCAGGTTATTCTTACCCCAAGAGGAAACTCCCTCGATGTAACCGTCCGCTCTTTGCTTCAAAGCCCTCCGAGCTGTTGGAGTTTGTGTGCCCAGGTTATTCTTACCCCAAGAGGAAACTCCCTCGATGTAACCGTCCGCTCTTTGCTTCAAAGCCCTCCGAGCTGTTGGAGTTTGTGTGCCCAGGTTATTCTTACCCCAAGAGGAAACTCCCTCGATGTAACCGTCCGCTCTTTGCTTCAAAGCCCTCCGAGCTGTTGGAGTTTGTGTGCCCAGGTTATTCTTACCCCAAGAGGAAACTCCCTCGATGTAACCGTCCGCTCTTTGCTTCAAAGCCCTCCGAGCTGTTGGAGTTTGTGTGCCCAGGTTATTCTTACCCCAAGAGGAAACTCCCTCGATGTAACCGTCCGCTCTTTGCTTCAAAGCCCTCCGAGCTGTTGGAGTTTGTGTGCCCAGGTTATTCTTACCCCAAGAGGAAACTCCCTCGATGTAACCGTCCGCTCTTTGCTTCAAAGCCCTCCGAGCTGTTGGAGTTTGTGTGCCCAGGTTATTCTTACCCCAAGAGGAAACTCCCTCGATGTAACCGTCCGCTCTTTGCTTCAAAGCCCTCCGAGCTGTTGGAGTTTGTGTGCCCAGGTTATTCTTACCCCAAGAGGAAACTCCCTCGATGTAACCGTCCGCTCTTTGCTTCAAAGCCCTCCGAGCTGTTGGAGTTTGTGTGCCCAGGTTATTCTTACCCCAAGAGGAAACTCCCTCGATGTAACCGTCCGCTCTTTGCTTCAAAGCCCTCCGAGCTGTTGGAGTTTGTGTGCCCAGGTTATTCTTACCCCAAGAGGAAACTCCCTCGATGTAACCGTCCGCTCTTTGCTTCAAAGCCCTCCGAGCTGTTGGAGTTTGTGTGCCCAGGTTATTCTTACCCCAAGAGGAAACTCCCTCGATGTAACCGTCCGCTCTTTGCTTCAAAGCCCTCCGAGCTGTTGGAGTTTGTGTGCCCAGGTTATTCTTACCCCAAGAGGAAACTCCCTCGATGTAACCGTCCGCTCTTTGCTTCAAAGCCCTCCGAGCTGTTGGAGTTTGTGTGCCCAGGTTATTCTTACCCCAAGAGGAAACTCCCTCGATGTAACCGTCCGCTCTTTGCTTCAAAGCCCTCCGAGCTGTTGGAGTTTGTGTGCCCAGGTTATTCTTACCCCAAGAGGAAACTCCCTCGATGTAACCGTCCGCTCTTTGCTTCAAAGCCCTCCGAGCTGTTGGAGTTTGTGTGCCCAGGTTATTCTTACCCCAAGAGGAAACTCCCTCGATGTAACCGTCCGCTCTTTGCTTCAAAGCCCTCCGAGCTGTTGGAGTTTGTGTGCCCAGGTTATTCTTACCCCAAGAGGAAACTCCCTCGATGTAACCGTCCGCTCTTTGCTTCAAAGCCCTCCGAGCTGTTGGAGTTTGTGTGCCCAGGTTATTCTTACCCCAAGAGGAAACTCCCTCGATGTAACCGTCCGCTCTTTGCTTCAAAGCCCTCCGAGCTGTTGGAGTTTGTGTGCCCAGGTTATTCTTACCCCAAGAGGAAACTCCCTCGATGTAACCGTCCGCTCTTTGCTTCAAAGCCCTCCGAGCTGTTGGAGTTTGTGTGCCCAGGTTATTCTTACCCCAAGAGGAAACTCCCTCGATGTAACCGTCCGCTCTTTGCTTCAAAGCCCTCCGAGCTGTTGGAGTTTGTGTGCCCAGGTTATTCTTACCCCAAGAGGAAACTCCCTCGATGTAACCGTCCGCTCTTTGCTTCAAAGCCCTCCGAGCTGTTGGAGTTTGTGTGCCCAGGTTATTCTTACCCCAAGAGGAAACTCCCTCGATGTAACCGTCCGCTCTTTGCTTCAAAGCCCTCCGAGCTGTTGGAGTTTGTGTGCCCAGGTTATTCTTACCCCAAGAGGAAACTCCCTCGATGTAACCGTCCGCTCTTTGCTTCAAAGCCCTCCGAGCTGTTGGAGTTTGTGTGTCCAGGTTATTCTTACCCCAAGAGGAAACTCCCTCGATGTAACCGTCCGCTCTTTGCTTCAAAGCCCTCCGAGCTGTTGGAGTTTGTGTGCCCAGGTTATTCTTACCCCAAGAGGAAACTCCCTCGATGTAACCGTCCGCTCTTTGCTTCAAAGCCCTCCGAGCTGTTGGAGTTTGTGTGCCCAGGTTATTCTTACCCCAAGAGGAAACTCCCTCGATGTAACCGTCCGCTCTTTGCTTCAAAGCCCTCCGAGCTGTTGGAGTTTGTGTGCCCAGGTTATTCTTACCCCAAGAGGAAACTCC
Organism: Limnephilus rhombicus; assembly: GCA_929108145.2. Lineage (NCBI taxonomy): Eukaryota > Metazoa > Arthropoda > Insecta > Trichoptera > Limnephilidae > Limnephilus > Limnephilus rhombicus. The sequence goes on along the minus strand of OV815275.1, from coordinate 58,681,451 downwards.
CTCGATGTAACCGTCCGCTCTTTGCTTCAAAGCCCTCCGAGCTGTTGGAGTTTGTGTGCCCAGGTTATTCTTACCCCAAGAGGAAACTCCCTCGATGTAACCGTCCGCTCTTTGCTTCAAAGCCCTCCGAGCTGTTGGAGTTTGTGTGCCCAGGTTATTCTTACCCCAAGAGGAAACTCCCTCGATGTAACCGTCCGCTCTTTGCTTCAAAGCCCTCCGAGCTGTTGGAGTTTGTGTGCCCAGGTTATTCTTACCCCAAGAGGAAACTCCCTCGATGTAACCGTCCGCTCTTTGCTTCAAAGCCCTCCGAGCTGTTGGAGTTTGTGTGCCCAGGTTATTCTTACCCCAAGAGGAAACTCCCTCGATGTAACCGTCCGCTCTTTGCTTCAAAGCCCTCCGAGCTGTTGGAGTTTGTGTGCCCAGGTTATTCTTACCCCAAGAGGAAACTCCCTCGATGTAACCGTCCGCTCTTTGCTTCAAAGCCCTCCGAGCTGTTGGAGTTTGTGTGCCCAGGTTATTCTTACCCCAAGAGGAAACTCCCTCGATGTAACCGTCCGCTCTTTGCTTCAAAGCCCTCCGAGCTGTTGGAGTTTGTGTGCCCAGGTTATTCTTACCCCAAGAGGAAACTCCCTCGATGTAACCGTCCGCTCTTTGCTTCAAAGCCCTCCGAGCTGTTGGAGTTTGTGTGCCCAGGTTATTCTTACCCCAAGAGGAAACTCCCTCGATGTAACCGTCCGCTCTTTGCTTCAAAGCCCTCCGAGCTGTTGGAGTTTGTGTGCCCAGGTTATTCTTACCCCAAGAGGAAACTCCCTCGATGTAACCGTCCGCTCTTTGCTTCAAAGCCCTCCGAGCTGTTGGAGTTTGTGTGCCCAGGTTATTCTTACCCCAAGAGGAAACTCCCTCGATGTAACCGTCCGCTCTTTGCTTCAAAGCCCTCCGAGCTGTTGGAGTTTGTGTGCCCAGGTTATTCTTACCCCAAGAGGAAACTCCCTCGATGTAACCGTCCGCTCTTTGCTTCAAAGCCCTCCGAGCTGTTGGAGTTTGTGTGCCCAGGTTATTCTTACCCCAAGAGGAAACTCCCTCGATGTAACCGTCCGCTCTTTGCTTCAAAGCCCTCCGAGCTGTTGGAGTTTGTGTGTCCAGGTTATTCTTACCCCAAGAGGAAACTCCCTCGATGTAACCGTCCGCTCTTTGCTTCAAAGCCCTCCGAGCTGTTGGAGTTTGTGTGCCCTTTGAGGGCCTGTCAAACAAAAATCTATCATGGAGTGGTACTGTCGTAGACTGGCCAACTTAAGAACAAACCTTTATTTATTGGCATAACTTTTTGGCATGATTTTTGTCTGTCATTACTAAGGAAGTGAAAAAAAATACTTCTTCAAACTTTGCAAATATACTTTGCGGTGTAATTTTTAATTTTATGAAAAAAGATAAATTTGTAAAAATCATTCTGGAGACGCACTTGACTTACTTTAACCAGTAATTCCTGAAATTATTTGGAGTAAAAAATGAAAATAAAATTTTGATATCCGGTGACATTTTTGGTGTTTTTTTTTCTACAAAAACATATAAAATGGTAGATGTTGGACCGTTTGAGGCGGGGTTAGGGGTTGGTCGGTTACTCGGCTGAGTGAACGGTGACGACATGCAGATTTTTTTTTTTTGTTTGATTTTGAAGATAAAAAAATTTGAAAAAAAAAATCATCCAAAAAGTCACCGGATACCAACATAGATATTCGTATGATCTTATCCTGTTGAATAAGAATAATAAAATTGATTACGTAGTGATTTTTACAAAGTTATTTGTTTTCGTATAAATAAATATTAAAATTTTATTATTGTTACACGACTTCTTCTTGACCTGACTTATCACTTATTTTTTTTCATTTTCTTTCTGTCTTTATTTGTCTTTGTTTAATCCATATTACCAAATTAAACTTACAAATTACAATCTCCCACTTTGTGTTACTTATTTTGTAAATAGATGTAAGTCCAATAATAAATGAATAAATTACCCTACGAAACGCTTAATTATGAAAATAAACACATTTGCATTATTAAAAAACATGTCCAGTGCCAATGCTAATACTTGGAAAATTTGTATGGCGCCGTGTTTGTGAAAAATTACCTCAAAGTCGCGAGCACTGTAAATGGTTCCTTGACAGTTGGCCTCCGGCATAATTAAGTACAATATGCATTAGGTTTAAAGAAAATACGGTTAACCTACTTACAAAATATGACTAATTGTCTCCGCCGAGGATACACCGCCGAAAAACAAGAGTATAAAACATATTTAAGGGCATCATTGATAAAACTACTTGTCTAAATACCAGCGCATAAGTACAAAACATCGACATTAACTAACCATCATGCCGTTTCCCGCAGGGGTAGGCAGAGAGGACGGACCGCCAAACAACTCGGTCTTGGCACACACTCCTTGCCTCGTTCACATTCATACATCGTCTCATACATGCTCTTCTATTATTCCGACTCCTCACATGGCCCGACTCAAGTATCTGATTCACTTGGTCGTGCCATGTCTTCCTCGGGCATCTCCGACTTCTTCTACCATTCACATTTACGTCATATATCAGTCTTACACTCCTTTCCTCGTTTATTCGCTCTACATGCCCAAACCATCTGAGCTTCCCTTTCTTAATCTTACTCATTACGCTTACATCAGCCTTGCATTCTTGGCGGATCTCTACATTTCTCACACGATTTCTACAGCATTCAATATACTTTCATCCTACCTCTGCCAGTTCCGTGCCTCACTGCCGTACATCAGGGTAGGTACCAGCACTCCATTATGGACGGCTAACTTCGCTTCTTTGGACAGTTTTTTGTTGGCGCCAACTGCGTTCAGTCCTCCATTAATAAAGTTGCCTGCATTTACCCTTCTTTCGATATCTCTGTCAGCCTTCCCATCTCTCAAACACACTTCCCAAGTACACAAACTCATCTACCGGTTTCAAATATTCATCATTCACAACTATGTTACACATACGCTTCCCTCATACAGAGGCGCAATTGTCTGTATGAGATTCATACTCACTCCATACTTGGACAACACCTTCCATAGTTTTTTTCTGTCAACATCGACACATACGACTTAATATGAAAGGTAATGCTGAAGTTGAAATTGGTAAATAATACACAAAAAAATATTATTTCGGTGGGTAAGATGTCAGAAGATCAACTATCGGGTCACCGTTGTAAATCTATCAACCATTAGTGGTGTTAAAGGAACTAAATTAAAGTAACTGATTAATTTAATTAAGTAAACAAATTAGATTTTAACACAAAGAAATGTGTCACAATGTCCTTCACTCGTTGTAAAAACATTATAATTTACGATTATAAAATAAAAGGCGAAACGTTATCACGTGTAAAATGCGTGAAGGATCTCGGTGTCGTCTTTGATCCCGAACTGACATTCTCTTGCCATATATCGCAGCTCACTCAGTCTTGCTACAAACTTCTTGGATTCATCATCAGGACTTGTAAGCAATTTGATAACAAAGAAGCTATGCTAGCGTTATTCGATGGCTTACTGAGAAGCAAGCTGGAGTACGCGAGCGATGTTTGGGCACCGTACCACCAGAAGTACATTGATATGTTAGAGCAAATCCAGAAGAAATTCCTCAGGTATGTTTATACGCGGAAGCATGGAACCTATCCAAGGTTCATGCACCATATTGACTTACTTGAGGAAACTGATTCTGTGAGCCTAGAAACTAGAAGGAAAGCAAGTCTTGCTATTCTGTCTTTCAAAATTTGGAACAATTTCATCAACAGCCCATTTCTCTTGGGATGCTATGATGGTCATTTTTTGGGATTGGTGGCCAAGGCTATTACGAATAATTTTTAGAAAAAAACTTAAGATTTGCCTTAATCACTATAAAAGGAAACTTATTGCATCACGGCTGGCGGAAAATAATGCATTTTAATTTTCAATGTCGTTAAATAAAATTTCACTTCCGAACTACGACAGCCCGCCCACTGCCGCCCGCCATTTGTCACATACACAAGCCCGCTACACAAACCCTGCGTAGCCAAACAAACCATTCAAAAACGTATTTTGACAGCCATAAAATGGCGGGCGGGTTGTCATAGTTTCGGTTCGCGAAGTAATTTTAGTTAACGACATTGAAAATTAAAATGCATTATTTTCCGCCAGCCGTGATGCAATAAGTTTCCTTTTATAGTGATTAAGGCAAATCTAAAGTTTTTTTCTAAAAATTATTCGTAATAGCCTTGGCCACCAATCCCAAAAATTTACCGCTATGATTTATATGTACCAGACCACTACAGCCGAAGTTGACATCATGACTTACTTAAAGTACCGAACGGCAGAACAGACGTCTTGGCAAAGCATAGCATGACGAGGGGAGTGGTGCTGTTAAATTAAATTGCAAACCATTTGGATGTAAGTGACTGTTCTTTATATGCCTTAAAAACATTATTGAAGAGTCACTTGCCTAAACGCTGATAGGGTACTTTACTAGGGTAGGGTAATTGTACTGTAATTGGAATTATTCTGTTGTACAATAATAATAAAAAATAAAATAAAATAAAAATAAAATAAATTTTAATTTAAAATAAAACAATAACTTTGTAAACACCACTTTTATTTTTATACTTTATGCCGACCGGGTTTTGCTGCAACCGTAGCTTCATCAGGGCAGTATAATACTCTACTAACATTAGGTTACATGTGTGTTATAATATATAATTTACCAAAAATGGGCTGGACTCGTCAAGTGGAGGAGGAGGAAGGAGGCGTAAATGGAGAATTGGGAAGGGAACGGACGTGTTATTTATCAATAGGGAACAATCTTAGTATGGGACTTTTATTTAAATTTAGTTGATTATTAACTACCTTACTATTAGTGTTTATGGCTTTCCTAAGTTCAAGTGCCTCTAAATTATCCAACCTTATACCTATATTGTTTTTATGAATAAGTTTAGCCCCGGCGTTTTTGTCAAATTTATGGTCTTTTTCGATCAAGTGGTTTGCAAATTCTGAAAATCCAGAGCTGTGTAAACATCTAAGATGTTCTTTGACACGGGTGTTTATGTTGCGCGCTGTTTTACCAATATAAAAAAATGGGCAGTCGCTGCATTGAAGTGATTACAAAGTTATTGTTTTATTTTAAATTAATAATGTCACATCACAAAGTATCCGCTTCATACGAACAAAAATAAATTTTCTTTCTCAATATTTTAAACGGACTGCAGGCTGCAGGGCAAAACGGGGATCTTTAACCAGTCAAGTTCATTAACTCATAACACAAAGAACCTCTTCCACCGCCTGATGATCTCCCTTCTCTGATGAATTTACGATCTAACCGGGTTAAAATATAGATACTCGTGCTAATGAACCGCAGCTTGAGTATTTTGCCCTAAGGCTTCTGAACTTTCTCCAGATTTTATTTTTTATGTTCTGTTATTTTTTTTATTTAAAACAATGATTGTTGCATGTTGTTGCAATAAAAATTGAACAATCAAAACAGCTTTTTCTCACCACTTAGAGGCAAGGCTCTTGTGTTTGGTGAGGGATTTTAAGCTCAAAAAATAAAATCGATGATCCAAGCTGGAGGATATTCTTAGCCTAGCCTAGACTAAAATAAGAAGATATGTCGACTCTGTACATTTGAAATCGCTGGGTGAATCGTTTTAACTAAAACTTCTCTCTTGGAAAGTTTGATTTAGTAGACGAAGATACTAGTGTATGTCGATGAATACCTTCCGCACGTTTGCATTCGTTTATCGGATTATTAAACTGTAGGGATCGAGTGCAGCCCGCATTTAGTGTCTGACTGCAAACTGCACCGTTCAGTTACTTCAGTAAATCCTGGCTAGTTTCAGCTGGATATCCACTGAATTGCCACTAAATCTTGTTAATAGTTTTGGCATGCGCGATTAGTCCAAGTAAACGTGACATAACTGGAAGTACGCTGAATCCAGGACGCCCGTCCGGCACCACTCCTCGCGATTCTGATCAGTGCTCACACCGCTGAACTCAGAATCAATAGAAGTGTTATACCAATTCAAAATTAAACAGATTTGGCCAATTTGAATAAGACGTTTCGACTATATCTAAGACAGGCCATTTTCTTCTTCGTATGGCGAAGAAGAGTTTGTGGAAGTGGGGTGCTTAAGAGAAAACCGGACCACGTTTTACCCATTTAAACGCATTGAATGGAAGTATTTTTTATAATATAGATATCCGCCACCAGCCTGTCGGTGCTATTTTTATAATATAGATATCCGCCACCAGCCTGTCGCGTCGGTGCTATTTTTGAGAAGTTACTTCTTAAAGGAGTTAAAACCCAAAAAATATCTTTAAAGTTGTCTGATTCGAACGCCATCAACAAAAGTTTAGTGTAGAAACCAGATGATTATTAAATAGTATATAGTCATAATAATAGTTTTTTTACTAACAAGTATGCAGTTAACACGCGGTAGAAGTGAAACTAGAACGCGGTAGAAGCTGTAGATGTATATGTTTGTCGCTTTTTCGTTTCATTGGGTTTCAAATCACAACGGTTCTTAAGAAGTTTTCACTTCAAAAACTACAAAACTGGACCAACTGTATTAGAAGAAAATATGCTATGTCCGTACGCTTCGCTTTTTGCAATGAAAAATTTTTTACCACCGCTGTGATTTGAAACTCGATGAATCGAAAAAGCGACACTAAAAAGAGACAGGATTTAGTATGCGAGAGAATGCGTGCTCTTTGTGCGGTGCTTTGTAACCTCCCCACTCTTGTCTACTTTAGTTTTCTGAAGTGTTCACTTTTACCGAATGTGAATTGCTCTTAAAAATATATTTTTTAGAGAAATGCGGAATACAAAATCTCCATTTAAACGTTTTTATTTATCAGGCTAAGGTGCAATTGTCCCTTCCGCTCAGTATTCGAGGGAGGAGGGGGTAACAGCGGTAGTCATAACAATAGTTTTGTAAAATACCTATTATCCAAATGTTTTAAATTATTTTCTTCAGGGCGTTCTGTGTGGAGCCAATTTAAAAAACAAGAAATTTGTTTAGAGTTTGTTTTGTATGTATCCACTTTGAACGGGACAGAAGAGCGTGTGGAGCGGGCAGATACATTTAATTGAATTTTATTTAGATACTCCGGGCATTGAATATCATCGCCATAAAGGAATAATGCATCTATGAGATGCCTTCGTACACCCACTCATTTAAAATCTCTTCAAAATGTCAGTAGAATTTCACCCGTCGTAAGATAACATTTACCTTACTTAGAGACACTCCCACAAGTCACTTCTCTCAATTTATCCCTTCAGTGACTTAAACTAATTCCAAAATCAATAAATGTCCACCGATGTGCGAAGCCTTAGTGTCCACTGAGGTCGAGTATCTAACCCGGTCAGTAAATATTGTGGCCAAATTGTGCACTTTACGCAATCGCCCGCGCTTCCAAGCGTTGTTAACAGACAATGACAAAAATAACCACGTTCCATCGCCCTCCATGTTATTTTATTGGTAAACCATCTAACCATCACAATAAAATTTTCCAATAATTGATTGAAAATGTATGATGAGAAAACTGAAAGCCTGAAAGTGAAATCAAGAAGAGTGTATTATTTATTTATTTATTGTTTATTAATATCATTGAACAGACTGATAACTAAAAACACAAATTGATTGAAGCAAATAAAAGGTCAGGTCATCAATCCATTTACAAAATGTTCTGATCGTCCGTTAGTATTGGATAAAAAGAGTGTGCAATTTTTGGGGTAAAAATGAAACCTTCAGAAAACTAAAGTAAACAACAGTGGGGATACTACGAAGCACTTTTTTATCTTTTCCATATTTTTCCATATTTTTTTTCGAATCCCAGTATCTACATCTATTCCTATACATTTGGTCATCTTTTTAGTATTTGTGTTTTCTTCTTCGGAGTCGTTAGATGTCGCTTTCTTTTGTGTTTTCTTTGTCTGTTCATTTTGAAGTGGTTTGAAGATTGGATATTGATTTTTTTTAAATAAAAGTATATTTTTTATTATTTCGTAGTATTCGACCCTTGGTCTGCTGAATGTCTGGCCGCTAAGGTTCGTCAGGCGCTTCATACCTCTAGACTAAAGGAGACTTGCGTTGGACCGTGGATTTATCGTATTATATGGAACAGAGTACTCATGAATTATATTTTAACTGCTTCTTATTCTTATTCTTTATTATAATTTAGTTTTAATGAATTCTTTTTGTTAAGATTGTATTTTGTAAGGAACACTATAGGATTAATTTTAAGTTTATTATAATTAAGCGCACTTGAAGTGAAATATCACAAAACTGCGCTATATAAATACTACGTTATTATTATTATTATTATTTAAAAAACACTCATTCTCTCGCATCCTATAAATGTATGTTTGTCTCTTTTTAATGTCGCTCGTTTCCGTTTCATCGAGTTTCATATTACAACGGTGTTAAAGAAGTTTTCACTTCAAAAATAAATAAATGTATTTCAATATAAATTAGAGATAAAAAGTGCAAACTTATACGATTATATCAAGGAGGGAGACTGGATATGGATATTTCTCCTCGTCCTTTACAACGCGTATCAACTTTTAAATAAGTGCAAAGCTTTGTAAAAATATGTTGGTTTTTTGTGTTAATTTAAGGGAAGCTTTAATTTCCATTGTTTTTTTGTTAAATGAGTTCAATCAGCAGAACGACGCGACACCCCATCTATTTTCAATCGCTAGCGTGTTCGGTGTTCGGGCGCTTGTGGAGCGCTTTGCTTTGGCCGGGGCTATTGGAACGGTGAGGGTTGTTAACCAAAGCAACGTCGCGTCGCCGGGACATATTGCCCTCACCGTACTGCGAACACTTGCTGCACTACACACAAAAGGGGAAGACGGCGTTATAATATGCAACACTTTTGACATTTAGATTTATGTAATTTTTATTCACAAAGACAAAGATTTTATTTCAATTTACAAACAATAAGTGAACAAGAACCAAATACACTCAGTAAAAGTAGTGTTTTGACAGGAAGACAAATTATTTATTTAAATATTAATGCAAAGATGGAGAATTGTTGTAATTTGCTATGTTATCAGGGCAAATTGTAACGTTTCATAATTGAGTCGTCGGAAATATCTGATTTGCAGTTAAAACAAATATAAAATTTGCGCAGACAAAATGTGCCCACATCTCGCATATACAAATCTTTAACCCGATCATAATGATGTTTTTATTTTTCTCCCCCAAACAAAAAAGTTACTTTTATTCATCTGCGCTAACTGCTTGTCCTTTGGCTTTAATTGTCTTGCATTTAGATTTTTTTGAAGTAAAACTTCTTTACGCACGCTTGACTTGGGGAGTAAGCTGGTGAATGCATAAAGTAAAAGTAAATCAAGAACTTTTCTGTATTAAGGACTTTGATACAAAACGACTTCGGCGGAAGATTAAAAAAATTGCAACGTACCCCTGTTGCATATAACCCCGTCTTCCCATACTGGAAACACTGGGAGTAGATACTCCGAAACTGTGTATATCGCAAGTTAGTGCTGTGTTCCATTGAGATACCGTGGGGCTGCATTTTCCTTGGTCTATTATTCCAGTTTCTGTAGCACTCGTCGTACATCACGCTTGGAATCTGTCTAGACTCTAGTCTGTAGACGGCTACACTGTAAAATAATCTGTTGTTCGCTCTTTTGACAGTGGCGGCTGATGGCGCGCATAATGAAATATTAATTACGCTTAATTACCGCTTATCCTTACAAATATCATGTAAAACGAGCTTTATTGCAGAATTCGCCACCCTTAAAATAATACTTTCTTTGATGTTGTTTACAAGTTTTACCCTTGTTAGTGTTTCATCCTTCACACACAATAGAACACACAACAAGAAAGAAGACGGAGGTACAACACTTTATTTTTCATTTTCTTTTAAACCTGCTAAACTACTTTTGTTTCAGATACACGTAGACATCATTTAAAGCAATAAAAAGATTCAATTAATAGAATAGTTCAAATATAAATATTTTAATACCATTATGAGCATTATTTTTCAAACAAAATTAAAAGTCACAATTATATTCAGATAAGTATAAGAAATATTATAAAATTAAAAATCGTAATGTAAATTCCGATTAGAAATGCCAGGGTTTCAGTGGCGCATCAATATAAATCATCTGTATCTAATAACCAATTTCTTCGGTTATATTTGACTTTAGCAGTTTAAAAGAAATTATTTTTAATTGTTGTTAGTTTATTAAATATTTTAAGTACAAGTAAGGTTCTTTCACCATGTTTATTGGTACATTTCGAAACCACCAATCCTTCGTTCTGAATGAATTTTCTATTATATTTATGGTAAACTTTTTCCCTCATTTAAGGAATCGAACAATATATGATTATTATTTCATAGTATTACGATATTATGAAATAATAATCGTCTAACGAAAACGTGTGAATTTGTAACATATGGATTGACAATTTTGTAATGGGGTTTTGTAATGTTTGGGTACAACTTATATTAGTTTTACTAGAATTTCCCCAAGAGGTAATACCATATCGGATAGTGGATTTTGTCAGAGACAAATAAATTATTTTTATTTTCTAAATCCTACTCATCATAACTTACACAAACTTGCAGGGGCCAGGGGTCACATTTCTATGGCATTCAATTTCCACAGTTCACTGTCAAACATCAGGATTTGTATAAATACTATAAATAATATAAATACTCCGTCCTGGAATTTTACTATTGTTTTCTTTAACAAGTTTATGAAGTGAAAAATTCTTTAGCACCGTTGTGATTTGTAACTCGATGAAACGGAAACGAGCGACACTAAAAAGAGACAAACCCATACATCTACAGGATTTAGAAATAAATCCACGATCCCGCGCCAGTCTCCTTTAGTCTAGCGATATAAAGTGCCTGACGAACTTAGCGGCTAGACATTGAGAAGACCGAGGATCGAATCCTTTTAAATCCAAAAAAAATTAACATATTTATTTCTGTAAAATCAATATCCAATCTTCAAACCAGTTTAAAATAAACACGTAATGAACACGCAAAAGAAAACGACATGTAGCGACTCCGGAGAAAAAACACAAATATTAATAATATGAACAAATGTGTAGGAAAAAGAGCACTGGAATTTAACGACAAAAATATGGAAAAAATCATTGATAAAAAAATGCTTCATATTCTCCCCACTCTTGTCTACTTTATTTTTCCGAAGGTTTTACTTCCACGATTTTTTATTTTTTAAGAGTTCATATTTCTCATAAAAAATTCCCCGTGTTTTCAGATAATTCTGTCAGACATTTAATATTGCGTTAGCCTGGTTTGTGCTAGATGCCTATAAATTAGGTCAATCTGAAATTTACGATAGGTATCTTCCGTTTCACGTATACCTAGATGTTCACAGTACCTACATAAATTTTCCAGAAAAACTATTTCGTTTTATATTAGTCCTTCGAATGTAATATTATTATTTACAAGAGGTGGCGCAAAATCAATTTCTCGATTTTCTGAGGCTTTGTAAGTAATTATTATTTATAACTATTATAACACAATTATTCTGAGCTCTTGTGAGTCTAACGCAGTGAAATCCATAACTTTACAATATCGGGCCGATAGGCAACTTCCGACGATTTTATAATTATATCCCGAGCACGGTTACACTATTGACAGCTGAACCGATATTGACATGGAAAAAATAAGAAATCAATATACGCTGGCAACACTGGCGGATTTGTTAATGGATTTTCTTTCCTAAATGAAACATTACAAACCGCTACGAAACACTAAAACTTACATTCCACCCACTTATGAAACCTCTCCGAAAAATTAAAAATAATAATAATAATTTTTATTTTAGTAATTTGTACATTTAAGTTTACAAACTTCTAATTGATTACAATATTTCATATTCACTATATTTTTTCAAGTTTTATGTAGCTTCTACAATACATCTTGAATTTTCCAATTGGTGTGGACTTTAAAGTTTCTGGTAGTGTGTTATATAACTTCATTCCCTTGTACAGTAGACTGTTCTGCGTATTCGCTTTGTCCTTTTTTTGTAGCCTAATTTCCTTGCACGTCCTTGTGTTATATCTGTGAATATCTTTATTGTACAAAATTTTATTTGAGAAGTATTTTGGTAACGTGTTGTTCAATATTTTGTGGATAAATACCATCGTGTTCAAGGTCAGCATCTGTTTCACGGTCAACCAATTTAGTTCCTTTAACATTTTAATTATTTTTGAGAATCTGTTTCGTCAAAGAATTATTCTCATTGCCCTGTTTTGGAGAATTTGTAACTTATTTTGTTCTCTTTCGTTACATAGGAAAAGTATACTTGAGCAATAGTTGAAGTGTGGAGCAATAATTGAATTGAATATGGTGATTGCAGTTTTTCTAGAAATTTTTGGGCGAATTCTTCCAAAAAAGATATCTTTTTGCCAATTTTTTTTGGGTGTATTCAGCATGTCTATTGAAGTTTAGTTTGGAATCTAATATAACTCCTAAGTATTTCATTTCAGTAACATTTTCAATAATTTCACCATCAATTTTAATATTGCTTTCACTGGATGTCTTCTTGTATCCAATCACCATACATTTTGTTTTTTTTTTGTATTTAATTTAAGCTTATTTATTTTTAGCCATCTTGATTTTTTTATTTTTTTTTTTTTTATTGGCAATGTTTATTAAAAATACATATGAAGTTACAACAGTTACATAGTTACATAAGGTTAACAAAAAATAAAAATAAATTGCCTTTCCTCACCATAAAGAGACAATGCTCTTGTGTTTGGTGAGGGAGTTCTAGCTCAATTAGTAAATTAATGATCGTGTAAGTTAGTAATAACGGCTATTGTAAATAATAAGAAGGTTAAAAAATCTTGTATAATTTAAAAATAAAAATCCTGAAGAGTTTAAAAAAATCATAATATAAATTAAAAAATCATTATAAATGGAAGAATCATGTAAGTTAGTAACAAAAATTATTGTAATAAGTAAGTAAAGGATACGTAAGAAAGAACGCAAGATTTATACAATAGTAGACTCAGATTTAGAAACTAAGAAATGAAAGAAAAAAGAAGGAATAAATGATTTATAAAATAGCAGACTTTAAGATACAAAGTAAACATATTTGGGACTTTTATAGTAGTTTCAGGTAATTTTTTAATTTGGGCTTAAATTCCTGCATATTTTCGATGGTTTTTAATTTTAATGGGAGGTTGTTATAATAGATTATGCCCAGATAAAGATAGGAATTTTGGATGTGCTTAGTATTAAATTTAGGAATTTTAATAGTTTTCTGGTATCTTGCTGATGTATTGAATTGGAAGTTACGAGTATTTAACTGTATTTCTTTGTAAATTTGAAGAATTGAATATTTTTTATAGATTTTGTCTATTATAGGCACATTGAATATTGAAAAAAGAATTTCAGTAGGAAATTTAGACGGTTTTTTTAAGATTACCTTAATTATCAACCTTTGGACAATTTTGAGGGGATTTAAAATATTGTCATATGTTCCTCCCCAGCCAATAATACCATATTGCAATATAGATTGAACAGTTGCATAGTACACTCTTTTTAGGTTTTCTAAGCTAAGAATATTTCTAAGTCTAATAAATATATAAATACATTTCCTAATCCTTTTGACGAGTTCACAAATATGTGTTTTCCATTTAAAATGTTGATCTATATATACACCAAGATATTTGATTTTGGGAGTTGGACTAAGTATAGCACAATCTTGATTGCAGATAGTTTTATTACATTTACTTTGGTGTATTATGATGTTTAAATTTGGTTCTAATTTGAATTTATTGATAGAGAATGGGATAAATTTTGTTTTTTCAGTGTTTAGAGAGAGGAGATTTTTATCGAACCAATTTTTCAATATGTTAATATCAATATTAGCTAGATTATTAACAGTATTCCAATCCGTACCTTCAATTATTATGACAGTATCGTCAGCATAAGATATTATTTTTCCGTTTAGTTTTTGTATGAATATGTCATTAACATAGATAATAAACAGTAACGGTCCCAGGACTGTACCTTGAGGTATGCCGAAATGACTCATTTTTGGTGAACTAAGCACACCATTAATTTTTACAACTTGGGGACGTTTGAAAAGGTAGCTTTTTATCCATTCTAGAGCTGAACCATTTAATCCAATGTTTCTTAATTTACTTATAAGTTTGTCATGTGATATACTGTCAAATGCTTTTTTGAGATCTATAAAAATTCCCAGGCATTTAAATGATTTATCTAATGAACTATGAACAAGGCTACTTAATTTTGCAATTGCATCTTGTGTGCTTCTACCTTCCATAAAACCAAACTGGTTTTCATTAATTATATCGTTGCATTTTATAAATTGGCTCATTCTTTTTTTAACTAGTTTTTCAAAAATTTTTGCTATATTTGAGATTACTGATATGGGACGGTAATTATTTACTTCTTCTGGATTACCTGACTTAAATATTGGGGTAATAGTAGTTTGTTTGTAAATTGATGGAAATACTCCGCTTTGGAAACTTGTATTTATTATATGCATTAATGGCTTAGAAATTTGATTTTTTATGTTTTTTAAAATATCAACCGTGACTGCATCAAAGCCCGGAGCAGATCCTCCTTTCATATCGGTTATGATAGATACTATTTCGTCCTCTGTGGTGACTTCAAATGTTGTCATTTTATTTTTAGCATTTATATTACAGTCTGGAGATGTTATAATATTTGGATCAATGTGAATGAGATTGGCGAGATTTTTCCCAACATTTGCAAAGAAAGTGTTAAATATATTTGCAGCTTTTGAGGGGTTTTCTTTACAGCATGTTTTTGAGTTATCATGATTAATAGCATTGATTTCGTTATTATTGTTCTTTTTCTTGTCAATTATTTCATTTACAACCGTCCATACTCTTTTACTATCATTTTCAGCTAGATCCAACTTCCGTTTATAGTAACTTTCTTTAGTATGTTTGATGATATATGTAAGTTTATTTTTATATGCTCTAAAGTGATTAAGTAAGTTTTTATTATTAGGTTGTTGAGTTGTTAATTTATAAAGAGCTTGCTTACGTCGTACAGATACTATTAATCCATGAGTAATCCATGGTTTTATAGGTTTGAAGTTAGACAGTTTGTGTTTGGGAATTACATTTTTTGACGAGTCATTTATGTATTTAGATATTTTTTCTTCAAATATTTTACAGCAGATATTGACATCATTACATTGTAATAATTCGATCCAATTTTCTGATTGAAATTTGTTTTTTAATGTATCCATATTAAGTACTTTTTTGGAAGATTTTGTTTGTTTAAATGATGGCAATATTGGATTGCTGGTTTTGTGGTTAAAGATACAAGAATAATGATCAGTGATAGTTGTGTGAATAACAGCTGCTGTTATATTTTGGATATCCGGTATATTTGTAAAAATATGATCTAAGCATGAAGGTCGTTGACCTCGAACGTCTCTAGTATACGAATTTATGCACGATAAATAATTGAGTTCTGCTAACATGTTGAGATAGCTATCTTTATCCTTACTAGAATAGTCGCTTGCGATATTTAAATTCATATCTCCAACCAAAACATTGTTTTTATTTCTAAAATTTAATAAAATATTTTTTAATTTATCAATAAAGTGTGACACTATCGACCTATGTGTTCGATAAATAGCAATAATGTTATAATGTTTATTTATGTCTTTAAATTCAATATTTAATATGTTAACATTACTAATACTGTGAATCTCTTTAATATTAAGTACATTGTATTGGTTAGATACAAATATTCCAATACCAGAGTTTTTGTTTAACTTTGTTGTTGTTGTGTAGTAAGAGTACCCCGGGATAGAGAAATTCAATTCACCGGCTGAGTGAGTTTCTGTTAAAACTATGCAGCCCGGGAAATAATTTAATTCTTTTAATGATATTATTAATTCATCCATGTTCCTTTCTATGCTTCTAATATTTACATGAAATAGGCTAAATCCTTTATCAGGACAAATTAAATTGAAATCTTTTATGGAGTGACACAAATTTTCTTCTATACAAATTTTTTTATCCAAAGCGTTACATAAAAAATCATTCATTTTGCAGTTTTAGGTTAGTTATTTTATGGATACATTTATGTAATTTGTAATGACAAATGGTAGAGGCAAAGAATTTTAAATATACACTATGTCTACATAGATATGATGGCTGAAATAACAACATATAAATATATAATTTATTTACGTTTTTAAATTTTATATTTAAAATATAAACAATAAACATTAAAATATAAACATCATAATCATTAATATTGGGAACATTATACTGGCTTGAAATAGGTATTCCAATATCAGAGTTTTTGTTTATTCTTATTATTGTTACATGGTACCCTGGAATGGAGTAATTAGTTTCGCCAGTAGAGTAGGTCTTTGTTAACCCAATCAAGCCCGGGAAAAAAATTATTTCTTTTAAAGATATTATTAATTTTTCAAAAAAAATTTTTACGCTTTTAATCTTTTTATGAAATTGAGTAAATCCTTTTTCAGTGCAAATAAAATAGAAATCTCTTATAGAGTGATGTAAGTTTTCTTCAATACATACTTTTTTACCTAATGCTATGTTACATAAAGAATCATTCATTGTTAATTTATAGATAAGAGTTTGAGGAAATGAAAATTTACAATATTTATTCGTAGTCAATGCGCTCTTTAGCAATTTGAAGCATTTTTTGCCGGTAATGTCAACCGAGAATCGTCAAATAATACATTTTAGTGACGCACTTCCCTTTCATCCGAATTTCAAAGAAGTTTCACTTAAAAAAATACAATTTTAAAATGCAGTTTACACGCGGTAGAAGCGAAACCTTCAGAAAACTAAGGTAACAAGAGTAGAGAGGCTGCGAAGCACCGGAAAAAGAGGAGACTGATTATTTGCATCTCATTCTCTCGTAGGCTGAACCCTATAGACGTATGTGTTTGTCTATTTTTAGTGTCACTTTTTCGTTTCATCGAGTTTCAAATCACAACCGTGCTAAAGAAGTTTTCACTTCAATAACTCCCGTTCGTTGTCAAAAAGCACATGCAAACTGCCAATGTATATTAAATTCTAAATTGTCAATTTAGTATTTAAATTCGAAATTGTCAATTTATTATTTAAATTCGAAATTGTCAATTTATTAGTATCTATTTATTAGTATTATACCGGTTCCAATAGTTAAAAATACCAGAAAATGTGAAGAATTTCGACCAATCAACACCTTACCAAAATATGAGCAGATTCTTGAAGTTATAATAAAAGAACAAATTTTGCAATATCTAGATAAACACGATATTTTATACCAAGAGCAATCAGGGTTCAGATCTAATAACTCATGTGAAACAGCATTAAACGTAATTGTCGAAGAATGGAAGGAAGGAATGAATAATAATAAATTTATCTTAGCAATATTTTTGGATTTTCAAAGGGCATTCGAAACTATAGATCGAGACATACTAATAAGAAAGCTTAACGAAATTGGTTTCTCATCTGTAGCCATTAAATTAATACAAGAGTATTTGAGAGACAGAAAGCAGATAACAAAAATAAATAATCAATTTTCAAAACCAATGGAAAATAAGTTAGGAGTACCACAGGGATCGGTCCTTGGACCTAAATGATACATCATTTAGTTCATTATTTAAAATGTGTATTAGTTCTTCATAGTTATCTCCAATTAAGTATATTAGTGTATCATCGGCAAATAGTCGTACTTTGCATTTTGAAAATATTTTCACCATGTCATTAATATAGAGTATGAACAATAGAGGTCCAAGGACCGATCCCTGTGGTACTCCTAACTTATTTTCCATTGGTTTTGAAAATTGATTATTTATTTTTGTTATCTGCTTTCTGTCTCTCAAATACTCTTGTATTAATTTAATGGCTACAGATGAGAAACCAATTTCGTTAAGCTTTCTTATTAGTATGTCTCGATCTATAGTTTCGAATGCCCTTTGAAAATCCAAAAATATTGCTAAGATAAATTTATTATTATTCATTCCTTCCTTCCATTCTTCGACAATTACGTTTAATGCTGTTTCACATGAGTTATTAGATCTGAACCCTGATTGCTCTTGGTATAAAATATCGTGTTTATCTAGATATTGCAAAATTTGTTCTTTTATTATAACTTCAAGAATCTGCTCATATTTTGGTAAGGTGTTGATTGGTCGAAATTCTTCACATTTTCTGGTATTTTTAACTATTGGAACCGGTATAATACTAATAAATAGATACTAATAAATTGACAATTTCGAATTTAAATAATAAATTGACAATTTCGAATTTAAATACTAAATTGACAATTTAGAATTTAATATACATTGGCAGTTTGCATGTGCTTTTTGACAACGAACGGGAGTTATTGAAGTGAAAACTTCTTTAGCACGGTTGTGATTTGAAACTCGATGAAACGAAAAAGTGACACTAAAAATAGACAAACACATACGTCTATAGGGTTCAGCCTACGAGAGAATGAGATGCAAATAATCAGTCTCCTCTTTTTCCGGTGCTTCGCAGCCTCTCTACTCTTGTTACCTTAGTTTTCTGAAGGTTTCGCTTCTACCGCGTGTAAACTGCATTTTAAAATTGTATTTTTTTAAGTGAAACTTCTTTGAAATTCGGATGAAAGGGAAGTGCGTCACTAAAATGTATTATTTGACGATTCTCGGTTCTAATATAATGCGGTAAATTCACAACTTCGCGCGAGCCACCGGTAGCGCAACGGAGGCTCGCGCGCCTGACTCTCAGCGCCCAGAGAAACATTTAGCGAACGAATCCCACCAAATCCAAAAAAGATAAACATTTTTATTTTAGTAAAATCAATATCCGATCTTCAAACCACTTTAAAATAAACCGGCAAAAGAAAAGAAAGCGACGTCTAGCGACATTCTAGTTTCACTTCTACCGCGTGTGAATTTTTTTTTTCATTTAAGCTTTAGTCATATTTAATTCACTTTCATTTCTCTAAAATCAAATGGAATAAATTGATCATGTCTTAGATGAATTAATTAAGTCTATGAATTCCATATACGATTTCTTTCAATTCTAAGAGCTTCGTTAGTTCACCTCCATTAATTAATAATCTAGTTATTTTGCACATCGAACGACTTTGTTCAAAATGTTGTGAATATTGACAGCTTATTTGACTCTAAGGTCGCCGCGCATAACTCTGCGGCTTTCGTCAACCTACTGTCAGAATCATATCTTTTAAAACAGACCGTGCTCGCAAACAACGAAAGCTGACTATGGATGACATTTAGTCAATATCGTTTTAAAACGGGGTTTTATCAATTCACCGTGCTGGACCTCCTGAGGAGTATAGCGATCAATGGTTTGCCAATGTAAATTTTCCATCCGCTTACTTCTCAATTGTCAAAGTCAGTCAATTAGATATGAGATGCCTTTTGCAAAAATGAGAGAATTTCTCAACTTTTGCGCCGTAGTGAATAAAAATCATATTATATAAGTAAGTAACATTGACAAGATGATTTATGGACTGAGTTGAAAGTATGAGCTCTTATGGCGGGAAAGTTTTCAAACGAATACAAACACGTAGAAATAATAGATTTTTAGAGTTGCGAAATTGAGAAATATATGATACTATCTTTGTTTTCACATATCAATCAATTTTGTAATGACATTGAATGGGGAATAGATTCGCAATCCCAATTCGGACGGTTCCCGTAAAATCCCAATTTTCGACCAATATCAAGGATCCTTTCAATTTTGATCAACCGATTACTTAAAGTTTAAAGGATATGCTCTTGGTTGAAGGCTGTTAAAGATTTGATTAAAAACTGAAAAGATGAGTATTTGCGTTTCAAAAAATGTTAATTGCTGATATGATCAAATGTGACAAGGTTTTAAATGTTCCTAAAACTACAGATAAATACGCTCAAATACAGAGTGAGTAAACTAATAATAATAACAAAATGAAACAATGCAACTTTGTATAAACCACTTATAAAATGTGCAAATCCGACCGGTTTCGAAACAAACGTTCCTTCGTCAGGGAAAGCTTATACTAATTTGACAGTTTAGAACAATGTTTTATTATGGTAGGGGTGGAGCCGTTGTTAGTTAATAATGTAGATTGGGTGGGTAGGTATTAGTGTAGAGTGGGTGGGTAGGGGAACAAATCCATGATTGGGCTATATGACAATATTTTTTGTTTGTTGATAATAGATTCATTATTTTTAAGGGATTTTTTAATTTCCAAAGCTTCTAAGTTATCTAAACGTTTTCCTTTATGATTAATATGAAGAATATTTATCCCTGTGTTTTTTTTCAAAACTATGGTTATTATTATTGGTTACTTTTGAAAAAAACACAGGCCAAACATATAGCCCAATCATGGATTTGTTCCCCTACCCACCCACTCTACACTAATACCTACCCACCCATCTACATTATTAACTAACAACGGCTCCACCCCTACCATAATAAAACATTGTTCTAAACTGTCAAATTAGTATAAGCTTTCCCTGACGAAGGAACGTTTGTTCCGAAACCGGTCGGATTTGCACATTTTATAAGTGGTTTATACAAAGTTGCATTGTTTCATTTTATTATAATGGATAACCACAAAGTAATAGCTACATTCAAAAATATAATAATAATAACATTTGGATGACTTGTATAACGCCGTTTTTGTGAAAAATCACGTCAAGGGCGCTGTAAAAACTTATAATACATTTCTACAATCTTACTTCTAACAACAAACTAGACAAACCACTATAACAACTAACGTCTAAAAATTGTATCCACCGGTTCATCGATCACCGATACGAAACTACGAGTATATGTAGGTACAATGATTTGACCAGTGAACGCGATGCTGCGTAAAAATGTTCTGTATAGGCAGAAAATATACAGGACCATACTTACCAGGGAGGTCTCTAGAGATTAACACTGTTATTGTTTATTTAGAGAAATTTAGGTACACTTCGCACGCAGAGGACATAATTGGGAAGTATAATATATTTTATGTTCTTTCAGGAGCGTATTTTGAAAACAAAAGCAAAATTGTATGATTGACGGTACAATAGTGCAAGGATTTGATCAGTATTTTATCTTCCTAAAAGTGTTTCGTTCCTCGGTAAGCGAAAGATTGATGTGTAAGGATTCGAATACATAGAGCCTGTCTAGTAAGGACGACTGTCGAGTTTAATGCAACTTAATAAATCCTCTAGTAATCAGTCGAATCCATTACTTATTTTGAAAATAAGCAACATATCTTAAGTTGTCTTTTTATTGGAATTTAAGAAGTCAGGAACGCCTCATAAGTCTGGTAATTTTTTTATTTTTTTATTTTATTTATAAACAGAAACAAACAGTACATTATTTACAGTGGTGAAAACATTTACAATTTTTAAGTATATTTCATGGTGGGTAGTGGGTACCAATGATGTGTTTCTTTGTAGTATCATATTTATGGTATATTAAGTAATTACCGGGTGATGTGCATTGTGGGAAGGTGTGTGTGTATGTGTGTAATCAATATACAATGTATGTTGTGCTTTGAACAAATATATTGTTGACATGATGCTCTTTTTAAATTTAGCATGATTGATTGGCAAATTACTTGCTGCATTTGTCTTGTAATTAAACGTGTGGAATAATTCTGTATGGCGTGTACGTCTTAAAATTAACAAGGGAAAGAAGTTCAGTACCGTCAATTATATTATTTAAAATTTTATGTATAACTGTCAAATCAGCTATTGCTCGCCTTTGTTGCAAAGTTTGAAATAGTTAGTTAGTTAGTTTTCATAGTTATTGTTGAATTTGAAGATAAGTTATTTTATAATTTGTTTTGAATATGTTCTATGATATCTCTGTATACTTTGTTCTGCGGTTTCCAAATTGGCGAGGCATATTCCAGTGTACTTCTTACTAATGCAAAATATGACATAACTGCTGGACGCGGGTTACTGAACACCTTACTTATACGATGAACAAAACCAAGCATTTTATTTGATCTGTGAACGATTGAGTCGATGTGCTTATTAAATACAAGTTTGCTATCAAGGTAAACACCAAGATCTTTACATTCCATTTTAGATATGACAGGTTCATTGTTAAGTGAATAAGAGTACTTAATTACATGTTTATTTCTGGTAAATGTCATAGTGTGACATTTGGAAACATTGATATCTAAATAATTTAGCCCATACTACCCTTCCCTTAGGTAACTTTGTAACGCTTCACAGTCAGAGAGAGAATGAACAACTTTGAATAAATTCGGAATGTTTAAAGTATGATCCAATGTCGTTTATATAAATGTTGACAAAGAGCGGACCTAGACTTGCGGGACACCGGATATTATCTCTATAGACTTTGAGTAGACACCGTTGATTAATATTACCTGATTGCGATTACTAATGTAGGACTTAATCCATCTAAACAGGTCACCATGTATACCAAGTAGGATGAGTTTTTTTCAAAAGAATTGAGTGAATTACGCAGTCAAAGGCATTGGATAATTCTGTATACATAGTATCAACTTGATCTTTATCGTCCATTTTGCTATGCAATAAGTTAATAAAAAGGGCGAGATTGGATGTACCATGATGGGATGATGATTGGATACCTTTCATAAATCCATGCTGATTCGGTAATGTTATATTATCGTGAAAACAATGGGTCCGAGTGGTTAAGAGACAACAGTTTTTAAATATGAATTAAATTAAAGTCTCAAAATATCCCAAAGCCATTGGAAAATTTAAAAGATTGTATATTGAACTTTTTGAAGCATCATTTTTTTCAGAGTGCATATTGACTCACTTGAAAACTTAAGAAATATGACCAAGAAAGGAGTTCATTTAGTTTCAGAGTATATTATGATTCAGTTGCGAAGATATAAGATGTATGACCAAGGGGAAAATTCTCGTTTAAAGTTTAGGAGGTAAAGATATGAAATATGTCTCTCTGTTAAATAAAAGAAAACGGTTAAAGTTTTACTCCTTGATGCAGTTAAAAATACGAGAGAGTACGAGTGCCGTTATCGGGGTCCAATTTATCGGCGAATGATACAGTCGGCCTCCGTGGTTAAGTAGTTATGATCCTTGACAATGAATCCGGAGGTCGCGGGTCCAAATCCCGGCGGGCGAAAGTAAATTTTATTTTAATGCTATATATTTTTTCACAATTTATTTATATAATTTTTTTTTTTTGACTGATTAGAGAGAAGTCCTGTTTTGACTCGGACTACTCGAGCGTTTTCGCATTTCATCTTTCTGAAAAATGGTTTGTTACGTTTCGAAAATTAGATGTATTTTGGAGCTTGTTTGTTTATTTTGTTCAGAAAGTGTTTTTTTTTTAATTAGATTTGAATATTATTTTATTTTATTTATTTGCTCCGTTATAAGCCGATGGGCTATTTAAATTTGGTACTTTGAAGTATTTACAATTATTTTCTCAAGACTTAATATTAATCAATGGTTTATAAATGGATAAAATGAAAAATAATGATCAATTGAATTTACGAAATTTTTATCTTGACATAAATATCCCATTAGAAGACTTGAAATAAAATTTATCATTAAATATTTTTAAAATACACTCGCTAGAAGAAATAAACGAGTTAATATTTTTATTCAAAATACTTAACTCTAAATTTGACTTTTGCAAACTCCTACAACTCATATACTTACGAATACCGACAGTAACTACACGACAAAATACACTATTCTACTGTAGCATTCATAAGCGGAACTACATTGCCCACTCTCCGGTACAACGATTTCACACTATGGGAAATCAGTAATTAGGTGTTGTTGACATATTTAACATAAACTTGGCGAATTTTGTTGATCTTGTAAAAAACTTATTCCAAAACTATTCCTAAACATATATGTATTTTTGTAAACCTATGAAACCGCTGTATTTTTGTATTTTTATGACTTGTGTGCTTTTTTATGTAACTTTATTTATATTATATCTGTATCTGTTTAAAAATCATTTGTCATGAATTAATTATACTACCAAACATATAAAAGCCTTTTGGGCGTTAAATTTTTTTTTTTTAATGTTCTTTATTCAGTAAAGTTTATACATTACAGTAAATGGATAATTTTTTGGCCATCACACTAGGCACATGCCCGTGTTGTAGTGGCCAATTTTATGTTAAGTATAATAATACAAAGTAAAAATAAGTTGAATGTAAAACAAAATAATATAAAAATAAAATAAAATAATTTATACATCTAAAACAAGTATGATGTATAAAGGAATTAAAAATAATGCAAAATATCTACATAAGTTTAAGATATATGAATATAAAAAATAAGTATGGAAAAACAGAAAAATTTAAAATAATATGAAAAGTATATGAAAGAAAATACGTACTATTGAATTAAAAATAATACAAGGAGCATGTATCAAAAAAAATAAAGAAATACAAGTACATTTGTGTAATTAAAATACTATTAAAATGTAATAAGAATACAAGTACATTAAGTACAAGTGTGTTTGTAAAAAATACAAGTACAATATAAAATCAAATAAAGTACTATTTGGTAAGAGAGTAGGGATAAGTTATATCTTGATGAGCAATTTGCATGTGCGTGTTATGGTAACATAGGTATATAGATATATATCAGAAGTTTTTGCGTAAATCCACGTTTGAGCTAAGGCTAAAAATATGTACTCAAATATGGAATTATTTTCATAATATTTTTCGTAATAAATACTTGAGTATAAGAAACATGCCAGTGGTGTTAAACATTTTTTAATGATGAATATGAAAGAGAAATATATTGTTCTGTAATATACAAGTTATTTAAATTATTTACTGGTGGTATAGGTTCATATGTTCCTTAAAGAAATTTCGCCCCTTTTCAGATATCCATTTATGCACACCGGTTGCAAAGTGAGTAAGTGTTTTTGATGTTTTGATGTCGTTATTTAACGTGTTGAATATTTTAGGTGCGATGTATGAGTACTGCCTTTGTGAAAAAGTGGTTTTTGTTACAGGAATTATGCATTTTCCATGCTTTGAGTAGCGTGTATGTATGTCCGTTTGCGTAGAGTTTATCAATCCATTTTTCCAGATATGGATAAGAGCTATCTTGATATCTCTCTCTGGTTTCAATCCTGGGATTGGTTTGCAGCAATTTCATCTATACGTTTCTTCCACTCTTCCCTGTCTTGTGCGGCTCTTTTGAATTCTGCATATGATAAGCAGCGCACGTCCACCAGCAGGTCCTCCAGGTACTCTCGGCGTGGGCGTCCCCTAGCGTTTGTCCCCTCGGTCATACCCTCCATTATGGCATGCAAGAGGCCTTCTTGTCTTATTGCATGGCCGATCCATCTTGCGCGCCTTTCGGACAAGGTCCTGAGCAGGTGCCTTCCTCCTTCGATTTTTTGGAGAACCTCCTCATTTGTGATGTGGTCTCTCCAGGAAATTCCTAGTAGTCTTCTATAGGACCACATCTCAAAAGCCTCTAGTCTCCGTTTATCTCTTTCGGATAAGCACCATGTTTCGCAGCCGTACATCAAGATACTCCATACATAGGTCTTGATGAGGAATATTCTCAGTTTCAGGTCTATATTATTCGATTCTATTATTTTCGACCTTTTATTGAATGCAAGCCTAGCCTGGTGTATACGGCTGTCGACCTCGCTCTTAGACCGACCGTCCCATGTTATTTTGCTCCCGAGGTACACAAACTCCTTGGTGTTCTTTAGTGGAACTCCTGACATCTCTACTCTCATCTGATGTTGCGTTCGGCCTACAGTCAGCAGCTTTGTTTTGTCTTTATTTATCCTCATGTTGTAATTATTTTGAAGAATGCTTTGCATGGTTGTTAAGGCCTCTTGCAGTTCTTCTTCGCTTTCAGCAACCAAAGCAATATCGTCAGCAAACCTTATCATATCCACCTTTTGCCCGTGTATCTTTACACCTTTTCTGTGACTCATTCTCTCCCTCAAGTCATCAATCGCACTTTGTATATATGCGTTAAAAAGAACAGGTGACAGAAAGCATCCCTGTCTCACCCCTTGTCTTATACTGGCTTCTTTTGTATCATTGTCACATCTAATTATAGCGGCCTCATTCTTGTATAGCGCCTGGATTATTCGTCTATCTCTATATTTGATGTCAATTCTCTTCAGAATCTCGAAGAGTCTTGATATACAGATGGCGAATGTCAAGGACTGTGAGTTTCTTGAAAAGTGGCTCTGATGGATGAGAGGGGGAACATTTGAAGATGACCCTTAGCAAAAATTTTTGTACTGTCACTAGAGGGTAGAGGATGGATGCTGCACAACCTCCCCATCCTATAATGCCATACGTTGCTATCGATTGAAATAGAGCAAAATATACAGTTCTTAGAGTGTTTATATCAAGGATTGATCGTAGAGAATAAAAAATATGGCATAACTTACGGAGTCTCTTAGTTATGGAGTTAATATGGGCCTCCCAGCGTAATTGGTTATCTATAATGACACCTAGGTATTTTATTTCATTTGATGGTTTAAGATTTGGGCATGAGCAGCTATTATTGGGTGTTTGTGGAGATGTGTCTAGATTTTGTGAGCAAGTGTGAATGATTAATTTAGGAAGGTTTTCTGGGAGTTTGAATTTACGGATTGAAAAGTGAATGTATTGTGTTTTTTGTACATTTAGGGTGAGGAGGTTGGAGTCTAGCCATTTTTTTTATTTTGTTAAGACCATAATTTGCCTTCTCTATTGATGTCTTCCATGTTTTGCTAGTGAATATGATAACCGTGTCATCGGCGAAAGATATTATATTGCCATCAATGTCCAGTTTCAATAGGGAGTTCATATATATGAGGAATAGGAGCGGACCTAGAACACTTCCTTGGGGCACACCGTAGGAGATAGATAGACATTTACTTCTATATGCTCGATTTGAGTGAAGAACAGTTGTTTGCGATCTTTGTGTAAGGTAGCTTTTAAACCACTTTAGGGCAGTACCTTCTATCCCAATCTGTTGCAGTTTTTTTAGGAGAATGTGATGTGAAATAGTATCAAAGGCTTTTGATAAGTCTAGAAAGACAGCAAGAGGTTTATTACCGTTATCAAGATTATCGGATATCAGTTTTTTTTTTTTTTTTTTACATTAACTCCACACAGGAGGCCCTGAGGAAAATAATTTCCCTCAGGGCCTATGTCATCTGGGATGCTGTGTGGAGGGTCTTTTTGAGGAGAGGAAGGAATGAACATTGGTCTTGAAGAGACCCATGTTGTAGGAAGGAGGAAACACAGAGGCCGGCAAATCATTCCACAGCCGAGCTGTTGAACATAAGAACGAGTCGAAGAAACGACCCGTTCTCATGTGACTAATGTCAACTGTGTACAAATGTTGGGCACGCGTTTGGCGTGTTTCCCGACTATGCACCGGTGCCGAAGGGATCAATGATGCTAGTTCCTCGGAGCATCTTCCATTGTAATACCGGTAGAACAAGGATAGCATTCCCACCCGACGCCTGTGCTCTAAAGATTGCAATCCGTCTGTTAAGATGTGAGAATCTATCAAACGGACCGCCCGTTTCTGCACAGAGTCGAGGGTATTTTTCAGGTATTTTGGAGCTCCAGACCAGAGGTGGCTGCCAAATTCAACCGTGGGGCGCACTTGCGATTTGTACAGGGTTAGCAGTTGTGTACTTTTAAAGTATCTGCGGGCCCTGTACAGTACGCCCAGTTTTTGGGAGGCTAACTTTACTCTGGCTTCGATGGAGCCCCCATACCTGAGCTGGTCACTTAGGGTTACACCAAGCAAATCAATGGAGGGCCTGTTCGGAAGATTGCTTCCGTTGAAAGAGACTAGATTTTCATTGCGATCCCTTTTAGACGTAATCAGACAAGATCGGGTCTTTGAAACATTAAATTCAACGAGATTATTTTTACCCCAAGAGAAAACACTCTCGAGGTAACCGTCCATTCTTTGCTTCAAAGCCTTACGAGCTGTTGGAGTTTGTGAGCCCTTTGGGGGCTTGTCAAACAAAAAGCTATCATGAACTGTACTGTCATCCGCGTAGCAGTGAATTGGTGCACATGACAAAAGGTCGTTGATGTGCAACAAAAACAGAGTTGGAGACAGAACCGATCCCTGCGGGACGCCAGCATTTATCGAGTGAGAGGAAGAGGTGAAACCATCGACTACCGTCTGAATCGACCTCTCCCTCAAGAAGTCGGCAATCCACGTACACAAGGATGCGGGAAGTCCGTAAGAATGCAGTTTGTTGACAAGTCCTCGGTGCCAAACCCGGTCAAAGGCCTTGGATATGTCCAGTGCAACCGTTTGGGTCTCACCGAAACGTTCCAGGCATCGCCCCCAAACATGCGTCACATACGCGAGAAGATCACCGCACGAGCGGTTCCGCCGGAATCCGTATTGACGGTCGTTAATAATTTTGTTCTTCTCGAGGTATGTGAGCAGTTTGTCGTTGATCACACGTTCCATCACCTTAGACAGAACTGATGTGATCGCTATGGGGCGGTAGTTGGCCGGGTTGGAGCGGTCACCCTTCTTTGGAATAGGATGGATAACCGCTTTTTTCCAACCAGAGGGCACAGAGCCAGTCTTCAGGGACAGTTTAAAAAGCTTCGTCAAAATTGGAGCTATTTCTGCAGCGCACCTTTGCAGTACCAGGGCAGGTATTCCGTCAGGCCCACTAGCTTTATTAACATCAAGCCCTCGTAAAACATGGAGTACTTCCCGATGCCGGATCCTCAGCTTTTTCATACGAAAACCGCAGTGAGGAACCGACGTCGGGACAGCACCTTGGTCATCGAGGGTTGAGTTATCCGCAAACATTTTACCTAGTAAGTTAGCCTTTTCGGTGGCGGTGTTTGCTAGTGAGCCGTCAGGTCTGGTAAGAGGTGGCAGACTGGATTTGCAGAAATTGCGACCTATTGAGCCCGCAAGCGACCAGAATTGCCTGCTGCCATGCGGGCATGCAGTCAGCTTTCTGCTGATCTGCTGGTCGTGCTCGAATTTTGACCTATTTATGATTCTCTTGGTTTCCTTTGCCATTTTGTTGTAAGCTGTTCTGTCTTCGGATGTTCTAGATGTGTTGTAGGCTCGGTAAGCCGCGTTTTTTCGTCAGTTAGGTGAAGGTTGCAATTGCATCATCAGTACTACGGTTTTTGCGAAAGCCATACTGGTTATTTGAAAGGATTTTATTTTCCTCAAGGAACTTAACCAGTTTTAGTTTTACTACTTTTTCAATGATTTTGGAGATTGTACTCAGTAGAGATATTGGCCTGTAACTATTTAGGGAAGATCTGTCACGTGATTTGTATATAGGGATGATTGAGGCATGTTTAAGAGAGTTTGGGAATATACCGGATTGGAGGCTAAGGTTTATAATATGCTCTAGAGGCTTGGCTATAAGTATTTTTAAATGTTTTGTAAGTTTAGTAGAGATTTCATCTATTCCTGTTGAGTGAGTATTTTTTAAGGTTGATATGATTTCTATAATTTCTAATTCTGTAGTGGGGGTGAAAAGGAAAGGACTATATCTCAGTTGAGTCAGGGATATTTCGTTTGCAAGTTCATGTTCCGAAACACTATTTTTTGTCAAAATATGATTGGAAAGGTTAGAGCCAATTATGGTGAAATACTCATTGAGATGATCTGCAATTTTTTCGGATTCATTACCTGTGTTTGTTAGTAAATGTTAATCAACGTTAATCTTGTTTATGGGTGTTGTCATTACTTTAGTGTAAGATATGTCTTTAATGATATTCCATATTTTTTTCTTGTCATTCTCTGCGTTATTTATTTGTTTTTTATAGTAATCTTCTCTGGCCTTTAATGTAATTTTTTTGCACACATTTCTGTATTTCTTGTAAAACAGGTGAGATTCATGGTCGTTGGGATTTTTTTACAGAGTGCGTGTAGTTTATCGCGCTTACGAATAGAGTGTAGGATACCAACAGTTATCCAAGGCTTAAGCTTAGAATCGTGGTGTTTAGTTTTGTGAGTTGTGTCTGATGTAGTGTATGTAATAAATAAATAAATAATAAAAATCGTTTAATTATATTTTAAATATCGAATTTGTTACAACAAAACATGGACATATTCGGTAGTTTTTTTTTTTATAAACTATGTAAGCGAGGAATTGGCGAATTGCTATATATTTATTCGTGAATGATGAAATTGAAATTATCCTTATACCTAGTGCACCGAGTAGGTCCTCTTAAATTGACTAGAGTCGGGAGCTTATAACACTCTATACAGAATATATTTGGATTTTGATTAAACCGATTCTAGCAAATTGTTTTATTTGGGTAAGGATGTGAAAAGTCGACCAAAATAAAAAATAACTGAGGCTTAAAGCTTCGAAGGACGAGGTGGTTGAGGTAGACTTGTAGAGGGTGCAGAGGAGAGAGGGGTGGTTAATTGCTTCCGTTGCAGAGGCTACGCACTCCGAGGCATACTAATCTTACATCTTCTTCCTCTTACGTTCTCTGCTTTAGTCTCCGCAGGATCTTGAAAACAAGAGGTAAATTAACTAAATGAAGACGTGCGTTATGTTATCGGTGCTAATGTTTAATTTTTACCTTTATACAGAAAGTATGATTATCATATTAATTAGTTATTGTGGTAAACTGAATACCAAATTCCAACACGTATCTGATTTGAAGGTGGTTAGATATGCGGAGAAGTAAAGATTTTAATTAAATTGGCAAAATTGTGACGAAAAAGTAACAAATTAATAAAATAATGTTGTGCGTTAATAACGGAGCCCATTTATTAAAGTTAACTAAAGTATTTTCTCATTCATGCTTCTTGCTTTGCTGACGGCAATGACTTCCATAAAATAGTGAAATCCTACCTTTTATATATGTACTTTTTAAAAACATATACTTGAATTCCGATTTTGTTTTCTTGAATGCAAATCTTGGAAATGGAAATTAACCCACTTCCCGAAATCCGGTCGAGCTGAAATTCTGCAGATGAACTCGTTGTCACACATGCAACTCAAATTGTATGAAATGATGGCGCAACTAGATTGTGCCATTCGATGCGTAGGACCGTGGCGTAAAATCGAAACTGTTTCACTACATAATAAAAATAGATGTATTATAGAAAAAACGAGTGTGCTTAGACCACACAACTGAAGTAAAACTTCTGCTCCATCTGTATGATAGGAAGAGAGAAATAAAATGTGCGCGCACCGCTCTCTCTTGCTCCTACAGTGTGATACAGACCATAGGCCTACACTGTGTCTTAGATATACGAAACGTAACTGGCTATGAGAGAAAGAGAGAAAGAAAATGTGTGCTCGCACCTCTCTCTCTCTCTCTTGCCCTACAGTAATATACGAAGCGTACTCCCTCTCAACTACCGTTCGCCTCGCTTTTCGTAACGCTCTCGTCACGCATTCGCCAGCTTACTCCCCAAGACAAGCGTGCGTAAAGAAGTTAAACAAGTGTGCTTTAGACAACACGACTGAAGTAAAACTTCACTAACTTATATCTCCCTCTCAACTTCCGTTCGCCTCGCCCGACCGTTCGTCTCGCCCGATCACACTTTATATCGATTTTATTTCATTAAAAAAATGCTGAAAGGCGTGATGATAAAACTATTAAAATTATGTACTTTTGTAATTATTTTTTTATCATAAGTATTTATAACTTTTCAATAATATCTAAGCAAAATAATGTAAAAAAATCTTAAAAATATTAATTTGTAAGAACGTAAATAAATAGATAAACTGAAGTATTTTCGTCACAAAACTCGTGCAAGGATCTATTTTTTTATGATTTTATTTAAACTGAAATTAAAATTCTGAAACAATGCTTTCCCAGTTAATTTATTGATTTATTTTACTGCATGATTATATTATTTGAAGTGTGTTTTAGAATACAATATTTTGTTTGAAAATTTAACAAATCTATAGTATAGCCTTATTATGCTAAAAGTAAACACGTTTTCTCATAATTTAAAACATAACTTTACAAAATTGATTTCGAAAGAATAGTCTTTCGAAATCAATTTTGTGGAAAAGAGTCAATACGGCTAAAATTGTATTTAAAAATAACATATTTCCGGTTTTACCTAGTTATTCCATCTTAATAAACCGATTTAGTTTGTTTATAAAATATACTATCTGTTGACTGCCACGTCTCTTAAGCTTACTTTAAAATTGCAAGCATAGCGAAGTCCTGTTTTATCTCGGACTTTTCGGACTCGGAATTTACCAGCTAATAAACCGATTCCGTTTGTTTATAAACTACAGTGTTTGTCTATTATATTCACTGTTACGTCTATTAAGGACTTAAAGACTGAAAAGGTTACTTCAGATTGCAAAGCTTTCTTTTTGAAATCAATTTAATTGACTGCAAGCATAGCGATATCTTGTTTTAACTCGGAATTGAGAGTTTTGTTTTTCGTTTTACTGTAAATTTGTTTGCTTTTGGTAAACCATTCCGGTTCCGTTTAAAGATGGTGGCAGTTTTAAGTTATCGCGCGTGGCGGTAGCGATATGCACGATAAACAAATCGTTTCTCTGGGTGTAACTAACTATTCTGGAAAAAAAACACTTCCGGCAGATTTTTATGTTCTACTTTTATAAAAAAAGATTATGAACACATCGTTTGGTAAGACGGTACAATTTATGAAAAACATCGGGATTCAAGTGTTCTTACGACAATAGAATCAGCTGACGCACGGTTCAAATTTAGTGAATCTTTCTTCAAATTTTATTTTTGTACAAAAAATTTATAACATTACAGATATTTTATCTAATTAATTGTAATAGTACCATTTTCACAGTGAGAATGTAGCGCCAA
Source organism: Limnephilus rhombicus (assembly GCA_929108145.2). NCBI lineage: Eukaryota > Metazoa > Arthropoda > Insecta > Trichoptera > Limnephilidae > Limnephilus > Limnephilus rhombicus. The sequence goes on along the minus strand of OV815275.1, from coordinate 58,648,636 downwards.
AAACCTTACAAACTCATTGAATTTTTCGAAGAATATGTCGAAATTTTTATCTAATATATTTAAATAGCGTATCGCTCTTCCCACGGGCGAATTCGGGTACAGATTTGTACGACTCAATCGGCAATATAATATGTTATGGCGACGTGCCTGAGAGTGAGACTCTGGTACAAATAAATTGATTTGCCCCAGAATCTCACCGTTAGAGACGAGGCCATTGATTAATTGAAAGAAATATTTTAGCAACGCAAAACATCTACGAGTTTCTAGAGAATGGTAGCTAGTCATACCTAGAATAAATCTCGATGGATACAAATATGGATATGTTCCATAGAGGCGTAAAAAAAAAAAGTAGGAATTTTTTATGAACTCTTTCAATGTTTAAAATATAGAATGCTTCAGATGGGGCCCAGATAATACAATTCGACTCCAGTACACTTAGCACCAGTGAGTTGTAAAGTAGTCTAATTGTTAGTGGGTTTTGAAATGAGCATGAATTGCGAATGAAAAAGCCCAGCCCTTATGCTGTTGCATAAGTCATTTGTGTGCTGGTGGAATGTCATTTTGCTGTCAAAAGTAACCCCTAGATCTTTTATTTGACTAAAGCGATGAAAAATGTTACCATTAATTGAATATTCAAATGTGATCGTCTGTTTTGCCCTTGTGAAAGAGACTACATAGCATTTAGGTGGACTGAAGCTTAAACAGTTAATTTTTGCCCAGTTTGTGACAGAGTTCACATCGATTTGTAGGAGGACACAGTCAGCGAGATTTTTTATTATGCGGTAGAGTTTGAGGTCATCAGCAAACAATAAATAAGAGGAATGAGTGATGATTGAGCCAATATCGTTAATGAACAACAAAAATAATAGCGGTCCAAGAATTGATCCTTGCGGGACTCCAGAAAAAACAGGAATTCAGCAGAACGAGAACCCTTATAAAAAACGTATTGTTTGCGATTAGTGAAGTATGAAGCAAAAAGTAATAAAAGATTTTTGGAAAAGCCAAATGTAGCTATTTTTTTTAATAGGACATCGATATCGACCTTGTCAAAGGCCTTTTCAAGTGTGATTCATCGTTGAATCCTCGTGAATTCAGATTATATTTAAAGTACCTACATAAATGATTTGAGAGCGAATTTTTGTTTTGATTTATTAAATAAGAGAAAATTAGAAACATGAAATAAACTGGAACTTAAGATTCTTACTAAAAACTGTGGACTTTATATTATTTAACAGCCAAAATTGCAAAAAGTAGCATTTGTGGAAAAATCAACCTTTTTATGGGATTTTTGTAAGTCCCATGGGGTCGAACTCTAAAATTAGTTTTCCCAGGCTTTGTGCCGCCAAATTTACTGAAAATTTGGATTCTTACTAATAACTATGGTCTTTATAGGAATCAATAAAAAAAAGCCCGAGCAAAGTAGCATTTGTGGAGAAAATCTCTTTTTTGTGGGATTGTTGTAAGTCTTGGGTTTTCGACGCGGTTTCTGTTTCGCGGTTTCGGTTTCGGTTCACGGAACTACATAGTAGTAAAATCATTACAGCCAAATAGTGGTTACTATCTGAACCGCCCTGATATAAAGATTTGATATTATATAATAAAATATTATACTCGTACATAATAACAGCTTTCGGGCGGGTAGATAATAGTAAAACGTCTCCAGGTATCACAAAGGTGCGGCCTCGAGAATGTAGGCTGTACAGCAGGACGCTCTCGCGGGGATCTCGCGATGATTAATAATGGGTTGTCGCGATGTCCGCACCGACGCCGACGGCCGTTATTTATTATTTATCGACGCCTTTCAGCTAGCAAATCAATACAATACCGGGAACTCTGCTAAATCTTTTAAACCGTTGTCAGCGAGAATGCACTCGCTTCATCTTGTCGAATTTTGCGTAGTTGTCTCACTTTAACAAGGGATTCCTGACAAAATTTTGGATGGATGGATTGATGAAATTTTGATCTCCGGTTGCTTTTTTAAGTGAAAACTTCTTGAGCACCGTTGTGATTTGAAACTCAATTTAACGAAAACACTAAAAAGATACAAACACATACATCTATAAGATTTAGCCTGCTTCACTCTGATTTATTTTTTATTTTAGTCAAATTTTAAATGTTATTTGAAAAATGTGCGAAGTCGGCTAGTAAAACAATATTTATGAATATCGTGTTATTTTTATCAAAATATTATGTAGAATCTGAAGACGGTCCAAGAGCTCTGGGACAGTATTTTTGTACCCGGGATCAGAATGGACACATTTCCTTTGCTTGAGCCAAATTAAAATGTCATCCCATCTCACAGTCTGCAATCCCGTCCCTAATCCAGCTTTCGATGTGACTGCTTGGGTTGAAAACTTAGCGACTCGAAGATTATCCCCTTCGGTTCAAGCTTGGAAATCATATTTGCAAATTATTTCTAAAATTACTTAGAAACCACTTAGGGAAATTAAACTAAAGTGACCAACGTGAAAATATCAACTTATTCTTCAGCGGAATGAGCTATAATAAAAAATACAAGTGTGCAAAAGTTCTCGCTTTTGGAGCATAAAAAGAATAATTCGGTGCATGGTATCTATCACGAGTTTAGGTACCTTGTTAGGCGCACAGAAGCCAACCTCTTTCAAAAAAGATGGATTAAGTATAGTTCCAGATTAACTTAAAAATATGTTTACCTGAAAATATTTTTCAGCGGCTTCTAAGGTATTGAAATCAAACACTCCTATTAAGAACAAGGATGGATTGTACGTACATTCCCTCACGTACAGTAACGCATAAACCTTTTTGTACTTTTTCTATTTCTAGGATATAGTTGTGATAAAATAATGAAGCTCAGGATATTGTGAATAAGTACCTTATAAGAACATGATCTTTTTATTGCGATTCCATTAGTAAATTAATGATCTCGCATTACGAACAACAAATCCCAGCATTTTGTCGGCGTGGGAGACAATGTCAGATATGAGGGATTTTAAGGAAAGATTTGCTTCGAAAATCATGTCACGATCACATTTTTGCGTAGTAATTTATATTTATTAATATAGCGAGTTCCCGGCATGCGTTGCTATGCCACTTAATAAAGAAATTGTTTCTCCCTGCGTGTCTTTTCTCATTCGTCCCGCTCCCCTTTATTAGTTTAATTATTAACTCATAAAATTTGATACGACCAAAGGCATAATATTCCACACTTTTACCAGATTCTTTTAAAGAGTAATATTTTGGTATAAACGATATATATATTCAGCATATGAATAGCCCTACATACGTAAATAGACTGAACCACACTTACAATACTCGTTTTACGTTAAATGAAGGACTAATCGTACATATGCATTTAAACAAATATCATATTAGAACTACATGATGCTGCCGAAATAAATAAAAATGTGCATAAACAAATATTATGTTGAAAACTTGGCTCGTTGAAACAAATAGTTTCTATTAGACTCTAACACAAACAATAATTAAATGCGTAGTAAAGTAAAATAAGTTTTATTTTATCTTTAAACTAAAAGCATCCATTGACAAACTGCATACTTAAAAGTATTTTCGTTATTTGTTTTTGGGTTGTTATGCCGTGTTGCGCTACCTCCTTTCGTAGCCAACGTTTCGGACATCGTTGCAGTGTCCATCATCAGGGCAGCTCCGGCATAACACCCCAAAAACAAATAACGAAAATGCTTTTGGCCGTGAAAATCTTAAAATTTATCTACTTAAAAGTAATTTATTGAGACTTTTCTTTTTACTGTAATATTTCATTTTTTTATTTTCCTATAATTTTTTTTCTATTATATTGTATTATTATAAAAATTACAGAATATACACTTTTACCTTTGCCACAATTATGACAAGTAATAACGCTTCAATAAATAAATTTAAATTTAAATTAAACTTGATTTCAATTGGCCCAATAAAATTATTTATTTCCTGCAAGAACTCCAAAGCAATATAATGTTGCATAATATTTTCTCTATCCACCACTGCGAGGAAATGACGTGATAGTTAATTAATTGGTTTATTATGCACGGTGAGTGATTTTACCGTATCCCTTGCACAATACGGTATTAACTAGAGAGAATAGCAAAGCTGACATTGATTTTTAAACAACTACCGTGTTTATGTTAATTACCCCTTCCGAAAGCAAAAGCCTTTCACCCGTGACCCGAGGTACACAGAATACACCGCCATTGAGTGAGCGATACAAAGCCTTGGTCAAAACAACATATTCCCGTGAATTAATGGTCACCCAGCTCGGGGCTAGACTGTCCTACTGTGACATGGCTCCAACTGCACACAGATAACACACACTACTTCTGAGATTGACGAATGTTATTGACGATTGAATATTTTATGAACCTTATCTAACTAACACTTAATGTTAAGTGCTTTGTTTAATTTTTTTAATAAATAAAATCATATATTATGGAGAGGTGTTATTGATTTGATGTCATACCTGCCTATTGTAATCGTACTTATATAAGTATTTTTTAATTAAATAAATAATACGACCACGAAATATTTTACCGTGGGGGTCAAAACATATCGATGGCGACATAGACTTTGCAACGATATGTATTGATAGCGTGTAATAAGTTGGGCTACGCGGGAAACAGTTAACAGAAGCTCTTTGTGTCTCGGGAGTTGAACAATAGCGGCAGTGGGTGGTGCCGGGTAGGATATTGGAAGTACTGGAAAGGTACCGGATAGGTACTGCAAAGCTACTGATTAAGTACTGGGTACATTGGTTATACTGAATAGGTGCTGGGTACGTAGGAACTGGGTAAGAACTGGATAAGATACTGGGTAAGATATTTGTAAGTGCCGGGTAGGATCTGACTTTATACTAAGTAGCTACATACTGTGTAATTATTGGATAGGTACTGGGTACGTATTGGGTAGGTACTGAGTAGGAACTGGGTAGGAACTGGGTAGGAACTGGGTAGGTAGTGGGTAGGTACTAGGTAAGAACTGGGTAGGTACTGGGTAGGTACTGAGTAGGAACTGGGTAGATACTGGGTAGGTACTAGGCAGGTACTAGGCAGGTACTGGGTAGGTGCTGGGTAGGTGATGGGTAGGTTCTGGGTATATGTACTGGGTAAGTAATGTAATATACCAATACCCACCTACCCACTGTACTAAATGGGTATTGGTTAGGTACTGGCTGGTAGGTACTGAGTGTTCCTGCCATACAGGAAATGTCGCTGTCAACGGAAGCACTGTAACAATGCGTCGATTTATGAGCACTTTGCTTTTTAAAGGAACAAGTTCAATTTGTAGCTGTTATTAGCAAGTACCTACGGTAACACGGGTCCTTTAAAGCAATACAATACGATAATTCTTAAGACTGATGTAATTGGTTCGGTAATAGACCAGTCAAAATTTCTGAAGGTATAAAAAAGTGAAATTCTTACACGGGATATTTATTTAGGTATTTATCTATGTGCGTGTTAAGTGGATCCAGTTCCTGGGTCCAATTCCTCGGCTGGATATTCCTCCACAAGCAACATTTTCCACTTACTGTGGTCGTAGTAAGAGATTTTCGAATTATTATCATGTTATATGTATTTCTTCAAAAAAAAAATTATTGAGTGAACCTTTGAAATTTCAATCCACAACAATGAATATAATTTTTTTAATTGCAAGCACCATATTGGAATGGGGTTTCATATAATATTTTAAAAAGTCTTAATTTTTTACTTTGATAAAATACTTTATTTAATTTAATCAACGGTCACGTATCGAACAGTGGTACACTCCGGGACGTCTCCACAAGTTGTCGTATCGTCGAGCGAACCTTTCAAATCTGCGTCTGAATTCGCTCAAAGAGAGAGCGGTACGCTATGAACACGGTAGATGACAAATTTGACGTGTTCTTCGAAACGGTTGTGTTAATATAACCTGTTGCATCCAAAACTACTTACGAATTACGACTTCAGATGCATTTGTAATGGACTGTGTATTCTAAAAGTGAAACGAGACGAAATGGTGTTTGCTAGAATTGGGTGATGATGGTATGTATGTGCAGGAAAAAATAAGGTATGGAAGGAAAAGGGAATAACCAATCACTTACCAATGGATCCCCGCGAAGTAGCATACATCACAACCACAATATAGTTACGTAATCCCACCGCATTACCTCGATGTAATTATCGCCACAACAAAACGAATAAGTACAAAATGATATTGTGTATTTCCAAGATGGTCAAATTCCTTCTTTTTACTTAAAAAATGAGATTGTACTCACGAGAAATACCGGCAACTTGCCTCCAAGTTAGATCCTAGTCATTTTCTGTTTTAAAAACAAATGCATACGAGTTTGCACTATTTTTCTTGCCATTGTTCCAAATTTCAAATACTTTTCCAGCAAGGTGATGGTTAGGGTGAAAAATGAGCCGTATAAATGACATCCGTCTTAAGAGCGTTTAACCAGCCAGCGGACGAAAACCCATATTTCGTCGAAAGTTGTTCTTACGATCGTGCAGGGCGGTTACAATGAGAAAGATTAATTATTCTCCGTACCAGCTTTTTTAAATTATAACTCAGTATCGAATTTATTTCAATTCAAATTAGCTTTAATTTATACCTTCATCCAAAAATGCTAAAAGGTGTGATGATAAAACTATTAAAATAATGTACTTTTTGTAGTTATTTTTTGATTATAAGTATTTATCATTTTTCAATAATGTCTAAATTTAATAAGAATGTTAAAAAAATCTGAAATATATAAGTTTGTAAGTGCGCAAATAAATACGTGTACGTACATATTTTTTAATGATTTTATTGAAACTAATATTAAAATTCTAAAACATGCGTTAGCTAGATAATGTATTGATTTATTTTACTGCACGATTATATTATTTGAAATGGGTGTGGTATAATACAAAATCTTTTTTGAAAATTTAACAAATCTGCCAACGACCTATGGAATAACCTTATTATACTAAAAATTTTAAAAAAAATCTCAAAATTTATTATATGCGAATGCTAGATAAAAGAACAATTTTTTGAAATCCATTTATAATTTTTTGTGGAAAAGAGTCAATACGTCTAAAATCTGATTTGAAAATGACATATTTCTGGTTTTCCCTCTTATTTCAAAACCAAACATAACCCATATTATGAAGAAAATAAATAATATACTCGGATACACGTGGTGTCCTCCCAACAGTCAATTTGAAGGCCAAACCAAATAGGCACTTTACGTTCTCAATAGCTCTTATCATCACTAGTTCCCACAATGCTTAACCACCCCACCCCTCCTCCCACATTCACCCCAACCCGCCAGAGCCCTCCTCACTTCAAACCATTTTCATTTTATTTTTTGACATTCCCAGCTTTTAAAAATAAACTTAAACTTTTTTCACCAGACATCAATCTATATTAAACCCGACACCAACCCATCGATCAATCTTCAATAAATTTCAATAAGTAAAATTTTATTTTATATAAATATGAACAACAAAGAGTTGATCGACTTTAAATCCAACAGAAGCCTTGACAAGGTTCAATCACATCTCCATAATAATGTTTTGACATCGACATTATTTCGGGATATATTACCATGTTAAAATATTTACTTAGTAAGGAAAATTGAAAACGCGCAGTTCCTAGAAAAATCACGAAAGTTAACTTATTAGAGGGACGTTACTCCAGGCGTTGAGTTTTTATTTGTAAAAATATTTTATAAAATTTTCGATAATAAAGCTCTAACAAAAAGTTTATTATTTATTTATTTACGGATTTAATGTAGGATGGTATATGAAAAGAAGAAGAGATAAACATTAGGACATAGAAAAGACTAGTTATGTAAGTCAAAATATTTATAATATTTCTTCACCTTTTTTATGACCGGTAAAAAATCGTATAATATGTTTTCGGAATATTAACGGTTTGTACGACAGATGCTTTGTAGTAAACACTGGCGCAGACCCTTGAAAATCATGGGTAATTGTAGGATTATGATTGAATATTAGCTAAAAAGCGCAGACCTTCCAAAAATCACGAAATCTGACTAAAACTTTGCTGTCTAAAATATTTAAACAAATAAGTATTTTCGCTCTCTCTCAAAGCTTCAAAATGATCCTCTTTCTTTGTACAGATTTTAGAAGGGATCGGCATACTTAAAAGTCATTCCAATCTCCCAGCCTGTACTGTCAATAATATGTTCAATGACATTATTTCTTCTAAATGACCCAACTCTTCTCTTTCATTTACTAATGGCTCCAAATCCCCAGCCTCTCTTAACTGTGGTATAGGTTTTAACTTTTACCACAATAATTCTAATGATAACCAATTTTCAGTATTTTCCGCCGAGTGCATTGCAATATTGAATCTCTCAAATATGTAATCAAAAATAATTGCGAACATTCCCTTGTTCTCTCTGACTCTCTCAATTCCCTCCAAAAACTTAAATCCTATCCTCTTCTTCATCCTGATGATCATTTTGTATGCCTTATGAGAGTGCTGATAGCCTCCATTCAAAGCTCTGGAAAAACCGTTTAAAAAAAAAACATGTTTGGATTCCTGGACATGTTGGCATAGTGGGTAACGAAATTGCAGATTCCTTGGCAAAACAAGGAGCGTTCGACCCTATTGTTACCCTCGTAAACCATATTTTCCTAACTGATATTTTTTCCATCATCAAAGATAGATCCCGCAATGTTTGGGCAGAGTATCGGAACATTGCTAGTCAATCCAATAGACCATCCCATCAAAACCGAGGTTTCAAAGATTGCTCCATTTTTCCAAAAAAGAAATTTCCTTACTTATTCGAATGAGAATAGGACATAAGTCCGTTCCTTCTCACCTTTTAAAAATTCACATCCTTGACTCCCAAGATTGTACTTTCTGTGGTCTAGATGTGGGAACTTTAGTTCACATATTTTTGGTTGTCCCTCTCTAAATAAATATCCTCTCTTCTATCAAGCGTTATCTAAAATTGCCTCCCCTTCATTCAACATTTCATCTCTTCTAAGGCTGAACTCCAATCTTCCATATAATTCTGAAATTTGCTCATGTACATATATAAAATTAATGTATAAATTCACCTTTCCTTTCTCTGTAATTTAAAATGATGGCCTACAACACCCTTCACAAGGGTGAAAGCCAGAAATAATTGGAAAAAAATACACACTTTCAATTTGGGAGGTGAATATGGCGTATGGCGGGTCGGATCGGGAGGGACTGGTTTAGGGACCTAGACCTCTCCAGCCGAACTCCCTCGACCCATCGGCTTTCACCGCATTCGGAAGGATGGATTTTTACGTCCGTCACTCCTGGACACATTGACACCCAGATTCCCACACACTCTTATCAATGTCCTTCCCAGAACTTCCTTTCTCTTAAATACCCTCCATACAGCATTCCCAAACATGAGCCTTCTATGAGGAGCTATTGTAAAAAAAAAACAACAAAAAAACACATTTCTAGTATTCTACTTCACAAATATTTTGTACGAAAACATGGTTTGATAAATTACCCCATATGTGTGGTACCGAGCTTATATAACAACTGTGTTTGTGTGGTCTTTGTGCTTCAGCATGGAAAACCGAGATTTATGACATGTATTTTTTTCTGGGAAAACCCGTTGATGTTAACCATATCAAAGTCAACAGTCTGCATGTTTTGGTAAATGGGTTCCGGGTAAATTGACATTACTCTGTTCAGTGATGCAAGAGAGCGTATATTTTTAGATTTTGGCGTCTGTCTTGTGTCACAGGACAACAATGAATCCGAAGTGTTACGATAAGTTGCAAATATATCAAATTCTATGTATTTCACTATTCAGGGCTTCAATCTTAGAAGGTTTATTATTAGGAGTTCTGCAACTTTTCATTCCGCGACAAAATATCCCAGACAAAATATCCTCCACACAATATCCTACGGACAAAATATCCCCCAACAAAATATCTACTAAAACCTAACCTAACCTAACAAAAAATGGGACGAAAATAATAGTCACAATTTGGGACGCGGGGATGGTTACCGCTGCCCTGGAAACCTTTATTGGATAACCAACACCTCTGCCATAGGTCACCCCAAGTGGGTCGCTACGTTTGGTGATTTAGCGGGGGTACCCGCGTTCATAGGGTGAGGTTTGTCTAGGTCTTGGAGGCGGATGACCAGGTCACATTGAACCCAAGATTCCTACCCACCCCTTAAACCATTTTCCCTCCGAGAACTCTACTCTCTTTCCTTTCCGTAATAAAACCCTCCACACAGTATCCCCAAAAGATGACACAGGCTCTGAAGGAAATTTTTTCCTCAGGGCTTCCTGTGTCATCCTATAAAGCTGATAAATTATTTTTCAAAAATAGTAAAATGAACTAAAGTAACACAGACATCCTATAAAGACAATATATTATTTTTCAAAAAAAATAAAATTGGACAAAAATAAAAGTAAAGTTAGGTTAGGTTTTAGTAGATATTTTGTTGGGGAATGTTTTGTCGGTAGGATATTTTGTCGAGCATATTTTGTCGGGGATATTTTGTCGAGCATATTTTGTCGGGGATATTTTGTCGAGCATATTTTGTCGGGGATATTTTGTCGGGCATATTTTGTCGGGGATATTTTGTCGGGCATATTTTGTCGGGGATATTTTGTCGAGCATATTTTGTCGGGGATATTTTGTCGGGTATATTTTGTCGGGCATATTTTGTCGGGGATATTTTGTCGGGCATATTTTGTGGAGGATATTTTGACGGGCATATTTTGTCGGGGATATTTTGTCGGAGATATTTTGTCGGGGATATTTTGTCGGGGATATTTTGTCGCGGGATGAAAACAATTATTATTAGGAACCTACCAATATTTTTACTATGTATAAAATCATTATGCTATCCATAGTTTTCGGGCATATTAGGGTTTATAACGGACTGCGTGCCTTGAATAAAAACAAAACAATAACAAAAGTGCGATAGGGGTAATAAAAATAATACTGAAATAACTTTGTTTAATTCCACATTATTATTATTTTTTAAACCAACCGGTTTCGATTCGACCTGAACCTTCCTCAAGGTGAATAAAATATATTAAATAAAATTCATGATTACAGAGTATTTAAATGAAAAGTAGAAGATGGAGAAAGAACATCAACTTTGGTGGGGGGCGAGGGGGAGGTATCTAAGAGGGAGGGGGTAAAAACTGGCGTGGGGAATGAAAATTTGTTAAAAATTGGGCTGTCATGTAAATCTAACTGTTTATTTAATAAATTGATTTCATTCATTTTCAATGATTTTTTTTTTATTTTAAGAGATATAAATTATAAATCAAAGCTATGATTGATTTTTCTTCCTAAACATTATTGACTAAGTGTGGCTAAGTCTTATTTTAACTCGAGCTCTTTGCATTTTGCCTGTCTGTAAATTTTGTTCATGTGTTCAAGTCAATTTTGATCAAGGTTGATAGCCGTGTTTGATAGTACCTCTTTACTCCGCCAGAGTTCGCATGAGCGTTACAAGCTGTCAAATCGGAATAATCGATGTAACGCTGATCTACTGTTCACAGAACGCCTAGTCTAACGTAGTTAGTAAGTACAACGAAGACCCAATTTGATTCAATATTATTTCTACAACAATATGGCTTATGTTAAGAACTTTATACGTAACATAAAGCAGGTTGTGGGTGCAAAAACAACCAATGTTGTTTTATCCACAGCCTTAAAGTAAAAACCATAAATTATACGCAGTCGTAACTGTTCCAATGCCCGAGGCACTACACATCCACATACACATCTACATATTAGTGTATATTGCTTCCCATGAAACTACCCCATATATTCTAAGAGTTGAAATGGTATTCCTTGTGTAAGGTCGAAGGGTAAATCGCAGTACATTTTTTTTTTTTTTTTTTTTTTTTTTTTTAATTTTTTTATTAGTAATAGAAGGTACATAAATTACAAATAAATTTTATACAGTATTTAATTACATGGTAGATATATTTGATGTACCCCCATAATTAAGCAAGGCTTGTGTGTATGGGGGGGTACATTTACCGTTATCACGTTTAATTTGTAATCCATTTGAATTCCATTTAAATTTAAGGTTTTTGAAGTGAGACTTTTTTTAGCCCAGTTGTAATTTGATGAAATTGCTTTGATTATGATGTCACTTTTCAAGGCCCCTATTGGTTGAGATATGAAACGGAAATGACGCTAGATCTGCGCTCATTGGCCACTTTGATTATGACCTCATTTTTCAAGGCTCCTATTCGTTGAGATTGTTTTGGTAAAGTTTCGCTTCTACCGCGTGTGAACAGCACTCGATTTTTTTCTTTTATTTTTTAATTATATAATTTATACAATAATTGACAGCGGAACTTGTAGACAATAAAAACAGTTTTTTGTTTAAATTGAATGATAATATTCTTGTAAATGTATAAAAAAATATTAAAAATGTAAATCGCAGACTCAAACACGGGAATAAGTTTGGGGTCGTCCATTAATCACGTGAGGCTCGAAAGCGGGGGGGTTCGGAAAAAATCACGAAATATCAAATTAATTTGCTTTTCGTCGGAAAAGAAAATCGGCTTGCAACATTATTGTGAGTGATGACGTCACACGATTCACCATACATAAGGTAGTTATCGGGGGATCTTGAAAAATTAAAACTTTGACATTTATTTTAACTATTAAAACCAACTCTAAAAATAAATACATAAAATATGCAGTTATTTAAGTTAGAAGATGATTATTCATTAAAAAAAATTAAATAATTGGACTGGAGTTCCTTATTCTGTGAAAAAACTCGTTCCTTAGACTTTAAACTTTAAAGTTTTAAAGTAGAATTAGTAGGTACCACGATATACGAGTGATGATGATATTTCAATGCGAGTAGGTATAGATGTAGAAAAAGTTGAAGTAGGGATATCGTTCTCGTACCATATTGATAAATCTGAATTGTCCAGTAAAGAGGATACTGAAAGAGGGTAAAATCCGACAAGTCTAACTGACGGGTGTTCCAAGAGAACAATAAGTAAGAAGGTTTAGAGATAAGTATCCGGAGAAGTTTTATTTTCCTTTTATTTCGATAATAAAACATGAAATGACATATTGCAAATATGCTTATAAACATGAAATAAATCTTATGTTTGAAAGCAGTAACGACCTTGAGCTGTGACTTTTGAAGTGAAACTTCTATAGCCCCGTTGTGATTTGGAAATCGGATGAAACGAAAATGACGCATACATCACCTGCGAAGCATCAAACTCCTATCAAAGCTCTTATTGGTTGAGATGTGACGCTGGTCTGCGCTCATTGTCCGCTTTGTTTATGACCTCAACTTTTCAAGGCTCCTTGGTTCTGCATTGGTTGAGATTGTTTTGGTAAAGTTTCGCTTCTGCAGCGTGTTAACTGCCTCAATTTTTTTTATAGGTAGATATGTTCAATTTAGTGTTTGTTTATTTTTATTGTTAACTTAATAAGTAAAACCTCAAATTGTAATATTTAATTAAATTAAGACAATATTAGCGAAACTCAATAGAAATTCTGAAAAATCAGAAAAAGATACGGTCACATATAAGACTCAAACCCAGGACCTTATTCTAATAATAATAATGTATTAAAAAAATGGAAAAAAAATTAATGTATTTCAAAAAGCAATTATATTTAACTGCAACATCCAGCGCGACTCGTATTTTGATTAGATTTATAAATGAACTTCACACATCCGCGACACACCGACAATCTGCAATAATGCTAATCGCCGAGACTCCCCAAACGTAAGGCAGCTAGACCCCTTTTTTTTACATTAGCTCCACACAGGAGGCACCGAGGAAAACAATTTCCCTAGGGGCCTATGTCATCTTTGAGGATGCTGTGTGAGGAGGGTTTTTTTAAGGGAAAGGAAGGAGAAGAAGATATGGGAAGGAAAAAGGTATGAGAGGTGGGTACGAATCTGGGTGGCCAGGAGTAGGGAATGCAAATCTCGCGAGATTGGGGCTCAAGCGAGATCCCGCGAGTTTATGAATAACAATACTGCGAGATCTCGCCAATTTCCAGATCTCGCGAGATTGGCAGTTTCGTGTGTTTTATTGCAAATAATCACAATATTTGAATAAATTAGGAAAAAAATAATAAACATTTTAAGTATTATAAGATAAACATTTATTTTCACGAATTTTTCAACATTGTTTGACGTATTTGTCTATAATTTTTTAATAAACTTCTAAGTAGTAAACTTTGATGTACGTATCTATCAAATAACAAATGAAAGAAACAACCATTCTTCTCTTCTAATATCAAACAAAAATCTTTTAGTAATAAAACAGTTCTTTTATAATGTATGGTAGTCGATGGTTTCACCTCTTCCTCTCACTCGATAAATGCTGGCGTCCCGCAGGGATCGGTTCCGTCTCCAACTCTGTTTTTGTTGCACATCAACGACCTTTTGTCATGTGCACCAATTCACTGCTACGCGGATGACAGTACAGTTCATGATAGCTTTTTGTTTGACAAGCCCCCAAAGGGCTCACAAACTCCAACAGCTCGTAAGGCTTTGAAGCAAAGAATGGACGGTTACCTCGAGAGTGTTTTCTCTTGGGGTAAAAATAATCTCGTTGAATTTAATGTTTCAAAGACCCAATCTTGTCTGATTACGTCTAAAAGGGATCGCAATGAAAATCTAGTCTCTTTCAACGGAAGCAATCTTCCGAACAGGCCCTCCATTGATTTGCTTGGTGTAACCCTAAGTGACCAGCTCAGGTATGGGGGCTCCATCGAAGCCAGAGTAAAGTTAGCCTCCCAAAAACTGGGTGTACTGTACAGGGCCCGCAGATACTTTAAAAGTACACAACTGCTAACCCTGTACAAATCGCAAGTGCGCCCCACGGTTGAATTTGGCAGCCACCTCTGGTCTGGAGCTCCAAAATACCTGAAAAATACCCTCGACTCTGTGCAGAAACGGGCGGTCCGTTTGATAGATTCTCCCATCTTAACAGACGGATTGCAATCTTTAGAGCACAGGCGTCGGGTGGGAATGCTATCCTTGTTCTACCGGTATTACAATGGAAGATGCTCCGAGGAACTAGCATCATTGATCCCTTCGGCACCGGTGCATAGTCGGGAAACACGCCAAACGCGTGCCCAACATTTGTACACAGTTGACATTAGTCACATGAGAACGGGTCGTTTCTTCGACTCGTTCTTATGTTCAACAGCTCGGCTGTGGAATGATTTGCCGGCCTCTGTGTTTCCTCCTTCCTACAACATGGGTCTCTTCAAGACCAATGTTCATTCCTTCCTCTCCTCAAAAAGACCCTCCACACAGCATCCCAGATGACATAGGCCCTGAGGGAAATTATTTTCCTCAGGGCCTCCTGTGTGGAGTTAATGTAAAAAAAAAAAAAAATAATAATAACAAACAAAACAACGAGAAGAAAAAAAAAAAATTTAACTTATTATCTATGTTGAGTTGACTATAAACTGAGATATTATTATCAATTTAATAAAACTATATCTACTCAGCAGATCTATAGGATATTACAGATTAATTAACAAAATATACCAATTAGTCAAACTATTAGAAATTACAGATTAATTAACAAAATATACCAATCAAATGAAAGATTTGTTCAGTTCAAATCACAATCCATTATTACGAATTATTTTGAAAATAGCTCCTTAAGAAGCACAAAATGTCCAAAGAATCATCTGCTAAAGGGCTTCTTATTTCCGCGCTTCGAATAAGACGTTTTTATGCTCGAGTGCAATCTCGTTAAACTCGCGAGATCTCGCCCTTTTTTCGTCCGAGATCAATCTCGCTAAAAAAGGCCGAGATCTCTCGAAAACGAGATCTCGCGAGAACGAGATTGCATTCCCTAGCCAGGAGTGAAGGACGTATGATTCTATTCCTCAATGGAATACATTCATAGATTTATTCCGAGGGGTCGGGAGAATCCGGCAGGAGAGGTCAAAAGACCTCCCTTAATCAGTCTCCTCCGATCCTGCCCACCATGCGGCCGGTGGGCAGACCTATGACCTAATGTTCTCTGGCTAGCCAAGTCTACGAAATCTATTGGATTTAAATATATTTGGACCAAGAACGGGCATGTTTTGCTAAGGAAAAGCGATGATTCTCCAGTCATTCGCATACAAGATAAAAAGGATATACCACTGCTATAAATATGCAACCACACAGAACAATGATACTCAAATATATATTTTTATCTCTTTTATTGAAATATTTACTAAAAAGTTTCCTTTTTTTTAAATCTGGGGGAAATGCTATTTTTTATTATCGTAAATAATATAATAAATCGAATATTTTCTGGTGTTTGGTCTGTTATAAAGTTTGGTTTGATTAGGACTTTTTTTACTCCTTTTTTGATTTCACTTTAACAACTGTTTTCTAGCTCTTGAATCTGTTGAAATTAAGTTTATATGTATTATTTTATTTATAAATTAATTTTTCAAATTATGTTTATTACAGTATTCAAAAATTTGCCTTTCTATCTAATACCTAAGAATGTATATTTATATATACTTATAGTACTTTATTATTAGTGTAAGTATACACTTTTTACCCAAGCTGTTCAGACAAAATGTAATCACGATTTTTCTTTATATGCCACTGTATTGTTTCTTTCTAGGTACCATAATATAATGTTTTTAACTATATTACCCACGCACAGGCTGCGTCTTAGTAGGTTCCCATTATTCTTACGTTTTTTTTTATAATACTGTATATGCCAAATGTAACAATTGGGAAAAAAAAGGGAAAAAAAAAAAAAAAATGTCCTTGCTTTGTTACAAATCCTGTTTTTTTTTGTCTTCAATCCGCAACGGAATAGACCAAAAAGCTGAGTTTATATCAAGCGTTGAAAAAGAATTTTAGTTTCTGGTATTTGTCATTACATTACGTCTTCAATCAATGGAAATGGTTGAGCTTGAGGTATTACTATTTTATTTAAGTCTCTGAAGTCTATGCATAATCTGGATCTTTTGTTTTCTTCTTTTTAAAATGCTAGAGTAACCGGTGCAGCGAATGGACTGTACGACTCTTCTATCAGTTTATTGTCTAATAATTTAGCTATTTGCTCTTCTATTTCCTTTTTATCTTCTACACTGCATCTGTAAGGCCTCTTACTACAATATTTATCCACTAATAAGTCTATCTTCGCTTCATATCCATTAACAGTACCAACATCATATTTACTCTTCGCTAACACTGATGTGTATTTGTCTATTAGTTCATTTATTTCTGTTTTTTCATCATTATTTAAATGATTTATTATTATTTTAAAATCTTCTTCTTTAACGTGATCGTTAAAATTAATTCTGTGTTTTTGTATATGTTTAAATTCAGTATTCGTTTTCATATCTGTAGAATCTTTTTCTTTTTTATTTGTATTATTCAGGCAGAGTTTCTGTGATATTTTTAAGTCTTCACTTTGGATAAGTTTGAGGTCTTTTATCATGTCTAATCCAATCAAAAAATCATACTTGAAATTGTGATCAACAATAATGTACACATCAACATTTTTCTCCAATTCAAAATTTATTATCTTTAACGTTGTCAAACCATGTCTTTTTAACACCATTAATCGTTACTAAATTTGCTTCATTCAAATTGTTTCCTTTTCCTTTTAGTTTCAATAACTTAGAATTAATTAGAGAAATATTTGAACCCGAATCATAAATTCCGTATATTTTTAATTTATCATATAGTAAAAGTGATAAATTAATGACTTTTATTAATGGTTTTACTATTAGTTTTTTGATGATTTTCATTTAACTCAGTCTCTATCACTGAATTGTTTACATGTTTAATGGCATTTCTCTTAAAATTTTCAGCCTCTATTGTTTTGAACCAGCATGTGGCTTCAGGGTGGTAACGAGTGCCCTTATTCAATTTTTCACAAATTTTACATGGATTTTAACCCCCATTTTTATTATGTTCTGCATTTCCAAATGTTCTCTTATTCATAAACCTTTTTTTGTTATTTTTTTGTTGACCATATGTTCATACTTGTTTACTTCATTAAACAAATCTACGTATATTTTAAACCTTCTCTATCGATCTTGTTAAGTATGAATTTTGGTAGTCCAGAAGCAACAAGATCTATCAAAGTACCGGTGTTGATTGATCTTCTCTTATCCAATAGAAGTTTTTCTTTTCTCATAGCATAATTTAGTTTTAATTAGTTCACAGAATTTGTTTTTCGATGTTGACCACTCTGAGTTCATTGATAGTTTTATAATCAAGGAATTGTACCAGTCTATACAAGATTTATCCATGAACAATCTGAGTATTTCTATTTTTTTTTTCATCTATGGTCACACCAAACCGTAAACATTATTTTTCAAACACTTCTATCCACTGGCTTGCATTTGTATTTTTAGCACAGAATTTTTCTATAACAAGCTTCTCAGCAATGTTTTTTAAGCTCTGTTGCTTATCTTCCATTATTTTTTAATCAATTTTCCTAGTGCATCTTCTTTTTGATGTACTTGTAAACTTTTTTCGTCCAATTCTTCGAGGTATTGGTCTCCGAACTGTAGGTTTCCATCTTCGTCTACATATTTTTTTTAGTTCTCCCGTCATGGTTACCCAAACTCTTTTAACCTGGTATCTTTTTTTCAAACTTTTTTTTATTTTTCCAAAAGAACCACTTTTCATTATCTCCTCGTGATGGCTGGCGGATTGTAGCATTTCTGGTATTGTAAACACTTTTTCATAACTTATGACTATTTTTGTAATGCTACTAATATTTGACCTGCCATCGCCTCCAGGTAATAGTATAAATTCGAATTGAAGTTTCTACATTTTTGGTTTAAAATGAATAATGTCGTATTACAATAAGTTGAGGGGTTTAATTCCTTTCTATTAATTTATGAATAAAACACTTATGTTGCAAAGTTTTTTTTTTAACAAAGAAACGACATTTTTGTTTATTTATACCTCTTTCCTTTGAATGTTTTCTTCTGGTTTCTTCTACCAAAAACTCATATTTTACAAAAATAATACAAATAATACAAAAACAAAACAATTGACAATTGATGATTGCATTCTAACTGACACTATAGGATTCAAATTTAAAGGGAATATATTTCCTTTACATATATAAACCAATTTACACAAAACTTTGACAAATTATATACCTAAAAACCTTCCTCATGAATCACTCTATCTATTGGTGACATCCGCGTGAAAATCCGTTGCGTAGTTTAAAAGATCTAAACGCATAGACAGCGGGAGTGACTTCATTTTATATTATGTAAAGATATTTTTTTATTCCAGTATGTGGGAAGAATAGTACAATCCCACACATCCCATACAGTTGTAGATATTGATATGGTAATATGAGAAAAAGTAAATTTTAAGAAAATAAACAAGTAGAAAAAAAAAAAACATAAATTGTATAATAATAAATAATAAATTATGTACGACGTGGTCTTGAGTCTTGAGTGAGATCGGGCCCAGCGCTCACCCAGGAGTGGCGCGGCGCTTGGCGCTGAAGAGCTGTGTTCACCACTGTGCAATACTGTGCATGGATGTATATGAATGCGAAATTGTGTTGAATTTTACAATTATAAAATTTGAAGGAAGGGTTCTTGTTTTTAAATTTAATATGGTTTTTTTAACATAATTGTATCTACTTAATTTTATAAAGACAAAGAGCAACAAACTTTTTGAATGTGTAGGTATTATATAATAATGAATCTGTTATGGGCGCTCTTACCCAACCAATTTAGAATAACGAACCTCCACACAACTTGGCATTGACAAGCACTCCATATGGTTTGCTGTTAATCTGACTTTTGACATGATCAGATTTAAATAAAACGCTGTCCGAAACGTTGGCTCAAGGAGAAGATAACGCAACATGCCATAAAACCCCAAAAATAAATCACGTTAATACTATTGTCATTGATGTTTCATGAACAGTTTGAATTAGCATTTGTAGATAGGTTGTTTGCTCAGATAGGTACTTTCTTTTATACTTATTGACTCTTGATGAGTTGACCATTATCTACTAGCAGTTAAAAACCCGCTACGCAGGTTTTTGCTGCCAGGACCTGCGGGCGGCTTTTGTTTCGGCTTCGCCCAGTTTGAGTGTTGGTGACCATTTTATAAATCCGATAGGAACTGGGTCCAAAAATAGCCAGTTCCTCGGATCCACTGTAATCCAGTGACAGCTAGTCACCGGGACAACGTAACCGCGACAGGCAATGACGTCATGTGTAATATATGGCTGCGTGATACTATTATTCACAACTTTAAGTATTACCGTCAATCTTTCCAAAACCGGAGACACCCAAATTATACAAATCCGTAGTACTTATACTTAGGGTGGACACGTCCTCATGCGACCAGCTAACATAAGTGACGCCATCCTTTGACGAATTCTTGAATTCGAAACCGAATTACAATAGTAACTTTTTTTAGCGTATCTCTTTATGAATCGAGTGTGTACGACAGACGCAATGCTCTTAACTAACCATCATCTATTATTTCTTTTTCAAATATGATAAACCTATGTGGGAAGATAACAGAAAAACAAAAACTTATAAAAATCGTTATCCTCTCATGTTATTCCTCGTCTTTGTCTTCCGTGTTGTTCAACTTTATCCAATATTCCCGCAGTCACGGGGAGAGTTGAACGTACCCGGTTCCGCGCACTGAATGTACTCGCTTTGTTCAAATATTTCTCACATTAGAAAGAACAGAGCCACAATTGCAAAATTGTGTCAAACAGACTTATGTATCTTATGTCGTCTGATATAAAATATTATGCTTTATTTTCTGAAGTAGAACGACGATGTCAATTATATAATTCTATTTAATTAATTGCACCTCTCTTAAAATAGATCTTCGAAAAATCAAATAATTTTTAAAAAGATTTTTGAGGTTTTTGATGTGAAAACTCGATGAAAGAAATAATAGCGACACTAAAAAGAGACAAACCCATACATCTATAGGATTTAGCCAGCAAGAGAGATGCTTCGTAGCCTATCGGTTTCCTCTGTTTCGTAGCCTTCCCACTCTTGTCTACTTTAGTTTTCTGAAAGTTTCACTTCTACAGCGTGTGAATTGAACACTCTTATTTTTTTATGTGAATACCGTATAGGAGTCCGAGCTGCTGCCAACCAGTGAGACTGGCACCTAGAGCTAGAGCTATGGCGTCTCCAATTGGGTTAAGTTTGTGAGGCTGAAGGTAGTGGGGAGGGTAAGGACATGGGGAAGACGAAGGTAAGGAAGTATCTGACCATTCTGCTCTGGTCACCAAATACGAGTAAAGCCATTCTTAGCAACGTTTCAATTCTGAGTGGTTGTCTTACGCCAGAGCTAGAGTTTGGTTCATTCACGAACGTGCCGCAAATATACTATATATGATTTTTAATTTGTGAAAATGCAGAAATTATTCAAATAAAATTTACTTAAGTAAGCAAGCCGGAATTTGAATCATGACCTCCAGGTCGGTAGTCGAAAGACTTAACCCTCGACCACGCTGGCCGTCCATTATTGTCCTCTGTTCAGCTAATCACAATCTGTTTAAAAGCTCAAACGAACTTTAAATCAGCATTTAACGGGGACCTTTCAACTGTCACGAAAAAGTAGAATTGAAACCTTCACCCCCCATAACCCCAACCAATAGGAGCCTTGAAAAGTGAGCTCATAATCACAGCGGCCAATGCGCGCAGCTTGACAGAGCGCGACGCTTCGTAGGTACTGTGCATGCGTAAGATTGCATTCTCTCGCATTCTCTCATTCGCTCGCTGGTTAAATCCTATAGATATATTTGTCTCTTTTTAGTGTCACTCGTTTCTGTTTCATCGACTTTCAAATCACAACGGTGCTAAAAAAGGTTTCGCTCCAAATAGTTTGTGTAGTTCACTCGAGATGGAAGTGAAACTTTCAGAAAACTAAAGTAGAAAAGAGTGAGGAGGCTACGAAGCACCGCACAAAGGTAGACCGATTAGTCTGTCTCATTTTCTCTCAAGCAGGCTAAATCCTATCCTATAGATGAGTGTTTTTGTTTCTTTTTAGTATCGCATTTTCGTTTCATCAAGAAGTTCACTTAAAAAACAAAATGGCGCTCAATGGCCATTTGTGACAATGTTACATTTGATTTTTTTGTGAAACAACCCGTCCTTTAGCGCGCGATTTGAATAGTTAAGCTGATAGCTCCGTACCACGGGACACGTGGTGGCTGGTGGCATCAGGACCCAGGACCCAGGACCCAGGACCCGAGTAATGACTGCGGATGTCACAGTTCACTAACCGTACAGTGAAGACTCTGCTGTATCCGAAACAAGCAGGGGTTTTAAACTTAAATAACTTCTATTCAAATAACACAGCTTTTAGCAGTAAGTATCCAGTCATATTAGCCTCGAGCATAAATAGTAACAACAAATAACTACTCTTATTAGTGAGTGCTTGTTGCATTAAATAACTCGCATTATTGCTAAGTGCAAGTTAAGCAGGGCTTTTACTTTAAGAAAATTGAAAGCTATTTTTCTAAAGTGCAATTCACACGCGGTAGAAGTAAAACCTTCAGAAAACTAAAGATAATATAAACAATATGAAGGATGATTTTTATTCCATATTTTGTCAGATGGGTTTTGTCAGATGCGTCGAATTCCCATACACCTTTTCCTGTATATTTATTTAATCATCTTATTAGTATTTTTGTTTTCTTCTTCGGAGTCGCTTTCTTTTGTATCTTCTTTGCCAGTTCATTTTGGAGTGGTTAGAAGATTGGATATTGCTTTAACAAAAAAAATTTTTTTTTTGGGATTTCGTAGGATTCGACCCTTGGTCCGCTGAATGTCTAAGGTTCGTCAGGCGATTTATACCTCTAGACTAAGACTTGCGTGGGATCGTGAATTTATCGTATTATATTGGAACCGAGTACTCGTGAAATAAATAAACATTTTATTGCTATCGCATTCTCTCGCAGGCTAATTCCTATAGATGTATGTGTTTGACTCTTTTTAGTGTCGTCCGCTTTCGTTTCATCGAGATTCAAATCACAACGGCGCTAAAGAAGTTTTCACTTCAAAAAGTCCAATAAATGTCGAGGTTCGTCCAAATTACAATTTGCTTTATTTGTAAACCTTACGATAACGTATCGTAAGGTTTACAATGAAAATTTAACTGGACCAGACGTCCGGCCCATTGAAAGCTCTAAGTTATTCTCTAGCTACGGAACCCAACACTATCTGAGCCCCGTTGTCTATCGTATGTCATCGACTATTTCTGTAACCGTTTATGCACGATAGTCAACATTCTTCTAAAGTTACTACTTAACTGAAATCTGTTGAGACATCTCAAAACTACTTGTAACTATCAATACTAACGACATCTGTTAAAGTATTTTGAAACTACATAAATAATTCTATGTATCACAATTTATTTACCCGATCGTTTAAATATAATTTTCATCATAACTACAGCTACTCACTGGTGGTCGCTGCCATAACTGTACACGTGTATAGTGGAATCTGGCCTCTCGACCTCGTATTGTCCAATAGAGAACAATACCCAATCCGAACTATTTGCCAATCTACAAATAATTCATACCCAAGAGATGATATCGATGAATGTTGATTTGATTCGATTGGAATGACATTCGGATTAGTCCTGGGTCGGTCGTGAATAACCCGCTCATTGAAACCCGCTCACGGACCACCAAAGAGCGAGCGGGTCATTTTTACGTCAGCACCCGGGTCTCGCGACCCACTTCTCGCAACCGCTCTACTACTGCAACCTGGGTTTCGGGTGCGGATGTGGCGGGCGAGCGACGATAGATAGATGTATGAGAGAGCGAACGGTTTGTCGCTCTCTCGACTCAAGTAGTAGAAAGTAGCTGGGTGAAGCGTAATCGAGGTACATATTTTGTGTCGCGAAAAGATCGGGTCTTCGCAACCCGCTCGTGACGCCAGTGGGTTGTGAGCGACCCGGGTCGTGTAAAACGATCGATTGACCCAGGACTAATTCGGATAAACTAGTTAATGTAAAAAGGTGTATATGGTTAGCAGAGTTTTTTAAATTAAATATATCAGTAAGAGGTCAATTAATTAGTACTGGAATATTGAATCTTCCACACGTGCACACTATATTATTAAGAATCTCAAGTAATAAGATTGAATAATATTTTCATTTAGGCATAAAATATTTAGGGTAACCAGACAGGTGAACCCCCGACAGTTGGCCCATAGAAATTATAAAACTATTACCAATATCAAACCTTAATTCGACTTCAAAAATATCTTTAATAATAAGTTGGTATGGATATCAAACGAATTTATTTACGTTTACATTATTGACATTTTGTTATACTTTATGTTGTGTCCGACCGAAACAGGACTTTCTACCGAAACCGAATCTTCGGTATGTGACTCAGTTTCGGCCGAAACCGAAACCGAAACTTTTTTAGACGTGTTAAAAATCTATTGTTTACTGAAATTTGGCTTATGTTTTAGACTTTTACAGACAGTTAACACGTGTTAAATGAAACAAAAAACAATAATTGAAGTAAGTCAAAAAAATGTATTACTGCTATAAAACAAACAAAAATTAATAAAACATTAACTACTTCTTGGAACGAAAAAATGTCAATAAACAACACTTACATTGTAAAGAAAGGATCGTACATTATTTTAATTGCATTTATCACAACATTCTTATTACACGTATGTTTTAAACCAAAACTGATGCCGAAATTAGATTTTTTGTCGAAACTTACCGAAACCGAAACCGAACCTTCGGTCGGTCGCTAATTTTATGTAAGTGGGTATATTACATTTAAATATTCCGGGAGGGCTAGCTGTCGGGGGATCAACTGTCATGGAACCAATATTTAGGCATGTAAAGGTTTATCATTTAAAGCAACGGTCGTCACACTTTTCTGGTCAAGGGCCACACAGGACAATGTGAGGTATCACCGCGGGCCGCAAACTTATGATTTCGGGGGGGGGGGGGGTGTTGCACCTTTTTGTTTAGCAAGTTAAAAGAGCAATTATTTTGTATTTAAGTACCGAGTTGCTACTTCCTTCCTTCTTGTGTTCATGATAAAGCGTCAATTCTTAATAATAAACCCGTAAAATCGTAATATTAGATTAAAAAAAGAATTGAGTGTGTATCTGTAATGGAATCTTTCAGTTCAATTTTTGTCCACTTCCCGAACTATCAAAATGTGTGAATTTTCGCACACGTGATAAAAATTATTACAATACATACAATAAAAAAATTGACCAATATTAATGTTTATTTTGCTTTATTATTACGTGATAAGCGTGTTTTTTGGTCATTTTTAGACCACTTTTTTATCTACCCTCACTGTGCCGTCTTTACGCCCTCTAATTTTCTCTGGGTCTTTTACCGCCTGAAAGTCTCAAACGACAATATAATTAATATCTGTAATTAATTGTACAGTAAAAAAATTAAAACGAAAACGGCAGATATTTATGCGGGATGCAAAAAAACGGATAGTACAATTTGTACATAAAAAAAATATATTTAAAAAGAAAAAGGCAGATCTTTGTGCGGGCCGCAAAAAAACGGATAGTATAATTGTACATGACAAAATATATTTACAAAGAAAACGGCATATATTTGTGCGTTCTGCAAAAAAATGGATAGTACAATTTTCGTTATTTGTTTTTGGGGTGTTACGCCGTGTTGCGCTACCTCCTTGTTTAGCCGGGCAGGGCAGATCCGGCGGATCCGTCGGATCTTCCCTGATGATGGACACTGCAACGATGTCCGAAACGTTGGCTAAAGAAGGAGGTAGCTCAACACGGCATAACACCCCAAAAACAAAAAACGAAAATGCTTTTGGCCGTGAAAATCTTAAAACGTATCTGGATAGTACAATTGTACATGAAAAAAATATATGTTTAAAAAGAAAACGGCTGATATTTGTGCGGGCCGCAGTTTGACGACCACGGATTTAAAGGATCAAATAATCAGTGAAGAAGAATATATTACTAATAAATCTAATCCAAACATGAAACAGATCATTGCATCTTCTCTACATATTATAAATTAAAGTCCTCCGCGTCGTCTGTCTGTCTGTTCGCGATAAACTCAAAAACTACTGAATGGATTTTCATGCGGTTTTCACCACTAGGAAGGTTTAGGTATATAATTTGTCAAGGATTTGTGTAAATAGGTTGAAACATAACGATAATTGTTAGAAGTGTCGGAAAAAGTCAAGCCGCCTGGTAGCTTATATCGAAAAAAGTGCCTAATCCCTTTGAGATATAACAAAACAATGCGTAGCTTACTATACATTCTATCTTCTAAAAAAATTCGCGTACAATGCGGTAATTGGAAAGTTATTTAGACGGATACAGTATTAATCCTTATTAACTTAAATACGTTAGTTACCTCAAGCATTTCATGCACATTATTATAATCTTTTGCACCATCCGTCTGTCTGTCTCTACGCGATAAACTCAAAGATGGCGGTGATAAGAAAGGTTGAAAAATAAAGGTTGGATAACCATCCAGTAGATGGCGTTGTGTTTATTTAGCCACAGCAACGCGTGGTCGGGTCAGCTAGTAGAAAAATAAAAAGAACATTGTTGAATTGATTCGCTAGTCTAAATTTAAAGGGAATTTAATAAAATCTCTTTAAAATTATTTGCTTCTGTAATATATATAAGAAATATAGATAACCAATTTCCTTTTAATAAGTTTCCTGGAATGGCAAATAGGAAGTGAGCGATGGATCGTATTTAATAAACCCTCACTATTCAAAAGAGTCGACTTCATTTGCATTTATTTCATATTGCTCATTCAGTTAAGAGTTTAGTTATAAAATACTGTTTCTATTTCCTACGATTCCATCACAGAGAAACATAATGTTATGTTCAATTGAAAACACTGTTTGAATATTAAATGAAGCGAATTTGTGGCCCTCAGCGCATCAAACTCTTTCATTTCCTCTGCGATTCAATTTGTCAGAACACACTCTGCAGGGAGGAGGGGGGGCGGAGAGGTCCGGGAGAGGGCCTGCTAGTTGGATAGGGGTGGGGTAGTGGGGAGGCTGCTTCGAAATGAAATAACCTCTCTGGGAGTCGACGTATGAAAAGGCAATAAGCGGTGGGTCGCGCATTCAAAGGGTAAACCACTCATTGGCATTGCGTTTCTAACCTTTTCAATATCCGGGCAAGTGCAGCTTTTTCACGGCACACTTCACTTTTTTTCAGTTTGATAATTATTTTTTGATAGCCATTTTACAAAAACATTACACATTCTAGTAGAAAAATAAAATTTTCATAAAGAAATTATACTCCAAATTAATAATGATCCTTAGTTCACAGACTGAAAAATCCCCAAGAAAGTTTAAGGAAAAGAGTTTTCTGTTTTGGCTTAAATGTTTCCTCTCTTTCTTTCTTGGGAAAAGCACGACTTTACAGCCTTTGTGAACTGAACTTACTAATTTATTTAACCCCTCGGGCCTCGAGCACATTCTGTCAGAAGGTTAGAATATTTCCGCTTTTCAATAAAACACAAATAAACCGAATATTTCTGAACATATTCGAAAACTAAAAACTTTTTTAGATAGGTGATAAAATACGCATTAAAATTTTATTATTAGGAATAAATATATAATTTTATGAAACATAAATTTTTTTATTGCAAACCTAAAGTTTTAAAAATGTCTGGCCATTTTTTTTTTTTTACATGAGCCCCACACAGGAGGCGCTAAGGAAAATAATTTTCCTCAGGGCCTATGTCATCTTTGGGAATGCTGTGTGGAGTGTTTTTTTTTTAGGAAAAGGAAGGAGAGGAGAGTTCTGGGAAGGAAAAGGGTTTAAGGGGTGGGTAGAAATCTGGGGTTCAGTGTGTCTTGGTCATCCGCCTCCAAGACCTAGACAAACCTCACCCCGTGAACCCGGGCACCCCTGCTAAATCACCAAACGTAGCGAACCACTTGGGGTGACCTATGGCAGAGGTGTTGGTTATCCAATAAAGGTTCCCGGGGCGGCGGTACCCATTCCCGCCTCCCAAACTGAAAGTTACCGTTGTTCTAACTAAAATTACTGATAAAGAAAAAAAATGCGCGAAGGACCAGTCCCAAAATTATGTCATTAATATCTAAAATAATATGAAACCAATAAATGTGCATCCGCTAAACCGATGGCCAGTGTTCCTCAATGTATGGTCCTCTGGAAGATAAGATAGGCCCAAATTGGAATAAAGGTAAAGAGATTAGAAACTCATCCGTTGCAACTGTGGCAATAAAGAATATTCCAGGCAAATCAGAGATGCTTCACTGTTAGGCAACTAGTATTATAAAACTTCACTTGACTTTTGGTATAATGGCAAACAGAGCTCCGTGCCAAAAAGGCCCGTTTTTTGGTTGTTGAAAAAAATTATACAATTTGGAGTTAGTTAAATGTATCGCGGTCTCCTGTAAATTTACGCGTCCGTTACGGCCGGAGTATTTTTTACACTGGATTGGAAGGAATCGTAGAATAACTTTTTCTTCTTCAACATGATGTCGCCTATGGTTGTGAGATGTGACATTCCTAAGATTGGTACATTGGGTAGGTAGGACAAGTACACGATTTATTATCGAGGCTTTCTATTCATCGTAGTCCTTGCAAATAAATACTTACTCCGTGCACACTTCGCGAACAAGTGTTGAACCAGAGTCACTGAGATTTTTAGTAGCAATGTTGAATCAGAGTTCTTTAAGACTGAGAGATTGTTGCGGAGAGTCTGCGAACAGGGAAACACGTGTCGTTATATCCTGAAGACGTTTCATTAAAGTAAGTACTGGCGTCTCTTGTTTTTGTCTATGGTTTACCTTTTTCTGCTTCGATTGCTCTTTCTTTAATGGCTCGGTGGAGCACGTTGCGCGGGTTTTCCCTTGTCAGGAACTAAAACGTCACGTTTCTTCCTCCTACCCTGCGTTGAGCACATAGCATAGAGAATAGAACTCGGGTATTAATGTCGTCCAAGTAAATGTGGAAACATTTTTTATAGTGATGGAATTCAAATGTTGGAAATCTGAAGGGTGGCTCTTTATCTTTTGCGTTAGCCTAATGATTCACAGAACTTGAAAAATAACCTTGAATTCAATAATGTTGAAATTGCCTTTTCTCACCGACTACAGATAGGTATATTGATTTTTTTTTAATTTGAATTATCGTAGGTTAGGTTAATCATCCATTTACAGTAGGTACAAGATCTCTTTTTTAACATTCTTAATAATTGGGAAGCAAGGTACTATTGACGCAACTATATGCATCTCAATCTGTTATTCAAATACCGGTCCCTATCTAACAGTGTGTGGCCAATACCTAGGAGTGGACATTTGTAACAAAAAATCATTGAACAATAATTGTATGAATGAAGCTTGTGATAGATTTGGGTCTAGCCTATTGGAAATTGGCTATATTAGTTTCATTTCAAATTTGTAAAGTTTTTTCTTCTGGAGATTTTCTGTTCAGTGGAATTAATGCGCATGGCTTTCTTTATGAGAGTTTTCTTTTATTTTCTCGTGAAAACAATTTTAATTTTCATGACGTGTTTGTGATGTATATTTAGGCGCCCAAAACACCCGATGGAAATTTTCAGTCAGCTCAAATCTTTAGAGCTTACAATATTTAATAATTCAGTGCGCATGTTAATTCATCTGCTGATAATTTATTATTATTTTTTTACATTAGCTCCACATAGGAGTGTTATCTTTGAGGATGCTGTGTGAAGGGTCTTTTTAGGGAAAGAAAGGAGAGAAAGTTCTGGGGGAAAAAAGGTATAAGGGATGGTGCGGTGAAAGGTAAAGGGTCGAGAGAGTCCGGCTGGAGACGTGAAAAGGTCTCCCTCAACCAATCTCTCGCGATCCGGCCCGGTGTGCAAAAGCATTCGTAAGAACTAGAACTAGATAAACCTTACCCCATGAATTCGGGTACCTCTACTAAGTTGCCAAACGCAGCGAACCACTTGGGGTTACTTATGGCAGAGGTGTTGGTTATCCAATAAATGTACCCGGGGCGGCGGTACCTACACAATTGTGATTGTATTACCTATTGCATTACCTACGCAATTGTGATTTTATTACCTATACAATTGTGATTCTATCACTTACACAATTGAGATTGTATCACCTATACAATTGTGATTGTATTGCCTTCACAATTATGATTGTATTACCAATACAAGGGCTAACTGCTCAGTAAACTAAACTGTTAATAAATTATCCATACCGATCTTATAATTTTAATATCCACTAGTTGATAGTAAAATTGTGTAGGTAATAGTTTCAAGAAAATTAAATAATACATATTTATTTATTTGCTTACGCTTTTTTGATTTTGCGTACTAATAAATTGTTTTCATTAATAAATCGTTTCCTAAGTTAAGAAACAATTATCTTCCCTAAATTTCCCAAATAATGAAGGTTATTAAAATACCACAGCCACACAAGAGCTCCAAATGCCCGCGGCCTGTAAACAATGGTGCCCGCAATATTCTGGTATGTTTTGGAAGCGGTTGGGTGCGGGGTGGGGAAGGAAAAAGTATGAAGGATAAAGGATAAAGGAGGGTTGGGAGAACACGTTTTGTTACTAAATTAAAAAGTATGAAGGATAAAGGATAAAGGAGGGTTGGGAGAACACGTGTTGTTACTAAATTAAAAAGTATTTAGGATAAAGGATAAAGGAGGGTTGGAAGAACACGTGTTGTTACTAAATTAAAAAGTATGAAGGATAAAGGATAAAGGAGGGTTGGGAGAACACGTGTTGTTACTAAATTAAAAAGTATTTAGGATAAAGGATAAAGGAGGGTTGGAAGAACACGTGTTGTTACTAAATTAAAAAGTATTTAGGATAAAGGATAAAGGAGGGTTGGAAGAACACGTGTTGTTACTAAATTAAAAAGTATGAAGGATAAAGGATAAAGGAGGGTTGGGAGAACACGTGTTGTTACTAAATTAAAAAGTATGAAGGATAAAGGATAAAGGAGGGTTGGAAGAACACGTGTTGTTACTAAATTAAAAAGTATGAAGGATAAAGGATAAAGGAGGGTTGGGAGAACACGTGTTGTTACTAAATTAAAAATATTAACATAATATTCACTTCAGGCGTATTTTTTTTATTATTATTATGGAAAATCTTCTAAGCAAAACTTGTGTAAACTTAAAAAGTAAGACAAAAGGTAAAATGGAATAAAGGAACAGTGAGATGGCATTAAATTAAAATATAACATGGTAACAAAGAAATAATAACATGGTAAGAAGTAAATTGTACAAAATGGGTTATCATATTTGAAATTGAAAAAGCGTGAAATAACTGAAGAGGTTATTCATAGATAATGTGGATTTTTATGAATTTATGAGAATGCATCTAATTTTGAACTATTGGAAATGTGGTTCCACGGAAACTCAGAATCGTACAATTTCAAAACCCCTTTGAAAAGTTATGTTATGTATATATGTTATGTATTTTAAACCGTAGGCTGAGAATAATTGGTACCAGTCTGAAGATGGCTTTAACGAGCCATAAAATTAAAGTGGATAAAGTTTTGTATTTGTTTTATTATAATATACTAGCTGACCCGGTAACGCGTTGCTGTGACTAACGAAACGCAACGCCATCTACTGGTTGGTTACCCAACCTTTATAACCGCCCGCTTGCCAGCCCGCTCCTTTTATATATTTCAACCAATTTACACAAAACCTCGACAAATTATATGCTTAAACCTTCCTCATGAATCACTCTATCTTTTGGTGAAAACCGCATGAAAATCCGTTCATTCGTTTTTGAGTTAATGGGTGAACAGACAGACAGACGCGTCAGAGGACTTTAATTTATAATATGTAGAGATCATAAGTTATGAAAATTGAAAAATATCCCATGACCTAACTTAACCTATTTAACCATTTTTTTTTAATATTGATTCTAAATTGTCCGATCACCTGAAAATGTATTTGAACAATACTAAATTAGGTTAATTAGCAAGATGTCGCTAGTTTATTTTTTCGACAGGACCGCTTGTTCATCATTCATTCACTTGTTTTCGCTCTCCTCTAAAACTAAAAACTTTAAACTTTTTTGACTTTTTGACGACATTTTTCTATGGAATGAACGATATTATGATCGTTTAATTAAGAGGGAATAACCAGTCAAACCCGGAAATTGTCGTTTTTAAATAAAATTTTAGCCGTATTGACATAAAAAAGCATAAATTGATTTCGAAGGATTGATCTTTTATCTAGTAAAGATATTTTTAAAATTATGAGAAAATGTGTTTATTTTTAGCATAATAAGGTTATACCGTAGGTTGGATGCAGTTTTGTTAAATTTTCAAACAAAATTTTATATTATACAACACACAATTACAATTCAAATCATATAACCATGCAGTAAAATAAATCCATAAATTATCTGGGAAAGCTACGTTTCAGAATTTTAATTTTAGTTTAAATAAAATCATTAAAATAAAGATCCGCACACTTGTTTTGTGACGAAAATACTTCAGTTTGTCTATTTATTTACGGTCTTACAAACTTATATTTTTAAAGTTTTTTTACATTCTTATTTTGTTTAGACATTATTGAAAAATTATAAATATCTACTAATGATCAAAAAATAATTACAAAAAGTACATAATTTGAATTGTTTTATCAATAGCATTTTTAAATGAAGGTATAAATTAAAGCAAATTTTGAATGAAATAAAATCGATATTGAGTTATAATTTTGAAAAGCTGGTACGGAGAATGATTAATCTTTTTCATTGGAACCGCCCTGTACGAAATTTTGATTCTCAGCCACTGGCTGGTTAAAGGCCATTAATATTTTAAACGGATGGTAATGTGAAACAGTGGCAGACGACAGATAATATCAAATAATTTCCACCATCTTAAACTCTACGAGATAGAAGGATAGAACGCGTCCTTTTTTCACCCAGAATGAACAATATTTACGACTATCTTTGTATTGAAGAAAATTTATTCCTGTGAGTGGGAATCTTCAATAAGCCTCACAGCGTTAATGTTAGCAGCTGACTAAACAAGATAAGGTGCGCAGAGAGTCAGAGCAAACACCGTCAATAAAATACAGAGGCTCTCAGTTTTATGTTGCGAGGCCTTCTGCTCTGCACTTCTAACTGGTAATACACATCGGTTTAGGGTGGTACCGACAACTTCAGAGGGTTCTAGAAATACAGAGGCTCTCAGTTTTATGTTGCTAGGCCTTCTGCTCTGCACTTCTAACTGGTAATACACATCGGTTTAGGGTGGTACCGACAACTTCAGAGGGTTCTAGAAATACAGAGGCTCTCAGTTTTATGTTGCTAGGCCTTCTGCTCTGCACTTCTAACTGGTAATACACATCGGTTTAGGGTGGTACCGACAACTTCAGAGGGTTCTAGAAATACAGAGGCTCTCAGTTTTATGTTGCTAGGCCTTCTGCTCTGCACTTCTAACTGGTAATACACATCGGTTTAGGGTGGTACCGACAACTTCAGAGGGTTCTAGAAATACAGAGGCTCTCAGTTTTATGTTGCTAGGCCTTCTGCTCTGCACTTCTAACTGGTAATACACATCGGTTTAGGGTGGTACCGACAACTTCAGAGGGTTCTAGAAATACAGAGGCTCCAGTTTTATGTTGCTAGGCCTTCTGCTCTGCACTTCTAACTGGTAATACACATCGGTTTAGGGTGGTACCGACAACTTCAGAGGGTTCTAGAAATACAGAGGCTCTCAGTTTTATGTTGCTAGGCCTTCTGCTCTGCACTTCTAACTGGTAATACACATCGGTTTAGGGTGGTACCGACAATTTCAGAAGGTTCTAGAAATAAATTCACCATATTCTGGAAAAAAACTTTTCAACTTTTCCTGGCGGTTCCATAAAAAGAGCAGTTGAAATGTTAGAAACCATCACACTGAAGAAAAATAACAACAAACCTAAACTTACAAAAAAAACTAAACGTTTTGTATTATTACATTCTTGTTTGTCATTGTTCTGTTTTATCCGATTACCTTTTCAAACAGTGAAATTCTACTTCACAATATAATAGAGTATGTAAGAATAATTTTGAAATACTAATTTTGGGTTATAATTGTGGGTCTTTGTGTTTTTGAAACTCTGGTTCAATTGAATCGGATAAGCTTGAATTTAAGTGTCATATTTTCTTTAATTGGAAGGGATTCTGTTAATTGTGTCTACTTACCTATAATCATTATTGCAATTGTCATTTTCAGAATTCATTAATTCTTTTTAAACCAAAATTTTTTCTTTAATCTATATTTGAAATTTGTTTTTCTTTTGTGTACATTTCTTAAGGTAAATCTTGACAAGTAAAGTCAGACTTTGTGATTTTTGAAAGGTCTTTTGAAGGTCTGGTAAAGTTGAAAGTATTTTTTTTATTGAAGTGCATTAATTACCAATCCTATATTTTAATATCCCATGATTTTCACGGGTCTGCGCTAGTGCTTACTATAAAGCTTCTGTTGCACAAACCCTTAATGTACCGAAAAAAAACTTGTTTATTAGAGCCTTAACCCTTTGGGAGATAGATAACAACACCTCTGCCATATGTCATCCCAAGTCATTTGCTACGGTTGGTGATTTAACAGGGGTGCCCTGGTACATGTGGTGAGGTTTGACTGGGTCTTGCTGGTGGATGCGGCTGCCCCCCAGTTGGATGGTAGACCGGATCGCAAGAAACTGGCTGACAGAGACCTTTTGACCTCTCCAGCAGGACTCTCTGCAGGACTCTCACCGCAGTGGGAGGGATCAATGCGTACGGCCGGTCACTCCTTGAGATACTTACCCACCCCTCACACGTTTTTCCTTCCCAGAAGTGCATTTCCTTAATTTCTTCAAAGGGTTCTTCTACAGCATCCTCGAAGACGAGATAGACATTGAGGGGAATTATTTTTCTCAGTACCCCCTGTGTGGAGCTATTGTAAAACAAGAAAAAGCAAAATTATTATTATTATTTTTACGGATTTTCATGATTAAACCCACGACTTGAACAACGCTCTACACGGTGTACATATAATAGTATATTTGGTGCTAGAGGCATTACCTCATATTACCTCGTATGTTCGGCAATAAATTAATTAATTATGCAGTTCAATGCATTTAGTTGCATCCTACCGCACGGCTGGGTTTGTTAGGCAAAAATTACTTGATCCAAATGATTACATTATTTCTTCAATAAACGGAATAAATTCACTTTGTGGCGTCATTTTAATTAAATTGAAATAATTATCTACGTTAACACTACCATTTAATCAAAATAATCGACCTGTTTCAAAACCAACGGTTTCGTCATTAGGATAAAAGCACAATGAAAATTAACAAATGTTAGAATAGACAAACATAGACAAATAAGTACTTTTAGACAAAAAAAAACATTACAATGAGTTTTGAAGTTAAAACTTCTTTAGCACCGTCGTGATTTAAAATTCGATGAAACGAAAAATAGCGACACGTAAAAAGATTAGGATTTAGCCTTTGAGAGAATGAGACAGCAATAAAATATTTATTTATTTCACGGGTACTCGGTTCCAATATAATACGATATATCCACGGTCCCTTGCAAGTATTCGTTGGTGTAGTGATATAAAGCACCTGACGAATCTCTGCAGACATTTAGCGGACCAAGGAGTGAATCCTACGAAATCCAAAAACAATTAAGTTTTTGATAATTACCCACCTAATTAAATCCCGAAAACAATATAAAAATAACACTAGATAAAATCAAATGATTAACCAAGAAAACAATCTTAGACGGAAAGAAACTTTTCCGATTCCAAAAACCGACAGATATAATTTATTTTTCATTTGGAAAAAAGTTTTCTGAAAGTCCTTCTGTGTAAATATTGGTCCAATCCTTTCTAATCTCAATGTTTCTGTTTATAACATTACGTATTTGAATCCGAAGTCGGTACCTAGTTGTCAGGTAGCTGTCATTTGGATAAAATTAAAGAACTCTATTAATGTCGCCTTTAATGGCACATAAGCGCACGGGAGAAATGTTTAATTAAAGCCAAATTCTATATCATCACTTTATTTCGGCTTTGATTGATATAAATTTGACCGCAGCAAATGATTGTTGACAGAAAGCCATCTTACCGCAAATAAATTTGCAGATGTATGTCCTTCCGAACTTCCGAACAACTTTCGTGAGCATTAATTACCACGAGTCGGATGGACATGTAAACGCTCCTGTGAGTAATTTGTCAAAAACTTACTTTAAGTCGTTAAATTTACTTATGAGTGTAAAGCTAGCCTTACATAATATATAATATTTTATACACCAGCTGTGTACCTAATTGCGGAGAGGTTAAACGAAGGCAGACCGTAAATCCGGGTTACATTTATAATGCACTAGCGAGTTCCCGGCATGCGTTGTTATGCCACTTAATAAAGGAATTGTTTCTCCCTGCGTGTCCTTTCCCATTCGTCCCGTTCCCCTTCCGTCTCCCCTTCCTCTCACGCGTCCCGTTTCCCTCTCGCGTTCCACTCCGCCTTATCTGACTTCCCCACTGCCGTTCCACTCCCCTCGCCCGCTTCCCCCGTCCCGCGAACCCCCCTCCCACGTTTCTATCCCCCCTCCTGAGTTTCCTCCTCCCTTCCCCAGTGGACAATCCAAATGTAAAAAAATGATAAGGACACATCGTCGTAACAATTTTTATTTAACCACTCGAGCGATCACGTGAAATAAATGAATTTGCCTCGATTGTTCGAGATTTACCAGAAGATCATTTTTTTTTTTTTAATCTTTCGCCAATATAAAAAAAATATATATCTTCGAATTTCAACATGGAGACATAAAAACTTATAATAGCGTTATTTATCCAATGAATTAACCTGTATTTTACCGTCTATCTCATATTTGTAGGATTTACAAAAAAAAAATTAAAAATTGTTAAATTTATAACCGCGAGAATTCTGCGTGTTTCTTCCATTGAATCTGCCGTGAGTGGTACTTATTCGAGTCAACATAGAATATTCTCGATTTCTATATGTTTTCTGTGGTAAACTTAATGATAAAAAGTGCATATCTAGGTACGTGGAAAGGAGACTTAATTTTAACCCAAAATAGCTGATCAAAAATTCGGCGGGAAAAATATTATTTTTAACATCGTTCTAAAATAGTCCACGAAGTTCGGATTTGCGAGGTCTATGGTCATAATAGATAAAGCGTTTATTAGTTTCGTTTTAAAATAAAATAAATGGGTGGCTAAGAAAATGTTTTAAATAATTACAATAAATGTTTTACGAATGGTTGGAAAGTGTGGTCCAATTTTGTGCCGCTATCAATCGCAGAAAAATAAAAGTGGTCCTTTTTTCGACCATAATCGCTCCAGTGGTTAGAAAAAATGTGGCGGAATTTGAAACACAACAAGTTGAATATATTTGAGTCGTGATAAAATTAAAGTGATATGATATATATATCTCATTTCGTGGTGGAGCATCTTGGTAGCATGTACATAAGCTCTGGTAGGGAATTAATTAGCTCTTTGAAGCGAGGTAACAGTTAATATTATTCGCAACATAGCTCTTGCCACCCTCTCGACACTCGACACTCAACACTCACCTAGCGCTCTGTGCAGTTTCGCGGGGAAGAAGCACTGCTAATAGCCAAGCGTAATAATAACCAGTTGTTTACCATCCTGCTGGCCGCCAGTTGGAGCAAGAGAACAAAATACCCCTTTCTGGCTTAATAAAACGTTTACATTGCAGTCGAAGAACATGAATATATATCTATATTAATCACTCATCGTGCGCCGAACTAGTCAGTTTCAAGCTTTTACTTGTGACATTAAAAAACTAGACTCCTGTAACTTAGGTAATTATCGATCCGTTTCAAATTTACCTTTAGTATCAAAAATCTGGATAAAACTGCTATACAAATAACCAGTCACTTGAATTCAAATAAATTATTTACAACTCGTCAATCGCCTACAGAAGGTTTTACTCAACAGAAACCGTTCTATTTCATATGCTGTCATAGCCATAGAATGGTAAGTTAGCACTTATCGCACTCTTAAGCCTCGATTACATTAAGCGGGTTTACAAGCTACTGGCCGGCGTATTCACTATCTGCTAGTAACTCGGTTAATGTAAAATCTGCTATTTAGCTCGTAATATGATTACACTGAGCGAGTTCACCAGCATATAGTGAATACGCCGGCTAGTAGCTTGTAAACTCGCTCAATGTAATCGATGCTTTAGACATGAGTGCAGTGTGCAGCGTTTGCACGATCATGACTTCCTAATTAAGAGATTAAAGGAAACCTTTGGTTTGAGTTCAAAAATTGGCTGTGGCGACACATCTATATAATCGCTTACAACTAAACTAAACATTACCCACTGGAAATAAACTCTGTAACAGTTTCTTCTGGGGTACCTCAGGGATTCGTTTCATTTTTTTTACAAATGATGTCGCCTAAATAATCTAGTCATTTCGTCTCTTGTTCCACTGCTAGGCTGACGATCAGCAAGTTTATTTTTCCTGCACTTCAAAAGAGTCTCAAAATCAGTTTAGCTGAATTCCTAGACGCAATAACTCATTGTATCTTCAAATAAGCTGAATCTGAACCCATCTAAGTCTGAATTTCTCTGCAACGATATTATTCCAAAGACAACAGTCAATCTTCTTGGCGTTAATCTAAATTCAGACTTTTCACTTAAAAGTCAAATAAATACACTGTAAGTATCGGCTTTTTTAACTTGAACAGAACAAGGTATGAAGTCAGAAAGTTAAAACCGTATCTAAATGAGATGACGACATGTTGAAAATCTAATTATTTTTTTATTTACCATACTTACGATAAGTTCCACGAGTTTTGAACTTTCTCGAAGGAGTGCTCAAGAAAAATTAATTCGGAACCAGTGTTAACTGATTCACACGATATATATATATATATATATATATATATATATATATGTATTATTAGCTGTAAACATATATAAATATGTTTACAGCTAATAATACATGCAAATAACTATGAAACAAATTACCATACGCCAGAGGACGTTTAAATTCCATCGTTTCTTTTTTTTTATTTGATTAGTTTTTAACTTCCTGAGCTAACAAATCTAGATATATCTTGCAAATATTTAACAATAATTTCATTTTCCTCCACTTCTATGTCCGATTCTTCTTCCGAGTCTATTATACTACTCGAGCAGCTGTGCTCCCAGGTGTATCCAGATCCCGTGCTCATGGAGTTGTCTGAATCCTCCCAATCAGAGAACTCGCTCTCTTCAATATTAGTAGTGGCGTTACTTGTTGTGTTATTGCCGGCTGTAGAGACTCCTGGTTTTGTTGCCTCAACAGCCGCTTTCAACTTTGGAAAATTCTTCAAATGGTCTTTGAAAGGTGAGCTTTTGGTTAGTGGGTTATCGCGCAGGTCTATGAATACCAAGTCGATCATATCGCGCAAATTTCTCAAACTTTCTTCAGACAAGGTTAACTCCGATATTTCGTTACGGTTTAGATACACATACCTCAGGCGGGAGCATTTG
Source organism: Limnephilus rhombicus (assembly GCA_929108145.2). Taxonomy (NCBI): domain Eukaryota; kingdom Metazoa; phylum Arthropoda; class Insecta; order Trichoptera; family Limnephilidae; genus Limnephilus; species Limnephilus rhombicus. Next base: position 58,609,191 of record OV815275.1, on the reverse strand, counting down.
AGGATTTCAGATGGGAAAGAATCGAACTTGTTTTTAGACAAGTTCAAATGGATGAGACTACCCAAATCTCCGAAGCCTTGTGGTAAATTTTTGAGAAGATTATTTTCTAAAGTCAGCCATGTGAGTCTTGTTAGTTTGCTGAAAGATGGGGGGAGTTCAGTGAGTTTGTTGGACCTGGCTCCAAATGAATCCAGCATCGTCAGGTTGCCGATGTTTATTGGTAGTGCGTCCATTTGTATGGCGTTGCACCACAGGTTTTGTAGGTTCTCTAGCATGCCAAGTTCGTTCGGCAACTTTTTCAGCGGGTTATGACTGACGTTGAGGTTCTCGAGGTTGTAGAGGGTACCGATGTCAGAAGGCAGGTCATCCAACTTGTTGTAATCCAGAGCGAGAGTGTTCAAGAGAAATAATTGCGAAATATCGGAGTCCAAACAGGATATTTTGTTTTTCTGTAAATACAGCTTCTCCAGATTGCAGCATTGAAAAAGCGCCTCAGGAAGTTTTTCCGCATTGAATCTCGATACATTCAGATATATAGACTTTTTTTTCTTTGCTTGGTCTATAATGCGCTTAAACTGGTACGCTAGAAACATGTTGAACAGAAAACCCATCTTGTACACAGAATGAATTTCAAGAGCAGAAGGAAACCAAATGTGTACAGTCTTGAAATCTTGCTTCAAATTTCACACATTATTTCGGAATTATTACAACGAAAATATTTACAAAAAATTTTGACACTCAAACATGTCACAACATTGAAATTCAAAACAGTTCCATTTTAATATTTGACAGAAAATATTTCCGGAAAATAGGTACCGTTACCTTAGGTTACTAAATAAAATAAAATTTTGAAAAGTCGTTACTTATTGGTTTTGGAAATGCATTTGTTCACAAATGGCGATGTCACTGTCATTGCAGGGTTTAAATGAGTAAATAATTTGTCCTGAGCTGATGACCACCCATTCCCTTGTCACCCTTCTCTACTCCATCCCCCCCCCCCCCCCCTCCCCTTAAGGTATGACGTAATTTATGGATGGCCCCTAATGAGCAAAACCTCAAATTGTAAAATTTAATTACTGAAGACAATATTATAAAAACTCAATCGAAAATCTGAGACAAAAAACTCAGAAAAAGATACGGCCACATCTGGGACTCGAATATTTTTAGTTAAGAAAATGAAGATAATGTTGGTAGTTCTCGGTCGAAGAAAGATACAATTAAATATGACCGAATCGGATAGGGACACATTAGCTCAGTTGGTAGAGAACTGACCCGACAAGTCATAGGTCCTGGGTTCGAGTTCCAGATGTGATCGTACCTTCTTCTAATTGTTCTGTTTCAGATTTTCGATTGAGTTTCGCTATTATAGTCTTCATTAATTAAATAATACAATTTGAGGTACACATTAAGTTAAAAATGAAAATAAAAAACTCGCGTTTTAAAAAAAAAAGAGGAATGGTCATTGTCACCCATCAATATTAAAAGAAGAAAGTTACCACATAAATTCCTTTCCAACGCTCCAATGACGTGGATACGACCTCTACCTTTTTTTACTTTAACTGTGTTTATGTGTAAGAATTCCATGTAACTCATTCTATCCTTACCTGATAATATTTGCCATTATTGTAATCCCTCACCTTACTTTTGCGTTTACCTAACCCTTTTATGAGCGTTTATTATATTATCATTACCATTGCGATAACTGTCTGTATATTGTAACATGTGAATTTACCCTCAACTCTTACTAACCTAACCTAACACTAATCCTTACTAACCTAACCTAACCTAACCTGATCATACGCTTTGCATAATCAATTTGAAGTATATGACTTTGCACGTAAAATTACACGATCTTTACACATATTGTACCCTTGTGTAATCCTTACCTTATTCCCTCTGATTCCCCAACATACTGGCGATATAATTGATTGCCACTTTCAACTTGTAAACAGGAAATTATCGAGTAATATGCTTCATCCGGAGGAATTTATTCCCTAATAAAGTGTAACATCATTTCCCTTTACATTAACTTACTGGAAAACCTCATTTAAATACAAATGTATGATATTCTGTTATAATTTCCATTAAATTGTATTTTCATTTATTTCATCAAAAACCAGCAACAATAAAATTGAAAATATCAACATAAAATATCAATATATATTTTTTATATTTCTTGGGCATTAACTATGTAACAATTTCTAGACATTTTGTTTTGAAGAGTTTTAATTTGCATTGTACATTTGTTAATTTAATTTTCATTGTATATTTGTTAATTTAATTTTTTTGAGACAGGTTTTGACACATCCGTGTCATTCACGAGATAACTTAAAACTAACTTAAAAATTCTACACGTACGAAAATGAATTAGGTGGGTGTAGTGGAAGGGGTGATTTCGGGGGAAGGGGAGAACGGTGGGAGGAGTCAACATTACATGAAACATCGTAAGTGAAGGTGATTTACATGGTGCTTTATTTTATTTACTAAATTAATTTTCGATTTTTTTGTTTGTTTATTTCTAAAGTTTCTAAAGTGCACTAATTAAAATACGAATTTATATTGCAATGTTTAAACTTAGTTCTTTTTTTTCTTTTTTGAAACTACATAACAAATGTACATTGAAAATTAAAACTCTTCAAAACAATAAATAAATAATATCTAATTAAATGAAGACAATATAAGCGAAACTCAATCGAAAATCTGAAAACAGAAATATCAGAAAAAGATATTGGCACCTCTGGGACTCGAACCCAGGACCTATCGCTTTTTGCCAGAAAAGTGAGAGGTTTTGTATTAATTGAACCCGAAATAATCCGTAATTAACCCTAAAATATCACGAATCGTCTAAATTATCAACAAATCGGTTTCAATTTTAAAAATGGTATTTAAAATAATTTTCTGTTAAAATTATAATAATAAATTTTATATTATATTATGGGTAGGTACTTAATCGCTTTCCCGAATTTTCAATTTTGAAAAAAAAACACTGACAGGCGTTACAGAGGACGGATGGAGTCACAACCGATACAATAAAAGATTCAAAAAGGGGATAACTTTTACTAACTTTTTATATATTTAATTATGAATGCCAAAATACTTAAGCAATGAAATTTTTTTGAATAAAAATGTGTATATTTACGAAACCAGAAATAAAAATAGAATTAGATTGCGGATGAGAAAATCGGAGCCACAGAATTGCTTCTGGAAGACTAAAAATATGATGAAATGCCAGAAAGTCTGAAGAATGAAGGAAAACTGAATGCATTAAAAGGTTGATTTGACACTGTACAAACGTTTTACTAATATTTTAAACGCGAAAGTTTGTATGAATGTGTTTGTTACTCTTTCGCGCAAAAACTACTGAAAGGATTTTACTGAAACTTTACAATAATATAGCTCATACATCAGAATAACATATAGGTTACATATTATAATGGTAAGCTTTGGCGTTATGAAATTTGTATAAATGAAAATGTGTGTATTTCATATATTTTAGTGGCAGTGAGGAAAGGAAGGGGGAAGGGGAACGGTGGAGTGGGGTTCGCGGAGAGGGAAGAGACAAGGGCGGTTGAAGGCGGGAAAGGTGGAAGGGAACGGGGACGCACGGGAAAGGACATGCAGGGAGAATCAATTTATTTCTTTGAATGGCATTACAACGCATGCCGGGGACCAGCTAGTAATTTATAAAATGAAATGCCAAACCTTGTGCATATCATATTAGAATTGAATATGAATGTAATATTTAATCGAACCCGATAAATAATAAATAAATAAAATAGTTTTAAAAAACAACTAACTAACCATCACACAGTTTCCCTGCAGGGGTAAGCAGAGAGGATTGACCGCCAAAGAACGTCTTTATTCTAATTCATACATCGTCTCATGCATACTCTTCTATTATTATTACTCTTGAATTCTTGACATATCCCGAATGAAGTACGAGTATTTGATTCACTTGATCGGGCCATGTTTTCCTCAGGCATCCCAGACTTCTTCTATCATTCGCATTCATGTCATTCTCCTTACATTCCTTTTTTCGTTCATTCGCTCTGCATGCCCCAAACTAACTAAGCATCTTTTAGGTATAAGTTGAATGGAATAACATTTTGAAAAAGTGTCAATGCAAAAAATACCTATTTACACATTAAATTTAAAATAAATACGAGTACGTGATAAAATTAATATAACTGGCTCACAACTAAGATTTATAACTATAACTAAGGGGGAATACATTAATTACGTGAGCTCAAAAGGGGGGGGGGGTCGTGCAAAATCTGACTTTACTTGAAAAGAATATTGAAAAGTGGCCCAAATTTATCTCACCAAGGGGGGGGTCTAGATTGGAAGAAAAACTGCTCACGTAATTAATGTATGCCCCCTAATAACTATTAGCTAGTGACTTACAACAGACCTATAACTACTGACTTAAAGCTAGTGACTTAATGATATAGATACACTTTTACAACTGTGCCATAGATTTATAAGAACATATTTACATTTCAAAATACATGTTTTGTGTTTTGCCAGGGTTGACAGTGATAAGTGGTAACATAAATATCAACAAACAAAATTCAGTAGATATATAGGTGCAAACTGGTATCGTAGAAGTAAGTTATAGCTGCAGCCTTTGTATTTACCTTTCATATAAAAAAAAACTTATCAAGCTTATCACTCCACTCGACTATTTCACTTAAACTTTATATAATTCCATTAACTAAATTTCCAATTAAAACTAAAATGTCACCAAACTCTTTTAACCCTGAAAAGCACTAATTTTAAACTGTTTGTTAAAATATTTATAATGCAGCGGGTGATATAATTTGACCTTTAAAAATGAAGGGAACGCTTTTTCAAGGATGACATTAGCGGCTTTTGTTAGTTATTTTAAAGTAGCATAAATAATGATTCCCAAATGTTTACTCGCAAAATCAATACTGTTGTAACCTTTGACCCATGGTAATATTTAATGTTTCTAGGAAATTGTTCAATACAATCATTTATTATGTACAATTTTGAAATGTTTTCAGCTGTCTTTTTATGCCTTTATACTGCCTGAAAGGTGTGTTAAACTGTTTCTGTCAATTTATTTTAATATTTTTAGCAATTTGTAGTTTTTTTTGCGAAACTTTGCGACTTTTTTATTGCTGCTTTCTTGTAATTTAAGTGAAATGTACCTAGTTTAACACGTTGTTGTGTGTTGTGTATAGAAGTGCAGCGGTACGTGGTGGAAACCGTATCGCTGACGACGGAGACTGAGCGACGGATTATCACCGAAACGCCGGTAACTGAAGAAGGTATGTTTAGGAGCCTCTGGTAACGCTGGCAACTTGTGACCTTTTTACACTAGAGAGATAAAATTATCAAACACGTAATTATTTAGTGCATTCAAGCCAATGAGCGCTTTAATTGTTACCGAGTCGGCAAAAACGACAATACACATACTTCAGTATCGCTGTAATGCTGCAGCTCTTTCTTACACATTCAAAATGTTGAGACAAAATATGAGACACACGAAATGCATGTGACTGTGTCTGCCAAAGTACCACTTTTTCCTTGCGTTTCATTTTCTTTATATGTGTAATGATTGTATTTTTCCTTTGGGGGGGTGAAGACATACGTTCACCGTTTGTCTCATTTTCAACCGTTGTTATTTAGTGTGTAAGAATTGCAGCATTACATGTTTACGAACAAAAGCATCAGCGCATTGACATGTGACATTTTAAATTTTTGGAATTCACACACATCTCCAATGTTAACCTTGTAACTGTATTCCATACTTTCAAAATTATCGCCACGGCTAGTACTATTGTGGGGTCTACGGAGACGTGCGGTGCGGTGTGTGAGAGAGATGCAATAAAATTATCACTTTTTTTACTTTGGAGGAAACAAGCCTATGTACCTTGCGTATCTCGTCTTTTGAAAGAGCTGAAGCATTATAGCGATAAGGAAGTATGTTTATTGCCTGTTTTTGCTGTCAAGGTACCTTAACCGTGAATCATGCCGGTAATAATAAAAGCGTTCAATTTAATTTCGATTCCAGTTTTTGAAAGACCAGCCAAATTCCTAAATATTTGGTTTAGTGATATAAATAATTAAAAGTTATTCTGAATCTCAGGCCTTGAAAACAGTTCAGCTATTGCTTAAGAAGGAATTGAATTAGGGGAATTTGCTTAGTTTTTCACAACCATATGGCTCCTATTGCAAAGCACCAGGAACTTTATTTCACTGTCACTAAGCTTTATAAAATCCCTTCACAGCTAAAATGCGATTCAAATTCATGTAGGTATTTACTGTAAAATTGATTGACTTAAAATTGATTCTTACCGCAATTCTTCTTTTTTGGGTTTTCCTTTTCCTTACCTTCTGCTTCCCCTTTCTGGTTTTAGACGTGCAACTAAAAGATTTCCATTAGATATTTTGTCGTACGCTACAAACTCGTTATGCTGAATTTGCACTGACTTTTTTTGTTTTCGGAACAACTCATTTAGGTCTCATATAAATCGTTGTCATGGTTAGAAATATAATACAAACGGACAATATATTAAAATCTAAAAGTTAACAGCAAAATCATTCAAATGTATACCTTTATGGAACCAAAGTTTCTTCCCTAAATTTATGCAACTGTGGAAATTTTTGAAGTGAAAACTTCTCTGGCACCGTTAGAATTTAGCCTGCGAGAGAATAAGATAATATAATCGGTCTCCTCTTTGTGCGCTGTTTCGTAGCCTCCCCACTCTTGTATACTTGAGGTTTCTGGAAGTTTCATTTCTACCGCGTGTGAATTGCACACACTGTTTTTTTATTATTTGTTCTACTTAAAGAGGCAAATACTCCACTAGTCGTCCTCGGTAATAAATTATTCAGAATGCTGTTATTGAAAGAAATTATATTTTTTCATTGTTTACTGACTGATTTTATTATTTTTCCAATAGGAAGAACTATACAATACAATAATTGGGGCTTAATAGAAGATTTAGCTGTCTCTCGGAATATTTGAAGTTCAGTTTGCATTGCGCTTTCCTCGGGTTCAGTTCTATTTATTCTATTAATGGGCGCGAGCGCTTTAATAAGGGTAAACAGAATACTCACAGCAATTATCATTAATTTGCAATAGAACAAAATCTCATACTTTCTTTAAACTATTTTTTAAGTGAAAATTCGTTAGCACCGGTAGTGATTTGAAATTCGGATGAGACGGAAATTCGTCAAAAATTTATTATTTGGTGGGTCCTTGGTTATAATATAATGCGGTAAATTCGCGTTTCAAGCGCCTGACAAGTCTCAGCGGCCAGAGAGACAGATATCAAGTGAATGGAGGTTCAAATCCTAAAAAATTAAAAAAATTAAAAAAATTGTGAAACTAATATCCAATCTTCAAACCACTTTAAAATAAACAGGCAAAAGAAGAGAAACCGAAATCTAGTTACTTTCGAGTTTCACTTCTATCGCGTGTGAATTACACACCCTATTTTTTTGCATTATCTCGACATAGGAGGCCATGATGAAAATAATTACCCTCAGGGCCTGTGTAATCTTTGTGTGAAGGGTCTTTTTAGGAAAGGAAGGAAAGGAAGTTCCGGGAAATAAAAAGGTGTGAGGGGTGGGTAGGAAACTGGGGATCAGTGTATCCATGAGTGACGGATGTACAAATTCATCATTCCCACTGCGGTACAAGGCGATATGGAGAGAGTCCTGCTGGAGAGGTCAAATTTATACATTTATACATATATTTGGAACGGTCTCCCTCAACACTCTGCCATAGGTCACCCCAGGTGATTCGCTGCATTTGGTGACTTAGCAACGGTGCCCGGGTTCATGGGGTGAGGTTTGTCCGGGTCTTGGAAGCGGATGCGTCTGCCCACCACTTGCATGGCAAGCCGGATCGGGAGATAATGGTTGAGGGAGTCCCTTTGACTTCTACGGTCGCACTCTATCGGAACATCGCGGTGCACCGCAATGGGAGGGATGGATCCATAAGTCCCTCACTCCTGGACACACTGACCCCCAGATTCTTGCCCACCTCTAAAACATTTTCTTTCCCAGAACTTCCTCTCCTTCCTCTTATAAAAAGACCCTCCACACAGCATCCCTAAAGATGACACAGGCCCTGAGGGGAATTATTTACCTCAGAGTTTTCTGTGTGAAGCTAATGTAAAAAAAAATCTAGTGTAGTTTACACGCGGTAGAGGCGAAACTTTATCAAAACAATCTCAACCAATACTTTAAAAGTGAGGTCATAATCAAAGCGACCAATGGGAGTCTTTAAAGGTGACATCATAATCAAAACGGTCAATGAGCACAGTTGATGCGTCGCAGGTGTAGTAATTGTCATTTTCGTTTCATCCGAAATCCAAATAAAAGCGGTGCTATAGAAGTTTCACTTTAAAAAAAAAGACGTATCCGCCCAAAGACCCGGACAAACCTCACCCCTATGAACCCGTGCACCCCTTGCTCCCTGAGTAATCCCTATCACAATAATTAATAGCATTTTCGTTTAAATCTGTTTTAATTTCGGACCGTATTGCCATGCACTGAATACGAACAACTTCTAAAGATTTAACCGAGATCCAATAACGTGAATTCTCTACAATACATTCCATTGTTTTTTAATCCGCGACCCACTGCCCGCCGCACGTGTAGCGTGTACCGCTTTCAGCCGCCACACTAAATTCGTTGTATTCCGTTGAACTCGAGTTGGGGTTTAAATCGTACGGAACCATTTCCTAGAATATTGGATATTTCGAGGCTCAGCAACTAACGGCCTGTCGTCCAATTCCCTCTTACAAAACTTTAATATGTAACATCGTGTGTGTAAATCGAGAATTTACATGATAATAAATCGTCTGCACTATTACTTCCTCCGACATTCGCTCTATATGAAAATTTATCCCAACCATTATACCGCCCTTGTTTCACCAGCTTTACATTATTTTATTACAACCGATATCTTTTGATCGGAGGATTTCATGAATAGAAAGCGAAACAATTCATTTATTTTTCTTTTTAAAACTATAACGTTTATTTGAGTCTTTAGCGCCGTAATTGACTTGAAATTCTGATGAAACGGAAATGCGTCACAACTCAGTTTTACACAAATACTCGGTTGTAATATAATGCTGTAAATTCGCACCTTGGCGCGTGCCTTCCATAGCGTAGTTGGCAAGGGGCCTGACAATTCTCCGCGGACAGAGAGACAGACATCAAGCGAACGGGGTTCGAATCCTACGAAATCCAAAAAAAAACTTTTTTATTTTGCGAAATCAATATCCAATCTTCAAACCACTTTAAAAAACAAGCAAAAGAAAAGAGAGCGACATCTAGCGACTTTATAAGAAAAGAAAAACCGATCCATTAAAGGAAGGGTCTTGGATTAAATTTACTTGAACGGTTATCAGTAAACGAACGATTGACCCTTATATAAACTAATTAATAAAGTAAGGAAAAATATTTATTCCCAGTATTTTTACAAGATCTAAACCATTTAACTCATGTTAAGAAGTCAACATCAGTTACGTATTAATTAAATAATCATGAACATTTAATATGGGGAAAACCGATATCAGAGTACCCCTCAAAATAGAGAATCTATTGCCACAATTATTTTCTCAGTAAATCGGTTTAGGCACCTTAAAAATTGAAATTGGGCGGGGGTAAATAGAATTATTTAAATTAAGTCGTCTTAAAGTGGTCTAACCATAGTTTGAAAATGGCCTTGTAAGCCGAAATAACTGTCACAATAATTAAGAAACTAAAATGCTTGGCAGAACTTAATAATAATATTATTAAATTTTATTGACATAAAGCATTATAAAATAATTATTATTTTTTAATTTATAAACTAACGTTTAGACAAGATTTTTATGCATAGCACAAAGGGTAACAATTATTACAAGCAATAATTGTCAGCCTGAAACACTCATTTACATTGCAAAATCTTCCGAGAAAAGATATGTAGCTCAGTGGTCAGAGCATTCGACCGGCAATCGGAAGGACACGGGTTCAAGTCCCGTTGGCGGCAAGTATCTTTTCTCGGAAGATTTTTCAATGTAAATGAGTGTTTCAGGCTGACAATTATTGCTTGTAATAATTGTTACCCATTATAAAATATATTAGCGGTTGTTCTATGTTCTATATTTCTTTTCCTTTTCGAATGTGAGCAGATTTTAATGGTAAAATACTATTTTTTTCACAAATTAGTATTAAAATCCAATACATTTAAAAAGCGATAAAGAAAATAACCAAAAAGTTGTTCGCAAAAAAAATATTTAAGGTTACACGTAGCACACAAATTGTTACATATATAGGTGCACATTAGGGTGGTCACAAGGTATAAGGTGAAAAAATATTTTCGTCCTAATGCCGGCGGGACCCCCCCTAATATTTGCTATTTGTCTAGAAAATAAGATTGCGAAAGTTTTAGCCCTATTGGATAATGTTAACCCGTGCTTCATTGAGATTAAATTTGAAAAAACGATTTTTTTGCAAAAAAATCGCCTTTTTTCCTCATAAAATGAAAACCATTTGTCCTAGACATTTTATTCTTATTTTGTTTCACAGAAAATGTTGCTATCTTCAAGTTTTACTCTAACCACTTTTTTTTTAAAACGTTTATATTTGAAGATATCTACTATTTTCCGAGACCAGACATGATCCGAATCTTCAAAGTCGCCTTTAAGTCGTCTATCCCTTAAAAGGTCGGATTTGTTACAAAAGAGCTATTGCCAAGGACCCTTTCTTCAGAGAATCCCTACCTGGAGTGTCATAAACCACATCCTTCCTTTTGTGTTCCTTGTCTGGGGTTCCTGGGGTTTTCCCACTCTTACGAAAATGTGAAGGAGAGGTCAGAGGGCTTTGGTTAACGTTTGCTTTTCAAACAGTGAACAAGTGAACGTTCTGAACATTATTGAACAACGTTCTTCTAGTGAATTTTTTCTTGTGAGGTTTGTGGGACTTTGGTTTCTACAGCATTAACGAGCCATGCTCGTGAAGGTTCGAGTTCAAGGCAGAAAGAAATGGTGTATTTAATTGGCCACATGTCTCATCAAATCACTGGCAGTAAATTATCATCTAGTTGGTCAAGTTTTACGCTACTTATTTTATAATATACGCCAAGTGAAATTGAACACCAGAGAAGCTGCAAGACTTACAATACAGGAAGTTGTAATTTTTTGGGAGAAAGCTAAGATACTAACCAGACACTTTAAAGATTGTGTTGTAAAGCTTGAAAAACTGTACGAAAAGTGGAGAAAACTACAAAAAAACGCTAACAGATCTAAAAGCACAGCTCAAAATAAAAAAGTAGAAGCTTTCATGTCAGCCCTTGATGACCTTTTTGATATTGCTCATCAGGATACATTAAGAAACACCGTTGAAGAAGACAAGCAGTTTTTGTTACTCCAGTTTTTGATTATTAAAAAGTTTCAGACTGGATGGTCGAAGCTAGACAAGACAAAATACAAAACTGCTATTGAAGATAAAAATATTATACATAAAATAGGGAATTCAGATGAAATGTAATTTTTTCTTACAGAACAATTAAAAAACCAACAGCCAAAGGTTGATTACAAAGAATTAATTCAACTTTCGTTAATTGTGTTAGGACGTACTCCCCCAAAAGACACTTTTTTCAAAGTACCTGGTGCCATTCATCACGCTAGATGGATGCCAAAGGTCATTTATTATATCAAAATATATCTTTTCAGGGATCAATTTACATTAACAAATTTAGAAAAAAAGCTATCACTGGCATTTGTTTATTTTTAATAAACATTTATTTGAAAGCGTGGTTTAACGCTCCCAACCCCACTTTGGCCCCCAAGAAAGACCTACAATTTTTAAAATCTCTTGTAAAATATAGAGAAATCGATAAAGAACTTGCAGACAAGGCACTGTCTTAAATGATAAATCTTCTGTGGTACCTCAATTCTGAGCAAGTCGCATTTTCTTTCTTCGATGAAAATTTAGAAAAAAGTGTAAACACAATCATGGCTGTAAAAAGTCTACAATTAATTCCAATTGTAGAAAAAACGTGTGATGATAGGGATGTGAAAGCAAAATTCAGTCTCCATCAGGTGGATAATTTATTGGACAAAGATATTGATTGTTTTGTTTCTCATCAAACTCTAAATTTTTTCAAAAGATTTGAAATTGATACAGAATTTTTAAATACGGATTCTGATATATAAAAAAGCACATCATTCAAAAGCAAAAAAATAGTGAACGGTTTCAAGGTTGTCAATGACACCGCTGAAAGAGGGGTAAAATCAATCCAAGACTTCAATTCCTGTTTGACAAAAGACGAAGAACAACGACAGTTTCTGTTACAAGTTGTATCGGAATGTCGAAAAATTTTTCCTGACTCTTCAAAATCCACGTTATCTAAGCCGTTACCACCCTAATCTGATAATTAATTGTAAATGTAAATAATAATAATAATAACTTCTTTCTTTTATAATGCTTTCTTTTTTGTGTTTTAAATAATGAAATTTTGAACATTCTTTCTTCTTGTTTTTTATACCTTTTTGCTTTTCTTTCTCCTAAATCCATAATTTTCAATTTGGATTGTGCTGTATTTACTTTAAAACAGTTTTAACTACACCCTTTTTTATGTACCAATTGAGAAAATAAATAATGCAAAATCTAAAATCTGGACAACTTATGTAATTAAATCTATATTATATCTATATTATATTATTGTTAGGTATTTTATAAAAAATAAAAAAAACATTTTTATAGAAAGTTAAAACTTCAACCTTGATGAGGCACGGGTTAACCTTGTCCAATTGAGCTGAAACTTCACCAATCTCATTTCTTTATTTATTTATTTATTTACGCCCTAGTGGGCTTTTACAAGGATAGATAACAATAGTTAGGCAGGTACGTAGTACACAATTATAATGATTAAAATAATAATAAAAAATAAAATTAATTAAAAACAAAATCATACATTTCATTAAAGTAATTATAAAGACTTCTTTTTATAACTAATACAGAATCTGCAAACATGTCTACAATATTCCCAAATTTATTACCAAAATGATGTAATCTATTTATAGGTGTATGAGCCTCATGGTTTGTTTTAAAATTGTCACAGAAGAAGGTAGCACATTGCCTCGTATTTCTGGTCGGTACGTAAAATTTTTTTTTTTTCTTAGTCAATTGGCAACTTTTAGGGGGTTCCCCCAAAAAAATTCCAACATTGATTTCTTGTGACCACCCTAGTGCACATAGTTAAGGGTTAAATAATACTTCGTGCTTCAGTTTGTTGTAGGACTTGTGGAAAAATCCACATTTCCTGTGAGACAATTATTAAATCTAGGAAGTCTTCATAATGTGATTCTAGTCGCATACATTCTCGACAAATCAATTTGTGTTTTATTTCTCACGGGGGCTGTAATTAATAATTATAAAGTTTTCAAGTTCAATCAGCTGCGTGGGATTTGGTAAACAATGGATATTTTTAAGAACTGACTCACCCCTGTTTTTCTGATACTGTACAGTGAATGGATATTTTGATGTCGAGAGACACAGCTTGCGCTAATCACTACACAACACACAACAGATTTGAATTAAACGCACTGAGAGATCACCACATTTGATAAATGCACAGGCTTCTTTTACAAACTGTAGGATAGGGAGGTGATTGTATAATGTGATTTATTGTTGTAATTTTAACACACGTTGGTACATTGGCCACACACTGTCAGATAGGGATAGTTAATTGTATAATAGGATGGGTGGAGGAATAAGGAACATATGTTGGCGGGAGATAAATATAATTGCGTCAACAGTGATCTTTTGTGAAATTATGAATATTGTACCTTATTGCCTCCACCATGGAGTCGGGAAATAGCTTCCCATTTTATTTCCAATGTTTTGAAAGTTTGTGTTATTAATTAGCTTTGTAGCGAATTTTAATAATGCATTGTTTTCAGCTGAAGCGATCGAAGCGCGCGCAAAGTCTGTTAATTGATCTACAAGATTCCACGTGTTTGCAGATGATCCCAGCGAGGGGCGGCAGAGCGACCTTCCCGGCGAGCAGCACAACTCGCCCATGCGGCTGGGCGGAATCCTCAAGGGAGGCCGACTGTGGAAGGCTTCTATGGATATGCCACCCCCCGACCAGGTAGGACATTTACCAACCACATTGGCGATTCGGAAATACATTTTAATTCATTCTTTTACAAACCCCAATTCTGAAGAATCTCATTTCGAATTCACTTTTTGAAATCAAGCTTAGCAATTCCCATGAATAATTTATTTTTTTTCTAAATTAATGTTTAACGAGATCTTGGATTTTGTGATTTATTTACTTTCTGAATATTGTGTATAAAAATAAAATTTCACAAAATTAATGGTTTCGTAATTAACTTTCGGGTGAAAAATCAACTGTTATAAGCTTTTTGTAAAAAATCTGGCACGAGGCGTCTGCTTGGAAGCGTTGCTAAGGTTGGCTTTCAAAGGCTCAATTAAAATTAATGTTGGTGTCCTATTATTATCTGATATATCACTATGTACTGTGTATTGTTATTTGCCGCATTTTATGATATCGGGCGACAATTTTCTGCGAAATAGTAAAATTATTGGCTGTGCGATTAAAATGCGTATAATTGTGGTTGAGATTAACAAATGCAATGAGATATTTAGACATTTTGCACGTTACAGACGGAGGAAAGCACCAGCTTCAGCAACTCGGCCAGCGACGAAGAGGGACGAGGCGGGCGTGCGGTGCGCTTCAGTGAGCCCAGCGCCGGCCAGAGCGACTCCCTCTCACAGCTGTCCTCGGTGGACGAGCCCTCCGAATCCCAGGATCAGGTCGACGCGACTTCTAAGCCGCAGGAGCTGACCCTCACCTTCAAGCTCGGGAACCACCTCCTGTCCAACAACAGTCTGCGGCCCAACTCCGCCGTTCGCCAGCTGTTCCCCGCGGGCCCGGGCTTCGTCACCCCCCCGCAGCGCTCGGACGCCGACAAGCAGTACCTCGTCACCGCCGAGTCGCTGCGGGCCTTCGAGGAGGGCAAGCGCTCCAAGCTGCCCACCTCTTACCGCGATGAGGATCTTACGGTGCGCCGAACTATCGATAGGAACACCCTGAGAAGATCATTGGTCAAGGTGGAGCCGCGTAAAAAACCAATGCAAAAGAATGATACTTCTCTTACTGAGAGAATCAAAATGCTCACATGCAATATTGAAGATGAGGAGGGACAAGAGCAAGAATCTAAATCCACAAACGTAGATCGGGGCATTTCCACAGAAGAGACGCATCCTCATCCGCCTTCCACACTGCCTTCAAAGTGCTTCTCCCCGTCTTCAAGTTCGAGCAGCGCTTCGAGCTGTTCTTCCACGTCATCGGCTTACAAAAAACTAACTGATATATTCCCGAAGCGCCAGCAGGATCGCATCCCAGAATGCAACGAGGAAGGGAACGGGAATGGCAACGGGGTGGTCATCATCCCACAGGCTGACAAGCCCATGAGCCTGGGGAGCTCCAGGCCCGGGGACAGGCTGTCGCAGGGCTCCGCCAGCACTGACTACTCCTCCGGGGACATAGACGGGGTTCTGGACCAGCCCACGCCGGACGTTCTCGCTGGAACACCAGGTGGGTGCAACTGTTGTCATTTTAATCTTGAAACAATAAAAATACCTAGTGGGCGTCATTGAGAAGGACACTAACTTCACTATTGAATTTATCCTCAACCCACTCGCTACTTTCGCTAAAATTTATTTCATAACAGTAATATGTATTCTATGGATTAAACAGTTTAAATTAAATTTCGTTCAATTACTATCCAACTGTTGCTACAGCCGCCCGCGCCGCTGCAGAAACTCTAATTTCACAGCCTCGCCTAAATAGCGGTCGACATTATTTGATAGCTGCAATAATAATAATTCAGCTGTCTGCGGAATAAGTTCCACAATTCATTTCTCGGAGTGGGGAAATTAGTTTGCATTTTATAAACACGCTTGAAATAATCCAGAAACTCTCCACCATAATGTCGACTACGGTAGCCTGAAGTTTAGAATATTTTTGGTGAAATTTCCGTTACACTTATTTATATCTATTATGATTAGAAATATAAGCTTCTTATTAGGATATCTTAAGCTATCTCATTAAAATACCCTCTTCTACTTCATTACAAATATAGTCTGGGTATGTTCATCATCGTTGTTATCTTCGACTTGAATTTCGTCAACAGTTGATTATTTTAGAGTTGCATCAGTTCAAGTTCTGTTATTATCCAAGTATTGCGAAACAACCAGCCCGCGATGTTACGATATAACAGTATGTTGTAGTTCGTTCATAAGACGCATTTGAGGATTAATATTTCAAAGGATACTGTTATATGTAAAGGAGTGAAGTCTGTTATTGAGTTGAGATGTCATTGGGGTGACTTGTTCAAGGCGCAGGGGAAGGAGACGAGCTGGCCAGGTTCGTGCAGCAGGAGGCAGCGCGCACGGAACGTCTGAGGAAGCGCTACACGCAGCAGGCGTCCGTTGACAATAGCGACGAAGACGATCAGGACGACTATGGTAAGATATTACACTTATTACAATCAACTTCAAACAGTCGAGCATTCGAATAGTCCCACAATTCTACGGTCCATTACAATTGGACTAACTACTAATAAGGACAAACTTTAAAAAAATTAAAGCCATTTTTAGGAGCTTTTATATTGGAATAGTAAAAATGCTCCAACTCAATCATTGAAGATGTATTAGCGACTTTGAAATAAAAATTTGAAACGGAAAAATCAAAAAAAGTTTCGGTCGCTTGTAGGAATTGAAATCTAGCGGCTGAGCAAATTCGACCCTATCCACTAAAGTCATATTTCACTCTCATACTTATGTTGTTTCTTAATCATACTTTTATTTACTGCTATCTTTATTTATGATTCCAAGATTCTTCCCGAATTAAATTCAATCTTGGTACAGAATCTTGGATAAATACATATTTTTTGTTATTATTTTAATGTGCGATATTTATTGTCTTTTCTACAAGTCTTGGAAGAATAGTTTTTAAATTTTTGGAATAAGTTGATGAGTAAATCTCTAATTGTAATATTTAATCATTACAGGTCCTGGGTTCGAATCCCAGATGCGACTGAATCTTTTTCTGTTTTTTCCGTTTCAAATTATCGTTTGAGAGTCGCTAATATTGTATTCAATGATTAAATATTACAAATTTAAGTTTACTAATTTAATTAAGTTATTCAAAAAAACTAAATTTTAAAAATTATACAGTATTGCACATAACTATACCGTCTCTGTAGCAATTTTTTGTATTGTATTAGTGATAAATTGAATGCCTTTTGACTCGGCGTAATTATTACCCTCCATTAGTATTCTGGGCAATCAATTTCTGCACTGAAATAAATCTTCTTTGTAATGTAGTGGAGTTCGAGCTTAAAGCTCGAACAAAGCTTATCAATACAAACAATTCAGGACTATCGAGTGCATCACTTAAAAATTTATATAGAAATGCGAGTACCGAGTCAATGAAAATCCTTTTTCCGACAATTTAAGCATATTCAGGTCATAATAGAGTGTTATAATTCGAAAAAATTGCTGGAAAACTCTTTTTAAAATATGGACAGCGGAAGAATTTATTTTGTAATCTTTCCAGGTAAGAGAATTGTACTCAACAGTTGACTTTTAACAAAAGCAAAATTGATTACATAAATACAATACAATACATACATACAATAACGAAGCAATATAAAGAGTGTTATGAGACAAGGTTTTATGCAGGTATCCAACTTAACTTTAACCATTGAGTCCTAAAATGTTTACACATTTTACCATTAGTAATATTTTAGTCTCCGGTATCTTTTTACAATTTTTCTAAATGAAAACTTCTTTAGCACCGTTCTTATTTCAAACTCGATAAAACGAAAAATAGCGACACTAAAAAGAGACACACAGAAACAGAAACACGACACAAGCAATATTTTCCGGTTACTGTGGTGGTAGTAGGAGAGATTTTCAAATAATGTCGGGTTATTTGAAACCCGTAAATGTTTGTCATTCTTTAAAAAAAAATTAAAATAAAAAAAAAATCTTTAAGATTCAGCTTGCGGGAGAATGAGATAGTATAATCGGTTTCCTTATTGTGCGGTGCTTCATAGCCTCCACTCTTATCTACTTTAGTTTTCTAAAGGTTTCACTTCTACCGCGTGTGAATTGCACACTCCGTTTTTTATTAGGGCAGGTCAGGGAATGGTTGAGGGAGTCCCTCTGACATCTTCAGCGTACTCTCTCGGGAAATCTCCTTGTACTGCTGTGGGAGGGACCGATTCATACGTCCCTCACTACTGGACATTTTTAATTATTTACATCACTTTTCAAATATTTTGTGCTTTATTATTGATCTGTTTAGTCATAAACCAATTTGTTAAACCGAACGCGAACTCCATTTAGGCGTATTTGTGGGTTACCTAAGTCAATGTTAGAGATGATAATTATTTTTTAAATGATATATTTAACTGGATTGCATTATTCGTTTAGCATTTTATTACTATCCGGGTGCGGGGTGCGTATTTTTAGGGATGCAGTGGGTTAATTTGTGATTATTTATTCACTTACTTGGCAGTTCTATAAACTGCAACTACGTCGTAATCTGTAGTTGGCTGTGGGTTCCTTCAGAGCGGATGTGTACATTTGTTCACTGAACGCGTGGTTTAATTACCTAAATAAATAGAATGGGCGATTTTAGGAAACTGCTTGTTTGTGTGGATGTTTGATTTTCATGTGTTAATATGGACATTGCGGACTCCTCTTAACATTCTAATAATTTATTTTTTTAATACATCTATTTGAATTTTAATTTTATAGTAACTGCTTGTTCCGATTGCGACTTAGAAAGAAGAAATATTCGAGGAATCCTATTGTGTTTACAAACAACGGGTTTGAAAAACCAACACTAAACAGAATAGATTATAAAAACACTATTCATTACCTACTGAGAGAGATTTTGCATCGTATAGTAAGGGATTAACCTAAATGACGGTAGGTTTTAGTTAAGTTCCGAACCTAATTCCGTTGAGTTTTTACTCCACAGAGGGCAATAGTAATTAGTTTACAAGCAAATGGTTTTTTAAACAAATTTAATCACACTATGATGAGTCTATTATGAGACAGCCTCCGTGGTCGAGGGATAAGGCTCTTGACTCATAATCCGAAGGTCGCGGGAATTAATCCTGGCGTGCGCAAACAAATTTTATTTGATTAATTTGTGTCTTTTCACAACTAATTATTTTAAAATAATAATTCAATTTATTCAATTCAATTCAATTTATTTATTCTTTAAAAACATTACAAAATTAAAATTTTAATGCGTTTTTTAAAAAAAAATTAACAGTATTACCTTAAACATTAAATTAAATATATAAATGGTAGGCAAAAAATAAAAAAAACTATATAAGCATTAATTGAGCTTGCCTTTTAAAGGCAACTTCACTGACGCTAAATATGTCGATATCCGAATTAATTCTGTTAATAAGTAGTATATTTGCGGCACATTCCAGAGTGGAAGATACTAACAGTAACGTTCTGGTGTAAGCCTACCATTCAGAATTGAAACGTTGCTTTAAATGGCTTTAGCCATGTTTAATGACCAGATCTGAATATCCAGGAACTTCCCAACCTTCCTCTTCTCCATCTCCTTCCATACTACCTTCAGCCTCACAACATAATAATAAATAATAATAATAACGTAGTATTTATGTAGCGCAGTTTTGTGATATTTCACTTCAAGTGCGCTTAATTATAATAAACTTAAAATTACATACCCAAAAATAAAACATACCCCAATTGGGAATGCTATAGTCTCACTGGCTCCAGACATGAGCAACTGGGACTCTTTTAAGGTATTCACATAAAGAAAGAGTCAGAAAAAAGGGGGTTAAAAAGAAATAGTGGGAAAAAAGACGTTAATCTAATAAAATGGACTAACGTCTTGTGAGGTGATGTTGAACAAAAATGGCAGTACAAAAATTTGACAAGTAGGTGTATTAATGACGTCTGTTTGATTGTTGCGGTTTAGGGTTCCAGCGCCGGCCGTCTGTGCGCGGCATCAAACCCCGTTTCGGCTCCACCAACGAGATCCTTCAGCAGATGCAGAGCCAGCTCATGGCGCAGGCGCAGACCCGGCCTGGCCACATCTCCTGGCCCTATTACTCCGAGTCCAACCTCAGCCTGCCGGCGCCGCACGACCACAACATGCTGCATCACCAGCAGGATAACAGGTAACATCCTTAATAAAGATATCTAGTACATTATTGATTGTTTTGTGTTTTGAAATT
Organism: Limnephilus rhombicus; assembly: GCA_929108145.2. Lineage (NCBI taxonomy): Eukaryota > Metazoa > Arthropoda > Insecta > Trichoptera > Limnephilidae > Limnephilus > Limnephilus rhombicus. The sequence goes on along the minus strand of OV815275.1, from coordinate 58,588,891 downwards.
CGGATGAAACGGAAATGACGCATTACAGCACCTGCGAAGCATCAAACTGCGCTCATTGGCCGCTTTGATTATGATGTCACTTTTCAAAGCTTCTACTGGTTTAGATATGAAACGGACATGAAGCTAGATCTGCGCTCATTGGCCGCTTTGATTATGACCTCACTTTTCAAGATTTATTGGTTGAGATTGATTTGGTAAAGTTTCGCTTCTACCGCGTGTGAATTGCACTCAAATTTTTTTTACAACCGTGTAAAACAGAACATGATAAAATAATTGGTTTGGTTAGATTACGTTAGGTTTGGTTAGGTTGGGTTTGTAAAGAAACAATATTTGTTGTCAGGCCAATGGAGGAGTTCCAGCAGCCCATGCAGCGGGGAGAGCGGCGAGAGCGGGAGCGCGCCGAGCAGGGCCGGGACATGCACCCCCCGCAGCACCACCACATCACCACCATCGACCCGCACCACGAGAATATCTACCAGAACTGCGTCACGTACGCCAACGCGAGGTACGTCCTGTTAATTTCTCTCTCTCTCTCTCTCTCTCTCTCTTTTAATATATATGTACATCACATGGCACGGCGATTACGATGTCAATGATGATGATGATGATGATTAATAATAATAATAATGATTTATTGTCTTCATTTCTTAGTAAGAGTAGAGATAATGATATCCTCACTGGGATCTCGACATCGGCCATTACAGTGATGGTGACGATTACGATTACATAACGATGACGATGACGATAACGATTATGATAACAATGAGGATTGAATTGGCAACGATAATGACGATTTTTTTAATTTAAATTTTACATTATATGGTACAATCCAATAATGTTGATCGCACTGGGTGGCCCGTGCTGAGGCCCCATAATTCCGATGATAACGAAAATTGCGATTACAATGACGATGACCATTACGAAGACAATGACTATTACGATGAAAATGTCAATTATCATGACAATGACGACTACGACGACGATGACGGTGACGATAGCGACGACGTCGACGTCGACAATGAAGATGGCAGTAATTACGATTACGATTACGGTGGTAAGATTTGGCCTCCTCCACAATGGTCATTCACCGGCTACGATGCGTCGCTACTCGCTCCGGTCCCTTTCCGTCCAGCTCCAGTTCTCCATGCAGGCTAGCTACATCTTCTTCGGTTGGCCTCTGGGTTGTTTATGACGATGACGATGATTAATGGATAATTTTGACGTTTTCAGGTGCAACAGCGCAACTGGCGAGCGCGATCTGTACGCCGCTTCCATGCAGGCGTACTCGCGCGCGCATCGCCGGCCGGAGTCGCCGCCTCCCATCCGCTCTTACCACCAGACCATGGTGCTGATCCCCTACTCCAACCTGCAGCCGCACTATCCGCCCTCCGAGCGCAACTACCACATGGGCCACCCCGTACCGGGTAAATCCGCTTTTACACCACTGGATATTCTACGAAGGGCAGTTGACAAGTACCTACCACAGAACGGAAAACCTCTAGTTAGGGGACCATAAGGATCTGAAGAGATAAACTGATAGAAGTGTATTACGAGCGTGTCCGTGGGCCCGGATTATGCACAATTTTCCTTAGTTCTGGATACACTGATCAAACATTTTAAAATGTCGATTTTCATTTTTATACAAAAAATAAATAATTGGCCTGTCTGACGAGTAAGAATCAAAAGTTCTTTATCTACTGAACAGATAAAACCAAGATTTTTTTGTCTACACTTAATGGAAAATTGACTTTCAGACCGGCCAAAAAAAAACTTCTTTATTTGAAATTTTTTTATCAGTTCCACGCAAAGTAAGATAAAATTACCTTACTTCAGGCAAGCCAACATGCCCACAATACACTTCTATTGATTTTGCCATTCAGTGAGAATACAAATTCTTTTGACTCCATAATGAATCACCTTTATGATATGATACAATGTTTGAGGATCTTTTAACTGCCCTTTATAAATTAGTACGTCAGTAGATATAGCTTTTGTGATCTTATAATGATTGGCCTTTATATTTGTAATTTTAAAATAAGTTGGGTAATTTAAAACTTCATCACATTAATTTTATAATCACCAAATCGGCGATCAGCGCCATCCTCAAATTTTGACATTCGAACGATCTCCGGTAAAGGTCTCAGGCCGTTTTAGATTTTTATCAAGTTTGTTTAAGTGTTGAGCTTTCAAGCCTAACAACAATACCCTTATGTTTGTCTGCTGATCATAATTAACAAAAAAAAAAACCTAATCGGTCCGAGAAGTGGCGTTTAAGGGGACCGTTCAAAAATCAAATTTGTTGTCATCATGTGATGGGTTTTAAAAATCTCAAGCTTAGTAAAAAAGCTCAGTAGGTATTCGTGTAATATTGTATGGCATTTTTTACACAATGACAGAAAAACGTACTACAAGTGGGTGGATTTAAAATACAGAGAAAGCAAAAAAAAACCTTTTTTTCGATCTGAGCGTTTTGATTATTTTTTTAGGCAAGGTTTGTGTTTCAGCGCATTTTAAAATGCATTAAATAGCTGATATTAACCCCCTAGCAACCAATTTTTTTTATTTCATAAAAAATTAAGAGATTGCACTCAATTTTCTCAAAAAAGAAATCTTACCAAATAAGTTATTTCATAAAATCGATGTGTGGTGTAGATTCACCACTTTCCCGCTTCTAGTACGAATTTTCGCACACCGTGTACATTTGTAATATTCTTATATTTAGTAAAACTATTCTTATAAACTATTAAACTATGTGGGTAGTGTCCACGAAAACTAACCATTTTGTAAAATTAACTTTAAATTTACGTAAGGGTTTTCATAATTCTTATTTATTCTTGACGATGCAAAATTAATAACGAAATTAAAACTGTTAAAAATATCCAAAACCGATGGGTAAGTTCTGCATTTTGCTCCGAGACGTGCTTCCTTTTAAAAGTACTCGAGTTCTAGGAGCAGGTCCCGGGTCCGAGTTCTTAGGTTTGGACTGGGTACTAGGTGATGTTAATGGTAAGCCCACACAGCGGCCAACGTTCCAACTTCAAACGTTTGGACGATCGTGTGGAGGGGTGTTCGTGCGTTGGAAGTTCGAGTTGGAAGGTTGGAGTTCGAGTTGGCCCGGCGGCCCGACGGCCAACTCACACGAACCAGCCTGCCGCAGCTGTCCACACATCAGTCTGCGAACGGCAGGCGATCAAGACGCGCGGCCGCGTTCTATTAAAATGACAATATTATTACGGAGAGTAGTATAACAATTGTTTGAAAACATGTCGTGTACATAAGTATATAATTATACGTGCGGAATAATTATAGGCAATGGACAATGGACATAAGATACAGCGTAGCTACAGCTGTTCAATGTCCGCCATTTTGGGTTCGGAATTCGGGGTTGGAGGGTTGGCCGCAGCCACCACAAGATCGGCCAACCTTCCAACTCCAAACTAAGTTCGGAGTTGGAAGGTTGGCTTTGGTGTGGAAGTACCATAAGGCTACCGGGACGCACGGGTTCGGACGAAGCTGGACCTCGAAGCCTGAACCCGCGAAAGAACTCGAACCCGGGACCTGCTCCCTACTCTACTCGGACCGCGAATTAGGGGACGCCGATGGAGCATTCGGGTTCAGGCTCTGAGTCCGACTCCGAGTTCCGGGTTTGGGTTTAAGTCCTGGACCGGGTTCTCTGAGAGTAGTCGATTTGAAAAAAAGAGTAGGAGTAGGACCGGCTTCCCGCGAAGAACCCGAGTTCGGGAGCCCACTCCAGCTGAACCCACACATCGCTAGTCTCTGGTCAGCCTTGAAAAGATGGCCGTGACGTCACAGTGACAGTTAAAGTTAGCAGCCAGTAAACTGCGTGAGCGGAACATACGTCACAATAACTTCTGCCATTTACGTACCATTTAGTTATTTGTGGTTTTAGATCATTTTTAAATCAATAAACCTTTTGAAAATATTTTATTAGTATTTTTTGTGTTACGATCAGAATAAAAAAAAAGTTTTTAAAGGCAGGGTTTTATCAGCCCGTACCCGAGGGGTATTTTAAACAGCGATTCCTTTGCTAATTTGCAGTAAAAATGTGGATGATGACATTTTACTGTCCGATGATGTTTTATTTCAATTTTTAAAAAAATAAACCAGTGACGTCGTGCGACGAAATTCTTTTCTTTTAATTGAAAAACATATCATCCGACAGCAAAATGATATCTATTTGCTGCAAATATGCTGGAGAATCGCTGTTTCAAATCCTTCGGGTATGTGTTGATACACCCTGTATTCTGCGCGTTTTTTAACCTTTTCGTATAAGAATATGTGAAAATTATCTTGTGTGTTAACATTAGAATAAGGTGGGTATATCTAAATATATTGTAAAATATATATTATCCCTTCCTTTCTTGTGATACGAAAAGATAAAATGACTCAATCGAAGTATGGCGCCCAATCTTTTCTTCTTATGCTGTGTGTGGGTGATGTTACCATTTTTCTGATATTTTCATGTGATTCGAGGTAGGTATACCAAGCTTCGTCACATTTGATTTCTTTACGTTCCCCGTTACATGCTGATTTTCAATCCATTTGAGCTTTTGATCAAATTGTAATTACCTTTCGAGTTATTCAAACATAACGGGCATGTGCTTGAGACGGTTGTTCTATATTTAATCAAATACTAAAACGGGAATCGATATTAATTGGGATATAGTTTTACAAGACACTAATCTTTGATTTGATCGTCCTTCAAATATAGCGGAGATTGAAACCTTAGAGATACCTGTCTGGATCAGAGATACTAAATATAAAGGAATCGGATGCGAATCGTCATCATTATTACCTACCTATAAAAATTATCGCGAAAAGTGTCGCCAACATCTCTAACCTATGCAAAACGCATCCAAGGTTTTCAAAATCGTCGCCGTCGCGTCGGTTGATGGGCGTGCGAAACCAATTTTAGGTCAAAATCCATTAATAATAATAATAAATAATTATTGATGTAGCTATTCCAAATTCCTGTAATATTCAAAAATCTGTTTCTGAAAAAATAAGAAAATATATAGATTTAGGAAATGAGATTAAAAGAATTTGGCATTCTCAGACTATAAAAATATTACCATTTGTCATTTCGGCTACTGGCATTATACCCAGGTCTCTTATTCAAAATTTAGGCATATTAGATTTGTCAAAGAATTTATATATAAAAATGCAAAAATCAGTAATTTTAAATACATGTAGGATTACAAAAGACTTTTTAAATATTTATAATGAGGGATCAGTAGGATTTATAGGTCGAATTAGGAATTCTACAGAGCCGAACCCTCTGATATGAAAATATCTGGAGTCGGTGAATTATTTTCCCTTTTGGTCTCTGGTAGGTTGACATGTTGTTCTTGTATTGTTTTGTATTTATAATACTTATATAGTGCAATTGCATAGCGTGGATTGACCAGATGATCATTTGGGGAAGTGTGTGAAAGGGTTTAGTTTTTCCTGTGGGGAAAATTTAACCCGGACATTTAAATCTGGTGCGTAAAATTTTTTTACACTAATAATCGGATAATTTGTAAAACGCCGCGCCGCTTTTTATGATATTCGTAACAACCCTCCGTCAACTGCTACAGGTAATTTCGCTCAATTAAAATTATTAACGAAATCGCATTCAACATTTTAATTTTTTCATTTTTTGTATTTAGTTTTACTTCAACATTTTAGTCCTTGTCGCTAAATATCTTTAATTTTAAGTAACACTGTAACATGTTCCATAGATAAATAAAATTATTAATAAATAATTTTTGCTACAATGCTCTTTTTATTCCCTCTTTTATTATCATTTTTGTGATGTGTATTTCTGATACCTGCCATTTAAAATTCATTAACATACAAACTGAAGCATTAAAAAAAGCGATTTAAAAAAATTATAAATTAAATTAATTTGTATTCTCGAATGCTTAAAAAATATAATGCATGCGTAGTTAAGGCATAGTTTTAGATTACATTCAAATTCGTTGTTTTATAATAAATCCGAAAGAAATACTGACTTTTATTTTAAATTTAAACTTAAGGTGATTCACCACGTCGTGTAAAATTTGGATGGCGATAATGCTTAAAATCTCCTGTTTTCATTAATTCAGATGATACTTTATCTGGGCTTATAAAAGACTAATAAAAAACTCGATTATTTCAAATGTGTTCTACTTTCAGTATTAAATTAATGCACGATCTAATTTTCAAGCCAAAATCACAAGATCTTGCATTGCTTAGTAGTGCAACACCTTAACCATTAGATTATAGTATTTTTTTAGTCTTTACTTTTAACTGTAAAACGCTTCTCTTTATATACGGGGTATAACAACACGATTCCTTACCATATTTGGAGTACCTAAGACATGTGGATATCATTTTGAATACCGTTTTTTTTTTCAATTAAAAACTAACAACAAAAAATTCTACAACAACACGTTGCCACCGATGACTGCTACACGTAGCGACGGATCTCGTTCATTACTGTGTTGCTGAAATGAGACGGAGTGCGTATCATGTGACCCGCTAGGCTGTGCCCAACTGATGATGTGATGGAAATATTTTTGTTTGTTTTTAATTGAAAAAATATATCATTAAAATTAAAATTGATTTCTATGTTTTTAACACCAAATTTGCTCAGGAACCGCTGTTTAAAATCCTTCGGGTACGTGTTGTTACCCCTGTACGTATATATATATTTTAATATTTAGAGAAAAAACAAACTTAGATTGCTGAATACTTATAGAGATAATATAAATATAGAAAAAAAAAACAAGGTGTATTTCTAGAGTCATAATTTATAATAAACAAGCGCATTTTCAAGCAGATGTGAACTACCTTTTTTCCAAATGATGCTAAACGATCACGAGCCTGACATCTACGAGAGCTAGAATGCAACAGGTTTGGGAGTTCGGCGTCGCGCGTCGGGACGGCTCGCGGCGCCGACGCCGGTGCAAGCCTCATTTTCAATCAGTCTGATATTTCAATTGATTAGTTCGAACGCAAGCTTTCTCAATAACATCAGAAAAAAATCACATTTATACCATAAAATACTGTTTATAGCGAAATAAAAAATAATAGTGATATTTTGAGTGTAGATGCATTATTTGCGTGCACTTTGTTTTATGTGCAATGCGTGAGTTTAAGACATCTCTCGGGAAAATAATCAATGAAAACGATCGCTTTTTAGCAAGCTGACAAGGGGTTTGGTAATTTGGTTAACTGCATTTTCAAGTGGTTTGCCCGAATTTACCTACTATTCGGAATATTTTTAACAACTAAAAATTGCAAATAAATAAACGTCAAGAACAACTGCTACTTTGTCGGTGTTGTCGTCCGAAATAATAATAAATATACCTATTTCTAGCAATTTCGTTTTCTCTTTCCATTCATAAATTTACTTATTTTTTATTTCCAGGAGAACAGAACGGCGCTCATCCCGACTATCAGCACCAGCTTCCCAAGGAGCTTCCGCCCCACCTCAAGCAACAACATAATCACAATGCCCCGCAGCAGATGGTAAGCATGCCATACCAGCAGACTGGGATCCCAATGCAGGTAACAAGCGATTGTATATTATTTAAACTAATGTTTTGCGGTACCAATATCTAACGTATTAACCTCTACTTTTGTACATAATGTAGTGTATACAAAGAAACTAAAAACCTTAGAAAATTTTACAAAAAAACATGCCATCTTCAATGTAGGTACGTATGCAAAATGTTTTCTTGAAACATGATAATTGAACTGATTTATTTATTGTACTACAGATAACTAGAGAAAAAAAAATCTAAGAAATTTTAAGAATCTTAGAGAAGGGTAAGGTCAAAAATGTGATAAAGTGTTTCTATTCACCCCATTTTACGGTTATTATTTTCAGACTTAAAAATAATTTTCTGACAGAGGTGTGCTGCAAATACTAATAAATCTTAAATTTTAAAAACATATTTTTTTAAATCGTCTATTTTTATAGTCTAATTGAGATTCAGTGCCTACTTGGCCATTGTGAGTCGTTTTTTCGATTTTTAATTTTGAAAAGTGATTTTGGCCTTTTCTTAAAAGAATATTAATAAAATTTATCAGTTTACAAAACAAATGTAATATTACCTCTGAACTAAAATATTACATCATGTATTTTGTGTGTTAGAGTACAATTACTTGTAATTACTATGAAATTTTAACCTACACCTGCAAACATTCCACAATCACTCAATCACATTTTAACCTACACTTGCAAAGCCAGTAAAAAAATTAGAATATTTTGCTAATTGTAATAGGAATATGGTAAGTTTTAATTCCACTTATAACTCGGTTGAGGGTACTAACAACTTCCACTTACCCTTGTTAACATCTGTAGCATTGATCTCACCTGGGTTATGTAGCACGGGGTAATGAAATATGACATGTGTTTGCAGATAACCTGTTCAGCCCCAATAGCTCACCTGCGCACAGTTCCAGCGAGGCCCGTTGCTCGGCACATGATCTGTTACTCAGAAAAGGTAATTGTGCTGTCGACCAGTTGGCCAATTGTCCTATTTGCCTCATAGTCGTGTCGAACTTTTGGCTATTCAACCAAATGAGCAGACAAGTCGCTTAGTTTAAATACAAATAGTCCTGTAGAGCTTTTGGATATTTAACCAATCAGTCAGACAAGGTACTTGGTAGAATTCAATCGACTGCCCCGCAATTGTATAGAGCTTTTGGTTATTCAATCAATTAAGCAATCGAGACATTTGGTAAAAATCAATCTTTCCAATAAGTAGCCAAAAGTCCTTTTAGAGCTTTTGGCTATTTAACTGACCAAAAATAGACACTTTGTAAAATTCTGTCAACTTCTTCGCAATTGTAAAGAGATAGCCAATTGGCAAAACTTTAATGCCTCCGTCATGAATAACTTTTGGCTATTCAATCGATCAAATTCAGACTGGACACTTGGTACAATTCAACCAACTGCCCGCAATGGTGTTAAGCTAATGGATGTTCAATAAACTTTATTTGTATTTATTTTATTTTAGTTATTTGTACATCTAAGTTTACAAATGACTAATTTATTGTAGAGATATTGTTAGATTTTCGCTTGCTTAATGTGGCTCCTACAATCCATTTTGAATCTACCAATTGGTGCAGGCTTTATATTTTCCAGCAGCGCATTATAATCTTTCATCCCTTTGTAGAGAAAACTGTTTTGCGTATTGGCTTATTGAATAGACAGGCACTTGACAGAAGTCAATCAAATGCTTCAGTCGAGTAAAACTTTTGACTATCCAACCAATCAGGCAGACCAGGTACTTGGCAGCAATCAAACAAACACCTCATAGTCATGTAGAACTATTACTTATCTTTAACCTATGAGATGAGATATGAGGAACTTGGCAATTCAACCAACTACCTCGCTGTCATGAAGAGCTGTTGGCTATTTAACCAAAGAAGCAGACAAATCACTTGGCAGAATCAAACCAATTGCCTCGCAGTTGTGTGGAGAGCTTTTGGATACTTTACCAAAGAAGCAAAAAAACATTTGGCAACTCTTGAACTTTAGAGTTTAAATGAAAGAGCTAATTAATATCACACATAGTTACATAATATTATGTTATCCTGGGACTCCTCAAGACAAAATTTAGAGTTTTGCATGGTCTCTTTGAAACTCACTTTTCTACAATGTTTTTATTTTGGTAGTAGTTCCAAGTTTACACTTAGCATCGGAGCATATTCCAATAAATACCTCTTTCTCCCTTGTGGTGTTCATCTTGATAAGATGTTTGGTGTTGCAGGTACAGGCTCCCTTGTACCAGTCCGCTCCCGGGAGCGCAGAGGTGGCGGGAGATAGTGCCAATATCCCAATATACTTCTAGGTAACATTTACCTGTTTTACAGTCCATTTACAGTCCATTCCTCTCTGTAATGTTTAGTGCTTCCAGGAGCCCAGGTCGTTCATTTGTCGTCACTTGTATTTTTGCTTTTTAAGGTCATTGTCTGAAATATCATCCCTTCTCTCGCTGTATATAGATATGAAGCAGGTTAAAGTTTGCTACACAACACTTTTTCATATCTCTTTATTTTAGTACGCTTGATCTTTAGTGATTTTTGTAAATCTTCTTATATGGTGGGTTTTGTAAAGGTATTGTAAAATTAACAACTTTATTTTATAACATTTTTAAATGTTAAGATTTGGGAGACATGTCCTGGGCTCCTAGTAAGTAAGTAGAAATCTTTCGGTGACAATATTAACGTCGCCTCTTAAAGCAAAGGTTTTGGTGGTTTGGGGTTATGGAATACAGTACCATAATATATTATTATTTAATCATTTATTAACAAAATGTAGAGAGTGGTGATTGTGTTAGTAGTACCTTTCAGATATTACCTACTGAACAAAATAGAAACATGGACATGATTTGGCTGTTCTAGTGCAGGGTTAACAAAAAATTAAACATTTTGGTTGAGCAATACATATTATATTAATACATGCTTATTTATGTATCTGCATTTCTAAACCACTTACAATACCTTTTGTGTCACTGTTCAATCTTTTCACAATTAAGTAATAATGCAAACTAAAGGTGTTTGCTTGATTCCTTGACTCTGTAGTCGACTTTGTAGAGCTGTAGCGATGATTACTGACAAAGTGTGTGTGTGTGTGTATGTTGCAGGTGCAAGCGCCGCAGTACCAGGCTGCCGGAGGGGTCCGAGGAGCACCCGAGGGGGCCCCTGCGCCCTCCGCCTCGCCCACCGCCCCGCCGCCCTCGCACCTCCACTCGCTCTACTACGCCATGAATGTCTGACAAGGGGAATAGTTGAGTGTCAACATCAACATATACCAGAAACCGACCTGACTTTCCCAACATTGACACCAAACAAAACAGAGACCCGGGAGAGACCTGGCGAAAGCGGAGAAGACAGAAAAAGTCTTGTCTTGTCTCGGCCTAGCCTGATTTGAACTTTATAAGAATTTTGTGTAAAAATTAAAATTAAGATAAAAACACAGCGCGTATTCCAATTAATATAATTCCCATTAACATGAAGGTCCACCATTTGTAGGCCCTCGTGAAACATGTTTACCATTGAGCCTAACATTATATAACTAACTATAGTAATACTAATGCGCCTGTCACTTGTTACATAGGCGTGACTTTATTTATTTATTAATTAATATATTATAGACTCCGTTAAATCAAACGAAGAACGCCATATTACCATTTCATTCTAGCAGACTTAGAACATTGAATAGTCATTAATGATTTGTGTTGCCTCTCATAATAGAAATTCTTAAAGAGTTTGAGAAATCAAAAGATAAAATTTAGATACTTTTTAATTATTTACCTAACTTAAGAGCATTAATGTTGTACACTTCCGTTTCAAGTATTGGAACTTCCTAGGAAATAAATATAGTTTAATTGTTTCATTTCATAATATCAAAATGGATTATATTCTTTTTATGGTATTTTATTACATTATCCTCGAAAGTTCATCCTTGATAGATTTTGTTTATAATTTATTTGTTCTTAAAATATTTAATATTGAATAATTTGAATAGCTTACGTAAGATCCATTGTTAATGTTATTAAGATACATATAACTCATAAAATAACATAAAAAGAACACACAAAACAAACCATAACACCATTCGTCAACATGCCGTAAAATTTAAAATTTAAAGTCAGATTTCAGGAAAATAGTATGAGTAAAATTTAAATATTTTATAAGCACTTTGTATCAAATGTTATTAAATCTCCTAAAAATTAATAAAAATAAAATAATCGATTATAAAGGAAATTGTAAGCTATTCTCCCTCTAAAAATATTGAATGTGTAAAGTTTTTATTTTAACGATAAATAATAATTGTCTAATGTGAATATTTTTGATTTAAATTCCATCGGTCACCCACTACAAGCCACTTTCTTGTGCATTTAAAATCATGGCAATACACAATACTTGTGTGTTGGCAACATTTCATCTTCCCTAGAACTTTTATAATTTAGATAAACCTTTATAACTTGTATTGTTTTGATACAATTTGACCACTGTATAATGTACAAATAAAATTAATTAGATTTTGAACTTTTACAGTTTTTTTGCAGAAAAATTGTCATTATATATTTTTATACGGTGAACATTTGGTTAATAATAATAATAATCAATGTAGGTCAACTTTCTTGCCGTCATAAATGATCTTTTTTTACGAAATTTCTGTATCAGCTTGTCTATACAAATATTCTTAGAAATTGTTAATAATTTGATTGAGAAAATCGAGTAGTGAAGTCAAAGAACCAGCTACAACACTTGCCAAAAAGTATAAAAACTATGATTAAATAGTATCATGGTAATTGCAATGTTTTCTCTCTTTATTAGGTAAATAATATATATGATATTGTTCTATTATCCGACTAGTAGCACAATAGTTATTATGGTTGCTGTAATAAGTTAATTTAATGCTTCGCTTTTCTTAGTTCGAAGCAGGCGCGGCTGGCCCAAACGTTCAATAGTGCGCCGAACCGCCAACAAAATTGAACATTTTACAGCTCAATGTGTTCCTACTTAATATTTTTTAATTTAAATTACGCACAATGTTGAAAATAAAAACGAATCACGTATTTAAATGCATGAATTTTGCCAGAGATAATAATTATTGCAGCCGACTGGAGTTCTTTTCCCGCGCGCTAAGAACTAGGAACCTACGTACATACCATTCGGTGCGTTTCGGTCAAACGCCCCGTTTGGGAATTGTCATTTTGTATGGTGCTCCTACAAACATGTCCAGACCGTCAGAATAACGAAATGTACCAAAAATCTGCTTCTGGCGACGCGGTGCACGGCGCTACGAAGTGCGTCGAAAACATCCGACGTATTCCGAAGGGCTCCAGCAAAATAGGTTTGAACGGGATCGTAATATTTAGCTTGCAAAATTCAACCATAAGTCAACGGGTCCTGTTATGTTTGGGATTTAGGGAACCTATTTGACAACGACATTAGTTTTTCAGTTAAAAATGACTTTTTATGTGTGTGCGTTTTAAATGCGCTACACCGGGTACTGGGAAGAAGCTTGAAGCTTATTTATTTGATTATTAAGGACCGAAGAAGTTTATTTATTTATTCTCTATAAATATGGTAGCTACGGTAGCTAGCTGTGTGACCTACCAACAATTAAATTACATTATACGTGTTTGATTTATTGATAGGTGAACCACCAAACATTTTAGGCACCAGCCGCGCCTGGTTCGAAGAGACATTCTTCTCCTGTCCATTGAACTTGCTTGAAGAGATCACGGTGACATAGTTATCTCTGGTGTAGACATGATTTTAGATTTTCATGGACAAAAGTATTATCGCGGTTTATTTTTGGGGTATGATGGCATATTGAGCTACCTCCTTCTTTAGCCAAAGTTTCGGACAGCGTTATAGTGTGCATCATTAGGGTAGATGTGTAATCTATAGTGGTAAAGTGTGTAATTATGTGTATAGATATGATTCTGTGTTGCCTGCTCCAATCTTCGAAGAGCTGGTATTGTAATACATACCAGTATGGGTACTATATGGTATTGTAATACCAGTATGGTACTTTATGGTATTGTGATACCAATATAATACTGTACGGGATTGTAATACCAGTATGGTAATGTAGTACCAGCATAGTACTGTATGGGATTGTGATACCAGTACAGTACTGTATAGTACTGTGGTACCGGTATGGTACTGTATGGTATTGTAATATTAGTATAGTGCTGTATAGTATTGTAATACCAGTACTGTATTGTAATACCAGTATAATACTGTATGGTATTGTAATACCAGTATGGTACTGTAATACCAGCTGTTAGAGAATTGGAGCTGGCGACATAGTATTGAATCTACATACATACATACATACAAAGCACACTCTTTACCGCTATCGATTAAACATCTGCCTTCATGATGGACACCGTAACACTGCCTGAAACCTTGGCTACAGAATGAGGTAGTGCAACACGGCATAAAACCCCAAAATAAATCACGATAATCTCTGGTGTAGTTCGCCATGGAGAAGGCCAACAGTTGGCAAGTTACTTGCGGAACGGAGATAAGTTAGAGTGGATGTTCTACCTTATTATCTTCTTTGTGATAATTGCATCGAAGATTATACTTAAAATGCATAACGTAAGAGATGACTGAATTGGTCTGAACAAATTAAATTTCTGTGAGACGGCTTTTGGGTAATTTACCGTAAAAGTCGTTATACAAAATGCTGATTCAGAGAAAAAAAGACTCCAATGTTTTAAAAACATTTGACGGGAATATGTGGCAGCGATACATAAACAATTATTTTGTTACCTGGTCATGTATAAATATACCAAAGGCTTTTGAGCCATGATTGTAATTATTATCCACAACTTCCAGTACATTCATATTGCTCGAACCCATCTTGAATTGTGGTAAAATATTAATTTTCAGACATTTTTTATGTACTGATGAGAAAAAGATTTTTGTTCAAGATGCCTAATATAGGAAAGATTGAACGGGTAATAATTAAACCAAATATTTTTTAGTTTAGTCATATAACATAATATATATTTAATATACTTAAGTACATACATTAAAGATCTTGGGTGTTTAGAATTTTCGGTGGCTGTGTACCCCCTTTCCTGAAAAATTCTGATGAATATCTCAACGCATGTTGAGGCCATAATTAAATGATTTGTAATATTAAATGAATGCATTTTTAAAACCTTGTTGATGTGCTATTTTTGACTCCATTAATTTATAAAATGTATGGATTTATAATATATTAGCATGTTACATAATACGTCAGGAGGTATCTTCTGCTGCTGTAAATAATAGCTTGCGCGTTAAAACTTTTGATGGTTATAAAAAAAATGTAATTTTAACCAAAATAAAATTATATTACATATATATTATATTATATTATACTGTAAAAAATAATATCATGTTTAAGCTGTTTTTTTTTGGTTTTCAAGTCGAGGCTTAAAATTATAATAAAGTAATATATTTTTCAAATGTACTATTTTGGATTGTAAAAATGTTTGGTTGGGGGCCATGGTAAGGTTGGTATGTGGTATAAGGTTGGTATGGCATGTTGAATAACCCATTCTTGCGGTGGCTCCTTGGTCGTGAGGATCTTGTTTGTAGAAAGATTAATTATGTTGATATTTCTATATGTTGCGTTTGGGTTATATACATATGTACTTTGTAATAAAACAATTAATATGATTTGTGCCAAATAAACTTTAGGACATATGGAATTCAGGTGTATAATACTGATGACTTGTTATGGAGCTTCAACTCTAAGAGAAATATTCTGACAGTCAATCCTACGAGGAATTTGATTACTTTGGTTTTAGTATAAATTATAGATTAGTAGGGACTTAGTTGGTGCTCAAAAAAATGACCTTAGTGAAGAAATTGGTTTGATGAATAAAATTCTTAAATTAATTTATTAAAAATATTTACCAAATGTATTATTCAATTGTTAAAAATTCTGCAATTACTATTGGTGTGAATAAATAAATTTAATATGTATAACTAATTTTATTGTTTATTAAGAAAATTAAAGTAAAAATTTCAAAGTATTTATAAATTAATGTCTAAGAATATAAACCCAGACCAGTATGTTGCCTGTTGTGAGAGATCTTTTTGGGTATTTGACTACTGTGTATCTATCAAAATTTTATATTTACGTTTCATGAAATACTTTAATTTGCATTGAATACATTATTCGATATGCCTATTGCTCTATTTGTATTAAATATTTACACTGAAAGATATCGTGTTGGCTTTGATATCTTATTTGTTAATTTTATCATCAAATTATCAATTTTATAATATTGTTAATCTTCTAAGATGTATTATTATTAAACATTCTAAATGTATTTTCTTTGCTGGAAACGATTATTTTATGTGAAAATGGTCCTCTTACTATGAGCAAATATTTTCTTTTATATTTTTTTTTAATTGTAAATTTATATTTTCCAATGTATGTATTACTTGGTAAATTAATATAAACATATATAGAAAATGAATATGGAATAAATAAATTCAATAAAGTACATATACATAAATAATTTAAGTTTGTTTAATTCTGAACCTAACCATTTCTCAATACCGAGGGCGGATTTAGGGGGGGGGGGGGGGGGGCACCGGGGCCCGTGCCCTCCCCCCCAGACGGTATTTTTGTGTACTGTGGAGATTCCATCACAGTGCATACTTAGAAGCTAAAACTGTCTTTATTAAACATAAAAATTTTCTATTGTTTTGACACTTTCATAAACCTTCCTATACATACTTGAACTTGTAGAAATAAACTTGAAGTATGATACCTACTTCAAGTTTATTTTTAACAGTAATTGTTGATTTTTTTGCCCGATACCTACTTCAAGTTTATTTCTAACAGTAATTGTTGATTTTTTTGTCCATCCGCCCCCCCCTCAGAAAAAAATCCTAACAGTAATTGTTGATTTTTTTGTCCATCCGCCCCTTGTGCCCCCCCCAGAAAAAAATCCTGGATCCGCCCTTGCTCAATACCATCCTTTTTTATATATTAACTGCTTGACACATCATAAGTGTTTGTTTATTTGTAAGCCTGTAAGTCTTTAACCTGTTGAATTTCAGGTAGTATTTCGAAAAACCGCTCGGAAATTACCTTGTTGCTCTCTGGTCAAATATCTATATAAAACCAAAAGAAATGTTTTTTTTGCGATTGTTTTCTGTTTACCAGATAATATATCTTATTATTCATGATAGTATCGTATGAGGTTTTTCCAAAATAGCTAACTAAAAAAAAAGATTAAAAAATCTCCCATTTTGGAAATAATTGTCAAAAAATGTAATCACACAAATATAATCTGATTTTATTATTTTTACACAAATCTGAATACATACCCAATATGAAAGAAACATAATTCAAAGGGTTTTCAAATAAATAAAGATACTCAAATAAGAAATTATACTCATTTGAAAAAGTAAAATATCGATTTTAGGACTTCGACATTTGCCAAAAGTGACCCGCAAAGTCGTTGAAAATTCATTTAAAAATATTCCGAGTAGTTAGATTAATGAAATCAATGGTTAAGTCAAGAATGATATTGGCACAAGTGATTCTGACCCTGTCCTTCATATAGTTTCTTTATACATAAGGGTTAAAATCGCATTTAAAAAAAAAGCAAAAATGTTTTCCAAGCTCACCCCGGCAGGCTCGTGATAAATGATAGCCTTTAGGGAAGAAATTGAATAATTGTACATATTAATATGTATTATATACAATATAACAAGGAGTCAACTTTGGTGAAACCTATCATTGTTAGCACTGGAAGGCTTGGGGAGGGCCCGCACATGAGGGCGCTGTGGACCATACCTAAAGGCGTCGTAGATAAGGGAGCCGCAGGCCTTGCCTTGACGAACCAGGCAACTAATCAATACGTACAGTGCACTCACTGAGGGAATGTAGGACTAGCAACTACTAACTGGATACTGCCATCTCAGGAGACACGGGCAGCTGTTGGGAGTGCAAAACACCAAATGTGAAGAGGATGAAGAGACTATTTACATACATATATGTATATATAATATATATAATAGTAATTGTTGATTTTTTTATATTTTTTGATATTTTTTTTTATAGTGATACCTCACAAGTAATTATAATAAATATTTAATTTCTTCTACCTCTTCAATATTTTGACTTCCATATTTAGGGTAATAAGTTCATTTTGTTTTTTCCCTAATACCATGAATTTACTTTTGGTTACATTTAATTTGAGTTTATTTATGCATAACCATTTAGATATTTCATGAAGTTGACTTTGTATTTTTGACAATGCATCTTCAATATTATTTGCTATAATATATAAAAGTGTGTCATCAGCAAACAGTTTGATGGAACAGTGCTTTAGGCACTTCACTATATCATTAATATATATAATAAAAAGTAGTGGTCCCAAGACCGATCCTTGAGGAACTCCAAGGTTAACTTGATGCTCTTCAGAGATAGCATCTCGAAATTTGGTTCTTTGTTTTCTGTTTTTTAGGTAATCAGTAAACCACTGCAATTCTTTACCGTGAATTCCCATATCCTTCAATTTCATTAATAGTCTTTCTCTGTCTATCATTTCGAAAGCATGTCTAAAGTCTAAGAATACTGCTATGATGATTTTCTTCTGATCCATACATGTTTTTCATTCATTTATAACATAATTTATAGCTGTTTCACAGGAATATTTGTTTCTAAATCCAGATTGTTGTTCCACTAGAATGTTATTTTTTTCAATAAAATTGTTTATCTGTTCTTTAACTATCGATTCTGTAATTGTTCATATTTAGGTAATCCATTTATTGGTCTGAAGTCTTCGAAATTTTTAGCATTTATTATTTTGGGCACTGGTGTTATTATGGAAGTTTTCCATGACTGTGGAAAAATTCCCTCTAACAGAGATTCATTTATTAGTGCAACCAATCTGTCTCCTATAGCTGGCAGTGCATCTTTGATTATGCCTATCGTAATTTCACCCGTGGGCGATTTTAGTTTCATTGCATTAAGAATTTTCATTAAATACTCCATGTTTATTATTTTTAATTGTTAAACTAACGTTTTTAAGACAAGATTTTTATGCATAGCATAAAGGGTAACAATTATTATAAGCAATAATTTTCAGCCTGAAACACTCATCCACATTGAAAAAATCTTCCGAGAAAAAATACATGACGCCAACGGGACATGAACCCGTGCCCTTCTGATTGCCGGTCAGCTGCTCTCCCAATTGAGCTATGGCGGCTTATCTTATACCCGCCAAATGATTCAATATATACTAGTGTTTCATTCAACAATTACTGCTTATTATATTTTTTCCACCTGAAAACAACTTTATTTTTGCGACAGAGACACTGTTAGTGTTAAATCCGTCGCTAGGTGGCGTCGAGACAAATTATGTCTTCATTTATTGGGGAAATACTTAAACTTGTCAAATATTAATTATTATTTTTAATTGTTAAACTAACGTTTTTAAGACAAGATTTTTATGCATAGCACAAAGGGTAACAATTATTATAAGCAATAATTGTTATTCCATGTTTATTTTATTAAACCTGAAAATATTATTATTCTCTCTTCTTTCCATTGATTGAGAAAATGTGTCTGTGACTAATGGAATGCTCTTATTTATGTTTTCGACACTGAGTATAAAATGTGTATTAAATTTTTGGACTATTTTAGGTTTATCATCTTCATCTCCATCGGGGAACCGAACTTCCTTACCTGTTTACCGCTTATAATTTCTTTGAGTGTAGTCCACATTTTTCTTGAATCACTTTGAGAGGTAATTATTTTTTGTCTAATATACGAATTTTCGGTTTGTTTTATTTCTGTGCTATACATGTTTCTAAGTTTCTTATAGGTTTCCCATCTTTCTTCCGTAAATTGTATTTTACAGGCTTTATAAGCTGTATCCCTTTGTTTTTGTAGAAGATGTACAGATTTCGTATACCAATTATTTGTATCTTTTAATATTTATTTATTTATTTATTAACGCCGATTATAGCGGCTTTTACAAAAGAATTACAATTATTTTACATATGAATACAGAATATACATAGATAAAGAAAAAGAAAAATATAAAATTCATAAAGGAGAACAATGTAAATTGTAGTATCAACATAAAAAAGTACAAAGAGTAGGTTATTATAAATACAATACAACATATTATAAATCCCGGATATTATGTATTAAGAAATTAATACTTTAAATCTGTATTTGATTATAGTCAAACTGAGAAGCGCTGACAGACAGTTTTAATTAAGTAGTGTTTGTATGAGGTTAGACTGGCAATGTTTATAGATTCATCCAAAACATATTTATTTCCAAGTACATGCAGGCGATTCATTATGGAATTGAGTTCAGCATTAGATCCTGTATTGTTGCAATGATAAGGTAATTTGAAACGAACTGATCGACTAGGTACATGGAAACATATTAGCGAAAGAAGTTCAGGGGAGTTCAACACGTTGGTAACGATTTTAAATAAATAAAATAGGTCCGAACAAATTCTTCTTTCTTTTAATGTATCGAGTCCCAATAATTGTAACAGAGAGGGATAATTAATGTTTTCGATGAATATTCCCAATTTAAAATTAATATAACATAAAAATTTATGTTGGACTCGCTCAAGAGAATTCTCATGTACACTGTAGTAAGGATTCCAAATGGTGGAGTTAAATTCTAGTTGGCTTCTAACAAGTGAAGTGTAAAGTAATTTGACAGTTTTTAAATTTTTAAAATCCTTTGAAATCCGTATGACAAATCCTAACATTTGCATTGCTTTACTGGTTTTATTATTAATATGTTTAATGAATGTTAATTTAGTGTGAAAGGTTATACCAAGGTCTCTTATTTCATCAACAGATATGTGATTATTGAGAAAGTAGGTGAACAACAATGGGTTTTTTTTCTGTGGAATCTCATAAGTTGACATTTTTTTACATTAAGAGTTAATTTGTTGATAAGACACCAATCATAAAAGCTATTAATATTAGATTGAAGTGTCAGACAGTCCTCGATATTATCAATAATTCTAAAAATCTTCATATCATCAGCGAACATTAGAATGAGAACACGGGTGAATATGTTTGTTACATCGTTAATGAATAAATTAAAAAGTAAAGGACCAAGATGCGAACCCTGGGGTACGCCACTGGTGGCTTCGAACATGTAGGATAAGTGATCATTAATATAGACAATTAGCTGACGCCTAAGTAAGTAACTCTTAAACCAAGATAAAAGGTTTCCATTAATGCCGAGTTTCAAAAGTTTATTAATGAGAATTTTAAGACAGACCTTATCAAACGCCTTACTGAAGTCGGTGTAAATAGAATCAACTTGTTTGTTGGCAAGTGCATTAGAAATGAAATTTTCATATAATGTAAGGTTAGTCAAAGTTGATCTGCCGGAGATAAAGCCGTGTTGACATGTTGCGATACAAGAGTTTACAAAGAAGCTGATTTTCTTAAGAATCAATTTCTCAAAAAGTTTAGGTATAGATGATTGAATACAGAGCTGATAATTTTCAACAAAGGATTTATCACCACTTTTAAATATAGGAGTTAGGTAGCTAAGTTTCCATATTTGTGGAAAGTGTCCTGTAGAGAGTGACTTAATAAACAGTATATTAAGCGGAACAGATAAACTTTGGACACAATTCTTAAGTAAGATGGAAGGAATCTTATCAGGTCCCGAGCTTGTTTTGGGTTCAAGTGATTTAATACAGACTATAATGTCTTCAATATCGATGTGTATTTGCGATAAGTGTAAATTTATATCTGAGTTGAAGTACGGAATTAAGTCATCTGGAATATCAGGTTCATACACGTCCTTAAAGTAATCAGCAAACATGTTAACAATTTCATAAATTTTACTGGAGCTGTTTTGTCTGTAACGTATATTACCGGAAATACCAGCATCATTGTTTTTCATTGATTTTGTGTATTTCCAAAAGTATTTTACATCATGAAGTATCGTGTTCTCAACCGAATTAATGTAATTATCTACATTATTAACATCTTTTTGTAATTTTTTTGCAATCTCTTTGAATATTGTTGAATGCCATATAGTTGGGAATTGTTCTGTGTTCTTTATATTTTTTTATTTTAATAACAATGAACTGAATTAATTTTTAATTAATTAATTTTTAATAACAATGAACTGAATTAATTCTTTGCTGAACCATATCGGAGGATACTTTCGTACTTTATGATGAATTAGAGGAATAGTGTCGGAAATGATACTATTCAGTTGAGAGTAAAATAGTTCTACGCTATAGTTGAGATCACCTTCCTTGAGAACAGACCAATTTGCTTTGTTAAGTGCATGATTAATGTCCTGGTAATTAGCATTAATGAAATAACGACTACAATTTAATATAATATTAGTTATAGGCATTAGCTCGTTTACTACTGCTTTCAGATGTCCTACTAGTTCATCGGCTTTTTCCTCCAAATTTCCTTGGTTATCGCAATTCCACTTTTTGTTTTTTAATGCCGTACACAATTTATCCTTATCATAGTTCTTTTTATTCCTATACGTTATCTTTCGTATTTCCTGTGGCTTCGGACTACTATATCTAATTTTTGTAACAATTGTTTCGTGATCAGATATTTTGAGTTCTTCTACAGCATTAACTTCCGCATAAAAGTCATTTGAAATTACTAAATCAATCATGGTTTTAGAGGTTTTTCCTATTCTTGTATAATTGTTGACAAGTTGCTTCCAGCCTAAGCAATTTATGATGCTTTGTAGTCTTGGGCTTTTTGCATTGGGTTTCATCATATCGATATTAAGATCTCCGCAGATTATTATTAAATCTCTTGTATTTATTTGTTTACAACACCATTCACCAAATCATATGTTCCCAATCAAATATATAATCAATATATGGTCCCAATGTCCCGTCTTGATGTGAACAAAACACAGATTGAAACACATTTTGTATTTTTTTTTATTAAGCTGTGTACATAATTTTTATTTATATTCCTGTTTGAAAAGATATCGATGAAAATTTATGAATCAAGGCTTGTAATGAAAGACATGTAGATTTTTATAAAAATAATATAGTTTTTATTTTAATATAATATTACAATTATTTATTTTACACATCATCATCACCATCTCCGGGAATATTAAATGACATTTTGACTTCATCACTTCAATCACATGGAAATATATAATGTAAAAAATAAAATGTTTTCCAAATTATGCTTAAAGTTAAGTTACATAGTATCTACAAACCCTAATTAATTATGAGGCCTGTCCGTAAAATAAGGTCTCCAAGGTGCTGCGAGGAACGATTTTACGCACAATCCGGCAATATTGGCTTGTAGCCTGGTTCCCCCATGCTGCACTGTCAGCGTGGCAGCCGTTCCCGATCGAACTTCCGCTGGCCGCACCCGCCATGTGTGAATAACGTTCTGTAATTCATTTTTTCGGAGCTCTGTAGTATGGTCATATGAGTAAGACCACTATTGACAAGACTTTGACAGAACATTTGGGATACCACAAGGTCTGCGCAAGATGGGTACCAAAAATGCTCACCATGGATCACAAATAACAATGCGTTGAAGGCGCCCGAATTCCTTGAGTGCTACGACATGATTTGCGAGGAATTCTTGGAATCTATTGTGACTGGGGACGAGACCTTCTAAATCAACTTTTCGCGCTCATACACTGTTTTCAGTACACTTTGTGCAGCTGAGAATGAATGTCTACCAGGGTATTGTTCTTTGCACGTATAAAAACGAATTACAGTGTGTAATTCACACCTGGCGGGTGCGGCGAGCGGACACTCCATCGAGAATGGCTGCCACTCCGAGACTAACCAACACAGAGAGTGCAGCATGGTGGGCAATTGACGTGGGAGAACCAGGTTACATACCAATGTTGCCAGATCGTTCCTCGCGACCGCAGCACCTTACAGACCTTATTTTACAGACAGCCCTCGTAACTATTATGCTGCATTAGAAGGAATATAATTGTTCAGAAAATCACAAAATATTTGAGGTAATGTGTTTAATAAATCAGGTACGTACGCTTCATACGTCATACATATGTCTGGTAATGTTATATTATTGTGAAAACAAGCTTATGGGTCCGAGTGGTATAGTATATCAAACTTTTAATAGTAAATAATTCCGTTTAATTCGTACACCGGAAAAGTCGGTTATTTGGGACAAAACCCAAGCAACAGAAACCAAATAAAGAAACTAACACTAATTTAGAGGCGGCTCTAGGGCTCTAGGGCTCCAGGTATAGAAGGTCATTTGAAAAAAAATAATTGATTAATCTTTATTTGATATTGTGAAAAATGCCGATATATTATTATCTTTATCAATTTATAAATAGGTAGGGTCATGAATCCGCAACTTAAATTACATAGGTATTATTTGTAAATTGCAAAATTGCTACACAATTGTGTAGCAATTTTGCAGGAACATCATTTTAAAGAGGACACTTTTCAATGTAGTTATGCACACCGATAGTACCTAAGTATCCAAAATTTAAAAACAAAATGATTAGAAAAAATAAACACCGGTAATATGAAAAGTTTTAAAAACGAAAATTGAGTTTGAAACACCCACCCGCAGTCCCTTTTTACCCCTAAAATGCCCAAAGATATTGGGTGAGAAAGAAGTTTATCAATTTTATTTAAATTTAGACTTGCATTTTTCAGCTACCTAAAAAAACAGATTTATTGTTAAATTATATTAGATATTTTTTATCTATTTAAAACACCGCTACACAAGCAAGGGTCGCTTTAAAATGATTTACCTGTAACTAGATAATTAAATGTATAGAATCTGCTGTCATTTAGGTTAGGAACCTAAAAAAACAATCATTGTTTTAAATCGAGCTGATTCCTATTTCCGTTGAAAAGTGATCATAATATAATAATTAATAATCTTTGAAAAGATCTACTTCTCAATGTTCCATCAAACTAAATTTTAAACAATGCAAATTACATCGATAACAACGTAAATAATCATTCCAATAATTAGTCCAATACAAAAACAACCATTGTTTCAAGCGAGACATGCAAAATGCAAAACCGACCTATGTTTATATCACATCTCTTTCTGTTCAACACATGAGATTCATAATGCTGTCTCCTTCACATGACATTCGGACAAGACCCAAGAGCCACTACTCTTTCATTGTCCTAAGGGGAGAGCCGCCGCTGGTTATATGTACACCATTCCATTTAATTGGAACAAATTCTGATGTGAAGTCAATGCAAAACGTATCCCAGTAAACAAATTTTAGTTAAGAAGGCGGTGCGGTATACGGTGCGGGTGACGAGAGGGGATGCGAATTTTTCAGGATAGGGTTACAAGAAATTAATAATGTGATAAAATAATATTTTAGGGTAGAGTAAAAAAAAACATTTTGAAGCAGGTAAATGAAGGTTCACCTATATTTAAGATTAAAATAAATATAAATATATTAATGACTACTAATGTACCCAACAAATAAAATAAATGGAAGTCTCCATTCATATTCCTGCTTAAATATGTGAAAAAAAAAATTCACCTTGGAGATATTACGCGCCTAGCGACTATATTGTGCCTACAATTGGTGCAAAATAAAATTTTGCAATAATTTATTTTTTTATAGTTTAAAAACACATTTGAGAGAACTGGAATAAAGGTAAAAAAAAAATATTTTGGCTTTGTAAACTTCTCTTCTTGTAACAGCCACTTATCTGGGACAAAATGTTTGGGTCCAGATGTGTCCCAATTAAGCGGAATTGACTATATTTGAATACAACATCTTTTGATTGTGGTTTCCATTTATTATAAGCCTTGTTTGAACTGAAATGACTATAAATATCAAGGAAATACATACGTCTTCAATCAGATTGATAAATTACAATTTGCAGGAATGCAAATACATGAAACTTACAAAACTACATAAAAATTATATGTATTTAGGAATTCTTTCTGGAAGATTGTGAGTATTTTTTTTCATAAATCACTCACCCAAAAACAAAGTAATAATTACGCAAATAATATAATATATTTCACCCCTCTGAGTCAGCGCTATTCATCGAGTAAAAGGTACAATTAGCAACGTTACGCATCAAGTAAAATGTCTGTTAGTTATTGAAGTAACTAGAAAAGTAGTTACTCAAAGGTGGTGAAATACATCCGAAGTGCAGCCGTTGCTAGAAGCCCCATACAAGTCGTCAAGGATAATGAAAAGACAATTCATATGCAATTCCAAAGCACCTTTAAATAATATATTATGTATACTTGACCTAGATAGTTTTTTTATTCAGATGCGTCAACAAACAAAGTTCAAATGAGTTTTGTGCAATTTGGCCCCATTCAATGATTTTTTTTTTAAATTTCTGGTGTAAAAAAATGTTTGGTTGAAATCTGGTACATAGCCATATTTTGTAAGTGCAACTATGATGTTTCTTAAAAATATTACATTGCAAATGGATTGGTCAGAACAGAACAGTATATAAGTATGTGCCTTGCTAATTTTTCAGTTTATCGCATAATACCGCTTGCTAATCAACACTAAATTGACAATAATAACAGATAACAAAAAAATTACAATAAAACCCTCGTATAAGGTTCAACAAATAAGTTTTCAGCAGTTTATCAGCAGGTTAGTTTGGCACAGGTAAGTTATAAGCATATTTTACATATTATTTATTTATGGTCTCTGTAAGATGGTTATTCACCAAATTTTTAAAGAGATAAAAATAAATTATGGGTAGAAGAATAATATGTTAGTAAAGTAGGTACTTAAAACAATATAAAAAAATCTGCATTTTAAAAATATTTAACAATATTATTCATTAGTGGTATGGGTTAGTGAGATATTTTCATAGACATTACAAAATAATAGACTCGCCCTAATGTAAAATTTGGGTATCATTTCGAAGAGCTGGAGACAAACCAAATGACCATCTTTTTGCTTTTCCAATGCTCTGAACAAAGTACGACATCTGTACATTAACCACTGAAGCGAACACGCTAAATAAATAAATTTGCCTCGATTGCTTAAGATTTCCCAGAAGATCATTATTTAATTTTTTGACCAACCTTAAAAAAATCTGGCCTTCGAATTTTAACATGGAGATATAAAAACTTATGACAGTGCTATAAAGCCAATGAATTAATATTGTACTTATCCGTTTGTAGAATTTACTTTACTCATATTTATCAAAGACGTTACATACTTTAGACGCGGGGTAGAAATCTCAAAGTGGGAAGCCAAAGGGAAGACTGGTCTCGATTTTAAGACTTTAGTACTAAACTGTCACTCGTCAAGTAAGGTCATGTCTTACCAGTAGGAAAATTGCATTTAAAAAGCGCCAAAATGCCCTCCTGTATGATGAGAAAATGTTTCCATTACACGGCAAACATTAGTAAAAGTGAAGAAATAACAAATTACTTATTATTATCGATTATTATAAGCAATACAATTAATTTTCATGTTCCCCGTCCGACAATTTTGTATGTCATTAGAGAGAAAAACACACGTGTTTTTTACTTTGAAACTGCCGTGAGGGATACTTATTCGAGTCAACACAGAATATTTTCGATTTCTGTATGTTGTCTGTGGTATACTTGATAATGAAAGGTGCATATCTATGGAAAAAGGACTTAATTTTAACAGTAAACAGCTGATCAAAAATTCGGCGGGAAAAAAATATTTAAAAAATTTATTTTTACATGTTCTAAAATAGTCTACGAAGTTCGGATTTGCGACATCTATGGTGATAATAGATAAAGCACTTGAATAGCTTCGGTTTAAAATAAATGGCTGGCCAAGGAAACGTTTTAAATAATTACAATAAATGTTTTACGAATGGTAGGAAAATGTGCTCCAATTTTAGACCGCTATCAATTGCAGAAAAATAAAAGTGGTCCATTTTTCGACCATAATCGCTCCAGTGGTTATCCGCCGCAGAGGCCAATTGAAATAACCAGACCTTGCAAAAAAGTAAAGTTCACTAAAGTAAGGTAACGGTTTGTAGCGCAGTCTATTGTGGGACCTTTCTGCGCAGGGTCTGAATGTTCGTTTTTAACCGAACCGTCTACAAATCGTGTTCCATAGTGATGGAAAAATGAGTGAGGTGACATAATTATAACACATTTGTAAAAGTGTCTTAATTAAATAGTATAACAAAACATTCAATTTAGGAAACAAGCAAGCCCCAACTTTTATTTACCCAACTTGGGATTTGGAATTAAGATTTTTACGCAGTCAGCAATTTGGGCCTCGTTGTAAAAGGGACTACTTATTCATAAGCAGATTTTATTTTCAAATACTAGATACTGATACATCAAAGCGAGTTGCCGATAATTCTGTCAGATTAATTTTTTGACAAATCACTTAAAAGGGAGATGGTCACCGCACCTCCCGCTCCGGGAAAATTGATTTGTTCCCCTTACTCTCATGGGCAGGTCTATTGTTTTGCATGTCTATGGTATTTCTATATTATGTACTTTCAGAGTATATTACAAATCAATTGGGAGGACTTTGTAAGGATTGAGAATGCCCTTAGGGTCCATCAGGGTCTTGATTTCCTTCATCAGCTTCAAGGAAGACTGGTCTTTGGACAGACTGATGTATTTGGTCTTAAGGAATCCGATTCCGTGTTCCGCACTCACTGACCCCTTCAAGTTGCTGACGAAGTTGTACACAAACGGTTCGATCTTCTTCACTAAATCCGGGCAGAACTCTTTCAGAGCGATGTTCAGATGTAGGTTGCCATCGCCTAATAAAGAAAATTGATATAAGTAAAGTAAACTAACGAACCATCACACAGAACTTCATCTCCATCGTTTTCTAAAAAGACCCTCCACACAGCATCCCCAAAGATGATCTAGACCCTGAGGGGAATTATTTACCTCAAGGCCTCCTGTGTGAAGCAAATGTAAAAAAAATACTAATTTATGAGTGACTAGTACTACCCGACCCCTTCAAAATCTAAACCATATTTTTTAAATCTCACAAAGGTTTAATAAACTTATACATATTTACCAATATGTCCGTATCCAATGACATGGAGCACCTCGCCTCCAAAACGTTTCTTCACTTCTGGAACTATTTCATAATAGTTTTGGAGGGGCAAGCTGATATCGTATTTCAAAACGTAATAGTCCAGAAGGGAGCTCGCCATTCCTTCTCTCAGTGCCCACAAGTTCTGAAAAGATATATAAAAGGTTAACTTAAAAATGTAAAAGGTTAACTTTCGGGCCAATTAAAAATTATCTACACTTTGACCATAACAAAACATATGTTGTTGGTTGCCTATACTATACTATACACTGTCTTCTGCGCTTATATGCTTACAGTTATTTATTTATTTATTAGCCCACAGGGCTTTTAATTGGTTGGCGTATGGTTACAATATGGTTTACAATTGGATAAAATTAAAAAATATATTAATCTAAGCATTTTCATAAATATTATTTTGACATTAATGATTTGTTTGGGGATGTTTTAAGCATCGAATTTGTTATGTTAAAAATTAAGTTACAATATCATTTGTATCTTCTGGCAATTACAGTGTAAACCTGTCCGCTCCGCTAGTAGTTTGCATCAATAAGAGACAACAAGAAGTGATCCGATATCCCTGGTAGGAGGGTTTGACTTTTATCACAACATAAAGATAGTGCTGTATCACGTATGCACGTTTGTGGATCGAGAAGTTTTAAAGTTAAGTTAGTTTAAAATCCGGAGGAGTGTGATGCATGAAGAGGGAGTAAGATGCCTGTCAACCTCCTCCTCCTATCAAGATTCAGCTCGCCAAGAGATAGTTCCTGCACGTATGGGGGGGTTGCCATTGGTAGGGTAGTGTTTTCTTTGAACATCAGTCATATTTTGCCCATTAACAAGTTGAATTTTAAGTACTAGAACAACCCAGATCTTGCTCCCTCCAACTTTCACCTATTTGGGCCACTCAAGGATGCTTTGCGAAATGGTCGATTTCCCAGACGTGCAGGAGCATGCAAAAATGGCTAAGCGACCAAACGAATATTCTATTTGGAAGGAATTTGCAAGCTTGTGGACTGCTGGATAAAATGCATTGACAAGGGAGGAGACTATGTATAAAGATGTTGTACATGTCGAACCCTTATAAATAAATTGTAGAACAAAAAGTGTACATAATTTTTTACTTTGTTTCAGGGTTTTTGATGTTATTGTCAACTCAGAGATAATGAAAAATTCTCACAAAAATAATGGAAGAAGACATTGAATAAAAATAATAATAATTGTTACCTTGATCCTGCTGGGTTCTGAGCAGAGGGTCCCATCCAGTACCAGGCCGGAATCCATAGTTTCTTCAAAGAACTTAGATAGTTTTTCCATATCGTGGGTTTCATTAGACCCGCTCGTCTCAATCAGTACATAAAATGGAAAGTCTCCAATGGGATTTCTGCAAATCAATAAAAAAATTGATTTATGATCATCTATCAGAGAGAATAATAAATAAAACCTGCTCATGATAGAATTATAAAGATATGCCAATCGCCCAGTTGATTAGTCAGACATTTGAGTTGAGTTTGAAGTTATGTGTAGGCGTGTACCCTCTACCCTCTGTCTGGTACAACACTCAGATTACTCTTTAACATTACCAAATCAATTATAATGCACAAAAACTAGTGGCGGAACCACAAAATGTTGATGTTTTCTGGGTCACTCCCAGTGTTATTTTATAGCATACTTAATTTGTAAAACATAGACTAACATTTGATTTATGGTGAGCATTCGAATGTTGCTTTCTTCATAATCTCAAAACTCAGTATTTTGAGATGTCTGACTAATCAACGATCGTCTTGAAAGTATGTATTAACTTTATGTAAAGTTGTTAATATTTGATATACAATAATAAACCTACTGCAATTTGTAGCGTTCCATACAAGTAGAAAGGGCACCGGCATCAGCCATTTCAAAAGCGGAAAGGATTTCACCAACTGATGTTTTGGCTTTTCTGTACACCTTCAAGACACTCTCAAAGTCCTTCAGCCCTGCAAAAATAGAAGGTGGATTAAAACAAAACCCGCTTACTAATAACCACTGAAGTGATTTTTACCATATATTCCCGCCATTTTAAATGTCTCCGATTGCTTTTCAGATAAAAAAGGCAATTATCTCCATTATGTCATCTCCAAAAATTTTTTTTAAATATTTGTAGCTCCCACGTTTATTATCCCGGTCTTAAAACGAAGCTATTGAAATGCTTTATCTATTGTGACCATAGATGTCGCAAATCTGAACTTCGTGGACTATTTTATAACGATGTTAAAAATATATATTTTTTTAAATTTTTCGTGCAGAATTTCTGATCAGCTGTTTAAATTAAGTCCTTTTTCCACAGATATGCACCTTTCATTATCAAGTATACTACAGACAATATATAGAAATAGAAATCAAAAATATTCTATGTTGACTCGAATAAGTAAAACACGGCAGTTTCAAAGTAAAAAAAAACAGGCAGGATTTGCATCACAGTTTGGATCCCCATAAATCAAATGCGTTCAAGTGGTGCGGCTCCAGATCTCTAAGTGTCACTATGACCCTTTTTAATCCAACAGTCTTATTTTTTTATGAAGTTTTGTTATGTCACTTGAATTATCTGGACGAGTCCATTTTAGTCTGTGTTATGATTTAATAATATCACAAACTTAAAACGAACATAATTTCCCATCCGAGAGACATAAATTTATTTCGCGAACTGTATCAGATTTTGCAGATTATAACGCGTGTGTAAGAGAAATTTCAGATTTGTAATTCGAAAAAAACTCTAGTTAATTGAAAAAGGAACCAGGAGAAATATAAACACATCCTCTCCGGTCTGCACACCAATTATCTTCTGAAAATCTGAGCAAACGAAGAAGTTTTAAAATGCGCTGTTGCTCCAGTATTTTAAATTTAACAAAACTCACAAACTATTGTTTACCATACATAAATGGTTGAGTATGCCATCCGCTCATGGAGAAATTGAAAAAAAACCAGTTGATGACTCAATCGCTATCCACAGGAAAGGAACTTGTGAATTTCATTGGCGGTCTGCACACAGGCAACTTTTTTAAGACCAGTTGTCAAGAGCGACGCGCTGACTAGCAGTGCTGGTCACGTTTCAGTTGCCAAGGTAGCCACTCACGACCTGTCAAGTTTTTGAGTAATTTACGATAAGTCAGATCAGAAAAATATCAATTTTGTTCAGGAGCAATTTGGTTCATAATTACGCGCCTTATCATGTATCCCACGAAGTCGGCTACAGTCGTATCTAGCTCTTGTTTGTATCAGGGATACCAACATAACAAACAGTGACGGAATGGCCGCCGGATTATCGCCGTATCGGTTCGCGAAGTGAAATTTAATTTTACGCAATTGAAAATTAACATGCATCATTTTCCACCGGCCGTGATGCAAAAAGTTTCCTTTTAAGGCGAATCTAAAGTTTTTTTTCTAAAAATTATTCGTAATAACCATGGACACTAATCCCGAAAAATTACCCAAATGAAGTTAAAGGAAATATTGATCCAATAAACTTTGGATTTGTTACGATGGAGAGGTAAAAGTGGAATTTAAAAATGCTATCATATAAAAAAAAATCGAGTAGATTGAATTGATGTTAGACAAATATGATAACTGAAAAATACTCTTTTGAAGAGATAGAAAGGAAAATTAAAAGTCAAAATGAGTTTATTTTTTAACAGAACTCAAAAATAAAAGTTAACTTTTTTAGAAAAAAATTTACTTCTTTCGAATCAGAGTGTTTAGAAATCTCGGAATTTTATTTTACACACCTTCATTTATATGTTAAACTAGCTTTTTCCCGCGTCTTCGATCGCATGGTGTTGTTTTGGTACTTATTTTATTGTTCTAGGAACGTGTTTCACTCAATAAAATATACAATAGCTCAAAATTAATCGACAAAACATTCAATTCAAAATTCAAAGTGGTGCTTTTTTAGTGAAATTTCGTGAATTTTCTAAAAATGGCGTGGCCACCCAGAGGTTAAGGGGGTTTCAAACTCCGCCTCCTCCACCTCCCACCCTCCCCCCCCCACCCCTCTCACGCCCCCCCCCCCCCCCCCCCTCCCCCCCCCCCCTCCCCCTCCCCCCCCCCCTCCCCCTCCCCCCTCCCTCCCCGCCCTCCCCCCTCCCGCTTTCCATACATTCATTTTTCAACCTCGCGTGGCACCAATAGCAATTTTTTTATACAAATTTCATAATGCCAGAGCTCACCGGAAGTTTTATAAAAACCTTGTCCTGACAATAACGAACACACAAAAAAAAGAATTATCGAATTTGGTGCAGTCGTTCGAAAGTTATGCGCTTAGCAACACATTCAGCGATTCATTTTTATATATAAGATGTGTCTGTTTTAGGAATATAAATCATTTAAGTATGAATGTAGCTTTTTTCAGTTTTCCCGCATTGATAGCTTCTTTCAATAGGACTATTTAAAATGATAGAGGTAATCATGGTACCCAAAAATCCAACGTTGACCGAAGAAGACAGGCTGGGGCAGTTGATAGACACTTTAGTGACCAGACCCAGGGTTCCCTCCGAGCCGATGAACAAGTGCTTCAGGTGGTACCCCGTGTTGTCCTTCTTCAGTGTCCCCAGCAGGTCAAGTACTTCGCCGTTGGCCTTAACCTGAAACAGATAATCATATTCTTTTAATATTGTCTCTTGGAGTACTTGCTCCATCAATAAAATAACCTTGGTCTGGTTAATTAATTCATTAATTATCTTCTTTGAAGAGACCACTTTTCAAAGGAGGTGTTTATGTATTAATGATAAAACTGATACAAAATATATATATAATTGGATGTAGATGTTAGGTTAGGGCAGTGGTTTTCAACCTGTGGTACGCATACCCCTTGGCGTATGCAAAGCAAAAATTGGGGGTACGCAATATTGTGTTTTGTTCAATTTCACATGTAGAATCACTGATTAAAAATGCCCCAAGTCATGTTACACTGTGTAAAAATTGCATTAATTTTATATGTGTGGCTTGATTGTTAAATTAATGTAATAATGAGAGCATTAAAAAATTACAAATTACTTTTATTGCACGTGTACACAAGATAGATGTAGGGTATGGATAAGAGTCAAGGGCTATGCACTGTATGCAGGCTCAAAAAGGTTAACAACCGCTGCGTTAGGATATGGGCTATTTTTTATACGACTATTTAATGACTTTTCAAAGGGGTGTTGAAATTGCATCATTCTGAGTTATCATGCAACCATTCTTTAATGAACGTGTTTAGGAAAGGAAAAACAAATTTTGTGATAGCGGGAAAAAAAGTACCAAAATTTGATTAGATTTTATCTTCCTAAATGTGATTCATCCCTCGATAAAAGACAGTTCAATGTGTAAGACTTCGAATAATGTTAATCCAATAAGAAAAGTGTGATTAGTATATATTTTGGGCAATATTTAACCTTTTGACCACTAAAAAATATACCTAAGCAGTTGCCCCCACGCGGCACTTTCTTTTTCGAATGTCATTTTTACATAGCCCTTTTAGAAAACAAAATTATTGTCTGGATTAATCCTAAAAACATTAATAAATCTTGATAACATCATCCTCCAATATCGAAGTATCAATAAACATTCATTTGAGATCAACTGAAATGAAGATAACGTTAAATTGCGTTAATATGCACACGCCGTGAATATCAACAAACAAAGCAATCTCTAACATGGCCGCTTCTAGCGACGTACGACGTAACATATAGATACCTACTTGCTCATGTAGTGAAATACGAGACGCGTCAAGAAGGGCTACTGCGCCGATGCTCTATTTTTATTAACTGTTTTTGTGTTTAATTCATAGAACTCCATTTAATTTTTTGTTTTTTTTTTTAATTTAATTAAAATTTAATTTGATAATGTTATAATGTTTGCAAAACCATTTTCAAACTGTAAACTGAAACAGCTGTAACAAAAATACACACTAAAATACTTGCAGAGCTTGATAATAACGTTATCAATTTTAATTTTATCGAATTTTAAAAGATGCTGTGGTTTTAGTTTATAGATACTTATTTTTCTACAGTTAACATTTTATTGATATTTATGTTGTGAAATTATTTTATATTGTTTTCACTGATAAATTTGCATTAATAAGATCGATATTTTACAGCAGTAAATCGCCGTAAAACGTTGATTTATGCGGTTGATATCGACCTAATTCGTATTATTATTTTATAAATCTAAATTGGTTTACACCAGAATGCCGTATTTTTACGAATTTACTCCGATTATATGGATTTAAAGAGCCGGCTGAGGCGGAAATCGGCCGCAAATTTCTATTTTCGAGGAAATATCTGAATTCACAGGGCCGGCCTCTGTGGAAACGGCCACAAATGTTTGATTTACACAGAAATGGTAGGTATTTTTACGAATACTATGAAAATCTGAATTAGAATGGACGCCTGCAACGGAAATCTGCCGCGAAGGAAGTATGGTATTTTTGTGAATTTATTTCAAATAGGTATCTAAATTTGGTGGGGCGGCCGAGATGGGATTCGGTTGCGAAATTTCGATTTACGTGGAAATATATTGTATTTTTACAAATTTACTAAGAATATCTAAATTTCAAGAACCGGTCACGGCGGCAATCAACCGCAAAAATTTGGTTTACGCAGAAAATATTCGGTATTTTTGCGAATTTATTACAAATAGGTTTCTGAATTTAGAGGGCCGGCTGGGTTGAGATGGCAAAGTCAAAGGTTCAGCAGAAGAAGTTGTTGGCTGAACTGACGGGATTGAGACATAACTTTCATATTGCCCAACAAAAACAATATCTGTATCATTATCAGTCATCACTTACTTCAAAAACACTTTCCGAATCTAACATTGCTTCAATATCAATTTCAGATAGACCACGTGTCAACAATTTGAGTGTTGTTAAAAAAAAAGTTTTAAAATTCATACGTAAACACACAAAACAAGATGTTTTTAAAATTGAATTAGTCAATTTTTAAATAATACAACAATTAAATAATTATGTACACAAAAATAAAGTAGATTTCAAAGTGGATATCGACGCACAAGTATTATTACGAATACGGTACGGGGTCCGCTCGAAAGAGACAATCAGATTCGCGCGCATTTTCAAAACTGTGACTGGCGGCTGGGGCCGCGCTCTCGGTTTTATTCATTTACCAAGATAAACAATGAAGTAGTTGATAAAGATTCTCAGAGAGGTCGCACCACAAATGAATATTCTTATTTTTAATATAAATTTCGATCGTATACGGTATACATGTGCTTAGAAAACGAAGTCGAAACTTGAAAATGACTGAAGTCAGCCCCCGCGCGGTGTGAGCCACTTGATGAAATGACTTAGGTCAGCCGCCGCGGTGAAAAGATTAATGAATGATATTCTCAGGTAAAGTTTATAGTTTGGACCTAAATTCTGTTGGGCTTGTAATGTATGTATGTTCTGGAGGGAGTTTACTCCAAGCCTTAGAAAGCGTCATCTCCAAGCTTAGGATTTGGCTTGCGCTTAGGTTCCTTCAATCTGCCGATCTTTTAGAAGGCTGGCATAAATGTCATTACAGTACTCGAGAAGTGAGACTATGTAAGACTTGATTAGTAGTTTTGTTGCCTTTGTAGGAAGGTTTCTTCGGACTGACTTGGGTTGTCTTAGGTGAAAAAAAACAATGCTTAGGGTCCTATTTAGTTAATGCTATTTATTTGACTATTAAATGAAAAGTCCGAATCTAGATTATCACTGAAAAGTTTGACTGTTGTTGATATCTCTGCCAGAAATAAAAATAGGTGAATCGTCTAAGAAATGTTCACGTTCGTTTGTGGCAGCACAGATAAATTCATTATTTTCAGATGGATTCAGCTTCAGCTTGTTTGAAAAGGTATGAATTATTGCTTCTAGACATTTGGCTATATGGATTTTGAGACTGTCAATTTCGTTTGGATTGCATTAAAAGTAAACTTGCGGACCCAAAGCAAATCTCTGGGTTACCTCCGAAGAAAGGGTTGCAAATTTATATATTTTATTACTTAATATACATAATTACACTATGTACAGGGCCCTCACTGCGAGAACCGGTATGTTTACCTGATTATATATATTGGTCCTAATACAGTTATGTATACTGGTCCCAGCGAGAGAACGATATCTTTCTACTATCTTCTGTCTTTTTCATTTTCAAACAAGATGCATCAGAAGGAAAGGGACAAACGTTGAAGATTTCCGTATGAGTTCTTGCTGGAGCTATTTCACTATTCTATCAGATTAGATCCTTTATTTACTTTAGTTTACTTCGACGGTAAAATTAATTTAGACTTATGGTGGGTTTCTTCATTTACCGAGAATGCTAAATGCAATGCTAATTGTAAAAGTAAACGGTCAAAAGCATAGAAATTTTTAAATTTTGATCATTTACTTTAACAATTAAATTAGCATTGCATTTAGCATTCTCGGTAAATGAAGAAACCCACCTGGCAGAGGAAGGATGAAAGAAGGCTGAATTCTGTAGAAATGAGATCTCTGAGACGTATGTGATGAGATACAATGTGAATGAAGTAAGGAGTGTGTGCCGAGACATAGTTGTATGGCGTTCTATCTGCATAAGACAGGAGATGGTTAATTAATTATTTTTAATCACGTACAGCTTCCACACCAAGAATAGAGCCATGCAGATTGCCGAAGCGGAGTAGGCGGAGGCCCCCTGCGTTGGTGCTCACGTTGCCCCCGATGTGACAGGAGCCCTTAGCCCCGAGGTCTAGGGGCATGATAAGATTATGGTCCCGCGCATGGTTATCCAGGGTCTCCAACACGCAGCCACTCTCGCACACCATCACACCTGGAATTCAAATATAAACATTAATTACTGTAAAAAGTTAAAGTAACTAACTAAGAGCCATCTTTACACTTGCTAAAATTTAAGTAAGAGTTAAAGTAATTGCTAAAGTAAAATATCTACAAAATGCGATTTTCAAATAACTAAACTGCTTTTTTAACTTAAGCTTTTATTTTTTGAAAGCCACAAAACCAGTCGGTCA
This sequence comes from Limnephilus rhombicus, assembly GCA_929108145.2. Taxonomy (NCBI): domain Eukaryota; kingdom Metazoa; phylum Arthropoda; class Insecta; order Trichoptera; family Limnephilidae; genus Limnephilus; species Limnephilus rhombicus. The sequence continues at coordinate 58,551,351 of OV815275.1, read as the reverse complement.
CAAAAACATGAATATGAAAAAAAAACAATAAAAATAATAATAAAGTGTTATTCTAATAACTTGTACCGAGAAAAATGAAACAATCACGCATTAAGAGCACATACTTAAGGTAAAAAAAAAAAAAAAAAACAATAAAAATAATAGTATGGTTTTATTATAAAACCCGTAACTTGTGCCTAGAATTATGAAGCAATTACGCGTTAGAGCAAATACTTAATATAAAAAATAATAGGTGTTATTTTAACACCCGTCACTTGTACCTAGAATTATGAAGCTATTACACATTATAGCAAATGCTTAAAAAATAATGGAATGCGTTATTATAAAAACTTTTACCTAGAATTAAAAAGCAATTACGCATAATAGCACATACTTGATAAAAAATAATCAATAAAAATAATCAATAAAAATAATGGAATGCGTTATTATAAAAACTTTTACCTAGAATTATAAAGCAATTACGCATAATAGCACATACTTGAAAAAAAAAATTAACAATAAAAATATTGGAATGCGTTATTATAAAAACTTTTACCTAGAATTATAAAGCAATTATGCATAATAGCACATACTTGATAAAAAATAATCAGTAAAAATATTGGAATGCGTTATTATAAAAACTTTTACCGAGAATTATAAAGCAATTACGCATAATAGCACATACTTGATAAAAAATAATCAGTAAAAATATTGGAATGCGTTATTATAGAAACTTTTACCTAGAATTATAAAGCAATTACGCATAATAGCACATACTTGATAAAAAAATAATCAATAAAAATATTGGAATGCGTTATTATAAAAACTTTTACCTAGAATTAAAAAGCAATTACGCATAATAGCACATACTTGATAAAAAAATAATCAATAAAAATATTGGAAAGCGTTATTATAAAAACTTTTACCTAGAATTAAAAAGCAATTACGCATAATAGCACATACTTGATAAAAAATAATCAATAAAAATATTGGAATGCGTTATTATAAAAACTTTTACCTAGAATTATAAAGCAATTACGCATAATAGCACATACTTGATAAAAAATAATCAATAAAAATATTGGAATGCGTTATTATAAAAACTTTTACCTAGAATTATAAAGCAATTACGCATAATAGCACATACTTGATAAAAAATAATCAATAAAAATATTGGAATGCGTTATTATAAAAACTTTTACCTAGAATTATAAAGCAATTACGCATAATAGCACATACTTGATAAAAAATAATCAATAAAAATAATGGAATGCTTCATTATAAAAACTTTTACCTAGAATTAAAAAGCAATTAAGCATTAGAGCAAATACTTTTTTTTTAAAATCAATAAAAATAGTAGTGTTATTATAATAACTTTTACCTGGAATTATGGAACAATTACGCATTAGAGCAAATACTTAGATCCAAATTGTCACAAAACATCATATGCTGTTATAATAATTGACCGTCCTAAAACAGGAATTCCCCTAGTTGGGCAGTCAAAACATTTTATAAATAATGTATAATCTTGAACTAAATAAAGAATAAATAAATAAACAAAATAAATAATAGGAGACTCAAATTGTCCCAGAGCGACCATGCATTAGATAACTGTCTTCCTGTCATGCAAACATTTGTGATTTATTTTATATTGGAAAGCGAAAGAAATAACGCTTCTCATTGCCTTAGGAATATACGAGCTCTGTGTTCAGATATTTTACAAACCCGATCATAAGTGACGGTTTTATTTCATGCCTATTTGTGACGTAACACAGAAATAATTTTAAAATAAAATTGGATGACTATGATAAAAAGTGAAGTGACAGTTTTATTACAAATTTTCTTAAATCAAGGAATCTGTATTTATTCTATTTTAAGTACTTTAATTTGAATATTCGCAGGAATGCATTTTTTAGCCAATTTACATTTACAATATCAAAATTTTAATATTTAGAAACAAAAATGTTAATTTCTAATAAACACATAGAAAAGATTTTTTTATCTAGATTTTAGAACAATTTTTTATTTGGTTTATTCAATTGGTTAAATAATAACCAACAAAAGGGAACATTTAAAATGCACTGGAAGAACCTGGAATTTTGCGAGCAAACCTGGACAGGCAAAAGTTTGTCGATATTTTTTTATTCAAAGGGTTAAGATTAAACAAAATAATCAAAAAAATAATAGTATGGTGCTACTGTAACACCAGCAACTTGTATGTAGAATTATGAAGCAGTTACGCATTAGAGCGAATACTTAAGATAAAAAAATAACAGTACTTGTTATAATATTAACTTTCATGATAAGGCACTTTCGCATTAGAGCAAATACTTAAAATAAAAAGTAATCAATAAAAATAATAGTATGGTGTTATAATAATAGCTTATATCTAGAATTGTGAAGCAAAACGCATTAAGAGCTCATACTTAAGGTAAAAAAATAATAGTATAGTTTTATTATAATAACTTTGTACCTAGAATTAAGAAGCAATTACGCATGAATATCACATAACAAAATCTCTACATATTATAAATTAAAGTCCCCCGCGTCGTCTGTCTGTCTATTCGCGATAAACTCGAAAACTACTGAACGGATTTTCATGCGGTTTTCACCAATAGATAGAGTGTTTCGTGAGGAAGGTTTAGGTATGTAATTTGTCAATGATTTGTGTAAATTGGTTGAAACATAACGGTAATTGTTAGAAGTGTCGCAAAAAGTCAGAGCGCCTGGTAGCTTTCATCGAAAACGCTGCCTAATCCTTTTGGGATGTAACAAAATAATTCATGGTGGGATATTCCTCTTTTATACATCTACAAAAAAGTCCGTGAAGGCATATATCTATCTTTTACGGATAGCTTACTACACCCATTCTATCTTCTAAAAAAGTGGTCAGGTACATTGCGGTAATTGAAAAGTTATTTAGACGGATACAGTATTAATCCTTATTAATTTAAATACGTTAGTTACCTCAAGCATTTCATGCACATTATTATAATCTTTCACACCATCTCTACGTATTATAAATTAAAGTCCTCCGCGGCATCTGTCTGTCTCGTCGCGATAAACTCAAAGACGGCGGTGGTTATAAAGGTTGGATAACCATCCAGTAGATGACGTTGTGTTTTATTAAAGTGATTTTACCAAAAAAATTGACACATAGTTTACCGCCAGTGAGTGAATATTTTGCAGATACAGTAATTAATAATTATCTATTACACTGGTGACTGTGAAAATATTAAATCATATCCAGAAACTCAGATATCTATAGTGAATTTATAAATAAATACAGTGAATCGTGTGTAAAAAACAAACAATAATTATAAAAACACATATCTCTTTGACATTTCCAGAATCATTACAGTTTATTATGTGATTTAATCTCGGTACCAGTACATTAGCATTTGGCCCTGTGGCTAGAGTTTCTGACTTTGGTTCCTGTCGACCCCAGTTCGAAACTGATTGAATCCAAAATAATTTTTTGTTATATTTACTAAAATAAATTGTAAATAATAACAGCACCACCTATCTACAAAACTAAAAACCCTCATCACTACTAGTCCATAGATGGCGGTATACAATAACCTACAAGCATTAAACGAAAAAATTAATAAAAACGTTCCACTACCTGTCAAGAGATGATAATACATAATTAATTAATTACCGCTTTTGTTTAACAGATGGCACTAGGCGTTTAAATAACAAAAATAATTTGATTAATATTCTAAAATGGAAAAAGATAATAAAACACCGAGAAATGAAAATTCATACCCTTTCACGAAATCATTTTTGACACCAAGATCGCCAAACGAACACGATGAGGATATTATATCGTCCGATTCGGAAAATGAGAGAGATAAAGAAGAAAAGAAATCTATATCGATAGAACCTGACCAATTAGTGAATAATGAACTAATTAATTCAAGAACCATAATAAATTCTGTGAAAACAACACTAACAGAAAATAAAGGAAAAATATCCATTAGCCAAAAGGAAAAAATAATCGAAGGAATGGATGAATTATTCGATATTATAGCCCACTTAGTGGCTGAAAAAAATTTAATAAAGGGCGAATTGAAAATACTCCGGCCGCTATCAAAAAAAATTACCCAAAATCTTAATGAGTTTAAACAAATAATGGAAGAAAACAAATCGCTCGTCATAAATATGAATGCTAAAAACGATGAAATTAAAAAAGATATCTTAAAGGAAAAAATGGCCCTGATGCATAAAACGGCCACCACTCCAGTAGCTGGTTATCATCAGAATAACCCCCCTTTAAACAGCTATGCAGGAATCACGGCTTTTGGAAGGTCATCACATGCGGTCATTATCAGTGCGACCGATAAGACAAGATCTACCTCTGACATCAAGGCCATATTAAGACAGGATGTCAAACCATCTGAGCTCAAGGTAGGCATTAATTCCCTTATTGCCGCTAAAGACAACAAGGTTATCATCAAGTGTCAGACCTCCAACGATGCTAATAAAATCAGAGCTGCAATTCCAGGGCTGACCAACGGTAACTTGGTTGCTTATGAGGGCAAACGTCTTAGACCTAATGTTATCTTGAAGGGGATCGAAAAAGAAACACAAGATTCCGAAATAATAGACATGATCTTGCAACAAAATGATACTATCTACGAAGCCACTGGAAATGATAAGGAAGCTATTAAAATTCAAAGATTCACCAACAGCAGGAAAAACGATAGGCTACGAAATGTTATTCTGATCGTCAAAAAAGAAGTACATTCGGCTATGTTAAAACAAGAAAGAATAAATATAGGTTTCCAGCGAGTCCGAGTCGAAGACAGCTGCCCAATCATGCAGTGCTATAAATGCATGGGATACGGTCACTTCGCCGCGAGATGTACTGAATCAAAAGATCGTTGTCTACACTGTGCTGGCGAACACAAATCATCTGACTGCACAAAGAAGGAACAAAAAGAAGAATTCCGTTGCTGGAACTGCTTTAAAATGGCCAAAGGCAAAATTGAGGCACCAAAACATAGATCAAACGATAGGGACTGCCCCTACCGTACCATAATGATGTTACGCACAATGGAGAGAGTTGACTATGGCTAACTCAACTGTAACTACAGCATCCGGGTCCCAGGCCAGCATAAATGAATACAAATATGAGAAAATTGAAGATTATAAGCCAAAAAAAAATAGCCTTCGAATAATGTATCTTAACGCGAGAAGTATCAGAAATAAAATTGACGAGATTGAAGAAACTTTAAAGAGCATCACACCGACTGTACACGTACTTGCAATATCTGAAACCTGGTTGGATGATGGTGAGGAGTGCTTCTTCAACATCGACGGCTACCAAAGTGCATTTGCGTCTCGCACCAATGAAAGAGGAGGAGGGGTGATTCTCTACACACACCATTCATTAAATGCTACAACTATTGAAAAACATTGTAGTGAAAATTCCTTCCTAGGAATTAATATCCGCAATAGAAATTTTAAACCGTTAAATATCTATGTTATCTACAGAAAGCCTACCTCAAACATTAACGAATTCTTAATGTATCTTGAATCTATTTTAAATAACTGTAGAAATGATACCCTTATTTTTGGTGATTTCAACATTGACATTCTTCAAAAAAATAACACATCTCTTAAATACATCAACACGCTAGACTCTTACAACTGTTTTATATGTAACACATCCTATCCTACACGAGTAACAGATACCTCTACTTCTCTAATAGACCATATCATCTCAAACAGACAAAATATCTCCTCAACTACTGCAAATATAGATACCTGCCTAAGTGACCATAACATTTTGATATTAGATTACCAAAACAGCTTGAAACATCACACTAATAATAGAATACATTCTTCTTCAAACAACACCAAAACCGATAAAAACATGTTAAAAGCATATTTAGAATCCCACAACTTTCCACACGAAACCACCAGTAATGCCAATGAAAACTTTAATAATTTTAATGAATACATCAAAACAGCAATAAAATCATCCCAACATAAATCTGAGTTACGTATAGGAGACCAACGGAGGGGTAATACTCCATGGTTTGATGCAACATTAAATGCACTTATCAAACAGCGCAACAATGCGTTTAAACTCTGGAACAAAAATCAGCAAAGTGATATATTCACAGCACTGAGAAATAAAACAAGAAATCAAGTTACCAATTATAGAAGATATGCTAAAACTAAATACTACACGAATATACTTAAAGAAAACCTGCGTAATCCGCGACAGACATGGAAAACAATAAATGCAATTCTTACAAATAGTTCGACACCCCAGAAAGATGAAATTAATTGTCTTTTGATTAAGAATGAAGAAATAACATGCCCAACACAGATAGCTTCAACTTTTAACAACTTCTTTATATCAGTTGGGGAAAACTTAGCAGCTACAATTGCATCATATCCAGATGATTCTATCACTATAAACACGGATCAAAAAGCAATCCAGTCCCTATATATGGCCAAAACAAATAAAACAGAAGTTCTCAGTATCATCTCTCAACTAAAGTCTAATGCATCTCCAGGTTTAGATGGAATTACACCCGTGCACCTGAACTTTTGCAAAGATGTATTAGCTGACCACCTTGTTTTTCTTATTAATCAATCCCTGGATAGTGGAATCTTCCCAGATCAACTAAAGATAGCAAAAATAATTCCGATTTACAAAGATGATTGCAAAAAAAATCCTTCTAATTATCGTCCTATATCCATCCTCTCTGTTTTCTCTAGAGTTTTTGAAAAGGTTATTAAGCTTAGGCTCACTAAATATCTCTTATCAAACAATTTACTCGCATCCCAACAGTATGGATTCAGAAACCAATCTAACACAAAATGTGCTGCTTTCGATTTTGTATATGCCCTCCAAAAACATATAGACCAGGGTAAGCATACTGCAGGCTTATTTATAGATTTAAAAAAGGCTTTCGATACGGTTGACCACGGGATACTACTAAAGAAGTTAGAACACCTAGGCATAGTAGGCACTCCCCTGAAGTTACTGTGTAGTTACCTCTCTAACCGACACTGTCAGACCTTTGTTGGAAAAGGGACAAGCAGCATGGGAACGATAAAATGTGGTGTGCCTCAGGGCTCCGTACTTGGACCATTACTATTTTTAATATATATAAATGATATTACTAAATGGGGACTTAAGGGTACAATACAACTTTATGCAGATGATACAGTGATTCTTTATCACAATAATGATTTAAACGAACTAGAAAAGGAAATGGAAAGGGATATAGCTTGCCTGGCAAACTGGTTGCGATTAAACAAACTTAGCCTAAACATAAGAAAAACACATTACATATTGTTTGCAAATAAAAAAAATGTAAGTCTTAATATAAGTCTTGATAATAACCGCCTTGAAAGGGCTGATGTTACAAAATATCTTGGCCTTTTCATTGATTCACAACTCACATGGAATCACCAATTTAAACATGTTCTATCCAAAATTACTCCTATAACTGGTGTTTTATATAGATTTCGCGGGTTACTTCCTCCTTCTCTATTAAGATCGATTTACCATGCTATGATTCACTCACATCTAATATATCTTGCCGGAATCTGGGGATTTGCTACAAAAAAAATGATTTCAGAAGTCCAAGTCGTCCAAAATAGAGCCCTGCGAAATATATTCAGTCTACCTTGGGATACACACGTCAAAGACATTTACAGAAACACCCAAATACTTCCTTTTAACACCATTCCCACTTTTGAAATAACAAAAACTATATTACAAGTAATTCAACACTCGGCACATTCCAACACTAAACTCAATTACAATTGCGACGTACACCAACACAACACAAGAAATCACAACAAACTTCATATACCAAAAATCAAATCAACAAAATATGGACTAAGATCCCTAGAATACATAGCTTACACAAAATATAATCAACTACCCAACGAGATCAAATGTGCAAGTCAATGTAAAAAGACCCAAACTAACATGCTCAAACTTCATTTTATGAATGACTATCTGAAATAATAATGTTGTGTATGTCCTATGATATGTCCACTTAATACATACAGCTATATGTTTCATGTAATGCGTATCATTCCCGCAATGAGTTTATTAACTCTTGGGAGTACAATGCTTTATATAATATACTATATTCTGTATTGTATTTTAATAAATAAATAAAAATAAAAAAAAAAAATTAGCCACAGCAACGCGTGGCCGGGTCAGCTAGTAAAAAATATAAGAATGGTGTGATTATAAAAAAAATACATATTTTTTGTATTTCTTGGGCTTTAACTAGGTAACAATTTCTAGAGATTTTGTTTCGAAGAGTTTTATTTTCCATGTACTTTTGTTACGTGAATTTTAATTTTTCTGCTACCGGTTTCGATGGAAGTGGAAAATAAAACTGTTCAAAGAAAACTAAAAACTTATATCTATAATTATTTATTTATTTATTTATTTATTGTTGTTATACTCCCGTAGGGGCTTTTACATAGATTAGAAAATAATATTTAAGATATCGAGGATTACACATACATAGAATTTATACCAAAAGTTATAAAAGTGAAAAAACTTTTAAGAATATACAAGTAGTTTTTAAAGAAAAAAAAAACCACTTGTATAATCTTGTGGAAAACCATGAAATATTTTAAACAATGTAATATTTAACAATAACATAGAACAACATATAATATAAACATTACAATAACAAATCAAATCGTTAAATATATTATACCATGTTACAATAATTTGTAGGATTCCACAAAGTGTTGGTTTAAATTGCATTTTAGAATGTAAAGGGAATCAGCGAATACATCTACAATACCACCAAACTTGTTGCCTTAATAATGGATCCTATTGGTAAGTGAGTGTGATGGATAGATAGTTAGTTGTGTATGTGTTGCAAAAGAATGTTATATTTTGTCTAGTATTCCTTGTCGGTACATGAAGTTTAATAGTAGCAACGATGGCAGGGCTGTCAATTAGGTTGTTCATAATTCTGTACAATAAAATTAGGTCTGAAATGATTCTTCTGTCAGACAGCGTAATTAAATTTAGTCGATTCATTAAACTTAAATAATTAATGTTTTCTATTGGAATTTTGAGTTTGAAATTTAAGTACCTAAGAAATTTGTGTTGAACTCGTTCTATTTTGTTAGAGTGTACTTTATAGAAAGGGGACCAAATAGGTGAATTATATTCTACTTGACATCTAACTAATGAAATGTAGAGTGTTTTCATGCAATCCAAGGACTTAAAATCAGTTAGGGTTCTATAAAGGAAGCCAAGAATCTTTAACCTGTCAAGGGCCGGGGTTTTTTTTTTTTTAGGGAAATTACCTCCCTTACACTTTTGCTTATAATCGGTATAATTTTTTATTTTTTTTTAATTCTGTTTGCCAGATAATGTATCTTATTATTCATATTTATTACATTATAATATCATTACAAGTTTTCCTAGAATAGCTAACTTAAACAAAAAAATGATGTAAAAATATGTATAAAATATGTAAAAATATATATTTACGAAAATGAACTTTTCTGACTTTTTTATTTCTACACAAACCTGAATAGACACCTTACATGAAAAAAAAACAACCGAAGGGTGTTTTCGAAGAAGTTATGACATTGGCGCTTCTTTGAAAATGAAAAATATATTCATCTTTTCAAGAAACTTATTATTAAAATTATTATGTTGAGACTAGAATTTTTTCGTGTTCCCACTACTTCGAGAACGATAATGGCGGAAGCGTTTCTGACCTTGTTCTTGGTACAGTTTCTTTATACGAAAGGGTCAAAATCGCATCCAAAAATTTTTGTTTGTTGAAATTTGAGCCGCGCGCGCCGGCGTGTCTCCGGCCTTTGACCGGTTAAAGCCTTATTAGTTATATTATCTATATGTGGTGTGAATGTTAAGTTTGAATCGAATATAACTCCCAAGTCGCGAATTTGTAATACTGGTGTTAATTTAACATTATTTAAATTATATTCATATAAAATATGAGAATGAGTTCTGGAAAATCGTATTACTTGACATTTCTCAGTATTCAAAAATAACATATTTTGTTTGCACCATTTAAAAAATTCATCTAAATTAGCTTGTAAAATTAGGCAATCATATATATTTCGTATTCTTTTAAACAATTTTAGATCATCTGCAAAAAGTAGGACTTGTACATCATTAAATATGTTTACAATGTCATTAATGAATATTAAGAAGAATATTGGGCCGAGGTGGGACCCTTGCGGGACACCACTTGTGGCCTCGAATACATAGGATTCTATAAAATTAATCCCGACACTAAGCACTCTATTACTGAGGTAACTGATAATCCATGTCAATAAACTTCCTTTGATGCCTAACAGTCGGAGTTTGGATATAAGAATGTGATGTCGAACCATGAAATTATGAAGCAATCACGCATTAAGAGCACATACATTAGCACATACATTAAGAGCACATAAAAAATAATCAATAAAAATAATAGTATGGTGTTATTATAACACCCGTAACGTGTACCTAGAATTATGAAGCAATTACGCATTAAGAGGATATACCTAAGATAAAAAATAATCAATAAAAATAATAGTATGGTGTTATTATAACACCCGTAACGTGTACCTAGAATTATGAAGCAATTACGCATTAAGAGGATATACCTAAGATAAAAAATAATCAATAAAAATACAAAATAATATACTATTATTATAATACTATTAGCTTATACCTAGAACTATGAAGCAATTAAACATTAAAAACGTACTTGAGATAAAAAAATAATACACTGTTATTATAATTCCCATAACTTATCTCGTATCCTGTTGGATTTTTTCCCCCATAAAAACCAGTATTTTATTATTTGAACAAAAATCTGATTAGGATAAGTGGATAAGTAAAGTACTTATGTTAATATCTCCCAAAAACAATATAATATAAAGTACCACTAGATAAAGCTCAACAAGCACTAGGTACACACCATAACAGATGTAAACGGAAATAAAATTTTCTGATTCCAAAAACTGAAGAGACATCATTTATTTTTTATGCGGAAAAAAGCTTTCTGAAAATTAACGTCCTTATTTTTAATCAGTTTATCAAATGACGTATTTGAATTCGAAGTCGTTTAATGGCATCTGGTCGTCATTTTTTTTTTAGGTTAGCTCCACACAGGAGGCCCTGAGAAAAAAAATTCCCCTCAGGGCCTATGTCATCTTTGTGGAAGCCGTGTGGAAAATCTTTTAAGGAAAGGAAGGAGAGGAAAGGAAAAAGGTATTAGCATGGGTAGGAATCTGGGAGTCAGTGTGTCCAAGAGTGACGGACTTATGAATCCATCCCTCCCACTGAGGTGCAAGGCGATGTTCCGAGAGAATATGGCTGAAGCACTCAAAGGGACTCCCTCAACCATTCTCTCCCGATCTGACCTGACATGCAGCTGGTAGGCAGACGCATTCGCCGCCAAGACCCGAACAAACCTCACCCCATGAACCCGGGCACCCCTGCTAAGTCACCAAACATAGGGTACCCATAGCCATCTCCCAAATTGAATTTGGTTAAAATTAAAGAACTCCATTCAATTACGCCTTTAACTGAACAAAAGCATGTGGAGAATTAAATTACCAATCGAATATAGAAAAGAGATTAAATAAATAAGAATAAAAATTTTAGTCTACCTGAGAACTCGTCGAGGCTGATGATCTTGTTCATAAGTGCGGTGCTGATGACGATCTCGTCGAAGACGGGCACGGAGCCGCCCACCAGGCCCGTGTTGCCGCCCTGCGGACACACAGCCAGATTGTGCTCGTTGCAGAAGGCCAGAAGCGCCGACACCTCCTGCGTCGTCTTCGGCTTCAGCACCACTTGCGATTCACCTGGCGACATTCAAGCTATTATAAATCAATAATTTTAAATACAGTTACATTATTTTCTAAATCTCCTACTGTCATCATTGAAAGTGGAATATATTACTTGTATATATTGATGGAGGACTTAGCTAGCTGAGGAATTGAACCCACAAAGCCAGGATAGGTACCTAATGCCGGTCTGCCTAATGTGCAGTTGAATACAAAGCTGAGAGTGTTCAATACAGCAACTAACTAAAATACTGACACATTTGTATTTGACGGCCGGCGTAGTCCAGCGGTAAGGCTCTTGACTCGCACTCCGAAGGTCGCGGGATCGAATCCCGGTGTGGCAAATAAATTTTATTTGATTAATTAGTGTTATTTCACAATTTATTAATTTAAAATAATATATAGTTTATTTGCGGCACGTTCCAGAGTGGAAGATACTATCAGTATCGCCCTGGTGTAAGACCAACATTCAGAATTGAAACACTGCTTGAAATGGCTTTAGCCGTGTTTGGTGACCAGATCTGAATAGCCAGGTACTTCCCCCACCTTCCTCTTCCTATCTCCTTCCCCTCCCCATTACCTTCAGCCTCACAACATACCCCAATTGGGGATGCCATAGTCCCACTGGCTCCAGACGGGAGCAGTTGGGACTCTTGTGCGGTATTCATGTAAAAAAAAATGAATCACAGAAAGAGTTTCAAATAACTAAATTGTTAAAATACTGAACATTTATGCAATTCGAAACTAACCTAACTAACCACGCCTACAAAGGGGAAGAAAACTTTCAACCATAATAATAAACATCCGAGCAGAACTTGTGAATCCGAATATATATATTTACAAATTAATTGAAAAAACATGAATTAATCATATAAAAACATGTGTAGATAGTTCCACTGCAACCTCTTTATAATATACAAACCATGCATCAGAAAGAGAGGTTGCAACAGAGTCCTCAGCTGTAAAATCAAAATGCCTTGCATAATGAATAAACATATAAAAACATGTGTAGATAGTTCCACTGCAACCTCTTTATAATATACAAACCATGCATCAGAAAGAGAGGTTGCAACAGAGTCCTCAGCTGTAAAATCAAAATGCCTTGCATAATGAATAAAAATAATATTAAAAAAACAGTTAATAAAAACATGTAAAAATATTGGGTGCAGATTATAATATTAAGAAACTAAAAAAAAATAAAGAAGTACATTAAAAATGCCTTCCATATAGGTTTGAATGGAAAACAATGTCACCATAGACTGAGTACTGTTGTAGCCCATTCAGCACGCACTCTGTCTCTTACATCATATATTGCCAACCCATTTGAATTTCATAATGATGTCAACTCTCTTTTCTCTTAGGCATCCTCCTGGAGAGCATAATTTAATTGTGTTTTTATCAACATTAATAATAAAAGTATGTTTCTGTCTACCTCGGCAGTTTTTGATCCAGTCGATGTTGTATCCCAACACTTCGGACGGATCCGTAATAACCCGGTCTTTTCCCAAAACATTTTGGAAAAATGTCAAATGTTCATCTTCCACCTTGTTGAAATTCTTGCGCTCAACTTTATATTTGGTCTGAAAATGAAGACACAATGATAATTCATTCATTTGATGTAAAAAAACTGATGGTAAATATTTAGTCTCATGTCTCATCCAATACGCACAAATTTTTTTTTATACTCTTTTTAAAAAAAGGAAAAACAACGCTCAACGCTAACGCAAATTTTTCAAATAAATTAAATGCATTATTTTGCTTTTCCGTGAACTTCATGTGTAATTAAACTGATCCAAAGTGATTTTTTTGGTAAATATTCCACTAACCACTGCACCTTTATTGGGCATGGAATTTTGGAAATTACACAAGTTTCAACTTAATTATTACAAGAAACAACTAATTACGTTTGGACAGATAGTAAAAATGCGTTTAAATTCCATTTTTATTCAAAGTTCAAAATTTCCCATATAAAACTATCCGTTTGCCGCCATTTTAATTTTTTTGTATGGATTGATATTTGCGTGAGTTTCATTTCAATCTAAATATGCTTGAATTACTTAGTTTACCCAAACTAAGAACCTTTAACCTATTTTATGCCTATAAGTAGTTGTTTCTTCTAGTAATTGTTGAAATGAAGAGTAATTTCCATAATCTGTGCCTAAAAATGTGGCAGTTAGTTGAATAATTTTCTTTTTTTTAAGTAAAACTTCTTTATGCACGCTTGACTTGGGGAGTAAGCTGGTGAATGCGTGACGAGAGCGTTATGAAAAGCGAGGCGAACGGTAGTTGAGAGGGATGTATCGTCATATATCTTTTCTCGGAAGATTTTTCAATGTGGATGAGTATTTCAGGCTGATAATTATTGCTTATAATAATTATTACCCTTTGTGCTATGCATAAAAATCTTGTCTTAAACGTTAGTTTAACAATTAAAAATAATAATTAATATTTGACAAGTTTAAGTATTTCCCCAATAAATGAAGACATAATTTGTCTCGACGCCACCTAGCGACGGATTTAACACTAACCGTGTCTCTCTCGCAAAAATAAAGTTGGTTGTTTTCAGGTGGAAAAAATATAATAAGCAGTAATTGTTGAATGAAACACTAGTATATGTTGAATCATTTGGCGGATATAAGATAAGCCGCCATAGCTCAATTGGGAGAGCAGCTGACCGGCAATCAGAAGGGCACGGGTTCATGTCCCGTTGGCGTCATGTATCTTTTCTCGGAAGATTATTCAATGTGGATGAGTGTTTCAGGCTGATAATTATTGCTTATAATAATTATTACCCTTTGTGTTATGCATAAAAATCTTGTCTTAAACGTTAGTTTAACAATTAAAAATAATAAGTTGAGAGGGAGATATAAGTTAGTGAATATAGAAAGAGAGAGAGTTACATTTCGTAAATTACTGTAGGGGCAAGAGAGAGAGGTGCGAGCACACAATTTCTTTCTCTCTTTCTCTCAAAGCCAGTTACGTTTCGTATATCTAAAGGCCCTGATCGACGAGCGAGTAAACCGCGGTCTTATGGCTCGTAGGTAAAGCTCGCCGGTGTATCATTGCAATACAGCGGTTTCGTGAGTTGACGAGACTGGCTCGCGGCTCATCATGTTTGCTTAATTTTTTACTCGGCTCGTCGTTCAAAACCGCGTGTCGATCACGGCCGGCGAGCCAAGTCGCCAGTTATCGGCGACAGCGCTAGAGGACGGATGTCAAATTTTTAATAATGGATCTGTGAACTAACAGTCACGATTTCATAATAGAATTCATAAATGGCTTCCGAGAGTGTCCCTGTTTATGGCAAACTAAATTAGGTTTGGGTTTTACCTTCTACCAGTCAAATGTTCATGTGGAGAAATAGCTTCTCGCATTGTAGTGTTTTGCTTTTGTATCATAGGTGTTACTAAAGACAATAATTCGTTGTACAATTCTTCAGACATTCTTAGATAATTTCTGTAATCCAGTGGTTCTGTTGACAATTCTCGAATTAAATGTGTATGTGATACGCTTGCCTTTTCTCAATCCATCTTTTAACCCAAACTCTCGGGCGTTTTCACTTTTTTTTCTTAACCCGGCGTCAATGACGTGAAAATAATTACGCGGTAATTGACGCCGGGTCACCGTGAACCGAATTTTATCGAAGGGTGAAAGGGTTATCTTGATTTTGAAAATTATTTATTCTTTATGGGTTATTTGCTCATAAAAAAAAATATAAATAATGCCAGTATATTTTATAAATCAACTTTTTATTATCTTAGTAAGAAACACATGCAAAATCAACTATGAAAAAATAAGGGAACGTACCCATACTACGTGACCAACTTTTTGCAATTTTTAACCCCCCCCCCCCCCCTAAGCAAACCTAAGCAACCCGCCGCTCATTTGTATGGAGCGTGACATTTTGAAGACACCCCCCCCCCCCTAAACGTGTCACGTAGTATGGGTACGTTCCCTAACTATAGAATTTAATTTCAACTATAGGTCATATATACCCGTTTTAACTTGACGCACGTGTATCTCTTTCCGCAAGTGGCGTCGCACTGTGCACGCTGGGGTTGCGGGTAGAAGGGGGTTGTATCTCCAGCTAATCAAGCGCTCAAGTCGAAAGGTTGACGGGTAAAAAAAATATGGCCGTTTTAAATTACCTCGGGTCATTGTGACCCAGCGTCATCGACGCCGGGTTAATTTCATGGTATGTTATAATACCAAGATAACACAAAGCTTCAGACTCCGAACAAGACATGTTAACCTCAATTCGTCTACGATACTACTGTTTCACTCGCTAGTCGATCAGCACCAACAAGCCGCGAGTAACACCGTCGATCTTCAACCGCGGTATAGGCTTGTACGTCGATCACCCACTTAAGATACAGTGCAGGCCTATTGTTTGTATCACGCTGTTGGAGCAAGAGAGAGCAGTGCGCGCGCACATTTTCTTTCTCTCTTCCTATCATATAAGTAGATGGAGCTAAAGAAGTTTTACGTCGGTCTAAAGCACACTCGTTTTTTTATTTGCTACACATTTACGAAACTTGGTGACACTGTTATAAATTAACCCTCAATGTGCTGAAAAACCCATCATGGATTTCTGAAATTTGTAACATAGAGGGCTAACAAATCCACCATGGATGTGCTGACGAATGAATCGGTGGATGCAAACTGTTAGCCGTAAATTGATTTTATAACTTGTCCAGGTAAATTTTCAAAATCACTGGACACGCTAATACAAATATTTTTTAGAAAAAATCTTTAGATTCATGTTTTTTTTTTTCAATTATTTCTGGCTTTCACCCTTCAAGGGTGTTCTAGGCCATCATTTATAATTACAGAGAAAGGAAAGGTGAATTTATATATTAATTTTATTTAAATGTGCAAATTTCAGAATTTTATGGAAGATTGGAGTAGAGTTCAGACTTAGAAGAGATGAGATGTTGAATGGAGGAGAGGCAATTTTTGATAACGCTTGATAGAAGAGAGGATATTTATTTAGAGAGGGACAATCAAAAAATATGTGATCTAAAGTTCCCACATCTAGACCACAGAACGTACAATCTGGGGAGTCAAGCACATGAATTTTATAAAGGTGAGAAGGAACGGAACAATGTCCGATTCTCATACGAATAAGTAAGGAAATTTCTTTTTTGGAAAAATGGGGGAATTTTTGAAACCACGGTTTTGATGGGATAGTCCTTTGTATTGAGGCGTAACGGGCACCCTTGGATTGACTAGCAATGTTCCAATACTCTGTCCAAACATAGTAATTCATGTTAATTAGTTTAAAAAACAACTTTTTACCTTCGGGGCGATGGAAAACTGCATTCAAAATTTCAATCACTAGTAATCGCCTCCATTCCATCGCCCCGAATGAAAAAAGATGTCTTTTACAGAAATTAATAAGTCAGGTACCCCTCAAATGTTTGGTAATGTTGTAAATACCTTGAAAACAAGCTTACGTGTCCGAGTGGTTAGAGTGAATCTAAAGATTTTGGTAAATATCGGTTCGGACTGGCCACGCTTATTACAAATAATTTTTAGAAAAAAACTTTAGATTCGCCTTAATAACTATAAAAGGAAACTTTTTGGCTTTGGGGCGGCGGAAAATAATGCATTTTAATTTTCAATTGCATAAAACCAAAATTCTCTTCGCGAACCGACACAGCGAAAATCCGCGGCCGTACCTGTCACTGGGATAAGGCGCGTAGTTATGAAATTTGTCTAGCGGGCTTGTTTGTGTAACATGGTTTGTGATACAAAAGAAAGTGCCCCTTTATAACGCCTACTCGCGTCAAGGCAAGAAAAACATCCCAGTTTTCAAGTAGTTTAGCGGCTACGCTAGGTTTGTGTAACATGGTTTGTGATTCTGGCGTACAATCTCACAAGATGACGAAAGCTACGAAGTCGACTACAGTCGTATTAGCTCTTGTTAATTTATCAAGGATACCAACACAACAGTGACAGGTACGGCCGCGGATTTTCGCTGTGTCGGTTCGCGAAGAGAATTTTGGTTTTATGCAATTGAAAATTAAAATGCATTATTTTCCGCCGCCCCAAAGCCAAAAAGTTTCCTTTCATAGTAATTAAGGCGAATCTAAAGTTTTTTTCTAAAAATTATTCGTAATAAGCGTGGCCAGTCCGAACCGATAATTACCAAGACTTTTGCTAAAAATATTTGAATTGCGTATGTGTTCAGTGATTTCGAAGCTTACCCTTTTTTATAAATATATATTTTTTATTATTTATGCATTAAACCGCTTACTCGTTAATACGGAAAACTTTTTATCCAAACAGTTATATTTAGCTTTATTATTACGAAAAGTGAGTATTTATGTCGGGGGAGACCAAAAAATATGCATTTAACATTTTAATTTTGTTAAAATTAATTCACTCGCACGGTAACGCCATGTTCATTCATCGTTTTTATTTTAACATTTCATCAATGCTGCCAATCATAGAAAAATATTTTTGCGTAAAACAAAGTGAATGCATCATTGACAAGTATTTGTAACAGTAGAACATGGAAAGAAATGTATTAAAATAATTACACAAACCCGCTAGACAAACCCTGCGTAGCCAAACAAACCATTCAAAACCTGGGATGTTTTTTAAAAGTATGATGAAAAGCGAGTTTATTTTAGAGAATTTATTTTATAAGATTTGTACTTCCGACAAATGTCATATTTGATTGTCTATTAGCTAAAAAAGGAACATTCCGTATTATCCGTGCATCAAACTTCGACAACACGAACGTTCCGTATTATCCGTGAGGTGGACTAACTGCATATTTACCTATTTTTTAAATATCTGATAAGATGGTACAATTTAATAAAAACTTAATTTTGCAAAAAACAAGTGTTACCGTTACCCCTTGAACACTTGTCGCGTGAGGTCGGCGTTACAAGAGATGAATGAACTAAATACATAATAATAACAAACCTTTGACAGGTCGGGAATACTAGCCGAACCGTAGTTAAAAGTTAACTGTTTTTGTGGAACTTTTGTAACAATTCTTGAAGAATTGATTAATCTCATTAGGTTAAACGACATGTTTGAGCTTGTTTTGATTGAACAGTTCCCAAAGTATATCACAACACTACAAGTACACTGTACACCAGCATTGCTGTCACCAATAATTGAAAATTATACCGAACACGTGATATTAAACTTCAACTTGTAAGTTCGTAAAAGATAACGTGGTACTTCGCTTGCTTCGTATCTTTGCTTATCGCAATATTTGTTGGTTTTTGATTTATCGTTTCTTCCTCGCACTGTTTTTAAACTGTTGTGTAACCCTGAAGCGTTTTTATCTTACGTGCGACGTCCCGTAACAGCTGATACATAAATAAACTAATCCCTGATAAAACAATTTGTTATTTTGTTCAAAAGTTTTTGACAGATAACCACAGATAAGCGTAGATGACTGGTTTATTTATGCGTAGACATGTCCCGCTCTTTTCGCAACTAGTGATGGGGTGCCAGGTGCCACAAACAAGATATCTTTTTCGCAATTTCTGACTCCACGTACTAATATCTACAGCCTGTATGTCGGACGAATATCTACAGCTCATATGTTGGGAATAATATCTATGAACTTCAGAGTGAGGACTTATATCTATAGAGCTTGATATACCTTTAGGTATTTTAATGTCAAAAATTCACGGAACTGAACAAATGTGCACCATTTACAATAAGGTCGCTAGCTTAGAAGTTGGCGGTAGACACAAGGAGCTTAAACTAGCAGCGAACACAGAGCGGCGAAAGCAATTAAGGACCCTAATAAAATTTGGAAAGTTAGAACTTATTGACGGCAGGGACACACAAAACAATAAAATAAAACCCAATATCGCCGAGCCGAGCGAAGGGCCATAAACCTTTTCGTTTAACACTCGATGCCGCCGATGGAAATAATTCCGAAGATTTTTTTTTAAAAAAATTTTTTTTTTTTTAAATTCAAAATAATCTTGCTTAAA
Source organism: Limnephilus rhombicus (assembly GCA_929108145.2). Classification (NCBI taxonomy): domain Eukaryota; kingdom Metazoa; phylum Arthropoda; class Insecta; order Trichoptera; family Limnephilidae; genus Limnephilus; species Limnephilus rhombicus. Next base: position 58,531,573 of record OV815275.1, on the reverse strand, counting down.
ACCTATTCTATATTTAAATACTGCCCTGATGATAAAAACTAATAACAAAAATATTATGTTATTCCAATATGCTATACATAATTGCAAATCCAACCTCTGCCAGTGCTGTAGATATTCGTCAACACTTTGATTCTCATAGATATTAGTCAGCAGTTTGAGCTGTAGATATTCGTCAACACTTTGGTTCTCATAGATATTAGTCAGCAGTTTGAGCTGTAGATATTCGTCCTCACTTTGGTTCTCATAGATATTAGTCCGATTTGTTCAGTTTTTGGAATTCCTGTAGATATTAGTAGACGCCTCCCCTTCTCTACAGTTCAAAAATTGATACATGACAACAACAAAAACTGTTTTGTAGTCATTCATTTCGAATGCATAACTATAAATGAATTAATTTACCTATAATATTTTAAAAGTAAATTGTGTAATTTCTAGCGTCCGACCGAAACTACGGCCAAAACCGAAACTGAATTCGGGAGGTTTTGCGCTGCGATCGGTTAGGCGCGTATAACTCCGATCCAAAATGTCAACCGAATCTTTGTGTGACATCATAAGTCCCCTTCGGTTTGTTTATGGTCCCCGGCTACTACATCCACCCAGTGGCGTAGCTAGCATGGGTGGCACCCGGGGCGGAAAACGTGGTGTCACCATTAAAGTTTACTTTGAGAAATTCAAAATGCAAATTTCGACCTCCTTATAAAAACATTACTAGCTAGCCAAATGTGTAAACAAAAATTACGCAATCCTTAAAATTAAAACACTTAAAAACACTAACAGAATAACAACTTTTTCAATAACCAATAGGTAATAATTCCCTTCACGAGTTCCCGTCAATCACTGTTCAATTCGTCAATTCTGAGGAAAATCATTTGCTGAAGTGAAAATATAATTTTAACAACCCATTCTTAAGTTAAAACCAGTTTTGTGTTCAGAGTGTAACAATAAAATTTAAATTCTGAAATAGTAAAGGTGTGAGCCCCAGCTTTAATTATTAATGCACGCAGTACACGAAAATAGTTTTCCTCCGATCTTAGAAAAATCGATTTTTTAGAAAATTAAAATCGCCAAAAAAAAACGATTTTTGTTGGAGAAAAATCGATTTTTAATCGATTATTTTTTCACATCCCTAGTAAGTTCTGCATTTTCCGGAGGCCTCCGAGACGTGCTTACTTTTAAAAGTACTTGAGTTCTTGGAGCAGGTCCCGGGAGCCATTCCCGACTCGCGAATGGCCCGAGCGCGCAAAAGAATTCGAATGCGCAACCTGCTTCCGACTCGCAAATGGCTCGAACCGCGACGCTCGGGTTCCACCCTAGCCGGACCTGGGATCCGGAGCTCGTAAAAGAACTCAAACACGTGACCTACTCCCGAATGGCTCGAATCGAGACCCTCGCAAAAGAACTCGAACGCGCCACCTACTCCCGACTCACACATGTGGCTCGGACCGTGACACACGGGTTTGACGAGTGCGAACTGCCACAGCGCCGCGCCGCGCCCCACCCGACTGTGGCTCGGCCTGCTGAGTTCCGGCTACAAGTACTGTACCGGGTTCTTTGGGAGTAGTCGATTTGAAAAGGGAGTAGGAATAGGAGCCGCTTCGCGCGAAGAACCGAGTTTAAGAGCCCACTCCAGCTATTCGGGCGTAAATCTTGGCTTTCACCTTGAAACTGCCAAAAGCAGGACCAAATTCTTGGATCACATGCACCGAGTAGATTGACGAGACAGTAAAATGATATTAGGCCGAGAGAGTTCGATGGACGAGTAGGTGTTTACACGTAATTTTCAATTAGTTAGCTAGATATTAGATTGGTCGATCCAGGGGAAAGCCATTTTCATTATTATTTTATGTTCTGTTTGGTTATCTGACTCTAAAACTCTAAATATATGTAATTGGTTATTCAATATGAATACCGCGTTATCATTTCTAATCCTTAATATTGACTATGTAAAAAAAATGTATTTCCCAAGGCCCTGATAGAGGATTTTGCTCTCACCGCTGCTAGGCTGGTCCAACGACCAGTGGCGCCCCTAAAAACATAAAGCTAGCAGATACGGACGATTTTCTCACATTACCCTATTCACATTTTCATAAATACCTACACATCACTCTTACGATAACAATTTAACTGTTTATTAATGGTTTCTCATTTGTACAGAATTCTAACACATTGTAACAAGACCCCTAGCCCGCAGCCTCTGATTGGTCAAGCCACCTTCGCCGACGGTACATACGGACATGCCCGGGTTCTTAGCCTACCACCTGCTAGTGCCCATTTTTGAAGTAAAACTTCTTTACGCACGCTTGACTTGGGGAGTAAGCTGGTGAATGCGTGACGAGAGCATTATGGAAAGTGTGATCGGGCGAGGCGAACAGTCGGTTATTACGCACGCTTACTTGGGGAGTAAGCTGGTGAATGCGTGACGAAAACGTTATGAAAAGTGTGATCGGGCGAGGCGAACGGTCAGGCGAGGCCAACGGAAGTTGAGAGGGAGATATAAGTTAGTGAAGTTTTACTCAGTCGTGTGATCTAAAGCATACTCGTTTTTTTCTCAAGGAAGATTAATAAACCATTTCAATTCAAATGCGTACTTTATTTTTCTAGGTACATAGAAACAATCTAGACATCTTTTACAGGACATTCTATTTATTATACTACCATTCTCACAAAGGAAAATAACATTAAGTACTTTCCAATGTGGCTTTCGTATTGTTAATACAGGGTGCAGCAATTAAACCTACCGTTGTCAACTTGAGACCATCAATAATTCACTCTTCTGTAAACCGCCCACTGCAAGGACAGCTTTTTTCAAAATTAGACAATAATAAACATGTTTAAATTCTAAATTGTTTATTCTATGAGGTTAAAAAATAATTTCTTACGACAAACATATTTACAGCGTATTAAATTAATGTTCGACATTGATATTTAGGTAACTCAAATAGTGAAAACAATGTCGTCTGACTTTTAACATTTCATACAAAAATGACAAACACTCCTATTTCAATACATATATTGCAAGTAAAAATACATTCGTACCTAATTGGGTAAAAATCTGACAGATTGCCAAGAATAAGAGACTAAATGAGATGCCAACAAAAAGTCTAATTTAACAACATAGAAAAAATAATCCCACATAAACTCTATTATGAACTGAAAAAATGATTGTATTCAAACTGGGAACCAACGAGGCTTGAATTCATAGAGAATTCAGAAGCTGGATGCAATAAGAACTTAACATTTTGAGTAAAACGCGTTAAAAGTTTTTTGAAATGCGTAATATTCACTAGTAACTAGTGTTCAAACTTTTGCGTGTGACTCCGTCTTTGTAGAATCTACAGAAGTAATATTTATAAAGCATATAAAGAAGGGATTGGAGATATCAAAACGGCGATGGGAGCAAAAACAGCTGTGCTCAAGTATAAGTTGTTATTGCATCCAGCTCCTCAATTTATACGTTTAGAATTTGTATTAAGTGAAGAATACATATAAAGAAGATATGACGACATAGTTGATGGACAAGAGAGGAACTGGTCTATAGATTTGACAATTCCTTAAAAGAAGCTGTCAATAATCTGGGAACCACGCAATACATATTTTCTTAAGACTTTTTTCTCATCAAAGCCTTACAAGATTGTTTTATTTAATAAATAGCTAATTCATAAACACAATTTATTCCAGACGGATCAACAAAAGAGAAAGTGTCTAAACTATTCGGAGATTATTACAGTATAGCTTTTCTTACATAAGATTTTTATCCCTGTTTTGTCAAAATGAGAATACATATTTAAATATCTAGTGAAAGATAGTTTAAATGAAGGATAATAATTTTTTTTTTCAGGTTACGAAACAACGCTTTTAGATAGATTTTCAGTCACACAGTTATTAGAACGATGTGGTCTAAGCGTGTAATATACATATTAGATAATCACAGATGAAATGTATGACTTCTAAATTATTGAGGACGATTATTTGTGGGTCAGGGTGTGAAAAAAGTTAAGTCAGAAAGGGTGAAAATATTTTTAAATCTATCAACTTGGTAAAAAAAACCTACACTTACACATATCCCATTGTTTTCTGTTTTATAAAATTTTATTTTTAACTCTGAATAGTAAAGTGATTGTGATTATCTGATTATCACTATCTGTGCCCCACGAAGACCATATTTAAGTTAGATCCCTCCATCTCCTCGAGATGTAGCTAGTGTCTCTTTTTGAGGGAAACTGCTTGTTTCATCAATCATCACTCTCCTGTAAAATTTACTTTTTTGACTTAATAAGTCAGGTACGCAATGTTGTAGGTAACTTGATGTGCGATATGTATTTTGGTAAGGAAGGGATGAAAGGTCTAAGTTTTCTGTGCCAAGAAAGATTTGCATTAAAACAATTATTTTTCTATAATGGTTTTAAGGTGGGAAAGCATTTAAATAATCATAACTTTAAATTTCTGGCTTCTTTGCCCTCAGACCCCGACCCAACAATTTAATCCAAAAGGTACTAAGTTGAGTGTGCTCCATGCGTTGCTATCCGTCAACAAATTTTATATGCAAGAAATAACCTAGTTTATAATAATTTAACTACATACATATATTTATATATTTTTTAATCATTTAATAGTAAAAAATAATAGCTTTACCTAAGTAAATACAAGTGTATTTTTTTAATTAACTACATTCAACCAAATTCAATTAAGTCTGAGTAAACTCTTTCAACAACAAAGTAACAAAAAGGATTTTGTATTCTGAGTAAGCAAGCCAAATAAGCCAATGCTAATGTTAATTATTCATTATTAAACTTGAATCTTACTCAATGTACAATATTTACATAGCTGCTACTTTCTGTACATTATATACACAATCATTCATCCTCTACAGATGAATATTAATATACAGAATCTCTCAGTAATCCGCCGCCCGATTATCCAACGACTATTATAATCAGCCATTATTTTTACTAGTTGAGAGCACAAAATCAAGCTCTATAATTCGCCGGTATTTTTGTAGTTTGTACACTGACAGGTTTGGTTATTTTACTCTTATACACTCATTTATTGACCATTTTACAAGTCACCAGGCTTCATTATCTTTGTTTTAGGACAGTTTCAGTAAGTTCTCTGTATATTGTCGTTTGTGTTTTTGTTCCTTCCATTCTGCTATGTTTTTAGTTTGAATAAGTTTACAAAATGAAGTGTGGAATGTCTTTATTTTTACGAAATACCTGTTTTAATTTTTAACACACATTTTGTATGTACTCACTATAATCTGTCGCTTCCACTAATTGGACACTAGCCCTTTATTTGGGGTGGTGGATTAGTGAGAGAGTGCTGTGTAATTTTTTTAAACATGGTGCAGAGTGAAAGCAAAGTTTACAAAATATAATATTCCAATCCTATTTTAAGAATTTGATAAATACATAAACCAAATTAACCGATACAAGTATTTTCTCTATCACGTTTTTAGAAAGTTTAGGACTCTCTAGGAAAATATAAATTAATAAGCTAAACATTTCGTTTAACAGAATTTTAACAATTTGTATGCATTTATAAAATCAAAAAAATAAATTACAATCAAAAAATAAAGTAACACACTTATTTGTATATAAGGCTTTAGAAACAGCAGTTTTCAAATTTGGCTTAAACCTAATTCTTATCTTAAATCACTTTTCTTTGTTGAGAGCGGCAATGAATTCTTCGAGCTTTTCTTGAATCTGCCGAACTCGTTCTGGAAAGAAAGAAAAGGATAGAATTAAAATCATTATCGAATAAATAACATTGTGTCATAAAAATAAGTTAACCCTCCCATTTCGCTTTACTGAACGTACAACTTGTCTAACGCCATGTGTTGTTTATTTCTTGCGGTCCCGAATTAATTACTATCATACAAAACCCGCTAAAATAGATTGCATTTTACTCGCCTTAATCGCAGCACGGTTTTTGTACTAATTTACTCGATCGATCGCTGCCTGCAGCCGCTTGTGACTTTAGTTGTCATTAGACATTTAAACACAGCGGGCGTGCGGTAATCTTTTAACTTTCTAGTTTCAACCATAAAAATGAACGATCCAGTAAAAAAAGTGCATACTGTTAGAGAAAGATTAGAATTTGTCAAAAAAGTAGAAAAAATCTTGATGAAAAACATGTTGAGTAGCCAAACGAAACACATTAATTTACACATATGTGAAATATATATCTTTTTTTTAGAATAATAATCATTTAAGTTTGAATGTAGCTTTTTTCAATATTTCCGCATTCATAGTATATTTCAATAGAACCCTTCAAAAATGATGGATAGTGGTTTCACCTTACTCTTTTTTTTAACTTAGCTCCGAGCAGGAGGTCCTGAGGAAAATAATTCCATAGATCCAAACAAACCTAATACCATGAACCCTGCACTAAAAGTAGCAAACAACTTGAAGTGACCTGTGGCAGAGGTGTTGGTTATCCAATAAGTGGTTCACGGGCTGTATCCATACCGGCCTCCCAAATGCTGCGTAAATTATAATATTATTTATAAATTATAAGTGAAAACTTACTTAAATCTTCTGCTAGGACCACACGGCGCCCGGTGAGGAGTTGCTTCTTCTTATCAGGATCCTGTCCAAACTCGTCCAGGACGTCTTTCAGTTCTTTATCCAGGCGGTGAGCTGCAACAAACCATTACATACCATTAATATACACTTCAACAAACAATTACATTAGTCCATCATCCACACAGATATATGCAAGAATCCGACACTCGACGATTCAAGAATCTTGGCGACTACCGACATGCATGTACATTTTGTAAACTCATTAGTTTCCACCACATCATCCAGAATTTAAATATGGCATCACTTGTGTCAGACATTTTGTAACAAAGTGTGTGCTTTAGATCAATGCTAGGAACAAAACAGTCAACTAGGTATAACAGGATATAAAAATGACAGCCACAGCAACTGTTTGGTTGTGAGTAAGGTTATGAAAGCATTCTACTTTTGATGTTCAACAACAATTCAACAAAGCGACGCAGGTCTCATGATATCAGTAGCATCGTTTACGGAGTGTGCTTGCGACAAGAGTATAGGAAACTTGCATATCTCTGATAGCGATGTGCAAGTTCAGCTGGAGTGGGCTCTTGAACTCAGGTTCTTCGCGATCCTACTCCTACTTCTTTTTCAAATCCATTACTCCCAGAGAACCCAATCCAGGACTCAGACCCAAACCCGGAACTCGGAGCCTCCCCGTGTTCGCGATCCGAGCCATGCACGAGTCGTGAGGGTTCTAGTCCGGGTTCGTATTCTAGTGCGGGTTCGGGCTCCCAAGTCCGGCTCCGGTCGAACCCATGCATACCGGTAGCCGTAACAGCACCAGTACCCAGTCCGCACCAAAGAAGTTGGACCCGGGACCTGCTCCTAGAACTCAAGTGTTTTTAAAAGGAAGCCCCTCTCGTAGGCCTCGGGCAAAATGCAGAACTTACTCATCTCTAATCTCTAAGGAAGAAGGCCTTACATAGTGATTCCGGCGATATGCAACATAAATAATTAATACCTTGCAATACCATGATTTTATTGCATTACGATACTATTCTTTCCCATTTGTCGCAAGCGACAAGTTAAGACTTGTGAATTCATTAATGGTTATGTGTTTTATGCAACGTCAATTGTGGCTTTTTAGATTCAAACATTATAAACAATACCAGCAACAAAAGAAAAACAGAATGCATCAAATTGGTGAAACACCACCATTCAAAATTGAAATGGTTTTTTATCCAAGAAATCATCTGATCTGAAAAAATCAGATTATCCAACCCGACCAACCGCTTTGCTTACGCATTCCTATCTCCGTATTATTCAACAAAACAACATGCCATAGTCTCTTGTGGCTTCCGGCTATATATTTACGACTCTAGTGTAATAAATGTTTTTTTTGTTGTATTTTTTGACAAAGTACCTTCTCTATTCATGATCTGTTGTCTCAGAGCGTTTGCAGTCATCTTCAACATCTTCTGGATGCGGAAGAAGAGTATCACATCGCAGCACTCCATCTGGAACATTTCATACTCCATCAGATAACATTTCATTATTTATTTGTAACATTAATATATATATGATATACATAGCCTTTCAATAATAGCGTAACATTAATAATATATATAATATACATAGCCTTTCGGCTTTTACGTAATATTATTATGTTATTCTAAAACTACCGATCACAAGCAGTTCGGATGAAATCTTTAGGAGAATCGGTGTTTTGGACATTAGGCAACTTTATGCCAAAAATATACTAATTTATCTATTCAAACATAGAACTGTTTTTGACAATATCCAAACTGTTCGTGATACAAAGGGCAAAATCTCTTACTTATCCCTTTCGCCAAAACAACGTTTGGTCAAAGAAACTTCAGGTACTTTGCAACAAAACTTTATAATACACTTCCACTGACCATTAGACAGCACACTAATCACATAAAATACAAAACAGATACCAAGTTTTGGATCACTACCAAAGACAGATCATATATCAACAATATTTTTAGAACCTCCTAATGCATGCTAACCCATTGATACGATGCTGATTGTCCTTGTACTTTTACTTTAAATGTAAATAACATTGTTGTTGTTATCCTTTATACACTATTTTTAAATTATTTATGTTAAAATGCGCCTGCTCTCAACACATGAACTCCTAGTGAGACAGGCACAGCACAATTACCTATGTAACATAAAAAAATTAGGATTATAATAAAAAAAAATATATATATATATATATATATAAAATAGTGTAAGGCGTAAACTACAACATGAGAAATTAGAATTGCTAAAGTAAGAAAGAGCCATGAACGTGTAAAACAGCAAAAGATAGTAAATAGTAGTTAAGAACATGTTTAAATAACAAAGCAAAATGAAATCCTGTTTAAGTAATACAAAATTGGAATTAATTTGAAATATTTGTAAGTATCATTAGATGAAGATGAGGTACACAGTAAATGCATAAGGGTAGATTTATAATGAATAAAGTATTTTTCAAGTCGAAGAGATATCTAAATGAGTATTGTGTACCTAAGTAAAAGACAGCTCTGATGATCATGTAAAACATTAAAATTAGAAAATACAAGTTGAGAAAATGTATTAACCCGTATAATCACAGGAGACCCAAGTTGTACCAAAACATCATATGCTGTTTGTTATAATAACAGGAGACCCAGATTGTCCCAGAGCGACCGTGCATTATTAAAAGTTAGATATCTCTCTTTCTGTTATGTGAATATTTGTGATTTCTTTTATGTTAGAAACGGAAAAAAATAATGCTTCTCATTGTCTTACAATTATTTGAGCTAGGTTGTTCAGATATTTTACAAACCTGATCAAAAGCGACGGGTACATTTTGGCCTATTTGTGACGTAACCCACATTTAATTTTAAAATAAAATTGTATGAAAGTGATAAAAAGTGAGGCGACAGTTTTATTACAAATTTTGTTTAGAAAAGGAATCTGAATTTAAAATTTGAAGTTTATTCTATTTTAATTACTTTAATTCAAATATTCGCAGGTATGCATTTTTTAGCCAATTTACATTTCCAATATTAAAATTTAAATATTAGAAACAAAAATATTGATTTCTAATAAACATATCGGAAAGATTATTTTAACTAAATTTTAGAACAATTTTTATTTTTGCAAAAGCGTTCAAAAAAACCAATAAATAGGAACATTTAAAATGTACGGGAAGAACCAGGAATTTCGCGCGCAAACCTTGACAGGCAAAAGTTGACAGAAAATTATTTTCTTATTATTCGAAGGGTTAATAACAAAGCAAACAATGTAATCCTGTAAATAATACATTACAGCAATGATGAAAAAATATATGTATATGTAGCAATCAGACGTGCTACGTAAACGTGTAAAGAAAACACTAGATTTAACTGTTCATAGTTTATTTACTAAGCAGTAAAATTCACAATAATATCGGAATACCGGAGCGTGACAGAAGTAAAAATAACGGGACCATTTGTTTTGGCTTACTGTTCTAAAAGAATAATGTACAGGGAATTTGTATTCTCCGGTACTTTCCGTAAGGTGTGACGATATGCCGAATATTTCAGCGCAGATAGGTAAGTTGGCTCGCAACACACTCCCCCCCCAGTAGCACAGATAAGGGTTGCGATAAAAAGAGTCGTTTAGACATTGAGGTAGTCGGGAAAACGAACACGCCTTCCTGAACGAGTGGTCGTGTGAGTCCGATCCTGTTCGATGGTTGGTTTTGGAAGGGTTGGTGGTAGCTCTGTTGCGACATCTTTCGGTTCCTTGGCGATGTAAGCCGGTTTGAGGCGGTCAATGCTCACGGTTAATTCTTTTCCTTTGCATAGGATAACGTAGGTCCTACCATTCCGGCGGACGACTTGGTGAGGGCCGCTGTATGGTTGCTGAAGCGGGCTCTTAATGGTGTCGTCCCTCAAGAAGACGTGAGTCGCTGTGGGTAAGTCTTTGAAGATGAAATGACGTCCTTCACTATGGCGGGTACCTTCAACCGGTCGAAGTTCGTTGAAGTGCTGTCGAAGTTCCTTGAGGAAGTTGCTCGTATTGTCGCAGGTTGCTGGTCGTGCAGCGAGGAATTCTCCTGGTAAGCGGAGCGGCTCGCCGTATACCAGCTCGGCCGAGGTGGTAGCGAGGTCGTCTCTCCAGGCTGCTCTAATTCCCATTAAAACAGTGGGAAGCACTTCGGTCCAGCGGTCCTTCTGGTGGCATTTGATCGCTGCCTTGAGCTGGCGGTGTAGCCTTTCCACCATGCCGTTTGCTGCAGGGTGGTATGCGGTGGTATGAATCTGAGTCGTACCTGCAAAGCAGTTCAATTGCCTGAACAGCCTTGACTCGAATTGTCTTCCCTGGTCAGTGGTGATTCGAAGCGAAGTTCCAAACCTGGTGATCCAACCCTGGTAGAATGCGCGCGCCACCGTTTCTGCTTCTTGGTCCTTGATAGGGAACGCTTCTGGCCATCTCGTGAACCGGTCTACGCATGTAAGGCAGTACCGGCATCCTTCTGACATGGGCATGATGATGATGTCAATATGGACATGTTCAAATCTTGATGAAGTTCTAGGAAAGGTTCCAAGGGGTGCTGACACGTGTCGTGACACCTTACTTAGTTGGCACTGGAGGCAGTTGCGTGCGAGTTTCCTTGTGTCAGCTTTGATGGCCGGCCAGACATAACGTTCAGTTATGAGTTTGACCGTTGCCTTGATGCCTGGGTGAGCCAGCTGATGGACCGCATTGAAAGCTGCAGAACTGAATTTCTTTGTGACAAAAGGTCTGGCTATATTTGTCGATAAATCGCAGTAGAGTTGGGTGTCGATGCCGGGAATGCGCACCTTTCTTAGCTCGAGGTTAGAACCTCCGTGTAGGCACTTTTCCAGTTCCGTGTCGTTCACTTGGTCAACTGCCAGCGCTGCGTAGTCCAGAGGAGTGTCTATCGTCTCGACCCTGGAGAGAGCATCCGCGACGATGTTGTCTTTTCCGGAGACGTGGCGGATATCAGTTGTGAACTGGCTGATATAGTCCAGATGGCGGAATTGTCTCGGTGAGCACTTATCAGCCTTTTGCTGAAAAGCGAAGGTGATGGGCTTATGGTCGGTGAAGATGGTGAATATCCTGCCCTCTACCATGTGTCTGAAGTGTTTTACAGCGAGGTAGATGGCCAGGAGCTCTCTGTCATAAGCGCCGTATTTTCGCTCCGCTGAACTGAATTTCTTGGAGAAGAACCCCAACGGCTCCCAGTGACCTTCGATGAGCTGCTGGAGCGCGGCACCAGCTGCGGTGTCAGACGCGTCGCTGACTAGGGAGAGTGGAGCTTCGCACTTGGGGTGAGAGAGCAGGGTTGCCTGAGCAAGTGCTTCCTTGCACTTGTCAAAGGCTTCCATGGTCTCTTTGGTCCAATGTATTGGTTGCTTGCCTTTCTGATTTCCTTGGAGGAAATCATTGAGTGGGGCTTGTGTATCTGCAGCTTTGGGCAGAAACCTCCTATAAAAGTTGAGGGCTCCGAGGAACCGGCGGAGATCTTTTACAGTTTCTGGCCGATTGTAACTTCTAATAGCATCGACTTTTTCTGGCAGGGGTGTAGTGCCTGCACCAGACACCAGGTATCCCAGGAATTTAACCTCAGGCAAACCAAAGTGGCATTTGCCAGGGTCGATGACCACACCATAATTTTGAAGACGCTGGAACAAGGTTTTGAGGTGGGTCATGTGCTCCTCTTCTGTTGACGAGGCGATGAGGATGTCAACTTCTAATAGCATCGACTTTTTCTGGCAGGGGTGTAGTGCCTGCACCAGACACCAGGTATCCCAGGAATTTAACCTCAGGCAAACCAAAGTGGCATTTGCCAGGGTTGATGACCACACCATAATCCTGAAGACGCTGGAACAAGGTTTTGAGGTGGGTCATGTGCTCCTCTTCTGTTGACGAGGCGATGAGGATGTCGTCGATGTAGGCGTAGCAAAAATCCAGCCCTCTGGTGATCTCATCGATGAAGCGTTGGAAGGTCTGAGCTGCATTACGGAGGCCGAAAGACATTACTGGAAACTCGAAGAGTCCGAACGGAGTAGATATGGCCGTCTTTGGAATGTCATCAGGAGCCACCGGAATCTGATTATAAGCCCGTACAAGGTCTATGGTTGAGAAAATCTTGGTGCCTCTCAGTGCCTGAGCGAAGTCCTGAATGTGGCGTACAGGATATCGGTCAGGAATGGTTCTGGCGTTCAGCCCGCGATAATCACCGCATGGTCGCCATTGGTCATCCTTCTTTGGGACCATGTGTAGTGGCGATGCCCAGCAGCTCTCGGAAGGCCGGGCGATTCCTAAACGGACCATGGTCTCAAACTCCTTCTTGGCCCGTTTGAGTTTATCAGGAGCGAGGCGGCGGGGTCGTTCGACTGGAGGGCCTGGAGTAGTTCGGATGTGATGAAGGGTAGCATGGCGAACTTCCTTCATGGCTCCATCAGGGCGCGTGATATCGGGGTACTGTTGTAAAATTTTGTGGAAAGGGGACGTACCTACGACAGTCTTGATAGAAGCAATATTGTTGCTACTTCGCTTGCCTGTGGTTGTCAGGTTAGTCACTTGGTCCAACAGTCGTCGGTTGCGGATATCTACCAGCAGCTCAAATTTTGCCAGGAAGTCCGCCCCAATGATGGGCTTGGATACGTCAGCAATGACGAAGCCCCAAGTGAAATCGCGTCGCAGACCTAAGTCAAGTTCGAGCGTCAGGCTGCCGTAAGCTGCGATGGTGCTGCCATTTGCGGCCGCCAGTTCGTAAGCTTGCTTGGCTGGACGACCTTGAACCATACGCCGTGGAAAAACACAGAGGTCCGCGCCAGTGTCTACAAGAAACTGGGTACGCGTTACCCGGTCGGTGACGAAAAGGCGACATACTTGAGTCGGGCTGCTGGTGCTGATCGCCATCAGTGTGAGCCCGGGGCGTTTCCCTGCTCGAAGTTGCAGGGTTTCCTGCATGAACGCGCCTTGGTCCCGAAGTTCCAGTGGTACCAGCACGTGTCTTCAGGTTGCCGACCCCTGGAACTGCTGCGAGAGCGATGGTCTCGCCAACGAGGGCTGATACTCCTGGATTGTCGTTCTTTGGAGCGCAACGCCGATATTTCTCGTCGTAGGGTGGTCAGTTCTTCCTGGAGTGGCCTCATCATCTTCTCCATCTTGATAACCAGACCGTCTTCAATATTTTCTCCGGCAACTGCATTAATACCTGGTCTGCCAGCGTAGTCATCGATTGCGTCCGCGAGGTTCGCCACCTTGTCCAGCGAGGCTTCCTGCTGTGTGGGCAGAACAACCTGCATGCTCCGAGGGAGTCTGCCCATCCATAAGGTCTTCAGCACCTCATCGGGCACAGCGCTGCCTGCGAGGGTGCGTAGATGACGGAGGAACTGGGAAGGTTTTCGGTCTCCCCGCTCCTCGTGCTCCAGGAGTCGCCTTGTTTTCTGCTCCTGGGTAGAGCTGAGACGCCTTGTTAGTTCGCTCTTTAAGAGAGCGTAGGCGCCAACCTCTGGGGGCTTTACGATGATGTCCCGGACCTCCTGAGCGTACGTGGGATCCAGGGCCCCAAGGATGAATCCAAATTTCGTGGCATCCACGGTTACAGCTGATGCCTCAAAACTTCTCTCAACCGTGGCAAACCAGAGCTCGGGGTCTGTAACATATCTATTTCGTGAGCAGGTACTGCTCAAAATAGGTACTGTTTATTGTCTATGCTTTATTTATTTTTTCTTTTTTTTTTAACTTTGTTGGTTGGCCAAACTGCAAGGGGACCAGAAACGTGATTCGAGGAAAGATGGCGGAGGACATCACGTAATTTTTTGGGGCGAGAGGAGATTTTTGAGAAGGAGTTTTTTGTTATGAAAGATTCTAGTGCGATGTAGCCTAGAATGAGTTTTATTTTTCGTTCTGTGAGTGTGTGACGACTCAAATGGCATAGAAGCCTGATTATTTTATTTAATTCCTCGCCGGATGCCGAGTGATTGCTTGATCCGCGTGCGGAAGTGAATTTTAACTGTAATCAACGGGCGATGTATTGATTGCTTTGCTCTCCTTTGGCCGGTGAGATTTCTACACGCCGCTTGATGGGTGTAGATCAGCTGTGCCTGGTTCTTGGGTGGATTTTCTTTAAACTTGTGGCCCCATGACGTGCTGGACGGTGTCTTGGGGATTGCTGTCGTCGTTTGGAGGAGTGTCACGACTGTCACGGCGACGGGACGTGTGCGGTATTAAAATTAAACGTAATTTGTTGACTCTCTCTTTCTACATCAGTTGATAGATGCTCAAGGTATTTATGTTTTGTTTACTTTTCCTTGGTTCAATTTTTCCCTTGCAAACTGCAATAAAGTTAACATTAATTTTCACTAGTAAAATAAGCGTCTTTTATATGCATGACCTCTAAATCCTTATCTCCACTATCCTGCGATGGAGTTCTACTTGCTCTGAGAAGACAGCGGTCGGATGACAAAAGGTATAGGTACTACCTACACAAAATTTATATTACCTGATAATAATACATTTCAGGTCGTTTGGGCAGAATGGAGGTATTCGCACCGCCACACGATTTACTTCGGGCGGTGTACCCGTCGATGTTGATGATCCAATTGGGAGAGACATTGGGAGATAAATTATTTATAATTTATTTAAACCGTAGTACGTTGGCAAAAAACTTCATAAATTCGTATGTCAAATAACGTCGAAGTAAAAATAACGGGACCATTTGTTTTGGCTTGCTGATCTAAAAGAATAATGTACAGGGAATTTGAATTCTCCGGTACTTTCCATAAGGTGCGACGATATGCCGAATATTTCAGCGCAGGTAGGTAAGTATTTCTCGCAGCGCAGGTAGGTAAGTTGGCTCGCCACACATATAATATATGTAAACAACTTAAAATAAAGATAAGGTATGTTGAAAATGTTTAATGGTAGTAATAAAGACCTGCCAAACACAACTCTCACTGCGAGGTATTCTTTTCAGAATGAGAGATAAAAAGACTATTTTATTTATGAGACTTTTGTTTCATTATTGACTTTTACATAATCAAGGGTGAGAAACCATTGACTGCCTCGGTGGACGATGGGTAAGGCTCTCGACTACGATTCTACCGTTTAAATTCCAGGGTGCAGAAGTTTTGAAATAATTTGTGTTTGACAAATATTTCTCTTAAAATAGTGTATTGTATATTTGCAGCATATGGCACATACTAGTATCAGTATCACCCTGGTGAAAAATCACCATACAAAATTGAAACATTGCTTGAAATAGATGTAGCCAATTTTGGTGACCAGCTCTTCCCTACCTTCAATTGAGAATGTCATAGTCTCATTGGTTCCAGATGATTCGGAGCAGTTGGAACTCTAGTGCGGTATTAAGATAAAAATATAAAATAAAAGTCCGAAGTGATACGCTGGACTCGCCAACCTTAACAAACACACGACAGGGGAGTTGCATACTACAAACACAAGGGCTTTCATAACAAGAGGAAGGTCAGGCAGGTGTACTTACGTCCCCGTCGCAGCCCTGCTGGGTGTAAAGGTAATAGCCGCGCCGACACTCGTATGCCCGAGCTAATGCCTGCTTCAGGAAATGCCTAAAAATTACAACATAAATTAATTTATGTGAAAACCTTTACAGAGCAATTCACTCTAAAAACTACACAGTATCCAATTCCATTCAGCCATAAATAAATAAAAATGTTAATCATAAATTAAATTCCATAATGAAAGAAAGTCATTTTGGGAAAATGCATTATAAAGAGAGAAAATTTAGTGGGGCACGGGTGTTTTGTTTGTAAAATTACAAAGGATTTAATTGGGAAAATACAGTAATAGTGATAATAATAATTGGATAATTTATGTGAGAAGTGGTCATAGGTGGTACGTTATTTCCACACAAAAATATACACAAAGCCACGTGGAAACACCCACATGGCAGAACCAATAATCAAATAGACCATATACTTATTAGTGCCAGACATAAATCAAATTTACTAGACGTCCGCACTTATAAGGGAGCTAATATTGACTCTGACCATTTTCTCGTTGCAAGTCGACTGCGGTTTAAAATATCAGATGCTGGTAAAACAAGAAGGTCTGAAATCACAAAATTTAACACAAACAAATTACAAGTCCCCGAAACCAAAATGGAATTTCGAACTACGCTCAACAGGATAGCGCAGTGTGACACACAAGATATCAACTCACAATGGACGGCCTGCAAAAACCTTTTAACAACAGCTGCTCTCGAAACCCTGGGAAAAGAAATCCCTATAAGAAGAAACCATTGGTTTGACTCAGACTGCGCAGAGGTAACGAAAAAGACAAATGAGCTCTATCAAAAAACGTTACAACAAGGCTGCACAAGACAACTTATGGAAACCAATAGGGAAACAAGGAAGAGAGAAAAGAAGATGCACAGGAAAAAGCAACGCGAATATTTACAAAAAGAAATTAGAGAAGCTGAAGCACTCAGGCTTAAGAATGAGAGTAGGCTTTTCTACAAAAAAGTAAATAACATGAGAGCTGAGTTTAAGCCAAAAATAAATATATGCAAGGACGAGAACGGAGTGATACTGAGTGAAAAGCCTGACATCCTGAGGAGATGGGTGAGGCACTTTGATACAATTCTCAATAACAACTCAGCAAAGGGGAGCACAACACGGTGGAGAGCACGGGAGATGACTTGCACATTGACAATGCTGAACCCCCCTCACCGGAGGAAGTGAAGCAGGCAATAAGACAGCTGAAAAACAACAAATCCCCCGGGTCAGACGAGCTGGTGGCTGAATTATTTAAAGCAGCAGGTGGAGAGTTTACTCAATACCTGCATACCCTTATTCAAAAAGTATGGACAGAAGAAGAGATGCCCGAAGAGTGTAGACTAGGAATTGAGTGTCCACTACATAAGAAGGATGACCAACTCGAGTGTTGTAATTACAGGGGAATAACGCTATTAAACTATTGAATAAATTATGTCCAACATCTTGTACAAAAGATTGCTTCCAATGTCAGAAGAAATCATTGGCAACTACCAATGTGGCTTCAGGCCAGGCAAATCATGTATTGATCAAATTTTCTCCTTAAGACAGATCTTGGAAAAGACGCTAGAACACAATGTCGAAACACATCATCTCTTTGTAGACTTCAAGGCCGCGTACGATAGCATAAATAGGAATGCATTGTACAATGTAATGAGTGAGTTTGGAATACCGCGTAAGCTGATCAATCTGGTGAAATTAACAATGTCCCCAGTAACGTGTAGAGTCAGGGTTGGCAGCGACCTGTCCGAGCCCTTTGAAGCGCTCCACGGGGTGAGACAAGGAGATGGATTGGCCTGCCTCTTATTCAACATAGCCTTAGAAAAAGTTATTCATGACTCAAGCATCGAGATAAGAGCAACGATATTTGACAACTCTGTGCAACTATTGCCTTACGCTGATGATATCGATATGATCGCAAAAACTCCAGATGCTTTACGTAACGCCTTCAAAAATCTTGAAAGTTCTGCCAAAAATATGGGTCTCGTAGTAAACCAGCAAAAGACCAAATACATGGCCGTAGGATGCACCCAACAAATCCCAACTCTCTGATGTGGAAACCAAAATTTCGAAACGGTACCAAGATTCACATACCTAGGCTCCCTGATAACAAACGACAATAATACCACAGAGGAGATCCAGAAGCGCATAGTGAACGCAAATCGCTGTTATTTCCGCCTACACAACCAATTAAAGTCCAGACTGCTGTCCAGAAACATGAAGATATTAGTGTACAAAACACTTATCAGACCAGTACTTACGTACGCAGCTGAGACTTGGGGACTAACTAAGAGGAATGAGCGAGCACTGGACGTTTTTGAAAGAAAAATTTTGAGACGCATCTTCGGACCGGTTCTAGAAAATGGATTTTGGAGCAGACGTTATAACAAAGAGCTCTATACTTTGTTTAAGGAGCTAAACGTTGCGAAATTTATAAAACTGGTAAGACTTCGGTGGCTGGGTCATGTGGAGAGAATGACGGACCACCAACACCAATGTCCCTGCTGAACTCAAGACCAATAGGGCGAAGGAGCCTGGGAAGACCAAGACTAAGATGGAGCGACAACGTCCTCAAAGACATATCTATCTTGGAGCTTCTAAACTGGAGAGAGCTGGCACAAAACCGAGATGAGTGGAGGAAGATTCTTGAGGACGCCAAGACCCACCAGGGGTTGTAGAGCCAATAGTGATGATGATGATGATGTGAGAAATCACCTCAAGAGCGCTGTACAATTTCTTATGAATTCTTAGGCTCTTTCTAGTTTAATTATTCACAAATAGATACCGAAATCATTAGATAAAGATGTAGCGGTAAAGCGTTAAGCGTTCTCTTAAGGACCATTCAAGTAAGAATGGTCCTTTATATCATCTACATTTTAACGCAGCATCATTCATTGGCCAAATGTATTGTACATATAGTTTTGTTTATCAGTGATCGATGAACTGGTGGATGCAATCTGTTAGCCATAAGCTGTTATAATAGTTTGTCTAGTCTGTAGTTAGTAGTTATATAGTGCATTGAAGAAATATGTCATAAATTTGTACCGTGCTCTTGGGGTGGTTTTTCACAATACAAGCGCCAAGCAAATCATCCAAATACAGTAGAACTCGAATAATTCAAAATCTACGGGACATAAAAATAAAAATTCGAATTAACAAATTCCCGCGTAATTCAAAATTTTATGAACAAAAAAAATGCTGAAATTGAGTTCCTCGGCTGCAAAATTCAAATTCGCGTAGGTTCTTCAGAGTAAATTCATAATAGTACGACTTATACCATGTAAATCAATTTTCGCAGGCATTTACTGCCGCGGTCGACCCTATAATCGAAAAATAATCATAAAAATACTATATTGTCCACGTAAATTAAATTTTTGCGGCCGATTACCGTCCCTTTAAGCTCGCGATGTATTTCAGCGTAAATCAAAATTTTGCGGCTGCTTTCCGCCGCAGCCTTTAAATTCACACAATTGAAGTAAATTTGTAAAAATACGACATTCCAGTGTAAACGGATTCAGATATTGCAAAAAAATTAATGTTTTTCGAATTACACAAACAAATTTTCGTGTGAGGGCAAAAATTGTGACAGTAACTTCGTTCAAAGCTGGAGACTGTGCAGAAAATTAACCAGAATAAAGCCTTACTTCCTGTAGACAGGGTGCCAGGTGTCCCTGATGTAGTCAGAATCCACATCAACGTCCTTGTGCTGCAGGTTCTTTCTGATGGCGGCGAGTTCCTCGTAGGTCAGTCCCGGGGCTCGGCGCCCATTGCCGGTCCTCAACAGACCCTCGAGCTCCGCGCGCACCGCCTGTCGGCGCAGTTGCTCGTCTGTGGTGCCCTGCCAGTACATCCACCTGCAACAAACATTCATTGGTGAATACGATTCATGAATACAGTTGTGAATGATGAATACTTAGAGCAAGTGCATGAGTTTTTATATTTGGGAAGCATGTTTACGAGAGGTGTAAAGGCTGATAAGGGCATTTAAAAAGAGATAAATGCGGTTCACACTAATAAAACATTGTCCAAAGAAGTTGAGCTAGCAGTCCACAATAGAGTGATGTTATCAACCCCGATGTCAATGGTAGAAGAAGGTATGTCCAAAGAAGATATAGTGCTATCAAGAGAATCAAATAATTGATTCAGGTCATGTCATTCTACATGTCAAAAGTAACAGAAGAGTATGTATGAAACAATACATAAATTTGTGTTCAATCTAAAAATAACCAAAGAGTAATTTCATAATACAGCTCCCCGTCAAATTCGATGCCTCGCTTCGAAAGCCTAAATATACAGTGAAACCCTCTTAAGAAGTTTTGTGGCTTAAGAAGTTTGGGTTTTTCGGTCCCTTGGCCCAAAATTGGTCCAATTTTTCCCACATGTGTACAAGGTTTTCCTGCGTAAGATTGTTTTTTCCAGTCCCTTGGAAAACTTCTTAACCCGTTTAATCACAGGAGACCAGATTTGTCCCAACGCACATAGGTCTCACATAAGACGCCGTAACTCCCTTACTATCATAGTTAGAAATATGTTCTAATCGGTGTTAGAAAGGAAAAACATCATGCTTTATATTCCAATCTAAAAAATAGCCACCAAAAAAATAAAATGTACACTTTTATGTACACAAAGTTTTGAATCGCAAATTGAAAAAAGAATTTGAAACTTTGGGAATTTTTAAAAAAAAATTTTCATAGAGCGACAAAAAATTGAGGTTACAATAATGTGTTTGTTATACATTTGTCTAATAAAATGTGCATCTGTTTTTATTTTTTTTTATTATCAGTAACTTTAGTTGGAAAAAACATAAGATGACCAATTTTGAAAACTTTTTTATGTTTGTATGCAAAAATTTTATAATTTAAAAAAAATATGTATTTTTCGAATTCTATAATTTGAAAGCGTATTTTATCACCATTCTAAAACAGTTTTTGGTTTTTGAATGTGTTTAGAAATATTCCAAATGTTTGCATTTTATTGTAAAGCGAAAATATTTTGACCATCCGAAAAAAAAGCCAAATTTTTGAAGGGTTAAGAGGGTTCCACTGTAAATGCAATTTCCCTAGAATATAAAACCGAGCACAAATTTATTGTTCAAATCCCATGTTGTAATTTATCGGCCAATAGCAAGCCTGGAAAGCATCGCATCACAAGATATAGAGATGAACTTAACAACCCAACTCAACGTAAACTTGGTGTACAAATTTCTAAAAACTTACGGGAAATAATTCAATTTGTGGCAATCTTTTGTCGTAATTTATTGTGTGACATTGTTGTTTTTCTAGAAAAAAAGTAAGATTTTTATAAATTGTTACTTCTATCGATACGCCACCTCGAAGATATCCATAATGTAATTATTTTTTTAAATACTCATACAGCTGATTAAATTATTAATCATTTGGTAAAATCTGCAAGAGCCCCCGCCTAAAATATTTCTAAGCTCCTCAATTTCATGTTTGAATCTTTGATCATGTTTGATCTTTAAAAAGATAGTCTAGTGAGCGTTGGTGAGGGATGAACTTGCTGAAAAATAAATTTCCTTTAGGCAGATAAAAACGGTAAAAAGCAACGCTTCTTCTGATCGTTTCACTGCGAGATAATTCACATTATTTTTGATAAACGTTTTCTTAAACAAATATTTTTGGTTTCGGTGTTAATTTTAAGATGCACACTCCCTGACATACTTGGTCAATGAGTCAACTGGTTGAAGAAAGTAGGAATATAGGCAACAAAAATGGCACCTTTCTTTGAAGGACGGTCCCATCATGATCTTCAGGGTGTCCTCGGTCTTCTTGAGCGTGTTGCGCACAGAGTCCTCAAGGAAGGCTACAGCCTTGTCCCAGTCCTTCTTGTTGCATACGGTGCGGTCAGCCAGCGCGTTGAGTTGCAGGATCCTCACCATCTCCTGTGCCTTGGACTCCCAGCTGTGCCTGAGAAGAGAAGAATTATAAAATTCACATCTATTTTACACAATGATCCAAAACAATTGCAGATGATCTGAATATTAAACCAACAATGGCCTGGTCATCTTGTAAAACTGGATCGTAGTAACATGAGTCTACATGTTTTGGAAGCAAACACAAAAGACGAGATTTCTAAATCTGTAGATTTGCCTCAAGGTACTAAGCATGACATCTCTTGTTAACATTACCGGGTTAACAATTAATTTTGATATGTTTCTATGGTCATTAGTCTGAGTAAAGTAGGGTGATAAAGGGTTTGTTTGATACATAACATAAGTCCCAATTGTGGGAGGAAAAACTTGTATGTAATTATAAGCTGCGTACTTGCGGAGAGCTTCTTCCACGACAGCAGTCTTCAGATTGTCGAAGATATCATCATGGTCCGACGTCAGTTTGGCTTTGTTCACAAAGTCCTTGAACTCAGCCTGGAAGGTTTCCCATCCAATCTCCACAGACCTGGAAAAATATAATCACATTTAAGAAACTAGTTTACACAAACATTGGAACAAAAAATAACCAAAACTAAAAATCAATTTTTATGAACATAACTTAAATCGTCACTGATGAGTAAAAATTGATACTAATGCCTGTTTTTTTTCTTGGCTTAGCAAGAAAAATTATTAATTTATTTACACTGATGAGTAAAAATTGATACTAATGCCTGTTTTTTTTTTCTTTGCTTAGCAAGAAAAATTATTAATTTATTTACAGTAAATATGCCTCGTAAAATTTGATCTAATTTTACAGTTCATTTGAACAGTCCTTTCCCTTAGCGGAATTGTGGTATCCCAGTGATAACATATTCAATTTAATTATAACCTAGTGTAGCAGTGAGCTTTTTAAAATAACACATGTACAGTGAAACCCTCTTAAGAAGTTTTCCAAGGGACCGGAAAAACAAACTTATTAAGCAGGAAAACCTTACATGTGAGAAAAATTGGGCAGAGGGACCAACAAAAAACAAACTTCTTAATCTACGAAACTTCTTAACCCCTCAGAAAATCGCCAATATGCACTTTTAATGTCTTTAACGAAATGATATTTTACGAAAACTTTGTGTTTATTACCGCTTCACAATTAAAGCTCTATAAATGAAACATTTCTGAAATAAGCTGTTACAAAATAAGCTTTTGAATTATTATATTACAAATAAATATTAATATTTGAAATTTAGAATGCAAACATTAAAAAAATGTGAAAATGACCCACGTGATGTTTTTATGTGAAAACGGTACTAAAATCACAGATTATGTAAACAGCAATACTTATTCTATTGTATAAATGTGTAATAAACACTTTTGCCACCTCACTGTTTTATCATTTCATATAAAAATATTTAATAAAAATTAACAATGTCGGGAGCAGGCGACCGACCCGCCCGTGGGAAATTTGGCGGAATAAATATGTGTCAGACTGCGCGTCTGACAGAATGTTCTTTTTATGTATTTCTATGGACAACTTGAATAGAGATGTGCAGCATGATTCACTATCGACCTTTCACTTTTTATTTTAGGGCTGTAACTAAAACAATAACGGAGTAACGGTTTCTATGGAGACACGCGCTGACATATAAACACGCTTATTGTACTTGACTGCTGTCGTATTTTTAACGCATACATCTGCTTACATTGCGGAGGGGTTAAGAGGGTTTCACGTATATTAAAGTAACTAACACTGCAAAATATTTGCAAAAACTTCATAAAAAATTTAAATAACATCGTATTTATTGACATTTTTGTCATTAAATTCGAAATTTTTTAGCAAAAAATAAGTCAAAAGTTCTGCTAGGGTTAACGGAGTTTAAAATTACAAATTATATTTTACTTACTTCAGGGGAAGGGCATCCTCTGCCCACCGTTTTAATTTGATATCACAGGTTGTGTTGAAGGTACCTGAAAAATAACCAAAGATAATATAAAATATATATGTAATATATACCATCATCATCGTGAGTGAAGTCTCAAACTCTTCTTAATATTCATGATTACTTAGGATCAGTTGTCTCACAGAAGTCCAGACGTAACGTTGTAATTAAATGAAACATTTGAAAGGTCCCCATTTAGTGCCGATTCTAAGTGCGTTTCAGCTTTCTATCAAATTGTAATAAGCTGATGCTGACATGCTTAAAAACATGATAGTTGTCCTCTTCTGCTGATCACAATTTGTTCAAAAGCTGAAACAAACTCAGATCGGCATTTAACGGGAACCTTTCAACAAAATGGCGCTGTATGGCCATTTGATAACTTTATCATACGAGAATTTCTACAAAACAACTGTGAGTTAGTGTCACTTTGCCATGATACCATTCCTAACTTTAAAAAAGATAAAAAGAAGTCAAATAATAGTAGAAGCTTACAAAAGGTACATCAAAACAAATAATTGATGACTTACTATTGTTGGGGGTCATTGCGGCGGGCAGGTAGACATTCTCGAAGACGTGCGTGCTAGTGGTCTCCCACAGGGCATGCTCCAGGCGCTCCTCCCACAGGCGCGGCGGCACCATGGACAGGTTGATGCTCTGGTCCAGCAACTCGCAGCGGGCACGCTCAAACAGTTCATCACGGTCCATCTCCCGAATCCTGGACATAAGATACATTATTAACAACGTATATCTTCAAGTAATATTTTAATTGAATATTATCTCTGATCGCTTGTCTACTTTACCCTCCAACTGATCAACTGTTGAGCTGAAATTTTGACTCCTCAAATGCAATTGCGCTCTTCCCAATGCAACTCTCTAACCAACGGGGAATCGACTAGTACTAAACAAATTACATAACTGATTGGAGACTCAGATTAATCAATCAAAAAGTTGGGAACAACGGCCGTTAGCGTGCGAAATCTGGGACCGCAAGTCAATTCAAATTCCCAGGATTACATGTTTACTCTATCACTGCATAAATCACACTAACTAACATGTATGCAGGCCGCAGAGGCAATCCGGAAATGTTCTGGAAGTTTCGGTGACCTTGCCAAACTGACAAGCAAATAAACATAGGTGCGGATTCAAAGACTGTAGTGAAGGGTCACCAAGTAACAATTAAGTGATGGAAAAATTTGAATACCTGGGGAAGCAGTTCTTCCATTCAGTCTCCAAGTTGAAACGGGTGGCTTTGAAAGCATCAGCTTGCTGTTCCACAGAGGCGTGAACCATTTTCCAAAAGCACTCTGCAACAGCAAGAGACAGGTTTCTCGTTGTGACCTGACTTGACATGATAAGTCCATCCCTGGAAAGACCAAACAGCTTTTATAAAACACCCAACAATGTAGTACAAAAAGTGAAAAGACCTCAAATTTCTTTGAATGTCGTAGATTTTAGCTTATATATTGCTTATATGAAATAATTGATGATTAGTTGAATGTAAAAGCTTACTTGAACATTTTGGAATGGCGGAAGAACTTTTCTTCATAATCCTTTATGGTCTGAATGGAGTCATCCTTATGTCCACGGCCTGTCACAACAGCGAAATATCCCAAGGCTTTCATTGGGAACAGTTTTCCGGAAAGGATCTTCCTGATCTGTAAACAAAACACGTACGTGTTTAAGTATGTATCTCACATAAACTTGTTTATTATTATTATTTTGTGTTCCGTATCGATGCCTGGAATCCATTATGAGAGAGAGCTAGCTCTTTCGCCCTTATAGTTTCAGTTTCGCGCGTGTTTATTCCCTATATTTGCCCTTTTTTTATTCGACTTGCCACATTTTCTCTCTGCTGGCAACACTAGTGACGCGCATCTCAGATCACGTGATGTTATTGTTTGTCATATGACGCCGTTTTTTCGCGCCGAAAGCAGTTTTCGTGTTTCGCTGTACTTAAAAAACCAATTTTGAGTCGAAAATCGAAGTTTATTCCCTGCTCTTTCAGTTTAAACATTAAATATACCGTGATAAATAGTTTTCTGAGAAATTGACTAAATGTTTAGTGTGTTTTTTCGGTTGTTTACATGTTTAAACTGTGCAACAAAATGAGTGATATCGACAACTAAGACGCTTCGCCGGTCGGAAACAATGATCAAGCACGAGTTTCTCGGAAACGCCGAATGCCGCGCGAAAGCTCTGGATCCGACACTTCGGAAGAAATGCATTACTATCGGGATCCTCGGGTAGACATCCTGATGCAACAGATGTCGGCCATGACGGACGTTTTATCTGGGAATCGGGTAGAGTTCGCGGAGAAAACGGTCTCGGACAAAGAAGACTCCGCGGGAGAGATGCGGCAAGAGGTAGAATCGGGGTTTTTAGAGATGCCCGCCAGCCTAGCCGCTCAGAAAAACGTTTTGGAGTTCTGCAATCCAAGCACATTGGTGAAGGAATCGCCGATTCCGAAGGCGGACGCAAGAAGAGTCGCAGTTATCTCGGCTCTTCAGCGTTTTGGCTCGGAGGAATGGTCGCGTGTTTGCTATGCCGAAACACAGAAAGTATACACCGCCACGCCCGCCTTCGTAGAGCTGGAGGTAAATGAAGAACTAGGAGGTTTGATAAGAACAACTCCTTCGCGCCAGCCCTGGACCGTTCCCTGGGAGCTCTCTCCAATGCAGTGCTATCCCAAACAGAGTCGGTCAGAGGAGACATGCAGGCACTGGTGAACTGGGCATCCGAACCAGGCACCTGCTTGACCCCTGCGACTCTGTTTGACAAGATTCAGGGGATGTTTGCCAAGTACAGTAGGACCACGGACGACGTCCTACAGATTTTATGCGGAAGGCGAACGGAATGCCTACAAAGTAGGCGAAAGGCCCTGCTAGAGGGAGTAAGGGACCCGTACATCAAGGAAGGCCTTGCCAGGATTCCTCCGAGCGCAGCAAGTTATATTGTGGCAAACGGGGGACGAGACAAGATATTCGGTAGTGCATCCTCGTCGTATATCCCCCGTCAACCTCAACCCTCTACCTCACAAGCAGCAAGACCGGTGATAGAGGCTCCACACTCCCGACCTAGGAAGCCCTTTCGACCTGCCCCTAGGCCAGAGAAAGACAGGACGTACAGGCAGCCCGCCAAAAAGCCAGAGCCCTCTCGCAAGGCGGCCAGCGATCGGGGTAGAAGGCGATGGAGGTGACTGGAGGCCGGAGCCATTCTGGGGAGGACGCCTAAAGGCATATCAGGAGGTGTGGAGGGAGCTGGGAGCATCACCGCTAATCCTGAACATTCTAAAAGGAGCAAGGATACACTTCATATCAAAACCTCCTCGGGCGCTCCCATCGGCCGAGCTGAAGCAGAATTTCAGGACAAGGTTGTCTCCAGGCATGACCGCACACATCGAAACGATGAAAGCGTCAAAAATCCTGGAGGCAGCAGACGACTCCCCAAGCTTCCTGTCAGGTATGTTCCTTACCTCCAAATCAGACCACACCCTCAGGCCCATCTTCAACCTGAAGGCCTTGAACGTCTTCATAGACTCAAAGCCCTTCAGACTCTTCAGTCATTTTCGGGTCCCGGAATTCCTCCAACCCGACGACTGGCTGATAAAAGTCGACCTCTCCCAGGCTTACTTCCACGTGCCAATCGCAAGATCACACCGGAAGTTCCTGCGCCTCGTGTACAACGGAGAGCTCCTTCAGATGACGTGTCTGCCCTTCGGCCTGTCATCAGCGCCAAGGATCTTCTCGCTGCTCTCAAACTGGGTAGCAGAACTACTCAGGAAAAAGGGACTCAGGATGGTAGTCTACCTAGACGACTTCTTAGTAGCAAACCAGTCCAGAAAACTTCTCACCTCCCAAGCCGTTGCTATAGTGCACACACTTCAACAGCTAGGCTGGTGCATAAACCCGGACAAGTGTGTCCTGACACCCACGCAGAAGTTGGAGTTTCTGGGTATAACATGGGACACGAGAGCAGATCAAAAATCTCTCTCCGACCGCAAGTGCGCTGGTCTACGCCAAGCCTTGCAGGTTCCCTTGGAAGTCAGCAGTTGCTCTCCCAGGCAGGCTCTCGGTCTACTGGGAAGACTCAACTTTGCAAATTTCGTGATCCCTCGTGGTCGCTTGCATTGCCGCAGACTGCACCCGGACAAGTGTGTCCTGACACCCACGCAGAAGTTGGAGTTCCTGGGTATAACATGGGACACGAGAGCAGATCAAAAGTCTCTCTCCGACCGCAAGTGCGCTGGTCTACGCCAAGCCTTGCAGGTTCCCTTGGAAGTCGGCAGTTGCTCTCCCAGGCAGGCTCTCGGTCTACTGGGAAGACTCAACTTTGCAAATTTCGTGATCCCTCGTGGTCGCTTGCATTGCCGCAGATTGCAGAGGTTCAGCCGCCGCATACAGCACCTGAAACCATCGCGGCCCGTTGCTCTGCCCAACGCAGCACGGCAGGACATACAGTGGTGGCTAGCAGCCATTGGAAGGACAAGCCCAATGTCTTATCTTAACAAGACGAATGTCTTATTGCAGACGGACAACAAGACAGTAGTGGCTTATGTCAACAAGGAAGGGGGTACAAAATCGTTAGCCCTTCTGGAAACAACGCGGGAGCTACTGGATTTCGTAGACCAGATGGAGATATCTCTGACAGCCCAATACATTCCAGGAAGATACAACGGAATTGCGGACCGTCTCTCTCGGGGCGCACCGCTTCCAGAGTGGCATCTACTAAGTCCGGCAACGAAGGAGATATTAAAAAAATGGGGTCGCCCTCAAATAGACCTGTTCGCTTCAGCCACTGCTCACGTGGTACCAACATACGTCTCCAGAGACTCAAGCGACTGCTTAGCCTGCTTTCCCAATGCTTTCAGTCAACCTTGGGACTACAATCTAGCTTGGGTATTCCCTCCGCCAAACCTCGTTCCGAGAGTGCTCACCCACCTAAATCAGGAAAAGGGCATGTTCCTTCTAGTCGTCCCAAAATGGGAGAAGACTTTCTGGAGAAGCGACCTAAAACAGCGAACAGACGAACCTCCCATACGCCTGCGCAACCTAGAGGGAGTCCTCATAGACACATCGACAGGACTACCCCCTCCCAGGATTCAGGATCTGGAACTAGAGGTCTGGAGAATTGCAGGTGGGAACAAGCCCTGACAACATGGAGTCAGGAAGAACGCCAACTCCTCAAGTCATCCTGGAGAGAGTCTACACCGAAGACCTACAAACCTGCGTGGGATAGGTGGCGTAAATGGGGCACTCAAAACGGTGTGGACATCAACAATCCCCCACCAACTATGGTTGCCAGGTATCTAGCCCACCTATTTGTTCAAGGAGGCCTAGCCCCAGGGACCATTCAGGTCCACAAGTCAGCCATTGTTACCTTCTGCGGCCCAGCTCAGAATGCGAGAAAAAATCAGCTCTGATTTCTTGGTAAGACACGTTCTCAAGGCAATCTCAATGGCAAGGAGGACCAAGGAGAAAGCCCCTATCTGGGATCCCAGACAAGTAATAGACTGGCTGGTCAAGAATTCCCCCGCAGAAGACTCGCTGTTTGAAGCGTCACGGAGGGCAGCAATACTCCTCGTCCTGGCGTCAGGCAGGAGAGTTCATGATTTGACACTGCTCAGAATCACCCCAGAACATTTCATCGACAAGAGGAACTCTATTACCCTGTGGCCAATTTTTGGGGCAAAAACCGACACAGCCAACCATAAACAATCAGGTTGGAAACTGACGGGCTCACAAAAAGATAACATCAACCTCCTTAAATGGTTGAGAAAAGTCGTTGCCCTCTCTACAGCCAGAAGAGGTCCACTACTAAAGAACCTATGAACCTATTTGTGAACACATCAGGAGAAACAAAACCGGCAACGCAAACAATAATAGGGGGATGGATCAAATCAGTCCTCAGAGAAGCTGGAGTCCACGCAACCCCGGGAAGTGTACGCTCGGCTGTAGCCTCCTTAAACTGGTTGGAAGACTACCTCATAGAGGAGATTCTTGCTAGAGGGAATTGGAAGTCCGAGCACACCTTCCGGAAGTTCTACCAGAAGGAGATAGCGCACTCCAGAAGCGAGCACCTCCAGCACTCAATGGCTCCATTCTTTACTCCAGTGTAAATAGCATCACATATAACGCTATGTTTTCAGATCACCAGGTGAGAGCAAACACATCTCATAATGGATTCCAGGCATCGATACGGAACACAAAATAGAATAATTTTACCTACCAATAAAATTTATATTTTGTTTCCATCGATGCCTGGAATCCAGGTAATCCCTACCTGGTGCATTACGAGTCATATGACAAACAATAACATCACGTGATCTGAGATGCGCGTCACTAGTGTTGCCAGCAGAGAGAAAATGTGGCAAGTCGAATAAAAAAAGGGCAAATATAGGGAATAAACACGCGCGAAACTGAAACTATAAGGGCGAAAGAGCTAGCTCTCTCTCATAATGGATTCCAGGCATCGATGGAAACAAAATATAAATTTTATTGGTAGGTAAAATTATTCTATTATATAACGAGCAGGCAGCATTTTGCTGATGCGCTCATATCTAATTTCACAATAGTTTGACAGTGCAAGCATGTTATGTATAAAACATAGGTTAATTGTCGTTTTAAGTAAGAACTGGAATCTATGAGGCGGCACGATAGCATTGTCTATTGTTTTTCATCCTGGCAACACCAGAGAGGAGCGGAAATGGGATGGTGACACTTCCCCCGGCGGGCGGAAGGCTCGCCGGAGGTCGTGAGAGTTTTTTTGGAGAGAATCGGGCAAGATGGAGTGCATCGGTGCCTAATGAGAGAGATTCGAAGTTCCCGTAAAGTTCGGGCGGTTATTATAGTGCCGTTACAAGTTTATTTGAGTTCCCGTTATGGTTTCGACCCCGCGAGTCGCGCTCCGGAAATAAATGTTGTGTTCACACAATGGCCGAATTGTATTTGGTTTAGGAATAGGAAATTTCGTTCTGGACAGTAAACGCCCCTGCCTTTAGTCCCAGAAACACCGTGGGCTAGTATGATTTCCGGCCAATATAATGTTCTACCCGATCTCCGCCAGGAAATCTCCTGGTGTATCAATTCACGATACACGTGCGTGACTCTATCGTTTGCCATCCGCGCCAGCTTACTCCACCGTGGGACGTGGAGTAGCCTTATTTGCTCGCGCCAGAGTATTTGCTCATGCTGCAGAGGACATCGTTTGCCAGCCGCGCCAGCTTACTCCACCGTGGGACGTGGAGTAGCCTTATTTGCTCGCGCCAGAGTATTTGCTCATGCTGCAGAGGACATCGTTTGCCATCCGCGCCAGCTTACTCCACCGTGGGACGTGGAGTAGCCTTATTTGCTCGCGCCAGAGTATTTGCTCATGCTGCAGAGGCCAGAGGATTCCTGCCGCCATTATAGTCAGCTCGCATCACCGTGGGACGTGGGCAGTTGCACCAACCTTAGTCACCGGGAGGATCCCTCATCGTCTAAACGACCGCGTTAATAGTCAGATTACTTTAGCTTTAGTTATCGGTTATGGTCTGTGGGGGTAAGTTCTTTCCTATCTGTATTATTATTTGCAATAATTGAAATAAACCTATACGGTTAGTCCAATTATAATTAACCTTATTTTATTTACAAAACCTGGTAATTCCTGCCTATGCCTGACATCTTAGAACTTAATTCCCCGCTCTGGGAGGGGGGATCTCTGCTCTACCGCTGTGCTGGTCGATTTGGCGGGTCTGATGCTGAGGATTCCTCGGGATCAGATCCTGGCGCGTCCGGTACTAACCGGCAAAGCCATTTCGTCCACTCACCTTAATTAAATCCCTTTAATATATAAGCCAACTTGTGGCGATTCCTATGACCCTAACATGGCGCCTACAACTGTGTTCTGGGCTCGTATAATTCTTATTTGTCTAGGTTTTGGGTTGGAGTTACTATAGTTTTGTTTTGTAATCGATCAATAATTGTTTTTGTTATTTCGAAGCATCTCACATAAAACATAACCTTTAAATGTCATTCCGGTATACACGTAAATATTGCGAGGTTATCAATCTGTCAACAATACAGCCAACTTGATGATAATTCTGTACACATTATTATTATATATTTGTTTGTGGGTTAAGTTATTCGGACTTACGGGCAACACGAATACTAAGTGTCAATTTGACAGACGGCTATGTCAATCGTAAACAAACATTGCATTTTGACAACAACTGTCATAATGTAATTACACCTTTAAGTTTTTAAGATTGTCGTGTACAATGAATACTATTAAGCGCTTATAAATACGATTAATTATATAATTGCTCTGCGGGTAAGCAATATATTCGTAGCTATCGTTACTAGCTAATTTATTGACATTGTACATTTAATTATTGGAATTTTAGAATTATACTTTTCAAAATGTCGACTACAATAGACAACATCAATAGTAGATCGAAAGATGAACTTTCTGCGGAACTTTTATCCAGGAATATAACACCAGACGGTACTTTAGAAGAAATGCGGATTCAAGCCAGAAGGCATAACAAAAATATTAAAATATCTGAAGCTATCGAGCATCATGAGATAAGTGTTAACCCAGATAATGACAGCGAATTTGGCTCAAACTACATTAAATATACAAAAGTTATTTATAATGAATCAAACTCTTCTTCATCTTCATCCACAAGTACTATTAATAATTGGAATATTAAATTTGATGGTAATAGTTGCGTAAGAGACTTTATACTGGAAATAGAAGAGAAATGTAGAATTAGGAACGTTCGTCATGACGATTTAGTGAGATGTTTTCCTGATATTTTAGATGGATTGGCATTATTATGGTTCAGATCAATTTATACACCTGATTTGACTTGGAATGAATTATCTATATTACTTATAAAACAATTCGAAACAAATAATAGACAGATTGAATTAAAATCACAACTTTTCTCTATGAAACAACCAGCTGGTATGTCAGCCTTTGAATTTACGTTAAGAATGCAGAAGCACAATAATATGCTTGATTCTAAATTACCACTCTCTGAACTTTTACAATTATGCATGAGGGCATTACTACCCATTTATATCAACCTTCTGGCATCTAGAGATTTCAACTCATTTTCAGAACTTACCGAAGCTACAAATAAACTGGAGTCTTATTCAACGTCTAATTTGTTAGAAAATAATTCTTCTTCTTTTTCTAATGATAATCCACTTAAGGATAATAAAAAAAATTATTATTTCACTAATTCACGGGGCAGTAATAATAATAATTTCAATTCTAATCGTAACTCGTATCGTGGTACCTACAATAATCGTTCTACGGATTATAATTATAAACAAAATAATAATAATTATTATAATAATAATAATTATAATAATAATAATAAACAATATAGTGGCAATTCTGCTAATATCAATAATACTCGTTTTTTCTATAATAATCAATCTAAAAAGAATACTTCTAATGATTGTAGAGAAAAGGAGATGTGTCATCCTGAACCAAATTCTACCAAGAACAATATTTATTGTTCTTTTTGTAAATTAAAAGGTCATTTACTATCGGATTGTAGGAAGAGATAACAAAACAATTCCAATCCGAAAGTTGCTTCTGTTAAACATGGGGATTCAAAAAACTAGATGTGAGTCGCTCTGCTCACGCGCCTTCCTTTGCGCAGAGGAAGTGCGAGTGGCAGAGTTGGCTCCGTCAGGTTAATCAGTTCTTTCGGACTCGAATTCTGAGGTGGAGGTACCGCCGCCGAAGGATCCCGATTTTAACAGGCGATTTTCATGTTAAGGATATACTTAAATCAGATAGCATACCAGCTTAGTCGGCTATCATAAAGCATCTTCACAGGCGCTATCTTTAATTTAAACCTCTTCAATACAGCTCATTTCAGTTCAGCTTGATCAGCCGGATTGCTTTGACCAGTATTGGACATAAAATACATAAGTAAATAATTAATTTTTAAGTGGTCTTTTGTAGAAAATTAAAATCTTACTCCAGTTGATTACTCGAGTATAATTTCACATTAAAATAATAATTAAGATTTGTTAGTTTATTTATGTACAATTATGAGATGCCTCGAAGTACAAATACATATATGTATATATATATATATATATAATAAGTTCACTATGGTTTATATTTATCTTTAAGTTTATTTCCTTGTCAACTCAGAATGCATGACGATATGAACCCGCTTATCCTTTTGTATTCTGAGTCCATACAGTTTAACATACTCTGTATTTGTCCTACTAAGTTTTTGTCAACTTGGAATATACGATAATATGAACCCGCATATCCTCGTGTATTCCAAGTTCAATCTCATATGAACTGTGTTCATATACTTTTATATTGCATAAACGTAATTAAGAACATTAAGAGGTATTCGCCCAAAATTTCAATATGTTCTCAATTTAATAATGTTTTAACTACATTTGCTAAACAATAAAAATGACTTACTATAATTATTCAGAAATTTCATTAATTTGAAGAATTTAATCAATTCCCAAGCTATGAGTGTGATTGATTAGTTCCTGCGAGAACTTCAGTAATTAGTTACGATGCACTAATACCTACTGTACCTTCTGGTACAAAAGTCACATACTTAATTAATTGGCACCATTTTTTTAACGATGGTTGTTGACTATTGATAGCACCATTTATTTACGATGGTCGCTAACCATTCTATTGTCACCATTTTTAAAAATGGTTGAATAATAAATAAATTGGCATCATTCATGCGATGATTGTATGACTATCCTTAACACCATTCAGTTACAATGGTTGGTTATATCCTGTATTTCATATACAAATGTTCTAATAAACTTATATTTTGTTTTCTATTATATAACTGTCAGAAAAACTTATCCCACGAGACCAGTTAGAGAGTTAGATAGGTAGGCTCTTCTAAAGAGGAATTCTTTTATCCAGAATGGATTTAAAATCAGTGTTGAAGTGCAGATGGTACACCATCTAAGTGTATAGCCTACTTTGGCTTACTTAAAAGTGTTCTGAACAGTGATGCTTTACGCATATTTAATGTGTTGATGTTTATTGATGTCATATCTTGGTGATAATATCTATTCTAATATTAAGTTCTATTCTGTTATAGATGCTACGTCTACGGTAGTCCCAGACGAGAGTCAGAATACATCACCCAGCGTCTTATATGCTGTGGGTGATTACGGGCCCCGTTCACGTATCTTCTTATTGTCTACAAATTGTCTACAATTAAGGTCTTTAACTCTAAGTACTGATTTAATTATATCTAATTGTCTAACTTCGAATGGATGAGTCGCAGACTCTACCATCATGTCTTCAGCATGATGGGCGCGACTGATTTTGTCACGCACCCATTTGCAAGCATACTGTTGCTGGTAGTTTTTTTTCTCTGATGTACAACTCATTTTTATGATATTATGTTTATGTATGTTTTTAGGAACCCATCAGACCAAGTTAGGGTATCTCTTAGCTCAGGCTTTTCTTTTGTTCTCCTTGTGTTTGAGGGCAAACACCTTGGGGGCGAGCGGGGTAATGTTATGTATAAAACATAGGTTAATTGTCGTTTTAAGTAAGAACTGGAATCTATGAGGCGGCACGATAGCATTGTCTATTGTTTTTCATCCTGGCAACACCAGAGAGGAGCGGAAATGGGATGGTGACACTTCCCCCGGCGGGCGGAAGGCTCGCCGGAGGTCGTGAGAGTTTTTTTGGAGAGAATCGGGCAAGATGGAGTGCATCGGTGCCTAATGAGAGAGATTCGAAGTTCCCGTAAAGTTCGGGCGGTTATTATAGTGCCGTTACAAGTTTATTTGAGTTCCCGTTATGGTTTCGACCCCGCGAGTCGCGCTCCGGAAATAAATGTTGTGTTCACACAATGGCCGAATTGTATTTGGTTTAGGAATAGGAAATTTCGTTCTGGACAGTAAACGCCCCTGCCTTTAGTCCCAGAAACACCGTGGGCTAGTATGATTTCCGGCCAATATAATGTTCTACCCGATCTCCGCCAGGAAATCTCCTGGTGTATCAATTCACGATACACGTGCGTGACTCTATCGTTTGCCATCCGCGCCAGCTTACTCCACCGTGGGACGTGGAGTAGCCTTATTTGCTCGCGCCAGAGTATTTGCTCATGCTGCAGAGGACATCGTTTGCCAGCCGCGCCAGCTTACTCCACCGTGGGACGTGGAGTAGCCTTATTTGCTCGCGCCAGAGTATTTGCTCATGCTGCAGAGGACATCGTTTGCCATCCGCGCCAGCTTACTCCACCGTGGGACGTGGAGTAGCCTTATTTGCTCGCGCCAGAGTATTTGCTCATGCTGCAGAGGCCAGAGGATTCCTGCCGCCATTATAGTCAGCTCGCATCACCGTGGGACGTGGGCAGTTGCACCAACCTTAGTCACCGGGAGGATCCCTCATCGTCTAAACGACCGCGTTAATAGTCAGATTACTTTAGCTTTAGTTATCGGTTATGGTCTGTGGGGGTAAGTTCTTTCCTATCTGTATTATTATTTGCAATAATTGAAATAAACCTATACGGTTAGTCCAATTATAATTAACCTTATTTTATTTACAAAACCTGGTAATTCCTGCCTATGCCTGACATCTTAGAACTTAATTCCCCGCTCTGGGAGGGGGGATCTCTGCTCTACCGCTGTGCTGGTCGATTTGGCGGGTCTGATGCTGAGGATTCCTCGGGATCAGATCCTGGCGCGTCCGGTACTAACCGGCAAAGCCATTTCGTCCACTCACCTTAATTAAATCCCTTTAATATATAAGCCAACTTGTGGCGATTCCAATGACCCTAACAAGCATTTAAGTTATCTGTAGTCATCTACACGATATTATGACGTTAATATTTTACCTTATTTCCGTCTCCCATGTTGTTCTCTTCTGCCAAATCTACCTTGGTTAGAACAAAGATGGTCCTCTTGCCCGATGGATCACATTGAGCTACGAGGTCTGTCACATTACTTCTCTCCGCATCTACCGAGCCGTCCTGAAATGAGACAAGTTACCATGGTTTTAATGAAATTATACTATATGTATGATTGTAGTACATAAATATATGTCTGGAGAGAGTATAATACACTCAGTTTGCCATTCAGTTTGCAAGAGGCTTGAGATGTCCAACATCCTACCGTTCAATTTGCTTGGCTAGATCAGGTAAAATTGACCGTGTATGGATATCAACTTGATGTCATTATGTACCTGCTGACAAACTACATAAGTAGTTTAGCGGGTTTAAATGTAAATAAATAAATAAAAAATAAATAAATGTGTGGATATCAATTTGCATGAGACTTGAGGCTTACCAAGTAAACTCGACTGTTTGTGCATGAGACTAGAGCCATGGTCGTCAAACTGCGGCCTGCGGCCCGCACAAATATCCGAGCTGTGATTTTTTAAAATTATATTTTTTTTCATGTGCAATAATTATCTGCCTTTTCTTTTGTATTCAAATATTTTGTGTTTATTAACCGGTGACACGCCGGAGCCGCGTCACATACGCATGCGCGAGAAAATAATTCAAATATTTGAATAATACTTCCGACAAAAAACTTTTGGTCTGCGATTTTGGCCCTTCTATGTACACAATTTGTATGAAGAACAGTGTCAGAATTGCTTGCGCCACCATCGCAAGTTTCATTCACCTTGCAACCCTGGAATATTTTTAAAATGATTTCTTCTATGACAATCGGCTGTCAGAATTTGCCGCGAATTTAACGGTCGCAATAAATGCGTGTATCGCGAATAAAACATCATAAAATAAATGCAAGTAATGTGGTTTTAGTAGATAGTTTATTGTGTTGTGAACGTATTTCAGTCAATAAAATATACAATAGCTCAAAATTTATCAACAAAACATTCAATTCAAAGTTCAAAATGGTGCTTTTTTAGTGGTTTTTTGTGAATTTTCGCGAAATGGCCTGGCATTTGACAGGTTAAATGATTTTAAAACGCTGATTTTAATTGATTGATTGTAATTTGATTTTAAAACGCCCAGTTGGTTTTTGAACACATCCTAAGTCGATTTTGAATGCGCATAAAGTGTACATCATAGGTTCTCATAAAACCCCTTGTGGGCGTTTGAGACTTTCAGGGGGGGGGGGGGGGGGGGCAGTAGAACACCCATAGAAAATTTAGGGGCGTTGAGGTGGCATATTGAAGGCTTGGGCAGGTTAAACAAATACATTCAGATCTACATTAAATTGGATAAGGTGAAATTTTTTATTTTATAATATTATTTTTTTTTACACAATATTATCATCTTAACCCCTCCGAATTTTCGAGAATATTAGCTTTTGGTGTCTTAAACGAAATGACATTTTACGAAAACTTTTAGTTATAACCGCTTCACAATTAAAGCACTATAAATTAAACATTTCTGAACGTAGCCGAATAGTAAAAACTGTTTTAGACAGGTTACAAAATAAGCTTTCGAATTATTATATTACAAATATATATTAACATTTGTAAATATTAAAATTTAGAATGCAAACATTAAAAAAATGTGAAAATGACTCACGTGATGTTTTTATGTGAAAACGGTACTAAAATCACAGATTATGTAAACAACAATACGTATTCTATAGTATAAATGTGTAATAAACACTTTTGTCACCTCACTTTTTTATCATTTCATATAAAAATATTTAATAGAAATTAACAATGTCGGGCGCCCGTAGGAAATTCGGCGGTATAAATTATGTGTCAGACTGCGCGTCTGACAGAATGTTCTTTTTATGTATTTCTATGGACAACTTGAATAGAGATGTGCAGCATGATTCACTATCGACCTTTCACTTTTTATTTTACGGATGTAACTAAAACAATAACGGAGTTATAACGGTTTCTATGGAGACACACGCGCTGACGTGTAAACACGCTTATTGTACTTGACTGCTGTCGTATTTTTAACGCATATATCTGCTTACGTTGCTGACCGGTTAAGTGTAAAATTATTAAAAATTATATCATGAATACAAGAAGGAAGGAGGTATCAACCCGGTACTTAAAATACAAAAGAATTGCTTTTTTAACTTTCTTAACAAAAAGGTATAATAAATAATTTATTTCACAAGTGTGCGGCCCGCGGCGGTACCTCTCTTTGTCCTGTGGCCCTTGACCAGAAAAGTGTGACGACCGCTGTACTAGAGGCTTGAATAATTCATTTTGACTCTGTGTGGATGTCAATTTGTATGGCCGTGATATCATTTGTTTGTATCAGGTCAGGGATACCAACATAACAGTGACAAAATGGCGGGCGGGCTGTCGTAGTATCGGTTTGCGAAGTGAAATTTTATTTAACAAAATTGAAAATTAAAATGCATTATTTTCCGCCGGCCGTGATGCAAAAAGTTTCCTTTTATAGTGATTAAGGCGAATCTAAAGTTTTTTTTCTAAAAATTATTCGTAATAGCCATGGACACTAATCCCAAAAATTTACCGAACTCACAAACTCACGTAAATACATGTTCAAGTATGCATGATGACTGAAGGTTGATTAAGTCGACAGAATCAAATACGCGCCTCATCAGGTATCCCACGAAGTCGGCTACAATCGTATCTAGCTCTTGTTTGTATCAGGTCAGGGATACCAACATAAACAGTGACAAAATGGCAGGCGGGCTGTCGTAGCATCGGTTCGCGAAGTGAAATTTTATTTAACGAAATTGAAAATTAAAATGCATTATTTTCCGCCGGCCGTGATTCAAAAAGTTTCCTTTTATAGTGATTAAGGCGAATCTAAAGTTTTTTTCTAAAAATTATTCGTAATAGCCATGGACACTAATCCCAAAAAATTACCGTGAGTTCAATCAAAGTTACTCAGTCAAACATACTGCGACCACAACAGAACACCGCAACCACTCAAAGAAGAGAACTCACATGAACTGACATCACTTCAAATACATATAATGGAATGTATGTAGTCACTATGGACAAACTGAAAATTAGATCAAGCATCAGGTCTCATGCAAATTGGACAGTAAACTTGATTGTGTGTATCGGCCATTAGTGAAATATTCATGGGACCGTGATATTATGAATAGAGAGGCAGTATGCATAGCTCCCATAAGCACTCAGGCTATGACCTGAATGTCCTCCACATGACTCCCTAGGTATCTAAACCTTCTTATTTTGAACATTGGTACCGTAGAATGGGTATTCTTCAATATTTTTGCATGTCTGATGCTTTATACTACCAACAGGTGCATGTCCCTCCTGGGGTGGCAGTGTCGTGTTGGTAGTTCTACTAGTTTTTTTTTTCAATTATTTCTGGCTTTCACCCTTGAAGGGTGTTCTAAGCCATTATTTAAAATTACAGAAAAAGGAAGGTGAATTTATATATTAATTTTATTTAAATGAGTAAATTTCAGAATTATATGGAAGAATTATATCGAAGATTCGAGTCGAGTTCAAACTTAGAAGAGATGAAATGTTGAATGGAGGGGAGGCAATTTTAGATAACGTTTGATAGAAAAGAGGATATTTATTTAGAGAGGGACAACCAAAAAAATATGTAATCTAAAGTTCTCACTTCTAGACCACAGAATGTACAATCTGGGGAGTCAAGGATGTGAATTTTAAAAAGTGAGAAGGAACCGAACAATGTCCATTTCTCATTAAAATAAGTGAGGAAATTTCTTTTTCGGAAAATGGGGGAAATTTTGGAAACCACAGTTTTGATGGGATAGTCCTTTGTATTGAGATGTAGCGGGCACCCTTGGATTGACTAGCAATGTTCCGATACTCTACCCAAACATTGCTGAATCTATCTTCGATGATGGAAAAAAAATCAGATAGGGGAATATGGTTTACGAAAGTAACAATAGGCTTGGACGCTCCTTGTTTTTCCAAGGAATCCACAATATCGTTACCCACTATGCCAACATCTCCAGGAATCA
This sequence comes from Limnephilus rhombicus, assembly GCA_929108145.2. NCBI lineage: Eukaryota > Metazoa > Arthropoda > Insecta > Trichoptera > Limnephilidae > Limnephilus > Limnephilus rhombicus. The sequence goes on along the minus strand of OV815275.1, from coordinate 58,490,806 downwards.
AACAAGATTTATGGTTTTTCCAGAGCTTTGAATGGAGGCTATCAGCACTCTAATAAGGCATACAAAGTGATCATCAGGATGAAGAAGAGGACAGGATTTAAGTTTTTAGAGGGAACCAAGAGAGTCAGAGAGAACAAGGGAATGTTCACAATTTTTTTTTAATTATATATTTGAGAGATTCAATTATTGCAATACACTCGGCAGAAAATATTGAAAATTGGTTTGAAATTGAATAAAATATTCTATCATTAGAATTATTGTGGTAAACGTTAATACCTATACCACAGTTAGGAGAATCTGGAGATTTGGAGCCATCAGTAAATAAAAGAGAAGAGTTAGGCCATTTAGAAGAAATAATGTCATTAAACATATTAATGACAATACGGGCTGGGAGATTGGAACGACTTTTGAGGATCTAATGATCCCTTCTAAAATTGTTGGGGATAGGGTGACGTGACTATATTTTAATTTGTACAAAGGAAGAAGATCATTTTGGATAATTTGAAGATCTGAGAGAGAGCGAAAATTTTTACAGATGGCAGGAAGAGGTTTAGTTCGAGCTCTGATTGCAGATGAATGTGTTGAGTCTTTGAATAACGATCTGGGAATAACCTGATGACATTTAGAATTTAACCATTTAAGAACAAATTTGTCAGCAAACAGTTGGCGCCTTAAATAAAGTGGGGGATCAGAACATTCTACTTGAACGGAATTGATGGGCGACGATTGTATCGCTCCAGTTATTATTCACAATGACTTCGATTGAATTTTGTCTAATTTACTGAGTGCATTTTTGGATGCAGTACTAAAAAGTGGGCAGGCATAGTCAAGATGGCTTTGAATAAGTGCATTGTAGAGCAACTTAATGCAAGTAGGGTGGCACTCCACCAAACGCCAGTCAATGATCTGATGCTATTTAAATTTTTTTCACATTTAGTATATTATGAATATGGGAAGACAATTTAAGTTTCCTATCGAATGTTACTCCCAAAAATTTAACTTCAGAGGCGTTGGGGGGATTGGAGAGTTTTTAAATAAAATTTGAACAGGGGGTTTTACGACAGTTTGAGAAGGTGACACACTTACTCTTTTGGACTGAAAGTTCAAGACCATTTAAAGTGAGCCATGTGCAAAGGGCATCCGTGGCTTCATTAAGATATTTGACGGCGAGTGGGATGATTTTGGATGATAAGAAAGCTATGTCATCTGCGAACTCAATATTTTTTACTTGAGGGGGAATAGTGACTAGATTAATAATAGATTTGACAAACATGAGGGATAAGCCAAGGCATAAAAGTTTTTTTTAAGAATTGGGATGCAAACATTGTCAAAGGTCTATATGTCTATATTCCTGGTTAGAAATGGATAAATTAATATCAGTGCTGATGATGGCAAGGTTATCTTGCGTAGATTTTTTTTCCTAAATCCAAATTGAGAGGGAGAGAGAAGCTGTTTACTTTCGACAAAATTTCTAACCGGTTTTTAATAAATTTTACTGAGGGTGGATGAAAGAGCAATTGGCCTGTAGTTGGATCCAGAACTGGGTGATTTGTTTGATTTTAGGATTTGGATGATTGTTTGAGAACTCCAGTCATCAGGCATTCATTATACGCCAGTCTGGAAGATTTTATTTAAGATGCTTAAGAAGTGGTTTAGAACATTATCATTACTATTTTTGATTATGCTATAAGGTATGCCATCTCTGCCTGGAGATGAGTCCTTGACAGTTGATAAACAATTTTTTTAATTCAATTAAAGTGAATGGAGAGTCTAGTCAATGATCAGACATAAGAGTGTTGTGGATGGGAGTTATTTCATCTTAGTTAGGTACAGAAGGGGGGCAATTTTGTTCAAGAATTCATCTATCCATTTAGAATGAGACGCTTGAGGAGATGTTGAACTGAAGGAAGATCGAAATCTTTGAATCATAGACCAAACTTCCGAAATTGGAGTGTTTGGAGAAACTGAACTGCAGAAGTTGTACCACCCGGATCTTTTTTTTTTATCTCAATACCCTATTGGCATTGGATTCGGCATCTTTGTATATATAAGATAATAGAGAACTCCAGTCCAATTTTTTTATTTTTTTTAATGAATAAAGACCTTCAAACTTAAATAACTGCATTTTTATTTTTATTTTTATAGTTAGTTTTAATAGTTAAAATAATTGTCAAAGTTTTAATTTTTAAAGACTCCCAGAAACGCACCGTATCTATGGTGGTCTAATTTTTTTACTTTTTAAGTTGTCATTTTGAATCAGTGATGTTATGTCGAGGGAAATTTCCCTAGATCTAGGGGAGAAAAATATTTTTTAGGGATAAGGGAAATCAGGACAAAATCTAGGGAAATTTCGAACTCTGGCCAAAATTTTATTACATATGACAGTATTACTGGTATTATTTATATATATACGTATATATATTTTTTGGAATTCCTATGAATCTTAATTATTTTTCATGTACTTACATGCCATGTTATTTTTAACACTGACAACTCAAAATGATATTAGGGAACGTACCCATACTACGTGACACGTTCGGGGGGGGGGGGGGTCTTCAAAATACCACGCTTGGTACAAATGAGCGGCGGGTTGCTTATGATTTTTATTTTGCAAAGTGTTTTTTTTTAATTTGGAATTCAGTTTCTAATTCAGTGGTGAGTGTATTCGTACTTTTAAATTATTACTTCACGTAGCAAAAAGTGTTTTATTTGGAAAATCACGGTATTATTAGTATATTTACCAAGTTCCGATATCTTTCCAATTAATTATCATATTAATTAAAATATAACAGGATTAGTGTTACACAATCAGGTGGCTACGTAGGTAATTGCGTAAATGTGAAATTCTAGGGAAATTTCACTTCTAACTGTTGGCAACACTGTGAAGAACCCAGAATAATCATGGCGAAATGCTTTGTAATGACTTTTAGGTGTGAGGTGTGTTTTTTATTCAAGATTAACTGCTTTTAATATAGAAAAACATTGGTAAAATGTCCACATTTCACCGCTACTGTTATTGTATTTAATCAAAGTGCAATATAAAAACAATAAATCATCTCTTTCATTGCAAATACATGTGACATCGTGTTTTGTGTCAGGTGTTACTTTGTCGGTACATTGTTTTATGTATAATACATACAGAAACACTGGTATTTATAATACACTGATCATGACGAGTGTGTAACAACTTGTACAAAAAGCCCTATACTAAAAACAATTTGAAAATACATAAAAACAAACGTCTAAATATGACACGACTTTAACCTCAAATAGACAACATTTATTGCAGATTGTCCACAAATATAGCCCTTTTCGTAAATTGTTGAGGGCCTAAATTATGTTTCAATAAACACAATAACTATTATTTATCTAAATCTCTATAAACAGTATGAAAATAAACCAAAAACACGAAATGTTGAATTGCATAGGTACGTGTGCACTTCAAGTCATTTCAAATGTCAATACAATACAATACACAGGTGACAGGTTAACTGTGACGTCACGGTTAACCATTTCAGTAATGCCAACTTAACGCTGTGTTTTCCGAAGAGGTTTAAAAATGCACTTTTTAATAATTTATTAAAAACTCTGCATTTAATATTATGAAATAAAACTTATATATTCAGAATCAGCGTTTCTTGGTCTATATGAACATATTTTTTTAAAGCCATAATATTTTTCACTGGAGTTCCTTATTCTCCACAGTCATATTGTGATGAGAGGAAAGAGATTTAGCTTTCCGAATTCTCACTTCCTTGGAACAATCATTCATTTTATTTATTTATTGCAGTTATGAGCATTGATTTGAAGTATTCATAGTCATCTTTGACAGATATATATCAGTAGATAATAAACTTATCCATATGAGAGTTAAATTCGTCCCAATTGGTGTGTTTCGTTTTAATCTTTGTCGAAATATGGGACTTGTCTGAATGGAAAGAAGTTTGATAAGTGATCGTGAACGGGAAATGATCACTGGAGCAAGGGTCGGGGGACACCACCCACGAGGAGAGAAGTGCCAGACTAGTAGAGCATATGGAGAGATCCACTGCACTGGGGTTTGTGTTGGGGCGAGAGAGTCTAGTAGGAGATCCGTCATTCAAAAGAAAAAGATTGGATTCATCTAGGAAATCCATCACAATTTGACCATCTCGATCAGAGAAAGCAGAACCCCAGATGGGGGAATGGACATTAAAATCGCCCAATAAAAAGAAAGGAGGGCATAGTTGATGGACAATTTGCAACCAAGCTTGCTTATTGAAGTGCGATGTTGGGGGAAGAAACAAAGTATGTGTCCTTCATTTTAGCTGCAACCATTTGAAAGTCAGCATTGGGGGCATTGAAGGCAGCATTTAGCTGCAACCATTTGATATTATTTATTGGGAAAAACGCTAGGGATTTTTGAATAAAAAGGGCAGCACCGCCGCCCGTACCCTCCGGGCGATCATCGCGGAGACAGGAGTACCCTCCGACTTTAAAGTGGGTGGATGGAGTAAACCACATCTCCGAGATAGCAACCACAGAAACAAAGTTTGAATTTAATAGGTTAAGGTTCGATTTGTTAGAAATAGCACTGCGGCTATTCCACGAAGAGTCATTTTGAATAAATGATTTTAATATGGAAATAATAGAAGCAGCGTTGGACGGTAGATTAGTTTGAGAGGAAATTAGGTCAATTTGAAATATAATAAGAGTTTGAATAAAAGAAGAATTATCTTGGGAGAGTTTTTCAGAAAGATTTTGAGAGTCCATTGAGGACGGATTATAATTGTTTGTGCACTCATTGGTGACATTTGAAAGAGGTGAATCATTGGGATTTAAGAGTAGTGAGTTGTGTTGTTGCTGGTCGTATCCAGGAGTCGGTTTAGAGACAGGGTTTTTGTATGTGAATTTAGTTGAACGAGAAGAAGTTATTGTTGCGGAGGAGGGGAGAGGGTTGGATGAATAATTGCTAGGTAAAGCCTGGGCAAATGATTTTTTGACAGATGGAAATAGTTTAGAAGCCTGCATAAAAGACAAGTTCTGAGAGGCTATAGAAATTTTAATATTTTTTTGACGAAATTGTTGTGGACAAAAAGAGTTGATGGCGGAATGAGCGCCTGTGCAGTCCTACTAGTTCTTTCAGTGAATATCTATCCATATTGAGTAGTTGCCTAATTTGTTTGGGGTTAGGACTTCATGTTGTAATAAGAACAAATACCTGAATGCAAAGGATGATCGCATTGGGATTGTTCATGTAGGACTGGGTCATCTCGCGAATGGCATCTCGAGTATCGGAAGCCATGTCCACTGTCTGCGTCTGTAACAAACCAATTATTTTAGGTTAATTCAAAGTATTTGGATTTCCTTCACAATCATATTTAATTTGAGAATGACGATGACAATTCAAAGCAAATCGAGTTAATATCGCCGCCGCTCTATGCAAAGTTTGCATACATTGAAGGAAATAACAGCAAACGCAAATACGTAACATAGATCATAAAAATTAAAGAGAAATGCATATAATATTAGGTACATTAAATTTGACTTATAAGTTGCAGGGCGTTTATTCATTTCTTCTATCTAAGGCTGCTTACACATGACAAAAAAAGCGTCAGCTGAGCCACAAATTATGGGAAAGGAATGAAGCAACCGCAAGCATCATTTCACACCACCAACGGTTGCTTCGTTCCTTTCCCATAACTGATTCCCACGTGATTCGAATCGAGGTTTTTTTTGTCATGTTTATGCACAGCATAACGATTCTCTGTCAATATGTCCAAAAAATTTTTTTTTTAGTTTTTTATAAATTTGTTTTAATGAGAATCAAAAACAGTATAATAAACTGAAACTGAAAATACATACAAAAGTAAGCATTCAAAACGTGGCCAATTTGAAAGAGGAAAAATTTATCAATAATATTCATCAATAAACTTTGTTGAAACCACTTATAATCGTTAATGCATCAGTTTTATGAAACAAAGAGCAATATAAACGGCAATGGAGTAAAGATAAAGAAGGATCCTTACGGAGATGATTCCGGGCAGATCCACGAGCACCATCCGATGCAGGCCGGGCCCGCGCACCGACATGGAGATGACATCGCGGGATACGGTGCGCCCTCCGCGCACGCTGTTGCGCATGCGCAGCTCTACCTCCCTACACACACATTACACATTATTTTATTTTAATTTGGGAAACCAATATATTGGTTGTATTACGGGTCAAATGTAATTTTCTAAAATTTTTGTAAATACAGATCGCAATCATTACGCATCTCGCAGATTTTTTTTTTTTTAATTGTCCTTAACATTAATTAATAATAAATGTTTTATTCAGTCATAATATTAAACAAATAAAGAAGAACACAAGAAATGCGATGTGGGCATATTTTAATATCCAAAAGTCAGACCAATCAGACGTAAATTTCAAATCAGAAACTGTCTCTCAGTACAAATGATATACAATATCAGGCAGCATAATAGTGACAGAGTACGCAATATTGATTGTCAAAAGTAAAAAATAGTCAAAGATACTAAGTCAGTGACGACATTAGTTTCCATTCAAATCTACTTGGAAGTAGGTGTGGGTGCATTATCTACATATTTAGTGCTTACATTAAAATTGAACCCTTATTTCACTTGTGCACTTTGGCAATGATGCTGATACTTACTGAAAGATCTCTTTAGGCTGGGATGAGACTCGTAATTTTTTTCCTGTAAATCGCTCTTGTAAGCGATTTATGGCCAAATTACCAATGTAAATGACACTAAAAGTCACTTAACGTAATTTATAGCAAGTTCCAAAACTTATTCTTTCGGAAGTTTTTTGACAGGTCTAATCGCGCCCATGCGAATTTCCGGCCTTCTTACAGCTTATAAAATCGGTTTGATAAGCTAAGAGACTTCCCGCAATAAATAGTTCCGAAATGCGCCGCACACCGTTGCGAAATGTCGAAAATTAAAAGACAATATTGTTTTCATAGGATTTTTTTCCTACAAAACTAGTATTTATTTCCACTTATTTAAGTTTTCTGGAAAATGAGCATCTTTCTATTCAATTATCTGCCCAATCCTTTTTTGGTTTTAACATTTACGTATTTGAAATTTTGAATTCGAAGTCTGTTGCTGTCAGCAGATGTCAGGTAGCTGTCATTCGGATAAAATGAAATTAATTGCCGCCTTTGACGGCATAAAAACACGTGGAGAATTGTTTAATTAAAGCCAAAATCTATTTCAACACTTTATTGGGGCTTTTTCGTCTTTATTGACAAAATCGCGTAAATTTGACAGTAGCAGATCGTTGTTGACAGGAAGCCATCTTACGGCAAATAAATTTACAGATGTAAACGGTCGCATGAGCATTTACACAGGTCGAACTTCCGAACAACTTCCGTGATCATTAATTATCACAAGTCGGATGCATATGTAAACGCTCCTGTGAGTGACCTTACGAGTCTAACCCCAGCCATAGTCTGTTTGAGAAAATTGTTGAGGGAAAATATCAAACAGCCAAATATTAATATGTACAGCAACATATGAACTGCTTACTACCGTTTAAAGTCAATGAATCCACATAGATTACATAATTAATCTCATATAGATTACACCATTTATCTCATATTTCTAGGTTTTATAAACAAAAAAATCGCTAAATTTATAATCGATTTTTATTAATAACAATGCGCCAAATTTGGGTAGCTATCGCTCAAGTGGATAACAATGCATAAATACAAAACTAAAATATAATTACAGTGAAACCCTCTTGAGAAGTTTTCCTGCTCAAGAAGTTTGGTTTTTTCGGTCCCTTGAAAACTGAATGACCCAATTTATCCCACTTATAAGGTTTTGGTCTTGAGAGGTCTTCACTGCGTAGGTTTCCAGTAGTGCTTACAGCCAATGTCAGATTTACCAATAAACTAATCCATGTAGGCTGTATTTTTAACAAAGAGGACCCATAAGCCGCTTCAATAAATAAATCTGAAGTTTAAAGTGAAGGTAAAGTCTGTTACTGACCATACATAGTTTGTGGAGGAAAAACTCTACTCTTGTTAAAGATGTATCTTACTATTTGAAAGCCCCCTGGGGGCGTTGAATAAAATATAAATAAATATATTTTTTTAAATCATCTTAAGCACAAGAAGTCCAAAGTTAAGGTTGGAGAACTCTTGCTGAAATTCTTTATATATTATAATAATTTATCAAAATGGCATCTCTCTGGAATATCTTTCATACCATAATTCAATAAATGCTTCCTATTAGTGAACGCTTCACCATTAGGACTGAAAGTTTGACATTATGCTAAGAAAGAACACCCTACGCATCAAATTAAATTGATTGTCACTAATGCATACACATATACAATCGATTCTGCATAATTGGGACACATCGCTACCCAGACATTTAGCCCAAATAAGCAAGCTCAATAAAATTATTTATTGAACTTGTTATTACATTTATTCGAGTTCTCTTGAATGTGTTTTCAAACTCTATTGAATTTTTGAAAATAATATGTACATTTTTAAGCAGGAACATGAATGGAGACTTCCATTTTATTTATTTATTGTGTATGTTAATAAATAATAATAATAATATTGATAGTAATTTTAAAATTATTTGGAGGTTCACCTTCATTTTCCTGCTTCAAAATTGTTTTCTTAACTCTCTAAAATATCATTTTCCTGATAAATTGGCATTTCCTCTCCTCACCCGCGCCGCTTACCACACTTCTTAACTAAAAATCGTTTAATGAGATACGTTTTGCAACAAATTCAAAATGGAATGGTGTCCCGGAGAGAGACAACACAAGTAAATTAGAATTAGTTTCTTCTTCAAACTTTGCAAATAAAATAGAGGATAATGTTAATAATATGGTGACATGTACAAAGTTATTTGTTTTTATTAGAATTAGTTTTTGATTTCTGTTCTTTCAGTTTTGACCCAATTAAAACTGGCTGTCCGATAAACCAGCGGATCAATTAAGGGGAATCAACTGAACAGGATAAAAGCTTCGTCAGAAAGTTACAATGAGCAAAGTCCACAAATACAATCATACATATGAAAATCATAAAAAAATTATACCAAAGGTTGGGATTGGAAAAACTAAAATCGACTGAACAATCGTCAAATGAAAAAACAATATTTTTACTCAAAGGAATGTGAAAAATATATTTTTCTACCATTAAGTTGGGATCAACGGTTTGAAAAAAAAACAAATATCATGAAAGAGGCAATTCATGAAAGCAAAAGCTTTACCATTTTATATATTTTTTGAGAAATTAATAAAGTAAACTTTAGTTTATAACATATAAGTTTCAATCCTTTTACCTTCTAAGCTCGGCGAGGTCAGATTCTTTGGTAAGGTCGAATTCCCTGTTGGAGTCTCTGAACTGGGCAACGTGGTAGGGACCCTCCGACAGAGTCACCTTTACAGGAGCCCTGAAAGTTAAGAAAGCAAAAATGTTAAGTTTGAAATGCATAATGAAATAAGGTATGACTTAACGTGTAGTTGTAGACAACAGAAACTAATCACGATACTATTTACTATTGACATATCAAAAAAATATGGTCCAATGCCTCCAGTCTAAAATTGCAAACCAAACTGGTTATTTTACAGTCTACAGGGATGAAGGGATATTTCCGGCCAGCTTTTAGTGTGTAGTATCTGTACCTGGTCATCATCTCGCCAGCGCCGCGCGGGAAGATGCGCGCCTGCGCCACCATTTCCAGCACACTGGTCTTGCCAGCACTCTGGTCACCCACCACCACCACGCGTGGCAGGTGGTCGCTGCCCGCCCAGCCGCCACCTCCCCCGCTGTAGCCTGACAGCTCGTCCAGCACGTCCGAGTACATGTCGATCAGAGACTTCTGCAAAATAAATGTAGTCATGAAATAACCAGGCAACTACTTCAATATGGACAGAAACTGGTGAATAATGATGAAATTGGTGAATGCAGGAAATGCAAAGAGACTCCAATTCACATATTTATTTCAAAACATACGGCACAACATGTGCCATTGTCATAATTATATTTATGTATATTATAATACAATAACATAAGAAAGTGACATATAAATGTAAAGTTAAATATAAAAACAAAAGCTAAAAAAATTAGTTAAGGTAATGAGTAGTAAATAGAATTAAGATATATAAAATGAAAGTATAAAGTAAAAGTGTAAACTATAAAATATAAAGTATAATGTAAAAGTAACATTGTAATCAGTTGACTAAAGAGTTAAAATAAAAAGTTGAAAGGCAAGAAATAATATAGACTATAAGTTACCTTCATAAATAATATAAAGTACAAAAGTTATAAATATAAAAAAAGTATGACAAGTATGCAGTAAGAAGTGCTCTTTGGAGCCAAATATTGAAGATAATATAAAATTTAAAAAAAAAAAAAAAAAGGAAGGTATTACGGAGTATACAACGCGATATGAAAAGTAGATACCTATGATATGTTTCTAATCCATAGGTATTAGAGTGCATACTGGTAGGTGGTAGGACATAATATTATGGTTACATGATTATATTTATTATGATTACGTGGTAGTACTAGCAGATAAATTTTGTCTAATGCATCTTTTGTACGACGACAGACTTCCGGCATGATCGATATGAGCAAATTCATTACCTAAAGTGTGTAAACGATGTATTATTGAATTTTATTCTGCATTACTGAGACTATTGTTGCAATAATACGGTGTTTTGAGTCGAGTTGTTCTACTAGGTACATGATAATTTATTAACGAGACCAATTCAGGGGAGTCAAACCAGTTATTGTTTATTTTAAATAAAAAAAATAAGATCATTGAGTATTCTTCTATCTTTTAACGATAAGAGTTGCGTTTTTTGTCATAGAGAATCACAGTTTATGTCTTCCGCGGGAATTCCTAATTTGAAATTAATTGATCTGAGAAATTTGGTTGGATTTTTTCAATGGAGTTTGCGTGGCTTTTGTAGAAAGGGTTCCATATCTGGGAATTATATTCCAAATGACTCCTAACATTCTTGTTCTACCGGTATTACAATGGAAGATGCTCCGAGGAACTAGCATCATTGATCCCTTCGGCACTGGTGCATAGTCGGGAAACACGCCAAACGCGTGCCCAACATTTGTACACGGTTGACATTTGTCACATGAGAACGGGTCGTTTCTTCGACTCGTTCTTATGTTCAACAGCTCGGCAGTGGAATGATTTGCCGGCCTCTGTGTTTCCTCCTTCCTACAACATAGGTCTCTTCAAGACCAATGTTCATTCCTTCCTCTCCTCAAAAAGACTCTCCACACAGCATCCCAGATGACATAGACCCTGAGGGAAATTATTTTCCTCAAGGAGTTATTGTAAAAAAAAAAAAAACCAGAGTTGTAAATAGTAATTTAAATGTATGAATGTTTTTGAAATCTTTATATAGTCTTAGAATGAAGCCCAGCATTTTCATAGCTTTATTAGTAATGATATCAATGTGGTTGGTAAATAGTAGTTTAGTGTCGAATGTTATTCCGAGGTCCCTTATTACAGGTACTGACATTAAACTGTGATTGTTAAGTGAATAACTGTATTTGATGGGGTTTTTTATTCTAAAGAAACTCATGATTTGACATTTTTTAATGTTAAGTGTAAGTTTGTTAATGGTACACCATTCTGCGCATTTTACAAAATTGGATTGAAGGGACAAGCAGTTGTATATATTTTAAATGATTTTATTTATTTTCATGTCATCAGCAAATAATAATATGTTAACATCAGAGAATATGGAAGTGACATCGTTTATGAATACTATAAACAATATTGGACCAAGGTGCGAACCCTGAGGCACACCAGTTGCTTCAAATTCGTAAGACAAGTGTTCTTTAATAGAGACAGTTAGTACACGTTTTGATAAATAATTCCTAATCCAGCATTTACAACTTATTCCTAGTTTAGACAATTTATTTATAAGAATTTTGATGCAAACCTTATCAAAGGCTTTACTAAAATCCATATAAATTGGGTCAACTTGTCCTCTATTAGCAAGAGCACCAGAGATAAAATTTTCGTACAATGTAAGGTTAGTTAAAGTAGATCGTCCAGAGATAAAAATATGGGGCCAATGTCCCGCCCGGATGGGAACAAGAATCATGGTATAGTCTGTCAAATGAGAGTAGAAAATATAAAAACTTGAACTACTAAATTTGTAGACTGGTAATACCAATTTAACTGTCAAATATTTTTTTGAAGTGCAATGACACTGAATGTATAGAACACAGTAAACCACATTTTAAAAAACATTTTTTCTTCAAGACATAAATTTGATTAAAAGGTGATTTATAAAGCGATTTGATTTAATTTAATTTAACATAAATTTGAATTTAACAATAGATAGAAAGGAAGAATCACAAATGGTGAGTTTAGTTACACTACTTTTAGATCTGAATAAATTAAATATATTCAGATCTAAAATTAGAGACATGATCTAAAGCCCAGGCAACGCTAGGTACTTTATCTAGTATTAAATAAATATGAGCAATTTCTAAACCGTGCTTTATATTTTATTACATTATAGTTATTCTTCATTATGTTAACACAAAATTGCAAAGGTATAATAATAATATACCTATACGCTCTAATTTTGAGATCGGCGGGTATCTATACTGCAATGAAAAAATATTTTTTCCATTATAATGCCTTTTTAATTTTTTATAAAAATGTAGGTTACACAGCTTTACTTTAACACCATGAGTTATGTGTTTAGTATTGCCATTTGATCAACAGTGGCGCCCTCATATATTTTCTACTCTTATTTGACAAACTGTACTTTGGAAATATTTATTGTGGAACCAGGAAAAAGCTAAAACATGGACAGAAAGTTTCCTAAACTCTACAAATCAATATGTAAAAAATGTGAACCGAATACAAGAGATTTTGGAATACCCCAAGGCACCATTTTGGGCCCTCTTCTATTCATCTTATATGCAGATGATACTGCAATTATATTTCAAGCAAATTCATGAAATGAACTCGAAATAAGTACTAACCATGATATCAATATTTATCCTGGTTTATTTTTTGGTTATTATGCCGTGAAATGCTTCTTCCTTCTTTAGTCAACTGATTACAATGTAACACTGTCCAAAACATTGGCTAAAGAAGGAAGCAGCGCAACATAGCATAATACCCCAAGAATAAATAATGATAAAACTTTTGGCCGTGAAAATCTCAAATCATACTTCTTCCTACAGTGTCTTAAATCTGCAATAGTATTCCTGGAATTTTTTGGTCAGGGCTGAGAGTGGACCCAGAGCTGGTCGATTGCCGAACACAGAAAACTTAACGTAAATATAAAGAATCATGTATCTTTACAGTTCAGTTGTTAATGTGTTATGAAAACAATTTATTGGTAATAATTATTATTTTTGTACCTTTGTCTTCTTGAGTGAAGCAATGTCCCTTCCCCCGCGAAGAAGGATATTCTGTTTCCTCAATTCCCTGTTTTCCTTTTCTAATTTGTCAAATTCCCTCTGGTATCTCGCCTGGAGCGCTATTATTTCATCCTGGAGGGAATTCACTAACTGCTCAGACGAATTGCCAAATGTTTTGGGAGGGGGACTTTCTTTTGCATACGCTGTGTTTAGGTTCACTATTTCATCTTTAGTTTCTGAAATACAAAAGATGATCAATTGGCAGCCATGCAATTAGGGCTAGTGCAGCCTAATTGAAATTATAAAAATATTTGTAAATCATTTAAATTAGTCTTTAGCTCTTGTGCTCAAACCTTAAACTTTTTAATGCAAATATATTGATGAGCTATTTAAAAAAATCAAAAGTGGATCAAATCATTATAAAGACTGAATTAAAGATAACATAAACCAATAAAACAAAGATTATGTAACATCATAATATGTCTCCAGAGTTATTGCCTCCCAGACATCATTTATGTACTCACAGTTTATTCACACCAATTTTTACCTAACTATGTTTAGAGCAATAATGATAATTTGAGCACCACACTTAAACAGTGCGTTTTACTCACAGCACTACATAATATTAAAGACGGTTGGTTTCTAAATACTTTTTACTAATTTGGGGATGGGGCTAGTGTTTAAATAACTTAAAGATTACATTTTATGGATGATTTAACAGAGATAATTTACCTGCAGATATTTTCTTAATATAGACTATCCCATCGTTGACACCTATTGAACAAAAGGACAAATCTTACAGAAAACAGAATGAAAGTTATTAAAAACATCAGGGTTTATGGAACAGGTCATTCAAGTTTTAATTCAAATGTGAACTTTAAATCATTCCATAAAAGGCAATCTTTAATCTCTCTTGGAAGCGGGATATTTTCAAGCTGGGAATTATTGATTTCGAGATTTATTAAAAAAAGCATGAACACAAAACGTTCGGCAAAGTCAAAACATGTGGATTAAATGATTCCTTCTACAGTTCAGAAATAAAACACGTGAAATAATGTCACACTCGAAGAAATGATCTAACGAGAAAATATATTTGAAAGAATTCGATAATCGGATATTTTAATAACCAAAATAGAAAGGGTGTTAAAGGTTAAGAATTGTACTTGAAGAGCTTTCCAATAACCTTGTTTAAATCAAAACAAATATTTGAATTTACAAAGTTAAGCCATAAATCACACTGCCATATTTAGCTGCATTCAGATTAGAAACTTTTCTATAGAAAACCCAAATAATTGTTGTATTTTTCAGAAATAATTTGGGTTTGAATGCTAAATTAATTTTGGTTAGAATTTTTTTTTTTTTATTTCAGCTACTAAAAATAGAAACATCTGCTTTGCCAACTGGACTCCATGGGACAAAAGGTAAATTTATCATAGACCTATTAAAGTTCATTATAATTTACCACCCAGATGTCAAATATGTCCATAAATTTAAATTACTTCAATGTTAGAAAGATCCGGCAAAGAGATGAGAGATAAAATGACCCTCTCCGTACATCCGAAAGGAAGATGGTGTTGGGAAGCAATATTTTAAGATGTTTTTCAAAAATATATGATTATTTAGCTAAATTAATGTAGATTTCAAACACACAACTCATTTCTCATAACAAAAAGATTTTAAAAAAACTTGATATGCTTACGTAACGCTCCATAGTACATTTGTTTTCCTGCTCGTATGATAGAAAAAAAAGGATTGTAAAACAAATCAGAAAGGACAATAACTGCAGGAAGTAAAAAAAACTCTAAATAGACAGCATTAAGCGTTTCATCGTGTTCCCCCTATAAAAAAGGAGTACGCTGTACTGTTTCTAAGGTCTTTCTTCCACAGGGACATGCAAGTATTCAATACTTGATGATTTCAGTATCTTGGAGACTACCGCCATATATTTACGTAGACTTTTGCCGACATTTTTGTAAACTCTTTGGCAATGCCAGTATCTCATGACCATCCGGGCAAAGTTGTCCTCACTCACATCGTCGAGATTTTACAATTTAACATGTCATCACTTGTGTCAGAAGTTGTCTAACAATGCTTGTGATTTAAATCAATGCTAGGAATAAAACAAAGTTGAAGTGATGAAAGTCAACAAAGAATGGCAGAATATAAAAAGTAAGCCATCTAGTTTTGTGCGACGCGGATCTTGTGATTTCAGTTACGACATGTATGAACTGTGCAAAGAAAAGTTGTTTGCGATGTGAGTACACAACTTGAGTATCCCTGTGGAGAAGAACCTAACAATTTTAAAGCAATTCCATAAATAAACATGGCAAGTGCAAGAAGTTAAATATTTTGTGTTGATTTTAAAAAGTGGTTGAATGATGAAATATAAATGTAGGTAATATTTTTAAACCCATTTATAATAAAAGATGCATTTAAAAAGGAATCTTTTAAAAATGATCATTAATGAATGTGAGATGAATGGCTGAACTTGGTAATGTTCAAGTGCTTGTAACAATATAAGGAGATACTTACGGTGGTTGGCGTTGGCTGCCTCGATGGCATTCTCCCACCGATCTCCAAACCACTGCCTCACTTCAGTGTATTTGGCCTCGGACAACATTTTCAACCTAGGATCTACATTACAAGCCATTACAAAAGGACCCGATTTATTTTAAATATTTATAAGTGACTTATTCAACACTAACACCGCGGTCAAGATTGCAACAAATAAAAGACTGATATTCTGATATATTATGGGGGTATTTCACCATTGTTCACAGGATTAGATCTTATTTATAAAGTTTGAGTTTAATATTCGGTACGCAAACCTATAAATAGTGGCTATATATCAGAGAAGTTAGCCAAGCTTTTTAATGTTGCGAGCATTTATTTGCTTATTTATTAAATATACATTGTCTTATGGATAAGCTATCAAGAGGATGGTGAAATACCCCATTTATCTACTTGGGAGTCCGTAGTGAATGGATCTTTCTATTTGATTTTCGAGATGGGAGGTTGCCGGATGAATACCCGTGCAGCAAAAAAAAATATTGGCATTAGTTTTTCATTTAAGGTCGATTATTTAGAATAACGAACCTTTCAAAAATGGAAGGATAGTTATTATGTTGATCTCACCAATTATAAATAAATAAAATAAAAATGACTTGTGATTCGGCAATAGATTCTAGGTTCCAATACAAATAATGGTACAATAATAAAATACAGTTGATTGAATTGATAGAAAGCATTATGTTAAATAATTCAGCAATCAATATACAGATGGCGTAATTTTGCTGAAGGAATTGAATAGAGCTCAAAAGAGGGGTTTAGGTATAAAAATTCAATAATTCTAAAATATAAATAAAATACATGTATTTCAAATGGTTAGTTTAAAAGAATCTAATTTCATTAGCAGTTAGTTAGTTATTCATTACAATAATTAGGGTAGAAATGTATTACAAAAATAAATTACTCAAACTGAATAATATAATGAAATAGGCATAATTACATTGATAAAATGAAAATGATAATATATATTTTTTAAAACTTTACTTTAGGATTTAATTAAATCTTTGCAGTGTTAATGTAAATTGGTAGATTATGATCATGATTGATTCTGCTTACCTATTTTGATGTTATCGGTGACGTTATCTTTGATGGAAATCAAACTGCCGGTGAACTTCTTCCACTGGTCAGCGTCTGGGATGACTCCATTAACCCAGCCCATGTCTGGGAGGCCATCGCGCCACTCTGCATATTTCTACAACACAACAAACTATGTCTTCAAGCACAGCACAATACGCAGCATAGCAACAATCAACAAGCAACAAATCTTCTTCTAGAGTTATTCCTTGCTAAGGATAGGTTCCCTTCCTTCCTCATTGCCAGTATTAACTTTCTCCAAGTTTGAGTTTTTATTTGTAGAGCGATATGAATATTCAATGCGTTATAATAAAACAGTTGATTTCTCGTTCTTCCTAGAGTGTCTGTTACACCAAACAGGAATAACATGAAGAAATGCTTTTAGGAGTATTTAAAATCATTCTATGAAGTTAGTGTGGTGGTTACACGGATTGTATTTATACGTAAGGAGTCCATTATTTTGGATGAAAATAAATGCTCCTTCCGCAAATCGATTTATCTTTAGAGGGCAATAGTTTTAATTCTGTATTACACAAAACAGCAAGAATCAATTTTATTATTTTAGTGATGCAACAAATGCAATCTCGGTGCAACATAATTAGCCTGGTATTACAATCACGTACACATTTCATATCAGAACTATAGAACTACACATTCAGACAAGTCACCAAACCACAACACACATTTTTTGAGTCGCCACGATTTGAGAGTTAGGACATGAAGGTAAACTGATTTGTATGTTTTTTATAGTTAATGTAACAAACATTTAAAAGTTTTATCTACCTGCATAATAATAATAGAAGAAAATAAAAGCATTCAAATACGAGTTATCATTCAAGTGGAATTTCGGTAACTGAAAATTTGGGTTTGATGACTTTTTCCGAGGACGATTTTCTCTATCCATAATATATTAATGTATTTTCCATTCTATTAAAAACCAATATAATGTTTTCGCATCTAAATAAGGTGAACGAATACTCCGTACCTGCAGAACCACATGAATACTCGTACGAATTCGTTTGGTTGACTGTCAAAATGGTTTCTAAAAAACACAGCGCCCTTGAGGTGATTTTTCAGAAAATCGGTGCTATACAAAACATCTAAATATTAATATTATTATAACTGTTATTCAATTAACATTGGAAACGCAAATAAAAGAAATGTACGATCGACAAACTAATAAATGTTGCATCACAAATATAAATGACAATTCCCGACGTGTGGATTAAAATGTTCCAGTTACCTTGTTGAGGGTGACCCCTCCGCTGACAGCGCCCCCGAGCACCAAGTACCTGATCTTCAAGGCCCCTCTCAGCACCCGCGCTATGATCATTCCATAGTTGCGGACTTGGAGGTCTCTGGAGAAGGCATGCTGCTTCAGCAGGGGCCTGGCCCGCTCCAAACTTCTGAATGTCCAAATAGACAAATTCCTTCTGTGCACAGTTGAGATCACCTTCCTCGAATTCTTATATGAGACCGTCAAATTACTGAAAACACAGAACATTCCATTATTTACTACGAATACAATACATCATGTCTTGTTAATATCTCTTACACCTTACTGAAAAGTGACATCCCACATAATATTCAACATTAGCGAATGATGAATTATTTAACAATAACCTCAAAGACTCACCCAAAGTTTCCTCGCAGTATTTGTGACATTTTTCAGAATTGATTGACTAATTTAACATATTTAACCCAAACGATTTTTGATGATGAAAGCTGATTTCAGAAGTTTGTTAAAACGTCTGCTGGTCGCTGGACACCACCGAGAGCATTAGAAAAATAACAATTTGATTGTTGAATAAGACTAGATCTGCTCGGGCAATTCTTGGTTTTCGGTTTTTTCGGCTGTCGGCTGTCGGCACGGTTCGGCACTTTCGGCAGGCCAATAAAGTTGCCAGCCTAAAAATTTATAATAATGATTATATTATAATGTTGTCAACACAAAAACATTGAATAAAGCGATAACAAGATAGTAAAACTAAATTCTAAATAATCAAAATGATTTTTACATATTGAGTGGGGAAAATAATTCAGATGATAATAGTAGAAGAAAATTATATTTATTTTTTTTATTTTAGGAAGCAGTAACTTTCAAATTATTTTGTAAAATCAACAAACGATAAACTATAAACCAAACACCCACGATAAACCTAAAATGAAATTTTAAGTTTTTTTAATTTGTAATGCAACACAAAGTCTTTTTAGTACTTACTTATAAAGTTTTTCTAAATCTATTTTGACTATGAAAAAGATTTAACCAGGGTGGAAATCGTAAAATACATTTTATCGAAATGTGCATTTTGCCTTCTATCAATCATAAAATATATATTTTTTATCAATTCCATTTAACGAAAAGCTGCAATAGAATTCTCGATAATTAAATATTTTGAATAGATCAGCACTGTTTGAAATTGTTATTACAAATCTTTATTAAATGTTATTATTTCTAACATTCTGAATAAAAGGGTATATTGATGAGTCAGTTTTAGTGTCTAATGGCATCTATCGGCTTATCTTATTAGGGCTTCTACTAGAGAGTAACTTGATGAATGTTCTCTTAGCAAGCTAGGGCATCTGAATTCTTGGGTCAATAACAAACAAAACCATCTCATTGCCTAAAAAACATAGTGCAGATTTCTAAGAATTAAATACATCGTAGATTTTCACAATACAAGAAGACTTTCAGATACTTCTTCTTCTTTATGTGCCGTATCAGGTCCCCCCGACGTTGGCGATCACTCTTTAGAATGTCTCTCTGTCTTGCGCTGCCCGGAATAGCTCCTCCACACTTCTAATTCCGGTCCACTCTCGTATATTACGCAGCCAAGACATATACAAGATACAAGAAAGAGTAAAATTAAATTATTGTTTTCATATTACCGTTGCTTAAATGTAATAGAAAATCGAGGTTCGTAGAAAATGCGTTTAACAAGGTTAGCTCAGACGGACCCTTTTCGAAAAAAAAACTCGTCGGGTCGCTTTCGAAATTTCAAATGCGTGACGTAGCTTTAAGTAAAATACTACCACTTCTATTGCAGTTAATTCAAATCTCCCAGCGGAATATGGAATTCAATCTACGTCATGAATTTTTGGCCAATCACCGCTCTACCCCCTCGATGAGCCAACCTTTTTAAACCCATTTTCTACGAACCTTGATAGAATACAAGACCGAGTTAATTGGCGGTCCGTATTCTCTGCCTACTCCTGCGGAGAAACGGCTTGATGCAAGGGCAGATCCAGCTTTGGCGCCAGGGGGGGTTCACATAGCGCCAGGGGGGAGGGTCACATAGCGCGAGAGGGGGGGGGGGGGGTCACATAGTCATGGTCAAGTCACAAGAAGTTATAATTTAATTTTGATAATAATAGATGCAAGTAAAAAGTAGGGGGGGGTCATGACACCCCCCCTGGATCCGCCCTTGTCTTGATGGTTAGTTAGTTAATATAGATTCATTTTTAGATTCAACTAAAACTGAAAATCACGCCGGTATAGACCTTTACGAATATAGGCACAAGGCATTCTCTTGACACCATTTTAAATGTAAATACATTTTTTCTTTGGATACAAGTAAAGCACTGTATGAAAAACTAATTGGGAGTTCATACTAGAGAAGGCAACGTTAATTACTACTTAACAATCATTTAATTATTAACATTATTAAAGATAATGTTATCTCACAGCCAAACCGACTGTTGATCATTGTGAGTATAGTAACAAGGCTTTCTATTAACTAAATTTGTGATAGGAGAACGATTTGCTTTCACATTTATAAGATGTATGGTATCAAAACTAGTATAATAATAGTTTTGAATCTGCCTGCATTAAAAAATGCATAAAAATCAATAAATAGTAAACATTGTTAATGATGAAAATATTTCGCCTCCTAATCGTTGGGTTGGTTAGGTTGGCGTGAATGGTTTACGCCCTTCGTAAGCCGTAAAGTTGGCTGCGCTTCTTGCAGCGCTCACCTGATGCAACGTCAGTGCAGTTAGTCTTGCCGTACACAAAAAGGTGAAGCCTGTGTTTTTCGCGTTCTGAAGTATTGAATAGTTAGTGGTATTGAAAATGGGTGAATGATAGTGAAAATGTGTTTCCGCACTGGATTAACGACTGCGTGCAACTCGGTTCGCGCAGCCCGTGCCGTGTAAGGAGTGGTTTGGAGTTTCCCAGCCGCGGAACCCTGGGCTGGGTGTTTCTCTGAGAGTGCTCACTGCTCGCCAGACGGCTAAGCCAGGGACGAACGACATCAACCAAAGGTTTTTTTTACTTGTGTATGTTTTGTTTTTGAAGGATGGACAAACCGGATCGCTCTCGAGACGTTTTTTCAGCACTCCCTATGTTTTGAGATTGATATTTACCCCAGGCACAAAGCGAATCAGTATTTTTCATTGTCCGAATGCACGTAAGGTAGGCCATTTCGTGTTTTGTTCCTGGCCATTCTTGCATTCTACACATCTTCATAATGTCACCTATTGTTTATGGCTCTTATCAGCATTTGTTTAAGTGATCATTTTGGGATGTTTTTAAAAACGTTGCATCCGATTAGAAATCTGAAAATATTATGATAATTTTTAACCTCAGAAGTAATAATGTGAAGGTACCCCGCGGATACCATACACATACACACCAAAATAAATGGTTCTGTTTGCTCGGGATCGATTTTATATTTCGGTTACCTAGGCTTTTACTTATTGCTTTTGACGGAAATGTCTCTTTGTGGCACATTGATTGATCGAAACAAAACTATTCTACTCCATTCACATTAATGAAATGATTTTATCAAATTATTTTTTGAAGTGTCGCATAATGATAATAGAAAATAATATACCTATGGCGTCTTCAAAATATGTATATGTTTTTTGACACATTTTTTTTGTTTGTTATATTTATGCAAATGTTTACACATGGAACCATTTGTGTTGGTATCAAGACGAAACAAAGGATTTTTTAAAAATTTGAAATATTAAATTTCAAGATACTTTTGATGCATCTTTTGGTGTAATTGATTGGGCTGTGGTCTGATGTTGTTTGGATTGATTAGCTCTGGATTGGTTTGCTGGGTGTTGGGTGTTGGTTGGTGCACCCTTGCCCGGTGCATGCACCTGCCTGCTGGGTGGCAAGGGTGGGTGGCAGCGGGTGGCCCGGTTGGGGAGTACCGCCCGCTGGGTTTCTCACTTCTCTTTGTTTCCTTGCTGGGATTTGCCTATTCTGCATACACGCTCCATACCTACTCAAGAAAGCTTAAAATACTTCCTACAATGCAGCTGTGAACGGAGAACATCTCCCTAAGTTTATTTTAAGTAGGTGTTTAGCAATGGTTAGGTAGGTACCTCTCTCTAGCGATTGCACGACGTTTTCAACCTAACCATTACGGTCCTGCACTGAGAGCTCAGTTGCCACTTCCATTACTGAAACATTAGTCGTTAAACAGTATTATGCCTTACACCATATCTCTGTATTCTGTACGTCTCCAAAACCATTCCTACATTTTGTTCATACTTTTGTAGCCCTTCATCAAAATCAATGTTGGACGTAAGAGGACTTAAATTTCTGCCAAAATCGTTTAGTTGATCTGCCATCTGGAACCAGTTGTAGCTAATGTCATCGATCCATCTTGTTCGACATCCCCCTCTTTTGTAGGTACCAATAATTCTTAACCAACCTCAAGTATTTCATTGACTAGATCAGCAGTTGTCAACCTTTTTAAACATGCGTGCCCCTTGAATCTTACTACAAATTTGTTGTACTATTATTCGTGCCTCGATATTGCGTATCCCAATTTCCTACCTCAGGTTGAAAACCGCTGGACTAGATCATTCCATGTCTTCCTGGAGCGTCCCCGAGTTTTTTAATCTACTTCCATATCCTCCTGAACTGAATACTTTCTTCACACACACGCTGTTTTGTGTGGATAGAGTGGATAGAACGCCACACATCTAGGTCTTTTCGTGTATGTACCTATTTCTTTAATTACACTCCTTGTTCTTTAAAATTCGTGAATTTTTTTAATTCAAAATCATAGTAAGTGAGCTGGCAATTCATTTCAACCTTATTTTATGACACTTCCTGCAAAAGCCAGTACTTATTATGGCATCTCCAATTTGGGGTACGTTGCGACCCCCTCCGATTAATAATTTTATCAACGCAATGTTCGTACCTACTACCTACTTCCCAAAATGTTAATCATTTTCACGACAAAACTGTGAAAGTCATTTTTCTGAGATCCAAGAGAGTTTTCAAAAACTTTCTATTCTACAACATTGCTAGCACTCGCCTCAAGACAACGTTCGAATATTTAATGAACACTCTGTTATCCCAAATAATCTTTGCACGCCAGTCAACGATGTTCACCTCAAATTATTTTATTATCACTATACTTTAAATCAGGGTTTCTCAACCTTTATTTCGCCGCGCCTCCCCGAACCAAATAAAAAAAATTTCATGCCCCCCTTAATTAAGTTTCAAAAAAATAAGAAACACATTTTTTTATATTAACTAAATTATTTATTTGTCTCGCATAAATAATTGAATTCAGTATTTTCAAAGCAAGAGAAGCAACTTCAGGATTAACAAGGAATCGTTTCTATTTCATTTTCTATTTAATCATTTCTATTCAAAATTTCTCTAATGTCAAGAGATTAAAGTCGTCTTTCATGGTCGAATCAGCCTTCATTTCTAGAAATTCTTCCTGAAATTCTTCAGGTAATTAATTACCTGCTACGATATCGACAACGATTAAGTAGATTTTTTTTCGGAAACGTACCTATTACGCCCCCCCTGACATTTCTCTACGCCCCCCTGGTTGGGAAGTCCTGCTTTAAATGCTTATTCATTGTTTTTTCTTGGCCATTTGGGATCGAACTATCTACCACCGAACCCCAAGAACAAGGTAATTAATACCTTCTGAAAGTTTGTAATTTTCAATTTAATTTGCAATGTTCTCGATCTATCTCAAGGTTTCTCCTATAAAATCACTCCGGTTCCGACAAATCAGAGAATTCATCCTCTTGGTTAAATAAAAAAAAAAACTATGGGAAACTATAATTATTTTGCCATTTAAAAATTGCTTTCGTAAATTTATTCAAAAATTTTACCCATATTCCAAAAAATGTCTGAGTTCTTCATAAATTGTATTTCTTTTCCGGAAAGGGCGGTACCCACCAATTCGGAGAATCAAGGAATGATTAGTTTGGAAATATAAGTCGAAAGGTAAAAAATATTCTGCACATTTACTTGGAATGTTAAGGAATTTTGGTAATCTGTTGGTGGCCACGCTGTTATCCTGACCTCCCATACCTGTACGATCAGACAAAAATCCAATGGTTGACACGCGCTAGCCTCAGATTCTGATTGAACGCTATGAAAACTAACCAATGATTCACGTCAGACTCCATCACTCCTGAGAATCACATTTCTCTTTGCGCAGACCTAAAATTTGTTTTTCATTTATGTTAATCTAAGTATCTTCAGACCAACCAAACACGTTGACAAGGTATGGATGTTTTGCGATTCCGACAGGGTTGCCAATGCATGAAATCATGTTCTAAAATACCCACAATCGATGTTAAAATTCCCCACCAGCTCTTCTACCTCCAAAATGAAACAAAATACTATTTAAGATGGTATACAACTCCACGAAAAAATCCATTATAGGCGGAGCCACAGACGTGGCTTAAGATTGGGGGTTACCGCCTAAATTGTCCCGGCACGGGTGATTGACAGCCCGTATTGTTCGCTGCTTCTAAATATTGCACAGTGAGACAGTTCTCAATTTAACTTGGACAAATTTAAGTAAATTTTGGCAAAAATATTTTTTATACTTGTCACAATAAACATTAATGTGAGCAGTAATTAGGTAATTAAATAATTTACATGGTTCTCGGAAACTGGCGGTACCTACAACAGCAATAAGAGATCTCAAGTAATCGTAAATCACATTTTCTTCCTTAGGTTATTTAAATTTGCTTATTGTAAATATACCATAAGTGCCAATGAAATCTGAATAAAAATATTTTTTTATGAAGTAATTCATTTACGATAAATATTTGGTAATATATTTTTCAAACTGGTATTACATATAAATCTTGTGGAATTTCATATAAATCTTGTGGAATTTCATAGTAATGAGGTGTAAAATAAAACAAATTTTAAGTTCGCTTAACATTTATAGATATTAAATATAATAAAGTGTAAATTTATTTTTATAAATTTTTTTGCAGATTCTGCCTAAAAACTGTTAAAATCCATGATTAAATCAATTGCGCCGAAATCAGATTGCACCGGATTGATAGGTATTGCTTGTGAAACTTCTGCTTCATTAAAGATTAAATGCTCTGCGTTCACATGTAGCATTTCACAGTCATTTGGTTGGCTTTGTGTTGGTTTGGTAATGGATGTCAATAATTTTCGTTTCTTGGTATTTATCTTACTTTTTCGAAGTCGGCTCTATTGCATAGCTTCAACAATATATTGAGGTTCTTTGATTGGCATACTTCTCATTAAACGGGAATCAAGGAGTTCAGGTAGTAGACACTCCTTATAAAATCGTATCAACTTATTTTCCATGTATACTTTCCAAAATGCAGGGTCCTTTCTGATGTATTCAACTTTCATCGTATTTTCTTTTCCGGTCCAAAGGCCGAACAAACACATTTCTTTGCCTGTGATACGTAGTTGCCCTTGGATTTGGTAATACCATGAGTGTTGTTTATTTATGACTAGCTGGCCTTTCACTAATTTCCAAAATGTAACCTTTCTCTTACGTACAGCTTCGTCTAATCCCATTTTAAATGCCGTTATTGGACATTTTACTTCCACAACCATATCATCAGTAATGCCGTCCGGTGAAGCACCGAAAAAAGGGTACTCCAAATCAATGAACAGTCCACAAGGATTAATTACCATATTTTCTTGAACGGACAGCTGTTGAATAGCCACCCTTTCATTAACAATTCCATGCCGAATAGAAACTACATTTAACAAACATTTTGGGCTTAACAAGTTTTTCACAAGAGGCCCGCAGCTAATATCTTCCCTTCTTTTGATTACGTTTCCGAATATGGATGCCGTCAACATATTCCGCCTCAGCTGCAACCATTCGCCGGAATCTCTCTGCAAAATTGTTTCTTTTTGAATTTTGTCGCGATTTATAATGTTTTCGCTTAAATTCAGAAAAAAATATTTTTTGCTCTTTTCAAAACATTCTGGTAGCATGTCTGGTTGCCTGACATTAATTCCATGAATCTCTTCATTTTTAGAAATTTGTTGAAGAACGCGATTCTTTTTCCTCATGTACCGTTGTCTATTTAAAGCTCTCTTTTGACGTTTGGCTTCAAGACTTTTTACATGTCTAGTAGGGTGATGAAAAAAAGATTTTTGTAAATTGCACAATGGAGCTCTTGTGTTAAAGGACACCACAGCACCATGGCGTCGTGCCTCATAGGACTGCCTCATTGAAAAATTTATTCTCTTGCCACCTATGAATTTCGCGATTGTTCTGTTAAATCTTTCAACGACATTACTGTCAACATCGTGTATGAGACTACGTGCATGCGCACCAACGGCAGATGTTATCAAAATGATTCTGAGCCACAGGGGGCTTCCTTTTAGCATCTTCAATAAGTCAGAGTCACCCGTCTTTTCCGCAGAGCAAAAATAATCCCTACACTTGTTATGGTTTCCGAAAACGTGATACGGAGAATTTATAATGTCCTTATGCAAATTTTCTATTTTTTTTTGACAAGGGAATATCAGAATTTTTATTATATTTAATCGAACAGGAGACTTACGGAGAGACATAATATTACCAATCGTTAAAAGTTTTCTCAAATATTTGGGATATTTTGTATCAGAGACAAGAGAACGTAGTTTTGTGCAAAAGTTTCTTAACACATGATTCCTACATTCGATCTTTTCTACAGTATTGTCCAAATAGGGTCGGGCTTGCAGTATTTTAGAATACGTGCTGGAGTCACCATCGGATACCAAGCGAGCGTAAATTAAATTGTATTCATTAACCGACTCTTTAAAACCCTCGAGAAGAATATCTGACTCAACGCCATACAGTCAACAGAAGTTTCCTGCCAATTCTGAGATACTTTTGAATGTATTCTCGAATTCAGTTTTGAATACATTGTTGGTACGTCAACTGCAGCTAAAAATTCCTCCAACTGGTACTGTCCCCCGCCAATTGCCATAATTCCAGATACTGCACTCCTATTGATATCCAAAGATGCACAATCGTCATCAGTCGAAAGGATCTTTTGAAAATTGCAAAAATTCCATTTAATTGTGAATTTAGAGACCAGTCCTTTTTTCGTTCACTATTTCTAAATTACTCAGATTACATCCAAATTTTTCGCAATGTTGACTATATATTTTGAGTTTTTTTATAAACATATCTACGTTAATCAACCTACGGCCTTCAATCAGCATCTCAGTCTTTAGCGGTTGACAAAATTCCACCTGAAAGAAAAAAAAATCCAGTGTGAAATGATGATAAAACGTTTTGTTCAATATTTTAATTAATAGTATACTGTAAATAGAAGTGCAAATAGAACAAATGCGTACAATTTGTTTCTCAATAAAAATAAATAAATATCACATCCTTAATATCATATCAAATAAAATGTATTTACTCACGCTGGGGTTTGAAAACGCGACCTCTGGATTCGTTGTCGAGGATATTAATCGCTCGACCACGGAGTTCAGGTAAACTTCCAAATTAAAATCCAAAATGGCGACCTTAAAATTTTGTTCCTCCAAACCGAGAAAATTGACACTTCACGGAGTATGGCTTTCGTAAATATACGACTGCACTGAACTGAAAATGTAAAAAAAATAAAGCTGATAAAAAAATAAATAAACTGATGAAAATATTCCACTTCCAAAAAATGCTGTGGCCTACAGCTATATGTCTTAGTCATAAGCCACTAGCTATAAGTCACTAGTAATAATTGTAAATCTTAGTTGTAAGCCAGTAATATTATTATTTTATGTATTTATTTGTACAGCGCCCTTGAGGTGATTTTTCGCGAAAACGGCACTATATAAATTAGCCAAATATTATTATTATTATTACATAATATCATAAATAATTTGTAAAACAATATACATACATACATTATTTATGATTACCTAATTCTACATTATGTTTGAGTAACAAAGTTCTACTACTATAATTATTTTTACTAGTGACACTATATTTCAAAGAAACTTATAAATTGAAAAAATAGGTCTACAAAATAAACTTTAAAACAATTATAAAAAAACATTATTGTCCACATTTCTATGAAACTTCACCACTGTGTGTATTTTAAATTCAGATTAGAACTAAAAAAATAATATTCTTTTAAACTGTGGAAACTTAGAAAAATTACTTTACTTACTTGTAGAAGGAGTTAAATTTAAAATAAACAAAAGATTTCACTAACAGATTTTTAAATTATTCGATTGTTTAAATACAAAAAATACGTAAAAAATCACGGTAGCGTCGGGCCGGGACAAACGACCTTCTTCGCCGAAACTCCATCGACGACTCAGTTAGAACGGCTTAAGTGCTTCGACGGGCGGCACATAAAAATAACGGCGGGCGGTATGGCGTTTGCATAACTACGGTTGGGTTTCTCAAATCAGGCCAGAAATTCAACATTTCCGAGTGGTAGATTTTAATTAATTCTGATGAACATATTAATAAAATCTAAGATGTATTGAGATTAAACACTAGGGTAAACATGAATTCATCGCATAGAAAAATAAAATTGACCTTAACGCAAAAATTGTAGTAGTTCAACGTATTACAATTTTTTAAAAGTGTTGTACGTTAAAAAAACTGATATTGACATACTGTTTTTATTAATCTAAAATATAAATAACTCGCATCCCTTGTGCGGCATGAGATTTTTTTTTTATTCAATTACAATTTCGCCGAAATAAATTAAAATGTGAGCCTCGGGCAAAACCTCGATGAGCGAGGTTGTGTCTCGCCTTAAATCAGCATTTATTTTCTACCTAATCATTTTCGTTCTTTTGTCTTTTGTTCGGCTTTAAAAATAGATTTTTTTTTTAATTTGCGAAAGAAATCGTAATTAGACCCATTCTCACAATTATGTAAATATTATTTTTCAATGTGATTGGATTATAAATGCCCAGAATTCCCGCATTTTCCCCACAAAAAGGTTCCTTCAAAATATTAAATGCTTGAAAAATCTTGAAAACGCCCCGAAATTTGGGAAATTCTTCACGAATTTGCAGCCCTGGGCAACCTTCTTACCCTCCCGGGATTCCTTTTGCTTCATAAATTTCCCCACATCGTGTACTTGTTTCCAATATTGAATCTGGGCAGATAGCACAAGAAACATTGTCACAGCTAAAAATTCAAAGAGATATGGGGCAGACAGCTTTAGCTATAAATGCGCCAGCGTTCTTTAGCGTGGCCCATTTCAGCATATCGTTCGCCGTACATTCCCATTGGAAATGTACGGCGAGCGATATGCCGAAATACGCCAAGCCAAATGTAGCTGGCGTTTTTGTAGCCGAGTCTGTCCCCAGCTTAAATCTCGTTCTATCCTCCTTTTCTATAAAAACTAGAAAACAGAAAATCGCCAAAAGGTTTACTGGTCAAGGTTTGCCAATTGTTTTAATAATTATGTTTATAAAAAAAGTTTAAAAAAGGGAAGTTGGAACAAGGGAACGTACCCGTACCTGGGGACCTTCAAAATACCACGCTTGGTCACAATGAGCGGCGGGGGGCTTAGGTTTTTAGGACCGGGGGGGGGGGTAAAAATTGCAAAAAGTGGGTCACGTAGTATGGGTACGTTCCCTAACCTCTATAAAACATTTGTCTAAATAAGTATGTGTTTTTTTTAGTTTCGGATAAAGTGTTACACAGTGTACAAAAAAATCATCGGCCAGTGATTTTAAAAACTGGCATATACAAGGGACGTACTGACGTACTTTAATCAGTGATTCACATTATTTTGAGTAAAAAATGTAAATAAAATTTTGGTCTCCGGTGACACTTTTGATGTTTTATTTTTTCTACAAAAACATAAAAAATGATGGGTGTTGGACAGTTGGAGGCGGGGTTAGGGGTTGGTCGGTTACTCGGCTGAGTGACCAGTAACGACACGAGGAAGAATTTTTTCTGTTTGATTTTGAAGGAAAAAAATTTAAAAAAAAAGTCGCCGTAGACCAAAATTTCATTAACACTTTTACTCCAAATAATGTCAGGAATTACTGGTTAAAGTAAGTCAAATAGTCCCTTAAAACCCTGTATACTCGTATATGTTGTTATTTTAAAAAAAAAATGGATTTATGGATACTTTATAACAACGAATCTATTGAAATTGAATGTCAAGATGAGATATTTGATGACACGAAATAATTAACATTTTTAATGTCGCTGTAAGCGTGTGTTTCATTTGGTGATTTGTTGTAAGCTAAGTAATTGAGAAAGATAATGAAATTGGCGGTACCTACCTCTTCATAAGCGGCCTACACACGACACTGCATGTAGTGACTGCGGCAGTAACTGCAAAGGGGGTGGAGTTGAGCGAACTAGCGCTGTCTCGTTCTAGCGGCCCTTTAACAAACGAGACGGCGCTAGTTTGCTCAACTCCACGCTCTCTGCAGTCACTGCCGCAGTCACTACATGCAGTGTCGTGTGGAGAGCCCAATATCTTTCTTTATACAAAATATTTAGAAGTGAAACTTCTATAGCCCGCTGTGATTTAGATTTCGGATGAAACGGAGACGACGATTACTTCTCCTGCGACGCATCAAATGCGCTCATTGGCCGCTTTGATTATGATGTCACTTTTCGACTATTTAAAGTAAAGTTTCTATAAATCGATACAAGTGCATGATCTGCCAGACAGAGAATAAAACCCTTCAATTTATTTATTAAAAAAAACTTTGTCCTTCAAATGACCCGTCATTTCTTCCGTAACCCAAATTTCTTCAAATGATTCGAAATTTGTTTGTGCGATATGTAACCCAAATTTAATTAACATCGGTATGCAGGAGAAATATAATTACATATATTGGTCCCAGCGAGAGTTCGTACGTGACGTCATCGTTCTAGTATCTTCTGTCTTTTTCGTTTTCAAACAAGACACGTGAGAAGGAAGAGGACGAACGTGGATGATCTGCTGGGACTAGTCCATTATTGCATCGGAGTAATCCCAAGACTGGAACAAAGATATCTTTCATTTTATGGTTGTGTTACTAATGCTGTCGGTCAAATTTCTCTTTCATTAATGTTCTTTGCTTCACATTTCAGCCTTAGAACGGAACAGAGTTTCTGTAATCATATTTCATATAAAGTTTAAATTATGGTACCATAACATGGCGGGGGCTACTTTTGAATCGGCGCGGCGGCGACTTTGTTCATCTGATATTAGCTGATATCTGCATAATTCTCGCAACCTTCGCTCGCTAATCGCTTCTTTTTAGAGTATTTTTTTCGTGGATTCGTCAAATACTAGTACCTACCCAAGTGGTGTCAAAGTAGTTATACTTATATTGAATGGTTGAAGCTGTTTTTGAAGTGAAACTTCTTTAGCACCGTTTTGATTTGAAACTAGGATGAAACGGAAATGACGCACTAAAAAGAGACAAGCACATACATCTATAGGATTTTGCCGGCGAGAGAATGGGATAGTAATAAAATATTTATTTATTTCACGGCTACTATGTGATACGTTAAATCTACGGTCCCAAGCAGGTCTTCTATAGTGTAAGTAGTATGAAGCGCCTGACTATCTTTAGCGGACACACGTTCAAGTGGACCAGGGATCAAATCTTACAAAATCCAAAAAAAAACAAATAATTAAATTTTTTGTTTGTACCATAAAACCCGGTGGTTATACTAATAATGAGTTGTTCAATTGGTATCTAATTCAGCGACACCCCTACTAATCGGCTACCTACCCATTCCGCGAACTTAAAAACCTCCCCTCGTATAAAAATCAATATGTTTTTATGTATGAGAGTTATCTAAACATTGCTATGTTAAGCATAGGAACCTTTCAAAATATAATCTTTCCACCCTAGCGAAGGTTTCTGGATTATTACAACCACATGACAATACATCTGAAAAGTTTTTTTAATCATCACAAATCATTTTTTTAATCATAAATGTCACAATTTGAGAATGACATTTTGCAAACCATCGATGGTTGAATCAAAATTCAATTTTCGAATAAATTCTTATTAATGATTTTAATCTAATTACTCACCTATGGTACTAACCAAAATCGAACATTTTGAATCTAATCAAAAATTATATTTATTTTATATAGGTACCAAATTTGGTTGATTGTTCTTATAATATATGAATAATGAAATTTTGTAAAAAAAAATTGCAGAGGTGGCATGCGAGCTGTTTGAAAATCCGAATGTACCGGGACTGAACATATTGAACGCTGGAGAAGGGAGGGGATCGCGGGAGCGGAGTTCGCGAGATAGGGGAGCGGGAAGGCGGAGAAGGTGGAGGGGGGTCGAGTGAGGGGAAGGGGAACGGGACCAATGAGAAAAGACACGGAGGGAGAAACAATTTCTTTATTAGTGTCAGTGCAACGCATGCTGGGAACTCGCTAGTAATTTTTTTAAAAATAGTTAATTAGTATCAAAGTTGTAAATTGATTATGTAAATCCTTTTTACGTTACGGCATAAATAATCTCTAACCTCTATAACTATGTATATGAATAATCTCCTTAACTAAAAAGAGTCGGGGAAACATTGGCAAAATTATTAATTAAAAATAATTGAGAAGTTTGATCTGATCCTTTTCATATTTCTTACCTTGATCATTTTTATTCTCAAAATAATTTGTTTAAATTTTGTGACAGTTTCGATTGATTGCTCGGTTTAATTATTTATTATTAATTCAATTCCAATACATTTTTTAAAGAATATTTATCGATAGAGAATTTCTCTGTAGAGAGAATCTCGTTTCTTTTGTTGGGAAAATGTTACGTCTTAAAAAATCGTAGTCCAAGATGGCGTCGGCGTCCTTGGCCCCAGTTTGCGATCGATTAATTCGATTATCCCGTCAGTAATCGCAATTGAGTTGTTCCATTGTAATGGAATATTTCGTTCGTATATTATTCATCGATTAACAGGCATCTCAGGCATCCCCTTTCTAAAATACTATATGTATTAAACCAAGCAGGGCGTTTCTTCGCCGTAATCAACCCTGCCACGTTGTGCTTCGCCACGTTTGGTGACTTATTATTTGGGCTCGGATTCAAGGGGTGAGGTTTGTCTGGGTCTTAGCGGCGGTTGCGCCTGCCAATCTACTGCATGGCATGCCGGATGAGACTGATCGGGGGAGACCTTTTGATTTCTACAGCAGTTGGATTCATATGTCCGGGACTCCTGGACACATTGACCTCCAGATGCCTACCCACTGCTCATACTTTTTTACTCCCATACTTCCTCTCCTTCCTTTTATAAAAATACCCTCAACACAGCATCTCCAAATACGACAAAGGCCCTGTCGGGAATTACTTTCCTAAGGGCCTTCGTTAGCCTTATCGTTCTCACATGTCTTGTGTGAAAAAACGAAAGAGACAGAAGATTCTTGAACGATGACGTCGTGTACGACTTCTCTCTAGGACAAGTATTAGAGCCATCATTATCAATTTCAAAGTCGTATTATATTGAAGTAATAACTTGTAAACATCATTTTGGTAACGTAAAGTTGGACATCACGTACATATGTTCTACATCACATCAAATCGACGCTATTTTAATGTCAACGTTTTATATCAAATGTTAACGTTATTTTAATCTTTCGACATTTGAATGGCCTCCGCTAAACGTCAATTCTCGGCCCATTTTATCTCTTCTCTACTCCATTTGCTCAAAAGCTGAGACGGGCCGAGAACGGGCGCTACGATTTACAAGTGTAACGACATGGCAACCGTTACGCTTGTCAAAGCCGAATCTTGCTGAGAATCGGAGTCTAACGGGAAATGCCTAAATTTCGAATTGCATATTGTCAATTTGTTTGACAATAAAATATTTTTTCCTAGATTTTGATTTTTATTAATTATGTTCGATTATTTCGACATGGTCGTTTTGACTATTCCCGTATCGATTATTCCCATTCGGTCCTGACGTGAACCTTCGTTTGTCCGCAGCGTACACCTTCGACGCTGTTCATCCGTTTTTTTTTCCATACCTAACCTTGCCCCCTTTTAAACACCGGTCAAACCGGCCATCACTGGGTATATATTATTACAGTGTGTGCGACGAACAAACTAAAACACGTTGGGCAAACAGTTACACGGAATAAAATAGCGTGGTGATGTGATTTATTCCAAACTAGACGTTAAAGGTATCGACCACTGAACACTGAACAAATAATCTCTAGAAGTGTGACCTATAAGTCCTGTTTCAATTCGACCGTTTTGCATTTCGTCTGTTTGTACGTTCCGTTTCAAGATGATGGCATGTTCAAATGTGAAATCGTGTTTATTTAGAATTCATTTTTACAATTCATTTTTACAATTCATTTTTACAATTTTATGTTACCTACCTACCAGTGGCGGTGCGTGAGTTTTCAGTCAGCTAGAATGCTAAATTGAAAAATGCGACGTTATTGATGTTGTAGCTGAAAATGATTTTTGAAGTAAAACGTCTTTACGCACGCTTGACTTGGGGAGTAAGCTGGTGAATTCGTGACGAGAACGTTACTAAAAGCGAGGCGAACGGTAGTTCAGAGAGAGATATAAGTTAGTGATGATAGAAAGAGAGAGTTACGTTCCGTATTTACTGTAGGGGCAAGAGAGAGAGGTGCGAGCACACATTTTCTTTTTCTCGTAGCTAGTTACGTTTCGTATATCTAAGACACAGTGCAGGCCTGTGTCTGTATCACACTGTAGGAGCAAGAGAGCAGTGCGCGCGCACATTTTCTTTCTCTCTTCCTGTCATATGGATGGAGCTATTTTTTCTAAAATTTCATATTTTGAATGAAGATTTTCAGGATTCTTTCAGTTTGGGGATGCGCCGCATCCACATTTCAGTACATTTCATCTTCATACAAACGTTAAAAATTTGAAAAAAAAAAAAAAATCGTTTTCAGTTACAACATCAATAACGTCGTATTCAGTGGCGGCTCGTGGCTTTTGGGTGTGCTGATATTAAAAAATGGCATTATTGATGTTGTTGTAGCCGAAAAAAAATTTTTTTTTCTTTTTGAAAATCAGTTTTTTGTATGAAAAATTTCAGTTTGGCGGTGTGCCGCACCGATTTCCTGAAAAATCTTCATACAAAACACCGATTTTTGAAAAAAAAAATATATACATATATATATTTTTCGTGTACGACAACATCCATGATGCCATTTTTTAAATATTAGCACCCTAGCAGACCAAAAGTCACGAGCCGCCACTGGTCGTATTTTTTCAATCTTAGCACAGCTCACTGAAAACTCAAGGACCGCCACTGTTACCTACCTGCCTGAAGAAAGTTTAAAAAAAAGAATCATCTTTGAGATGTAATATTTCCTTGTTTGAAAATTTAAAAAAATATTAAATTAAATAATATGTAATTATTTATTATTTAGTTGAATTAATTAACTATGTAACAGTTGAGAAGTTCTCAGAACAAACCGGTTCCTTCCAATTTTCGTGAATCCTGGGGTCGGGGATGGCAGCTAGAGAAATTCTTAATTATTATTTTTAATTTTTAAACTAACGTTTAAGACAAGATTTTTATGCATAGCACAAAGGGTAACAATTATTATAAGCAATAATTATCAGCCTGAAACACTCATCCACATTGAAAAAATCTTCCGAGAAAAGATACATGACATGTCCCGTTGGCGTCATGTATCTTTTCTCGGAAGATTTTTTCAATGTGAATGAGTGTTTCAGGCTGATAATTATTGCTTATAATAATTAGAAATTCTTAAGTAAAAACCAAGTCTTCAATGCGAAAATCAACCAGTTCCTGTGGAAATACCTCTTGAATTGTGCTGGGGATCTTGCCAAAAGTCTTATATAGAACCACTTAACATTGCCCAAAAACTGATCCTTAAAGTTATGTTCAAGAAAAAGTTTAGATATCCAACTCATATACTTTATAAGGAATGTAATGTCATGAATGTAAAACAGCTGTATATTACACAAACACTTTGTAATTTTTTTAATAATATTAGTATTGCAGAAAGAACTCAGCAAATTCGTACTACTAGAATTGGGTCTGGTCTTAACTTTGTGGCAATTCAAACTAAATCTTCTTTTGGTCAAAGAAATTACTTCTATCAGGCTCCACTCATATTTAATAGCCTTCCAGAACATATTAAGTCATCTAATTCCTTGTGCACTTTTAAAAAAATGGTTAAATTATTCATATTAGCCGAGGATTGCCAATTGATTTTTTCTACATTGTCATTTCTAAATTCATAGCATATTGATTATTTATTACAGTATATTTACTGTTAATATATTATTTTTTATTTTCTTATTAACTTACCATTACATATTAATTTTCTAACCCATTTACCATTTACCCATTTCTAATTACAACAGAGCTCTAAGCGGCAGGATCGTTGTGCATCTATTACGAATAGGTACACTCCACCATAACTCCGCTATACCAACACCAAGCCAGTGGTCATCTAGCTTAGTGTTAGATGACACTGTGTGCATTCAATTTCATCTTATTTTTATTACATATTGAAAAAGGTATACCAATCTCATAGCCAAAGGATCTAAGTCTACTAGTGGAGCCAATTGATATCAGTTGTGTAAACAAAGAAATTACCCGATTAAACAGTAGTGCATCACAGGCATAAACTTCTTATCTATAAAGCAGAAAATCTGTGCAAGCAGTAAGTCACACGATAAGCTTTGGCGTAATGAAATTTGCGCAGCTTTCCTCTGTTATTCTTAAGCTAATGCAAATGATAGCTATTAGGTATGTCATATATCAACTTAATAATTACCTGTTTTTCTCTTTCTTTCGATACATTATCAATTCATCTATATTTTATTTAGATTTTTCGAATTTCTCTTAAGTGCACAATATTTTAGTATGTACACCTACACGTATAGATAATCCAGATGTTTCAATTGTTCCTATTATATACTTAATTATTTCATAATGTTATTCTATTTCAGTTATAATTAGTGTTAACTCGCTCATCAAGCACAAGAACTAGCTTCTTCTTTGGTGAGATTGCAATTTTAAATAATTTGTGTACCGATATGTAATTTATATAAAACCACTGTACTATATATATCTATATTAAATAAAAAATATATCCTAGACGTTTCGAATGTGAAGATTCGAAATGAAACATAAAATTTATTTATATAAGACGATAAAGTAGTAGTTGGGAAAAAAAAGTAGCGTTTGACGGATAAAGTAGTAGTTGGGACATAAGTGGTACGATCGAGTGAACCAAGTACGTGTAATGTTTTTCCGAATCAAGGATTTCTGTAAATTCTACCTATTTATTTTTATTTGTTAACACCCTAGTTAGATTTTTCATTAAAATTTTACAATTAATTACAGTTTTTAAGTATAACATGATTAATAATATAGTTATACCAATAAAAAAACAATACATTTTAGATAATAATAATAACCAATACATTAATTTAGGCGTATTAGATTTGTCAAAAAATTTATATATAAAAATGCAAAAATCGGTAATTTTAAATACATGTAGGATTACAAAAGATTTTTTAAATATTTATATTGAGGGATCAGTAGGGTTTATAGGTTCAATTAGGAATTCCACAGAGCCGAACCCTCTGATGTGAAAATATCTGGAGTCGGTGAATTATTTTCCCATCTGGTCAGTGGTAGGTTGACATGTTGTTCTTGTATTGTTTTGTAATTATTGGGAAGTGTGTGAAAGGGCTTAGTTTTTCCTGTGGGGAAAATTAAACCCGGACATTTAGATAATAAGACTTGACATAAAACAAAGTGTAATGTATAAAAGATAGAATGTAGGTATATGATTAAAATCCTAACTAAAAATAAAAGATAAAATTAAAATCTTTTTTATGTATATTCAATAATATTATTATTCAATTTATAAACCAAGTTCTGCTGTCACGCTTAGTAACAATAACACAGCAGAACTTGTTTATAAACAAACTGTTTTTATAATTAGTATAATAATATTATTAAATAGGATTAAAAAATCGTTTTAAAATTTTCCCATACTTCCTAATTCGTTATTTTTCTCGCCGCAAAAGATAACGCCTTTTTCCGCTGTACGGTTTTTTGCCGCACGTTAAAAAAACCGTACGGGCACATTCTTTTAGTGGAGGGAAAAAGGACATGGAACTTTTAATACTATAGATTCACGACTCGTTTCACACCGTACAGTTTTATCAGCCGTTCAATGGCAGTGGAATCAACGACTTTCGAGCCGTGACTTGACCCAGTGGTCTACGTGATTAAATGCATGCTTTCATATGTATTGTACATTTTTAGTCATACGACAGATCCTCCCATTCGTGCTTACAGCGGTACAAAAAACGTGACCGTGTGAAAACAGCGTACATGCACAGCAAACAGTCGTACGGTTTTTTTATTGCCGTGCTGTGACTCGTCACATCGGAAGGAAAGGGTTCTTACTGAAAATTTTAAACATTTTTGACATTTTAATGATCATGCTAGAATATCGATATCTTTAACATCTGCTCATGTTGCTGTTAGTTTAAATCTGCTTATCTTATCTTAAATATTTTCTCTCTTTTGAAAACGCTTTGAAATGCTAATTTTGTAATGTTTTTAAAATGAATAAATTAAATTGATTTTTTTCAAAAATGATCTTTGAATGCAAAACCAATTCTTTTGCTCATTTCAACCAAAATTATTTTCAGAGCCATCTGTGTTGAATTTCTGTATTTAAGTATAACATGATGACGTTATAACATTAAGTTTAAAGCTTCCATTTGTTTTACAAGATTCTAACATCACTTTGAACCTTTTGCAATTGTCATTATGTTTGTATGTCACAGTTGATTGTTTTTACAAGGCGCAGTTAGTTCACTTTCGTTGGATCGGTTTCTAACTTCGCCTTACTATGTTCTGAGATTGCACTCTCTGTTTTTTTTTTGTTAATAGTAATTTTATTTATAAGGTGAGCCATTTTTAAGCCTTTTTTACATTATTCAAAAAAAATATATTTCAAATATTGATTTTATTTTGATACATAAAATTTGAAAATGTATTTTATCGCCTTTCAAAAACACTTTTTAGTTTTCGGATATGTTCAGAAATATTCAATTTAAGTATTTGAATTTTATTGTAAAGAAATATTTTGACTCTGACATAATACGGTCGGGGCCTGAGGGGTTAAGATTACAAAATGCAGTATCCATCAAGATATTTTCACATTAATTATTCAATTTAACTTAATGATTAACTTTCACGCCACTTTTCCCACCGTAGTAGGCGGAGAGGATAGACCGCCACAATAACTCTGTTTTGGCAAAGCCCTTGTTTAATTACATGTTGTGTTATTGTGTGCTATCCGGTTGTACCAACTCATATTTGCTTCAGGATCAATGCCTTTTAAAAACAAATATTTGTTTTGTTGACAAATTAGAGAGACGTCAGAAATTTACCTTTCAAATAATCATCATAAAAGAATTGTGAAAAATAACGATGTCTATCAAACATTTAAACACAAGAAATGCACATTTAAAATAATATAGAATTATTTGTTAAACTAAAGCAATGAGTTTATGGTTCCACAGAATCCACAGTAGTTCTAATTTTGAAAATTGTAAGTTCATTGAACGTAAATAATATTACGCTTTACGTTGTAATATTTCACACCACTTTACCAGTGCACCGATGCACCGACATTCAAAATGAGTATGTATTCTTTAGGTACTTAATCGATTTTCTGAAATCTTGACACATCAGTTACAATTTTTAAATGACACTTAAATTCAAAACTAATTCAAGTTCATTGAACAAGATTTACAATTAGAGACAGATCGACAACCGGAATCAGTATGTTTGATGATGATGACGATACCCAGTAGATTTTGATTCGTTAGTTGTTATTGTTTGCCCCCACCTACCCGGTTAATTGAGTCGGGTAGGTGTGGTACATATTATAAACAAGTTAGTATACAGCGTTACCCCAAATTCATTTTTTTATTGTGAGTGTTTAGTGAACAGCGTGTACGTATATATATATTTTTACTACAGCTCCACACAGGTGACCTGAGGAAAAAAAATCCCTCAGAGCCTATGTCATATTTGGGAATACTGTTAAGGGGGAGGGGCTTTTTAGAAAAAGAAAGGAGAGGAAGTTCTGGGAAGAAAAACGTATTTGGGGTGGATATGAATCTAATAGGAAATGTGTTCAGGAATGAATCCACCCCTTTCAATGTGGTGCAGGGCGATGGTTCGAGAGAGTCCGGCTGGAGAGTTCAAACGGTTTCCCTCTACCAGTCTCTCAAACAAACGTATCAGTGGACAAACGCATCTGCCGCCAAGACCTAGATAAACCTCACCCCATGAACCCGAGCACCCCTGAAACAAAAGTACAATACATATTTTCATTTAAATGCATCAAGGATAAAACTACTTGGCTATATATATAATCTGGTGACCGGACAACTCAGAATCATGCAACTTCAACAACTCCTTTGAAAAATCATTAAAAGTGCGTGTATGTACAAAAATTGACGCTAATTTAATTTAATTTTATTCGTTTGATATTCATACTAATTATTATTAGACGCATTTTTGAAGACGACTGTAGGTTTGAAATTGGTAAATAATACACAAAAAGGCTATTTCGCGGGGCAACTGTCGGGGGATCAAACTAGTTAGTGCCCGCCCCGCCACCAAATTCCCTTTGAAGTGAAACCTTCTTTAGCAACGTAAATAATATCATTTTGCGCAGTTGAAGTGAAATATAACGTTATTATCATTTTCAATCTACAGGATTTAGCCTGCGAGAGAATGAGGTAGTATATTCGGTCTCGGTGCTTCGTAGCCTTTCCACTTTTGTCTATTTTAGTTTTATTAAGGTTTTACTTGTACCGTGTGTGAATTGCAAACTCTGTGTCTTTTGTTGTATTGCGAGTGTTTAGCGTATTTTCTATATAAGTATTATGATTATGTAATGTAAATGGTTTCCGTTATTACTACTTTGTGTATATTTCCCCAAGATTACACTTGCGAGTTACAAATATTCCTCAATCACACTTGACACTGGCTAGAACACTTCTTTGGGATGAAAAGCCAGTTTTTATTTTTAAAACATAAAGTAGGTAGCGAGTACGAGCAGAAGCGGGCAGCGCACGGGGGCGCGGCGGTCCGGGGGGGCGCGCTCGCAGAAGCAGCGCCGGCGATCAATAAAGCGATGACACGTTTCGTGGGAACTCGTCGGGCTGGGGCGAAGAACGACGCAGCCCAAACCACAAATCTATTCAACAAATATGGCGTCTCTGGCTTTGGTCTTCGTTAATAATAATTCATAATTTAATTATTACTTCTTGTTAGACGACTGAAATTGCAAAAAAAACCACCTATCTGATTACAGCCTTATGAACAGTTTTGAGTTTGTAAAGCGCTGCATTAAATTAATTCAAATAAACAAGCGTTTTTTGCCCGTTGCACTCAGAGGTAATTATATTTTTAATTAAAATGAATACAAAAGTCGGTTATGAGAGTTAACATCAAGTTACAATATTTTATTTTTATGTGAATACTGCACAATAGTCAAAATTGCTTCCAACCGCCTGGAGCCAGTGTGGCATCTCCAATGCGGGTTTCTTGTGAGGTTGAAGGTGGAGGGGAGGGGAAGGATTTGGGGAAGGGGAATTTAGATAAGTACCTGGCTAATCAGATCTGGTCACCAAACACTGCTAAAGCCATTTTAAGCAACGCTTCAATTCTGATTGATGATCTTACACCAGACCGATACTGATATGAACATACCGAACTTTATTTAAAATGATTAAATTGAAAAATAACATATGTAATTATGTCAAAAGTCGAGACATGAGACGATGTATGAATGTGAGTGAGGCAAAGAGTGTGTGCCAAGACCGAGTTGTTTGGCGGTCCGTCCTCTCTGCCTACCCCTGCGGGGAAACGGCGTGATGGTTAGTTAGTTAGTAATAAGGAACTCCAGTGAAAAATATTATGGCTTTAAAAAAATATGTTCATATAGACCAAGAAACGCTGATTCTGAATATATAAGTTTTATTTCATAATATTAAATGCAGAGTTTGTAATAAATTATTAAAAAGTGCATTTTTAAACCTCTTCCCAAAACACAGCGTTAAGTTGGCATTACTGAAATGGTTAACGGTGACGTCACAGTTAACCTGTCACCTGTGTATTGTATTGTATTGACATTTGAAATGACTTGAAGTGCACACGTACCTATGCAATTCAACATTTCGTGTTTTTGGTTTATTTTCATACTGTTTATAGAGATTTAGATAAATAATAGTTATTGTGTTTATTGAAACATAATTTAGGCCCTCAACAATTTACGAAAAGGGCTATATTTGCGGACAATCTGCAATAAATTTTGTCTATTTGAGGTTAAAGTCGTGTCATATTTTGACATTATTTGGTTATGTATTATCAAATTGTTTTTAGTATAGGGCTTTTTATACAAGTTGTTACACACTCGTCATGATCAGTGTATTATAAATACCAGTGTTTCTGTATGTATTATACATAAAACAATGTACCTACAAAGTAACGCCTGACACAAAACACGATGTCACATGTATTTGCAATGAAAGAGATGATTTATATTGCACTTTGATTAAATACAATAACAGTAGCGGTGAAATGTGGACATTTTACCAATGTTTTTCTATATTAAAAGCAGTTAATCTTGAATAAAAAACACACCTCACACCTAAAAGTCATTACAAAGCATTCCGCCATGATTATTCTGGGTTCTTCACAGTGTTGCCAACAGTTAGAAGTGAAATTTCCCTAGAATTTCACATTTACGCAATTACCTACGTAGCCACCTGATTGTGTAACACTAATCCTGTTATATGTTAATTAATATGATAATTAATTGGAAAGATATCGGAACTTGGTAAATATACTAATAATACCGTGATTTTCCAAATAAAACACTTTTTGCTACGTGAACTAATAATTTAAAAGTACGAATACACTCACCACTGAATTCCAAATTTAAAAAAAACACTTTGCAAAATAAAAATCATAAGCAACCCGCCGCTCATTTGTACCAAGCGTGGTATTTTGAAGACCCCCCCCCCGCCCGAACGTGTCACGTAGTATGGGTACGTTCCCTAATATCATTTTGAGTTGTCAGTGTTAAAAATAACATGGCATGTAAGTACATGAAAAATAATTAAGATTCATAGGAATTCCAAAAAATATATATACGTATAAATATAAATAATACCAGTAGTCATATGTAATAAAATTTTTGGCAGAGTTCGAAATTTCCCTAGATTTTGTCCTGATTTCCCTTATCCCTAAAAAATATTTTTCTCCCCTAGATCTAGGGAAATTTCCCTCGACATAACATCACTGATTCAAAATGACAACTTAAAAAGTAAAAAAATTATCGGTGGGTGAAGACCACCATAGATACGGTGCGTTTCTGGGAGTCTTTAAAAATTAAAACTTTGACAATTATTTTAACTATTAAAACTAACTATAAAAATAAAAATAAAAATGCAGTTATTTAAGTTTGAAGGTCTTTATTCATTAAAAAAAATAAAAAAAAATTGGACTGGAGTTCTCTATTATGTATACCAAATAAAAATTACTTGTCAAAGCCGGGTCTTGGAGCCGCGACCTTCGGTTTTGCTAGTCGAGAGCCTTACCCCTAAACCACGGAGGTCTATTTATATCACAACTCGTGAAGAACCGTGAAAAATCATGGGATATTATAGATAATTGCAGAATTTGTGAAGCTGAAAGTTCATGTACATTACACAACAGAAAAACGACAATTGCTGCGAAATGATCAAGATTTTTTTTTCACACAAATGAACTAAATTATAGGTAGGTATTTTATCGCCTATCTTAATTTTTTACACATCAGTTCCAATTTCGAAAACGACAGTTGAAATATTATATTATGGGTGGAGTAACTTATCGCTTGTCTGACTTCTTCAAACAATGAGTTCCAATTTTGAAAAATTAAAAACTTAAATTCAAAGCAGATTCGAGTTCTCGTGTTCATAGAAC
The DNA here is from genome assembly GCA_929108145.2 of Limnephilus rhombicus. NCBI lineage: Eukaryota > Metazoa > Arthropoda > Insecta > Trichoptera > Limnephilidae > Limnephilus > Limnephilus rhombicus. The sequence goes on along the minus strand of OV815275.1, from coordinate 58,446,577 downwards.
CTGAATTAGTATTTTTAAAGTCTCACACAAAAGTTCAAGTAAATTGGTTCATTAGAATTCGAGATATCATGACAACCGCCTCGAAAAAAGTAGCTTCAAGAAAAACGCCTTTAAAGTTTTGTTCTTTTTAGATTCTAGTTTGATTCCGTCTAAACCGCGACACTAAAATGGCTATAACTTTTAAAATAATTTGAATATCGAAAAATCTTTTTATGGAGATATTTTTGAATGTCGAAACTATCGAAAAATCTACACTTGAATACCCCTTAATAATTTAAAATGAACCTGTATCCCCAAAAATAATTCATGAGCAGAGAGTTAATAAATCTCGTTTCCAAATTCTAGGCTGAAATAAACTGACCGAACGGGAGAACGATTGGATTGGGTCCGTTATCAAACATAACCTCATTTCGATTGGTGTGGCAGAAATCTAAATCAGGCCAAAGCGATACGAGTGGCTATTCGTCGTGTAAAGATATTGTGACTTGTGACTGGTGTTGCATGCAAAATTAGAACCGTCGAATTATCCCACCTTGTGTTAAGGGGGACGGCTGCGCAGACCTTACATACAACACTTAATTTTGGATATGAGGCCAAAATACTTTTTTTAACCAAAATGTATAGCAAATGTCTAGTACGTACTATTCCATCACAATACATACTTAGAAGCTAAAACTGTCTTTATTAAACATTTAATTTTTCTATTGTTTTGACACTTTCATAAACCTTCCTATACATACTTGAACTTGTAGAAATAAACTTGAAGTATGATACTTCAAGTTTATTTCTAACAGTAATTGTTGAATTTTTGATCTTGTGCCCGCCCAGAAAAAATCCTAACAAATAATAACAAGTAATTGTTAATTATTTTGCGCGTCCGCCCCTTGTGCCCCCCCCCCCCCCAGAAAAAAATCCTAACAGTAATTGTTGATTTTTTTGCCCGTCCGCCCCTTGTGCCCCCCCAGAAAATAATCCTGGATCCGCCCTTGATAATATAGCTCATACATCAGAATAAAACATAGACTATAATTTATGTTGCTAGCTAGGAAGGGGACGCGGGAGGGGAACGAGGACGCACGGGAAAGGTGATTCAGGAAGAAAAAATGTATTTCTTGGAATATGGCATTGCAACGCATGTCGGGAACCAGCTAGTATAAAATAAAAAATGATAAAAACACAATTTTTATGGGCAATCGCAAATCTCAGATATGCGTTGTTAGCACTAATTTGTTGTATATAAATTAAAAATTCGACCCATAGAAATGCTTTTTTTACGATGTTTTTTTTTCATCATACAGGGTGGGGACATACTTGACTTACAACCAGTGATTCCGAACATTATTTGGATTAAAAATGTGATTAAAACTGTGATTTTTTAATAAAATTCCCAAGCATTTTTTATTTTTATTGCAAAACGGAAACATTTTGCCCCATTGACATATCGTCGAGGCCTAAGGGGTTAAATTCCAGAAAATCACCTAAAAAATTCTAAAAATGACATTTTTACACGAATTGGCATATCATGAATTTTTCAGCTCTCTACTAATAATACAAAATACTTTAGTATTATGGCACCCGTTTGTCCTTATTCCCTTCTCGGTAGCTGCTTGTTTTACAATCCCGGCCACGCTCGAAACACAATGCATCCATGATTAAATTCCACTGAAATTGTTCCTGGTTTGGTGAGTCCACTTAATGCGCTCGAGTCTTCTGCAGCAGCCGGCCGGCCTAGCGCAGTCATTCGGTGCGCCCTTTGTTCTGCGGCCGGCGTGGCTGCGGCTGTGGATAGCTGATCAGATCATATTATTATTGCTCCTCTGATCGTGGACCACATACTACTCGGACAAAGGTAGGCTTTAAATAAGGCTAACCGCACTTAGATGCGATTGTTCTGGGCCAGAATATTTTCACTTATTCCTAAGTTTCTACCTCTCTCTCTCCCTCGTTGTTATCATGATGGTACTGACACATATGCTCATTACCCCTTCCACCCGCGAATTAACGAGCATGCTCAAAAATCAACAGCCGGTTGATTTGTGAGCATGCTCGTTTGGGCGTGACACTTGCTACTAGGTATCATTTGCTCATTAGTAGCAAGAGAGCATACGACTAACGAACGTAGCTTAATGGACATTCTAAATTCAAGTGTGGAGTTCACAATCCCACAAATTAACTGATTCTTGATAGATGATCTACTATTCCTTGCTAACTTTTAGTATACTTTCCAAACCATCGTTTCTCAAAGTATGTATGTTTGAGAATCACGTGACATGGCACGAGGGAATCAATTGCTTTAGTCAGGTCATGTTAAAGGGTTGTGGGCGTGTCCGTTTGCCGAAGTAAGCTCAATGTTTTTCTCATTTCTGATGAAATTGATCAAACATTTTCAAATAATCTCGAAATTCTTTGTTGAATTCAGATAATCAATTTGCCTGCCTAAGTAAGACGTATAATTTGAATTGAAAAGTTATTATCTATATTCAAATCACTTCTAGAGATTATTTGTTCAGCGCATAAATCCTTGTGATATCCTTTTACACTTCAAACGAAAAAGGTCGTGAATATTTTTATTTGCCTGGTATAATTTATAAGCACCCATTAAATAAATGCATACAAAATTTATTTTTTTTATTTTTGAGGCACACATATCTGCGAATCAAGAACGGTTTAGATTTATTTATAGTTGTTTTTTTACAATTTAACAGGTTGGTTGAGAAGTGCTTCAAGGGCACCAACAGCCCGATCTGCTCAATGTTCATACCTGTGTCTGCCAATGTGGTCGGAGATTTATTTTTATAAGTCGCAGATTGCTTTTAATTCTTCGTTGTTTTGTTTTAATAAGGGGAATTTAATAGTGCTAAATATTTTGTTATGATTGAAAATGTTTTTAAAAGGCTCCCACCCTAGGGTCCCGCCAGAGTAACCAATGAAATGCTTATGATGTAACAGAATAGTTTAATATACCTCGTGGCCCAAGGGTTGTGGCGCCAAGTGGCGGGTATATTCTAAAATTAAAACATTGCCCGTTTTTTAGCCATCGAGCGGGAAGGGGAGGTCAGTTAAGATCCCGAAAATCACTCTGCCTGACCAACGGAAAGGGTTATAAGTTGTTTTAAGGGTTATAAGGGTTTAAGTTATTCGTCCTTCACCGTGTAGATCTTGAGGTGCTATTAAAAAGTAAGATCAGCTAACCGCCGTCAGCGGTAGTGAGTGGACGTATTGTATTAACAAATTATATTACTGAAAGTTGTTACGTCCTTTAAAGTATTTGGCGGGAGTGAGAGCACAGCAGTATAACCGCGCAAGCGGTATCTAGCTTAACTCATTATGGACGCGCTGTCCATTATTGAGATTATAAAGGGTGAAATATCATAAACAAGAGGCAAAAGCTAAAACAAACCTCGAAGTAAACATAAAAATTCTTGAAGAAAAATGGACGAAAGAAAAAACAGAATTGACTAATAAGATATCTTCTCTACAATGCAAACTGATTGAAAAGCTTGAGAAAAAAATTGAAAATTCGAGCATTACGGGAGGAAAAACTTACGCAAGCCAATTAAAAGAAATCCTGGAATCTAAATATTCACTAATTATAAAAAGTGATAATGATAACATGACTGCAGACGCTATAAAAGGCCAAATAGTCAAAAAAATAAAATTGCTAATTTGGGAATCGCTGTAAACGGAGTCCGTAAAGCCGCACAAAATAAACTAATCATATCCTGCCCAACAAAAGCTCATGCTGGGAAATTGACAGAAGAAATTAATAAAACACTAAAAAAAACAGAAGATCGCGGAAGAATTAAAAAAGAAAAAAACAAAAATTTTCGTTAGAAACTTACAAGCAGATTTAACCGAAGAAGAAATTATTAAGGCCTTAAAAACACAAAATGAGGGTATAAATAATATGGAAAACTACCCAAAAAACACGATAAAATTAATCAAAATGTTCAAACCAAAAAACCTAAATGAACTTACCAACTACATACTGGAAACTAAAACATACATAAACGGACAATTAAGGACGCACCTCATCGAAAGAGAAAAATTAATACAGGATTCAACAGAGTACGTGTAGAGGATGCAATTCCGATAACGCAGTGCTTCCATTGCCTTAAGTTTGGACATACCGCAATCAAATGCTTCAACAAAGAAAAAAGTGCAACATGTTTGCCTTGCGCAAAAGACCATGAATGGAAGGAATGCCCAAATAAAAACGAAGAAGAAAAGTGCAGCAATTGTATCCTTCAAAACAAAAACCTCAAGATGAACCTAAATACTAACCATAAAGCAAATAATTCAAACTGTACCTACTTCAAAAAGATGATGCATATTGCCCAAAGTCGTATAGAATATGACTAGGTATGTTAGTACTTAAAAAAATAAATATATATACATATAAATTATATTAATGTTAATAACTAAAATTTTATATTACTACTTCTTAATTTTTCGAAGAAAACTTCTTCTAAAAGGTTGTTACTTTGTGATGTCATTATTTATTTATTAAAAGAAAATAACTTAGTTTACATCACTTTATTTTTTATATTTTTTATAATATCAACATGTTTCGTGAACCAAGTTCACTTCTTCAGGAATAAAAGTATACTAAAGTTAAAAAATTAATTATAGATTACATATGGAGAGAAGAAATTGAAGGAGGGGGAAGGGTTGACAATGGTGGGAGTTTCGAAGAATTGGGGATTACCAAGCTATTAGAAGTAAAAGGCCGGTTTTTCTAAAATTTCTAAATTATTGATTTGCAATGTTTTATATCCTGTATGTAATATTTGAAGACCTGAATTTATGTCAAAGCTATGATCATATTTTAATAAATGGTCTGCGAACTCAGAATCTCTATTGCCATTTAGTGCTCTGAGGTGCTCTTTAACCCTAATCTCAAAGTTTTTATAAGTTCTACCTATACAGGGTGTTAAGGGACGTACTTGACTTACTTTAACCAGTGATTCCTGACATTATTTGGAGTAAAAAATGTAAATGAAATTTTGGTCTCCGGTGATATTTTTGATGTTTTTTTTTTTGTTTTCTACAAAAACATAAAAAAATGGTAGTTGTTGAACAGTTGGAGGCGGGGTAAGGGGTTCTTCGGGCACCTGGCTGAGTGACCAGTGACGACATGCGGAAGAAATTTTTTTTTTGTTTGATTTTGAAGAAAAAAGTTTTGAAAAAAAAAAAAGTCGTCAAAAAAAGTCACCGGAGACCAAAATTTCATTTACATTTTTTACTCCAAATAATGTCAGGAATCACTGGTTAAAGTAAGTCAAGTACGTCCCTTAACATCCTGTATAAAACGAACTACAATCATTACAATTGTGTTTGTAAACCCCTGATTTTTTTGTTTTAATTTCGCTATCTTTATTGTTCAGTATATGTATATTTCTTCAATTTGTTATTTGTGTAAAACGCTGGTTGAATAGTACCGGGAATATTTTTACTAATAATTTTTGACGTATCGTTGTCGACAAATAAAATTCTACGCCAATGTTTATTGTTATCTTTAGAAATAGGGTAAATATATAATTTGAAAAAAATCTGTTTAATTTTTTTATTTAGTATTTCATCTATCAAATTAGTAGAATAGCCATTTGTTAAATTTAAATCTAAGAAATTTAAGCTCTTATCTTTACCAATTTCCAGTGTAAATTTAATGTTTTTGTGTAATTTATTTAAAAAATTTAAGAACATGTTCAATTGTCTTTCTGAACCTAACCAAATGCAAAATATATCGTCAACATAACCTACTCTTCAAAATAACAATATTCATATTTTACTTCTCAAGTACAAACATTTCATATCCATGCAAAAGTTACCGCTAAACATATTTTTAAATGTATTGTCCTATTACCAAAGTGTTAACAACAGCATACTGAATTTTATACTGGTGCTCCTATATACTTATTTACTCATATATGTAGAGGATATTATAGTCACCTTTAACATGTGCCAATTATTAAATTTACCTAGCTTTGAAATAAACCTTGAACAATACTGGAAAGGCTCACTACTATAATAATATCCACATATATTTTATGTTTAATTAAATCCTTATACATGTTTATAAATTACTGCTGCATTTTAAAATATTATTTTATATTATGGCGATTTAAACGGAGAATTTGACATCTCTGAGATCGATTATGAACGCACGCGAAGTTTTGATAACTGGATTATCAAAAAACATGTATCAGGAAATAATAATTTGACTGCGATCAACTTGAATATTCGATCTTTACCAAAATATTGGGAAACTTTTCTTCTCGTTATCTCTAGCTCTCTAAGTAATATTGATATAATTACGATTTGCGAAACGTCGATAAATCAAAATGATATAAATCTATACACAATATCGGGATTTAGTTCTCATTACTTTTGTCGAAAAAACAGATCGGGAGGCGGGATTATTATATACGTAAAAGATCACCTCACGTTTGAACAAATTAACATAATGCCAACAAATTTTGAATGTGTTTACGGAACTATTTTTGTTAATAAACATAAACGTCTACATATACTGGCAATATACAGACCACCTAATTCAAATAAAAAATTATTTCTCGAAGAGTTGGAAGCTATATTGGGAAATATCTAAATTAAAGAATCTGTTATAGTTCTCGGGGATACGAACATAAATTTATTAAATTATCAGGAATCAATTGTAATGCAATACGAAAACATGATGGCTTAATTTGGATTTTTAAGATGTATTTATGATGTGACCCGTGAAGCCATACTGACTAACTACGTAACGGCTACATGTCTAGATCATAATATCTATGTAAGAGAGAGAGAGAGACAAATAAAATCAGCTCATGCGTATAGTCTGTCAAAAAAGAGTAGAAAATATAAAAACTGGAACTACTAAATTTGTAGACTGGCAACACCAATTTAACTGTCAAATATTTTTTTGAAGTGCAATGACACTGAATGTATAGAACACAGTAAACCACAATTTAAAAAAAACATTTTTTCTTCATGACGTATATTTTATTAAAAGGTGATTTGTAAAGCGATTTGCTTTAATTTAATTTAACATAAATTTGAATTTAACAATAGATAGAAAGTAAGAATCACTGAGTGATTAGTTATACTACTAATGGGTGAGTTTAGTTAAACTACTTTTAGATCTGAATGAGTTAAATATATTCAGATCGAAAATTAGAGACATGATCTAAAGCCCAGGCAACGCTAGGTACTTTATATAGTATTTAATCTTTTGTTTATAAGTAATAAAGTTGACTTTAAATATAGCTCAACAAGGGTTCTGAATGAAAGGGGAGCACGGTTTTACGAGTTTTTAACGTCGTTCCGTAGGTCGGTTAAGCCGAGAATGGCCTATTTTCGGATAAGCCAATGGAACGATCGATACAAGCGAACTGGGCTAAAGGTATAAAATCGGAATCGCTCAATTAGCTGCCATTGTTTGCACGCACATCAATTTAATGTGCTTTGCGTACAACTTTTCAACGCGTTTTGGAACAAGGCTCCCAGAAACGCCCGCGTCTCTTACTTTTTAATAATAATAATAATATTTGGATGATTTATATAGCGCCGTTTTTGTGAAAAATCACCTCAAGGGCGCTGTACAAACTTATAATACATTTCTAAAATCTAAAAAACTACAAGCTAGGCAAACAATTATAAACAACTTATGGCTAAAAATTGCATACATCGGTTCATTGATCACCGATACGAAAATATGTGTACAATATTTTGACCAATGAACGCGATGCTGCCTAAAATTTAATGAAAACAGGACCATACTTACCTGGGAGGTCGCTTGAAATTAACACTGTATATTTTACTGCAAGTTGGTGCGAGAGAGCCATTCCGGTAAATAGCCAATTACGATCGATGGACAAAAACATTTTTGTTTGTATTGCGTTTTCAAGACGTGATGGTCTGGAAACAGTGGAATGACATCGACTGGCGTTAAATGGCGATTTCATTTAATGAAATTGCATTCGATATGGGTAACGGAATTACTCTACGCAATAACTATCATAATATGTAGCACATGCATGTCGTCGTTAATCGTAGTGATTCGGAGAGGTCATAAAAGGCAATAAAGGGTAAAAAATAAACCGTATGACAGTGGTCTCAAATATGAATTACTAATTTATTTTTCAACAATTGCTAAATTATTTTTTCACTTGCAAATTTACATATACATTACAGTACATATGGTATACATTGCGTATGAATTATTGATAAGCTACTTATGAATTGATAAGCTTCCGGATTCCACTACGTAATACTAGAAGTCAGGATTTATTTCAGTGCAGTAATTCTGGAACTAACTACCATATGTATTCCTCCTTACCCAGAATACTAATGGAGGGAAACAATTATACCAAGTCAGTGGACATCTTCAATTTATCTTTAAACAAATATAAAATATTGTTACGAAGGCAGTTCAGCTATGTACAATAAATACTGTATATTTCTTACTATTCATATGTAAAAGCCCCGAAAAAGGGCGTTAATAAATAAATAAATAAATTACAAGTATTCATGCCTACCAAACGTTCGTATATTTTTCAAGTTTGTAATTATTGTATCACCTATTTATGTATTGGCTCCATAATATATGTATGTATCTGCATGTGTGTGTACATATTCTTTCACCTTCGCCTTCAAAACCTTTCACCTTCGTCTTCACGGCTCGCAACACTGTAAATAACTAAGTATGTACAAATAAAGCAAATTCGTAAAATTCTCCAGACTTTCAAAATAAATATTAACTCAGCTTTGGCATTAATCTTCTTATAAATATAAATGTAAAACCAACAGTTATGAGGGTAGCAAAGGTAAAGTCATGTCCAGTGTTTTGAATATAATGTCCTCCACGTACAAAGTCGTATCTTCCCCAAGCATAAAGTATGTTTTATCGGAAGTGTCCTGCAGGTAAGTATGTCTCTGTATCTATTTGTAAATAATAAAATTAGATAGAGCCTAAGATTCATTATAAATTGTAAAGCGCCCTTGAGGTGATTTTTCACAAAAACGGCGCTCTACAAATTATCTAATTATTATTATATACGCACACAGTGTTTAACCGTTTTTCATATACATACATGTATGTACACTTAAATGTGCTTGTATGTATTTACCAATATTTTATTTTGAACCTCCTTTTATGTAATTGTAATTTGATCTATTATTACTTATTGTTACTTATCACTACACAAAGAATGTTGAGAGGAATGGTGTGCTCACCTTTTTACGCACCAGATTTAAATGTCCGGGTTTAATTTTCCCCACTGGAAAAACTAAACCCTTTCACACACTTCCCAAATGATCATCTGGTCAATCCACGTTATGCAATTGCACTATATAAGTATCATAATTACAAAACAATACAAGAACAACATGTCAACCTACCAGAGACCAGATGGGAAAATAATTCACCGACTCCAGATATTTTCATATCAGAGGGTTCGGCTCTGTGGAATTCCTAATTAAACCTATAAATCCTACTGATCCCTCAATATAAATATTTAAAAAATCTTTTGTAATCCTACATGTATTTAAAATTACCGATTTTTGCATTTTTATATATAAATTCTTTGACAAATCTAATACGCCTAAATTTTGAATCAGAGACCTAGGTATAATGCCAGTAGCCGAAATAACAAATGGTAATATTTTTATAGTCCGAGAATGCCAAATTCTTTTAATCTCATTTCCTAAATCTGTGTATTTTCTAATTTTTTCAGAAACAGTTTTTTTTAATATTACAGGAATTTGGAATAGCTACATCAATGATATAAGTTATTTTTTAAATTTTGTCATGTAAAACTATATCAGGTCTATTATGACTAATGGTTCTGTCTGTTAGTATAGTTTTATCATAATATATTTTATAAAATTCATTTTCTAAAAATGAATTTGGTTCATATTCATAATATGGTACTATATTACGACAGTCAATCAAGTTATGTTTAGTTACCAAACTTTGGTGGATTATTTTTAAAACCTGATTGTGCCTAAATGTATACTCGGATATAATATGTTCTATAGTTTCCGGAAAAGCCAAACATTTTCTACATAAATCATCAATTTGATTTATATCTTTGATTATATGCTTCCTATAATTTTGAGTATTAATGACTCTATCTTGAATGGCAAGCATAAATCCTTCTATTTCTGCGCTCAACTCTCCAATACTCAACCATTTGTTTGACGCAATTTTGTCAACATACGTTTGGTTGAGATAATTGAAGTGTTTTGCATGAATAATTTTATTTGACAAGGAATCTAATAATTCCTGGTTAGTATTTATAAGAATGTTGGCATTCTCGTCATATAAATTTAAAGGTGTAATGTTTCTATCTGCCTTGCAAATTATTTTGTGCATTTCTGAGCTATTAGCTTTCCTATGGAAAAAATTTCTAAGCATTTCTACCTGATTGTGTTTCAAAGGTGTTATTTTAACTACACCTCTACCTCCTAAATTTCTAGGTAAATTAATTCGTTCTATAGCTGAATTTGGATGATGGCAATTAAACTTTGTTAACGTAGTTCTAATTAATCGTTCCAAACTATCTAAATCTGTATTTGACCATTTAATTATGCCAAATGAGTACGTTAATAAAGGTATTGCCCAAGTATTTATTGCTTTTACTAAATTTTTAGTAGATAGATTGCATTTTCAAATTTTTCTGATCCTAGTTTGAAATTTAATCCTAATATCATTTTTAATACTAGTGTGATCTAATCTATTCGATTGCGGGTATCCTAAATATTTATAAACCTCATCCCCTTTCATACTTTTAATTTTGAAATTTCTAAATATACCCTCGTCTCCATCTACAATTTTGCCTTTCTCTATATGGATCGTTTTACATTTATCTAAACCAAAAGTCATTTTAATATCATCTGAAAAAATTTTAACTACCTTAATCATTTTCTCTAAATTTGATTCAGAATTTGAAAATAATTTTATATCATCCATATATAATAGATGTGAAACTATACTACTCTCTCTTGTATTACCCTTAATTTTTATTCCAAACTTGCTTTTAATTAACATTTTAGACATAGGATTCAATGCTAAGCAAAACCAAAGAGGACTCAATGAGTCTCCTTGAAAAATCCTTCTTTTTATTGAAATGCCCGGTACTACTATTTTCTTACCTTTTAAATTTACTAGTAAGTCTGTATTCCAAAAGGACATAATATTTTTCAAAAATCTAATTATAATCGGGTTAACTTTATATATTTTTAATATTTTGATTAGCCACGAGTGCGGGACACTATCAAAAGCTTTTTGATAATCTATATAACAAGTATGTAAATTACGCTTTTGATTTTGAATTTGTTTTAAAATTACAGAATCAATAACTAATTGTTCTTTACATCCCATATGTTTTCTGCGACAACCTTTTTGTTGTTCAGATAAAATATTTTTTTCATCCAAATGAGTATATATTAAATCTGTCAAGCAAGAGGTTAAAATTTTGTATATTGTCGGTAGACATGTAATGGGTCTATATTGAGAGGGATTATTAATATTTTCGCTTTTAGGTAACATATAAGTAATGCCCTTAGTTAGAAAATTAGGAAAATTTTGAGGTTGTTTGACAAGTTTTGAAAGATTTTTTGCAAACAGAGGATGTAAAGTAGTTAGACGTTTGTACCAAAAATTATGTATCCAATCGCAACCCGTGGCTTTCCAATTATGAGTATTTTTTATAATTTTGGCTAACAATTCAACCGATATATCAGAAAAACTCATTTGTTCAATGTCTGAACAATTGAGTTCTTCATTTTCTATCCATGGACCTGCCTCATTATGTTTTATATCTTTACTCCAAATGTTTGTTCAAAAATCGCGCATATCTGATTCAGATGGGAACGGAATATTATTATTCGAAATAATATTTTGTTTATCATCAAGTTTGGAATAAAATATTTTCTCATTTTTCTGAAATAATCTATTATTATTTCTTTTATTATACGTATAATTATATCTTTTTAATCTACTAGCTTTTACACCTAATTTTTGTTTTAATAAATCTAATAAATCATTGATTATATTTTCATTATTATTACTACCAATGTTATAACCAAATTTTCTCCCAATTTCATCTACATGTCTCAAAATATTTCTACTTCTATTCCCATTTTTATATTCAATTACTCTAGCTATACTACTTCTTAAAAATACTACATCATTTTCTAATCTAATCTGCCATTCTGGTTTACTATAACTATATGATCTATCATCAGAGGATGTTAATTTAACTCCTAACTTATTACATATAGTGATAGCACTAGCGTACACTATTGTATGAAGATCTAAAAAACTAATATCGTCAAATATTATTTTTGGTAAAATTAAATTATTTAATTCAGAAATTAATTTAGATAAGTTTTTTGGCGTATGCAATTTTGGTAATTTTGGTCTAACTGTGGGCTCTATATCTATTTATCTATTTATATTATTATGAAGCAAGTTAGCTAATTCTATTACATTATCATCTAGTAAGTTTAAATTTGCAATGTTGATTTCCCTAAGATTATGAATAGCGTCTAAGTTATTTGAATCTACTGTAATATCATTGGATTCTTCTACTAGAATATTATCTAAACTATCTTCATTCAATGCATCTAATATAACATTATCATCATTATAACCATATTGAAATTATAAATGACTAATAATTATGTGACGTATTCTGTTGGCGAGCAAATAAATAATTAAACTTACTTAATTTTCCAAGTGAGCGAATAAAATGCATAATCCAACCTTTAACCGAGGCTCCCTTAAAGAGAAGTGGCTTAGAAAAGGGGCGACGAGCCAAAATAACTTGTTTTCCAAAAGTCTCTTCAGTTTATGGCGTCTATTTTAATGTATTTCGCTTACAACCTTTTAACGAACTTTGACTAATGCTTTCAGGGTCGTTGGAGTCCTTTTCACTGTCAATATAAAATACCTGTTCCGCTACATAAATTGCCAATTACGATCAAAGGATAGTATAATAAATTCTATTTGTTTTCCATTTTCAATATGGCGCTTTTTTGGAAACAAAAACACAGCATTGGCAATAACTTTATGCACTAACCGTCACAACTCATTGCACGCATCTACGTTTGTTATTTTATTGCAAATTTTCTCTTTGACAACGATTTAGTAAGTTTTAATAATATTTTTTAATAGTTTCTACCGTTTAAAGTGAGGGTCGAGAAACTTTATCAACTGTCATCAAATCAATGTCTATCCATTATTGAATTAGTATTAATATATATATATATATATAATAATATGGTTGAATGAAAGCCTCTCCTCTCCTTTGTTTATGCGTTGTAAGAGCTCCCTTAAGAATATTTTCTTACAAATACGGCGCTTTGGAAATAATCCAAATTTTGTTATTACTTAAGTGAAAATAATTAATTAATAAGCAAATAAACCTAAATGAAAGTCAGATAATTAGGTTGTTTCCAATTGACGAAGAACACTCTTCCCAATCCTCCACTTACCCCTACTTCTACCTCCTCCACTGGTGCTCAGCCCATTTTTTTCAATCCACTGTGAAAACACAATATATTATTTATACTAAACTAAACTTGTAGATTGTAACAATATATTTTATAACTAAACTTGCAGATTTTAGTACAGTACTAGCTGGGGTACCCGGCTTCGCTCAGGACAACCTTCTAGAACTTTCCGGACCTTCTAGACTCACCGACGCACTCCGCCACTCTGAAAAGTTTAAGAACTTTCTCCTTCCATAACTTTCTAGAGCATAAGCGAAACTTCCAGCCCTTACATCTTCAAAAGCACGCCCTTTAGGTAAAAACGGAAACCGTCATCCTGGAGGGGGGATAGAGATCTACCATACCATATGACTCCCTTGATCGTACAGGGACTCGTTTCTGAGTTTTTGCGGGACGCACGTTTTTTTTAATTTTATTTTATAATACATATTGATTATACTGCCCTGAATAAGCTACGGTTGTAGCTAAACCCGGTCTATAAAATAATAAAAGTGGTGTTTACTAAGTTATTGTTTTATTTGCTGCTTCATATGAACAAAAATGAAAATAATGAACTTCGTTTATACCACTATTTTAATAAAATGTATGTACATGTTATGCCGTGTTGCGCTACCTCCTTCTTTAGCCAACGTTTCGGACGGCGTTACAGTGTCCATCAGCAGGACACGGTAGGAAACATCTGCCCTACATCTAACGCTGTCCGAAACGTTGGCTAAAAGTAAATAACGATAACACTTTTGGCCGCTAAAATCTGAAATATGTCGACATGTTTCAAAACAAAAGGTTCCCTCATTTGTTCAATAATTGAGCCCTTTGCCCGGAAGAATGTTGTATCCATCAATATTCTTGTTACGAGAAAAAACTAAATTATGGGACAAAAACAACTTTATGGGACGTGTGGGATTGCACTATCCTCCCCACATCCTGGAATTTATTTACGCACCAGATTTAAATGTCCGGGTTTAATTTTCCCCACAGGAAAAACTAAACCCTTTCACACACTTCCCAAATGATCATCTGGTCAATCCACGTTATGCAATTGCACTATATAAGTATTATAATTACAAAACAATACAAGAACAACATGTCAACCTACCAGAGACCAGATGGGAAAATAATTCACCGACTCCAGATATTTTCATATCAGAGGGTTCGGCTCTGTGGAATTCCTAATTGAACCTATAAATCCTACTGATCCCTCAATATAAATATTTAAAAAATCTTTTGTAATCCTACATGTATTTAAAATGACCGATTTTTGCATTCTTATATATAAATTCTTTGACAAATCTAATACATTATTATTATTTATTTTTTCATTTTATATTTAAAATACACAAAAGATACAATTCTTAAGAGTTTTAATTGAAAATTCGTCTAAAAAGGCACTTAAATTAGTTTTTTTACTATAATTTACGCTGAATTAGTGGAATAGTGTTGTACATAAAACATTTCACATAAAATGTTATTCCACAAAACTTTTATTTTTTACTCTTCGTATCATCCATTCACATTCTGGATATTATCGAGGTCAAAGTACAACATAATTCCAGAAAACTCTTTCAACGGCTGAAAAGCAGGCTTAATAATATTTTTTCTGGACAAATTCTACTTTCCTGCATTCTTCAGCTTCTTGGCTTTGAAAACTTTCTAGTTGAAGCCATAAGACGTTCGTTTTCTCTACTTATTCCCATAAATTAAACCAAGCGCCGTGATTTTGATAAATGGCATTATACAACATTCTTCCACAACTCAAACTTTAAAAGGCTGCCGAGGGCCTAAAAAAAATTTCATTACCATAATCCCTATCTTAAAAGATGCAATTAATAAGCCCAACACTATTCCATTAATTACTCAACATTGATAGTTTTGTTGGATACAACATTATTCCGGGCAAGGACTCAATTATTATTTTGTTAACATTTAGCGCTGGCAGTGCTGGCACGTGTTTCCGCCACATTTAGTTAATTATTTATTTAACACGGAACCATGACAAGTGTGAATCGATTATCGTAAGTACCAGTTTAACACAGAATATCACAATTTTAAAATAAGCTATAATCAATAATTTTACTTAAAATATAATAATACGTGTGAAGTGAAACCTTCAGAAAACTAAAGTGAACAAGAGTGGGGAGGCTACGAAGCATATGTCAAAGAGGAGATCGATTGGCTACGATGCACCGCGATCTCATTCTCTCGCAGGCTAAATTTTGTAGATGTACGCGTTTGTCTCTTTTTTTTACATTAGTTCCACACACTAAATGTAAAAAAGGTGCTTAAGAAGTTTCACTTTATTAAAATATAATATTTACGAGTAAAATCTTGATTTGAAACCGATTTAAAAAAGAATGACAAAATTTTCATATTCTTAAAAGAAAATTTACACCTTTCTCAGTGCACGACGGTCACTTGGAAAATTTTGCGTTGTTCTGTGTCTCGATTATGTTTTCTCAAATGTGCAGAACCTTGTACTGTTGTACCTCTGTCGTGATTTACTGCTCTCTTATTTTCTCTGCGGTAATGACTGCTTTGATAAGAAAGGCTAAATATAATTATTATTGGCTTAGTATTATAATTATTATTAGGAGCTTCGCTATTGCTGAGACGCGTAATTAATGATAATAATGTAATGTAATGCCGATAATGCCGTAATGCCGATCGCTGCGAAAATACTCAATTTTTATGACAATACCCCGAAAACACCTGTAGAGTGATGAATACTAATTTGGGAGGCGGTTAAAGGGAACTGCCACCCCAGGATCCATTGAAGAGGAATGAACGCTAGAAATATTTCGATTCTCATGCCTGCAAAATTTAGAAATCGAGCGTCATATTTGCACGAGGCTAGTAAGCGAAAAGGTGGTTTTTATTTATTTTGTCCATAATTTTATAAGAACGAAAAAAAGTTAGAACATAGAAAACCTCAAACATAGTCTTAGCCATAAGGGGGTATTTTTTAAAATTTGTTTTTTGTTTTACTTCATAGTTAAGTCAAAAAAAAAATTTTTTTTTAGTGGTTTACGTTTATATTTTTTGTTACGTAAATAATAATTTTGTCGTAATTCCATTACATAGAAAAGCTAGTAAAAGCTTCAAATTATCCGTACCATATTTTTGGATGTTCATGCTGTAGGCCAATTTGTCATAAAGATTAATCTAAATAATACCTAAATAGGATTTCACGTATAACTTCATCTTAATAGATCAGACACACCTCTGCCATAGATCACCCCAAATGATTCACTACGTTTGGTGAGCAGGATTGCCCGAGTACATGGAGTGAGGTTTGATCGGGTCTTGGCGGCTCACCAACTGCGTTGCAGGTCGGACTGCTTGATGGAGACCTTTTGACCTTTCTAGCAGGGCTTTCCCGCCTTGCACCGCAGTGGGACGGATGGAGTCATTCGTCCATATTCCTACCCATCTCATACCTCTTCTTATCCAGAACTTCCTCTCATTCCTTTCCTAAAAATACCCTTCACACAACAGTCACAACACCCTCAAAGGTGGCAAAGCCCCTGAGGGGAATTATTTTCCCAGTGCCTTGTGTGTAGAACAAATGAAAAAAAAAATCTTTTCAAATTAATTTTACACCACACGGAAAGAGGAAATACGGGCAGCGTTTTGTCTATAGATTAGTGTCCGACCGAAACAGGAATTTCTGCCGAAACCGAATCTTCGGTACCTGTCTCAGTTTCGGCCGAAACCGAAACTTTTTTAGATATGCTAAAATCTATTGTTTACTGATATTTAGCTCATTTTACAAGTATACAGACAGTTAACACGTGTTAAATTAAATAAAGAAAAAAAATGATGTATGTGAAAAAAAAATTGCTTCTTTAATAAAAAAAAAAATTATAAAAATTAACAAAACATGTTAACTACTTCTAATAATCAACACTTACGTTGTAAATGAAGGACTTCGTTAATTGGGTATTTTAATTTTAATTGCGTTTACAATCACAACATTCTTCTGTTAAATGAAATTAAAAAAAAAAAAAACAATAATTGAAGTATGTGAAAAAATAATTATTAATATTTTCAATACTACTGCTATACCACAAACAAAAATTATAAAATTAACAAACATGTTAACTACTTCTTAGAACTAAAAATTGTCAATAAATAATCAACACTAAAATTACACATGAGCCACGAACTCTCGCGAAGTCAGCCGAACGCCGCGCGATAATTCACGAACGCAGAGTTTCGATTCGGCCGATGGTTTGGCAGATTTTCTGCCGAAACCGAAACTGATGCCGAAACTAGATTTTTTTTGCCGAAACCGAACCTTCGGTCGGTCACTACTATAGGTGCTTGTGCAAATATTTTTTAAATTAATTGTTTTATTTTTAAAAATATTGTCTATAATTTGCAAATATTTTAATCCTATAGATATCAACCATTGGCATGTCCCTACGTTTTGATTATTTTGTTTAGTTACTTCTTTTAGGAATAAGGATCCCCAGAAAACCTTCAAATTGTCTATTTTGAACGCCATCAATATATGTACATACGTTCAGAATGCAAAAATGTTAATGTATTTTTTAAAAAGCAAAACTTGCAAATATTTAATATTTTCTTCTTATACAATTTGTGAAAAATATCTTAGAAGTCGGTCCAGTTGTGGAGAAGAAAAGTGAAGTGTTAATAAATAAAATATATATATGTGTCTCCACTGACGAGTGTCGATACTATCCACCGTGTTCATTGCCAGAATGGATAGTTTATCGTGTTGAAAATAGGACACTAATTAGTAATAAGTAACTTGTTGTAGTGCAAATAATGCAGTCTGGGTGTCAGTAGTGTAGTAAACGCCACACTTTAACACCTACCTGACATTGATACAGAAATCGTCGCAGTAGGCAAGTTTAAGGTTTGGAAAGTGGCAAGCCTCCCCGCCTTTCTCTGTCGCGCGTAGTTTTACTAAATTCGGTTAAGCGACGAGAATGAATGGTATCAAGTTCAGATCGGTTTTTAAATTTGGCGGTGTACATACTAGTGTTTGTTGTATCTCACTCGGACTTCTTGTTCGCTCACGAAACCTTAATTAATGCAATAATTCTATTTGATGCAGCTATGCAGGTCACGTTTTTTATTTCTTAGATATTATTTATTTGCATTGTCTTTTGGTACCGACACACATGCTCATTTCCCCTTCCATTCGCGAATCCAGTAGCATGCTAACAAATTAATAGCCGGTTGATTTGTGAGCATGTTCATTTAGGTGTGACATACACGCCACTAGGTAGCACTTGCTCATTAGTAGCAAGAGAGCATGCTTTGAATGAGCATGTCTGTCAGTAGCGTTACGCAGCTCAGCGAGTAACGTAGAAATGACAAAGCGTTTTATGTTATTATTGGAAATGAATGTTATTTTGGAATGTTTCAGATTTTACTGCTCGCTAGTATGTGCATTGTGCATACAATAACATTTTGGAATGTTTCAGATTTTACTGCTCGCTAGTATGTGCATTGTGCATACAATAACATTTTGGAATGTTTCAGATTTTACTGCTCGCTAGTATGTGCATTGTGCATACAATAACATTTTGAAATTTTATAAGTTTTGAAATGCTGAATAACTAAACCGATTGAAGTGTATTATACCTATCTTACTTCGGCAGAAATTGACAAAAAATTCAAATATTGAAAACCTTACGGTGACGCAATACCCTAATATATATATTCAGAATTTTTACCTTACCGGACCTACCTTATAGAACCTACTATCGAAATTACCCTAGCAAATACTCTAAAACAATGAGGGTATCTTAACCACGTAAGTAAAAAAAGGCGTGTACACGAATATACAACACGCACGGCCCGGCACATTGGACGGACCTGCGGTCGAATTTTATCTTTCTGCGGGGTATATTTTAATTAATTCTGATAAACATCACCACAATTTCAGATGTTTCGAAATGAATCCCTCCAAAAATTATTAATTGATGGTTTAGAAAAATAACGGTTTTGATAAACGGGTTATAAAATTTTACAACCGTTTTAGTATTTCAATGGTATTATGGTGATTTTATTAATCTTAAATAAAGTGTTTTAAGAGACATCCAGTCTTAATTTAACTTGTGATTCCTGTCAAGTTTTTGAGTAAAAAAAAATAATGTTTTTTTTATCCGGCGACTTTTTTGATGTCTTATTTTCATTTTTTTTATTCTTCGTAATCAAACAAGAAAATATTCTTCCACTTATCGTCACTAAGTCGAGTAACCTCCACGAAAAAAATACACCAAAACTTTCAACGGAGACCAAAATTTCATATACATGTTAAACTAAACAAAGTTATCTAGGGAATCGGGGTCTAATGGCGCTACGAGCTTTAAAATACACTTTTCATATATGTAATATGTATATTATATATTGAAGAAGTGGGTTTAATATTTATGATTATAACTCCGTTATCTTCTTCTTCCAAGCGTCTTTATTACGCAAGTCATCATTCTAATTGGTTGGTTAGAAGTTAGAATCTACTAATCCTCGTTCGGATTCAGGTAGGTACCGGGAGACTTTCATTCATATCCAAGATACCATTACGCAAGGCCTATTGCTCAAGTGTTACACGGACTTGAAGCATGCTCGCTGTTGGCTGGCTGGCCTCAGATATGTTGTTTTATTGGTTTGTGACTCTCCTGCATCAATCTTCCCAAGTCTCTCGCGTGCTGCGGCCGCTCACTAACGACTCCCCTCGCCCCTCACCACTCATCTCGGCCCTTATCCCCGCTACAACTCCTCAGACCTCATCACTATCTATTATCAACTTACTACTGTCCGTACTGCCCGCTGCTAGGAGCACTCAAATAATTCCCCTTGTTACGTACAGTGGCTCATCTGGTGTTACAGACTACAGAACCCTCTGCTGCCTCGGGGCAGACACATTTTTAACATACTGACTTATTGCTAAGAGCAGGTTGCGTGACAGGATGAGTATTATTTTGTGGGTCGGGGGCGTCGGGGCATAAAATTGGATTTTCTATAAACAGCTAGTATCTATTTGTTTGTACAATTTTCTTTTGTAATGTCTTACTGAAAATCATCTTAACGGTGACTTCTAAACTGCTCCTTCAATTTTCTATGTCTTTATTTGTTCAGTATGAAAATATGGTTCCATGGCAAATAAGAAAAGTGACATTTCAACGACCCTTTGAAAAATCATTAAAAGTGATAAAAAAATAGCAGTTTATAACCTAACCTAACCCAACCTATTTTACATTAAAAAAGTTTATCACTTTTAATGACATTTTAAAGAAGTGATGAAGAAGCACCACTTTGGTTACGTTTTAAGATTTTCACGGCCAAAAGTATTTATTTTCCTGTGATGTGAGGATCACATCTGCCCTGATGATGGACACTGAAGAAGGAGGTAGCGCAACACGGCATAACACCCCAAAAACAAATAACGAAAAGTACCACTTAGTTGAGTTGTCTAGTCACCGAAAATATAAATAAATAAAAAAGAGTGTGCAATTCACAAAGGTAGAAGTGAAACTTTCCGAAAACTAAAGTCGACAAGAGTGGGCAGGCTACGAAGCACGACACAAAGAGGAGCCCGATTATACTATCTCATTTTTTCGCAGACTAAATCCTGTAGATGTATGTGTTTCTATCTGTTTAGTGTCGCTATTTTTCGTTTCATCAAGTTTCAAATTACAACGGTGCTAAAGATATTTTCACTTCAAAAATATGTTGAAACTTAGTGAAATCAACCAATAACCAGAAACCTACTAGAAAGTCGTAAACTCGTTTATCAATTTGGAATTAGTGTGAACTCTTATAACTTGAAAATCGACTGTACCTACTTTAACTGCACTTTTCTAAGAGATTGTTTTTTGAAGTGGAAACCTCTTTAGCATCATTGTGATATGAAACTCGATGAAACGAAAAAGCGACATTAAAAAGAGACAAATATGCACATCAATAGGATTTAGCCTGCGAGAGATTAATCGGTGTCCTCTTTGTGCGGTGGTTCGTTGCCTCCCCAGTATTGTCTACTTTATTTTTCTGAATGTTTCACTTACACCGCACACTTGTATTTTTTTAATTAAAGTTGACAAAAAATATTTTCTGATTGAATGGACATCACGCACGACCCATGATTTTTTTAAGGCTGACTAGAAATTTCGATAATAACAAGTATAGTGTTTTCTTGAGTGGTGATCGGTTCTTCTTTTACCGTGCGTCCAGTGAACCGTTGCGTCTCGGTCGGCCCGAAGAACGCTCGCAACTCCCATAATAAATTGATTGCTTTATGGAATGTCATCGTTCTGAGCATTCTGCGGCGGCCCACGGTGGTACGGTTTCCTGTCTTCACGCAACACTTTCCTATGTAAATGACTAAACAAAGAAAACTAATACGGCCGCCTGTCAAACATAATTTCTTATAAGTTGGATGGTTACTTGACGAAAAATAATCAAACAATTGATTGCAAAAAATATCCTCAACATCGCACATTTCGATTTTGTCTACTGGTGCAGAACGCGCCGAATTTCAATGCCGGTCTGAATTCGATAGATCCGTTATCGCGCAGGTATAGTAACTTAAAACCCTTTTAATCACAGGAGACCATATTTGTCCCAGTTCACATAGCTCTCATAGAAATCGTTGTGTCTCCCTTACTATCATATTGAGAAATATGATCTAAAATCTGAACGGTATGGAAAAGAGAAAACAACACGCTACATTTTCGTTATTTGTACACGCTACATATTCAAATCTAAAAATTTATCACAAAATAATTAAAATGTGCACCTTTATGAAGCCAAAGTTTAGGACCGCAATTTGCAAAAAAATTATGAAATCCGTGAATTTTTTCAAAATTATTTTTACACGAAATGACAAAAAAGCGAGGCGACGGTAACGTTTTGAATTCATTTGTCTAATAAATTATGTATGTGTTTTATTTTTTTTCGTTATATGTAATTTTAGTTAGAAAAAACGTAAGGTGAGCCATTTTTTAAATTTTTTAAAGTTTGCGTTTCTTCTTCTTCCTCTTCAATGGCGCTACAGCCCATTTCGAGCCTTGGCCTCCTTTAAAATAAGCCTCCACCGCCCTCTGTCCTCGGCCGTCGCGCGTCGTCTTCCAATCTGCAACATGGAGTAATCCTCTTGCATCCTTCCTGACATCATCCTCCCATCTCAGTCTAGGTCTGCCCGCCTTTCGTTACCTCCCGGGTGTCCTTGCATTTAAAAAAATTATATTTCAAATATAACATTTGAAAGCGTATTTCATCGCCTGTAAAAACATTTTTTAGCTTTCGGAAACGTTAACAAATATTCCCAACTAGCTTGTACCCGGCATGCGTTGCTATGCCATTTAGTAAACAAATTGTTTCTCGCTGCATGTCCTTTCCCATTCGTTCCGTTTCCCTTCCGCCTCCTCTTTCCCTCTCGCGTTCTTAACAATAATGAACACACAAAAAAAAAATTATCCAATTTGGTGCAGTCTTTCGGAAGTTATGCGCATACATACATTTCGGCGATTCATTTTTTTCATATAGATAGAAGATCTTTTAAAGATTTATTGTTTTTACAATGACCGTAAGGTTTGTTCTTGGGGTAAGGTTTGTCCGGGTCTTGATGGCGGGTGCGTCGGCCCACCTGCGTGGCTGGCCGGACTGGGAGATGCTGGTTGAGGAAGACCCTTTACAACCGGTTACCGTTGTCCGGGCCGCTCGGTAGTATAGGGGCCCGACCCTCAGGCTCACGACTGAGGGTGGGCTGCCCCATCAACGAGTATAAAAACCCCGCCGCTGTTGTTGTGCCGGTTCGTGACCGGAGGGGACCCAGCAGCAGCGTTTGGGGCGCATTGGGTGACCTCTCCAGCCGGACTCTCCCTGCCCATCGCCTTGCACCGCAGTGGGTAGGTTGGATTCATACCCTCGTACCTTTTCCTACCCAGACCTTCCTTTCTCCTCATAAAAACAAACCTCATCTCAAATCATGAACTTAACAAGAAATATAAGCAACATCTTTACAACGGCGGGAAGCAGGAGTCCCCGGTGCAGGCCAAAACTGTTGGTGAATTACACCAACATTCGCGGCCTGCACACCAATTTAAACTCTGTCCATCACCACCTTTTTTCTGAACGTCCGAACCTTCTTTTCCTGTCTGAAACACAGATAGCCGAGCCTGTAGACGCCTCCTATCTGGACTGCCCGGGCTTCACCCTCGCAGGCAAGTTCAGACCTAAAGGAGGTATCTGTACACTGTATCCGCTACCCTACGGCAGAATTTGTGGTCCTGGGGGACTTCAATGTTCATAATGAACCTTGGTTGAAGTTCTCAGGATCAACAGACTCGGCTGGACGCCAAGCGGAATCCTTTGCCCTTTGCTACGGATTGGAGCAAATGGTTCAGGAGCCTACAAGGGTTCCTGATGTCCAGACTCACCGTTCCAATCTGTTAGACCTATTTTTAACTACTGTGCCACACGGTTACAAGATTGAAGTTACAGCGCCTTTAGGATCGTCCGACCACTGCCTGGTGACGACATCAATCCTTGTAAACTTCAGACCACCAAACGAGAGGCTGAAGAGAAAAGTGTGGCACTATAGGTCAGCAGATTGGTTCGGTCTGCGGGCACATTTTAATGCTTTCCCGTGGTCAGCTGTCTGTTTTTGGACTTCGAATCCCTCAAGATGTGCCCAGGAAATTGGTGAAGTCATCACATCCGCGATGGATGGCTTCATCAAATCTACTGTTAAAGAAACTGGTGTAGGCTCAAAGCCGTGGTTTAGTCGACAATGCGCTGAAGCAGTGCGACGAAAAAACGCGGCTTACCGAGCCTACAACACATCTAGAACATCCGAAGACAGAACAGCTTACAACAAAGTGGCAATGGAAACCAAGAGAATCATAAATAGGTCAAAATTCGAGCACGACCAGCAGATCAGCAGAAAGCTGGCTGCATGCCCGCATGGCAGCAGGCAATTCTGGTCGCTTGCGGGCTCTATAGGTCGCAATTTCTGCAAATCCAGTCTGCCACCTCTTACCAGACCTGACGGCTCACTAGCAAACACCGCCACCGAAAAGGCTAACTTACTAGGTAAAATGTTTGCGGATAACTCAACCCTCGATGACCAAGGTGCTGTCCCGACGTCGGTTCCTCACTGCGGCTTTCGTATGAAAAAGCTGAGGATCCGGCATCGAGAAGTACTCCATGTTTTACGAGGGCTTGATGTTAATAAAGCTAGTGGGCCTGACAGAATACCTGCCCTGGGGTCCTAGCATGGTCGATCGATATAGGTTTTATCGAAAATGTCGGTAACTTGTCATCGGTCCCGAGCGCGACTGCAGGCCGCTAACGAACAAGCAACAGTTCACAACGACTAAGGGTTCCTAATTTATTTGACGTAAACTGTTATTTCTTCGTTAGCGTCCTGCAGTCGTGCTCGGGAGCGATTTCAAGTTACCGACATTTTCGATAAAACCTATATCGATCGACCATGCTAGGGGGCCTGGTACTGCAGAGGTGCGCTGCAGAAATAGCTCCAATTTTGACGAAGCTTTTTAAAATGTCCCTGAAGACTGGCTCTGTGCCCTCTGGTTGGAAAAAAGCGGTTATCCATCCTATTCCAAAGAAGGGTGACCGCTCCAACCCGGCCAACTACCGCCCCACAGCGATCACATCAGTTCTGTCTAAGGTGATGGAACGTGTGATCAACGACAAACTGCTCACATACCTCGAGAAGAACAAAATTAATAACGATCGTCAATATGGATTCCGGCGGAACCGCTCGTGCGGTGATCTTCTCGCGTATGTGACGCATTTTTGGGGGCGATGGCTGGAACGTTTCGGTGAGACCCAAACGGTTGCAGTGGACATCTCCAAGGCCTTTGACCGGGTTTGGCACCGAGGACTTGTCAACAAACTGCATTCTTACGGACTTCCCGCATCCTTGTGTACGTGGATTGCCGATTTCTTGAGGGAGAGGTCGATTCAGACGGTAGCCGATGGTTTCACCTCCTCCTCACACTCGATAAATGCTGGCGTCCCGCAGGGATCGGTTCTGTCTCCGACTTTGTTTTTGTTGCACATCAACGACCTTTTGTCATGTGCACCAATTCACTGTTACGCGGATGACAGTACAGTTCATGATAGCTTTTTGTTTGACAAGCCCCCAAAGGGCTCACAAACTCCAACAGCTCGTAGGGCTTTGAAGCAAAGAATGGACGGTTACCTCGAGAGTGTTTTCTCTTGGGGTAAAAATAATCTCGTTGAATTTAATGTTTCAAAGACCCAATCTTGTCTGATTACGTCTAAAAGGGACCGAAATGAAAATCTAGTCTCTTTCTACGGAAGCAATCTTCCGAACAGGCCCTCCATTGAAATCCTTGGTGTAACCCTAAGTGACCAGCTCAGGTACGGGGGCTCCATCGAAGCCAGAGTAAAGTTAGCCCCACAGAAACTGGGCGTACTGTACAGGGCCCGCAGATACTTTAATAGTACACAACTGCTAACCCTGTACAAATCACAAGTGCGCCCCACGGTTGAATTTGGCAGCCACCTCTGGTCTGGAGCTCCAAAATACCTGATAAATACCCTCGACTCTGTGCAGAAACGGGCGGTCCGTTTGATAGATTCTCTTCTTCGGCACCGGTGCATAGTCGGGAAACACGCCAAACGCGTGCCCAACATTTGTACACGGTTGACATTTGTCACATGAGAACGGGTCGTTTCTTGAACTCGTTCTTGTGTTCAACAGCTCGGCTGTGGAATGATTTGCCGGCCTCTGTGTTTCCTCCTTCCTACAACATGGGTCTCTTCAAGACCAATGTTCATTTCTTCCTCTCCTCAAAACGACCCTCCACACAGCATCCCAGATGAGTTAACGTAAAAAAAAAAAAAAGCGAAAGAGAAAGACAAGTAAAACATACGCGCGACATAGATAGGCGTGAGTGAGGAGGCATGCCGCTTTCCGCTTAAACTTGATTGAAACGAATTGGCACACACTCCTTGCCTCGTTCACATTCATACATCGTCTCATATATGCTCTTCTATTATTCTGACTCTTGACATGACCCGTCTCAAGTATCTGATTCACTTGGTCGTTCCATGTCTTTCTCGGGTTTCCCCGACTTCTTCAACCATTCACATTTGCCTCATATATTCTCCTTACACTCGTTTCCTCGTTCAGTCGCTCTATATGCCAAACCATCGGAGCGTTCCTTTCTTAATCTTACTCATTACGCTTACCGAGTAGCAATACCAAATTTGTTTTATCTTTATTATTGTTATTATTTACTTCATTACTTAACTGACTTAATGTAATCCCTATTGGCATAGGGGGCATGCTGGGCACGTTGCACGGCTAATAGCTTACTGCTGGAATTAAAATGACGTCCTCGGTTTGCAGAAATAAATTAGTTGCGCGGCTGACTGCGAGAATGACTGACGACCTATAAATAACTGCCTGCTTCGGATGGGTCACCAATAATTGCCAAAAATGTAGACATTTGTCAAAAGACACTGTTTCCAAAGCTGGTTACAAGAAGGTTTTTAAAGAAGAAAGCAATATTAAATTTTACAAGAAAGCCACCATTGAGTGGCTTGACATAACTCACAGTTTTACTCCGAAATTGATGAAATTTTGCCTTCAAAACGAGAGGAAGGTCACAATCACACCGAAAACTCTGCGTAAAGAGTGGGCAACGCCGGGTATTTAGCTAGTATTAAATAAGAAACAACCCAGAATAATTGGAATGAGATGATCCTTCAGCTTACTTTTTTCGAGCGTGGTTTATGAGTACACAAGTTAAGTCGTAATGGAGCTATCGACGGTGTGCCTGTATGATTTTCCCACTATTTCTTCTTCAATTTCTTTCAGTGTTTAGGCGTGCACAAATCTTGGGTTAATTATTACAACCAGGTAACGCCGAAATAAACTTCTTGAAGTTGCTTACAAAACCATACCTTTATTTCCTGTACATGTCGATCGTCCAGTTGATTAGTCATACGTCTCCAAATATCTATTGAGTTTTGAGATAATGATAACAGCAATATTCGAATGCTCGCCATAAAACATATATTATTTACACGTGTCCATGTTTTACATATTAAATATGCTACAATAT
Organism: Limnephilus rhombicus; assembly: GCA_929108145.2. NCBI lineage: Eukaryota > Metazoa > Arthropoda > Insecta > Trichoptera > Limnephilidae > Limnephilus > Limnephilus rhombicus. The sequence goes on along the minus strand of OV815275.1, from coordinate 58,418,963 downwards.
AACACCGGGAGTCATCACGGTCCGGTACATTTTAGTATGACATTTTGAAATATCCCACTAGTGACCCAGAAAACTTTTGTTTAATTCACCACAAGTTTTTTGACATTATAATTGATTTGGTGGTGTTTATGAGTAATCTGTATTGTACCAGATAGAGCCGTGGTCGTCAAATTGCGGCCCGCGGGCCGCATGCGGCCCGCGACGGATATTTGTGCGGCCCGCACAAATATCTCGCGTTTTCTTTTTAATTTTTTTTTCAAGTACAATTTATACTGTCAGTTTTTTTGCGGCCCGAACAAATATCTGCCGTTTTCTTTTTCAATATATATTTTTTCATGTACAATTATACTATCCGTTTTCTTTTTAATAATATTTTCTTTCATGTACGAATACAATTAAACTATATGCGTTTTTTTGCGGCCCGCACAAATATCTGCCGTTTTCTTTTAAAATATATTTTTTTCATGTACAAATACTATCCGGTTTTTGCGGCCCGCAATATCTGCCGTTTTCTTTTTAAATATATTTTTTTCATGTACAATTATAGTATCCGATTTTTTGCGGCCCGCACAAATATCTGTTGTTTTCTTTTTAACTATATTTTTTATCATGTACGAGTACAATTATACTATAACCGTTTTTTTTTGCGGCCCGCACAAATATCTGCCGTTTTCTTTTTAACTATTTTTTTTCATGTACAAGTACAATTATACTATATGCGTTTTTTTGCGGCTCGCACAAATATCTGCCGTTTTCTTTTTAAATATATTTTTTTCATGTACAATTATACTATCCGGTTTTTTGCGGCTCGCAATATCTGCCGTTTTCTTTTAAAATATATTTTTTCACGTACAATTAAATATATTATCCGTTTTTTTACAATTAATTATATTGTCGTTTGAGTCTTTCAGGGGGGCAGTAGAAGACCCAGAGAAAATTAGAGAGCGTAAAGATGACACGGTGAGGGTGTAGGAAAGTAAAAAAAAAATTCAAAAAAGACCAAAAAATAACGCTCATAATAAAGCAAAATAAACTTTAATATTGGTTAAGTTTTGTTATTGTATGTATTGTTATCATTTGTATCACGTAAGCGAAAATTCACACCTTTCGATAGTTTCCCGAAATGGATGAAAATTGAACTGAAAGATTCCATTACAGATACAAACCAATTATTTGTTAATGTATTATTATTATTTTACGTGTATTATTATTATTAAGAATTACACTATGTCATGAACACAAGAAGGAAGGAACTCGGTGTTGTTTAGCAAGTTAAATAAGCCAAATAATTGCTTTTTTAACTTGCTAAACAAAAAGGCACAACACCCCCCCCCCCCCCCGAAATCATAAGTGTGCGGCCCGCGGTGATACCTCACATTGTCCTATGTGGCCCTTGACCAGAAAAGTGTGACGACCGCTGAGATAGAGGGTACCTTTTTACGATTACCGGACTACTTAGAATCATGCAACTTCTACACCTCCTTTGAGGAGTGATGAAAAAAAATCAATTGTGTGCAATTTACGCGCTGTTGCAGTGAAACCTTCAGAAAACTAAAATAGACAAGAGTGGGGAGGCTACGAAGCACTGCACAAAGAGGAGACCGATTATCTCGCATACTAAATTCTGTAGATGTACGTGTTTGTCTCTTTTTAGTATCGATCTTTCGTTTCATCAAGTTTCAAACAACGGTGCTAAAGAACTTTTCATTTAAATGTGTTATTATGTTACTTAAGTTAGATTATTGGCTATTTTTTCATAATTTTTAATGACTTTTCCAAGGAGTGTTGTAATGGCATGTTTCTGAATTGTCATGGAACCCACTTTTTCATATAACAGCATACTGAACTCAAATTTCAACTTTTCGGAGATGTCCGACTAATCAACGTATGTCACAAACACAGTCCATGTTTGTGGTATTAGGTATGGTTTAATGTGACTCGAAAAGGCTAATTTTGGAATTACCTAGTTGTAGTTATTACCCCGCGTAATGAAGGTGTTGGTGTTATTTGTTAGCGGAATAGCAGCGTGCTACCGGCGCGGCGCAGCCAGTGAGGCAGTGTCCGAGCGTACGGCCGCGAGCACGCGCGACCCACTTCGGTCGCAGCACAGCATTTAGGAAGTCTAGCTCTGCGCTAGGCCGGGTCGATGACCTGCCCATTCCTGCTCCTGGGGGCAGGGGCTGGGGCTGCCTTCTGGACCCGCCACCGCAACCAGCCACTCACCTCACAGGCTACCTGGCATTCCTCTAATACCAACCAAACAATCAACCAACCAGCCAACCAGCAAGACTAGCAATATATTATGATTATCAACATGTACGACTAATTTATGTTATTTAATAGCTAGGGTTTGCAAATCCCTTGGGATTTTTAGTAAGGGATTTTGAATTGAGATAATGCTTTAATGTTTTTGAAGTAAAATTTCTATAGCCCCGCTCTGATTTGGATTTCGGATGAAACGGAAATGACGATTACTGCAACTGCGACGCATCAACTGCGCTCATTGGCCGCTTTGATTGTGATGTCATTTTTAAAGGCTCCTATTGGTTGAAATATGATACGGAAAGTACAGGTTTGCGCTCATTGGTCGCTTTGATTATGACCTCACTTTTCAAGTATTGGTTGAGATTGTTTTGGTAAAAGTTTCGCTTCTACAGCGTGTAAACTACAGTCGAAATTTTTTTATATGAATACCGCACAAGAGTCCCTAACTGCTCCCGTCTGGAGCTAAAGAGACTATGGGAGCTAAAGAAACTATACTATACCCAATTGGGGTATTCTGTGAGGCAGAAGGTAGTGGTGAGGGGAAGGATATAGGGAAGAGGAAGGTGAGGGAGTACCTGGCGATTCAGATCTGGTAACCAAACACGGCTAAAGCCATTTCAAGCGACGTTACAATTATATGGTATCAATTTATTTTCGTATTATAAAAAAAGACATTAAAAAGGTAACACAGTAAGTCATTTAAGAGGACTTTTCGTATCAATCATCTTTGTAGGCACTACTAATATTTTTTAACATATTTTTAAATATTTTTTTATTGTAATATAAATAATATCAGTTACATATATGTACATATATATTTTACAAAATATTGCATTTAATATTGGTCATGATAACTTTTTTTTTTACATTAACTCCACACAGGAGGCCCTGAGGAAAATAATTTCCCTCAGGGCCTATGTCATCTGGGATGCTGTGTGGAAGGCCTTTTTGAGGAGAGGAAGGAATGAACATTGGTCTTGAAGAGACCCATGTTGTAAAAAGGAGGAAACATAGAGGCCGGCAAATCATTCCACAGCCGAGCTGTTGAACACAAGAACGAGTCAAAGAAACGACCTGTTCTCATGTGACAAATGTTAACTGTGTACAAATTGTATATCTTACAACTGTATATCTTTATCAGAAAAGATGAGCTCTTGTGCCTGATTGAGGAACCACGATTCTTACTTTGTATATGTTACAATATGTTTTGTATAAAATATTTACTTTTTACTATAAGTTTATTTTTTAAATAGTTTAATTTTATTTATTTGTTCTGATTGGTTGGATGATACAGCGCAATTCAGAAGGGAGGTTATTATAGGTTTTTATGGCTTAGTAAATATAATTGCTTAGCATTTGAGTTGTTTTAAAATTAGATGTGATAAATTGGTTTCCATTTCTCATTAGTTAGAAAAGTTCTTGATATTCTTTGTTATTTTTTCTTTACACATTTTTATAATGAAACCTTGCTTGAATATGGGATCAATGGTAAGCTACTTTAGAGTTAATTATCTAGGATTTATTTAGTACTATTTTTAGTTCACTCATTTATTTAGTACTATTTTTTCTGCTGAATGTCTACGTATAATATTGTAAAAGGTATAATAATAAAGTAACTTATGGTTTATGGTTTACAATTTCAATGTGCTTCTTTTCGTCCATTTTTCCACACAACCTCCCCCCTTCAGGCAAGTTTCAAATTTAACATCATTTAAACTTGTTGAATACACGTTAGACCGCCAAGCAAATTAAACATGAATATCCTTCAACTTTCACTTGGCGAGATAACTTACCGTTTCGTGCATCGGCAGTCAATCAAGTGAGCATGCAGCGACTTCTGCCTAGTTAGAGTAGGCTAGGTTGACTAGTTCGTAGGTACCTGTTTAAACCTGCAATTTGTTTCCATAAAGCAACCTACCTGCACCCTGCACGTGACCAACGACAGAGTGTGCGGCTAAACCGACTGCCAACTTTCAAACGTTCGTTGTCAAATTTTGTTGTGGTGTAACGATTACTAGTAGTATCTAGTGATGTGATGTAAATTCCGTACGTCGGGAATTTATTTTATTTATTATTTTTTCTAAATGAAGTTGCTCTTTTTTATAAATATGCATTATATTTAACAAGTTAATAATGACAGTAAATTTAGTTTTTTGATATTTCCAAAAATGCTATGAGCTTTAAGTGAACTTGGGTAAAATGTATAAAATCGTGTCTCGTGAAGTCACACGATATAATAAGGAACTCCAGTGAAAAAGATTATGGCTTTAAAAAAATATGTTCATAGAGACCAATAAACGCTGATTCTGAATATATAAGTTTTATTTTATAATATTAACTGCAGAGTTTTTAAAAAATAATTAATAAGTCAATTTTTAGTCGTGTCGTAAAAACACGCCGTCAAGTTGGCATTATTGAAATTTTAGTGGTGAAGTCACTGTTCGACGTATCGTGACTTCACCGTAAAGTCATTGTATGGGAATGTATGATAATATCATAATATTATGACACAAGCCAGCGTATTAATTTATTCGTTTATTTACATACTGTTTGTAGAGATTTAGTTGTTGTGTTTATTGAAATATTATTTAGGCCTAAATAATGTTTCAAAAATAAAGGTATCTCTTATTAGTTTATCTCTATTATTGAAAATATTCAAAAACTACTGCACAAAAAAATGGTAATGGGACTTCTAGGGAGAATACTTCGAACAACGGAATTCAAAATGGCACAATTGATTACCTGATTTCCCGATCCTATATTATTTTTTCAGGAGTGATGACGTCACACGATTCACCATACATACGGTGGTTTGTAATTATTATTTTAACTATTTAAACTAACTCTAAAAATAAAAATAAATTTTCAGTTCAGTTTCAGTGCCGGTAACCCGGGCGTTTATTTTATTTTCATTGTGTACATAGATTTCTTTTACCCACCTCACTAGACAAAGTCTATTCCGAGGCGGGTAAATAACAATTTTTATTTAGTGAAAAAGATATGTATCTAAATAGATATGGATATAAAAAGATAAAAAAATAATATAAGATAAAAAAAATTCAAATAAAAAAATAAAAAATATACATATAAAAACATATGCATACCATCATAATGTTGTTATAATACATTAAATCATTTTATTTAAATTTTCTTTCTTTATATATTTCTATAAAAAGATTTATTTTTATTTTATTTATTTAATAACAGAATACATTTTGTACAAAAAATTTGAGTAGACCCACAAAGCTGTCATATGGAAGCTTGTCTGCAGGTTCTAACAATTTAAACATTCTTAATATAATATCTAAGAAAATATTTGTAAATACATTTATAGTTTTAAGGAAACATTAGAATGGATCACATAATATTAGATAATTTAACTTGCAACCATAAATATATAAGATATTTCAATATACCTGCCTAATAACAAGATATGTAGGCAGCTATATTAAGATATTCAAAGATACATGGAGTTTTCGCTCATTAACCATAGTTTTATCATTTTAGGACATAGTCTCTCATTTTTTTCAAATTTTATGTTTTTATTGATTTTATTGAAAATCACTGGTATTAGATATTCAAGAGTACGGCTTCCATATTTATTTAATATTCGAGGAGTTTTTAGGCCCTTTCCTTCTCTAAATCTTGTGGTATGTTTGTGTACAAGTAGGTGTTTGTAAGGGCTTTCCCCCATATTATCCATAATAGTAGTGAACCAGTGGAGACCTTTTATTGTAAGTAAGCTCTCTGAGCCATACAGTAGTTTTAAGTTATGTCTCTGTTTGTAAATATTTTTTGAGACAATTTTTTTTTTATTATGGCAGTTTGTAAATTTTCAATATATTTAATATAAGTAGTGCTTGCATGTCCCCAAGTTCGAATACCATATCTAAGGATGGATTCTACCATAGAAAAATATATGAGTTTAAGAGTACAATGAGGCAAAATAAATTTTAATTTGTAAAAGTTACTAGCTAAGGATCTGAGCTGGTTACAAATTTTAGCCACTTGTTTATCCCACTTAAAATTGTTATCAACAATTATTCCCAGATAAGTATATTCATTTGTGAAATCTATTTTTTCACAGTCACAAACATTAATAATTCCTCTATGTATACAGTCAAAGCTATGGGCGGTTATTTTAGGAACATTCCACATTTTCAAACTTGGTGATTTTATGTACATGCATTTGGTTTTTTTTACATTAATAATTAATCCTACATCATGAGCCCATTTGAAAAGCTCGTTAAAATCTCTTTGTAATTCTTGTATAGTAATTTAATTTAATTTTATAGTATTATATATGTAATTTAAAATTCACATGGAAATAAATGTAAATACAGTAGGTGCATGATAATTAATTAATGATAAAGTATAAATACAGTGGCAACATGATAATTAATGTGTATTTTGATATTATATAATTTCGTGAGGAAATTATGTAGAATGTGTCTAATGTACTCGTGTTAGTTATTTAGGATATTTCGGATATCTGTTCTTTTCTTTTCAGTCAACCATATTAAAAATCTTTTGAACAGCCAATTCGAGTTATTTGTGGTTACGTAAGTTTTTCGTAAGATATTGAAAATGTGTGGAGCCAGGTATGATTCATGTTTTTTGCGAAAGTTGATTTGATATAGATTTGATATAAATATGCAGTTATTTAAGTTAGAAGGTCATTATTCATAAAAAAAATTGGACTGGAGTTCTCTATTCAGTAAAATTTATAATTCGAATGGCATTGCTGCATCATTCATTGTATGTACCTTGGCATCACGTATCGGCCGCCTGCAAATATCTACATTTTGACGGCTTATATCTTGTGTACTATTCGGTATTTTACAAACACTCTAAAAGTTATGTGCTCAGAATACTCTTATCAATGTGGTACACGTTGTAAATGACATGAAGTTTCTTTGCAGGAGATAACCTTATAGGGTTTTTCCCGTTTAGATGAAAATTACCTATTTCGGGATTATTCCCCAAAAATTATTTCCTGAGAATATACCCATCACTAATTGATGCCAAGGACTGTATGATTATTTTTCAATAGTCTTACGATTACAATAAATTACTAATTGAACCAATAGTCATAAGTCATAAGAATACATTTTTTGTATCCAATCTATTCTCTCAAGCGTAGCTGTCGGAAGGTAATATATTTGCTTAATTGTTGTCAACTTTAACAAATATGGCACTACGGTTTTTAATAACATTAATAAATAAAGATTCTTGAAGATAAAATGCCTTCTACAAATAATTTTATTTGAGCGTGCTGCAACTTTTTGTATCCGTAAATTTCACTGATTGTAACCTGATTTGCCAAGAAGAAAACTGATAAATTTAGTTTTTGCAATAGCACATTGCAAATGTATAACAAAAATAATCGCATTGTAAAAATATACTAGAGGTTGATAAGGTAGTACCTCTAATACAGCTACATCGGTAATAATTCTATATAATTCTAATTAACACATGCTTCACTTCTAATTTTGAAAATGTCACACCCATTACCTAATGAAATTATATTGTTTAATGAGAACGGGTGAAGAATTTATAAATATGTCGAGTTCGCCAAAATGTGGATACAGAAGATAGAAGTTGTTGACCAGCACCAGTCGTGTTAATTGAAAAAGCACACATCACGTGATAAAACTCCAACCATCGTAAGCTGGCGGCGGTGAAAACGGGAACTATACATGTTAACATAAAGTTTTATTTTTTTGTTGTTTTTTAATATGATTGGATACCAACGGCTCTCGAGTCCATCGGTAAACTTGCGGTAGTCGGGGTTTGGACTTTGAACCGTTGAACCCAATGTAGGCGGTCATTTCTACCTAATATAATAAGTCATGTAGGCAGTTAGTAGCTAAGAAAGATTTGAAAATGCGTTTTGCAAACAAAACTCACCATTACAACACCAACAGAAGAAAATAGTCGATTTGCCTTATATCTTGTCTTTGGGAGTGCACTTGTATCTGCCCTCATCATTTCTAGCAGAAAACGTCGCGTAACATTTAATGTATGTTTTTTGCTTTTTTTGACAGTTTGTTTGGAATATTATTTTTTAAAGCAGATTGATGTAAATGTGTAGTGAGGCAGTCAATTCGGAATAAAAACCTAACGGCAAAAGGAAAAAAAAACCTAAAACAAAAAAATTTTGTGCAGTTTACACGCAGTAGAAGCGAAACTTTACCAAAACAATCTCAACCAATGGGAGCGTTGAAAAGTGAGTTCATAATCAAAGCGGCCAATGAGCGCAAACCTAGCGTCATTTCCGTTTCATATATCAACCAATAGGAGCCTTGAAAAGTTGTTCATAATCAAAGCGGCCAATGAGCGCAGTTTGATGCTTCGCAGGTGCTGTAATGCGTCATTTCCGTTTTATCCGAATTCCAATTCACATCGGGGCTAACGAAGTTTCACTCCAAAAAGCAATTAGTAAGTTAGTGTTTTCTGCCAGTTTAAAAAAGTCTGGAAAAATTTACTAATTTCTACAATTTTGGAAATAAACTTAAAAACCGGCTATTCGTAATAAAAAAATTAAACAGACACAAATGAAACAAACCACGATATCGTTTATTTTTATATCAACACAAAATGCAATTTAATTTGAAAAATCGTTTGAAGTTGGTACAAAACTTGACACATTGTTTTCTCTAAACTGCGATGTTAGAGTTAACTTTAGTATTCCCAAGATAATGGAAGTAGTAAAGATAAAAAAGGACAGAATGAGCAACTAACTGGAGAAATCCTGTGGTTTTGTTCTGGTGGCTTTCAATTTGTGAATACATCGTGAGTTTTATCTCTCATGGTCTTCCATAAACACACTTTAGAAAGATCCAAACGTAATGTGTGCTCTGCACAGTGCACACTCGACTAGATTACGCAAGGGAGTGCGTAGTCTTCTCACCTTTATTTTATCTTTGTGAAATTTGCATTCTTGGGTTTTCTGTTTTGCTTTTTTTAGTTCTATTGCAAGAACATTTTTATATATTTTTTTTTATTAGTTTTCATTTTAATGTTATTCTTTCTTTCAATCATTTTTATTTAATTCAGTATCTAACAGCACATTTGTGTCATGTTTATTGTTTACACCTTTTCTATGGTTTTCGTATTTCAAATTTTAAAAATAACTTTGTTGTTAAAAAATAACGGTATTCGCTCGTCTCTTCTCCGAAAATTACTAGTAATACCAATCCGTCGTCTAACTTATTGTAACGAGATCAAAAGCCTCGAAGGAACATTTAATTAATCAGAAATATAGTGTTTTAATCAATCAAATTCGCAATCCATCCGCGTCAATATTCCTCCATTGCCGCAATCTCCATCCACAAGGTCCAGAGAATACGACCCTGGTCATATCGAAGAGTTGGCGCAATATGTATTTCTCACATAGTGATGTGCACCCGGGAATGTTCGCCGACCTTTTTTAAAAAGTTATTTTGAATTATGTTTTTGATGAACATATAACATATTTAAAAATGTAATAACCGTAGAAAGTTAGGTTTCTATAAAACTGAAAAAGTTATGAGTTTACAAAGTGAACTTGGAAAAAAACGTATACAATCGTGCTCGTGATATCATTCGAGACAACATTCATAATTCAAATGGCTGTGCTGTAGTACTGGTGCGCCATTCATTGTATATACCTTGACATCACATGTTTATCGGCCGGCCGAAAATATCAACATTTTGACGGCTTGTTATATCTTCGGAATTTTCCATAAATTCTAAAAATCTGTCACGCGTGCTCTAATTAACGATACATCAATCGTCCAGTTGATATGTCAGACATATCCGAAAAATCTAAATTTTAATTGAGTGTGCAGGTATATGTAAAAGTGAACCCTTTGTCTGGTTCAATACCTACTCTTAAGCACCACCAAATCAATTATAATGCAAAAAAATGCGAATTATGTGTTTTCTTTTTTTTTCTTTTCTTTTCTTTTCTATTTACTTTATCTGTTATGTAAATATATACAACTTTATGGGACGTGTGGGATTGCACTGTCCTCCCCACATCCTGGAATAAACATTATTTATTTTATTATTTATTATTATTAAACTAAATGTTAATGTTTACTGGGTTACTAGTAGGATATTTCAAAAAGTGTAATGTACGGGATCGTTATTTAAAAAATATTTAATATGTAACACACAGAAAAGTATAAATAATTTTTGATTTATGGTGAGCATTCGTATATTCTTCATTTTCACAAAACTTTGTATTTGGAGATGTCTGACTGATGAATTGGACGATCGACATTTCTAAATAACGTGAAATTTCGTTGTAAGAGACAACCTCATGGTGATTTGACAATTTATATAAACACTCCCCAAAAAAAATTCCCGGAAATTTACTTGTCGTATTTACAAATTAATGTATCTATATGCTGCTAATGTAGATTTTGTGTGTACCTGCTGTGCCACTGCCACTGACAGTTGGGTCTTTTGTGCGGTATCAAGTATGAGGTATAAATGTAACAGTTCTCCTAAGGCTGTATTGTTCCATTGCTTCCCTATTCCTCCCCGGTCATTCGACGGCCCGCCCGCAAACCGCTCCTGCAAAGTGCTGCCATTTCCAGGGCATTAGACCTTTCCACTTTCCACCCCTTACCCCTTACCCCTTACCCCTTACACCATGCTCGTACCCGTACCCGTACCCGCTGATTGTTCCCTGGTCGCCGCGGTCACGAGTCGTAAATAAATGTACCCAAGAACAAGAGAGTGATAAATGTTTAAGAAGCTTTCAAAGTTGTATGCAAAACTCAAAACGTAGAATTAAAATTATGGCGAATGATGCAGATGCCGAAACACTTTTCCTATGAATTCTTTGTAAACCTACATGTTTCACTTGTCAATACAAATCTTCGGTAACCTCAAGATTAACTTAATTTACTTTCTTGAAACTATAACAAAAAATCAACAAAAAGTTTTGTTTCACTGTTTTTACAAAGTACATTTTTTTCACAGATACCTAAATTTCTAAACATTTACTTTAGAATTAACACTTTTTTGTACTTATTGATGTAATTTAGCATTTTTATTTATATAACCCACACACAGGCAGTACCTTAGTAGGTTCACATCCTACTTTTGATTATGATGTACATATTTACTTATTTCTAACTTTTACATTACTTGTACCTTACGTTTACATTTTACATTTTATCTCATACATACAAAACCAATTTTGGTTACGGTTATTTTGAACAATGTTACATTAAGTTCTGTAGAAAACGATCAGACTTTTTTATATTTCTGCCTGAATTTCATAAAATTAAACTTGACAAAATGACTTATAAATCAAAACGGGCGGCCATAAATAGGCCACGTTTTACGATTTGGGCCCAGTGTGCTACGTGGTGCTTCCCCTTAAATTGCGTTCATGTAATCGGCCTGTACCTTTTATTTCCTTTTGTAAAGTTATTTTTGTTTTTGGCTTAAATTGAAACAAAATAATACCTTGTTTTTATTTAACTTTTTATTTTTAGCTTAAATTGGGTAGGGGCAGAGAGGATTGACCACCAAACAACTCGGTCTTGGCATACACTTTTTGCCTCATTCACATTCATACATCTTCTCATATGTATCCTTTCTTTAAATAACATCAACATTGCATTCTTTGCGGATCTTCACATTCCTCACACGATCAAACATGATGTCACCATACATACTCATGTTTCAGGGATATCATTTGTACAGCATTTAGTCTAATTTCATCCTTTCTCTGCCAGTTCCATGCCTCATTGCTATACATCATTGCTGTATTTCAGAAAATGGTGCTGATTTTATTGCTCGGATACAAAGTTTCGCAATTTAAAAGCGCTCGACAATAATCGGAATAGCCCGAGTTTGAGCGATTTTCAACAATTTTTCGTAACATACTGGTCAGCAGTCATCAAAAGTTCGCATCGCGAGCCATTGCCATTACGATTTGCAGCGGAATTTCTGTTCGACTACAAAGTCGCATACGCTCGACAGTCACCGAATGAGCGAGCGTCATCCGGGACGTTTCCCGCTTTTAACAAATTCGGTTCGGGTCAGCAAACAGCACAAAATCCGTAACGGGAGCCGTTAAGAGTAGAGTAGTTAAAGTGGAATTGCAACTCGAGTACAAAGTCACGCAATCTACGATCACCAAAAGAGTGAGCACTCCAGCTTGTTCCGGATATTTCCAGTATTTGAAGTGAAGAAATGCAAAATCGTGTGATTTTGGTTAACATTTAAGTGTGCCTGAACTTAAGAAAATCAAATTAAGCATGCATTCTGGCGATGTTTATTTGCATATATCTAAAGAGGCGGCCGGTGAAGTGGGAAATCAACCTTATCGCCATCTGCGTAACGAGTGCATTCGCCCGTATTACACGTCGAGGTATCGCCTTAGTTTTTGAAGTAAAACTTCTTTACGCACGCTTGACTTGTGGAGTAAGCTGGTGAATGCGTGACGAGATCGTTACGAAAAGTGTGATCGGGCGAGGCGAACGGTCGGACCTTTACGCACGCTTGACTTGGGGAGTAACCTGGTGAATGCGTGAGGAGAGTATTATGAAAAGTGTGACCGGGCGAGGCGAACGGAAGTTGAGAGGGAGATATAAGTTAGTGAAGTTTTACTTCAGTAGTGTGGTCTAAAGCACACACGTTTTTTATATGAATATCGCACAAGAGTCCCAACTCCTCCCGTGTGGAGCCAGTGAGACTATGGCATCCCCAATCGGGGTATGTTGTGAGGCTGAAGATAGTGGAGAAGGGAAAGAGATAGGGAAGAGGAAGGTGGGGAAGTACCTGGCTATTCAGATCTGGTCACCAAACACGGCTAAAGCCATTTCAAGCGACGTTTCAATTCTGAATGGTGATCTTACACCAGGGCGATACTGTGAGTATCTTCTTTTTTTTATTTTATTATTAAAAGTTAAAAGAAATATAATATTTCGCTTTCTTAACTTAAATACAGAGCATATAAAGTATAGTAGTAGTATTTTTATTTTGTTCCAACATCTTAGGGAACGTACCCATACTACGTTACACGTTTAGGGGGGGGGGGGGGGGTCTTCAAAATGTCACGCTTGGTACAAATGAGCGGCGGCGGGCTTAGGTTTTTGGTCACAGGGGGGGGGGGGGTTAAAAATTGCAAAAAGTTAGTCACGTAGTATGGGTACGTTCCCTTAAGTTAAATAGTTTTTTTTAAGGTTTTTATATTCTTTTCCACTCTTGAACGTGCCGCAAATATACCTATCGTATATTATTTTCAATTATTTTGTTGTGAAATACCACAAAAATTTTTTGCGCACGCCGGGTTCGAACCCAAAATCTTCGGATTATGAGTCGAGAGTCTTACCTCGGGACCACGGAGGTCTTCAAAATACTTTGCTAGACCGCTGATTAATATTATTAGTTGTAGATTTCGATTTCAATGTATTAGTATTACTTTATTAGTGATTTTTAATTTTGCCCGACTCCAACCATTTTTTTCAAAGCGTTCACAAGGTAATCGTAGTTTCTGAGGCGTAAGTATGATAAAACCATGTATGAAATGTAGAGATTTAAGTAAAGTTTGTAAGATTAAGAAAGGAACGCTTAGATGGTCTGGGCGTGTAGAGCGAATGAACGAAGAAAGGACTGTAAGGATAATATATGAAGCGAATGTGATTGGTGTAAAAAGTCAGGGATGCCCGAGGAAGTCAAGGCACGATAAAGTGAACCAGATAGGTCCTCGAATGGGGTCATGTCCAGGCGCGGCCGGTGCCTTAAATTTTTGGTGGTTCACCGATTTCATCAAAAACGTAATGTATGTAATTTATATGAATGCACGTATCATACTTATTTATAGAGAAGATCAATTCTTCGATCCCTTTGCCGAGCGAAGACTTCAATCACCCTTGTATTAAAATCGGGGATAGTTCGAATAAGAAAAAAAAGGCTTTGGAAGCGGCAACAGATTGGCATGTACCTCGGTTTCTCGTTCCTAGCCATGTTAACCGCGCGGGTGGAATGTTTTTCTCGTAATATTCTTGCATTTAGTATGTTATTAATTGCAATTTTTAAGATTTTTTAAAAATATTTCGTTTAATTTTATAATTAAAAACATTAAGTAATATTACGATGAGCTGTAAATTGTTTTTCAACTTTGTTGGCGGTTCGTTGCACGAGTGCACTAAGGCACCGGCCGCGCCTGGTCATGTCAAGTGTTTGAATAACAGAACAGTATATATGAGACGATGTATTTTTTTTTTACATTAGCTCCACACGGGAGACCCCAAAGAAAATCTCATCTTTGAGGATGCTGTGTGGAGGATCTTTTTAGGGAGAGGAAGTTGTGGAGAATGGAGAAAGAAAAAGGTGGGTGGGTATGGAATTCGGGGGTCAGTTTGTTCAGGAGTGACGGACGTATGGGGCATACCATTAATTACATAAGCAGTTTTTCTTCCAATCTAGACCCCCCCCCCCCCCCCCCCTTGGTGAGATAAATTTTAGCCACTTCGTAATTCTTTTCAAGTAGACGTGAGATTTTGCTGGACCTCCCCCCCCCCCCCCCCTTTTGTGCTAACGTAATTAATGTATGCCCCCTATGAATCCATTCCTCCCACCGCCATGCAAGGCGATGGATCGAGAGAGTCCAGCTGGAGAGGTCAAAAGGTCTTCCTCAACCAAAAGCCTCTCCTGATCAGGCCCGCCGCGCAGAAGGTGGGCATACGCATCCGCCGCCAAATCCTAGACAAACCTCACCCGATGATCCCAGGCACCCCAGCTAAGTCACCAAACGGATCCAAGCACTTGGGGTGACCTACAGCAGGGGATTGGTTATCCAAGAATAGTTTCTTGGGGCGGCGGTATCCATATCGACCGAGTTGTTTTGCGGGCCTTCCTTTCTGCCTCTCCCTTTGGGGGAAACGGCGTGATGGTTAGTTACTTGACAAGATGACAAAACAAAACAACAAAGGCATACTTATTGAAAAACTTATTTAAAGGCATACAAGTAGGTATTGTTGATCAAAATCACGTGTTGTTACTTCAAAAAATAGATTTTCTCCCTCATTATTGAGATTATTACGGCCGCAGCGAGTGGGCAGTACAATTCCAAATAATATTGTCATCTCGAAATAACTGTCACCTGTAATCTGTGTAAACGGCCTGAGATTTGTAGATAATAATCAAAATGTTAGTAAGTTTAATGCCTGTGGACGACATAATCTGTAAATTCCACTTAAAAAGTTTCCGTTTTGTTCATATGAAGCGGATACTTTGTGATGTGACATTATTAATTTAAAATAAAACAATAACTTTGTAAACACCGCTTTTATTTTTATACTTTATGCCGACCGGGTTTCGCTACAACCGTAGCTTCATCAGGGCAGTATAATAGTAGAGTATTATACTGCCCTGATGAAGCTACGGTTGTAGCGAAACCCGGTCGGCATAAAGTATAAAAATAAAAGTGGTGTTTACAAAGTTATTGTTTTATTTTAAATTAAAAAGTTTCCCTTACTTTGCTGAAATTGGTCAAACGTTTCAAATATCGAAATTCTTTCTTGAACTTGTAACCATTTTGTTAGAAGTCGAAAGGTGTTACGTAAACGGCTACTCAGTTTTCATTCAGTCTGTGGATCACCCTTCTTGCCTTTACCCGTTCAGTGGTAAATTAGCTTGGAACGTTCGTTGTTGTGAATCACCTTATGCAGAAATCAAGTATGTCCCTACTTTTTACTGCTGTATCGAATATTCTCGTAAATAAGGAAATTCCTCGACAATTTTTGTAGGATAATTATTATGTTAATTCAAGGGCGAATAACAAAATGAAATTTAATACAACAATAAAAATTTTAACACATTTTGAGTACTTGTAGGTAGACCTCGCTTTCACTGTATTATAAAATCAGCACGTTTGGGTAATTTGCTATACTTAAATGCAACACGTGGAACGCGAATTTTATTCTGAACTATCTAAACCTAACTATCACGACGTTTCCCCGCACGTCGCCTCAGTTCTTGTTTGTTCAATAGACCATTTTAGTTTTTGTTCAATCTCCACTTTAGTCTTGCAACTCGGTCTTGTCACACGCTCCTTGCTTCGTTCACATTCATACAGCGTCTCATATAAACCTTTCTGTTATTTTGACCCTTGACATGGCCCGACTCAAGTATTTGGTTCACTTGATCGACCCCGACTTCTGCCATTCTCATTCGTGTCTTATATTCTACTTACACTACTTTCCTCGTTAATTCGCCCCCCTTGCTTATACCGTTTAAGCGTCCCTTTCTTAACCTCTCCTATTATTTTACAGTTTTATAATATTAGAGATTTGCGGATTTACCTTAAATATCTTGTTTTTTTATAATCTTAACTTTTCTTTGTGGCACTATAGTAAAAAAATTCTTTTGTTTTTCCTTATTTTATTGTAAATTCTTCCTACTGTCAAAAGTTTGTCCTTATCTTAGTCACATTCAAACCTTTACCTCTGAATGGTTTGCAGAGAAGAAGAAACTTTTTAAAGTATTTGAATAAAACTTTCAGGTGTTTTCACCGTCATAACCAGGGGTGTTGCGGATATTCGCATCCGCATCCGCAAATGCGGATTATTCGCATTAATTCAGACATCTGAATCCGCATTCGCATCCGCATCAATTAATGCGGAATGAATGCGGATGTATACGGGGCCAGAGTGGCGCGTGTCTCGCGCGTATTGCTATCTTCGTTCGTCAACTGACCAATAGGAAGATACGTTGGTGACAAGATCCTGTAGGTTTTGTTTGTTTTGGTTTAGTTATCGACGTGATTCCCGTTGTGAATCAATTACAGTATTTGTTTACTGTGTTTATCCAAGTTTTTTTGCGTCGTTGATGAATATTTCCATCTAAATAAAAATTTCGCCATCAATGAAAAGAAGTGTCTGGACTTACTTTATATTAGACAAAAATGTTCCGCAGAAGTCCGAGTGTAAAATATGTTATAAAAGTTACTCGCGGAAGTGACGTACTACTACTTTGAAAAATCACCTTAAATCAATGTACCCAGAGGAGTTTTATTTGTTCGAAAGCGCGAATAATAAAAACCAGTTGAAGAAAAACAAAGATGATGCAGGTATGTATCGGATATACAAGCTTATTTTATAAACTTAATTACGGTTGGATACGATAAATATATATTTTTTTATTGACTGAGCTACATTTTTTTCTAAAAATTGATTTAATTTAAGGGGGAATCTAGTCTAGAAGCCCGATTTTCGAGCGTTTAAATAAAACATTAATATTTTAACTATACAATTTTTATAATATATTTATTGGCATTTTAAGATTTCACAAAAAAATATCTATATATTTCACGAAGTTACACGCTGTTGAAGTAGAGGGGGAACAGAGCGTTTCTATCTTGTCACGATTTCAACCCTTTTGATCATCAGTACAAGTGTCATTGTGGTAGAAAGCAGGGGTGTTACGGATATTCGCATCCGCTAATGCGGATTATTCGCATTAATTCAGACATCTGCATCCGCATCCGCTGATGTGAACCTCTAATAATCCGCATCCGCGGATGTCAAAATTTTTGCATCCGCAACAACCCTGGTCATAACTAAGCGAGGTTAAAAAAGGGGTAGATGTGGGTGGGCTTCTTTTGTGTGAAAACTTCTTTCGTTCGCCACTGGGCATAATTTATGGTTTTGCCCAGCTTTGTTTTTAGAGCACCTCAAGATCTACACGACGATGAACGAATAATTCATGTAACCTTTTCCGTTGCGAAGTTAAAAGGCCTCGTCAAACAGAGTGAGCGCGTTAGCAGTACGCGATACTCTAACGCGGCGTTAGAACGTCGCGTTGTATTTTTTTTTAAATTTTGTTTAACGCCGGGCGTTCTTGCTTGACAGTGGTAAAAATGAATTTTGAAAAGTTAATTAAATGTGTCCGAAAACGTCCTTGATTTTTTTTTTTTTTTACATGAGCTCCACACAGGAGGCGCTGAGGAAAATAATTTTCCTCAGGGCCTATGTCATCTTTGGGGATGCTGTGTGGAGGGTTTTAGGTTTGTTTGTATGAAATGAGGAACAGTGCGTACAAGAGTGAATGCAGAGTGAATTTCGAGGCTCTTATCTAACCGCTCCCCGCTCCATGAGTGAGCGCACTAACAATTTACGGACAATGGTCTATTTTTAGAATATACGCTATAGTAAATTTACGCTGAGCACCCTCTTATTTTTTATTAGAGAACTAGCTGGTCCCGGCATGCGTTGCTATGCCATTTAATAAAGAAAATGTTTCTCCCTGAGTGTCCTTTCCCATTCGTCCCCTTCCCCTTCCGCCTCCCCTTCTTCTCCTGCGTCCTCTTCCCCTCTCGCGTTCCCACTCCGTCACCTCCACCTTCCCTCTCCCCACTCCACTCCCCCCCCCCCTTCGCCCGTCCCGCTAACCACCCTTTCGAGTTCCCCTCCCCCCTCACACGTCCCCTTCCCCTCCCGAAATCCCCTTCCATCTTCCCCGCCTTCCTTCCCTTTCCCGCTCCCTCGTCCCACCAACCCTCCTCCCGCGTTCCATATATTCAATCCCAGTACATTCAGTTTTTAAACAGTCCGCGTGCCACCTTTTACAATTTTTATTCAAATTTACATTTTTCATGTATGTATATTAAATTTGGTACCTAACATAGGTACCTATTTAAAATATCTAAAATTCTTGATTCCATTCAAACTATTAGGGGAGTACTTACTTTAAATAAATTTATCAACTTGATTTTCAAAAATAGAATCCTGATTTAACAGTTTTATTGTTTTGCAAAATGTCATTCTCCAAATATTCAATTTTCTGCCCAATTTTCTTAATTTTTCTCTCCGTAAGAACCATCTTCGTACTTCAAAGAATATTCTAAAAAAAGAATTAGCGAAATCGGTTCAGCTGATCTCGAGATTTGCGCTTACCAACACATTTAGCGATTCATTTTTATATTTTAGATGAGACCTTTCGATACTTAATATCACGATATTTAATATCGCTTCGTCTTTTCGAATAAAGCCTCAATTACATTGAGCGAGTTTACAAGCTACTAGCCGGCGTATTCACTATCTGCTAGTGAACTCGCTCAGTGTAATCATATTACTAGCTAACTAGCGGATTTTACACTCAACAAGTTTACCAGCAGACAGTGAATTCGCCGGCTAGCAGCTTGTAAACTCGCTCAATGTAATCGAGGCTTAATCGTTGTAACCCGTTGCACGCAAGAGTTTATATTGCCAAACAAATCAACATATTTCATTTGCTTTTCCATGTTCCATGGTCAACGATTCCCATTCTTTTCTTCTATTCAGCCTAAGGAAAACATAAAGGCGCTCAATTTTTAATATTTTTATGAAGTGCGTACAAGAAGGCATTGTTTTAATACGCTGAGCACCCTCTTATTTTTTTTCAGAGAAAGTGACCTTTCGATACTTAATATCGCTTTGTCTTAATAACCGTCGAAACCCGTTGCACGCAAGAGTTGATATTACCAAACAAATCAACATGTTTTTCCATTTTCCATGGTCAACGATTTCCATTATTTTTTTTTTATTCAGCCAAGGAACGAAAACATAAAAGCGCATAATTTTTAATATTTTTATGAAGTGCGTACAAACAGGCATTGTTTTATTCCCCGGGTGCACGGTGCACGTGTTGCATGTTTGTCGACTCACCTAGCGGTGTTTTGAGCTTTGCCGCACTACCCTAGACCTACCAGTCTGTTTCCTGCTTTACAATTCGCACCACAAGGCACGTGCATGAAGCGGTCTCACTTCTGTTTATCGCTTGTCTCGTCTGTATATCGCTTATTTGACTATCCCTTACTTTAACCATGAAGCAGAAAATCTGTGTGTTTAAAGCAGCAAAACTCTAAAGTTGAAATTTTACTGTCTTTCCTGCTGACTTTTCTTGGTAAACGATATTTTAACGCCTCAAGCCTCGACCGTATTTTTTCAGAGGGTCAAAATATTTCCGCTTCGCGGAAAAATCCAAATAAAGAGAATTTTTTAAACATATCCGATAGCTAAAACTGTTTTTGAAAGGTGATAAAATACGCTTTCAAATATTATAAATCGAAATAAGCATGAAATTTTTGAAGTATAAAACTTTTGCCTTTAAACATATATATTTTTTTAAATTATGGCTCACCTCACGTTTTATCTCACTGAAATTACTGATAACGAATTTAAAAAAAAACTCCTTCATGTTTTAGTAGACAAATGTATTATAAACGTTGTCATCTTACTTTTTGTCGTGCCATGTAAAAATAATTAATAAAATATTCCCATAATTTCAACCTTTTTTTTAAGTTGCGATCCGACACATTTGTTCTATAGTGGAGTAAATTTTACTTCTATCGTGGTAAATTTTTAAATTTGAATAGAAAGCGTGGAGTTTTCTCTTTCAAAAAACATTTAGATCGTATTTCTCACTATGATAGTAAGGGAGACACAACGATTTCTATGAGACCTAAATGAGTTGTTCCGAAAAGCGAACAAATTAGCCTGACGGGTTAAGAACTTCTTCAATATACGCAAATGTACTTTGTGGTATTATATTAATTAAATTAATACAAATCACTTTGTATACCTTAATTATTTCATTGAAAAAGTCATAATGTTTCAAAACCAATGGTTCCGTTTGGTTCTGTTGTATATTTATAAATGGCAATGAGTATCAAGAGCTATTGAATCCTACCATTCAACCATCCCTTTAACTGCCAAAAATATAACACGCCTCCATGGTGTGCATAATGTAGTTGGTAAATCGTCTTTTGACGTCTTTACAGCATGGACAAAAGACTTACATATGTATTTATTGATCAGAAAGTTGATTTCGTTTGCTTGTCTGGGGCCTAGAAGTCGACAGGTCTTCTGTCAAATGTGGACATCACTAATCTTTGAAATCAGTAGAGCTCATACATCTATGAATTAGCCGTTTATCTGAAAGAAAAGTAATGATGCAAAATATCGAAAAAGTAAAAAATAATGTACAGTTCATTTATTTGAAAACATTAAACATACTTGTCGATGTACTGTGGGTACCTACTGCGGTGATAAGATAAGGTTACGGACTACACTGCATGGACTATGGAGCAAGCAGTAGATATAAACATCGTCGGTTCCGTTTGACGTTGTAAGACGAACCTGCCTTGGAAAGTCAACACCGACTGCATTAATTTGATTACACGTGTAATGTTGTTTTTAACCTTATTATTCACCTACCCCTGAAACATTGTTCTTTCTATTACTATATTATATTACTCCCCCCCATCTCCTTCCCCTCCCCTTACCTTGAGCATTACGCAAGTCTTAGATTAGATTACACAGGTCTCATAGATATCTTTGTGTCTCCCTTACTATCAACATAAGAAGTACGATCTAAACAAGTGGTTCCCAAACTCTTTTGACCCCTTTGGCCCATCCCACCCCATTCCATCTCGCCCCAACCCATCCCTTTACGCCCCCCCCGTTGTGGATATTAACCTTGCGCGGTTCACCTGGCGTTGTTCACCCCGAACTCAGTTTTAATTTTCCACGGACTACTTTGGGAACCACTGATCTAAACGGTATTGGAAAGAAAAAATCTAAAAGATAACTACATAATAATTAAAATGTAAAGTACATTTAAAAAAAATCAGAGTGTGTAATTCACTAGCGGTAGAAGTGAAACTAGAAAGTCGCTAGATGTCGCTTTCTCCTTTTTTTGCTTGTTTTTTAAAGTGGTTTGAATATTGGGGTATTGATTTCACAAAATAAAAATGTTTTTTTTTTTGTAGGATTCGAACCCCCGTTCGCTTGATGTCTGTCTCTCTAGCCGCTGAGACTTGTAAGGCACCCTGCTAACTACCGTATACTTGCAAAATATGCCCGATTTTTGAAGGGTTAATTATTTTTTGTGTCAAATTTTCTCACCTTCCTTTTGGAAGGAGTCTTTACAAAGCACAGTTTGAAACGCGCTCTTAGTTGGATTATTTCAATAGGTATTAGTATTTCCAATGGTTCAATTCTTGCATCTCATAGAAACAATGGAACCTATTTGTTTCTATAAATCTAAGGGCTTAGAATCTGGGCACGAATCGATGTAGTGGTGGCTATTTGCCCGGAGCCTTGGAGCCCGGGCACGTTACTCCCGTCTGCTGAAGTTAGTTATTTATCCTACTAATATTATAAAGGTGAAAGTTTGTATGGATGTATGTTTGTTACTCTTTCACACAAAAACTACTGAATAGATTTTAAAAAATTTTTCACTAATAGAAAGATACATTATTTGCGAGATCTATAGGCTATATATATTGGTAAGCTCTGGTGTTATGAATAATCTCTGGCGTTATGAAATTATTTATCATACGTTTTCTGTCGCTAACAAAATCGATTTATTTCAAACGCCAATTGTCGCCTTGGAAACGATTTTATTTTTTATTAGGTTACTGTGGACATCCCTTTGATGTTAAAATTCAAATATGAATGAAATACTAATTCCTACTTTACTGAATGGATTTTAATGAAACTTTACAATAATATTAACATACAGGCTTATAGCTCAGAGCTCTGGCATTACGAATTTTGTATGAAAAAATTACAATAGGTGGCACGATTAGTAAGATATCTATAATTCTTTAATCGATTCAAATTATTAGGGAAGTAGGTACTTCAAATAAATTCGCTTATTTTATTTTTTCTAAAATAGAATTTTTATTTAAGAATCTTTGTTTTGCAAAATGTCATTCTCAAATTTTGACATTTTCTATCACACAACAATTATTGTTTTAATCGGATAGACAGGTATCGAATTTTTAAAGTATAAGACTGCCGTACTGGATATTTTGGTAGAATATAAAAAAGAAGAATAATAATTCGTAATTAATAACTATCTCTAAAAATGAATCACCGAAATGTATGTATGCGCATAAACCCGAACGATTGAACCAAATTGGATAATTCTTTTGTTGGTTCGTTTTTATTGTATAAAATTACCGTTGAGTTTTGACATTATGAAATTTGTATAAGAAATTATAATAGGTGGCATACGAGCAGTTTGAAAACTAAATGTATCGGGAATGAATGTGTGGAATGCGAGAGGTGAGTGGAGGGAGTGGGGAGTGGGGAGGGTGTTGGGGAGGGGAAGGAGGGTGTGGGAGAGGGGGTTAGGGCAGGGAGAGGGAAGGAAGGGGAAAGGGGAAGAATGGAGGAGGGTGTGGGGAGGGGTAGGGGGTGGGGGGAAGGAGGTTGATGGGGGGAGTGGTGTGGGGAAAGGGAATTTGTAGGGGTAGGGGGTGAGGGAAGTGGTGGGTGGAGGGAGAGGGGGAGGGATTTAATGAGGAAGTGGAGTGGAGAGAGGTAAGGTGGCGGAGTTGGGTGGAAGAGGGGGGAGGGAAGGAAGGGAAGGGAGAGGGGTGGAGGAAGGTGGGGGGATGTGGAGTGGCGAGGGTGTTGAGTAGGGGAGGGGTGGGTGGAGGAGGGGGAGGGAGAGGTAGATTGATGGATGAGTGGTGTGGGGAGAGGGAAGGTGGAGGGGGGAGGAGTGGGTGGAGGGGAATGGGTGGGGAGGGGTGGGTGGAGGGGGAGAGGTGTTTATGGGGGGGAGTGGAGTGGGGGAAGGGGTGGGTGGAGGTGGAAGGGGGAGGGGGGTTGATGGGGGGGAGTGAAGTGTGGGAAGGGGTGGGTGGAGGGGGAGGGGAATGCAGTGGGGTGGGTGGAGGGGGAGGGGGATTGATGGGGGAGTGGAGTGGGGAGAGGGAAAGTGGAGGAGGCTGAGTGGAAATCCCCTAATACCATGCGAGCGAAGCCGCGGGAAAAAGCTAGTTATTTCATAAATAACAACACGTGAATCCTTGTAAATGAGATATTGACCAGTAAAAAAGCAATGAATTGCAATTTTTTGTGCATTTCTGTTTTGCAGAATAATGTTGAATTATGAAGCACCTAAGGGTGGGTTTCTTCATTTACCGAGAATGCTAAATGCAATGCTAATTGTAAAAATAAACGATCGAAATTTAAAATTTAAACGAAATTTCTATGCATTTGACCGTTTACTTTTACAATTAGCATTGCATTTAGCATTCTCGGTAAATGAAGAAACCCACCATAAGAATATAATAATTTATCTGTTGAACGTGGGATGGTATTTCAGAAACTGCCCGAAAATTAGCTTGATGAGTTCTTGTCAAATATCGATATAAAAACAAAGCGATTGTTTTTTTGGAGTGAAACTTCCTTAGACCCCCGTTAAATTCGGATAAAACGGAAATGACGCATCAAACTCCACCCACAGTGGCTGAGTGGACATCGCGTTTGGGTTCCACCCGGGCAACTCTTGTTCGATTCTTCGGCTGGCTAAGTCCTCCATCACGGCACAAGCAACATTTTCTGCTCAGTGTGGTGATAATAAGAGATTTTCAAACATTGTTGGGTTATTCGCAACCCGGAAATGTTTGTCTTTCTTTTAAAAAATCAAGTGAAGTTTACACGCGGTAGAAGCGAAACTTTACCAAAACAATCTTAACCAATAGGAACCTTAAAAATGAGGTCATAATCAAAGCGGCCAATGAGCGCAGATCTTGCGTCATTTCCGTTTCATATCTCAACCAATACGAACCTTGACATCATAGTTTGATGCTTCACAGGTGCTGTAATGCGTCATTTCCGTTTCATCCGAATTTCAAATCATAACAGGGCTAAAGAAGTTTCACTTTAAAAAAAAACTTGACTCGGGCCATGTGAAGAGCCAGAATAACAGCAAGGTGTGTATGAGACGATGTATGCACGTGAACGAAGCATGACGGAGTTGTTTGTCGGCCCATACTCTCTACCTTGCGAAAGGCGTGATAGTTAGTTGTTACCTATATTAGTTACATTACGTCTATTGCTTAGTGTTCTGATTTAGTAAACCAATCATTTTATTCCTGCCTCGATGATGATCTTGGACTTGGTGCGGAACCATCAATGCAGGCTACAGAACATCGCGACTACTTTATATTTAAGATGAAATAATCGATAGTATCTATGTTGGATGGACTCTCCGTGTAAATCTGTAATGCAAAACAACTACTCCCCGTGTGAGATGATGTTTATATTCAAATTTTACATTTGCTCTTGGCGTTGATGTATTCAAATACCCTTTTCCAACTTGAGAATTCAAATGGTATTTTCAATACCAGCGGTTTCTCGAATAAACCATGAATACATTATGGCGTAAAAATGGAGGAGCATAAACTTCTCGGACGGTACATAATGCAGTTTCGTGCCTTTTTCTCTATTTTAAGGCTATTTATTATGAGCTTTTTATTTGTTATGGAACAATGCACTTGCCGGGCATTTAAATAAAATAAATAATGTTATAAAGCTAACTGTTATAAGGAACTTTCTTAACTTACAACTCCTAAAAACGATTTATTTTGCAATCACCCAATCTATCATTGAGTATGGTATCATTGCATGGGGAGGGGCACTTCATCAGCTCTAGACCCTGTCGAAAAGGCGCAGAAAACAATTATGAAAATTATTCTCAAACTTCCTCTAATTGCAAACAGTGACCTAATATTCAAAATAATGAGAGTATTTGATGTTCGACAAATCTATATAAAAACTATCCTCATACATCTCTTTAAAAACAAACATGTGCTTTACGAAAAAAAAATAAACTTAAGATTTACACGTAACTCCAACAAAGACATATTGCAAGTTTCAACTCTCTTCCACATTTGGTCAACGTAGCTTTAGATACTTTGCCACAAAAATATTCAACATTCTCCCAGAAAACATCAAACTAAGTCAAACACAGAGAGAGTTTAAAAAATATGTTAAAATATGGATGTATTCTAATGATCGAGCCTATTTATACTGGTGCCCTCACCCAAACGCCCAGTCATTGACAGTTGTTATTGTAGTAATAACCTTGCAATTTTTGTATTGTGTATATGCAAACAATAATGTAAACAATTTACAAAAAAATTCTGCTTCAATACAGGTTCACCTAGTTTTTTTTTTTTTTTTTACATTATCTCCACATAGGAGGCCTTGAGGAAAACAATTTCCCTCAGGGCCTATGTCATCTGGGATGCTGTGTGGAGGGTCTTTTTGAGGAGAGGAAGGAATGAACAATGGTCTTGAAGAGACCCATGTTGTAGGAAGGAGGAAACACAGAGGCCGGAAAATAATTCCACAGCCGAACTGTTGAACATAAGAACGAGTCAAAGAAACGACCCGTTCTCATGTGACAAATGTCAACCGTGTACAAATGTAGGGCACGTGTTTGGCGTGTTTCCCGACTATGCAACGGTGCCGAAGGGATCAATGATGCTAGTTCCTCGGAGCATCTTCCATTGTAATACCGGTAGAACAAGGATAGCATTCCCACCCGACGCCTGTGCTCTAAAGATTGCAATCCGTCTGTTAAGATGGGAGAATCTATCAAACGGACCGCCCGTTTCTGCACAGAGTCGAGGGTATTTTTCAGGTATTTTGGAGCTCCAGACCAGAGGTGGCTGCCAAATTCAACCCTGAGGCGCACTTGTGATTTGTACAGGGTTAGCAGTTGTGCACTATTAAAGTATCTGCGGGCCCTATACAGTACGCCCAGTTTGTGGGAGGCTAACTTTACTCTGGCTTCGATGGAGCCCCCGTACCTGAGCTGGTCACTTAGGGTTACACCAAGCATATCAATGGAGGGCCTGTTCGGAAGATTGCTTCCGTTGAAAGGGACTAGATTTTCATTTCGATCCCTTTTAGACGTAATCAGACAAGATTGGGTCTTTGAAACATTAAATTCAACGAGATTATTTTTACCCCAAGAGAAAACACTCTCGAGGTAACCTTCCATTCTTTGCTTCAAAGCCATACGAGCTGTTGGAGTTTGTGAGCCTTTTGGGGGCTTGTCAAACAAAAAGCTGTCATCCGCGTAACAATGAATTGGTGCACATGACAAAAGGTCGTTGATGTGCAACAAAAACAAAGTTGGAGACAGAACCGATCTCTGTGGGACGCAAGCATTTTTCGAGTGTGAGGAAGAGGTGAAACCATCGGCTACCGTCTGAATCGACCCCTCCCTCAAGAAGTCGGCAATCCACGTATACAAGGATGAGGGAAGCCCGTAAGAAGGCAGTTTGTTGACAAGTCATCGGTGCCAAACGCGGTCAAAGGTCTTGGAAATGTCCAGTGCAACCGTTTGAATCTCACCAAAACGTTCCAGGCATCGCCCCCAAACATGCGTCACATACGCGAGAAGATCACCGCACGAGCGGTTCCGCCGGAATCCGTATTGACGGTCGTTAATAATTTTGTTCTTCTCGAGGTATGTGAGCAGTTTGTCGTTGATCACACGTTCACCCTTCTTTGGAATATGATGGATAACCGCTTTTTTCCAACCAGAGGGCACAGAGCCAATCTTCAGGGACATTTAAAAAAGTTTCGTCAAAATTGGAGCTATTTCTGCAGTACCAGGGCAGGTATTCCGTCAGGCCCACTAGCTTTATTAACATCAAGCCCTCAATGTTTTACATGGAGTACTTCCCGATGCCGGATCCTCAGCTTTTTCATACGAAAACCACAGTGAGGAACTGACGTCGGGACATCACCTTGGTCATCGAGGGTTGAGTTATCCGCAAACATTTTACCTAATAAGTTAGCCTTTTCGGTGGCGGTGTTTGCTAGTGAGCCGTCAGGTCTGGTAAGAGGTGGCAGACTGGATTTGCAGAAATTGCGACCTATTGAGCCCGCAAGCGACCAGAATTGCCTGCTGCCATGCGGGCATGCAGCCAGCTTTCTGCTGATCTGCTGGTCGTGCTCGAATTTTGACCTATTTATGATTCTCTTGGTTTCCATTGCCACTTTGTTGTAAGCTGTTCTGTCTTCGGATGTTCTAGATGTGTTGTAGGCTCGGTAAGCCGCGTTTTTTCGTCGCACTGCTTCAGCGCATTGTCGACTGAACCACGACTTTGAGCCTACACCAATGAGGCAGGCTATGCACAACTAAAAATATTGTATAATTGTACTACTTCTGTGTAACCGTTCTTACATTACTTTCTATTTGTTAATTTTTTTGTACTGATTGATGATGATTTGTTAACTATACGGGGTATAAATAGCAAGTATAGCAAGATTTTAACCAACGATTCCCGAGCATATTTGGACTAAAAAATGAGTAATTGGTTCCACCAGCACGGGTGACGTGTGGCACAATCCGTCTCGTTCTAGCGGAACGTTAAGAGCGTTTAACCAGCCAGCGGACGAAAATCCACATTTCGTCGAAAGTTGTTCTTCCGATCGTGCAGGACGGTTACAATGAGAAAGATTAATTATTCTCCGTACCAGATTTTTTAAATTATAACTCAATATCGAATTTATTTCAATCCAAATTAGCTTTAATTTATACCTTCATCCAAAAATGCTAAAAGGCGTGATGATAAAACTATTAAAATAGTGTACTTTTTGTAGTTATTTTTTGATTATAAGTATTTATCATTTTTCAATGTCTAAATTTAATAAGAATGTTAAAAAAATCTGAAATATATTAGTTTGTAAGTGCGCAAATAAATACACAAATGGACCAATTTTCGTCAAGAAACACATGTACGTACATATTTTTTAACGATTTTATTGAAACTAAAATTAAAATTCTAATACATAACTTTGCTAGATAATGTATTGATTTATTTTACTGCATGATTACATTATTTGAAATGGGTGTGGTATAATACAAAAACTTTTTTGTAAATTTAACAAATCTGCCAACGACCTATGGAATAACCTTATTATACTAAAAATTAGAAAAAAATCTAAAAATTTATTACATACGAATGCTAGATAAAAGAACAATCTTTCGAAATCCATTTATAATTTTTTGTGGAAAAGAGTCAATACGTCTAAAAACTTTTTTGAAAATGACGTATTTCGGGCTTTCTCTGGTAATGCCCTCTTAAGATGAAGCTGTACGTGAAATTCTATTTAGATACTATTTTAGATTAATCTTTACGACGAATCGGTTTACAGTATTAACATCAAAAAATATGTTACAGATAAATTGAAGCTTTTACTACCTTTTCTATGTATTTTTACTCCAAATATGCTCAGGATCGCTGGTAAAAATCCTTCGGATACGTGCTGTTACATCCTGTATATATTTAAAAAACTGTTTTTTTTAAAGAAATAAATTTTATAATTTTGTATTTCATTTAAAAACTACACCCTTGAAGTTTTAACTTTTTTATTAAATATTCAACACATTGAACTTGTTCGTTTACGTGAGACTCTGCCCGTTTATGAGATTCGAACTTTTCTCTCCTACTTTAAAGTTTAAGCCAATCATTCAACGCACTGGACTATTATTCCGCTTCTAGATTAAGAGATATTTTTGGATTTAGTAAGTAAAAGTTTTGAACATTGCTTTAAATTAAAATTACTTATTGAAGAAGAAGATAACACTTATAATCTAAACGAAAAGAGAGAACAAGACACAGAAAAATAAAAGGATAACGGTCGCAATTGGGACTGGAACCCAAAACCTCTATTCTGACCGAGACGGGCGCCTCTACCAATTCAATGGGAATAACCTACAAAAGTTATAAAAAGAGAGTTGTTCTTATAAAAAATACTTTCGGTTAGTTATTTAATTCAACTCTACAACATGGAAAAGTGTCTTAAGTCAAAAATTTTAATTTTGCAAGATAGCGACAATAAATTAATGATTGGCGAACAAGCGGTTCTGTCGAAAAAAATACTAGCTACTTCTTGCTGTGTGATTCAACTTAAATATGGTATTCATGGAGCTTTGATAATCATTTTACTTTTCAGAGATAAAACGTTAAATAGAATATTTTGTCTTACGACACTCTAAGTAAAGAAGCCGTATATACAAATTGCGACTCGTGACCCGTGTATTGGACAGACTTACTGTTGAATTTGCCGCATCAAAGAAAAGAAGAAGAAGAAAAATAATGTGAGAATCTTAACAACGTAAGTGAAGAAAGCGTGTAAACGAATATACGCCGCGGCACGGCGTATTGTACGAACCTACGGTCGAATTCACCCTAGCGGGCCCGGAGATTCGGCTTTTCTGCCGCGTTCATTTTATTTAATTCTGAAGTACGTGTTGCAAATATTTAAAATGTGTCTACATGTTGTGTTTCCGAAATTATTAATTCATCGTCTAGAAAAATAAAATCTGATGCTTACCGCTAACTTTATATTTGAAAAAACGGGTTATAAAGTTTTAAAATCGTTGTACGTAAAATATATTAATGGTAAGGTACTGTTTTTATTAATCTAAAATATAAATAACTCGCATTACTTGTGCGGCATCGAAATAAAAAAGTTTATATATTTGCGAATTCGCCGGAAATGATTATAAACTAAAAAAAATATGGTAAACTGTGAGTTTTGAGCAAACAAAAATTATTAGGATTGTGTACCGCCTTAAGTGTCATTTTCAAAATTGTAACTGATTGTGGAAACTTACCGTATTTACCGGTTTTGATTTATTGCTTGAAAAGTTTCAGGCGCAGTATATTTTTACTGCACAATTCTGACTACAACCCCCCCCCCCCCTCTCCCCTCCCCTGAATGTTTGTGTGGCCCATCTAAGCTCTGTTTTTTTTGCCCACAAAACAATTCGGGTTGGGTACTCTAAGAATGACAACACGTTTATGCGGTTCGCAACAACTTTTATTAATAATAAAAGGTTTTACATTTTTGTTAATAGATGGCGTTAGTAGTCAATAAATATTAATTTTGATATGGATATTAACACCCCCACTTATCAAAATAAACTAAACATACAGTTTATTCATTGGATACAACGCCAAGTAAGCTCATGAAATTATAATGTTTTTTATAACATAAACCTTTGGTAAGTACATCAGCAGGCATTTTCTCGCTACGAATATATTTAATTTTAACAAATTTGCACTTTACAACATCTCGAATATAATGATAGCGTACATCTATATGTATGTTTTGACCTACTATGACTTTGATTATTTAAGGCTAACTTTAATGCGCTTTGATTATCACAATAAGCTCATGAAATTATAATGTTTTTTATAACATAAACCTTTGGTAAGTACATCAGCAGGCATATCCTCTCTACGAATATATTTAATTTTAACAAATTTGAACTTTACAACATCTCGAATATAATGATAGCGTACATCTATATGTTTTGACCTACTACGACTTTGATTATTTAAGGCTAACTTTAATGCGCTTTGATTATCACAATATAAGTCAATCACATAAAGTGAATCAGTAATTTCATGCATTAATTTTTTTAAGTAGACGGCCTCCCTGGAAGCTTCAGACAAGGCAATGTATTCCGCCTCTGTACTCGACAAAGATTATGTTTTCTACTTTGCAAAGAAACAGCTGATCCTGATAACATAAAACAAAAACCAGTATAGGATTTCCTATCTAAAGCTTCACTCGCCCAATCACTGTCTACAAATCCTTTTAAATCATTATTATTATTACCATATTTTAAACAATAATTCTTAGTACATTGTAAATATCTCAACACTCGTTTTGCATAGTTCCAATGTACATAACCATAACAATTATTAAACTGGCTAAGATAGCTGACGGAACAAGCAATGTCTGGTCTCGTTAATACGACTAAGTACATTAAACTTCCAATTAATTTTTGGTAAGGAACATTAGGTAAACATTTATCTGTTGACTTATTCAAATTCAATTTAGGCTCAATTGGAGTACTTTGTGTTTTACAATCAGACATCTGAAATTTAGAAACTAACTGTTCAATATATTGTTGTTGATCTACAGTAATAACATTTTTATTTTTATCTAAATTAATTCTCATGCCTAGATATTGTCTAACAGGCCCTAGGTCCTTCAACTTAAATTCTGAACCTAATACATTTTTTAATTTAGTAGTTTCAGCCTCACTGTTAGAAAAAAATAGAAAATTGTCTACATACAGTGCCACTACTATCTTAATTTTACCCATCGTTTTTGTAAACAAACATAATAATAATATTTGGATGATTTATATAGCGCCGTTTCTGTGAAAAATCACCTCAAGGGCGCTGTACAAACTTATAATACATTTCTAAAATCTAAAAAACTACAAGCTAGGCAAACAATTATAAACAACTTATGGCTAAAAATTGCATACATCGGTTCATTGATCACCGATACGAAAATATGTGTACAATATTTTGACCAATGAACGCGATGCTGCCTAAAATTTAATGAAAACAGGACCATACTTACCTGGGAGGTCGCTTGAAATTAACACTGTATATTGTCCATTTAAAGAAATTTAGATAGAGTTCGCACGCAGAGGACATTATTGTGAACACATGTTATTTAATCCTGAACATGGTTCATATTGACTATTTTTAAAATCTAATTTAGTTAAAACCTCTATAACTCTTTCATATCGCGTAAGGGAAGATAGCTTTAATCCATAAATGGCCTTTTTTAACTTTAATACCTTTCCCCCACTTTTTTTTACAAAACCTTCAGGTAATTACATATATATTTTTTCTTTCAAGTTTCCATTTATAAAAGCAGTACATACATCTAAATGAGTAATACTCATTCTCATCTTTACACTAAGAGCAAACAATAATCGTATGGTAGAATGTCGCACTACTGGTGAAAAAGTATATGTGTAGTCGGCACCAGTTTTCTGTGAAAAACCTCTTGCCACAAGCCGAGCTCGAAAACGCACTTTATTTTCAATATCAATTTTTTTATTAAGCACCCATCTGCACTTCACTATTGTCACATCACCGGGATTATCAACAAGCTCCCGTGCCTCATTCTCCTCAAATGACTGCAGTTCCTCAGCCATCGCCTGCTTACACTGCTCCTTCTCTGGCCCCTCAAGAGCCTCTGCCAATACAATCTCTTCAGATGCTGGAACAGTACTGGAAATACACATGTTACTAAAACCATATCTTTCTGGTTTCTTTCTCTGGCGCGTGCTGCATATATCTGTTACTTCTTCGGGTGGTTTTGTTGACTGAACTACATGTTCTGAGACATCTTGTGTTGGAAGTTCAGTTATTTTTTCATTGCCATCATCATATATTGAAGAATCGGAAAA
This sequence comes from Limnephilus rhombicus, assembly GCA_929108145.2. Lineage (NCBI taxonomy): Eukaryota > Metazoa > Arthropoda > Insecta > Trichoptera > Limnephilidae > Limnephilus > Limnephilus rhombicus. The sequence continues at coordinate 58,385,651 of OV815275.1, read as the reverse complement.
GCAATCAAAAGGTTCCTCAGTCTCTGGAATATTCTGAGACAATTCCGCCACTGAATCACTACTCTCTTCCACCAGATTTTCTTCTGTTGTCTCTTCATTCATCACATCTGTCTCATCCTTTATCACATGAGAAAAGGGTAATCTCATCTGTTTTCCCTTACAACAAGTAATACACAGAGACTTGGTTATGTCAATAGTACTCTGACAATTCAAACCATTCACAATACCGTTTTTCATTTTTTGCATATCTTGACTGTTAATGTGTGCTAGTCTTCTGTGCCATAATTTTCCACTAACAGGAACTGTCAACAAACAACTTCGTGATTGTAATCTCAATTTATAAACACCTTCTGATAAATCCGCAGTTGCAACCAAATCATTGTTTTTTTCGAATATAATAATGCTTCTCTTCAAATATGACATTATTTCCATTCCTGATGAGTTCACTTACGGATAATATGTTGGTTGTCAAACTAGGCGCACACAGCACATTTTTAACTGTTATATGATAATTTAATTCCGATACAATGTCGACATCTCCGGAACAAACAACTTGCACTTTAGATTCATTGGCGACAGCAATTTCTGGTAAATACGGCGTTGTATTTATGTTTTTAACCCAATCTTTCTTCGCCGTCACGTGTGCGCTAGTGCCCGAGTCGATGTACCTTGAATTCTTGTTATATTTTCCATTCAGGAAAACATCATTAAAAACACATTTACTTGTATTCTTCTTTAACAATGGACACTGATTTCGATAATGTCCATCCTCTTTACACCTGTAACATGTTATTGTTTTTGTTGATGTATCAGATGTCATTGACATTTTGTTTATCTTTGACGGACGGCCACTATATCTGTGGCTTACTGTTAGTGTTGCTAGAGGAATATTTATTTCTCGCTGCAAACGCTATGCCACTGGTTTCAAAATCACTGGTTACCTCCATATCGAGTAACTTTGACTTTATGGCATCAGCTGTTATCGAAATCCCACTGTGTTCCAGTGCCATTACCATTGGAGAATAATGGTCAGACAAACCTGACAACAATAATGATCCTATCCACTGGTCTGTTATTGTAAATCCCGTGCCGTTTAACCGTTGAGCCGTTTCGATCATCTGTGTGACATATGTAGCCATGGATTCACAATTTTCAAGTCTTATTGATATCAAATGTCGAAGCAAGGTTATTTTTCTTGATACAATAAACCAGGGTCATCGAACATGTTCTTTAATGTATTCCATAATTCTGCCGAACTCTTGGTGTTTTTTATATACGTACAAAAGTGGATCGATCGTTAATATTAATTTTGCCTTCGTTTTTGCGTCATCTATTGGTTTTATTTCAAAATCTGCTGTTGGCTTGATATACTTTCCCACGCCTTCTAGCACCAATAAATTTTGTACCCCAAAGCTCCACAAATCGTAGTTCTCTCTGCCTTTTAACCTGGGTACACTCGCAATATAGTTCGTAGTCATGTTTCCGCGAAACAACATACACAGTTTATCTATTTTAAAACACTAAAATAACTGATAAATCGAAAAAAGGAGGCCCATAACCTCTTAGAATGACAACACGTTTATGCGGTTCGCAACAGACTGGCTTTTATTAATAATAAAAGGTTTTACATTTTTGTTAGTAGATGGCGTTAGTAGTCAATAAATATTAATTTTGATATGGATATTAACAGGTACCCATGCCCTACATGTAAAAACCCTCTACGGTCAAATAAAAAAATAGATAAATCTTCTGACCATGATCGATTTTCTCGTGGAATATTCTGAAAGTACAAATGTTTGAATTTTAACATATTTACCTCTCGAATTCATACTATTATTCCATTTAACTTTATCTTCAAATAGGAATGCTGCAATGTAGATCAAAGATAGTATTTCAAATTTGAACGTTAATATTGGTTCAATTTATGGTATTTATGTGTAAAATTTAATAAAGGGCTGAAATGGCGGCCAGAAGAATTCAAAAAAGTCATCGATACACCATTGCAAGAAACGTTCAATTAGTGAGTGATTAGGTATGTATTATTGATAGATTAATAGTATTTTTGTTATTTTGAGAATATTGTTTCAAGAAAACCTTTTTTAATCTAAATTAAATGAAAACGAATTACTTTGTATACACACCACTATACACCTATAATCAATATTATCAACATGTTTCGAAAACTTCGTTTTCTTCATCAGAATTAGATGAATAATCAATTAATTAATACAAATTCATTTTTTTCATTTAATTAAAAATGACGCCACAAAGGGTATTTGCAAAGTTTGAAGAACTTTTTTTTACCTAATTTAGAAAGCAACATTTCCGGGCTACAAATAATTTCAAAGTGTTGAAAATCACCCCTACATTATAAGTGAAAAATGTGGCTTGTGCAATGATGAAGAACCCGCAACGCGCGAGTGGAAACCGATAACTACCACTCTTCCTATCATCCGCTGGTCGAAATATTTAAAAACATACTTTTCACTGTAAAAATTTATTGCCCCTGGCGCCTTTTCCATAAATGCTTTTTTTATTAGAAGGGGGTGGTGTTGGGCGAGCCAGGTAAGGTTGGAAATCTCTGAGTTAGCTTTTAAGAGGAAACACGGTCGCCGAGAAATTTGAATAATAGGTATTTTACCAACAACAAAAATCAATGTTTTACTTTCCCCATTTTTCTCTTCCAAAACTGAACAGATGTAAAAAAAAAATATCAACTGTGTCAGAAGAAAATATTCTGTCTAAACATTTTGCTTTTTTTATTAAATACATTGTCTTGTTTGTATACTGACTACTGACCATCTGTTTATGGCATAAAACCATGCAATTTAATGTTTTTGAAGGGTCCTAACACCTACATATAAAAAAGAACTTTCTTTTTAAAAAAAGCAAAACGTACCGACAAGCTGGTTGTCGATTTCAAAAAATATTTGCACTTGTGTTAAAATCCACAGAGGAAACAGGGGAATTCGTTTGTATGGACAAAACGCCGCCCGGTTTCTTCATAAGTTTGTTGTGTGTTTTGCAAAGGCTTAATTTATTCCCTTTTATTTTAAACAAATTTAAAAAAAATTACGGTTCCAACAAGGCGGTTCTACGCCAATTCAGAATCAACTCAACCCAGCACCTCTTTGGAAAGTCATTAAAAGCTATGAAAAAGATAATTGAAAAATACCCCATAACCTAACCTAACGTAATCTTTGTAGTATTTTTTTTTTATATAATGACTTCAAATGAGGTGTTGAGTTGATTCCATTCTGAGTTGTCTGGTCACCAGTGACCACGCAAGTCGCTCGCGTTGCCGCGCATATGAACATGTCCATCGGGACTCGGGACGGAGTCGGTCCGAGGTTATGAACCCCCCACATAGTTGGTATTTGCGTAGCCGGCGAATCGCTAGGTCAGCAGCAAGCGCTCACTCCACTCTGAAGATAACGTTTGTTTTGAATTTATTGCGCGTTTGTGATACTCCTCATTTCTTATCAATCAATTATAATACTATAATAATATTTCTATTATAAATGACTGCTTTTGTTGTGTTGAAATGAAGAATTAAATACGGTTTTCTGTGTGCAGCTCACTGTTTAATTCCTCGACAATTTATAATCATATCTTAATGAAGTTGTTAAAACATGATGATTATTGACGTTCTCTCTGTAGGCACGTCTGAACACAAAGCTGATTTTACGTTGAAATCCAAATTTTTTTTTATGGTACCTATTACACAAATTAGATTGATCATTTTATCTTTTTGGGTCTGAACTGTTGTATCTGTGATGGTTTGAACTTTAAAAACGTGTGGCGGATGGACGGAGAATAGAGTGTCAGAAAAATAATATATATCGCGCAAGTGGTGATGGGTAAATTCCCGAAACTGGCAATATTGAGGGAATTTTTTATATGAATTGTGAAATTCCCGAGAAAAACTGGGGAATATTAAGGGATTTTTCGTATAAATTGTGAAATCCCAATGAGTTTGTCTCCAACAACGAAATTCCACGTTATTTACAAATGTATCATTTTAATTAGAGCATGCTGAGGATAGAACGTTTAGATTTTTTGTAAAATAAAATCGTTTGCTCATAGATCGTCTGATCAAAACATTTTTACAATATATCAGAAGTTAATGATGATGATGCCTTTTGATTTATTTTTTTATTGAAGTTATTTATTAACATTTTATTGATGTTATTGATGACTTTTTTACGTTAGCTCCACTCAGGAGACCCCGAGGAAAGAAATTCCCTTAGGGCCTACGTCATCTTCGGGGATGCTGTGTGGAGGGTCTTTTTGGGGAAATGAAAAAGAGAGGAAGTTCTGGGACAGAAAAAGGTATGAGGGAAGGGTAGGAATCGGGGTCAATGTGTCCAGGAGTGACAGACGTATGAATCCATTCCACTTCCCAGCTAGAGAGGTCAAATGTCTCCCTCAACCAGTCTCCTGATCCGGCCGGCAAGTGAGCTAACGCCATCGCCACCAAGACCTAGAAAAACTTCACCCTATGAACCCGGGCACCCTGCTAAGTCACCAAAGGTAGCGAACTAATTGGGGTGGCCTGTGGCAGGGGTGTTGGTTATCCAATAAAGGGTTATATAATAAATTCACCCAGCGATATTAAACTTTGTTGTTGTGATTCAATTACATTATTCGAACCCCGTTCAAAAGCAAAAATATGTTTGTTTACTGAAACATTAATCCATTTGAATAACAATCATAAAAGGAAATTTTATCATTGTTACGATTTCATTAAGGTGAGACATTTTCAAAGGGAAACCATACTCCTTAATATGAAATGTAATATGAAACTTTGTTTGGCTTGTTGTTTTGAGTTCCGTTTGAAACCAAAACATGTTCATATAACTAACTTAAAATGAAATTATGTTGTATTTTAATAATCCTGTGAGCTTTGTTATAACTTCTGTTACACGTGTCGTTTATGAGAAGAGGGAGAGGCACGGGTAAGACAGCCAGTGAGGCCAACATGATTAAACCTTTACATAGTATAAAATGTAGTCGCTCCCGCTATCTGTGCGCTAAGATCTTTTAAACTACGTAACACATTTTCATGCTGTTTTTTTTCACCAATAGATAGAGTGTTTCGTGAGGAAGGTTTTTGAAGTAAAAATTCTTTACGCACGCTTGACTTGGGGAGTAAGCTGGTGAATGCGTGACGAGAGCGTTATGAAAAGTGTGATCGGGCGAGGCGTACAGAAGTTGAGAGGGAGATATAAGTTAGTGAAGATTTACTTCAGTCGTGTGGTCTAAAGCACACTCGTTTTTTTGGTATATAATTTGTCAAGGTTTGTGTAAATTGGTTGAAATATACAAATAAAGGGAGCGGGCAGCGTGCAACAGGCTGGCAAGCGGGCGGTGTTGATTTGATTTAACAGATGGCGTTGGTTCTAAAGGATGGGTAATGGTGTGGCGTTGTGTTTCGTTGGCCACAGAAACGTGTGGCCGGGTCTTCTAGTTATACATATAAATTCCATCTATGACAGGGCGTACAAACTTCTAGGATTCATCAAAAGAGTGACCAAACCATTTAGGTCACCACACGTAATCAAAATACTGTACGTCTCTTTTGTTCGCTCAATATTAGAATTCGGATCGGTCATATGGAATCCCCAATACAAAGTTAATATTGAAAGGTTAGAAAGAATTCAAAAAAAGATATTGAAACACGTACAGCCTTACTAAAAAACCCAGTGAAAATTTTATTCAATTGACAAACGGCCGCGGATGTGAAAACATTACTAATTAAAAATTTGTTCTTTGAAAGAAATACACATGGTTTCCACGGCCTGAGAGGGTAGTTTATCTCTGTTTTAACCATTGATGTCCGAACGATATTTGTAATTTTTCCATAGTATTTTGAATGTTCTATATATTTCTTATTTTTGAAGGTGTCGTAAAAACAAATACCATTTATGAAAACTAGATAAAATTACCTTTTAGATTTGAGTATTTGAAATACACTTTAGCTTTCAAAAACTGCCATATTTTATGATTCAAACTCGGAAAAACATGGAAAAAAAATTTCCTTCCACAACATTTTTGACCAAAATGTAGAGAAATTTAAATAAAATCAAAATTTAAAAAACACAGTCCTTTAATGTAATAAATTTGGAAGGAAACTATCACCTCACTTTTTTATCGTGTATACAATAAAAAAATAATAAAAAATTTCAAAGTTTTTTTTATTGCCAAAAAAATAACTTAGAAATAATACCGAAATTTAAAACAGATTTCTTGCATCTCTAAAGACGTTAATTTTTTTGATACGTTTACGAACACATGTATTAGATTTTAATATTATAAAAAATTATCACTTTTAACAAATTCTCTTAAAATAAAGATCTTAAAATGAAAATTTTATCTTAAGTAACCTATAAAAAACAATATTCTGACAGTTCAACTTTGAAAGTACGGCGTTTGTACAATAACTTGATTAAACTGATGTAAACCACACAAATAATATGGTAAATATATCAATTATGTGAACAGAAGAGTAAATTTGTCACTACAATAGAAATTATTTAGTAAAATCACAACATTTAGGCACTAACAAAATTTTCCATATCCCGCCATAAACACACCGAACTGTTTTGTCATCGCGGGCCGATATGCACAGGTGCACCAATAATGCCCCTAGCGGAGAAGAATTAAAACAACACTGTTTCCTAGTAAATTAAAACCATATACAACGTTGTCACATCTTCAATGCGTTTTAACAGCGTGAACACGAAAGAAACGTTATTGGTAATAAAACGTCTTTTAGTGTATACGAGCTCTATTTATGTTATTGCAATAACACAGTTAATCGGTCGCGCTGTGGTTTTTTTTTAGTAAGGCTGGTAGACTTTAAATCCTTTCGAACTTCAGAAAACCTAAAAGACTCATTAACATTCCATAATTTATCAACCTTAGAAGATAGAAGAAATATATCCGACCACAAATTTTTCTTCAAAATCATTAACAACGTTGTTGACAACAACTTTCTTCTAGAACACATTCATTTCCACTTTCCAATAAGAAACAAAGGTTAAGCCAACTATTCCACATCCCACACTCAAAAACAAATTACACACAACACTCATTTCTCCGAAGGACGTACACAAAATACAATGATATCTTTTACGACGCTGATATTTTCCATTTGTCCTCAGGTCAATTTATTAAATTCATAATAGAAAAAATTAAAGCAAATTGTTAATTACGAACTCTCCACCCGCTGCATGTTACTTTTTCTTTCATTCTCATTATGTTGGTTTACCTTCTTTTTATAATAATAATAATATTTTGATGATTTACATATCCCACATGCTTTAATTTGTGTTTATATGATTTGTGTATAAATACTTTTTTTTTTCTACCACCTAATGTTTTCTTTAATGTTTTAATCTATGTTTTTATATGTATTATAAATTTTAGCGGAAACTTCGCTGGTTAACGCAACCATGTAATATGTTACTTTCTTATTAAAATATGTATGACTGTTAGTTTCCTAAATAAACTAAAATAAAATAATTAAAAAAATAAATACTATAAAATGTGAAATATTGTATAAAAAAAATAGATATTTTGAAAGAGTATGTTTTTATTATAAATTTATTCAATCGTCTATGATTTAGAGTATAATTATAGTTAAATGAAAACAAATCACTTTGTTTATACCATTTATTTAATCAAAATTGTCCACATATTTCGAAACCAATGTAATGGTTTCTTCATCAGCATAAAATGAAAAAAAACAATAGACAAACAAGTATGCAGATAAATAACTACGTATAGACAACAAAATATTTCAAAGCGCGGTTATTAAATTCATTAAATGTGTGATCTCTACTCGACACCTCATTTGAAAATCATTAAAAGTGATGAAAAAAATATTTTAAAAAATTGATTAAAAGGTTACGTTAGGTTAGATTGGCTATTTTTAATTTTTTTTACAAAGCTTTTAATGACTTATCGAAGAGTTGTTGAGTTGAGTTGATTCTGAGTTGTCATAGAACCGTCAAATGTATCGTAAAAAAACAATTAAATGGTATAAAATTATAAACTTATTTTGGAATAGGTAATAGGAAATAATAGGAAAACTTTTACAAATTAACATAAAATAAAATCAAGTCACCAAGATGTCTAAATAAAAAAAAATATTAAGAATGTAGGAATTAATATGAAAATAAATTTAAAAGATGACCATATTTTTATTTTTTAAATTTTGGTTTTTTTAATAATATTTAATTGGCTATTAACACCATTTCTAATTTCTTAATTATCTAATTGTTAATTGGGATCGTATAATTTTTTCTTTATTTGTATCATAATAATGATTTGTTTCTAAAATGTGGTTGGCAAATTGAGAATTATTTTTATTATTCAAACACATCAGATGCTCTTTAATTCTAGTATTAAAATTTCTAGATGTTTTCTTTATATAAAAAAGGTAAATCGTTATAAATTAATTTATAGATCTCAAATTTGTTCATAAAATCCAAATTCTCACCGGTCACTGAGCAAATCTATCCTACCACCATTATTCTTATTATTTAAAATATACTTTGTTATTAGTTATTAGTATAAAAGTCTGGTTTGGATAGTATTTGCAATGTTTTTAATTATTTAATTTAAAGTATTATTATATTAAAATACAATTTTTCGCTAATTAAAATGACGCCACTAAGTAAATTTACTTATTTTATTTACTTAAATTGCTAATGTGTGCTTTCCTTTTGTTACAGGAGGATGTAAAATTGTCAAAAGTGCGGCAGTGCAAGTCAAGTTCCCACCAAAGCCTTTGCGGATAAGGCCTAATGTATAGGGTGCCATCTGTCTACTAGGATAACCATTCTACCGCTACTTCAGTGTTAACCGTTTTAATAATAAGTTCGTAAGCGTAATAATAATTACAACAAATATAATCATAACATTAAGAGAGAATATTACATTTTACGAATTAAGATTAAAATTCGCAACCGGGATAATAATACCACAGCAAAACAAGGATATATTTATGGAAAATAGTTTTTTTTCATGAAACCATTAAATTCAATAAATGTTAGCTGTAATCACATATTAATCAATTAGTGTAATAATAATACTAGTTATTATTATTATTCATTGCATCGTAAATCTATAAGTGTATATCTTAATCACGTCATAATCAGTAATAGCGTAGTGTTTGTGTTAATCTCATCACTGTCAAGAATATTAAAATTAAAAAGTATATGTAAAATTGTAAATTTAAAAGCAACTATTCACCGCTTACTGCAGAGAGTTGCGAGTGTACATTTTCGCGTAGCAATTTGTTTGTGAATATTGAGACACTTGTTGTGGGTATGCGTTTCTCGTCAGGGGAAGAGAAGGCAGCACTCCAGTGACGTGAGCTACGAGCTACGAGCGTCGGTGTGCAGTGCGTGGTTGCGCCACTCGCGCTCAGTGCATTCCGGACTCCCGCGCGAGCCGGACAATGTACTACGAGGGTCTTGCGGCCCCCGTGTAATCGCGCGCTAGTGCATTGCCACCACTGACAGGGTGTGCGCGCCACGGCCGCGGCGAGCCCCCTTGGGGGGCCCACCCCCCGACCCACGGTAAGTCACTGCCTGCTTATTATTTATTTGATTTATTATTAACATCCTTTTTAGGGGCTTTTACATATACGAGTACATAACTGATCTTTAAAAAAATAAATTATGTGGATACCGCACAAGAGTTCCAACTGCTAGCCAACAGGAGCCAGTGAGACTATGGCATCCCAAATTGGGTTATGTTGCGAGGCTGATGGTAGTAAGAAGGGGAAGGAGATGAGGAAGTACCTGGTTATTTAGTTCTGTTCACCAAACACGGTTAAAGCTGTTTCAAATCTGATTGGTGGTGGTCTTACACCAGGGCGATTCTAAGAGTAACTTCCTCTCTGGAACGTGCCACAAATATATAATACTCGTATACTATTTTTAGTTAATTGTGAAATAACAATATTTAATCAAATGAAATTTATTTGCGCACGCCGGGGTTTGAACCTGCGACCTTCGGATTGCTAGAAGCCGTGGTCCTTGTCCACGGAGGCTGTCATTATCAATATTTTGTATTTTTTTTAGTGATAAATTGAAGACTTCCACTAACTCGGCATAATTATTTCCCTGCATTTTGGGCAACGAGAAAAACATATGATGGTAGTTAGACCCAGAATTTCTCCATTGAAATCCGTAAGTGAAAGCCTCCGTAGTCCAGTGGGTAAGACTCTTGACTCACAATCCGGAGGTCGCGGGTTCGAACCCGGCATGCGCAAATAAATTTTATTTGATTAATTTGTGTTATTTCACAATTAATTCATTTAAAATAATATATAGTATATTTGCGGCATGTTCCAGAGTGGAAGATACTATCAGTATCGCCCTGGTGTAAGACCACCATTCAGAATTGAAACGTTGCTTGAAAATGGCTTTAGCCGTGTTTAGTGACCAGATCTGAATAGCCAGGTACTTCCCAACCTTCCTCTTCCCCACCTCCTCCCCTCCCCACTACCTTAAGCCTCACAACATACCCCAATTGGGGATGCCATAGTCTCACTGGCTCCAGACGGGAGCAGTTGAGATTTTTGTGCGGTATTCACTGTAAAAAAAAAGCCTTTTATTTCTTGCAAATAGGTATGTTACCGAGTTATAAAAAGTTTTTAAAAAAAAGTATAATTAATGTTATTTACAAACTTCTTGAAAAATGTTATAAAGGTATCTTAAATTATTATTACTGAAATAAATACCGACTTCTAAATATCACGGAGTGGAATCCGAAAGCTTACCAATGCAATCAATTCTGGTCTATCACATGCATAAATTAAAACTTTATGTAGAAATCCCAAGTCAATCATAATCCTTCTATCCGACAGTTTAAAAATTTTTCACATCTTTTAAAAGAGTGTTAAGTATGATTGTTCAACAAAATTGCTGAAATACCCATTTCAAAACTTAGTAAGCGTAATAATTTATTTGGTTTCTTGTAACAAAATCAAAACAGTTCAATTCACTTAATATTGAGGATATTTCTAGATAATCTAGTTATACATCCCATTATTTGTTAGTCCTTGATAGACATTTCAGTCATGTGGATAACAAATAAATGATTTCATTGAAAAGTGATGCCTAAGTCTTTGTATTATGTAAAAATCACTGAGTTTTTTTATTCGATTTGTGCACTTCTCATAAAATGGCTTAACCGGCACCGGTTCTTACATCCCAGACAGTCCACGTCACTGTGGTGGCTGCGATAGGGGTATTTTTGAGAAATGGGGAAACCGGTTCGCCAAAAATGCGTGTTTTATTTTGTGAAGTTCAGACAAAAATCTTAAAATGTTTTCCGATCATAAACTGAAGAACTTAATCAGCCACGCAGTACAATAAAATAATATCCGAATAAGGACTCGTAAGTAGGGAATTTGGCACTTAGAAGTATTTTTTAGGCGTTATATTTTATTTTTTGTAGGATTTTATAACAACAGGTTCAATTTTAGCAAAGGCTACGTATTTTAATTAATTCGCATTGCATAGTCAAGATAAATAGTAAAATGCGAAAAAAAAAACTGAAGTTGATTTATATGGAATTTAGTTAACATTTCATGAAAACGCCTTTTTAGCGTCTTCTTCATCGATTTATCTTACGTGAGTTTATTTATTGTACTGTTATTCGTGGTGGAATTCTATTGTATTAAAACTTAAATTGAAACACTTTTTAACTTTTTTCCACTTATTTATTTCACCAGTACCGGTTTCATCCTATTATGGACATCTTCAGGCTGGCAATTGACATTATTTTGTTACAGAATATATACAAAATTAGGTAGGTAGGTACACAATGTTAAGGTAGGTACATATGTTTGGGTTATTGCGTTACAATGCTCTTTAAGGTAAATATATGTCATGAATAAGAAATAATAATATTTACATTGGGAAAAATTTATCTTACAATATTTCACAATTTTTACGACATTTTTTTATCAACAGACCAAAACGCCCACCTCCGTTGTCAACAATTTACATACAAATGACAGTTGACATGAATGGTATTTGGTGCCTATTTTTAAAGAAAACATGCTGACATAGAAGTTGTAATTTTTTTTCTCACTGTGGCATATATTTAGGTTAACGAACGTTTCTGCGTATTTAGTTTATTTTGTGGCACTTAGTGCCTACGTATATTCATTAATATATTTAAATTGTTTGTTTTCTGAAGAAAAAAAAAGTGTAAAAACGGGAATTTGGAACCCCGATCTTCACCTTTCCTCGATCTTTACCTTAAAGTCAAGTGAAAAATATTTTGTACCTTAACCTTCCTATACTCGCGCAATGGTCTCTCAGACCGACAAATGTATAATTCGTTGTTTTCTCAAAAATTAACAATAAGCTTTAAGATTTGTTGTTAGGTATTGTTTAGTGGCTTAGTGCGGCGCGCGCATTGGTGCACAGCGGACGTGTGATACTTATTTACTGTTATCGATATTTTAGGTAAGTAAAAATTACTACACCAAAATCCTAATAATGATTAATTCTTATTTTTATAATTTTTTATCATTCTTAATACTTTTATTCAGTAGATTTCAGAGTTTTTTTTTCAAATTAACACATGAAAAAGTTTTTTTTTTTATTAAAGTTAGAGTGCAAAAAATGATGTTCTTTTAAGAGGCTTAGTTAAAAGTCAGTTTCTACCAAATAAAGTAAAAGTTTTAATATTTATATATTTTTCTCAATTTAATTATACCCCATTCTATATAATAAACACCAACAACGCTTAACAAAGTATATTATACAGAAGAGATGAAATCTCGGTCTGAGACACCGAGAGCGAGTATACGTGTTGTGCCGTTGGGCGCGAGTATACGAAGGTTAAACACAATGCAGGGCCCTATTTGTACCTTAAACACAATGTCCTTAAACATCACAGTCATGGTCAGTGGTTGAGTGGGCATAGCGCTTGGGTCCCACCCGAGCGTCGCGTGTTCGATTCCTCGGCTGGCTAAGTCCTCCCATCACAACAAGCAATATTTTCGGCTTTCTGTGGTGGTAGTAGGAGATTTTCAAACATTGTTGGGTTATTCGTAATCCGGGAATGTTTGTCTTTCTTTTAAAAAAAAATAAAATAAAAATCACTTATATGTTGTTGTCCCGTTATCGCTAATAACCTATAAAGAGACGTAAGCAAGACAAAATGTTATGTTAATTTGAAAATGTTATGTATCCGTGACTTTTCGCAAGGACGTGTCATTTTAAATTATTCGTTTAAAATTGGAAGAATCTGATGGTATTAATACGCTAGCATCTGTACGGATGAAATTTAAGAACCCGACTTAGAGTACATCTCTGACCCCGTGCCTTATGCAAATACATCTCCGTACTTGAAATTTATGACAGTTTATTTCGGCCGCGGAGCGGGTTTTTAAGTGCTAGTTGTCCAAATTTCTAACTGTCCAATGAGTTTTTACCTGTCAGCGTTAATTATGTAATAATATCCTATTACACTAATAGGTACATATACATATTGTATATTATAAAACTAAAATATCAATTTTATAAAATATTTTATTTTGAATTCAGTAATAATATGGAATAATTAAACAGATAACACTTCTTATCATTCGTAGGTTCTCAGATAAGGGTTAACCCTCTGACACCAGCCATGTGGAGATAACCAATGCTCTCAAAATTTGTCTTTTGGTCAATATTATTATGAGCGCTCAATCCTATGTCATATATATTTTTTAAGTATTTTGGTTTTTAACCCCTCAGGCTAATTTGTTCGCTTTTATCAACAACTCATATTGGTCTCATAGAAATCAAGGTGTGTCCCTTACTACAATGACCAGAAATATGATCTAGAACGTACCACGCTAATATTCAAATGTGAAAGTTAACCACACAATAATTAAAAAGCACACTTTTCGAAAACCAAATTTTTTATTAATTATTTTTACATGAAACGACAAAAAAAGTGAGTTAACGATAATGTTTATACTCGTAATATATTTTCCTAATAAAATATGTGTCGGTTTCTATTTTTTTCGTTATCAGTAGTTTTAGTTAGAAAAACGTAAGGTGAGTCATTTTTAAAACTTTTTTTGGGTTTGTATTCAAAAATGTTATGCACAACCTTTCAATGCATTCCATTATTTGGATTTATTGCAAACCTTCTGACAAAATATGCCCAAGGGGCTAATACATAAAATATATCATCGGACACTAAATTGACATCTAAAATTGTACTCCAAATATGCTCAGGATCGCTGGTTAACATCCTTCGGGTACGTACTGTTACACCCTGTGTGTAATGTTATAATATTACAGGTTTTATAACGGTACCTAATTTGTTGTAAAGTATATTTGTTGTTGTTACATTTAGTACGTAGTGCCAAAACCTTGTAAACACTCCCTGTAAGTTTCAAAGACTACATAAAATTTTTCATCTACCGTATTCAGGGGTCGTTCTCCCCATAAAATTGAAATACATATTTGTACGACTCGCTCGACAATACAACGAGTTGAGGCGACGCCCCCGAGGGTGAGACTCCAGCACAGATGTTTGATTTGAGAATCTCGAATCGTGGTTAAATTAACAAATACACATTTAAAAAAAGCCAAACATCTACATCTCATTTCTAGTGAATGGTAGTTAGTTGACGGCCTCCATGGTCGAGGGGTAAGGTACTCCACTCGCAATCCGAAGGTCGCGGGATTTTTTTTTTTTTTACATAAGCTCCACACAGGAGGCCCTGAGGAAAATAATTTCCCTGAGGGCCTATGTCATCTTTGGGGATGCTGTGTGGAGGGTCTTTTAGGGAAAGGAAGGAGAGGAGGGTTCTGGGAAGGAAAAGGGCTTAAGGGGTGGGTAGGAATCTGGGGTTCAGTGTGTCCTGGTCATCAGACCTAAACACACCTCATCCCATGAACCCGGGCACCTCTGCTAAATCACCAAACGTAGCGAACCACTTGGGGTGACCTATGGCAGAGGTGTTGGTTATCAAATAAAGGTTCCCGGGGCGGCGGCACCCATTCCCGCCTCCCAAATTGAAAAAATAATATATAAATACATATTAATTAAAAATAATATATAAATACAGGGTCGATCACTCAATCTTGTTAAACAAGCTCTTAGAGATTGGTATTCACGGCAATCTTTATCGTTGGCTCTCTTCGTATATCTCCAACCGTAGTCAAATAGTAGTGGTTGCTGGATTTAAATCAGATTCTATTTATTTAATACAAACGGCATAAGTATGCCATAAACATTAATTACATGTCACAAATTCATATTCAAAATATTAGTAATGGTAAAACAGTGTATGTAAAACAGTTAATTGTGATGATACATTGGGAAGTGACACCAGAGATACATTTACATGCAAAAATCTATAATAGAAATAAAATTAATAGTGACTAAAAAAATATGATAGCATAGCCGTCTTGTACCTCTGTTCCGTGCAGTTAAATAGATCTATCACATCTGCATATCTATTAGTAACTTCATGCAACCTAGGTAAAAGTGAGTGTTTCGTATACTCAGTCCGATTATTGTATTATTGCTGTTACATCAGGAGTTCCTCAAGGCAGCCTGTTGGGACCATTATTATTTAACATCTATATAAATGATATAGGTAACTGTTTTCTAAACTCCCAAACTATTCTGTATGCAGATGACATGAAAATATTTTCACCTATAAACTCAATCGAGGACTGTCAAAAGCTGCAAGATGATTTGCTACGTTTGAGCACGTATTGTAATGCCCATTGTTTGGAAATAAATATTTCTAAGTGCTTCATCGTGCGCTTTACTAGAAATAAAAACGTATTAATCCATGAATACTCAATTAATTATGTACCGTTGTCTATCAAATTCGAAAGTGAGGACCTTGGGGTTATAGTTGATAGTAAACTGAATTTCAATAAACATATCGACTATATCGTATTTAAAATATTAAATGTACGACTACCACAACACGGGCATTAGCCTAGTGTGGTAGACAAATAAACAAATATCTGTAACTAATAAAAAAAATTATGAAATACAAAATAAAAATAAAATATAGTCACTAACGCATCTTCTATTCTTGGTTTCATAATCCGCTCCTGTAAACAATTTAAAGACCTTACTACTTTCAAAACACTGTATTTCTCATATGTTCGTAGTATCCTTGAATACGCATCTCAGGTGTGGAACCCAGGCTATGCAGTGCACAAAAATAGAATTGAAAGCGTTCAAAATAGATTTTTAAGGTACCTCAATTTCCGCTCTTTTCGATCTCATGTTAGTAATGAAGACTCTGCAAAGTTCTTCAAAATACAAACGTTAACTTGTCGAAGAAATATAGCAGATTCGGTAATGTTATTTAAAAATTTTTAATTTTCCATGTACATTTGTTACTTTAATTTTAATTTTTGCGACCGGTTTCGATACGTCTGTATCGTAACAAATGTACATGGAAAATTAAAACTTTTCAAAACAAAAATGTCTAGAAGTTTAGTCTAGTCTAGTCAATGCCGAAGAAATACAAAAAATGTTATTTAAAATTACACATAACTTAATCAATTTAAAATTACACATAACTTAATCGATTGTCCTGACCTTCTTCAACGCCTATCATTCCATGTTCCAAATCGCAACAGCAGGCAGTCGCTTACCTTTAATCTCCCTCTTTGTAAGACCAACTCGAAACAGAACTCATTTATCATTAACTCAGCGCCCTTGAGGTGATTTTTCGCGAAAACGGCGCTATATAAATTAGCCAAATATTATTATTATTATTATTATCTACAGATCTACACACTCATTTAACTTAAATTATTAGCACATTGACATTTTTAACTCAACGAAAAACGAAAACTCACCAAGCATCATGACTCAAACTAGAAAGTTCAATCCCTATATATATTCCCGTCCTTTGCCTCTTAATCCTATTCCTATGTTCCTCCTCCCTCCCCCCCCTTTATATTTTATAACCAAAAAATAAAACTAAGAAAATACCCTTACAATGTCACACTTTATTATTAACTATCATCAGTGGAAAGTTCATAATTGGCATAATTAACATCTTATTATTGTATTATTTTGTAATCTCTGATTTGCTGTCAACTTTCTCTAAAATAAAATAAAATATATTTGCGACAAATTCCATAGAGGAAGATACTCTCAGTATCGCCCTACTGTAATATCACCATTCAGAATTAAAACGTTAGCTTTAGCCGTGTTTGGTGACCAGATATGAATAGCCAGGTACACTTCCCTTCATCTTCCCTCCTTCCACTCCCCACTAACTTTAGCCGCACAACATACCCATAGGGATGCCATAGTCCCACTGACTTCAAACAGGAGCAGTTGGGACTCTTGTGCATTAAATAATTATTGGGATTAATTGTTGGGACTCTTCTATATTAAATAATATTATATATATATATATATATATATATATATATATATATATATATATATATATACATAACACCGTCTATTTGGCGACCAGCATGGGCAAATATGCATCTAAAGTGGCGACCACCGACATTTGGCGACCGATATACGGTCGCCACTTTATTTTTCGAAATTTTTACACAGTTCATAGTACATGTCGTCACAAGCATTTTGGCAAAAATTGTCCTGGTAGCCAAATTGGGCGTGAAGTGGATGATTTCGAATATTAAAGTTCCGCCATCTGTCGCTACGCAGCTAGGCGCTAGGTGATATACACGGCCATGTATACTGCCCTTCATCCTACCGACATTTAGGCGACCGGTGTGACATAACATGCCGCCTTTCATTCCTAGCATTTACACGCCACCGATGGCGTTGCAAATGTGTTGGGAAACAACGTTGCCGGTTAATTTCAACTCCCGTAATCTCACTCCCGTGAGGTGCACGTGGCGGTGGCGTGTTTTGCGACGTTGCCGCCGCGCTTTTTTAGCCTCGGTTGCCTCGAATGTTTTGCCTTTTAAAATTTTATCGTGATCAATCGTATTATCGTATACCGAGCATTAACGTACATGTGATTTGGAGTGTAGGTATTTGGTGACCGACCATTTTAGTGTCTTAATTACAATACATTATTGATTACGGTTGACTCAATGAAACGGAATAAAATAATTGAAAGAATAACAGAAATGCAATATCAAGATGATTCTTTGGAGTCATACCTACCTATGACATAGAATTCGGATAATCTGAGGTACTTGCCTTCAATTAATAATTCTTCTTTTCGGTCATTTAAACGGTCAAATTTACTTCTTTAAAATTCCCTATTCTTATTTTACAGGAGTTCACTTACTCTGACGGTGATGGTGGGATACGACCCAAATCCCATGTGTGAAACAAAAGGCGAGCTCACTAATTAATTTTAATCGAAAAAATAAAAATATTCCATGGATGATTCATCTAATCAAAACGACCCACGAACATTGTTTCCACAAAACTTCAACGTGTTGACCAAATCGAAGAAGAAAATTGATATAGAAATAACGAAAAATAAATTCAGTGCGCAGATCACATGCCGTAGAAATGAAACCTTCAGAAAACTAAAGTAGGCAAGAGTGGGTAGGCTACGAAGCACCGCACAAAGAGGAGACCGATTATTCTATCTTAGGGGCATACATTAATTGAGCTCAAAATGGGGGGTGGGGGTCCAGTAAAATCTCACCAAATCTTGAACAGTTTTTCAGCATATTGTCGCGATCATATTTACCACAACGGGGGGGGGGGGGGGCGTAACGGGGGTAGCATTGGGCGGGATGGGATAGGGTGGGACCCCAGATACACAACTGATGTCTCGTGAGGGGAGATAGGGGGGGCACCAAATCTCACCAAAGGGGGGGGGGGGGGTTAAATTGGAAAATTAACTGCTCACGTTATTAATGTATGCCCCCTTATTCTCTCGCAGTCTAAATCCTATAGATGTATGTGTTTGCCTCTTTTAAGTGTCGCTAATTTTCGTTTCATCGAGTGTCAAATCACAACGGTGTTAAAGATGTTTTTACTTCAAAATAGTACTGCCAGATTTTTGTTTTTATTTCGAAAAGGACTTAGGACAGGTGGTTTTAAAAATTTGAAGGAGTCATCAAAAATTAAAAATTTTAAGTTAATTTTCACGTTCTGTGTAAGTTCTATTCAAGTTCTGTTGTTATAACAATGAACTTGAATACAACTTACACAGATTGTGAAAATTAACTTCAAATATTTGAAGAATCTGTCATTTTTTTTTAACAACCCGTTAATTATAATTTTAATTGTTCGAGGCGTGTTTTCAGAAACATTGTATTCGAGGAAACAACATCGAAAACAATGCGACTAAATTTAATATAAATGTTTTTGTTTTTTACTTTAGTTTCACACAGGAGGCCCTGAAGAAAATAATTACCTCAGGGCCTATGTCATCTTTGTGGACGCTGCGTATAGGAAAGGAAGGGGAGGAAGCTATGGGAAGGAAAAGGATTTTAGGGGTGGGTAAGAATCTAGGGTTCAGTTTGTCAAGGAGTGACGGACGTATGAATCCATCCCTCCCACTGCGGTGCAAGGCAATGTTCCGAGAGAGTGCGGCTGGAGTAGTTAAAGGGACTTCCTTAACCACTCTCACCCGATCCGACCTGTCGTGCTGCTGGTTGGCAGACGCATTCGCCACCAAGACCCGAACAAACCACACCCCATGAATCATTAGATGACTAAGTCGTAGGTGAAAATATTGAAATGAACCAGAACCCACCACATCAAATGCATCACAACCATATAAAAGTTTCTTAAATCCTTATCAGACAGTCGCGAGTAAACATACTACAGTAAAAAATTTTAGAGTGTGCAATTCACACGCGGTAGAAGTGAAACCTCCAGAAAAACTAAAGTAGACAAGAGCGGGAAGGCTACGAAGAAGTGCACAAAGAGGAGACCGATTATACTATCTCATTCTCTTGCAGGCTAAATTCTATAGGTGTATGTGTTTGACTCCTTTTATTGTCGCTATTTTTCGTTTCATAGAGTTTCAAATCCAAAACGGTGCTAAAGAAGTTTTCACTTCAAAATACAAATGTGCAGTTCACATGCAGTAGAAGTGAAACCTCAGAAAACTCTAGACAAGGGTGGGGAGACGACAACGAAGCACCGCGCGAAGAGGAGACTGAATAGCTACGAAGCACCGTACAAAGAAGAGACCGATTAGTCTATCGCATTCTCTTGCAGGCTTAATGCTATGGATATATGTCTTTATCTCTTTTTAATGTTGCTATTTTTCGTTTTATCGAATTTCAAATCACAACGGTGCTAAAGAAGTTTACACGTACTCGAGTTTAATTTATGTACCTACATCATCTCTAAATATTTAAATTTTTAAAATTAGTAAGATATACATAATAAAAAAATGCTCGTACATCTATGGAATTTAGCCAACGAAAGAATAAGAGTATAATCGGTCTCCTCTTTGTGCGGTGCTTCGTAGCCACTCCTCCCACTGTATTCTAATTTATTTTCTGAAGGTTTCACTTTTAATTGCGTACTCGGATTTTTTAAAATTGTTTCGGATACCTATTTAGCTACCTTTTATTATATTTTTAAAATTTTTTTTAAACGTTTTATATCTTTTCATGTACATAAGAAGATGAACATTCATTATAAGTGATAATTAAATCCTTTTTTTACTTTGGTAGAAAGCAGTCACTTTGTGGTTTGACAAAGATATTAATTGAAATAAAACAATCACTTAGTTTGTAACCACGATTCATCCATTAACCTTTTTTATACCGACCGGTTTCGCTTAACCTGCGCATCAGCGTTATTTCAATATATCTACTTTATCGCGTTGAAACCAAGCTCACGCACACTAACGAAATTCAAAACAATAAGCGCACACAAACTTAGCTGTTGCCGGCCGAATTCCCTACACCTCACCCACACAGCTGTTATGCATTGTGGGTGTAGCCAGTAGCGTCTAGCGCATCTTGTGTTCGGAACTCGGAAGTGCGTGCCGTAAGCCGTGCATATAGGTAGGTACCTATAGACTACACAATAGAGGTTCAAACTGAGGCTAACCCAAACATTAATTGAACGTAGTTATGCAGAAAGCAGCCAGGCCACAGTTTTGGCAAAAATAAGATATTGTTGTAATCCGACGGAGAAACGTCCATTCTATGTTCTATTAAAACCAGCCAGGTCGCTTTCATACAAAAATTCGTAGTAATCGCCTTCTTAAATATTTGCTGATCACGAAAACACCGTTTAACAGTCTGCAGAAAGCGCCCACGGCACTCATATTCAGCAGAAAACAACCAGAGACAACTGGTCGATTTTGTCAGTGCAACTAACATTTTGTTTATAGATAAGAGATTTGTTTTTTTATTTCTATTGTTGCCGGGAAAATTCCTCCCTCCAATTTTTGATCACGAAGTGTCTTTATATTGGTGTTAGCTTTATTTAATCAAAAGATCCAACATTTTTTTCTTTTGGAACATGCTTTTTTGATATCAGTCAAAAATATCGCTCCGGAAAAATCCTCCGTCCAATTTTTTAAGTCAAATTGATAGGATAGCTATTGTTAAAATGATTTCTGCAAAGATCCAACACAATTTTCAACGGCAACCTATTTTTTTAAATTGATTTCGATTGCACGCAGATTCCACGTGACTTTTGTATGAACAGGAGCCCGCGGGGTAAGGGAAGGGATGGGGCTAGTCGCATTCGGGACTACTCTACGCGACACGCGACTACCGCGAAGTCTGCGTCTGTGTAAAATTAAGAGGGAATGCGGGCTGCGTTTTTTCCTTACAAACGTATTCCCCGTTTATCTCTCTGGATTTTGACCCTAGAGCAATTTTTTTTACATAATATAGATATCGACCACTAGCGTATCGGTACGTTTTGCTTTTTTTGATAATTTACTTCTTATAGAAATTAGGACCTTCCAAAAATGAATAAAATTGCCTGGTTTAAATGCCGTCAAAGACGTTCAGTATACAAACTAAACAATGTATTTGAAAAAAAAGCAAAACGTACCAACATAGAATATTTTCTTCTAATACAGTTAGTGAAAAAAAAATTAAAATCGGCCCAGTTTTGAAGAAGAGAAATGGGGAATACAAAACATCGATTTTGACGATTTTATTTAGGTATTTTCGGCCCGATATGCAGTTGTCCCTTTCGCTAGTTCCCCTGAGGGAAGTGCGGAGTGGAACAGAAGACATTCGTTATAATACCTATCGACGATATTTTTAAATGACCGGCATAGCTCTTAACGAAGGGCATTGTTTGCATGGTTGATCGACAATGCGGCCAGTGCGATTAGCGATCGGTATTATTCCGGTAGTCCCATTTTTTTTTATATGTTTTACAAACTCATCTCTTGATGTAAAATCTGAGTTTTCTAACTTGGGTCACTTGAGCTTTCGCCGCCATTTTGAAAAAACCAGCCGAAATCGCACCAAAATCTAGTTTTTTCCCAAATATCTCGTTTTCAATAAAAAATTCGGCTTAAGTATTTTCACAAGTTTAGTAGAATATAAAATTACCTACAATTTTTATGCAAATAATTTTCTTCTATCTCTAATAAATATCGAGTTATGCAGTCGTAAAAATGTGTATAAGTTTATAAAACCAGGTAAATTGCTCGACTTGGTTAGGTTTTTTGTCCGTATCTCGTTTCCAGTACAATTATGTGAAAAAATTATAAAAATCAATTTTGTAGAAAACAAAATTTTATAAAAGACTTAGGTATATGTTTAATGTTTTTATCGCAATTAGGTATCCAGGTTCTATTACAAAAATTAGGTCAAAAATTGAATCAGTAGAATAGTGTTTGATCTTGGCATACCTTGATTATTCGTTTTTTTAAACATTTATTGTTGAAATAACATGTAACATACGTGACAGTAATGTTGCTGTCACCTAACATACGTGACAGCAACATTATCCATCAATATAATCACAAAATATAAATGAAATTATTAATTAAGGTACATACATGTGGTTAAAAAAAAAGTACGAGTAAAAACGGTGACTTAACGTATGCATGGACGTGGATTAACAGATGGTGTGCTGGCTATGCAAACTCTTAAAATTTCGTCAGCAATCGAGGAGTTCTCTGGGGTTTGTTCTTCATCTAGCGAGCAACATGTCGACAATCGCACTTCGCGAATAATTCGCGATTCAAAGGATATCGAAACATTTGAAACCTGGTTTGAAAGTCATGGTCCGATTCCTTATTTGAATAAACTAATGTCTTTGGGTACAGGTATAACGGGAGGTAATGATATCAACTGTCATGACGCTCAGGATATTGGTATACATATTATGCAAAATACTGAAGGTAAAAATTTTCATGAAGTTTCATACTCAAGAAAGGATAGAGTTTTATCCATCGCAGCTGTAAATTCATCCCTAAAAGTTAGGAGAACTAGAGTAGCAGCACATTTTTTGTGGGGCATGCTATTTGTTTTATCTAGATTCTAGATCAGGGTTTCCCAACCAGTGGTCCGCGGACCACTAGTGGTCCGCAAGAGGGTAGAAGGTGGTCCGCGATTGTCCGCCGGTCAATAAACGAGCCAACGCGCGGGCGGTTCCTGGTCGAGAAGTCTGAATAAAAAAAATCGGGAGAGTATTCAGTTTATCATTATTGTACCTTGTGGTCAGTGGCCATTATAGTATTCCGTTTCGCCCCACCCCATCCTTCCCAGTTCTACACCCTCCGCTGTGGTAAATATTCTGCTGGAACCCGTCCCACCCTATCCCATTCCGCCCTCTCCGTTGTGGTAAATATTCTGCTAGAACCCGTCCCACCCTATCCCATTCCGTCCCCTCCGTTATGGTAAATATTCTGCTAGAACCCGTCCTACCCTATCCCATTACGCCCCTCCCGCCGCTATCCGTCCCGGGTGCCACCCATGCTAGCCTACGCCACTGACCACAAGCAGTGGCTTAGGCTAGCATGGGTGGCACCAGGAATGGATAGGGCGGATAACGTGGAGTTACCCTTTTCCCCCGTAGTTGACAAAACACAAATTTCGAATTCAACAAGTGGTCCCGGATCAGAAAAAGGTTGGGAACCACTGTTCTAGATAGTTTAAAAATATTTATTATGATCTTATTGTGAAAAAAATGTAGTTCTATTTCTATATTTTTTTCTATCTACTTTGATAATAAAAAAAATTATACCTTATTTTATTGTATTTTTGTTTTATTTTTATGGTCAGTTGGTAAATGATCTTGTTAGTTTCGAAAATTAATGTTTTTAAAGTGTAATACTTTTTTTCATATTATAATAGACTAGCTGGTACCCGGCATGCGTTGTTATGCCATTTAATAACGAAATTATTTCTCCCTTTCCCATTCGTCCCGTTCACCTTCCTCCTCCCATAATCAACTCCTTCCTCCCGCAGATCCCCCTCCCGATATCCCCTCCCCCCTCCTGAGTTCCCCTCCGCCCTCCCAGGTTCCCCTTCTGCTTTCTGCATTCCATACATTCATTCCCGATACATTCAGTATTCAAAGAGCTCGTGTGCCACTTATTGCAATTTTTTTATACAAATTTCATGATGCCAGAGCAAAGTGTCTTTTCCCATTCGCCCCGTTCCCCTTCTGCCTCCCCTTCCTCTCCCACGTCCCCTTCCCCTCTTGCGTTCCCACTCCGCCTTTTCCGCCTTCCCTCTCCTCACTTCCCTCGCCCGCTTCCCCTATCCCTTAAACCCCCTTCCCGTACTCTTCTCCCCCCTCCTGAGTTCCCCTCCCCCCTCTCGGGGTTCCCCTCCCCACCCCTCCCGCGGACACCCTTCCCCGAGTTCCCCTCCCTTGTTCCCATCCCATCCCCTCCCTCATCCTTCACCCCTTTCCCATCCGCTACCCCCTCCCACATTCCATATATTCAGTCCCGGTACATTCAGTTTTCCAACAGTTCGCGTGGCACCAATTGCAATTTTATATACGAATTTCATAATTCCAGAGCTCATCAGTATATACAGAAACCTTTGCGGGCGTGCTCACAACAACTCACCAAAGTTTCATCGCAATCGGATGAGCGGTTAGCAATTCACAGGAAAGTACTAGCTTATACGGGAAAATGAAATTGTTGTTTTTACTATCTTCTTCGCCATTTTTCCATATTTTCTCACTGTTTAAATCTTCCCTCGACTACGACAAACATTTCAAAATCATCTAAATCGGCCCGGCCGTTCTCGAGTTTTAGCGACACAAATGAACAACAATTGATTTTTATATATGTAGATTTTGATTCAACAATAAAACGATAAAAATAAAAATTGATCCCAATTGTTGTCATTTGTAGGTACCTATAATGCCTTATAATTAATATTATTATTCAACTACAGTAAGTACACCCATTTAATTTTCGGTCATATAAAAAGGCATTATTTGTCAAAATAATTAATCAGTTAAAATAACATTGTATTATGCAAGTATTTTAAAATTAAAATGAATATAGAAGCTTTAGGTCTATTTCATTGATTTTAACAACGCTTTCGGAATTGCCTGTTTGTGTTGCTTTTTATTGAGAATTTGAGTAACGAAACAACCTCATTTACAATGCCACAATAATTAAAAAATATAGGTATATTGAGTTAGTTTATATTGCACTTCGCATATAAACCATTAGTAAAATTATAATTCTATGGTTATTATAAACCACTTTTACAGTAATCAAAGTATTTTTTGTTTAAAACATTCATTCTTTCATTGAGGTATAATATTCAATGCTTCTGCAATCCTTCGCACTTTCGGACATCCCATAAAACACAAAAAAAAATCAAGTCGGCTTCCCACCCCTCCCCGCCCCCGCCACGGCCGCGCTTACTTCGCTATATCCCGCGCCGATCGGCTCGCTTGCCCCCCGTGCGACTAGCCCCACCGCTTCCCTTACCCCGCGGACTCCTGTTCATACAAAAGTCACGTGGAATCTGCGTGCAATGAAAAATCAATTTAAAAAAATAGGTTGCCGTTGAAAATTTAGTTGGATCTTTGCAGAAATCATTTTTACATAGCTATCCTATCAATTTGACTTAAAAAAATTGGACGGAGGATTTTTCCGGAGCGATATTTTTTACTGATATCAAAAAAGCATGTACCAAAAGAAAAAAAATGTTGGATCTTTTGATTAAATAAAGCTAACACCAATATAAAGACACTTCGTGATCAAAAATTGGAGGGAGGAATTTTCCCGGCAAGAATAGAAATAAAAAACAAATCTCTTTTTAAAAACACACTTTCCCAACAATAATATTGTTGAATTTCTATTTAATCAGGTGGATATTAATTACCTAATACTAACAAGATGTGAAGAGTTTTCGAAAGAAATACTTTTCTAGCGAGAGTTATAATTTTTTTTTCAGTTTTTGCTAAAAATAACTAGGTAACTTCCCGTTAAATATTTTGTTGGATCTTTTGTCATTCGTCATCCCTAAATGATACTCCACGTGACTGCAAAGGTTTCATGGACGGAGGAATTTTTGCGTACCTCAAACTCTTTATTGATTGGCCTACTACCTACCCAAGCAATAGGCCACTTGCATGGATTTCATAACGACTTGGAAAAAATCGTGTGGATAGATATTTTTACCAAGATTACGAAAATGTTAGTAAAAATTTTTAGAAATGTACAGTTTTTTTAAATTTTTTTTTAAATAAATAAATCCATTATTTAGGCCCGTGACGTCACTACATGAAAATGTCCCATCGCCGAAAATGTTAATTATTATTTTTAATTTATAAACTAACGTTTAGACAAGATTTTTATGCATAGCACAAAGGGTAACAATAAAGGGATTTTTCAATGTTGATGAGTGTTTCAGGCTGATAATTATTGCTTACAATAATTGCCGAAAATGTTCCTATTAATTTTGTAAAATTCCACACTGATTTATTTTTTTTATATGGCAGCACTTTGATTTCAGGCGAATTTTTGAATTTGACATTTAACGTTCAGTAGAATTATTGTTTGTTCTCTGCGAACTTATCATTTGGTTTCTTTTTGACATATGTTATGAAGAGAACCCCGTTCATTTTACGATGTCTGCACGTGTTTAGAGGTATAATGGTAGTGGTGCTGATCTTAACAAAATCAAATTTTATAATATTCTTCTTATTAGTATAATTTACAAGTACAAGTATATTTCATTGGATTTAGTAATATAGACGTTGAACATTATAATGATTTATGATCAATAAGATGGATCAAGGAAAAAAATATTTATGAGATGTAATATTTTTGGAATGCCTCGCTATTCTCCTGTGCCCTTTTTTGTGGAACATGTTCTTTTTTTTAAATGATTTTCGGCTATGTAATTATCGTTTTTTCGCACCCATAAAATTATGTCCCGTCTTTCCGGTTTATAAAAAATGGTCTGATTTTTCGGATTGAAATTTTCAAAAAAATCGCCAGGGTTTCAAAAATACGATTAAAAAAAATGCCGAATGTCTTAGAATATTTACCTAAACCGGATTTTTTTTTAAATGCGATGCAAGTGGCCTATCCGCAAAATAATTATTTGTTCTTTGTAGCATTTTGATCTCGCCTGACTTATAGGACAGTGCAATTAGTGCAAAAAAGGGGGTCGCGATCGGAATTATATCGGTAGCCCCAATTTTTTTATATGTTTTATACACTCATCTCCTGATGAAAAATCTGAGTTTTCGACCTTGGGTCACTTGAGCTTTCGCCGCCGTTTTGAAAAAACCTGCCGAAATCGCGCCAAAATCTAGTTTTTCTCAAATATTTCGTTCCCAATGAAAATTTTGGCTAAGGTAACTTCACAAGTTTTGTAGAACATAAAATTACCTACAATTTTTATTTAAAAAAATGTCTTCTACCTCTAATAAGTATTGAGATACACAGCCGTAAAAATGTGTATAAGTTTATAAAAACAAGTAAATTGCACGACTTGGTTTGGTTTTCGGTACGTACCTCTTTTTCAGTACAGTTTTGTAGAGAATAAAATTTCTAAAACGATTTTTATGTTTTTTGTATTGTTTTTACTGATTTAAAGTATGAATAAACAAATATCGGTAGGTGAAAACATAAAAAAATTATCACGATATTACCACGTCCTTAATATAGAAATAACGAAAAATAAATACAGTGCGCAGTTCACATGCCGTAGAAATGAAACCTTCAAAAAACTAAAGTAGGCAAGAGTGGGTTGGCTACGAAACACCGCACAAAGAGAAGCCCGATTATTATCTCATTCTCTCGCAGTCCTATAGATGTATGCTTTTGCCTCTTTTTAGTGTCGCTATTTTTAGTTTCATCGAGTTTCAAATCACAACGGTACTAGGCGATTTGCAGGTGCTAGAAGTTTACACTTCAAAGTACAAGTGTGCAGTTCACGCGGTAGAAGTGAAACCTCAGAAAACTAAAGTAGACAAGAGCGAAGAAGCTACGAAGCACCGCACGAAGGGGAGATCGAATAGCTACGAAGCACCGCACAATGAGGAGACCGATTAGTCTATCTAATCTCTTATACTTATCACTCAGAAGTGATAAGTAAATAAGTACTTTTTTTCATTTTTTTTATTTTTTCATTCATAGTGTAATAATAAATTTTGTTAATTATTTTAAGTTTTAGATACTTACTTACTAGCGACTTGAAATTCAAATGAAACAGAAATGCGTCACGAAAATTTATTATTATTTTAATATATTATTATTATTATATTATATTTATTATTATTTTATCACATTATTACTCACCAATCAGTCGATTACACATTTTGGGAAATGAATATGCTAACATCGGCGACATTTATTTCTTAAAATTAGCGCAATATAAACATGCACTCAAAAATTATTTTTCCATAATGTAACTTTATATACGCAATATGGTCATGTTGAAAAGAAATGTGATATTTCTCATTGTTCTTTTTTGTTATTTTTTGTTGTGATACACAAAATAATTGTATGTTATTTTAAAGTTTAAAACTACTATTATGTAATGATATTATTTTTCTTACTTTTGTACTCTATTATATGTTTATTTATAAAAGGCAGTATAGCCGTTCATGTATTTAAAATAAATAAAATAAAATAATAGTTAATTAGTTCTAATATAATAGGTACGGTAAATCCTCGCTCTCACTCAAGGCTCCCATAGTCCAGCGGCGTAAAGCGCCTCACGAATTTAGTGGCCAGACAATTCAGACCGCGTGGGTTCGAGTCTTATAAAATAAAATAAAAAACGTTTTAATTTTTGCAAAATTAATATTCAATCTTCAAACCACACAAAATGAAAATGAACCACACCAAGAAGAAACCATAATTATTAATATGATGACCCAATGTATAGCAAAAGGTGCACCAGAATTCGACGTCAAAAATATGTATAAAATCATCCTTCACTAACTAACTAACCATAACACCGTTTCTCCGCAGGGGTAGGCAGAGAGGACGGGCCGCCAAACAACTTGGTCTTGGCACACACTCCTTGCCTCGTTCACATTCATACATCGTCTCACACATCCTCTTCTATTGTTTTGACTCTTGATGCAGCCCGAATCAAGTATCTGATTCACTTGGTCTTGCCATTTTTTATATTAGCTCCACTCAGAAGGCCATGAGAAAAATAATTTCCCTCAGGCCCTATGTCATCTTAGGGGATGCAGTGAGGAGGGTCTTTCAACATCATTTTACAACTCATCGTATTTCTACGTAATGTGTTTATTTATTAAATTGATAAAATTGAGCACAATCTTTAAATTAAATTATAATTAATTATCAATCTAACAATTAACAATGTATTACGGCCAAATAAACGCATTGTTCCCACCCGCCAGTTACGGCGGCTACCCGCTAGGAGCGAGGAACCGAGGTAGGTACAATGCCAAACCGCGCGCCAGAGCTAAGCGCCCCGTTATTTGAATGATGCTCGTAGTAAAAAATCCCAAAACGTCAGAAACATGTCACTAAAAATCGGCTGACCGCGTGCCGCATGGCCGACCCGAAGAGCTTCGGCATTCTTCGCAAATATTCCGAAGCTTTGGTTCCAGCGGTAGTAAGGTTTGAACAAGATAATATTAAGTAATAATATTTCTCTTCTAAAATGTAACCATTAGTCAAAGGGTCAGCTATGCGTCTGGTGTGACATTATCTTGTTCGAGCCCTTGGGATGTACCTTTTTGACATTATTATTTGTTTGTCACCCATTGATCGAAGTTGTCACGACAGTAAATGGCGATATTGGCGATCCACGCCGCAGAGTGTTTCTTGTGTGTTAATTATTATTATTGGATTATTGCGTTATTATTATTATCTTTGGAAGGTTGAGTATTTTTAAATGGATATCACACCCACCCTTTCCA
The DNA here is from genome assembly GCA_929108145.2 of Limnephilus rhombicus. NCBI lineage: Eukaryota > Metazoa > Arthropoda > Insecta > Trichoptera > Limnephilidae > Limnephilus > Limnephilus rhombicus. Next base: position 58,355,351 of record OV815275.1, on the reverse strand, counting down.
CTAATCTTCTAATAGATGTAATATCAATAGTAATGGAGTGTAAAATGCTTCTAAAAATATTGATACCAGAATAATTCTATAATAATTGGATAATTACTAGAGCGCCGTTTTAGTTATGTTGCGTTGTACAATTTATTATGAGTTCCTAGGCTATATGTATTTTTATTATTTGAATTTACAAACAGATACATAAAACATACCTACTTACCTGGCAGGTCAATTGACTATATTAAACTCTAGACATCAGCATGTTTTTACATCGCACGATATTTTTACTATTACAGTTACATGATATTTTTAGATACTTAGCAAATAATGTAAAATTGTGCATGATGTCTAGATTTTTTTTTAAATATAATATCAACCTTTCGTTTTTTATGAATGGCTTGGTGAACCACCTATAACTTGAGGCACCGGCCGCGCCTGGTAGGAATCAGAGGTTTAGTGTATCCAGGAGTGACGGACGTATGAGTCCATCCCTCCAATAGCTGTGCAAAGCGATGGGTCGAGAGAGTCCTGCTGAAAAGGTCGAAAGGCCTCCCTCAACCAGTCTCTCTCCGCCACGCAGTAGGTGGGCAGGCGCATCCGCTGCCAAGACCTCACCCAATGAGTTCGGGCACCCCTGCTAAGTCACCAAACGTAGTGAACCTCTTGGGGGTGACCTATGGCAGAGGTGTTGGTTATCCAATAAATGGTTCCCGGGGCGGCGGTACCCATACCCGCCTCCCAAATTGAAATGCCATACGTCTTCTCGTTCATTCGCTCTACAATCCATCCGAGCGTTCCTTTCGTAATTTTACTCATTACGTTTACATTGGCCTTGCATTCTTCGCGGATCTCCACGTTTCTCCCAAGATCGTACATGGTTTTACCATACTCACGCCTCAGGAATCGCAATTCTACAGCATTCAGCCTACTTTCCTTCCTTTGCTTCCTTCCTCTTCCTTCCTCTACCAGTTCCATGCCTCACAGCCATACATGGGGGTCGGTTCCAGCACTCTATTATGGATAGCTGGCTTCGCTTCTTTGGACAGTTTTTTTGTTGGCGCCACTGGCGTTCTATCCTCCGTTAATGGAGTTACCTACATTTAACCTTGTTTCACATATCTCTATCAGCCTTCCCATCTAACGTAAACACACTTCCCAAATATACTTCACAATACATACTTCAAAAACTTATCCACCTGCTCCAAGTATTCATCATTCACAACTAAGTTTCACATTGTTTTCGTATCAAACACCACGATTTTAGACTTACTTACATTCTTCATTAACTCATTCTTCATACATATTAAATTATCTGTCTAGGTACATTTAAATTATATATCTAATCTTAGTTTTCTATGTTTTCATATTGTTTAATCGAAAAAATCCCAAGCATTTGGGGCATGGCAAATAATCATTAAATGAGGAATGGTATTTTCTTGTAATGGGTTTTTTGTATTCCTGATAATTTTGTACATAATCTCCCGTTTTATGCAATTTAGCAGAAGACCTTTTCTTTCCTTGCCATTCATTATTGTCAGGATATTTTGAATTTCACATTCTATCTCGTGGTTTCTAAAAATATGCCTCGAGTCCTTTTCGAAATAAAAACAAAAATCCGGCATTCGACCTCTTTTGAAGTGAAAACTTTTGTAGCACCGTTGTGATTTGAAACTCGATGAAACTAAAAATAGCGACACTAAAAAGAGGCTAAAACATACATCTATAGGACTACAAGAGAATAAGATAATAATCGGGCTTCTCTTTGTGCGGTGCTTCGTAGCCTATCCACTCTTGTCTACTTTCGTTTTCTGAAGGTTTCATTTCTACGGCGTGTGAACTGCGCCCTGTATTTTTTTTGTTATTTCTTTATCAATTTTCTTCTTGGATTTGGTCAATACGTTAAAGTTTTGTGGAAACGACGAACGAAGGTCGTTTTCAGAATGGGGGGTGAGGTTTGTCTAGGTCTTGGAGGCGGATGACCGGGACACACTGAACCCCAGATTCCTACCCACCCTTTAAACCCCTTTCCTTAAAATAATTTTCCTCTCCTTCCTTTCCTTCAAAAGCTCTCCGCACAACATACCCAAAGATGAATAATTTCCCTCAGGGTCTTCTGTGTGGAGCTCATGTAAAAAAAAAGAAAAAAAAAGTACGATATTTTAAATTAGTGACTGGTTATTCGTAACCCAATAATGATTGTCTTTCTTAAAAAAAATTGTGCCTTTATTGCACTTGTCAATTGCTACCTATCGCAATAAGGAGCCAATTTTATGCATCCCGAATAATTATTGCTAACTAAAATAACCTAGTTCCTGTTCACTCTATATATTTTTTTTTCATTAGCTCCACACTGCAGGCCCCGAGGAAAACAATTTCCCTCAAGGCCTATGTCATCTTTGGGGATGTTGTGTGGAGGGTATTTTTGGGGAAAGGAAGGAGAGGAAGTTTTGGGAAAGAAAAAAGTATGAAGGGTAGTTTGGAATCTGGGGGTCAATGTGTCCAGGAGTGACAGACATATGAATCCATCCCTCCCACTGTGATATAAGGCGTGGATCGAGAGTCCGGTTGGAGAGATGAAAAGGTCTCCCTCAACCAGTCTCTCCTGGTCCGGCCCGCCATGTAGTAGGTGGGCAAATGCATAGGCTGCCAAGACCTAGACACAGCTCACTCCGTGAAGCCGGGCACCCCCGCGAAGACACCAAACATATCTAACCACTTGGTGTGACCTATGGCAGGGCTGTTAGTTATCTTGTAAATGGTTCCCGGGGCGGCGGTACCCACAACTGCCTCCCAAATTTTTAATTTGATTGTTGTTTTCCTCCCAAATATAAAATGATATAATAACAGTCTACCGTTTTGACTTCTTGGGATTCTGTTTTGGTTTCCTTCAAAATAATATTTATGTAACCAATCATTATGTACGTACGATAGATAGAACGTTGGCAAATCGAGAACGAATTAAAAGGATTCTGAAAGCATCGTAATTTAAACGTACTGCATACAGGAATATACGGAGGTCGTCAAATGTTCGCAATGAACGGACGCCCTAAATATGGAATGAAGTGTGATATACGTACGATATACGCGGTTGCCAAAACGGAGCAAATATGAAAGGACGCCCAAAAGACTCTAAAGTATACGTACCTATCAAAAATTTGAATACCCTCAAAACACAACTTCTGGATAATTCTTTTACTATCACTCTTTTGTCAACCTAAAAACATGTGAACATTCACAGCAATTTTATTTAAAAACCTACCGTAAGCAGTGGTAGCCAAAAGGATGCGAAGTGAAAGGACGCCAAATCTGTAGCGGGATGTATATATATATATATATATATATATATATATATTTTTTTTTTTTTTTTTAAATTAGTAATCAGCCGTTAAATGGCAATTGCCGTGTTTACCAGACCAGAATAACCAGAAACTTCTTAACCTTCCTCTTTACCATTTTCATCATCTCCCCACTTCCTCCAGGGGATTTCATTGTCCCACTTGCTCTGTTAGGATTCTTTATTACGAAAAAGGGGGGTGTACTTTTATCGCAGCATAAAATTTTAACGATTTTTCAATTTTCCATTGCAAATCGAGGATTCCTTGATTAAAAATTGATTATTTAAATTGGAAAAAGTTGAGCGTAAAACTTATTTATGGAAAGACATTTCATCCAACATGCCACCATTTCTCAATATCCTTGGCAGCGCTGTCAGCTGATGGACGGCCATCATATTTCAATCAATTCGTGACAACTCGGACAACAAATAAAGAATTGATTCCGCCAGAAAACGTTTCTATCTTCCAGTGCGAAAGGCAGATATAATTTTCGAAAGGGAATTAAGAAAATGACGACTTGCCTATTTTGAATGAATTATACACGGAATATTACTTGCAGTTGTACATACAATATATAATTTATAAGATAAATCTTAATATAGGAGCCAGACCTCTAAGAAAATATGAAACATTTACATTAGAAGTATTCAACAGCAATGTGTTTATGCTTTTTCAGCCCTCTCCTTACCGTGCCACTGGTCTTATCATTTATAATATTATTTTATAATTAATCCTATTTGTACTAGTTTTATTATCCACCAGCGCCAGCGAATAACTGTAACCCTCAGCTTTAAATATGTGATTTATTAAAGTACACGTACTTCATAGGTAAGGTATACATTAGAAATACATACAATGTTTTTTCGTTATTTGTTTTTGGGGTGTTATGCCGTGTTGCGCTACCTCCTTCTTTAGCCAACGTTTCGGACATCGTTGCAGTGTCCATCATCAGGGCAGATCCGGTAGATTTACACATCTACCGGATCTGCCGGATCTGTCCTGATGATGGACGGATGATGGATGGACGGATGATGCCCTGATGATGGATGATGGACACTGCAACGATGTCCGAAACGTTGGCTAAAGAAGGAGGTAGTGCAACACGGCATAACACCCCAAAAACAAATAACGAAAATGCTTTTGGCCGTGAAAATCTTAAAACTTATCCTACATACAATGTGGTTATTTTCTTCTTTGCTCCTATAAAGAATTACTTACTTTTTATACCTTTTTATATTTAATACCTTTTTGAAAGTGAAAACTTCTTTAGCACCGTTGTGATTTGAAACTCGACGAAACGAAAAATAGCGACACTAAAAAGAGACTAAACACATGCATCTGTGGGATTTAGCCTGCGAAAGAATGGGATAAACTAATCGGTGTCCTCTTTTTGCGGTGCTTCGTAACCTCCCCACATTTGTCTATTAAGTTTTCTGAAGATTTCACTTCTACCGCAAGTGAATCGCACTTTTTATTTTATTTAATTAAAATTAACTGTCAATAAAATGCTAAAGTTGCTAAAATGCTTAAGTTGTAGAAGCGAAACTTTACCAAAACAATCTCAACCAACACTTGAAAAGTGAGGTCATAATCAAAGCGACCAATGAGCGTAGACGTCGCATGATTTCCGTTTTGTATCTCAACCAATAGAGGCCTTTAAAAGTGACGTCATAACAAAAGTGACCAATGAGCGCAGTTGATGCGTCGCAGGTGCAGTAATCGTCATTTCTGTTTCATCCGAAATCCAGGTCACAGCGGGGCTAAAAAAGCTTCACTTCAAAAGAGCAGCAAAAATAAATCCGTACTAGATATTTGCTATACCTTTCGAAGAAAAAAAATGTTTTTATGTTTGGTTAGGTGTTTTAGCCTTAATTCCAAATTTAAGTATGTTTTGTTTGTTGATAGTAGGGAATGCAATACCGCAAGACCATGTCAATACAGGTATTTGCGGGATCCAGCAGGGTGGACTTAGATATCTTATCAATCGTATAATAAAGACTTAATACCTCGACCTTGTTTTTAGAGTTTTAAATTTATACCTAATCAAACAAGTTCTTTGGGACATTTTAAATGGTTTATATACCCTTTGTTAGGCATAGGTAAAGTTTAAGTCATAAATTGGCAAAGAATAAGATAAGACATAAATTTACATAACAACTTAAATTTAAATAATAACGTTCATGCGATCAGCAATATTCTTGTACAATAAGCATCATAAGTTTTAACATTATTTTGGAAATAGCTTCGTAAAAAAGTTAAAGTATTGATTGTGTCGTCTGATACAGGCTTGTTGAAAAATATCGATATATCGATATTTTGAATTAAAAATATCGATATATTTTTAGCCGATATATTTTGATCCGATATTTATTTATTTAATACAAACGGCATAAGTATGCCATAAACATTAATTACATGTCACAAATTCATAAAATATATCGATATATCGATACAAAATATCCAATATGGAAAATTGTATCAAAAACGATATTTTCTTAAATTTATGTATTTAAAGTCACTAGAATCCAAAACCGTATAGGAACGAACGGAAAAAAGTAACTGTATTGGGTCATGACATCTGGCGGTTGAAATTTTAACTAATAATAGCTTACAAATCTATTGTTTTTGCATTAGTATTTGTGATCACCAATACTATCTCATGTGTGTAGCTACATACATAGAAATGTATGCTATTTTTCGCCATTTTTTTCTAAGCCACTCCTACGTGTTTGTAACCAATTGTCTATGATTATTGACTATACATTGTTTCGAACACGAAGTCCTTTTTGACAGATTAATACGCCAATAGTATGTTACTGAGACGCATACAAACTTTGTATAGTTTACATATAAGTTAGAAGACAGCTTTTTAGTTTTTGATATTTTTGTAATTATTACGTAATAAAAATGAATAGTGATAAAAATACCTTCATTTTTGTACATTAAAAAAAGCAAAATGTGTACAAAAATTACTATTGATAATATTGTGCTGAATACACTATTATTTTAAAAACGCAAAATCTCTTGAAAATTTGACCGATATATCGATATTTTTTCCTCGATGTATCGACGTCGATATTGATATTTTAATAAATATATAAATATTTTAATAAATATCAATATATCGATATTTTTTTCACTTTCGACATCCCTAGTCTGATTAACGTCTTCTGAAATTGGACACAAGGTAGCCAGCGGCTGAAAAAGCTCGTTCAGCTTCCACGCTGGTTGGCACAATAGTCATTAGCACATTGCACGTTTGTGAATTGAAGGTATGTGCCTTTTAATACACCGGACTCGAAGTAATTCATTTCCTTCTTTATCAAAACCTCAAGGTTGCTCATATTGCCAGATCTACTCATAGGTTGTTGGGCTGTTGATCTCGAACTCTTCATACTAATCAAAATAAGTTCGAGTTCGTCTTGAAGTGACATTGGTGCTGCTGCTGCTGCTGCTGCGTATGTCTCCAGATTAGCAAGAGGAGTGTCGTCATCGTCATCGTAAGGCATCAGCGTCAGCAGGAGCAGTGGCTACTGCGTTGTTACCGGTGTCTGTGTACTCTAGCCTTTCGACTATAGTTTTGATTGCCTTGCGTATTACACTTTTTGAAGGTAGACTAAACGCTTCATCAACGTGAAAAATATTAGTTTCTGAAATATCTGAAATATATTAGTTTGTAAGTGCGCAAATAAATACACAAATGGACCAATTTCCGTCAAGAAACACATATACGTACATATTTTTAATGATTTTATTGAAACTAAAATTAAAATTCTAAAACATGCGTTTGCTAGATAATGTATTGATTTATTTTACTCCATGATTATATTATTTGAAATGGGTGTGGTATAATACAAAATCTTTTTTGAAAATTTAACAAATCTGCCAACGACCTATGAAATAACCTTATTATACTAAAATTTAAAAAAAAAATCTCAAAATTTATTACATGCGAATGCTAGATAAAAGAACAATCTTTCGAAATTCATTTATAATTTTTTGTGGAAAAGAGTCAATACGTCTAAATTCTGATTTGAAAATGACATATTTCTGGTTTTCTCTGGTAATACCCTCTTAAGCGGGTGATGCCAAGCTATATAATGCATTTGTAGAGCACCTTATATGCGTGCTATATTCACGTGGTTTGGCCTATTTCAGCAAATCACTCGCCGATTCCCAATGAGAATGTACGGCACGGCATATGGCTATAATACAATGACTGGCGCAGCAACACTACCGCACTACCATTCGAGACACGATTGTATTCGTTTTTCCAAGTTCGCTTTGAAATTTCATAACTTCGTCATTTTTGGAGATATCAAAAAAAAATATAATGCCTACATTTCATCAAAAAAGACAACATTAGTCAAAATGTCTTTCTTAATTAAAAAAGATGGAGTGTGCAGTTCACACACGGTAAAAGTGAAACCTTCAGAAAACTAGATAAGATTGGGGAGGCTACGAAGTACCGCACAAAGAGGAGGCCGATTATCTATCTCATTCTCTCGCAGGCTAAATCCTATAGAAGTATGTGTTTGTCTCTTTTTAGTGTCGCTTTTTCGTTTTATCGAGTTTAAAATCACAACGGTGCTTAAGAAGTTACCACTTCAATAACGTAATGACAATGACATTTCTCGACTCTTCTGTTCTTGTTCCACCCTTGCTGACACGTGATAGTGTTAATGACTTTGGCTGCCTCCACCCGTCCACGTGCCGCCTCCTGCCGAATCATCTCAGAAGCGTCGCGTTATCCGTTTTTTCGCTCGAGATGAACACTGAATATCTGAACAACTACAGAGTCCTTCTCGGCGCCCTTGGCACGTACGCCGCGCGCCTGTCTCTCCGTCTCTCTGTCTCACCTCTGTCCCTCTCTAGCTCGACGCGGCCGGTGACACACGTGCTGCCAATTATAGTTATATCTTTCAGACCGATTATTCGGCGATTGCCGTTACTTAAATTTTAGATCGTTTTTGATACGAGTTTGTTACTTTGTATTATAATCGGAAGATCGTTTCTGGAACCGTTACAACATGTGGATATCTTTTGAAGATTGCAAAGAATAGGCCACTTGCATGCATTTCATAACGACTTGGATATTTTTTACTAAGATTACGAAAATGGGAAAATTTTTTAGAAATGTACAGTTTTTTATTTTTAAATAAATAAATCCATTATTTGGGCCCATGACGTCACTACATAAAAAGTCCCGTCTCCGAAAATGTTCCTATTAATTTTGTAAAATTCCACCCTGATTCATTTTTTTTATATGGCCACACTTTGATTTCAGTCGAATTTTTGAATTTGACATTTAACGTTCACTGGATTTATTGTTTGTTCTCTGCGAACTTATCATTTGGTTTGACTTTTTGACAGAAGTCAACAAAATCAAATTTCATAATATTCTTATTATTAAGTATTATAATTTACAAGTACAAGTATATTACATTGGATTTAGTAATAATATAGACGTTGAAAATTATAATGATTTATGATCAATAAGATGGATCAAGGAAAAAAAAATTTATGAGATGTCCCGTCTTTCCGGTTTGTAAAAAATGTTCTGATTTTTCGGATTGAAATTTTCAAAAAATCGCCAAGGTTTCAAAAATACGATTAAAAAAAATACAGAATGTCTAAGAATATTTGCCTAAACCAGATTTTTTTTAAATGTGATGCAAGTGGCCTATTTTAAAACAAATTGTTTTTCTTATTTGGGTAAAACTGTTAAATTATGCAAATAGTTTAATTTTCTTAGGACGATTTGTTGAAAACATTCAATCCGTATAATACTAGCGTTTCTCATAACAATATCGATCGTCCAGTTGATTAGTCAGACATCTCCAAATACTAATAATAATTGGCTAATTTATATAGCGCCGTTTTCGTGGAAAATCACCTCAAGGGCGCTGAAAAAATTAAGTTTTATTATAACGAGGAAAGCAATATTCGATTATTCACCATCATCAGATTCCTACTAACCCCTCATACCTTTTTTCATCCCGGAACTTTCTCTCCTTCCTTTCCCTTCAAAAAACCCTCCACAGAGCACAAGACCCGACCTTTAACACCGTTATTCTGACTCTTTCAATCGTCAATAATGTTTTTAAATTGTGATAGACCGGTTTTTTGGTATGATCAAACTGTTTTTAACATCCTGGATTATCTTTAACCTGTTTGATCAACCTGACTTTTATATCATTTAGCCCCAAAGCTATCAATTTAGTTACACAAACCTAATTCGTGTGGTCAACCAGTTTATTGATATTATGGTCAACCTGACCCTTCATTTATACTCTTCAGGGTCTTTCAATCGTCAAGTAACTTTGTTTGATCGACTGGTGAATACAAATAATATTGGTATAAGTATATATTGCATGTTGATAATAATTTGTCAATATGAAATACTGGTTAAACATCCCATTCAGCTTAAATCTTTCCGGGATTCCCTTTTTGTTTAGTCTCAGGCAGAAGTTCTCTCGGTGGGAGGTGATGCAGTCAACTCTGCGATCGGAGCATTGGACGAATAAACAACATTATTCAATAAACATGCCTATTTTGCGGTGGTTTATAAATAATTTCGAGTGCGGCACCACGCACTGTATTCAGGCACCTACTCGAATGTTTATGTCGGCATTTTTAGTGTTGATATTCATAATTAAGAGGGTATTACCAGAGAAAACTAGAAATATGTCATTTTTAAATCAGATTTTAGACGTATTGACTGTTTTCCACAAAAAATTATAAATGGATATTTAAAGATTGTTCTTTTATCTAGCATTCGCATGTTTTGAATTTTGATAAAAAATGTTTATTTTTAGTATAAGAAGGTTATATATACCATAGGTCATTGGCAGATTTGTTAAATTTTCAAAAAAAATTTGGTTTATACCACACTCATTTCAAATCATATAATCTTGCAGTAAAAAAAAATCAACGCATTATCTAGGTATCGCTTGTTTTAGAATTTTAATTTTAGTTTAAATAAAGTCATTAAAAATAAATACGAACATGTGTTTCTTGACGAAAATTGGTCCGTTTGTGTATTAATTTGCGCACTTACAAACTAATACGTTTCAGATTTTTTTTTACATTCTTATTTAACTTAGACATTATTGAAAAATGTTAAATACTTATAATCAAAAAATAATTACAAAAAGTACATAATTATAATAGTTTTATCATCACGGCTTTCAGCATTTTTGGATGTAGGTATAAATCAAAGCAACTTTGGAATGAAATAAAATCGATATTGAGTTATAATTTTAAAAAGTTGGTCCGGAGAATACTTAATATTTCTCATTGGAACCGCCCTGTACGATCGTAAGAACAACTTTCGACGACATGTGGATTTTCGGCGGCTGGCTGGTTAAATGCTCTTAACCAGGTTGCATTTAATGGGCAGATTTAACTCGTTTTGAAATATTAAATCGAAATCATTTATTATTTGCTATCCCCATGATTTTTGCCATGTTCCTTGTTTTGTTTTGTTTGTCTTAAACTGTTTCAATGTTTTACTGGATGAACTGAACTCCAATTTTTTTTCCCTATCCCCATATGGGGGTGTGCTGGACCACGTCCCCGCTTCATCTTTAGTTACACTACTAATTTTGCAGATCCTTCTCAAATCTCTCTGCGCCTCCCCCAATGACATGTGCAGGCTTGAGGCTTGATCAGACGACCTTGACTATCCTTTGTCCTGCCTCTGACTACCGTATTTTACTGTGACTTCGGGTATTTTACCCCAAATATTCATTTAACATTCTTCGAGGCTTCACTGAGTGGTTGGCTAAGGGACACGGAAGCTAAGTGTAGTTTATGGTCAGACCGAAAGTCATTTACATTTTTTGTTGTTACTTGCCAATTGATTTGAGATTTATTGTATTACTTATGTTCTCTATTTTATGCAGGTGCTTGCGGGTTTTTACAGATGCAATGCCGCCTCATGGAGCCTCGTGAATGAGTTTTTCTTTTGCCCTGTTTAATTTATCTATGTCTTACTAACCTATTTTTTGCATTTTGTTTTTCCTGTTAAGCACTTGCATACTGCTTACTAACAACGTATGCAAGGACACTGGAGGTCTAGATTCGTCCAAAATAAATAAATGTAGCTTCGTTGAACAAAAAAAAAATAGAATCTTGCGAGAGCCTTGGAAGGAGTAACCATCAGTTATTTATACCAGGGCGGGTAAGAGGTGGATTACCTCCACTATCCCCATGATTAGTTAGACATTTCCAAATACCAAGTTTTGGGATAATGAGGAAAGCATTATTCGAATGTTCACCGTAAATCTAATATTATTTACACGTGTCCGTGTTTTATATATTAAATATGCTATAAAATAACACCGGTAGGCATAACGGTCCGGTACATTAGTATTACATGTTGAAATTTAATATCCTACTAATCACCTAGAAAATACCAACATTTTGTTGAATTACCTTTTTTTACATTAACTCCACACAGGAGGCCTTGAGGAAAATATTTTCCCTCAGGGCCTATGTCATCTGGGATGCTGTGTAGAGGGTCTTTTTGAGGAGAGGAAGGAATGAACACTGGTCTTGAAGAGACCCTTGTTGTAGGAAGGATGAAACACAGAGGCCGGCAAATCATTCCACAGCCGAGCTGTTGAACACAAGAACGAGACAAAGAAGCGACCTGTTCTCATGTGACAAATGTCAACCGTGTACAAATGTTGGGCACGCATTTGGCGTTTTTCCCGACTATGCACCGATGCCGATGGGATCAATGACGCTAATTTATCGGAGCATCTTCCATTGTGGGGTCCACTTGTGATTTGTACAGAACTAGCAGTTGTGTACTATTAAAGTATCTGCGGGCCTTGTACAGTACGCCCAGTTTCTGTGAGGCTAACTTAACTCTGGCTTCGATGGAACCCCCATATCTGAGCTGGTCACTTAGGGTCACACCAAGCATATCAAGGTTCACTACAAGTGTACATGCGTTATAATTGATTTGATGGTGTTAATGAGTAATCTGAGTAGTGTACCAGACAGAGGGTTCACTTTTACATATAACTGCATACTCAACTTAAATTCCTATTTCTAGGAGATGTCTGACTAATATTGGACGATCGATTAATTTATTTTATTTTTATTTATTAATTTTATTTCTGAAATTTTTACATCAAAGTTCACAAATTACTAATTAATTATAATATATTGTGTACTACATTTTCTCCTGATTGATGTGACTCCTACAGTACATATTGAAGCTACCAATTGATGCAGACTTTAAATGTTTCCGCAACGCATTATAATACCTTGTCTCATTATTCGGTTAAAGATTTTGCGTAACCTGCTTTCAATTAAAAATAATTTTACTTAAAAATAATTTTGGTAACAGGTTGTTTATTATTTTATGTGTTCAAGATCAGCGTCTGTTTCACTGTTAGCCAATTTAGTTCCTTCAACATTTTATTTACTTTTATTTTGTTTTCTTTCTAAAAGTCAGTGGGTCTTTCTTCCGCAATGAAATAAAGTCACAATATCCAGAATAGAAGCGTTACTTATAGTGTGCCTTTGAAACTGAAGGGTTAGGTTTCATATAGGTAAATAAGTTTTTGTATCTAACACTCGACCAATTATTCCGTTACAGGAACAAACTTCCACGACCCTCCTAATTGTTATACTTAATGAATTTTGATTTTGCGGTCTTTGCGCTTCAGGAAGGTAAACGTTTTTGAATCGAGTACATTTCTCTAACACTAATGACAAGTTGTTTCTCAGAATTTGAAAAATTCATCAAATTTTAAAGTTGTAGATGTCATATTCAAGATCTGTTATTTTATCATAATTAACCAGTTGTTACACATAACTGAAATAGTAACAGAATTTTGCTGAATAGTTCAAATTCTGTGAAACCAAGGTCGGGTTATTTAAAATAATTTGAACAATTCATCAAATACTTGACGTCAATTTTAAAGTTCTGTGTAAGTTCTATTCAATTTCTGTTACATCGTTATTGAACAGTTGCTTCATAAAACAGAAATAATCACAGAACTTGAATAGAACTTTCACAGAACGTGAAAATTGATCTCGAATATTTGGGAATTGTTCAAAATTTTTTATAATTTTTTGTCAAACTAAGGACCTCGCACAGAATGTTAACAATTCATCAAATTTCTAAGTTATATTAAAGTTCTGTTATTTTATCATTATTAGCCAGTTGTTACACACAACTATACTTCAATAGAACTTTCGCAGAATTTGAAAATTACTTTTGAAATTTGGTGAGTTGTCCAAGTTGTTGAAACAACTGGCCCTGGAAAAATAACTGTTCTTTTAATCATCTAGAATTCTCGACCCAGCTTTAAACCGGTCGCGACACACTTATCGAGAATCCTTGACGATGATTGCTACGCAATTAATTTCGCATCGATGTTCGAAGATATGGCAAATGTTTTAAGATAATTTTGTGATTCATATTCAGGGCACTACGAAAGGTTTACGCAAATCCTGACTAAGGAGTCGTTGCTATTTCACTAAAAGGAGAATTTGCGGAAATTCTTGGTATAAACAAATCAAATACTACAATAATCATTACCTGTGACTAGTTCATATTAACTTACTCCATAGTAAAGTGTATTTTAAAATCTATAACGCTTAAATTAAAAAGTTACTTGGAGTGTTACGTGTTCGTACTACAAAGTTCTAAAATATTTTTATAATATCTGAGTGATTTAAAGTTCCTTCCGAATTTAATATAGCAAAACTATAACAGTACAATTTGTTTTAACGCGGGTAGTACGAAAAAAACATTAATTCAAGATGCATTGCCGAGTGTGCTCAGTAACTCTACGTACTGATGAGTTAAAATTCACGTGTGCCGCATGCAAAGGCGCATTTCATTTGGCTTGCGGAGGTATTATTGAGAACACATATCGTCGACTTAATCAAGAACGGCGATCCCAACAAGTGTGCAAGCAATGCAATACAGCCAAGCCCGGCGCTGCTACCCCGTTGCAGACAATCAGTGATACTGAACCTTTGGAGCAGATTAAAAAAGTTACCGATATTAGTGCAACGCTCGCCGCTCAGACACCGACAAATCTTAAAGATATTCAAGATCTAGTCATGAACAAGACGTCTAATCTGGAAAAAACACAAAATGATATTCTAGGCCAGAATAACAAAATACTTGAAAGTATTCAATTTATGAGTTCTCAATATGAGGATTTCATGGCTAGAATCCGTGACATCGAACTAAAGAATGATGAACTCACTAAAAAGAACTCAACCTTAGAAGCTAGGATTTATGTCTTGGAAAAATGTGTGGACATGCAGGAAAGGGAACTCAAAGCGAACAACATAGAAATAAGAGGCATCCCAGAAATCAAAGGAGAAAATCTGCAAGACGTTTTTTTCAATATCTGCAAAACAACAAAGTCCTCCACTGATACAAAGGACATTGATGCCATTCATCGCGCAGCAAAAAAAAACAACAATAGTCATCCGAGAGAAATCATTGTTAAATTCAAAACGAACATAGCAAGAGAACACCTGTTAACAGACGTAAAAACTTTCAACAAAAACAAACAGAATCTAGAAGACAAATTGAACACCTCAAACATCGGTATAGCTGGTTCCTGCTCGCCGATCTTCATTTCAGAACAACTAACATTTCGCGATAAACAGCTGTGGTACAAGACACGAACAGCGGCGAAGGAGAAACAATATCGCTTTTTTTGGATCAAACGGGGGCAGATTTATCTTCGTAAAAACGAGGGAACTAGTGCCATTGTTATCTCAGACGAAAGCAAATTGGCTGCGCTTTGATAAATTTGAATTAATGGCTATTCTTTCGAGGTATGTCTTGACCCGTGCATTTATGTCTCATATTTGTTTCATTTACTACCTTTCTGGAATTCATTTGTTATCACGCAGTTCCTGCTACCTTATTTTTATTATTATTATAGTTTTAGCTTCTTGCTATCTCTTTCATAGTACTATATCTAATTACATTTTTTATACTTTATTATTATATATTACTTATATGTGTATCATTTACTACCGTTTTCAAATTCATTTGATATCTCGCAATTCTTGCTACCATTTTGTTTTTACTTCTTGCTATCTCATTCATTTACATTTAACTACATCATTTATACTATATTATTATTATTAAGCACATTTACCATTGTAACTACATTTGGAATCGCATTTAATCATATATTACTCGGAAACCAACTTCTATACAACACACAACCAACACATACTTATGATTCAATTAATTTATGATACCGGAAATAATTCCGGCATAGATCTTAACATGAATGTCATTGATGATTTGAACAATCTAAATAACTATAAATGGTGCGCTTACGGAGTTAAAATTATCCACCAAAATATAAGAAGCATTTCTAATATTGACGATTTTTTAATTTTTCTGGATCAATTCAATTACCAATTCGATGTTATAATTTTATCGGAATGCTGGCTTAATAAAGATTACACCTCAAAAGTTATTCACAATTACTCTGAACACCACACAAACTTATATCTTAATAAGTCTAGCGGAATCGTTGTATACATCAGAGACGGACTTCAATCTCAAGTTGATGAAATTTTCTTATCACAAGCCAACTGCCTGAAAATTGTATTGAATAATAATCTATGTATTTTTGCAATATATAGATCACCCTCTTTTCAAAATATTGATACTTTTCGGAATTCACTCCAATCAATTATCAACAGCTCAAAAAACATAGAACGACAAATAATTATAAGCGACCTCAACATCAATACAATTACTGAATACCACCGCCAATCCAACGATTACCTATGTCTACTAACCGAAAATGGGTTCATTCAGACAATTATCAGCCCTACTCGTGAGCAGGGCAAGAGTAAATCTTGTCTTGACCACATCAACGTCAAAAAAATTAACCATGTTGACTCATTTGTCATTCACTCTACAATCTCAGATCACTATACAACAGCACTCTGCCTTAAAAACAAACCTCCTAATCCTGCTAAAATTAAACATGTTGCAAGAATAAACTATAATAATTTAATTGAGGACTTGAGCTCAGAAAACTGGCAAAATGTTCTAGACCAATCTGATGCCGACTCATCGATGAATGAATTTATCACTTCATATATTTCTAAACATACAAGCAATAAATTTACACCGCATAAACAAATAAAACTTACGCCATGGATCACCCCTGGCCTTATCAAATCGATTAACATTAGGAACCAACTTAATGAAAAGGCTAATAAGTGCCCTGAGAATATTATAGTACAAGCTCATTACAAAAAATATAGGAACTTTTGCAAAAAACTAATAAAATCGGCCAAAGAAAATTATTATAAAAAATTCATTTACGAAAATAACTGTACTCCAAAACGTTTATGGGAAGCATTTCGCAATATAACTAAAACAAAAATAAATAAATCTTCCGAAATTAAATCACTGAACATCAATAACGTGAACACCTCAGATCCAAAAATCATTGCGAATTTTGCCAATAATTATTTCACGTCAGTGGGAATCACACTTGCGAAAAAAATTCTCAACAAACTTAATACAACAGAATCCGATCTCGCTAAGTTAACAATCTCTAATTTCGGTCATAAATTAGACAATATCCAAACAACTTCAAACGAAGTCATAAATATAATTGACGAACTCAAGTCATCGAATGCTTGTGGTCCTGATAACGTTTCATCAATTCTGCTAAAAAGTATTAAATCCTTCATAGCAACTCCAATCGCGTATATTTCCAATCTAAGCTTCGATTCAGGAAAATTTCAAAATCATTTAAAACACTCTATTGTTATACTGCTTCATAAAAATGGAGATAAATCGCAGATACACAATTACCGGCCAATTTCTTTGCTCAATTCTATTTCGAAAATTATTGAGAAAATTGTAAAGAATCGTCTCAGTCATTACCTTGAAAAAAACAATATCCTTTCCAATAGACAGTATGGCTTCAGACCAGGATTGGGCACTGAAAATGCAATTACAAACCTGACGAAAATCATCTCCAACAATATCGAAAGAGGAAGAAAATGCATTGCGCTCTTCTTGGATCTAGCCAAAGCGTTCGACACTATCTCAAACAAAATTCTCTTGAAAAAACTACAGCGCATCGGCATTCAGGGTCAGCTACTTAAGTGGTTAGGTAGTTATATAGAAAATAGGAGCCAAAGAGTGAATATTAACGATACTCTAAGCCTCTAAGCGATCCGGCTGATATTAACTTTGGTGTACCTCAAGGAAGTACTCTAGGACCTCTTTTATTCAATATCTATATAAATGAATTATGTAACAGTTCATTTGCCGATCATATTATCACCTTTGCCGATGACACAGTATTATTATTTGAAGGCAAAAATTGGAATGAAGTTCATAATAATTCAGAAATTGGTATCAACAAGGTAAAACAATGGCTAGATAATAATCTTCTCACTCTCAACACTGACAAAACTAAATTCATTCGCTTCAGTGCAACTCAAGCGGGACAACCAAAAGAAACTCAAAAAATTATTATACACCATTGCAATGACCCAAACACTTGCAATTGCAATACCTTAGAATATGTGGATAGCATAAAATATCTAGGAATTATCGTAGACAAGAATCTGAGATGGAATGAACATATCGATTCAATCTCCACAAAGGTCAGAAAACTCACGCATCTTTTCATGGCTATTAGAAATATTCTATGCGCAAAAGATCTAAAACTAATGTACTATGCCATGTGCAACTTACTACTTGAATATGCATCTTTAGGATGGGGAGGATGTACCAAATCAATACTGGACCCCTTAGCCAAAGCACAGAAATCACTACTAAGGGTCATACTTAAAAAACCATTTAGAGATAGGAGTTCTGGATGTGAGGCAACTATTTATAAGAAAAGTTATATTATACACACAAAAATATCGTCACCTCTTCCCCTCCGTAGAACATTATCACTACACCCGACATGCAGGGAGGAATCCAATAGTTCCACTTGCTACTATGACATCCCTTGCTCAAAGACAATATTCTTACCTAGGTCCAAAAATGTTCAACCTTATACCCGGTTCTTGGAAATTGAAAAGTGCAAGCGTCCTGCGTAAATTAGTCAATGATTGGATTCTGAACTTAGGGAGAGTCGAAAGTGAACGTATGCTGTATAACTGGTAAACAAAATCATTTAACTTTCCTGATCACTAGACCAAAACTCCTACCACACTTCATTGAGTTCAATGTTTCGACATCCTTTCTGATGTTTTTATACATGGGATTGATGGTTATGCGCCCCTGAAGCCTGTCTGCTCCGTGTTGGTGTAGGTATATCACCGCTGTAAAGCGTTGACATGCACGTCGCTAACTCTGTGTGAAACTTGGTACCTTACAATGGTAATGATTTATGATAAATAAATAATACCTACATAACACAACATGTATGGCGTACGAAGTAATGCACCAATTTCACCAAAGTAGCACTAAATTTGGTACTATTTTATTATTATTCATAGTTTATATTTCTATCTACATTTATAGTTATTGTTTTTATATTTTAGCAGGAGTAGTTCAAGACACGAGCGCGGTGTATATTCATACTGTCGTACTAATAATATAATACTATTCTTAAAACATGTTTTAAATCAGTGAAAATAATTTGTAGTTACAAAAATCATTGTAAGTAGTTACATCGCTAAAAAAAAAATCATATAGATTATTACGTTCGTTATTATACCTAATATTGTAAATTTTAATATAGTTTCTCCTATAAGTGTACTATGTATTAAAAGTTCAAACTCATAAACACATAACTTAACATAATTTCATTTCTTTATGTTGTAAATCTTTTGTAATTCCTCCATCTTGTTCTTGTAATTCCTCCACCTTGTAAATCTGAATGTATTATACATATGTTACCAGGTTAATTCGGTAAATCCGATTATAATATATGCTACCAGATTACCTTTTCTACTTTGTCACAAAAAATGTATGTGTACTTATATTTATATATTTTATATACATGTAAAGGAAATATATTCCATTTAAATTTGAATCCTATAATGTCAATTAGAATGCAATCATCGATTGTCATTTGTTTTGTTATTCTATTATTTGATTGTTAGAAAAAACCATTCAAAGTGATATTAATAAACATAAATGTCGTTTCTTAGTTAAAAAAAACTTTGCAACACAAGTGTTTTAATTAGAAATTAATAAAAAGGAATTAAACCTATCAACATATTATAAAACGACATTTCGTTTTAAACCAAAAATGGAGAAAATTCAATTCGAATTTACGCTATTACCTGGATGCGATGGCAGATCAAATATTATTAGCATTACAAAAATAGTCACAAGTGATGGAAAAGTGTTTACAATACCAGAAATGCTACGATCCGCCAGCTATCATGAGGAGATAATGAAAACTAGTGCTTTTGGAAAAATAAAAAATAGTTTGAAAAAAAGATACCAGGTTAGAAGAGTCTGGTTAACCATGACAGAAGAACTAAAAAAAACATATGTAGACGAAGATGGAAACCTACAGTTTGGAGACCAATACCTCGAAGAATTGGACGAAAAAAGTTTACAAGTACATCAAAAAGAAGATGCATTAGGAAAATTAATTGAAAAGTTAATGGAAGATAAGCAACAGAGCTTAAAAAACATTGCTGAGAAGTTTGTTATAGAAAAATTCTGCACTAAAAATACAAATGCAAGCCAGTGGATGGAAGTGTTTGAAAAAGAATGTTTGCGGTTTGATGTGACCATGGATGAAAAAAAAATAGAAATACTCAGATTGTTCATGGATAAATCTTGTATAGACTGGTACAGTTCCATGATTATAAAACTAACAATGAACTCAGAGTGGTCAACATGGAAAAACAAATTCTGTGAATCATTTGCAAACAAAGGATGGAACCCTGTCACATACGCACTATCATTTAGATACAAAGATGGTTCTCTGTTGGATTATGCTATGAGAAAAGAAAAACTTCTATTGGATGTGAGAAGATCAATTGACACCGGTACTTTGATAGATCTTGTTGCTTCCGGACTACCAGAATTCATACTTAACAAGATCGATAGAGAAGGATTACAAGATACTGTAGATTTGTTTAATGAAGTAAACAAGTATGAACATATGGTCAACAAAAAAAGATTTATGAATAAGAAAACATTTGGAAATGCAGAACATAATAAAAATGGGGGTAAAAATCCATGTAAAATTTGTGAAAAATTGAATAAGGGCATTCGTTACCACCCTGAAGCTACATGCTGGTTCAAAACAATAGAGGATGAAAAATTTAAGAGAAATGCCATTAAACATGTAAACAATTCAGTGATAGAAACTGAATTAAATGAAAATGATCAAAAAAACTAATAGTAACACCATTAATAAAAGTCAAACTATTACTAAATGATAAATTAAAAATATACGGAATTTATGATTCAGGTTCAAATGTTTCTCTAATTAATTCTAAATTATTGAAACTAAAAGGAAAAGGAAACAATTTGAATGAAGCAAATTTAGTAACGATTAATGGTGTTAAAAAGACGAGTGGTTTGACAACGTTAAACATAAAAATTTTTGAATTGGAGAATAAAGTTGATGTGTACATTATTGATGAACACAATTTCAAGTATGATTTTTTGATTGGATTAGACATGATAAAAGACTTCAAACTTATCCAAAGTGAAGACTTACAAATATCACAGAAACTCTGCCTAAATAATACAAATAAAAAAGAAAAATATTCTACAGATATGAAAACGAATACTAAATTTAATCATATAGAAAAACACAGAATTAATTTTAACGAACATGTTAAAGAAGAAGATTTTAAAATAACAATGAATCATTTAAATAATGATCAAAAAACAGAAATAAATGAACTAATAGACAAATACACATCAGTGTTCGCGAAGAGTAAATATGATGTTGGCACTGTCAATGGATATGAAGCGAAGATAGACTTATTAGTGGATAAATATTGTAGTAAGAGGCCTTACAGATGCAGTGTAGAAGATAAAAAGGAAATAGAAGAGCAAATAGCAAAATTATTAGACAATAAACTGATAGAAGAGTCGTACAGTCCATTTGCTGCACCGGTCACTCTAGCATTTAAAAAAGAAGAAAACAAAAGATCCAGATTATGCATAGACTTCAGAGACTTAAATAAAATAGTAATACCTCAAGCTCAACCATTTCCATTGATTGAAGACCTAATGACAAAGACCAGAAATTGCAAATTTTTTTCAACGCTGGATATAAACTCAGCCTTTTGGTCTATTCCATTGCGGATTGAAGACAAAAAAAAAACAGGATTTGTAACACAGGAGGGACATTATCAATGGACCTGCCTGCCTTTTGGATTGAAGACTTCTCCGGCAATTTTTCAGAGGATATTAAGCAATATATTGAGAAAATATAAACTAAACGAATTTGCTGTCAATTACATAGATGACATTCTTATTTTTTCAAAAACTTTTGCTGAACACATTGATCATCTGACAAAGCTGCTGAATGCAATCAAAACAGAAGGTTTTAGATTAAAATTTACAAAATGCACATTTGCATCAGATATGGTAAAATATCTGGGTCATATAATTCAGAATAATTCAGTCAAGCCAGTAAAGGATAATTTGATTTCAATAAAGAATTTTCCTATTCCAAAAACACAAAAGAATGTGCGACAATTTCTAGGAAAAATCAACTTTTATCATGAGTACATTCCGAAGAGTGCAATAATACTAGATCCTTTGCATAATTTATTAAGGAAAAATCAAAAGTTTATTTGGACTGATAAATGCCAAAATGCTTTTGAAACGATGAAAAACCTAATATGCTCACAACCGATCTTGGAAATTTTTGATCAAGATTTACCAATTAATATATATACAGATGCTTCTCTAGAGGGTGTTGGAGCTATTTTAAAACAGACACAATCTGATGGAAAAGAAAAACCTGTTGCTTACTTTTCGAAAAAATTAAACAGCGCACAGAAAAAGAAAAAAGCAATTTACTTAGAATGCTTAGCTATAAAAGAGGCAGTGAGATACTGGCAATACTGGTTGATAGGAAAACCATTTACAGTTTATTCAGATCACAAACCGCTGGAAAATATGAATATCAAATCTAGAACCGATGAAGAGCTTGGTGACTTAACATATTACTTATCCCAATATGATTTTCAAATTAAATATTCTCCAGGAAAGTACAATATTGAAGCTGATTGTCTAAGCAGAAACCCAGTCTTAGAACCAGATGAGAACCAAGATGAGCAATTAAAAGTTGTCAACTTAATAAAATTAGAAGATATCTTAAAAGATCAGGTCAAAAATGAGAAGATACAGTGCAGAAAAGATAAATTGATATCGAAGAATAATGTTTATTACAAGAAAGTAAAAAAAAAAGAAAAAATAATTCTATCAGAAAAATTCAGCATAGATTTTATCAAAAATGTTCACACAGACCTAGGTCACATAGGAATTAATCAAATGCAAAAAATGATAAGCTCATGGTACACATCAGAAAACATGACAAACAATATAAAGAGAACTTGCGAAAGTTGTGCAGTATGTTTAAAGAACAAATCAAGAGGTCAAAATAAATATGGATTGATGTCCTACTTGGGTCCCGCAACAAAACCTTTTGAAATATGTTCTATTGATACGATAGGTGGTTTTGGGGGTTCACGGTCAACAAAGAGATACTTGCACCTGCTATCAGATCATTTCACGAGGTTTGCATATATTTTGACGTCAAAAACTCAAAATACCAACGATTTCATCAAACTCTTAAACTCCACAGAAACTAATGACATTGGCATGATACTATCAGACCAATATCCGGGTCTTAATTCTAGAGAATTCAAAAAATTTTTGGATGAAAAAAATATTCCAATCATTTTTACTGCAGTAAACTCGCCTTTCTCAAATGGATTAAATGAAAGATTAAATCAAACGCTAGTCAATAAAATTAGATGCAAAATCAACGAAAATGACTTAAAAGTGGCTTGGACAACTATAGCCCGTAATTGTGTAAAAAACTATAATGAAACGGAGCACACTGTCACTGGTTATGCGCCTCAGTACCTACTTAACGGCACAGATGTTACGATTTTGCCAAATGAGTTAAAACTTAAGAAGACTGACATCGATTTGATTCAAGACAGAAAAAAAGCTCTGGAAAATACTATAAAGTCACATAATTACAACAAGATGATTTACGATAAAACCAGGAGACATATTAACTTCAAAGTTGGTGATACTGTTTTTGTGGAGAATGGAAACAAACTTAACAGGAAGAAGCTCGACGAATTGAGAATCGGACCCTACAAAATAATAGAAAAATTATCAAACTCAATTTACAAGATAAATACTGGTCGAAAAAAATTAGAATCAAATTTTTTCCACATCTCGAAATTAATTCCAGCACCTGCATTGATGAACCATGAAGAGGATATCGAAGATGAATGAAAATTTTTGCAATAATTTTCTTTCCCGCGGGGGGGGGAGATGTAAAGGAAATATATTCCATTTAAATTTGAATCCTATAATGTCAATTAGAATGCAATCATCGATTGTCATTTGTTTTGTTATTCTATTATTTGATTGTTAGAAAAAACCATTCAAAGTGATATTAATAAACATAAATGTCGTTTCTTAGTTAAAAAAAACTTTGCAACACAAGTGTTTTAATTAGAAATTAATAAAAAGGAATTAAACCTATCAACATATTATATACATTTTCTTTATTACACACCCTAGCTTCAGAAAAAAATGAAATTTTCTCTTTTTTTTTTTTTGGTTTTGTTTTTTGTTATGTAATTTATGTACATTTCAGGTATAATATGAACTAAACATGTCAATTTGTCTATCCTGGAACGGGAAACTTTCCTAGTTGGACAGGCAAAGCTTCCTAATTGTAATTTGTACTTTCTTTTGTATCTATAATAAATAAATAAAATAAATTAATTAACCAAGCATAGAGAAGAAAGTACGTACTTTGAACCCTCGGGTTCGATTTCGGCTAGTTATTTCAGTTACCCGCACGGCTCCGCGGATAAAATATAACGCAACTGTTCCCAGTTACTAGTCATAACTTGTGTAACAAGTCGTATGCTGAGAAAATCGCTGTTAACTGGGCTTTGCATAAATATTTCTGCTTTGGTTTAGCAGCGGAATCTTAAATATTTTCTTTCCTTATTTCATTTTCCGCAAGTCGGAAGTAAGCAAGCGTAAGTTTATTTGTAAATTTTGTATATTTATACACGCGTGTAACTAGTTAGCCTGGTAGTTAAGATGAAGATTACTGCGAAGTATCGAGGTAACTAGGTAATGGCAGGGAATAAAGAAAAACACAACGTAGGTAATCAAGTTTTTAGCCCATTTGGTACAGTTAAAATTTATTAAAAATAATATTCAAATTATTTCGAATAACTTATTGAAGGTTATAAACCTCATTGAAATATTTGATTATTGAAGAAGATAATAAATATGAAACAGATAAAGACGCAGAAAATATAACAGGCAACGGTCGCAAATGTGAATTCAAACAAGATTGTCTAATCGGTTCCGTGCCAACTTAGATTCAACTCAACATCTCTTTGAAAAGTCATTAAAAACTATGTTTTTTTTTTAAATAGTCGTTAACCCTATCCTATATAACCAATTTTTGAATTGAAACTTCTTTAGCCCCGTTAGTGATTTGAAATTCGGATGAAACGGAAATGCGTCACTGAAATTTATTATGTGGCGGGTCCTCGGTTCTAATATAAAGCGGTTAATTCGCGTGACAGTCTCAGCGGCCAGAGAGACAGACATCAAGCGAACGCAGGTTCGAATCCTACGAAATCCAAAAAATAAATATTTTTATTTTTGTGAAATCAATATCCAATATTCAAACCACTTAAAAAACAGGTAAAAGAAAGAAAGCTTTATCTAGCGGCTTTCTAGTTTCACTTCTAGCGCGTGTGAATTACACACTCTGATTTTTATATTTTAATGGCTTTTCTGAGGAGGTTCTAATTTGTCCAGTTCTTAGTTGTCTAATCTTACCGGGATAATTATATTACACCCAGTTTGCAAATATGTTCGGCTTGAACTTTGTAAACGTACCAAAAATGGCAGCCATGAACATAAGGAGAATTAATTTATTGACGAAATGACCGAATGGCTGCTTTTATAACTCCCGCGGAAACGGCTCGGGGCGGCCGCAACGGCTCGCGGCGTCTCATTTCTATAATACGAGTGAGGGAGATGCATGAAAATGATTACTTTTTTTCCTTTGGAAGAAGCAGACGTACGTACGTCCTTTGTCTCACTATTATTTAGTGTGAAGAAATAGCTTCAGCATTATTGTGAACGTGCTTTTATTGTCTTTTTTGTGTACCATAACCGTGACTGTTGGTCCCGGTAAGACTAGATTCCCAGTTGCAATTATACTATAATAGATAGAATAATCGGTCTCCTCTTTGTGCGGTTCTTCGTAGCCTCCCCTCGCTTGTCTACTTAAGTTTTCTGGAGGTAGCACTTGTCTGGAGGTGGTGAACCGCACGTTCTTTTATTTTCTGTGTTTCTCTGTTCTGCTACTAATTGTTTAATTCAAATTTTATTGAAACTTAAATGTTACCTTCATTTATACTATCTCATTCTCTCGTAGGCTAAAACCTAAAGATATATGTGTTTGTCTATTGTAGTGTCGCTAATTTTCTTTTCATCTAGTTTCAAATCACAACGGTGCTAAAGATGTTTTCACTCTAAATAGTCTCTTCTTTTTCTTCTTGTGCCCTATCAGGTCCCCCCGACCCGACGTTGGCGATCACTCAGATCATCAAATTATTCAAAATAATCTTCTTCCCTTATACAAATGAAAATACGCTCACGTCCCCCTTTCTCAATTTTAGTAGCGATTGGCTTCCGAAAGGCATCTCCCGGCCCATTCTTCTTCTTCTTCAATGGCGCTACAGCCCATTTCGAGCCTTGGCCTCCTTCAAAATAAGCCTCCACCGCCCTCTGTCCTCGGCCGTCGCGCGTCGTCTTCCAATCTGCAACATGGAGTAATCCTCTTGCATCCTTCCTGTCATCATCCTCCCATCTCAGTCTAGGTCTGCCTTCCTGACATCATCCTCCCATCTCAGTCTAGGTCTGCCTTCCTGACATCATCCTCCCATCTCAGTCTAGGTCATCTCCCGGCCCATACTCTCAATAATTTGTTCAATGACATTATTTCAAATCAATGTTCCAACTCATTGATTTTATGATGGTTCCAAATCTCCAGAATCTCTTAACTGTGATATGGGTGATAGCGTTTTACACAATAATTCTAATGACTAATGACTCATAGACATAATAAACAGAAGACACGCCGTAACACAACATCTGAGTATCATTTCGATGAGCTGGAGACAAATGCATTCACATATTCCCTTTGATTCCATCTGACAATTTTCTATCCTCAACGATATTTTTCGCAATGTTTCGGCAAAATATTGGCACATTGCTAGTCAATCTAAGGGAACCTGCTATGCCTTAATCCAACGACCATACTGAATCGAACAAAGTCGAATGAGAATTCGACTTTGCTCCGTTCCTGCTCGCCTTTTTAAAATTGATGTGCGTCACTCCACAAATTGTATTTTGTGTGGTCTAGAAGTGGAAAGTAGATAACATATTTTTGAAGTGAAAACCTTTTTAGCCCGTTGTGATTTGAAACTCGATGAAACGGAAAAGAGACAAATACATATATATATATATATATACATATATATATTGGATTTAGCCTGAAAGAGAATGAGATAGAATAATCGGTCTCCTCTTTGTGCGGTGACTCGTAGCCTACCCATTATTGTCTACTTTAGTTTTGTGAAGGTTTCACTGTGTGAACCGCACAATTACATTTTTTTAACTCTCAACTCTTCTAAGTCTGAACTAAACTTCAATCTTTCATTTATTTACCTAGTTATTTTGAAATTTTCCCAATAAATTAAATTCAAAAATAAATTCACCTACCCTCGCAGATAAATGTTTGTTTGATTGTTTTGTGTTTTCTCAATGTAATAATTAAAATTAATTTGAGGAATATTTACGGCACGTTCCAGAATGGAAAATACTCTCACTATCGCCCTAATGTAAAACCACCATTCAGAATTAAATCATTGCTTGAAGTGGCTTTAGCCGTATTTGGTGCCTAGATTTGAATAGAAAGGTAGTTCCCCACCTTCTTCTTCCGCACCTCCTTCCCCTCCCCACTTACTTTCAGCCTCACAGCATAACCCAATTGGCGATGCCATAGTCTAATTGGGAACTGTTAAGACTCTTGTGAGATATTCACATAAAACAAAAAATTTCAACAATATATCACATATACGTTCTTTGATTTATTTCCTAGAATTTGAAGCTTCGGTACTGAGAATGCAAAATATCAATTTTTAAATAATAATTATTGAAAACATTCTTAAATACGTGTTCTAAAACTATTAAATCTTACACACTTTAAAGATTGAAAATACCACACACTATCCTTGATTTTTTTACCAGAATTTTTAATCCAATATTATCTCAGAACGCCAAGTATTTTGACTTTGTTGTATAAACTATGTCAGTCTTAGATTAGGGGTGGGTTTTGTAGATATTTATTAATAATTGGTTACTTGTGTGAGCGTTTGGTTTCGTAATAACAAGTTAGTACAGTTTGGAAGGGAATAGGTCACAAAGGTTACAAGATTGCTTTCGTAGAAATCTTATCTTTTTTGAAGTGAAAACTTCTTTAGTTGCGTTGTGATTTGAAACTTGACGAAACGAAAAATAGCTACACTAAAAAGAAGCAAACGCGTACATCTGTAGGATTTAGCCTGCGAGAGAATGAGATAGTATAATCGGTCTCCTGTCTGTGCTGTGCTTCGTAGCCTCCCCACTTTACTGTCAATTTTTATTTATTTATTTATTGAAAAATTAGGAATACATGAAAAACATAAGCTGAATATCTCACTAGGGCATTCTTGTATCGAGATATGCAGTTTTACATTGTAATTTAAAAAAAAATACTTAATAAAAATATAGATATAAACCTACAAAAGAAGCACTGAGAACAATTATTCAGACATGGATTATTAATAATTTAATTATAGCTGGGCACTGAGCACTGGGCACTGGGCACTGAGCACTGGGCACTGGGCACTGGGCAGTATGCTCATCGTTGGCAACAATAACATTTTACTGTTAACTAAACATGTAAATACAAGGTACCTGTTAGTTGTGGCTTAGCAGATGCATTCATAGGGTGACCATACCACAGAAGCATTTAATTATTAACAAAAAATAAAGATTGGTAAATAACAACAGCTAAATAATATCGGGTAAATATAATAATAAACAATTATGTATATTAAGTAAATAAATATAAATAAATTAAGTAGATAATATAATTATGAGTAAACAACAATAAACAATTTATTAATAATGAGTAAATACACATAAGTAAATTAAGTACATAATAATTATGAGTAAATACTAATAAACAATTATATAGTACAGTAAGTACATTATGATACGAAAGAAGTAGATAATAATAAGTAAATACTTATAACAATAAGCAAATTAAAAAGTACATAATAGTACCTATATAAGTTAAGTACATACACAGTTGTTAAATATGGATTGTATGAAATATAGCAATTCCAGAGTGATTTATGATATAAGCGACAACATGGGTAATCCAAAACCATCACTCTCAGTTAGTATACATATTTTGACCATTTTCTTGAATAAATGTAATGTAGTGTAAATAATAAAATTAGATAGAGCCTAAGATTCATAATAAATTGTAAAGCGCCCTTGAGGTGATTTTTCACAAAAACGGCGCTCTACAAATTATCCAATTATTATTATTATTATTACCATTACCAATAGTTTTTATTTTGGACAACCTATTTTTAAAAAATCTTTCTAGGTATCTACCTCTCGCTTTAGGGTATTGGTAATATTTTTTCAATGTTGATAAAAATCACTTGTGCAATTCACACGTGGTAGAAGTGAAACCTTCAGAAAACCAAACATCGAGAGAATGAGACGAATGTTACCCAAGTTTAAAAAATATTTTACATTTTATTCTACGAAGCACCGCAAAAAGAGGACTTACCGATTATTTTCGTTATTTGTTTTGGGGTGTTATGCCGTGTTGCGCTACCTCCTTCTTTAGCCAACGTTTCGGACATCGTTGCAGTGTCCATCATCAGTGGAGGTAATCCACCTCTTACCCGCCCTGGTATAAGTAACTGATGGTTACTCCTTCAAGGCTCTCGCAAGATTCTAATTTTTTTGATTAAACGAAGCAACATTTATTTATTTTTAACGAATCTAGACTTCCAGTGTCCATGCTTACGTTGTTAGTAAGCAGTATGCAAGTGCTTAACAGGAAAAACAAAATGCAAAAAAATAGGTTAGTAAGACAAAGATAAATTAAACAGGGCAAAAGAAAAACTCATTCATGAGACTCCATGACGCGGAATTGCATCTGTAAAAAACCTGCAAGTACCTGCATAAAATAGAGAACATAAGAAATACAATAAATCTCAAATCAATTCGTATATAATATGTAACTCATATTTTTTATATTACAATAAAAAAAAAAAAAAAAAAAAAAAAAAAAAAATTGGCAAGTACCAACAAAAAATGTGAATGGCTTTCGGTCTGACCATAAACTACACTTAGCTTCCGTGTCCCTTAGCCAACCACTCAGTGAAGCTTCAAAGAATGTTAACTGAATATTTGGGGTAAAATACCCGAAGACTAAAAGAAAATTCAGCGTTGGGTAGTCAGAGGCAGGACAAAGGACAATCAAGGTCGTGTGATCAAACCTCAAGCCTGCACATGTCATTGGGGGAGGCGCAGATAGATTTGAGAAGGATCTGCAAAATTAATAATGTAACTAAAGATGAAGCAGGGACGAGGTCCAGCACACCCCCATACGGGATAGGGAAAAAAAATAAAAATTTGGAGTTCAGTTCATCCAAAAAACATTGAAATAGTTGAAGACAAACAAAACAAAATAAGGAACATGGCATAAATTAACAGGTAGTATAGTAAATATAAACAAAGCAAATCGCAAAGCAATTATATACATTTTTGAAAATATAATGAACAAAATAACATAACGCAAATGTAAAATATAACATATAACTTATAATATATAATAAAATAAAAGAAATAACATATTACAGAAACACAAAACACATAAATCATAAAAAATAAATCCAAGCGCTAAATGTAAAGGAATAATGAAGAGTGTCCGTGAATTCAGAAGCAAAATACACCTGGTTCCTAAGTTATTTTACAGCTACTCAGCGACTCTAAGAACAGGCCATCTCTCAACCCAGATTTTCGTGAATTTCCTCAGGCACTCAAAATTCACCTTATTCGAGACGAGATCTGTATTCCAAGCAGGTCTCGTAATAACTTGTAAACCATCAATCATTTCGTCTCGAGCATCCGTCAAAATCTCACAGTGCCACAAAATGTGCTCGGCTGTTTGGTCGGTATCACCACAAGCGCAATTGGGATGGGATGATAGAGCCAGTCTGTGAAGTCTACCTCTAAACTCCCCATGCCCAGAAAGCAATTGGGTGATATGGTGGTCCATTAAAAGATATGCCCCTTCCATTCTGATTTTAACTGAAGGAAAGAAGGAGAAGGTCCATCTTCCCATATTCGATCTATCCCATCTCATCTGCCATTCACTCAGCGTTTTTATTCTCATCATCTTTAGAAGTTCAGGGAGAGGCACTGCTCCACCAGGTATTAATTCAATACCAAGGTGGTTTACAGGTCTTCCTCTTTTCAGACACTTCTTTGTCAAAACTTCCCTAATTTCTAAATCAATTGGCAAAATACCGGCCAAAATTGGCAAAGCATCCGATGATACTGTTCTGTAGGCTCCTGAAAGCGCCAGTAAGGGGATTCGCTGGCCCCTCTTAAGCGCTGAATGAATAAGTGAATTACCCAGTCGATGTTCCCATACACAGGCACCATATGAAACTTGTGCCACATATACGCATCTGTATAATAGACGGAGCGCAGGGAAAGGTAAACCCCATTCAGCATTTGAGATTCTTCTCAGTTTTAAGAAGAGAACCTGGGCCTTACTAGAAACGCTTTTAACGTGAGTCAAGAACGAGGATGATCTGTCTAATGTAACGCCTAAATATTTAGTACTCTCTACAAAACGGATTGCAGTATCTCCCATTTTTATGAAAGGGTTTCTACCTCTACTGAGGGAGCCTTTCATAAGGAGACCCACGGTCTTATGGGGAGCAAAAGTCAGTCTGTTTTCCTTTCCCCAGTTAAGAATCATATTCAAACCTTCTTTAGCTTTATTTTCAACTTCTTTTCTACTGTCCCCAGAGACCAAATACAATTTGTCGTCTGCGTAATCAATCGCAATTGTGCCTTCAGGTAAGGGTAACCTGGAGGAGTCATCGAATAAAATATTCCAGAAATCCGGTGCAAGGGGAGAACCTTGGGGACAACCCATGTCCACATCTCTTTCAATGATGCAATCACCAAAAGAAATTATAATTTTTCTATCTTTAAAATAATCGCAAGATATTTGAAAAAGTTTTCTTGGACAATTACGATTCTTTAATTTAGTTAAAATCATCTCCCACCATGCATTATCGAAGGCACCAGTTATATCTAAGAAGATACCGATTACCATAATCCATATTGATGTACATATGATGGTGTTAATGTTTCTCGTAGACGATTTTGAATAATTTTTTCCAATATTTTCCCCAATACAGGAAGAAGTGTTATTGGTCGATAAGCTTTAACATCAGTTCTTTCTTTGTCGTTCCCTTCAGGTATGATCCTGAGCACGCCTTTCTTCCATACAGAAGGGAAAACTCCTCTTCTCATACACGTTTCCATAACCTGAAAGAGTTCTTCCTTGGCATGGATCCATACATACCTCACAATTATACAATTCAATTTATCATGCCCTGGTGCCTTCCTAAGACTCAAACCCTTAATTATAATTTCTATTTCTTTATTCTATTTCAGATTGGAGGAATCCGTGATTGATTTCTAATTAATTGATTAGTGTCCATCATCAGGTCAGATCCGGCAGATCCGGTAGATGTGTGGATCTGCCGGATCTGCACTGACATCCGGACACTGCAACGATGTCCTAAAGAAGGAGGTAGCGCAACACGGCATAACACCCCAAAAACAAATAACGAAAATGCTTTTGGCCGTGAAAATCTTAAAACTTATCTGACTTACCGATTAGTTTATCCCATTCTCCCGCAGGCTAAATCCTACATGTGTATGTGTTTGTCTCTTTTTAGTGTCGCTATTTTTTATTTCGTCTAGTTTCAAATCACAACGATGCTAAAGAAGTTTTCACTTCAAAAATACTAAGGGCGTAGAGTACCGTCACTTTGGCGCAGATGGCTCTCGAAATACGGTAACGTCTACATACAATTGTGATATGATGTCCGCCTTGTCAATTTCGCCTAATGGGGCAATTGATCAATCGGTGGTGCTCGCTCCGTCGCGTCGCCCCATACAGGCCTTATATACTGACAAAGTGCACTGATTGCGGCAATGCATTGACAAAGCCGCCCGTTACCAGCTGCTACCTCGCTAGTAGACACCTTGTGGCCCTTGGTACCCAGTCCAGTATTGAACGGCTATGAGAAATTCACAACTCGTAACTCTCTCTCTTTCTATCTTCACTAACTTATATCTCCCGCTCAACTACCGTTTGCCTCGCTTTTCGTAACGCTCTCGTCATGCATTCACCAGCTTACTCCCCAATTCAAGTGCGTAAAGAAGTTTTACTTAAAAAAAAATTGCCCCAAAAATAAATCACGATAATACTTTTCGCCATGAACATTGAACATCTCAAATCGTATCTGGTGTTGACATGTTTATTAAATTAAGAAAAATGGTAGAACCTGCAGGCAACTTACCATTTCTATTGGCATTCTTGATGTGTCAATGCTTTATATTAAGTAAGTAATAATAATAATAATATTTGGATGATTTATATAGTGCCGTTTTTGTGAAAAATCACCTCAAGGGCGCTGTACAAACTTATAATACATTTCTAAAATCTAAAAAACTACAAGCTAGGCAAACAATTATAAACAACTTATGGCTAAAAATTGCATACATCGGTTCATTGATCACCGATACGAAAATATGTGTACAATATTTTGACCAATGAACGCGATGCTGCCTAAAATTTAATGAAAACAGGACCATACTTACCTGGGAGGTCGCTTGAAATTAACACTGTATATTGTCCATTTAAAGAAATTTAGATAGAGTTCGCACGCAGAGGACATTATTGTGAACACATGTTATTTAATCCTGAAAAATATTTTAATATTAATATGTAATGTATTCTTTGACGAGTGTATTTTGGAAAGTAAAAGCAACATATAAAGGTGGGAGGTGCAGTAGTACCAATAAGGATTTGATCTTTCTAAATGTGATTCGTCAAGAGACAGATTGATGTGTAAGGAATCGAGTAATTTTAATTCAGTAAGAAAAGTGTGATTAAGACATATCATACACAATACAAGTATGATACTCTCAAATAGGTATATTTAAATTACGGGTATGAGAGCCCAAAAAGGAAGGTTTTTAGTTTGGACCTAAACTCTGTTGGGCTTGTTATGCATCTTAATTCCGGAGGGAGTCTATTCCAAGCCTTAGGCCCAGATACTCCGAAAGCACGATCTCCAAACATAGTATTTGGCTTTCGTTTAGGTTCTATTAGTCTGCCTTTAGCAGATGAAGTTGCTGATCTAAGGGTTAATTGTCTCGGACCGGTATTTTCCGGGACGCATAATTCGGAGATGTAAGGTGGGGCCATTTCGTAGATTGATTTAAAAACCATCCAGCACAATTTGTACTGGATTCTCTCAGGGCACTTGAGCAAGTGAAGGTTACGAAGGTGTTCTGAAATATGCGAATATTTAGAAACCCCAGTTATGAGCCTTGCCGCTGCATTAAACACGGATTGAAGTTTGTCAATTTGATATTTGGGAAGACTAGCGTAGATGCCGTTACAGTAATCGAGCCGCGAGACTACGTAAGAGTTAATTAATAGTTTTGTCGCCTCTGTAGGAAGGTTTCTTCGAACTGACTTGAGTTGTCTTAGGTGAAAAAACCGGTGCTTACTGTCCTATTTATTTGACTTTTTAACGAAAAGTCTGAATCTAAATTAACGCCAAGAAGTTTGACTGTTGTCTTTGGAATAATATCGTTGCCGGAAATGGTAATAGGTGCATTGTCTATGAAATGTTGGCGTTTGTTTGTGGCCGCCCATAGAAACTCAGTCTTAGATGGATTCAGCTTCAGCTTGTTTGAAGACATCCAACGAGTTATTGCTTCTAGGCATTCAGCTATGCGGATTTTGAGACTGTTGATTTCGTTTGGAGAGCAGTAAAAATAAACTTGCTGATCGTCAGCGTAGCAGTGGGACAGGAGACCAAATGACTCGATTATTTTGGCGACATCATTTGTAAAAAGGATGAAAAGAAGTGGGCCTAAAACGGATCCTTGGGGTACCCCTGAAGAAAGTGTTGCGAAGTTAGAGAGCTTATTTCCAACCTTAACGGCTTGTAAGCGATTGGATAGATATGACACCAGCCAATTTTTAATATCGGAACTCAAACCAAATGTTTCCTCTAATCTCTTAATGAGAAAGTCATGATCAATCGTGTCAAACGCTGCACTCATGTCTAAGAGTGAGATAAGTGCTAACTTACCTGACTCTATGGCCAAAGTTATATCTGACAGCATACGAAGGATTCCGGTTTCTGTTGAGTGAAACCTTCTATATGCGGATTGACGATTAGTGAATAATTTATTTGAATTCAAATGACTGGTTATTTGTGCAGCAGCAATTTTCTCCAGGATTTTTGATAGGAAAGGTAAATTTGAAACAGGTCGATAATTACCTAAGTTATCAGGGTCAAGTTGTGATTTTTTTAGTATCGGCGTAACTACAGCAGACTTTAGAGGTTCAGGGAAGTCACCTGTGCTCAGAGATTTATTAAAAAGATGAACTAGGAATGGGGCTAAGACAATGACACATTTTTTTAGTAACCATGTTGGTATAAGGTCAAGACTGCACTGCTTATTTGGCGAACTTGAAATTAATTTTTTTACTTCTTCCAGCGTTGTGAGTTTGAAGGAAGACAAATTTCCTTTAGAATTTATAGTAAATATTGGTGGAGGGGCGTGAGATGTGGAGGCACGAATGGCTTCAATTTTTTCCCGAAAAAACGTTAAGAAGGCACCTGGGTTAATATCTATTTTAGTTGGAACAGTGGCTTCGGAAATAACAGTCTTTATTGAGTTCCAGAGACGCCGTGGATTGGTTCGCTCAGAGTCAATCTTTTCATTCCGGTATTCTGATCTTTTGGAATTTATTTTGCTCATATACTGTTTTTGAGCAAGGATCCACTCATCCCTAGAAGTTACCGTAGAATTTTTCCTATATGACCTCTCTAATTTCCGCATAAGTCTTTTCTGGTTTCGGCATTCATCGTCATACCAGCCGTCAGACTTTCGAACTTTACGTGTTTTTGACGTCGTTGGAGCATATTTATTTAACAGACATAAAATAGTTGTATTATACGTCTCGACAAGTTCTGTTGGCGTCTTTGTTTCCCAAAAATTAGGTGTACATAATAGAGAGGTCTGAAGCTCTTCCAGAAAAAAATTATGTACAACACAAACAAAATACAATCTTGACTGGTTTTGACAGGAATAGGCGAAATAAAATTGTACGCCGATGATACATTCGTTGAAACCTCTCCCTCATTTTCATAAAAGACGCGTGCATCAGAATTATATGTATGTACGGATCTCTCAGTGGCAGGTCAATAAGTTTAATAATTTTGCATCTTCATCATCAACTTTCGTACAGTGACACAGAGAGCACATTCAATTTTGCGCTCAATACTAATTAACAGTCTACAGTTGTTTTAAACAGTGAAACAGATAATATAACGAGCCAGTGACGTTGTAGTGCAAACCTGCTGGATTCTAAAATCATAACTGAGTGAGCATTTCAATATTAATAAAAGTCAAAACAATAAGTATTATTGTTACCCAAGCTACTACCGCCCGACCCGGCCCATACTTTCAAGTAGTTCAAGTCACTCCACCTTAAATCCAGGCTTAAACATCGTCCATTTTTCAAAAAAAAAAAAAAATAATAATTTTAACAAAATGGACTCCCAGGGATTTATCAGTCAGGCGAGAAATGCGGTTGAGGCTCTAACCGATCTAATAATAGACCCCAGTAGCAAACTGAACAAAGATCAAATTGCGAAAATGATTCCAAAAACTAATGCTATTCTTGGAACCATAGCGCAAATGGCTACAAAAATGGCAGCACTCGAGGGTGAGCTAATAGCTTTCAAAGCATTAACCAACAAACCTAACCCATTAGAATCTACATGTGAAGCGGCCGATGAGCTTGAAGAGAGGAAAAACAGAGCAAATAATCTTATACATAATTATAAACGTTCCCGAAAGCACACAACTGAACCAAATTGAAAAAATCAAGGATGATAATTTACAAATTACAACCATTCTGAAGAAAATAGACAACAATATAGAACCAAATTCCATCAACACATTCCGTCTTGGAGCAGTGAGGCCTGATAAATCGAGGCCCATTAAAGTGATCTTAAGAAACTCAACTGAAGTAATGAATATTCTCAGAAAAAAAAACTTTTATCTTAACAACTCCCCTGTCAAAATTTTTTCCGACCAAACTCCGAACCAAAGAAAATATTTATCAGACCTACGTCAATCAATGGAAAGTAGGATACAGGGAGGTGAAGTTGGACTAACAATCAAATATATCAACAGCAAGCCGACAATAGTTAAGAAAAATCCAAAAAACTCAAACACATCAATGGATACGGCCAAAACATCCGCGGCTGCCGAACCAAACTCTTAGAGTTGCAAACTTCTATTCCTTTACTTCAAAACGTCGATGTATTTCTCCTTTCTGAAACCTGGCTTGATCCTGATATTCACACCGAGGAACTTGGATTCTCATCTTATAACACCTACCGCCTTGACAGGAATCCAGCCACCAGCAATAAAACCAGAGGAGGAGTAGTTCTCATATCCGTCAAAAAATCACTGCCATCCACTCGATTAATTTGCAAACATCTAGACGTAGAACAGGTATTTGTATTACTAAAAACTAAATCAAGTAAAATTTTACTGAGATGTGTCTACATTCCTCCTGGATCCAACATCACAGTCTACCGAAACCACATTGATGACCTCGAAACCTTTTAAAATAAATACCCTGATGCCAGAACAATTTTATTTGGTGACTATAATACCCCTAGCATTGATTGGATGAATAAAAACTCTTATAATAACTTAAGCCTACCAGAAAATGCTCGTGAAATAATAGATATGACGAACTTACTCGCTCTACATCAAGTCAATCAAGTCTACAATACCAATAAACGGCTGCTGGATTTAGTGTTCTGTAGTGATCTCTCAATTCACATTGTTAAATTAGTTGACGAGCTCCTCCCCCTAGACTCCCACCACCCCGCTTTAAGCATAACCATCTTGATAAATAACTCACCAGACGACACAACTATTCTTCCTAACTTTACTTATAATTTTTCCAAAGCTGACTATCCTAATATGAACCAATATCTTACAAATGAAGACTGGTCATTTCTTCACCTCAACAATAATATTAACTACAATCTTGAAATTTTTTACACAATTATCAACAGGGCCATTGAAAACTTTGTACCACTTTCACATTTCAAAGAAGCGAAGTTCCCGAAATGGTTCAACAGCGAGTTAATCAACCTGATTATTTGCAAAAAAACTGCACACAAAAACTTTAAAGAATCTAAATCCCTTAATGACTATAAGTTATTTCACAATTACAGAACTCAATGTAAAAAACTGTCAAAAAAATCATATTATAATTATATAAATGGAATCGAAAAATCTATACCCTCTAATATACAAAACTTTTTCACACATGTAAACTCTCTTAGAAAAAACAAACAAGGTTTACCCATTTCAATGCACTTCAAAGATAAGAGTAGCACTGATATGAAAGTTAAGGTTAACTATTTTGCTGATTACTTCAAAAGTGTATATGACGAAGAAAATTACATCAATATAAACGACGTTAAATCTAAAATTAAATCTCTAGACAAAAACAAAAAGGCCGGACCTGATAACGTGCACCCCAATATTCTCATAAATTGCATTGCTTCACTGGCTGAGCCGATTTGTCTTTTGTTTAATCAATCGCTTGATACAGGTTGCTTCCCGGACATTTGGAAACGTTGTTATCTAACGCCTATACTAAAAAAAGGTAATAAAAGTGTGTATCGTATCGTCTTGTTACGGGAAGCTAGCTCAGGATAATCATTGATGTAAGGTTAAATAAGTGCAGTTTTTATACCTACCTCTGTACTTTCTCCACTCTGCCTTCTCAACAGTTCGGGTCGCTTGGGTTGGGACAAAAGGGGGATGAATTTAATTATAGAGATTTTAAATGTTAGGATTTTAATTAGGTTTGGCCAAATTAATACACAATCTTAATTATACTTAGATCTACTTATATCTAAATCTTAATTAGTTGTCATATGGTTCGGGGATAACTAACTTTCAACTTTGCGATGCGTAACTTCGTTGGCGATCTGCGGGAGCCTTTCCAGGCACGGGATCAGGATGCGGCGACGGAGCTGTGGCGGTAAGCAGTGGGCAGCAAGCAGTGGGTGGCGGTGGCACGCGGTGATGTCGTTTTGCACTATTTTATTGTTCGCAAGGGCGGCACTTTGTAATACACTTGTCTCTTATTGTCATTTACGCAGTTTTCGTTTAACACTTTCACTGGCGATATTGACTCTCCTTTTTATGTATCTTGCTTCCTCAACTTCCGATGGATCTCTTCTTTACTCTTCTCACGCTCCTTCCTCTCCCTGGTATCGGTCTCCACTGCCTGTACCGGCGCGCGTGCCCTATCCACTCTGGTACCCGTGGCCCTACCCCGCAATTCTCCCTTCCTCCGTTTTGTCCTTTCGCTCCATTTCTGTCAACACTTTCTTTGTCTTTGAATGCTCAATGCCAGATAAGGTCTAATTCAAATTTACTTGTGACGTAATTTGATTCGTCACAAGTGATGTCACTAACTATAGACCTATATGTAAGCTATCGATAATTCCGAAACTTTTTGAAAAATTACTTCGTGATAAAATTTCCCCATATATTAACCATCTCATTGTTCCAAATCAACATGGATTTTTGTCTGGCAGGTCAACTCTGACAAATCTCTCATTATATGAAAACTTTATATCAAATGCATTAGCTAACAAAACTCAAGTCGATTCCATATACACAGATTTTATCAAGGCCTTTGACAAAGTGTGCCATAAAATTCTACTGGTTAAACTACGTAACTCAGTATTGACGGAAAACTTTTAGACGGTTTGCAAGCTATCTATCTGATAGAGTTCTACTTGTAAAAATTAATTTTTTCTATTCCAATCAATTTATAGCTATCAGTGGTGTACCTCAAGGGTCCCATTTAGGCCCAATTTTGTTTTTACTGTTCATAAATGATATTGTTGACATATTTGATAAAGATGTGGATGTATTGCTTTTTGCAGATGATTTAAAAATATTTAAAATCATCAAAACCGCTGAAGATTGTGCCTGTCTACAAAATAATTTAAACAAATTAATTTGTTGGTGCTCTATTAACAAACTTTATCTGAACATAAATAAGTGTTATTCAATAAGTTTTTACAGAATAAGTCCACCAATTATTCATCCTTATGAACTTAACAACTCTACCCTTACCTCTGTCGCAGAAATAAGTGACTTGGGCATAACTTTCGACTCTAAATTAAACTTCATATCCCATATAAACTCAATCTATAATAAAGGTATCAAAATGCTTGGCTTCGTTCTTAGAAATTCCAGAGGTTTCAAGAATATTTCAACTTTAAAATTTTTGTATACATCCTTAGTACGTAGTCAAGTCGAATATAACTCCTCTCGATCTGGTCCCCCCATTTTAAAATACATTCAGATTCAATTGAAAAAATTCAACACAAATTCTTAAGACACATTAATTTTAACCTCGGTATTCCCATTGATAACATAAATTATAATTACTTGATGAAAGAATTAAATTTACTAAGACTGTCAGATCGAAGAATTATATCCGACTTAATATTAATGTTCAAAATTGTAAATGGTAGAATAGACAGTCCTGATCTTACTAAGCTCATTGAATTTCATATTCCCACGAGAACTACTCGTTCTAAAATCCTTTTTAAATGTAACAATAATCGGACTGAGTATACGAAACACTCACTTTTACCTAGGTTGCATGAAGTTACTAATAGATATGCAGATGTGATAG
Source organism: Limnephilus rhombicus (assembly GCA_929108145.2). NCBI lineage: Eukaryota > Metazoa > Arthropoda > Insecta > Trichoptera > Limnephilidae > Limnephilus > Limnephilus rhombicus. Next base: position 58,314,589 of record OV815275.1, on the reverse strand, counting down.
ATCTATTTAACTGCATGGAACATAGGTACAAGACGGCTATGCTATCATATTTTTTTAATGACTATTAATTTTATTTGTATTATAGATTTTTGCATGTAAATGTATATCTGGTGTCACTTCCCAATGTATCGTCACAATTAACTGTTATACATACACTGTTTTACCATTACTAATATTTTGAATATGAATTTGTGACATATAATTAATGTTTATGGCATACTTATGCCGTTTGTATTAAATAAATAAATAAATTATGATTTACGTAAGCATCAAAACATGTATTTACGTTAGCTCCACTTGAGAGGCCCCGAAATAATTTCCCGTCAGGGCCTACGTTATCTTTGGGTACGATGTGTGGAGGGTCTTTTTAGGGAAATAATGCAGAAAGTTCTGGGGAGGAAAACGTTGGGTTGGGTATAAATCTAGGGGTCAATGTGTCCAGGAGTGACCGACGAAGGGAAGGAAAAGTGGTATCTAGAGGTGAATGAGGAGTGACGGACTTGTGAATCCTTCTCTTCCTCTGCGGTACGTGGCGATGGGTCAATAGACTCCAGCTGGAGAATTCTAGGTTAGGTCTGCCGTTCCGGCCCACCATGCATGCATTTAGTTAATGCACTTTTCCACCGGAATTTTTCCTCAATCATCGGAAGATAAAAGTAGCCAATTTGTAAAAGAGGTACACCGATATAAGCGTGTTGTGGGCGTGCACATGTGTCCGAAGAAAGCTAACTTTTTGCTCACTTCTGATCAAATTGATCAAAGCATTTTTAATTTTCGCGAGCAAATAATCAATTTCATTAACCTGTATGGAGGCCTCTGTGGTCGAGGTGTGAGGCTCTCGACTAACGATACGGAGGTCGCGGGTTCAAATCACAACGCGTCAAAGTAAATTTTATTTGACAAATTTGTGCTATTTCAAAATTTAATGATTTAAAAATAATACAAGGTATATTTGGGGCACGTTCCGGTGTGAAAGATACTCTCAGTATCGTTCAAATGTAAGACCACCATTCAGAATTGAAACCTTGCTTTAAATGGCTTTAGCCGTGTTTGGTGACTCGATCTGAATAGCCAGGTACTTCGTCACATTCCTCTTCTTCATTACCTTTCCAGCCCAATGCGTTCAGCCTCACAACATACCTCTATTGGAGATGTCATAATCTCACTGACTCCAGGCGGTTGGGAGGAGCAGTTGGGGTTCTTGTGCTATTTACATTATACACAAAAAATCAGAGTGTGCAATTCACACGCGGTAACGTGCTTTGCTGCTATCACAACATTTATTAGGTAGGTACCAACTATATATATACTATTTATAGATATCTACAAATCTCACACTTAATCTTAGACTAAGGCAGTGGTCCTGAACCTTTTTGAGCCGGCGCGGCGTACCCCTTGTCTCTCACTACAAATTTAATGTTCGCCGTATCCCCTATCTATCTTTTTTATACGTGTAATGAAAGACGTGTTTCATTTGTAATTTTTAATACTCTAATTATTACATGAATTTAACAATCCACACAAATACAATTAATTAAAAATTATTACAAGTAATAATTGTCAGCCTGAAACACTCGTTTACATTGAAAAATCTTCCGAGAAAAGATACTTGCCGCCAACGGGACTTGAACCCGTGTCCTTCCGATTGCCGGTCGAATGCTCTGACCACTGAGCTATGGGGGCTTATCAAATACCCGCCAAATAATTCAATATATACTAGTGTTTCATTCAACAATTACTGCTTGTTATATTTTTTCCACCTGAAAACAACCAACTTTATTTTTGCGAGGAAGACATTGTTAGTGTTAAATCCCTCGCTAGGTGGCGTCGAGACAAATTATGTCTGCATTTATTGGGGAAATACTTAAACTTGTTAAATATTAATTATTATTTTTTAATTTATAAACTAACGTTTAGACAAGATTTTTAGGACACGGGTTCAAGTCCCGTTGGCGGCAAGTATCTTTTCTCGGAAGATTTTTCAATGTAAATGAGTGTTTCAGGCTGACAATTATTGCTTGTAATAATTGTTACCCTTTGTGCTATGCATAAAAAATATTGTCTAAACTGTTAGTTTATAAATTAAAAAATAATAACAATTAATTAATTTTATACAGAGTGTAACACGACTTCAGGCATTTTACGGACGGTGTGTGGTATTTCCTGTCTTTAAATTTTGTTTAGTTCGTTTATTATTCGCTTATTGTTGTGGGCGTTAACGCCCCCTTTTGGGCGTTTGAGACTGTCAGGGGGTGGGAGAAGACCCAGACAAAATTATGAAGCGTTGAGACGTCACAGTGATGACGCGTGTAAATAAAAAAAATGGTCTAAAAATGACAAAAAAGACGCTTATCACTTAGGTACTAATGAAGCAAAGTTAACGGTAATATTGGTTAATTTTTATTATTGTATGTATTGTAATAATTTTTATCACGTGTTCGAAAGTTCAGATCTTTATTAAATTGAATAATACCATTTTTTTTATCATGTAATATTTTCATCTTACGTGTATCATTGACACTATATCATGAATACAAGAAGGAGATTGCAACGTACTTAAAAAACAATTGTTTTTTTTATTTGCTAAAAAAAAGTTATAACAAATAATTTAATATATTTCTTCAAATATTGCAAATTCACTTTGTGGCACCATTTTACAGTGGTTTTCACTTAGATCTTTTATAAATATTAGAAATTAGGAAAAATGTCAATAGAAATTTAAATATTATTAACAATCAAATTAGTTTTGTTAATAACCCTATCTTAAACATATACAGCTTTACTAAAAAAAAAACCACAGCACGCCCGATAACCCGTGTTGCTGCAGGAACATGAATAAAACAAAAATACACTAAAACATGAAATATTACTAATAATGTTTTTTCTTAAAATGTATTTTAAATCTGGCAACAATGTAATTTTTCATAGTGTAAGCACTAAATTGTTTGTTTTCCTTCATAACCGCCAGGTGGCGGCGCCTGCGCATTTGTCGTTCGGGCTGAAAACGGGGAAAAAAAATCACTCCTCGAATGTGTGTGTAATATTACTCAAATGTGATCGTAATTTCTAATAATATATGATTAATTCACCATTATATTCGTACAATTGATACATTTACCGTGTTTTTGTGGTTGTTAATAAGTTTTAGTCAAGTTATAATAAAAATAATCATACTTTGAAAATTGAAATGTCAAAAGTATTTTATATAAAACATGAAAATTAAAATTTACATTTAAAGAATTTTATTTTATGAGAATTTCATAAAAGTGGTGTTTTTTTTTTTAAATATTAATATCTAATACATGTGTTCCTAAACGTATCAAAGAAATTAACGTCTTTAGAGATGCAAGAAATCTGTTATAAAGGTCGGTATCATTTTTAGGTTAGTTTTTGTCAATAATTTTTTTTTTTACATTAACTCCACACAGGAGGCCCTGAGGAAAATAATTTCCCTCAGGGCCTATGTCATCTGGGATGCTGTGTGGAGGGTCTTTTTGAGGAGAGGAAGGAATGAACATTGGTCTTGAAGAGACCCATGTTGTAGGAAGGAGGAAACACAGAGGCCGCTAAATCATTCCACAGCCGAGCTGTTGAACACAAGAACGAGTCGAAGAAACGACCCGTTCTCATGTGACAAATGTCAACCGTGTACAAATGTTGGGCACGCGTTTGGCATGTTTCCCGACTATGCACCGGTGCCGAAGGGATCAATGATGCTAGTTCCTCGGAGCATCTTCCATTGTAATACCAGTAGAACAAGGATAGCATTCCCACCCGACGCCTGTGCTCTAAAGATTGCAATCCGTCTGTTAAGATGGGAGAATCTAATCAAACGGACCGCCCGTTTCTGCACAGAGTCGAGGGTATTTTTCAGGTATTTTGGAGCTCCAGACCAGAGATGGCTGCCAAATTCAACCGTGGGGTGTACTTGTGATTTGTACAAGGTTAGTAGTTGTGTACTATTAAAGTATCTGCGGGCCCTGTACAGTACGCCTAGCTTTTGGGAGGCTAACTTTACTCTGGCTTCGATGGAGCCCCCATACCTGAGCTGGTCACTTAGGGTTACACCAAGCATATCAATGGAGGGCCTGTTCGGAAAATTGCTTCCGTTGAAAGAGACTAGATTTTCATTTCGATCCCTTTTAGACGTAATCAGACAAGATTGGGTCTTTGAAACATTAAATTCAACGAGATTATTTTTACCCCAAGAGAAATCACTCTCGAGGTAACCGTCCATTCTTTGCTTCAAAGCCCTACGAGCTGTTGGAGTTTGTGAGCCCTTTGGGGGCTTGTCAAACAAAAAGCTATCATGAACTGTACTGTCATTCGCATAACAGTGAATTGGTGCACATGACAAAAGGTCGTTGATGTGCAACAAAAACAAAGTCGGAGACAGAACCGATCCCTGCGGGACGCCAGCATTTATCGAGTGTGAGGAAGAGGTGAAACCATCGACTACCGTCTGAATCGACCTCTCCCTCAAGAAATTCGCAATCCAAGTACACAAGGATGCGGGAAGTCCGTAAGAATGCAGTTTGTTGACATGTCCTCGGTGCCAAACCCGGTCAAAGGCCTTGGAAATGTCCAGTGCAACTGTTTGGGTCTCACCGAAACGTTCCAGGCATCGCCCCCAAACATGCGTCACATACGCGAGAAGATCACCGCACGAGCGGTTCCGCCGGAATCCGTATTGACGGTCGTTAATAATTTTGTTCTTCTCGAGGTATGTGAGCAGTTTGTCGTTGATCACACGTTCCATCACCTTAGACAGAACTGATGTGATCGCTATGGGGCGGTAGTTGGCCGGGTTGGAGCGGTCACCCTTCTTTGGAATAGGATGGATAACCGCTTTTTTCCAACCAAAGGGCACAGAGCCAGTCTTCAGGGACATTTTAAAAAGCTTCGTCAAAATTGGAGCTATTTCTGCAGCGCACCTCTGCAGTACCAGGGCAGGTATTCCGTCAGGCCCACTAGCTTTATTAACATCAAGCCCTCGTAAAACATGGAGTACTTCCCAATGCCGGATCCTCAGCTTTTTCATACGAAAACCGCAGTGAGGAACCGACGTCGGGACAGCACCTTGGTCATCGAGGGTTGAGTTATCCGCAAACATTTTACCTAGTAATTTAGCCTTTTCGGTGGCGGTGTTTGCTAGTGAGCCGTCAGGTCTGGTAAGAGGTGGCAGACTGGATTTGCAGAAATTGCGACCTATTGAGCCCGCAAGCGACCAGAATTGCCTGCTGCCATGCGGGCATGCAGTCAGCTTTCTGCTGATCTGCTGGCCGTGCTCGAATTTTGACCTATTTATGATTCTCTTGGTTTCCTTTGCCATTTTGTTGTAAGCTGTTCTGTCTTCGGATGTTCTAGATGTGTTGTAGGCTCGGTAAGCCGCGTTTTTTCGTCGCACTGCTTCAGTTTCCTTATCAGTAGATTGGATGAAGCCATCCATCGCGTTTGTGATGACTTCACCAATTTCCTGGGCACATCTTGAGGGATCCGAAGTCCGAAAACAGACAGCTGACCACGGAAAAGCATTAAAATGTTCCCGCAGACCGAACCAATCTGCTGACCTATAGTGCCACACTTTTCTCTTCAGCCTCTCGTTATGTGGTCTGAAGTTTACAGGGATTGATGTCGTCACCAGGCAGTGGTCGGACGATCCTAAAGGCGCTGTGACTTCAATCCTGTAACCGTGTGGCACAGTAGTTAAAAAAAGGTCTAACAGATTGGAACGGTGAGTCTGGACATCAGAAACCCTTGTAGGCTCCTGAACCATTTGCTCCAATCCGTAGCAAAAGGCAAAGGATTCCGCTTGGCGTCCAGCCAAGTCTGTTGATCCCGAGAACTTCAACCAAGGTTCGTTATGAACATTGAAGTCCCCCAGGACCACAAACTCTGCCATAGGGTAGCGGGGCAAGAGGTCATCAATAGTGTCGCTTAAGTGTTTGAAGAGCTCGGACGTTTCTGATTCGCTAAGGTTCGGTGAGCGGTATAAAAACGCGTAGAATCTTACCGTACTTGGCAAGATTGACGCGTACCCACATTACGTCGAATCTGGAGTTTTCCAGATTCAACAGTCGCACACAGTTGACGTCAGCTCGACTATAGAGACAGACACCTCCTTTAGGTCTGAACTTGCCTGCGAGGGTGAAGCCCGGGCAGTCCAGATAGGAGGTGTCTACAGGCTCAGCTATCTGAGTTTCAGACAGGAAAAGTAGGTTTGGGCGTTGAGAAAAAAGGTGGTGGTGGACAGAGTTTAAATTGGTGTGCAAGCCGCGAATGTTGGTGTAATTCACCAACAGTTTTGGCCCGCACCGGGGACGCCTACGTCTCGCCGCTGTAATGACGTTAATTATTGTAGGTTGCAAGTTCATGATTTTAATTGTTGTTTTTTTTTTTAATATGAGAGGAAGGAGGGTCTGGGAGGGAAAAGGTATAAGGGGTGGGTAGGATGCTGGGGTTCATAGTTTCCAGGAGTGACGGACGTATGTATCCAACCCACCCACTGCGGTGCAAGGCGATGGGCAGGGAGAGTCCGGCTGGAGAGGTCGCCCAATGCGCCCCAAACGCTACTGCTGGGTCCCCTCCGGTCACGAACCGGCACAACAGCAGCGGCGGGGTTTTTACACTCGTTGATGGGGCAGCCCACCCTCAGTCGTGAGCCTAAGGGGCGGGCTCCTGTACTACCGAGCGGCCCGGACAGCGGTAACCGGTTGTAAAGGGTCTCCCTCAACCAGCATCTCCCAATCCGGCCCTCCACGCAGAAGGTGGGCCTACGCACCCGCCTTCAAGACCTGGACAAACATTACCCCAAGAACCCGGGCATCCCTGCTAAGTCACCAAACGTAGCGGACCACTTGGGGTGACCTGTGGCAGAGGTGTTGGTCATCCAATAAATGGTTCCCAGGGCGGCGGTACCCATACCCGCCTACCAAATTAAATAACTTTGAAAATTTTTTTTTTGTATGCTCGAGGAAAAAGTGAGGTGACAGTTTCGTTCCAAATTCATTATATAAAAGGTCAGTATTTTTTAAATTTTTTTTTTTTTTTTTATAAATTTCTGTACACTTTAATCAAATATGTTTTGGTAAAATAAAAATTTCATTTTTTTTTCGCGTTTGAATCTTAATACATATATGGCAGTTTTTAAAAACTAAAGCGTATTTCAATTACACAAATCTAAAAGGTAATTTTATCTAGTTTTCATAAATGGTATTTGTTTTTACGACACCTTCAAAAATAAGAAATATATAGAACATTCAAAATACTTTGGAAAAATTCCAAATTTCGTTCAGACATCATTACTAAAACAGAGATAAACTACCCTCTCAGACTGTGTAAACCAAGTGTATTTTTTTCCATGAACCATTTTTTAATTAGGAATGTTTTCACATCCGCGGCCGTTTGTCAATTGAATAAAATTTTCACTGCGTTTTTTAGTAAGGCTGATAGACTGGGAGGCGAGATAGTTTTTTTAGATAACCTAACAGTCCATAATGGTTTACATTTCGAACAACCACCGCACCGTCGCCAACTTATTTTATTTACAATCGTGCATTCTAAGTTTTTAAAACCATATTGAAATAAAAATAATAATAAAGATATTAAAAACATCATTTTTAAATAAATAAAAAAATTAAAACTTTAAAAGATCGTACACAAAAAACTGCCAGGTTGCTGGTCGGCAAACCATGGAAGTCATTACTGGGAAGATCAGGACTACAGGTTTTCGTTAGTTTTGATCTTGTATTCGATGTAATCGATGCAGCAGGGCAAGCGAAACCGATATGAAACGGACGGGGTTCGGAAATTTCGGTCGTTTTTCGGACGAACGCAGCTCTTATGGCGACGGTGGGTTGGTTGTTCGAACTTCCAACCACTATGGACTCTTAGGTTATCTTAAAAAGACTTATATTATTATAAATTTGTTTAATAATATGTGCACGCGTTGACGGCGAAGGGCTCCGCGGCCAGTTTCCAGTGAGTTGTTTCGCGTCGAAAGGTTCTCCCGTCCGATGGGTACACTCGGATCACTCAAAATTTATTTTTTTATGATTACAACTTATTCTATTTAAAATCTTGCATTCTAAGTTTTTAAAACCATATTCAAATAAAAATAATAATAAAGATATTGAAAATATATATTTTTTTATAAAAAAAAAATTTAAAACTTTAAAAGATCGTACACAAAAAACTGCCAGGCTGCTGGTCGGCAGACCAAGGAAGTCATAAATGGGATGATCTAGACTACAGGTTTTCGTTAGTTTCGATCTTGTATTCTATGTAATCGATGCAGCAGGGCAAGCGAAACCGATATGAAACGGACGGGGTTCGGAAATTTCCGTCGTTTTTCGGACGAACGCAGCTCTTACGGCGACGATGGGTTGGTTGTTCGAACTTCCAACTACTATGGACTATTAGGCAATCTTAAAAGGACTATTATTATTATAAACTTGTACAAAAATATTAACACGCGACAGCGGTGAGGGGCACCGCGGCAGGTTTCGTAAGTGGTTTGGCGTCGAAAGGCTCGCCTGACGGATGGGTACACGCGGATCTCATCTAATTATTTTTTTAAATATTTTTCGCTTATTTTTTTTTAAATATGGCATTTAAAGTCTTTTTAAATATAGTGAAATAAAAATTATAATAAAGATAAACGTAAAATTAAGAAGAAAAAAAAAACTTTAAAACATCGTACACAAAGCTGCCAGGCTGCTGGTCGGCAGACCAAGAAATTCTTAAATGGAATTATCTGGACTAGTTATTCCTTGGTTTCATTCGTATACTCGATGACGTAAAATTTACTATTTTTTACCCCACTTTGACGCCGGCTGCCTGCGAACGTGCCAGGCTTGCCGGTTGGCAGACCTGCTTTTTTCTCATTTTCTAATCGACCTTTATCATATGAGACCATTCCCGTTCGTGTACTCGATGACGTATTTTTTTCGAAAAAAGTCGCTGACTATTTCCATGACTGCGCGGCTCCTGCCAAGAGGCGCACCGGCAGACCAGCTTTTTTAAGGTTTCCTAAATGTCCATTATCACTACACAGTAGTTTCATCCGTGTACTCGATGACGTAGGGTTTACCTATCTCGCCTCCCATTCTAATATTTCCATTGTTTCCATTCTAATGTTTCCATTCCCCCACCCCTTGATGATCTTCTAAGCACCTCCCCTTTCCACCTCTCTCCTCCCCCACTACTTCCATTTCTACCCACGCCTGTCTTTCTATGTTTGATCATTTAGTTTTAGTACATCTTGAAACATGTTGACTTTTAAATAAAGATTATCGTGCAGTTGAGCTCCCCCCCCCCCCCCCCCGCAAGTACAAAAAAATGTTCTCAAAGGGGGCAGTGGGCAAAATAAGGTTTAGATCATAGATTCTCAACCTTTTTTCGCCCACCGCTCATTTTGAGAATACTTTTTTTCCTAGCGCCCCCTAACACGTGAATCTGAAACTGCAATTGTCGTCACGATTATATTTACAACAACGGGGGGAGGGGGGCGTAATGGGATGGGGAAAGATGGGATGGGTTTCTTTGGGTCTCCTACCGCCCCCCTGAAAGTCTGAAACGCTCTCCAATTTTCTCTTAGTCTTCTACCGCCCCCCTGAAGGTCTGAAACGCCCTTAATAACTCAGGTATGCCTCATACGACTGGTAGTGTTATATTATCGTGTAAACAAGCTTATGGGTCCGAGTGGTTAAGCGGGGCGTTATCGCCCACGTTGAGTACCTGTGGTTTAGATTATCTACTCACTATCGGTGGGCCATCTCTGTGTTTGGAACATTTTACTAACCAACCATCACACCGTTTCCCGGAGGGATAGGCAGAGAGGACGGACCGCCAAAAAACTCGGTCTTGGCACACACTCTTTGCCTCACTCACATTCACACATACTCTTCTATTATTCTGACTTTTGACATGGCCCGACTCAAGTATCCGATTCACTTGATCGTGCCAAGTCTTCTTCGGGCGTCCCCGACTTCTACCATTCACATTAGCGTCATACATTCTTCTCACACTATTTTCTTCTTTCATGCCCAATTTTTACTTTCTACATGCCCAAACCATCTGAGGTTAATCTTACTCATTATGCTTACATCAGCATTACATCCTTTGCGGATATCTACATTTCTCACACGATCATACATGGTTTTACCACACATCCGCCTCAAGGATCTCATCTCACGAATCTCAGGCAAAAGGGTAAAGATAAGCTCGGCGCGGGTTAAGTTGAAATTCTCGAGGAATTCGGTTTAGCGCGACCACTCTGGGCCCGCTGTAGCTCTCCCAGCGCAGCAAAGGCGTGCAGAGTGGAGTTATTCCAGTTTCGTGCTATTCTCGCCCGAGTTACATAGTCGGCCGGCTCACAAATTAATGTTAGCTTCCGATATTGAGCTCGTCAAAGCCAAGAGGTCTATTTTTAGTTGCATTGCTTGTGCATGTGCAGTGAAAACCGTAGGACACTAAATAATATATGGGCACTACGCCAGTGTTATTATCTTTTGTCATTTAGAGAGCGGCTTTCACAGAACCACTGTTTCATCCGTTTCATTTCAATTTCTTGGTATCATGTCCTGTCGGTTAGTTCTATCAACGTCTGCTCTTCACTGAACCAATCACTGAATAAATCCAATATGGACTTAAATACATATAGTTTTATTATATTTTTGAATGTAGCTATTACTTTGTGGTTATCCATTATAGAAAAATGAAACAATACAACTTTGTATAAACCACTTATATGATGTTGCTCTCGCTAAAGAAAGAGGCCAAAACCTTAAACCCAAACTCTCCTATCTTCATCAATGAAGTACTCTCCCCTTACTTCAAGGAACTGATGTGGAAAACGAAGCAAAGGGCCAAAGAAACCCTTTATCAATTCGTATGGTTCAAATCTAATAAATTGCTTGTCCGCAAAGAAACTGGGGAAAAAATAATTGAAATAAAACATGAAAATGATTTGAAAAAAATGGGGATTCAACTGTAGATAACTAAGCATTCTACTACAAACTTCCTGTATTGCAATAAATCATAATGGCAGAATTATTTAACACATTGCAATCATTGCAACTATATTATTCCCCTACAAGTCCCATTTCATTAATTATTTCTACCGATTCTGTTTACAAAAATCTTTCTAATTCTTTCTATTATCCAAATTATTTTAACACCAAATTTTACTCCTCTAAATGTTTTTATTACCAAAACCACTTTAATTATTTTAACATCAAATCTTATTATTCTAAATGTTTTTTTTACCCAAATTATTTAAGTTATCTTATCATAAAAATTGATTGTTTTGAATGTTTTTATTACCCAAATTTTTTTTAATTATTTTTCCATAATTTTTTATTATAACCCAAATTATTTTAATTATTTTTCCATCATCTTCTATTATAACCATAATTATTATAATTACTTTTCCATCATTTTCTATTATAACCTAAATTATTCTAATTATTTTACCATCATTTTCTATTATAACCCAAATTATAACCCAAATTATTTTAATTATTTTTCCATCATTTTCTATTATAACCCTAATTATTTAGATTACTTTTCCATCATTTTCTATTATAACCTAAATTATTCTAAATATTTTACCATCATTTTCTATTATAACCCAAATTATAACCTAAATTATCTCTACATTTTTACCTTCAAACTTTATTGTTTTAAAGGTCTTTCAAAGTATTTTAATTATTTTTACTTCAATTTCTATTTTTCCAAGGGTTTTTATTACCCAAAATTTTTTAACTATTTTACGATAAAATTTTATTTTTTTAAATGTCTTTACTACCCAAACCTTTCTAATTATTTTATCATTAAATTCCATTATTCTAAATATTTTTATTACTCTAATTATCTTAATCACTTTACCATAAAATATTATTGCTCTAAAGGTTTTTATTATCTAAAGTTTTTAAAGTATTTTACCATAAAATTTTATACCTTTAAAGGTTTTTATTATCCAAAGTATCTTAATTTTTTTTACCATCAAATTTTATGGTTTAAAAGGATTTTATTATCCAAATTATTCTAATTATTTTAGCATGAAATTCTATGTTTTTAAAGGTTTTCATTATCCAAGGTTTTTTTAATTATTATTCCATCAAATGCTATTGTTTTAAATGTTCTAATTATCCAAAGTACTTGAATTTTTTTAACATCATTTTTTATTGCTCTAAAAGTTTTTATTACCCAAATTATCCAACCAATTTTTCCATCAAATTACAGTGTACCGAAGGTTTTTATTATCCAAAGTATTTGAATAATTTTACTGTCAAACTTTATTGTTTTAAAGGTTTTTATTATTCAAAGTACTTAAATGATTTTCCTTTAAAATTTTATGCTTTTCGAGGTTTTTATTATCCAAAGTATTTTCATTATTTTACCATCAAATTTCATGTGTTTAAAGGTTTCTATTATCCAAAGTACTGTTATTATTTTACCATCAAATGTTACTGTTTTAAATATTTTTTATTATCCAAAGTTTTTGAATTATTCTACCATAAAATTTTAAGGTTTAAAAGGATTCTATTTTATTATCCAAAGTATTCTACTTATTTTACCATGAAATTTTATATTTTTAAAGGTTTTTATTATCCAATGTTTTTTTATTATTATACCATCAAATGCTATTGCTCTAAATGTTTTAATTATCCTAAGTATTTGAATTATTTTACCATCATTATTACCATATTACTTTATTGTTCTAAAAGTTTTTATTACCCATATTACTCAACTTATTTTTCCATAAAATTATATTGTACCAAAGGTTTTTATTATCCAAAGTATTTGAATAATTTTACTGTCAAATTTTATTGTTTCAAAGGTTTTTATTATTCAAAGTACTTAAATAATTTCCCTTTAAAATTTTGTGCATCTCAAGGTTTTTATTATCCTAAGTATTTTCATTATTTTACCATCCAATTTTACGTTTTTAAAGGTTTCTATTATCCAAAATACTGCTATTATTTTACCATCAAATGTTACTGTTTTATATATTATTTATTATCCAAACTCTTTGAATTAGTCTACCATCAAATTTTATGGTTTAAAAGGATTCTATTTTATTATCCAAAGTATTCTAATTATTCTACCATGAAATGTTATGTTTTTAAAGGTTTTTATTATCCAAAGTATTTGAATAATTTTACTCTCAATTTTTACTCCTATATTACTCCTAATTTACCACCACTAGCAAAATGTGTGAACTTTGTATGGATCAACTTATGTATCTTCGCAACCGCAACATGATCACTCAACTTAATATTGATACAGAAACATTTAACAACTCAGAACACACTTTTGACAAAGCGACAGATTGTAATTTTCTGTTCACAGAAAAACACAACTTAAACATAATATCCCAAAACATTAGAAGTATTCGAAAGAACTTCGATAATTTCTCGATCCTCCTAAACGAAATAAACATAAACTTCGACATTATTATCTTGACTGAATGCTGGTTAGATGACTCGTACACAAACCTAAACTTAAAGGACTATACAACTCTCCATTCCACAAAACATCTAAATCAAAACGACGGTATAGTAATCTTTGCCAAAGATTCACTAAACTCATCAATAACCGAAATCAACCTAATCGAAGCAAACTGTATCCAAATCTCCCTCGGACCAGACATCTCCACATTTGCCGTCTACAGACCCCCATGCTATAACAATCTCTCACCTTTCTTCAACTCCTTAAATAAACTTCTCGATAAAAATAAAAAAACACAACAATTAATTATTGCAGGGGATATGAATATTAACTTACTAAACGGGCAACCAATAACCACAGAATACTTAAGTCTACTTACTCACTATGGATTAAATTCGACAATCAACTCACCAACAAGAATTACGTCAAACTCTGAATCCTGTATTGACCATATTTTTGTTAAAACTAGGAAAAAAACATCTTCATCCATTATTCGATCAACGGTCACAGATCATTTCACTACTACACTAAGCATACATCTTAACAACAAACAAAAAGATGAAAAAAAACAACTCCGTACAAGACAAAATCAATTTTAAGTCCCTAATAGAGGACATACATAATGAATCTTGGTCAAATGTAATAAATGAACCCGATCCAAACAACGCGCTGAACACATTTATGACCACAGTTGGAACCTATATTGCTAAACATACAACAAAAAATACCCCGAAAAACTACTCACATAAAGAAAAAAAAATAACACCCTGGATCACGAAAGGATTAGTAAACAGCATTCATAAAAGAGACACAATGCACATGCAAGTACGCAAAAACCCATATGATGACAAACTAAAAAATAATTACCTGCTATATAGAAACCTTTGTAATAAATTAATCAAACAAGCCAAATACAAGTACTACAAAAAAGAAATAAAATCCGCCAAAAATGACCCCAAAAAAATCTGGAAAATCGTCAAAGATATTACTTTCTCCAATACGAAAAAAGACTCGAAGATCAAAGTACTGTTAATAAATGGAAACAAAACCCTTACAAAAAATGAACCTGGTAAAATAGCAAATTTTATTAACTCCCAATTTGCAAAAGTTGGATCTAACTTGGCTGAAAAAATTCTTTTAAAAAACGGCACAACAGAAGACTCTTTAACCAAACTATACTCTACCATGCAACCAAATCATTCGTTTTATGCTCACAAAATAGGTACAAAGGAAATATCGGATTTAATTATTTCTCTCAAACCAAATTGCGCTGTGGGCCCAGATAACCTCTCCAATCATATACTGATTAGTCTCCGAGAACATATACTTATACCACTTCAACATATTTTCAACCAAAGTTTCAGCCTCGGCTTTGTCCCCGATCATCTAAAAATAGGTTGTATTACTCCAATACATAAATCGGGAGACAAAACGCTGATCTTAAATTACAGACCAATCACTCTCCTAAATTCGCTATCGAAACTACTAGAAAAAACTATGAAAAAAAGACTGCTCGCATACCTTGACAAACACAAACTGATCTCCACCCGTCAATTCGGGTTTCGGCGAAAATGGGAACAGAAGACGCCTTATCGGAACTAACCACCTACATAGTAAAAAACCTAGATGGCGGTTCAAAGGTGTTAGGAGTGTTCTTAGACCTAGCAAAAGCTTTCGACACCATCTCACACAAATTACTCCAACAAAAACTCAAAAACATTGGCATAATAGGTCCACCACTAAAATGGTTCATCAGCTACATTGAAAATAGACAACAAATTGTAAAAATCAATAATCAAGAAAGTGACAAAGTAGGCAACAGGTATGGAGTACCCCAAGGCAGCGTCTTAGGTCCCATACTGTTTCTCATCTACATTAACAGTCTAACTGAGATAAGCCTAGGGAACATAGAGTACAAAGTTATCAGTTATGCAGATGACACTGTAATTTTATTCAAAGCCCAATCATGGGAAAAAGTCTTCAAAAACACGGAAGCAGGGATGACTGAAGTAAATAAATGGCTAAGAAATAATCTACTATCACTAAATATTTCTAAAACAAAATACTTAACTTTCAGTAAAACATTAGCTGGTCAGCCAGATAGTCGCCCACAACTACATCTCCACCCCTGCACAGTTACCTCATTAACTAACTCACGCTGTGTTTGTGACAAGATTGATTATGCGCAAAATATTAAATATCTCGGTTTAACTGTTGACAATAACTTAAAATGGGATCTCCAAATTAACCTAATTACAAAAAAAATACGGAAACTCTCTTACATCTTCAAAACAATTCGAAACATTATGTCAATACCTCAGCTAAAAAATATATATTACGCACTCTGTCAAAGTATTCTAATGTATGGTATTTCAGTATGGGGAGCAGCTGCAGAGACTCACCTCAAATCACTTAAAAGTAATCATAAAACAATAATCAGAATTATGTTTAGAAAGCCTTATCAACATCCGACAGAACAGATAATGATCAACAATAACCTATTAGACATAAATAAACTATTCATAAAGAAGATCATCTACAAAAACTGCATAAAAATATCACCACACTTCATAACTCACTCGCAATACACAAGAGCAAACACACACAATCAACTACAAGTACCATATATCAAATCAAATTTTGCAAAAAAACATGAATCTTACTTGGCACCATATATATTCAATAAGTTTGTAGCCCAAACAAAGACCTACGTCGCATCTAATAATTTGAACTGGGTTTTCAAAAGATTTTTAAACTGGTTGAATGTCAAGGAAAGAAGAGAGATAAGTAATATTATTAATATCTAATATTTTATATTTTCTATTTTCTACTCTGTTTTTAAATTCTCTGATTTTCCTCTTATTTTTTATTATTATTTTTACTATAATATATATGTTTCTTTTTTTCTTTGTTTTACCACTTATTTGTTTTTTATGTAATTAGAAATTGTTAGTTACCATCCTCAGAACAGACTTTGTCTAGTGAGGAGGGTAAGAAAAAAAAAATCATGTTGTACATAGCTAATAATAAATAAACGCCCGGGTTGCCGGCACTGAATTGAAAAAAATTGATGTGCAAATCCGACCGGTTTCGGAACAAACGTTCCTTCGTCAGGGAAAGCTTATACTAATTTGACAGTTTAGAACAATGTTTTATTGTGGTAGGGGTGGAGCCGTTGTTAGTTAATAATGTAGATTGGGTTCCAGCCCAGCATTGATCTCCAGACGGGAGCAGTTGAGATTCTTGTGCGGTATTCACTGTAAAAAAAAAAAAAAAATTCGTTTATCTTTATTATTATTTTTATTTCACTGTATTTTTAAAAACTTTGAATGCCGTATTTTAAAAAAATAAGCGAAAAATATAAAAAAAAAAATATTTAAGAGTTCTCAGTGTACCCATCCGTCAGGCGAGCCTTTAGACGCCAAACCACTTACGAAACCTGCCGCGGTGCCCCTCACCGCTAATATTTACCTACAAATTTATTATAATAATAGTCCAATAATAACAACTTACTGGAAACTGGCCGCGGAGCCCTTCGTCGTCAACGCATGCCCATATTATTAAACCAATTTATAATAATATAAGTATTTTTAAGATAACCTAATAGTCCACAGTGGTTGGAAGTTCGAACAACCAACCCACCGTCGCCGTAAGAGCTGCGTTCGTCCGAAAAACGATGGAAATTTCCGAACCCCGTCCGTTTCATATCGGTTTCGCTTGCCCTGCTGCATCGATTACATCGAATACAAGATCGAAACTAACGAAAACCTATAGTTTAAATCATCTCTTTTATGACTTCCTTCGTCTGCCGACCAGCAGCCTGGCAGTTTTTTGTGTACGATCTTTTAAAGTTTAAATTTTTTTTTAATAAAAAAAAATATTTTCAATATCTTTATTATTGTTATTTCAATATGGTTTTAAAAACTTAAAATGCAATTTTTTAAATAAAATAAATTGTAATCATAAAAAAATAAATTTTGAGTGTTCCGAGTGTACCCATCGGACGGGAGAGCCTTTCGACGTGAAACAACTTACTGGAAACTGACCGCGGAGCCCTTCGCCGTCAACGCGTGCCCATATTATTAAACAAATTTATAATAATATCGATCCATAATCGGCAGAACAGCGTAAGCGGCAAAAAGTAAATTGTTCATGAGAAGGTTTTTTTTTAAATTTACTTACTTCATTGATTCCAAAAAGGATTTTGGTTAATGAGGATTATTAATCTTTGGTTGCTGCCTATATAAAGCTGATAATACAAATACGTAAATGTCTTCAGTTGTTGAGCTAGTGGCGGTAGCACTGTTTTGCCTATGACCCTGACAGATTTTTTCCCTGCGAAATGTCGCATACGCTGTTCGGAGTACATAATTATTTTTGAAATGTCTATCACGCAATCATGATAGGTAAACAAATAACTAAATAAAATGGTTCCATGACAGTTGATTCTAAAGTTGACTAAATACAATAATTTGCAAGTAAGTATGCAAAGAGGACATACGGCCGTAAAACCAAAGTCGATATACTTGTATCTGCAGGCATTTGGATTGAAAATCCGTTGTAATGATATTTTTTACTAACAATAATTTCGACTCCCTGAAGGAGTATGCGGTAATAACAAAATACGACATACTTATATGTGCAGTCGGCTTAGCAAAAAACCGCTATATAACATTTTTATCTGAATACAACACCAGAGGCACACCTTCTCCCAACTGTCTGGAGCCAGTGAGACCATGGCCTCCCCAATTTCGGTATGTTATGAGGCTGAAGGTAGTGGGGAGGGGAAGGAGATGTGGAAAATGCACCTGGCTATACAGATCTAGTTACCAAACACGGCTAAAGCAATTTCAAGTAATAAATCTAATACCTACACACCACACACCAGCGTTCAGATACAAAAAAAAATTATATAAAATAACTTTTATATCCGAATACAACGCAAGAGTCCCAACTGCTCCCAGCTGGAGCCGAATCCCTAATTTTATTATGTTGAGAGTTGTTGGAGAGGGGAAGGAGATGTGGAAAATGTACCAGGATATTCAAATCTAGACACCAAATACTTTCAAAGCCATTTCAAGTAATAAGTCTAATAATTATATACACTACACACCAGCGTAAAAATATTAAAAAATCATATGATGTAACTTTTTTATTCTAACGCAACACAAGAGTCCCAACCGTCTGGAGCGAGTTCATGGAAAATGTACCTGGCTATTCAGATCTAGTCACCAAATAGGCTAAATACGGTGACTAGATCTGAATAGCACGGTACATTTTCCACATCTCCTCCTCACTACCTTCAGCCTCACAACATACTAAAATTGGGGATGCATAGTCTCACTGGCTCCAGGCGGTTAGGAAAAGTTGGGCCTCTTGCGCCGTATTCCCATAAAAAAGTAATATTATATATTTTTTTGTAATTTTGCGCTGGTGTATAGTATATAAATAGACTTATTACTTGAAATGGCTTTAGTCGTGTTTGGTGACTAGATCTGAACAGCCAGTTACATTTTCCACATCCCCTTCCCCTCCCCACTACCTTCAGCCTAACAACAAACCAAAATTGGGGATGCCATATTCTCACTGGCTCCAGACGGTTGGGAAAAATGATATAATTTGCATTAATACTTTTTAATCTAATATTCAAATACAAAAGAATAAATTAAGAACTTAAGAATTTTCGTTCAGTTTCCGATGCTACCAGCCGCCGACACATCTGCACTAGTCACTAGATGGACGCCAACCGACCAAACTGAAACATTCTTGACCGACAGCGTACGACAGCGTAAGACAGCGTAACCAACCAATGTCGCTTACGCTGAAAGCTACAACTACTAAAAAAGGTGTCATGCATATAAGATAGAGCTGCAATATTTTTGTCATTGATGTTTTGGCAGCATTGAATAGTTTTCGCTAAAAATCGTAATTTGACAAAAATGTCTTTTACGCTGTTCTGCCAATTATAGGTCGATATAAGTATTTTTAAGATAACCTAATAGTCCACAGTGGTTGGAAGTTCGAACAACCACCGCACCGTCGCCATAAGAGCTGCGTTCCTACGAAAAACGACGAAAATTTCCGAACCCCGTCCGTTTCATATCGGTTTCGCTTGCCCTGCTGCATCGATTACATCGAATACAAGATCGAAACTAACGAAAACCTGTAGTCTAGATCAGGGGTCTCCAAACTTTCCAGCCTTAGGGCCGTACTGATTACTCCAGTAACTTCCTAGGGCCAAAACCGATTTAATTTTCCTGGCATTATCATTCATGGTTCATGGGGTGAGGTTTGTCTAGGTCTTGGCGGCGGATGCGTCTGCCCACCTGCTGCGTGGCGGGCCGGACCGAGAGAGACTGGGTGAGGGAGGCCTTTTATCTCGACCCATCGCCTTGCACCGCAATTAGAGGATGGATTCATACGTCCGTCACTCCTGGACACACTAACCCCCAGATTCCTTCCCACCCCTCACACCTTTTCCTTCCCATAACTTCCTATCCTTCCCTTCCTTAAAAAGACCCTTCACACAGCATCCCTTAAGATGACAGAGAAAATATTTTCCTCAGGGCCTCCTGTGCGGAGTTAATGAAAAAAAATACGCTTGCTAAATTCGTTAGTTCAGTATTTTCACGACTACAACACATGACGACATCTGGTGGTTATACGCGGAAATAGGGACCCTCTATCCATCCCTAACAGATAGTGCTCGTATCTACCTCGTAACCTAGTACTTTTTTGCGAATAATCTTTGTGGTTCGATCTTATACTTGTGATTAAGCATTACATAGCAAGTAAATAAAACCGAGTTACTATCATTCTGTGTTATTTATCCAACTTATTGGGCTCTCCACACGACACCACTGCATTTAGTGACTGCGGCAGTAACTGCAGAGAGCGTGGAGTTGAGCAAACTAGCGCCGTCTCGTTTGTTAAAGGGCCACTAGAACGAGACAGCGCTAGTTCGCCCAACTCTACCCTCTTTGCAGTCACTGCCGCAGTCACTACATGCAGTGTCGTGTGTAGGCCGCTATCACAACAACTATAAGCCATTAGATGTCGCGGGCCTGATTGATGACACTGGTCATTAGCTGTCGCGGGCCGGATTGATGACACTGGCGGGCCGGACTTGGCCCGCGGGCCGTAGTTTTGAGACCCCTGGTCTAGATCATCGCATTTATGACTTCCTTCGTCTGCTGACCAGCAGCCTGGCAGTTTTTTGTGTACGATCTTTTAAAGTTTAAAATTTGTTATTAAAAGCAATAATTATCAGCCTGAAACACTCATCAACATTGAAAAATCTTCCGAGAAAAGATACTTGCCGCCAACGGGACTTGAACCCGTGTCCTTCTGATTGCCGGTCAGCTGCTCTTGACCACTGAGCTATGGGGGCTTATCAAATACCCGCCAAATAATTCAATATATACTAGTGTTTCATTCAACAATTACTGCTTATTATATTTTTTCCACCTGAAAACAACCAACTTTATTATATCTGTTATCTTTTCTCGGAAGATTTTTCAATGTTGATGAGTGTTTCAGGCTGATAATTATTGCTTATAATAATTGTTACCCTTTGTGCTATGCATAAAAATCTTGTCTAAACGTTAGTTTATAAATTAAAAATAATAATAAAAAAAAAAAATTATTTAAAAAAATATATTTTCAATATCTTTACTATTATTTTTATTTGAATACTAGCTGGTCCCGGCATGCGTCGCTATGCCACTTAATAAAGAAATTGTTTCTCCCTGAGTGTCCTTTCCCATCGTCCCGTTCCCCTTCCGCCTCCCCTTCTTCTCCTGCGTCCTCTTCCCCTCTCGCGTTCCCACTCCGTCACCTCCACCTTCCCTCTCCCTACTCTACTCCCCCCCCCTTCACCGTCCCGCGAACCCCCCTCCCGAGTTCCCCTCCCCCTCCCAGGTCCCCCTTCCCGCGTTCCCCTTCCACCTTCCCCGCCTTCCTTCTTCCCTTTACCGCTCCCTCGTCCCGCCAACCCTCCTCCCGCGTTCCATATATTCAATCCCAGTACATTCGTTCTTAAACAGCCCGCGTGCCACCTTTTACAATTTTTATTCAAATTTCCATTTTTCATGTATATTAAATTTGGTACCTAACATAGGTACCTATTTAAAATATCTAAAATTCTTGATTCGATTCAAAATATTAGGGGAGTACCTACTTTAAATAAATTTTTCAACTTTTCAAAAATAGAATCCTGATTGCACAATCATTCATTGTTTTGCAAAATGTCATTCTCTAACACGCGAACTGTCAGACGTGCGATGTTTTCTGTTATTATCTAATTTTCTGCGCAATTTTCTTAATTTTTCTCTCCGTAAGAACCATCCTCGAACTTCAAGGAATACTCTAAAAAAAGAATTAGCGAAATCGGTTCAGCCGCTCTCGAGATTTGCGCTTACCAACAAATTTAGCGATTCATTTTTATATTATAGATGGTTTTAAAAACTTAGAATGCAAGATTTTAAATGAAATAAGTTGTTATCATAAAAAAAATAATTTTGAGTGTTCCGAGTGTACCCATCGGACGGGAGAGCCTTTCGACGTGATACAACTTACTGGAAACTGGCCACGGAGTCCTTCGCCGCCAACGCGTGCCTATATTATTAAACCAATTTATAATAATATAAGTCTTTTTAAGATAACCTAATAGTCTATGGTGATTGGAAGTTCGAACAATCACCGCACCGTCGCCATAGGAGCTGCGTTCCTCCGAAAAGACGGAAATTTCCGAACCCCGTCCGTTTCATGTCGGTTTCGCTTGCCCTGCTGCATCGATTACATCGAATATAAGATCGAAACCAACAAAAACCTGTAGTCCAGATTATTCCATTTATGACTTTCTTGGTCTGCAGACCAGCAACTTAGCAGTTTTCTTGTGTACGATCTTTAAAACTTTAAAAAAAAAATATTTAAAAAATATATTTTTAATATCTTTATTATTATTTTTATTTGAATATGGTTTTAAAAACTTAGAATATAAGATTTTAAATAAAATAAGTTTTAATCATAAATAAATAAATTTTGAGTGTTCCGATTGTACCCATCGGACGGGAGAGCCTTTCGACGCGAACTGGAAATTGGCCGCGGAGCCCTTCGCTGCCATTGCGTGCCCATATTATAGCCTGGTTGGTACACTCGAAACACGTAAATTAATTTTTTTATCATTGCCACTTTTTTTTTTAATCTGGCATTCCAATTTTTTAAAACCATATTGAAATAAAAATAATATTACATTACAAGTCGTACGTAAAAAACTGCCAGGCTGCTGGTCGGCAGACCAAGGAAGTCATGAATGCAATTGTCTAGACTACAGTTTTTAGTTAGTTTCGATCTTGAATTCGAAGTAATCGGTGCAACAGGGCAAGCGAAACCGATACGAAACGGACGGGGTTCATAAATTTCCATCGTTTTTCGGACGAACGCAGCTCTTATGGCGACGGTGCGGTGGTTGTTCGAACTTCCAACCACTATGGACTATTAAGTTATCTTAAAAATACTTATATTATTATAAATTGGTTTAATAATATGGGCACGCGTTGACGGCGAAGGGCTCCGCGGCCAGTTTCCAGTAAGTTGTTTCACGTCGAAAGGCTCTCCCGTCCGATGGGGACACTCGGAACACCTAAAATTAATTTTTTTATGATTACAACTTATTTTATTTAAAATCTTGCATTTTAAGTTTTTAAAACCATATTCAAATAACAATAATAATATGGTTTTAAAAACTTAAAAAACCATATTATTATTGTTATTTGAATATGGTTTTAAAAACTTAAAATGCAAGATTTTAAATAAAATAAGTTGTAATCATAAAAAATTAATTTTTATATTTTTTAATTAAAAAAAATTTTTAAACTTTAAAAGATCGTACACAAAAAACTGCCAGGCTGCTGGTCGGCAGACCAAGGAAGTCATAAATGGGATGATATAGACTACAGGTTTTCGTTAGTTTCGATCTTGTATTCGATGTAATCGATGCAGCAGGGCAAGCGAAACCGGTATGAAACGGACGGGGTTCGGAAATTTCCGTCGTTTTTCGGACGAACGCAGCTCTTACGGCGACGGTGGGTTAGTTGTTCGAACTTCCAACTACTATGGACTAATAGGCAATCTTAAAAGGACTATTATTATTATAAATTTGTACAAAAATATTAACACGCGACAGCGGTGAGAGGCACCGCGGCAGGTTTCGTAAGTGGTTTGGCTTCTAAAGGCTCGCCTGACGGATAGGTACAGTGGGAGCTCTTAAATTATTATTTTTTATATTTTTCGCTTATTTTTTAAATATATGGCATTCAAAGTTTTTTAAAATATAGTGAAATTAAAATAATAATAAAAATAAACGAAAAATTAAAAAAAAAAAAACTTTAAAAAATCGTACACAAAATTTTGCCAGGCTGCTGGTCGGCAGAGCGCGAAATTCTTATATGGAATGATCTGGCCCCCTAGCATGGTCGATCGATATAGGTTTTATCGAAAATGTCGGTAACTTGAAATCGCTCCCGAGCACGACTGCAGGACGCTAACGAAGAAATAACAGTTAACGTCAAATAAAATAGGAACCCTTAGTCGATGTGAACTGTTGTTTGTTCGTTAGCAGCCTGCAGTCGTGC
The DNA here is from genome assembly GCA_929108145.2 of Limnephilus rhombicus. NCBI lineage: Eukaryota > Metazoa > Arthropoda > Insecta > Trichoptera > Limnephilidae > Limnephilus > Limnephilus rhombicus. The sequence goes on along the minus strand of OV815275.1, from coordinate 58,290,500 downwards.
TCGGGAGCGATGTCAAGTTACCGACATTTTCGATAAAACCTATATCGACCGACCATGCTAGCACCCCTGGACTATAGTTATTCATTGGTTTCATTCGTGTAGTCGATGACGTAAAATCGACCAATTTTTTCCCCACTTCGACGCCGGCTGCCTCCGAACTTGCCAGGCTGCCGGTTGGCAGACCTGCTTTTTTCTCATTTTCTAATCGACCTTTATCATATGAGACCATTCCCGTTCGTGTAGTCGATGACGTAATTTTGACCAAAAAAATCGCTGACTATTTCCATGACTGCGCGGCTCCTGCCAAGAGGCGCACCGGCAGACCAGCTTTTTTAAGGTTTTCTAAATGCCCATTATCACTTAAAAGTATTTTCATCCGTGTAGTTGATGACGTAGGGTTTACCTATCTCGCCTCCCGGTCTATACCATCATGTAGAATCACCTCCCAAAGTTAATGCACTTTACCCCCGTATAATGTATAATGTTTCTTATAAGTAGGGCCCGGATTAATATGTAAATACATATTTTTAATTTACACGATTTTCGGTCACATATGTGTTCTCTACCTACATTTTCATATATAGATTAAGAAAAACTAATTTTTATTTTCCATATTTCATACTTAAGTCTATATTTTACAAAAAAATATCATAATCATCCATATTTTCGAATTTTATATCATAAAACATGATTTAGTTCACAAAAATGATATAATTTTAGGTGTTTGCATTCTCGCCACCACACGGCCGCGAATGTTTCATTTCTCTCGCGTATTATTCGTCGTAATTTGATTTGTGATTCTCTTCCACTACTCGCTTGCGTGTCTTTTTATTTTTACGTACTCAAGTCCCCTGCTACTACTGTCTAGGTACCTATCAGTTTAATTTCAAAATGTCCAAGGATAAACAACCTTTGCGTATCAAGTAAAGTATATTTTAGACAAAAATGAAGGATTTGACACTTTAAAAACAATTAATAAAGTTCTGAGCGGAAGTTTTGAGGGTACTGCAGACGTGCCTTACACAATTTCGGAACAAGGCGTCTTTAAGTACGCTCTCATTACATCATTTGACGTGGAAGGATCTTTCAGCCAATATAAGGCTATATTTAGACCAAATCGACAAAGTTTTAATTTCGATAATTTAAAAAAGCATGCGATTGTGTACTGCGATCAATTTAATAAGACAGATTTAGAGGAAGATGAATAAAACTGTTTTTTTTTTAAATTTATTTTTTGAATTATCTGAACATTTCGCTATCTTACTTCTTACTAATATTATAAAGGTGAAAGTTTGTATGGCTGTATGTTTGTTACTCTTTCACGAAAAAACAACTGAATAGATTTTAAAAATTCTTTCACTAATAGTAAGCTACATTATTTGCCAGATCGATAGGCTATATATATTGGTAAGCTCTGGCGTTATGAAATTATTTATCATACGTTTTCTGTCGCTAACAAAATTGATTTATTGCAAACGCCAATTGTCGCCTTGGAAACGATGTTTTTTTTTAAATTAGGTTACTATGGACATCCCTATGATGTTAAAATTCAAATATGTATATGTTTACTGAATGGATTTTAATGAAACTTTACAATAATATAAACATACAGGCTTTAGCTCAGAGCTCTGGCATTACGAAATTTGTATAAAAAAATTGCAATACGTGGCACGATTAGTAAGACATCTATAATTCTTTAATCGATTCAAATTATTAGGGAAGTAGGTACTTCAAATAAATTCGCTAATTTAGATATTTTCTAAAATAGAATTTTTATTTAAGAATATTTGTTTTGCAAAATGTCTTTCTCAAATTTTGACATTTTCTATCAAACAAGAATTTTTGTTTGAATTGGATAGACAGGTATCGCATTTTTTAAATATAAAACTGCCGTACTGGATTTTTTTGTAGAATGTGAAAAGAAGAATAATAATACGTACTTAATAACTATCTCTAAAAATGAATCACCGAAATGTATGTATGCGCATAAACCCGAAAGACCGAATCAAATTGGATAATTCTTTTTTTTTTGTTCGTTTTTTTGTTGTATAAAACTACCGTTGAGATCTGGCATTATGAAATTTGTATAAGAAATTATAATAGGTGGCATGCGAGCAGTTTGAAAACTGAATGTATCGGGAATGAATGTGCGGAATGCATGTGCGGAATGCGAGAGTTGAGTGGAAGGGAGTGGGGATGGGGGGAAGGGGTGTTGGGAGGGTGTTGGTAGATGGGGGAAGGGCAGGGGGGAGGAGGGTGGGGGGTGTTAGGGGAGGGAAGGAAGGAGAAAGGGGAAGGATGGATGGGGTGTGGGGAGGGGTAGGGGGTGGGGGGAAGGAGGTTGATGGGGGGAGTGGTGTGGGGAAAAGGAATGTGGAGGGGTACGGGGTGAGGGGAGTGGTGGGTGGATGGAGAGGGGGGGGAGTTGATGGGGGGAGTGGAGTGGAGAGAGGGATGGTGGAGGAGGCGGAGTGGGCTGGAGAGGGGGGAAAGAAGGAAGGGAAGGGGAAGGGGTGGAGGAAGGTGGGGGGATTTGGAGTGGGGAGGGTGTGGGGGGGGGGGGGGGGGGGGAGGCGTGGGAATTTTTCACAATAAACATTGTTTAACATGAAAGATATTCTTATTTAATACTCCATGTTTTTTCCATATTTTACATTTTTTAGTCCATATTATATGTACATATTTTGAATTTTTTAAAACATATTTATCCGAGCCCTACTTATAAGAATAGGATTTGGCGGCAAAAATCAATCCGGCAAATGTAAATCCGGCCCGCCACATATTACACCCTTCATACCTTTTTCTTTACCAGAAATTTCTCTCCATCCTTTTTTTATTTCATAGAAAAGTAAATTGTTTACTTAATTCACTACGAGTAGAATGGTTACTTTAATACGTACATTAAAATAAAATAAAGAATTATTTCGGCAGACTTTAGAGAAGTGACCCAGTGCATTGACCAAAATTAAGTAAATTTTGTACCTTTTCATATGGAATTTGATTAAACCCTCTATCTCACGGTTCCGTTCTTTAGTCTTTCTCTATGTCCATACAAAATTGCGAACATTGGTTGTGCGAGAAGTGAAACGCACCCCCAGGCATCATACAATACGGTAATCAGATAGCGGCAGTGCATTACTCGAGATATATTTTCGAGTCCGAGCTTACTAGGTACAGTTGATGTAGTTATGAAATTATGACCCTTTGCGGCATGCTAATTAGATTTTTTTGGAGTGAAACTTCTATAGTCCCGTTATGATTTAGATTTCGGATGAAAATGAAATGACGATTACTGAACCTGCGAAGCACAACTGCGCTCATTGACCGTTTTGATTATGTTGTCACTTTTAAAAGTTCCTATTTGTTGAGATACGAAACGGAAATTACGCTGGAATTACACTTATTGGTCGCTTTGATTATGACTCTTCAAGTATTGGTTGAGGTTATTTTGGTAAAGTTTCGCTTCTACCGGGTGTAAACTGCACTCGATTTTTTTATGGTCCATAAGCACGGGGTCGTCCCTGATTGCATTGACCAAGAAATACCATACTATTATGGCGCTGCCAAAATTATTATGGTAATTGATTTTTAAGGTTATCATGCCGTGTCGCGCTTCCTCCTTTAGGCACGTTTCATGCGGTCACCGGGTAGATTATTTGAAGGTTGTAGTTAATAAGCAAATATCCACAACCTAATGGTACTGACAGACATGCTCATTAGTAGCAAGAGGGCATGCCACTAATGAGAAAATGCTACCTAGTAGCATGTGTGCCAGTGAGATGTCAAATGAGCATAGCATAGCCGGTTGATTTGTGAGCATGCTTATCGATTCGAGGGTGGAAAGGGAAGTGCTCTAAGAGTGTGTAAACAGGATTTCTTATGAGGATGCTTATTTCGATCCGATCTCGGTTCGCGGCTGCGCCTTCTTTGCAAAAATATCAAAAATGGCCCGTTGAAAATACCTTGCTTTTCGTGATTTATTATAGGAATCACGAATGTACGAACCCATGGTCATTAAAAATAAATGCTCAAACACCGCAAAAGTTCTCTTACCCCCAAAATTAAACCAACTTCTATTGAATCTGGTCAATTTCGGATTTGTTGACGTGTTGGACCCAAATCAACCATTTCATTTTCTTTCGTGAAAATATTCTTAAATAATTGCGTTGCAAGCAATAAGATTATGTATTTTGTTTAGTTCTGGGCGAATGGAACTGATTCTGTTTGATGACATTTATTTGAAAATAGCATGCTCGTAAAGATCACGTGTGTTCAATTGTTGGCTATTCATGAGTATACTCTAACCGAGCATGCTCATTTATGAGCATTTGCGTCAGTACGTAATACAAGGCTCTGCGCAACGTTTGCTGAAGGAAGAGAGCTCCGATGTTCTTCATCGGGGCAGATGTAAAGTAGATTGTGGTGATGTGTGGTGAGCAGTAATGTTCCGGATATTCGATTCCGCGGATATCCGAGGGAGAAGAAAGATCCGTATCCGTTACTTTTCTCGCGGATCTTTCACGGATCTTTTACCTTATTAATTTTCAATTGACAGGATGAAATGCTATGTGTAGGTGGTAAGGTAGAATTAAAAAAATATTAAATTCCATTCAGAGTATTTTTTATTTCTTAAAATCAAATATTTTATCATATTTAGTTTCCATACCGTCGTTGCGGCGGGCGTAACGTCAACTATCGTTTCAAGGTCTCGCGCGCCGACATCGATTGAATACGAAAATAAAAAATCCGTATCCGCGAATCTTGACACCAAATATCCGTATTCGGATCCGTATCCGCGGATACACTTTTAAAACGATCCGCGGATACACTTTGAACGATCACTAGTGGTGAGTTGTTTGTTTATAATCTGCCCACAGCAAGACTGTCTGAATCTTTAGTTTAGAGGAGGAAGCGCAGTACGACTTGATACCCATCAAATCAATCACCATATAATTTTATATGAAACAAAGCCTATAAAATGTAACAAAACACAGCTATATGTTCTACGTACAATCACTTTTCAAAATCACAATTCAAAGATAAGATGTAACCAAAATCGTCCTCTATTTAGTTGGCGGATATGTGTACCGCAACCCCGGGAACTATTTATTGGATAACCAACACCCATGCCATAGGTACCCCAAGCGATTCGATAGGTTTGGTGATTAAGCAGGGGTGCCCGGATTCGTGGGTTGAGGATTGTCTAGGTCTTGGCGGCTTATGACCTTTTGGATGAGCTCCCGGAAACCTTTTGAACTCCCTAGTCGAACTCTCTGGATCTAGATCTGTCACTTTGCCGCAGTGGAGCCCCTCATACCTTTTTCCTTTCCAAAAGTTCCTCTCCTTCCGTTTCCTAAAAAGACCATCCACACAGCATCTCCAAAGATGACACAGGCCCTGACGGAATATTTTTCCCTTGGGCCTTCTGTGTGGAGCTAAAAAGTGAATTATGTGGAGTACAACTTTCGAACATAACGCCTACTCTCCTTAAAAAAAAAACAAATAAAAAATATGTTTTTTCATATAATTAAAATTGGATTTGGGATGTAAATGACAGATTGACAGATACCCACAGCTCGATGGACGGTCAGAAGGTTTGACAACATGAAAATAATATTTGTTTTAGTGTATTAATTAACTAATAATATAAATTGAATTCCTTAGCTCAGAAAACTTCTGTTAAAAGTTTGTATTTTTATTTTCAAATATAAACAAATTGAACTACATATTCTAATTATTAATATTTATTTATTTATTTATTTATTTAAGGAACATAAAACAGTTTTAATAACATAATATACATAAGAGGATAACAAAAAAAGACCAATTATTAATGTTCACAGATAGATTTTTAGAAACATAAAAGTAACTTAATGTAAACTAGAATATTTAAGAAAAGAAAAAAAACAGGACAAAGCAGTAATTAAATATATCCTACTAATATTATAAAGGTGAAAGTTTGTATGGATCTGTGTTTGTTACTCTTTCCCGCAAAAACTACTGAATAGATTTTAAAAATTCTTTTATTAATAGAAAGCTACATTATTTGCGAGATTTATAGGCTATATATATTGGTAAGCTCTGGCGTTATGAATAATCTCTAGCGTTATGAAATTATTTATCATACGTTTTCTGTCGCTTACAAAATTGATTTATTGCAAACGCCAATTGTCACCTTGGAAACGATGTTTTTTTTTTAAATTAGGTTACTATGGACATCCCTATGATGTTAAAATTCAAATATGTATAAAATACTAATTCCTACTTTACTGAATTGATTTTTATGAAACTTTACAATAATATAAACATATAGGCTATAGCTCAGACCTCTGGCATTACGAAATTTCAATGAAAAAATTGCAATAGGTGGCAAGATTAGTAAGATATCTATAATTCTTTAATCGATTCAAATTATTAGGGAAGTAGGTACTTCAAATAAATTCGCTTATTTAAATATTTTCTAAAATAGAATTTTTATTTATGAATCTTTGTTCTGCAAATGTTATTCTCAAATTTTGATATTTTCTATCACAGAACAATTATTGTTTTAATTGAATAGACAGGTATCGCATTTTTTAAGTATAAAACTGCCGAACTGGATTTTTTTGTAGAATATAAAAAGAAGAATAATAATTCGTACTTAATAACTATCACTAAAAATGAATCACCGAAATGTATGTAGCGCATAAACCAGAACGACTGAACCAAATTGGATAATTTGGTTCAGTTTTTTTTTGTTCGTTTTTTTGTATAAAACTACCGTTGAGATCATTATGAAATTTGTATAAGAAATTATAATGGGAGGCATGCGAGCAGTTTGAAAACTGAATGTATCGGGAATGAATGTGTGGAATGCTTGAGGTGAGGGGGGGTAGGGGGGAGTGGGGGAGGTCGTGTTGGAAGGGTGTTGGTGGAGGGGGGATGGGGAGGGGGAGGAGGGTGGGGGGAGGAAAGGAGGAGGAAGGAAGGGGAACGGGGAAGGATGGAGGAGGGTGTGGGGAGGGGTAGGGGGTGGGGGGAAGGAGCTTGATGGGGGAAGTGGTGTGGGGAAAAGGAATGTGGAGGGGTAGGGGGTGAGGGGAGTGGTGGGTGGAGGGAGAGGGGGAGGGAGTTGATGGGGGAGTGGAGCGGAGAGATGGAAGGAGAAGGAGGTGGAGTGGGGTGGAAGAGGGGAGACGTAAGGGAAGGGGAAGGGGTGGAGGAAGGTTTGGGGATGTAGAGTGGGGAGGGTGTGGGTTGGGGGAGGGGTGGGTGGAGGAGGGGGAGGGAGAGAGGGGTTGATGGATGAGTGGTGTGGGGAGAGGGAAGGTGGAGAGGGGAGGAGTGGGGGAAGCGATGGGTGGAGGGGGAGGGGGGAGGGAGATTGATGGGGGAGTGCAGTGGGGAGAGGGAAGGTGGAGGAGGCTGAGTGGAAATCCCCTAATACCATGCGAGAATCTACACCTGTATTATATATATAATACAGGTGTAGATTCAACAAGTGATAAACCTAAATATAAAAACACAGCAATAAAATAAATGCTATTATAACTGTTTCGCACGTAGAATGTTATACAATGAAATTCTGCAGCGAAAGTAACTAGCAGTGAATATGTCAGCAAGTGTTTCTAAACGTGCAAATTTAATGTTATAGTAGTTACATGTCCTTTGCATAAATCATTTTGGTTGGAATTGGTGTTGCATCTATCAATGTAGAAAAGCGTATTTTGACTGCTATATCGAGTCGGCGCGTGGAAATTTATTTTATTTAGCAACTACGGGCAGTCAACTTTCGAGTTAATAATTTTGTACAGGAGCATCTGATCAGCGACAAGCCTCCTGTCGAGCAGTTTCATGATTCGAAAATGGTTCTCGATTTCATCGTAAGAGTTGTATACATTGAATGATTTAAAATTAAGGAATTTGAGAAATCGCTCCTGAACTCTTTCTAACCTGTTGACATAAACAATATAGCGCGGGTTCCAAACCTGTGAACAGTATTCCAGGTGAGGACGAACATGTGAATTGTAGAGAATCAGATAAGTCTTACAGCCTTACTAAAAAACCCAGTGAAAATTTTATTCAATTGACAAACGGCCGCGGATGTGAAAACATTACTAATTAAAAATTTGTTCTTTGAAAGAAATACACGTTGTTTACACGGCCTGAGAGGGTAGTTTATCTCTGTTTTAACGATTGATGTCCGAACGATATTTGTAATTTTTCCATAGTATTTTGAATGTTCTATATATTTCTTATTTTTTAAGGTGTTGTAAAAACAAATACCATTTATGAAAACTAGATAAAATTACCTTTTAGATTCGTGCATTTGAAATACACTTTAGTTTTCAAAAACTGACATATTTTAAGATTCAAACTCGGAAAAAAATGTAAAAAAAATACTTACCAAAACATGTTTGACCAAAATGTAGAGAAATTAAAAAAAAATCTAAATTTAAAAAACAATCCTTATATGTAATAAATTTGAAAGGAAACTATCATCTCACTTTTTCCTCGTGCATAAAATAAAAAAATAATAAAAAATTTCTTAGTTTCTTTATTGCCAAAAAAATAACTTAGAAATAATACTGACATTTAAAACAGGTTTCTTGCATCTCTAAAGACGTTAATTTCTTTGATACGTTTACGAACACATGTATTAGATATTAATATTATAAAAATTGTCACTTTAAGAAATTCTCTTACAATAAAGATCTTAAAATGTAAATTTTATCTTTTATGTAACCTATAAAACAATATTCTGACAGTTCAACTTTGAAAGTACGGCGTTTGTACAATAACTTGATTAAACTGCTGTAAACCACACAAATAACACGGTAAATATATCAATTATATGAATAGAACAGTAATTTTGTCACTACAATAGAAATTATTAAGTAAAATCACAACATCTAACAAAATTGTCGACATCCCGCCTGATCCGGCTATAAACACATCCAGCCCACCAAGCTGTGTTTTCATCGCGGGCCGTTGATGCACACGCGCGCCAATAATGCCCCTGGGGGAGAATAATTAAAACAACATTTTTTCCTAGTAAATTATAACCATATACGACGTTGTCAGATCTTTAAGCATTTTAACAGCGTGACCAAGTAAGAAAGCTTATTGGTAATGAAACGTGTTTTAGTGTATACGGGGTTTATTTATGTTACTGCAATAACACAGTTAATCGGTCGCGCTGTGGTTTTTTTTTAGTAGGGCTGTTAGCGTTTTTTAAAAATTTGAATGTTCTTAGTACAAAGCCTAGACTCTTTGTTGCCTTGGTGACAATGTTATCGACGTGTTTATCAAAGGTAAGTTTAGAGTCCAAAAGAACCCCGAGGTCACGTATATGATCTTTATTTGTTAACAGCAATCCAGAAATGGTGTAATCAAGCAGTATTTTCACACGGTTACGTGTGAATGTGTCTTTGCAACATTTAGAAATATTGATAAAAAGCTTATTTCTACCTAGAAACGAATGATACCTACCCGAATTCTAAAAACATATTTGAGACGCAACGCAAGTTTGACCCACAACCCACAAAAATTCGTCATCAGCGAACATTTCTTTTTAAAATATTTGGTCATAGGTATCTAAGAAGCCATAGTGGCCCAATTTTAGTTTTTACTATTTCAAAGATTCTTTGAAACAGTGATTTCGCTGATGTGAGTTGGGCCACTCTTGCGCTGAGCGCTTCATTTGAAAACTGTACAACAATATGAACCTCCTTACTAATAAAATAGGTTTCAAACTTCACTCAATTGTCAAACCAACATCTATATATTGTAAACGGTTGCTTATCAGCTGCGTAAATTTTCAAAAAAGATCATTAGTAAGACCCTAAAATATTGACTAATGACTTACCCACCTTGTGGTATTTATTTATTAAGAATCTTGTGGTATTTATTTATATTAATATGCGCCTTACAAAACATGTGATATAATCACATGTTTGGAACAGTAATCATGGGATAGATTATGCTAATTAAATTATATAGAACCCAATCCGACGGTAGGTACTATTAGTATTAATAGGCTAACATTGATTTATTGTCGTATGTTATTGTAGCCTCTTTGTGTAACTATTTTCCGTGCAGTTGAACACATTTACCACTTCAGAGAAAGTATTTCTAACTGCATGCAATCTAGATACAACAGAGTCTAAATGATTCAGTCCTGATATTGTTGTTGTAATTAAAAAATAATTTTAGATCGAGTAGTTCTTGTTGGTGTATGGAAGGTTATTAAGCTTAATAAATCGGGGCTGTCAATCAATACCATTATCAATTTGAGTTGTGTGGCAGTCTATCCCCTCTGCATACCCCTGCCGGTAAATTGCGTTATGGTTAATTCGTAAGTTTACTTAAAAATGAGGACAGTTCATTTAATTTCATCGCCTTCTTTTTCCCGGAAAAACGAGAATTCAATTAAATAAAGTGCAAAGTTGCAGTACGTCTTCGATAACCTCGCTCGATAGCTTCGCTTCGCGGCACCACGTCCCAACGGAATATAGGGAATGTCGCCTCGACACGTGGACTAAACATAGGTAATATAGTAATACTTATAAGCGTATAACAGTCGGTCGGTCGGTTGGTCGGTTGGTCGGTTTGTTGGTTGTTTGCGAAAGCGGGCGCACACGCCGCGCGTCCCGACGTCCCCCGGTCCGCCGCGCCCGGTGAGCTAACACCACGGGCGGTAACTCTAACTTTATATTATTATTTGTGTGACGGAAAATTCCCACAGAAGAGACAATCTCTCTCTGGCAGATCAATAGTCCGCATTCGCGACTAATTGGACACCGCCGCTGCTCTTCTCGTTGCTTTTCAGACCTAGATATTATATTATTTATATTTTATTTGTTGAAGTGAAAACTTCTTTAGCACCGCTGTGATTTAAAACTCGATGAAACGAAAAGCGACACTAAAAAGAGTAACCCATACATCGACCGATCAGTGGTTGAGTGGGCATCGCGCTTGGGTCCCACCCGGGCGTCGCGTGTTCGATTCCTTGTTGTTGAGTTATTCGTAACCCGGGAATGTTTGTCTTTCTTTAAAATTATTTTTTTTTAAATCTATAGGATTTAGCCGGCGAAATAATGAGATGGAATAATCGGTCTCTTCTTCGTGCGGGTGCATCGTAGCCTCCCCACTCTTGTCTACTGTCTACTTAGGTTTCACTTTTACCGCGTGTGAACTGCACACATGTTGTATTTTTTATAGTAAGCATACATATCACTATTTAAGCGACTTAATAAACTTATATAAAGTGATACCTTTATAAAACTAAAGAATGGGACGAAAGCACAGTATCAGGAGTAGGATAATTGTAAGGTTTATTTATTACAATATTGTTATCAAATTATTTTACATTTTATTTTACGAAACACGACACAAAGAAGAGGCCGACAGGTTACAAAGCATCGCACAAAGAGGACACCGATTAGTCTATCTCATTTTCTCGCAAGCTAAATCCTATAGATATATTATTGTGTTTGTCTCTTTTTAGTGTCGCTCGTTTCCGTTTCACCTGGTTTCAAATCACAACGGTGCTAATGAAGTTTTCATTTCATAAATGACGATAATCCAGATACCCTCGCAAATTAAAAAACGCCGAGAAAAGAAATTACTGAAAATCAAAAAATCTACGAACTTAACGTAATATACCTATTAAGCTTCCGTAGTAAGCGTTCAAAAAGAAAAAGAAGATGGTTTGTAAGGAATGTTAGGGGAAGCTCGCTAATATAAAAATTTTTGAAAATATTTAATTAAATAAGCTATTATAGAGAGATAATGAGATATTATAATCGGTCTCCTCTTTGTGCGGTGCTTCGTAGCCTCCTCATTCTTGTCTACTTTAGTTTTCTGAAGGTTTCACTTCTACCGCGTGTGAACTGCTCACTTGTATTTTTTTAACGTAATTAAGTTAAGAAAGCGAAATGTGTATATTTCTTTTCTAGTCAGAAAAAAAGAGTATGTACGAGATGATGTACGAGTATGAATGTGAATGAGGAAGAAGTGTGTGCCAAGACCGAGTTGTTTGGCGGTCCGTCCTCTCCGCCTACCCGTAAGGGAAAACTTCTTAGATATGAGGGTTGTCCCAAAAGTACCCGACCTAACGAAGAAAACACGAAAAATTTGGGATTTTTTTTTGTTTTATGAACATAGTCTCCTTTCAGGTCGACACACTTTTCCCAGCGTTGTTCAATAGTTTAGATACCCTGTTTATAGTGAGAACTGTCGAGCACCTCAAAATAGCCATCTAACGCAGATTCCACCTCTTATTGGCAAATCTTTTACCACCGAGACATTTTTTCAAGTTTGGAAAAATAAAAAAATGCCAGGGTGTTAAATCTGGCGAATAGAGTGCGTGAGGAAGCAATTCGAACTTTAATTCATTAATTTTGGCCATCGGGATAACGGATGTCTGAACTGGTGCATTCTGCTGATGAAACAACACTTCTTTTTCGCCAAATGCGGCCGTTTTTTCCTGATTTTATCACTCAAATGCTCCAATAAGTTCGCATATTACTCGCCGTTGATTGTTTTTTCTTTTTGAAGGTAATCAATAAAAATTATCCCATGAGCATCCGAAAAAACTGATGCCATGACCTTGCCTGCTGATGGAAATGTCTTTGCATTTTTGCAGCCGATTCTCCCCTTTTAGTCCATTATTTTGATTGTTCCTTCGTCTCAGGTGTGAAGTGACGACTCATGGTTTTGAATCTGTGCAAAAACTCGGCTTTATTGCTGTGAAACATCGCCAAACACTCGATTGAAACATCCTCACGACGCTGTTTTTGGCAATTGTGAGCAAACGCGGCAGCCATCTTGCGCACAGCTTTCTCATGTCCAAATTTTCAGTCAACATGCGATGTACTGCGATGTTCGTCTCGACAGCTCGTACGTCCTCGTTTAAACTCTGCCACCCAATATTTTATGTTGAAAACGAAGAAGCAGACGACCCCAGAATCTAAACTCGGCTTCGATATTGGTTGGACTTAGACATTTAAAATGAAAGTTTTGTATCACATAAAAATGACCAATTTTTCCATGTTTACAAATTAACTGAGAGGGTTCGCTATTGATGGCTGCCAGAAAAACACTAAACAATGTAGCGCCTTGAAACTTGAAACTTAAGCCTTATAAAGTTGGTACTTTCTACCATAATTTTTTTTCAAGGAACAACCACCAGAAGTACGTCAGTTCGGGTACTTCTGGGACTACCCTCGTAGTTAGATAATAAATTAGTAATGGTTCAAATCATAGATAAGAAACAAAGAGAGATACGGCAAGGAAAGTTCTATAGCAAAATATTAAGTATTTGTATGTAAGACCAACCAAACATTTAAACGGAGTTTATTGAACATTTTAAAACCTTTATAATAAATATTGTTTTGAGTTACCGATAATTTTGTCTTAGGAAGGCTAAAAACGTTGCAGTTTCTCGTATCCAAGAGCTTTTCTAAATACTAACGCTTTTAAACATTTTTTGGTCTCGTAATATTTTACTTATAAAAAATTACTAGGGTATTGCAGATTCAACGTTGCCACACATTTTAAATATTGAGTTGTCCTTGCAATACGTGAATGAGAAACCGCCTTGTTTGGTGGTTTTTGAAGTGAAACTTCTTTAGCCCGATGAAACGGAAATGACACTAAAAAGAGACAAACATATACTCGTACGTAGAATTTTGCCTGCGAGATGAGATAGAATGAAACCTTACCACATTGGCCGTTTTATTTATTTATTTAACGCCCAAAGGGCTTTTAATGTTTGGTAGTACAATTAATTCATGACAGATGATTTTTAAACAGATAAAGAAATAATAAAAATAAAATTAGATTAAAAAGCACACAAGTCATAAAAATACAGCGATTTTATAGGTTTACTAAAATAGAGATATGTTTAGGAATAGTTTTGGAATAAGTTTTTTACAAGATCAACAAAATTCGCAAAGTTTATGTTAAACATGTCAACATCACCTAATTACTGATTTCCCATAGTGTGAAATCGTTGTACCGGAGAGTGGGCAATGTAGTTCCGCTTATGAATGCTACAGTAGAATAGTATATTTTGTCGTGTAGTTACTGTCGGTATTCGTAAGTTTATGAGTTGCAGGAGTTCGCAACAGTCAAATTTAGAGTTAAGTATTTTGAATAAAAATTTTAAGTCGTTTATTTTACGTCTGTCTTCTAGTGTGTGTATTTTTAGAAAATTTAATAATAAATTATGTTTTAAGTATTCTAGTGGGATATTTAATTTAAAATGTATAGAACGCAGAAATTTTTTTTGTAATAAAAAAAACGCATAAATTTGTTTAAGACCACTTTTATTTTAAAACACTACCGGTTTCAGAAGCACCCTTTCTTCGTCAGGAGAATATTATAACTAAACTATGATACAGAATGTTGACAGATATACAAATTTTAGGTGTTTGAGTGGGAGGTGAGCAAAGGGGTGGGGGGGGGTAATTGCAGGATTTCCGGAAAGAACAGAGCGGTTAATTGGAAAAATATTTAGAAGGGGACTAAAAGATAAATTAATTTGGTAGTATTATTATTTAGGGATTTTCTGATTTCTAGTGTGCTTCTAAATTATCTGATTTTTTGCTTTTATTGTTACGGTGAAGAATTTTAACCCCTGTGTCCTTATTAAAAATGTGATCTGTGGAAATTAGGTGATTAGCAAACTCTGAAAAATTATTATTATTTAAGCATCTTAAATGTTCTGTGATTCTAATGTTTACATTTCTAGTTGTTTTACCTATGTAGAACGAAGGACAATCATTGCAACATAGTTGGTAAATGCCTGAGTGGCTTAATCTCTATCTTTAGTGTTTTTTAGTAATTTACCTAAATTGTTATCAGTATAGAACGCGGGTTTAATGTGGACAGGCAAGTTTTTGTACTAAGTGAGGAAAAGTTGGATTTACAAAATATACAAAATACAAAATTCTGCGCCGTTGAACGGGATTTATTATTTTATTATTATTTTCAGGTGTACCAAATAAAAATGTATTAGTTGAAATGAGTTTAAGTTTCTTATTTAGGATTTTATCAATTAAATTTGTGGAATAACCATGATTTAGAGCAATTTGTTTAATTATTGAATTTTTTTATTTTTTATTTATTTTTTATTTTATTTTTTTGTATTTCCTCTAATGTTATTAATGTGAATTTTGTAAGATGGAGACCAAACTACCGAGTTACATAAGTTAAGTTTTCGGTCGTTCTTAATACTAAGTCTAGTGTTTTCACACCTTTGTTTACAATTTGGTGGATATGATTGGCGAAACTTAGTGTTGATTATGAGCTCACTTTTCAAGGCTCCTATTGGTAAAGATTGTGCCGTTGAAGGTTTCATTCTACCGCCTGTGAACTGCACTGGATTTTTAAAAATTATTTTTAGCTAGAAAGGGACAAGATTTTAGGCTCCTAGTACTTGAATAATGAAGAAATTTTGCAGTATTTTTTATTTTATTATTATTATTATTTTTTTTTAATATTAACTCCACACAGGAGGCCCTGAGGAAAATAATTTCCCTCAGGGTCTATGTCATCTGGGATGCTGTGTGGAGGGTCTTTTTGAGGAGAGGAAGGAATGAACATTGGTCTTGAAGAGACCCATGTTGTAGGAAGGAGGAAACACAGGCCGGCAAATTATTCCACAGCCGAGCTGTTGAACACAAGAACGAGTCGAAGAAACGACCTGTTCTCAAGTGACAAATGTCAACTGTGTACAAATGTTGGGCACGCGTTTGGCGTGTTTCCCGCCTATGCATCGGTGCCGAAGGGATCAATGATGCTAGTTCCTCAGAGCATCTTCCATTGTAATACCGGTAGAACAGGGATAGCATTCCCACCCGACGCCTGTGCTCTAAAGATTGCAATCCGTCTGTTAAGATGGGAGAATCTATCAAACGGACTGCCCGTATTGCACAGAGACAAGGGTATTTTTCAGGTATTTTGGAACTCCAGACCAGAGGTGGCTGCCAAATTCAACCGTGGGGCGCACTTGTGATTTGTACTAGACTAGATTACTAGATTTCTAGAGACTAGATTTTCATTTCGATCTCTTTTAGACGTAATCGGACAAGATTGGGTCTTTGAAACATTAAATTCAACGAGATTATTTTTTACCCCAAGAGAAAACACTCTCGAGGTGACCGTCCATTCTTTGCTTCAAAGCCCTACGAGCTGTTGGAGTTTGTGAGCCCTTTGGGGGCTTGTCATACAAAAAGCTATCATGAACTGTACTGTCATCCGCGTAACAATGAATTGGTGCACATGACAAAAGGTCATTGATGTGCAACAAAAACAAAGTCGGAGACAGAAACCGATCCCTGTGGGACGCCAGCATTTATCGAGTGTGAGGAAGAGGTGAAACCATCGGCTACCGTCTGAATGGACCTCTCCCTCAAGAAGTCTGCAATCCACGTACACAAGGATGCGGGAAGTCCGTAAGAAGGCAGTTTGTTGACATGTCCTCGGTGCCAAACCCGGTCAAAGGCCTTGGAAATGTCCAGTGCAACTGTTTGGGTCTCACCGAAACGTTCCAGGCATCGCCCCCAAACATGCGTCACATACGCGAGAAGATCACCGCACGAGCGGTTCCGCCGGAATCCGTATTGACGGTCGTTAATAATTTTGTTCTTCTCAAGGTATGTGAGCAGTTTGTCGTTGATCGCTATGGGGCGGTAGTTGGCCGGGTTGGAGCGGTCACCCTTCTTTGGAAAAGGACGGATAACCGCTTTTTTCCAACCAGAGGGCACAGAGCCCTATGTATGTTTTTTTTGTGTTATAAATATTTTTTGTCTTCAATTTCAATACAATTTTCCTTTTGAAAAACAATAACAAGTTCGGGAAATGTTGTATGCACGCAATACATTTGAATGAGATACTCAAAATTCGCTGATATTCTAACTTTTGCAAATAGAATTTATCACAAAATTTTTGCTATATCGATCAAGAATCTTATATTTCGTTTTGTATCAACATTTCGGCTTGATGCAAGCTATGGTTTTCTGCTCCACGACAACTCAGAATCACACTATTTCAACATCACTTTGAAAAGTTTTGAAAAAATAATTTAAAAATTGCCCATAACCTAACCTAACGTAAAGTTTTTTCATCGCTCTTAGTCATATTCATTTTTCATGACTTTTCAATGGAGGTGTGGTGAGTTGATTTTATGGATACTAAGCAGTATTGAGCTTCATCCTCTAAATCAAAGTTTCAGACAGTCTTGCTGTGTAAAACATCAGAGTATATGGCAAAATAAACAACTCACCACACCTCCTTTGAAAAGTCGTTAAATGAATGATTTTGGGTTTTCCGGTCACCATGTATTTCATACCTTGAAACGTATCATGTTCGTATAAAATGTAACCTTGCGGCAGAGCAGAGACCAGGGCTCAGGATAGTGGGCCAAGTAGTTATCTGTCATGTAGGTAGGGTTTTCAGTCAAATAAAAGAAGATGAACTTTATAAAAATGTATTGAATCCAAACCAAAAAGCAACATGAAAGTGTATAATCTTCATACCAAGGTAACAAATGGAATATAGAAAAATACACATACCAGATGGACTCCTAATGGACACGCTAAACTAACTATACGGAAATAACCCCGGAAGACGAACGCGATCTTGCTTCGCAGAGAGAGAACACGAGACGGGACGGGAACTCCAGTCTTCCCATCCGGGAACGGCGCGGAATCCAGAGCACCAAGGTCGTCCTTCTAATTGGGCAGGAGGCCGCTATACCTCCAAGGAGCGCATTCAGCCACGGGCCATCTCGACGAACTCCAATCAAAAGGCACGTGGCCCCCAACAGTATCCAAGTCTGGCGTATTACGGTAGTACGGTTAGCAGACCGTGACTTTGCGACGCGGGGTCGTGAAGGCATATTATAGTAGCCAACACCAGGACCAATTCACTTCACGATTCCTTTTCCAGAAATACTTCCACAAAACGGCCAACCAGCCACATCGGAAAAAAGTGGGACTTTCAAGTCATCCACTATAAATAACTCGTACACGAACCTCGCGTGTTACGTAAAAACACCCCGCGTTCTTTTAGGTTTTAAATCAACTTAGATTCTCATGATTAAACGAAAATTTTAACTCCTTGATGGAGAGTGACTAATTTCCGAAAAAACTGCCCATGCTGATCCGGGAGGAAGTGACCATAAACAAAAAGGAAGCTCTCTCTTTTCCAAAAATTACCAGTGTCCAAAAAACACCATAGACAAAATAACCACCTAAGCAAGAACTGCATTAGTCACATAATTATTTATGTGACAACCTGCAAAACACATTATTAACGCAATAAATTCAAACAGTGACCGGACAACTCAACAAGGTGGCACTTCATCACTTAATTGAAAAGTCATTAAAAAAGGGTGATGAAAAAAAACTAGGTTGAATAGGTTACGTTAGGTTATATTACGGGCTAGTTTTTTCATCACTTTTAATGACTTTTCAAAGGGGTGTCACTTTGCTGATTTGTCGTGGAACCGTTTTTGACAACTTTTTAAACTTAAACGAAAGCGCGGTAATGTTTATGGAAGTACGCAAAATTCAGCCCGAAAACATGCATTTTTGAAGTAAAACTTCTTTACGCACGCTTGACTTGGTGAGTAAGCTGTTGAATGCGTGACGAGAGCGTTCCGAAAAGTAGGATCGGGCGAGGCGAACGGTCGGGCCTTTCCGCACGCTTGACTTGGGGAGTAAGCTGGTGAGTGCATGATGAGAGCGTTATTAAAAGTGTGATCGGGCGAGGCGAACGGAAGTTGAGAGGGAGATATAAGTTAGTGAAGTTTTACTTCAGTCGTGTGGTCTAAAGCACACACGTCTTTTTTTAAGTGAAACTTCTACAGCCCCGCTATGATTTGGATTTCGGATGAAACGGAAAAGACGATTAGTGCACCTGCGACGGATCATCTGCGCTCATTCACCGCTTTGATTATGATGTCACTTTTAAAGACTCCTATTGGTTGAGTTATGAAACGGAAATTACGCTGGTCTGCGCTCATTGGTCGCTTTGATTATGACCGCACTTTTCAAGTATTGGTTGAGATTGTTTTGGTAAAGTTTCGCTTCTACGGCGTGTAAACTGCACTCGAATTTTTAAATAATAAATGTTACCTACGGTAATACGTGGTACCCATGACTGAACCTGGATCTTGAAGAGTCTCTCGCTGTAGGAGGGAGAAAACACAGAAGCCGGAAAACAATTTCTCAGTGGGATTAATTTCATTGCTTTGGTTTTGACCTTAGAAACTTTCCAGCCAAGCGTCGGACTGCACTAAATCGTGGTCAAATATTTGCACTGTCTACTTGCTTATCGTATTATAATCATTTTCCGGTCGATATCGCAGCGCAGGAATTACTGGGTGCACGAGGCGCTAGCTAGACCGCCCCGTGCATAAATGAACTAATACCTAGATCAATATCTTGGGTCTTTTTGTTCCCAACTGGTTTCGACACTATTTTAACTGTCAAAATGAAAATTTTATTACTCTGACGTCACATACCATCGACAAGGATAGTGAAAAGTAAAAAAAGGGTACTACCATAAACAATATAAATCCCTACCCACTACCTAATTTATCAGCCTAAAAATTATTTTAAAAATAATATATCCAAGATGTTAAAAGTATTTATTTATTAATCTACATATGTATAAATTCACAAAATAATATACAAGCATATTTTAAAGGTGTTGAAAGATATTCATTACAAAGCAGTCTTTTTAGGATAATTTTATAGGATTGCTGATTTCCAAAAAAAAAGACGTTCATTGTGATGTCTTAAAAATATTAAATAAGAACAACAAGACAAGTAAGATAAATGAGGACAACAATTTCATCCTATATTGAGCTGAGCATACATTAAATATATGCATTCAGAGAGAGCCGGAAAGAAAATCTTCAATACTCGTAGCGATGCTTTCCGTTGCATTATTTTGTTGGGCGTATCTCAATTGACGCCTGCGCCTGGTCCCCGCCATTTGCAACTGCATTCTCCTCTTTCTGGGTGTTGAGTTGAGAGTTGAGGGAGTTGAGACTTCCTCTTACCTAGAAAAACACAATATTTCAAACAAATTACCACATTATTCAAAACAAAAACCTATAATTGCACCGCGTAAGAAGGTAGTCCAGTTAAATGACCAACTTTACCATCATGCTGTTTCCGCAGGGGTAGGCAGAGAAGACAGACTACCAAACAACTCAATCTTGGCATACACTCCTTGCCTCGTTCACATTCATACATGGTTTCATACATGCTATTCTATTATTCTGACTCTTGACATGGCCCGACTCAAGTATCTGATTCACTTGGTCATGCCATGTCTTCCTCGGCTTCTTTTACCATTCACATTTGGAACGTGTACACTATTTTCCTCGTTCATTCGCTCTACATGACCAAACCATCTGAGCGTCCCTTTCTTAACCTTACTCAGTATGCTTACATCAGCCTTGCATTCTTTGCGGATCTCCACGTTTCTCACACGATCATGGATGGTTTTACTACACACATGCCTCAGGGATCTCATTTCTACAACATTAAATCTACTTTTTTCCTTCCTCTGCAAGTTCAATGCCTCACTGCCATATATCAGGGCATGTACCAGCAGTCCATTACAGACGAGGTGGTTTTTCACAAAAATGGTGCTATACAAATCATCCAAATATTATTAAAATGTACTTATAAACGTACCCAATCTCTGATTTCATCATCTGCCTCTTCTTTGAAGTCGTTGATTTTGTCCTCGTCAAAGGTAAAGCTCTTGTGGAAGTCCTCCTTGTATCACTGATATTACATTCTGGTATTGATTATCAATTATTTTATCTAGAAAAACACAATATTGCAGGTCAATTATCACATTATTCTAAACAAGATACCAGACGCCGATTACCAAGCGAGCGCTCACCCGGGATGCTTTTGAGGATCGAATTGCTGCTGCCGGGCTTCGCGACACTCCTTGTGGGTCGGTAACTTATGTCGAATTGAATCAATATCTTCACAGCCTTCGACACCGCAATGATATCAAGGAATCATTTTCACAAATATTTACGCCGGCGTTGGGAGGTTAGGAATATTCGGTTCGAACAATGTGCTATCTCTATTTGACATATAATACCATAGATATCCTACTTAGATATACTACTCAGTTCTCAACAGTCTTTCTATGGAAATTTGGATCAATAAAATGATATGGTCATTAATCATACGTCACGACACAAAAAAGTTCGGAGTTATACCCCCCTGGCCCCGTGGTTACCATTAATGGAGCAATCACCGTTCCCTCGTCAGAGCTATTCAGAATAGTCCTGGGTCGATCGATCGTTTTACACGACCCGGGTCGCTCACGACCCACTGGCGTCACGAGCGGGTCGCGAAGACCCGCTCTTTTCGCGACACAAAATACGAAACTCGATACTACTCATCACCCAGTTACTTTCTACGGGTGCGCCGCGCGGTAGACGGTCGCCGCCCAGACCGGTCAAGTCATACGCGACACAAAACCCAGGTTATAATTGTGTGAACGTTCTCTCACTGCTCACACCTGTAACTAGTAATGTCATGTCCCAGAAATTAATTTAAAAAAAGACATGCTTTAGGGGTAAAAAAACAATGTTTTATCATGTTTTGGAGGATATAAAAACCATGTAAAAAACGTGTTGTTCTAAAGCTTTTATTGAGAATTTAAATAAGTAAATTAGCTGTGAGCTAATGTTTTATTATAATTTATGTTTATTAAAGTCAGACATTTTACACTTTTACCAGTTTATAGTTTCTATTACAATGCACAATTACATTCACACTCACACGAAAAATGAAAAGTTTTTGAAAACAACACTAACAAAATGTGAAAAGAAATGCACTTCACCCGTTGATTAACAATACCAAGATACGCTCTAATTTAAAACGACGCTGTGTCTAGTCGAATATTCAAAAATCGAATCTACCTAACAATCCCGCGATGACGTGACACACGGGCAGGAAGCAGGATACTGCCACGCACGTGTGTGCGTTGATCGGCAATCGGCGATCGAATGCATATCGAATGTGTCGCAGTTTGCGGGTTCCGGGAGCGGACACGTCTCGCCCCACCCGCACCCGGCACCCGGCACCCGGCGATCGGTCCGTGAGTCACGGGGTGCAGGAATGTGTCGTAGATGCGGGAGTGTGTCGCGGTTCACGGGTCGCGGGAGTGCGCGCGTTGTTCTTGTCTTGTTGTTCGCGAGTTGCGGATCGTGAAACCCGGGTGCTGACGAATAAATAACCCGCTCGCTCTTTGGTGGCTCGTGAGCGGGTTTCGACGATCAGGTCTTTCACGATCGACCCAGGACTAATTCAGAAGCATAATTGAACCTCAAATTAAGGGTTTCTTATACAGTATAAGTACAAAACACCTGTCTCCACCTAATAAAAGTAAGGTGATGGAGTGTTGTTGTTGAAATGGATGGAGTCTTTTCTTTGTTTTTTGACATGAATACGTTGATTAGTTTCAAGATTATTCTATCGTGTTCGTAGCTCCATTTTAATCTTAATATATAAAAATGAGTGTTTCTTTGTTTGTCTCTTATGCGGTAGGTACCTCCATTCATCCGATTGCAATGAAACTTTTTTTTAGGTGTATAGGTTGTTATGAAAATATTTGCGTAGGACGTCAAAATGTTATGAAAATATTTAACTTTCACATTGGAAGCTAAAATGTTAGGAATATAATACATGGAGAGCATGAGACAAGTGTGATTATTACTAGAATTTCTCAGGCGTGGACCTTAAGCAGGCGGCTGTGTAATACTTTGTATGAGGATAGGTTTTTTAAATGAAATAATATAGTGCTTTGACACAGTTAAATTAATTTATTAATTAAGTACAAAAAAATAATCAGGGCTAGACTAGATTCTGAATGGGCATATTATGGAGCGTTAGTACCGTTTAATCTTGAGGAGTTGATGAATGGGTGAATGCCATATGTAGGCGATCCATGCTGCTGCTTGCTGCCTTCGGAGATGGGCGGTTAGCTCCCTCCGCTGCTGACATGTGCTGAACGGCAGGCTGGAGCGACGAACAGGCCTCCAGTCCCGCGGTTTCCCAGCGACGTCCCGTCCAAGGGCGGTTGCCAGCCAGCCGACTATGTTGATGACGGCCAAGGTGGGCGATCTTCGGCCGCATCTCGGCGAGCACCTCTGGCTCCAGGTATAGTCGGAAGGTCTTGTGATGACTGCGTCTGCATATGCTGGATGTGGTTTTATAATGTGCTCCCATGGTACTCCGCTGCTGATCCAGGATTTTAATGATTGTCCTGATGGTCTTCAATAATGGATGCCGCTGGTGGGCGCGGATTTATCAATCTTCACATGTTGTTAAAATAATGGCGGACTTTTACTATTTGATTACGTCGACCCGCCACAGGGACGGTGGCCATGGTCACCTGTGGCTGCTCAAAGAATGACGAGCTCCAGGCCAGTCCTGCCTAGTGAACCCCGCTGTGCAGATCCTCAGTATCACCAACTGAGCAAAGGTAAGCATTTCAATGCTACCAATATAATGATGTTGAATGTTAACAAACTTCACACCAAAAGTACCCATACACAGATAGTTCACTTGTTACATTATTTTTTATGTAACAAGGTTTTGTGATTTATCGTATGCATGCTTGTATTAAAATTTTACAATTGTGGCGCGCGAGTTGTTTGAAAAAATTGTGATTCGCAGGGGAGGGTTGAAGGGTGAATGATGGGGGGGGGGGGGGGATGTGGTGGGAACGTTGAAGTCAATTGCGGGGGGAGGGGATCACAGGGAGAAACAATTTCTTTATTTAAATGTGCATTCCAACGCATCCCGGGAACTGGCTAGTTTTTAGTAAAGATTTTACACATAGTTCCTGGTTTCTTTGAAGGTTGACAATGTGACCTCTTTTGGAGACTGATTTCGAAAAGAAACACTTCTTTACAACATTTTTCGCACTTGACAAAATAAAAGAAAAATTACGATCTCTGTGAACGCCGTGCAACGCCGGAAATTTTTGTTAGTTTCTTATAAAATTTTTTTACATAAAGTTAGTTCCATGTTTCTTAAAAAGTTGAAAACTCTTTTTGGGAGATTGTTTTCTTTGTTTTTATAGCTCTCAAATTGATAATAAAATTTACGCACTTTGAATAGTTCTCAAATTACATGGACAGTAATTTTAACTTGCTTTAACTAACCGGTTTATTCCAAGATTTCGATATACATTTTTAAAAACTTGTTGCAGAGTTGACAAATATTTTACCCACAACATTATTTGTCTTATTTTCTATGGTATCTAATGAATATTTCGGAGCTCTTAATTGAATTGAATTGAATTCAATTAAAATTATTCATTTACAAAAAAAAATTCCAAAGCGTTTTAAAAGAGATAAAATATTAAGATTCAAACAGATTTAAGCAATTTATACTTCAATGAGGCACAATCATACTAACAGCAACAAAGCTTGTCGTCTGAATTGCGCTTCATTGATGTTAAACATATCGATATTCGAGGTAATTCTATTTAACAAAAAGACTGCTCTCCCGACTGGCATAACCATTTTAAAGCATTTTGCTAGCCGAAAATAGTTTCAATTTTTTATAAGAAAAACTCTCTTTTTATAACTTTTGAAGGTTATTCCCATCAATGTAATATATAATTGAAGAAGATAACAATAATAATCTAAAACGGAAATATGAAAGAAAACAAGACACATAAAAATGTTATGGTCGCAACTGGGATAATTAATAATATTCATTTAGTCGATACTTCCATATGAATAAATTTGGATACATTTATCCGAGAAGCTATCCAGGTTACAAACCAATTCTTAGAATGATTGTTTCCAATAAAAAGGGTTGTTGTGCGTAATACAACAACACGGGCAATAGCCTAGTGTGGTAGTCAAAAAATACCAACAATGTACCTAACATGTAAACATTTATTAAATAATATAAAAATAAAAATAATAATAATAATAAAATATGGAAAAAGAATTAGTTGAAGATAACATTGTTAATTCTAAAATTTGAAATATGAGATTGACAAATATGACGGTTTGACAGAAGGTGGCAATAGCGAAATTGGTTAACGCGCACGTCCCGGTTAGACGAGAGGTCTGGGTTCGTGTCCAGGTGGCGACGATTGTATTTTTTCCGTTTTTCTGTGTCTGTTCTCTTTCATATTTTCGTTTGGATTATGATTGTTATCTTCTTCTTCAATGAAAATAGCTGTTCAAATTGCATGACGCCACAGGAGAGAGATAGAGTTTGTTGGGAGAAACAAAGTTTTTGAAGTAAAACTTCTTTACGCACGCTTGACTTGGGGAGCAAGCTGGTAAATGCGTGACGAGAGCGTTACGAAAAGTGTGATCGGGCGAGGCGAACGGTCGGGCCTTTACGCACGCTTGACTTGGGGAGTAAGAGAGAGAGTTTGTTGGGAGAAACAAAGTTTTTGAAGTAAAACTTCTTTACGCACGCTTGACTTGGGGAGCAAGCTGGTAAATGCGTGACGAGAGCGTTACGAAAAGTATGATCGGGCGAGGCGAACGGTCGGGCCTTTACGCACGCTTGACTTGGGGAGTAAGAGAGAGAGTTTGTTGGGAGAAACAAAGTTTTTGAAGTAAAACTTCTTTACGCACGCTTGACTTGGGGAGCAAGCTGGTAAATGCGTGACGAGAGCGTTACGAAAAGTATGATCGGGCGAGGCGAACGGTCGGGCCTTTACGCACGCTTGACTTGGGGAGTAAGAGAGAGAGTTTGTTGGGAGAAACAAAGTTTTTGAAGTAAAACTTCTTTACGCACGCTTGACTTGGGGAGCAAGCTGGTAAATGCGTGACGAGAGCGTTACGAAAAGTATGATCGGGCGAGGCGAACGGTCGGGCCTTTACGCACGCTTGACTTGGGGAGTAAGAGAGAGAGTTTGTTGGGAGAAACAAAGTTTTTGAAGTAAAACTTCTTTACGCACGCTTGACTTGGGGAGCAAGCTGGTAAATGCGTGACGAGAGCGTTACGAAAAGTATGATCGGGCGAGGCGAACGGTCGGGCCTTTACGCACGCTTGACTTGGGGAGTAAGAGAGAGAGTTTGTTGGGAGAAACAAAGTTTTTGAAGTAAAACTTCTTTACGCACGCTTGACTTGGGGAGCAAGCTGGTAAATGCGTGACGAGAGCGTTACGAAAAGTATGATCGGGCGAGGCGAACGGTCGGGCCTTTACGCACGCTTGACTTGGGGAGTAAGAGAGAGAGTTTGTTGGGAGAAACAAAGTTTTTGAAGTAAAACTTCTTTACGCACGCTTGACTTGGGGAGCAAGCTGGTAAATGCGTGACGAGAGCGTTACGAAAAGTATGATCGGGCGAGGCGAACGGTCGGGCCTTTACGCACGCTTGACTTGGGGAGTAAGAGAGAGAGTTTGTTGGGAGAAACAAAGTTTTTGAAGTAAAACTTCTTTACGCACGCTTGACTTGGGGAGCAAGCTGGTAAATGCGTGACGAGAGCGTTACGAAAAGTATGATCGGGCGAGGCGAACGGTCGGGCCTTTACGCACGCTTGACTTGGGGAGTAAGAGAGAGAGTTTGTTGGGAGAAACAAAGTTTTTGAAGTAAAACTTCTTTACGCACGCTTGACTTGGGGAGCAAGCTGGTAAATGCGTGACGAGAGCGTTACGAAAAGTATGATCGGGCGAGGCGAACGGTCGGGCCTTTACGCACGCTTGACTTGGGGAGTAAGAGAGAGAGTTTGTTGGGAGAAACAAAGTTTTTGAAGTAAAACTTATTGACGCACGCCTGACTTGGGAAGTAAGCTGGTGAATGCGTGACGAGAGCATTATGAAAAGTCTGATCGGGCGAGGCGAACGATCGGGCGAGGCGAACGGAAGTTGAGAGGTAGATTATAAGTTAGTGAAGTTTTACTTTAGTCGTGTAGTCTAAACTAAAGCACACTCGTTTTTTTAACTCATTAGGAACTCTTCTATGTGTTTATTGTTTCTTGACAAATTGAATGACGAGAGTTCTGTACATCACCATTTTCATCCCTTATCCTAGTTTTTTTTGCCGACTGCTTTGGCAGTCACTTCTTAAACATAGGCTTCCGAAACCAGGACAGGACAGTGAATCAAATCGACCTCATAATATTTCTTGATGAGATGAGGTTCAAGCATTGATAAAATAATGATTAGTCCTCCCATACATAATTTCAACCAAAAGAAGAACGGGTTTGTTAAAAAAAAATAATGGATTCATTTTCAAGTTCTGTGTAAGTTCTATTCAAGTGTGATTATTTCAGTTTTATGGAGCAACTGGCATATAATGATATAATGGCATATAATGATGTGTTTTTAAAACAACCCGTCCTAAGAGTAATTTCGTAATAACTACACATCGATTTCCGTCGCATCTCTTGCGTGTAGTAGTTGTTTTGCTAGGAAGAAATTAAACATCTTTTATCAAATGTTACTTTTCTCGATATGCGGCCGCGAATCTATGTGTTACGTTTATATAATTTTATATATATTTTTTTTATTGACACCCCCATACACACAAGCCCTGCTTATTTATGGGAGTAAATCAAATACATATATTATGTAATTAATTATTGTATAAAATTTATTTTAATTTATTTATCTTATTGTGAATAAAAAAATATATATATTTATTTTTTATTTTTTTTATTCTTAAGTATTTTTAAGTATTTAGATATATTTTTAAATATTCAAATAACTAATTAAATTTTTAATACTCAAGTCCGCGATGGCCCATACCTAAAATACCTACTTCTAACTGCCTCAATTTTGTGTTGGAAAAATGATAAAGCTAGTGATTCGCTTGCCGCGAACTAGTTGGAAAACAAATTAGCTCCCCACAGACCAATAAAGATAAAAAACAAATGCTTGCAATCTTTTTGAGTGTGAGATAATACACTTTCTTTTTGACAAAAATGTTTTCGTAAACCAATATTTCTGATTCCGGTGTCATTTTTAGGGCACACACGCCTTGTCTAGATATACTTGCTCGAGGGGTTCAAGTCATATGAATCCACTCAGTCTTCGAGCCTATCTTGTCGGAAGGTCAAAATATTTTGACTTTGCAATAAAATCCAAATATTTAGAATATTACTGAACGCGCACGAAATCTAAAAACTGTTTTGTAAGATGAAGAAATACGCTTTCAAATTTTATAATTCGAAATAAACACTTATTTTTGAAATATTAAAAAAATATCGAGTGCAGTTTACACGCGGTAGAAGCGAAACTTAACCAAAACAATCTTAACCAATAGGAGACTTGAAAAGTGACATCATAGTGCGTCATTTCCGTTTCATCCGAATTCCAAATCATAACGGGGCCAAAGAAGTTTCACTTTAAAAATTTGAATGCAAACCTAAAAGAGTTTTATATAAAGCTTGGTATTTTATCTTTCTCACACCGTCTAGATTCTAGATCATATTTCTAACCATTATAGTAAGGGAGACAACGATTTCAATGAGGCCTGTATGTTTTGTTCCGAAAACCCAACAAATTAGCCCTGGGGGTTAAAGAGCGCAATGAATGTAATTGTGTACATCAATCGTTTGAAAGTTTCGAAAAAGTTTTTAACTTGTTTGAAACACCCGCTCGTAGTAGTCCTAAGGTGCTGGGCTTTACCTACAGAAGTAAAGCATTTAAATTTATTTGTTCATATGAAGCGGATACTTTGTGATGTGACATTATTAATTTAAAATAACAACTTACTATATATTATAAAGTTACTTCTTTATAATCACCACTTTTATTTTTTATACTTTATGTCGACCGGGTTTCGCTACAACCGTAGCTTCATCAGGGCAGTATAATACTCTACTAACATTAGGTTACATGTATGTTATAATGTACTAGACGTTTGTACATAAACTAAATATAATAGGGAGCTGGCCACAATGACACGCCAATGGAGTTTGGTACGCCAGTGGATTTTGGAACGCCACTGGTCTTTTAAATGAATTTACTACTTTGACAAAAAATGCTTCTAGGTATAATGGCAAAACTGATTTGAGTACTGGATTAAAATAAATATTTTTCACTTTGGAGACTGTGGGAGACTGGGGTTTTTAGGATTTTAGGTTACTGGGATACTGGGAGAGGTAAACTGAATCTAAGACTGATTAAAACACTTGAAAAGAGGTTTGAACTTGGAGACTGTTGGAATCTTGAGTATTGTTTCTTCTTGGCTGATAGTTTTGAACTGACTTCCTACCGGTTTGACTTCTATTTTTATAGGGCAAACTCAGGTCGGACTTTTGGGGGACAGAACCTCCTTAATTTTTCTAAGGTACTTGTATTAGGTAATTTCCCTGGTCGCTACGATTGGAAGTCAGCTGTGTTAAAATTATGTGTGATAGTTTTTGCCAAGATTTTACCAACTCAGGATCCCAAAGCCTCACATCATTTTTATTGTATTTACAAGAAAAGGTACAAGTATACGTATGTGATATAATTATATATATATTTTTCTTAAAGTGCAACAATCACTGATAGACGTCAGTTTTTGGGTTGTTTTTGTAGCATATACTCATTTTTAGGTGATGATGTTTATTTCTTGATCCAAATTATTCCCAATTTCTCGAAATTGAGTTCCAAATTTTTCGGAAGATGAATTCGCTGTCGTAAATATTTACGATTCAGATTTTTCCTTTGTTCAGAATTGACCAATAGTGGCTCGGCTGGTCGCATGGTGGGGGTGACGTAAATAGTCAGCCATTTCCTTGGCGTTGATCATTGCTGTCTGGAGTCCCTTTTGGAAGCATTAGGTGGTTATTCAGATGTGTTTTCCAGTCCAATGAGGCTGCTGCATGTATTCATTTTCAATTTCATTTATGTTTTCAATTGATTAGTTAGTTAAAGGACATAATAGCGTTGTAGACAAATCATTTGGAAGGGGCACCACATGCACATTATTCCGCTAGCCAATAGCAGCTCTCAGATTGTCGTGCTGGCGGCATGGTACTCTGTGGGAGCGTAAATTACATTCTTGAATTTCCAGGGTTGTCATACGCTTTCGCGCACTCGTTAGATGCACACGGATTCCTACGACACGTTTGATACATATAATATATAATTTAACAAAATGGGCTGCACTCCTCAAGTGAAGGAGGAAGAAGGCGTAGATGCAGAATTGGGAGAAAAATTGTTCAAATTATGTGAATCAACCCGCCCTTCGAATTTTATATGGAAACCGCCAGTAAAAAGCTTCTGTCCGATAAATTTATGTTAATTTATGTTTTTTTTTGTTTATGATAAAGATATTTAGAATTTGATTCCAAACGTTAGGCGTTAAAAAGGAAAATAATCCTTATTTTTATTTCATCCATTACCTACACCACTACACAGGCAAGTTGCCCTTTAAGATTTATCTTTAAATTATGATTGTTCTAATAAGTATTATGGGATGGGCTTGTTGTGCAACATCAATCTTCATTCCATGGTTTTAATAAAAAAAACGCCAGAATCACTGTTTAAAAAAATCGCTAATTTAGACTTTGAACAATTGTTCAAAGTCTAAATTAGCGATTTTTTAAGAAAAGAAAATTCAATTTAAGAAAATTCTTAGTAAATGTAAAACTATTAAACCATGTACGATCGTGTGAGGAATGCAAGAATGCAAGATAATGTAAGGCTGATGTAAGCAAAATGAGTAAAATTAAGAAAGGGATGCTCAGATGGTTTGAGCATGTAGAGCGAATGAACGAGGAAAGGAGTGTAAGGAGAATATATGACGCAAATGTGCATGGTAGAAGAAGTCGAGGACGCCCAAGAAAGTCATGGCACGACCAAGTCAAAAAAAATAGAAGGGCATGTATGAGACGACGTATGAATGTAAACGAGGCAAGGAGTGTGTGCCAAGACTGAGTTGTTTGGCGGTCCGTCCTCTCTGCCTACCCCTGCGGGGAAACGGCCTGGTGGTTTGTTATTTATGTAAAAATATTTTTTAATATGCATAATACCTCCGTCGAAAACACCTCTTCGCCCAGCGACTGTTGTCTTATATATTGCTCCCAAAATGTTCACTTCCTAAGCCTCCGGCTAGGTGTCAAAATAATATACATACAGGACTGATTAAAAAAATCATATTTAAAAATAAATTTATGGAAATTTTGCTTGTGCAATGATGGAGGACTTACCTAGCAGAGGATTGAATTAGTGAAGCTTGGGTGCGAAACCGAAGCATTTGTCCGCTCGGCTACTAACTAACACTAGAAGACTTCCATTAAATAAAATAGAATTTTCGTTTACATATTGTCGAGATTCTGACTTCCCGAAAAATAAAAATTGATAGCTTTATTGATTTTCTCTTCGACCTAGAAATATTTTCGCGTGCGGTGCTTTTACCACGTCTTTTTGGGTATAAATATTCATATTCCTTCACCCCACCTATACGGTACCTACCAGTTGGGGATTCAATGGAAAAAAATTTCGCTTGCGGCGCTTTTTCTTGTCGTTTAAAAAGAATTATAACTCATTTTCCACTACCCATAAATTGTGCAATTTTTTAATATTTCTATTTTTGGTACTGACAATTCGCGGTGAAATTCCATTTTAATAATGTAGTATGACAAATATAAAACTTATTTCCACTTAATTTATTTCTAACCGTAACCGGTTTCAGCCCGTTTAAGTCATCTTCTGAAGATTTTTTTTGGGTTTTTTATTTATTTTATATTATTATTTTTTTTTATATGAATACCTCACAAGAGTCCCAGCTGCTCCCGTCTGGAGCCAATGAGTCTATTGCATCCCCAATTGGGGTATGTTGTGAGGCTGAAGGTAGTGGGGAAGGGAAGGAGATAGGAAAGAGGAAGGTGCCTGGTACCTGGCTGTTCAGATCTGGTCAAACAAGGTTATAGCCATTTTTTTTTACATTAGCTGCACATAGGAGGCACCGAGGAAAACATTTCCCTAGGGGCCTGTGTCATCTTTGAGGATGCTGTGTGGAGGGTTTTTTAAGGGAAGGAAAGGAGAAAAAGATATGGGAATAAAAAAGGTATGAGGGGTGGGTAGGAATCTGGGGGTCAGTGTGGTCAGGAGTGACGGACGTATGAATCTATTCCTCACACTGTGGTGCAAGGCGAAGGGTCGGGAGAATCCGGCTGGAGAGGTCAAAAGGCCTCCCTCAATCAGTCTCCTGCGATCTAGCCCGCCACGCAGTGGTTGGGCAAACGTATCCGCCACCAAGACCTAGACAAACCTCATCCCACGAACCCGGGCACCCCTGCTAAGTCACCAAACGTAGCGAACCACTTGGGGTGACCTGTGGCAGGGGTGTTGGTTGTCCAATAAATGGTTCCCGGGGCGGCGGTATCCATACCCGCCTCCCAAATTGAAGCAACATTTCAATTCTGAATGTTGGCCTTACACCAGGGCGATACAAGAGTATCTTCTACTCTGGAACGTCCCGCAAATAAGCTATATATAATTTTAAATGAATTAATCGTGATATAACACGAATTAATCAAATAAAATTTATTGGCCCACGCCGGGATTCGATCCTGCGACCCTCGGATTGCGAGTCAAAAGCCTTACCGCTAGACCACGCCGGCCGTGTTAATTGGGTGGCTTCAATAAGCTGAGACCGGTTACGGTCACAAATAAATTTGGTGAAAATAAGTTTTTTTTGTATTCATATTTATTCTTTCGGCATCGTACCCTCTCCTCTTTCTCATAAACATAGCATGTAAAAGAGAGAGTAGTTACGACGCAACTCACGGGAGGCAAGACCATAATGCGACATTGTCAAACTACCTTCTCGGTCTGAGTATGCGTCGTTCCGCATCGGGATCCCGGATTCTAAATTCTCTATATTCATGAGTCCAAACTTACAACCTAACCAGCAGTTTCTTCGTAGAGCAAAACCTAACCCTTCACAGACTTCACACTTAAGAAGGTACGAAATAATTGAAAATGAAGTAGTGTAATATTTTTTTATATTAAAACTTATTAAGCAACTTTGTGATTTGAAACTCGATGAAACGGAAACGAGTGACACTAAAAAGAAACAAACACATGCATCTATACTACAGGATTTAGCCTGCGTGAGAATGAGATAGCAATAAAATATGTATTTAATTCATTGGTACTCGGTTTCAATATAATACGATAAATCCACACTCCCACGCTAGTCTCCTTTGGTGTAGTGGTGTAAAGCGCCTGACGATCTTCAGTGGCCAGACATTTGCGGACCAAGGATCGAATCCTATAAAATCCAAAAAAATTAAAAATAATATTTTTGTAAAATTCCAATCTTCAAACTACTCCAAAATGAACAGGCAAAAGAAAACACAAAAGAAAGCCCTGTTTAACGACTCCCGAAAAAGAATACAAATACTAATAAGATGACCAAATATATGGAAAAATCATCCTTCATACTGATAAAAGAAGTGCTTCGTAGTCTCCCATTCTTGTCTACTTTAGTTTTCTGAAGGCTTTACTTCTATCGCGTGTGAATTGCACACTCTGTTTTTTTTTAGTTAGGTGATTTAAAGCACCCAATTTGTTGCTCCGGTATCGTTTATTAACACTACGTACTCTCAGTGTGTTAACTGTGCTTTTACAATGAATTAGGTAGGATATCTGTAATGTTGTAATTCATTTCGATATGAGGGGCAATCGGAAGAAAGAAGTATTAGTTTTTGAATAGTGCATTACCTATACATATGAAAACTGGCGTGAAATTAAATTTATCTCAATTTACTATAAAATTATTTATTTATTTACGATACAAGTTACTTTAAATACAGATTAATATATCTAATCATTAAAATAAAATCACACAATTGAATACCACTTTATTATGTTATATATTCGGTTCGGTTCAATCTGAAACTCCATCAGGGTGTATAAAACACACATTAATACTTTTTTCACCAAAAAAGGATTGCAAAACAGTGTAAACATACTGATATGATTTAATTTGTCTAAAATTTATAATAGGACTATAAAAAACTAAACTTTCTTTCGGTGCCTTTAAAAATATCTGCTACTTCTACATATTGGTTAACTAATCTGTGTATCTGTGTATGCGTGGTTTGAGAGGATATACACGAATTAGTATTGACACCATCTGACGACACGTCTGCTCTAATGATGGACACTGTAATATTGTCCGAAAAGTAGCCTAAAGAAGGAAGTAGCGCAACACGGGATAATACAATTTTGGAGCTCTTAATACCTGAAAAATACCCTCGACTCTGCAAAATCGGCCGGTCCGTTTGATAGATTTTACCATCTTAACAGACGGATTGCAATCTTTAGAGCATAGGCGTCGGGTGGGAATGCTATCCTTGTTCTACCGGTATTACAATGGAAGATGCTCTGAGGAACTAGCATCATCGATCCCTTCGGCACCGGTGCATAGTCGGGAAACACGCCAAACGCGTGTCCAACATGTGTACACTGTTGACATTTGTCACATGAGAACGGGTCGCTTCTTCGACTCGTTCTTGTATTCAACAGCTGGGCCGTGGAACGATTTGCCGGCCTCTGTGTTTCCTCCTTCCGACAGCATAGTTCTTTTCAAGACCAATGTTCATTCCTTCCTCTACTCAAAAAAACCCTTCACACAGCATCTCAGATGACATAGGCCCCGAGGGAAATTATTTTCCTCAGGGCCTCCTGTGTGGAGTTAATGTTAAATAAAACCACGATAATTCTTTTCGCCTTGAACATCTCAAATCGTGTCTAAAAATTCCTATTGGCATTCTTGAAATGTCAATGCTTTATAATAAGTAAATTGCTGATTTGACAGGAATAGGCGAAATAATATTGAACGCCGATGCATCAGAATAATATGTATCAACGGATCTCTCAGTGGCAGGTCCATAAGTTTTATAATTTTGCATCATAGTGCGTCATTTAAAGCTCGCATTCAGCGGGGGAGGGGAATGGGTGGTTTTTGGTGGCGGGTGGCAGCCCGGGCGCGACCGGCCGCGGTGGTCCGCGCGCGCTCCGAAGCGCGCCGTCGGGAAAATAAAATGAAAAGAACCGCTGCGGGAAAAAGCGGGCCGGGGTCGGCGCGTTGCTAGGAGGAGGGCCCGTTGCCGGGAGACGGCTATCGATCCGGGGACCGGCGCGTGCGCGTTCCCACCGCCCCTTCCGCCCCCTGCTCCCCTGCCCCCCGCAGCCAGCCTGTGAGCCCCACACAACCAGGTTCATTATTCATCGCAAATACTGAACTAGGGGGAGGCCATTTCTTAGCCGATCCGTTGGAAAGATTCTAAATTATGAAACACACCTTTAAGCTGATGAGTTCGGGTTACACTAAAAGCTTGTTTAATCATTTAACAACTCTGAAACAAAAAATGTGAAACAGTAATTTAAATCAGAAAAAGGATACGGTCGTATCTAAAATTTGAATGCAGCCTTTCCGGGACTTTGCTCTGACCATTGAGCTAATTCGACCTTATCAACTTAATATTTAACTGTATCCTTACTTCGACTAAGAAGAATGTAACTATTTGAAGTTTTACTCAATAAGTTATTCCATCATAAAAATATGAATACTTTTTTTTTTCTATACGAGATTTGTTATTTTTGTAAGCATCCTTCGTAAAATCTATTGAACAAGTGTTCATTTTGAGAGGCGGGTATGGGTCACCCCGAGTGGTTCGGTATGTTTGGTCACTTAACAGGGATGCCCGAGTACATGGGGTTAGTTTTGTCCGGGTCTTGGCGGCGGACGCGTCTGCTTGCCAGCTGCTAGGCAGGCCGGATCGAGTGAGAATGGTTGAGGACCTTTGACTTCTCCAGCCGTTCTCTCTCCGAATATCAGCAGTGAGTGGGTGTACCCACCCCTCATGCCCTCTTCCTTCCCAGAACTTCCTTAATAAATAAAATTATATAAATAACTTCTCCATCTCTTCATCCTTAAAACATACCCGAATTGGGGATGCCGTAGTCTCACTGGCTCCAGACGGTTGGGAGCCGTTGTGACTCTTCTGCGGTGGGTACAAAAAAAATCGTTAAATTAATGATTTCTTAAGTGGTGAAAGCCATTAGCTGCTTTAGCAACCCATGTTTTAAAGATATTGAAATATTTACGTCACTTAGAAATCGCGCAGAAAACGATCTTAAAGGTAATACTTAAAAAAACATAGACTAACTGATATAGACCAAATATTCAACAATTGTGTCGTACTAGATATACGCCAATTATATGTTATGTACGTTAAAACTCTACTAAACTACATTTTTAACTAAAAAAACAAATTGCAACAATCTCAAAATATCACTAACATCATAAAAATAAGACAATCGTACAAATATAACATAAAAACTCCGACAGTGAATACAAGCTTTGGACAAAGGCACTATAAATATCATGCTATAAAAGCATTCAACAGTCTTACCCTTGAAAATAAAATACCTAGAAGAAACAAAAATAAATTCATACTCAAAATTAAAAAATGGATTAAAGAACAAAAAAGACAATATTACCAAAATCTCATTACATAATAAGAGTAAAACACATACACGTAACACACAAAAACAAATATATAAAACAATTCATAAAAAATACATTTTATCTGTAATTTTACCTTAATTATAAATTTTTATTTTTAGTTTAATTTTTGCTTTTTTTTATGCACCATTATTTTTATATTATTTTTAATGCATTATGTGTGAATTTATGTTTTATAAAATGGAGGCCTCCGCACAGGTGAGCTACCCAGTGAGGCCGACATTGCTGCATTTTGTTTAAAAATGTTAGATATTATGTCAAATAAAATAAATAATAATAAATAAATAATAATTGACAGATCTAAATAGCCCAACTTCCTCTTTTCATGAGCTCAATTCTCCGACAGTGGTCAAGAGTTTTTCGTTATGCGCTATCTACGAATGAAAAATTACCCGTCGTCGTTTCGACGAATTTTGTCCAATGTTTCATTTGTACGTATTCTTGAATGTCGAAGGATTGAAGGAGATGAAATATTGACCCTGTGAATATTATCTATGTTTCTGACGTCTTTGACGTTTCTACGGTGTGATTTTTTTATTTATTTTGAAGGCGTGTATGAGTACCGCCGCCCCGGAAACCACTGCCATAGGTCTCCCCAAGTGATTCGCTACATTGAGTTGGTGAGGTTTGCCCATGTATTGGCGGCGGATGCGTCTGCCCACCTGCTGCGTGGCGGGCCGGATAGAGGCTGGGTGAAGGAGGCCTCTTGACCTTTCCAGCCGGACTCTCTCGACCCATCGCCTTGCACCGTCACTCCTATACAGATAATCCCAGATTCCTACCCACCCCTCATACCTTTTTCTTTCCCAGAACTTCCTATCCTTCCCTTCCTTAAAAGTACCCTCCACACAGCATCCCCCAAGATGACGTAAGAAAATTATTTCCCTCGGGGCCTCTTGTGTGGAGCTAATGTAAAACAAAAAATTTGAAATGTCAAAAACAAAACATCCGTCACCGCGTCCTTTACTATCGCACATTTTTCGAAAAGTTTGGCGGGTATTTTACTCAAAATCAAAAACAGCTGGTGACCAACCACCCGTGAAAAATAAATTTAAGAGCCTAGCAGTCCTTTAAGTATTTTCAAATTTGGTGAAATTAGTTTGCTGTTTCGTCGTAATGTCGCCCGTGTAGTTTTTAGATATTTTAACTTCGGTATTGTGTTTTAAAGTTGTACATAATTTCACAACGCTACTTGTAATCTAATTCCCCGATTTCCTCCTCCTGTCAAGCTCTAGGGCGTCGACTTTACCATGAAACTCGTATGTAATTTTGGTCAGCGAGCATTTGGTGATATCAGGGGTATAAAAGCAGTTTTATTTAAAATTTTGCAGAAAGTGAAAAAAATGATAATTTTTCCAATGTAAATTATTACTTTTTCAACACAAAAGGTAAACGTTACTTTAATGAATCGATTATTATTTTTGTTATTAATATCATCGCAAAGAAAAAAACCTCTTGTTGTCATTGTTTTATTTGAAAACTTAACAAAATTGATAATAACGGTTGATTAGACGATTATAATTTTAATAATTTTTTTTAATAATTTTATTATCTTAAAAAATGGAACATGTTACAGTGTTACTTTTCCTCCATTAAAAGCATTTGCTTGTGGAATTATGCACCAAGAATTTTTATTACTACAAAATGTGCATACCTATATTACGAGTATAATACAATATTACATATTCAGGGTATTATTAGGCGTACTTGACGTATTTTAACCAGTTATTTGTGACATTATTTGGAATAAAAAATGTAAATGAAATTTTGGTCTCCGGCGACTTTTTTTTTCAAAACTTTTTTCCTCAAAATCAAATTTTTTTCCGCATGTCATCACTGGTCACCCAGCCGAGTAGCCGACCAACCCCTCACCCCATCTCTAACTGTCCAACACCTAAATTTTTTTTATGTTTTTTGTAGAAAAAAAAATCAAAGATGTCACTGTAGACTAAAAATTTCATTTACATTTTTTACTCCAAATAATGTCAGGAATCAATGGTTAAAGTAAGTCAAGTACGTCCCTTAAAACCCTGTAGGTATATATGCAGTACATATATTTATACAATATTTTACATATATTTACAGTACATATATTTATACAATACATATATTTTATTTTATTTATTTATGTTTATTTAGGAAGCATACAATTGTGTGTAAAGTAATTGTACATTAAATAGTGAATATAATTTAAACCAGTTAAGTTCAGTGAAATCAAGTGGTTATTAAACAATTATAGTAGGTATAAATTGTAAGCACGTTGTAAAAATTATCAAAAAGTGGTAATAATCAATACAGAAATAATAGTTTCGAGTAGTTATTTAAATAAAATTACTAAATACAAAATTTTTTTAAATAAAAGTACGTAGTGTTAAGTAAAAAGTTATTAAAAAGAAAATAATAAACAAGAATTAATAGTTTTCATTTAAGTACATTGTACGGTTAGTTTGATTTTAGTCGATTTAAGGGTAAAATGGATAATGTATATATGCAGCACTAGGACTGCACATATACAGGATGTTAAGTACTTGACTTACTTTAACCAGTGATTCCTGACATTATATGGAGTAAAAAATGAAAATGAAATTTCGGTCTCCGGTGACATCTTTGATGTTTTTTTTCTACAAAAACATAAAAAAATGGTAGGTGTTGTACAGTTGGAGGAGGGGTGAAGGGTTGGTCGACTACTCAGCTGGGTATATACATGTTTATATATAAAACTCAAACCAAAAAACCTTAGTTTTCGAGTAAATAGAGTTTGAAGACTAAATTTTTAAGGTTAAATTGGAAAAAAAGTTTAAGTTGCTACATGGTTACTGTCAGATCAGATAGCTTGATTATTCACATCTAGTCACCAAACACGGCTAAAGCCATTTAAAGCAAAGTTTTAATTCTGAATGGTGGTCTTTTACTAGGGCGATACTGAAACTATCTTTCAATCTGGAACGTACCGCAAATCCTTATAATATTTTTAAATGATCAAATTGTGAAATAACACAAACCAATCAAATAAAATTTACTTGCGCATGCTTAATTTGAATCCGTGACCTCCGGAACGTCAGTCGAGAGCCTTATCGAAAATAACAAAACTAGAAATGAAAAAAATATATTATAAATAAAGATATGTAAACGTGAATAAAACTAAGGTAGGTATAAGTGATTAATTTTATGTGAATAATTTTATAAAATTTCATTAAGATTTTTCAAAAATAGTTATTTGCCATCGAATAGATATTTCGCATTTCATATTATTTGTTCTTATTTAAATGTCGGAAACATTTATTTAATTATCATATACATT
The DNA here is from genome assembly GCA_929108145.2 of Limnephilus rhombicus. NCBI lineage: Eukaryota > Metazoa > Arthropoda > Insecta > Trichoptera > Limnephilidae > Limnephilus > Limnephilus rhombicus. The sequence continues at coordinate 58,250,706 of OV815275.1, read as the reverse complement.
TATTTAATTATCAAAAACATTATTTAATTATCATAAACATATAATATTATGTTAACTTTGAATATCCCTGAACAGCGCCGACACAGCTCGCCCGTGCGATTTGAGTAGAGAGTAAATTAAAGAAGAAATTGTAAAAAGGGCCATTTAATAATTCCGACAATGTATTCAGGTCTAGTAAATGACTGATCTTTTGGGTGATTCAGCTTTTACTTAAATTATTTAAAGTAGCGTGACAGACAACCTTCCGTCTTGGGGCTTGTCCAGGCACTGAAACAATAATTGAGATCTGCTCTAAATATATGATACGAAAATTGATGCAAACCAAATAAATCATTGGATTTTATTATATTTATTTTTAAATTGAGATTCTTAAAATACTGTTTTATTGGATGATATTTTTATTTTATTAACTAACCTGTTTTTTGGTACATTAAAACGATTCTAAAGTTGACTGATTTATGCAGTTTTTTTAATAATATCACATCGTAATTTAGCTAAAAAGGCTCTTTAATTAAAAAATTAAAAAATGAAGCGGCATACGTTGAGATGTTTTCTACCTAAAAATATTTTTTATATTTTTTTTTCCTTTATGCGTACGACAACATAAGAAAAATATTTGTAGGTCGATTGAGATTTGTTGAAAACAACTATTTTTCAAACAGTAATAAAGTATGAAAAATATTTTTTGTTAATATTTAATTATATTTCTAGGGATAGAACGTAAATGTAACTATCATTCTTTTGGTATAACTTTTCTTTTGTTTGTACGGTTATGGACGTAGGCGACTTCGAAAACGCGCAAAAATCATTAAATATTGAAAAATCTCTCGTACCATCTTAATTCTGCTGACTGACACCTGCAAATTGACATTGACACAGATTAATTAGCAAATTAATTTTCATATAATATGAAAACTGTCAACGTTTTCTCTCAAGTCATTTTTTGCTAGCATTTGGTTCGACATCTAGAGCTGAAGAACGGAATGGGGGTATTATGAACGGAGACACAGTGACTACTAGCCGATTTACTAAGTCTTTGTTAAGGGGGCATACATTAGTTACGTGAGCTCAAAAGGGGGGGGGGTTCAGCAAAATTTCACGTTACTTGAAAAGAATATACGACAAATTTATCTCACCAAGGAGGGGAGGGGTCTAGATTGGAAGAAGAATTGCTCACGCAATTAGTGTACGTATAATGCCCCCTAAGACTAAATTTCCTGACAAAGTTTTCGACCTTCAAATTAGCGCAAAAAACGAAACGTTCTTGTTGGTTTCAAAGCATCTGCTTCAGCTTGCTCTATTTCAGCTTGCTCTATTTCAGCTTGCTCTATTGTAGCCAATATCGCCGGTAAATCAGCCATTATGGAACCTTAAAATAACTTTATAAAAATACGATGCTGTCCCCCGAAGAGCGCGCGGGAAACGATCTTAGGCTACGAACTACGAATACTAGATTTTGACAGTTTTGTCCAAGACAAGTCGATGTTGACTTAATTGACCCACTCATTATTCGAGTGGAATGACTTTTGACGATTGGCGTCTAAGTATGCACCTTCGACGGCGAGTGCGAGCGGCCTGGATTGGAAAATTGGGCCCCGGAGAGGAAGAAATTCATATTCATACGATACATACCTATGCAATATCAATCTGCTGATAACTTTGCTTAGTGTCTAGATCTGAATAGCCAGCTTACTATTATTTCCAAACGTTTTCCTCTCCACTAATTTTCCAGACATTTCCCATTAAAATGAATATGCCATTTCACTCCCGCCAGTTGGGACTTCTGTGCGATATCACTATAATTTCGTTATCTTTCCTGTCTGCACAAAATTAACCAATACTGGGTATTTGGTTTCTGTTTTGTCTCACTTATTCCGGGTATCTCACTTCTTCCTTAGTAGATATTACATTTAAAAAAATGCGTGTTTTGGTTCGTCCGGGATCTATAAAATAAAATTCTTTCGTTTTAAAATTGGGCCATCTACAATTTTATTATTTTCCAGGTTATGCAATTGGTTGTGTTTAACATTCGGAATCGGTCGAAATCAGACACTCCTCACGCAAGTGATCTAGTTTTGGACAGAAACATTTTAATGCTCCAATCATGTTTCGAGTACGGACGATGTAATAATAATAATAATTTTTTTTTTTCATAAGAAGCAATTACTTTGTGGTTAGACATTATATTATAAAAATAAAACAACACTTTGTATTTAACCACGAATTTATTATTTATGTATCTACCGGTTTCACTTAGACCAAGCTTCCTCAGGATAAAATAATAACTAAATATTAAGACTAAACATTAAGATAACTCTGTCTTAATATTTAGTTATTATTTTATCCTGAGGAAGCTTGGTCTAAGTGAAACCGGTAGATACGTAAATAATAAATTCGTGGTTAAATACAAAGTGTTGTTTTATTTTTATAAAATAATAATTATAATTTCACCTCAAGGGCGCTGTACAATTAAGTATGAAAGTAAAGATAATAAAAATATTATGGATGATTAGTATAGCGCCGTTAAAAATCTCCCCAACCGCGCTATACAATTTTTTTTCAACGCTTTGTTTTCTACTAAACGTATGTAATACTAAATTCGGGATTTATTTCGGTGCAGTAATTTCAGGACTACCATTATGTTCTCCTCATTGTTCAGAATACTGATGGAGGACAATAATTATATATATATATTTTTTCTTTATTCCTTGCTTTGATGGTTAAATAAATTGGGTATTTTTCAACCAGCATGCTAGGCACATGCCCGTGTTATGGTGGTCGAGTCAGTGAACATCTTTAATTTATCAGGCCGGGGCATTTCAGCTACGTGTGAAAAGACTAGATAATTTTTACTATTATGTAAAAGCCCCTAAAAAGGCGTTAATAATTAAATGAATAAATAATATAACTTACAACTTGAAAACAAACAGATTGCTAAGCTTAGGCAATATTGTATAAAAACGGCGAGCCTTTGAAAGTTCACGCTATTATTTCGTAAAATCATTTGATCCGGCTGCCTCCTGGTAGAACCCGGAGGTCGCGGTACGAATCACGACGTGCACAAGTAAAATTTACTTGTGCACGTCGTATTTTAAAATACTTTTGAATGTAGCTATAACTTTGTGATTATCCATTATAAATAAATTAAACAATGTTACTTTGTTTGAACCACTTATATATTTGAGTAAAGCCGACCGGTTTCCGAACGACCGTTCCTTCTTCAGGGCAAACGTATACTGATTTGACAGTTATAAAATAGTGGATAAGAACAATGTGTTATTATGGTAGGGGTGGAGCCATTGCTAGGTATTAATGAAGAGTGGGTCGTCTTGTCTTAGTGGTTCAAACAAAGTAACATTGTTTCATTTATTTAAAATTTGTTTAATTTAATTGTGTTATGTCGCATTTAATTCATTAAAAATAATATATAGTTTGCAACCCGTTCCAGACTGATATGCTCTCAGTAAAGCCAAGGCTAAAGTTCACTATTCAGAATTATTGAAATATTGCTTGAAACCAGAAATGAACAGCCAGGTACTTCCCCCCGCTTGCTCTTCTGCATTTTCTTTTCCTCTCCATACCTTTCAGATTCACAAAATACCCCAATAGGAAATGCCTCTTACTGTCTCCGGTTAGCATGGAGCAATTGGGACTCTTGTGTGGCATTTTGGCTTTGGATTATAGATCGCGCGAATAGTGTTGACCAAAAAACTCAAAATCAGCATTGTGACTATTAGTGCATATGTATCCACTTCCGACAGTAATATCCTTGCCAAACACCACTGGTAAACAGTCTTGAGTATTTTTTTTTAAAGAAAGACAAACATTCCCAGGTTACGAATAACCCAGCAATGTTTGAAAATCTCCTCCACAGAAAGCCGAAAATGTTGCTTGTGTTGTGATGGAGGACTTAGCCAGCCGAGGAATCGAACACGCGACGCTCGGGTGGGACCCAAGCGCTATGCCCACTCAACCACTGACCGGTCGATATTGCTTACGCATGTTTATTGTTTGAGAAATGTGCAATTCCGATGTTGATTAAATTTTACAGACTTGACTTTTAAAGCAAGGGGAACAATAGAAGTCTAAACAAGGTTTCGAAAAACCACCCTTTTTTTCATCCCTTTTTTTCTTTTTTTTCCTCGTCCCTAAAAGCTATGTTTTTTTACTTTTTGAAGAAATTTTGCACACTTGGCATTTAAAATTAGAGGGAAATTACTGACCACATCTAATTCGAAAAAATTTACGTTAAGCTTGGACAACACCGGGTACTTCACCTACATTTTTATTATCTGTCTATACTGGTTGTTAAGGGATGGACTGAACTTAATTTAACGGTTATTCCTGACATTATTTGGACAAAAAAAAATTAAATGAAATTCAGTCTCCGTCTCCATCTCTAATTATAAGTCTTATTTATATGTCACGAGTTATCAATCTTAGTTAAAAGCCATTCGTAATAAATCGAAGTCTAAGTGGTACGGTATAGGTTAAATGTATAAATTAAGTTGTAAAGCGCCCTTGAGGTGATCTTCTGATGAAAACGGCGTTATAGAAGTGATGTAATTATTATGCCACTATTCGTAGATTCCGTAGTAAACTCGTACTTCAAAAATTGTTTAATTCGTAAATCTAAAATAACACGTTATCCGATGGATTTGTTTAATTGAGATGATAGTGAAATACCCCCTTAATCGAAAATAATGCATGCAAACATCAACAAACAAAACATGTATCAGGGTGTGTGTGTGTGAACACTGTGTTCAGGTCAACTCTGGTTACGGTATCTAGATTTATCTACCGATAAATTCACGTAATTAAATTAAATTTAAGCAAATTAAATCAGTTTTTAAATACATTTCTCTAAATTTTACTTTTGTTTTCTTGACTGAATGAATGTACGAATATGTGGAATCTTGAAAATTGAAATTAACCCACTTCCCGACATCCGACCGAGCTAAAACTCGGCAGATAGACTCGTTATCGATGATTATGCATTCTGTCATTTGGTAGCAATCACGCACACACATGCGGACAATTCATTGCCCATTCCGGAATATTTGTTTATATTTTGTATCGAAACGGGTCGCGTTTTCCGACGAAATCAAACCAGTGTCAAAACCTATCTAGTTCCATAAAGCCAGTTCCACTCCCTTTGATGTAGGACATCGCCCCCCCCCTCCTCCACACAAAAAACTAAAAAAAAAACTCTGAAAAGAATTATTGGTAATTGCTAAAAGGTTATCATGGGATGTACGTGGTGTCATAAAACCAAAAATATAAAAAGAATTATTATAAATTGTTATAAGGTTATCATGGAATGTACTTAGTATCATAATACCAAAAATATTAATAGAATTATTGGAAATTGTTATAAGTTAATCATAGAATGTATACATAGTTTCATAAAATCAAGAATTTCATTAAAACTTAAAAAACACATAGTAATTTCAACATCTAAATCTAAACATGTAACATTTCAACAAAATAATATAAAAAAACGTAGGAGGTAATAATAAACTTGACGTGCGTAAAACATAAGCAGTATTAATAGGAAAGAATAAATCTCTACAAATATAAATAACCCATACCCTCATACCCTTCCTTTTTGTCTCTTGACACGACCCGACTCAAGTATTTTCTTCTATCTTGCAAATGAGCTAATTTTCAATATTTTTTTCTCAATTTAATCAATACAAAAGTATTACGAATCTAACAATATAATATGGCTTGTATGTTTATTTTTACAATTCTTTTTATTTATTTATTAGAGAAAAAATAAGAAAAACAAACATCCCGCGTTACGAATAACCTGACAATTTTTGAAAATCCAATACCACCACAATAAGCGGAAAATGTTGCTTGTGACGTGATGGAAGGCTTGGCCAGCCAAGGAATCGAATACGTGACGCCTGGGTGGAATCCAAACGCGATGCCAACTCAGCCATGACCGGTAAAGCTCCGAGCTATGATAAAAGTATATCATAGCTCATGATAAAAACATCAATGTTTGAAGGAAATAGTTGTTGCTTTGACTCAAAATTCCCGTGTTGGTGAATTGGTAATAGGTGCTTTGCATTTACTTAAAAGTTATGCATTTTTACTTTTCAGTGACTTGATCTGAAAAGTTTGTTACCCTCAAAAATCAAACATCTTGCCGTTTTCCCGCATTCTGTATCCATACACTCCTTGCTTTATTTACATTCATACTTGTTATACTCTTATGTTATTCTGTTATACTCTTGTGTTATTCTGACTCTTCACATGGATCCGACTAAAGTTTTGATTCATTTGATCGTGTCATCTCTTCCTTGGGCCTCTCTGACTTTTTCTACTTTTAATTTCCGCATCATATATTCTCCGTACTCTCCTTTCTTCGTCCATCCGCTCTCCATGAAAACAATCTAAGCGTTCCTTAATCTTAACGATTACGCTTTCATCCGCGTTGCTTTATTTACTTCATCGTCACATTTTTTTAACACGGTCTTACAAAGTATTAATACACTTACGCCTCAGAGATCTTATTTGACATCGTGAAGCATAAATAGTTAATATTGAAATAAGTTTGAAATTGTGAACGGTCAGTGGCATAGTTGGTATCGCGTTTGGGCATCACCCAGGCGTGTTCGATTCCTCGGCTGGCTGAGTCCTCCGACATAAGCAACATTTTCCGCTTGTCGTTGTGGTAGTAGGAGATTTTCAAATATTGTTAGGTTATTCGTAACCCGGAAAAGTTTATCTTAAAAAAAATTAGGAAAATTAATCTAAAGAAAGCCTGTATTTTTCTCTTCACACTTCTTGTGTATTACTTAGTTAAAAGAATTAAAAGGTAATGTGCATTTTAATTGTTATTATAAAGATGTTTCTTAACATAATATTAAATTGAAGGATAGAGAATTTACGGATTTTTTTTTATTTCTTTCAACTATTAAATCCTTAGTACGCAAGGACCTCAAGGTGGTCGCAAAACCTGAGAAGGAGAATAAGGTTAATAATTTTTGCTATGGACTAGTGATTTAACGAATGTCATTTTTTGAGCATTCGCGAATGCGAATATCTGCTACCGACATTCGCGAATGCGAATATTGAGTTTTTTTTTTAATTTGGCGCCAATTATGTGTGGCTTAGAGGCTCACGTTTGCATCTTGTTCCGAGAATTTCCGAGTTGATCCGAAAAAAGCCGATCGGTCGTTTTATTTAATTTGTCGTCTGCTCGTAAACAAAAACAAGTGAATTTTAAGGTTAGAATGTAATTGATTAGTGATTAACATGAGTAAATCAAATTGTAGTGAAATTTTGACTTATTTTACCTACACTTTGCGACGCTGAATGAGTTAAATGCAAGCTGTGTAACAAGGAGTATTCTAGAAAAGGAAGAACTACAACGGCTGTGAGAAATCATTTGAAGGCAATGCATAAAACAAAGAAAAGTGTGAAAAACGAAAACAGGATGCACCTAAAACACTTGAGTGGCATCATATTCCCATCAAAGTACCAAATCCGATATGAAACAGATATCGCTTCAAGAATGTGTCGATAAAACGAAACAGTGGGATAATAAATCTATGAAGTCATTAACCGTTGATAATTCATTAAGTGAAGTGGTTGCCTTGGAAGACTTGCCATTTAGTTTCGTGGAAAGTGTTGGATTCGTAAGACTTTTCTTATGAAGCATTTGTGTCCTATAATTTGATGTTCATATTCCCAAAACATTCGCTCGAACTTTGCGAACGCGAATATTCGTTACATCACTAATATGGACTAACAAACGCCCCCAAAATTATGTTTGTTGACCGCGGAATAGGTTAACCAGTAAACCAATACATACACAAAATTAGAAAAAAAATCCTTACTCCTTCCTTAATTCTTTCTTGAGTAGATGATTTAATTTTTATTTTTATGTGAATAGCGCACAAGCACGCTATTTAGATCTGGTCACCAAACTCAGCTGAAGCCAATTCAAGCGTAGTTTCTATTCTAAATGGTCGTTTTTCTCCGGGCCATATTGAGAGTATCCTACATTTTAGAACGTGACGCGGTCGATTTTGTGGAATAATATATATATTTAATTTGAACTTTCGTTTTCGAGTAAATTGTATGGTGATACAGAATTTAGTTGAATTTTTTAGGTCGTATTTGAAAAAAAAAATCGGTAGCTGCAGAGCAGTTAACAATATCAGTTGTTTAAAGTCTTTTAACAGATATATACCGATGGATCGAAAAAAGTTGAACAAGTTGGAGCTGCCTTCATATCAATGCAAAACAACTTCACTCGTCAAATAAAATTGAACAAAGACTGCCCTATTATGAATGCAGAATTGATAGCAATCAAAGAAGCGGTGAAGTATGCAGATGGAAACAACTGGAATAAAATTCTTATATTAAGTGATTCCAAAAGTGCGCTTCAACATATAAAGAGTGTTTCGAAAGGAGTTGCCTGCAGAAAAATAGCATATAATATTGTAGAGCACTTAATGAAGTTACATCAGAAAGACATTGACATACGTTTACAATGGATTCCATCTCACGTAGGGATACATGGAAATGAAGAGGCGGATTTGTTGGCAGACGAAGCAGGGGTGAAAGGTCACGAGTATGACTGGACGCCAGATAACGAAGATTACTCCCAAAAAATACATTTACTATGTAATAATATGTGGAATGAGCATTTTGAAAATTTATCTGCCAATAAGGGCGTATGGTATAGAAAGCTTCAAAAAGAACCCTTTAAAACACCATGGTTCACTGAAACCAATCTGAAGAGATCAGAAATGAGAGTCATTTTTAGATTAAGATCCGGACATGCACTAATGGGAAGAGTATTGTGTCTGTTAGGCCTCTCTGATTCTCCAATGTGCTCTATATGTGAAGAATTTGAAGACATTGAACACACTCTCACAAAGTGCATTAAATTTGAACAACAGAGAGTAACAATATTGATGACCTCAAACCCATCGGAAATTCATAATTTGATAGCTTCAACCGACTACTATGCCATTTCAAGACTCATGAAATTCATTAGATGGTGCAACATGGAAAATATATGATACATTGTTTTATAAAGATACATACATATATTAATATTGCAACATTAATATATAGGATATATTTAAAAAAAAAAAAAAAAAAAAAAAAATGAAACCTTAAAATAAATAAAACAGATGAGGCAAAAAATGACAGCAGTATGCGAGTCAGAAGCCTCGATTAAATATTATAATATAAAAAAAAAATAAAATAAAGTCTTTTAAAATGGGTCAAAGCGTAGACCCGTCTCTAAAAGTATTTTTTAGCCCTTCAGTTGCTTAAAAAAGTTAAAAAAGATCGTTCGAAAAAAGGAAGTTGTTTTGGATTCTCTACGTGATGTAGTTTCTCTGTGACCAGTTTCCCGCCTTTACTACGATATTCCGTACACCGTGTACACTTATTAATGACACTATTATTAACACTTGACCACAATCCACACATCTGCCCTGATGATGGACACCGTAATGCTGTCCGAAATGTTGGCTAAAAGAGGAGGAAGCGCAACAAGGCATAATATCTCAGAAATAGATCACATGATAATTCTTTTGGCCGTAAAATCTCAAATTATAATTTTGGTAAAAATAATCTTGATTATTTTTCCCAAAATTCACTGATTAAATATACATAATTTTCTTAATGGCTTTCGATTATATACATGTAAAGGAAATATATTCCCTTTAAATTTGAATCCTATAATGTCAATTAGAATGCAATCATCGATTGTCATTTTTTTTGTTAGTCTATTATTTGATTGTTAGAAAAAAACCATTCAAAGTGATATTAATAAACATAAATGTCGTTTCTTAGTTAAAAAAAACTTTGCAACACAAGTGTTTTTATTTAGAAATTAATAAAAAGGAATTAAACCTATCAACTTATTATATACATTCGTTAATGGTTAAGGTATTCGTCGAATGACCTTTCGAATCAATCGCTCAATAGGGTATTTTCACAAACTAGGGATACCGCTAAAAATATGTGGATGATTTAAAGATTATTTTTCTGATTACGATTATCGCATTAAAAAAGTTTAATTTTAATATTTTCATTCATAATTATTGATTTCAAAATAGGCCTGACGGCCTATAACGGTAAACGGCCCATGATTGGTTGAGCGAATCATGACGTCACGCCCGTCAACGTTCAGAAGTTTATCACCGCGTTACTATCAAAAGTTTAAACATTTTCGACTTGCTGGCGGTTATTGACGTTTTTTTTTTTCATTTTTAAGATTCCCGTGTTATGTTCCTACAGTTTTATATAATATTGTTCAGCTGTATTGACTGAAAACGGTTTTTTAAGGGCATAATCCGACAACTTGCCTAAAATAGACGCTACAATTAGAATGAGAACAGTAATTTTTAAGCCTGAATTTCGGGGTTTTAAGACGATACTGTAATAAAAACATTTTGTATCCACAAACTCTCATATTATATCCGTTGTATTATATTTTAACAACATACACCCAATATAGAGTTAATTCTGGTCCTTTTAAATTATATTGAACAAAACAGCAAGTGACATTTCGTAAACTAACTTCCCTGTCATAAGATGATTTTTAAAATTTTGACCATTTTACAAGTAAATTTCCCTTATTTTAAGTGAATATTAAAATAAACGTCCCAACTGCTCCCAACCATCTGGAGCCAGTTAAACTATGGCTTCCCCAATTGGGGTACGTTGTGAGGTTGAAGGTAGTGGGGAGGAAAGGAGATGCGGAGGAGGAAGGTGGGGAAGTACCTGGCTTTTCAGATCTGGTAACTAATCACGGATAAAGCCATTTCACGAACATTTCAATTCGGAATGGTGGTCTTACACCAGCGCGATTCTGAGAGTATCTTTCACTCTGGAACGTGCCGTAAACGAATAAATTGTTAAATGCAATACAACTTATCAAAGACCGATCAGTGGCTGAGTTAGCACTGTGTTCGGGTCCCACCAAGCGTCGCGTGTTCGATTCCTAGGCTGGCTAGGTCCTCCATCATAACACAAGCAACATTTTCGGCTTTCTGTGGTGGTAGTAGGAGATTTTCAAATCTTGTTGGGTTATTCGTAACCCGGGAATGTTTGTCTTTCTTTTTTTTTAATGTATATACCTATATTAACATATATTACTATTTACATACAAATATACTTGTTCACGCCGGGATTGCTAGTCGAGAGCCTTACCCCTCGACCACGGAGGCCGTCATTATTGTGTAGATATCCATCTTACGACTGTAAGCATGGGTGTTTCCACGTTTAAATTATGAATGTAAATGGTCAATAACATTTTTTTTTAATTGTAATGTTAAAATTCAAATCTGCCAAAAAGTAAGCCGGCTCAGTCGAAGCCAGAGTCAAGTTAGCTTCTCAGAAGCTGGGGGTATTGTACTATAGGGCCCACCGATACAGCAGATAGTTCACAACTACTGACCCTGTACAAACCACAATTCTGCCTGTTGAATTTGGCAGCCACCTTTGGTCTAGATCCCCAAAATACTAGAAAAACCCTTGATTCACAATGCAGAAACGTACGGTCTGTTCGATAAATTTCGCTCTCTAACAAACGGATTGCAATGTTTAGCGCAAAGCCTTCAGGTGGGAATGGTGTCCTTGTTCTACCGGTATTTTATTAGATGATGTTCCGAGGAACTAGCGTCATTGATCCCCTCGGCACTGGTGTCAAACACATTAAACGCACTCGCAACATTTGTATATGGTCGACATTTTTATCGCTTTAGAAAGGGTCGTTTAAACATCTCATGTTGGGTTTTTCTTATAGTTTTTGTATACATGTGTACCAAAATATATATGTTTCGCAAGTGGGAAGATATAGGATAAACATAACGATTTAATTCGAGCAAACTGGAAGTAAATAAATAACACCAACTGCAACTTACGAACTGATCACAAGATGTTCGGCGGCGGTGACGTCATGGAGCCATTGGGCAACCACAGGGCGCGAAAACATCGTTTTGGCGGCATTTTAAAAAGGCTTATTTTAAAACGTTATAGAAAATTTATTCGTCGTCGTAAAAATAAAACAAAAATTCCATTATTATCGTAATATTTTACTTATTTTTTTCAATAATTAAAAAAACCTGTGAAATAACCCTATTATGGATGTCGGCAACGAAGATCTCTGTTATGAGGCTGCTTGTATGCGAGCCGAACCTGCGACTGCGAGCCGAACCACGAATTATGGGAAAGGAACGAAGCAATCGCAATGTCGCAAATGTGTATGCAGCATAACGTATCCGAACAATTTTATTTCGATCCATCTATTCGACCCAAATATATAAATTAAAACATAGTGTCCGACCGAAACTAGTTTTTACGGCCGAAACCGAAACCGAAACTTCTATATAAGGTCATGATTTCGTGGAAAAAAAATAGTCAATCTTAATCAATCAGCTTTTATTTTTATCATTGCAAAAAGTTGGTCACGTAGTATGGGTACGTTCCCTAAAATAAAAGGTAGAAAACAAAATTACTTTTTTCAAACATAACTTGTTTAGGTAAACTAAATAAAAAATACTCTTTCATCTTAAGAACAAAATATTTGGGAGGCGGGAATGGGTACCGCCGCCCCGGGAAACTTTATTGGATAACCAACACCTCTGCCATAGTTCACCCCAAGTGGTTCGCTACTTTGGTGATTTAGCAGGTGTGCCCGGGTTCATGGGATGAGGTTTGTCTAGGTCTTGAAAGTGGATGTCCAGGACACGCTGAACCCCAGATTCCTACCCACCCCTTTTCCTTCCCAGAACTCTCCTCTCCTTCTTTTCCCTAAAAAAACCCTCCACACAGCACCCCACATATCATCTTTGAGTGAACACAGTGAGCACGCACTTTTTTTTTCATCCCAAGTAAAAAAACAAAAAAAAACGATAAAAATTTCTTTTTAGTGTTTTTTTCTAATCAACTAGTATCTGAAGTGACTGCACAACAGCACCACAGTCTGATTGCTAAGAAAACAAACAATAAACACGCTTAGATTTAACAAACAAACGTCACATCATCCATTTTTTAAATTATTGTTCAACATTGGCTCAGGTACCTTGCCACTGGCACTCTACACGCCAGCGACCGTCCACCACTACTAACTTAGTGAATGATATACTAGACTGAAGCCACTAACCAGGGAAGTTCAACCAACCATTAATTTGTTTTATTAATTTATTTTATCAAAATATCAGAACTAATGAATGCGCAAGCATATATTTCCTTAGCTAAAGACGCCATTAGTGCATTAACCAGCATTGTGATGGATCCTAACAATAAATTTACCAAAGAGCATATTTCAAAAATAATGCCTAAAACAAATAATATACTTAGCTCCATTGGACAAATGGCAGCGAGAATGGCCACCTTGGAAGGTGAATTGTCAGTTTATAAAAATAATCCTCCAATTACAACCACTACTATTCCCTCACACTTGCAAACAAAAAACGTTTGTGAAATAATTGCAGAGATCAATGAACAAAATTATAGAGAAAAAAATATTATAATTTGTAATATTCCTGAAAGTGATGCATTAACTCAAATAGATATTATGACTTCTTAAAATTTTGCAAATTCACTTTGTGGCACCATTTTATTAATGCAATAATTAAAAACACTTGGTTTTTACCACAATAAACTTTATTAAAAAGTCGACGTGTTTCAAGAACGATGTTCTCTTCATCAGGACATATAATGTACTAAAAAAATGATCTAACATAGAAAGACAGGGCTTGGGTAGAAATGGAAGTAGTGGTGGAGGAGAGAGGTGGAAAGGGGAGGTGCTTAGAAGATCAACAAGGGGGGGGGGGGTGGAAAGGGGGGTGCTTAGAAGAACAAAGACAAAAAATTACAATGGAAATATGTTTAAGATAGGGTTATTCACAAAATTAATTTGATTGTTAACAATATTTAAATTTCTGTTGACATTTTTCCTAATTTCTAATATATATATATATATTTTTTTTAAATATGTTTATTTAGTTATTAATTGTACAATAATTTCTCTTACTTAAATCTTACAAAACTGATCAATCAGTTTGATTGTAAAAAATCTCTCATTTTTCCTATTTATTTACTTACAACTTATAAATATATAAAATGTTTTATATTTTGGTGCTTAATACATATCTAGTAATTATTTAATAATATAATACTTAATATTAAAATACTTAACTAATTATTGTAATGCTTATTATAACATAAATTATATTTTGAACAGTGGTTAAAAGATCTAGGTACCTATTCGTTCACAATATTATTTGTTTTTCATAGATTTAGGTATTTTTATACAATATTTTAGTTTTCATGTTCTATTGAAGTAGAATGATCTAAATTTATTTTTGATTTTTGAATATGATGTCTCGTTTTTAATATTTTCAGGTAATGCATTAAATATTTCCGGTATTTTATGCCTTTTTGTTCTATCACCGTATACATTTTGAGATTTATTAATAATAAACATTTCTGCTTCTCTATGCCTAGTGGGGTAGTTATGGTTTACAGGTTTTTTGAATTCTGTATTCCAGAATTCATCTAGAGTTAATTGGTAATCTACCCTACTATGTATAGAGAGCACATTACACAAGGAGAACATTTTTTTATAATCGCCATCACATAATTGAACTTTTTTTTTGCCTGATATCAATTTTAGGAAACGGATTTGTAGTTGTTCTATTTTATTTAAGTACGTTTTGTACGTTAATCCGTAACTATTTATTCCGTATCCTATAATTGATTCTGCTAATGCGTTATATATACAGTATAATATATTTTTATTAACAAAGTTTTTTAGGTGATAAAATTTCCCTAATATGGATCTTAATCTATTACATACATTTTCAATATGAATTGACCAGTTAAAATTGACATCTACTGTAAGACCAAGGTATGTATACTGGTACACTTTTTCTATATTTGGGCAATTACACTGCAGGGATTGGTTTTTTGTGTGCAAGCAATCATATGAATGACTTTTAATGTGCAATTCCTTATCCTGACAATTTGCATATGTGGTGAATGTATAAGCATATATTTGTTTTTTTTTGCGTTGATATCTCTACAAAATTTAAATTTAGAGTCTTTTAAAGAAAAATCAAATTTTTATAAAGCTGATTATCCTAAGATTAACGAGTTTCTCACTAAATCAGACTGGAACTTCATTAGTAATTGTAATAACATCAATGATAAAATAGAATCTTTTTACTGTATAATTAACAAATCAATTGAACTGTATGTCCCTATTACAAAATGTAGGACATCTAATTACCCCAAATGGTTTAGCAAAGAGCTAATTTGTACTATCCAGTCAAAAAAACTTGCACATAAAACATTAAAAATATCTCGATCTCCAAATGACTATCTAATTTTTTCTAATTTACGCAAAAAGGTGAAAAACATATCGATCTCTTGTTACAAAGAATACCTGGAAAATATTGAGAAATCGTTACAAAATAAACCTCAAAATTTATTCAAATTTGCAAACAATCTTAATAGTAATGAATCTGGTATTCCGTCTATCATATACTACAATGGTAAAATTGCTGATACACCTCAAGGAATTACTGACTTATTTGCCGAATGCTTTGGCGAAGTATATGATGTTGACTTATCTAATAACCAAATACCTAAATTCAACTCAAATATTTCTATTGATTTCAACGACCTTGTTATTGATGAAATCGATGTTCAGCGTAAAATTACACTATTAGATAGTCAGAAATCCGCTGGCCCAGACACCATACCAGCAATTTATTTAAAAAACTGTGTATCTAGCTTAAAAGGTCATTTAACCAATATATTCAATATATCATTAGCATCGGGCCTTTTCCCTCAAAAATGGAAGATCAGTTTCTTTAGTCCCATCTATAAAAAGGGTGATAAAACGGATGCTTCTAACTACAGACCTATTTGCATATAATCAGCGATACCTAAATTGTTTGAATCCGTAGTTCTATCAAAATTTATGTTACAGGCTCGTAAAATAATTTCCCCCCACCAACACGGATTTATATCCGGAAGATCTACACTTACAAATTTAATTATATACGAAAAATATATTTCAGACAATCTACATTCAAAATTGCAAACGGATGCAGTTTACACAGATTTCAGCAAAGCATTTGACAAAGTTTACCAAAAATCTTATTAAACAAACTAAAAGTATATGGGATAAAAGGAAATCTACTAAAATGGTTTGAGACCTATTTAACATCTAGAAAACTATACGTTAAACTATCTAACCATATGTCAAACGAAATTGAAGCTTCAAGTGGGGTGCCCCAAGGTTCTCATCTAGATCCTATTCTTTTTTTGCTATTTATCAATGACATTGTTTCAATATTTGAAGGTATCCATTTCCTATTGTTTGCTGATGACTTGAAAATATACACTATTATAAGAAATTTAATGGACTGTCTTGTATTGCAAAACAACTTGGATCGATTATATAATTGGTGTAACATAAATGATTTATTTTTAAACATTAACAAATGTCAATCTATAAGTTTTTCTCGAAATAAAAATCCAATACTCTTTCAATATCACATTAACAATGTGAATCTTTCTACAGTAACATTAATAAAGGATCGGGGTGTCGTTTTTGATAACAAGATGACATTCGTCCCCCACATTGATGCAATCACGAATAAAGCACTTAAATGTCTCGGTTTTGTGTTAAGATCGTCCAAAGATCTAATGCATACTAATACACTCAAAACGCTAAACATAACACTAGTCACAAGTATTCTTGAGTGTAATTCCTCTCTCTGGTCGCCATTATACAATATACATTCACACAAAATTGTAAGAGTACAACATAAATTTTTAAGGCATATAAATTACAAATTAAAAATTCCAATAGAAAATTTAAATTATAATTATTTAATGCAATTGCTTAAATTACCCGAATTGTCACAGCGAAGAAAAATCTGTCATGTTTTATTATTATTTAAAATTATCAACGGATATTTGGATAGCCCTGAACTTGTGAACATGATAAATTATCAAGTACCTAACAATAGTTAAATTAATAGTTAACAGTAGTTTCCTGCACTATTTACTAGTATAATTTCATTAATATTGTTATATATATGTATGTAAAAGCCTAAATAGGCGTAAATAAATAAATAAATTACAACACCAGACTCCATGCTCCATTTAACGTAGTTGCTTCTCGCACTAATTTTATGTTTAACTCTTGTCTTCAGAGATTGCATCGTGTGGGGAATGAAACTTGCTCTGTCGATATATTTTTTTATAAAAACATCGCTTCCTTCAAAAAGCGTATATGTATGCAGATGCAAAAATCCTTAAATGTTCCAGATTGTTAACAGTAACAAATTTAATACCCATTGCTCTGTAACTACTTTCATAGTACCTACTTACTTCTTTATACATATATGTAATTGCTGTGTACCTTTTATTTTATTTTTTTCCTGATAACAACAAACTAACGTAAAAATCCTTAAATGTTTCACATTGTTAACAGTAACAAACTTAATACCCACTGCTCTGTAACTACATTCATGATAACTACATTCATAGTACCTACTTACTTATTTTATATATGTAATTACTGTGTACCTTTTTTTTTTTCTTTTTCATAATAATAACAAACATACATACATTTATGATAGCAAAAAAAAAAATTAGAAAAAAAAAAAAAAATTAATTACCGGTATGCTTCGAGTATATTTGGAATCACATTTTGTCTGATATTGTGACAATAATTATTGAATCTAATGTAGCGCGAGCCCAAATGCGAATCCGCTGGTTGAACTCCTTTGTAAACAATTACTCGAATACTGATACCTACTTATGTTAGGCCTACTTATATCTTTCTAGCTCTGTTTATCATTTTATGTACTATATACTTATGACACTGCATACTTGTTATAATGCTCCTGTACAATTTATTTTATATGTAAAAGCCATCAAGGCGTAAACAAACAAACAAACAAACAAATCCCCAAAGATGATACAGGCCCCCAGGGAAATTATTTTCCTCAGGGCCTATCATGAACTAAATCATTTCAATAGCGAAATAAAACTAACCTACAAATTTCGAAATAATGTTAAGTATAAACACCTCCAATTTCACACACTTTTTTTAAATTAAATTTTTTTTTTTTTTTTTAAGAAAGACAAACATTCCCGGGTTACGAATAACCTAACAATGTTTGAAAATCTCCTACCACCACCACAGAAAGCCGAAAATGTTGCTTGTGTTGTGATGGAAGACTTAGCCAGCCGAGGAATCGAACACGCGACGCCCAGGTGGGACCCAAGCGCCCACTCAACCACTGACCGGTCTGACACACAAGTTAATCAAGTACAGATGCAGCAAAATGACACTTCGTGGTTCGCAGTTCAGTACACCGAACATGTCCGATCGCAGAACGAAACCTCCCAGAACGAAACCTTTCGGTTTCGGCCTTAGTTTCTGCTGGATGGCGGCCGAAACCGAGACTAAGCCGAAACTCGTTTTTTGGCCGAAACTAGGCCGAAACCGAAACTGAAAGTTCGGTCGGACACTATAAAACATAAATAAAATTAAGTGAAAAACTAAGAGAAAAAAAATAATAATATTTTAAAGAAAAATAGAAATAAAAATGGAAATAAAAATTTGGAATGCAAAAATTTATAATTAAAATGTAGTGTTTAAGAACTCATGTATTCTTTGAAGTAGGTACGCTCGTCCCCTTTCAAAAATCCAATGTTGTACATTAATATAAAACTATAGATTAGCCCTCCCATAACTAATTTCAATCCAAAAATAACACCGTAGTTGTTTTGCTAGGAAGAAACGAAACATTTTTTTATGAAATGTTACTTTTCTTGAAACACTGCCTCGAATCTATGTTACTTATATATTTAATAAATATTCATATTAATCATTAAGGCTCTGCAACCGGGCCCGAAAAGAAGAAGATGGAGAGATACGAAATTACGAATGTTAGAGGAGAGCGCTAACATTTAAAGCGACAAAATTGATGCGAAAATTGCGAAAATGTTTAATAAAACACGACTCGTTTAAAATAGAGCAAAAATATCGTGGGGGTTGTCTAAAACAGCATTTAAAGAAAAACTGTGAAATTTTCATACATTTAACTTGTAAAATAACTGAAACAAACGTGTTTAAAACAATTTTCGGAGCATACTTTGCGATTTTTTTTTATCGGGGGAATTTCACATAATTTGCGTTTCGGCGAGGGGAATATTTTTTGTTTGTTTTTTTTTTTTTTCTAAAAAGAAAGACAAACATTCCCGGGTTACGAATAACCCAACAATGTTTGAAAATCTCCTACTACCACCACAGAAAGCCGAAAATGTTGCTTGTGTTGTGATGGAGGACTTAGCCAGCCGAGGAATCGAACACGCGACGCTCGGGTGGGACCCAAGCGCTATGCCCACTCTACCACTGATATATAGATATTATCTTCAAGAATAATATATTTTCTCAAGAGCCTTAAAACTTTAACAGCCTTACTAAAAACCCCGTGAAAATTTTATTCAATTGACAAACGGCCGCGGATGTGAAAACATTACTAATTAAAAAAAAATCATGAAAAGATATATACACTACTTACACAGCCTGAGGAGGTAGTTTATATGTTATGTACGACTGTTGTATTTATAATTTCTGAACGAAGTTTGGAATTTTTCTAACGTATTGTATATTTTTTGTTATTTTTGAAGATGTCGTAATATACCTTTACAGAAACTAAATAGAATTGTTTTTTAGATTTTTATATCTGAAATATACGATCGTATTTGAAAATTGCAGTATTTTAAGTTTCAACATAAAAGAATTTGAAAAAACAGCTGACTGTAAACATATTCTATTAAATGGTCGAATAATTTAGGAAAATTCAAAATTTTAAAAATACTGTCCTCTTTCTTTATGAATTTGGAAGAAAACTGCCATTTCACTTTTTATCTCGTTCACACAATTAAAAAGGATAAAATAATATAATAATTATTCCGAAAAAATAACTGAAAAAATCTGACATCTTGGATTCATTTTTACGCAACTAATACGTTGATTTCTTGAATTTGTATTTATTTACACATGCATACGGCTTTTACATTATTAAATAATATTACTTTTATGGAAGTTTTATTATAGGTACTCACGCGGAAAAGTCATTAAAAAAATTTAATTTCAGAAATAACCTAAAACCTATCGTTAACGAAGCTAAATCATCAACAAAATATTATTTAAAGGACTAAAACTGAAAAAAAAGTAACGCCCGCATTGGTAATTAGTAATTATGTTGAATTACTCTCACAGTGAATTGATCATTTAAAACGAACATAAAATTAACTGCAAGTAAAATTCAACATGTCAAACATTGTTTTACCGCGAAGTCTATAAAACAAGATGGCCGTGGCGCCTACTCAGATCTATGTGAGATTCAAGGGGACCAACATAAAAGTCATAAAATACGTGATATTGTTATTAGTTATTAGTAAAGATGTAAAAACCCTGATCATCGCGCAAGCAAGAAATATGCAGGTGAACGATCGTTAAGGAGTTTTGTTATTAGTAAGGCTGAAAGTGTTTTAAGTTACATATGTAATAAATCGGTAGAAATGGGGTATGCCGCGGCTTAAATTGTTAATAATAAAGTCCGCGGTAGCCCGTACCCAAAATATTTGTAATTTGCCTCAATTTGGTACTTTAAATTTATTTTGCAAAGATTCCGTTGCCGCGAATTTGCTGGAAAATATACTCGTATTAGCTCCACGCAGACCAAAGGTAAAAACCAATGCCTCTTACTATCTTTTGACTGTGAGATACTGTACTTTCTTTTTGATAAATGTTTTCGTAAACCAATATTTTTGGTTCCGGTGTAATTTTTAAGACCCACACGCCTTGTCTAGATATACTAGGTCAAAGGATCCTTCCCATGTTGTTGTTGCATCAAATTAATCAATTAATTTGTCTGAATTCACATAAGTCTCGTACGGTGATCTGGAGTCGTGAAATTCGCACATATTTTAAGACCCCGGATTCTGAATTTACACCGATATAACATACTTCTCTTGACCACCTTAAGTAAAATAAAAAACGTGTTTTTGAAGTGAAACTTCTTTAGCCCGTTATGATTTTTAATTCGGATGAAACGAAAATGACGCACTACAACACCTGCGAATCATCAAACTGCGCTCATTGGCAGCTTTGATTATGATATCACTTTTCAAGGCTCCTTTTGGTTGAGATATGAAACGGAAATGACACTTGGTCTGCGCTCATTGGCCGCTTTTATTATGGCCATACTTTTCAAGGTTGTTTTGACACAAATTGGTTGCGATTGTTTTGGTAAAGTTTCGCTTCTACCGCGTGTGAGCTGTACTCGATTTTATTTTTAAAGGTAATATAAGTTCAGATGCCGACTTGAAAAAGTAATTAAATTAAATTCCCTGTACAGAAAAAATATTAAAAAAACACAATTGGTTCTGTTATTTATGTTATGGGTGTGAAAAAATTACAGTTTTTAATATAAGTGCTTATCATTCGTGGTGACCGGACAACTCAGAATGAATTCAACTCAACACCTCCTTTGAAAAGTCATTAAAAATAATGAAAATCCGTTTTATTTCGCTGGCTCTAAGTGTACCACACCGTACCGAAATATGGGAAAAATCAACGCCCGAACGAATCTCGTCTCATTATGCCTCTATATCGTTTGCATTTGGCGTCTTTTGTCATGAAAATTCTTCTTTTCACTTCTGTTTCACAACAGCCATAAAGTCGTTCACCGTTCTTTTGCCTGTCGATCACCATTAGTTTTGTTTGGCCATTGTTTGTTTGTTAACCACTAGACCTAAATTATGGGTTTCTTCCTCTATTTTAGCAAGGAGGTGCTTCATTTCCTGTTCAGAAGAGGCGATAAGGGTAGTGTTATCTGCATATCGGAGATTCGAATTTTTTTTTAGTAACTTAAAATTGAGCTAATTATTTGGATCCAACAGCCCGTCAAACAATAGAATACTTCATGGACACGTATAATGCATACGATTAATGAGCGTGAAAAAATGTACACAGTTTAGAGTGGAATATACCATTAGCTATCGACTGATGAACCACCACCATTCAGAATTGAAACTTTGCTTCAAATGGGTGTAACCGCGTTTGATGATATGAATAGCCAGATACGTCCACGCGTTCCTCTTCCCCATCTCTTTTCCCTTCCCTTACCATCCTCACAACGTATCCCATTTGTGGATGCCATAGTCGCACTGGCTCGAAACAGTTGGTAGCAGTTTGGACTTTTGTGCGATATTCCCATAAAAAAGTTATACGCAAATAATTTACGTAACCATACTCACATAACATTTCATTTTAGATTAACATATTTATATTTATCGTAGAAGTTATTTATTTTTATTTTAATCCTTTGATCCCTGAACATAGATTAAGAGGACTTTCATTCATATTTTGTGAATTATTTTTTATTGGTAACTTGAAAATCATTTCGATTTTTTTTGGAATTTTCCATGAACTCCTTATCTGGAAATTTCCTCCCGTAAATTTTTATACCGTCAGGGAATAAGTATCAATTTATCTTAAAATTTAATTGTTTTCATTTTGTTTTTAATGTGGAGAATAGTGTGTGTGCGGGGCGAAGGAGCACGTGTATTCTGCGGACGTAGCTTCTTTCTAAACTATCCTTCGTTTTCATGTACCGATTTTCATGAAAGTGTTACACACACGCGATAGAATCAGTGCAATCTGTTTTATTTTGCGAATTAATTTTACTCTTTTCCGTTTTAAAGTTATGTTTGATTTTTTTTAAATAATTTCCAAAACGCGTTCAAAATTAGTTCGAACTTACGAAGTAATTATACGAAGCTTCACGTGTTTAGGTTAAACCGTGTCAAAAAATTATTAGCAATAATTATCAGCCTGAAACACTCATCAACATTGAAAAATCTTCCGAGAGTAGTCATAATTTGTCTCGACGCCACCTAGCGAGGGATTTAACACTTACAATGTTTCTCTCGTAAAAATAAAGTTGGTTGTTTTCAGGTGGAAAAAATATAATAAGCCGTAATTGTTGAATGAAACACTAGTATATATTGAATTATTTGGCGGGTATTTGATAAGCCCCCATAGCTCAGTGGTCAAGAGCAGCTGACCGGCAATCAGAAGGACACGGGTTCAAGTCCCGTTGGCGGCAAGTATCTTTTCTCGGAAGATTTTTCAATGTTGATGAGTAATTCAGGCTGAAAATTATTGCTTATAATAATTGTTACCCTTTGTGCTATGCATAAAAATCTTGTCTAAACGTCAGTTTATAAATTAAAAATAATAACGTGTCAAAAAACTTCATAATAGTTCAAGTGTGAATTGATATATTGTAACAGACTAAACAAAAAGTGGATCCCGGGCAGCTCTCAATGCAGAAGATAAGTATTTTTTTCCATTTTTAAATAACACAATTTTAACAAATTAATATTTATTGCTTTCAGATTTGAAGTATTTTGTTCCTTTTCACGGATGATATGACCTCTCTACAGAACACGTGAGTCTCTCGATTTATTGCCGAGAGAGGTGCGCATCTTAGAGTAAATCATCGATTATTATTTTGGGAGATAAATTGTTCACATTTACTAAGAAACATCGATGGATGTCGAGACTTACTCCATTTACAGAATTGTTTTTTTTTATTTTTATTTTTATTTTTGTTTTTTATTGTTTTCAGTCGATTTTTATTCATTGCATTTCATTCAATTGTGTTTCAGAAATTAGTTTAGTTCTCTTCTCGTATACATTCATACGAATGATATGGGATTATTTGAGAATGAATAGTAACAAGAAATTGCGAATTGGAAGAGACAAGAATGAACAAGAAGGGTTAGTAAGCAGTTGGAAGACTCAAGAAGAGACAAAACGAGCCAAGGAGTGGAGAGAAGTTAAAAGATGCAAGAAGAGACATGAAACGCCATGAGGAGCCAAGAATAGCCGTAAAGAGATAAGAAGATCCAAGAAGAGAAAAGCAGAGAAGAGACGGTAAAATCCAAGATGAGACGTAGAGACGAGAAGATCTATGAATAAACATGAAGAGCCAAGAAGAGACATTAAGAGACGAGAAATAGCAAGAAGATCCAAGTTGGGCAAAGAAGAGATGAGAAGAATCAAGAAGAGGCAAGAAGAGACTAGAAGATGTAAAAAGGGCCAAGGAGAGACAGAAAAATCCCAGAGGGGATAAGAAGAAGCAAAGAGCAGAGACAAGAAGGGACAATAATTGGGATCAAGAAGAGACCAGAAGATTCAAGAAGAGTCAAGAAGAGTCAAGAACAGTTAAGAACAGTCAAGAAAACCAGAAATACACAAGAAAATCCAAGAAGAGACGAGAATAGGCAAGAAGAAAGAACCCATAAAGAAAGGATTAAAAAAAAAATTGTAATGCTCAATCCATTCCTTTATTCCTGCCCAGCCTAAATTCCAATATTGGCTTATTAGGTTGCCATGTATACCGGTCGATTGAACTCCAACCTCCTTCCCATCCTCAGAGCACGTGTTCCTAGTCCTAACAAATCAGTGCCCCCTGGTGTACCGGTCTCACCGGGACAGAAGTACGCCTGGCTGGGGTGGTACAATCGTATCGCATCGTATCGTTTTCATTTTGTTTTTAAGTGGTTAATTGTTTACTTCTAAATAGCTAACATTTTTGATAGATAATGACGATATTGGTTTGCAATATGAAAAAAAATGTTTTTTTATTACCAATAATGATCTGACAGTAATAATATGCAAAAAAAAAGGTTTTCGGTGTAGAAGATACATGGAATTTTATAGAGGAGTACAAATTTATCCCTTCAGTGGGCATAGGGTTAATTTTCTAATGTTATTTATAAATTATCCAATTTTTTTTTTGCGACAGATATGTTTCCACGTTCAAATCTATTATCAGTGTTAATCTAAATTGACCCATCGGGTAAGAATTTATTGTAATGCATATTATCTGCCTGTGCCTCCACATAATATAGATAATAATCAATAAATATTTTAACCCAGCATCGAGTTCATTGGTCAAATGCATTGTACCTAATATATGTTTTATATCGTTTTATGTTAGTGATCGACGAACCGGTAGGTGCAATATGTTGGCCATACGTTAATATTTGGTATAATAGAGTAGCTATTCGTTGATAATTGTTCATGTTCAGTGTAAATGTATTTTTAAGCGCTTTGATGTGACAAACCTAATAAAAAAAATTAAAGCATTTGAAAAATATTTCTTTGACAGGTAATTTTTCACAAAAAACTGCGCTACATAAATGTTCAAAATATTGTTATTTTTTTATCGCCCTGTCTTATTTGATAATATCTTTTCTTGTCATGATAATGGATTTGGCAATATTAATAAAAATTTGCAGAATCTAATAATACGAGGGCTAATCGGAAAGTAACCACCGTAACCGTAACAAAATAAACCCCCGCCCATGAGTGTTGCCAGATGCATGGTTTTTACCATAACATTTGTTGTGTGTTTACCATAACACAAGTTATCCATTATAAAACATACATTTTGGTATAATTCTACAATTTAATTAAAATATTATTAAGTTCGGCCAGTATTTTAGTTTTGTTATTATTATGACAGCTGTTTCCGCGCTCAAAGCCATTTCTACTCTGTGGTTAGGCCACTCGGTGACACTTATTCACATGGTTTTATTTACTCCTACCATTTGTATTTTTATGATGTTTTAAATTAGTGATTTTACGGACACATCATCGAACTGAGAACCTTCCATTTTTGATCTGAGTATTGAATATAATAAATTAAATGCCTACATAAAAAATGTTGTCTTCCGATTCCAAATGTGAATTAGAATAATCACCCGATTCCCGGACCCGAGTCTGGAGTTTCCGGACACCATGTATAATATAATATTATAATGAAAACAAAACAGTTCTGAGGCATTTACATCTCTGAAAGTAAATATGTGTAATGTATTGTAACTCTGTAGGTACTTATTCTTTGGATAAGTTTATTAAAGTTGTGATGACTTTCATAGTATGATAGTCTAGAATCTAGAATTTGAAGGCTTCCATTCTACTGCTCATTTTGCTAGGGCGGGCTGTTTTCCGGCTCAGTTGGGCCAATCTCCCCCGCCCCATACAACACATCTAACGCAAACGACAAACCAACGCAACAACCCAATACTTCCAACACAATCAACACTACAAACACAACCAATACACTGGCACTCTAACATTGCTGCACTCATTGCATCACATTGACAACTGACTGACCTTTTCTTGTGCAAACACACCCTCTATATCCCAATACCACCGCCAGCGGGGAAATGTCGTAGGAAAATTCCTTGCAAAAATACTGAAAATGCCTCCCGTAAGAAAAACCCGCTACGCAGGTTTTTGCTGCTAGGCCCTGCGGGAGGCTTTTGGTTCGGCTTAGCCCAGTTGGTGTTGGTGTCCATTTTATAAATCCAAAAGGAACTGGTTCCAAAAACAGCCCGTTCCTCGGATCCACTGTCATCCAGGGTAGCTAGTCACCGGGACAAAACAACCGGAAAATAAATATGTAGCCGCTTGATACAACTATGTATTACGGTCAATCTTTCCATATCCGGAGAGCTACTACATTTTCACCAATTCTTAGTAGTTATACATACATAGGGGAGGACGCTATCCGATTTGCTGACGAAAGTGGCAACATCTTGTGACGAATTCTTGAATTCGAAACCAAATTACAATGGTAGCTTTGTTTGAAATTCCACATACACGGGCGCATATGGCGTGGCGTCAGACATGCACTCGAAGCCGGGTTCTGAAATTCAATCACGCAGACGCAAGCCTTTTCGACAATAAATTAGTTTATACTTTGGCTTTTTAGTTTTATAAACTTTACCATGCAACATTATAAATTTACAAAGAAAATATTCTAAATAAAACTGCGCCGTTTAAAAAATAATAGAAATTAATAATAAAAAATAATGAAAAGGCAAATGTGGCCAATACTTGGTCAAATATACTATATATATATATCACTAAGCCTACTCAACACATTTTCAAAAATATTGGAGAGAATATTAAAAAAACAACTCTTATCCTACTTAGAAGACAATAAAATATTATCGGAAACACAGTATGGTTTTAGGGAGAACTTAAGTACTAGTGACGCTATAGAAAAAAATACAGATATGATCACTAAAAGTTTAGACAGTGGAGAAAAAACTTTGGCAATCTTCATAGACTAACAAAAGGCTTTTGATACAATAGACCATAAAATACATTTTGCTAAACTTACAAAAATTGGTATGACAAATACAACACTAAACTTGCTAAAAAGCTATATGATGGAACGTACACAGAGCGTTCAAATTAATAAGAGAAAAAGCGAACCTCTCCTAATCAACCATGGCGTACCGCAAGGAAGCGTACTAGGACCAATATTGTTTTTGATATACATCAATGATATCTGTAACCTAGAAATAAGAGGAAAAATTATTAGTTTTGCTGATGACATAGTAATTTTATTTATCGAAAAAGATTGGATAAATACTTACAAAGAAGCGGAACCCGGGCTTAGTCTCCTGCAAACCTGGCTTAAAAGAAATTCCCTTACGCTTAATGTTAATAAAACAAAATATCTTACATTTTCTATAACAGCCAGAGGGCAGCCGTCGGAGGACTTAAATCTCAAATTACACACATGCCAAGGAATTTATCAACAAAATCATGGCTTATCATGCCTCTGTCCCACTATAGCACACTCCAAAAGCATCAAATATCTTGGAATTGAAATTGATGATAATCTCCGATGGAACTCACAAATTGACGTAATTATAAAAAAAACTAACCAGGTACATATACTTCTTTAGAAACATTCGTAATATCGTCAACATAAACGATATTAAAAAAGTATACTATGCTTTGTGTCAATCACAAATAGAGTACGGTATAACTGGATGGGGGTCTGCCTTGAGCACTCACACAGAGCGACTCAATATAGCCCAAAAAGGAGTACTAAAGACAATACTGAAAGTTCCGCTTAGAACTCCGACGGAAGAAATATTTAATAACTTTCAAGTCTTCAATGTACAGAAACTTTATTCAAAAAATATTTTATTATGTATACTCCACTGCCCAACATAAATACTCAACCAGGGCAGTAAGCAATAACATCCTGGTTACTCCCAGTTTGAACACATCTTTTGGACAGAGAAATAATAAATTCCATGCTATGAAATTATACAATGCTCTACCAGATCAAATCAAAAATATAAAGGAAATGAATATATTTAAAACAAAAGTAAAAACATGGCTGAGAGATCAAAGTGATAATTAAATTACAAACATCATGAAGACGATATAAAGACAATCCATAACCAAATACAAATATTTTAAAAAACTACAGGCCACCCCAGAACAGGAAATCCTAGTGAGAAGGTCTGTGAAAAAAATTGAATCTATACTTATACTATACATTATACATACATGTACAAACCTTGCTATTGAAACTAATAATAAATAAATAAATAAATTTTCAAAATTGAATCTCACTGTGGGAACTAGCTATAAAGTAGGTAGCTAAATTGTACTATTTTATTAATAATTCTGTATTATTTGAAATGTGTATTTATTTTCATAAATTTTTTTGAAGATGTAATTAATTAATTTCATACCGTCAATTGACGGATAATTGAGAGGTAAATTTTTGATCGTCCCTTTAATTATTTTTTGAAAGGCAATGATTCTGAGGCAGATATTTTATAACCATTATCAGCTTTACAAATCTTAATTAATTATAATATCCCGTGATTTTCACGGGTCTGCGCTGGTCCTGTAATGGTTTAGAATGACAAAAAATAGAAGATTTTGTTATGATGGTTTTTATCAATATCATCGCTCGGTAAATCATCGAAGTCCATACTGATAAAAGTAGGCAATTTGCTTAAATTTTGACGAGGCGAAAATATGCAATTATTTATGTAAATGTCAAATTTATATTGCTGCCACTGGATCTACTTGTTTGGGGCAAGCAATGATTAAGGTGATACTTAAAAGAATTCAAAATCTACTCTTTCACAGATGGCGATAGTTGAATTATTTTAGGAAAACACTTTCGTAATTCTTAATATTTTAATAAATTAATTTTTTGCGCCCATACGTACGTACGCAATATGAATATGAATAAATACTTTTGTCCATTAACAAACTCAAATCTTTCAAGAAAGGCTAACAAATACAAACTCTTAATAAGCTCAAAAATAATTTTGCTTTAGAGGAAAATGAGAATTTAAGCATGAAAACTGTAAAAATGTGGCTTATCAATGAAAAATCTATGTATCTGTAAAAAAAAGCAAAATAAACAAAAAAAAGAAAGGTCGGTGATGTTATGGCAGTTAATTTTTTAAAAATATTTGTGCCTTTTTCTTAAATGATACCAAATCAGTTATTTTATTAAATTCTTCGGGAAGATTATTAAAATATTGTAACCCATTGTAAATGTAACTATTGGGTTTATGTTGTTTAGAAAACATAGAAATTTGGTTGTTACGTTCTTTTTTTTTATTACATTTTCTTTGAATATTTGTAATATTAAATCTTTTTACATAGATAATGATAATCTTCAATTTCCTTTACATTTTTGAAATTATACTCTTTTTTTTTTACTTCTAATATTAACGAGTGTATATTGAGGTAGAACCTGCGGACAAGCAGCCATGTGGCAGCTTCGCGGGACTACCGATAAATTGTTTAAATTATATATTTATGTAAACTATGTTTTTGTTGGAAATAATAAAAAAAATATTGTAACGGTGACTAAATCCAGTATCTCACCCCACCCACCACCCCCCAAACCAAATCCCCTCACCAAAGTTGATGTTCTCTCTCCCTTTTCTATTTTTCAATTAAAAATTGTCTGTAATTCTAGCAGACCGAAACGCAGACGTTAACCGTGGTTAAAGAAACACAACGCCATCTTTTGACAACGCCATTACCCAATCTTTATAACCAACGCCATCTGTTAATTTGCACACATCAAATCCACACCACCCGCTGCCAGCTGCCCGCTTGCGAGCCTTACGCAAGATTTAGGTATATAATTTGTCAAGGTTTTGTGTAAATTGGTTGAAATAATAATATATAAAGGGAGCGTTATATATTTTTTTTTTACGAGAGTGAGACTATGGCATCCCCAATTGGGGTATGTTGTGAGGCTAAAGGTAGTGGGGAGGGGAAGGAGGTGGGGAAGAGGAAGGTTGGGAAGTACCTGGCTATTCAGATCTGGTCACCAAACACGGCTAAAGCCATTTTCAAGCAACGTTTCAATTCTGAATGGTGGTCTTACACCAGGGCGATACTAATAGTATCTTCCACTCTGGAACATGCCGCAAATATACTATATATTATTTTAAAATGAATTAATTGTGAAATAACACAAATTAATCAAATGAATTTTATCTGCGCATGCCGGGTTCGAACCCGCGACCTCCGGATTGTGAGTCAAGAGTCTTACCCACTGGACTACGGAGGTCGTCAGCTACGGTTATTATTTCAACCAATTTACACAAAACCTTGACAAATTATATACCTAAATCTTCCCCATGAATCACTCTATCTATTGGTGAAAACCGCATGAAAATGCGTTGCGTAGTTTAAAAGATCTAAGCGTACAGACAGCGGGAGCGATTTACTTTATATTACATAATAGATGTTTTGTACCCCCTGATGAAGGTTCAGGTCGAACCGAAACCGATTGGTTAAAAATATATAATAAAATGGTTTTCAATAAAAGTTATTCTATTATATTACTATTATTGCAATGGAGATAATTATTTGGATTGGTGATTTTTTGTAGTTTTGAAATATGTGTATCCACATACTCATTATTTTTTAGATGTTAAATCAAAATTTTAAGCAAAATTTAATACGCAGAACAATTTTTTTAAATCGGATTACATTGTTTTCCAATGTTAGTTGTAAGCCGGGTCTCCAGCGGCAATATTACCACAAACATTGAACCAAATGAAATATGCAATTTGTAACATTTAAAACAATTGCCTATATTAATACCCACCAAGGTTAAGCATCTTCCTCCACATCGGCCTCACTAAATAAAAGTAGTCACCAAAGAAACACATTTCCAATCATGTGATTTGTCGGCAAAACTCTAGATTAAAACATGCAAGGCAGGTGGGTAGTTAGAGAATGAAAATTTCATGTAAATTAACAAAGAATAATTTTATTTCCAAAATATCCCTCCCCTTCGGTAACATTCTCTTAAAAACATGAGACTCTAATAAAGATCAGGGGTGGATGGATATGGAATAACCATTCCAACTGCAAATGAAAGCGAACTCTCAACACGTGCCAAATGAAAGATAACATGTGATAAAATTAAAGGATTACACTGAAGGGCGCCTGTACGGAATTAACAATACATATTTATACATCAGTAATCTCTAAAAATACTAAATATGTCGATCTGATTATAATGACTTATTTAATCTCACATTCCGATGAACGTTGAGTCCAGCACCAATGACAGCCCGTTCCACAATACACAACTGCCCAAACCGCGTTTCCTCGCCGCATAAATAAACCAATCCCTAGATCGATATCTTCGGGCCTTCTCCATACTAGAAATTTCGTCATCACTGTCACCAACTTAACCAAAAATAAAATGGTCCACCAAAGACTATTGTCTTAATAACATAGAGGAAGTTCAAGGCCATTTGCCACCATAGACAATATAATCGCATTGGACCTACTTTATTAATTCATTAGCCAAATAAATTATTTAAAAATAAAAATGCTTGAAAGCAGAAAAATGTTTTAGTTTCCCCAAGAAAACAACCTTCCATCTGACAAAGCCTGAGGGAATGAGCTTTACATAATTTTTAAAGCTCATTTCCTCAGCAAGGAGCTTTGTCAGATGGAAACCTGTTTATCCTGAGGAAATCAAAAATTCAAGCGTTAGTAAAAAACCTAAAATACTTGAAATATGAACTCCTTATAAAAGGAAAACATTTTCAAATAATGATTGGTTTTCTACGACGAATTTACATTTTTCTGCTTGAAAAATGATAACTCGGGGGGTACATGTTTAAATTCTTTTTATTTTCAGAAAGACAATCGATAATAGCACATAAAAACACTGGTTCGGTGAATTCGATGAATTGAAAAATGGTTTGAAAAAGAATATCGACAAAGGAATGGAAAGGAAACATGGCTAAAGCGTCATACAGCTGTGACATTAAAGATCAACATAAACAATAGCTGTATTGTTTGTTTATATACGTTCATCTTCAATGTCACATCTATATAGCGTTTTATCCATTTTTCCTTTCCAGCAGTCACCGTATTGTTCTTGTAGAATGAAATAAAAAATCTACATATTCTAAATTTCCTTTCAACCGAAATTAAACAGAGTACCTATACCTTCATCGGGGACCCATTTCAGCCATCTCACGGTAAAAACCGCATCATGTGTTCTGAAAAAAATATATCACATTAAACAAAGTTTGTGAACAGAATATACAGTATTTTTCCCTTGTGATGACATACTTTGTTTATCACAAGGGAAAAGTATTCTCACTTCTGTTCATATGAACATATAAATTAGTAGCATTATTAATTTTACCTGCCATTAACGGTGTTATGGTCTGCCAAACAATGTTATAAGGTGTTCCTAACGTAAAGCTCCAAAATCATTCAAAGTCTGGAACATTTTCTGAAACAACATTTGTGAAACATTAACCACTCGGACCCATAAGCTTGTGTTAACGATAATATAACATTAACAGACATATGTATGACGTACGAGGCGTACGTATTACAATTATACTTATTAAAGTAAAATTGAAAGAATATTTTATCAATATGTCATTTAACCTCAAATAGATTTACAGATAAATTAAGCTGAATGTTAATGTCTCATGTAATTACCTGATTTCTGGATCAATTGCGGACACATTTGAAACATTTTTCCACCTCTGGAATTCCTGTAAACGATTTTTAAATGAAATATGCCCATGGCGATGTCAACAACACAAATTCAAATTCGTTTGATAATCGCATGACGCAATTTGACGTTTAAAGTTAGACCTATCTATAATAAAATTCAGCTTTATCTATAAGAATTTGGTTCACTCCTGTCAGTTTCAAGGTTAAAGCCAAGTTTTACGCCCCTGCCTCGCCGACTGGCGCGGGCCGAAATCTCTCGAACGAACGCAGGAATGTTTTTCAGTCTACAACGCAGCCAACAGCACCATACGAAAATTGCGAATACAGACACGCCGCTAGTAGCAACCGCTACAAATTATGAAACAAATGTGCAATTATGAAACACTGGGGCAGGGCCACAACATTTTTGTTTTCCGTTGCCAATGCAAAACAAAAAAAAGACGTTGTGACCCCGACCCAATGTTTTGTTTTGTCCGATGTTTTGAAAACATTTGTCGCTGGAGATCCGATTTATAACGAACTTTCAAACTCGAATGTGAAGAAATGTAATGCGAAGAACACATTTTAAAGGTGAGTGGCTTGGTGTTGTGGTAATGAAAATAATCAGTACCAATTGAATGATTTCTACATTATTTCGGCAAGTTATTTGTCTCGATTGTCTGCTGTCACTTCAACTAACTACACCTGAGGTGCACAACTCAAATCGTTTCGTGGACCAAAAAAACTGAGCTTAGTTGGGCCACTTGCGCCTATGTGTGTCCTTTGCACTCACCCATCACTTATTAAAATACTGGTATTTACTGTAATCGATTACGAAAATAAATTCCTAGTGCGGCAATGCGCCTGGCACCTTTCAAGCAATAAATCAAAAACCCCATCGAGAGTCCGAAGTCTATAACACGAAAGTTTTAATTTCACAAAATATAATATAAATTTAAAATAACATTATTTATATGTGGATACGCGCCATAAATATATTTGGGCATTAATTTCTTTAAATTGATAATTTATGCTATAAAGACCATAAGGGCGCCATCTATGGGTTTTGTATTGTATTGAATTGAACCTATGTGACTTGAGATGCAGTGTATTCATGCGTTTCCTTACCTTTGTGAATCAAGCAATTACTTCTGACGGGAGTGTCAGTAAAAGGCCAAGAGATGTCTCTCCTGGTCAGTCTTAAGAATAATTCATCCAGTGAGGGAATTATTGTTGTACCTAAGATTGGATTTTTGGCACGCATTATTAATATGCAAATTTTTCATTGTTGAAACTTCCTTGCTGTGCGAAACATCTGTCAAGATTATGCAATATCGCCTTGACATTTTTATTTGAAAAGAAGTGTTTTTTCGTGTGGACATCGTGGCTGAGCTGCATTCTCTGAGTGAGTGTTTGTTTGTTTTTCACTTTGGTTTTTGGAGTTGCTGGGTCGACTGTTCTTTGTGTCACATAAGGAAGAATTCAATTTTCGTTAATTTTACATAGGGTAGTCAGCCCTCGTGTCAGGGGCTATTTACACGCCCCTACATATTAAATGGTCCTTCGTAGCCTGGATTATTAATTCATTCATACATTCAATTCGAGATTATAGCTTAATTACATGGATGTTTGAATTTACGTATTTTTTTTTGGTAAATTTGAAGTACCTCTCATTTTTTTTGAGAACTATAGCTGGTCTTGTTTTTTGCTTTTGGATGACATATTTGGATGTTCGCAGAATTATCGTAATTTTGGATAATTATTCGCAACATTATTATTATTAATTAATTGTTAACATTGTTCGCAGAATTGTCGTAATTTTGGATAATTATTCGCAACATTATTATTAATTAATTATTAACATTGTAACATTATTGTAAAATTTTGTGGTAATCTTTTCGCATATATAAAAAATGCCAAGAATTACGGAGGAGGGTTTTGATGAGGCTCAAGACAGATCGCTTATTCTTTTAACCGCAAAAAAGGAAAATCTTTTTGTTCGTATGAACGATCTGTATAATGCAACAAATAATATATCTAATTTTGAGTCAAGAAATAACGAAGTGTTTATGGCTCAGTCAGAGATGATTGATCAAATGCGAAGTCAATTTGAAAATATTATAGATAGCATCAATGATCGTCAGTTAACTTTAAATCCAGAATTTAAACCAGATTTTCAAGCTTTAAATGCTTTTGATGATCTTTTTTTGAAGGTCAAACGAACTAGATCGAATATGAAAACTTCTGTAAGAGAGTCACTGACGTCACAAAATAAGTCGCGCGAGCCGTGTATGATTAATCTTCCTGCAATAGATCTTCCAACCTTCGATGGTAAGAATGAAAGTTGGTCGAAATTTTTTGAGTCATTTAAAGCCAATATCCATAATAATAGACAGCTAACTGACTCGCAGCGTGTGCAGTACTTAGTCGGAAAACTCACACACGGGGCTTTGAACATAACCGCAGGCATTGTGCCTTCGGGTGATACATATCAGATCATTTGGGAGAGTTTAGTTAAAAAATATCAAGATAAACGTACACTAGGAACACATTATTTAAATAATATTCTCGATGCGAAAAACTGCACGAATACATCTGCCAGTCTCAATTCTTTCATTGAAAGATATTCTTCGTCAGTGTCGGCATTAAAGCAGTTAGGTATTGAAGATTTAACTGATTTTATTTTGTTTCACTGCGCGGTAAGAAAAATTGATTCACAGACGGCTCAGAACTTTGAGCTGACAGTTCGTAATAAAGAAATTCCTTCTTATAATGAGTTAGTTTCGTTTGTACAAGATCAAGTAAAGATTTTAGAACGAACGAGTAACTCGCATGGTGTCGTAAATAAAACGCATCCCATTTCGTCCTCCCGATCAAATAATACTAAATCGTTCGTCGCGAGTAATGCGAATATTCCGCGCTTCCCAGCTCCGCCGAAAGGATGTATTCTGTGTAACAAAACTGATCATTTAATCAACGTTTGCTCAAAGTTTAAATGTATGAGTTCCCCACAGGCTCGATTTGAATTTATAAAATCGAAAAATGCCTGTGTAAATTGCCTTAGTGGTTCACATACAATCAAGTCATGCAAATCGGGGTTAGTTTGTGATTTGTGCAATAAACGTCATCATACATTCTTACATTTCGGCAGTGTGAATAATATGAAAACCAATACTCATGTACATACGTCGCAAGTACCTACCAGTGAAGAACCGTCAGTCCCCCCTCCAGTGTCATCCAGCATCAATGGAACTGGCATTGGTGATAAGCAAGTGGAGGGGACCGCGAATGTCAATCCTTCGTGTTCGCTTTGTGCCAAAGTAACACCGAACTCTTCTATTTTACTTTCGACCGCACAAGTATACGCGAAGCTTAAAAACGGAAATAAAGTTATTGTTCGGTGCCTAATTGATAATGGCTCTCAAAATAATTTGATTACGGTCGATTGTTGTAAAACTCTGAATTTACCAATATTTCCTTTGAGTAATTCGTTTGTCAAAGGAATTGGATCAACGTCTCGACCAATTTTCGGTTACGTGTATTTGGATATTGAGTCTCGCGTATACCCAGAGAATAAATATAATATACATGCGCTTGTCGTTGACAGTATCACCGACCAATTACCTAATCACTATATAGCCAAGGGTGATATGAGGTACTTAGAGGGCATACCTCTCGCAGACTTAACATGGAATATTCCTGGATGCGTGGATGTCGTCATCGGTGCACAACTGTTCCCATATATTTATTTAGGGAACAGGGTTGAATCGGGTACTAGTGCACCCCCCGCGTTATCGACCGCTTTCGGTTTCGTGTTGATGGGTGATTACCCCAATAATGTGCTCAACACAAACACATCATTCTCGGCACTCGCACTTAATGATTTAGTGCAAAAATTTTGGCTGTTAGAAGAGATACCTAATATAAAATTTCTAAGTCCGGAGGAGACAGAATGTGAGAATCTCTTTACTTCATCAATTTCTCGCACTGATGATGGTAGATATTCTGTTGCTTTACCTTTCTGTAAAGATCCAAGACAACTGGGTAATTCTCGTACTGCTGCCCAACGCCGATTTTTGGCATTGGAGCGAAAATTTAAACATTCCCCTGCTTTGCAGGAGAATTATAACAAGGTTATCAGTGAATATATTGAAAATAATTACCTATCAGAAGTCTCAGAGTCTGATATCACAGAAGATGGATATTACATCCCACATCATGCTGTCACTCGTCCAGACAAACCAATGCCTCGTATTGTGCTCGATGCTAGTGCTAAAACACACACAGGGCTGTCACTGAATGACATTATTCATACTGGTCCCAATTTGCAAGCCGATTTGTTTCTGCTTTTGCTTGACTTTCGTCTTTTTCCCATCGCTATGACTGCGGATATAAGGCAAATGTATTTACAGATTGAAGTTCCTAGTAAGCATCGCAGATACCTGAGGATCTTATTTCGATTCTCAAATAATGGTCTCATACGAACTTTTCAGTTCAATCGAGTTCCTTTCGGCTTGACGGCAAGTCCATACTTAGCAATGCGGACGGTTCGCCAGTTGGCCCAGGATATGAGACCACATTACCCGGATGCTGCCAAAGTGGCAGAGTCCAAGCTGTATAT
Source organism: Limnephilus rhombicus (assembly GCA_929108145.2). NCBI lineage: Eukaryota > Metazoa > Arthropoda > Insecta > Trichoptera > Limnephilidae > Limnephilus > Limnephilus rhombicus. The sequence goes on along the minus strand of OV815275.1, from coordinate 58,213,147 downwards.
GGACGACCTGGTCTATTCTATTGCAGATGAGCCCAGCGCCATACGTCTTTCTCGAGAATTAATCTCGTTGTTTAAGTCCGGTGCCTTTGATTTAGTAAAATGGACTAGTAATTCTCAAGTTGTACTTGAGAACCTCCCGGATTCTCACCGCAGCCCAGTGGACTTCACTGTTGGTTCTAACAATACCTCTAAGGTGTTGGGCCTTTCGTGGGAACCAGCTGATGACAGCTTCTTCTTTACGACATCTTATGTTCAGGAGAAGTGCACAAAGCGGAGCATACTCTCCATAGTCGCCCGTTTATTTGATGTCCTCGGCTTGGTCGCCCCTGTCATTCTGTACGCTAAATTACTTATCAAAGAGCTATGGCTGTGCAACATTGGTTGGGATGATACACCCCCTGATAGCGTTATTCGTCGGTTTTCGGCGCTTACACAGGAATTTCCGCTAATTTCAATGATAAAAATCCCTCGCCATGTTGGTGTCCTGAAAGACAGTACGGTGCTCGTTGTTGCTTTCTGCGATGCAAGCATGAATGGTTACGGCTGTGTGATTTATTTGCACACCACTGATCTGTTTGGAAAAATTACAGTGAGATTGTTGTGCGCAAAATCAAAGGTTTCTCCCACCAAAGTGACGACCCTCGCTCGTTTGGAGCTCTGTGCCGCAGTATTGATGTCCAAATTAATACGGACGGTTCAAGATAATTATTCTGAGCGTCTTCCTATTGCAGGAACATATGCGTTTTCCGATTCTACCGTTGCGCTCTCTTGGATACATTCTTCACCGCATCGCTGGTCGGTGTTTGTTAGTAATCGCGTAGCTCAGTGCCAAGAAAATTTGTCTCCAGAGAACTTTTACCATGTTGCTGGTAGTGAAAACCCGAGCGACTGCCTTTCTCGTGGCATGCTTCCTTCCCAACTCGTTTCACATGATTTATGGTGGAACGGCCCATCATGGATTCGCAGCCCACCTTTGGAATGGCCATTAAAACCGTTTCACCCTACCAATACTGGTGAAATGCCTGAACACAAGGCTAATGTGCTCATTGCAACATTTCAGGGTGAAAAATCGGTCCTGAGTGAACTGGCTCAGCGTATATCCACTTGGGATAAACTACTAAGGATTGTTGTTTATGTCCTCCGATTCATAAAAAAGATATCACTTTCCTCTGGAACGGTCAATAATCTTATGACTGCTGAAAAGGCTGTGATTCGTGCTGTGCAGAGTATTCATTTTGCAGGAGATATTGCTGCACTCCAGGAAGGCAAATTTCATTCCAAAAGACTTCAGAGTTTATCTCTATTTCTTGATGGAGATAATCTGTTACGTATTGGGGGGCGGCTTTCTAAATCGGATTTACCTTTTGAGGTTAAACATCCGGTTTTGCTTCCCAAACATGACTGTGTTGTCGATCTGATCATCGCTCACTTTCATGTCGTGAACTGTCATACAGGCCCAGGACTTCTTATGTCTATCTTACGTCAACGCTATTGGATATTAGATGCTAGGACTGTTATTAGGGCGATGGTGCGGAAATGCAATTGTTGCTTCCGCTTAAATCCATCGCATCCTACACCGAAGATGGCAGATTTACCGTCATATCGTGTTGCAGAAGCAAAGGCCTTCGTACATACCGGTGTAGATTACGCAGGTCCACTCCGTATTACGCTGACTCGTCGGAGAGGACAACATTCTCAAAAGGCATATATTTGTCTATTCGTATGCCTTGTGACCAAGGCTATTCATATTGAGTTGGTCTCTGACTTAACTTCAAATGCTTTCCTGGCTGCTTTCAGCCGTTTTATTTCTCGGCGTGGCCCGGTAACATGCTTGTATTCAGATAATGGTACTAATTTTGTGGGTGCGAAGGCACAATTAGATGACCTCTACAAGTTTTTGGTTGAATCTGAATATGAGCCCTCATTAAAGCGCGAACTCGCTAAGCGTCGTATAGAGTGGAAAATGATTCCACCACGCGCGCCTCATTTTGGGGGTATGTGGGAGTCGAACATAAAGAGCATGAAGACACACTTGTACCGTGTGATTGGAACTCAGCTTCTCACCTATGAGGAGTTACAGACTGTGCTAGTTCAAATTGAGTGCATAATGAATTCGCGTCCACTTACAGTTATGTCTTCTGACCCTTATCCAGAAGTCCTTACGCCTGCGCATTTTTTAATGTCGACACCATTGCAGTACTTGCCTGCTTCTGTCCTGGCAGACGGTAAAATCAATTTGACTCAGCGTAAGCAATTATTAGACAGCATGGTTCAGTCCTTCTGGAAGAAGTGGCGTTCAGAGTATCTGCACACCTTGCAAGTCAGGCAGAAGTGGACTACTTCTGATCATCCGATTGATATCGGAACTGTCGTACTAGTGGGACAAGAAGATTCCCCTCCGTTAAATTGGCCTTTAGGCGTGATAACTGAAATCCATCCCGGAATGGATAAAATTGTTCGCGTTGCGACGGTAAAGACAAGATTTGGTTCTTTTAAACGTCCGGTTGTCAAATTATATCCCATTCCAACGCAATAATTTTATATTTTATCTATTTTTGTTTATTTTTATTTATTTATTTCTTTTGATTTTAGTCATTGTTTCAATGATCTCTGACCCAGACATGGCATTACTTAATATCCGTTATCTTGGTCAATTGAACTTTATTACATTGTATTTTTGGTTATTTTTCTTTATTTTGTGAGATTCTGCGAATTTCCAATGCGTGTCATTCCTGAATATTACCGGTGAATAGTCACTTTATTTCTATTTCATTTCTTGTTTCATTTGTATTTTTATATTCTTTCTTTTGTAAGCTCTGCGAACTTCCAAGGCGGGGAATATGGATACGCGCCATAAATATATTTGGGCATTAATTTCTTTAAATTGATAATTTATGCTATAAAGACCATAAGGGCGCCATCTATGGGTTTTGTATTGTATTGAATTGAACCTATGTGACTTGAGATGCAGTGTATTCATGCGTTTCCTTACCTTTGTGAATCAAGCAATTACTTCTGACGGGAGTGTCAGTAAAAGGCCAAGAGATGTCTCTCCTGGTCAGTCTTAAGAATAATTCATCCAGTGAGGGAATTATTGTTGTACCTAAGATTGGATTTTTGGCACGCATTATTAATATGCAAATTTTTCATTGTTGAAACTTCCTTGCTGTGCGAAACATCTGTCAAGATTATGCAATATCGCCTTGACATTTTTATTTGAAAAGAAGTGTTTTTTCGTGTGGACATCGTGGCTGAGCTGCATTCTCTGAGTGAGTGTTTGTTTGTTTTTCACTTTGGTTTTTGGAGTTGCTGGGTCGACTGTTCTTTGTGTCACATAAGGAAGAATTCAATTTTCGTTAATTTTACATAGGGTAGTCAGCCCTCGTGTCAGGGGCTATTTACACGCCCCTACAATATGAATACCAAAATATAGAATGTTGAAAACTGCATTGTGGGCCGCAAAAAAATATTGTTGGACAGCAAAATGACATTTACATTTTTTACTCCAAATATGCTCAGAATCGCTGGTTAAAATCTTTCATGTACATATACAATGTATTCACTGTCCTAATACTAATTTAAAAATATTATGGGATGCCCAGAATCAATATTTAGGAATAGCAAAGTACCAGATGGAAAGAATATACCACAGTGCTTGACTAAGGGTTAAAATGGTGTTAAAAGATTTATTCGTATTTGGCTTAGAATAAAGAATAACACAAGGAAGTGCTTTGTGGGCGTGTTTCGTAATCCAAATATTTGCCCAGTTGGGGCCTATATTTTCATGAAAAACTTTTTTTTTTTCGTAATTAAAAAGAGGTGAAGATCAATGATGTCAGGCAGTAAGTGAGACGAAACACTGGGAAGTTGAGCTAAATGAAACATTTGTTGGAATGTGAGGAACTTGTAGTGTTATAGTATTTATTCTATGGTATGTACGTACAGCCTGTCAAACGGTTGCAGGTTTCGCTAGTAATTGATAAAATTGGAACTAGTGTTTTAAGGTTCAATCAAAGGAAATAAGTTTTTGAAGTGGAAACATCTTTAGCACCATTGTGATTGAAACTCGATGAAATTATCAGAGAGACAAACACATGCATATACATGTATAGGATTTAGCCTGCGAGAGAATGACATAGAATAATCGGTCTCATCTTTGTGCGTTGCTTCGTAGCCTCCCCACCGTTGTCTACTTTTGTTTTCTGAAGGTTTCACTTCCACCGCGTGCGAACTACACACAATTTTTTTTTAAATTTTCTTTACTCATTGAATTGTTTATTACATTATTTGAGGATTTTTCGACAACCATACTAGACACGTGCCTATGTTGTGATGGTAGATTTTATACACAGTGCAAAAACATATGAAAGTAGAAGTAGTATGTCCGTAAGTTCATAGGTATTGAAGGTAGATGTAAAATGTAAGCCATTACCGGGAACTCGTGTTGTGTACACAGTGCACGGTGGAGAGGTGTGTGGCTGTGTGATATTCCTCCCCCGCCTTTGAGGTGCCGGTCGGAAAATTTCCGCCCTTCTAGGTGCGTCTATAAATACATTCCATTTCCTATTAAATATCGCCAATCGGCGCCCCGCCTGCAGTCTGCAGCTCTCCGCCGACCGGGACGCCGGAATGTCGGAATATCGGAACGTCTGAACGCCGCGCCGACTGCGTTCCGTACCGACAGTAAAGTCAGACCAAAGTACCTACCGTATGGTTCGCTTTACCCTGGCACAACAAACTTAACCGAGGATCTACTAACTGCTACTCGATACCCGATCGTTTAATGCATGTCAACGAGACATGAATAACAGCCCTCACGATGGTGTGTGTGCTCCACCCAATTACGAACATTCCCAGATGTTTATTAGAACATCGTATGGATTTACCGGGGTATGTATGATAGTTTATTTTGACCTCCAATCTGTCGTGTTTGCTTCTCATATTGTGGTACTCGGTCAATAATATAATTGAATAGGTTCTGCTTAGATAGTGGAAGACGTTTGCGTGTACCTACAGTGTACTTTCACATTCGCATTCGTGCACACACCTGATAACTCTTACGCGTCGCATAAGCATATTGCCCTGTTTTCATTATTAGCTACCTACCCTCATTATATTATTCTGCAATTTAAGGCTTTTTTAATTTCATTTTCTGAAAGATGCTCTCACCATTTTTTTAAAAAGAAATTCGTAAAATTGGCGGAGTTGCAGCATTGTATGTGAAACCCTTTGTACTGTTTGTTTATTGAATTATTCTTCACCAAAACTTTGAACGCGTTTTTCTCGTAACTGCTTTTTTCAACCTGGTTGACAACATATAAAAAAAAAAAAAAACTATACTTCCGATTTGCATGCACCAAGTCTAAACTGTTCAAAAATCCAGTCTCCATGGCACCACGTAGGGATTTTTTAATAAAGGACTTCATTCTATTTTATTTATTTTTATGAACAACTAGCTGGTCCCGGCATGCGTTGCTATGCCATTTAATAAAGAAATTGTTTCTCCCTGAGTGTCCTTTCCAATTCGTCCCGTTCCCCTTCCGCCTCCCCTTCTTCTCCTGCGTCCTCTTCCCCTCTCGCGTTCCCATTCCGTCAGCTCCACCTTCCCTCTCCCCACTTTACTCCCCCCCCCCTTCCCCCGTCCCGCTAACCAACCTTTCGAGTTCCCTTCCCCCCTCACGCGTCCCCTTCCCCTCCCGCATTCCCCTTCCACCTTCCCCGCCTTCCTTCTTCCCTTTCCCGCTCCCTCGTCCCGCCAACCCTCCTCCCGCATTCCACATATTCAATCCCAGTACATTAGTTTTTAAACAGTCCACGTGCCACCTTTTACAATTTTTATTCAAATTTCCATTTTTTATGTATATTAAATTTGGTACCTAACATAGGTACCCATTTAAAACATCTAAAATTCTTGATTCGATTCAAACTGTTAGGGGAGTACCTAATTTAAATAAATTTATCAACTTACAGATTTTCAAAAATAGAATCCTGATTTAATTCCATCATTGTTTTGCAAAATGTCATTCTCAAACACGCAAACTGTCAAACGTGTTAGGTTTTCTGAAATTATCCAATTTTTTACGCAATTTTCTTAATTTTTCTCTCCGTAAGAACCATCCTCGTACTTCAAGGAATATTCTAAAAAAAGAATTAGCGAAATCGGTTCAGCCGTTCAGATTTGCGCTTACCAACAAATTTAGCGATTAATTTTTATATTATAGATGAAAATTTTCCATAACAATCAGAAATAAAATTCGTTGGTCCGCCATTTTTTTTAAATTATTAAAATTCCCCTACGTGGTGCCATAAACCTACACGTCTAGTTTCTAAATATTATTATTATTGTATTTTTCTGATGAACCGTATGGCTTAATCGCTGTCAACCACCGAGCAGCACTTTCATCGGAGAGTCCTGTTGAAAGCGGCGTAGGTTCACCGCAAACCATACTTTAGATTCGTATACAAACATTTGTATACAGTCTTCTATATGTATATATGGACTATGAGTTTTAATTTTAAAAATCCATTCTTCGTTTGCTTGAAAATAATTACGAAAAATACACCCTATTTTTTTTCCTTTATTTTTTTCCCATTATTACATTTCAAAAGAAAATATATATAACATAACACAAGATAAACAATTAAAATAACAAGACAAGTAAAATAATGTAAAAAAAGTAAAAAATATATACCTATAAGACAAAAGTAGATAATGGGAACCCACTAAGGCACTGCCTGTGCATGGGTAATATTAACTAAGTGCTAAATTACACCAATAAGTTGGCGGTACAAGTAAAAAAATATAATTTAAAATATAGTTTTAAAAATATAGTGACACATACAAGTTAATTGATTTTTTGTTACGATTTCAAGAAGATACGTTAAGTCTTGAAGTTACAGTAGAATTGTAAAAGTGAATCATGAAGGTTTACATAGTATTTATAAAAAAAGTGCTTCAACATCTGCATCATTTAGCCATAATTTTAATTGTTTTATGTAAAGTGATATTTTATCTGTCATTTGAATGTGTTTTGTTTGGTACCGCCCACTAACCGTGGGCTGGTGCATTAAGCTTTGCAAAAAAGATTTTTTCTATTTACAATCTTATGTCGATCCATATTTGCAATTTTCCGTAATATTTTGACTATCCAGCGAGTACGTTTCAATATTATTTTATCTGCTGCCAACATATTTGTACCAACTATTATTCCAACGATCTCTCTATCGTAATACCTATTAGGTAAATTCCGAGAAACGCAAGATCAATGATCACTTCGAGCCTTGTTACATTTGGCTGAAGGACTGAATCTGCCAAATCCGTCTGGACTATTCTGCACGTGCACTCATTTCAAGTGCACCATTTTCTTTTTATAAAGTTCTTCGCTTACATTATATTATATGGGCAGGTTGGTGTTGCGGGAATCACTATTTGCTAAGTAATTTTGAAATCAATGTCGATTTTTCATGCATGTGAATGCAAGGATACACAATATACCCCAACTGGGGATGCCATAGTCTCACTGGATCCAGACGGGAACAGTTGAGATTCTTGTGCGGTATTCACTGTAAAAAAAAAGGATTGGAATGGAACATGGAATCAATTAACCATCTACAGCCCTACTAAAAAAAACCACAGCACGACCGATAACCTGTGTTGCTGCAGCAACGTGAAGAAAACAAAAATACACTAAAACACGAAATATTACTAATAAGATTTGTTCCGCGGTCACTCTTTAAAATGCATTTTAAATCTGGTAACAATGTAATTTTTTATAGTGTACATATTAAATTATTTGTTTTCATTCATAACCGCTATGTGGCAGCGCCTGCGCAATCGTCGTTCGCGCTGAAAACATTGTAACCGCGAAAAAAAAATCGCTCCGCGGATGTGTGTTGTAATTTTACTTAAATTCTGATTGTAATTTCTATTAATATGACTAATTCACTCTTATATTCATATAATTGATAGATTTACCGTGATTTTTCATAAGTTTTAGTCAAGTTATAATAGCAATAATCGTACTTTGGAAATTGAAATGTCAAAAAGTATTTTATATGATACATGAAAATTCAAATTTACATTTAAAGGATTTTATTTTATGAGAATTTCATAAAAGTGGTGTTTTTTTTAAAAATATTAATATCTAATACATGTGTTCGTAAACGTATCAAAGAAATTAACGTCTTTAGAGATGGAAGAAATCTGTTTTAAATGCCGGTATTATTTTTACGTTTTTTTTTGGCAATAAAAAAACTTTGAAATTTTTTATTGTGTGCACGAGGAAAAAGTGATGTGACGGCTTCCTTCCAAATTCATTACATAAAAGGACTGTGTTTTTTTTTTTATTTTGTTTCTTTTTAAATTTACTACATTTTTGTCAAAAATGTTTTGGTAAGAAATTTTTTTCCGCGTTGAATCTTAAAATATGGCAGTTTTTTAAAACTAGAGTGTATTTCAAATACACAAATCTAAAAGTTAATTTTATCTAGTTTTCATAAATGGTATTTGTTTTTACTACACCTTCAAAAATAAGAAATATATAGAACATTCAAAATATTTCCAATAAATTCCAAATTTCGTTCAGACATCATTCGAACCAAAAGTAGTAACATCCTTTCCGGAGAACAGTTTGGCTTTAGAAGAGGTGTAGGAACCAGAGAAGCAATATTACACTTGTCAAAATAGACGAAAAAAGGTGCTGACCTCACATTAATTCTTAACAAGCTGAATTTTTGAATAAGTCTTGAATACGTCATTACGAATGCTATGTCAAAAGCCCCCATCGATCCCGCTCTGGCAAGGTTTTTTTTTCGAGGTCAAAGGTCACATTTTTTGTTTTTTGCATATATCTCTGAAACGGTAAGAGCTATCGAAAAAAATATTGAGTAAAAGTTTGTAGATCGTAAAATTCTCTACAAAAATAATATCAATACTTTTTTCTCTACGAAACACCGTTCTCGTTTTATCGCGATTTCAAACCTAGAAAATACGAATATGCCCGTATGTGGCCAGTATACATCATCGGGTCATCCATTTGAAGAAAAAAATATTGGAATATTGGTTTTTGTGACTCATACGTGGAAAATACACGATTCTGAGTAAATCAACGTCCATCCCTAATTCATTAGTCGGTTGGCCTTGAGTAATGTCTGCCTGTTACTGCCGGCGCACACCTGCATTTTTGGGATTTTCCATAGGAACCGGCGTAAACCTGCATCTTTCGGATTTTATATCTTCAGTATGTTCGTAGACACTTCGGTCACAACGTTACCATAGTATTTTAAGGTTATACTGATTGCATGAAAAATATCAAAGCTGCAGAAATAAAATAAAATAAAATCGTCGAGCTATAAAAACATCTTCATCGTCTGATATAGTTTTTGATCGATCAAGGACTGTTCCAACAAACCAACAACAATTTCTCGCTAATGTTCACAATAAAACTCGCTTGATTTGGATGTTGTGTGAAGAATTCGCAGCTGCCAAAATTCTTGTGAAACAAGCTAATAATGATGCTGATGTCCTCATTATTGAAACCGCAATAGATCAATTCAGTAGCAACAATATAACTATCGTTATTGGAGAAGATGTAGATTTATTAATAATACTGACTGCACGAACTCCAAGTGATAAGATCATTTACTTTTTAAAACCTGGGAAAGCTCAACTTCAAACAAAAATATATTAGTCACAAAGTTTAACTGCATATCCAAAATGTCGAGCTCATATTTTATTCCTACATGCGATAACTGGCTGCGATACGACATCAGCAATTTTCAAAAGGGGAAAAACTGCAGTATTTAAATTGTTTGAAAAACGTAATGATTTGATAGATAACGCAGAAGTATTTAAAAACATCAACTCTTCAGCAGACGTCATCTTCACTTACGGAATTCGCTTACAAGTATAGATTTTTGAATTTCGTGAAAAATACAAGGAACAATAAAAGAATGCAGTTATCTTGTTTCCCTCCAACATCTGCTTCTGCTTATCAACTAGTACTGGGCGTTGACGATAATTCTATCCAACGCCAACGTCGTTATCGTTGGCAGTTTTCAACTGTTGAAAATAGCTGTTGAAAATAACGTCGACGTTGACGCAACTGTAATAGGAGATCGACACGATACTAACAAAAAATATATCAAAATCGTATTAAGGAATCCCTTTTAACGGGTGGTTCCCCGAATCATTGATGTATTATTAATTATTATTATCTCTATGCCCCACGCGACACACACGTAATAATAATCCTATAATAACGTTGAAAGTTGAAACTGTTGGAAGACGTTGGTGGTTGTTGAAAATATTATCCTGTTGAAGATATATTTTGCTTGTCACTGATAAATTCGCTTGTTGCTTGGTGCTACGTATCGGCCGTATTGGACGGGAAAATAAAAAAAAACGTGCAGTAGGTATGTACATTACCAAAAGACCTTGTGTAATTGGGTATAATATCGTTCACGAAGTGTGATCTCTTGACCCTTTTGACTTAATCATTCTAACACCATTGAAAACAATAGGTACAAAACATTGACATTTATCAATAGGTTATTTTTTTGCTTGTCGTTGATAAATTTGATTGTTCAATGGCGCTGAGTATCGGCCGTATTGGATGGGAAAATAAAAAAAAAACGTGCAGTAGGTACGTACATAACCAAAAGACCATTTAAATTTTCGAGTAATGTTGTTCACGAAGTACAAACTCTTAACCCTTTTTATTTATTAGGCAGTTGAATCGTTGACTGCGTTGAATAATATTCGCATGTAGGTATTATAATTCAACTGTTGGCGCTAATTATTTTCAACAGCGTTGGACGTTGAAATAATATAACTATTGTTTCCAACGGCTAGTTATATTTTAATACAGTACTATTATCAACACGTGTTTCGTGTATTCTACCAAGTGCAAGTGTGGCTGGGCAATCAACTGAATCCTGAAGACTGGGGCTGGAAATTGATGAATAATAGTTTGGAGCCAATCCGTACTTTACTTCCACCTGCTCCAGAGAAACTGCTGAATACAATTTTTTGTAATTGCAAAAAAGGCTGTACGAACAATTGTGGATGCAGAAAAGTTGGATTTTTTTGTTCACCAGTCTGTACCAACTGTCAAGGCCACTCTTGTACTAATGCTGAATCAAATGCAACAGATAAAGATTCTTTCGAAAACGATGAGGATCTAACTGATATATCTCTCTTCTTAGAGCAGTCAACACAAATTGAGCAAAAAGAGGAAGAAGAGAGCGAGGAAGAAAAGAGCGAGGAAGTAGAGAGCGAGGAAGAAGAAACGAGTGATAATGTAGAATCTGATGATGAATAATGTAAATTTCTTGCTGCTACAATTGGCCGCACACGCCGGACCAATTTTACCTTTTTACCTGAAAAGTGCCTCTAAAAATTGTAATTTCGAAAAAAGGTATTTATCTTTTTTACTTGTACTATCGTGTAGAATCTCCTCCCGAAGTTAGTGCACTTTTGTAGAGAATTTTACGATCTACAAACTTTTACTCAATATTTTTTTCGATAGATCTTACCGTTTCAGAGATATACGCAAAAAACAAAAAATGGTGACCTTTGACCTTGAAAAAAAAAACTTGCCAGAGCGGGATCGATGGGGACTTTTTACATAGCATTCGTAATGACGTATTCAAGACTTATACAAAAATCCAGCTTGTTAAGAATTAATGCGAGGTGGAATGTCTATTTTGACTGGATTATATTGTCGCTACGAATACTACTAGAAAAAAGAATAAAAAGAAACCAAAACACATTCATCGCATTCATAGACCTGGAGGAGGCTTTCGACAAAGTAGAATGGAAAAGACTCTTCGAGATTCTGAAGAGAATTGACATCAAATATAGAGATTGACGAATAATCCAGGCGCTATACAAGAATGAGGCCCCTATAATTAGATGTGACATTGATACAAAAGAAGCCAGTATAAGGCAAGGGGTGAGACAGGGATGCTCTCTGTCACCTGTTCTTTTTAACGCTTATATACAAAGTGCGATCGACGACTTGAGAGAGAGAATGAGTCACAGAAAAGGTGTAAAGATACACGGGCAAAAGGTGGATATGATAAGGTTTGCTGACGATATTGCTATGGTTGCTGAAAGCGAAGAAGAACTCCAAGGGGCCTTAACAATCATGCAAATCATTCTTCAAAACAATTACAACATGAAGATAAATAAAGACAAAACAAAGCTGCTGACTGTAGGCCGAACGCAACATCAGATGTGAGTAGAGATGTCAGGAGTTCCACTAAAGAACACCAAGGAGTTTGTCTACCTCGGGAGCAAAATAACATGGGACGGTCGGTCTAAGAGCGAGGTCAACAGCCGTATACACCAGGCTAGGCTTGCATTCAATAAAAGGTCGAAAATAATAGAATCGAATAATATAGACCTGAAACTGAGAATACTCCTCATCAAGACCTATGTATGGAGTATCTTGATGTACGGCTGCGAAACATGGTGCCTATCCGAAAGAGATAAACGGAGACTAGAGGCTTTTGAGATGTGGTCCTATAGAAGACTATTAGGAATTTCCTGGAGAGACCACATTACAAATGAAGAGGTTCTCCAAAGAATCGAAGGAGGAAGGCACCTGCTCAGGACCTTGTCCGAAAGGCGCGCAAGATGGATTGGCCATGTAATAAGACAAGAAGGCCTCTTGCATGCCATAATGGAGGGTATGACCGAGGGGACAAACGCTAGGGGACGCCCACGCCGAGAGTACCTGGAGGACCTGCTGGTGAACGTGCGCTGCTCATCATATGCAGACTTCAAAAGAGCCGCACATGACAGGGAAGAGTGGAAGAAACGAATAGATGACATTGCTGCAAACCAATCCTAGGATTGAAACCAGAGAGAGAGAGATCATTAATAAAACAGAGATAAACTACCCTCTCAGGCTGTGTAAACAATGTGTATTTCTTTCCATGAACAATTTTTTAATTAGTAATGTTTTCACATCCGCGGCCGTTTGTCAATTGAATAAAATTTTCACGGGGTTTTTTAGTAAGGCTGCTAAAATTTAACCTTTAAACCCTCAGGATAATTTATTCGCTTTTTAGTTCTACTCATAAAGGCCTCATAGATATCGTTGTATCTCCCTTTTTTTACATAAGCTCCACACAGGAGGCCCTGAGGAAAATAATTTCCCTCAGGGCCTATGTCATCTTTGGGGATGCTGTGTAGAGGGTTTTTTTAAGGAAAGGAAGGAGAGGAGAGTTCTGGGAAGGAAAAGGGTTTAAGGGGTGGGTAGGAATCTGGGGTTTAGTGTGTCCTGGTGTCCGCCTCCAATACCTAGACAAACCTCACCCCATGAACCCGGGCACCCCTGCTAAATCACCAAACGTAGCGAACCACTTGGGGTGACCTATGGCAGAGGTGTTACAATCATACTTACAATCATATTTAGAAAAATGATCTAAACGGCGTTAGAAAGAAAAAAAAACGAGTGTGCTTTAGACCAGTGTTCCGCAAAGCGTGTGCCGCGGTACACTGGTGTACCGTGGTAATTAGTTGGTGTGCCGCACCGCAAGCGAGCTAAAAATGAGACCCAGACTTTTTTAGAGACCCAGGATTCATTTTGCTCCTCCGTTTAAAAAAAGAAGAATGGGTAGCAAAACTTGCATACCTCGTATTGCTCATGAACTCAACAAAAATCGCATGGTAGCAATTCTAATATTTTAACATCATCGGACAAGTTTGAAAGCTTTCGCGCTAAGTATTACTAACCAAACCACACATACCATTGGTAGTGTGTGGTTTGGTTAGTAATGAAATGTTACCTAATGTGCCGATTCAGAATAAATTAACTCATATTTTCCTAAGTGTGACCTGCAACCTGTAATTTCTTAGAAAATACTGATGAATGTCAGTTTACTTTAGAGAAATTAAGGGAAATAGTAATAGATGTTTGTGGCACTGATCTTCCGTACTGAGATAAATTTCTGAAAAAAAAACAAATAATCGACTATTTTCAAGATCGGATGTAAACATATATTTTTGGCAGAAAAACTGTCATATGGCCAAACTAACACAGATAATAAAAAAATTATATAACATAATTGTTAGGCAATTTTATAAGAAGTTCGGTGATGAGATTTTTTTTACGATATATGTTTTGGTTTATGAGATATAATCGCTTTAGTAAAAGCCCACATTTTAATGTTTGGAGGGCACAGGGGGGGAAGCAAGCGGGGGAGGATCGGGGACTTTTGTGAAAATACTCCCTAGGGTAGGTACTACTTACTTGCAAAAATTCAGCTTTCCCTTAATTTGTTCCAGTTAGGGCCTGTTTTTTGTCTAGATTGACTGGGCTCTTAGGTATATTGAATTTAATAATAAATATTAAATAAACATTGGTTTTTTTCTTTGGTGTACCTTTAAAATTTCTTGATTTTGTAGGTGTACCTTGAACACAAAAAGTTTACGGAACACTGCTTTAGACCACACTACTGAAGTAAAACTTCACTAACTTATAAAAGAAGAGAGAAAGAAAATGTGCGCGCGCACTGCTCTCTCTTGCTCCTACAGTGTGATACAGACAATAGGCCTGCACTGTGTCTTAGATACTACGAAACGTAACTGGCTATGAGAGAAAGAGAGAAAGAAAATGTGTGCTCGCACCTCTCTCTCTTGCCCTCTCTGCTACCCCCCTTCTCTTTTCTTAACGTACTGATTTCGGTAGATTTCGCGAAACCCATTACGATGAATTCCAGGGAGAGAGAGAGTTTAACGTAGCCTAGTTCAATTCGTAGCATAACCCACTCGCCATGTGTAACAACTGTACTTGTATTTGCCCCCTATGCTTCATGGCATCTCGGCATCATGTTCTCGCGTGGGCAAACCATCGAGCTTATTAGTTGGTGTTTTTTTAACGGCGGTCATCGTCTACAGCGCTCCACTCACCTTTCTGTCATAGATCTCATCCCCACACACTTAAAATACATTCGTTATTTTTTATTTAACAACCAAAATATTCACTAGAAATAATTTATATGGCAGAACAACGTTTGTCGGGTCAGCTAGTATACATATACAAATCTCGTGTCACGATATTTGTGGGGGGTCTTCAAAATGTCACGCTTGGTACAAATGAGCGGCGGCGGGCTTAGGTTTTTGGTCACCGGGGGGAAACACAACGCCATTACCCAAACTTTATAAAATACACACCACCCGCTTGCCAGCTGCCCGCTGCCTGAATTGAATATTTGAATTTCTCGACTTTTCTCTACGATAATAAGCATGTTTTTATACATATAAACCTTCCTCTTGAATCACTCTATCTATTGGTGAAAACCTCATGAATATCCGTTGCGTAGTTTCAAAGATCTATGCGCACATACATTTTGAGCGACTTCATCAAAAAAAATAATTCAAATCAAATACCTACTTACTCTAGGACATCTATTTTCCAATTTCTTCCGTAGAACGAATTTCAAAAGTGACTATAGTACGGCCCGCCAGCCGTTTTAAATCGCACAAAAATTTGTTTTCTTTGAATTTCTCGGCTTTTCTCTAATATAATTTACATGTATTGTACATATAAACATTCCTCCTCAATCACTCTATCTATTGGTGATAACCGTATGAAAATCTGTTGCGTAGTTTAAAAGATTAACGCGCACATACATTTTGAGCGACTTCATTTTATACTATGTAATGTAATGATGATATATTTCATACCGCTAGGTGATTAGGGTGTCCCTATCCAGAAAAAATTAAGTTCCTTATGTTTGTTTCCGTAAATCTCGAAAAGTAATCGATGGATTGACTCAAAATGTTTACAGAACATTGCATTTTAGTAGAAGAGTGTTCCGTGTAATGGTAAGCTCTGGCGTTATGAAATTTGTATAAAAAATTTACAACAGGTAGTGCGCGAGTGGTTTGAAAATGTGTGTATTTCTATTTTAGCGGCAGGGAAGGCAGGCAGTAGGGGAAGGGTAACGAAGGAGGTAGGGTTCGCGGGAAGGGTGACAAGGGAGGGGAAGGCGGGGTAGGTGGAAGGGGAATGCAGGAAAGGAAGGGGACGCGGGACGTGCAGGGAGAAACAATTTATTTCTTTGAATGGCATTGCCACGGATGCCGGGTATCAGCTAGATTTTAAATAAAATTCTAGACGATTTGACTTTATTCCACAAAAAGTATAAATTGATTTCGAAAAATTGTTCTTTTATCTAGTAAATTTCGAGATTTTTATTTTATTTTTAGTATAATAAGGTTATACCGCAGATCGTTGGCAGATTTGTTAAATTTTCAAAGAAAATTTTGTAATATACAACACATATTTGAAATTATATAATCGTGCTGTAAAATAAATCAATAAATTATCTAGGAAAGCTACTTTTCGGAAGTTTTATTTCAGTTCAAATAAAATCTTTAAAAAAAGATCCGAGCATGTGTTTTGTGACGAAAATACTTCAGTTTGTCTATTTATTTACGGTCTTACAAACTAACATATTATATCAGTATTTTTAACATTTTTATTTTGCTTAGACGTTATTAAAAAATTATAAATCCTTATGATCAAAAAATAATTACAAAAAGTACATCATTTTAATAGTTTGATTATCACACGTTTGAGCATTTTTGAATATATGAATATACCAAGGCAAATTCGTATTGAAATAAAACCGATATTGAGGTATTATTTCAAAATGCTGGTACGGAGAATAATTAATCTCTCTCATCGGGACCGCCCTGTAAAGTTGCAAGGGTTTGCTCAAGACCGTCTTTCGACGAAATTTAAATTCTCGGCCACTGGTTAATCGACCTTAATGCATATTATGTGAATATTCATTAAGGTAAAAGAAATAATCAAAAAGAAATGAAATTTTCCTTACACCAGAGTTCACGGTTCGAAGGATTTTAGCTGCCTCATACAAATAGACATTTTACTAGGTATTTATTTTTTAGCTACATTAGTGCATTTTATTTATAATTTACACAACCATAGAATTAGAAGTACTCAATAAATGCCATGAGGGCGTGCTTTTATACAAATATTTGTCCAATCGGGCCTTAAATTTCCAATACAAAACTGGGTTTACGAAATTCAAGTGGATTGGATATCTGCTATGTCAGGCAAGTGTAAGTGAGACAGAGCGCTGGGTTAAATGGCTTAGTGAAACATTTTTTTACTTTCAATTATGTATGGAAGCCACTTCCGGTTTTTAAACGACTTCAAAAAGGAGGAGGTTCTCAATTCGACTGTATTTTTTAAATTTTTTTTTATGTTTGTTACCTCAGAACTTTCGACTGGATGAACCGATATTGATAATTCTTTTTTATTTGAAAGCTGGTGCTTCCCGTGTGGTCCCATTTCAATTTGGTCCAGTTCTGACAATGAAATCCATGAGAAAATCATATAAGTCTTAAATTTGCATTAAGTATGTGCGCGACAAATGGACGAATAATTCAATATCACGCCAACCGATTTCGATGATTCTTTTTTTATTGTAAAGGATGTACTTATATTAAGTACGTACAAAATTTGCAAACCTCTATCATAAAACAAATTGCATCACCAAATATATATAGACAAAGTCACAATGTGCAACTCTTATATTGTGCTGAGGGCCTGCTCTCAATAAATAATAAATACTTACAAAAGACCACTGGTACATAGTCACAGCACACGTTTCACAGAAAAAAGGCCTGAAAATACCTAAAATATCCAATAAGTATGGAAGCCGATCGCTGGAGTACTGTGTACCAGTGATTTTTAATAAGCTCAAAAATAATTTTGCTTTAGAGGTAAATGAGAATTTAACCATGAAAACTGTAAAAATGTGGCTTATCAATGAAAAATCTATGTATCTGTAAAAAAAAATAATAAATAAACAATGAAAAAATAAAAATAAAAATTGGTGATGTTATGGCAGTTAATTTTTTAAAAAATATTTGTACCTTTTTCTTAAATGATACCAAATCTGCTATTTTATTAAATTCTTCGGAAATTAGCTCATTACAAAAAATAAGCGCATCCCCTCTCAATTCCAATAGCGACTCTCTTACCTGCTCTATCAGAGACCTCCTGCATTCCTTGTCGCTGGCTCACGTGTCAGTGGTCTTGGCCTGGATCCCAGGACACCTTGGTATTGTTGGAAATGAAAGGCTGATTCTATTGCTAAGGAATCCATTGTTCATGGTCCATTAAGTAGTATTCCTATTCCTGTTAGAGACTATTTTCCTATTTTAAACAATAAGTTACAACGCCAATGGTCCTCTGAATGGAAATCATCCTCTCTGTTAAAAGGTCACCAGTACTCTTTAATTCAAGCTTATATTCCTGTTAAGCCCTGGTTTCAAAAATACACTTCCATGCCTAAAAAATACATCTCTTCCATTAATCGAATGCGTTTAGGTCATACTTGTTGTCTTAGCCATCTCGCCAGATTCCACATAGTCAATTCGCCTTATTGTGATTGTGGTTCAGAGGATACTTTAGACCATAATTTTTTTGAGTGTCCTATCAATGACCAATTTCCAAACTTCATACCTGAATTGTTAAAACTTAAAATTGAATTCCCTACCAGTGTACCCTGCCTTCTTAGTCTCAACTCTCCTGAAATTCACTATTTGTTAGCAAAATTTATTTACAAAAATGACCTCAACATTTAAGCATCAATCACATTTCTTTCTCTTCCACTAACTAAAACTAACTAACCATCACGCCGTTTCCCCGCAGGGGTAGGCAGAGAGGACGGACTGCCAAACAACTCGGTCTTGGCACACACTCTTTGCCTCACTCACATTCATACATCGTCTCATACATTCTCTTCTATTATTCTGACTTTTGACATGACCCGACTCAAGTATCTGATTAACTTGATCGTGCCATGTCTTCCTCGGGCGTCCCCGACTTCTTCTACCATTCACATTCGCGTCGTATATTCTTCTTACACTACTTCCTTCGTTCATTCGCTCTACATGCCCAAACCATCTGAGGGTCCCTTTCTTAATCTTACTCATTATGCTTACATCAGCCTTACATTCTTTGCGGATATCCACATTTCTCACACGATCTTACATTGTTTTACCACACATACGTCTCAGGGATCTCATTTCAACAGCATTCAGTTTACTTTCATCCTTCCTCTGCCAGTTCCATGCCTCACTGCCATACATCAGGGTAGGTACCAGGACTCCATTGTGGACTGCTAGCTTCGCTTTTTTTGACAGTTTTTTATTAGCGCCAACGGCATTCAGTCCACCATTAATGGAGTTACCGGCATTCACCCTTCTTTCAATATCTCTTTCAGCCTTCCCATCTCTCGTAAACATACTACCCAGATACACAAACTCATCCACTTGCTCCAAGTATTCATCATTCACAACTATGTTGCATACTGTTTTCGTACTCTCCCTTTCAAACACCATGACTTTAGACTTACTTACATTCATCATTAGCTCATTCTTCATACATACTTCGTTCATCCTAGATACTAGAGACTGTAGATCTTCCATAGTGTTAGAAATCAGAACCGCATCATCAGCATACAACAGGCAACATACTTTCAGATTACTCAATTTCGCGCCCAATCCCACATCTTTCAATTCTTGCATACAATTATCCATGTATAGATTGAATAACCATGGTGACATTACGCAGCCTTGCTTGACACCTTTTGTGATGTCAAACCACCCCGTAAAACCACCGTTCACCCTAACACACGCAACGCTTCCCTCGTACAGAGACGCAATTGCAAAAATTTCTCTTCCATGCGTATAGATTTGTTTCTTGCAGTGTCATTATGTACAGTTGTACAGGTTCCTATTTTTGGGAATCTGTACATCTTCCTACTCTACAATTTTGTAATGACTGTTAATACTAATTCTGTGTGTTACTCTGTATGAAAATGGAAGAATGGAATATGTACAGGTTCCTATTTTTGGGAACCTGTACATCTTCCTACTCTTCAATTTTGTAATTACTATTAATGCCAACTCTGTGTTACTCTGTATGTACAGTTGTATAGGTTCCTATTTTTGGGAACCTGTACATCTTCCTACTCTACAATTTTGTAATTACTTCTAATACCAACTCTGTATGTTAGTACAACTTGTATAATCATATGAATATTTGTCTTGGCCCATTGTCTATATTTGCTAATATAATTTATCTATTCCATGTAAAAAACTGAAAATGTAACTTATTTAAAAAAAAATATGAAAATGTAACTAATTTAAAAAAAACTGATAATGTACCTAATTTTAAAAACAATCTGAAAATGTAAATAATTTAAAAAAATTGATAATGTAACTAATTTACAAAAAAAAAAATCTGCAAATGTAAATAATTTTAAAAATATGTAACTTACTTTAATAAATGGCCAAGATCACCCTTAATGGGTGAAAGCCAAATAAATAATTTAAAAAAAAAAAAAAAATTATTAAAATATTGTATCCCATTGTATTGGTTGTTATGTTATTGTGTTGGTTGTTATGTTATTGTATTATCCCATTGGTTGTTATATTATTTTTTATTACATTTTCTTTAAATAATTGTAATATTAAATCTTTTTACAGAGGTCTTCAATTTCCTTTACATTTTTGAAATTACACATATTATTTTTTTACTTCTAATACCGAGTGTATATTGAGGTAGAACCTGCATACCGATAAATTGTTTAAATTATATATTTATGTAAACTATGTTTTTGTTGGAATACTAAAAAAAAATAAAAAAATAAATAAAAATAAAACTTCAAGGGCAGTTTGATGAGAGTTTGGTTAGGTTCTGATTATGGGATCCATGACAAAGTAACGGAACTCTTCAATTCTTAGGAGCAAATTAACGATACTCGGCTGAATCTTTTAGAGGCTATCCGGATATTTGAGTCACCTATCGTAACATCGTTATGGTCAAGTAATGTCTATCTCATATGAGCAGCACTTTTAGTGGTCTACCCATATTTTTTTTAATGTTTGTTACCTTAGAACTTTCGACTGGGTGAACCGATATTGATGATTCTTTGTTTTATTTGAAAGCTGGTGCTTTCCGTGTGGCCCTATTTCAATTTGGTCCAGTTCTGACAACAGCATCCACGAGAAAAGCATATAAGACTTAAATTTGCATTAAGTATATGCGCAACAAATGGACGAATAACTCAATATCACGCCAACCGATTTTGATGATTCTTTTTTTTTTATTTATTTATTTTTTTTTATTGAAAATTTTTGGTACAATAAATGATACATGAAATAATGAAAAGTAGGTATATAAAAAAGCTTAATATAATAAATGTATGAACAAAAAAATCCCACAAAGGCAATGCCTGTGCGTGGGTATAATATTTTTTGAAGTAAAACTTCTTTACGCACGCTTGACTTAGGGAATAAGCTGGTGAATGCGTGACGAGAGCGTTATGAAAAGTATGATCGGGCAAGGCGAACGGTCGGGCCTTCACGCACTCTTGACTTGGGGAGCAAGCTGGTGAATGCGTGACGAGAGAGTTATGAAAAGTGTGATCGGGCGCGGCGCACCGTCGGGCGAGGCGAACGGAATTTGAGAGGGAGATATAAGTTAGTGAAGTTTTACTTCAGTCATGTGGTCTAAAGCACACTCGTTTTTTTTTTTTTTTGGAAAGGATGTACTTTAAGGGTAGTTTGATGAGAGTTTGGTTAGGTTATGATTATGGGATCCATGACAAAGTAACGGAACTCTTCAATTCTGAGGAGTAAATTAACGATACTCGACCGAATCTTTTATAGGCTATCCGGATCTTTGAGTCACCTACCGTAACATCGTTATGGTCAAGTAATGTCCGTCTCATATGAGCAGCATGTTTAGTAGGTTTACCCATATTCAGACAAATTAGTTAGTGTACTTGAGATTCACAAAAAATAAACAAAAATTTTAACAAAACAAAAAAACGACTTAAAAAAATGAACTAAAAAGTAAAAAAATAATTTTGTATTCTTCTACAACTTAATAATCAACTTACTTTTTCTACTTATCAATATGTAGGTACGATTGTTATTTTTGGAGTTGGTGTCAGCCAAGGTACCCGGCCCGGCGTGTTCACTTGACCCCTTCCGCCGCGGCCCCGCTCCCGCCTCTCGCCTCGTCAAGTCGCGCGTGCGACTCAAGCACATCTCACCTGTAACTATGTACGTAGTTACAAACCTACCTTGGCTGACACCGACTCCAAAAATAACAATCGTACCTACATATTGATGAGTAGAAAAAGTAAGTTGATTATTAAATTGTAGAAGAATACGATTTTTTTTTTTTTACTTTTTAGTGCAATTTTTTAAGTTGTTTTTTTGTTTTATTAAAATTTTTGTTAAAATTTTTGTTTGTCTTATTTTCTAAGTTCCACAACAGGCGGAGGGTTAACACAAAAAAAATACAAAGAAATAACAAAGAATACATAGCAACCGTTTAATGACGGTGTACAACAATATTATTAGGAATAACACAATAGCATTATTAATAAAAAAAACACCGTTGACGATTATTTTAATTATACAAGTACATTGAATGAAGACTTTTCTAAGCTTTTTATTATTATTAAAGAGAATACACTTTATATTATTTTATTAACATAAATTAATCAAATAAAATTTGCTTGCACATGTCGGAATTTCCGAATTGCCATACGAGAGTCCTACCCCTCGACCACAGAGGCCATAACTTCCTTTTGAAATTTGAAAATAAACTAACCATCATGCCTTTTCCCTCAGAGGTAGGCAGAA
Source organism: Limnephilus rhombicus (assembly GCA_929108145.2). NCBI lineage: Eukaryota > Metazoa > Arthropoda > Insecta > Trichoptera > Limnephilidae > Limnephilus > Limnephilus rhombicus. The sequence goes on along the minus strand of OV815275.1, from coordinate 58,190,433 downwards.
AGGACGGACCACCAAACAATTCGGTCTTGGCACACAGTCTTTGCTTCAATCACATTCATACATTGTCTCCCAATCCCATTGTCCCCTAACTGGAAATGTCGTAGGTAGGAATCATATTAAAATAACCAAAACAAGAATTTTGGTGGCCGGATTCTGTTTTTAAGTTATGGCCATTGCTCACTGACCCAGAAAACCTGGAAATATTACAGTGTTTTTTAAAACTTTTATGTGGCCATTCTCACACAAAGAATTTTGCGTGTAGTACAGAATGCACAGATGAATCATTTTAAAGCAGTGGTTCCCAACCGGTGGTCCGCGAGATCTAAAATGTGGTCCACAAAACATTTATTCATTTACTAAAAAACCGAATCGAAAGGTATCCAAAAGCTGATTCTTAACCCTTTTGGTGTTAATGATGGAGAGGTAGCTGAAGTAGTCTAAGAAGAGCACAATGAGTTGCAAAATGATGGTATTTGCAGTAACGTGTTCAATTACACGATTAACAGTTTATCATTATTGTACCTTGTGGTCCTTGTGAGAACAGATAAATGTTATAGTGGTCACTGGTTTTAAAGAGACCCTTGCTAGTGTAGTGGTGTACTAGAGGGATAAAAAAAAAATTAATGTAACCATGAACATAAATTCAAATGAAAATGATGAACGTCGCTACACACCCAGTATCTTTGGGCGGTATTCCAAACTGGTTTAAAATTTTTTTTTAAGCTTTTCGATGTCTACTGTCACATTTAGGAATTGAACCCAGGACCTTGCCTTGCTGGGACTCTGCTCTGACTTCTGAACTAATTCGATCCTCTCCCCTTCAATCAATTTAACTGTATAATAACAACTAAGAACTGCCATTTTAATTTTCTTAAGGCATATTTTAATTGGGTGCATGGTTTCAAATTGGTCTCTACTAGATTTCGTCAGATTTTCAGTATTGATTGTAAAAAAAAAAACACTTCTATTAGCCATACTAATTTTGCAAAAGTTGGCACAACTTTTTTATTTTCTTTTTCTTGTTCGTAATATATAATTAAGATTATTTTCGACTAGCAATTACCCACTTGATTTTATCAATATCCTTTGCCTCGCCTGTAAGCAGTGGCGGTTTTCTCTAAAGTGCGTTTGTGCGCTGAACCCCCATTAAAAAGATGATAAAATAAAAGAAACGTGTTTTATAATAATATACAAATAATATTATTATAAAACAAATTTGTAATCATTGTAAAACAAGTTCATAATCACATTATAAATAGGGCCCCTTTAAAATCCGTATTTAAAACTCGCGCCACCACGTCGAAATCGGTACCTATATCCATTTTGTGCGAGATGTGTTCCGCGCAAAATTCTATATAGAAAAATATCCTGACCCATACAGATCCCTCTGACGGTGATTTGAACGAAACTATGCATTTCTTTACCAAATTCAAGCACGCTTGGTGCGTCGATCACAAGTCATGGATACCACGTGATCTCCGATCTTTCACGAGTTGTACCGATCGAGTTCATCGTAGAATGACCATTGATTGCCTTTGCAACGGATGAAGCTGTACTCGAAATCTTATTTAGATACTATTTAGATTAATCTTTACTACGAATTGGTTTACATTATGAACATCAAAAAATATGCTACGGATAAAAACCTTTTACTACCTTTTGTATGGATTGGAATTACAATAAAATTATTATTTACGAAACAAAAGATATAAGCGTAAACTACTAAAGAAACGTTTTTTCATGACTTAAGTAACTATGAAGTAATATGAGAAATAATTTAAAAAAATACCCCTTTATGGCCAAGACTATTTTTGACCTTTTTATGATTTAACTTTTTTCATTCTTATAAAATTACTTATGTGCAAAATAAATAAAAACCAGTTTGGCGAGTATTTGCCTTGTGCAAAAAAGATGCTCGATTTTAAATTTTGAAGGCGTGAGAATCAAAATATTTCTAGCATTTATATTCCCCTTTTTTATATAATTTTCGGCTAACATTGTCATGTTGCTAGTTATGTAATTTTGTGTTGAACTTATTTCAGTATTGTTTTGGATATCAAATTGAAAACGGTTATGTTTTATAAGTTGTCGCTAATATTCTGTCATGTTTTTTTAAAAAATCGCTGAATACAGTGTTGTGTACATAAAAAATAATGCTAATAATATAAATGAAAAAAGGTTGGAAATTAAAAATAAAAAGCCTCGGCGTCCACTTATATATTCTACATACTTATTCTTGTTGTAAAAACAATAATAATTAGCAATGTGCATTGCTGTAAAAAACATTAAACAATTTAATTACTCTAAATGTAAATTTTGATTAGATATATCTTCTCTTGGATTTGTGAACCCCCTGTTAAAAAGACAACGAACTGCCACTGAGTGTAAGTAGAGTACAAATGTTTGTTGTTTGTTTCAGGATGAAGAGAGATGGTGGCGGCGCCGGCGGCGTGCCGTGCAAGCTGCCGCTGGCCCGGCTGGGTGCGCTGCTGCCGCGCCTGGCCCCCGCGGCCCTTCTGCCCGCCCCCATGCCGCCGCCGCCCGCGCGCTCGCTCTGCCTGTACTGCGAGCGCACCTTCACCAGCGCGCAGCTGCTGCACAAGCATGCGGCGCGTGTGCACCAGCTGCCGCCCAACCGCCGCCAGAGCTCGCGCCACTCGCCCGCGCCCGACTCCTTCCACCCCGGCTGCAACCTCTGCGCCAAGAATAGCGGCGTTCAGACCGCCTCCGATCTCCCCGCTCTCTTCCACCACTTCATCGACAAACACCCCACACATTACTTCGCCTGCGCAACCTGTACCCTAAGGTTTTCTACACAAAATATCCTCATATCACACCATAAAGATATCCATGGACTTAAAGGAGGAAACACCCAAACCCCCTTGGAAAATAGACTTAACGACACTTTTGTTGGAAAAGACAATAGCGATCCTGAGGAAAATATCTGCTTAGAAAATGATATCTCATCTAAAGGATCAGGGGTTAGTGATCAACTTACCTGTGAAGTTGTGCGGTATGATGGAGATAATATAAATGTGAAAAGTTTGACCAAAAATGTAACATTAAATATACCTAGAGAAGTTTCAGCGGCATCCATAGGAGATGTCGCAGGCAAAAAGAACAACAAGGGAAAGGCTTTAAAGAAAACTAAGAGTCAAACTCTGAAAAATGTTGATACTTCTTTAAATAATGTCAGCAATCATTCAGATGCTGGCCAACAGTTGGAAAATAATACTCCTAACACCGAAGGCATGGAAGACTTTGAGGAAAATATAGTGGCTAACTTGATCATGCCTAGGGGAGTGACTGAATTAGATCAATTAGAGAAACAAGCTAACAAAAAGAAACTATTGCCCGACAGCAATGGAAAGAAGAATGTGCGAACGAGTGAACCGTCTGTGTCACTAGCTCGTTTACAGTTCAAGTCCGACTCTAAAGACTCGCCGATGCTATCCCGGCTCGGGCTGACGCAGAACCGATCTCCGCGAGCCCAGAGCCTGCGGCGCTGCCGTAAAGCTCCCATCACTGAAAATAGATCTGCTTCTGAAATGTCGCGAAAGGATAAATTAAAAGCTAAGAATAACGACGATTTCATCATCAATAAAAGTAAGAATGATCCCAGCACTAAATTTGATCCAGATTTTTATTGTAACGTTAGTGCTAATGTTCGAGAAAATATCCTCGAGCACTTGGACGGGAAGTTGGGAAAAGCAAATGCTATCGGAGATGTTCCTGATATTATTGATCCAAAAATAAAGAGCACTCACGTCGTTATGCCTTCTCCTCAAGAGCAACCTGCTGAAATACACGGAAGTGACATTAGGTTGAATGCCATCACTGTGTTTCCCACTCTGCTGACCTCCGACCAGTACGGCTCAGACAAAATCCCCCACTATTCGTATGGCGCCAAGGTACAGACTTTCAAGAAAATCATTACAAAGAATAGCTGGAAATGGAAATGGGATCCCATCAAAAAATATAAATACTGTAATGAAGATGGTAAAATTGTTAGAAAAATCAAACCTCTCCTACACATGAGTCCAAGAGATCTCTCAAAATTGGATATTTGGACTCAATTATCAATGCGAGAAAAGTATGACAAGTGTGTTGAGAGCAAAGCTCTAGACATTAATGAAGTAGGTAAATGTGAAAGGCAAAAACAGATCAACGAACTCAACACAATATTAGATAGTAGAGTATTTCCAGAAATAGAGTGCTCAGAAATCAGCAGCAATGAAAGAGAAAAGGAAGAAGAAATGGAGGAAAAGGAGGCGGTATATGAGAAGGAGAAGGAGGAACAGCAGCTGAACCCGGTGCTGGCGGGGCTGGGGCTGGTGAGGAGCGGAGGGGGGGCCGGGAGCTCGGCGGGCCCTGTGCTGACGGGCGAGTGGGCGCGGCCGCGCTGCTACGTGTGCTGTGTGTGCGGGCGGCGCGCACCCTGCCTTCGCTTGCTGCAGGCGCACCAGGCCTCGCAGCACCCACATGTGCACGCCACGCACTATGAGCTCGTGGGCCAGGAGCTACTGCAGACACAGCTCTACAAGCATCTTTACCTGCCTGGCATCCGCAGGGGCCCAAACCACCAAACAGGGGACAAAACCAAACTGAGGAAGCAATCCATCGCTAGGCAGATCAAGAATGCAACCAATCCTCGCAACACCAGGATACTCCGCACCACCACTAGAACCATCAAGTCCTTGGAGAGAGAATGCACTAAATGCAACAAGTCCCTTCTGCCCTCTGAACTTTACAGGCATATTTTAGAATGCGCGGGGGATTACGGGTGGATTATGGCCAAGAAGAAATGCAAGTACAAGCCATTTGGAGCAAGAAGGAGGAAATTGAAAGGACTTTACAAAAGAGAGAGACCTGAGGAAGATGAAGACAAATCGGAAGTTAAAGAAAGAGTTACCAGGCCCAAGTTACCATCTAGACCCCGAACCAAGCCCAGTGATGGTATGTTTTTTATTTATTCTTTTCTTATAAAAAAATAACGCTACCATGTTTTATATTAGTTTGTTCACAACATTTTTAGAATTTATTTATAAAATGTGTTTTTTAATGTTTGGATTGTTCTTAATTTCAGCTGAAACAATTCAGCGAATGCTCGCCAATCTCCCTGCCAAAAGAGCATCTAGACAAATTATGAATATACCATCACCAAAAATAAGACCATTCTTGAATGACAATAAAAAACAAGGCCACATTGTACGCCATATGGTATCAACCAAAACTAGAATCCAAAGAAGTAAAATGATGTGCACATCATCCGTGATCACCGTGACCGAAGGACTTGGTAAGAAAATACGGCGTGTGACAAGGTCTGTGGCTAACACTGTCCAGGCCCTGCAGCAGAGGAACTATCTACGCAACAGGAAGAATCTAACTTGTAAGAAGGGTGATAAGGAGCACACGCTGGCCAGCCACAAGTCTCCGCCCGCTGTTCCTGTGAGTCCGGCTGAGGAAACCCTTGAGCCAATTTCGCCTGTTCCAGCTGTTCCAACTAAACCCAATAAAACTTCAATAATTAAGAAAAAATCTCCAATTGTTGCAACTTCAAAGTCTGATATTACCATCTCTTCTAAATGCAAAAAGGAAGAATCACTTCCTAGACTGTCAGAAGAGAAGAAGTCCAAGCATTATAATAGAGTTCCCAGAAACATAGTTTCTACAGTTGATGTTGCAAAAAGCAACGATGAAGAAATCAAGACAAAGAAGCATAAGTTACAAAGAATACTGCGAAGAAGGCCAGTTCTCAGCAGTAAGATTATTGATTCTTCTAAATCTCTAAAGAAAAGGACTCTTAGGAAAACTCCTGTGGAACGTGAACTGATTGAAGAGTCCTCTGGGATGGATGATGACATAGTACTAGCCAAAATAGATAAGGAGACATTTTCTTCAGAAAAACAACCCTTGAAGGCAAAGGAATCCATTCTGATTGTGGATAAGCCTACCTTACCTATTCGAAAATCTAAAAAGAATGCTAGAAAATCATTAGGATTCCCGCTGAAGTGGATCGGCACCAAGAAAACCCGGGGTGAAAAACTTAAGGATGACCAAGTGAACCAAGAATTAGAGAAAATTTCTAGCGACATTCCCGAAACTGAAAGAATCGTGGAAGAAAATAGTCTACAAGTATCTGAGATTATTGAAGAAACCTCAACTGCCGAGGTTGACTCTGATATATTACATAGGGAAATGTCTGAGATTCTTGATTCGGAGCCTTTAAGCAATCTGAAATCTAATATGCAAGCGACTGTAACCGAGGTGACTTCAGACCCTTCTGTGGTATCAGACAAGTTAAATGATATGCAAAGTGAAATTGTACAAGTTTCACCAAAACAAAGCACAACAGAACCAGAAAAATCACCGGATCTTATAATTGCGGCGAGCTGTGGAAATTGGTCTAATCCTGGATTTCCTCAACCACGAAGTACACCAAATAACACAGATAAAGAGCTTCCTCGTCAGCCCGAGCGTGACGTGTTCAGCAACAAGGGACAAACAGCGAGTATAGTCAATAAAGAGATCTTAACCAATTTCAACCAAGGAAAGTATTCTTTCCAGGAGTCTGTGGAAATTATAAACAAAATTAACTCTAAAATTACTATTGAACCTGTTCGTCCATTGAATAATGCAGAAGAATTTGAAATTGACAACATTGACAAACCACCTTTGTTCAGTGTTGTGAGCAGCATTCAATCTAAGCTTAATAGCATGCATCAACTGAATCCGTTTGCTAGGTACGAGCAATACGTTTACAGCGCATATGAACTGCAACATGCTAACTCTAGTTTGCAGACAAGTCAGCCAAATCTCGAGTCAGATGCTTCCTCAAAGCAATCGGCTAAGATGAAGGCAGCCAAATCTCGACGTGGACTCAATGACTGCATTGCCATGCTGAAGGGAAAGTTGAATGACAAACCTGATGTAGAAGAACCCTCGAGGGCCATCCCAACAAATGTTGCAAGTACTATTGAAAAGATGCAAGTTCTGCCATTGGCAACTACCAACACAATTTGCTCTCTATCAATGGATACGAAAACTCTAAAGGAAAATGAATCTGCACCTTTTACGAAGGCAGTTTTCCCAGCTGATTCACCGATTACAGCCGCGGTATTGCCAGTTGAGAATACCAGTTATTTCCCAGCTACAAATTCTTTACTTCCTAAAGAAAATATGAATTATTTCCCAGCTCTGAATTCAGGTTCGCCCAGTGAAAAGATTAGTTATTTCCCAGCATCAAATACCACATTGCCGGTTACGAATACCGAAATGGCAACAGAAAAGTTAACCTATTTCCCTGTTATGAATACAGAATGTCCACCTGAGAAGATCAATTATTTCCCAGTTACAAATGTATTACTGCCTATTGAAAAGAAAAATTATTTTCCGGATACAAATACGGTTTTGCCAAGTGAACAGTCACATTGTTTCCCCGTGTCAAATGCAGTGACGCCGCTTGAACATGAGAACAGTGTAACATCACGAAACACAGTTATTCCACCAGAAATTAAAAATCATTCACTCCTTACGAATACACTGTCTCCAACTGAACAGGTTAATTATTTACCGATTACAACTACAGTTTTGTCAACCGAAAACATTAATTATTCACAGACTTCAAATACAGTTTTGTCAACAGAAAAGATTAAATATTCACCTATTACCAATACGGTTTTGCCATCTGAAAATATTAATTATTCATCGATTACAAATACAGCATCACCAAGTGAAAAGATTAAATATTCACCGATTGCACATTCAGTTTTGCCAACTGAAAAGATTAATTATTCACCGATTGCAAATACAGATTTGACTACTGAAAAGATGAAGTATTCACCAATATCAAATACAGTTTTGGCAATTGAAAAGAATAATTATCCACAAATTAAAAATCAAGAATTGCCAAAGGAAAAAAATAATGATTCACTTTTTTTAAAGAGTACTGTTTTACCAACCGAAAATTGTAATTATTCACCAGCGATAGAAAAAGTAGTACCGACTAACAAGAAAAATGATTTACTTGTTCATAATGCAATTGAAAAGATAAAGGATGTTGAAAACGATGAGAAGAGTGAAAGTGAATCTGAAGATGACGATAATCTTCAGCCATTAGACTTATCTGGACGTGTTCCAAAAGCAGAGGACTTGTCTTTTAAATCTATTATGGAAAAGGAATTAAAGAGTTCTTTATCAAAAGTACTTTCACGCAAAGCTGTTTATGATCCAACTTTACGCATTCCTCAGTACTCCTTAGGACAAGGGAAAAGTAAAGCAAGTCATGCATCACGACCAAAGAAGAAAGCAGACAGTTTACCATATTATACGGATGTATCGGAGAAGAAGTCAAGTCCTTCTGCACACAAGGCTCACCGATGTCCCTCACCACCAGATTTTCACGAGTGTCCATCGCCTCCGAGGGATAAGATACAGAATCTGACAAGTACTGAATTAGAACTTTTACCAAAGGCATTCCTGGATAAGATAGAGAGCCTGCCAATCCACCATCGAAACGAAATTTTCAGGGCATTACCTAATGCTTTTGCTGAAGCTATAGAAAATATGCAAATGAAAAAGATAGCAGTTCTTTCTCAATGCAAAACTGCCAAAGAAGTTCCTAGACATAAAACTAAACCCGAGCCTGAGGCTTTACCTAGAATCAGAAATTGTGAACCAAACCAAACCTCCGGCCGCCTGACATCCGAAATCTCCACACAAACTCTGGCCTCTGCTCAACCTGCCAAGGCATCTCAACACTCTTCAGAATTCACCAATTTGGATACTGACCACTTTCTGATAGATCCCGTAACGGGAAGTATTATTGAAAGAACTAACATCGAAGAACCACCAATGCCAATTGATCCTCAAAATGATCTACTTGGCCAGCCTGACAACAATTCTCCACAGATTTTGTCTCTTCCTGCGACCAATACTAATGAAGATAATGTAATAGATCTAACCAATGAAAATCATGATATTGACTTCCTCAGGAACAGTAAGATTGAAGATACTCTGACCGTAGACCCCCAAACTATTGAGGAAGGGATAGACTCAAGGAACAATGAGTCACAGCACAACATCGCAGTTGTAGCCAAGGAGGCCTCACCAACAGATTCTCGTGATGTCCAGAAGGCCTCTCCCGACAAGGGCACCTTAAGTCTGAGGTCTGTACGGATTAAAACCACAACAGAAAAACTTAAACAGAAATCCTTTGATCTACAAAAGGAAGAAAGCAAAGGGAATGCTTTGTTAGGATTGCATCCAGAAGTTTTAACCGAGATATCTAATCCAACACCCCAAGCTGAAGCCTGCAGTGCTGGTGATCACAGTGACAATGTCAATATTCCTACTGAGAATACTATATCCTCTTCAAAAGATTTAAGACTGGACAGTGGTGTATCAGACTGCCTAGTAAATGTGGCTTTGAAATTAAGTGAACCGGCTATCCAACAAGATGAGGTGAGCAGCACGCAGCACTCGGTGGCAGAAGATAGCTCGGACTTTTCACCCACAGAATGTGTCATCAACAAGGATTCTACTTTGCCCGACAATAAACCGATTCCACCTGCGGTAGATTTTCTGAATTTTGAATCTAATGATGTTGTCATGACTGACAAATTAAAAACAGATTCTGAAAAACAAACTGAGAATGTGTCCATCTTATTAACACCAACTGGAACATTCCAAAATTCATTTAAAAATCTCGTTCGGGGCAAGGAAGTTATTGATATAGATAATGCAGGTGACTCAACATTTAATGAAAAAAGTCCAAAGAAAACAGCAACTAAAAGAAAAAAAGGAATTAAACTCACCCCAAATTCGGAAAGCAAGGAGCACTCTGTACAAACATCAGAGGTGAAAGACTCTATTGAAGAAATTATTCCAGTAGTTCCTGAATATTTGGAAAAATCTAGTAATGATTTTGATGGCAAGCCGGAAACTGTAACATGTGAACAACAAAAAACATCATTCAACAAACTGTTAATGATTGAAAGCAATATATTGTCAGAAACTGCTTTGACACCCTCTAATGTCATCGATTTCCACCCGGTTAGCTCAGAGAAATGTGAAACCTCACAAATAAATGAATTGGATAAAAGTGAAGTTAAGGATGAGTCTATCGTTCGACGCAGTTCAAGGAAGAGCAAAAGCAAATTGGCTGTAAAAGAAGATGAAAAAATTAGTGATGAGAAATTGGAAACCCTTCAAAATGTAGAAAATTGTAATGATGTTTTGAATCCTGATATGTCTGGTGCGGCAATCATCCCTGGAGAATCCTGCCAGGCCAACCTTGGAGAGGCGGGGATAAGTCCAAGCCACAACCAGAAACCAGACTCGGATGACGAAGACGACATCTGCCTCGCTGTCGTCGCCAAGAAGAAAGCCATCACAGTCCCAAGAGCGGAGTCGAGCAATGAAATCACGCTAAAGGAATCCACATGTGCAGATCTCGCAACAGTTGAGGAAACTATTTCGAAAGTTGATAAAGTCGCCGGCAAAAGAAAGAATAAAACTATCAAAAGGAAAATAATAAACAAAGCTAAACACAAAGTTCAAAGCAGAATTACCAGATCTCGATTTGTGGAGGCGACCCTCGACGGCACCAAAGTACCAGTCACTTCAGTCACCCCTAGGCCCCCGCCAGCAGAGAGGAAGGCAGGAACTGACAGTACCACTCAGAAAAGTATAATTCCTCTGAAGAAACGCAAAATAAAAGCTTTTGAAGAAGATGCCATTCCATTAAGTACCGATGTTAGTGTGCTAACTGAGGAAGAGCAAGATGAATCTTCAGTGTTCAGGTCTGACAAGCTGACTGATGAAGAATCTAGCCAGAACAATGAACAAATTGCGTCAGTGAACTATGTGAAACTCAATGAAAATGGACATCTTATTTTCAAGATGTTCAAGAAAGTTAAGAAAACCAGGCAAGTTGATTCGTCTAAACCTGATGATAAAATTAAGAACATTGCTAAGAAACTGTTTGGATCAACTAAAAATAGTAACAAAATTAAAAAAGATGAAAGCAGCAAGTACACAATTGATGAAACTCAGCAACCTAATGATTTGTCCTCAGTTGATCCTATAAGTGTTCCTATAGACAGTCAAAATATAAATGTACCACCGACGAGTGAATCCTCAAAGCAGCTTTCTGTACAAGGAAAGTGTGAAAAAACTGTTACCCGAAAACGTATTTCAAATCGAAACTCAGAAAATGATAAGAATGAAGAGAATAAAGAAGTTACCACTGACAAAATATCAAATTCAGATTCTTCTATAACGCCTGACGATCAACCTCTAACAACTTTTCCTAAAATCATTAAATGCACTAAGAAGAAAACTTCTAAAATTGGATTGGAACTCTTGGAAAGCCTTATTCCCAATGATTCAGAACCCTTGAGTGAGAGAATCACAGTAGTGGATATGATTTCATCTGCTCTAGAAAAGATGATAACGCGAGAAGCTGAGGCACTCAAAATAAAACGTGAGAATGAGATCAAATCTAAAGCAGGGAAACGTAAAAAGAAATCCACAAATATGACAGATGACTTCAAGAAGGACGAGCAGGATTTATCTGAATCAGCAAAAGTTAATGCATCTGAAATTGACAAAGAAAGCGAACAAAATAATTCTAAAGTTTTACACACAATTAGAAAGGGGGTATGTGAATCAACTACTAATATGAAAATGTGCCATGTCGAATTAAATTCCATTATACATCCCGATGTGTCTGTGGACGCCCTTAAAACTCCCGTGAAATCAACAGTAAAAGAAGTCAAAATTGTGTCCGACTTATCAAATACTATTAATGAGTCTGAGGAGAGTCCCAATACCAAAAAATCTAGAAGGAAGTCTCCCAGAGATCTACGAAAAAATGGAGAAACACTATTAAATTGCTCTAATTTGACAGATATTAACAACAAATGCCCAGAAACTCTTAAAGACAATGTCAAATCTAGTGTGGATAATATCGACGCACCGAAAGTTGTTCAAATTAACAAAAAATCAATGACTGAAGAAACCGTAAACGGAAAGAAATCGCTGGAAGTAATTGTTGCAAATCCCCAAGAACCTTTTTCTAACATTTGGAATAATACAAGCGACCTTGTTGACAAAGATACCACATTGGAGACTAGTACAGATGAGCCGGAAATGAAGGAGGCGCCACAACCCAAACCTGGCACCGGCAAGAAGGATAAGTCTTTGGCTCAATACCTAGGAAGAGATGACAAAACTGCAAAAAAACTGAAGAAATCTTTGAATCGCGAAAATTTATCTGATATTATTATTCCAGAAACTAAAGCTAAGAAAGTTAGCAAGAAACTAAATAAACCTGCCAATGAAAACTTGCTTAAAAAGCTCAAGGGAAGTCTGAAAGTGGCTGATAAAGGAAATTCACTCGAGTCACCTGTTGATGAAAACCAACCACTATCCAATTCAATTAAATCTTCAGACTTAAGAGGCTCCCAATATGTTTTTGAAGACAGTGATTTTGAAAATTTATCTGATATTGCATTTTCTTACAAAAAATTAAAAGAAAAGAAAAAAAATGAGAAGATTCAATTAAAAGACTCTAAAATGGATTCACTAAATGCAAATTGTGATTTATCAGATTTAAGCATTTCTGACCACCTGCTTTCAGACTCTAAAAATGAAATGATGGAAAAAGATAAGACCCAGAAAATAAAATCTATCGAGTTTGCCCTTCTTTCAGAGTCCAAAAATGAACTAATGAAAAGAGATAATACTCAGAAAACAAAATCAATTGAGTTGCCCCCTCCTTCTGACTCCAAAAATGAAATGATGAAAAAAGATAAAATCCATAAAACAAAATCAATTGATTTGGCCCCTCCTTCTGACTTAAAAAATGAAATGATTAAAAAAGATAAAATCCAGAAAACAAAATCAATTGAGTTAGCCCCTCCTTCTGCGTTAAAAAAAGAAATGATGAAGAAAGATAAAATCCAGAAAACAAAATCAATTTCCTTGGTCCCTCTTTCCGACTCCAACAGTGAACTGAAAAAGAAAGATAAAATCCGGAAAACGAAGTCAATTGAGCTGGCTCCTCTTTCGGAATCCAGCAATGAAAGGATGAAAAAAGACATTATCCAGAAAACAAAGTCAATTGAGATGCCCCCTCTCTCCGACTCCAACAATGAAATGGTGAAAAAAGATACAATGCAGAAAACAAAATCAATTGACTTGGCCCCTCTTTCCGACTCTAACAATGAAATGATGAAAAAAGATACAAACCAGAAATCAAAATCAATTGACTTTGCCCCTCTTTCCCACTCTAACAATGAAATGATGAAAAAAGATACAATCCAGAAAACAAAATCAATTGACTTGGCCCCTCTTTCCGACTCTAACAATGAAATGATGAAAAAAGATACAATCCAGAAAACAAACTCAATTAATTTGGCCCCAATTTCCGACTCTAACAATGAAATGATGAAAAAAGATACAATCCAGAAAACAAAAACAATTGACTTGGTCTCTCTTTCCGACTCTAACAATGAAATGGTGAAAAAAGACAAAATTCAGAAAACAAAGTCAATTGAGTTGGCCCCTCTTTCCGAATCCAACAATGAAATGATGAAAAAAGATAAAATCCAGAAAATGAAATCTATTGATTTGGCCTCTCTTTCCGACTCTAACAATGAAATGATGAAAAAAGATGCAATCCAGAAAACAAAATCAATTGACTTGGCCCCTCTTTCCGACTCTAACAATGAAATGATGAAAAAAGATAAAATCCAGAAAACAAAATTAATTGACTTGGCCCCTCTTTCCGACTCTAACAATGAAATTATAAAAAAAGATAAAATCCAGAAAACGAAATCAATTGACATGACCTCTTTTTCCGACTCCAATAATGAAATGACGAAAAAAGATAAAATCCAGAAAATAAAATCAGTTGAGTTGGCCGCTCTTTCCGACTACAACAATGAAATGATAAAAAAAGACAAAATCCAGAAAACAAAATCAATTGAGTTGGCCCCTCTTTCCAACTCCAACAATAAAATGACGAAAAAAGATAAAATCCAGAAAACAAAATTAATTGAGTTGTCCCCTCTTTTGGACTCCAACGATGAAATAATTAAAAAAGATAAAATCCAGAAAATGAAATCAATTGAGTTGGCCCCTCCTTCTGACTCCATCAATGAAATTATGAAAAAAGATAAAATCCACAAAACAAAACCAATTGAGCTGGCGCCTCTTTCAGAATCCAAAAATGAAATCACCAAAAAAGATAAAACCCAGAAAACGAAATCTATAGAGTTGACCCCTGTTGCCAACTTTAAAAATGAAATTATGAAAAAAAGTAAATCCCAGAAAATAAAATCAATTGAGTTAACCCCTCTTGAAGACTCCAAAAATGAAATGTTGAAAAAAGATAAGATCCAGAAAATAAAGTCTGTTGGGGAAACAAAACATTCTCAAAATGAAGTACTTAAAAATAATTCACATAAATCTAGTGAAAACATTCCTGATTTAATTATAAAAGCTTCAGATCCAGAGAATGACGATAATATATTAAAAAAGAAAGAGTTAAGAAAGAAGTTGATTTCAGAGACTGATCCAGCGCTTAAAGTTAACCAACAAGCAATCGCTCCTACACCCTCACCCATACCCTCACCTTCACCAGTTACTGGAGAACAGTTGCTCCTGGAGAAGTCCAACGCAAGACGGAATAAACAAACCATGACAACTCGCGCTAAGCGTATTGGTCAACGTAGAAGTACATTAGCAACCTGTGAATCTATAAACACTAATGATCTTGTTTCAAGTGATGATGAGTCAATTATTCAAGACAAATATTTAGCAAACTTCGGTATGTTCACAGAAAAAAGACCCAGAAAATCCACTATCTTGGCTATAAAGAAAATATCGCAGACATTTAGGCCCGAAACAAGTGACACAGATGACTTGGATCATAATGGTAGTAGCCAACCCCTTCGCCGTAGTGAAAGACCACAGAAGAAGAAAACAAGGAAAGTGTCTACAAACCTAGACATTGTTGTCAGCGACACGTCTGCTATTGAAGCAGACCCCATCGGTGATGCTCTCAAACCGTCCGCCGAATCCACGCCTAAAGGGGCTAACTTGAGTCAATCCACACAATATACGGATGATGGCTTGTCAACTGATGATACTTCGGTATTTTCCAAAGAAGACAATGGAAAAGAAACTGACAATTATTGTTCTATTTGCAACAGAAAATTTAGGCGAGCTGAAAATCTTGCTAAACATAAAATGACATTAATGCATATTTCTAAATTGTCTGAAATAGAAGCTAAGACCCTGAAAGCTGAAAGTGATAAATCCACTGAAGAAGTGATTGATGATGGCATTCCTTCTAAGAAGTCTGTTGTAGAACACGTGTTTGATTCTACAGTCAAGAATATTTCCACCAGAGCTTATAAGAATTTAGCTGAAAGAAAAAGCTTCAATAACGATGACTCCTCCTTGGAATGTGCTTTGTCTCCTAATAAACAACAGCCATCACCTCAGGAAAATTTGATCACTTCTAAGGATCTCCTTGAACAGACTTTGTCTGGGGTGAATTCCAGTCCTAATCATGATGCATCTAGAAAAACTTTAAGTTGTGATGAAGCTTTATTCTTTGAGTGCTGTAGCCTCCTGAAAGAATCTAAGTCAACTCGAAAGGACGTTAAAATAGTTGAACCATTCAAATCGTCAGAAAAATATTCTAAAGCTTATCCCAATAGCACTGACGCTCCAGTTATAATTTCCCACGTAGAATCTGCTAATACTTATGAGTTAAATTTACCAAGTTATGCAAAGGAATTTGAGTCAAGGATGGAAGACTTTGATCTGGCAGATATTTCTATACCGGCAGGTGTCGAGGAAGTCTTTTATGATTGCACCGATCAGATCGAACCATTTGAACTACCAACTAGAAAGTCAACGGAATATGATTTCGATACCTTGAACAAAGACTTGACCAAAACACGTACCATTGACAGTATTGCTGTTGAGCAGACCGCCAAGTCAACAATAGAGGAAATGGATGAGAAGTCATGTGGAGCTGAGTTTGACCCATATTCTGCTGAATCGCTCATGGTGAGATCGAATTCTGATGATTTTTCAGACAACGGTGATAGTATGCTCTCTACTCATGACACTGAACATCATACGCCACAAAGATCTTCAAAACGGCGATCTGAGCCAGAGCCGTTTAATCCTTTAATGGAGTTTGAAGATAAGTTTGACAAGATCAAGCGTAAAGCACGAGAGAAGGCGCAGGCGGCGCAGGAGGCCATCACGGCTGCTATCACCCCCCGCGGATCCAAAAGAACGATGAAGAAGAATCGCTCCAAGTCCAGGTTAGTGCAGAGTCATCTTTCTAACACTCATATAGAGCTTGTGTACAGCGTCATACACTTTTAAGGCGCTGAAAAATTTATTAACCTGTGGAGAGCCATTTTTGAAAATTTTTCTTTTTCTTTTATTGCATACTAGAAATTACGGAATGCATCACTTTGAACTAATATAGTGGATTTTTTTTGAGCTATAGTGTATTTTATTTACCGAAACACATTCCTTGAACAATAAACTATCTAGAAAAACAACATTACTTGCGTTTGTTTGATAAATTGACAGGTTTTTCGATGTTTTTGTGAACTATCACGCAGATATGAGATATCTCTTTTCGACAGTTCAAATTGCGGCAAAACCTGACACCCAGATTCCATAGATAATTCATTTAAAAATATTCTGATGTTGCTAGGTGAAAGAAACTTTTGACTACATCAAGAATGGTATCGGCGCAAGCGATTCTGACCTTGTCCTTCATACAGTTTCTTTATACATAAGGGTTAAAATCGCATTTAAATTATTATAAGCAATAATTATCAGCCTGAAACACTTATCCACATTGAAAAATCTTCCGAGAAAAGATCCATGACGCCAACGGTCCCGTTGGCGTCATGTGCTATGCATAAAAATGAATTAAAATATGCATTTGTGCTATGCATAAAAAAATCTTGTCTTAAACGTTAGTTTAACAATTAAAAAATAATAATTCGCATTTAAATTTTTTTTTTCGAAAATTTGTTCTGCGCGCTTCCGGCCAATAAGAGGTTAAGTGATTTTTTTTAATCACAATGACTCTCAGTTATTCCATACTAAGCAAATACTTTCTGTGCAATCCTGCTTCTCATATTTTTCCTATTGTACTAATATGTATATTTTTATGTGCGTATTTCAGGAAATCTAAAGGAACACACGAAGAACATTCAAAATCTGGGAAGTCCTTAACCAAAGATAGCAGCATCAACAAAAAGAGAAGTCATGGATCCCTTGGCCAAAAGGCCAATTCCAAAAAGGTTCTGACTAAAGGTGCTTTAAAAGGCTTTGATGGCGTTAAAGTATCCATATTGACAAACGAAATTAACTTGCACAGTATTCTTGATAATAACAAGCCAAATACTCACGAGCATGCAGTTCATGAACATTCCTCTAAGATCTTCAACTCCTTTGATGAGAAGAGTGACCGAGCCGAATCCAACGTTAGTGATATGGACAAGGGTACCAATGACTCCGATGAAACCATCAATTCTAAGATAACCAAGAAACAGCGTACAAAGAAATTAAGCAGTAAACAAAAACGCAACAAGGTTCATCAGGAAAGTGACAGAAATGCTGTGAACAATGTAGAACCCGTCATTTCTACTAATATGGATAAGCAGCATTTGGATGTTTATGACTTCTTTGATGAAGATGAGGATGATGTGTCTGACAAATTTAAATTCCGTACTCCCGCTACCTTGAGCAGCAGCAAGGATAGAGTCACCACTAACAAGAAGAATGATAACTTAGGTATATCTGTGTTGAGCACAAATAAGAATAATTTAGAAGCTCTAAATGAAGACTCACAAATCTCAAGTCTGAGTTTTTCCGATCGAGATGACTTTACTTACATGTCTGATGATTACAGAGCAAATGAAAGCGAAGATGAAACCAATCAAAGCTCTGTAGACATGTCAGCCAATACATCTAAATCTAATAAAAAACATAAAAGATCTTCCAAAAGTCAGACAAACACCAAAAAGAGTGCCATAATGGGAAAAATCTTTAAAAATAATGCTATCAGGAATGATCAGAAAAATGCCAACCACAGTGCTAATGAGACAGAATCCGATGATATTGTAACAACTGGGCAAACAGATATGGACCAATTGTTTGATAGTCTCCTCGAACAAACCATTGCCAACAATAACGAAAGTAAGTTAACAAATAAGAAAACTTCTGTTTTGAACGAGGATGCAGATAGTGCTAGCCGAGATGCAGTGACCACAGATATACCTGAAGATACAGATGTCAGAAGTCCCAGTGCCGATGAGTACTCTGATAATGATGAGTCCATTGATAAGGATATTCCTCCGTATCCTCGAGTCAGTAAACGCAAGATTGTTCCTCGACTCAAAGCCAGGTCTTCAGACGACGAACTTCCCAGGAATCCATCTCCCGCCAAACAGCCAGCTCCCAAAGCGACAGAAGACGACACAGGTGATGGTGATATCGGCGTAGCAAGTCACAAATCCCAGAGGAAATGTACAACTGGAAAACAAAATGTTCTGGTTGAAAGCTGGAGTTCTGAGTCGGACTACGAAGACTTCAGACAGTTTGAGGAGTATTCCTCCATTCCCCGCACACAAGGCCATCACCGGAAGCCGAGAAGAAGCGGGCGTAATCGACACAGTGAAGACGGGAAAAATTCAGCCAGTGACCAAAACACCAAATCTGAGTTGGGTGACCAACGTGACCAACGTGACCAAAGTTCTACAAGTGAGAAAAGTCAAAAAATCCAATTCACACCAGAGGATGAAAAGATTCACAAGAACTTCCAGGAAAGTGAAACACATTCAGATTCCTTTAGAAACCAATCTCCTTGTGAAGAAAATTACCCGGAAAAATCATCCGAGAGACAGTCTAGTAATTCTGGTAGAAGAGTGTCTTTCAACACATCCAACCCCAATTCTATTCCAAATAAAGGGAGGTGCTCTAGACGCAAACGCAGGCAATCCCAAAAACCTTTTGACTATGATGATGAGTTCAAGCCCACCAGAATAGCGGAACCACCGTCCACACAGCGGAGGAACAAGCGGGCTGCGTCGGAGATGCTCTACTACTGGTCCTCATCCAGCGAAGATGATGCCCAGAGTGCTTCGGTGGACAACAACAGCCGCGACCCGGAGCCCATCGAGCAGCACGGCTGGATAGTGGGAGACTCCCACAAGAAGCTGGTCACCATGCTGGCTCATGCCAAGGGACGCAAGATAGATGACAACGCTACCGTCAAGGAGAAAAGATCTCGCCCATCTACATAAATTTCAGTAAGTATTTTTTCAACAGAAGTTCTTACCTAATTTAACAATAATTATTGAAATTAATTTGCTTGTACCTATCATTATTATGAATTGCGTTTTGTCTACCGATTATCCAATGCGATTGTATACTATGCGTAGTTTAACTGGGCACAAGTGGGAAAATTACTTAACTGTTTTCTTAATTACTTTATTTACAAATTCCTTTCAAGGTTCAAAGACAGGGATTGCCTTCATTCATAATATTTTATACCTTTTTGTCTTGTCAACCCGTATTATGTCATTTTAAGTAATACAGATCTGGACTTACACATTTATTTATAATTTTGTAATATCTATTTTTCCCTCATTGCCCCATACCATTTTTGAATGTAGAGTTCTTCTGAGGACACATATTAATGATACGACAGTTAACTATGGAATTTATTAACATAAGTGTATTTTGCTAATTATTAATGTTCTTTCTAGGTTCTGCGAATTCTCCTGAAATGAAAAATGTTTTGATAATTTGGTTATCAGGATTTAAAGGCCCATTATTCGATGTTCTCTAATTTGTGTATTTTTGTTTTTACTTCAACCTGAAATAATAACTGTGAAATATATATATATATATATATATATAACATTGAAAACATTTAATATCTATAGAATTATGCACACTCAATCACTTAAGAATTGATGTGGTAACATTCTGATAGGTCTTGTCTAGGAATATAGGATGAAATATATATTTCTGTAATTTCTAAAGTTATTTTTTACAACTTTTAATAATTATTTGTGATGTTGACAAAATTACGAGAAAAAAAAAACAAATTTAATTACTTATATCATCTCATTGTAAATACGAATTATTGGTGGTTTATTTAGAGTTAATTTAGGAAGATATGTTAGGAAATATGTTATATCTGTCTTCATATTGATTTAATGATTTTTTCTCAATTAAAATAACATTGTTTTAGAATTCTATTATCTAAAAATATGTTCAGTGCTTTCGCATTAATCATTCTGAATTTGATAAGTTGCTTTTAAAATTGGTGAAGATTTTATGTTCTGACTATGACTGCTTTAAAACTAAAGCTATTATGAGTTTCAAGAGTTTAAGGATTATTTAATGTAATATTTCAACATATATATATAATATTATTTAAATCTGTAAGGTGTAATAACAGTTTGTGTTTAAATTTAGTCAGATTGATGTAATCTAGATTATTATTATAGTATATAATATTATTGAATAGGATCTGTGTATAATATGTATCATGCTGGAGATCACTCTTTATTTGGTATACTTTCAGATTTACCTTTTTGGATTGTTCATATTATGGTTTATGGTTTCCTTTGATAAGTTACAGACGCAAAGTTACATCCTCGATGCATTTAAAGACGGCTCAAAGAGCTGTCTCTAGGCGTTCTGCATTCTCCGTGATTTCAAATAGACTTGAACCATGCAGTGGTCCGTTCTGGCTGTTTCCCACATTTTATCATTATTCCCTTTGTTTTACCAATGAATTTGGTTGAGGAAATAAATCCCGCTTTTATTATTATTTGCTATCCACTTCAAAGTATTATTGAGTACTTTAGCGATTTATTTGTTTCTAACATTTTATATTGATCCTTTTTTTTGTTTCTAACATGTTATATTGACTACCAATTTGATCACGTGACAAACGTCTTATTTTTTAAAATACTTTTTTTTTTTTATTATTTCTAACGTGTTGTATTGACAACCAATTTGCTCATGTGTCAAACCCCTTTTATTGAAGAAAAAATATCCATTCACATAAATTACATGAAAAATTTTACAACCTTTTCAATAGATTTATAAAATGAGCTAATAATGTTTTGCGTTTACATTCTTTTAAAAAATAAATGAATTAACTGTGAATTGGTTTGAAATACTTTGGTACCTTGTTTGCCGTAAGCATCACGCACACTTTCTTTTAGCTCAGCTATTTCAGTGGGCATCTACTTCCTCACTTGACCTTTCTACGAACATAGTATCACAACTTGAGTTCTAATTGGTTGCCAAGATTAATGATTGCGAAAAATGTATTGTGTTTTATTACATTATGTATTTATTCTTTTTTTATCATTATCTTGGCTTTAACTTACATTGCTAGCCTACTTCATTTGTTTATTTATTTGCTGGTGTCACTGGTTAGGACAGCAGAAGTGTCGCCTAGGATCACATTCTGTTAGGTTCTAAGACCCCATAGTAATTTCATCATTCAATCTCCACCGTTTTTAAAGTTTGTTTTATTTTTCTTTGTGATAGGAACATCTGCATTAAGTTGAAGAAGAATAAAGAAAGCACCCCTTGCAACAATTACGCAATTCCTATTATCCTTTCATCATTTTCTATGTACATATTTATAATGTACTACTAAACTAGTAGAAATGAAGAAACATTTATTGTATGCATAGTTATTTGGCTGATAGAATATTTGTCATTTCATGTAAAACTAAAATATTATGAATCTAAATAAAATGAATTTAAAAATACCAATTTGTTATTAATTTTTAGATTAGTAGTCTTCATTTACAATTTTGACAAATTACAAGATAATCATTTCTTTTTAATTGACGGTAGCGAATTTACGTGGCTTATTTGTGTTCTTCAGAATTACCGAAAACAGAGCTCCATAAGTTATTTGAAGTATCCACGGATATTCAGAGATGGAAATTTTGCAACCCAATACGACTTCTTTATATGCAACCCAACTTTATTTTGACATTCATTTTATACACGTTCCATACAGTGAATGCACGTTCGGTATAAATTTTCATTGTAATATCTTTGTTTTTTAGATTTTTTACATTGTATGCGTAGCAAAATATAATCTGCTTCTAAAACTTTTTATGATGAAAATTTATGCAGTTTCACAAATTGTTGTAGAATTGATTTGGATTGGGAATAAGGGGGAACGACCAATAGATAAATCTGCTTTACAGAAAAAGTCTGTTTGATTCATTGAACTGTCGAAAGCTTCTTGTTATTGTTTTCGGCAAACACTCGCTCTCCAAACTTTCAACTTATTTTTTGTAATTAGTCAAAAACGCAAATATGAAGTAAGTATTAACCCCTCCGAATTTTCGACAATATTCGCTTTTGGTGTCTTTAACAAAATTACATTTTACGAAAACTTTTTGTTATTACCGCTTCACAATTAAAGCTCTATAAATGAAACATTTCTGAACGTAGCCGAATAGTAAAAACTGTTTTAGAAAGGTTACAAAATAGGCTTTCAAATTATTATATTATAAATAAATATTAGCATTTGTAAATATAAAAATTTAGAATGCAAACATTAAAAATACGTAAAAATGACTCACGTGATGTTTTTATGTGAAAACGGTACTAAAATCACAGATTATGTAAACAACAATACTTATTCTATTGTATAAATGTGTAATAAACACTTTTGTCAGCTCACTATTTTATCATTTCATATAAAAATATTTAATAAAAATTTAAAATGTGGAGCGCGGTGGAGCTGCCGGTAGCAAATTTGCGCGGGTAAATATTTTTGTCAACTACACGACTGACAGCTGATTCCTGTTATGTATTTCCATAGACAACTTGGTAGGGATGTGCAGCTTGATCTACTATCGACCTTTTACTTTTTGTTTTAGGGATGTAACTAAAACAATAACGGATTTAGAACGATTTCTATGGAAACACACGCGCTGACCTATAAACACGCTTATTGTACTTGACTGCTGTTCTATTTTTAACGCTTATATCTGCTTACGTTGTGGAGGGGTTAAGTCAGACTAGGTCTAAAAACGTGTTTATCTGTGGACTGGTTACGTAAATTTCTTTCAGCAAAATAGCTTTAACCCCTCCGCAACGTAAGCAGATATAAGCGTTAGAAATAGGACAGCAGTCAAGTACAATAAGCGTGTTTACACGTCAGCGCGTGTGTTTCCATAGAAATCGTTCTAACTCCGTTATTGTTTTAGTTACATCCCTAAACCAAAAAGTAATAGGTCGATAGTAGATCAAGCTGTACATCTCAATCAAGTTGTCTATAGAAATACATAACAGGAATCAGCTGTCAGTCGCGTAGTTGACAAAAATATTTTCCCGCGCAAATTTACTACCGGCAGCTCGTCCGCGCTCGACATTTTTAATTTTTATTCAATATTTTTATATGAAATGATAAAAAAGTGAGGTGACAAAAGTGTTTATTACACATATATACAATAGAATAAGTATTGTTGTTTACATAATCTGTGATTTTAGTACCGTTTTCACATAAAAAACATCACATGAGTCATTTTTACCTATTTTTAATGTTTGCATGCTAAATTTTAATATTTACAAATCTTAATATTTATTTGTAATATAATAATTCGAAAGCTTATTTTGTAACCTTTCTAAAACAGTTTTTACTATACGGCTAGGTACAGAAATGTTTCATTTATATAGCTTTTATATAATAACACAAAGTTTTCGTAAAATGTCATTTTGTTTGAGACATCTCAAGTGCATATTGGCGAAAATTCGGAGAGGTTAAACTAATTTAATGCTTATTCGCAGAATACTAACGATAAGCCCATAAACAAACGTAAGTGTTTTTCAGCAAAATACAGTGAAACCCAAATATGAATTTCCCATCTAAGAAGTTTTCTATTTTCAGTTTTTTGATTTTTTTTTTTTAATTTAAAATAGCTTGTTTTTTCTCATAATAGTTTTTTTATCTAATCCCTTGAAGAACCTTATAAAAGAGTTTCACTGTAGCATTAAGTTGTGCGTTGCTCTATATTTTTTTTTTTTAAATGTGACCAAATTGTAGTTATTTTACAGTTCCATCCATACACCTATTTTCTAGTTGCAGTGAATGAATCTAAATTTGACCCCAAAACCAAATAATTTTGGTTTATGAAAAATTTATCAAAAAATTAGTGCATTTTATCAGACTCAAGAATTTGCATGAAGCGTTTGCTTTTCTCCTTTTTTACAAAAAAAAGTTCCACCAACAGAGTGAGTTTTTTTATTTCATATATCGCAAAATTTACACAATAGACACTGACTTCTTCTGACTTTTTCATTGAGTATTTAATTAGCTATCTGAATACTTAAAAAAATATATACATCACAGTTCTTTTCGAGGCAGCGTTATCAAAAACAAAATCTAAGGACAGGTTGTTTAAAAAAAATTGAATATTAATGTTCCGTGTAAGTTCTATTCAAGTTCTGTTCTTATATCATTAAAGGCCAATTGCTTCATAAAACTGAAATAATCACAGAACTTGAATAGAAATTTCACATGAAGAGAAAATTGACTTCAAATATTTGATGAATTGTTCAAATTTTTTTAAACCTATCCTAAGTGATAAATTTCTTTCAAACAAACAAAATACTTGTTATGTTTGATGTATGTGTTTGTGAAGTATGAATGTATTCAAGTTACAACAATTGTTTAGTCACAACTTTGCATCCAACAATATGACTTTGCGTTCGGTTCGGCAATAGAGTTAATAATAATAATAATATTTGGCTAATTTATATAGCGCCGTTTTCGCGAAAAATCACCTCAAGGGCGCTGTACAAATAAATACATAAAATAATAAAATTACTGGCTTACAACTAAGATTTACAATTATTACTGGTGACTTACATCTAAGACTTATAGCTAGTGGCTTATGACTAAGACATATAAACACTAACCTAAACTGAACTCAATGACATACATGTTTACAATCATGACTTAAAGTAGAGATTTACAACTAACATATAAATATTTACAATTAAAAATACAATTATAAATAGTTGTACACAAAGTTACATTCATTAGTTTCAACTTCAAATATGGTGATGTGTGGTAATGCATGTTGAAACATGAACATCAACATGACCAAATTACATGATGCGATTAACTTAGTTGTGTTACTCATAGGTGGGCACATTCATCTTGAAAATATATAAGATATACCTATGGAAGGTCCCATCTCAGTAATTTGAACATCAAAAAAACTACAGATATCAGGCCAATAAGCTTTACATTTCACTTCCTACATAATTCAGAATCTGCCCTTGCAAAATACAAATTGCATAATACAAATTGCGGAACTTGCACATTTCTGTATAGAAAATAGCTATACATACACCGATATTGTGCATTTAAGCTCTGATACATTTACTTATGTAAGTGACGCCCACGGAACCACCAGATGGCTTGATCACTGTATTATGACACAGGGGTTGAATCGTGCAGTGAGGAGCGTAAAAATCACAGCCGATGCGACGTGGTCAGATCATCTCCCACTAACTGTGGAAATAGATCTAAATCTAACCCCCATTATTTCCAACAGACAGAATCGATCAAAGGTTTTTGGAAAATGGACGGCGAAATCCGAAAATGATATTAAAACTTACAACGCCCTTGCCAATAAACTATTGTTAAAAATGAAACCCCCAGAAGCCGTAAGATGTCAAAGACTTAACTGTGATAACGAAACTCATAAACTTGAACTAGATTCTCTCTACGGTAATATTGTCCATATACTAAGAAACTCCGCCATAAAAGCATTCAGAAGGAAAGAACCCAAAAAAATGTTTGAAATTGTTCCTGGGTGGAATAATGAAGTCTCCACTTTGTACCGCCATTCAAGACATGCATTCCTCTGCTGGGTTCAAGCCGGAAGGCCTACGGAAGGCCGTTTCGCAGACGAAAGGAAAACTAGTAAGAAATCTTTTAAAATTGCTCTCCGAAAATGTCAACACTCGGAAAACAAAGCACGAATGGATAGCATAGCTACGTCTATGCATAACAAAGATTTCAGAAAGTTTTGGCAAAAAACTTCAACT
This sequence comes from Limnephilus rhombicus, assembly GCA_929108145.2. Lineage (NCBI taxonomy): Eukaryota > Metazoa > Arthropoda > Insecta > Trichoptera > Limnephilidae > Limnephilus > Limnephilus rhombicus. The sequence goes on along the minus strand of OV815275.1, from coordinate 58,164,264 downwards.
GTGCTGAAAGCCAAGAGCAAAGTTCCACTATGCGTCAACAACATTACGGGTGATGAAAACATAGCCAATGAATTTAGAGACTTTTTCTCTTTAAGCGAGGATCAAGGAGATACCATGAAACCTTCGATAATGACATGCCCGCCTGCGGCCAATGATGACCTGGTCATGAATGTTACTCATGAAATGATTGAAAGCGCAATTAAGCAAACCGCCCATGGTAAAAGTCCAGGATACGACGCCATTGGTATTGAGCATATAAAATACGCAGGAGATCAACTTCATACTATTCTAGCCGCCCTGTACTCAAGCCTCCTAAGACACACACACATGCCGATGGATATGAGCAAAACTATTATCGTACCAATCCTGAAATCCAATCAGCTGGATGCATCGGTATTAGGAAATTACCGACCGATTTCCTTGGCGACAATGCTTTCGAGACTATTTGAAAAAATCTTATTCGCGCTAGTTAAAGAGAAACTATTTACCCTTGATAACCAATTCGGCTTCAAGAGCGCCTCATCAACCGATATGGCCATTTATGGAGTAAAACAAACAATAGCCTATTACAAAAAAAGAAAAACCACAGTCTATGGGTGTTTTCTTGACCTAAGCAAGGCGTTTGATCGTGTCTCCCATCAATTATTATGGGAAAAACTCATAAAGCGAGATGTTCCAGCAGCAGTGGTCAATATGCTGGCTATTTGGTACGGACAACAGGAAAATCACATTCAATGGGCAGGAGCTTCTTCAAGACCTTTATTCCTTAAGAGCGGTGTCAGGCAAGGGGGGAATATGTCTCCAACTCTATTTAATGTGTACATTAACGACCTCTTACAAGAGTTGAACGATACACGAATCGGTTGTCATATCTGCGGACAAGGAAGTAACAACATTAATTACGCCGATGACATGGTGCTGCTTGCACCTTCGATTAAAGCGATGAGACGACTTGTGCAAATATGCGAAGAGTACGCAAACTCTCATAACCTGTTGTACAATTCTAAAAAGTCAGTCATCGTCGCTTTCAAACACAATAAGGAGCCATCACATATTCCTCCAATATATTTAGAAGGAATTGAACTGCTTGTGGCCTCACAGGTTAAGTATCTGGGACATATCCTAACCGAAGACATGAAGGATATAGAAGATATGGAACGACAAAGAAGAGCAATTAATATACGGGCCGGAATGCTCTCAAGGCGGTTCTACCACTGTAGCGAAGATGTCAGAAAATTACTATTCAAGACATACTGTACTGCCCTGTACACGTCAGAACTGTGGACACAATACCCAGCAGCGCAATGGGACAAACTGAGGGTGTGCTACAATAATGCATACAGGCAACTTATGCAACTACCGAGGTTCTGCAGTGCCTCCACGATGTTCACCGAGGGGAGGGTGCACTCATTCCCAGCCCTACTTCGCCACCGACTAGCCAGCTTCTGGAGCAGGATACGGACTTCAACCAATATCATTGTCGTGGCTGCATCCGAGTGGCTCAGTTCCCCATTAAATGAGCGGTGGATGCAGATTATGAGGCGACCTCCATGATGGACTATCCCAAAATATCTTTTTATTTTTAATTCTGTCTACTTATTATTTATTTTAATTTTATGCTTATTTTTTATTATTTGTGTGATGAATTTTGTTATCATTTTATGCTTTAATTAGGTACCTACCTAATATTTAAACTATTTTTTTTTCTTTTCTTTTATAGTTGTTTATGTAATATGGCAGACTGGGATTGCACTACCCTCCCAGTCTTGCTGGAATAAAAACTTAAATAAATAAATAATATTTAATGAAACCGGTTGCGATCCTAATTTTTTTTTCCTCATATTATTTTATAACACAATTTTTTTTATTTGTGTTCATCTTGTTTAATTTGCTGTAATACATTTTTTTAAACTTTTCAATTGGTTATTGCTGTTCAGTTTTCCTTGTTAAAATAAACCAACTCTTACACTTGCAAAATGTCCTTCACAACACAGGTGAACTCCTAGCGTGGAGGACATTATACACTTCTCTTGCATAATAAAATTAGTAAATGAAATAAAAAAAAACTAATTTCAAATATAACTTAATGACGTTCAGTAGCTAAATAAAAGTAATGCATAGGTACAGTTTGGCAATTAAGTGTAGAAAATAAATGATGGTGCTGCGATCGTTTACTAGTTTTAAATGGCATCACCAAGATGGCTCATAAGACAATGAATGTATATATTAAAAAACACTTCTGCCAAAATGTATATTTCATAGCGTATTTGTATTTTCAAAAATGTTGCACAAAAAACTGTAATTTAATAGAAGTAAAATAAAACAAAACAAGTTTTAAGTGGGTGTTTATTTCGATATAAAAACGTAGGTACTTAAAAATTTAAGTCTGTTAATTTAACACCCGAAATGTAATTATTTTCTTTGTCCTCGTGTGATTCTTCTTCTTCCGTATCTTCATCTTCATCTTCATCTAAACGCAGTTCATCGATATCATCATATATAGTACTGCCTCGTGCATAATATTCTGCCTCAATTTTCATCACGTGTTTGCAACAATTTTTCCAATCATCAGCACTTATGCTATTACATATTTTATTATTATTATGCCCATTTTCCGTTTTTTTTAAATTTTTTTTTTTAAATACATAAACGGCTATACTGCCTTTTATAAATAAACGTATAATAGAGTACAAAATAATATATAATATATAATAGAGTAAGAAAAATAATATCATTACATAATAGTAGTTTTAAACTTTAAAATAACATACAATTATTTTGTGTATCACAACAAAAAATAACAAAAAAGAACAATTTTCCCGTTGTTTCAAATTTTCCATCTGCCTTTTCCCCTTCCTTGACGATTCGTCTTACCGTTGATTCAGATTTACCTGTGAAAAATCATTAAAATTATTATTATAGAAGGTAGTTTTGAAAACACACACTAGATAATATTCACTTGGAAAGAAAGAAAGAGAAAACGAGAAAAAAGTAACTTTTCTATGAGTTTAAAGAAGTTGCATATTATTTTTTTTATTGAGTTATTCCCTTTTTCCTGTGGCCGCATATTAACTGTCAAATGGAAGTGTCAGATCCGGATTTTTTTAACATAACCTCAAATCAGATTGTAATGGTTATTATCACTCGAAAATTGGCATAAATCTTGTAATACTAATGAAATTTATTAAACAAACTATACTACGTACCAGTCATTTCTGCAGTTCGTCTATAAACATCTTCTAAATTAGACAGAATCTTCTTCGCGTGACACTCAGCTAGGCAACGTTGAAAAACGCAGAATATAACCCCTCTTGCATCACTATGTAATGGTTTATTCATTTTAATTAAATTCAGGCAAACAATGAATAAAAATATTATCAAATCAGCGATCTTCTACTCAGATTTAAGACAATAAATCAACCGTAACATGCGATAACATGACTGCCATAGGAAACGTCATATAATTCGGTGTTGCCATAGTAATAAACACGTTTAGTTCCAATTTATTTAATTTCTACACTTATTTGCCAAACTATACACAAAATTTCAGTAATAATTACATTCGTTTGCCGTTTGCCGCGTACCTAGACTTGGAGCACCAAGCTTTCTATGTATACTGACGGGTTAGGTTACACTCCAAAGCCATATCATCTGTGAGCTGTAAATGTGATCGATGCAGAAATAGTAATCGAGCCCTAGTGAATACGCTGGGGCTTTTATACAGGCGTTTTGTATTCTAGCAACTGTCGCACGTGTTTCTGCCACGTTATGTTTGAATAAGCTTTCAAAATGTAAATTTCACGAAAGTTTCAAAGCGGTGTTTGTTTGTTTTATTTTTTTGCAGATTTTGTACGTATCCACTGTAATCCACCACTTTCACTATTTTGACATTTACCCGGATACCTTTGGGTTTGGAGGAGTTGTGAGAGAGCACTGTATATAATTATTCTTGCTTATGTGCCATTGGCACGGAAAAAATAACTACTGGATGGAGCGCCTTTATTTTGTGTGCGCCAATTTGATGGACACAATTCGTCGCCTTAGTTCTTAATTGTCCAAACAATCATTTTAGTTTTTGTTCAATCTCCATTTTAAAATTAAAAATAAAGTATAAAAAATGATAGTTAATCACTTCACTAAGAATTATTATAACTAATGAGACCTCTACCTTTATGGAAGTAGGTTTATCTGAAATACCTATAATAATGTTTCATTGAAATAATGAAAGAAAACCTTCTCCTTTAAAATTTTCTAATGTAAGGCGACGAATTGGCAAATTGCGATTGTTTTAATTTTTTTATTTCAATTGATTCTAGATTCTAGTTCTCATAACACATTCTCTCTAATAATTGTTATTTTACCCGTAGCCATGTATGTAGATTTCATATTATAAATCTAGAGATAATTTAATGAAAATCTTTACCCAAAAACAATCAAAGGAGTGCTGACTGCTGAGAGAACAGGTGAGTAGTTTGCCCATCCCTATACATTTCCTTGAGCGTCCCTGCGATGTAAACTACTTTAATGACACTGTACATATCCACATCCTAAACAAAATGTAAACTCTTTTAACTCTTTTTCCTTGCTTAATTTTTCTAATACTGAATAGTATTCTTTTTTTGTCTTTGCTTCAAAAAATAAATTCTTTTTACTCAACACATATAATTTTCTAATTATTGGGTGACTGATTGTACTTCATCAATATTCGCCTCCTTGCACATATAGAATTATGTACTTTAAAAAGTTTTACTTAAAAATAAATATTATTATTGGTATTACAACAGTACTGTATACAGCTTGACAATTTGATTAAAATATTGCAAATAGCTGTGGTCTAGTATCAGTTGTAAATTAAATATTATGAAACATGGAAATCATACAAGAACCAATAATTTTATTGTACGATACTGGCTAAAAAAATAGTATGTGATCTTTGTCAATGCCATGTTCAAGGGTTCGAAGGTCCAATTTGTATGTGGTCTTTGTGAATGCCATGTTCAAGGGTTCGAAGGTCCAATTTGTATGTGGTCTTTGTGAATGCCATGTTCAAGGGTTCGAAGGTCCAATTAGTATGTGGTCTTTGTGAATGCCGTTCAAGGGTTCGAAGGTCCAATTTGTATGTGGTCTTTGTGAATGCCATGTTCAAGGGTTCGAAGGTCCAATTTGTTTGAAAGACTACTTTGGTGACACACGATTCTGGATTATCAAAAATTACATCCTTATACAGTATTTGAAGTTATCCTTATGAAGTTTAAAAAACCTGTCCACTGCCAAATCCTAATACATACCTAATCATTGGCAACCTATTTGAAACCATCTTCCTGTCAAATTATTGCGGCGATCATTTCTTTCAAACTAATTTTTGTTGTCTCTTTCAGTCTAGCTAACTTCATAACAATTTCAAAATACCAATATAAATTTTGATATTTAACTGATATTTTTGTTTTAACTAAGTTTTTGCGCATTATAATAGGCCACTTGCATGGACTTCATAACGACTTGGAAAAAATCATGTGGATAGATTTTTTTTACTAAGATTACGAAAATGTTAGTAAAAATTTTTAGAAATGCACAGTTTTTTTTTATTTTTAAATAAATAAATCCATTATTTGGGCTTGTGACGTCACTACATGAAAATGTCCCGTCGCCGAAAATGTTCCTATTATTTTTATAAAATTCCACACTGATTTATTTTTTTTATATGGCATCACTTTGATTTTAGGTGAATTTTTGAATTTGACATTTAACGTTCACTAGATTTATTGTTTGTTCTCTGCGAACGTATCATTTGGTTTGATTTTTTGACAGATGTTATGACGAGAACCCCGTACAATGTTGTCCGTACGTGTTTTAGAGGTATAATGATAATGTTGCGGATTTTAACAAATTCAAATTATATAATATTCTTACAAGTACAAGTATATTTACATTTGATTTAGTAATATAGACGTTGAACATTATAATGATTTATGATCAATAAGATGGATCAAGGAAAAAAATATTTATGAGATTTTATATTTTTGGTATGCCTCGTTATTCTCCTGTGTTATTCGTGTGGAAAACGTTATTTTTTTTAAAAATGATTTTCGGCTATGTAATTATCGTTTTTTTGCACCTATAAAATTATGTCCTGTCTTTCCGGTTTATAAAAAATGGTCTGATTTTTCGGATTTAAATTTTCAAAATATCGCCAGGGTTTCAAAAATACGATTAAAAAAAAATAAAAAATACAGAATGTCTTAGAATATTTGCCTAAACCGGAATTTTTTTTTTAAAATGTGGTGCAAGTGGCCTATTGATTTGGTGGAGTTTATTAGTATTCTGAGCTTTGTACCTAATAATTTTACAAATAACTGCGCCCTTTTACCTACAACTATGCCCACTTTTACATAAAATGGCGCTACAAAAGCCATCCAAATATTATTAAAATACTAGCTGGTTCCCGGCATGCGTTGCAATACCATATTGAAAGAAATACATTGTTGCTCCCTGAATCACCTTTCCTGTGCGTCCCCATTCCCCTCCAGCGTCCCTTTCCTGGCTAACTTTATAAATTATAGCCTGTGTTATTCTGAAGTATGAACTATACAGGGTGTTAAGGGACGTACTTGACTTACTTTAACCAGTGATTCCTGACATTATTTGGAGTAAAAAATGTAAATGAAATTTTGGTCTCCGGTGACTTTTTGACGACTTTTTTTTTTTTTTTCAAAAATTTTTTCTTCAAAATCAAACAAAAAAAAATTTCTTCCGCACGTCGTCACTGGTCACTCAGCCGGGTGTCTGACGAACCCCTTACCCCGCCTCCAACTGTTCAACAACTACAATTTTTTTATGTTTTTGTAGAAAAAATAAATAAAAAAAAACACCAAAAATGTCACCAGAGACCAAAATTTCATTTACATTTTTTTACTTCAAATAATGTCAGGAATCACTGGTTAAAGTAAGTCAAGTATGTCCCTTAACACCCTGTATTATTGTAAAGTTTCATTAAAATGCATTCAGTAGTTTTTGCTTGAAAGAGTAACAAACACACATACATCCATATAAACTTTCGCATTTATAATATTAGTAAGATTATTAACTGCATACTCAACTCAAATTTAGATTTTTCAGAGATATCTGACTAGTCAACTGGACGTTCAATATAGTCTCAAATATACTCCTTGATTGTGCAAAGTCTCTTTGGAACATTCCCGAATCCCCTTTTGTACCACATTCAGTCTATTTTTGTCCTTTCTCCATCCTTGCTCCAGTTTCAAACCTCTGCCATTTACAAAGAACACACCTTATTTTTACTCCTGAGCAGTTCAACAACTTACTGCCAAATGACGGTCGCCAATGGTTTTTGTGTTAATCAATTAAACTTGGTTTGACTGACTTCAAGACGGTGGGAAAAACAAACTTTTTCAAGTGAAAACTTCTTTAGCACCATTGTGATAAGAAACTCGATGAAATGAAAAATAGCCACACTAAAAAGAGACAAACACATACATGTATAGGATTTAGCCTGCGAGAGAATGAGATAGTACAATCGGTCTCCTACTTTTGCGGTGCTTCATAGCCTCCCAAATCTTGTCTACTTTAGTTTTCTGGAGGTTTGACTTCTACCGTGTGTGAATTGCACACTCTGTTATTATTTATTATTATGTATGTATTTTACCTGAGCCCATTCTTCAGAATGGTTGATTCTCTGCGAATGCGTCTGTTATGTCATAATATGCCGGTAATAGAATAATACAAGGATGCATTTCTAATTTGAGTATTTACTTTGTTACAGGTGTATAACGACATTCATTTCAAACATTTGTTTCATATTCCAGAACTGTTAAATTAATATAGATGTAAATATTTTGTACATACGAACTAATAGATTGAACCTATTTATCTGTATATTTGTGTCTTTTAAAGAAACATAGAAATTATCTAAAATAAATTACTTTATAAATAATAACCTACCGTGTTTTTAATTATCCTGTCCGTTGGTTTTATAGATTAATTTAAAAGGGACATGACATTTTTACTTCTTATCTCCAATTATTTTCTAATATCTAATTCTTACGAGAATCAACTTACTTTACATTGGTTTTGATGGGCCCTTTGGACTGAAGGCAATCTGTAAAAATCTGTCACTTTAAAAAAAAGTTATTGAAAATAAGAGAATACGAGGAATAACTAATTTTATGAAGATAAGAAAATTTGTGGTTTCTAAAAACAAAATAATAATCTCTGAAAGCAAAACCACAATAATGTCCTTGATTGTATTTTGTTGTGGTAACGGATACCGTCGCCCCGGGAACCATTTATTAGATAACCAAAACCTCTGCCCATAGGTCACCTCAAGTGCTTCGCCATGTTCATGGGGTGAGGTTTGTCTAGGTCTTGGCGTCGGATGACCTGGACACATTGAACCCCCTCACACTTAATTATTCATTCACTATCATAAGTGGAAAGTTCATAATTGGCATAATTAACTATCTTACTATTGTTTTACTGTGTAATCTCAGATTTGCTGTCAACTTTCCCAAAAATAAATAAATTAAAAAAAACCTTTTCCTTCCTTTCCATAGCATCCACATTATTTTCCTCAGGGTCTGTCGTGTGGCGCTAGTCACTATTAGATAGAATTGCTGATTGTAAGAAACAAGAAGTTGTGAAAACAAATTTCAATGTGACAATATTTATTTATTTTAGGCAAAACTGTATTCACAACACAATAGGCAATAACGACACATTATATTAGAATATGCAGTCAGTATACAGCCTATATGACTTTTTTGATTTCATCATAGAAAACCAGCACAAGAGCGCCCCCGGTGCCGCGGAGCACATTGGAGAAGGCGCCCTTGAAGAAGGCACTCGGGCCCTCCGTGGCCAAGATTTTCCTCCAGCAGTCCAGCGTGTTCCGGTACTGCATCTCCTCCTTTTTCTTGCCGGACTGCATCATCATCCTTCTCCGCACCGTATCAAATGGATACGATATGACGCCAGACATCGTGGTTACGGCCTGAAACCAAATATTCAATAGACTTAGACCTACACTGTCAAACAAATAAACGTCCATTAGAGGAAACTTTTATTAAACAATAAATAATAAATTCACTTGTGAAACATTATTCTTAGGGCCTGGGCTACTTTAACCAGTGATTCCTGACATTATTTGGAGTAAAAAAATTAAATGTAATTTGGTCTCCATTGACTTGTTTGATTTTTTTTTTTAACCTTTTCTCCGCGTTGAACTACTCCGTTTTTTCAATACCCATACGCAGTACATGTTTTCAAATACCTATCCATCCAATTTTATGTCAAATTACAGCATATTATGGCATGATTTATCATACTATATAAACAGATGAGATTATTATCTACAATTTGAAACCAAATCGTCGTCTGTAAACACTCCTAGATGTTTATAAAAACAAAAACATTAAATTCCATACAAAAACATACCCATGTTATCTTAAAGGCGGCGCCATTTATCCACGTGCTTGTACTCAGGACACTGCGTTGATAGACACAAGTGGTATCTCAATCACTTATTATTATTAATTCGTATAAACAAGTTCTAAAACTTCTGATGACACTTAAATTAATAAAATTCAAAATCACAGTTTCACAACACAAACAAACGTTTAGAATACGCGCGATCTCGACAATAAATGTTATCGACGCTTGTCCAATGTGGTCAATCGGAATCGCATGCGCAAACTGCGAATTACTACTAGCGCCATCTGTTGACTAAATTGTGAACTATGGCACTCAAAGGCACTTTTTTTTTTTTTCATTTTCTAGATTCTTATGTATCTTGAGGAGATGAATCATTTAAATTTACTGAATTTAAAGTTAATGTTCTTTATACAAATAGAACGGCGTCATATGCGCCTTGCAATTTTTACCTCATGTGGGTATTTAAAAATAGTACCTGGCTATTATAGACTTAGAGGTCATGTGTTTTGTCGGTAGGGAAAAATTGTTATGTAAAAAAAAACCCTACTAAAATTGCATGTTTCGCTTAGCTCCACAAAGCAATTGCATTTGGCCCAGCGGAAAAATATATACATACGTGTGTGTTTGTGTTATGTTGGGAGTGGGAAGGAGTCGGTCATGTCCTTTTGTTTGGAGCTCCTCCGCATTTGCCTTTGGGAATAAGGAAACCATGAAAAACCTTATCCGGGAGGAGTCGGCCGACAGTCAACATGAAACTGTGCGGCCACTCAAAGGCACGAGGACACATTCACTTGATTATAGATGTTTTTTACGAAATTCAATTTTAGTTTCGAAATATGCCTGAAGATGTCAGCATCGTGATAGTTACACAAATGTCCTAGCGAGCGGGAAAAAAAAACTGTAACATAGGAGCGCTGTGATATCGGCAGTCGAAGTTAGCGTAACAAGGACTGATACGGGCGCGTGTGAGGCATGGCTTTTGCCGTATCAACTGTTGTTACGATCGCGTGGAAAAAGTTAATTATTGTTTCAAAATCAAGCATAAAAAAAAATTCTTCCACATTTAGTCATTGGTAACTCAGCCGAGTAAAAAAGTCTAACCCCTCATCCCGACTTAACCTAACTGTCCAATACATACTGATTTTTTAATGTTTTTAGTTGGAAAAAAACATCAAAAATGACCGGATTTTATCAAAATTTCATTTATTTTTTTTACTCCAAATAATATGTGTAGGTTCAGCTGGACTTGGCTCTCTTAATAAAACCTTGCAGGTAATTTTAAATTATTAATGACCTAATTTTATTATTGCCAAATTGTTAAAATTTATGATGATATGGAATATTTGATTGATTTATTTATTTTTGAAGGGACCCATATTTTATATTGGAGTAGGAATTATCTTATAATAGTCATTACATAAAAAAAATCGTAATAATAGATCTACAAAAAAAGAAGTTATGATGTTTTGAAAAAAATTAAAAACTTTCTTTTCGCTCTCCTAAATAATTAACATTTGGTCCTTTACAGCTTTTCAAATTTCTACTCATTGCTCATGATACTAATGGAGGATGATAATGTGAATTCTTCAGGGGACATTTTCAATTTATCACTTAATCAATACAAAAGACGGTTGCTGGGGCAGTTCAGTTAAATACAAAAAAATACAAATGTGCAGTTCACACACGGTAGTAGTGAAACCTTCAGAAAACTAAAGTAGAGTGGGGAGGCTATGAAGCACCGCAAAATGAGGAGACTGATTATTCTATCTCTCACAGGCAAATTTTTTTTAGGAAAATAATTTCCCTCAGATGTGCTCTTTGGGGATGCTGTAAATCCTGCTGAGAGTCCTGCTGGAGAGATCAAAAGATCTCGCTCAACTAGTCTCTCCCAATCCGGCCTGCCACGCAGTTGGTGAGCAGACGCATCTCCCGCCAAGATGCGGACAAACCTAACTGTTTGAACCCAGGCACCCCTGCTAAGTCACCAAATTACCTAAGACCTATGGCAGAGGTGTTGGTTATGGTTCCCAGTGTAATGGTTCCCGGGTAATGGTTCCCTGGTAATATGGTTCCCGAAGTGGCGGTACCCGTATCCATCCCAAATTGTAATTATTAATTATACCACTAAATCTAATAAACAGTGCTAAAGAAGTTTTAAAATGTTTTATTAAAACTACAATAGTAATAATTCAATTTTGATTGGAATAACTTTTAAGTTTTTTTGTATCTTTCAATGTCATATATCATTGAAGAAGAAGATAATACTAATAAATATAAATGAAACAGAACAAGATAAAGAAAAATATAAAGGTATCGGTCACAACTGGGACTTCAGGAAATTCATGGAATGCTCCGCTCCTAAGAGCTAGCCGCCACTGTTGGTTGTGTGAACTCTGGCTTAATCATCAATAAACAGTTACTTATATACAAATTTACAGACTATTATTTGACATACTCCAACATAATAAGTTTAACAAAAGTTATGCCACAAAATTTACTTCAAATATGATGTAGATTCACTGGTTTCCCAGAGTTTCCGGACATCATGAATTGATATAATTATTTCTTCAATAATCGCAAATTTTAATTAAATGAAAACAAATTACTTTCTATACCCAAGTATTTAATCAAAATCAACATGTTTCCAAACCAATGGTTTCTTCTTCGGGATAAAATGAGATGAAGAAACCATTGGTAAATAATTTATTCCACATTCAATGGCTTACCCACTACTAATAAATTAAATACTATGACATTTGTGAACGTTTAACTTTCTGTAAGCAGGTTGCTGTATTGTTTTTTTAAGTGAAAACTTCTTTAGCAAGGGAAACAAATTCCAAACCCCACATAATACTTTCTCAATTAGTGTTCAGCAAATTGGCTTAACCGGTAATAAATCAATTTAGACACCTTCAAAAATTGACATTTAAAATCATATAAATAGGTCGTCTCAATGTGGATTACCACAGTTTGAAAATGGTCTTGGAAACCGAAACAGCTGTAATAAAAGTACACACTGAAATACTTGCAGAACTCGATAATAACATTATCAAATTTTATTTCAATTAAATTTAAAAAAATTCTTTAGTTCCGTTGTGATTTATTAAAACTTTTTAAACTTGATGAAACGAAATTTAGCGACACTAAAAAGAGACAAACACATACATCTATAGGATTTAGCCTTGCGAGAGAATGTACTTTGTAGCCTGTCGGTCTCATCTTTGTGCGATGCTTCGTAGCCTCCCCACTCTCGTCTATTAAGTGTTGTACATAATTGTGCTTGGGTGTGGCCGTATATTGCCTGGCCAAACCGAGAGAAAAGGTGAATAATTTTTAAAGTTGGTAGTATTATAATAAATAAATCCTATAATTATTCTACTTCTGATACTCTGCATTCGTCTCATTCTCTCGAAGTTCAATTTTCTATAGGTTTCACTTCTACCGCATGTGAATTGCACTCGTTTTTGCTACAAATGAGTAGTCTAGTACTGAATGAGTATCACAAGGCATTGAAAATAATATAAATACCTGAGCTATGCCCCACGACACGAAAAAGCTAGTATTTTTGGGGTCCGGCAGTAGGCCCTTCACCGTGTCAAAGCAGCCAAAGTAAGACGCCCTGTAGATGATGATGCCTTGAACGGAGACACTAAAGCCACGGTACAGTCCCACCGGGCCGTCGCTTTTCACCGTCTTAACGAGGCAATCCACAAGCCCCTGATACTCCCTCTCCTTGCCACTTTTTCCGACATCCGCACCCAACCTGTAAGCAACGTTAATAAGCTAAGTGCTTCAACTCGATCTTAAGTTCGAATCCAGAAAAATATATATTTGGCAATTGATATAGTGAATTATATTTTTAGGGGCAGAAACTTGTCCAGACAATGTATACATCAGTACTGAACCTGTAAAAAATAATCCTTGGTTCAAAATTATTTTGGTGACTTAGCAGGGGTGCCCGGGTTCATGGGGTGATGTTTGTCCGGGTCTTGGCGGCTAATGCATCAACCCACCGGCTGCCTGGCGGGGCGGATCGGGAAAGAATGGATTTAGTAGTCCTCTTGCATCCTTCCTGACATCATCTTCCCATCTCAGCCTAGGTCTGCCCACCTTTTGTTTACCTCCCAGATTCCTACCCACCCCTAAAACTCTTTTCCTTCCCAGAACTTCCTCTCCTTCCTTTCCTAAAAAGATTCTCCACACAGCATCTCCAGATGACACAGGCCCTGAGGGGAATTATTTTTCTCAGGGCCTCCTGTGTGGAGCTAATATAAAAAAACATATCAAAACAAAACATACAAGAGGCCTTGTGGAAAAAATGTTCCCTCAGGGTCTATTTGGGGATGCTATACGAGGGGGGGGGGACCTTTTTGGGGAAAGGAAGGAGAAGAAATTCTGGGAAGGAAAAAGGCATTAGGGGTGGGTAGGAATCTAGGGGTGATGTGTCCAGGAGTGACGGATGTATGAATCCATCCCTCCCAATGCGGTGCAAGGCCATCCCATCGGCCGAGATTCCGGTTAGAGAGATCAAAAGGTCTTCCTCAACCAGTCTCTCCCGATTCGACCTGCCACATAGTGGATGGGTAAATGTATCTGCCGCCAAGACTTAGACAAACCTCATCCTATGAACTCGGGCATGTCTGCTAAGTCACCAACGCATCGAACCACCTATGGCAGGGGTGCTGATTATCCAATAAATGGGGCGGGGATACCCATACCCGCCTCCCTAATTGAAATATAATATGATTTAATAAGGAATTACAAAAGCTTAAAGCTTTTCCTTTCATCTTTCATCACCCAACAAGTCACAGTGATGACCTCAACCATCAAAATAAATAAAAGGTTAGGACAAAAAAACCACTCCCTCTTTCCATGAGGTTATCTTTGTGACATGTAAAAAAAGGTGATTAATTCGCTTTTGAAGCTGATGGTTGGAGATAAGTTTTTCTTCATCATTATTATTTTGTCTTTGTGAATATGTTAGTTTTTAGACTGACTCAACACAGGAGGCCCTGAGAAACATAATTCCCCTCAGGGCCTATGTCATCTTTGGGGAAAGAAAGAGGGAGTTCTTGGGTGGAAAAAGATCTGGGGGTCAGTGAGTCCAGGAGAAAAATATGAATCCATCCCTCCCACTGCTGTGCAAGGCGAAGGTTTTTTTTTACATTAGCTCTACACATGAGGTCCTGAGGAAAATAATTTCCCCCAGGGCCTATGTTATCTAAGGGGATGCTGTGTGGAGGGTTTTTTTAAGAAGAGGAAGTTCTGGGAAGGAAATAGGTACAAGGGGTGGATAGGAAACTGGGGGTCAGTGTGTCCAGGAATGATGAACGTATGAATCCATCCCTTCAAGTGCGGTGCAAGGCGATGAGTCAAGGTGGTTGGAGAGGTCAAAAGACCTCCTCAACTCCTCCTCCTCTTGATCCGGCTGACCACGCAGCATATGGGCAGACACATCGGCCGCCAAGACCTTAACAAACCTCACCCCAGATAAACCTCACCTAATGAACCCGGGCACCATGCGGGCACCCTTGCTAAGTCACCAGGGTATATTGAGAGTCCAGCTGTAGAAGTCATATGCAGTGAACTGTTTGGGATGAACAATGGCAGATGTGTTGGTTATCTAAAGAATGGTTAAAAATGTTTACTGAAAACAAAAACAAAAAATACCTTGTCCTGGCGTAATCCAATGGATAAACGAATAACAAAGATGTTGCTCCAGCTGCCCCTCCAGAAGCCAAATTTCCAGCAAAATATCTCCAAAATTGGGTGTTTTTATTCACTCCTTCCAAAAACATCGATTTATAAATATCTTTGAATGCGAAGTTCAATGCTTGAGTAGGAAAATATCTTATAACGTTTGCTAGGTTCCCTCTCCAAAAAGCCGCAAAACCCTGTTCTTTTGGAATTCGTCTAAAGCAATCAACCATTCCTTGAAATAGAAAAACGCAGATTTATGATTTTAAAAATTTTTTCCCTTAAAATTTCGTTTAAAAATATTTTGTCTAACTATATTGTATATATTAATCACCTTTGTATCGCTGATCTTCTGTTATTTGTTTGGAGACATGCTGCACTTGGAGTAGTAGTTTGACTCTTTCAATGGGCGCTACAGCCGTTTTAGAAACTGCGGCAGAAACGCCTCCAGCCATAAAGTCCTTTGCGAACGACATGGCATCTTTGGAGCCCATTCCCCCACCAGATGATTCACCGTCCCCCATGATTACTTTGAGAATGCAATATTATACTTAAAACACATATAACATAATCAATTTTAAAAATAAGACAGATCGCACGCTTGAATTAGGGCAATAACCGAGAAATCGCGAAATAACAATCGTAATGTTAGAACTTTTGTTTTAAAATTTTTAAAATCTGTCATATGGAATAATTTTTTTTACATACCTACCTGTAAAATTCACGCCTCACAAATATTTTTTTGTTTGTTTTATTATTTTGGTCTATGATTATATTCCATAGATAAATAAAATGGGTATTGGATTATCTGTGGCACTGAGTAGTCAGAATTTTATGGTCAGAAATCAGAAATGTCAGAAATTATACTAGAAACAAGAGAATAGAAGTTTACTTTACGAATTTGGCAATATTAATATATTATTAGTTTATTTTAAATGTGTTTTTTGATCTGATAATATAAAGGAAATTATTATACGCCACAGGGTAAATACTTTTCAAGAATTTCGTCCAAATAAGGGTAAAAACCGAATTATTTTTCTAATGCAGCTTGCAGTAGACGAATCGATAATAATCAATCAGTTAGCATCAGAGGTAATAATTCCATAAGTCGCCGCACTTTTAATTGATACAGATTATGGAAAATACACTCCTAAATACACCAGTTACCACAAGAAACATCGGTCTCAGTCGGAATAGATGGAAAAATATGTATAAATTTATATTTTATAAAAACTTTTTTGTACGTAATTTCTCATTTACGGCTGTAATTCATGTTACATTCCTTCAAGTATTGAACATTTGGATAAACCCTGCTTGCTGTATAAACCATTAAAAACCTGGGATGTATATCTAAAGAAACCCTCAAAAGCAGAGATGTTACATACTTTAGACGAGGGGTAGAAATCTCAAAGTGGGAAGCCAAACGCAAGACAATTGCACTGTTCTCGATTTCTAGTACTTTAGTACTAAACTGTCACTCGTCAAGTAAGGTCATGTCTTACCAATAGGAAAATTGCATTTAAAAAGCGCCAAAATGCCCTCCTGTGTGATGAGAAAATGTTTCCATTACATGGCAAATATTAGTAAAAGTGAAGAAATAACATTTAATTTATATGTACACACAAATTACTTTTTATTATCGATTATTATAAGCAATACAATTAATTTTTATGTTCCCCGTCCGACAATTTTGTACGTCATTTGAGAAAAAACACACATTCTTTAATTGTCTTATGGTACGGTCACACTGAGGTCACCTTCCAACATCAAACTTTCGGACGATTGCGTAGAAGGGTAGTTCATGCGTTGGAAGTTCGAGTTGGAAGTTTGGCTTCAGTGTGAATGTAGCATAACTTTTTAATATATGAATAACTTTTGAATTAAAAAAATACTGAAAACCGCTGAAAACAAAAGAGTGTTGCTTACTTGCCACATTATTTTGCGAGCATGTGAGACTATGGCGAGTCTATTTATATAACGTCATTGCTCAAAAGCTGTTATTTTGTAATAGCGTTTGTAAACTCTTAATTCATGCCTATTTGGATTGAAATGAAATTTGAAATGTCAAATTGGTACAAAAAATTCCAAATGGCGGCAATGGGATTGTTTTATATGGGAAATTTCGAACTTGTTTGAATAAAAATGTTATTTCAATGCATCTTTTACCGGACGGTAAAATATGCATTGAAATGCATTTTTGGATGGACATCACCAATGGACCAAAGGTAATTACTCGTTTCTTGTAGTAAATAAGTTGAAATACAGTGTAATTTCCAAAATCTGTTCCTAATAAAAGTGCGGTAGAATTGGTGGAATATTTACTTAAAATTGATATGTTTTTATAAACATGAGTAATTTTACAATGTTGTTCATATTACATTTTTCCTTGGTAATGGTTTCGAGATCTTTGGACAGTTTGCAAAACAAGAGACATTATCTGCATTGCATCCCTAATAATGTTAATATCAGCATACCTGTGTCAGTTATAGTCGTTACTAAAGATGTTACAATATAATATCTAGACTTGCTAATGTCTCACAAACTTCAAATTAAATGTGGCAAGTAAAAAACGCTCTTATGTTTCTAATAAATTCTGAAGTCAAATGTTGTTCATATATGAATGTGTGTGTATGAACGAGATAATCGGTAAGACCAGACAACGTTTGCTTATTCAAAAGTTCCGTTGAATACTCTGCCTCAAGGCCGACTAGACGAGGAGGCCTAGGCGATTTTGAGGTATAATAGAGCAATGACAGTTTGCACATGGCGGTGATTGTTATTGTACTCGCTATTACTGCTGACTTGTGTGTTGTTTTATCGCATTCATATAAATAAACAGAGTGATTACGACTATTTTAAACAGTAAAGTTTACTTAGCGACAGCACTGACTTCATAATCTGGCTATTGTACATCCAGGCCTTACATTATCTATTGATGAAAACAATGATATCAATAATATGATTTTATGATAGTCGATAATGATAAATAATTTGAGTGTATTTACAAAGGAAAATTATTAGTTTTACCGGTGTTTGCCGAGTAATGAAAACATTTTCTCATGACGCATGAGGGCATTTTGGCACTTTTTTAATACAATTTTCTTAGAGGTAGCCCACAACCTTACGTGACGCGTAGCAGTTTAGTACTAAAACTACGAAATTGAAGACACTACAATTGACTTGTTTTTGGCTTGCCACTTGGAGATATATTACATTGCTTGTAGTGACTGAATTGCAGAGAGCATATTTATGCTCTCTGCAAATACAGGACCTTGAAATGAGAGAATTGTGATAATAAGGAACTCCAGTGAAAAATATTATGGCTTTAAAAAAATATGTTCGTATAGACCAAAGATACTCAACCTTTTTTCTCTTCGGGCCACATACATGTATTTGTAAAGTTACGCGGAATGCAACACTATACTGGTATGACGAAAAAAAAAAACATCAACCCTCCCCCCCAACAAAGAAATATTCTTCTTCCCATTTGTCTTAAAGCACTCTCTTTTCGTCGGATATTTTTCGATTGCATTTTGAAGACACTCCCGCCATTAATAATAATAATAATTGGATAATTTGTAGAGCGCCGTTTTTGTGAAAAATCACCTCATTATGCATATTTAAATTATAACAAAACAGTACATTATGCGACAGCAAGAAATGCTGTTAAAATTAGTAGGTACCTGATTAACCAGTTTTTATGTATTATAATTGATGCGGTTGTTTCTAGAAGTGGCACTTTTATTTATAAATTATTTGCGCGCGCGTACTTGTGTGTCAAATATTTGTTTTTTGGGAATAAATCTAGCGTGTGTAAATAGCAACACTCTTACACATGTGCCTTGATGATGGACACTGTAACGCTGTCCGAAACGTTGGCTAAAGAAGGAGGTAGCGCAACACCCCAAAAACAAATAACAAAAAAACCTTTTGGCCGTGAAAATCTAAACAACGTATCTTACTCTTGTACCAGATCATGTGGACCATAATGACAAACCTTTTTGGGTGTGACTATCTGTGCGTCAAAGTCGAAACGAATCTCAAGATATACAAAATTTAGAATGATAGTTTTTTTAAATCAAGTTCCTGATGGTAAAGTGTTTAGGGCCGCACACAAAAGCTTGGCGGGCCGCAGGTTGAGTATGGTTGATATAGACCAATAAAAGCTGATTCTGAATATATAATTTTTATTTAATAATATTAAACGCAGAGTTTTTAAAAAATTATTAAAAAGTCCATTTTTAATCAGGTCGTAAAAATACGCCGTCAAGTTGGCATTATTGAAATTTTAGTGGTGACGTCACTGTTCGACGTGTCGTGACGTCACCGTAAAGTCATTGTATGGGAATGTATGATATGACACAAGCCATCGTATTAATTTATTCGTTTATTTACATACTGTTTATAGAGATTTAGTTGTTGTGTTTATTAGTTTATCTCTATTATTGAAAATATTCAAAAACTACTGCAAAAAAAAAATAGTAATGCTTTTCCTAGGGAGAATACTTTGAACAACGGAATTCAAAATGGCGGCAGTTGATCAGCTGATTACCGGTCCTATAGTAATTTTTCAGGAGTGATGACATCACACGTTTCACCATACATACGGTGGTTTTCGGGGGTCTTAAAAAAATTAAAAGGTAAATTTTTGAGATCGCTGGCAATGGTTAATATGCACTTTTTTTTTAAAAAATCTTTTGATTCCCCTTAATTACATTAAAAGATAACTATTTGCATTGGGGGAAGTGGAAAATATTTCATTCTAAATTTCGATTATGTTAAATTAAAATTGGCTTTCATTCTGTGAAACGAGACCGTCCATTTTCAAACCTTATTTTGAAACGTCATTTTGTTATATTGGTATTCTTGTTACTGTACGAAAAGATGCTAGAGCAAAGCGTAGCAGACTTCATGGGAATTCTAGGTTTGTGTAACATGGTTTGTGATACAAAAGAAAGTGCCCCTTTATAACGCCTACTCGCGTCAAGGCAAGAAAAACATCCCAGTTTTCAAGTAGTTTAGCGGCTACGCTAGGTTTGTGTAACATGGTTTGTGATTCAAAAGAAAGTGCCCCGTACCTTCAAAATCTTCTAGCCGTTCGTTACGCATTCAAGTATATCAGGAATACCAACATACCAAAGTGACAGCGAATGAGCTAATAACTAATGGCGTACAATCTCACAAGACGAAAGCTAATTTCAATTTTACGTAATCGAAATTTAGAATGAAATATTTTCCACTTCCCCCAATGCAAATAGTTGCCTTTTAATGTAATTAAGGTGAATCAAAAGGTTTTTTTTTTTTAAGTGCATATTAACCGTTGCCAGCGATCTCTAAAAATTAATAATTAAAACTTTGACAATTATTTTAACTTTAAACTAACTCTAAAAATAAAAATGCAGTTATTTAAGTAAGAAGGTTATTATTCATAAAAAAAATAAAAAAATTGGACTGGTGTTCTCTATTGTAATCTTTCATTGTCTTTCATAATATTTTATATTTGACTGGCTAATGATCAGCCGAGTGATTCTCTACGTTTTGTGAGATCGAGATAAATCTCAGGCGAGATCTCCTGTCAGATTTGTGTGATTGTTTGGCTGTTATTTGCTTTTTCTATGTGCCGCTGTCAGAATTTCAGCTGTGAGCTGTCACGTATTTTAGTTTAGGTCGTTTTAAACATGAATTCATGCAAGTATGCATGATTATTTATTCATTTAACAGCATTAGAAAATCACACAAATCTGACAGAAAAGAGAGATATCTATCTCGATCGAGACGGATATCGGGCGAGATCTCTTGTCAGATTTGTGTGATTTTCTAAGGCTGTTTGTTAAATGAATAAATAATCATGCATACTTGCATGAATTCGTGTTTAAAATAACCTAAACTAAAATACATGACAGCTCACAGCTGAAATTCTGACATCGGCCCATAGAAAAAGTAAACAACAGCCATAGAAAATCACACAAATCTGACAGGAGATCTCGCCCGAGATCTATCTCGATTTCACAAAAGATAGAGGACCCGACAAAAGAACTGGCAAGCTCAAGAATTATTCTGAATTATTACATACTAAAAATTTGTCATCACACCACTATAGCTGACGAGTTTTGCCTCCTTTGCAGCATCAGCAGTCTTGGGAAATTCCTCCTTCCAGGTGATAAACAGCCGACGGTTGGTAACGCGGTGAATTCTGTGGATCAGCATATTAGTGGACATTGGCATCTTGAGTTCAATGAATTCATTATAGCCAAATAAGTCTTGAACCATAATATATGTGAAAAATCACTTCATTTTAGTAAAACTAACTATGCCGTAGACACTGATACATCATTTTAACGTGGATTAAGTGATATAAAATGTTACTTCAACAATTTCATGATATATTTTTCTGGTCCTTAGCCGGCATTATAACAATTATGTATTGTATTTTAAAAATTAGCCTGTACATTTACAGATATAATAAAATGTGTTTAATTATTTCAGGAATTGCCTAGGAATGGAGATTGTAACTACATAAACCAATCCAATATAATTCATTGCTTGGTGTCCGCAAGAACACAGGAACATATTACAGCAATTACGCAAAAGAATAATAAATTAAGTTTGTAAACCAGCTTTTGAATCACGATAAGGAGAAACCTCGGAGACTTTCCAATGTCGTTTAAAGTGGAAAAGTAAGTTTGACAAAAGATTGCTTATTTTATTTATTTATTCTCTTATTTCCAGTACAACAGAGATAAGTTTTGGCAAAGAAAGAAAGGAAAAGGGTAAAAAAGAAGGGCCATTTAAATTTTTTTTACCCTAAAACAACATTTTTTTTGTTTACCATAAACTTATGTTGCAACCAGTGGCGGTCTTTCACCTCAGGTCAATTAGACAATGACAAATGACAATAAAACATAATATTATGAAATACTAGCTGGTTCCTGCCATATTCAAAGAAATACATTGTTTCTACCCGAATTACCTTTCCCGTGCGTCCCCGTTCCCCTCCCGCGTCCTCTTCCTAGCTAGCAACATAAATTATAGCCTATATGTTATTCTGATGTATGAGCTATATTATTGTAAAGTTTCATTAAACATTCAGTCGTTTTTGCCTGAAAGAGTAACAAACACACATTCATCCATACAAACTTTCGCGTTTATAAAATTAGTAAGATTTGTCTTCTATGTTTTTATTGTCTTCATTTGGGTTTTTCATTGACCTCTTTCAGCCATACATACGTCTATAGGATTTATAAATATTTTATGCGAGAGAATGAGATAGGTCTCATCTTGTCTACTTTATTTTTCTGATGCACCAAATTATTCGTAATATAATAATTATTAGTTAATTAGCTCCTATCTAATTTTGCAAAAAGTTTAACTGTAATTGAATTGATTTAATTAAAAAATAAGTCAATCCTTTCTTCTCTCCAAATGAGAATCTAGCATTAAATTTATTTATATTTGTAGCACCGATGAGATGTTGTGGAAATTGTTAAAAAGCAATAAAAAAAATGTTTGTACGTGTGTGTGTGTGTGTGTACCTGTGTATGTATGTGAATGTTCGTTTGGACAATTTGTATATGTTTGGTATGGACAATTTGTTTGCATCGTGAATACACAACGCAAGTATTGGCTACTTGGAATAAGGGTTGTTCTGTAACAAAATATTTTTGAAATGGTATATTAACATCAACACATTCAATCTAATATTTGATTTTTTCAGCATCAAAGAGGAACCTGTGGAAACACCTTCTATGGAAACACCTCCAATCAAGATCGAGGTCATCGATGATAGTGAAGAAGAACTAGAAGACCCTTGGTCGTTTTTGACCAGGAAGATCAAAGTATGCCCTTTGTTTTGTTTACGTGTACACTCACTCCACAGGTTATTAGCAATATTGTGTACTAGAAGAGAATAGGGGAAGTATGAGGATAGTAAAGCCATTCCAAATTCCATTTATGTCAAATAAAGTCATTTTTAAAAATTATATAGTGATCAAAAAAACTAAACTTACATCTGGCCACATTATACCTGTATTTCACTGCATATATATATATATATATGCAGTGAAATACAGGTATATACCAATCGTCCAGTTGATGAGTCAGACATCTCCAAATACTAAGTTTTGAGATAATGAGGAAAGCAATACTCAAATGCTCGCCATAAATCAAATATTATTTACATGCGCTTCGATTTTCCAGAGATGTCAGTATAATGAACGGCGATATTAATTAATGTATTATTTTTGCCTGTAATTTAACTGTAATGTTACGTATAAATATTCTGCATTGTTCTGTAACTGGAAAAAATCTGTTAGCAGATTTATTTGCGAATTTGCGAGTGAAAAAATTGGGCAATACCCTATACAAACATTTTATCTGTACAACAGAAGTACTGTGATAGCTTTCACATCAATTTCAGATTAATTTTATTCCTAAATCGAGATTTTTAAGTTTATTACCAAAGTTTAAAAAAATCCTTCCAATCTCATGTGTAAAAAATTCTAAATTTGAACAAGTTAAAAAAGGTAAAAAAAATCATATATTTTAAGGTGGGTCCTTTATCATTTGTACGAATTATTGATACATCAGTTCCAATTTTGAAAATGACACTAAAATACATAATAAATTTGAGTTCATTGAACCAGAGTTACAATCACACGCAGACATACTACAACTATGATAATATACTAACCTGAAATAAGCGTTTTATAAATTTTACCCTAAAGGTCGGCTGTGACCTTGCGATGTCTCGTCCAAGTAAAGAAGTAAAGACCTTAACTGACCACAAACCTTTACTTCTATTACAATTCTGCCATCATAAACAAAAAGGCAACTGGAAATTTTCAATACTCACATTCTGATATCTGAGACCTTTAATTTTTATCAACTTACTAGCAAGTACCCGGCATGCGTTGCAGTGCCACTCAAAGAAATAAAGAGTTTCCCCTCTCCTCTCCCGCATTCCCCTTTCCTCTAAATGAAATACACACATCTTACAAGAAACTTATACGCCACCTATTGTAAAATTTGTATACCCATAGCTCACCATTATATATAGAAACTTTTGTGTGGGAGTGCGCACAACGTATCGCCAAAGTTTCATCGCAACTGGTTGAATGGTATCAGAAATAATTTCATAATGCTAGAGCTCACCATTATATAAAGAATCCTTCTTGGGCATGCGCACCACTAATCACCAAAGTACATCAGAATGTGACCATTGAAAATTTACAGCTGCCTTTTTGCTTATTACAGCAGAATTATTGCGATTTTTATTGTTTTAGTTATGCAATGCGAATGTTATTGGATTTTTTTGTTCTTGTGGTCTTGTTAATTTTATGTTGATTTTAGCAATCCAAACTATGATTTAATTTAAATGATATCTGTTCTGATGGTTTTCAACCTGTCATGGATTTTCCATGGATGTCAAATCAAGTCATTGTCAAGTCTGCATTATTTAATTAATTATCCGTCAATGTCATTAGTTTTCCTTTTTAATACCAGTTACCTTGTATCCCTTTAATTTCAGTTGGAGCCTCTTGACTCCTCGCCAAGTCCCATCATAGCCAGCGAGAGTCATGAGGATTTGAAGCCAATATTGGATGTGAAACAGGAGGTGTTGTCTTCTGGACGTATTCTTAAGCATCTTTTGACAAAGAAAAAACAACCAACATTACAAACTACTATAAAAGAAGAAATACACAAATCTCCCACTAAAACGATTAAAGAAGAGGTTCTGGATATTGACGATGTTCATTCAATTAATTCTGAAGCCAGAATTCAATCAAATTATTCTTCACCTAAAAACAAACAGAAAATCGTCGTTACTAGACCTTTGATATCTAATGTTAAAACTATCAGAATCTTAAATACAGAACTTCTGAAGAAAGAAAAATATGATGAGCCTGAAACTTTTGAACCCATCATCACTAGTAATGCGCAAGAATCCGCCGTCACTCAGAATGAAAAAATTAAGGCCCCGCAAAAGGTCATGAAAACGTACAAAAGTCACAAATTATGCAACACTTTGTTAAAAGAATACTTGTGTGGCACTTGCAAAAAGCCTTTTAAAAATATTGTATCTCTACATGAACATGAACAGACGCACATAATTACAGAAGTTTTTACCTGCAAAGTGTGCAATTACATAAGCAGCAGTCAAAGAAGTCTCACAAAACACTCGTTCGTCCATCGAAAGCACAGTCAGATCTTCCAGTGCCCGGGCTGCCGGTTTAGCACCTCGGTGCTGCGGCAGTTCAAGCTGCACAAGGCGGCGCACATGGCCAACAACACCTTCAAGTGCCAAGACTGCCCGTTCATGTGCTCGGACTACGAGATGCTGTCGCGCCACAAGCTGATACACAAGAACCAGATGTTCCAATGCGACAAGTGCGTGTTCACCTCGCGCCGCCTCTACTACCTGGACATGCACAAACTCATCCACAAGGGCTCCGACCAGGCCAACAAGTGCGACAGCTGCGACTACGTAGGTTCGCACCCGCGCTACCTCCGCCTGCACAAGAAGTTGAATTATCATTAGCATCCAACACACATCCATTTATTTTTTATCCACTCGAGCGATGGAGATTTCCTGGTGTTCGGTTTGCGATTTGGCCATCCGATACAATAATTAAAATCAAACCTCCAAATATCAATACGGAAACATATGAGCTGCTTACTGCGGTTTAAACCAATGAATCCGCCTAGATTTCAGCATTGTCCCATTTTCTTTAGCTGTTTTATAAACGGAAATCGTTAAATTTATAATTAATTTTATTTTATCAAATTCATCAGTAATTATTCCACTAACCGCTGCACTTTTAGGCACAGATTATGGAAATTACACTTCGTTTTAACAATTACTAAAAGAAACAACTATTTACCTGTACAAAATAGTTTATTAGGTTCTTAGTTTGGGTTACCTAAGTAATTCACACATATTTAGTTGAAACAAAACTCACGCAAATGTCAATCATTGTATAAAAAAAATGGCAGCAAAGGAATCATTTTGTACAGGAAATTTTGAACTTTGATTGAATAAAAATAGAATATTAATGCGTCTTTTACCGTCTATCCAAATGTAATTATTTGTTTTTGTCTTAATTAAGTTGAAATGTCCTGTAATTCCCAATATCTGTGCCTATTAAAAGTGCAGCGGTTAGTGGAATATTTACCAATTCATCTAATATGGGTAGTTATCGTTCGAGTGGTTTAATAATTAAACACTGTTTTTGCATGCTGGATAATTGTTATTCAAATATTTCATTATTTAAGATAATTTTTTTTAAACGTAATTTAACCCTTTAAATAAAATTGTTTGCCACAATATAAAAATTGCTGCATTGGAAAAAGCATTTTGCTACTGTAAATATAGACTTTTTTGTTAACCTGTGTTATGTGTGATGATAAAATAGTAGATTTTGACACCTATTTGGAAAAAATCATACTATGTACATAGATCAATTTGCCACATCGAAATGATGTTTTGTAATGAGCGGAAAAATTGTGTTTTAGTTATATATTGACCTCCTTACTAATAAACATGTTTTTAAAATTTACACAACTGATAAATAACCATTTACCATACATTAATGGTTTTTTAACAACTTTAAAATTTAAATAAGTGTTTCTAAAATTAATTTATGTGGTTATCATTTTTAAAGTGAACATGCAAAATATCTACACAGGAAAATTGCCTTTGTAAAACTTAAAACATATTTATTAGTAAGGTGGTAAGTCTGTGTAAAGCAAAAGTTACACATTATTTTAGGGTTCTTTCCTTGAAACTTAATTATTATAATGAAACAAGAACCCACATCTCAACCCAGATAATAAAGGACTCCCTTCATGCCTTCTTGCATCAAACACCGGATCTATTTAAAAGGATTCATAAACTGCTTGTTCACAGATGGCTCTAATTGAATTATTTTAGGAAAAAACACTTTCCAAGTTGCTTCAAAATATTAAGATGAGTTATTTGTTTGCGTCTGTACAAACATTATATGAATATGAATAAATAGTTTCGTCCTTATAGAAACTCAATTCTTTAAAAAAATACAAATATGTAGGATATTGTATCGGTGATTCAATCTAATAACGTAATTGTTGGCCTTTCTTAAAAGAATTGAGTTTCTTTACGGACAACTTTGTTCTCTTTGTTCACATTCATATTGCATATATGTACCGGCGCAAGCAAATAATTCATCTTAATATGTATTTTAAAGCATAATTTGCGAAAAAAGTTTTTTCTTAAAATAATTTTATTATCGCCATCTACGAAAGAGCAGATTATGAATTCTTTTAAGTATACCCTTAATTAAATATCCTTTTACATGAAATTAATTTTTTAGAAATACAGAATACGGTCAAGCATAATACAGAGAAACTCTCATCATACCATTGCTGCTAATCATACCGTAATATTAGACTTTCGAGGTATGAAGTCATAGTGGATTTGCTCCTCCTTGAATCAACGTTTTGGACTACCGTGCAGTGTCCATTTCATGGAGAGCGTAGAAAAAAAAATCCACGCCACGATTTATTTTCTGAACTGTATGATATTTTTGTATATATTATATATCTGTCCTGATGACACTGCAAGTTTGTCTAATAGCATAACATCCGTGCAACTGTAATATGTCGTGAGCCAACACATACGCAAAAATGCTTTTTTTATTATTTTATATATCTGGCAAAATATCATAACCTAGAAAAATCGTTTGATCTCTGTATTTACAGTTGACGTGCATGTCTTATCCCACTTGGGTTAAAATAGCTTAGTTGCGATTTGTCATAAGCGACATTATGTACGATATGACATATTACATTGACACATTCTTTGGATTTTACTTAATATTTTCTAAGGTTATATGTCGGAAGCCACAATATTTGAGTTAATTATTCGTGAAGTTATGCTGTTTTTTTCACTCTCTTGTAAAATTTGTATTTTTGCATGAACGATAACACAGCAGTTGACCGTGGGAATTTTAAAACATGTCTGCTGCTTAAGTTGTCAACCTGAAATGCCATTTGACGGTGACAATAAACCTGCATCTGTAGAAATCAAATTCGACTTCTTATTAAAATAGAGGGACGGTCCCAAAATGATAATCATATCACTGGCGCTCCAAATTTCCAAATGCATTAATTCTCGGTTCCCAACTATAATCGCAGCAAAACATTTCCACCAGTAGACGGCCTACTTCTTACCTCTTAAGTCGTACTTTATTTATTACATAGTATGACAAGTATAAGGCAAACCAAACCCTACACATTTAATATTTATTGTGTTCTCTCAATATTTATCAAATATTGCGATATTTATATGTATTGAACATGTTGGTTAGCGTGACGGATCACTATATTTATTGCAGATGTCTAGATTCCTGAATTCCGTATCGTGAACCCACGGATCTTGATAAATATTGATGTGTAGGCTACACATTCGGATATTGACAGATCACAATAAACACTTTAATAAACACGTAGGGTATCACGGTAACACCGATTCATATTGATGGATCAAGATCACGATCCATCAATACGGATTGTGATAAATATTGAGTGTTCAGCCTACGCCTAAGTCTGTTAATCTGAAATTATGTAATTTTATGTCTTGTTATGAATTTATAACTATCAAATATTTTTAAAACACTTAGTTATTATTTTCTTTCCTGATTTGGGACGGTTCTTTTTGACAGTTTTTAAGGTAGAATCACACTGAGCCGATGCGACGCAACGTTCCTGTCCATGTTCACACTGGCCGACGTAGGTACGCGTCGCTGTAACCATGTGACAAGGGGTCTCTGGTTATGCGCAGGCGCGTTTGATTCGACACATTTTACATTTATTTTTTAGGTTATGTTTATGTAATTCTCTTCTCAGCAGACGATAGCTTTGCCATGTCTTCTGAAAGCGAATTTGAAGATGATTTGTTACCATTATTATTATTAAATCAATATTCTCGTAAAAATAAAAATAAAAAACTGAGAGGAAGTGTTTTTTTTTTTTTTTTTTTAATTTATTTAATGAAAAAACATGATTTCTACGCCAATTAAGAGTACTAGCTCTTGAGCTTGGCGTAGGAGTTATTTTACAATTATTTCATTTTTATAACATACATTTTACTTAGAGTGTACAATAAATATAAACTATATACATATAAATATAATATATAAACTACAATTAGTTTGGGCAAACAACATTAACAAACAAAGACAAATGTTTGGAGAGTTCCATACTTGAGTAAAGGAACTAGAATCCGATGACAGATGATTCTTCATGTACTTCCGTATGAGTAAAGTGGTATTTGAAGAGCTTCACAGCATAATTGAATATGGCATAAAATATATATGGCAGAATCTCTATAATCCTGTGATTTGATATTATAAATAACTTCATGCTGTCTAACAGTTTCAATGAACTGTTTGACACCCATTTTTTAATAATATCTGTCAAAAAAACAACCACAGATATAGCGAAACATAACGTTAGATGCTTAGATAACACCACAAAGTTGTAAAATCATCTCATAGTAGGCGTGACCATACCCCCTCCACCTTCCACATGGCCCATGCCGAGCTGGCTGCGGCAGATCCGTGTCGAGAAGGGAACGTCGGTTTGTGTTGCGTGGGGCTAGTGTGATTCTAAAGAACCTATTTCCATAGAAAATGTATGGATGGTAAGTAGTCCAGATATGGAAATGGTGATGTCTACCTACGTCGCGTGGGCTCAGTGTGATTCTACCATTATTATTAGCTTTCTGTTTATTTTTATTTTGTATTAAGTAAATTAATTGTGTGCATAATACTGATTATACGGTGATCGGACAACACAGAACTTAACACCTCCTTTGAAAAGTCATTAAAAGTGAAGAAAAAAAAAAATTGGTTAAATAGGTTACATTAGGTTAGATTATGAGCTATTTTTCAATTTTTTTCATAACTTTTAATGACTTTTGAAACTGGTGTTGGATTATACATTATTTAATATTATTTTTATCTACATACATATTTATTTCAATTTATTTATAGATTTACATACTTTATAATAATTAGATATCAATTTCCAATCAATATTCCTCTCTAAGAAGAGTGCCGAAACACTACTTTATAATGTGAAGGCATTTTTATTATTTCTTTGTAAATATTTAATGATAATAAATACATATTTGATAAACAGAAAAAGGCTTTTTTTTTGTTTTTTTTGAATTGTGATAAAATATTTGTCGGTTATGTTATGCATTACATAAATAATGATAATAATATTTTTTTAATGATTTGCATAGTGCCATTTTATGTTGAAAATTGAAAAATCACCTCACGGGCACTTAAATAAAGATATTGTTTCTCCCTGCCTGTCCTTTCCTGTCCGTCCCACCTATTGTAAAAATTTTATACAAATTTTATAATGACAGAGCTCACCAGAGAATATAGAAACCTTTGTGGATATGCACACAATAATTTGCCAAAGTTTCATCGCAATTGGATGAATAGTAAAGGAAACAATTTCATAATGCCAGAGCTCACTATTATACATAGAAACCATCGCGGGCACGCGGGCAAAGTTTCATCACAATCGGATAAATGGTTTAGGAGTATAAGGGACAAACAAAGAAACTTTCATTTTTATGTACATATTAAGATTTCCACAAGGTTACTTCTAACTACAGACTAGACCAACTATTATTTATGGCTAACAAATTACACCCACTTCCACTAGTTAACCGATCACTAATGCAAAACTATATGTACAATGCATTTGACCAATGAATATAATGCTGCATTAAAATGTATGTATATTGTTTTATTTATATTATGTACTTACCTGGGAGGTCACTTGCTATTAACACTGTTTTTGTTTATTAGAGAAATTTAGCTATTATTTCCACGCAGAGAATGTAATTGGGAGCACATGTTATTGGAAATGCTTTTTATCTTTGATGTAAAACTTCTTTACGCACGCTTGACTTGAGGAGTAAGCTGGTGAATGCGTGACGAGAGCGTTACGAAAAGTGTGATCGGGCGAGGCGAACGGTCGGGCCGTTATAGATTTAGACGCTAGCATTACTATGTGTACTTGATGAATTTTTGGTTTTATAGTAATTTGTCAATTCCTTGTTAACTGTATTTCAACTCCCAATAATTCTTATTTGATTATATGTATTTAGGTTTTAATTTGTATCTATGAGTTTGATTATGTACACGTATGCGAATACCTGTGTGTAAGTATGTGCGCATATGCGTGTATGTGTGTATGAACATAATTGTGTATATGCATGTATATATATGTAAATGTATATGTGTCTAAGTTTATGTATATATATATATATGTACCCGCCTCGGAACAGACTTAGTCTAGTGAGGCGGGCTACTAACTTGTGTGTATATGATTATTATTACAATAAACGACCGGGTTGCCGGCAAAAATTAAAAATTAAAAAAAAAAAAAATTAAAAGTTATGCACGCTGGACTTGGGGAGTAAGCTGGTGAATGCGTGACGAGAGCATTATGAAAAGTGTGATCAGAATAAACTCTAAATGTAATTTTTAATGAAGTAACTAAAATCAAAAAAACTAGAGATGAGATCAGTAATCACAAACAAAAAAAATTATATCAACATATTATAAGAAAAATACTTATTTTCCTTACAGTTAAGATACTAATCAATAAACAAAAAAAAAAAGAATGCTCTAATCATGTATCATTTTACAAAACTGGCAATGGTCAAACTTTGGTTATTTTTATTGGCAGTCAGGGCATGATTGTTTGGCACATTGCAAGCACACATGTTTTTTATACAAATTACATTGGTAATTTGATTTGCGATTTAACTTCAGAGGACAACTAGCACAGGTTTTTCGTATTTTTGACCCGTCATTGGAGTTTTGTGGATCAGGTGGCAAATCAGAACCCAAAATATGCACGCATAAAAAGTTACGTAACTGGTGACGTAAGGTCTGAGAGACGGCTGCCGAACTTTACATCGATGTAACTTACCGATTTGGGACTGCGCGATGCGACTATCCTTCTCTGTGGACGCAACTAAATTCTGTAGGGCTTGTTATGCATCTTTGTTCCGGAGGGAGTTTATTCCAAGCCTTAGGCCCAGATACTCCGAAAGCGCGATCTCCAAACTTAGTATATGGCTTGCGCTTAGGTTCTATCAGTCTGCCCATAGCTCATGATGTTGCTGATCTAAAAGTTGACTGCCTTGGACAAGTTTTTCGGGGCGCATACTTCAGAGATGTAAGGTGGGGCCAATTTGTTGATGGAATTAAACACTAATTTACATTTACACAATTTTTACTGGATTCTTTGAAGCCAGTGAAGGAGTTCTGAAATGTGCAAATGTTTAGAGACCCTGGTTATGAGCCGTGCCGCTGCATTAAACATGTATTGAAGTTTGATATTTTGGAAGGCTAGCATAAATGTCGTTACAGTGCTTGAGACGTGAGACGTAAGAGTTGATTAGTAGTTTTGTTGCCTCTGTAGGAAGGTTTCTTTAGGAAATTCACTCAAACATCATAAATCATAAGATAGGGTGTTATGAAAATATTTGCGTAGGACGTCAAAATGTTATGAAGATATTTAACCTTCACATTGGAAGCTAAAATGTTAGGAATATAATACATGGAGAGCATGAGACAAGTGTGATTATCACTAGAATTTCTCAGGCGTGGACCTTAAGTAGGCGGCTGTGTAATACTTTGTATGAGGATAGGTTATTTAAATGAAATAGTATTGTGCTTTGACACAGTTAAATTAATTTATTAATTATTACAAATAATAATCAGGGCTAGACTAAATTCTGAATGGGCATATTATGGAGCGTTAGTACCGTTTAATCTTGAGGAGTTGATGAATGGGTGAATGCCATATGTAGGCGATCCATGCTGCTGCTTGCTGCCTTCGGAGATGGGCGGTTAGTTCCCTCCGCTGCTGACATGTGCTGAACGGCAGGCTGGAGCGACGAACAGGCCTCCAGTCCCGCGGTTTCCCAGCGACGTCCCGTCCAAGGGCGGTTGCCAGCCAGCCGACTATGTTGATGACGGCCAAGGTGGGCGATCTTCGGCCGCATCCCTGCGAGCACCTCTGGCTCCAGGTATAGTCGGAAGGTCTTGTCATGACTGTGTCTGCAGATGCTGGATGTGGTTTTAATCCAGCAGAAATAATGTGCTCCCATGGTACTCCGCTGCTGATCCAGGATTTTAATGATTGTCCTGATGGTCTTCAATAATGGATGCCGCTGGTGGGCGCGGATTTATCAATCTTCACATGTTAAAATAATGGCGAACTATTAATATTTGATTACGTCGACCCGCCACAGGGACGGTGGCCATGGTCACCTGTGGCTGCTCAAAGAATGGCCAGCTCAAGGCCAGTCCTGCCTAGTGCACCCCTCTGTGCAGATCCTCAGTCTCACCAACTGAGCAAAGGTAAGCATTTCAATGCTACCAATATAATAATGTTGAATGTTAACAAACTTCACACCAAAAGTACCCATACACAGATAGTTCACTTGTTACATTATTTTTATGTAACATTTCCGCCCTTCCCACACAAAAAAAAATTATCCATAATTTTTTTTTTAAAACACACCCTAAAAAAACACAAGCCCACTGTAAATCTAAGCTAAACTCAAAGCAAAAATAAGCATATGTAAAAACTATACAATAACAGATGATTATAAACCATAGTAGATGGGTGCCCGCATGTGAAGAAATGGACGATCCAATGCCATCTGGACGAACTCTCGAGGTTTTCGCGAAGCTAGAGGCGAACGTCTTCAATGGAATTGAAGCACCCAACTCTGTCACAGCGACCCCTGAAAAACACCAAAACAATTCTGTAGGTATTTGCAAAAGAAAAATTTAAAAAACAAATTCAAAACAGAATCAAGTAATCCAAAAGGCAAGATTGTATTTTTACATAATCATAAATGTATTCTAAATTTGAGAACACAAAAATAAAAGTATGAATTAATCATAAAATAAACATTCTTTTGTAAAAACATTATTGTACACATACTAAATTTACTTGTAAATACTGTTGTAAAATATATAATATTGTAAAATATACTAAACATACTATAGGAGACATACTTTACTAGACATACTATACTAGACATACTATTGTAAAATCTTACGGATGAGAAGCAAGTGTAAATTAATGCGAACAAACAAAGTTTTGAATCTAGAATATTATAAAATTTGGTTACGATTGATTAGTTAGACAATAAATATTGAGTTTATGACTATTATTGTTTTTTTTATTTATTTTATTTTTTATTTTTATTTTAAGTATTAGGTAAAAGCATGTTTGCTGAATGTATGGGGCTCAAAAACATTATCTGTCTCTTTCCAAGAGCTCAATATAAGATAATGTAAAAGGATTGATTTTGTATATTGTGACTTGATGTGAGAATTGTGAAGTGATTTATTTATCACTTTTAGTTGTAACGCGGTATGCATACATAACTCGATTTTTCAATAGAGTAATATGATAAGAGCGAGTTGTTAGGATTGACAATACTTTGAATCGAAATAAACCGAACAAACTCGAGACATTACACGCTGTTACTTTGGTATGTCCATTAATGATCAGCGTGACAACGGCCCTTCTACCTTCTGCAGGGAAAACATCCGCAGACAATAGATCCTCCGTCTTCACTCTGATGCTGGAGCATACTTATTCCGAAACGTCGGGCCACGGTCCTACTATGGACAGATTCTGTCATGTCCATAGTTTCTCCGCATCCCGGAATTAAGATGAACGATCGATGAATTCGAAGCGTTACGAATAGGTAGCGGCATACACTATTCTCATCTTCGGAATATGTGGACAAATATGGGAAAGTATCAATCTCCAATTGTACTCCCATAATTTTATAATGATGTGTTAACTGAGTGTAAACATGTTTCTCGCGGTACTTCAAGCACGGCAGGAAAACAAAAACCCTGGTTAAACAACATCGACGTCCATAAAAAAAATATATAATTTTTTTTTTTTTTTTTTTTTTAATTCTCTAAGTCCACAAAATTACTAAAACATTATGCCCGTAATTGAAAAAATTGAAATAATTATCAAATTTATGAAAATGTCACGATTGACAGAAACCAGATGTTAATTTCATCCAAAACAATTTTCCGAATTGTTGTTATAATCCTCTTAATGTAGAAATAACACAGCTTTGTTATTGTTGATAATTGATGAAGTTGTTAAATGATGTTGAAGAAAATGTATTAATTTGTGCCAAACCTGGATTTAAAATTATTTGAATAATGTTATGACGGTTTAAAAATTCCTGCATTCTTACGTTATTTATAAATGAATGTACCCTCTTTGCGTTGACAATTTAAAATAAATGTTTGTAAATTTGTTGCTGTGATGAGATATAGTAACAATTGTCACATAATATTTCGTAGCTAATGAAATAGAATGTAAGACCGTTTTCTATTTAGCAAATAATAATTATTTAGAATGAAAGTGAAAAGTAAACAAAATAATTCACAAACCATATTATAACAGAACTGTCATTTTGAGATTGTAAACAACATTATCTATGAAATGTCAGATTGAAATTTTAAAATGTCAACAGTGTATTATTTTGACAGGTAACAGCTGTTGCTTTGAAATCAAACCGAAAATATTTAAAAACAAAGAATAATATAGAATCGTAATAATAATACCATAAAAGATATTTGAATATAATATAATAGTTTTTAAAAACTTTTGCACGATATTGAAAAGTTTCACATTTTTATTAACCCGATGAAATAATAGTATTGCAATTTTTTTATATTTTTAAGTTGGTATTCACCTTTGTAACTTCACTGCATAATATAACCTCAATAATTATAATATAATGTAAGACCTTTTGATAAGCAATGTACGTCGCGATAGTAATGACATTAAATCAATTTGAAATACCTGTGTAAAATTAAGACATTTTATAATGCACACAATGACTTTGATATCAACTTCTTTGGGATTAAAAATAACATACGCGAATCGACAATTGATAATAAAGCGACGCACACGAAAATAAAAAAAAGCATTAACACAACCGTAAAATTTACCAATAGTATGTATGAAATAAAATCGCCATAATCGCAAACAACAATATGATTGTTACATATGAATTGAAAATCCATCTTTACAAAAGAAACCATGCGGGAATCTTTAGGTACAATTGAAATGTGACATAGTGTCGAACAAGAAATTTACCATCAAGTAAAAAAATATTTATGACTATATTATCCCAATAGAATATATCAAATTAAGTTGAGCGCCATAATGTTATTGAGTACCTACAACGAAAAAAATTATTGTCGAAAATAATTCTTAATATAGACTGCGTAAAATATATGATGCATTATTATTGAAAATACGACAGAATTGGTAATTAGCAGAAAAATAAATTGCAAAATAATTAAGAATAGCAGGTAGCAAATATGTAACATTATTATTTGTAAGAAATTGAATTTGAATATTACTCTATCAGAATTTGAATTTTAATTAGATGGCAAGGTAGGTAGGTAGATTTAACAGAAATTAGCATTGTAGATTTGCAAAAAAAATGTTACAATAAACTGAGATTAACTGTAAAGATAATATATGATATTTTTACAATGATTAACACATCAATCAAAGTTATTTTTTTCAGAGATTATAAAAAATAACCCTCTCACACAAAGTATTAGCCAATCGAGCCCAACAAACGTTGGAGCGCCAAAATGTTATGAAAATATTTGCGTAGGACGTCAAAATGTTATGAAGATATTTAACCTTCACATTGGAAGCTAAAATGTTAGGAATATAATACATGGAGAGCATGAGACAAGTGTGATTATCACTAGAATTTCTCAGGCGTGGACCTTAAGTAGGCGGCTGTGTAATACTTTGTATGAGGATAGGTTATTTAAATGAAATAGTATTGTGCTTTGACACAGTTAAATTAATTTATTAATTATTACAAATAATAATCAGGGCTAGACTAAATTCTGAATGGGCATATTATGGAGCGTTAGTACCGTTTAATCTTGAGGAGTTGATGAATGGGTGAATGCCATATGTAGGCGATCCATGCTGCTGCTTGCTGCCTTCGGAGATGGGCGGTTAGTTCCCTCCGCTGCTGACATGTGCTGAACGGCAGGCTGGAGCGACGAACAGGCCTCCAGTCCCGCGGTTTCCCAGCGACGTCCCGTCCAAGGGCGGTTGCCAGCCAGCCGACTATGTTGATGACGGCCAAGGTGGGCGATCTTCGGCCGCATCCCTGCGAGCACCTCTGGCTCCAGGTATAGTCGGAAGGTCTTGTCATGACTGTGTCTGCAGATGCTGGATGTGGTTTTAATCCAGCAGAAATAATGTGCTCCCATGGTACTCCGCTGCTGATCCAGGATTTTAATGATTGTCCTGATGGTCTTCAATAATGGATGCCGCTGGTGGGCGCGGATTTATCAATCTTCACATGTTAAAATAATGGCGAACTATTAATATTTGATTACGTCGACCCGCCACAGGGACGGTGGCCATGGTCACCTGTGGCTGCTCAAAGAATGGCCAGCTCATAAATGAACTAATACCTAGATCGATATCATAAATAAACCAATCCCTAGATCGATATCTTCGGGCCTTCTCCATACTAGAAATTTCGTCATCACTGTCACCAACTTAACCAAAAATAAAATGGTCCACCAAAGACTATTGTCTTAATAACATAGAGGAAGTTCAAGGCCATTTGCCACCATAGACAATATAATCGCATTGGACCTACTTTATTAATTCATTAGCCAAATAAATTATTTAAAAATAAAAATGCTTGAAAGCAGAAAAATGTTTTAGTTTCCCCAAGAAAACAACCTTCCATCTGACAAAGCCTGAGGGAATGAGCTTTACATAATTTTTAAAGCTCATTTCCTCAGCAAGGAGCTTTGTCAGATGGAAACCTGTTATCCTGAGGAAATCAAAAATTCAAGCGTTAGTAAAAAACCTAAAATACTTGAAATATGAACTCCTTATAAAAGGAAAACATTTTCAAATAATGATTAGTTTTCTACGACGAATTTACATTTTTCTGCTTGAAAAATGATAACTCGGGGGTACATGTTTAAATTCTTTTTATTTTCAGAAAGACAATCGATAATAGCACATAAAAACACTGGTTCGGTGAATTCGATGAATTAAAAAATGGTTTGAAAAAGAATATCGACAAAGGAATGGAAAGGAAACATGGCTAAAGCGTCATACAGCTGTGACATTAAAGATCAACATAAACAATAGCTGTATTGTTTGTTTATATACGTTCATCTTCAATGTCACATCTATATAGCGTTTTATCCATTTTTCCTTTCCAGCAGTCACCGTACAGTCCTTGTAGAATGAAATAAAAAATCTACATATTCTAAATTTCCTTTCAACCGAAATTAAACAGAGTACCTATACCTTCATCGGGGACCCATTTCAGCCATCTCACGATAAAAACCGCATCATGTGTTCTGAAAAAAATATATCACATTAAACAAAGTTTGTGAACAGAATATACAGTATTTTTCCCTTGTGATGACATACTTTGTTTATCACAAGGGAAAAGAATTCTCACTTCTGTTCATATGAACATATAAATTAGTAGCATTATTAATTTTACCTGCCATTAACGGTGTTATGGTCTGCCAAACAATGTTATAAGGTGTTCCTAACGTAAAGCTCCAAAATCATTCAAAGTCTGGAACATTTTCTGAAACAATATTTGTGAAACATTAACCACTCGGACCCATAAGCTTGTGTTAACGATAATATAACATTAACAGACATATGTATGACGTACGAGGCGTACGTATTACAATTATACTTATTAAAGTAAAATTGAAAGAATATTTTATCAATATGTCATTTAACCTCAAATAGATTTACAGATAAATTAAGCTGAATGTTAATGTCTCATGTAATTACCTGATTTCTGGATCAATTGCGGACACATTTGAAACATTTTTCCACCTCTGGAATTCCTGTAAACGATTTTTAAATGAAATATGCCCATGGCGATGTCAACAACACTGTTTTGATAATCGCATGACGCAATTTGACGTTTAAAGTTAGACGTATCTATAATAAAATTCAGCTTTATCTATAAGAATTTGGTTCACTCCTGTCAGTTTCAAGGTTAAAGCCAAGTTTTACGCCCCTGATCGATATCTTGGGGCTTTTTGTTCCCAACTGGTTTCGACACTATTTTAACTGTCAAAATGAAAATTTTATTACTCTGACGTCACATACCATCGACAAGGATGGTGAAAAGTAAAAAAAAAAAGGGTACTACCATAAACAATATAAATCCCTACCCACTACCTAATTTATCAGCCTAAAAATTATTTTAAAAATAAAATATCCAGGACGTTAAAAGTATTTATTTATTAATCTACATAATATTATGTATAAATTCACAAAATAATATACAAACATATTTTAAAGGTGTTGAAAGATATTCATTACAAAGCAGTCATTTTAGGATAATTTTATAGGATTTTGCTGATTTCCAAAAAAAAGGATGTTCATTGTGATGTCTTATAAATAATAAATAAGAACAACAAGACAAGTAAGATAAATGAGGACAACAATTTCATCCTATATTGAGCATACTTTAAATATATTCATTCAGAGAGAGCCGGAAAGAAAATCTTCAATACTCGTAGCGATGCGTTCCGTTGCATTATTTTGTTGGGCTATCTCAATTGACGCCTGGTCCCCGCCATTTGCAACTGCATTCTCCTCTTTCTGGGTGAGAGTTGAGACTTCCTCTTACCTAGAAAAACACAATATTTCAAACAAATTACCACATTATTCAAAACAAAAACCTATAATTGCACCGTGTAAAAAGGTAGTCCAGTTAAATGACCAACTTTACCATCATGCTGTTTCCGCAGGGGTGGGCAGAGAGGACAGACCACCAAACAACTCAATCTTGGCACACACTCCTTGCCTCGTTCACATTCATACATGGTTTCATACATGCTATTCTATTATTCTGACTCTTGACATGGCCCGACTCAAGTATCTGATTCACTTGGTCATGCCATGTCTTCCTCGGCTTCTTTTACCATTCACATTTGGAACGTGTACACTATTTTCCTCGTTCATTCGCTCTACATGGCCAAACCATCTGAGCGTCCCTTTCTTAACCTTACTCAGTATGCTTACATCAGCCTTGCATTCTATGCGGATCTCCACGTTTCTCACACGATCGTGGATGGTTTTACTACACACATGCCTCAGGGATCTCATTTCTACAACATTCAATCTACTTTTTTCCTTCCTCTGCCAGTTCAATGCTTCACTGCCATACATCAGGGCAGGTACCAACAGTCCATTACAGACGAGGTGATTTTTCTCAAAAACGGTGCTATACAAATCATCCAAATATTATTAAAATGTACTTATAAACGTACCCAATCTGAGCCAATCTCTGATTTCATCATCTGCCTCTTCTTTGAAGTCGTTGATTTTGTCCTCGTCGAAGGTAAAGCTTGTGGAAGTCCTCCTTGTATCACTGATATTACATTCCGGTATTGATTATCAATTATTTTATCTAGAAAAACACAATATTGCAGGTCAATTTTCACATTATTCTAAACAAAAGATACCAGACGCCGATTACCAAGCGAACGCTCACCCGGGATGCTTTTGAGGAACGAATTGCTGCTGCCAGGCTTCGGGACACTCCTTAAGTGGGTCGGTAACTTATGTCGAATTGAATCAATATCTTCACAGCCTTCGAAACCGCAATGATATCAAGGAATCATTTTCACAAATATTTACGCCGGCGTTGGGAGGTTAGGAATATTCGGTTCGAACAATGTGCTATCTCTATTTGACATATAATGCCATAGATATCCTACTTAGATATACTACTCAATTCTCAACAGTTTTTCTATGGAAATTTGGACCAATAAAATGATATGGTCATGAATCATACGTCACGACACAAAAAAGTTCGGAGTTATACCCCCCTGGGCCAGCTCAAGGCCAGTCCTGCCTAGTGCACCCCTCTGTGCAGATCCTCAGTCTCACCAACTGAGCAAAGGTAAGCATTTCAATGCTACCAATATAATAATGTTGAATGTTAACAAACTTCACACCAAAAGTACCCATACACAGATAGTTCACTTGTTACATTATTTTTATGTAACAAGGGTCTTAAATCTTTATTATTTGCAAATAATATGTAAATAATGAAGTGGTCGATGGCTTGTGAACCGATTTGAAAAGATTTTAAAAAATTTCATCTGAAGTAAGGGAAAATTAGTTCGGTCACAAAGACACATCCGTAAAGCACTTCTATTGGTTTATCTCTTCAGTCGATTTATCACTGGATGATGACCCACACCAAGATTTATTATACTAACCCAAACAAGAGAACATTATGCTTTACAAGTACCTAATTAGAAAGTTTATCTTTAATTTAAAAAAAATATATTTCTAAAAATAAAAATCATTTTTTGAAGTGACAAGTCACCTTTTTTGTTTTTGGGTCTATTTTTTCACTCCGGGGCAGGGAGTGATATTAAAATTATAAAGTTTAAAAAGTACAGTAAATTAACGGTGGAATTTTCAGTATATACAATAATATTCTCGATCTTCTGAAGTACAGCAGTGCAAAAAATAATAAAAGTTTTTATCTTTTGGTACTCTTTCACCTAAATTAAATATGTATATTTTGTAGATGTTAAACATGCAGGCATCTGTTGGTATTAGATGATTTATTTACTTTAAATTGTTTGTTTTTTCAGATAACAGAATATATTTACCTTTCTATAAGATTATCTACCCACTTTTGCAAAATGGACGCAGGTATGCAGAGTACTGAATTGGTTGCAAAATTGAAAGAAATTTCTGCAATGGTAGAAAAAAACGAATCAACGATAAACAGAATAAAAAAAAACCTTGAAGAAATAAAAAAAGTAAGGA
The DNA here is from genome assembly GCA_929108145.2 of Limnephilus rhombicus. Lineage (NCBI taxonomy): Eukaryota > Metazoa > Arthropoda > Insecta > Trichoptera > Limnephilidae > Limnephilus > Limnephilus rhombicus. Next base: position 58,122,159 of record OV815275.1, on the reverse strand, counting down.
TTAGTAAACATATTAGATACAAGTAACCAATAAAGGTGTGTGTAGGAGCCGGACAAACCTCACCCCATAACTTGGTTAACCATAACTTGGGGTTATGGTTAACCAATAAATAAATGGAATCTTTATATTAGCTTTATTTAAAGATTTTTAACCATTTTTGAATGAATGGGTTTGAATTTCCTTATATGTATTGTTGCAGATCTTCCAAGAATACTTAGAAGAATAAATAAGCACAATAACATAGTCAGGGGTGCTCCAATGTTTGCTTTGAATCTTCAATATAAATTGCTAGAGAAACGAAACAGTGGCATGATACAGGCAAAGCATGACAAATTAAACACTGGGTCAGTTAAACCTCTTTCGTCAGTGGAATTTGTAGTGTTGAGGGGAAATGCACACTAAAGATTTCCATGGAGAAGTTAGTGCCCTTAAATGAGTCTATAACTTTAAAACCACTTATAATATATCTCTTCTGGGTACTGCAATAACTTTATCATTATCGGTACATTAGGTTTGTTTATTTATCAGCACTATGCTGTAAAATATTTATTTTTATTTTTCATAAAGAAATAATTGATTGAAATGGGGAAAAAATTATAATATTGTTTAATAATACAGATGAAAGTATGAAAGCAGTATTACAAAAAATCCACAATAATCAGAGAAAATTAAGAAAGATTTTTCAGATTAATGATTGTGCTGGTATTCACGGTGTCCAGAAACTCATAGTACAAACGGTAAACTGGTCAATCTACATCTACTACATTGGGTAAAAAAAATTTATTTCGAATCGATATTGTCGTATACTTAACTTATTTTGATTTGAGCTTTCGTTTTCAAGTAAATTGAGTCCGAAGATCGAATTTTTTGGTCAAATTTAAAAGAATTTGGTCATTACAGGGATACTATCAGCTGTTTATTGTGATTTAAAATACGTGGAAGGGTAGATCTGTCTCTAAAAGTTTTAATTGCCAAAAAAAAAATTGAAACACTTGGATCGAGGAAAAAAAGGTTTTTTTAGGTTCTCTACACGATGTATTTCCAGCTTTCAGGAATTTCTGGACACTGTGCATAAGAAAAAAAAGAAGTTTATTCATTCAAATTGTGCCTTTTTAAACATTGTTAGCCCTGTTGTTGCACCCCTGACAAATTTAACCAATGAATTTATATTATAAAATAATTATACAGAATAGTTTCTACAATCCAAACAACTAAAAAACGAGTCTGTTCGGTTTAATGAATTTTCGGATTACTGGAATCTTTAAGAAACATCTGGATTTTCGAAGCATTTGAGAGTTTGACCTTTTTTGGGATCTTGGTACCTTTTATATTTCAAATTGGATGCTGCGTATTAATCAATGTTAAATTCCCACTAACTTGGTAGAACTCTCCCCACTTTCAAGTCTTCTGAATATTAAACTTTTTTCTTCAATGTTTTCTACCCACCCCAAAATATGTAACAATTTACTTACCTAATAGTAAAATGTTACATATTTTGAATTGAGCAGAGAGATTGTAAATTATATTCTGTATTTCAGAAAACAAGTGTAACAGATGAAGATAGCAAGGAATTACATAAGAATTATGAACTGTTGAAGCAAGAGTTATTGAATCAAAGCAATTTAACACGTCAGTTGCAAGTACTAACAAGTGGTACTCCGTGCGGCAATGATCCCAAATCAAGTATGACAGTCAGATATGATTTTAGATTTTCACGACCGAAAGAATTATCATGATTTATTTTTGAGCATTATGTTGTGTTACGCTACCTCCCTCTTTAGCCAACATTTCGCACAGCGTTACAGTGTCCATAATCAGGGCAGATATTTAATCGATAGTGGTAAAGACCTTACTTTGAATGTATATATGACAGCGTTGTAGCGTGGGTTTCGGCCGCCCGGGGCGGAGGAAAATTTTGCCGACCCCCCCCCACGCTAACTTCTACAGGTACTTCTTTCGCAGATTTTCAAGCGCTGACTGGCGGGGGGGGAGGGGGTAGATATCCGATTTTTATAATCCCACGGGCCGAGTACGCTTCCAATAAAATCATGCTTATAAATTCTACTACAAATTTAAACATAACTGCTCTCAGAAATCGAGAATGGTATGCTTGTGATAGAATTTTGCATCTTTATCACGCATACGTATGGAATGCAACTCAAATGCAAAGCTTCACTCGGTACACGATGAATCGGCAATTTATTGATATATTGATAACATAAAACTGGTTTAAATTAAACTAAACATGGGGTGTACTAAAACTACACTCTGAACATAAAATTTTTTTTTCTTTGATTCTAGCGGCACTTACATTCTGAACACAAAACTGGTTTTAATTAAATCTGTATGCGGTGAATTAAAACTACACTCAGAACATGAAAAGGTTTTTTCTTTGATTCTAGCGGCACTTACATTCTGAACACAAAACTGGTTTTAATTAAATCTGTATGTGGTGAATTAAAACTACACTCAGAACACCGGGGCGGAGCAAAATTTCGCCACCCACTGCCGCCGCCTAACTGAATGTTTTCCTTCGAAATGTGTCAGCAGATGAATTCAACTGGAATTTTACATTTTGTACTGGTTTAAATTAAATCTGTATCTGGCGAATTAAAACTACATTCAGAACATGAAAATGGTTTTTCTTTGATTCTGACAGCACATACATAGTCTGCAAATAGAATAATATAAGTAACTGAACTTCAAATAAGAGGATTTTTTCCTTCGAAATGTGTCAACAGATGAATCCACAACTGGAAATTTACATTCTCAACACAAAATTGGTTTGAATTAAGTGTGTACGCGGCGAATTGAAAGTACACTCAGAACGTTAAAATGGTTTTTCTGTGATTCTGGCAGCACATACAGAGTCTGCAACTGGAATTTTATAACTGAACTTCATTAAAAAAAGAGGAAGACCTGTAAACCACCTTGGTATTGAATTAATACCTGGTGGAGCAGTGTCTCTCCCTGAACTTCTAAAGATGATGAGAATAAAAACGCTGAGTGAATGGCAGATGAGATGGGATAGATCGAATATGGGAAGATGGACCTTCTCCTTCTTTCCATCAGTTAAAATCAGAATGGAAGGGGCATATCTTTTAATGGACCACCATATCACCCAATTGCTTTCTGGGCATGGGGAGTTTAGAGGTAGACTTCACAGACTGGCTCTATCATCCCATCCCAATTGCGCTTGTGGTGATACCGACCAAACAGCCGAGCACATTTTGTGGCACTGTGAGATTTTGACGGATGCTCGAGACGAAATGATTGATGGTTTACAAGTTATTACGAGACCTGCTTGGAATACAGATCTCGTCTCGAATAAGGTGAATTTTGAGTGCCTGAGGAAATTCACGAAAGTCTGGGTTGAGAGATGACCTGTTCTTAGAGTCGCTGTAAAATAACTTAGGTACCAGGTGTATTTTGCTTCTGAATTCACGGACACTCTTCATTATTCCTTTACATTTACCGCTTGGATTTATTTTAAATGATTTTTGTGTTTTGTGTTTCCGTAATATGTTATTTCTTTTATTTTATTATATATAACTCTGTAAATATAACATATTGTTATTTTGTTCATTATATTTTCAAAAATGTATGTAATTGCTTTGCGATTTGTTTTGTTTATATTTACTATACTACCTGTTAATTTATGCCATGTTCCTTGTTTTGTTTTGTTTGTCTTTAACTATTTCAATGTTTTTTGGATGAACTGAACTCCAATTTTTTTTCCTATCCCCATATGGGGGTGTGCTGGACCTCGTCCCTGCTTCATCTTTAGTTACATTATTGATTTTGCAGATCCTTCTCAAATCTATCTGCGCCTCCCCGAATGACATGTGCAGGCTTGAGGTTTGATCAGACGACCTTGACTGTCCTTTGTCCTGCCTCTGACTACCCAACGCTGAATTTTCTTTTAGTCTTCGGGTATTTTACCCCAAATATTCAGTTAACATTCTTTGAGGCTTCACTGAGTGGTTGGCTAAGGGACACGGAAGCTAAGTGTAGTTTATGGTCAGACCGAAAGCCATTCACATTTTTTGTTGGTACTTGCCAATTGATTTGAGATTTATTGTATTTCTTATGTTCTCTATTTTATGCAGGTGCTTGCAGGTTTTTTACAGATGCAATGCCGCATCATGGAGTCTCATGAATGAGTTTTTCTTTTGCCCTGTTTAATTTATCTTTGTCTTACTAACCTATTTTTTTGCATTTTGTTTTTCTTGTTAAGCACTTACATACTGCTTAATAACAATGTATGTATGGACACTGGAGGTCTAGATTTGTTCAAAATAAATAAATGTAGCTTCGTTTAATCAAAAAATTAGAATCTTGCGAGAGCCTTAAAGGAGTAACAATCAGTTACTTATACCAGGGCGGGTAAGAGGTGGATTACCTCCACTGAACTTCATTCATTTAATATTTATAACTGAATTTTATAACTGAGATTCATCTGCTGACACAATTCAAAGGAAAACTGATTTAACCCTTCGAATAATAAAAAAAATATTTTTAAACTTTTGCCTGTCAATGTTTGCGCACAAAATTTCCGATTTTTTCCATGCATTTTAAATGTTGCCTTTTATTGTTTTTTTATCCTTTTGCAAAAAACAAAATTGTTCTAAAATCTAGATAAAGTCATTTTTCCGACGTGCTTATTAGAACATATTTGTTTCTAAATATTAAAATTTTGATTTTGGAAATGTGAATTGGCTCAAAAATACACGCCTGCGAATGTTCGAATTAAAGAACCTAAAATAGAATAAACTTTAAATTTGAAAAACAGATTCCCTTTCTTAAAAAAATGTAATAAAACTGTAACTTGTCATTTTATCGCAATCACAAATGTATTTTAAAATTAAATGTGTGGGACAAAATTTAACAATTTTATTTTAAAATTAAATGTGTGGGACAATTTGTATCTCCTGTGATTAGACAGGTTTAATTAAATCTGTATTTGGCGAATTAAAACTACAGTCAGAATATGAAAATGGTTTCTCTTTGATTCTTGTAGCACATACATAGTCTGCAACTAGAATTTTATAACTGCACTTCGAATAAAATAATGGTCTCTTTCGAAATGTATCAGCAGATGAATACACAACTGAACACAATTCAGGTTTTAAAAGAGTGAATCTTAACAGAGTTATCAGCTTTGATTAGTATTACTCTTATAATATGCGTACGGTTTTCCTACGAATTGCGAAATTTGCAGCTTAAAAAAATATAATTATTGATATTTTTAATAAAGAATGAAAAAAAAAGTTGGATTCGAAACGAAAGTATTGTAGAACATTTTCAAATAATGATTTGAAATGGTTTAAATTTTTCTAAGATAATATATTATTTATTGTGAAAATTTGCCGCCCCCCCCTACGCTAAGCCACTGATATATGATACCATGTTTCCAGCTCCAAACCTCCACGAGCTGGTATTGCAGTACAGCATAAAATGGTTTTCTGCATTTAGTTTTGGTTTAGCCGTCAATTAACGGCTACCATCATCTACTGAGTTTACCCCTGTCATCTTCACTAATAATGAGATTTTTTGAATTTCAATTGCTTCTGTAATTAGGCGTGCTCTGTGTTTTGGGTCTTCCAAGGACTTCACAAACAAATCAGAAGTTTTTATTTTTTTATACAAATACCGCAGAAGAGTATCAACTGCTCCCAATCGTTTGGAGCCAGTGAGACTATGGCATCCCCAATTGGGGTACGTTGTGAGGGTGAAGGTAGCAGGGAAAGGAAGGTGATGAGGAAAAGATAGGTGGGGATGTACTTGGCAATTCAGATCTGGTCACCAAACATGACTAAACATATTTCAATTGGGAATGTTGGTCTTACATTAGGGCGATACTGAGAATATCTTTCACTTTGGAACGTGCAAATTAATCAAATTAAATTTATTGCGATTTGAACCCGCCACCACCTGAAAGGTTTTTTATTTTCTTTTGAAGATTGTATTTCTGTTGAACACTATTTGAAACTTTGGCTAAAAAAGGAGATAGCGAAACACAACATAAAACCCCAAAACTAAATCATTTTAAGTGTGACAGTGTTTTAATTTGTTTTCCCGGAGAATGCCTCGTGGAGAATTTTATTATAAATCTCTTAATTGAAATATTTTCTTTTAGCCTGTCCACACGCTTGTAACAAGGATCAGTTGTTCTTGCCCCAGATATTGGTGTGTGGAGACCCAGATGATATTCTGCCAAAGGTTATAATTTGGTAGAGAGCAGAGGAGTAAATGAAGTACCTACTCTAATTGAAATATTTGAAATCACAATACGACATTTTTATAAGAAAAAATATGTGTATAATATAACAACACCTTCATGATTTAGTTTTATTTATTTTATTAATAATGTACTTTTAAAATACTATACACATATACCAACATACATAGACGATGTTAAGGGACATACTTGCCTTACTAACCAGTGATTCCTGACATTATTTGGAGAAAAAAATGTAGAAAAAAATTTTGGCCTCCGGTAACATTTTCTTTTTTTTAATAAATTTAAAAAATCAGTAGGTATTGGACAGTTAAGAGCAGTTCGCACACACCAAGTATTTTAGTCGAGTAGAGAGTATAGTAGTAACTAAACACATCCAAACACCACAATTTTAGTAGAGTGGGTTAGTCAGTTTTTTAGTAGATTCAATCCATTTCATTCTATTTTTTCGGGCGAGTAAGAACCCCCACCACGCGCGTCACTGACATGCGCGAACCCGCCATTTTAACAGAGTTCATTTGTACACGCGCGGAAATGTCGTAGCGTTAGAGCGAAGATGCGCTACTCTAAAATGATTTATTTATGCTGCTATTCTCTTTTCATGTCCATTGTTTATTTATTTTCATCTTACTAATTTATTCTTCCACTTCTAAAATTTCACCTCTTCTAAGCATTACAATATGCTTAATTAGTATATTTACTTTGTTGTGTAGCAGCCCGTCATCTCGCAACGGATGGCGGGCACTAATATATTCTACTTTAGGGTTTCCCAAACTGTGTTCCGCGGAACACCAGGGTTCCGCCGAACCTGAGTAGGGTTCCGCGACAATTTGTCTTAAGAATTTCATTTAATATAAAATACACATTTCATATATCAACACATTTGATATTTAAATAAATGAAGACAATATAAGTGAAACTCAATCGAAAATCTGGAAACAGAAAAATCAGAAAAACATATTGACACCTCTGGGACTCGAATCCAGGACCTCTTGCTTTCCAGGCAAACGCGCTAACCACTGGGCCACGTTAGCGCGTTTGCCCTTTCGATTGAGTTTCACTTATATTGTCTTCATTTATTTAAATACTACAATTTAAGGTTTTACTCATAAAAGTTAAAATTAAAATGAAACATTTGAAAACATTCACAAGAAATTATTATTTGTGTAAATATTTCGTTATAGTTCTTAAGTTAGGTTCTATATCCTTCCAGGTAGACAGACTAAGCTTTATGGAAGTTGAAAGGGTCGTTAATGCTGTTATTGCAGCAAATCTTCATTTTACATACTATGGTTTATAATACTGTGGTAAGAGTCAATAAAATGAATGTCTATTCTGTGCTATGTAGAAACAATAACATCTGTGCGATGTAGAAACAATAAAAAGGAGATAACGGATCTGCATATGTTTTACGAAATTTCTGTTCCCAAGGACCCCAACAATATTTTTTACGATATCGACTTTACCTGGAAGTAAAATAATGAAAAAATTAATCATTCTTAGATTCTTGTTAGCAATTAGTCGAACTATAAATGCGCATGGTGCCGTAAATGTCGGTGAAAAAGTAAAAAAAACATAACAATTTTGGATTTCATCAGTTCAATCTAATCATTTTGATTGTTTTCCTGCCCTACGTGAATGTTTGAATGAATTAAATTTTAAAGTGAATGAAGAGGTTTCCAAAGAATTTTTACAAAACCTGCATAACTTGAAAAAACTATTTTGCAATATTTTCCGAAAGCTAGTAAAGACGATTCCTGGGTTCGGAATCCATTTTTTGTGATACCTAAATCAGTAGGCGTAAGGGCAAGTGAATAAGTATCAATGAAGTGAATATGTAAAATCTAATTGATTTTATTAGTGACTCTAACTTAAAACAAAAATACAAAGATCAGCCTTTAAACGATTTCTGGGTGAGTTTGTCAAAAGAGTACCACATTTATCAAAACAAACTATAATTATTTTACTTCCGTTTTCTACAACCTATTTATGCGAAGTGTGATTTTCTAAGTATGCTGCAACGAAGTCAAAGTTTAGGAGCAGGCTCGATTCCACACTAGATATTAGAATCCAACTTTGTGCCAATATTGTGCATGATCTCAAGAAGATATGCAATTCTCAGACTCACAATCGACAAGGTCATCAGGTGCTTTATTTAATCCACTTTTTTTATTTATATTCCATTTTTTGTTTGTAGGTGTACTAAATTAATGTGTTTGACAAAATATTTCAAAATTTTCACTATTAGGAATTTTTGAAATAGGCTATTCACCCTAAAAATAGTGCTTTGTACCCAACGTACCCAACCAAAAAAATAAGCCAAGTGTTCCGTTAAGATTTACTAATTGGACTAACTGTACCTCCCGTACGAACCACAACTGCACAGAATCACTATGTATATAAAGGAATAAAATTATTTAATCAATTACCCGCTGATATACGAACAGAAAAAAATTACAACAAATTAAAAAAAAAAAAATCTTATTTTGGTAGTACCACCACATAGTTTTAATTTTCTCCTAGATATATTTTTCACTGTTATTCCTAATGTTTTATGTACATCCTATATACATCTCTTGTTTAATTACTTCTATGAACTTTTAAAATATGTCTAAATCTCTTCACAAGTTAAACTCTTTAGTTTGTGATAAGGATCTTTTAAAAAAAAAAAAAAAATTCTTAAGTTATTAACAAGTTGTCCTCTCCTAAACACAAGCATTTGCTTTCTTAGGAGAGTGTATAAAAATATGTAAGCAATATTATGTTATATTATGAAAATGTAAATGAAACAAATATTAATAATCTTTAAAAAAAAAAAAAAATTTACGGGGTTGCAAGGTGTTCCTTTTCAGAAAAAGTTTAGGAAACCCTGCTCTACTTGAAAGTAATGCGAACGAGTTTCGGCGAGTCAAGTTTTTTTTTTTTACATTAACTCCATACAGGAAGCCCTGAGGAAAATAATTTCCCTCAGGGCCTATGTCATCTGGGATGCTGTGTGGAGGGTCTTTTTGAGGAGAGGAAGGAATGAACATTGGTCTTGAAGAGACCCATGTTGTAGGAAGGAGGAAACACAAAGGCCGGCAACTCATTCCACAGCCGAGCTGTTGAACACAAGAACGAGTCGAAGAAACGACCCGTGTACAAATGTCAACCGTGTACAAATGTTGGGCACGCGTTTGGCGTGTTTTCCGATTATGCACCGGTGCCGAAGGGATCAATGACGCTAGTTCCTCGGAGCATCTTCCATTGTAATACCGGTAGAACAAGGATAGCATTCCCATCCGATGCCTGTCCTCTAAAGATTGCAATCCGTCTATTAAGACGGGAGAATGGACTGCCCGTTTCTGCACAGAGTCGAGGGTATTTTTCAGGTATTTTGGAGCTCTAGACCAGAGGTGGCTGCCAAATTCAACTGTGAGGCGCACTTGTGATTTGTACAGGGTTAGCAGTTGTGTAATGTTAAAGTATCTGCGTGCCCTGTACAGTACGCCCATTTTTTGGGAGGCTAACTCTACTCTGGCTTCGATAGAGCCCCCATACCTGAGCTGGTCACTTAGGGTTACACCAAGCATATCAATGGAGGGCCTGTTCGGAAGATTGCTTCCGTTGAAAGATACTAGATTTTCATTTCGACGTAATCAGACAAGATTGGATCTTTGAAACATTAAATTCAACGAGATTATTTTTACACTCGAGGTACATATCCATTCTTTGTTTCAAAGCCTTCCAAGCTGTTGGAGTTTGTGAGCAAGTAGGTATACTTGCTACCTGTCATTAGGGTTGGGGAAAGGTGGTTACCCGGCTGAGTGACCAGTGACGACATGTGGAAAAATATGTTTTGTTCATTTGTGTTAAAAAAATCGAAAAAAGAAAGAAAATAATCATCGGGGACCAAAAATTCATTTTTTACTCCAAATAATAGTATCAGGAATTACTGTTTAAAGTAAGTCAAGTATGTCCCTTAACAACTATAGATAGATATACAATAGATGAAGTCTCCGGCGTTGCACCGACTTTATATAATTTTTCAAAATCAGATCAACAGTAATTTTGGTATTTTTTAAATGTGAAGTACTTATGCAAAATTTCATCGAGAAATATCAAAATACTGCTTTCAGGGATGTGAGTAGTTTTTCTAAATCTCATGTAAACGCTGACATTTCTCTTATTTTGATAGTCAAGTGTGCAAAATTTCATCAATCCTGAATAATTTTTTTATAAAAACCAAAGCCATACCAGGATACTCTTTATGAATATTATATAACTGATGTCCCCGGCGTTGCCCATTTCATTAATTTTCCTCTTATTTTGAATGTTAACCATTGAGACCCATGATGTCAGAATCAGCATTTTCAGTGGGACCATCCTAATGGCATATTTTAACTCTTTTTTTTAAATGATGATTTAAAATTTCTTTGTTTGTTAACCAAAGATATTGAAATACAAGAGACATGCTATGATGGCCGCCTGACTACTGGGAATAGTTTGAATACGGAAAGAATTTGTTCATTTAGTTTATTTTTTTGAAGGTGTGCAGTAGTATTAGTTCAATATCGGCGACGCCAGGAAACACAGTCCCACCCAGTAAAAGCTCCCGATAACACATCTCTTATTTTTCAATACCTAGTCAGACAGTATCTATGCCAATATAATTTTTAAGCCATAATATTTTTGGTAATTATCGGTTCGGACTGGCCACGCTTATTACGAATAATTTTTAGAAAAAACTTTAGATTCGCCTTAATTACTATAAAAGGAAACTTTTTGGCTTTGGGGCGGCGGAAAATAATGCATTTTAATATTCAATTGCATAAAACCAAAATTCGCGGCCGTACCTGTCACTGTTATGTTGGTATCCTTGATAAATTAACAAGAGCTAATACGACTGTAACCGACTTCGTAGCTTTCGTCTTGTGAGATTGTACGCCAGAATCACAAACCATGTTACACAAACCTAGTAATTACCAAAAAGTTTCCTTTTATAGTAATTAAGGCGAATAAATATCTAAAGTTTTTTCTAAAAAGTATTCGTAATAAGCGTGGCCAGTCCGAACCGATATTTACCATATTTTTCACTAGAGGTCCTATGAATCTACATTGGCATAAAAAAAAATATATTTTAGAATATTTTTATTCAGCATAACACAGGGAATGATCATAGCGATTTTTCTCGATGTTGTTGTGCCCCCTGCACCTACTTCTCCAGCCTGCTGCTTCATAGTGATATGGATGTGCTGAAAGCTATGCTTCATTCACGACTAAATGCAAATTCATTTTTATTCCTATCTGACCTGTAATAAATACATGTCAAAGTCAAACCTGCAATTCAATTGAATTCAATCAACCGCGATCAACTGTCAAATCAATACATAGACTTTTTTGATATACTGGCATACAGAGCTCCGGGCCAAAAAGGCTTTCTCTTTCATCATGATGTTATAATTAAAAAATCAATACATAGATATTATAATACTATTCAATCAAAACAAACATTCCCTTAGATGCATAGATAATATCACTCACAGACGTCAATCAACTCGATGGAGGCGTGACCGCGTGACGGTGAGTGGTATATCTATGGATTCTCTTGTCAGAACTCTTCTTTTTGCACGTCAATGTCTATGAAATATCTTTGTTGTCTATAGTGTAATTATTAGTTGTGAAGTGAAATGTGAAAGGTTTTTGTCAGTTTTCATCAAATTTTCTTTAATTTTTTGTAAGTATTGTGAATGTCGGAAAATAATAATTTACAGTTACAAGTGATTTTTGTACCTTACATTTCGATTTCTACTGCTGTTGATACTGATTGATCACTGTGATGAGTTTATTGGACGCTCGTTGACAAGCTAAATGGTAAATATTCTGTCAAGATAAAATTTATGTCGATATGTCATCTTTGGTCATCCATGTTTTGACGGACGCTGGGTTCCTAATCTCGGGTTCCCATAACGCGAGAGGTGATTATGTTGTTTACCTTATAGAAACAACCCTTTCTGTTCTCAAAGTGCAGCGCTACACTCTATTCTCTGTCGCCTTATGGCAGCCTCTGTCGAAGTCTTCTTTCGAATTATTAACTTTAAAATTTCAAAGTAATTGTTGTTTATCGTCAGGTCTGCATATTGCCTATGTTTGTGGTTACTTTATGTATTGCTGCTATAAAGTTCGTTTTGTGGCCTCACATTACTTTATAAGGTAGCCCCTTGTGTATGTTGGTAATATCCCCAAAACTAATCACTCACTTTATTTTATGAAGTAAACTACGATACAGCCTGTCATTATGATTATTGTCATGTTTAAATAATTAAATGTGATTTATACTTGGTATCTCTAGTTCACACTTCGAGAGAGATTATTGTATTCAATGCTTTATTTGTATGTTTGACCTAGAATATCTCTTCACCCACAGTATCTGTCATTCAACCTCAATTATTATTGGTAAAGTTTCCTTACTCAGTAAGCTGCTAAGTACTACTCAATTTATTAAAGTAATACCGTTTCAACTTGATTAGTATAAGTAACAACTATTTATGTTGTGGGAGATGGAAAAACATTCAGAAAATGGGTTCTTAGTTTGTATTATTTAAATAATTTGTGCGTATTAAGAAGAAAGCGGAGTAAGGAACTCAATTTATTTAACTTCAATTATTATTAGTTCACTTTATTTGTCACTTACTTATTTCACATCCTAATTATAATTTATTCTAAAATTAATAGATTACTTAGTTCATTGTTCATAAAAAAACAACATGTTTCATGAGCAATGCTCACTTCCTCGGGGTTTACTTAAAACTAATAACAACAATAGACTTAGACTTCACGGTGTCAATGAAAGTTGGGAAAAGGAAGGGGGTAATAGAGCATAATTTACAAAGGGAACAAGTTTTATAATATATAAATTTGAATTTACTCTCTTTCTAATATCTAAGATTTTCAATTTGTCCAAATGAACACCATTAAAATTACAATGTGATAACTTAGTTCCACTATTAAAGTCAAAAGTGTGACTCATCTCCAACAAATGATTAGCAAACTTCGAGAAAGTATTATTGTCTAAACATCTCATGTGTTCCTTTATCCTAAGTTTGCTGTGTTCGAAGAAGTGAAAATATAATTCATTGATTGTTTGTTTTTCAGATTTAAGATGGGGCTTTTGATATCAAAGATCTGGAGCTTATTTGGGAATGAAGGTAATACTAAACATTATTACATATTCCACAACTATCATCGTTATTTATATTTGGAGTATTATGCCGTGCCGCGTTACCGCCCTTTTTAACCAATAGGACGGATGACGGATGATGGATAAATCCATTAGATAATGGACACTGTAATGCTGTCCGAAACTTTGGCTAAAGAATACTTTGGTGAAAATCTCAAATCTGGTATCGCATCAACGTACATAAGCACACTTCATAACAATACTTCATATTACATATAACTAGTGTCCGACCGAACTTTCGGTTTCGGCTGAGTTTCGGCTTAGTTTCGGTTTCGGCCGCCATTTAGCCGAAACTACGGCCGAAACTGAAACTGAATTCGGGAGGTTTCGTTTTGCGATCGGACATGTTCGGTACACTGAACTACGAGCCACAAAGTGTCATTTTGCTGCGTCCGCGCTCATAGTCGTGTCAAGACTTGATTCACTTGTTTGTGTTCGCTCCGCGAACTTTGCGGTAGTTGGGTTTATTTGTTGTGAAATTGGAGTTCTTTATACTTACATTATTTCGAAATAGATAAGTTTTATTTCGCTATTGAAATGATTTAGTTCATGATAGGCCCTGAGGAAAATAATTTTCCTGAGGCCTATGTCATTTTTGGGGATGTGTGTGGAAGGTTTTTAGGGAAAGGAAGGAGAGGAGAGTTCTGGGAAGGAAAAGGGATGGGTAGGAATCTGGGGTTCAGTGTGTCCTGGTCATCCACCTTCAAGACCTAGACAAACCTCATCCCATGAACCCGGGCACCCCTGTTAAATCACCAAACGTAGCGAACCACTTGGTGTCACCTATGGCAGAGGTGTTGGTTATCCAAAAAGGTTCCTGGGGCGGCGCGGCGGTACCCATTCCCGCCTCCCAAATTATTTTGTTCTTAAGATGAAAGAGTATTTTTTGTTAAGTGTACCTAAAAAAATTAGGTTTTAAAAAATTAATTTTATTTTCTACCTCTTTAATATATAAAACAAAGTCGGGTTAGTTACACTATTTATAACTCGAGATCGGCTGCACCATGGTCTTTGATTTGTTGGATTTGTCTCCGCCCCGGATAACAGAATAACTATTAAAACATCGCAAAAATTCACCAAAAAAGAGTAATGAAGAATAATTAATAATTTTTTCATACATATTGTATGGAACGAATAGAGAACTCCAGTCCAATTTTTTTATTTTTTTTAATGAATAAAGACCTTCAAACTTAAATAACTGCATTTTTATTTTTATAGTTAGTTTTAATAGTTAAAATAATTGTCAAAGTCTTAATTTTTAAAGACTCCCAGAAACGCACCGTATCTATGGTGGTCTAATTTTTTTACTTTTTAAGTTGTCATTTTGAATCAGTGATGTTATGTCGAGGGAAATTTCCCTAGATCTAGGGGAGAAAAATATTTTTTAGGGATAAGGGAAATCAGGACAAAATCTAGGGAAATTTCGAACTCTGGCAAAAATTTTATTACATATGACAGTATTACTGGTATTATTTATATATATACGTATATATATTTTTTGGAATTCCTATGAATCTTAATTATTTTTCATGTACTTACATGCCATGTTATTTTTAACACTGACAACTCAAAATGATATTAGGGAACGTACCCATACTACGTGACACGTTCGGGGGGGGGGGGGGGGGGTCTTCAAAATACCACGCTTGGTACAAATGAGCGGCGGGTTGCTTATGATTTTTATTTTGCAAAGTGTTTTTTTTTAATTTGGAATTCAGTTTCTAATTCAGTGGTGAGTGTATTCGTACTTTTAAATTATTACTTCACGTAGCAAAAAGTGTTTTATTTGGAAAATCACGGTATTATTAGTATATTTACCAAGTTCCGATATCTTTCCAATTAATTATCATATTAATTAACATATAACAGGATTAGTGTTACACAATCAGGTGGCTACGTAGGTAATTGCGTAAATGTGAAATTCTAGGGAAATTTCACTTCTAACTGTTGGCAACACTGTGAAGAACCCAGAATAATCATGGCGGATAATGACTTTTAGGTGTGAGGTGTGTTTTTTATTCAAGATTAACTGGTTTTAATATAGAAAAACATTGGTAAAATGTCCACATTTCACCGCTACTGTTATTGTATTTAATCAAAGTGCAATATAAAAACAATAAATCATCTCTTTCATTGCAAATACATGTGACATCGTGTTTTGTGTCAGGTGTTACTTTGTAGGTACATTGTTTTATGTATAATACATACAGAAACACTGGTATTTATAATACACTGATCATGACGAGTGTGTAACAACTTGTATGAAAAGCCCTATACTAAAAACAATTTGAAAATACATAAAAACAAACGTCAAAATATGACACGACTTTAACCTCAAATAGACAACATTTATTGCAGATTGTCTGCAAATATAGCCCTTTTCGTAAATTGTTGAGGGCCTAAATTATGTTTCAATAAACACAATAACTATTATTTATCTAAATCTCTATAAACAGTATGAAAATAAACCAAAAACACGAAATGTTGAATTGCATAGGTACGTGTGCACTTCAAGTCATTTCAAATGTCAATACAATACAATACACAGGTGACAGGTTAACTGTGACGTCACGGTTAACCATTTCAGTAATGCCAACTTAACGCTGTGTTTTGGGAAGAGGTTTAAAAATGCACTTTTTAATAATTTATTAAAAACTCTGCATTTAATATTATGAAATAAAACTTATATATTCAGAATCAGCGTTTCTTGGTCTATATGAACATATTTTTTTAAAGCCATAATATTTTTCACTGGAGTTCCTTATTCTCATATTTTGAAAGAACTGCATCAATATTAAGATAGGTATAATATTTAACTGTGTGTGAATTCCAAAAATTCAAAAACGTCAAATGTCAATGCGTTGATTGTTTAGCTTTCATATAATGCTCCCTCTCTTTCTTACACACTAAATGTCAATAGTCGAAAATGTGACAAACCGTGAACGCATGTCTCTGCACCCTTCCAAAGTAAAAATACAATAATAATAAATTTCCGAAATGAAACGCTTTTTTTTTTTACGTAAGCTCCACTCAGGACCTAAGTCATCTTAGGGGATGCTGTGTGGAGGGTCTGTTTAAGGAAGGGTAGGATAGGAAGTTCTGGGAAGGATAAGGGCATGAGGGGTGGGTAGGAATCTGGAGGTCAGTATATCCGGGTGTGAATCCATCCCTCCAACTGCGGTGCAAGGCCATTGCCTTGACCGAAATTGACATTTTACCTTGACCTTTCCAGCCGGACTCTTTCGACCCATTGATCGAGAGAATCCGGCTGGAAAGAAAAAAGGTCAAAAGGCCTCCCTCAACCAGTCTCTCTCGATCCGGCCCGCCACGCAGCAGGTGAGCAGACGCATCCGCCGCCAAGACCCGCACAAAAGTCACCCCATGAACCCGGGCACCCCTCCTAAATCATCAAAAGTAGCGAACCACTTGGTGTGACCTATGGCAGAGGTGTCGGCTATCCAATAAATGGTTCCTGGGGCGGCGGCACCCGTACCCGCTTCCTCGGAAAATTTCCCGTAAGTAGGTGGAAAGTAAGAAAATCACAAAAAATATAAATCCGTACACAACGCCATCTCTGATAATGACAAAAACAAAACACGGACAGTTGGGCATCGATAATTGCTTCATTGTGTAATTTTTAACTTAATAATTTTTTTTTATTTAATTCAACAGTTATTGATTCTGAGGCGGTACGAAGTTCGTCGGGTCAGCTAGTTTGTTAATAATGTTCAAATGGGTAATAACTTCTATTTTTTAAAATATTATTTACGAAGCGATTTACGATTACGATTTCAAAAAGCATAAATAATTTATTTGAAATAAGGAGTGATAATTATGTTATGTTTATTTTTAGTTCAAATATCAGACTGAATGCTTAATATATGATTTTAAAATAAAGGCTGATTGATTAAGATTGACAATTTTTTTTCCAACGAAAAAATTACCTTTTACGGAAGTTTCGGTTTCGGCCGAACCTTTCGGCCGAACCTTTCGGCCGTAAAAACTAGTTTCGGTCGGACACTACATATAACACATCCATAACAATATAAGAATATTTCTTTGATTTAGTTAGAATCATGAAAGGCCATTGTTATAAGCACTAGCTAGTTATAGGATTATGTATTATAAAAAAATACAATCTTCGATTAGACATCTGCCCTGATGATGGACACTTTGTCTAAATCATCGGCGGACAAGGAAGGTAGCGCAAAATGGTATAATACCCCAAAAAACTCTCAATGGTGCTATATAATGTTTGGGCAGACAATGTTTAACAATAAAAATAAAATATAACAATAATCATTACATAGTGTAAAATGAAGTCGCTCAAAATGTATGTGCGCGTTAATTTTTTAAACTACGCAACGGATTTTCATACGGTTTTCACCAATAGATAGAGTGATTGAAGAGGAATGTTTGTATGTATAATACATATAAATTATATTAGAGAAAAGCTGAGGAATTCAAAGAAAAGATATTTTTGTGCGATTTAAAACGGCTGGCGGGCCGTACTATAGTCACTTTTGAAATTCGTTCTACGGAAGAAATTGGAAAATGGATGTCCTAGAGTAAGTGCGCCTTCAATTTAGACGTTTCGTGTCGGACCGCTTTAGTGCCGAAGCAGTGCGTTTGTCGTACGGAGCACGGACGGTCATTTGTTTTCATACAAAATGCACCGAGCGGCAACAGTGCGGCGTCGGTACTGAGAACGCTCGACAACAGGACGGCAACGTCTCAAGCTCCACGTGTTCATTTCGCTGTTGAATAGTGCGGTGAAAAGACGTGAGAGCTAACTTCATCGAATTTTCAAGTTTACTGTTTGCTTAAAATGGATGATATAAACGTGGATGAATTTATAAATGAAATTGAAATACGCCCTGCTATATGGAACTCCAAAAGCGATAAACACAGTAATCGCACGGGAACAAAAAATGTTTGGGAAGGTATCTGTGAAAAATTATATATTATTTAATCCCTGAAAGCGGCGCGGCTAAAATGGCCGGTGAACCCTAACGATGTGGTCGCCGTTGCAGCTGATGATGTAGACATCGCCCTCACTTCAACAAAAGCTGGGAAAGCAGCTGGATGCGACGGAGTTCTTCCAGACTTTCTAAAACATGCTGGGCCACGGACAAAGTTATGGATCGCAAAACTGTTTACTGAAATTTTTAAATTTGGAGTAATTCCAAATATCTGGAAAAAAACTAAAGTTATTGCGATCCTCAAACCCAACAAGCCAACAGAAGAACCAAACAGCTATCGGCCCATCTCGCTTTTAAGTACCATGTACAAACTCCTAGAGCGAGTGGTGCTCCGCAGACTTACTCCAATTCTGGAGAAAGTGGTTCCACAAGAGCAAGCTGGCTTCAGACCAGGCCGTAACTGCTGTGACCAGGTGCTAGCTCTGACAACACACATCGAATCTGGATTCCAGAAACGGCTTAAGACTGCGGCAGCGTTCATTGATCTCTCTGCGGCTTACGACACGGTGTGGCACAAAGGCCTCCTTGTCAAGCTCTACGACACCATAGAGGATGGCAACACAGTACGACTTATTGAGCAACTACTAACTGGCCGTACTTTCAGGGTTTTTCTAGGAGGGCTAAAAAGCAAAAAAAGCACCTGAATAATGGCCTTGCCCAAGGCTCAGTGCTGGCCCCATCGCTCTTCAACATCTATACACGAGATCTTCCTCACACTGAAGGCAGAAAATTTGCTTACGCAGATGACTTCGCCATCACAGTCCAAGCCAAAACCCTCAATGCAGCAGAAGAGATCCTTAATTCTGACCTCAAGGCTATGGAAGAATTTTTCCTCAATTGGCGACTAAAGCCAAATGGGTCGAAAACAGTTGTGACAGCTTTCCATCTCAGTAATTCACAGGCAAACGCAAAACTCTGTGTTCAGTTTGATGGAAAAAATATTTACCATGACCCCCATCCCCGCTATCTTGGAGTAACTTTGGACAGGAGCCTGAATTACCTGAAACACATGGAAACAGTGGGCAAAAACACCAGGACAAGACTAAACTTAGTCAATAAGCTGGCTGGTACTAGCTGGGGATGCGATGCCAACACGCTCAGAACGGCATCCATTGCCCTGGTTTTCTCAGCAGCTGAATACTGTGCTCCAGTATGGGCCAGAAGCGCCCACACTTCCATGGTCGACGTTCAGCTTAATGCCACAATGCGAACCATCAGCGGAACCTTAAAATCGACTCCTCTTCCTTGGCTCCCCGTACTTGCAAATATAACCCCGCCAAATATCAGGCGAGAGATTGCAACACTGAGGGAATACAAGAAGGCGCTGCAAAAAAGCGAAATACCCTTGCACGATGATGTCGTTTCTCACCCGGCATGCCGCTTAAAGTCTCGAAAACCCTTCTGGACGGAAGGAGAAAGACTCCTTCGAACACCTCTCACCCCAGAAGATAGGTGGAAGCTTGAGTGGCAATCAGCCAACGTCAAAAACGCACATCTCGTGCAAGACCCCACTGAGAGACAGCCTGGGTTCTCATTGCCTCGCAAACTCTGGACTGCCATCAATAGGATAAGGTGCTCCCATAGCCGTTGTGCTCACATGATGCATAGATGGGGCCTTAAAGAGTCGGCGACGTGTGAATGCGGTGCGGTGCAGACCACCGAACATGTGGTCAACGAATGCCCGCTCCATTCATTCCCCGGCGGGATTGATGAGGTCCACAGGGCAACGCCTGAGGCCCTAGACTGGCTCGCAGACCTAGATGTCCCCCTCTGACCCACAATACGAAGAAGAATGTGAAAAATTTATAGAGGATTTTAAAAATAAAACTACTGGTGAAAAAAACTCAGCAGGTAACTATTTATTTAAATCAAATATTATTATATAATGAGGTCCCAGAGGTGTCAACATGTTTTTCTGATTTTTCTGTTTCCAGATTTTCGATTGAGTTTCGCTTATATTGTCTTCATTTATTTAAATATTACAATTTGAGGTTTTACTCATAAAGTTAAAAATAAAAAATAAAGTTTTATTTAAAAAAAATATATTACTTTGTTTACACCACTATATTTAATAATCAATCTACATGTTTCGATAACAATGTTACCTTTATCAGGAAAGATGTTAATTTAAAAATAAATGACAAACAAGTAAAGACAAATAAGAATAAATTAGAACATAGACAAAATATTAAAAAGGAGAGGTGATTAATTAACAAAATAAATTATTATAGTTAGGTATGTATAATTAGATGGCTATTTTAAAAAAATGTTTGGTTATTTATAATATTTAATTTACTATTAACGTTTTTTTCTAATTTCTAAAATTTCTAAATTATCTAATTGTATGTAATAAAAATAAATAATATCTCAAAAATAAAATATAAGTTGTTTAATTTACTTACCTCAATGTTATCAGTAGTCTTTCTTCAGCTGATATAGTATGTCTAAATATGGTTTCTTGCCGTTGAATTTTAGTTTTAACTAATTCAAGTAATTCATCGAAACATTCTATAGACATTCTTAAATAATTTAAAAAATTGCTTGGATCTTGTTTTAAACTAGGGTAAAGATTTTGGAAATCACCAAAATTACATGTTAATGAAAACATCAGTGATGCTCTTATACGGGGGCGTCGTTTTTTTTTCTGTTTCTGTTGGATGTTTTTCAACAAGAGCACTAACAGTAATGTTTCTTCGCCAGATGAAATTAAAACATCAAACGACCTGCTGTCAAATGAATTTAAAACATCAAACGACCCACGTCTAAACATCACTAGCATACAAACGCACGGCAGTCAGAAACACTTCCAATTTAGGCGTTTGGTATCGGACTGCTACTGTAAATGTGCGGCAGCAGTCCGACACGAAACGTCTAAATTGAAAGAGCCCTAAGTAGGTATTTGATTTTCCCTTTTCAAATATCAAGTGTTGCATTGCAAGCATTGTATAATTAGTGGCGAGTTAATTAGTTTATATGTATAATACATGCTTATTATAGTAGAGAAAAGCCGATAAATTCAAATATTCAATTCAGGCAGCGGACAGCTGGCAAGCGGGTGGTGTGGATTTTATAAAGATTGGGTAATGGCGTTGTGTTTCGTTAGCCATAGCAACGTGTGGCCGGGTCTGCTAGTAATATAATAAATCTTAGTGCGTCAAGCAGTTTTGTTCAACCAGAGTTTCCAACGTTAGATTTTTCATAATAAAATTCATAAATAACCCCATTTAACCCCCTCAGGCCTAAGGCGTATTCTGTCAGAATGTTGGAAAATTTCCACTTTGCAATAAAATCCAAATAAATGGAATATTTCTCAATGCATCAGAAAACTAAAAACTATTTTTGAAAGGTGATGAAATACGCTTTCAAATGTTATTACTAGAAATAAACATATATTTTTTGAAATATTAAAATTTTGAAAGCAAATATAAAAAAGTTTTATAAATGGCTCACCTTACGTTTTTTACTAACTAAAATTACAGATAATGAAAAAAAAAGAAAACACTTACATATTTATTAGACAAATGTATTATAAACGTTATTGTCACCTAACTTTATCATCGTTTCATAAAAAAAATAATAAATATTAAATTCACAAATTTTCATAAATTTTTCTCAAATTGCAGTCAGAAAGTTTGGTATCGCAGATACGTACATTTTAATTTTTCTGTAATTAACTTTTAGATTTGAATATAAAGCGTGGTGTTTTCTCTTTCTAATTCTGTTTAGATCATATTTCTCACCATGACAGTAAGGGAGACACAACGATTTCTACGAGACCTTATGAGCTGTTCCCAAAAGCGAACAAATTAGCCTGAAGAGTTAAATTATTTTTTAAATATTTTTATATGAATACCGCACAAGAGTCACCAACTGCTCCCGTCTGGAGCCAGTGAGACTATGGCATCCCCAATTGGGGTATGTTGTGAGGTAGAAGGTAGTGGGGAGGGGAAAGAGATGGGGAAGAAGAAGGTGGGGAAATACCTGGCTATTCAGATCTGGTCACAAATAAATTAATTGTGAAATACCACAAATAAAATGTATTTGCGCATGCCGGGTTGTGAATCGAGAGTCTTACCTCGGGAAAATCTAATTACACATCAAGACATAATAATTTTAATGTATTGAAAGAGCTTCTATCGGATGCCGACAGATGTCAGCAGGGAAAGTGCTTCTATCACTTGATTCAATTCAATTAGCCGCTAGTATAGGCAGGTCCTGTGACTTGTAGTATAATTATTATAAATATATAAACTCATAATATACCAGCTTGTATCAAGACCATATTGTTATTAAGAAGTACCCCCACAGAACTAATATTGTTTGAATGTAAATAATACCAAACATTACAACAATAATAATGTAATCTGCTCCATTGCTTCTCAGTATTTGAACACTGATTGACGATGTATTGTCGGCTGTGTTAATGTTTGTCTTATTGACTTTATTCAAAATCATCTGTATATTGACAGTTAGACCCGACTGCTTTGCTGTAATTATCTCTGCATACAAATTGAATACGATTGGTGATAATGAATACAAATGTTATCTTGGAATTGCTTGATTTCAGTGTTTCTTTCTGGATGGTATATCTTTCTTGTCTACCCCTTCTGAGATTTGCATAATTAACTGCAGTGAAAGCTTTCTTGTAATCATTGAAATAATTTTCTATACTGAATGATGCAAACCAAAGATATTCAAATACAAAAGAGATATTTATATATTTATCTTTTTATAATATTATATCTACTCTGGTTCATATCCTTTTTAATAAATATAAAATGTTATTTATCTACCTCGGAACAGACTATGTCTAGTGAGGTGGGTAAAATAAAACTTTGTAAATAAATGAAAAATAAATAAACGCCCGGGTTGCCGGCACTGAAACTGATATGCTATGGTGTCCGCGCAACTGTCGGCGGACTACGACCTAATTTGAGTAGTTTGCATACGAAAAGAATTTGTTCATTTCGTTGATTTTTTGAAGGTGTGTATTAATTAGTATTGGTTAACAATATAGTTTCAATACGGAAAGAATTCGTTCATTTAGTTTAACGTTCGTTTGGTTTATTCGTTCATTTAGTTTATTTGTTAATTGGTAAACAATATCGGCGACACCTGGAAGCGCAGTCTCACCTAGTAAAAACTGCAGATAGCACATCTACTTATATTTCAATATCTTTGATGCAAATCCAATTGTTCCAAATACAAACTGCGAATCACTTACCAATTATTTGGAGTTTCTGTGTTTTCTGATGTGCAACTCTTCCAGAAATATTTTGAAGACTTTATCCGTACATCTTGTAAGTCTGATATAAGAAATTTATACACACGGTGAATCCTCTCTCAATTTGAAGAGTCATGATGAACTTTTTTCCAAAGGATGGATGCAGAATATAGCTACTAAATTACAATTTTGACCAAAAAAACAACCTTCAAGAAACACAAAATATCACGAACAGACCAGTTAGACAAGCATACAAAGAAAACTTTAAAACTCCGACGGTAAATACAAGCTTTGGACAAAGACACTACCAATATTACGCTATAAAAGCATTCAACAGTCTAACACTTGAAAATAAAATTGAGGAAAATAAAAATAAATTCCGACACAAAATTACAAAATGGATTAAAGACCAATATAGACAATACTACCAAAATATCATAGCCTAAAATTAAAAAAAACATACAAGTAACGCACAAAACCAACACGAAACACAAACACCCACAAACACACAACACTTATTAAAAATATCGTTTTTAACCTTATATAATATTATTTATTTATTCATTTACGTTAATTTTAAATCTCTACTTTGTAAGTTTAATTTATCTTAATCGTATGTTTTTTATTTACTTTTTTCCGTTTTTTCACCAATATTATATATGTATGTATGTGCATATATATATGTATATATATATTTATATGTATTGTGTATAATTTTGTATTTGAAATGGAGGCCTCAGCACGGGTAAACCACCCAGTGAGGCCAACATCATTGAATTGTGTATAAAATGTAAATATATTGCATCAAATAAATAAATAATACAAAAAGCTTCATTCACACTTCAGTATTTAATATTCTAAAAAAAGGTTAAAATTAAATCCTAGTCACTTGGCTTTATCCAATGACGTTATATATATATGATACTAGCTGGTTCCTGGCATGCGTTTCTATGCCATTTAATAAAGAAATTTTTTCTCCCTGCATGTCCTTCGGCTTTGAAATGGCTTTTACTGGTGTTTGCCGTGTAATGGAAACATTTTTTATTCACACATGAGGGCATTTTGGCGCTCTTATGCGACGCATGGCAGTTGAATACTAAAGCTAAGAAATCAAAGACAAATATTGCCTCTTTTTTGGCTTACCACTTTTGAGATTTCTACTATGCATCTATACAATATATATAACGTCATTGGCTGTATCGACCTGTTTTTCAGTATGTTACTTTTCGCACTTCACGGTTCATTTTTAAGGTTGAAACTTAATCTTGCCTGTCCATAGACGTTTGCTAGTATGTCGCCTATTCTGACATAGTTTATTTAGTGTGGAATGAAGCCAATGAAACTCCTTTATTGCAGAGCATAAGTTGGTATTAGTCGGACTTGACAATGCGGGCAAAACCACAATCCTGTACCAACTTCTGTTGGGGGAAGCTGTTCACACGAGTCCAACCATCGGATCCAATGTAGAAGAGGTTCAATGGAGGAACCTGCGCTTCGTCATGTGGGACCTCGGTGGCCAACAGAGCCTGAGGGCAGCCTGGAATACTTATTATACTAATAGTGAGGTATGTACGTTTTTTTATCATTAACTTTTCAATTTGGGAGGCAGATATGGGTACCGCTGCCCCGGGAATCATTTATTGGATCACCAACACCCCTGCTGTAGGTGGTTCGCTATGTGGTTCCCCAGTGGCTCGTGCCCGGGTTCATGGGGTGAGGTTTGTCTAGGTCTTGGTGGCCAATGCATTTGCCCATCTACTGGGCTGGATCGAGAGAGATTGGTTGAGGGGGTCCTAACCTAGAACTCTCCAGCCGATCTCTCTCGACCCATCGCCTTGCACCGAGATGGAGGGATGGTTTTGTACATCCGTCACTCCTAGACACATTGACCCCCATATTCCTACCCACCCCTCATACCCTTCCCAGAACTTCATCCCTTTCCTTTCCATAAAAAAACCCCTTCACACAGCATCCCCAAAGATGCCATAAGCACTGAGGGAAATTATTTTTCTCAGAGCCTCCTGTGTTGAGTTAATGTAAAAAAAAACACCATGTATATATTTTTTGAGGAGAGGAAGGAGTGAAGATGTGTTTTGAAGAGATGTTTGTAGGAAGGAGCAAACACAGAGGCCGGCAAACCGGCAAATCGAACTCAAGAACGAGTTATAGAAATGACCCATTCTCATGTACCAAATGTTAACCATGTACAAATGTTAAGCATACGTCTGACATGTTTCCCGACTATGCACCGGTGGTGAAGAGATAAATGACGCTACTTTCTCGTAACATCTTCCATTGAAACACCGATAGAACAAGGAAAGCATTTCCACCTGACGCCTGTGCTCCAAAGATTGCAAGATAACCACCCGTTTCTACACTGTATTTTAGGGCCTAGGCCAAAGGTTGCTGTAAAATTCAACTGTGGGGAGTAATTGCGATTTGTTTGCTGTCAGCAGTAGTGCACTACCTACTGATCTGCTATATCTGAATCCTGGTGGTGTCTTATTGTTAGACTGGTTAACATTAACTTATTAGAAAGTGATTCTGTTGCAGTTCATCATCATGGTGATTGACTCTACGGACCGCGCGCGCCTGGCCGTGTCCCGTGAGGAGTTGCACCGGATGTTGGCGCATGAAGAACTCAGCCACGCTTGTCTCCTGGTGTTTGCCAACAAGCAGGTTACTACTACACATAATAAAATGCGATCTCTTTATTTCCCTTGGCTGTATTTTCTGACTTGGAATGGTTTATGATAGCTGCGATTAATCTGATATGTGTGTGCAACCAGAATTACTAGATCTCCTTAAATCTTCTAGTTCTGGTGAGACAATAGACTGCGATACTTTGCTGTTTGTCACTTTTGTTTGTGGAATTTATGTTTTATTGGTTTTGATTACATATTATGTGAAATGATATTTTTTATCAACTTTTAGACTAGAGGGATGAATTTGCATCGCTTGTCTGCGATTCTAAAATTTGTTTAACAATCCTGCATCCTCTCTTTAACATTTACTATCTGAAGGTATCACCCAAAGTGGGAGCGAGGGGGGGGAGGGGGGGGGGGGGGGGGGGGGTCACTGGGTTCCCCTATATGTCACGGAGCAATCGTATCTCTTAATCATAAGCTATCGCTACGTTTACGTTGCCTGGGTTCATGGGGTGAGGTTTGTCTGGGTCTTTGCAGGGGATGTGTCTGCCCACTTACTGCGTGGCGGACCGGAGAGATTGGTTGAGGGAGACTTTTTGACCTATCCAGCTGGACTCTCTCGACCCATCGCCTTGCACCACAGTGGGGGGAATGGATTCATACGTCCATCTCTCCTGGACACATTGACCCTCACATTCCTATCCAACCCTCATACTTCCTCTCCTTCATTTCCCTCCACACAGCATTCCCAAAAAAGACATAGGCCTGAGGGAAGTTGTTTTCCTCAGCGCCAAGCGTGCCAACATATCCTTAGGATATTTTCAAAAAATTATTTTCCTATTGTAGAATTTACACTATTTTTACAAATAAATGTATAAACACATCTAGTAAGAATCTAATAAAATGAGTTTGTGCTTGGTAAAAATTTTGTATTGGCGATCAAGAAGTTCATATACACACTTTTTATCCTTTGAAAAACGGTAAAAGTGATAGTACAACATCGAGCGTAACTCAAATATATATTCTATCCCTTTCCGGTAAAATACACTTTCTGCACTCCCGGCTTCTTTGCGAATTTTACTCAGTTACAATTTATTAAAATTATTATTTTATTTTATAAATCTTCGTATTCATAAGGCAGCTTGAGGAATATTTTTTTCAAAAATAAATATTTGCCAAAGCTTTCCAAATCCTATCATCATTAAAGCTGAACTCCTGAATTGAATTGATTTAGGCTATGAAGTGCCAGTGTTTAAATCCATAACTAAATTTGGTTTAAAACAGGCACCGCTTGCTTTCCTCTTAATGGCGAAATATAATCAGACAGTGTGTGTTGTCACCAAATTTGATCTTGGCTGAAGTTTTGTATGTTATTTGTTTCAGGACATCAAAGGTTCGATGACGGCTGCAGAGATCTCACAACAACTGCAGTTGACTGCCATCAAGAGGCAGCCGTGGCACATACAGCCTTGCTGTGCGTTAACTGGCGAAGGGTATGCTGTTCTTCTCTATACAATAATTGTGATAACAAACTTATTGTTTTATTTTAAGCTAACAAGTTCCGGCATGCGCCGAAATGTATAAATAAACGCAATCCCGCCTCCCCACTCTGCTGCTAAACTAAATGAAATACGCAATTTATTCATACACATCACGACCAACTGCAAAACGATTTAAATGAAATATATCTGTAACAGACGTATAAGCGTCTTCACAAGACTGTAAAAAAGTACCGGGTTTTTAGTGCACGCACAAGATGATAGATGGGTAAAAATAATAAAGAGCTGACCTCCCTAGCACCCAGTGCCTGATGAGTGAAGGACACTGGATGTGCCGATTCTTCTGCCTGAGCCTGGCGCCTAGCGGTTGCCTTGAGTAGGGCCGGCTTGTCTGGAGGAGGTAGGCACCAGGACTGAAGACAGGCAGAAGTCGGCGGGAGGCAGCTGGTTGATGAAAAACTTTGAAGAAATAAATAAGACGAGTTTGTTGAGTAGAGATGAACTGATTTATGATCGAAATTTTCCTTCCTTATATACCCAAATCTCCACGAAATTTGGGTCACGTGGTACAAAAATGGGGTGGGAGGTTTGACCTTGCCCGATACTATAAATAGGGCGGCGTTTCTGTCACACCTTATTTTGTCGGTGTCGCCCACGAAAGTGGTCACTTAAAATTGAAAATTAAGAATAATTCTACAGGGTAACATTGTTATATACAGGTAAATGTCTTAATTCTAACATGTTTATACAGTTATGTTTTATCCGCAGATTTTTGTTTTGGTGAATTTATATTGATTTTAAGGCAAGTTTATAATTTTGTGATAGGTATTTACTGATTGGCTAGTTGTGGAAAGTTAAAATAAGAATCTAGTATTTTTCCCAGGTCCCTCGTAAGACTAGCTACTGAAACCTGTTTGTTTCATCGTCTTACGAGGTCCCTGGATTTTTAAAATGGGAAAAAACGGATTCTGGAACGGAATTTTTCTAAGTGTTTTTTCCGGGCAAAAAACGCCCTAGCATTGTGAGTTTAAGGGTCAGAGGCTCAAACTTTTTTTCCCTGGATGCCCTGCAGGACTCTGGAATGAAATATGTTTGTTTCATTGTCCTGCGGGGTGTGTAAGTTATATTAATTGAACAAATATACATTTTAAGTTGCCCTCCTGGGGCAGGGGCTTTAAAACAATAGAATAACAAGTATGTAAATTATAAGAGTTTAAAATGTCTCCCGGTGGCAACCTGGGCACGCAAGCATTTATTCGTTGCACTGGGACATTGTACATAATAAGAAAGGTAATAAAAATGATAAATTTTTACATAAAAATATTTCAGCGAAAGATCGTCGCTGGCGGCACGGTACTAACGAGCTTAGTGGCCAGAAATTTCGGAAGAAATTTCAAAGAAATGACCACTAAATGTAGAGGATGCCGCCAGCGATGATTTTGCTGAAAAAACAAACGAGGGTACGTAACTTGTCGGTTACAATATCAATGGACAAACGATTGACTTTTAAAACTCAATGTCGAAAAATGCACTGTCCTACATGTTGGAAAAACTAACCCTACACTTGCATACAAACTTAATGGAACGCCACTAAAAGCAGTGACATTACAACAAGACTTAGGAGTTACCATATCACAAGATTAAGTCCCGCCGCACATGCTCACACTCGCACTCGTTCACGACACTGCGCCAATGTCGCATTGACATTGGTGGACACGTGTGTGTCCGCATTTGCTTTCACGAGTCGTACATCAGTCAGTTTTTAAATAGGTTATTGTTAATAAGGAAATCATCCGGAAAAAAAATATGGAAGAACTCTTACATGTCCAAAAGGAAAACGAAAAATTAAAAAATTATTTTAGAATGACTAGGAACGATTTTAATGAAGTGCATGCGATGATTACTTCAGATTTAGAGGATCAAGGATATGGTGGTCATGAACGAATTAGTATTGAAGAAAAATTAAAAAAGTATTCATATAAACTGGGTGTTTTACTCCGTAAAAACATTTTTCGCTTCGAACAACTTCAATGAGTTCCTCCATTTTGCAAACACTCGCGCCACTGCCACTCGAAAACAATGTCTCGATCACCTAGCCGACACGCGCGTACACGCTCATGTACGTGCCTACGTCGACACGTGAGAGTAAATGCGGAGTTTGGTACTGCGCCATAGGTTTTAAATTCTGCCACTCGCACGCGGCTCGTGACGGCCAATGCGAGTGTGGGCATGTGCGGCGGGGCTTAAAATGGGAACCGCACATCGCTAACATATTTAATCAGGAAAACATTCCTTGACCTAACACCGGGCATGATGTTAAAAATATACAAAACATATGTTCGACCTCTTCTGGAATATGCTTTCCAAATATGGAGTCCTTACTTGGCAAAGGATATAAATCTGATGTCGGGAGTACAGAGACGTTTCACTAAAATACCAAGAGCTTTGAAAGATCGGCGATATGAAGATAGACTCAAGGAACTAAGATTACCAACCTTAAAAGTAAGAAGAGAAAGGGGTGACTTGATCGAGACTTTCAAAATTTTATCTGGACACTACAGCAGCCCCCCTGCCCCTGCCTAGCATCCAAGGAATCTTCACTACTAATAAAAATATAATTCTCCGTGGACACTCAAAATAAATTACCAAAACGTCTTTTGCATCTAATCCCAGAAAACACTTCCTTGCAAATAGAGTGGTGAACTTGGAACTAACTCCCACAACATGTCATCGATGCTACTAACATAAATCAATTCAAAGCTCTATTGGATTCATATTTGGAGAGAAGAAAGGACTTGGTTAAAAATTAAAATTTACTGTCAAACTATTGTGAAATTAGATATGAGCGCATCAGCAGAATGCTGCCTGCTCATTTTATAATAATAATAATACGCCACCTTTATAATGATAATATAATAAAAATGATTTATTTTAAATAAATTTTCTAAAACCAGAGTTTACCAGTGTACATGGAAACCTTCACGGGCATGTGTCCAACAAATCACCAAAGTTTATTAGCAATAGTGTAGGAAATAATTTTATTACGCCAGAGCTCAGTATTATATACAGAAACCATCGCGGGCATGTGCACATCAAATCCCCAAAGTTTCATCGCAATCAGATGAATGGTTTAGTAAAGCATAAGGGATAACAAAGAAACATTCTTTTTTATGTATTCAGATAGTTGCTAATATTGTATTTCTTTTGTTTTAGATTACTTCTCGGGTTGGAATGGATCGCCAATAGGATAAAAAAGAAGTAGACGGTTGACTCGGCTACAAAGAAGAGAGGGACTCCTCCGCTGGATCTGCTGAATAAAGGACAGGGGTGTGTTCACCACTGAAGAAAGAGAACTTCTCACTGTATATAATAGATTGCTCCATCCAGTGTTCAAGTAACAACTAAATCTGGTAAACTATATTCTAAAACTATGTTTAACACTGACGTACTTCTCTTAACTTTAACTACATGTTTATGAAATAATATCATTTAGGCAGTATGTTATTGTAAATTCTGTACCAAATCTGTTATTTTTCTAATCACCTTATTTTTATCTACTTTTAAGAGGGAATAACCAGACAAAACCGGAAATATGTCATTTTTAAATCAAATTTTAGACATATTGACTCTTTTCCGCAAAAAAATTATAAATTGATTTAGAAAGATTTTTCTTTTATCTAGAAAAGGTATGTTTTAAATTTTGAGAAAAATGTTTATTTTTAGTACAATAAGGTTTTACCGTAGGTCATTGGCAGATTTGTTAAATTTTCAAACAAAATTTTGTATTATACAACACACATTTCAAATCATATAATCATGAAGTAAAATAAATTAACAAATTATCTGGGAAAGCTATATTTCACAATTTTAATTTTAGTTTAAATAAAATCGTAAAAAAAAGACCCGCGTGCATGTTTTGTGACGAAAATACTTCAGTTTGTCTATTTATTTACGGTCTTATTTTATTTTATTTATTTATTAATCATTAACGCCCTTATGGGCTTTTACATACATTTACATTTTTATGTTTTAGTGCATACAGGTGTGTTTAGAATACAAAGAAAACATGAATAGTTTTTACACATGGTACATATAAATAAAGCTGGTAAGTAAAAAGTATAGCATTATACAATAAAGAGAAAAAAATCAGTTTTATATGTATATACGTATATAACAAATAATAATAATGGTGAGTTTTTAATATATGTGCAATTTATGTGTTGAATACATAGCGAAGTTGATTTTAAACAAAAATACATACTACCGACTTGCACCGCACTAAAATTAATATACAAAACAATTGCATTTTGACCAATTACTTTATCGTCAGAATTTCTGCAAGGAATTCAATTTCCGAAGACGAAATACTTTATACCATAAATATACCAATCCCCTTTATACTGAAACCATGGAATAATGTCAGATACTTCAGTAAACTATCACGGAGAGGACAAAAGAGTTCGATAATATAATATAACAGAGTATCTAATTACAATCAAATTAAAATGTTAATCAAAGTATAAGTCGTTAAAGTAAATTTGTTATTATTACCTATTACAACGATAAACAAGAACAGTTTTTAAAAGGTTTGTTTATAAATTATAAATTACTAACCTTTATTACGCCCTATATTGTAGGTGTTTTGACGGAACTTAACTATGAGGGTTTACAATAAACTGTGCACACAAAATTTCAAGATGGGGATTTATAGTTCTATTGTAACTGTTCCAATATACTGAATTTAAATTTGGACACTGACAGATGACGATAAACATCGATTGAGTTATATTTATTTCCCAGTCGATGAAGTCTTTCGATAGGCGAGTTTTCGAAGTAATTATTAGTAGGCGCGTTAACGAAGTACGGCGCATTCAATCTTGTATTACGGGTAGGTACTCGCAGTTGGATTAGTTTGGTTAAATCCAGGGCGTCCAGTCTGCCATTTGAAATATTGAAAAGACAAATTAAATCACTCATTGTTCGTCTTGAAGTTAATTCATTTAATTTTAGTAAGTCCATTAAAAATGTGTAGTTAAGTTCTTCGATTGGAATTCCTAATTTATAGTTTATAAATCTCAAAAACTTATGTTGCACTCTCTCAATTTTTTGTTGGTGAATCTTATAAAAAGGAGCCCAGATTGTTGAATTGTACTCTAAATGGCTTCTCACTAACCCAGTGAACAGCAACTTAAATGAATTAATTATTTTAAAATCTTTTACCGTCCTCAATATAAACCCTAAGCTTTTCATGCCTTCTTACAAACTAATATATTTAAAAAAAATATACATTCTTATTTTGTTTACACATTATTGAAAAATTGTAAATAGGTACTTATCAAAAAAAAAATAATTACAAAAAGTACATAATTTTAATAGTTTTATCATCATGCCTTTCAGCATTTTTGAATGTAGGTATAAATTAAAGCAAATTTAGAATGAAATAAAATCGATATTGAGTTATTATTTAAAAAAGCTGGTACTGAGAATAATGAATCTTTCTCATTGAAACCGCCCTGTACGATCGTAAGAACATCTTTTGAAGAAATTTGAATTCTCGGCCGCTGGCTGGTTAATGGCCCTTAACTTTAACAACATGTTTATGAAATAATGTCATTTAGGCAGTATGTTATTGTAAATCCCTTACCAAATCTGTTATTTTTCTAATCACCTTATTTTTATCTACTTTTAACGAAACTCGTCACCTTAAAAAGATTGGCTTAATTTTGTATTTCATAAAGGACCTGGATAAGTTAAGTCTGTAGAATTTATAAATATTTTATACGCTCATCGCTTATATCACAATCCAAGCAAATGAGAAAGTGATGGCAAAGACTTTGCATGAAAATATGTAAATATTTAATTTAACATTGTGACATATTTTATTCTGCTCATTAAACGAGGTGCATTTTAAATAATTATAAAAATTATTGCATCCATTTATTTATTAACATGTAGGTGTAGGTAGGTATGTGTAATTTAAAATAAGTGCGTCTTTATATTAATTTCAATGTGTAGTTACTTGTTGATTAATTTAGCATTAAGGGCTGGGGCACACGAAGCGCTTTACGCTACTAGATAATCTGCAGATTAGCTCATTAGCCAATTAAAGTAAAGCTAACTAAAGCGTTTTGTGTGTAAATACTCTAACTGTCCATCGAACCCGGTGAAGCGGTTTCAATGCAAATGGCATGGTTTTTTTTATCATCAATGTTTTATACAGATCGACAGTCTTGAAGAAAAATGTCGGATCGGAGCTGTTTAAAGTTTCGTTTCCCCAATTTTACTGTTTCAAAGATCAATAAATATGAGAAAAATATACACATTTCATTTCATTTTTAAATCAACAAAAATAAATTAAAATAAGCCAACAACGATTTTCAATTTTTAGCAGAACTGACATTGTTTTTCGGTACCGTCGAGAACATCACAAGTTAACCCCTCAGACCTCGGGTATATTTTGTCATAAGGCCAGAATATTTCCATTTTTCAATTAAATCCAAATAAATGGAATATTTCTGAACTTATCCAAAAACTAAAAACTGTTTTTGAAAGGTGATGAAATATGCTTTCAAATTTTGTTTAGATATGTAATAAACATGTAATTTTATTACATATCTAATAACAAAACATGTAATTTTATTATATAACTAATAACAAAACATGTAATTTTTGAAATATTAAATTTTTTAATGCAAATATAAAAAAGCTTTAAAAATGGCTCACCTTACTTTTTTTCTAACAAAAACAAATAAAAAGTCATTTTAAAATTTGTATTTTATTAGACAAATGTATTATAAATGTTATCATCACCTCACTTTTTTGTTTTTTTCGTGTAAAAATAGTTGTTTTTAAATTGCGGTTGGACACTTTTTATAGAGGTGTAAGTTTCATCAGAGGCGTAGCGAGGGGGAGGCGGCACTTTTAAGGGGCGGCAAAATTTCACAGTAAATTATAATATTATCTTGTCAAAATTTTAACCATTTCATTTCATATTTTTGTCGCACCTACGATTCAGACCGATTGAAATGAGCATGGAATTTTTCATTACTTATTCTGTGACAAAACCGGGGAATCCCCTTTCTTTAAATGAATGCATAATAATGTCATCTTGATTACTGTAGCGACTTGCAAGAATTCCTCGTGTTTTGTTTTGGGCTGTTTATGACTAAAATTCAGTGAGAATGATTGAGGGAGCTCCGTGGGAGATGCTTTGACAATTCTAAGAAACTTTCATGAATCATCATGTGTTCCGATGGATCATCAAACCATCCATGTGTTTCAAGTGCAAAAATGGGAGGAAAACCATTTTCGTGTTCTGGGTATATTATCAATAAAGCTGAGGACCCACATGAAGATTCACTCTTAAAACCATTTTCATGTTCCGAATGATCTGTCAAAATTCCAGTAGCGGATTAATCTGCTGATGCATTTCGAAGAAAATCGTTCTAATATTTCGAGTGGAGTTTTGTTTCAAACCATTCTTCAATTCGTAATTTGTAGGAAAACCATCCGCATATTATGAGAGTAATACTAATTAAAGCTGGGGACTCGCAAGCAGTTTCACTCTTAATTTAAAACCAGTTTTGTGTTCAGAATGTAAAAGTTGTGGATTCATATGCATTCAACCATTTTGAAGGAAAACATTCTCTTATTTGAAGTGCAGTTATAAAATTCTAGTTGCAGACAATGTATGTGCTGCTAGAATCAAAGAAAAACCATTTTCATGGTTTGAGTAGTTTTAATTCGCCACATACAGATTTTATTTAAATCAGTTTTGTGTGCAGAATGTAAAATTTGAGTTCGTGGATCTGCTGACACATTTTGAAGGAAAACATTTTCTTATTGAAGTTATAAAATTCTAGTTGCAGACAAAGTATGAGTATGTGCTGCCAGAATCAAAGAGAACCCATTTTCATGTTCTGACTGTAGTATTTATTTGCCGCATGCAGATTTAATTTAAATCAGTTTTGTGTTCAGAATGTAATGATTCCGCTTCCGGGTGGCTGGCACGCTACGCCACTGAGTTTCATACATTCTTTTGTAGTTAACTTTTAGATTTGAATAGAAACTGTGCTGTTTTATCCTTCTGTCACCGTTTACATCATATTTATATCGACTACTGTGATAGTAAGGTAGACACAACGATTTCTATGAGACCTATAATAGTTCTTCCCAAAAGCTAACGAATTAACCTGAGGGGTTAAATTCACTTCTTTCATTTCATAAATTTCTGTAATAAAGAATAAATATTTAAAATTCTTTTATTCTGATTTATTTTTGGGGTATTATGCCGTGTTGTGCTTCCTTCTTCTTTTTTTATTAATATCTATTTAAAGCTTCATAAGCCAACGTTTCGAACAGCGTTACATTGTTCATCATTAGGTCAAAATAAATCACAATAATACTTTTGGCCGTGAAAATCTCAAATCTGTTGACATTTTCAGTATTTATGCTTTTTTTTTTTTTTTTACAGTGAATACCGCACAAGAATCTCAACTGCTCCCGTCTGGAGCCAGTGAGACTATGGCATCCCCAATTGGGGTATGTTGTGAGGCTGAAGGTAGTGGGGAGGGGAAGGAGGTGGGGAAGAGGAAGGTTGGGAAGTACCTGGCTATTCAGATCTGGTCACTAAACACGGCTAAAGCCATTTTCAAGCAACGTTTCAATTCTGAATGGTGGTCTTACACCAGGGCGATACTGATAGTATCTTCCACTCTGGAACATGCCGCAAATATACTATATATTATTTTAAATGAATTAATTGTGAAATAACACAAATTAATCAAATAAAATTTATTTGCGCATGCCGGGTTCGAACCCGCGACCTCCGGTTTGTGAGTCAAGAGTCTTACCCACTGGACTACGGAGGTCGGCTTGATCATATCAATGCTTCTTATGGCAGCTTTTTTATTAAAGTAAAATTCAACTTTTGTTTTAAAATAAAATCATCATCACAACACCTAACCCGTGCAGCATCCATGTATTTTTTTATTTAATTACATGTATTAACTTTAAATGCTTGTGCGCTGCATGCAATAAAGGTAGCCCACTGCCCAAGTGTTTTTTGTGAAATATTAAAATAATAAATCAATGTAATCCGATAGCGTAATCACCGTTGGGCATACGTCACAAATCCAAAGTCCCGTACGGGCCTCTAAAGGTTAATATGAACATTTGATATCGGTGTTGACGTATTCCCCGTCTCACTAGATATAAAATGTATTTTTTCACAAATATTTGTGAAACCCTTTTATATAATATAAAAAAAATCTAGCTGAAATATTTTTCCAAAAATCTAATTCATATTAGAAACAAGTCAGATTCATGAGTTTTTTATTTTTGATATTGAAAATTTTGTGTTATTTACAAATGTATCATATTATTTAGAGCGCGCTGAAGACAGAATTTTCGGAAAATACCAAATTGTAGTGAAGATAAGCCGTCAAAATATTGATATTTAGCCGGTCGATATTTGTAATGACTGGTGCAGCAATGCTGTGGTATTGGCCATTCGAATTATGAATTGTATCACGTGTGAAGTCACGAGTTACAATTGCATAGTTTTATCCAAGGTCACTTGAAAGCTGATAACTTTGTCATTTTTGGAGATATCGAAAAATTGAATTTACCATTGTTATTAACACTTTAAATATAGGTAAAACATATTCACCAAACAAAAAACCACCTCATTAGCAAGTCATTAATAGCTGACTGAGTGCCTGGCGTTTATATAGTTCGGCGGTTCCGACGGTTTTAAAAGCTGTGAAAGACTGGCTCTGTATTCTCCGTATATTTTGAAGCTTCTAGTCCGCGTGGATTGTCAAAAAGCTGTGAGTCCTCATATTATTTTAAATACTCAACACTTTGGTCGTTGTTCATTGCTGGGGATCATTATCCCCACTCCAATAGCCCTGATGAACCAGGCTCCTCCACTTTTCACGGTCCTGTACTGCATGAGAGCTGCGAAAATCGATGTACCTGTAATATTTGATGATCGGTGATATTCCTCTGCTTCTCCTGCTTTCCGCTTTGTCGCTGGCCATGAATATCTCCAGGTTTGAGTTCTCAGTTTGGCCAACAACGTATAAGCAACTCGATAGACACTGGAAACCATTTCATTGGAACTATCGCCTTCGAGATTACTACTTTCTTCAAAACTATTCTTCTGGCATGTTTTCCGGTTCCCTTAATTTACATGTCTAAGACATCTTAGGATATCTATTACATAGGAAAACGTTTCTTTGGAATTATCACCTTTGAAATTGTTACTTTCTTCGAGGAATGATTATTTCCATAATTTACTTGTCAAAGGCATCTTAGGATATGTATTAAATACGAAACTGTTTCGTTGGAGCTATCCACCTTCAAGATTTTAACTTTCTTTGAGGAACGACCATTACCCTTAATTTACATATCCAAGGCATCTTATGATATATTATATCCTGGTTCTATTTCTCCTACAACTGACTCCTCAACTAGTACAGGTTCCTCTGGGGTGGCTACCGTCAGCAACTCGATAGACTGGAATGAAAATTAAAAATACAGTGAAACCCTCTTAGGAAGTTTTGTGGCTTAAGAAGTTTCATTTTTTCGGTCCCTCGGCTCAAAATTGGCCCAATTTTTCCCACATGTAAGGTTTTCCTGCTTAAGAAAACTTTTTAAGAGGATTTATACTATTAAAGTCAAATATAATCTACGAAAATACAGATGTTTTATGTTGAAGCCCTACTCAAGCCCTATATAATTGGAATTCTGATTACGAATTATAATTTTGTAATACGTCATGTACCTACTTATATCTATTAAACTATTGATGTGACTGTTCATTTATACATGTTTGTTATATAAGCTTATACTGCTATTTGTATATTTATACTATTCTGATAAGATTTGAGATTTTCACGGCCAAAGTATTATCGTCATTTATTTTTGGATTATTATGCTGTTTTGCACCACCTCCTTCGGTAGCTAACTTTTCGGACAGCATTACAGCATAAGCCCCGATAAAGACGGGGCTAAGCTCAATAGTTCTTGGTATTCGGTAATTGACGGCTACACCAAAACTAAATGCAGAAAACTATTTTAAATTCCATTGTAATACAAGCCCAAGAAGGTTGGAGCTGGCAACATGGTATCGCCTCTACATACATAAGCACACATTTCATCACAAATGACAATCTTTGATTACGCGTCTGCCCTGATAATGGACACTGTAAAGCGTTAAAATAAGAAGGAGGAGCGTAACATACCATAATAATCCAAAAATAAATTGGGATTATACTATTCTGTTAATTTAACCCACTGATCTAACTGTTCATTTATCATTATTAATATTATACATTTATATATTCTGTTTATTATATAAAACCACATTATTATATAAAATGTTGTCAATATATACCTGCTACTACAAAAGTAGTTTAGCAGGTTTGAATGATAATAAAGAAAAAATCAACCCGTAAAAAACAAAGTTTTTTTACTACAATATGTACATCTATTTTCAAATATCCTTCCAAACCTTCCTCCTTAGGTACTTCAGTCAACAACACTAAAAACTGAGGCAAATCCCAATTGGTCACGACCGACATTTATTTTGTATATTAACTGTTATGTCTTCCAATTTCAGAGAAATGCGTACATGTCCGCATGTTTCTGCATGGTTGCCACCACGAGTAGACATTGTCATCGACAATCAGTCTTCTTATGGAGATAATCAATTTCAGTGAACTGTCTGGGGCTAAGGAGTCTAAAGGTCTAATAATAGCTAATTTGTATAGCGACAAAAACACGAAAATCACCTCTGTACAAATACCACCTCCTAGGCGGACTAGGAGGTCTTATTTGTACAGTGATCTATCTAAGTTCTTCTATTCTAGGGATCTGTTGTTATATGATTGGGATGTATTTAGTGAAAATCTGTGGTTTTGTGATCGAGATCTAATTAGTGAAAATCTGTGGTTATAGGATTGGGATCTATTTAGTGAAAATCTGTGGTTATATGATTGGGATCTATTTAGTGAAAATCTGTGGTTTTGTGATGGAGATCTAATTAATGAAAATCTGTGATTATAGGATTGGGATCTATTTAGTGAAAATCTGTGGTTATATGATTGGAATCTATTTAGTAAAAATCTGTTGTAATACCATTGGGATCTATTTAGTGAAAATCTGTGGTTTTGTGATCGAGATCTAATTAGTGAAAATCTGTGGTTATATGATTGGGATCTATTTAGTGAAAATCTGTGGTTTTGTGATGGAGATCTAATTAATGAAAATCTGTGATTATAGGATTGGGATCTATTTAGTGAAAATCTGTGGTTTTGTGATCGAGATCTAATTAGTGAAAATCTGTGGTTATATGATTGGGATCTATTTAGTGAAAATCTGTGGTTTTGTGATGGAGATCTAATTAATGAAAATCTGTGATTATAGGATTGGGATCTATTTAGTGAAAATCTGTGGTTCTATGATTGGAATCTATTTAGTAAAAATCTGTTGTAATACCATTGGGATCTATTTAGTGAAAATCTGTGGTTTTGTGATCGAGATCTAATTAGTGAAAATCTGTGGTTATATGATTGGGATCTATTTAGTGAAAATCTGTGGTTTTGTGATGGAGATCTAATTAATGAAAATCTGTGATTATAGGATTGGGATCTATTTAGTGAAAATCTGTGGTTATATGATTGGAATCTATTTAGTAAAAATCTGTTGTAATACGATTGGGATCTATTTAGTGAAAATCTGTCACAGTTAGCCAATTAAAATTCCTGTATTATACAGTATTGTGCAAATTAATGGAATAATTGTCAATTATTATGGTAAAACCATTTATTGCTTGTAACATAATATTTTTACATAACTATACAACAACCATTATGCAAATTAATAGGAAATATCTCCCCTTATGAGATAGTAGATATCTACGTAAGCGTAGGACGGGTTGTTTAAAAGAATTTGAAAATTCATCAAGTTTCGAGGTTAATTTTCTAACTAACCATCACGCCGTTTCCGTTGTAGGCAGAGAGGACGGACCGCCAAACAACTCGGTCTTGGAACACACTCCTTGCCTCATTCACATTCATACATGCTCTTCTATTATTTTGACTGTTGACATGGCCCGACTTAAGTATCAGATCCACTTGGTCATGCCATGTTTTCCTCGAGCGTCCCCGACTTCTTCTACCTTTCACATTTGCTTCACATATTCTCCCTACACTCCTTTCCTCGCTCTACATGCCCAAACCATCTGATCGTTCCTTTCTTAATCTTACTCATTACGCTTACATCAGCCTAGCATTCTTTCACAGACCTTGAAATTTAACTATGAAATTTTATGAATTGCTCAAATTCCGTGAAACAACTGACCTTTAGTATTATCTCTTCTGTGACACAAACTCACTACTTCAAGCAGTTTGAAAAATAGTCAAATAAATAGATGCTCTGCAACACGCAAGGAATAATTTTTTTTATCTTTTAACACAAAATCTTTCCCATAAACATTCAGAGTTAAAAGAATCGCTCCTATTTCTTACAAATCGCAAGTATTGCAATTTGAATTTGGAAGCCACCTCTAGTCTGGAGCCCCAAAATACCTAAAAAAAACTCTTGACTATGTGCAGAAATGATCACGGGAACCATTTATTGAAAATCAACACCACTAACAGAGGCCACCCCAAGTGGTGCCAGGGTTTATGCGAGGTTTGTCTTGTTCGTGGTGGCGGATGTATTTGCCCACCTACTGTGGGCTGGATCAGGAGAGACTGGTTAAGGGAGACCTTTTGACCTCTCTAGCCGAACTCTCTCGACCCATCGTCTTGCATCACAG
The DNA here is from genome assembly GCA_929108145.2 of Limnephilus rhombicus. Lineage (NCBI taxonomy): Eukaryota > Metazoa > Arthropoda > Insecta > Trichoptera > Limnephilidae > Limnephilus > Limnephilus rhombicus. Next base: position 58,080,518 of record OV815275.1, on the reverse strand, counting down.
TGGGAGGAATGGATTCATAGTCCGTCACTCCTGGACACATTGCCCCCAGATTCCTACCCATCCCTCATACCTTTTTTATTCCCAGAACTTCCTCTTCCTTTCCCTAAAAAGACCCTCCACACACAATCTCCAAAGATGACATAGGTCCTGAGGGAAATTGTTTTCCTTAGGGCCTCCTGTGCAGAGCTAACATAAAAACGTAATTAAAACATGGGCGGACAGTTTGGAAGATTCCCCTACCTTATCAGTTGGCAGTCTTTGGAGCACAGACGACATGTGCTGATGCATATGCTGTCCTTGTTCCACCCATAATTATACCGATTTCAATGGAAAGTGCTCAGAGGAACTTCTGACAACTTCGGGAACGGTGCACACACAGTGTACGCGCACTCAATACAGTTGAACTCAACATTTATTTTACATTCACAATTTGATTGTTTTTAACTTTAGTTAATTTTGAATAAATGTTTTAACTAATATACCTACCTTGTGGTTTTTTAATACCCTATTTCTATTCTTTATTTCCGTGTATAAGAATGTTTTCTAGTCCTCAGTTGAGCTCTAAATGATAGCTCCATTGCGTTCCACCTACATATTTGGATTCCATCGTGTCATTAGACATATAAACTACACATCAAGATACAGCATATTGACACCGAGAGTCTCTTCGTAAGGGCATATTCAGAAAGTATTCATTTTTTGGTTTTGCTTTGAGAATTCACCCAATTCTTGTGTTTCGCCATTCCGTATCATACTTCAGACAAACATAAATTATAGTTTTAAAGCGTCGATGACACAGGGCGAGTTTACAAGCTACTATCTGGGAAATTCACTATCTGTTAGTAAACTCGCCCAGTGTTATCGTGTCACTTGCTAACTAGCAGATTGTTGACAATCTACGAAAAAAAGTTGAAAGGTCGTCAACTTTACTCGCCTACACGCTTGCTCCTAAGCGTCGATGACACAGGGCTAGTTTACAAGCTACTGTCTGGGAAATTCACTATCTGTTAGTAAACTCGCCCAGTGTCATCATGTTACTTGCTAACTAGCAGCGACTAGCAGATTGTTGACAATCTACGAAAAAAAGTTGAAAGGTCGTCAACTTTACTCGCCTACACGCTTGCTCGTGATTGGTTTATTTAAATTTCCATGGCTTCCGATAAACAGCTGATTTCGACTGTCAAACATGTGAAGAATTAGTTCACGCAGGCGTCGTTATTCTTGTTACTGGCGCTAGCAGCGGCCTCAGTTTCCTACGCTTCTGAGCAAGTGGACAGTTTTGTGTGTCATCATGAGAATCTCACTCGCCGATTTACCCGCTTTTAAACTTAGTAGATAGTAGCTTGTAAACTCGCCACGTGTCATCGTGCCTTAACCTCTGACAGGCCGGAGACGCGCCGGCGCGCGCGTCATATGCGCATGCGCAAGAAAATAATTCAAATATTTGAATAATACTTCCGACAAAAAACTTTTGGTCTACGATTTTGGCCCTTCTATGTACACAATTTGTATGAAGAACAGTGTCAGAATCGCTTGCGCCATCATTACTCTCGGAGACGCTACAAGTTTCATTCACCTTGTCACCCTGGAATATTTTTAAAACGATTTCTTCTATGACAATCGGCTGTCAGAATTTGCCGCGAATTTAACGGTCGCAATTAATGCGTGTATCGCGAATAAAACGATCATAAAACCTATTAATTTACGTAATAAATGCAAGTAATGTGGTTTTCGTAGATAGTTTATTGTGATGTGAACGTGTTTCAGTTAATAAAATATACAATAGCTCAAAATTTATCAACAAAACATTCAATTCAAAATTCAAAGTGGTGGTTTTTTAGTGTTTTTTTGCGAAGTTCCGCGAATTTCCGCTAAATGTCATGGCCTGTGACCGGTTAACTAAACATTCAGAATTTTTTTTATTGAAAATAAATTGCCCAATAGGATGCTTTTAGCCCAACTGACCATATTGTAAATAAAATGACAATGTACAATAATAATATATATTCTGGTAACTGAATTCATACAAAAGTGATGTTAACTGTGTGTAATTCCATGGGTTGAAGTTGGATATCACGTAGAGTTTGGAGGGATTGCAGAATGTGAAGGCCAGTGAGAGAGGTAGTTGTCAGGGATTGCACCTTGAGCCCAGTGAAGGGGGCGGTCTCACTGAGCCGACCTTTGGGAGTGCTGCTATTGGTACACCTGGAACCCATCCGATGAAGGACTAGCAGGGCTTCTCGGGAAGGAAACTGCGAGAACTGACTGTCGGTCAAAGTACGAAGTGTCATTATATGAACGTCATCAGGCATGGGTGCTTGTAGTAAATGTATTGGATCATAGCTGATGTCCACTTTCTCAGAGTTATCTATCGTGAAGATGTTCACAGGGTAGTTGAGTTCCAGGCTCAAGTGCACGGCAACTGAACTCGGCAGTTCATAAACCTTTTTGGAATTTGTAAATGAGAATCTGCGCAAGTTTTCCTTTGATTTTGGAGCGGGAGGCCCTTCAAAGATTGCCCGCTTGGATTGCGAATGCGGGTTTGGATAAATAAAGCTCACAGACTTGTCGGTGAGCGATCGCTTTAATCTCTTTGGGAGCTTGTCAGGTGAGAGAGATTCAGAGAGTAGCCACGAGCGGAATCTGGTTTTGCGATTGTCCACCAAGCCTTCTCCCATTCCCCGAGAATCATCGTACAGGGTGCGACGGTCCAACATTACTTCTAGCCTCCCCGGTTCGAATGACGAAGCTCCTTGGGCATGGCCGGTCAAGTACGTCAGCCTCCATTCCCTGTCTTGGAGAAAAGCCATTGTAGTTATAGGATAGTAATTTCCTTCAATTTCTATCTTAGCTACTTTTACCCGCTTTTGATACTGAAAGCCATTCTGATCTGTGTAGAATTCTGGAGGATCACCATTTTGTATATCCGTTTGCATTCGCATGTACAGCTCAGTTTCTCTGTTTTTAGGGGGATTTTCAAAATCCACTTCATTTTCTATATAAATAGCATCTGATAATGAACCATTTTCCATATTGTAGATTTTTAATGTATGAGTTAGGAAGGGTCCATATATACTCGTAACTTGGGTAGAAATGGGACCGGATGTTATAAAAATTAAATTAGTTTTTGATCCATCGCCACCTTCCGATTTCCTCGAATACTCTTCAAGAACATCTTTTTCTGGAGTGTTGATATCTGGCTTGAACAGATATGCTCCCGAGTGCAACTGGGCACTTTGGTAGGCGGCGAATTCAATGGCACATTGTCTTATCTTCCCGGACTGCTTCTTAGTAATTGTTTTCAAGAAACCCGTGATTCCATCGATGAGAAGTTTCATTTTGTGATTTTCTAACTGGATATCTCCCGGGAGGATGCTCTTGATGTGAAAGCTGTTCTGAGCGGCCTCCAGCTCATCCTTGAACAGTGGCTGTTTGGTGTTGGGGAGTTGTCCGGGGCTCGAGGTGGCATGCTCGAGTACGTCGAACACGCAGCTGTCGCAGTACACCGTGGTCACCTTGTCATTGGCCTTGTCGTTGGCCGACCTCTCCGCCACGTGGTACGTCGTGATGCTGAGGGGAGGCAGCTCAGCCACAAACATTACTTCAAACTCTTTAGTCGATATTTCTACATTGTTCAAGGGGTTCCAGCTCCAAACCGGGTTTATTTGGAATATTATATTTTCATTCAAATTATTGACAATCTTTATGTTTGTGGAGTTAACACGAATAATAGTGATCTCGGTGCGACTCTGTGCCAAGGAATTTAGTAATATGATTTTTCTGTCCTTATCGACGAGAATCGGCAATTTCCTCGGCAGTTTATCGTAACTGTCTCTCTCCATGTCATTAAGGATAAAGCTTTGTAACTGGTTACTGGACTTATCGCTGGTTGAATTAGTGACAAGAGATTCTAAGCAAGATTCTTGCAACTTGATCATGTCTTGAATACTTTCAAATAGTTTCAGCCCATAGTCCCTCATAACGGCAGCTCTAGAAGTTCCAGTGATCGCATCGTGGTGCTGGAAAAGCCCAAGGTTGCGCCTAGCTTTTACAATAGATTCATATTTTTTTTCCAAGACTCTCAATATATTTTTATACCCGTATTGGCGAGCCGTATTTAAGGTAATTGTGAATAAGATTTCTGCGTTCCTCAGATTATGTTCCAGCTCACGATCCATGATCTTTAAAAATGGTCGAGTGGTATAGTAACCGGACCAATAGGCCGGCCGGCCTTCCGTAAAAATATCAGAATAAACAAAGAAGTCCCCCTTTAGGGTGGGAAAGCGGTCATATCTTTCTTTGATAGCCTTGAAGTAATCCCTCGGGGTCCCAAACACTACTTCCGCATTGTATTTGTCCTTGTTGAGATTGATGTAGTCGGCCAGCTTCTGATAGTTGAGGTATTGCTGATCGAACTCCACATGGTGATTGTATCGGAAGTCGTCCCCCAGAGGGATGAGAGCGACGTTGTGCGGCAGCAGCGAGCCGGTTCGCGCATACTGCTCCAACAACAGCTCCGCCTTGGTCTTCAGGTTTCGGTCGTTGATAAATTCTGACTTGAGGGAGTATTCCGTGTATTCTCCTCTGATCTTTCTGAAGTCGAAGTTGAGGCAGATGTAGGGGTGAGGGCCGCACGAGTGTTTGATGGAGTATATGTCAAAGGGTTGGTTGTGAGTGAGGTAGGGGGTAGCAGAGCTGCCCTCCCACGGAGGCAGCCACAGGAAGTCGCCCCACTGGTGGTGTGCCAGCCACTGCTTCCAGGCGTAGTGAATGCGCTGAACCACGCCGCTGGTGACTCCCGACCGCGCCAGCAGGTAGGGTACGGTGGCACCGTGGCCAAATGGGTCGATGGACCAGCCCGTCTCGGGGTTCACCCCGATGTTGTTCTTGATCCACTGATGTCCTTCGATGTACTGGTCTAGTAAGGCGTACACATGTGTTGTAGCTTCGTCCGGCATCACCCAGCCTCCCGTAGTGATTTCTAAACGGCCAGACTGAATCAGACTCTTCAAAGCCTAAAAATACATTATTCAAACAATATGAAATAGAAAAAGACTAGTATTATTAGTAGTAGGTGTGACACGTAGGCAAGTGGGTAAGTGCTAACCTTTTGTTTGATGGGATGCGCTGAGTCCCACCACGCCGTGAGAAATGATATTTCACTCCAAATGAAGGTCATTCCCGGATACTGTTGTAATTTGGCAACAATATTGTTGATAATCCTTTTGGTGTCGAATTGGAAGTAATGCTCAAAAGTATGAAGCCATCCCGGGTCGTTGTGAGAATGAGGAACGATTATCACCTGAGGTGAAATAAAAACATTCCTAAATTAGCATATTCATTCTTCAACTTTATTCATATTGTCATGGATAATACACAGTGTACGATACAGGGAAACTTATTTAAGAAGTTTTTAAGTTTAAGAGGGTATAACCAGACACAACCGGAAATATATCATTTTTAAATCAAATTCTACACGTATCGACTATCGTTTCTATAAAAAAATATAAATTATTTTCGAAAGTTGGTTGTTTTATCTAGTAAAGTTATGTTTTAAAATATATGTTTATTTTCTTATTACAAAGTTGGTCGTTGAAAGATTTTTTAATTTTTTAACTGAAATACTGTATTATGTAACACACATTTAAAATTATATAATCATTCAGTAAAATAAATCAATAAATTATCGAAGAAAGCTACTTTTTTAAATTTTCATTTTAGTTAATTTTAAATAAAATCATTAAAAAAAGGTGTGCAATTCACACGCAGCGGGAGTGAAGCCTTCAGAAAACTAAAGTAGACAAGAGTGGGGAGGGTTTCAACTAAATGACTCACCTTGAGAGGAGGCCTGTTTTTATCCGTCTTCTGCTGCTCGTACCGCTCCTCGAAAGCACTGTCCCAATACTCTGTACTCCGCATCCATTCTGGCTACAGAACAACACCCAAACAGAGATTAACTACAAAACTTCTGTGATTTTATATTCATTTAAATTATTGTAACCATTCAATTAAAGCACAAGAGTTGTTATTTTTACATTTGGGAAGAAAAGTACAGTGAAACCTCAAGATACGAGTTTAATTCGTTCCGTAACCTTGCTCATGTCAATTTGCTCGTATCTCTAAGCAATTTTCCCCATTGAAATTAATTGAAATGCCATTAATCCATTCTAGCCTCCAAAATCTCAAAATCTCCCTTATGAGAAGATGACTACATAGTCATAACAAACAAGAGGTTTTTTTATGCTATCAGTCAACATGTGGTTTGTGAGAGAACTTTTTTGATTAAACGATATTTTAAAGTCGGAACATGAAAAGGGTAATTCTCTGCTGTGTGTCAGCATGTGGTATGTCAAAGATTGTTTTTGATAAAACGATTTTTTACAGTCCAAACATGAAAAGGGTTTTTCTCCACTGTGTCTCAGCATGTGGCTTTTCAAACATACTTTTTGAAAAAAAAAAAGATTTTTTTGCAGGCGGAACATGAAACGGGGTTTTTCTCTGAGAAAATGATTTTTCGCAGTTGGAACATGAAAAAAGTTTTTTCCCACTGTGAATCAGCATGTGGTTCGTAAAAGATCCCTTTCGGGTAAATGATTGTTTGCAGACAGAACCTGAAAAAGGTTTTTCTCAACTGTGAGTCAGAATGTGTTTCTTCAAATCTCTCTTATGAGAAGATGAATACGTACAGTTATAAGAATCAAAAGGTTTTTTTACGCTGTGAGTCAGCCGGCCGTTCCTCGTATCTCAAATGTTGCTCGTATTTCAAAGCAAAACTTCGCTCGCATGACGGCTCGTATCTCAAATATCTCATATGTTAGGGCACTCCTAAATCGAGGTACTACTATATACAATTTTTTTTTAAGGTTATTAAATAAAATATCTGCAAATAAAAAAAATATATAAATATGAAATTTCACTTAAAAGCACCATCCTCTTGTCATGATATGCTAGTGTGCTAGAACATCTGTTCTGCCTTGAATAAGTGATGACTACTACCGAAGCACTGGTGACCGGACAACTCAACAATGTAAAACTTCATCACTCCTTTTTTGAAAAGCCGTTAAAAGAAATAAAAAAACTTGGTTAAATAGATTTCATTAGATTATATTATCACTAATGAATTTTCAGAGGTGTTGAAATGCCACTTTGTTGAGTGGTCATGGAACCATGACATTCTAAGAGGAATTGGCTACCAACAGTTACACCCTTCAGGCGGGAGAAAACAAGGTACAAAATGGAATTGGTTTTAAGCCGATATATCTTATAAAATAATAAGTAAGAATGAATAAATATTTTATATAGTGCTCACCATACCCCAACTATAAAAGTTTTGTCCAAAATTATAATACACCTGTAATAGGACTCCATAAACAGAAGTTAAAGTCAGTGTAGGGCCATGCCATTTAGTGACGTTCTACGTGAAAAAAATAACAATTTGCAACCTCCAGTGCCGAAGAGTAAGCATCCTTTTGGTAAAATATTCTTCCACATAAAAGACAAGGAGATAAGAACATTTCCCCATCTTGTGTCACATATATATTTATATTACTTATATACGAGGGTTGTCCCAGAAGTACCCAACCTGACGTAGTGGTTGTTGCTTTAAAAATTTTTTACGGTAGAAAGCACCAACCTTATAAGGCTTAAGTTTCAAGTTTTAAGGCGCTACATTGTTTAGTGTTTTTTTGACAGCCATCAATAGCGAACCCTCTCAGTTAATTTGTAATCGTTATGTGATACAAAACTTTTATTTGAAATGTCAAAGTCCAACCAATATCGAAGCCGGCTTAGATTCTACTCCGGGGGAGTCTGCCTCTTCGTTTACAACAATAAAATATTGGGTGGCAGAGTTTAAATGAGGACGTACAAGCTGTCGAGACGAACATCGCAGTTGTCGACCAAATGAGTTGACCACGCCAGAAAAGGTGAAGAAAATCCACAAAATGGTATTGAATCACCATCGATTGAAAGTGCGTAAGCTAGCAGACACAGAAGGCATTTCAAAAAATTCTGTACATCGCATATTGACTGAAAATTTGGACATGAGAAAGCTGTGCGCAAGATGGCTGCCGCATTTGCTCACAATGACCAAAAACAGCGTCGTGAGTATGGACACGATATCGAATAGAAAGTATCGATACTGTACTCATGAGTAGTATCGGAAAAAAGTATCGTACTCGTAAAAGTATTGAAACAAAAGTATCGATACTTCAAAGTATCGAGTACATTTCATAGGGCCTGATTTACAGCTCTGACCGGGCTCACTACGTATCAAACCCCCCTCCCCAGGATCAGAATTTTCATATTCAAGTATCTATTTTAGTTAGAGAAGGTAGTGAAATGAAAAAAGAAACAATCAAATTTAAGTACGTATAATCAATAATAAAAAAGGACCTGTAAATACACAAATTGCTATCTGAGGTACTCATAAAAAAGGTGTAATATTTTTTATGTTTATAATCAACTGCAAAACTAAATATGCGTAATTAAATAAATAATGAAACACAGCTGCCCTGTTAAAACACAAACTAAAACAATTTTTGCAATACATTTTTTTCTCTATTTTGTGTTTTGGTAGGACAGTCGAGGCATTTTAGTGTATTAAATTATCTATTTATTATTTTACCAGTTATGGATATTATTTTTTCTTATCACTATTCTAGACGTGGAGTCTCTGAGTCTCGTGGAGCTTCTGAGTTGACAAAGGATTTTTTTATAACAAAACGTATTAATAGGCCACTGCATCACATTTTTTTTCCGGTTTAGGCAAATATTCTAAGACATTCCGTTTTTTTTTTTTTTTTTTTTTATTGTATTTTTGAAACCCTGGCGATTTTTTTGAAAATTTCAATCCGAAAAATCAGACCATTTTTTATAAACCGGAAAGACGGGACATAATTTTATAGGTGTGAAAAAACGATAATTACATAGTCGAAAATCATTTAAAAAAAAAGAACGTTTTCCACACGAATGACACAGGAGAATAACGAGGCATACCAAAAATATTAAATCTCATAAATATTTTTTTCCTTGATCCATCTTATTGATCATAAATCATTAAAATGTTTAACGTCTATATTACTAAATCAAATGTAATATACTTGTACTTTTAAACATAGTAATAATAAGAATATTATAAAATTTGATTTTGTTAAAATCCGCACCATTATCATTATACCTCTAAAACACATACGGACAATGTAAAATGTACGGGGTTCTCTTTAAAACATCTGTCAAAAAATCAAACCAAATGATACGTTCGCAGAGAACAAACAATGAATCTAGTGAACATTAAATGTCAAATTCAAAAATTCGCCTGAAATCAAAGTGATGCCATATAAAAAAAATTAAACAGTGTGGAATTTTATAAAGTTAATAGGAACATTTTCGGAGACGGGACATTTTCAAGTAGTGACGTCACGAGCCCAAATAATGGATTTATTTATTTAAAAATAAAAAAACTGTACATTTCTAAAAATTTTTACTATCATTTTCGTAATCTTAGTAAAAAAATCTATCCACACGAGTTTTTCCAAGTCATTATGAAGTCCATGCAAGTGGCCTATTTTAAAACCTAATAGATTTATGACAATGAAAAAACGTAAATTGTAAACATGAGCCGCTAAGCCAAATTTTTAAAGGTATCGATACTTGCCAAAAAGTACTCATTGAGTAAAAGTATCTAATACAAGGTATCGAGTACAAAAGTATCAGTGTGGAAAGGAAAAGTACTCAATACCACAAACTATCGATACTTTTTTCGTGTCCTTAGTCGTGAGGATGTTTCAATCGAGTGTTTGGCGATGTTTCATAGCAATAAAGCCGAGTTTTTGCATTAATTCAAAACCATGAGTTATCACTTCACACATGAGACGAAGGAACAGTCAAAACAATGGACTAAAAGGGGAGAATCGGCTGCAAAAAAGGCAAAGACAGTTCCATCAGCAGGCAAGGTCATGGCATCAGTTTTTTGGGATTCATGGGATAATTTTTATTGATTATCTTCCAAAAAGAATAAACAATCAACGGCGAGTAATATGCGAACTTATTGGAGCATTTGAGTGATTAAATCAAGAAAAAACGGCTGCATTTGGTGATAAAGAAAGTGTTGTTTCATCAAGACAATGCACCAGTTCAAACATTCGTTATCCTGATGGCCAAAATCAATGAATTAAAGTTCGAATTGCTTCCTCACGCACCCTATTCGCTAGATTTAACCACCCCAGATTATTTTATTTTTCCAAACTTCAAAAAATGGCTCGGTGGTAAAAGATTTGCCAACAACGAAGGGGTGGAATCTGCGTTAGATGGCTATTTTGAGGTGCTCGACGGTTCTCAATATAAACAGGGTATCGAAGCTATTGAACAACGCTGGGAAAAGTGTCGAGCTGAAAGGCGGGTACTTTTGTGACAAACCTCGTATGTATATGGTTTATACATGTACGTATATATAGTTAAGACCCTTAAAAGAAGATAATCTTATAAAAATATTTGACAGCATGCCTTTCCAGGCATTCAGTAGGACTGGCGTAGAATAGTAGAATAATGGAAAGTAGAATAGGAAAAAACTAAAATAGTAATAAAAATGTATAATAGCATAACATCTGTTTTCTAGGCTCAATTTATTTGTTACCTCCAGTCCATATGGTAAAAGAACTACGGATAAGTTCCATGCATCTGCATGCTTCCATGACAACTCAGAATCAAGTCAACTCAACACCTTTCTGAAAAGTCATTTAAAGCTATGAAAAAAAAATAAGAGTGCAATTCACACGCGGTAGAAGTGTAACCTTCAGAAAACTAAAGTAGACAAGAGTGGGAAGGCTACGAAGCACCGCAAAAAGAGGAGACCGATTATACTATTTTATTCTCTCACAGGCTAAATCCTATTTATTTATTTTTTATTTATTTATTTATCTATAATAAAATATGTTTACAATGGTTTTATTTGTATGCCTGTCTCACTAGGGTATACCTGTGTCGAGACAGGCGTACAGGTATATAAATGGATATAGTAATTACAAGGATATTTCAGGTAAAATACATATTATGAATAGAATTAAAACAGAAGGGTGATTGGAAGGGTAATAAATCTTTTAAAGAGAGTTATTTTATAAATGTTGGAGATGGAGTAATGAAATCAATTCTGCCTAGTCTATTTATAGGTTAAATTTGACAGGATTCCATTATTTTCATTTGTTTTATATGGGTTAGGTTGTATGTGAATAGTTATTTATGTCTATGTGTGATTTATTTTACAGATATTTGTGATAGTGTGGCGTCCAATACTTATAATCCATTTTTTAATATCTTGTTTGAATTTTGTAAAGGAGTCACTTTGTCTGATCGTAGTTGGTAGTGATATGTGTTTCAAATCACAACGGTGCTAAAGAAGTTTTCACTTCAAAAATAGCCCATAATCTAACCTAAGGTAACCAACCCTATTTAACCAATTTATTATATATTTTTTCTTCACTTGTAATGACTTTTCGAAAGGAGTTGAGATGATTTCATTGGGAGTTGTCCGGTATACCTGAAGAATTGTTTCTGGATTTATTCCAGCATATTTATATATTTAGATTGGCGCAGAGTTCATACACCACTCTCCGTCTCCAGCTTGCAACTTATAATGTCATTGAACATGCTTTTCTTTGCATTTTGGTTAATAAATAGCTTAAATTGTGTGCTTTTAAAATTAAGTAATATGTGTGAGGGAGACAGTATGATAATGACCGCATTTATTCTTTGGGGGAAACAGACATATGTACATTTTTTGTCTCACTATTATTTAGTGTGTAAGAAAGAGATGCAGCATAATGATAAAGAATGCACGTTTTATGCTTTTTTGCCATTGCCGTAGGAATTTTAAAAGCGCACAATGACCATAGTTTTAAAGTCAATGTTTTGTTGTAGATAATACAAAGTAATATTTACCTGAAATTCAAAATTGGGGTATTCCTTCAAAGTGTCAATATGCGTTTTCTGTATTCTTATCACAGGACATACGTCATCCAAATGTTGAGTATCAAAAAAATAGCTACCATTTGCATTATTTCTAGTAGAGAGATTAATCTAAAAGAAAGGAAAAAAACATTACAAAAACCAAAGGCAAATAAAATTGTCATAAAAATCATTTGTATACTAATTACACAAAAATAAAAATGCATGGTATGTATTATAATATCACACATTTCACAGAAAAATGTCAAAAGTCAAAATTTTTCTATTTTATGTGTAATCTCTGAAAAGTAAAGTAATTGTGATTATCTATGCGACACGAAAACCTTATTTAAGTTAGATCACTCCATCTCCGCAAGATGCCGCTAGTATCTCTTTTCGACGAGACCACTCGTTCATCATTCGTACATTTGTTTTCACTCACCTACAAAATTAACTTTTTTGACTTACAACTTTTCTATAGGATGTGCGATATAAGATTGTAATATGGTCTTACCAATTGATTCTTTCCTAGTTGCTCATTATAAAGAATATTTGAATCGTCATTGTCATGGACATCTGAAATTAAATCAACAATAAATTTATGACAATGTTATACAACTCTAGAAGGCGCATGTTGGCAAAGTCAGACTTCTTTCGCAGACAGTTACGCAATATTATCAATTTCAGCCTTGAGTGTAGAAATTTTTTATTTAAGTGTTCGGTTCGGAAATTTCCCGCCCTCGTAAAAAAAAAATCACAACTCTGAATTTTAACATGGAGGCATAATGCGCTTAGTGTTGAGAGCCATTGAATGCACCTATATTAAGCGGTTTATACCTTATTCTTAGTATACATAAAAAAATTATTAAAAAATCGCTACATTTATATTGGCACGAATACTACATATTTTTTACTTTAAAATTGCATTATGTGGGATTTGAAGCAATATTAAATATTATGACTACTGTATGTTGTCTATGGCCTAGTTGATAATCAGAGATATGAATTTAAATTTGAATATGTATTTTTTAGTATACAAACACATACATTTTAATAATTTCAGCCTGCAGAATTTCTTCAAGGATTTACATTGGATTGTCTGTATATTTTAGCTGTATTATACAAGTTATTGCTATGCAATAAAAGATATTATGCAAATAAAACATTTTGAAATCGAATGTATTATATTTTAGTTACTTAATGTGTGATTTAACAAGTATTTTATGCAAAATGTACCAAACAACTAATGGTCACACAAATTATCTGATAGGGTGCCGCAAAAATAAAGAACCGAAAATTTCATTTTAAACATAAAATATAACATACATTTTTGGTCAGAGTAGCTAAACGGTTTTGAGAAAAAATGGTCAGAGTTGAAAAGGTTGAAATATCTCTTCAATTCGGCCACATATTGGCCAGTGGCGCTCGCGGGTGTTTGCAAATTGGACAATATGGGAGCAAAAACTCTCCAGTATATACGAGTTAACCAACTTAAAAAAACATCTTACATGAATGTCAAAATAATCTGACAATTTGATTTTTACATACAAATACATGTACATTCGCAGGAATAATAATAATTTCCTTAATTGTCACAGTTATGGGATTTTTACACTATGGTTTTTTTAATACCGATCCCCATACGAAAACTATATTTGCTTTGTAATAAACTATAAATCTTTGCTTTATGAAATCATAATTTTCATCAGAAGATTTGCCATCAGAAGAAATTAAAATAACTAAACTAAATACATACTAAATTTTCAAAAATGGCAACACGTTGAACACACAGATAATATGATAGAATCTGTTATTTGCTATATATAGTTATGTAAAATGACGGACCATCTTAAACTGCACAAAAATCGGTACCAAATCCGTAGGAACAAACCATATGAAAACTTGGCAAAAAAAAGCTTTGAGTATTAATATCATTAAGTGCGCAACATGGGTTTTTATATACTATACAATATCTATCGTATTATCAAAACTCAAAAGCTAAAAGCAAATCATGATCATAACAAACAATTTGTCTTATGATGCGGGAAGAGTACTACTTGGAAAAAGTTTTTAAAAAAATGCCCGGGATACCAGCAATGAAATTTAAATGAGTATCATTTTTGAATTTACGATTTTTTTTTACTTTGAGAGATGGCGGTTATTGCAAAGTTTAGTTCTTACTCAATTGAAAGTGAAGTAAATGTTATACAATGAACAACTATTAACTGGTTAATAATTAATAAATAATATGAGATGCATTCACTTAATTGAATAAACAGTTATACAATCTTTAAAATGTTCAGGACGCGACATGCTGAAGAGTCAACACTCATTTTCTTAGTTTCAAGATAAACTGAAAATAAATATGTTGTAAGTACAGATACAATACCCACATTGCATAAATCCATAATTTAAAGGACTTCATGTAAAATTTGGTTCCATGAAAACTCAGGACAATGGCAATTCAACACAATTTTGAAAAGTGATGAAGTCATTAAAAGTGATGAAAAAAAAAATCTAACGCAACCTATTTAACATAGTTTTTTTTCACCACTTTTCATGACTTTAGAGCCGAGTCAATAGGGTGTCAAAAGGGAGAAATACTTGGCAAAAGGTAATGTAGTTCTGTTATAAATACTATGTTGTATGTACTTAGGTGGTCGTACTAAAAAAACCAAGTTTTCTGACAAATTGCACAATGCACATGCGCAGATCTGCATAAATCTAACAACATCTTGCCTGAATGAGTAATATGCATTTATTAACAAAAAAGCAAGTTACTACAAGCGCATCAACACATTTGCTCGCGGGCGTCTTAATATAAAAGTACAAACATGTTTCGATGCAAGTCGGCACGGGTTGCCGTGGTCCCACGTAAACAAAATTTTATTTATAAGTGTTTTATCATTATTGAAAAAAAAATAGAGGGTATGCATTGAAAAATAACAACATTCATTTTTTTGGGACACCCTATTGCACATGCGCGCGCATTGTTAATTACATTTGTGTCACTATTTTACATTTTCGCTAAAAAATGCTTAAATAATGCAACCTTCAAAAAAATTGATTGAAGAACTTTTTTGGAGGGGGAAAGTGGGAGGGGGGGAGGTTGGAAGGCTGGGAAGATGGAAGGGGTACTCGGGAGGGGGTAGGGAATGCGGAAGGGGAACAGGGGTGGGAACGGGGACGCATGGGAAAGGACATGCAGGGGAGGGAGAAGGAGGAATTAGGGAGGAGCAGAGGGAGGGATTGCAAAGGAGACGTAGAAGCAGTAGGGATAGCAGTCTATAAATTTGGAAGATCCATGCTTCTCACACAGCTGCGATAAGTGTGTGTATTTCATATTTTCATATAGTTTAGCGGCAGGTAGAGAAGGAGAGGAGGGAAGGGAACCAGGGTGGGGGGGAAGGTATCGAAGGAGGGGAGAGAAACGAAAGGAGAAGAGGGAAGAGGGAATGTGGGGAAGGTACAAGGGGAACGCGGGATAGGAAGAGGACGCGGAAGGGGCGAAACGGGGCGGGAAAGGAAACGCAGGAGAGGGGTAGGGGATGATGGAGGGGCAGAGGGAGGGATTGCAAGGGAGACATAGTAGCGGTAGGGGATAACAATTTGAAAATATGTGCTTCTAACATGGACAACTGTTTGTGGCATGCTCATTAATTTATTCATGATTGCACCAGACGGTCAAACAAAAAATATTGTATATCCAAGAGCACTTTAATAAACAGAATTTACAATTAAAAACGCATCACTTTCTTTCTTTCTTTGAGTGGCATTGCAATGCATGCCGGGTACTCGCTAGTGGATAATATAATGGAGACTTCAACTTTGCCATCTGAAGAGTTACACGAATAAAGATCTGGATCTCAGGCAGAAATTAATTTTACAACTCATCGGTATTGCTTTGCAGCAAGATATAAAATTCCTAAATAATAATCTATCTTCAATACATAAAGAAAAGTGTCTGTGACTTATGGTGGGCAGGTTTTTCAATTTGTATAAAAACCTACAGTTTTACTATGACGTTGATTAAATTTTGCACACTTGGCACTCAAAATAAGAGGAAAGTCGTTGTCTACATGAGATTTCGAAAAACCATTCCCATCCTCATTTCCTATGCCTTAAAGCAGAATTTTCGTACTTCTTGATGAAATTTTGCACACTTGACCTTCAAAATAAGAAGAAAATTACTGTCTTATTGCGAAAAACTCTGTGTAAAGCCAGAGTAACGCCGGGGACTTTAGCCAAATATCTACCTATAAACATATTTAAAGAAGTGTCCTGGCCCCCTAGCATGGTCGATCGATATAGGTTTTATCGAACATATCGGTAACTTGTCATCGCTCCCGAGCACGACTGCAGGCCGCCAACTAATAAACAACAGTTTACGCCAAATATATTAGGAACCCCTAGTCATTGTGAACTATTGTTTGTTCGTTAGCGACCTGCAGTCGTGCTCGGGAGCGATGGCAAGTTACCGACATTTTCGATAAAACCTATATCGATCAACCATGCTAGGACCCCTGGTGTAGCTTTGTTTTTATACAAATCTACAGTTTTTATTACCAAATAAGAGGAAGGTAACTGCCTATCTGAGATTGTGAAAATCACCCACTTCTGCTTTTCCTATGTCTTGAATTAGAATTTTCAAACTTCTTGATGAAATTTTGCAAACTTGACGTTCAAAATAAGAGGAAAATTACTGTCTGAATTCGAAAAACTCTGCCGAACAATGCCGGAGACTTCAGCCTACAAATATCTGTCTATAAATATTTTTAAAGAAGTGTCCTGGTGTGGCTTTGTTTTTTATACAAATCTACAGTTTTATTCCAAGACTGATGAAATTTTGCACATTTAACCTTCAAAATAAGAGGAAGGTGGGTAGTTTTCACAAAGTCAGGTAGAAGTTTTCAAAAT
Source organism: Limnephilus rhombicus (assembly GCA_929108145.2). NCBI lineage: Eukaryota > Metazoa > Arthropoda > Insecta > Trichoptera > Limnephilidae > Limnephilus > Limnephilus rhombicus. Next base: position 58,063,661 of record OV815275.1, on the reverse strand, counting down.
CTACCTGAGATTGTGAATACCACGCACTTCCCTTTTCCTATGCCTTAAAGCAGAATTTTCACACTTCTTGATGTAATTTTGCACATTTGACATTTAAAATAAGAGGAAAATTACTGTCTGATTTCAAAAACTTTGCGTAAAATTTGAGCAAAGTCGGGGACTTCAACTAGTAACTTAATAAAAATAAAAAATTAAATTAAATTCCCACCAACAAAATTTTTTAATAATTTTTTTTGAATAGGTTAAAATCCATTCAGTACTTTGCTTCTATTTCGAAATGGTACTTGTTTACATTCATTATTGTTGTGGAAATAATTATTGCAAACACGCCATCTAATTATATGTTTAAAATTGTTACAACCATGTCATGGTACTCACCCATATGGCCCCCTATTTTAACTCTGTAAATAATATTACTGTTGGAAAACTCTGAAGCTCTGCCTATCGGCCTAACGGGGAAATAGTTTCAATATTTTTTTTTCAATTCTTTTTTAATCAATTTTTTTATTAAAATAACAAAGTGAATCGCATTCTTGTAATATATCATTGAAGATAACAATAATAAATCTAAAGGAAAATAGAAAAAGAACAAGATATAGAAAAGCAAAAAGCTAACGATAGCAACTGGGACATTAAAATTAAATCAATTAGCTACACACAGCTAAAAATATGGGTAATATATATATGTATATATATTTTTTTTAATAAAATTTTTATGATTAACTAGTTGATATTTCTTAGCACTACCGACAGACTGAATGTGAAATGAGGATTGCTATAATATGAAATAACCTTATTGTACTTTTAATCACTCTGCAATTTTAGGCAGATCCAATTTTTTTGTATGTTTTAAAACTAGTCCCCTGTTGTAAAATTCAAGTTTTCGACCTTGGCACGCGCCTGTGCATCCACCATAAAAAAAAGCCAAAATTGCTCCAAAATCTAATTTTTCTTATACCTACCCTACTAACGAGATCTCTGAGTTAGATCTAATGCTAAAAGTTGTGAAAAATGTAGAGATCCAGAAAGAATGCAAGGCTGATAAAAGTGTTTCGGTTAAGATTAGAAAAGGAATGCTTAAATAGTTTGGGCATGTAGATCGGATGAACGAAAGGAGGAACGTAAGGAGAATGAACGACGCGGAAGTTAGTGGTAGAACAAGTCGGGAACACCCGAGGAAGACAGCACATTCAAGAGAATCAAATACTTGAGTCGGGTCATGTCAAGATGAGAAGTGCATATCGAGACAGAGTTGTGTGGCAGCCTATTCTCTCTGCCTACCCTTGCGGAGAAAAAGCCTGACAGTTATTTATTAGTTTTACCTTGAACGCAGATCTAGTCAGGTTATTCTGACCATAAAATTCTTATAATCCAGCAGAAAATGATATTTAGCTTAAAATACCATACAGGTACATGAATTTTGTTTATTTATTTTAGTTGCTAAATGTTAAGTTAATAAAAAATATATAATTAACACAAAAAAGTTTTTATCCCAAAGAAAAGAATTAAATGTTTAAAAAAAAAAAGTTTAAACCTGCAATGAAATTTTAAATGAGTGAAATTTATAGCTCCACACTGGAGGCCCTGAGAAATATAATTTCCCTCAAGTTCCTAATCTTTGGGGATGCTGTGAAGTGGGTCTTTTAAAGAAAAGTACATCCATCCCTCCCACTGAGGTCCATGGCGATGGATCAAGAGAATCCCGCAAAGGAGGCCAAATGGTCTCCCTGAATCGGTCCCTCCCAACCCGGCCTGCCACGCAGTAAATGGGTAGACGCTTCCGCCGCCAAGACCTAGACAAACCTCACCCATGTGAAGTCACCAAACATCCACTTGGGAATATTTATAGCAGGGGTGTTGGTTACCCAACAAATGGTTCCTGGGGCGGCGGTACCCACACCCTCCTCCCAAATTGAAAAAAATACAATCAATTGGAAAAAAATAAGACAAAACACGCAATTCAATACATAATAAATACAGATGAGTTTTATAAAATCAAGCAAACCATATAAGACCATAAGAATAATACATAAGATGTAAAATCATTGTCGCAAATTCCAGCAAAACTAACAATCAACTTTACAGCACGCAGACGATCACCGCGAATCTAAAATGCAAAGGACAGCTTCAGCTCACCTTTCACCCCTTGAAGCAATTTACAACTTAATTAATTATCTCCATTAACCTCATTGACCCCGCCAGATAGTACCATATGTACATAGATAGGCCAGTACGACATTGACTCGAGGATTTTGTTTGGCAGAAATAAATACTTCAATCATTTGGCTTTATTATATAAAACATACTTTCTACTATTACACTACATATGGTTAAATTTGTGCATGATTATGTAGACAAGTGAAGGAATCAAACAGGATAAGTTGCAGAATTATGAGAATCAAACAATTTCATAAAAAATCAATGCGTAAAATTGAACTTTTTTTCAATATTAAAAATATTGTTTTGCTGAATACCTCCGGTTAATTGTGTCAAAAACTTATTTCAAGGGTTGTTCGCAGTTTTTCTTACATTCTTTCTATACAAAATGGATTTAGAAGAAGCAAAATGTTATAAAAACATTACCAAACTATTTATTTTCTTTGCCATTTAATTTCTTATCAAAAACTTTAATTCATAAAGTTCTGTTTGAATAACTTTAATTATTGTTGACAGTTTAGAAATAGAAACCAAAAGATGACACGGTTTAAAAGTATAACATGTGAACAGCGCGTGAAACTTAGCAAAGGAGATGTGGAATTATAAAGTAGTGCAATAGGGACACGACGCACAATGCAGATAAGAACACAAATAAAGAGTCGCTGATGCCAGTAAAGTAAGCGAAAGAAAGAGAACTCACCTTTGTAGAGAGCCGGGCGGAGAGCGAGTTTTGTCGATAATCCAGAGTAGTAATATAATAGCAGTAGGGTGACAGCTATGGCGCCTCCCGCTACCCACTTTGGTCTTATCAAGCACATCATAATACCATTTTTTATACCTAATATCATTAGATACCCTTTTCCAAATTACTTAAATTATTAACCTACGTAATCAAAATGTGTGACAGCAGTTTTGCTCTAAACTATGTGATGATCTTAATAAATATATACACTTGTGTAGTTACACCACGCAAGCCTTTCACGGTTTAATTATTGTTGTTCAAACAATCAGGAATGTATTGCGATGTAATCCGTGATGTGTACAATCAGAAATGATCCACATTTCTTTAAAAAATATATATTTCCATAATAATTGTATATGTTTGTTTAAAGCTAAATAAAATGAGATAGTTAGATCAGATCAGATCAGCTGCAATAGCAGGGCAACAAGCGAGCGTCGTCTTATGTCATGTTCGAGTCGGGTCAGTGAGTCAACTACTCACGCGGGGACTATGTCTCCATCTGTGGTACATCTTTCATTTTCAAACTTTGTTCAAGTACGAGTATTGGACATTTTACTAAAAACTATAAATTTTAATAGTTTTATGTTGTGTGATGCGATTTGTATGTGATGTTTAATTTCAGTCCAGCATCTGAAAATAAATAATAAATCAGTTAACAAACATAAATCTACCAATTAACAAATTACGTACACCTGCAATTATAATAATTGGTATGAGACAAATGTCTTGGCTGCGAAATGTACGAGAGTGGACCGGTATTAGAAGGGTGGAGGAGCTATTCCGGGCTGCGCAAGCCCTTATAGGGCACACCAAGAAGAAGAAGAATTATAATAAACTAGGTTAGGTTAAGCTTACGAAAGCTGTGATGCTTGTTGATGGAACCACAACCAGTTGTACAATGTCCTAATAACCCTTAGCGGAATTGTGGCTGTGCACATACATCCGAGTGGGCACATATACAAAATATATGCCCACTCGGATGTATGAAATAACCTTCAGAAAACTAAAGTAGACGAGAGTGGGGAGGCCATGAAGCACCGTACAAAGAGGAGACTGACTATACTATCTCATTCTCTCACAGGCAAAATCCTGCAGATGTATGCATTTGTCTCTTTTTAAAATTGCTCATCTCAAAAGTAAGGGTTAACACATCTTCAGGACTTGGTAGATATGAAATAAACTGCAAAGCAACATTTTGCAACAATTTTTATTTTCATATTAGATTATTTAGATTATTTGGTAAATATTCCCCTACCCGTAACACTTTTAGGCACAGATTATGGAAATTGCACTTCATTTTAACAATTATTACAAGAAACAACTATTTACATGCACTAAGTAGATTATTAGGTTCTTTGGGTAAACTAAGTAATTCATGGGTATTTAGTTGAAACAAAACTCACGCAAAAAAAAAAAACAAGTGTGCTTTAGACCACACGACTGAAGTAACATCACTAACTTATATCTCCCTCTCAACTTCCGTTCGCCTCGCCCGATCACACTTTTTATAAAGCTCGCATCATGCATTCACTAAATTACTCCCCAAGTTAAGCGTGCGTAAAAGCCCGACCCTTTGCCTCGCCCGATCACACTTTTCGTAACGCTCTCGTCACGCATTCACCAGCTTACTCCCCAAGTCAAGCGTGCGCAAAAAGGTGTTACACCAAAAAAACGTAATTGTTTTATAAGTGAAATTTTGAACTTTTTATAAAAATATTATTTGAATGCGTCTATTCAAATGTAGTTAGTTTATTCTTGTGGTAAAAGTTGGGTAAAATTTTCTAAATCACTGGACACACTTAATATGAATATTTTTTGGAAAAATCTTTAGATTCACCTTAATTTCAATTTTGGAGGCGGGAATGGGTACCGCCACCCCGGGAACCTTTATTGGATAACCAACACCTCTGCCATAGGTCACCCCAAGTGGTTCGCTACGTTTGGTGATTTAGCAGCGGTGCCCGGGTTCATGGGGTGAGGTTTGTCTAGGTCTTGGAGGCGGATGACCAAGACACACTGAACCCCAGATTCCTACCCACCCCTAAAACCCTTTTCCTTCCCAGAACTCTCCTCTCCTTCCTTTCCTTAAAAAAACCCTCCACACAGCATCCCCAAAGATGACATAGGCCCCGAGGGAAATTATTAAAAAAATACTATAGAAGATCACTACTTACTTGCATTCGGGGTGATGAAAAATACTGCATTCAAAATTTCATTTATGAGTATGAGTTTGCGGCCATTCACGCACAAATGGCCGCAAACTCATACTCGTAATTGAAATTTTGAATGCAATATTTTAGCCCCAAATGAATAAAGTTGTCTTTCACAGTACTTAATTAAGGCGAATCAAAATGTTTTTTTTTTTTAAATATTCATAAGAAAGTTTGTCCAGTGATTTCGAAAGTTAACATTAATTTTAAATGCAGTGTAATTCACAAAATCTGTGCTTAACAAAAGTAATTGACAGATTATTTTTAAACATGTTTGAGCATCGCTGTTGTCTTTGAACTTAAGACCTTTACACCAATTAAGTTACGATAAGATTGTTGAATAATATCGACGGTCCCGAAGAACAATGTCGGATGTGCGATTTTATAGTTCGCAGTAGAGCTGTTTCCTTTCTGAATTTTAGCTGTTTTTGAGATCAAAAAAGATAGCGTTGCTTTGATATTTGGCATTTCATTTCATTAAAAATTCCGAAATGCAGACTTTTTAATTAACAAAATAAGCCAATAGATAAGCCAACATAACGATTTTCAATTTTTAGCAGATCCGACATTGTTCTTCGGGACCGTCGAATTATTATCTAACACTTGTTTTTTTCCAAATAGTGTTACCAATGTGGAAATTCAAACTCTAATGAACTATTTTTATTAAAAAAAAATGCTTTTACAATTTCAAACCAGGAATGAATGCATTTTTCACGAATTATGTTTTTTTTCAGTTACGAATTAGGAAAATTCCGACGACACATGAAACACCGCACTGAATGAAATTAAATTTAGTGAATATTACAATAATTTACCCCGGCACGACATGCCGTGTCTGAAAACCGCAGGAAACCTATTGTTTGTACTGTCACATGAAACATATACGCGTCATTGTGGCCTTTACAAATTAGCATAGTTCGACGGATTCATGTTATAATGGACGGTTTCCAGGAAAACGACAATAGAATATAATGTAGAATCATCAAATGTCCGCACTCAGAATGTGGAGAAACAACATTCCATTCAGGTTTAGCTCAGACAATATATAATTGCATTAGTCCCAAACTAGTACACTGTTAGCGCCTAACCTTAGAAAGCGCGGACTATATATTGTAAGCGAATTAAATTATCAGCAAACCACACGTAAAAACACCATCTATCGCATTCATAATATTACCAAACCAGTAAAAAGTCAATCAAACCTACTCTTTCAAACGTAGACATGTTCTTTCGAGACGTCAAAAGGCGAAACAGACGCAGCCATTTTGACAGTGTGAAATTCAAAGAAACCATAATTTTTAGATGCTGTTCACGTTCCAAAGAAATTCAAACCGGGGCTTGTTCTGCTTTGATCGCAAATGGGCGCTTTTATCATTGCCGTGACGATTAGACGTGGGCAAGAATGAATTACCGAATTAAATTAATAAATTCAATCTTTGACACACTCGATTCTCAATTTAAACAGGAATTAATTCTTCATTCCTTAAATCCATTAACCTATATTTCGTCGCTATCACTTCCCGTGATCAGATTTTGATGAAATTTGGATATGTTGTATATGAACACCCTTTTATGAAAATAAAAATTAAAAAAAATGGAAAAAACTTATACTTACAAAAATATTAGATGTTGCGTTTTCGCATCGTCAGCGAAGTAGAGGATTAAAAAGTAAATGTATGAAACCCAAACAAGTTTATTTGAAAACAATTTTATTTCTATTTATTTATAAATTATACTACCAACGTTAACTAAAATTAAAGATATTGTATAAATAAGTACGAAAGTGCACCTTTCCAAAAGACATAATAAGAAATTAGCGTACACAAATATTACAATAAACATTATTTTCCAGTTCGGTAAATTTCGTTACATTTATGGTGCAATTTTAATTATTATTTTAATCCCTCACTAGGTGGCGTCGAGACAAATTATGACTACATTTATTGGGGAAATACTTAAACTTGTCAAATATTAATTATTATTAGCTGACCGGCAATCAGAAGGACACGGGTTCAAGTCCCGTTGGCGGCAAGTATCTTTTCTCGGAAGATTTTTCAATGTTGATGAGTGTTTCAGGCTGATAATTATTGCTTATAATAATTGTTATCGGTTTCACATCCATTACTGCTAAAAAAACTGCAGCAAATTGGAATAACTGAAGTAGCCTACACATGGTTTGAAAACTATCTATCAAACCGAACACAACAAACTCTCATCCAATCTGACAAAATACATATAAGCAATAAACTATCTGTGTCCTGTGGTGTACCCCAAGGTAGGATACTAGGACCAATTTTATTTCTTATATACATCAACTCACTATGTGCCATGAATATTGGTGGAAAAATATTATCATTTGCGGATGACACGGTCTTAATATTCGAAGATGAAACATGGCAATCTGTTATTAACAAAACTAATAATGCTCTAATAAAAGTAAAGCATTGGCTTGACACAAACCTCCTCACACTTAACATCGACAAAACACAATATATGACATTTTCCATACGCAAATACAATATACCCAACAACTGCCCTAAACCAATCATCCACTCGTGTCCACTCAATTTAGACAATCCAGAAACCACATTTAATATTAATTGTACTTGTTCGACCCTCAAATCATCAAAATATTCCTGAAGAAGTGAACATGGTTCACGAAACATGTTGATATTATAAAATATAAAAAGTAGTTAAATATTTGGGAATAATCATAGACAACCAACTACGTTGGGAAGCTCACATCGGGGACACAGTAAAAAAACTTCGTAAACTCTACCATATATTCTGCTCCCTTAGGTTTATCTAATGCTACGTCCAGACTGAAGCCAACCTTCCAACTCCGAACTTAGTTCGGAGTTGGAAGGTTGGCCCATCGTGTGGTCGCTGCGACCAACCCTCCAACCCCGAATTCCGTACTCCAAAATGGCGGACATGAAACAGCTGTAGCTACGCTGTATCTTTTTCAGTTGCCTACAATTATTACGGACGTATAATCATATAATTATACAATACACGACATGTTTTCAAACAATTGTTATACCACTCTCCGTAATAATATAGTCATTTTAATAGTACGCGGCACGGTGTGGACAGCTGCGGCAGGCTGGTTCGTGTGAGTTGGCCGTCGGGATCGCCTCGAAGGCGATCCCGGGCCAACGCGAACTCCAACCTTCCAACTCGAACTTCCAACGCACGAACACCCCTCCACACGATCGTCCAAACGTTTGAAGTTGGAACGTTGGCCGCAGTGTGGGCTTACCATTAGATTTACAGACTCTAAGAAGCGTATACTTTGCCCTTTTCCAATCCATACAAGAATCCATGCGGATTTGGCACGTGCCCCCTCCAGACAGAAAAATATCCTGGATCCGCCCTTGAATCCATAGCAACATACGGTATAGTGGGATGGGATGAAATGTAAATAGAATTCTGAGAATTCTATTTAAATGTCAACCTACTCATCCCTCAAATGAACTTTAAAAAAAAATCAGGGTCTTAGATATTCGACAGCTATTTACAAAACAATCATTTGTTATATACGAAAAAAATAATCTACTAATCACTCCACAACATCAAGCGCACATACACGCTTTTCATCAAACCTGGGTTGCGTGATCCCAAAAACTAATACCTCATTCGCTCAACGACAATTCTGGTTCATCGCTCCTAAAATATATAATGCTCTGAGCAGGAACCTAAGCGATTCCTTCAGGGCTTGTTTAGGGTGCTTAGGGTGTGAACATACTAAAAGTCATCTAGGTGGTGAGCTAGGGGGGAGGGGGGGTGGGGGGGGGGAAGGTCCCGATTTTCGGGTTTCCGTTTATATCTCGAAAACGGTGCGTCGCAGAGGAAAACTTTTTAAGAATAAGTAAAAGCTTATAAAATTATCTACAACTTTTATGACGATGCCATGGATGAACAACGCTTGCCAGGACCCTCATGTCCAAAGAGGATGAAAACGTGAATCCATATAAAGTTGAGAGTGTAACATGATGCTATTGAGAATAGTGATAACATTGAGGTTAATAATTTTATATACTTAATGTAACGAAATAGAATAAAATTATAATGAGATTATCATCATTATCATTATAAATTTAAAATCATTATAAAATTAAAAATTTTCAAGTTTTCTAATTTTTGTCTACTTTGTTTAATAACTGGCTTTAAAATTGTGGTCTATCATATTATTAGGCGAACAAACAAAAGTTGTGTGTCAGAAATAAGATGAAAACATATTACTTGAAAACAGCTTTTTTAAAAATGACGTTTTACGAAAAAACTTAAAATTGCTGTAAATATTTACTGGTTGGAGATTTATTTACATATGTATATATATTCAAAAGAGAATTAAATTATTTACAACTTCTTTCTAACAAATTTCTTTCTTTGATGAATATTTTAGACAATATGAAGGAATGTTTGATGAAAAATGTGAGGTAAAATGATTTTTTTTGAAAATATCGACATTTGTGGAGCGTATAACTCAAAAACGGCTGGGATTTCCAAAATTACGTATAGAATAAAAGTTGTAGATAATTTTATAAACTTGTTTTATTAATTTTATAAACTCCGAAAATTTTTTTGTAGTTACTCTAAAAAACGGAAACCCGAAAATCGGGACCTCCCCCCCCCCTCCCCCCCCATGCTCACCACCTAGACGTCAGGACTTTTAGTATGTTCACACCCTAAGCACCCTAAACAAGTTTCTGAAGGAATCGCTTAGGTTCCTGCTCACGCACTCTACACCTCATTTTGGACCATTTGTTGACTGGACTGTAACACGTGTACAACATTGGATTTTCGAAAGTGGACGAGCGTACTTAAAAGAATTCACGAGTTCTTAACACTACATTTTAATTATTAATTTTTGCATTTCAAAATTTTAATTTCCATTTTTATTTCTATTTTTATTTAAAATGTTGTTTTTTTTTCTCTTAGTTTATTGCACTAAATTTTATTTATTTTTTAATTTTAATTTATATACTTATATGTTTTAATTTATATATTTGTTTAGAACACTTGAATTCCTTACATTTAATCTTTATTATTAATTTTTCTATTTCAAAACTTGAATTTTCATTTTTATTTCTACTTTTCTTTAAAATATGATCTTTTTTCTCTTTATTTTTCACTTACTTTTAAGTATTTCGTAATTTTTATTTAGTATATTTAATCATCTGTTTTAATAAAATAGTATTTATTAAATCGAATTTAAAATATTAAATGTACGACTACCATAACACTGGCATAAGCCTAGTGTGGTAGCCAAAAAAAACAAATATCTGTAACTAATAAAAATTTTATGAAAAAAAAGAAGATAATTAGAGACCCATATCCAAGCTCTGCATTTTTTCAAAGGTGTTCGAAAACATAATCTACGACCAGTTATTTCCTGTGGTAAAGAATTCGATCAATGAATTTCAGCATGGATTCTTTACAGGTCGCTCTGTTGCTACAAATACAAATTTTATAACATTTATAAATTTCTTGTCTGCCTCTATGGATAAACGTGTGCAAGTTGATACAATCTACACCGAATATAGCAAAGCCTTTGATAAGATTAACCACAGCGTCCTGCTTAGAAAACTTGCTAATCATGGTATTCATGGAGATATCCTTCGTTGGTTATCTTCATATGCAACAAACAGGTCCCAGGCTGTGACAGTGGGTGGATTTTCCTCCATCTGGAAAATTATCACTTCCGGTGTACCTCAGGGGTCTATTTTGAGTCCTTTGCTTTTCTCTATCTATATAAATGATATTACAACATGTTTTCACAACGCTCAAATTTTACCATTTGCCGACGATATGAAGATGTACCTTCCTATAAGCTCCCCAGACTGTTCTGCGCGTTTACAAGAAGATCTTGACCGACGGACGGATTACTGTCTCAGAAATAAGCTTTTTATGAATATTTCTAAATGTTGCACAGTCACATCGATGAAAATCTTTGAAAATACTGCATGATTACACCACTTCTGGATTGCTGTTAACAAATAAAGATTATACCTATACGTGACCTCGGGGTTCTTTTGGACTCTAAACTTACCTTTGATAAACACGTTGATAACATTGTCACCAAAGCAATAAAGAGTCTAGGCTTTGTAATAAGATCATGCAAATTTTTTAAAAACACTGAGACTTATCTGATTCTCTACAATTCACATGTTCGTCCTCATCTGGAATACTGTTCACAGATTTGGACCCGCGGTATATTGTTTATGTTAACAGGTTAGAAAGAGTTCAGGAGCGATTTCTCAAATTCCTCAATTTTAAATCATTCAATGTATATAACTCTTACGATGAAATCGAGAACCATTTTCGAATCACGAAACTGCTCAACAGGAGGCTTGTCGCTGATCAGATGCTCCTGTACAAAGTTATTAACGATGACTGCCCGGAGTTGCTAAATGTAGTGTTCTATTATTTTAGTGAACACACTAACAGACTCTCCAAATACTTGGATGGAGATTACTTTGGAATAAATAGAATCTGGTTCATTAACTGCGTTTATTTATATTCGCGTATACAAATGGGACTGCGGTAGTCAACCTAACTAGGAGCTAGCTAAAATGGTTCTGGCCAGTGATAACTCAAACACACCCTCTCAGCTTCCCCGATACCCTGCTGGAGAACTTAAGCACTACGCTGCCTGCCATCTAGCGGATTATACCGATAGCTGATGTCACCGCCATCTGTCTACAAGGCCGAAGCTTTTACGATACACCACATCTTCCCCCTGCTAACTTGGAACCTGGCTACATATTTCATTTTATAAACATAATATTTTAAAATCATGAAGCTATACAAACAGATGTCTCTAAAATCAACATAAACAAAATAAACTAAATATTTTACAACACTGAATTTAAATATTTTCACTTTAAGAAGCTGCATTTTTTCCTGGAGGTTTCCAGAGACGTCTGGGACGTAATCGTCCCGCCCACGGTTGTGGTTGGTTCTGTGGTGGACTTCTGATTCCCTCTGGAGATCTGAAATCAGGAGAACACCGGTTAAAATCTCTCAAAAGGAGTGACGTCTCCAGCTCATCTGCACAGCATTCCGACATATCAGACGCGATAGGGACACCACTGTTTCTTTTTCCCAATGCTCCGAACACACGCCTTACCGATCTAACAAAAACTTCCTACAACCTACCCCTCCAAAATTCCTAAACTGAGGGTTCGATTCCTGTCGTAGCATGCGGAATATTCCGATAATCACTTAAGAAAACCATACAATTTTTCTCCTAAACTCTTCATTAACGACAAAATGTCTACACATAATGTCATTCTCTTCCGTACCAAACCGAAAAATTTGTTCAACCCCAATCCTATAGCTAAAGCTCGAAGGTATCGCCATGTACCAACGCTAAGCTACGGGTATCTTGAAATTATCGCTTAAGTAACGCCATGTACAAAAAGCTAAAATTTCCAAAATAAAAAAATTAACGCATAATTTGTGAGTAACGCCATGTACCACAAATTCTAATACGAACGAGATCGGGTAGCTTGTAAGTATCGCCATGTACAAACAAATTCTACAAACAAATATGATCGGTAAAGTTGTAAGTAACTCCATGTACAAACAACTTCTAATATCAAAATGATATCACCCTTCCTCCTACTTACTGGTACTCTCGGGCAAGCAAACTCCCTACTAATTAATCGGAGAATTTATTCCTTCTTTTACTATTGACTTTAATTCAGACTCAACTTACTTTTTATTGTTAATGGGATTGGCCTAGCATTAAAAAAAACATTGGACCCGCGTCTTTATTCACTATAAAAGACACCTAAAAATTTACAAAACACACGAAAAAAATACAACAAAAAAAAAAACTTTCAATTTTTTTTTAATTTACCCAACTAGTCAGAAAAAACTTCCGGAAATTCGTGAATAAATTTATCCTTATCCTGATTCCTTGAATCCATCGAATTACTGGTATCTTGTACCGCCGCGATTTCTAACCCAAAAATATTCATGAAATCTAGCCTATCAATTAAGTCCGTACCCCCTGTGACAATAATGAAGGTAACACTGTTGTTTTTATTTTTGTACTTCACGTCAAAAATAACTTTGCCAATAACTTTTAATGCATTCCCTGTGTAACCTGAAATAACCCGGTTGTCGGCCAATAACTTTACCGAACCGAAATAACGCTTAAAAATTTCTTCCTGCATTACACATAACGATGAACCTGAATCGACCATCGCTCTAAAATGTTTGTCATTTATTAAAATATCTGCTGTTAACGGTTTAATTGTAGCTATCATATGATTATTACAACAAAAATCCTCCCCAATTGGATTGACACTATTCATATTATTATTATTCTTAACACAATATTTCTGTAGATGACCTACCCCATTGCATTTGTAGCATCTAGCGTTGCGAAATTTGCAGGAATTGGTACTATGACCCGTATTCTTACAAATTCGGCACAATAAATTTACACCCGGTGGTACTGGAAATTTACTGCTCGAAGCCCCTTGAGACTTCCCGGTGAACCTGAGATTTTTAGTAGCAGTGGCCTTCGAAAAGTGCCTGTTACTAGCATCCTTCATGATGCTGTTAATCTCTGACTTTACCGAATTATTTGCAATGTCCAACACTGACATACTGCTAGCTACCTCTTCAAGCTCATTAAGTGTTAATTTCAAACCCTCAAGATATATTTTGACCTTAATCCGACCCAGTAATAACCCAATGGCAAAAACATCTACAAGATTCTTCTCTAATCTATCTTCAAATTCACAATAAGAAGACAAAGATCTTATCCTAACCGCGAAATCCCTCACGGATTCACCCACATCCTGTTTTGCCACGAAAAATAATTCACGTTCTTTAAACACCGACCGTTTTTTTGTACAATGTTTATCTAGGGTTGAAAATAATTTATCAAAAGTTAAATCCGTTAATTTTAGTGGAAAACACAAATTAATCAGTAAAGACAGTGTTTCTTGCTCTAAGAAATTCAACAGAAAAGCCCTTTTTTTGTCCGCTGTTAACTTATCATCATTTATGACGAAAAACTGTTCCAGTCTAAGCTTAAACAACGTCCAATCTCCCACGAGATGATTAAAACTCGGAATCCTTCCCGACTCCATACAACAAAGAAACAGACCACAATAACCACAAAAAAAAAAACAAAGAACCCGCAACAATTCCCTCCACAAAAAAATGCAACTACTTATCACCGGAACTCTTCTTGGTCGTCCTGTGTCCAAGTGTCCCTTCAAATAGCCCTTGAATTTGTGTGTATAATCACCGCACGCCTTGGCTGTGATAAAATTGTCCAGTAAACACCGCTCGCCTTGGCAGTGAATAAATGTTTTTCCGTTATTGGTTTTTCCTTTGGTAAATTTATTCTTCTGATCCTAAAACAGAAAAATTATTCTGGCCTCCTCGGCCCTGGAGAATCCTGGTGTTTTTCCTTCTCCACGAAGAAAAAAAAATCACGCTTGCCTTAGACCTCTCGCTCCTGGTCCCAAACTGTTGCTGTCGTGTGACAACAAAATAAAAACGCAGATAATCCACGGCTGCGCCAGATGTGTTCTATTATTATAGTGAACACACTAACAGACTCTCCAAATACTTGGATGGAGATTACTTTGGAATAAATAGAATCTGGTTCGCTACTGCGTTTATTTATATTCCCGTATACAAATGGGACTGCGATAGTCAACCTAACTAGGAGCTAGCTAAAATGGTTCTGGCCAGTGATAACTCAAACACACCCTCTCAGCTTCCCCGATCCCCTGCCGGAGAACTTAAGCACTACGCTGCCTGCCATCTAGCGGATTATACCGATAGCTGATGTCACCGCCATCTGTCTCTACAAGGCGGAAGCTTTTACGATACACCACACTAAATAAAATAAATTTCCATGCGCCGACTCGATATAGCAGACAAAATACCCTTTTCTACTGTTACGTAGCGCTCAGGCACCACCCTACGCCAGTGCACTCGTACCCCTTCTCACCTTGCCCAAACGGCCCACGCTCTCGCGACCCGGCAATGCGCCTCACTCTCCACGGAGCTCTCCTAGCCGTAACCCGTGCCCACCGCTGCGACAGCGCCACGGTTCCGGAACATTCCACAGAATTCATGGAGCCGAACGTGAGACGCGCCCGTCCGCCATATTCCGTGAGGCCCGAGTTGACCGGCCCCACTGCCACGCTACCTGATTGCAATGGATTCCCTGTTGGGCGTAGCCTGCCCTACTTACAGGCAAGCGTCCCCCTGGAATGCTTGCCCTGCCGCCACCTGGTACCAGTGAGTAACGCCACTTTCCCTCATTTTTGTTGTGTCCTTTCATGTCCCGCGAACAATAACTGACCCTCAGGGGGGACGCGATTTGAGAGAGATTTTGTAGGCTTCCCCATGTGTAGGTAGTCGATTAGTGTACCTGTGCCTAGTAATTGATTGTAAATGTACTGCCCTGCTATATTTGTGTGTGTTCCCGACAATACAAGAAATGTTTACCTTAGACGATCTTTTATTTGACGAGGCGTGACGAGTGTTGGCATATACTATGTACCCCCCCCCTTTTAGCTACCTACGACCCTTGATGCTGAGAGCCCCGCCAGTTCTGCCGACCTATCTGAGCTAGCTTTGAGGCAGAACGTGGGTGCTTCCACCGAGGCACGCAACACTACATTGATAGATGCAACACCAATTCCAACCAAAATGAATTTATGCAAAGGACATGTAACTACGAGTACAATAACATTAAATTTGCACGTATAGAAACACTTGCTGACATATTCACTGCTAGTTACTTTCACTACAGAATTTCATTGTATCACATTCTAGGTGCGAATAATACATAACATATAATTCATGATGATTAAATTAATTGTACCTAATATTTTTAAATTACCTACGTGGCAACTTTCCCTTATCCCCCTGTCTTCCCCCTACCCGCCCCAATCCAAATACCTATTTCGCAGCCTATTTTCTCTACAGTTATAATACCATTTATTTTATTGTTGTGTTTTTATATTTAGGTTCATCACTTGTTGAATCTACACCTGCATTATATATATTTTTTAATTGCTGCTTTGTCCTGTTTTTTTTTCTTTTCTTAAATATTCTAGTTTGCTTTTATGTTTCTAAATACCTATCTGTGAACATTAATAATTGGTCTGTTTTTTGTTATCCTCTTATGTATATTATGTTAGTAAGACTGTTTATGTTCCTTAAATAAATAAACAAATAGGTTCGACTCTTCAAAATTGCCATAATTTGTCAAAGCAGGGTAATACACCATGGTTTGACAAAAAACTGGATCTCCTTATTAGAGAACGAAATACTAAATACAAACAGTGGAAGAAAGATCCGCAAAACAGTCTTCTTATATCATAAAAAAATAAGTCAAGAAATTCGGTAACTAATTACAGACGTTTCGCCAAAACAAAATATTACACAGATATTTTTAAAGAAAACATACATAATCCAAGACAAACCTGGAAGACAATAAATTCAATCATAACTAACAGTCCAAAGAACTCTACAAATAAAATTGAAACTCTTACCATCAATAATATAAACATAAATGACCCGAAGCAGATATGTACAGCGTTTAATGACTTCTTTACATCGGTTGGTGAAAATTTTGCTGCAAGTATCCCATCTTTGCAGATGACGTAAATATAATAAACATGGAACCGAAGCCATAACAGTCCCTCTACATGGCCAATACAAACAAACTAGAAGTTTTAAAAATTATCTCAAAACTAAAAACTAATGCATCTCCAGGAGTCGAAGGTATGACAACTAATTTACTCGGATTCTGTAAAGAAAAATTAACGGATCATCTTGTTATTCTCATTAATCAGTGAGTGGACTATTTCCGGATCAACTAAAGCTTGCAAAAATCGTTCCAATTCACAAAGAAGACTGCAAAAAAATCCATCTAATTATCGTCCAATATCAATACTCTCAGTCTTCTCCAAAGTATTTGAACATGTAATCAAAAATAGACTTACAAAATATCTCAACAATATGGGTTCAGAAAATTCTCCAACACGAAATGTGCTGCCTTTGATTTTATACTAACTCTTCAAAAACACTTAGATCAAGGAAAATATGCAGCGGGCATTTTCATTGACCTCAAAAAGGCGTTCGATACGGTTGATCATAAGATTCTGTTAAAAAAGCTTGAATATCTGGGCATCGTGGGTTACAATCTAAAACTTTTATCTAGTTATCTTACGGGTAGGTGCTGTTCGGTTGTTATTGGAAAAGAATCAAGTGATCATAGAAATATAACATGTGGTGTACCACAGGGCTCGATTCTCGGGCCATTATTATTTTTAATTTATATAAATGATATTGCAAAATGAGGAGTGAAAGGTACACTTCAACTTTATGCTGATGACACAATATTATTCTATCATAATACTAATTTAAACGAAATGAAAAAGGACATGGAAAGGGTTGGCTTGAAAAACTTGGCTCATCTAGCCGAGTGGCTGAGAATTAATAAACTTAGCCTTAATATTAAAAAGACTCACAATGTGCTATTCGGGAATAAGAGAGAACAACGCCTAAACATTTCCCTGGGACTAAACAATCTGGAACAAACAGATGTCTCTAGGACTTTTAATTGACTCACGGCTTACATGGAAAAATCATTTTGACCATGTTAAATCAAAGATTGCTCCGGTGACCGGTGTAATGTACAGACTACGTAGATTGCTTCCTACAGCCATACTGCGATCATTGTACTATGCTATTATCCACTCCCACTTGGCATACCTTTCAGGTATCTGGGGTTTTGCTACCAAAAAAATGATATCGGAGGTGCTAATAATCCAAAATAGAGCCCTACGTAACATTTTTGGCTTGCCTTGGGATACACATGTTAAAGATATTTACCGTCACGCACTTGTATTGCCATTTAAGATTGTTCCTAGCTTTGAGATAACAAACACCATCTTAAATATTATTCACTGCAACACCCACACAAATAAAACTGAACTATAACAACGACGTTCACCAATATAATACACGACAACACAACAAACTACATATATCAAAAATACACTCAACAAAGTTCGGACTGAAATCATTAGAATACATTGCCTACACTAACTATAACAAATTGCCTGAAGAATTAAGACAGGTAGGTATATATGCCTCTAACAAATCTCGAAACGATATATTGAAATCCTATTTTTTCAAATGTTATTTGGAAAACGAGTCATAAGTAGGTACAAACTCTGTTCTGATAGCTATCCTGATTATCCCCAAGTACCAAACTTTGTACATCCAGATATGATGGGTGCAGTTTATATCTTTTTTAAATCATGTCATGTATTTTGTATGTAAACATCTTGTATTAGGTCTGTATATTTTTGAGCCCGTACTTTCTATTGTATTTTTATATTGTATTTTCCTGATTCTGTTTTTTTTTATGCATTTCTATATTCCATCATGGAGGATACTTTATTTTAACTTTTTGACACCAACCAGTGGCGCACACAGAAAAAAAATTCGGGGGGAGGGGTTTTTACAAAACATAAAATGCATGCTGTATCCATATCTATTCAAACGTTTATATACTAATGTACAGTGTATATCAGAGGTTCCTAGCCTTATCTGGCTCACTGCGCACTATCCAAGTATAGTATTCTCTTCAACGCCCCTCCCCCCTTCATTAAGAAATGCATGACAATACGCATAGAAAAAGCGAAATTTTTTTGAATGTGAAAGTTACATAACATTTGCAAGGAGAAGCTCATCAACGCCCTAGCCAGTGGCGTGGTATCGCCCCACTTGAGAATCACTGGTGTAAATAAATAAAACACTCAATTAAATTTAATTTTTAATAACAAGAAATTTTATTTTTTTTAAGTAGGCACTTGTACATTTCTTCGCGCGGTGCGAAATTATTGACTGTGAATAAGCCATGACAGTTTACATCAGCAATTAATATAATTATAAAATTATGTACTTAACATAAAATAAGAAGCTCCGATAACAATCCAAAAATAATCTTGCAAACAAATAACTGTGAAATAGAAAACAATGAACAAAATAAACCATCCAAAGAAATTGGAGATGAAAATAAAGTTTAAAAAAATGCTAATGAAAATCCAAAAATGGGCTAATGTATTCAACTCCTTCTACGCAAAAGTTAGGCTAAACCTCGCCAAAAAAATTAGTGTGACAAAACGATCGACTACATTGATGATATACAGAATCTAAACTAATTTTATGATTTATTATAGTAAATAAATATTATTATAATTTTCATACTGATTAAATTAAACAAATAAATAAAAAAGTTAATTCAGTTGAATGTCTAATTTCCTTGGTTTTTCTGCCAGTTTATCTAAAATAGAATCGACTGTTGGAGTCATGTTTCTGTACACATGCAGAAGAGTCTCTCATTTAACCTATTTTCCGATGTAGAACTCCTTAAATAATTTTTTAATCAACTTGGAACCCGAGTGAAAAATTTAAACGATTACAATAATATTATGCACGTCGCACGTTTCACTCTGCACTACTGCTACGAAGCGCGTAAATAACTCGTCTGTCAACAATATAAACGTGTTTGTTGTGTTGTGTGATGGACCGGAGCGTCTTAGTGCTGCCATATCCCAAGAATGAAATACCGTGTTTTCCTAAACTTTTAATTGAAAATTTAAATAAGGAAATAACAGTTAAATAGAATCGATATTTTAAGTAAAAAATTAAAATGAAGTTCTACAAATTAAACTTGAAAACAATTGTTTATTGTTTATTAAATAAAATAGTTTTACAATATTTCATTGAATATTAGGATTTTTTTTAAGTATACACGTTTTTTTTGTTTTCAAGTTTAATTTACAGAACTTTAGTTTTAAATTAAATAATAATATTATTTAACACAAATAATAATAATAAAGTTTTTTCAAATCCATGAGATGTGGGAGAAAAAAAATCCTCCATTATTCAAATAATTTATTAATAATAGGCTATATTCCCGAATTCATCATTTTCCCCTACACGACCCATGCTAAAAAAACGTATCCCGAAAACTGCCTTGGTGATTGGTAAAAAAAAAACAGGTTTTATTAGAAATGTTTAATTTTACATACGATGGATGTATAAATTAACCAAAAAAAAATGCATCTGGCAGCACTAGCTGTGCACGGTTTTGGAGAGAAGTGCCACGGGTGGGAGGGCAGAGCGGGCGGGGACATCCGGTCATATTGTAAACTTTTGCATTTCGCACAACGCACCGTGCGGCGATCGCAAGTGATACTGGCAGCCGGCCAGCTGTAGCACCGCGAGCACCGGAGTTCTTCCCTAAGAAATTTTGCGTACAGATTTATCTAAACGTTTCTTATGTTGCTTTTGATTGATAAAATAATATATGCTTGTCGTCGAAATTCGGGGGGGGGGGGGGGTTTTAAACCCCAAAACCCCCAGTGTGTGCGCTAATGACACCAACAGTACATCAATCAAATGTAGTGGTTATAATAATTCATAAAATCTTATAAAACATGTTTTTGTGAAATATTTGTAAAGTGATTCTACATTTGTTGTGTCTGTGTGTTGCTTCTGTGAAATGTTTTGTAAAATTTTTCTTCATTTATTGTGTCTGCATATTGGGTTGGGTTGGGTTTAACTTTTCAAAAGTACCAATTGGCGATCCCTTAATGAGTTTTGATAACTCATGGGAATGCAACTTCGTTGAATGTTATATTTAAATAAAAAAAAATAATAATAATTTACCGGTACAATCTTTTTTTCAAATTGATGTTGAGTATTCATCAAAATTTAAGCACCGATCAAAAATACTTGCTCGATATTTTCAAAGCAGTTTCCGGCGGATTTGTAGACACTTTGGATCATTGTCTATTATTGCGGATTATTTTCTTAATTATTATCATTATCTTCCACTTTAACATCAAAATCATCTTCTTCGGTCGCAAAATCAAGTCGGCTACTTAAGACTAAAAACACCGCCTTTCCGACAACCAGCAATTCTCCGTCTTTTACAGTTCTCTCCAAGATCTGTGACACGTTCAGGATATCGGATCGAGCTGGAACAGCAATCCCTTCTGCTGTCTTAAATAATTTCAACATAATCACGCAGGATAATAATAATAACTAAGTAATAGACAAAAATAGACTACGTCGCGGACGTCTGCGTACCAGATCATCTCTACTCATCAAAGCTAAGTACATAAAGTAGGTGTATTATTTTTTTATGGTAAAAAAGACAAGACCTTAGCTAATATAAAAAAGACACAAATACGATAAAAGCACAGTATGTACTTGAAGAAAACGTATCAATAATCGTGGAACCAGGCTCTTATTTCTTGACGTACATTATGCCCAGTTCAGGCACTGCCGTAAAAAAAGCCAAACCAATAGTGGAATATTTTGCTCATTCAAACATTTCAGTGATTATTACTACGACGAGTCGAATCCCACGACTATATTATATTGAAAGCGCAACGCCATCAGAAAATTTTGTTATGTTAGCTGCGTTTATCATGAGGGCATACGTTCCTATGTGGTTTTGATATAAAACTACATTGGTCGTGTCGTGCAAAAAGGTGCGAGGCATATTTTTGCTTTTTTTTAACATTAACTCCACACAGGAGGCCTCGAGGAAAATAATTTCCCTCAGGGCCCATGTCATCTGGGATGCTGTGTGGAGGGTCTTTTTGAGGAGAGATTGCTCAAGGGAATATGACAATTTTTTTCGCCATACAGTTCCGGCCGACACTAGTGTATAGATACTTACTTTGAAATTATTATTTCACTTAGCAAAAGGTGATTTATTTGGAATAGTACAGTATTTAAGTTCATATATTAAGTTCCGATATCTTTCCAATTAATAAACATATAAAACAGGATAAGTGTTACACGTACTTGCGTAAATGTGATTATTTGAATAATTATTTTAATCCTACTATCCTACTTCCTACTAATATTATAAAGGCGAAAGTTTGTATGGATGTATGTTACCTTTTCATACAAAATCTATTGAATGGACTTTAAAAATTCTTTTACTAATAGAAAGCTACATTATTTGCGAGATCTATAGGCTATATATATTGGTAAGCTCTGGCGTTATGAAATTATTTATCACACGTTTTCCGTCCCTAACAAAATCGATTTATTGCAAACGTCAGAAAAAAAGCAAACCATTTGTCGCCTTGGAAACGATATATATATTTTTTAAATTAGGCAATTCACCCTAAAAAGAGTGCTTTGTTGGCGTCGTACTTAATAACTATCTCTAAAAATGAATCACCGATATGTTTGTATGCGCAACCCGAACGACTGCACCAAATTGGATAATTCTTTTTTTTGTTCGTTATTTTGTATAAAATCACCGTTGAGTTCCGGCATTATGAAATTTGAATAAAAAATTATAATAGGTGGCACGCGAGCAGTTTGAAAACTGAATGTATCGGGAAAGAATGTGTGGAACGCGAGAGGTGAGAGGGGGAGTGGGGAGGGGGGGAGGGGGTGTTGGAAGGGTGTTGGTGGATGGGGAAGGGGAGGGGGAAGAGGGTGGGGGGAGGGTGTCAGGGGAAGGAGAGAGGGAGGGAAGGAAGGGGAAAGGGGATGGATGGAGGATGGTGTGGAGAGGGGTAAGGGGTGGGGGGAAGAGGGTTGATGGGGGGAGGCGTGTGGGGAAAGGGAATGTGCACTCCTTCCACTCCTCCCTTTTTAAGGAAAGGGAAGAGTGGAAGGAAAAGGGTAATAGGGGTTAGTAGAAATCTGAGGGTCAGTATGTCCAGGAATGAAGGATGTATTCTGTATAATCTGTCCCTCCAAATGGCAAATGTAGCAAATCACTTGGCAAAGTTGTTGGTTATCCAATAAATGGTTCCCGGGGCGGCGGTACCCATATACGTCTCTCAAAATTTCCCAATAAGTAAAGTAGATATTGTTTGCTAACAAAATGAGTTAATATTTCTTTGTTGGTTGGCAGTTTTTGGGGGCTTCATCGTAATTTATATCGTTGAAAAAAAAAATTGATTTACAAAGTGCCTGGCATCCAGCACATGTGGTTTTATCGATTATTCATTTAATTTTAAAATGCTCAGTTGGTTTTTGAACATATCCTAAGTTGATTTATGAAAGTAACCTAAGTCGATTTTGATCGCATGCATAGTGTGGGTGATGTCTCTGCCAGGGGAATCTTCATCGCATCTAGAACTAGGGGCTACACGAGCTGAGCTGAATAAACGCGAGCGGTCGAATGTCAAGCGAAGCGACAATCACTCACCTCACGAGAGGGGGCACCACTATTAAGTTTCTGGCCCGGTTTGAAAAATTCGCAGATCCGGGGCTGTTTGTTGGGAAAAAATAAATAGAGATAAAATAAAATAATTTTTCAAAAGCAGTAGATTTATTTATACAAAAATGTTCATTTACAGTTGGAAAGAAAATACATAGTCTACAATCATACGGAACAACTACAAATACCTTTGTATTTATTTTGTCTATGATTTAACTTAGGTTTAATATAATATAATATAATCATACATACAATATTTTGCATATGGTAATTCATATTAATATACAAATCCAGTACAAATTTATATATATATTTATGTACAAAATAATGGATATGTGTATTGTGTTAATGTTATCAAACTGAAGTGAATTTTATTTATTAAAAATAATTTACCCAAACTCCCCACTGTGAGTGAACTGACAGAGCAATGGCTGTATTTGGGTGCCTGGAAAATATTTATTTTACACATTTTTTTAATGTAAATACTGCACAAGGGTCCCAACTGCTCTCAACCGCCTAGAGCCTGTGAGAATATGGCATCCCCAAATGGGGTATGTTGTGAAGCTGAAGGTAGTGGAGGAGAAGGTGATGGGATAGTGGGGAAGTACCTTGCTATTCAGATGTAGTAACCAAACACGGCTATAGCCATTTCAAGCAATGCGGTTTCAATTCTGAATGGTGCTTCTACCTACACCAATGGTGGGCTAAACTGAGAGTATCTTCCACTCTGGAACGTGCCGCAAATACATCTTATATTATTTTTAAATGATTAAATAGTTGTGAAATAACACACAAAATTAAAATAAAATTTACTTGCGCACGCCCTGATTTGAACCTGAGACCTCCTGATTGATAGTCGAGAGCCTTACCCCTCGACCACGGAGGCCGTCCAGTGTAAGGCTCTCGTCGTTTATAGACTAAAGGAGGTAACATAATGTGAAATCCATTAAAGAGGAGTAGATTTTCCAATAGTTTTGGAAGTGTTATATGAATCAGATTAGCAGATCATTACTGAATACTGTGTTAATGAAATATATAAAATTTAATACTATGACTAGTCTCTAAGTGCTACATATTATTAAACGTTAACATGCTTACTTATTATGTTTTTGAACAAATATCTAATTTATATGGTTTAGTTTTGTATTTTTACTATTATGTTTGTCCGCATGTTATGTAATCGAGTCAACATCATTCCACAAATTAATTAAATGTAAAAATTAATAAAAAATATTTGAAACCAAATAAACATTTTTATTAGTTGCTTCGTAATCTCCCTCAACCCCCAAAAGAAACATAAATACTTGCCACTTAGTCTTAAATAGACCATGGATCAGACTGGGTAAGAGAAAAAAGTTTTATTTTTTTATTTTTTACATTAGTGTAGGTTCAGCTGGAGTGGGCTCTTGAACTCGAGTTCTTCGTGGGAAGCTGATACTAGTCCTACTACTTTTTCAAATCGACTTCTCTCAGAGAACCCGATTCAGTACTCGGACGCAAACCCGGAACTCAAAGCCGGACTCGAAGCCGGGACCCGAATGCCTCCACCGGTGTCCCTGTGTCTGCGGTCCGAGCCGCTCGCGAGTCTTAAGGGATCTTATCCGGGTTCGAGTTCTTGTGCGGGTTCCGCGCGAACACCCAGTACCCAATCCACACCCAAGAACTCGTACCCGGGACCTGCTCCTAGAACTCGAGTACTTTAATACGGAAACACGGAAGCCTCTGGCAAAATACAGAACTCACTCATCTCTTCTCCACACAGGAGGCACTGAGGAAAATAATTTCTCTCAGGGCCTATGCAATCTTTGGGGATGCTGTGTGGAGGGCCTTTCTGTGGAAAGGGGAATCGTAATTATATCGTAGATATAAGAAACGCAGAGAATTATTTAAAAGATAAAATAAATTGGCAAGAATTATATTCCCCACCAACTTATGACATCACTGTACATTTTGTGCAGCACTACATTCACAGTCAAAGTGTTATCTAACACAACATGAATAAAAAATGAACTGCTATCTGCCAATGTCATATAGCATTGATAGACACAAACATAATATGGTCATAAATACGGTATCGAGTTAGTTAAATAAAAATATCAAAAAAACATTTATAATAAATTGTGTTAATTATGATATTTCATAAGGTGTTATTGCGGATTTATCTCTGGGTGTAGTTCAAGGTTCAAGCAGTTCAAGGTTAAATACATTTACTACGAACCTTGGGTGCAGATCAGGTTAAAATAACAAAACCGCCAAACAGTAATTGCATAAAATTAATTAATATTCACAATATTGGTATCAGAAAGTACATTCAATATGTTTAACTGCCTTAATTCAAAAAAATATTCTAATTTTAATTATGTACTAAGCTTACATTTATCTACAGTACAATATATTTTACACCTAACATTATATTCATGAATAATTATTGTTAAAAATAATAAGAAATGTATTTTTTACAAATTTCTTATTATTAAACTTATCTACTTCTATCTTCGTTTAATAAATATTTCTGTAATTGAACAATAATTTATTTAATAGTTTATGACAACGTAAACAAATATCACAATAGTTATTCGATTAAATTTAAAGAAAACTGTAAATATAATTAATTTATCAACAATAGAAGGCAGTTTCTTTGATAATCTATCTTTCAATCCCTAGAAGCTAAAATGTTCCAAGAGAATAAATGCAAATTCTCCTTCCTTGTCTTATACAAATAAGAGGAAACGTACCAAGCAACTTATACGTATATGTACATGTTGAAATACTGCAGATTTTCAATTGAAATTTATGTGAGAAACATTTTATTAATTAATTAAAATATATTTTAAACTTTATTCCAATTATTGTTAGATGGTTTCGGCTTAGATCTCTCATGGCGAACTTCAGACTGGCACATAGGTATAATCTTGAACAGTGAATCCGCAGCCCAAACCACTTCAACGGTTTCTGTTGTTTTGCAAAAGGATTAAGTGAAAAACTTCAGTCTTTCTTCAAATTTTGAATCAGCTACTCAAAATAATAAGTGTTTTCTTGCACATTCTCTTATAAAGACAAAATTTCGTGGTCTTGCTTTTTATGAAAATAGATTTTTTAAACAAATCCATTTGGATTTGCTGGCATTTAAGAGCTTAAGTGTTACCTTCGCAGTGCCGTACTTTTCTCTTTGAGATTTATGTTAATTGTTTATACATACATAATACAAAGTAAGATGTTTTCTGATAATAAACTTCATAATTGATGTTACAACCACATACTCCTATGTTTATAAAGATGTTATATTATTATTACATTTTATTAATCAAATTTATATATGGGGTTATCTAATTTAAAGCAGGGATTGTTTTTGGATTTCTTGGCATAAAATATGCTAAAACAATATTTTGACTTCTGTATTAAATAAGCCATAATTTAATCCATCTAGATCACCTGACTTAGATATTTATAACTTTCATGTAAGGGACATTTTAGTTTAGGTAACCAATATACCAATCTGAAGATGGCCATGCCAAAATAGGCTGAAACCAAGTAAAGTCTAACCAAGCATAATAAAGTTTAAAACTTATTTTATTCTAATCATTATAATTGAATCCCCACGGTCAAAAAAATTGTAATATTTCCATTTACTGTTATAAACTTCATACAACAATAGGTATAATTTTACATTTCCTTCGCTACATAAATAAGCAAATTTTATAGTACACAAAAGAAAAACCAAATAATTTAAAGCATTAACCACTCAAGTGATGGGTGATCGGATTCCGATTCTGCCATTCGATTTAATAAATATCATACCTCCAAACATTAATAAGGAAACATAATATATTAACTGCTTATTGACGTTTAAAGCCAATGAATCCACTCCCATTTTAAAGTGTATCCCATATTATTAGGTTTAATAAAAAAAGTTTACAATGTATTTTAAATTTTAAAAATCACCATCCTAAATTTTGGTAGCCATGGCTTGAGTGATTAAGGCTACGGTATACGAGCAAATTTTTACGACAATTTCTTGCCGGCAAGGTATTTCTGTCAAGATTTCCGTATTGTAGGTCCAGATTGCGCACGATTGTAATGTATTGCCTATTCTTGCAAACGACATTATGTCAACATTGCTGGGCCAAATTTATTTCCTTCTCGCTCTACGTGCGTCTCTGTTCCCCACCTATCCGCTGCCAAAACTGTTTTAATTTCAAACACATAAATACGAATAAATAATTTCGCTTTTTTTTTTCAAGTTTTACAAGTTTGAAGGAGATGGTTTATTGTTTTCTGAATTTTGTCTTATACATTATGGAAATCTTGACAATTATCGTTCGGCAATAACAGGCAATTAATCTTGCTCATTTACTAGTACTTTCAGAAAACAAATAAAGTGACAATGTAATTTTGGAAAAAGCAGCTTTATGGTGTGATTATTGATCCCTTTAACCGCATTATATGAACAAGCTAGATATCAGTAAAAGAGACTACAAAGTATACTTTATTTTGCACAGTTTGTTATACACATATAAAATATTTAAGTCAGCTATTGCACGACAGCCAATAACTCCAAATAGACCATTGTAATGCAGTCATATAATAACTATATACAATTTGGTGCTCGGCATTGCAATGCCGCCGTGTTCTTAAGCCAGAATAGTTATTATAGCATAATAAAGTACGAATCTATTAATTAATATTGTCTTCTAGTTTATTATTATACAGAGTGGTGGGTGGTCCTAGTAGTATATATTATATATATAACATTACCTTAGTATAACATGTACTGAATACTCAAAGGCACCAGCCACAAATACATTTTTTATTAGAGTTAATTAGAGTTGTGATGTTGAAAGATTTATTATGTCTGTTAGATATTTGTATTACATTATTGCAAACCTTGTTACAGAACATTTTGTTTCGGAGAGTTTTATTTCACATGTACATTTGTTACTTTATTTTTATTTTTCTGCTACCGGTCTCGATACATCCGTGTCATTCACTAGTAATCTTAATACTCCAATCCAGTAGCAGATAAATAAATAAAAAATACAAGTGTGCAAGTGAACGCACACTGTAGAAGTGAATCCTTCAGAAAAATAAAGTAGACATGAGTGGGGAGGCTACGAGAGGAGACCGATAGGCTACAAAGCACCACACAAAGAGGAGACCGATTACACTATATCATTCTCTCGCAGGCTAAATCTTACAGATGTAGGTGTTTGTCTCTTTTTAGTGTCGCTTTTTCATTTCGAAATAAAACTCTCTAAAACTAAATGTCTAGAAATTTTTACATAGTTAATGTCCAAGAAATACAAAAAAAACCTGTTGCAGAAAACTCTAGGGGTTGCTTATTCGTGAAAATCTATTCAGGTTGTGTTACCAATCCTATAGTAAAAATAATACTGCCCATTACAGTATGGTACACGATCACTAAACATGAAATCTGTTTACAGACTGCAGTATCTAGCGACTGATTAGCTATTCATGTGTGAGGACATAGTAAAGCTTCAAAACTTAAAAATAAAATATAATTTCTTTTTGTAAAGAGAATAAAATTGGTCTGTTTGAAAAACTTCATTAGGATTTTTGTATAGAATGTTTAGGATGTGAAAAATCACATCCTGAAGTGTGACAGTACCTACCACCCTGAAACACGGTATATACATATATGTACTGAACATCATCACTATTTTCATAGCACAACTCTGACTGCAAAAACAGAGTCATCCCAAGCACCAAGCACATCTCAGGATGAAAATTTTAACCAAAATTATCAAACAAGTCCACTAATTCTCCACCACGTAAACCGGGTAAGTGTCCAATTAGTGAAAGTGGCGGATTATAGTGCGTACATATAAAATATGCCCAAAATTAAAACAGGTAATTTGTAAAAACAAACAAACAATCCATCTTTGGAAAAATATTTGTTTGCGCTTGCGAGAAGACTCCATTTTGCAAAACTTATTCAAACAAAAACCTGGCAAAACAAAACAAACATAAACACATGCGACAGTTGCTAGAATATAAAGAGGACTAACCAAATGGTCTTAACACAACAATAATGAATCCCAGTGACTGGCAAAATGGTAAAATCTAGCAAGCTAAACAGCGGTACAGTAACTGAGGGTGTAACAGTAAGATAACATAAAGATTGATTTTGTGCTTTCAAATAGTTAATGGAGTAATTCGTGCGGCATAATACTGAGAGTGTACTGTATAATAATGTACACATATTTTATGAAAATGACCAGCAAAGAAATTCAGAAAACTAAAAGTAAAACAGAGAAAGGTGTTTTCTTTTATTAAATAAATAAACTTTTTGTAAAAGTTTAATTTTATCAGTGTTGTCTTAAATTAATGTAATTTTGTAATGTTATATTCATCGTATAAAAATGCCAAAGACAACGTTACAATTTTATTGTTAAATTGCTTTTTTAAATACATCTATTTGAATTTCGACTTTTTTTCTTGTGTAAATGAATGAAGTGGAATCTTGAAGGTAGAAATTAACCCACTTCCCGACCATCTGATCGAGCTGAAACTAGACAGATAGACTCGTTGTCGATGACAATGCATTCTATCAACTTTTTATGGCAATCACGAGTACATACTCGAACATATATGCATTTCTCTGCAATTGGTTAACGTTATGTTTAAAATTTTACAGCAGTTAATATACAAAATAAATCTCGGTTCGTCAATCAATCAATTGAGATTTGGCTTAGGTAATAGCGCTTTTAAGTTAATAAGTGTATCCTTGGAAAGGAAGGTTCAATACTAAGTCAAACCAAATTTAAAAAAAAAAGTTAAAGTAGATGTATTATAGTAAATAAAAAATTGTTTTCACCGGTTGATTTTTTTAAGGGGATATTTATTTAGAATTCAACAGTGCTTTTTTTTTACACAGGTATTTTTTATGTGACCATTTCTTTCAAAAATTATGTGCGGTAAAATAGCTTGGATGTCATTCTAGGATTTCACATTAGATTAATTCAGTAATTAGTTAAATTAGTGAGACATCTCAAAAAAATCGAATTTGAGTTGAATATGCAGTTATATGTAAAAGTGAACCCTTTAACTCATACAATACTCAGATTATTGCTCATAAACACCACTAAATCAATTATAACGTAGAAAAACTTGTAGGGTGTTGAACAAAATGTTGATGTTGTCTGGGTATTGCAAAATGTCATACTAATGTAATTATGCCACCCGTTGTTATTTTATAGCATACTTAATATGTAAAACAAAGACACGTGCAAATAAAATATTTATTTTTAATTTTCAACTTTATGAGTGAAATCTCAAATTATAATATTTAATTAAATGAAGACAATATTAGCGAAACTCAATCGAAAATGTGGAGACAGAAAAATCAGAAAAAGATATTGGCACCACTGGGACTCGAACCAAGAACCCTTTGCTGAGATGGCAAGTGCTTTACCAACTCATGTATGTGGTGAAGCCAACACTCAGGTACGTACCTACTTAAGGTATGTGCCTGTGCAGCATGGTGATGTCGCGGCATGGTACAACTGGGAACGGAACACGAAGAATACCTACCTACCTGCGCTGAAATATTTGGAATCTCGTCGCACTTTATGGAAAGTACCGGAGCATTCACATTCCCTGTACATTATGCGTCAGAACCATCGAGAAACGTATCGTATTCTCTCGATATTACCAGCCGAATTATTAAACCGTTACCTCTGCCGCGGCATTATAAAAGCCGGAGTAATGGTTTGACCCAGTCAGTCGATAGAATAGCAAGCCAAACAACTTGTACCGTTATTTACTACTATCACGCTCCGTGTAATATTTTAATTATTAATTCTCATTAATAAACGATCAACAGTTAATTCCAGTGTTTTCTTTACGCGTTTACGTAGCACGTCTGATTGCTACATGTATAAAGATAGCAGCCAATAATACGTGCGATAAGAAAATATAGATAATATTTGTAGTTCTTAGTCGAAGTATGATACAGTTAAAAGTGACCGAATTTGATATTGACACCTTAGCTCAGTTGGTAGAGCACTTGCCATATAAGCAAAGGGTCCTTGGTTCGAGTCCCAGAGGTGTCAATATCTTTTTCTGATTTTTCAGTCTCCACCTTTTCGATTGAGTTTCGCTAATATTGTCTTCATTTAATTAAATAAATAATATATTATTTATGATGAGCATTCAAATATTGCTATATTTATTATCTCAAAAATTGATATTTGGAGATGTCTGACTAATCAACTTGATGATCGATATGTAATATAATTCTGTACGCATGCGTGTAAAGTTGGAGTAG
The DNA here is from genome assembly GCA_929108145.2 of Limnephilus rhombicus. Classification (NCBI taxonomy): domain Eukaryota; kingdom Metazoa; phylum Arthropoda; class Insecta; order Trichoptera; family Limnephilidae; genus Limnephilus; species Limnephilus rhombicus. The sequence continues at coordinate 58,031,994 of OV815275.1, read as the reverse complement.
TCCGACAACCCTCACAGTCTGTTAAGTGACTCTTTAATTAATTCTTATAAATTAGTCATTAGTCATCACTAACAGAAACTTATTTATAGTACAGCAGTGGTGGCTCGTGACTTTGAAGTGAGCTAGTAGAGTGCTAAGATTAAACTTTATTAATGTTGTTAAAGATGAAAATTATTTATAATTTATTTTTAAATTTCGATTTGTATTTTTTGAAGTAAAACTTCTTTACGCACGCTTGACTTGGGGAGTAAGCTGGTGAATCCGTGACGAGAGCGTTACGAAAAGTGAGGCGAACGGTAGTTGAGAGAGAGATATAAGTTAGTGAAGATAGAAAGAGAGAGAGATACGTTTCGTATATTACTGTAGGGGCAAGAGAGAGAGGTGCGAGCACACATTTTCTTTCTCTCTTTCTCTCACAGCCAGTTACATTTCGTATATCTAAGACACAGTGCAGGCCTATTGTCTGTATCACACTGTAGGAGCAAGAGAGAGCAGTGCGCGAAGTTGTGTGGTCTAAAGCACACTCGTTTTTTTTAAATTTTCAGTTACTGGGGTATCCTAACTCACTTCATTATTTCAAAATATGCCAGTAAGAATTTCATAGTTTAACCCCTCGAACTGATAAAACATCAAATTACCATATTAAATAGATGGTTGTTTATCAGTGGTATAAAATTTAAATCATGTTTATTGAAACTGAATGTTGATCATGCAGAATTAACAGAATATTTTAAAAATGCATTTTTCCATAAAGGCTAAATTGGCTTTCAGGCTTAACTGTTTGCTTTTGGGGACAACTCATTCATAGAAATTGTTGTATGTCCCCTTCTATCTTAGTGAGAAATATGATGAGAAAAAGAATGCACCACGCTTTGCATTCAAATCTAAAAGTTAATTACAAAAGAATTAAAAAATAAGAGTCTAAAGTTTCCAACTGCAATTTGAGTAAAATTTACGAAAGTTTGTGAATTTTTTATTAATTATTTTTTTATGTAAAAAGTGAAGTGACAATAACGCTTAAAGTACATTTATTTAATAAAATAGGTGTATTTTTTTTTCTTCTTTTATTCATTGAAAGCATATTTTAATACCATTCAAGTTTTGGGATACGGTCAGAAATATTCCATTAATTTGTTTAAATAATATTTTCAATGAAAAAAAGTACAAATAAAGTAAGTCTTTAGAAAGGATCGATGCTTAATAATATTAAGATAGGTGTGTATTACCAAGCTATTGATTCGCTGACCATGATAACATCCGGGTACATAAATATATACAAACCGTAACTTCAACATTACTCTTATTCGTCTTAAATCTGAGTTGCTTGAAAGCAGTTAAAAAATTTTAGATATCAAAGAATGTTGGTGAGGTGGTTGATTGTCTCATATATTACGCCAATTGAATACTTCTCATTATAATGCTACGAGAAGGTAAAACTAATGAACAACAGGTGTAGACAAAACATGTAACACCCGTCCGGCCTAACCCTATAGAAGGTATACACATTGTATCAATTAAAATAATACTCTAGAGATTTCTTCTTAATTATGTTTAAAATATTATTAAAAAAAAAACATTAAATTAGAAATTCAATTGAAAAATAGCCATATTCACAATTCATTTAAAGAATCAGTAAAAAAACATTGGTCCTAGACATACACAGATTTATGGCTCTTGATTCTATCCCAAACAAAGTGGCAAGCACTCATTGTGTCATCACACTGTCACGCCGGTAAGTAGCCAAGATTCTTTCTTTGAAGGAACAGGTGAATTTCAGTGAATGCCGGCCGTTCCCTCTGGTCCCTTCGCCAGCATTCGCGCATGAGATCGTAGATGTCCCTCGGGCACGAAGAGGCTCGTGCCAGCGGCCGGAAGCGCCCGTTGTCTCTCCGCAGGTGCGCCAGGTTCTCCAGCACCTGCGTGTCGGAGAGGTGCTCGTAGGGGGCCTGCCGGCACGATGTGAGGATCTCGTCTAGTGTCACGGCGAAGGACCACACATCCGTCTTGGTGGTGTACTTGCCCAGAAACACTGACTCCCAAGCCATCCAACGGATGGGCAGGGGAAGGTTTCCATCCACCTTGTAATAGTCCGCGACGTACAGCTCACTGTCAGTGCCGAAATCTGATATCTTGATCTGATACGCTTGTCCCATGAGACAATTTCTGAAAGAAGTAAACATTATATAAATTTAATGAATGAATTAAATGAATTTAATGAAAAAAAAATGTTAATACCAAAACTGATATAATCAATAAGCAAAACATTTTTATGATGAACCCTCTTTTGAATATTTTCCCACTTAACCGGTATTTCCCATCTAATGATATTGTATTCCCTAATTCCAATAAACTTCCCCACTCTTAACCCTCCCCCTTCCTTCTACCCCTTCCCCAGTATTTAATCTGTGGTCTGAATTTAATTTGAAACTTCAGTATACTTTTACTCCAGGATATGTCATATATAAAGGGGGCATAGTTACCTAGCAGCCAGGTCTCGGTGCACAAAGTTGAGCGACTCGAGGTACTTCATGCCGGCGGCCACCTGTTCGGCCAGGAACAGCAGTGTGGAGGGCTCCAGGCTACGGCCGGCCAGGAACTGACGCAGATCTCCGGGCTCCAGGTACTCCAGCACAGCGGCCAGTGGTTCGTTGGGCTCCCCCCTCCGGCACGCGCCCAATACGCGCGCCAACCGCTCATCCTCCAGGGCTGCCAGGATGCGCAGGTCGCGAGAGAACTCTTCCCTGATAACACACACACCCGCACATTATATTTCAGACTAATTATAACTGGCCGTTGCCAAAACCCACTACCTGGGTTTGAATTTAGATACGAATTTATTAAATAAGTGAATTCTTCTTCTTTGCTTCCCCTGATATTATTAACTTCTCTTTTGTTGTAGAATCTTTTGATAAAGTACACTTTTACAGTAACTTACTGAATATATATGTATATAGAAAATATCGATAACTATATATTTCGTCAATCAAAAATATTGGTAATCTTACTTTTGCTTCTCGGATGCGTCTTGGGTCAAAAATTTCACAGCCACCAATCGTTTTTCCAGGCAAACATTGGATCCATATTCTGGTATCCCATCAGCTTCTGCCACATAAACCTGAAAGGGGATTTCCATTAATACAATAAGATTATTCAGTAAATAATGAGAATGGCAGGAAGGCAAATCAATTTCAATTGATACAAAATTTTTGAAATTTGTGAGAGGAACTGATATTCAAACACATATATGCACATCTACCACTACTATGCTAAGTACTTCAAGAAGCTTGTTAAGCCGGGTACAGATTGCTGTAACGTAACATGCAATGTAACACGCAATGAAAGAATTTTCCGTCCACATTGTCACAATGTATCATGCAATGTAACAGAATTTCCATAGTGTGGACGCCTTGGCGCACGAACCGTGCACACTACGCGCACAGAGCATTTCAACTCGTGCGTGCCGCAATTCACAAAGTGTCGGTTTTTCGCCGAACACAAAGGGGCGTGCAATGTGCACGTAGCGTCAGTGTGGACGGCTTGTTCGTGTCTGTACTGCGCGCAAACAATGGAGGACTTGTTCTCGGCAGACTGAGCTATGTTCACCACCCGCATGCCGGAAACAGATGCGAGAAGATATATGCTCGGTTCGCTTATGAAATGTTCCATTCATGTTACATTGCATGTTACATTGCATGTTACATTGCATGTTACATTGCATGTTACATTGCACGTTACATTGCATGTTACGTTACAGCAATCTGTACCCGGTTTAAGAGCGTGTGTTACATAAATGATTTTGTAATAAAGTGTCTGGATCCTTTATCTACGGTTTTTTATCATTTTTTCATTTTTGGCATTTTTATCTACGGTTTTGGTGTGTGGCACTCTACATTGAAGAATTTACCATTGCATATTGGCCATATAGTCAACACTGGATTATTTTTGGTTGCAGGTGGTTACGAACTGGGAATTGAAGTTGAAATCTTGAAGAGCTCGCGCCATTCCTTGTACGGCAGTCTGGAGCTACGGGCCACCCCTGGATTTACAGACGACGAATCAGACCCTTGTCAATAATGCCATCGGTACTGGAGACTTGATTCTTGGAGAATTTTGTAATCGGAGGACACCTACCGATCCTGCATACACACAAGCTTTTTGTCTTGAAACCATGGTTAAAAAGACCACACTTGCGCTTGAAATAAGATTATTTATGGAAAACCAGAAATCCCCGCAAGCCACACTCTGTTCATCTGCAATTACGATTCAAATTCAAATGATATTACAGCATAACCTTTGTGCAAGCCCTTTTGCTAGACAGTAATAGAATTGACATTTTTTTGTTCTAATATAAATTTTGTATTTTCAATACTTCTTTCATTCTAAATATCAAACTCAATGGGGTATTTCCACGTGTTTTATTATTGCTTAAAAAAATGAAGCAAAAAATTACGATGATTACAGCATTTTTATTTTATTTTTATGTTGACGAATAAATTTTCCCATTTTGGAAAAAGGGCACTTGTGACGTCACAAACCCATTCCCCAACCATGGGCCGTTTTGATTTGGTCAGTTTTAGATCGTTTTCAAAATCAATAATATTGGATGAAAACATAAAAATCAAACATTTTTAGTAGGATTATTAAAATCAGAAAAATAATCTTTAAATATTCCGTAAATTTTCAACAGAATTCCTCGTTTGTGGAAATACCCCATTCTTTACACATTTGTTGCGTATAATTGGAGCCTTTTAGCATTAGTGGAGTTCTCATTTCCTATTATTTTTGACAATTTTAAATGCCATGCTATGGTGTGGCTTCTTATATTTATAATTATATTTATAATAATTTTAAACACATTGTTATCAAGCAATAACACAATAAGTGCCTCGTAGGCATGTTTCGTGATCCAATAATAGGCACTTCTAGTGTTAAATACATAATTCTATGGTTATCATATTGTTATCGATAATACATGGTAACAATTTCAATTCTGAAAATGATAAATGGCTAAAGCACCGTGCAGCTGGAAAGGAAGAGTGGCTGAAGCGCCATACAGCTCTATGACACTTTTTATATTATCAAACAGTATTAAACTAAAAGACGAAGCGAAGACTAAAAGCCGCCCGAAGGGCCTAGCAGCAAAAATCCGCGGAGCAGGTTTTTAACTGCTTGTGTACAATGAATACGAATGCAAATTGAATTAAATAATAAAGACTGCTTACCGTTCCAAAAGCACCTTCTGAAAGTTTAGAAAGCATGCGCAGACGATGTCTCGGGAACTCCGGTACTGATGTTTGTTCCAGTCTTCGTTTCAATGAAGCCAGAATCTCAGATTGAATGGGCGACTAAAATAGAAGAAACACAGATTTATTTTTATTTCCAAAGCTTTATTTGTTAACCAATTTAATAAGATTATTTTATTATGGGCGTAATTCGCCATCCCCCTGACAGCTTAACCATACTATAACAAAGATTAATAAACATAAAATACTTGCAATAATTAGAAAACTCAGCCAACTTATCTGATATATAGCCATTATTCATAGGTTTGAGTACCGAATAGGAAACTTTGACAAATAAATAAACTCCAAATCGCAAATCCCCCTGAAGCTTATATGTCTCATTTTAATGATTAATCAATGAAGACAATAATGTCAACAACTCTCAATAAAGTATGAAAAGTGTTGACAATCATTCAGAAAATTAAAAGGTTACGGTTGAAACTGGGATTCTAGTCTTACCGGGACAAGTTTCTCTACTAGTACTATTGAGACCCAATTACATCAGGTCAATTTCATCAATCTAATACTTTGCTTTGAAAATTATTACATTTTTTTAACTCCAACTCCGCACAGGAGGCCCCGAGGAAAATAATTTCCCTCAAGGCCTACGTCATCTTTGTGGATGCTGTGCAGAAGGTCTGGATGCTGTGTGTTGGGCCTAACATTATTCATAAATTATTTCCCATATTTTTATGGCTGCCATCTTTTGATAAGATCTTTTGATGTGATTAATTAATGCAACCGAAATGGTGTCCTTGATAATATTTAAAGGATAACTTTTGACTTTTCCACAAGTCTAAAAAAGTTGAAAGAAAGTTTACACTTCCGATCCAGAACCAGGTAACAACTCTTAATATTTTACTAATAAGATATTTTGGTAGTCCGCCAGTTGCAACCCCTGATTTACGGGGTGTAATAAAAAATAAATTAAATCATTTTTCAAAAACCCTATAACTTCACTCTTGACATATCTCAGGAAATTCCCCACCAGTCACAAAATTATACAAGATAGATTAATGAAAAAATAATGTAAGAAAGTAGTTTAACCTTAGTAATGGAGCGTGATCTTCCAGAGTGCTGGCTCTCACGGTCGGAGGTGGGGGCGGGGGGCGGGGGTGGCACCAGCGGCAGCAAGGGGGCCGCCCCTATCTCCGGCACAGCATAGTCGTAAGTGGAGCCATCTAGCATACAACATCAGAACATTACATACAACCCACAAGGAAAATCTTCACTAACATTTAAACATTCACTTGCACTTGATATTTCCGAGCTAACAACTTGTTGGTATTGACAATGACAGTTAGGTATTATTTTTTTATATGATTATAATTTTTCATTTTATTTAATTTTTGATATTGATGAATGAACACTCACCTGACATACAAGCGTTAGAGTCATCAGCACCCATGTCTCTCATCTCCATGACGACCGAGCTATAGCTGTAGTAAGGGGCATATTTCAGCGCCTGGTACGGCTCCCGGTAGTCGTCCATTTTCACATCTATCCCGTAGTCGTTCTTTGTCTTCTTGATGAGAGGCACAGGCAGTGTAGACATGTCGCCCGAGTTGCCGCACCGCGAGTCTCTGGTGTAATCCTCCATGTCGTCGATCCTGCAAAGCCTTGATCAATGAGAAATATTGTTGGGAAAGAACTAAAGCCTAGTAAAGGACATTGCTTACTTGGGTTATAACATATTACTTTGTAACTCAGGTATGCCTCACACGACATTACATATGTCTGGCCTTATTGCCGTGGGTAGCTCGAAAACAAGCTAATGGATCCAAATGGTTAATTGACCTATTTCAATGTCACCACTCACAAACAAATAAATAAATTAAATAAATTCCTCTCTTACATAGTTTAGCAACTAAGTATACAAATGATATCAACATTTTTAATATAACAATTTTACTACTTTTAAAAGTTTATAAGTCAACATATTATTTTGGATAATTTCAGTTTATTATTGTTATGATTTTATTTTCTTCAAATTTATCTAATTGTAAAGCACTGTAATGTAAGATTTTTTTATTAATCTATTGTCTATTACTAACCCTTGTGTAAAAAAATGTAAACATTATGCACCAATGAAAAGAAAAAAAATATTAAAAGGTGTTTGACTACTTGGCGGGTAGACAGTCATGAAAATTAGCTATCCTAAGACCGTCACATTTGTCATCATTACAAATCATTCAGTTACCTATAAGATATGTTGTTCTTCTCAGCGCTCAAGTGTTGCGCTGCAGTGGGGATGGTGGCCTTAGATGCGAGGGGACTGGCAAAGCACTTCCTCCTGCGGTGGCGGTTGACGATGAGGAAGATGGCGAAGGCGAGCAGCAGGATGACGGCCATGAGCACGCAGATGACCACGGCCAGGTACGTGGAGTCCTGTTGCTTGACTGTCGAGACGGGCGGACTGGGGCGGCCCGTGGTCTCCTCACCGGTGGGGGCCGGCAACACTGCACCTGACTCCACCGAGAAGTTGCCATGCGCCACATCTGCACACAACAATTCCATATTAATGTTACAATCTTCTATGTTTCTAGTTATGAATACCACTACCATTCAAGAGAATTATACTAACCTACTAAAAAAATAATATTCAAATGGCCCATGTATTATAATATTATTAAAAAAGATATTTTTGTGGTTGAGAGCTGTTACATAAAAATAATATAACAAGTGAATTACATATCTGTGAATGGGTACTTTTAGTATGAAGTTTATGAAAATTCAACTGTTCATAGTTATATTGGCAATATTGTCATGTTTATCTCTGCTCAGTTGGTTATACTGAGTATCTGCACAGAGGGGTTCTCAGGCAGGACTGACCTTGACTTCCTCATTCCTTGACCAGCTACAGGTGACTTCGGCCACCGTCCCTGTAGCTGGTTGATCCCATAGCCATAATTCGCCATATTACAACATGTGAAAATTATTAAATCCGCACCCATGGCATCCATTACTGAGGAACACCAGAACATCCATTAAAATCCTGGATCAGCAGCGGAGTACCAAGGGAGCACATTATTTCTGCTGGATTTAACCACATCCAGCATCTGCAGACGCAGACATCATAAGACTTTCCGACTACAACTGGAGCCAGAGGTGCTTGTATACCTTCGTAAAATTGTAACTATTTCCTCAAACTTATGAATTGTAAGTTCCTCCCGTCCTAAAATGAGTTCTGTATTTCATCGGGATTGCCCTAGCAAGAAATAAAAACATAAGTGTTTTGTTGTCAAAGTTGTGGGTACATAAATAAACAGTTGCTAAGAAACAGCATGTCATTGCAGAAAACATATTTAAATATTGGGCAGTCAGCAAATAGAATCCATTTATGTATTTGTATTAATAATGAAAAAAATATGGTAATTCACTCCAAAAAACTATGTTTTACGTGTAGGTTACTAAATTAGTAATGTTCTAGTGCACAAATTTGGGAATGCCACCAAGAAGAAATGTAAAGAAAAGAAGTCAAAGAAAATCGAAGGTGTGGTTGGTCTTGTGTATTACTTATCCATTTAATTTTAGGACTTTTTATTTAACTGGCTTCCAAGAAACTGGGCGTCTTGTACAGGACTGGCAGATTCTTCAACAACCAGCTACTAACCCTGTACAAATCTAAAGTACGCCCAACTATTGAATTTGGGAGCCACCTCGGTGCTGGAGTCCCAAATAGCTGATAAATCTACATGATTCTGTGTATGTAAATGAGGGCGTTTGATTGACGATCCGTTGTTAACAGACCGATTGCCAATTCATTATTTATGCATTACACCGCTTACACATTAATACGGAAAACTTTTTATCCAAACAGTTAGATATAGCTTTATTATTACGAAAAGTGAGTATTTATGTCGGGGGAAACCAAAAAACATGCAAAAAATATGCATCTAACATTTTAATTTTGTTAAAATTAATTGACTAGCGCGGTAACGCCATGTTTATTCATCGTTTTTATTTTAACATTTCATCAATGCTGCCAATCATAGAAAAAATATTTTTGCGTAAAACAAAGTGAATGCATCATTGACAAGTTTGTACCAGTATTTATAACATTAGAACATGGAAAGAAATGTATTAAAATAATTACACAAACCCGCTAGACAAAACCTGCGTAGCCAAACAAACCATTCAAAACCTGGGATGTTTTTTAAAAGCATGATGAAAAGCGAGTTTATTTTAGATAATTTATTTTATAAGATTGGTACTTCCGACAAATGTCATATTTGATTGTCTATTTGTTAAAAAAGGAACATTCCGTATTATCCGTGCATCAAACTTCGACAATACGAACGTTTCGTGTTATCCGTGAGGTGGACTAACTGCATATTTACCGCCAATTCTAATGCACAGACGCAATGCGGGCATGCCGAGTCTGTTCTACATGTATTTTAACGGAGTCTGCTCTAAGGCATGAGCGGAACACCTGTTGATGTTGGCTTCAATAAAACAGGATTTTTCTTCGACTCATTTGTATAATTTTCCATTTTCGATTACTGAAATAGTTGTTTCTCATTGTTATCTAACCGATACAAAGAATTTTTAAATAAAATATACCTGTTAACCGTATCCCACTTTTATGCATATTTACCCTATTAATTAATTTTTTATTCAGCCGCCTCCCAAAAGATTGAAAAGAAACAAAAAACGGAAATGTGTGAAATGCCGGAAATGTGTGAAACGCAAAGGCATTGAAGTAATTGCAAAGATAATGGTTGAAAATTTACTTATCAGTACCCTACAGTCATTAGAAGGTAAAAATATAAATAAATTTTATTTCAAACTATTATAATAAAACCCTCATCGCTCTGTTACATATACTATTATTGTTGTAGAGCAAATAGAACTACCCGTTTTACAAAGTTGATGTAATTCTGCCATTATATTCTTCAATAATTATGAATGGTTGTTCATCGTTTGTAGTATTTCACCTCTTAACCTGATTGCAGGTTCTTCTAATTCCTCTGGAACAAGTTCTTCCAGTAGTAGTAGAGAAAGGACACCACCCGAGGGTTTCAGTGACTAAAGTTCTACTAAATAAATTTCGCCATTTCATATTAAATATGCAGTTATTGTAAACAAAGCATAAATTTTCTTAAAATAAATTAAATAACTTAAAAAAGCCCTATTATTCAATAGCCCTGAATTGAGAGGGTTAACTTTCAGAGCTATTCCAAGCAAAGATAACTTTGAAGGTAACAATAATTTCAATACTAAATTAATCTATTTACATGCCAATTCCGATAATTCAACTCTTTGCAAATAAAAATGCGAATGTATGCATAGATGTACTTGATGTTGATAATTTTGCACGACTCAACTTACGATACGATACGATACGATTGTACCACCCCAGCCAGGAGTACTCCTGTCCCGGTGAGACCGGTACACCAGGGGGCACTGATTTGTTAGGACTAGGAACACGTGCTCTGAGGATGGGAAGGAGGTTGGAGTTCAATCGACCGGTATACATGGCAACCTAATAAGCCAATATTGGAATTTAGGCTGGGCGGGAATAAAGGAATGGATTGAGCGTTATAATTTTTTTTTCCTGTTCCATGTGCGTTCTTCTTGCCTCTTCTCGGCTTTTCTTGTCTCTTCTTGGATCTTCACGGATCTTCTTGGATCTTCTCGCCTCTGCTTGGTTCGTCTTGTTTCTTCTTGCCGCTTTTCGAATCTTCTCGTCTCTTCTCGGCTCGTGCTGCTTGTTTTTTCTCTTCTTGTTTCTTCTTGGACCTCCTCGTCTCTTCTCGGCTCTTGTTGGCTCTTCGTGGGTTTTCTTGTCTCTTCTTGCTTCTCCCTGTCTCCTGTTCTTCTTGCCTCTTCTCGGCTTTTCTTGTCTCTTCTTGGCTCTCTTGGATCTTCACAGATCTTCTTGAATCTTCTCGCCTCTGCTTGGTTCGTCTTGTTTCTTCTTGCCGCTTCTCGAATCTTCTCGTCTCTGCTCGGCTTTTGCTGCTTGTTTTTTCTCTTCTTGTTTCTTCTTGGACCTCCTCGTCTCTTCTCGGCTCTTGTTGGCTCTTCGTGGGTTTTCTTGTCTCTTCTTGCTTCTCCCTGTCTCTCTGTCTCTCCTGTTCTTCTTGGATCTTCACGCCTCTTCTTGGCTTGGCTTGTATCTCTTGCCTCTTCGAGAATTTTCTCGTATCTTCTTGAATCCTTTTGTCTCTTCTCAACTTTTCTTGGCTGTTCTTGCTTCTTTTCGTCTCTTATTGACTCTTCTTGGCTCTTCTTGTATCTTCTTGGATCTTATGGGACCTTATCGTATCTTCTTGACTCTTCTTGCTTCTTCTTGCATCTTCTAGTCCCTTCTTGGCTCGTCTTGAATCTTCTAACCGACTCTTCTTGTCTATTCTTGTCTCTTCCAATTTCTTCTCGTCTCTTCTTGGCCTGTCTCGTATCATCTTGTGTCTTCTCGTATCTTGTCTCTCCTTGGCTCGATATGACTCTTCTTGAATTTTATTCATCCTTCTTGGATCACCATGTCTGGCTTTTCTTGCATCTTCTTGGGGAATTTAATCGGCCAGTGCGTAGGTGCAGGAACAAAGGAGATGATTGAACGTTGGTTTCTCGTTTCCCACTTCTTTATGCTCCCCACTTCTTCTGCTTCCAGCTACTCCCTTCTTTAATTTTGCGCCTCTACCAGTCTCTTCTTGTTTATTATTTTATTGTCGTGGCTCTTATTGGTTCTTTCTTGACTTATTAATTATTTTCGTTCCACTTCTTGCATTATCTTGCTTCCACCAGTCATTTTTTCTGCTTCTTGGTTCTTCTGGCTTCATATGACTTCTTCTAGCTTCTTCTTGGCTGTCCTAGTCTCAGCTTGCATCTTCTTGCAAACTTCTTGGTTCTTCTACCGTCTACTTGCTTCTTGCATCTTCATGGCTCTTCTGGGATCTCGTAGTCTCTGCTTTCATCTTCTTGCTTTGTTATTATTTTTTTTATTTTTTTATTAATTCTTCTGGTTTTATCTTGCTTCCTCAATTTCCTTCTTGCTTCGCTTAACTTTTCTTGGCTCTCCTAGTCTCTGCTGACATTTTCTTGCTTCATCTCGACTTTTTTTCTTATCGTGGCGTTTCTCGCCTCTTCTTCCAACTTACAGATTTTTCTTAGTTCTTCATACTTTCCCCTGCCTATTCGTGGCTCGTGCTTCGTGGCTCCTCTTGGTTTTTCCTGTCTCTACTTATTTCTTCTAGTCTCTTCTTTCTTATTCTTGAATATTCGAATCAGATCAGACAAGCTTTCGGATTGCACTTAATGCTATAAGTCGGGATTTATTTCAGTGCATGAACTCTGAGACCAGCCATATGTATTCCTCTTTTCTCATTTATCTGAAGACCGTGCAATATCTAAATAAAATAAAATAAAAACCTAACTATGAAAATTAAAAAATATATAACTTCTCTGTTAATTCCGTGTATAATACAAGGGACACCCTCTGAAATGTAATGACAAAAGACCCACTTGAAATTATCAAAATAATCTCTGCAGGACTAAAAAGACCTCATACGGGGACGAAACGCGTCAACAAGCATTTGATGAATATAAACAATTAAAATAAATATTTTAAAATCAGGCGACTGGAAAAAAACAAACAATTAAGAAAAAATTCAAGAACGCCTCTCTAAGTGGTTTGTTTATATTGGTATCCGAGTTCAATGCTCTGAAATATTATATTATATAGACAATCTACGCCATCAACTAATATTTATAAACAAAAGTAAGGTGGATCTTATCTTCAGTATTGATGTCAGGCCTTTGTGTCAAATCCTTAGTGTTCACTCGAATTCACTTGCAAACTTTGTCATATTTACCACTGTTGCAACTTTGCAAAACCAAATTTCGTAATCAAATTGTACATATTTTTATTCTGTTTAAATAAAATGCTCTCTGTTATTACAACATTTTATAACATTCTATACCAAGAGTACTTCACATTCTTTTTTTTTGTTGTAACACATATTAAATAAATGAATCATTGAGTTCCAATTTCTGCTCTAATGAATTTTGGTAAAAAATTAGGTGTGAATGCCATCTGATGTGATTTCTCACAAAGAATAATAATAATAATAATTGAATGATTTATACAGCGCCGTTTTTGTGAAAAATCACCACAAGGGCGCTATACAAACTAATAACACATTTTAAAATCTAGAAAAACTACAAACTAGACAAACAATTAAAAACAAATTTTTAGTGACCAACCGTAGGTTCAGATTCGGTTTCGGTTTCGGCAGGTTTCGGCAAAAAAATCGAGTTTCGACATCAGTTTCAGTTTCGGCAGATTTTCTGCCGAACCTTCGGCCGCACCGAAACTCTGCAAAAGATCTCAATAAATGGTAAATTTAGTCTTAAGAATGTTGTGATTGTAAACGCAAGTTAAATTAAAATACTCAATTAATGAGGTCGTTCCCCTGTAATGTACATAAGTGTTGATTATTAACAAATTTTTGTTTCAAGAAGTAGTTAACATGTTTGTTAATTTTTAGTAATATCAGAGAAGATTTTTTTTTCACATACTTCAGTGTAAAATGTAAGGCAAATTTCAACAAACTATTGATTTTTAACATGTCTAAAAAAGTTTCAGTTTCAGTTTCGGTTTCGGCAGAAGGTCCTGTTTCGGTCGGACACTACAACTTTTGGCTAAAAATTGCATCCACCGGTTCATTATGTACAATGTTTTGACCAATAAAAGCGATACTGCCTAAAAATGAATGAATACAGGACCATACTTACCTGGGAGGTTTCTTGAAATTAACACTGTTTATTGTCTATTTAAAGGAATTTAGATAGAGTTCGGACGCAGAGGACATAATTGTAAGGAATGCGATGCCATTGTTATTATTTCCAAAAGTTTCTAGTTCATTTATAAATCGTGTTTAAATATGGGCCTATAATATAACTAAAAGACTTTTTAAAAATATATAAACATTTCAATAGAAAATAACAATTGTATCCAGTTCGTACAAGATCATTCTAATGTGAAAAAAAATAACTAGAATCATGAAAACTCATCAGCCTAACACGCTTTTCTTGTATTTTGGTAGAAAGCAGTCACTTTGTGGTTTGACATATTAATTAAAGGAAAACAATCACTTTGTTTGTAACCACGATTTATTGATTTAATTTTTATTTACCGACCGGTTTCGCTTAATACAAGCATCATCAGGGTATAAATTAAAACTGATGAAAAAATACATTGTGTGAGCTTATATATACATACAGACAGAGACAAAACATAATATAAAGTAAGAGTGAGAGATTGTAATTAACATCCTACATAGTGATAGAGAGAAAGAGACGGGTATATCTAATGAATAATTACATTATATCTACCGGGACAAAACGTCATTTAAACAGGTGATTAAGAAATAAAGTGGCTACGGGTTTTTTTAGTTTATGGGAAATATTCCTAATATCGGACTGTTGGACACATTTAACTGATTATTAAGGATTTGGGTTTTTGTTTTAACGGCTTTCTTTATTTCGAGTGCTTCTAAATTATTAAGCCTGTTACCATGACTATTTCTGTGTAAAATCTTAACACCGGTGTTTTGATTGAAGGTATGATCTTTATCAATAAGGTGATTAGCGAATTCCGAAAATCCATTATTATTTAAGCATCTAAGATGCTCTTTGATTCTAATATTGACATTACGCGTCGTTTTACCTACATAAAATGATGAACAATCATTACAATCTAATTTATATATTCCGGAATGACTTAGTTTTTCGTCCTTATCTTTCGAATTAATTAAAAACTTTCCTAAATTATTGCAATAATTAAAAAAATCGCGGTTAATAATGGTTATAATGCCGAACTCATTGATACAATTTTAAATGAAAAACAAAAACAAATAGCCACTAAGAATTTCTTATTTACTAATCATAATAATATAAATAATAATAATAATCTTTATTACCAATGGCGTCGTATTTTATTCATTAATCAGTTCTCTTCCTGCAGTGTAAAAAATCTACCTCCCGAAATAAGACCGGCATTTTACACAAACAATAATTTAGGAAAGTTTTTAATTAATTCGAAAGATAAGGACGAAAAACTAAGTCATTCCGGAATATATAAATTAGATTGTAATGATTGTTCATCATTTTATGTAGGTAAAACGACGCGTAATGTCAATATTAGAATCAAAGAGCATCTTAGATGCTTAAATAATAATGGATTTTCGGAATTCGCTAATCACCTTATTGATAAAGATCATACCTTCAATCAAAACACCGGTGTTAAGATTTTACACAGAAATAGTCATGGTAACAGGCTTAATAATTTAGAAGCACTCGAAATAAAGAAAGCCGTTAAAACAAAAACCCAAATCCTTAATAATCAGTTAAATGTGTCCAACAGTCCGATATTAGGAATATTTCCCATAAACTAAAAAAACCCGTAGCCACTTTATTTCTTAATCACCTGTTTAAATGACGTTTTGTCCCGGTAGATATAATGTAATTATTCATTAGATATACCCGTCTCTTTCTCTCTATCACTATGTAGGATGTTAATTACAATCTCTCACTCTTACTTTATATTATGTTTTGTCTCTGTCTGTATGTATATATAAGCTCACACAATGTATTTTTTCATCAGTTTTAATTTATAACCTGATGATGCTTGTATTAAGCGAAACCGGTCGGTAAATAAAAATTAAATCAATAAATCGTGGTTACAAACAAAGTGATTGTTTTCCTTTAATGCTTTTCTTGATTTACTACACTACACGTTTTTCTTGATTTTCTCAAAAGTAGGGCTGGTTTTGAAACTCAACGATACCTAAATACTAGCTTTTATCATACACACTTTGTTTTATGTCAGGTCTTTAAACTTCAGATTTTATGTACGGGTTAAATCTTCCCCACAGGAAAAACTAAACCTTTTCACACACTTTTCCACAAATGATCAAATGTCAATTCACGCCATGAAATTACACTATATTAGTATAATAAATACAAAACAATACAAGAACAATATGTCAACCTACCACACACCAAATGGGAAAATAATTCACCGACTCCAGATATTTTCATATCAGAGGCTCTGTGGAACTCCTAATTGGACCTATAAATCCTACTGATCCCTCAATATAAATATTTAAAAAATCTTTTGTAATCCTACATGTAATTAAAATGACAATCAGTATATTATTTAAGTATATTATATTATTTAACTATTGCATATAGAGTATTGTATTTCTTTTCAATATTATCTCATCGTACTTCTAATAACAACTGTTTCACTTCAGCGATATTTTTTTGGTACTCATTAATTAATTTTTATTTTATTCTTAATACTGCTGATACTGTCCTGTATACCAATGTATACTTATAATCTGATCTATCATTTTAATGAAAAAGCCATTTTATGGCGTTTAGATAAGTAAAAATAAACGTGTTCCATGGCTGTGTGGGGCGATTTATGTTGAATTAAAGCTGGAAATTACAAATAACTGTAGAATAGCAGAAGAAGCAAAATTTTGCTAGGAGGTTATTTTACTTCCTCGAAAGCCTTACCACTGAATTCTATAAATGGATAGAAGCAAGTCACAGATGTCATGCTAAGTCAGCAACAAGTGAATCAGATACTTCAATGGATTGTATACGAAACTCAGGTTTCTTGTCTATTCCTAATCTGCTTGAACCTTAGTTTGGTTGCTGTAAGTTAGTTCTAGTGTTTAGTCGTGTTACTGATAGCTCTGTTAACACAAGTGCTCTCAGCGGCAGGAACATTTGATAGTTCAACTTACCAGAGTCAAACACCACTTCGCTGATCATTATCCAGCGCGATG
The DNA here is from genome assembly GCA_929108145.2 of Limnephilus rhombicus. NCBI lineage: Eukaryota > Metazoa > Arthropoda > Insecta > Trichoptera > Limnephilidae > Limnephilus > Limnephilus rhombicus. The sequence continues at coordinate 58,014,908 of OV815275.1, read as the reverse complement.
CAAACGTGAGTTGAAGTTTGACGAATCGGCCGACCCTGTGGTGCAGTTTGATGGATACATTCCTGGACGTCTCGAAGATCCTGTCTTCGACGTAGCTGTATGTGATCGGTTCTCCGGGGAACACTTTCCCTCCGACCGAGAAGAGGACACTGGCCTCTGCAAACACCTGCAAAAACATTATTTATCAAGTACCATAATTAAGAAACTAGAGAAAAATTAACTTCTTGTATTAAATATTCTAGACAAAATTTGAAGCTGAAGATGGTATCATTTCAGTAGCCTGACACTTGTCTAATTGGTTTCACAGAACTTCAATAAAAACTTTGAAATTTTGATGAATTGTTCAAGTTATGTAAAACAATTTGCCCCTAATGGAATAATCACAGAACTTGAAAATAACTTACGAAGTTTATAAGGGATGTAAGAAAAGAGTAAGCGTTGGAGTGAAAGAACGAAAAAAACGCCCGAAAGAGGAAGAGGGAATAAAAATGACAAACACTTCCAAGAAAACATTAAACTGTTTTGGAAGGAGGTCAAAAGGTCCCGGAGTGGTTCAGAGAACGGAAGCCTGAAAGTCATAAAATGATGAGATGGATGAAATATTTTGAGGAGGTCTTTGAAAGCAATCCGGGTGATAGTGAGGCCAGTGGTGAATCGGGTATGAACGATAACGGAGTGAATGTTATCAAAATCAGCGTGGATAAAATAAAAAAAATCGATAAAATGCATGAAGAATGGTTAGGCTGTTGGTTTTGATAATATTGCTGCATAATACTTTAAAGGAGATGAATCATATTATTCTCACATGGTTGTGCAAACTTTTTAAACAGTCTTTAGAGGAGGGTTACACGCCATTAGATTGGAGAAGGGCTGTAATCATGCCGTTATACAAAGGTAAAGGGTCACGTATGGAATGCGGGAATCATTAGCCTGGCGGTTTCTGGCGAAAAACCAGAAACTTTTCTGCTCTTTTGTAGATCTACAAAAAGCATACGACCGAGTCGACAGGAAAAAGCTATGGAAGGTGTTGTCCAAGTATGGAGTGAAATCAAATCTCATACAGGCAATTGTGTCTCTGTACGAGGGAAGCGTTGCGTGTGTTAGGGTGAACGGTGGTTTTACGGGGTGGTTTGACATCACAAAAGGTCTCCAGCAAGGCTGCGTAATGTCACCACGGTTATTCAATCTATACATGGATAATTGTATGCAAGAATTGAAAGAGGTGGGATTGGGCGCGAAATTGAGTAATCTGAAAGTATGTTGCCTGTTATATGCTGATGCGGTGCTGATTTCTAACACTATGGAAGATCTACAGTCTCTCGTATCTAGGATGAACGAAGTATGTATGAAGAATGAGTTAATGATGAATGTAAGTAAGTCTAAAGTCATGGTGTTTGAAAGAGAGAGTATGAAAACAGTATGCAACATAGTTGTGAATGATGAATACTTGGAGCAGGTGGATGAGTTTGTGCATCTGGGTAGTATGTTTAAGAGAGATGGGAAGGCTGATAGAGATATTGAAAGAAGGGTGAATGCCGGTAACTCCATTAATGGTGGATTGAATGCCGTTGGCGCTAATAAAAAACTGTCAAAAGAAGCGAAGCTAGCAGTCCACAATGGAGTCCTGGTACCTACCCTGATGTATGGCAGTGAGGCATGGAACGGGCAGAGGAAGGATGAAAGTAAACTGAATGCTGTTGAAATGAGATCCCTGAGACGTATGTGTGGTAAAACAATGTATGATCGTGTGAAAAATGTGGATATCCACAAAGAATGTAAGGCTGATGTAAGCATAATGAGTAAGATTAAGAAAGGGACCCTCAGATGGTTTGGGCATGTAGAGCGAATGAATGAAGAAAGTAGTGTAAGATGAATATACGACGCGAATGTGAATGGTAGAAGAAGTCGGGGACGCCAGAGGAAGACATGGCACGATCAAGTGAATCAGATACTTGAGTCGGGCCATTTCAAAAGTCAGAATAATAGAAGAGAATGTATGAGACGATGTATGAATGTGAGTGAGGCAAAGAGTGTGTGCCAAGATCGAGTTGTTTGGCGGTCCGTCCTCTCTGCCTACCCCTGCGGTGAAACGGCGTGATGGTTAGTTAGTTAGTTAGAAATTTATGAATCTGTGAAAAAATCGCCCTTATCAATGACATTAAAAACTTATCCCTACAAGTCAAAATAATTATAAATCGGTCAACTTGTCAAATGCATGTCAAATGTTACAGAACCTAGGAAGAAGAACATAGTTAATACAGCCATTTGGATTAGAAGTAGAAAGGAGAAGAAAGGTGATGAAAGCAATAACAAACGGTAGATTATCTGAAAAGCTCGAAGTAGATGACGCTGGTGTAGTTGGATATCATAAACCTACATAAGTACAGATGTTGTATTTATCTATACATAAAAAAAAGAATCCCTACTTCCCTTGGTCTCACCATAACTTCAAAACGACTTTATCTATTTCATTCATCTTTTTAAAAAAGTTTTCTAATACTTTGTAGAAGGTTCTTACTGAAAGAAAAGTTAAGAAAATTGCGCAGAAAATTGGATAATTTCAGAAAACTCGACAACTATTTTAACTTCGCACTTTTGAGGGTTCGCGCGTTTGACGTTTCGCGGGTTGTTGGAGGGGGGTTGGCGGGACGGTGGAGTTGGAGAGGGGTGAGGGAAGGCGGGGAAGGTGGAAGAGGAAAGCGGGAGGGGAGGGGGACACGGGAGGGGAACGGGAACGCACGGGAAAGAATGTGCAGGGAGAAACAATTTATTTCTTTGAATATCGCATTGCAACGCACGCCGGGAACCAGCTAGTTATAAATAAAACCGGATATATTTTTCTGAGACGCTATCTAGATTACAAAACCGGTTTTTAGAACGATTGTTTCCAATAATTAGGGTAGTAGTTGCCTATAATATGGAAAGAAAATAGTCAAAGATTATAATTTTTTCTTTTACATGAGCTCCACACAGGAGGCCCTGAGGAAAATAATTTCCCTCAGGGCCTATGTCATCTTTGGGGATGCTGTGTAGAGGGTTTTTTAAGGAAAGGAAAGAGAGGAGAGTTCTGGGAAGGAAGAGGGTTTAAGGGGTGGGTAGGAATCTGGGGTTCAGTGTGTCCTGGTCATCCGCCCCCAAGACCTAGACAAACCTCACACCATAAACCCGGGCACCCCTGCTAAATCACCAAACGTAGCGAACTACTTGAGGTGACCTATGGCAGAGGTGTTGGTTATCCAATAAAGGTTCCCGGGGCGGCGGTACCCATTCCCGCCTCCCAAATTGAAAATTATTGTTACTTCTAAAATTAGAAACATGAGACTGACAGATATGACGGTTTCTTGGAAGGTGGTAATGGCGGAATTGGTAAACGCGTACGTCCCGGTTAGACAAGAGGTGCTGGGTTTGAGTCCCAGTTGCGACCATTATCTTTTTCTATTTTTCTGTGTCTTGTTCTCTTTCATATTTTCGTTTAGATTATTATTGTTATCTTCTTCAATGATATATTACATTGATGGGAATAAACTTTAAAAGTTATAAATAGAAACTTTTTCTTATGAAAAATTGAATATTAATTATTTTATAAGTATGTGTACACACCAACACTTTTTTAATGAATAAAGAAATTGGGTTTCATAGATTCGTTTACAATTTCGTTAAAACAACGCACGGAAACTAAAATCGTCAATTTCAAAATTAGTTTAAACCTCGTTGCTGGATTTGAAATTAAAAATAGTTACAATTTTTTTTATCGAATCTAAAATTGAACAGTCTTTATACCTACAATATGTAACTCAAACGAAATAATAATTTCAGTTTTAAATATTTAAAATTTCAAAGGCCGACTCAGGGATGGTATTTCAGTTGCTTTTTAAGCTCGGCTTGAGAGTTATTAATTTATGTTCGTCAAGTTGCTATTATGCTATTGGGTGTTTCTGACAATCCAATCCGGCTCATAACATTCCTGAGTATGGGTTCTATCAAAGATATTGAAGGTTCTATCGACCCTCAGTGTTGCTATGCAAGTGGAAAAGAAATTTGATGTGATGTTTTATAAAAATAAATAAAGAGCATTATAAATTATTTTAGAAATTTCCGCGGAGATATTTACGTTCATCAAGTTGCTCTGTACTAGGAACCCTGACAAGTCAAGCCGATAAATATCGACCTTATGGGCAGGTATATCAGTAACTTTTAGTAATGGTATTAGTCGGTTTAACTTGTTACGGCCCATACCAGAGAGCAACTTGACGGATGTAAAAATTGACAAATTAAAAAAAAATCCACATAAACCGTGTGTTATAAGAAAAAGTATAAAAGTAAAGTTAGGTAAAGTATCTAAACTAATGATTTGCAATTTTGCATACCATTGGAGGACTCGGCTTATATCGATTCCTTACCGGCCCATAAAGTAGCTGCCTTCGTGTGCAAAAAGAAACTGAAATTTAATTTTTATAGGTCGGATAATAAATAGGTTATAAAATAGGATTTCATCTAGGCCATTAAAAAAACTATCGAATATAATCATAACCAGTGGCGGCCGCTGCCTTGAGAATGTGGTGGTTCACTTTGTTTTTTACATGAATACCACACAAGATTCCAAACTGCTCCCGTCTGGAGCCAGTGGGACTATGGCATCCCCAATTGGGGTATGTTGTGAGGCTAAAGGTAGAGGGGAGGGGAAGGAGATAGGGAAGAGGAAGGTGGGGATAGTACCTGGCTATTCAGATGTGGTCACCAAACACGGTTAACGCCATTTCAAGCAACGTTTCAATTTTGAATGGTGGTCTTACACCAGGGCGATACTGAGAGTATCTTCCACTCTGGAACGTGCCGCAAATATACTATATATATTTTTAAATGGATCAATTGTGAAATAACACAAATTAATCAAATAAAATTTATTTGCCACGCCGGGATTCAATCCCGCGACCTTCGTAATGCTAGTCAAGAGCCTTACCGCTGGACTATGCCGGCCGTCAGACAATCCATAGGTATCTACTTATGACAAAAATTATTAATTAGGAATTTTCAATAATTAATTTATTTTCAATCAAACTGTTATTTCCTCTTATATATTCAACACTGGTTGCACTCATTTTTCCAATAAAATTAAATATTAATATATTAGGTTATTGGTATTTAATATAATCAATTTAAAAAAAAAAAAAAAAAAAAAAAAACAATGACAATTATCACGTGACGTCAAGCACGCGCCGCTAGACTGCGCTAGACGCAAACTGATCTATGTATGATCTTCGCCGAAATTCGATTGTATTAGTGTCACCTCGGGTCATGGTTCGGGTCAATGATTGACCGCCAATCGGTAAACTTCGGCAAGGATCGGAATATCTTGGGTGGGTGGCACACCAATTTAAGCCAAATTCTGATACAAATAGCGAAATCCACGCGCTTTAGATGTTTTAAATATTTCATACAAAAATATGATTTCGTTCGTTTGCAAACCGAATGCACACCGATACGGCTGATACGAGGGCGCTAGGCGGCCGCGCTATTCGAGATTAAAAGCATTTTGAAATGATTAAATTAGAGATGTGTATAGTCTTCAGTAAGTAAATTTAGACATTATAATTTACCAGTGCTGCACACAAACACACTGTGCGACCAGCCGCCCTTGGTCATAACGTGAATAAATATTTATTTTATTTATTTATTTATTTATTTATTTATTTACATATGCATATATAATAACAATACATTACAATGTGAACATTTGTCTGTCCAACTGGGTAGAATACCCGTTTCAGGACAGCCAAATTGTATATTTAGTTCATAATATTCTTAACAAAGGAATAGTTTCGTTCAAGATATCAAGGGAATTTGCTTCTGTCAAGACAACTTTTGAGAACACTAAGAATTGTATATAATTAAGGTATGGTTTCTTTATGTCTTTAAAAGAATCGCAAAGATGTGATTTTTTTCAAGGTCAATTTGGAGAACGTAAATAAATGCATTCAGAGTGAATGCATTTATTAATGTTCTAAGAGTGTTTTCTTTAGTGAGATCACAAGTAGGAGATTCTTTCCAGGCCATTTTAGAGAACATTAACAATTGCATAATCAGAATTTACACATTTATAAACCAATATTTGACATATGAATTCACAATGTATTTATAACTGTTTAATTTTAAAGTACTATAATTTTTTGAATTTCTTAAATAGTAGCAATTACACAATTATAATCCAAATATATGACAATATAATAATAATAATGTAACCACTCAACAAATGAACAAGAGGCGATTATGTGAGTATCTGAGAAAGTCTGGGAGCAGGCCCAAGCTATTGCTAGCAGTGCTAACTGTTAACCTTAACCAAGTAATGCATTCTGCTAGAAAACCCTTTCCGGGATATCCCGCTGTATTTTAGCATCTTTACGGCCCAAGGAGAAGGCCCGGCTTGAAATTGCCAGGTAAATAATAAATAAGTTCACTGATAAAAGGCGAGGCCCACCAGCAAGTATTACCCACGCTTGAACGGCGAACGTACGAACACTAAAAACTTTGGTACATAATCTTACAGGAATAGTCAGGATCCAACAATTGGCGGAGTCACAGAGTACCTCGAAAATAAGTTTAGCAAATAGGGTAAGGGGAGAGGGTCAATGAGATAAGGACTAGGAGAGTTACATCGGACAATGATCGAAAACTGCATTCGCTAGAGCCGCATTCTTATCAGTCAATAAAAAATCACGAAAGTGATTCACTGCCGTTTCTTTAATAGTTTGAATGCGTAATGATTTGCCGATTTTTTGATTCGCTCCTTCAACAACACGGATGTTTAAGTACACTTTTTTCCACAGAATAACCCTGTAGGCCATCCCAGAAGAAGACAAAGAGCAAATATGAATTACATGATTTCTTCAAGAAGAAACCAGTGGGTTAAGTCTGGAGCAGGGGTGGGTCTAGGACTTAAAAGCAGTGCGTGACGCACAGGGGGTACAGTAGGAAGAGGCTCAGTCAGTATTTATTGAAATGCTGACCGTTAGATCCGCCCCTGGTGTGGAGTTCATAAAATAAATAAAAAAAAAACGAATGTGCTTTAGACCACACGACTGAAGTAAAACTTCACTAACTTATATCTCCCTCTCAACTTCCGTTCGCCTCTCCCGATCACACTTTTCGTAACGCTCTCGTCACGCATTCACCAGCTTACTCCCCAAGTCAAGCGTGCGTAAAGAAGTTTTACTTCAAAAAGCATAGATGTAGGTTTCGATCATACCTGAACGTCCTTCGTGAACTGGTTGTTGCAGAATATGTGCACCGCCGTGAATTCCCTGACGGTGTCGAACTCGAAGGTGATGTGAACGCGGTTGTTGCGCGTGTCGTTGCGCCAGCCGACCCAGCCCGCGCCGCCCGCCGCTCCGCCCGCCGCGCTGCTCGCCGCTCCGCCCGCCACGCCGCCCGCGCCGTCCGCAGGGAAGCGCCCGTCCGTCAGGAGACCCAGCCCGCGGCGCAGTTCTTTCTCCCAGTGACCGTCGTATGTGGCGTCGAACATCTCCCTCCCGCTGGTGCGTTTGTCGCCCTGTGGCATCGAGTAGCTGATGACCCCGTCTGGAAAATCGACACAACATATTAATAACATTGAGCAAATATAAAAATAAGTTCGAGTGCAGTTTACATGCGGTAGAAGCGAAACTTTACCAAATAAATCTCAACCAATACTTGAAAAGTGAGGTCATAATCAAAGCGACCAATGAGCGCAGACCTAGCGTCATTTTCGTTTCATATCTCAACCAATAGGAGCCTTTAAAAGTGACATCATAATCAAAGCGGCCAATGAGCGCAGTTGATGCGTGGCAGGTACAGTAGTCGTCATTTCCGTTTCATCCGAAATCCAAATCACAGCGGGGCTATAGAAGTTTCACTTCAAAAATTCGAGTGCAGTTAACACGCGGTAGAAGCGAAACTTTACCAAAACAATCTCAACCAATGAAGAACCAAGGAGCCTTGAAAAGTGAGGTCATAATCAAAGCGGCCAATGAGCGCAGACCAACGTCATATCCATTTAATATTTCAACCAATACGGGCCTTGATAGTATGATGCTTTGCAGGTGCTGTATGCGTCATTTCCGTTTTATCCGAATTGCAAAATCACAACGGGGCTATAGAAGTTTCACTTCAAAAATACGTTTTATAATTCATATCCCGCTAGAATACATACATTAGTCTTTTCAATTATTCAACCTTACGCGTTTTAGTTATACATTGAATAAAGACTGTACGTTTTCTATTTATAATCATTACTAATAAAAAATGTTTTCAACTGTGCTGCGAAAGAACTGGCTACATTGCATTTTGGTACATCCGCGCTTGCGCCGTACGCGTGAATTTTACGAAAAGACAGTTTAGTTTGTGATTGTGACCTGTCATTCAAATCATGTTTTTGTTCATAATTTCGCTTTTCTAATGAATTTTTCACTATTATATTAGTATAAGTAGTTCAATATATTTAATTTTGTGTTATATTATTTTTAATTGAAAAATATTCACGATGTTTTTTAGTAAGGCTATAAACAAATTATACATTTAATTTTTTTTTAAATATTTCTTTCTCGTCTTCAAAATTGTATATTACGTTTAAGTTTTACTACCTACGCGATGTAAAATCACAATAAGTAAATGAAAGAAAGGAGGGAGAGCTTCCTTTGCGAGAAAGAGACAAATTTATCTAACCGCTTCAAGCTAGAAAGCAATGCAAGAAGCAATAAGCACCTTTTATGGTAGGGCCACACTGCGGCCAACTTTCAACTTCAAACGTTTGGACGATTGTGTGGAGGGGTAGTTCGTGCGTTAGAAGTTCAAGTTGGAAGGTTGGAGATCGAGTTGGCCCTGGATCGCCTCTGAGGCGATCGTCCGTGGCTGGTTTGTGCGAGTTGGCCCAACACATCAGTCTGCGCAATATTATTACGGGAGAGTTGTATAAAAATTGTTTAAAATAATTATTTTTTTAGCTTTACGAATCGAAATCAATATTATGGAAATCGAAGCACCAGGAATAATCAATATTAGGCAAAGTCTACAGTTCACAGAACTCCAATGTAGTACCTATAGATTACATAGAAGATCATACCATTTCTGAAGCACCCATAGAGCTCCACTCTCATGCAGACTGTCCTGCGGTGATAGCTGTAGGGCAGGAACCTTACTTTTGAGGCCCAAAACGGGGGCTCGAGTTCCTTCTTGGATTCCAGGTAAGTGTTCGTGTTCCCGGTAATAACCTGTAACAAACAAATATAAATAGTAAGCAACAAATCATCAATTCCAAATACCTTTTTAGTTTGCAAGTAATAGGTACGCAACAGATATATACCCAAACTCTATATTAATTGGACGCTCAGACCCCTTAGGGCCAGCATTTCAGTTGCTCTGCAAGCTTGAAAGAAAGGTATTTTTGTTCGACAAGTTTGCTCTTTGTTATAAACCTCGACAAGATAAATCTACTGATAACTGTAAAGTCTCTTTGTAGTCCTCTGCAGAGATTCTTTACAGTTATCAATACATTTTACGCAAATTTTCCATTTAAATCTGGTGCGTAAAATTTATTGATAAGTTATCAATACATATATAGTCCTATAAAATTTATCGTATTTATTATTAGCAGGTACTGGCCAGTATCTCAGACTATTTTTTATTGATTGGAAGACTTATAGTTCTTTCATCACAGTGACTGTTTAATGCTACGTATTTCGTTACATACAAATAATGTATGTAATAATGTATCCTTATCCTCGCAAAATAATGACCCGCATGTCTGTTTTTTTTTTTTTTTTTTTTTTTTTTTTTTTTTTTTTTCTACAGTGAATGCCGCACAAGAATCTCAACTGCTCCCGTCTGGAGCCAGTGAGACTATGGCATCCCCAATTGGGGTATGTTGTGAGCCTGAAGGTAGTGGGGAGGGGAAGGAGGTGGGGAAGAGGAAGGTTGGGAAGTACCTGGCTATTCAGATCTGGTCACCAAACACGGCTAAAGCCATTTTAAAGCAACGTTTCAATTCTGAATGGTGGTCTTACACCAGGGCGATACTGATAATATCTTCCACTCTGGAACATGCCGCAAATATACTATATATTATTTTAAATGAATTAATTGTGAAATAACACAAATTAATCAAATAAAATTTATTTGCGCATGCCGGGTTCGAACCCGCGACCTCCGGATTGTGAGCCAAGAGTCTTACCCACTGGACTACGGAGGTCGTCTGTGTTCAACTATCCTCGACACACGTCGAAACGAATGCGACCATGCGACCCGAATATAGCATAGACAACGGGAAGCAATGTTAAAACTGATCATAGACTGAAATTATGATAATATCATTTTTGAGTATATCGGCCTTGAAATATACCGGCGCTAAGTGACACTGCAGGATTTTATTATTTTTATTATTTAAAAAAGCTTGAACATATTATCCACTTTATCCGTGTGTTTGACCGGGCTGTTATGCCATACGTAAGTGCACTTCTTAAAACTACCTTTTAGCAGCCATTTAATAAAAACAATTGTCATAGCGTTTTATAATTTGCTAATTCCTTCTGCATAAAACTCGTTTGCCTGGGAATGTAGCCAACCTATCACAGCATTTTGAAGATCTTCATCGTCATTGAAGTGTTGGCCCCCAAGCCACTTTTTCATGTGAGTTTTTATTATTTTTTCTTCATTCATTGCATATTATGGTTACATTATTTGTGGATTTTTCAACCACCATGTTAGGATGATGCCCGTGTTATGGTGGTCGAAGTGTACAGATGGAAATCATCCCTTGTCCCCCGTACAGCCTGAACTTGGCTCCATCTGACATTAATCTGTGTTAATCCATCCACTAATTGGAAATGTACCTTTCCGTGTCTTATTACTGTTGCAGAAAAAATACCTCTTTTTTACACCGCGCCACCAGTTTAGTCGCTTCACCCGGTTCCCGTGCCCGGTGCCTGTATTGATCGTCTCGCCTAAAAAGGCTACATTTCGCGGCCTGAGGAACGTGATTCACCTGCTACTGTACATTCCCATGCACATTGAAGATATAAACCGACAATAGTGCGTTGTGGTCGGAAGTGTGCCTGAAGTAAGCTAATTTTTCCATTACTTCTAATAAAAAATTTTTTATCAAGAGATAATCAAATTTCACTCGTCTGCCTGGGACCTAGGAATCGAAAGATGTTTTGTAAATTGACCACATACGTCATTTTCACGTATAAGTCGTTTTTTACATTGGTAAAGAAAGCAAGAATCAAACATTGAACTTAACATAATTTAATAATCACGAAATAATCCGTCAGTAAAAAACGTACAGGTATATGTCAAAACCCACGGCTATAAACCAGAAAAACAGAAAAGCTGTATTAACAGCGCCCTTGAGGTGATTTACAGCGCCCTTGAGGTGATTTTTCACAAAAACGGCGCTATATAAATCATCCAAATATTATTATTATTATTTAACGCCAGAGCTCATTGTCTGAGAGATTTCACTTCATTATCAGAGATTTTTAGAGTTTTACAAAGGTTATCGAACATTTTTTGATTATTTTTTCGTAAAATCATTTTCGTGTAGGTATGTCCACATTCCACTCACACTTCAGTACTGTTTGCACTACTGAATTACATTAAGATATTGTACTTAGGATAAGCAACAATTTCGGGTAAGCATTTATTATATTAACACAACAGGAAAAACTTCATGACACCATCCAGCAATGATTTCGTGTGAATAACGTGTTAAGGTGATATTTAAAAGAATTCATAATCTGCTCTTTCATAGATGGTGCGAGTTTATGTATTTTAAGATAAACACTTTTTGCAAGTTTGCCTATTATGTAGGTATTGCTCAGGTAGGGTCGGATGAGTTAACAGTGATGAAGAGTGGAAGAATTTTTGTTCTTGTTTGATTTTGAAGGAAATAAACACAAAAAAATCACCATAGACAAAATGGCATTTACATTTTCTCCTCTAAATAATATCAGGGATCACTGGTGAAAGTAATTCAAGTACGTCATATACGCCATACGTAAACTATATATACAGTAATACAAGCTAGGTACTGGTAACTCTATTTCGAGTTATTATAAACATTTGGAGTCAATTTCGTTAGATATAACTTTTTGGTTTTGAGTTTTCGTTTTCTAGCAATGGGTTCGTTAAGTACTGTATTGTTTTATAGTGCTTTCACACAAAAAATTGAATTTCAAAACTACAGAAATGAACATATTATGAGAGTCATCCGGCCTTCCTGATGTAACAGTCCCATGGATTTAATATTCCCACCAAGACAACTCATTTCTAGCACAATATCACATCTTATTTACCTTCAGCAGTTTAAAGTATACATAGGTGGGTGCATTTATCTAAAACCATAAAAGGTAAACATCCCCCTTTTTTCATTCTCGAGTTTTGGCTTAACTACCCCACTGAAAACAGTTTGAATTATTTTCCTTCCTTCCCACAAACACGTGTAGATACCTCTACAATCTATATATATATATATAAATATATAAATCTCGTGTCACGGTGTTTGTGGTCGCACTCTTCCGAAACGGCTCAACCGATTTTTATGAAATTTTTTATGTATATTTGGTAGGTAAGAGAATAGGTTTTAAAATATATTTCATACCACTAGGTGATTAGGGTGTCCCTATCCAGAAAAAAATCTATTTTTTTCACAATTTTTTTTGTTTTTTTTTTTATTTGGCATCAAAAAATATCTACAACCCCAAATTTTCACCCTTTTACCCCCACCCTCCCATTTTTTAATCACCGATTTTAGTGTTTTTGTTTGAACAAATTTAACCGCCGTTTGCATTTCCAACAGAAATTATTTATGTTGTTGAATGACAGATGGCGCTTCGTCCGCCTCATGGAACTTTCATCCATACACGCGCATGTCGTTCACGAGAAACGTCGCGTCATTATGCCATTTCATTCGGCATTTTTTATGTTTCACTATGTTATCGTTATGTATTGTTGCGTTGGTGTTTTTTTGTTTTTATCGGCGATCATCGTCTACAGCGCTCCGTTCCTCTTTCTGTCATAGATCTCATCCCCACACACTTACAATACATTCGTTTCTTTTTATTTAACAACCAAAATGTTCACTAGAAATAATTTATATGGCAAAACAACGTTTTCCGGGTCAGCTAGTAATTTATATATTACTTGCCAATATACCCATCGTTCTATTTACAATTATATCAATCCTATTATTTGAGTAAAATAAAGTATGTGTGACCTTGGATATTATTATTTATAGTGTGATTCCAATTACGCAGTCGAAGATATATGCCACCAAATATCTCACATAATATAAGTTTTCGTCCATGCGTTTAGTTAAAACATCTGTGCATATTTTAATTAAAAAAATTCCTCGCCTGCCTAGCGCTCCGCCCCGCCATCTCGAGCCCCCAAACCCAACCCTCCCTCCGGTGACTCGTGTTTTCCGGCCAAATTTATATACGCTTTTATACCTTGGCGCTCAAAAGAAGAAAGTTGTACAAAAACATATGCGCCCCGCGAAAGGAAGCTCGGAAAACCCCCCCCCCCCACATCATTCCCCCTGCTACCTGCCGCACACTCTTTCTTCCCTCTCCCATGTAATCCTCAGTCTTTTCTAAACGCTTTCAAGAATCTGAAAAATGTGTCGATATGATTTTATGGCTGAAAGTGTCGAGTGATTTTTGGAAACAAACTTTATTTTTACCGTTAAGTTTTTAAGATGAGCAAAGCACTTCCAAAATTTTCCTTTTTCCGAGGCTTTTTGCGATAAAAGTGATATTATTGAAATTTTCTTTCGATAAATAATACTTGGGAGGGGGGGGGGGGAGGGAGAAGATTAATGTCTATTTTGTCAAGCGCGGCTCAATCACCTGTTGGGCGGGCATTGTTCTGGAAGAGCTTATTTATTCAAAAAGCTGGGGTTTGAAGGGACCAACACAAGTACAGACCGCCGAGCAGAACTTTACACAATATTACAATATTATAGATAACTGTGCATCGTTTTAACATCTGCCATCAGGTACGCAGTCCCGATGAATGAGAATAGAGAGGTATGGGTCTGGATTGATATTGTGTGCTCGACTCGGGCCTAAACCTAACGCACCATAGTCACGCGAGTTCTCCATTGATTTTCGAAGCACGTATGTTTCGGGCCGTGTATTAATGTCCACGTTCAGGCACTCCCACGAATGAAATGAGCTTTAAAGTTACTTTACACATTATTGATTCTTAGTGCGATAATCACTTTGAATTAAATCTGGACAGATTACGAAGCCGATAATTTTAATATCACTGTTATTGAATCCACAAAGTCACCTTTGGAATCGTTATTAGAAACACTCTCGGCATCACCACGGCAAATGAGTAATTGAAGATTGTGGCGAAGTGTGTGATTATGTATGTGGAGTATAATTTAAAATGGTTTTCGAAGTTTAGTTTTCCAAAAGGTCTAGAAATATTCCACCAAATTCGCTGCACACATTGTGAATTCTTTCACTCATTAGCACTGCCTTGCTCTTATAAATATCCTGTCTGGATGTGAGGAAACTTTTGATTCTTATGTGTACTGGTACCTTTTGATGAAAGTCAGGCTCCCCAACAGATTTATTAATTGTTTATTTTGAACGTTTAATTCGTACAAATCCATTTAATTTAAAAAAATTACTTTTAATTAAATTTAATAATTTTAAAATTAAGTTCTGCAAGTATTGTAGTTTTTATTTTTATGATAGCTGTTTCGGCTTACAAGGCCATTTTCAAACTATGGTTAAACCACTATAAAACAACACACGCGGAAAAACAACATACAAATCAACAGTAACGAGTACAATAACAATCGCTATCATTTGAAAACTGTCATTGGTCTATTATAGTTTGATCACTTGACACCAAACCGCACAGGTCTCCCACACTAGTCGGCCATGAGGTAGTATTCGACGGAACTTTTGAATAAGTACAAAAGAGATTCATGCGTTACCTATATATGAGGGAATATATGTACTACCCTTTCCTGTATCCATCCTTATTCTTAGCAGGAATGCTCGATCTTAATACATTAGAAGCCCGCCGAAAAATATTTTTAGGAAAACATTTTTTAAAGATAATCTCTGGAACTATACATAATCCACCTATTTTGAAAGAGATTAACTTATATGTCCCAGACAAGTATACTCGTGGAAGGTCCCATACCCTTTTTTATGCTCCAAAAGCGAGGACTTCTGCCTATCAGAACGCGCCAGTCAACAGAGCGACTGAACTGCTCAACGAGTCTGCATTGACCATCGACATTTTTAACGTAACCTACAGGCAGTTTAACAATTATCTTTTGACGTATTTCACAAAGTAGTGAAACTGACCTTTTTATGTGTTTTGCTATACTTTTTGTCTAATTTGTAATCTTCTCCATAATGTATTGGTGAATAACCGTTTTACGGAGAACATGGAAAATAAATAAATAAGTACGAAAACGCCTCCCGGTCCATTCCTTGAATATCGATCTTTGTCACATATGAACAAAGTTTGAATTAAGAATTTATTAGAAACATAAGAGTGTTTCTTACTTGCCACTATCAATTTAATTTTGAATTTTGTGATAGAATAGCACGTCAATTGCCCGCCAGTAGATAAAGTAAGCTATTACACTTTGGAAAGGTAAAACGCTTCCTTCAATAATTTATTTACTGCCTCCTGTTCAGAATTGATAGGGGTCCTTTTAAATAAAATAATTATCCTTGCAAAAAACTTCACTGTTTATTTCACTTGGACATGTTATAAATGTATTATAATACGGTGTCAATACACCGGGCCAAACACTGGCAGTTGTTTACTGTTAAAACTTGCGTTGGGAAGAAGCCATAATAATGGGATGCTAGCACTTTTATAACATAAAAACCTGCACACATTTAAAGAATCTACGATTATACATTTTGACATTCGAAAGCATCTACAAAAAAAATGGCTTCCTCCATAGTATGTACTTGGTAGTTAAAACAGGCTGCGAACACTCAGCGTCCAGCCAAGCCTCGCACCATTCGAAATATCAACGTCTGGGAGCTTGCTCAAGCAACCCATAGGTGCTGGTAGTATCTCAATTTTTAACATAGCTTCCGCCTCGGGGTTACTAAATCGCCCATACCGATTTAGGAACCCTTCAAGAAAACATAACAAAAACAGGGGAAGACAATCAAAGCAAAAGCAAAAAAAAACACAAATCCTAACTCTAAATACCGTACAAATACTAACAAATAATTTTACCTATTATAAATTAGCAGCCAAAACTAAATGATCCTGCACTGCTTATTATACTATTATTTAAAAATGTACATTCACAAGTTGAATTTTAAGGTGATTAACCTAAACTAATTATATAAACTTAAATTAACCAAAAAAAAAAAATTTTTTTTTTTTACATATTTAAATAATAACTTAACACAAAATACTATTATAATAGAACACAACCCAACACAAAATAATATTATAATAAAACCCAACCCAACACAACACAATTGTCTTTTTTTTTTAAGTCCATTGGTTAGGATCTTCTCCAGGTGCAGTCCACGATATAAGCACCACAGCGCGGGGTGCAATCAATCATCAATTTATAGGTTGTCATGTTGTTCCTGGGATTGGTATCTTTAAAGGGTCCCTTTTTTTTTTTTAATATTTTCACCCTAAAAAGTTTCATCATGGTCGTCCGGGGAGTCCGGACTGACGGAAGGGTCCGGGGCGTCCGTCACAGGTTCAGTTTCCGGGTCCAGAGGCATTAGACATATCTTTGTGATAGGCCTGACAAAGATTCCTTGAGGGGTTTTCAGGGTAACCACTCGCACTACACCATCCGCGCCGGGATGTGTAGATATAACTCGCGCCATTTTCCATAATGGTGGAGGTAGATTATCTTCCTTCAGAATAACCAGATCATCCTTTTGCAGTGCCCGTTGATTACTGGTTTGCCATTTCGTCCTTTTTTGTAGCTCCATCAAGTATTCTCGCTTCCATCTATACCAAAAGGATAACATTAGCGCATGGATTCTCTGATATTGGGTCAGCCTGTTGTCTGGTATGGCTCGGACATCTCTCTCCGGAATGATAGAGGATTTAGTGCCTATGAGGAAATGGTTTGGGGTGAGGGGTTGGTAATCGTGGATGTCATCAGACAAGGAAGTCAATGGACGGGAATTTAGACAGGCCTCAATCTGACAAATTAAGGTATACAAAAGTTCAAAGGTTAAAGCAGAATTACTAGTGACTCTATACAAATGAAACTTTGCTGACTTGACCGCAGCTTCCCACAGCCCTCCCTGACTAGGGGCTCGAGGGGTTATGAACCTCCACTCAATACCTCTGTTAGCTAAATAATTTTGAATCTTGTCGTTGTTCTCTCTCAAACTGGTATACAGCTCCTTGAGCTTATTACTGGCCCCCCGAAAGTTGCTAGCGTTATCGGAAAAGATCTTATCAGGTTCTCCCCTACGGGATATAAATCTCTTTAAACTGTTCAAAAAAGCATTGCTAGATAAATCCGAAACTAATTCCAAATGAACCGCCTTTGTGGAAAAACAAACAAAAATACATAAATACGATTTCACGAGTGGAGCTCTCCTCAGTGGCCCACTTTTGGTTGGAATCGGTCCAGCAAAATCGACTCCCGTGATAGCAAAAGGTCGGCTCGGTGTGATTCTTTCGCTCGGTAAGCTTCCCATGATCTGGTTACCAATACGAGGATTACACCTAAAACACACAATACACTTATGTAATATCTTTTTAACAGTATTTTTCCCAAAAATAGGCCAAAACCTTAATCTTATTTCAGCTAATAGCGCTTGAGGTCCTGCGCGTAAGTTTACATAATGATAGTGACGTATAATCAATTCGGTTAGCTTATGTTTAGCTGGCAATATAATTGGATGTCTTTGTTGGTACGATAGGTGTGTAGCTAAACTTAATCTACCGCCCACATATATAAGACCATCACATAAAAAGGGATGAAGAGATTTTAAGTTACTATTTTTGTTGACATTTCCCTGGTTTTTTAATGTCTTCAACTCCTTTTGAAAGGCATGTGCCTGAGCTGATTTCAGTAGACAATTCAAACTTGCTTCTAGTTCAGCTACACTTAAATTACCTGAAATTTTACTTTTAATATTTCTGCAGTTATTCAGAAACCGCAGTACATATGCTGTAGCCCTTTTCAATTTGATAAATGAGGAAAATTTTCCAAATATTTCCCATTCTTGAATATCAGTAGATAAAAGAATATTTTTACTCTTGAGCTCCGGAGGGTTTGAACAGGAAATGTTCGATATAGGCCAATCGTTGACTCCGTCGGTCAACCAATTGGGTCCATTCCACCATATTGTAGAATTTATCAGTTTATCCGCCGTAGCTCCTCTTGAAAGTATATCCGCTGCATTGTCGGATGATGATACGTGTCTCCATTGATCTGGATCACTCAGTTCTTGTATTTCGGCTACTCGATTAGCCACGAAAGTGCTCCAACGAGTAGGTTGACCTTTCAGCCAACACAGCGCTATCGTAGAGTCACACCAATAATATGTGTTGATCTTCATTATATTTAATGCTTGTTTTATAGTTTTCATTAATTTTGCCAGTAGTACAGCACTACATAGCTCCAACTTAGGCAGTGAAATAGACTTCAATGGTGCTACCCTTGATTTGGATGTTATTAAGTGTGAATGCCACTTACCGCTGTGGTCCATTGACACCATATAGATACAGGCTCCGAAAGCCTTCTCAGACGAATCGCAAAAACCGTGTAGCTGTAGCTCTTTTGCTTGCTTGCAAATAATTTTTCTTGGTATTTTCAACACATTTAGCTGAATTAAATCTTGCAGGTAGGTCCTCCAGGGTGCTAATATTTCATTAGGTAACTGATCATCCCATGCTGCTTTGGACTGCCACAGCCTTTGCATTATCAATTTGGCTATGACTATTATCGGCCCTAGGAGTCCCAATGGATCGAAGGTTGATGCGATGCAAGACAATATCTCTCGTTTGCTCTCGGTTGGACCTGATGGCTTCATTATTACATAAGAAAAGTAATCAGATTCATTGTTCCATGTTAATCCTAATATTTTCTCAGTCTTTGGATTGTCAGTAATAATTTTGTCGGAATCGCCTGAATCGGCACACTTAGCTTGGCCCGACTCGGCTGACAATTCCAACGCATTGGACCTCCACTTCCTCAACGTCATCCCCGCAGATGACAAGATGCTGATTAATTCTTCTTTTAACTTTTTACAGGATTCCAGCTCATCTGCTCCCGTTAACAAGTCATCCATATAGAAGTCATTTTCTATGACCTGACTAGCTCTAGGAAAAATTAAATTATTATCCATACCAATTTGCTTTAAGCATCTTGTGGCTAAGAAGGAGGAAGGTGCCAGTCCATAAGTCACAGTCTTCAGACGATAATGCTTGAGCACATCCTGTGGCGACTCGCGCCATACTATCTTTTGTAGGTCCAGGTCATCTTCACACATGTTAATCTGGCGGTACATCTTCTCGATGTCGGCAGTCATGACTATTTGATGTTTCCTGAAATGCAATAGTTGGTTATATAGATCCTTTTGTACAACAGGTCCTGTCATCAAGGCTTCATTGAGGGAAATTCCATTTGAGGTTTTGGCGGAGCCGTCAAAAACGACTCTCACTTTAGTAGTAGTGCTGGATTCTTTCACTACAGCGTGATGCGGTAAAAAATAGGAGTCACGATCCCCTTTTGACTGGTCACACATCTCCATGTGTCCCAATTCTTCATATTCACGCATGAATTTTACATATTGTGTCTTTAACTCGGGATGTGACACAAATTTTCTTTCTATGTTTTTAAATCTTTTTTCGGCAGTGAGCAATGAGTTTCCCAACTGATCAATGCATGCCCGACGCGGTAAACTTACTACATATCTACCGTCATCTTCTCTAGTATGAGTACTTACAAAACTGGCTTCGCAAGCCTTTTCTTCTTGAGTTTGAATTTTAGTGGAATTAATCTCTTCCAATTTCCAAAATTTTTCTATTTGATGACTCAACTTATTTATAGATAAACTGCAAAAATCTGATACAGGCCTTTGTTTGGGGTACACGTTGATAGGACCGGACACAATCCATCCCAGTTGCGTACGTTGAAGCGTTGGTCCTGACTCGAGTTTCAATCTATCGTTGTTTAGCATCTCCCAGAAGCTCTCCGCGCCCAACAGGATGTCGATGGGTGCAGCTATATTGAAGTTCGGGTCTGCCAGCTCCAGTCCTGGTGGTATTTTGAACTCTTTTTTCGCCATTGTCACTTGTGGTAAATTGGTTGTAATTTCCTGTAAAATCAGACATGATATTTCGCGTTTATAATCCGTATTAAGCGAAGTCATCTCCACTGAAATTCTCTTTTTTATGTGTGTGATATTATTATGGATCCCAGACACGGGTTTGTTTATCCATTCACATGGTAAATTTAATTTATTAGCAAAATCAGCTCTCATAAAATTACTCTGCGCACCAGAGTCAATCAGGGCGCGAGCTTTAAACATTTTATTGTTGGCCCCCACAATTCCTATGTAGGCGGTTGACAATAATATTATTTTTTCTGCCTTTTCCGATGCAGAAAAATTCGACACTATAACCTCGTTATTAGCATCCATATTTGAGGTCTCCGGCGGAGGTACCTCCTTGTGTAATAGAGTATTGTGGCTATACTTGCCACAAATTTTGCAGGTTAGGTTTGTCTTGCAACTCTGTGCCTGATGACCCAACCTCAAACATTTAAAACACGCCCGGATTGATTTCGTAGCATCAATCCTATCCTGTAATTTTAATTGTAGAAATTTTTTGCAAAAATAAATTTGATGACCTTTATCATTACAATAAATGCAGTTGTTTGCCTTTATTGCCAAGAATACCGATGAATCTTTTTTGTTATTATTGTTGCCTATTTGCATTTTATGTAGGTTAGAAGATTTTTTCTCTGAAGCATTCATAAGCTCCAATACTTGTGCCCTAGCAGATAAACATTTTATGAATTCCTTTAATGTAGGTAATTCACCTTGCAATGTATATTGTTCCCAATTTCTCCGGGTAGCTATATCCAATTTATTTGAAATTATGTAAATAATCAAAGGATCCCAATGATCTACTTTAACTCCGATGTTTTGTAACGCTTTCAAATTGACATTAGTTTCATCAATTAAATACCTTAATGCTACAGGCTCTTCATGTTTCATATCCTTTAATTGAAATAGAGTTTGGATATGTTTATGTACGGTAGCCCTGAGATTCGCAAATCTGTCGTGCAACAATTCCCAAGCCGATAGGTAGTTTAATTCCGAAACTTCTAGATTACTAATTATTTTCAATGCGTTCCCTTTCAGCGCAGATTGTAAGTAAAAGAATTTTTGGACGTTGCTCAAGGAACTGTTATTATGAACCAAAGTTTTAAAGGTTTCAACGAAATTTACCCAATCTTTTTGATTCCCATCGAATTCTCTCAATTGGAGAGTTGGGAGTTTGATGTCGACTCTACCCTCGTTAATTGAGTCCATCGCCCCTTTAGCAGTAGCAAGGACTGAAAAATATTGATTTTCAAACGTCTCGCGCTGAATAGAATTTTCCAGTTCCTCATCCGATAAAATTTCAATTTCGTCCTGTATAGATTCGAATTGATCTAATAATGGCTTTATTCGGTCGTACCTCAGTTTAATTTCAATCGCGGACAAGGAGTTTATAGAATCCGCGAAACGCGTCAATTTCCCTTTAATCACGCCTCTCTTGGCTATTAAAGATTTGATCTTATCCATTTTGTGTACAAATACCTTTTCTTAGCTTAATCCCTGATAAAATGTGTTCCGACAATGCGTATTTATTTATTTGAGAAGCTACCCGCCTGAAAAACAACAACGACAATATTCCTGGCAATTATTAATTGAGAACCTAATGTTCAATCATTAATTGAGAATCATGAATTGCATAAAATCTTTACGTGGGTAGTGATTTTATTTTTTACAATACAATATTTATGGGATTAATCTTGTTAAAAAACTACGAATGAGTTCTGTATGGATGTTAAAGAATGGGTATGGGTGGGAAGGCACTAAAAACTTATCTCATTTCCGATGTGAATCCAGTCTTCCTTTGTTCATCTTTGTGATTCCGGTAATTGTAATATTGGTCATCTGTATTAATTGGCAGCTGGTTCTTGTTTTTTTTTATATTATTGCAGTCCTCTGATTGCAATCCGGATCGTAAGGCCCGTGTTCAAAATTGATAGGGGTCCTTTTAAATAAAATAATTATCCTTGCAAAAAACTTCACTGTTTATTTCACTTGGACATGTTATAAATGTATTATAATACGGTGTCAATACACCGGGCCAAACACTGGCAGTTGTTTACTGTTAAAACTTGCGTTGGGAAGAAGCCATAATAATGGGATGCTAGCACTTTTATAACATAAAAACCTGCACACATTTAAAGAATCTACGATTATACATTTTGACATTCGAAAGCATCTACAAAAAAAATGGCTTCCTCCATAGTATGTACTTGGTAGTTAAAACAGGCTGCGAACACTCAGCGTCCAGCCAAGCCTCGCACCATTCGAAATATCAACGTCTGGGAGCTTGCTCAAGCAACCCATAGGTGCTGGTAGTATCTCAATTTTTAACACCTCCATCACAGGAATATCAATTCTGTCTGGTCTGGAAGCTAGACTCTATTTAACTGGCGAGGTGGTTGAATTTAATATTGCTGCTAAAGTGGCGACACGTCAAGACTGGACCCTTCAATCATTGAACCAATAATGGTCTTTAAATGTTTACTAGTCATGTTAAGGCCCGGCTTCCCGCATTTCTACCGAATTATTACATACTTTCCTTAAACACATGTTTTAAGGCCATTAAAAAAGTATGTGTTATTCTTGCAGATAATATCTCTACATTTCCCACACCGAAATGGCTACAATATGAAAGTCGCTCGATAGAAAAAAATCGTAAAGTATGCTCCGAAAATGATTATAAACACGTTTTTTCAATTAATATGCATTTAATTATTACAAATTATATGCATTTCTTTAAATGCTACTTTAGACATTCACCACGAGAGTTTTGCTCTATTTTAAACGAGTCATGTTTTATTAAACGTTTTCACAATTTTCACTTAAATATTATCGTTTTTAATATTAACTCGTTCCCCCTAACATTCGTATTTACATATCTCACCTTCTTTTTTTTTAGCCTTTTTTTACCAGGCCTTAAACAGAAGTTGTAAGGGAAGATTATACACACAAAACGAAAGTAATCGTGAAAAAGGTGTGTAAAAATCGTTTAACACACCTTTGTCACAGCTCGAGTGACAACCGCTGATAGATCCTTTGCAGCCATTTCCACTTTCTAAACGGACTAACTAACCATCAAGCTCTTTTCACACAGAGATGGGCAGAGAGAACAGAACGCCAAAAACACGGTCTTGGCATTCACTCATCGCTTCATTCACATTAATACATCGTCTCACACTACTCGTATTTTCCCTAAACCGACTGCATATAGTATATAACTGGGTGGCCACAAAAAACGGATTTCAAATTCCCCGATAATTCCAGGTATTCCAGGGCAGTTTCTACATTTTTCCCTGATATGTTTAATTTGATATAAGGGGATATCGTTCGTTAGATAAATAATAAAGGGAATTCCGTCATCTATAGCATTTATTATTTCTTTGCATCAAATAATCTATTAAAAACAAAATACTCTTGTTACAAATTTATGATATTTCGTCTGAAGATTTTTTTCAAGCTTTTGAAATAATAGATAGAGATATAATCATTAAAAAACTATCTAACAATGGAATAAAAGGAAAGGCATTGAAATGGTTCAAGGATTATTTAAGTAATAGATATCAAACACATAAGTGGGTGAGACCAATGAAAATTACATTGGGAGTACCACAAGGGTCTGTTCTCGGACCTATTCTTTTTATAATGTACATTAATGGTATTGTAAAAGTATTGAAACATTGTAAAATAAGATTATTTTCAGACCACGCATTGATATATATAGCAGGAGAAGATTATGAACTCAAAATGAATAATTTAAATGAAGACCTACAATTACAATATATATATATTAAAAAAATCAATATGGTAGAAGAAAAATAAACTAAAATTGAATGTAAACAAAACTAAATGTATGAACATTGGAAAACGAGTAACGCAAACAAAAAAGACATATTGGTAGACGGTGAAGTTTTGAAAGAAGTATTTGAAATTAAATATTTGGGAGTAATAATTGACTCCAACTAAATAACTGGGAAGAATAAGAAGATTCCTTGACACAGTCTCCAGTAAAAATGTGTACAACCCAATCATTGTACCACACATAAATTACTGTAGCAGCATTCTATTCTTAGCCAATGATGGATTAATGAAACAAATGACAATTCTACAAAACAGAGCTATGAGAACTATATTGAAGAAAAATAGGTACACTTCAGTCAAGAAAATGTTGAAGGAGTTAAATATCTTGTCATTAAACAAATTATTTACTTCAATACTATATTGTTAATCTACAAAATAATCAATGGCCATACGTCTATCGAATTCCTAAGAAAAATTGATAAACTGCAAAGTAAACATACACATGAGACGAGGAAAAGAAATGAACTAAGACTCCCCTTCAGGAAAAAAACACAGAATCAAAAATCATTGATGTACGGAGCATTGAAGATATTTGGAGAATTACTAAAAGAAATAAAATTGGAAAAGAGCATGAAGGCATTTAAAATTAAATTGCGAAGATATGTGATTGATTTGTTATAGATGGGTTATTTTAAGTGTATGTATATATAAGGATTGTATTAGGACATAGATAACTATATACCTATTTAAAATACCGCAATAAAACAATAATAAAACAACTTTGGGGTTTCAGAAATCGCAAAATAACGAATTTAGTTTTATTTTTGGAATTCCCTGATTTTGTTATTTTTTGAAGTAAAACTTCTTTACGCACTCTTGACTTGGGGAGTACGGGCGAACGGTAGTTGAGAGGGAGATATAAGTTAGTGAAGATAGAAAGAGAGATAGAGTTACAATTCGTATATTACTGTAAGGGCAAGAGAGAGAGGTGCGAGCACACATTTTATTTCTCTCTCTCAAAGCCAGTTACGTTTCGTATATCTAAGACACAGTGCAGGCCTATTGTCTGTATCACATTGTAGGAGCAAGATAGAGCAGTGCGCGCGCAAATTTTCTTTCTCTCTTCCTATCGCATAGATGGAACTAAAGAAGTTTTACTCCAGTCGTATGGTCTAAAGCACACTCGTTTTTTTTTTGTTTCAACTCGTACATTCATAAATAATGTGTGGGTTTATCAGGAGCGACAACGCTTGAAAGAAAAATAAATTTCGAAACTTAAATAATTTACATCTTCAAACAGTACTTGCGTTTGAGGATACGACGAGTTCAATAGTAATAATAATTGCTGGTTTGAATAATAATGATCATTGCATTCAGAATGAACTCCGGGGGTTCTCCTGGCTGTTGGCTCTGGAAGCAAGCAGCCTGAACTGCCTTACATTAATGGACCTTTATCACGAAGGATATAAGCGAAGGGAATACTATTCCGTTGATAAATTTAAAACCCATCAATATTTATGGGTTCTGTATGATACACGAGTTTATGGAATAAGATAAAACGAGAGTAAAAAGTAAAAATGAAAATCTACTAAAAATTAAATACGTTTGAGTAAAAAACGGTATTAAAGGACGTACTTGACTTATTTTAACCAGTGATTCCTGACTTTTTGAAGTAAAAAAATCAGAGTGTGCAATTCACACGCGGTAGAAGTGAAACTTTCAGAAAACTAAAGTAGACAAGAGTGGGGAGACTACAAAGCACCGCACAAAGAAGAGACCGATAGGCTACGAAGCACCGCACAAAGAGCATACCGATTTTTAATCGGAGATAGTATAATCTCATTCTCTCGCAGGCTAAATCCTATACATAGATGTGTGTGTTGGTCTCTTTTTGGTGTCGCTATTTTTCATTTTATCGAGTTTCAAATCACAACGGTGCTAAAGAAGTTTCCACTTCAAAAAATAAATGTAATTTTGGTCTTCGGTGACATTTTCGATGTATTTTTTTAACTTAAAACTTTAAAGGCAGTAGGTATTGGACAGGTCGGTTCTGGATAAGAGTTTCGGCGGTTACTCGTCTGATTGATCAGTGTTGACAAGTAGAATATTTTTTTGTGCATTTTCTTTTCTAAATAACGCCAGGATCATCTTCAATCTCAAAACATGCCCCCAATTGGGTCTGCCTTATTCACATTGGTTCTGGGCAATTGTGACTCTTATATTATAAGCTCATAAGTGTATAAAAAATAGCACTTAAAGGTTAGTATCTTAAACTAACGCTGACCCATAAAAATCGCGGGATGGTCTGAATTATTGATACATCAGTTGAAAATTTTGAAAAAGACAATTAACATAATTTTCTTTTAAAATATTATATTGTACTTACGTACTTTGTCGTTTGTCTAAATTCTTGACACAATCAGTTCCAATTTTGAAAATGAATTATAAATTAAAAATAGATTTAGAACCAGACAGACAAGACCCACAATCGAAATTAGTACGTTTGATGACAAAACCTCGAACATTATTGCGTTGGGGGGCTGAAACAAATATTCTTCTAAAGTCGGGCAGAAAATGCATGCAGACATTGCTAAACCTTTGACGATGTCATTACTACCTTTTGTGGCACGTGACAGGAACAAACACGCGACATGTGGGGTGCCTGAAATGACCGTTGATCGTGGCGTGTCTTCGTGATCGTCAAGGCGAAGTACGTGAAATTACTATATTAGATTAATCTTTACTACGAATCTGTTTGAACGCGTATAAGAATCAACTTAAATAAACTACAAAATTACGGATAAGATTATTTGTGATAGTTTCCCTTGATTAATTTCCTTTAAAATTATTCACAAAATATATAAAAGGACGATTTTGCGCAAAAGTCGGCCGTTTCTAAATTCAGTTTGCCAAGCGATTATTATGCCCGTTCGTGGTGATATAATGCACACCAAGAATATCCACACGTTTGACTTGTGTATCTCTCTTAATATTTCACAAACCGAATTTAGTATATTTAAATACAGCTTATTATTAATGCCGTGTATGTTGGTTACCACTGAGCTAATTCCAAATTATTGTACCTACCTTAAAAGTTTCTAAAAACCTTGTAATTTTTATGTAAGAGAGCCTTGATTAATTTCAACTGGAAAACGATAATTTCCGCGGCGGTAAACTTAAAAAAATAATCATCAAAGTTGAAAAAAAGAATTAACATTATTCCTCAGCAGACCCGCTATTGCCGGAGCGGTGAAACGGGGAAGAGGGGGAGGGGGGTAAAAGCATTTTTTCTTATTAAAGGTAGAAGGTAGTTGTATAAACTTTTTTTGATTAATTGTTTTCCAGCGCCGAAAGCTTTCCCGGAAAGGGAACATTTTTCATTGAATTACAGGAATTTAGCTTAAGTCATTGATTTGTTGTTCGTATAAAGTTGTCTAGTTTTATCATTATTCAATTTTAACGTTTTTCTATCCAAATGTGCTCGAGATTCGAAAAACGCTACGTTAATTTCATAATTTGTTATATTAATCGTTGAATACAATATTAACGACTCTAATCCTACCGGCTGCGCCACTTTATAATTTTACATTCTCTCCAGAGAATAACTTCATATGGTGGGAACTGGGACCTTTATTCTCCAGGACTTATTATCCTTATAAAAACTATGCGATGCTTGATTGAAAGACTTAGGTTCTTAATAACAGAGTAACTTCCTTCCGGGCTGAGGGCTAGTTTTGATCAGGTGAGCTCCTGAAACCTAAAGACTTCGTAAAACTACCTTTGGTCACTTTCAGCACAACTCGGCAACGACACCATGTGACCCGAAAAGCCCACAGACCTCTATGGTATAGAATGTTCTAGATCTAGATCACAGACAATTATAATACATTACACAAACAAAAAAATGCGAAAAAGAAAAAGATTGGGGGTGAAAAAACTGGGATTGGGTGTGAGTGAAAGAGGGTGGTTGAACACTTGAAGTGAAACTTGGCCTAAACAGTTTAGGTTTTTCAGAATTCGCAACGTACCTAATAGATAAATATCACTCGTTTAATAAATCTTCGGGGATAGATGAACTAAATAGAAATGGGATAGGTATACGTCTTAATTAATCTGTAGAGGCTCTTGAAATAAATATATATTTTTAAAAATTAAATAAAACCATTTTACTAAATAAGCAATTAGATTTGTCAAATAGTCCAATTATAAACATATTTCCCTTCCCCACACACACTTTTACCCCCTCCCCCCTCGTCCACTATCAAAGTTGATGTTTCCTCTCCCTCTTCTACTTTCCTTTAAAATCCTCTATAACTAAATACTTTCCGGTTCTAGGTCGTAGGATCACGGTGAGATCGGCAAAAAAGTTTAAAAAATAAATAAATGTATATGCGATTTTGACCTTTATGTATAAAGAAACTGTATCAAGAATAAGGTCAGAATCGCTTGCGCCAACAGTACTCCCAATACCGCCAAAAGTTTCATTCACCTGGCAGCACCAGGATATTTTAAAATGAATTATCTGTTGTATTTGGCCGTCATGAACAGTCAAAGTCAGTCTATGGGTCAGTCACAAAAACTTCGATAAACCTGTCAATTCATCAAATAAACACAAGTAATGTTGTTTTTATCGATATTTTATTGCTCAAAGAATGTGTTTCGGTAAACAAAATAAATGCTAGTTCAAAATAAATGCACAAAATATTACTTCAAAAGTATGCTCTCTGGATGGCCAAAAAATCCTGGCATTCAATAAGTATGTTTTATACACCCCTGACGATTCAGGTCGAACTGAAACTGGTTGGTTAAAGACAATAAAGTTGAATTCAAATAAAGTTATTTTATTTTAATTATTATAAAAGGATTTAGTCGCATCTAGAAATTGAACGCAGTATCTCTTCCTCGCCGGGAAAGTGCTCTGAATGATGCGAATGAATCGTTTTCTCTTTGTCATGTCTCGTTAATATTGTCTTCAATAGATTTGAGATTTTACCCCTTAAGTTTATTACAACATTTTTTTTTTTTGGTTTTATTATGGTTTCAAATTTTTATTCTCAAATTAATTTTAGCGTTAACGCAACTGGTCAGTTCATTGAACACGGAAAACCATACGTGGTATTTAATAACGAACCTTCGTGCCGGAAACAAAATGGCGTCCAGGTTTTTTAAAATTCGAACATGATCGACGTAAAACAAGTGTACCGGCTACATGCCAGCCTTCAATAAGATTACTGAAGTTCGTTCTTGGTTCACACGAAAAAACTACCAAATAGGTACTCACTTCCCGCCATGGAGCCAAGTAACTAACCGGGAGGCAAAATGAATAGAGGCATTTTGAAAACACAAATAGGACATCTGTAATCTCAGTGTCGAAGTCTACCTGGATAGTAATATTATTGAATATATAAAATAAATAAATAATTATAATAAATCCTTCGAAACAATGTGAGCTGTTTAATGCAACAAAAGCCCGTCCTTCAATTTAAGTCAATGATATTGCAACAGCAACAGCCCTTTATGAATTGGTTGTCGTTTGGTTTTTGATTACTGTAGTAAAGGTTATGCGCGTATGCATCTTTAAGGCCCGCTAGTAAGCGATCAAAAAGAAGAAGAAGGGGACATATGTAAATACGAATGTTAGAGTGAGCGCGCTAATATTAAAAACGATAATATTTAAGCGAAAATTGTGAAAAGTTGAATAGAACATGACTCCTTTAAAATAGAGTGGTTTACTCGTTTAATTAGTTTTTACGTGAATTTTTTCATACATTTAATTTGTAAAATAACGGAAAAACGGCGTGGCAAATGTAAAGATATTATCTTTAAAAATAACATAACCATACGGCAGAACAGATGTTCTAGCACAGCATAGCATGACAAGAGGAATGGTGCTGTTGAACGAAATATCGGAAACACTAGATATATATAACTCTTCTTTAGATAGCCTTAAGATTTTTTTGTATAATAATCATCTTCCTAGGTTTTAAGACTGGCAAAATGAGAAAATTGTACAGTAATTGGATAATAATCTGTTGTACAATAAAAAAAAATAAAAAAAACATGTTTTTTTTTTTTAAACTTAAAATTTCAGGAGAACTAAGTTTTAACGGTAGAAATTCGGAACGCAGCGGCTTAATTCATACAACAATTTACTCCCAAACAACAAGAGCCTAACCTACTGTCTAAAAGTCCAAGTAAATCCAAAAAACATATGAATTTATTTTTGAAGATAATCTTTATTCAGGTGCCGAGTTGAAAAAGTAATGACTGAAGAAGGAGATAGCTCAACACGGCGCAACACCACAAAAATAAATCACTATAATTCTTTTGGCCGTGAAAATCAAAAATATATTGGATATTGGAGGTCGATAGGGAACGTACCCATACTACGTGACCAATTTTTTGCAATTTTTAACCCCCCCCCCCCCCCCGGTGACCAAAAACCTAAGCAACCCGCCGCTCATTTGTATGGAGCGTGACATTTTGAAGACCCCCCCCCCCCCTTAAACGTGTCACGTAGTATGGGTACGTTCCCATATATATTTTTGTGTCCTGGACCTCGTCCCTCCTTGAAATTGTTACACATGTTTTTCTTGCAGATTTATTTCTAATTTATTTGCGCCACCTCCAATAATATGTGAAGGCTTAAAGCTTGCTTAAACGGCCTAAACTTTCCTTTGTCCCGCCTCTGACTACTCAACGCTGATTTTTTTCTTTAAGTCTTCAGGTATTTTACCTCTATTATTCACTAACTTTCTTTGAGGCTTCACTGGGTGGTTGGCTAAGGGACACGGATGCTGAGTGTGGTTTATGTCAGGCTGAATGCAATTTACATTTTTTATCGGTACTTGCCAAGTGATTTGAGACTTAATTGTTTATCGTATGTTCTCTATCTATTTAAAAAGGCCATTACAGGGTTTTTAACATGATGCAAAGCTGCCTCGTGAGCTTCTTGAACGAATTTTACTTTGCTTTAACTATTATTTTTGCTTGTTTACTAACCTGATTTGTTGTATTATGTTTTTTCCTGTTAAGCACTTGCATACTGCTTTCTAACAACGTATGCAGGGACATTGGAGGTCTAGATTCATTCAAAATAAATAAATGTAGCTTCGTTTAACAAAAAAATTAGAATCTTGCGAGAGCCTTGAAGGAGTAACCATCTTCTGTTACTTGTACCAGGGCGGGTGAGTGGTGGATAACCTTCATTGAGGTCGAGATATTAGATACTTTCTATGCTCTATTTTAAATGAGTAGTGTTTTATTAAATATTTTACTGCAGTCGCTTACACCCATTCATTATATATATTTTTTAAAATATTAGTGCGCTCCCTCTATCATTTGTATATAGATATACCCCTTCAAACCATCTTCGGTAATTTTCTTGTTCTTTTTTAACGCTGATTTTCGAGAATTTCTTACGAAGTGCACTTGCATCGCTTTTCCACAGAACCATTCAGTTGGAAGTGCACCCCTGGGGATTTCGTGTTAAAGCGCGAAGTAAATTTTAATCCGTAAATCTCGAACGTTAATAAATACTCATTATAATTATTAATGGAGCATTACAGTAACATTATCAGTTTTTTATTAACAATTCAATTCAATATGTACGTGCGAGTAACTACTATCTATCAAAAGAATTAAGGCCATTGAAAAAATGTTTTCACTATTAACTAACTACTAACCAACTAACCGTCATACCATTTCCCGGCAGGAATACAGGCAGAGAGGACGGACCGCAAAACAGCTCGGTCTTGGTACATACTCTTCGCCTTATTCGCATTCACACATCATCGTTTCAAACAAACCCTTCTATTATTCTGACATGGCCCGACTCAATTATCTGATTCACTTAATCACGCAATGTAATCCTATTCTCCTACCATTCACATTTGCGTCATATATTCTTCGTACCCTCCTTTCTTCGTTCATTCGTTCTACGTGCCCAAACCATCTGAGGGTCCCTTTCTTAATAACACCGGACAAAGATGAGACCGATTATTTTATCTCATTCTCTCGCAGGCTAAATAATATAATAAATATTTGTCTCTTTTTAGTGTCTAGTTTCATCGAGTTTCAAATGGCGACGGTGCTAACGAAGTTTTCACTTAAAAAAACTTGGTTAAATAGATTGCGTTAAGTTAAGTTAAAGCTTTTTGAAGTGAAACTTCTATAGCCCCGCTGTGATTCGGATTTCGGATGGAACGGAAATGACGATTACTGCACCTGAGACACATCAACTGCGCTCATTGCCTATTTTGTTTATGATATTACTTTTGAAGGCTCCTTTTGGTTGAGATATAAAACGGAAATTACGCTGGTCTGCGCTCATTGGTCGCTTTGATTATGACTTCACTTTTCAAGTATTGCTTGAGATTGTTTTGGTAAAGTTTCGCTTCTACCGCGTGTAAAAGTGCACTCGAATTTTTTTTACATTAGTTCATTAAAAAAAGGGCTAATAATAAAAAATAGGCTATTTTTTAGGTGAAAACTTTTTAACGCCGTTGTGATTTCAAACTATATAAAACGAAAAAACGACACTAAAAAGAGTTAGAATAATCGGTTTCTTCTTTGTGCGGTTCTTCGTAAATAATTGATCCCCTCTTTATGCAGTGCTTCGTAGCCTCCCCACTCTTCTACTTTAGTTTTCGGAAGGTTTCACTTCTACGGCTTGTGAACTGCACACATTTTTTTTTTGTATTAATAGCGTTAATAAAATTATATTTTTAGGTTCACTATTACATGTTGTAGATTCACCAATTATCCGCTTGCACTATGAGAATCCGGACTCCGTGTTGTTAAATATATATGTTTAACATTTTCAAATTTTCCGTGTTAAAAATGTCACTCTCTCCTCGGAGACTGGTCCCGATTGAACATTAAACGCATTACTCAGGTCATTAATTTCATATGCAAGGACCGTGTCCACGAAAATGCCGATAAAATCTTGGTAATTTATGTGTCCTTCGTTACTGGCCGCCGTTAGAGGATAATGCGTGTAATTGCCACACGCCACGGCTCCCTCCCCCCCCCCTCCCTCCCTCGTGAACTACCACGTGGTACAAGTGGAAGTGACCCGCGCTCTGTCTGTAATAACTAATAACCTAGCAGTTCTTAGGTAGCAAGTCTTTTGCTTCTAGCCCTTGTACGAGTAAGTGGCAATGCACCTAGTTGTTTTTAATTTTGAAGTGAAAACTTCTTTAGCACCGTTGCTATTACACCGTTGTTGCACCCTCGTACTCGTCTACGTACATCCATTGGATTTAGCCTGCTAATTCGATAAATCCATAGTCGAACGTAAGTCTTCTCTGGTATAGTGACCTAATACGCATTACAAACCTCTGCAGACATTTACTGGGCCAAGGATCGAATCCCACGAAAAAAAAATAATATTTCGTTTTGTAAAATAAATATCCAATCTTCAAACCACCCCAAAATAAACAGGCAAAGAAAACATAAAAGAAAGCGATATCTAGCGACTCCTAAGAAGAAAACACAAATACTAATAAGATGACCAAATGTATAGGAAAAGGTGCAGTTGAATTCGACGACAAAAATATGGAAAAAATCATATTTCACATCGATATAAAAAGTGCTTCTCTCACCACTCTTGTCTATTTTAGTTTTTTGAAGGTTTCACGTCTACCGCGTGTGATTTGCATCCTATGTTTATTTATAAATTATTGTACAGAGCACCAAAAACTTTAATTTATTATTACTTGTTGCATCATCGAAACACCAAATATTGTGAAATTTATTGTTTTACAACCTATCAAGCTATTCCACACATCTGTCCTGATGATGGATACTGAAACGTTGGCTAAAGGCGGAGGAAGAGCACACGGCATAATAACCAAAAAAATAATCATGCTAATAAAAAACCATTTAATAAAATTAAAAAATATATTAATCACAGTGTAATCACAGGTCGTTTAAAATGATCGATCGACCGGTATCTAGTTTACGTATGCGTCAATACGAAAACAGACGAAGTCTCACTAAAATGCCCTAAATATGTGATGAATGACAACGCGTTCGCATAAAATTTTACATAACCCACGACAGATGTTCAAAACAAAGAAAGTCTCCTTGTGGTGATAAATGGACGCCCGGTCGCTTCAGACTCTCACACATTGTCGTTGGAAGAAAATACAACCAGCACTTTCACGATTAGGGCTTTCCCATATAAACACCACAGCTTTTCCCGTACAAATAACGAGACTTTTCCCATACAAACGAGGCTGCGAATAGGTGTGTAGGAGTGAGGAGGCGAAGAGAGAGCTTGCAGTGGCCGGCACGCAAGTCTGCTGCATGCAACAAACACCTCCTCGCCATTGTTACCTTTTACGTTTATAATAATTCACGCGTATTAATACAATAGATTAGGGGAGCACAAAACACGAAGTTAAATGAAGCACGTACCTCCTGCTTGTATAATAAATTATGACAAACTTAGAAAGAAAAAAAAAACATAAATTAAACATGAAAATAAGCGGCTTTATTATAACTTTACAGTGGGATATAATTTTTAATCATTGAAGAAGAAGATATTACTAACATTCTAAACGATACATGAAACAGAAAATATAAAGGTAACTGGGAATCGTACCCAGGATCTCTGTCTTAGCGGAAGAACGCCTCTAACCAATCGGTCACTGTGACCTGATTTTTATCGATCCCATTTCAAACTCAGAATAAACAATATTATCCTCAACTTATTTTGATGGTGATAATCTTCAAAAGTTACTAACTGAAATAATAACAGAATTTGAATAGAACTTTCACAAAACTAGAAAGATATCTTTAAATAATAATAATAATATATATCTTTATTGAACAAAAATTTCAACATTTATAACTACAAAAAAAAGTACATCAGACAATAGTAAAAGTTGCATAAGTACAAAAGTTAATAACAAAAAACAATATACCTACATATAAACAGTAGGTACTTAAAGAATAGAGATTTATAATTATAAATTTAGGTTTCTCGTAACCTGCCTCAATAGGCTAGCCTGTGTTGAGGCAAAATTTGACGAACTGTTCAAATTCTATGAAACAACCCGTCTATTTAAAAAAAAATTGATGGATACATCAAATATTTGAAGTAAATTTTCACGTTCTGCGTAAGTTCTATTCAAGTTATGTTATTATATCATTATAGGCCAGTTGCTTCAGAAAACTGAAATAATCACAGAACTT
This sequence comes from Limnephilus rhombicus, assembly GCA_929108145.2. NCBI lineage: Eukaryota > Metazoa > Arthropoda > Insecta > Trichoptera > Limnephilidae > Limnephilus > Limnephilus rhombicus. The sequence continues at coordinate 57,979,563 of OV815275.1, read as the reverse complement.
GAATAGAACTTACACAGAACGTGAAAATTAACATAAAATATTTGGTGAATCCATCAAATTTTTTGAAACAACCCATCATGAAAATAATTTTACGACGTAAAAAATGTTCCAAAATTAAAACCATGTTAAGGGATTTAAACGCAAGGTTCGTAGAAAATCTTTTAAAAGGGTTAGCGCATACGGGCCTTTTTCGAAAAAAAAAACTTGGGTGGCCGCTTTTGAAATTTGAAGTAAAACACTGCCACTTTACACAGTAAAACATTGCAGTTAATTCAAAACTTCCAATGGAACATGGACTTCCAGCTACGAATTTTGAGCCAATCACCGCCCTACCCCCCTCGATGAACTGACCTTGTTAAACGCATTTTCTATGAACCTTGATCTAAACGTACCTATTGTCTTTTAAATAATTTGTGTACTAGAATGTAATTGTTTTTTATAATACTTTTATAAAAGGGGTGTTTATTGTTGTGAAATTGTGCCAATATTAAGTTAAATAAATATAAGATCTGTTTAAAAAGAATTAATTTCTGTATTATGGTACTCTACTGCTGATTAAAATTGTGTGAAATATAACCTGTTTACTGACGATGTATCCGTCGTCTAATTTATAAAAACCCGAATCAAAGCAGCTCCGAGTAAGAAGAAGAATGAAACGGGCCTAGAACAAATGATAATTCAAGAGTTGTATTTAATTTCCCCTAACAAAGAGCGAAGTTCCATTGCATTGGGAACATTTGCGCGTAATTTAATTGTCAGCGATACATCACAGCTTCTTCAGAGCCATCCACTCGCTTTGTTCACGGATATCTCACCGCAAAATTAGTCCTGAGCCTTTAACAAATCCAAAACGGGAGGGTAATTGCAATTATAATTAAAACGCCTCTCGAAAAGAGGGTAAACCCCCCGCAGCGAGAAGGCGAGGAATAATACAAATTCATCGCCCCGAAAACACTATCCAATTGTTGCCTCTGCAGAAAGGGATGAAAATAACAACTTTATTTTATTCGACTCTCATGTCCCCTTACGCGTTTCTCTCCACCTTCCTCGTCTTCCCTCTCCCCTCTCCCCTCTCCCGCGTTCCATATTTTCAGTCCCGGTACATTCAGTTTTCAAACAGCTCGCGTGCATTACAATTTTTTAAACAAATTTTCATTTTTCATACATTACAAACATTCATTTTTGAATACTATAAGAACAATCAATCAAATTTGGTACCTAGAATAGGTAGGTACCTATTTGATCTTACTAATATTATAAACGCGAAAGTTTGTATGGATGTGTGTTTGTTTGTTACTCTTTCACGCAAAAACTACTGAATGAATTTTAATGAAACATAACAATAATATAGCTCATGCTTCAGAATAACATATAGACTATATATAATGGTAAGCTCTGGCGTTATTAAATTTGTGTAAATGAAAATGTGTGTATTTCATATATTTTAGCGGGTAGAAAGGCAAGGGGAAGGGCAGCGGAGTAGGCGGGATTCGCGGAGAGGAAAGAGACCAGGGAGGGGGGAGGCGGGGAAGATGGAAAGGACATTCAGGGAGAATCAATTTATTTCATTGAATGGAATAGCAACGCATGCCGGCAACCAGCTAGTATACCTATAATTCTTGAATAGATTCAAAGTATTCGATTTTGGTTAGTATCATAGGCGAGTACTTCAAGTAACTTCATTAATTTAAAAATTGTACTCAAAATTTGAATTTTGATAGTACAATCGATGGTTTGCAAAATATCATTCTCAAATTGTGACATTTTTTACAGCATCGTAAGAGTTTTGTAATGATAAAAAAACGAGTGTGCTTTAGACCACACGACTGAAGTAAAACTTCACTAACTTATAAAAGAAGAGAGAAATAACTGCTTTCTCTAGCTCCAACAGTGTGAGACAGACAATAAACCTGCCCCGTGTCTTAGATAGACGAAATGTAACTGGCTATGAGAGAAAGAGAGAAAGAAAATGTGTTCTCGCACCTCTCTCTCTTGCCCCTACAGTAATATACGAAAGTAAACTCTCTCTCTTTCTTCACTATCTTCACTATATCTTTCTTCATTATCTTCACTAACTTATATCTCCTTCTCAACTTCCGCTCGCCTCGCCCGATCATACTTTTCGTAACGATCTCGTCACGCATTCACCAGCTTACTCCCCAAGTCAAGCGTGTGTAAATAAGTTTTACTTCAAAAACTTTTCGGATGTATTGTCATGTGGTTGTAATAATCCAGAAACATTTGCGAGGGTGGAAAGAAGGTATTTTGAAAGTTTCAAACATTTCCCATGCTCAATATACCAATACATAAATAACATACATACATACATACATACATGCATACATGCAAACATATATTCATTTTTGTATGTATGGATAATACGACAACCCGTCCCTCGATGTAAATCTGATGCTAAAATAAAAATGATTTATGAGGAATGTCGGAGTGATGTTAATTTATAAACAGATTTTTTTCAGGATTAAATTTATTACAGCAAGGTAAGTACAAAAAAATTAACACGTAAGCACGCGATGCAATTTCTAATTTAAAGAGTAACAAAGGTAACCTAGTTCGAGTAACGCGGGTGTCGCCGTAGGTCTGGGCCCGTAGCCCGTAGCCCGTAGCCCGTAGCCCGTAGCCCGTAGCGCCCGACTACACAGCGCACAGCGGCGCGATAGCACCACCGCTACTCTGTTCACTAGCGCCAGCTCACCACATGATAACGAATTCCTCGCTTGAGATTCGTTGTATAATGAATTTAAATTTTAAATACCGGTGCAGCGTTCCGGAATGTATTCTTCCTCTTCCCGCCAGCAACGTTTGCGGGTTATTTAAAAAAAATCATTATTGTTTCCCTACAGCGCGAGCGACCTGCGGGGTGCGGAGGTCGGCTGTTGGATTGGGCGCGGTGTCATTCGAATTTAAAGTATGTAAATTGAAAAGGGTTGCCGCCGCGCTAGCCTTAAAAATGGTGTTAACATCAGTACGAAAGATTTTCTACCTACTATTTTCATCTACTCATATGTACAGTGTTAAGGGACGTACTTGACTTACTTTAACCAGTGATTCCTGATATCATTTGAATTAAAAAATGTTGGTCTCCGGTAACGTTTTCGATGTTTTTTTAAAGTAAAACTTCTTTACGCACGCTTGACTTGGGGAGTAAGCTGGCGAATGCGTGACGAGAGCGTTACGAAAAGCGAGGCGAACGCTTCGTATATTACTATTGGGGCAAGACTTAGAGATGCGAGCACACATTATCTTTCTCTCATAGCCAGTTACGTTACACAGTGCGTATTGTGTAACGTAATCGTATTGCTATTGTCTGTATCACACTGTAGGAGCAAGAGAGAGTAGTTTGGGCGCCCATTTTCTTTCTCTCTTCCTATCATATAGATGGAGCAGAAATTTTTATTTTTATTTATTTTTTTATTTAAACGCCCATAGGGCTTTTACATAGAATGCAGTACATTTTTTTATTACAGTGAAAAGAATGGGTTTACAAAATACAATACACAATACAAGTAACATAATATTTGTTAAAAACAAAATAAAGGTTATATAAAATATGAGGGTTATAAAATTAGGTTACATAAAATATAAGCGTTAACAAAATACAGGTAACATAAAACATAAGAAACAAAATATAGTCCATAAAATATAGGAGTTGACATAAAGTAGGTAATGTTTAAAATTGTTGTTCTCATTAGTTTATGGGATAGATAGAAATAAATAGTTGGCACATATGGCGTTTGAAGTTTGCTAAGTTCAAATTATTGTCAAATACATCCAGATTGTTTAAGTATTTGTTACCAAGACTATGCAAACGTTGGAGAATATAAAGTTTTACTTCAGTTGTGTGGTCTAAAGCAAATTCGTTTTTTTTCGAAGTGAAAACTTCTTTAGCACCGTTATGATTAGCGTTGTAAAACGAAAAAGTGACACCAAAAAGACACAAACACACACATCTATAGGATTTAGCCTGCAAGAGAATGAGATAGAATAATCGGTCTCTTCTTTGTGCGGCGCTTCGTAAATAATTGGTCTTCTCTTTGTGTGGTGCTTTGTAGCCTCCCCACTATTGTCAACTTTAGTTTTCACAAGTTTTTACTTCTACGGCGTGTAAACTACAGACAGATTTTTTTCAACTAAAAAAATTAAAGAAAAACACCGATGACTAAAATTTCATTCACATTTTTTACTCCAAATAATGTCAGGAATCACTGGTTAAAGTAAGTCAAGTACTTCCCTTAATTCCCTATATTTATTATAATACTCTTTTCTTCAGCCAATCAAAATGATATCATAATACTTAATTAAAATGCCGGTAAGTTTAACAGTGCTGGTCTTAAAATAAATATATTACGATAAAATTTTAGCAATCAAAAAACCATTTCCGTGATTTAACTCGTTTCCAGTAACTCATAATATTAAAAAAAAACTTACACTACTGTTACCAAGTACATTACAGAATTCCCCATTCATGGTAAGAAAGCAGAGAAGGTACGAAAGGGGAAGAAAAGTAACCAAATATGGTATCCACCTTTTCTTTAATTGTTTTATGGTGGGGGGTTTCTTGGAGAACGTGACTGGCAAAATAAAATAAAATTGAGCGTCTGATTCTAATTTAAAAAAGCACGTAAATTGCATCCGGCAACGGAAGGGACCGGGTGGGGGGGGGGGGGTAGAGAAGGGGGTGTTAATGGACCCAGCACCCAGCTGATGATGAGGCATGACTCTGCGGCTTCTGATCATTAATAATTATCCAAACCTACGCACTTACTTTGCCGGTAAAACCTGATGGGACTTACCGTTGCTGTTAGCCAGAACTTTACCGTTCGGCAAGGATTCAACATATTTTTTTTCGAAACAAATGCACTCATTTGAGGGGAGTTTTTTTTATTTAATGTAGTAGATAAATAATATAAAATCACAACCGCCATTTTACGAATACCTAAATCAGATCTCCTCACACAACATCCCTAAACCAGCCTTTAATTCCGATAATTCGTACACTAACACAAAACCAAATACACTTATCGTCATCTACTCACATGCCTAAATTTGGAATTAACTCCTTACAATAATATGTCATTACACATACGCAAAACAACGCATTACCTAGTAACCTAAAACTTCCAGCAACAAACAAAAACATTGACAAAAGCTCTTAAAGGATGTTTTCTCAGCAGCTTTATTAACCAGTGTCATATTAAGCAATTATGGAAAGGTACTGTTTAATGTACAATATATTTTATGTACTAGCAATATTGAATGCTGGTCACACCGGACAAGCAATACTTTAGTTCAATTTCTACCACCAAAATGATTCCAAAGTGTCCTGGTGTGTACAGCTATCAGATTTAGCCTCGCATTTTTTTAATAAAATTTTGTGTCACGTCATTGTATTAGTCAACAATTTTAAGTAAAGTGAATCTCTGTTAATAATTAATCCATCTTATCATTTAACTCCCGTGACACATATGAAAGTGTTGATTTGGTAAGATTGACACTTCCATACAATCTTATTTTGGAACCTCTAGTCATATCTCACATCTTTAAGTCTATTGTTGTATTATTTTTAATTGTTAAACTAATGTTTAAGACAAGATTTTTATGCATAGCACAAAGGGTAACAATTATTATAAGCAATAATTATCAGCCTGAAACACTCATCCACATTGAAAAATCTTCCGAGAAAAGATACATGACGCCAACGGGACTTGAACCCGTGCCCTTCTGATTGCCGTTCAGCTGCTCTCCCAATTGAGCTATGGCGGCTTATCTTATACCCGCCAAATGATTCAATATGTACTAGTGTTTCATTAAACAATTACTGCTTATTATATTTTTTCCACCTGAAAACAACTGAAACCAACTTTAACATTAGTTTAACAATTAAAAATAATAATTAATATTTGACAAGTTTAAGTATTTCCCCAATAAATGAAGACATAATTTGTCTCGACGCCACCTAGCGACGGATTTAACACTAACAGTATCTCTCTCGCAAAAATAAAGTTGGTTGTTTTCAGGTGGAAAAAATATAATACGCAGTAATTGTTGAATGAAACACTAGTATATATTGAATCATTTGGCGGGTATAAGATAAGCCGCCATAGCTCAATTGGGAGAGCAGCTGACCGGCAATCAGAAGGGCACGGGTTCAAGTCCCGTTGGCGTCATGTATCTTTTCTCGGAAGATTTTTCAATGTGGATGAGTATTTTAGGCTGATAATTATTGCTTATAATAATTGTTATCTATTGTTGTAATTAGTTTTAAGTAAATCTTGTAAAAACATTGCTTATGAAACATGTCGGTTTTTACAATAAAATTAAGTGTTTATTAATTTTAAAATGTTTAGTTCTCCCTTCCATGGATTATGTGTTCAGTATTACAAGCAAATGTAACACTATAGAGAGGTAGCCTAATAATGTTCAATAAAGCCAACCGGTTGTGGAAAATTCTATCGGGGGTTCGGCAGTTTGTTCCGGATTCATCCGTAAAGCATTTAATTCTAAGGCACCAACAAAAGCAGAGAGCATTCCTGACCTAAACAAAGGGACCAGCGGTAGGGGACAATGTTTCACGGGAATTATTCCCATTATTTGGAGGAGTACGGTGGCCGGCTATATAGCCCAGCTATGCGGCCGGCTGAAAGGCATTTCATAACTCGTAAAGAAAATGGAAACACTTGCTTTCAATGGACGCTTCAGAGGTCGGAGGCGGTCATTATTTCAATAATATTTATTTAGCTCAGTAAATCAGCAGGACATTGTTAATTTTTCATGTTTTGTCGTAATTCATTAGGCACCTTAGCGGTTCATTAATAATATTATGAAATATATACAAATACACATTTTTCTTAATTGTAAATTTGTTTGGACATAATATAAACGTAATTGATAGCAGAGTAATAATTACATGAATAACATATTATAGAACATTTCGTTTTCACAATTTTGTATCTATATTTTTTTAATTTTCAGTTGTACTCGCACAAAAAGCTGTGCTAATGTGTTTGGGAGGAAGGTGTGTTATTTATTTAATTATGAAAGAATATTTTTCTTTCATTGTTGTTGTTTTTATTTTTTTATAAAAGTTTTTTAATATTTTTCAAGTTGAATTTTACAATATATTTTTTATCGTATTTTGTGGCAATTTTGAAGGTATCTTAATATTTTCTGGCAACTCAGTAAACAAAATATTAGTTGTTTTTCATTATTTTTTCAAAGTAATTTATTTTCATTTAATTAATAGTTCTGTTGACCCAAAGTATTTTTACATACCGAAATCGGTAATTTGCATTTTTGATTGAGATTTAGATTTTTTGCTTTGACCCCCGCTGCTCGCTGGTTTTAACCTCTCGAAATCTGGGGGAGCAAAAGAAAGAAGAAAGCTTAATTGGCATCGCGTCGAGAGTTCAATTCCTTAGTTGGCAAAATCTTCCATTACAACACAAGCAACGTTTTCCGCTTACGATGATGATAGTAGGAGATTTTCAAATGTTGCCATGTTATTAGTAACCCGGGAATCTTTATCCTTTGTTTTAAAAAATAATTAAATCAAATTTAAATTTTTAATTTGTTGAGTAAATAAAGCCTCGAATTAAAATATTTAATCACTAAACACAATACTCTGTTTATTGCTTAATATGGGGTTTTATTTATTAAGTTAAAAACTGAAAAAAATATTAATCCTAGACTTGCAGAAAAGTCAATAGATGTCGCACATTAAAAATGGGAAAAAAATATCCAACACACTATCTAGGTAGCATTTAGTTCGCGAAGAATCTTGCAATCATACATAAAGATAAAGTTAATAAAAACATGCGTAAAGAAAATAAAGAAAATGTTGGTAGGTTTTAGTCGAAGTATGACACAGTTAAGTATGACCGAAAGGCCATTAGCTCAGTGCGTACCGTCTTGGGTTTAATTGCGTAGATGCGATAGTATCTTTTTCTGTTTCAAATATTGTCTTTAGCGATTAAATTAAAACTTGGAATTCTTCTTGTTAGGGTTGTCAAAATAAATATGTGGCGCTATTCCGTGCCGTGTTCGCGATGTGGGTACCTACTCCTTGTATACAGTCAGTGTGTACAAACACACACTTATCACAGTTCTCTGTACTCTGTGTTGCTCGTCGCCAGGCACGGACATTGTATGTAGATCCCTGCCGTACCGACATGAAGGTGGGTGGCGGAACACAAGACAGACGGGGAACGCAAAATATTATAATTGAAATGTCAAAAGCATGCAATAGTTGCTGCTGCGATCCTCCCGCTCTGTCTGCCCGAGCCCGACTGCGACTGTCGGGTTACAAGTGGTGCCGCCGGGGGCAGGGGGATCGCATTATCTACAAGAACTTCTGTGAACAATAGTAGATCTCGCATCCAAAAAAAATGTTTCTAATTTTATCTTATTTTTTATTAAATCAATTACCTATAATTTGGGAGGTGGGTATGGGTACCGCCGCCCCGGAAAGCAATTATTGAATAATCAAAACCTCTGCCATAGGTCACCCTAAGTGGTTCGCTACGTTTGGTGAGTTAGCAGGGCCCGGGTTCATGCGGTGAGGTTGGTCCGGATCTTGGCGGCAGATGCGTCAGCCCACCAACTGCGTGGCAGGCCAGTTCGGAAGAGACTGGTTGAGGAAGACTTTTTGACGTCTCCAACAGGATTCTCTCGGAACATCCCCTAACATCGCAGTAGGAGGGTTAGATTCATATATCCGTCACTTATGAACACACCGATCCCCAGATTTCTACTCACCCCTCATACATTTTTCCTTCCCAGTACTTCCTCTCCTAGCTTTCCCAAAAAGGCGACTGACACAGCATCTCTAAAGATGACATAGACCCTAATGGGAATTATTTTCCTCAGGGCTTCCTGTGGGGAGCTAATTAAAAAAAAACGAGTGTGCTTTAGACCAGCGTTTCCCAATTTTTTTTCACCCCGGAACCCTTGTCGATCATACTTTTCTAGGCGGAACCCTATTTTTATAAGAAAAAGATAAACTTGTAGTTTGAATACTTTCATGTTTACCTTGAAAAGAAAGATCAAACGTTTTGTGTAAAACTTACTTCAATGTGAAGAGTGATATCTTTTTAAATTTTTTGTTATAATAGCATTGAAATCAGGCTTTATGTCAGACAGCTGAATACGAAGATCTGGAGTTGCATCCAGTCTGTTTCTGTATTTGTTTTTTGTGTAAACGTAAGCCGAAAAACCAGTTTCACACCGGTAAGTGGTCACAAACGGTAACAAAACTGTGATAGCCTTCTCGACCACTTCTGGATATTCGTTTTTAAGTCCAATCCAAAACTCATCCAGATAAGTTTTTTCTGAATTAAACTTTTGTTGTAAGGAAGAACATTTGATATCTATCAAAGTCTCGTACTCTGTTGCTGTAAGAGTCGACGGTTTCCTGTGAACTAGGAATGGATTCTGTACCCAGTCAATGTCCTGCAGGTTTTTTTCAGGAAAAACTCTTCCAGAGATTTGTTCGTAAATGCATTTTTCAATTTCTGAGGTTACTTGCAACTCATTTTTTTCAAAGAAACACTTACCTAAAACGGATATCGTAAGTACAAGATTATAAGAAAAGGAATAACAATATCACTGGAATGTCACCTTTGTAAGTTTACAAGAATTAAAAAAGAACGAGAACACGTACGTCTCCTTATGTCACACTCGACTGAGCGGCGCGGCGCGGCGCCGGCGGGCGATACGGGTCGCGGGTGGCGGCGGAGGAGGCGAAATCCGGACGGAACCCTTGTGATGCTTCTACGGAACCCCAGGGTTCCGCGGAACACCTTTTGGGAAACGCTGCTTTAGACCACACGACTGAAGTAAAACTTCACTAACTTATATCTCCCTCTCAACTTCCGTTCGCATCGCCCGACCGTTCGCCTCGCCCGATCACACTTTTCATAACGCTCTCGTCACGCATTCACCAGCTTACTCCCCAAGTCAAGCGTGCGTAAAGAAGTTTAACTTAAAAAAAAAACAAAACCAAAATTTTCTTTGAAATCGTAAGATTTGTAAGAAGGTACTCAAATACTTGTTTGTTTTATTAATAAAGATCCAGTTTTATGAATAAAGACGACGAAATCACATTTGAAAAAAGAATCTTTACTGAACCATTAATCCGGCCACCATCTTAAAACCGGCATGTAACAAATAAATTTACAGACAGTCGAGTTAAAACAGGGCTTCGCTATGCTCAGTCAATTAATTTTCAGAGATGTGTCGCCTTGGTAGTACAGATCGTAGTACAGAATCGAAACGTTGCGCTATTTGAACGTTGCCTGAAATGACACTAAACGTGTTGATGACCAGAACTGAATAAACAGGTACCTACTTAACAACCCTCATTCCTATCACCGAGTCCTCCAGTCTTGTCACCAGTTGGATAAATTTGTTTTTTTTTTTAAATTTAATATTCTTCATTTTTTATTTAGAAGTCCATGAAATAATTTCATGTCCCTCGATTCATGTACATTATTTGTTGCCCTAGTTCTACTATCCGACCTCGCATGTGATTTAAATTGTTGTATTGTATTTTTAATTTTCCATTCACAGAAAAACGTTGGAAAACTTGTTTTGTAATTCAATATATTAATTAGTAATCTTGTGGTTCATTGTTGAAAAGAGTAAATTAAGCCTAGCTGCCCAAACTGTTCATCTTTGAGAGTTTTTGCTGATTTTGTATTTAAAACTTGTGGGTACAAGGATGCATTTACGTTATCCTTCGTAATAGAGTAATTTCGACGGAAGTAATTATTGTGTCAGCGAAACTCGCCCAAACTAAATATTGCAAAGTTCAACCAGCAAGTGTATCCGGAGAAGTTACTTGGAAGATCCTACCGGAAGACTTTGAGCAAAATAAGTTACCAGGGATTGCGTTATAGGGATTGTGAAAATTTCTACGCTCCACAGACATCTATTTTAATATTACCTTCTGAGGAAACAATTTTCAGAAAAAAAACTAATTTCATATTGAAAATCGTTCTAAACAATTTGATTATCTTAATGTTAGGATGGGTTTATACTGCTATTAGCAATCGATATCCATAGCAATAAATAATAGGTCAGGCATATGTAATGTATCATAATTATTAGTCTACGATTAGTTCTCACATTGCTTTAGTCTATGGGCTCTTCGGGGGATGTTCTCATTTACGAGATGTGCCGAAGGTAACCGAAGGCCGGTGCCAGAGCTCCGCAGACAAAACCTAGCTTCCAGTTAGTAAGGACGAATGTCCTCTAAACCATATTTATTATTATAGTCATAAATTAACAGTCACTGTGATCTCAAGAATCTAAGTCTTTTAATAAGCACTGGAGAATACGATGTGATATGAAACTCGATGAAACGAAAAAGCGACACTAAAAATTAGACAAACAAATACATCTGAAGGATTTAGCCAGCGAAAGAATAAGATAGAATAATCGGTCTACTCTTTGTGCGGTGCTTCGTAGCCTCCCAATTCTTGTCTAATTTAGTTTTCTGAAGGTTTCACTTCTTCCGCGTGTGAACTCCACACTTGTAATTATTTTTTCTTTCACTTTTTGTTATGCTCTGTTTTGTTTTGTCATGAAACCAAAGACGGCATCCGTAGTCGAGGGGTAAGGTCGCGGGGTCAAATCCTGACGTGCCAGTGCATTGAGTTGAATGGGGGAGAGGGCAAAAATTATAACTCTGGTTATACTTTAAATAAAAAAAATGCAGTTTAATAGATCTAAGTCATTAGATTCGTTGTTAGTTCACTCATATTTAAAAAAATCTAAATGTACAATTAAACACATTTCGTAAAGGTTGAAATAAAAATAGTTTCGAAATAATACTTTATTTATTGTTCACTAAATAAATAGATTTTAATAATTTTAGTAGCTAATTACAAATATGTGAGGGGTGTACCTTGCAGCAGTTTACACAACGACATCATTTACAAACAGCAACTAAGTGATATTCTAATACATATAAAACTCACTCCAAACCAAACAGCGTTCGTTTTTGTTTTACTAATTTAATCAAACACCAATAATCTATCAAAGAGTGAGTGCAAAGACCGAGTTGTTTGGCGGCCCGTCCTCTCTGCCTACCCCTGCGGGGAAACGGCGTGATGGTTAGGTTAGGTTTACGCAGAAATTACGTTACATTGCTTCTCTAAAGTCAAATGACAAGTTTTGAACACGATGATGTATGCAATCAATGCATTTGTGTGAGTACTGTGTTCGTGTCACCTCCGGCATGAGTTTTGTTTGAATATTATTATGTGTACTGATTCACAACAATCTGATCCTTTGGTAAAAACTTTGGTCAGACAATGCACGAATCAGCGGGGGCTCTCACTGATTGCAATTTTGCTGATCACCCTTTGCGATCCGTACCCTCGCTCCTGTCACGGGCAGTCCCGGGTACATCCAATATTAGGTCTACTATTTCTACATCATTCACGTAGCATTGAATATCAACATGATACGTAAAGCTTTAAACCGACTCAACGGAATACATCCTATTATTATTGCACTTCTAAAGTGTTGATTAAATTCTATTCTAATAAATAATCTATTCAAGATCGTTTTCCGAATTTCTACCGACATATAATGTAATTCACTGTAATACTTAAAGGTTTTAAGGTCCTAAAAAAAAAATATTTTGAAGATAATCTCTATACATATCTCTATACATATGTGAAAAAAATCATTAAATGCTACTTAAGAGGATCGGTTGCGCGGACTTTTTAATAAAAAAACTTAATTTTGAAATACAAAACCAAACTGCATAATATTTATTTATAATATTGCAAATATCTAATACGGATATGTGCTATTTTATTTATTATTGTTTTAAATTATAAAATAAAGGCAAATAAAGAAATCTATTTTTCATGACTTTAAAGGCAACTTTTATTTCTAATATTCAAATTTGAAAGTGTATTTAATCACTTTCAAAAGCATTTTTTTATTTTTCGGATTCTGTAACGGAAATATTCTGGTTCTTGGATTTTATTGCAAAACGGAAATATTTTGACCTTCTGACAGAAAATGCCCGAGGCCAAAGGGGTTACGACATTCTTCTGAAGATTTTGCTCTTCTTCAACTAATCATTTTTTAACACATATGAATTTAAAGAATTGTGCTTTAGACCACACGACTGAAGTAAAACTTCACTAACATAAAAAACATTTGACATTGACATTGATGTTGGGGTGACCTACGACCTTGGGGTGACATATAACCATGGTGTGACCTATGACCCTGGGGTGACCTACGACCGTGGGGTAACCTATGACCTTGGGGTGACCTACGACCTTGGGGGGACCTATGACCTTGGGGTGACCATCCTTATCCTTATAACTAACTAATTAACTAACCATCACGCCGTTTCCCCGCAGGGGTAGGCAGAGAGGACGGACCGCCAAACAACTCGGTCTTGGCACACACTCTTTGCCTCACTCACATTCATACATCGTCTCATACATCCTCTTCTATCATTCTGACTTTTGACATGGCTCGTCTCAAGTATCTGATTCACTTGATCGTGCGATGTCTTCCTCGGGCGTCCCCGACTTCTTCTACCATTCACATTTGCATCATATATTCTTTTTACACTACTTTCTTCGCTCATTCGCTCTTATCCTTATCCTCATCCTCATCCTCATCCTCATCCTCATCCTCATCCTCATCCTCATCCTCATCCTCATCCTCATCCTCATCCTCATCCTCATCCTCATCCTCATCCTCATCCTCATCCTCATCCTCATCCTCATCCTCATCCTCATCCTCATCCTCATCCTCATCCTCATCCTCATCCTCATCCTCATCCTCATCCTCATCCTCATCCTCATCCTCATCCTCATCCTCATCCTCATCCTCATCCTCATCCTCATCCTCATCCTCATCCTCATCCTCATCCTCATCCTCATCCTCATCCTCATCCTCATCCTCATCCTCATCCTCATCCTCATCCTCATCCTCATCCTCATCCTCATCCTCATCCTCATCCTCATCCTCATCCTCATCCTCATCCTCATCCTCATCCTCATCCTCATCCTCATCCTCATCCTCATCCTCATCCTCATCCTCATCCTCATCCTCATCCTCATCCTCATCCTCATCCTCATCCTCATCCTCATCCTCATCCTCATCCTCATCCTCATCCTCATCCTCATCCTCATCCTCATCCTCATCCTCATCCTCATCCTCATCCTCATCCTCATCCTCATCCTCATCCTCATCCTCATCCTCATCCTCATCCTCATCCTCATCCTCATCCTCATCCTCATCCTCATCCTCATCCTCATCCTCATCCTCATCCTCATCCTCATCCTCATCCTCATCCTCATCCTCATCCTCATCCTCATCCTCATCCTCATCCTCATCCTCATCCTCATCCTCATCCTCATCCTCATCCTCATCCTCATCCTCATCCTCATCCTCATCCTCATCCTTATCCTTATCCTTATCCTTATCCTTATCCTTATCCTTATCCTCCTTATCACTCCCCAATTCACGCTTGCGTAAAGGCCCGACCGTTCGCCTCGCCATCGATCACCGTTCGCATCGATTACCGTTCGCACCACAGTTTTCGTAACATCACACTTTTCGCATTCACGAGCGTGCGTAAAGAAGTTTTACTTCAATAAGATCTTTCGACTCCTAGTCAAACCAATAGAATTGTTTATCTGCGGCCTAGGAGACAAAAGGTCTTGTGAGTTTTCTCTTTTTTTCATTTCTTTGAATTATCTTCTCCCTCTAAATATCTAGGTAATATTATGTAGTAATAATGTTAACACATTTCAAAACACAAAAAGTGTTTTCTAATTTAACAACGGTAAAGTCACCCTTGTGAATTGGGCAAAACTGACATATTTCAAATGATAAAACAAAGGTGAACTTCACAGCGAAGGGACATGTAAACGCAGAATAAAATTTGACAGTCCCGACTGTCAGAATGTTTAGGTAGATCTCTTCAAAGCACAATATTTCGAGTGTAATTTTATTCAAATGTCTTCAGGAATTTT
Organism: Limnephilus rhombicus; assembly: GCA_929108145.2. Lineage (NCBI taxonomy): Eukaryota > Metazoa > Arthropoda > Insecta > Trichoptera > Limnephilidae > Limnephilus > Limnephilus rhombicus. The sequence goes on along the minus strand of OV815275.1, from coordinate 57,964,531 downwards.
GGGCAATTACACATCCAGCAAACGTCAAAGGAAACGCGTTTAATTTAATGTCATATGCCGCGGCAATAATATATGTACATACATTGAAGGGCGCGCGTCTAAAGGGTGGCCCCACCCACTGACTAATGGCAAATCGTAAAAGTACAATTAGACATGTGTTTACACGATGTACAGGTATAAATGTATAAATGTAGAGTAGTTTCATTATTATAAGATCCTCGGATGTAAGATGGTTCATATTAATTTCCTTTAGTTGGATACAAAATGGAGGCGTTTTAATCAGGTTTGAACACGTGCACTGCTGCCACACCGCTATCCAGCCAATGATGTGCTTCGAACGGACGTGCATGTAAGTGACAAGAGCTCCGAAAAATATGAATAAAGGATCTTATAATAGTGAAACTACTCTACTAATATCTTGAATTGAATAACTTTTCAGGAGGTCAGAAGAGGAAACATGAATAATCGAACACAAATGAAACGGTCGCAAATGGGGATCGAACCCCGGACCTCTGTCGTTCCGGAACATCACTCTAACCACCAAGATAAAATATTGATACTAGATAATTTTCGGTCATTCGGTCATAGATTATAGTTTTTTGACAGCTATATTTTTTGTGTTATTAAGTTTTACCTGAATATATTTACAAGCAAGATAGTGACCGCGATGTCTTGGACAGCTCAGTGACTAGAACGTTGTTCCTGGGTTTAATCCCCAGTTTCAGCCTTTACCTTTTTGAAGTAAAACTTCTTTACGCACGCTTGACTTGGGGAGTAAGTTGGTGAATGCGTGACGAGAGCGTTATGAAAAATGTGATCGGGCGAGGCGAACAGTCGGGCGAGGCAAACGGAAGTTGAGAGGGAGACAGATATAAGTTAGTAAAGTTTTACTTTAGTCGTGTAAGCACACTCGTTTTTTTTATTGTCTGTGTCCTTTTCAGTTTTGTTTCGTTTAGATTTATGAATATAATTTGCCGGTCTCCGTGTTTCTTCCCTCCTATAACATGGGTCTCTTTGACCCAAATCTACTCTTTCCATAAAATACTCTCCATACAGTATCCCCAAAGATGACACGGACCCAGAGGGAAATTATTTATTATTAACGTAAAAAAATATGTGTAAAAATTTTCCTGTGTGAAGTTAACGTAAAAAAATATTATCTTATTGTAGGTATATATTATAAAAGAAAGCGTACAAAAGTGTGCGTCCCGTTAAAACTTAGACAGTACCGATGAAGAAGGTTCCCGTTTTTAACGGAAGATCGTGCTTTTGAAGATATAAGGGCTGGAAGTTTCGCCCTCTATAAATTTCTAGAACAGTCCAGAATGTTCGAGAGAATTCGAGAGCATTCCATAATGTTCCATACAACCCGGAACATTCTGGAACGTTGTAGTATGTATGAACACCATTGTGCAACATTCCAGAACACTCTTGAATGTTGTCCTGAGCGACGCCGGGTACCCCAGCTAGTAATAAATAATTTGTTTATATGTATGTGTGTAACCTCTGAGTTATTTAAATAAATTGAAAAATATTATATTCAGATCTGGCCATCAAATGAGAATAAAGCTATTTCAAGCAAATTTACAATTGTGATTGGTGTTCATTCAACATGGCGAAGCTGAGAGTATCAAAAAGATGACGATGTCAAATGTAACGGAAGTGGTTCTAAGCAGGCCAGTTAAAATTAGTCAGGGCTAATGAATAGTGCGAATTCTTAGTTGGCAGGAGTGAAGAGTGAGGAGTGAGGAGTCGAGCTTAATCCGGCGCATCCGAAGTGGTAGAGCATCTCCTGTAGAGCTTCGCCGCTGTAAATTTCATTAAATTAAGAATAATGTTCGTCGCAAGTGTTTTAAGTTGGCGTCGGATTTGAGCGGGGTTGACACACGCCGCCATAACAGAATGATTAAATTGCCACTCGAGGCGCGCGCCCATTAATTATTATTGTGTACACTGTTCACTATCGAGAGACAGAGAGAGAGAGAAAGAGAGAAGAATGGCTTCTTTCTTCTGAAAATGTTAGAATCTTGCTGGTACACTGGAATTTACATGTACGTGGTTTTTTTTCATTTCAATAAGGATTTCAAAATCAATCGGCATTTAGAAAAATAACCCTTTTCCCTGATTTTAAAAACTGAAGGAAGTGAGACTATGGAGTCCCCAATTAGGGCGTGTTGGGAATTTGAAAGAAAGAGACGAGGAAGAGAAAGGTGGGGAAGTAACTATTTTTTTCAGATCTAATGTTTGTTTGAAATGGCTAAAGCCTTTTGTTTTATTTGAATAACGCACAAGAGTCTCAATTGTTCCCAACCGTCTGGAGCCATTGTAACCATGACATCCACAATTTGGGGTCGGGCAGAAGGTAGAGAAGGTAGTGGGGAGAGGAAGGATTCAGATCTAGTCTTCAAACATGATCAAAGCCAATTCAAGCAATTTTCAATTTTTAATTGCGATACTCGGAATGTCTTCCAACTCTCTGGAACATACCGCAAACTTATTACATATCGTTTAAAATTTGTGAAACGAAATAAATCCATCAAGGCTGGCTATTCGAGAGCCTTTTCCTTTGTAATAATAAAAAAAAATCCTAAAACCGATCGGGATTTAAACCCGCGCGCGACCTTCAGACTCATAGCCAAGAATGGTAACCAATGAACAAGCTCTAAAGTTAACTGAATTTAAGAGTGTTATCTACACTAATCTAAAAGAAAACTGATGTCACCAATTTGCGTAAGAACTTTCGATTCCTAAGCTGCAAACAGGTCAACGAAAAAGATTATCTGTTCGAGACTAAATTGTCGGTATTCCAATTTCAGTAGAAGTGAGGAAATTTGAGTTAACTTCTGGCACACGGACGCGCCCTCGACGTGCTTACATCGGTTTATATCTCCAGTGAAATATCATGGAGGGTCTTTGCAACATTTCCCCAAGATCTCCCGTGTTTGTTTATCGGAGTCCGCCTCGCTTAAAAAAGTCCGACCAATTACCGACTCCGCCGTATATAAACTTAACAGCCCTGGCTGCCCGGAGGAACACGGGAATTAAATGCTTAATTTACTTAGATAATTACGAGGGAAATTTACTGTTAAATCTATAAACACATTCGCGGGACTTATTCCTTATGTAAATTTAGTCCCCTGCACTGAACAGAAAATCGCTAGAAATGTGGTATACTCGTAAATACAATATACTAGAAAGAAAAAATACAATATACGACTAGAAAGAAAATTATAATACCGCTGAAAATGGACAATTTTCCTTACTTTAGGTAAAAATGATTAAGAAAATTCAGTGAGCGGTTCACGTGCGTTAGAAATGAAACCTTCAGAAAATTAAAGTAGACTAGAGTGGGGAGACCACGAAGCACTTTTTTTTATCAATGTGAAGGATGATTTTTTCCATATTCTTGTTGTCGAATTGCACTGCAGTTTTCTTTTGCCTGTTCATTTTGAAGTGGTTTGAAGATTAAATATTGATTTTACAAAAATATTTTTTTTGGTAATTTCATAGGTTTCGAATCTCGGTCCGCTAAATGTCTGCAGAGGTTCGTTAGGCCGTTTATACACTACACCAAAGGAGACTCACGTGGACTGTGGATTTATCGTATTATATTGGAAGCGAGTACCGGTGAATTAAATAAATATTTTATTTTCGTTATTTGTTTTTGGGGTGTTGCGCTACCTCCTTCTTTAGCCAACGTTTCGGACATCGTTGCAGTGTCCATCATCAGGGCAGATCCGGTAGATGTGTATACCGTGTCCAAATATTTTATTGCTTTCTCATTCTCTCGCAAGCCATATCCTGTAGATGTACGTGTTTGTCTCTTTTTAGTGTCGCGCGCTTCCGTTCCATCGTGTTTCAAATCACAACGGTTCTAAAGAAGTTTTCACTTCAATAAGAATACACTTAATTTGGGCGTCACTAAAGAGTCTTAACAGTCGATTAGAATGCTTGAGGAGGCGTATAAGTGCTAAGAAGCGGATAATGTTTACGGAACATGGTCTGCGGAGGTCCATTTTTATCTACCCACTTCCGCTGACATAAGGTGTTATAAGAAGTGTTATTTGAATAAAGAGGTAACTGGAATGACTTTAGCTCGAAATGTCCAATTCCAAGGGGAAGAGAATTCAACCAACCTACTTATCTCATTGATAGCTCTTTACATGATTTGATCAAAAGTATTTGATTCACTTGACTGTGCCACGTCTTCCTCATGCTTGACTTCGTCTACTCCTTTCTCTGTCCTTCCGCTCTACAAGTTTTCCGCCTTACTCGTTACACTTACATTTATTCCACATTCATATTTTGATAACTCATGGTTTGACTAGACATATGCCTCATGGATCTCATTTCTAAAGTAAGTATACTTACATTACAATCCACAACAGTAATTCGATTAATTGTCAAAATTCGACAAGCTTCTGGAAAAGGTACAAATAATAACAGGAAAGCAATGCAAGTTCGCTTATTGAAATTTACCTCACCCAGTTTAATTGTTGGAAATTTGAAACCGTGGAAGGAACGCGAGCCATATTTTAATGAGAAGGGAGTAACCATGGTACCACAGAGGTACCTCTAATTATTTAGCAAGTAAGAGATTCAGGAATAATTAAAAAAATATAATATACAACAGTGCTCTACGGATTCCGCCTCAGAAATTTAATATAATGTATAATAAGCATGTTACAGCACATATTGGATAACAATAATAATGAATAATTATTGTATCCAAGATAATCAATCAACTCTGTAATTTAACATGTATGAAGGGAAGTTAACCCTCAGGTTATTTGATCATGTTAAACAATACGCCGATACATTTATTGAGTAAATACGCAATTTGTGACATACAAGTATCTACTTTTTTGTCAGGAAACATATATTGAAATATTATTGAACTAAATATATTTACAAATTCGGAGTACCTACACGGTTCGTTTTTTTGTATTTGTTTTTTTTTTTTTTTAAATTATGGTTACGCCCATACACATACCTACACATACACACACCTACATAGCACGCATACATACTGTCACTGATTGGAATTGGTATTAATATTGTTGCAAGTTCCTTTTCCTACCCATCCCTATTTGCCTACCCGCCAATCTTATTCAGTCTGTAATAAAACTCCCGTCGCGAGACAACCATTGTGCTCCGCCTTGTATCCGCCATTATAAATAACTCCGCTGTGTACTATCAAAATAACGAACATTCACGCATATTGTGATTGTGCCTCTTGGATGGGAAAGGAATCATACAAGTGCATTGCCAGCCTACAAGTTCTTACCCCTTTCCGGTGAGTCCTCTCTTTCTATGCAACATGTATTTTATCATTTTTAAGCAGTGATAGTAACACAAGATCAAGGTCCTTCGCCAGTCATTCTTTGACACAAACACATAAATCCACTCTCACAACATAAAATACCATTCAAATTACGTAAATATACCTTCTATTAAAAAAATCAAGTGATATTGGAATATGAAATAATAATAATAACTGTTTTATTTTTTTCATTAAACATAATTGTTTTTCATGACCTTATTATTTTTTTCCATTAATTCGCACAATACTGTACTTTAAGCTTTTTTAATGATGAGAGCAGGAAGAATTCAAAAATGTTTAAATTAACCAACTCACTTACTTACCAGCTGTTTCTCCACAGGGGTAGGCAGAGTCAGTGGACCGCCAAACAACTCGCTATTCACATACTCCTTTCCTCATTCACAATCATACATCGTATAGTACATATTCTTGCCCATTCAAGTATCTGGTTCACTTGACTGTGACATATCTTCCTCGGGCGTCTTAGATTTCTTCTATAATTCATATTTGCGTCATTTATTCTTATTACGCTCCTTTCTTTGTTCATTCGCTCCACATGTCCTAAACCATCTGATCGACCCTTTCCTAATATTACTCATTACGTGTAGCCTTGAATTCTTTGCGGATCTCCTATTCTCACACGATCACACATGGTTTTACAACAAATATACTTCAGAGATCTAATTTATAATGATATATTTTGAAGTTATTCGTAACCTTATAAAAAAAGTAGATACCAACCAAGTTACCATAATACTTTGTAGGCTTCCGTCTCACATCCATTACTTGTGCATAAGAAATCTTTAGTCACTAACCCTTTGAGGACAAGAACACATAATATTCAACTGCAAGAGGCAAACTGTTTTCAAAATAAAGCGATTCAATAAATTTTCTGTCAAAATATTGCATACTGTCTTCATTTATGATAATGCGCTTTTAGAATAAAAAAACACAAATAATTACACAACACTTCTCCAGTAGGGTATGGATGAAATAAAAGGTTAAATATAGTATGTTAACCCTTTTATTGCTTGTTTTAATTTTACTTTCTGTCGTGTTTTAGGCGGGTCTGAGACAGGCATGAGACTATTCTCGGATTACTGGGGGAATTATTATCACTCATATAGGAAACTGTCATAACACAAGCGCATGCGCAGTAGAATCAATTTAAATTCCACGTTGCCAAAGGTCTGCGCATCTGCTCCTAAGTTAGACTGGGACAAATCTCACAAATATAACAATTAAATAAAAAATAATAACACTTCCCAATCCAATTAAACTTCTGATACATACTCTATTTTATTCAATTTAATAGATCATTTATAACAAAACTCGGTTTTTATATCGTTTTTCACTTCCTGTATAAAGGCTAACGTTTTAAAAATAAATAAATACCGATATGTTTAATTACTCATTAAATTAAAGTAAAAATCCAAATATGCCAAGTCGTAAATATCGACAACGTATCCGCTCAATATTTCATTCAACGTATATTATTAGCCGTTATCAAACTATTATATTTTTTTAATGTTTAATTGATGTTATTAGTACTAAAATTAATAATAAGGAGCCACATATATAAGTTATACATACAGATTTCTGATAATCGACAACTCATTATTAAGATTAATGGCATTAATATTCGAAAAACCCCTGGTAAAATTATTTTATATTATCTATCGTCGAATAGAACGTTGAAAAGCTGCGAATATTTTTCTTCGTGCTTAATAGCCTACGAGAGAATGAGATTCAATAACCGGTCTTCTTTTTGTGCAATCCTTCGTAGCTTCCCCACCATTCTTGAATACTTTAGTTTTCTGAAGGTTTCACTTCTACCACTTGTTTTTTTTAATTAATATTTTTGTATGTTCAATAAATTTACATGTAATATTATATTTCAATAAATTAGACATGAAACGAAGTTAATAATTTCAGTGTCTTGGAAAAATTGATTTTAAGTTTTAAAAATTTATTTGCCCTTTTTATATCGAAACTCGTTTAAATATATAAATATCTTTGGAGTGGTGGATGCAATCTGTTGGCCATAAGTCATTACAATATAACTGGGGTTTCTAAATATTCGCATATTTCAGAACACCTTCGTAACCTTCACTGGCTGAAGTGCCCTGAGAGAATCCAGTACAAATTGTGCTGGATGGTTTTTAAATCAATCTAAGAAATGGCCCCACCTTATATCTCCGAATTATGCGTCCCAGAAAATACCGGTCCGAGACAATTAACCCTTAGATCAGCAACTTCATCTGCTAAAGGCAGACTAATAGAACCTAAACGAAAGCCAAATACTATGTTTGGAGATCGTGCTTTCGGAGTATCTGGGCCTAAGGCTTGGAATAGACTCCCTCCGGAATTAAGATGCATAACAAGCCCAACAGAGTTTAGGTCCAAACTAAAAACCTTCCTTTTTGGGCTCTCATACCCGTAATTTAAATATACCTATTTGAGAGTATCATACTTGTATTGTCTATGATATGTCTTAATCACACTTTCCTTACTGAATTAAAATTACTCGATTCCTTACACATCAATCTGTCTCTTGACGAATCACATTTAGAAAGATCAAATCCTTATAGGTACTACTGCACCACCCACCTTTACATGTTGCTTTTACTTTCCAAAATACACTCGTCAAAGAATACATTACATATTAATATTAAAATATTTTTCAGGATTAAATAACACGTGTTCACAATAATGTTCTCTGCGTGCGAACTCTATCTAAATTTCTTTAAATGGACAATATACAGTGTTAATTTCAAGCGACCTCCCAGGTAAGTATGGTCCTGTTTTCATTAAATTTTAGGCAGCATCGCGTTCATTGGTCAAAATATTGTACACATATTTTCGTATCGGTGATCAATGAACCGATGTATGCAATTTTTAGCCATAAGTTGTTTATAATTGTTTACCTAGCTTGTAGTTTTTAGATTTTAGAAATGTATTATAAGTTTGTACAGCGCCCTTGAGGTGATTTTTCACAAAAACGGCGCTATATAAATCATCCAAATATTATTATTATTAATAGTTTGTCTAGTCTGTGGTAGAAGTAAGATAGATCATTGTAGAAATATATTATAAGTTTGAACAACGACTAGAGGTGATTTTTCACGAAAACAGCGCTATACAAATCATCAAAATATTATTTTTATTAAGAAGATTATATATCGATGGCAAGATGTAATGTTTTTATGTAGGTACAGCTAGAAAAAAGCACGGTGCCTAATTAAATTAAATTAATTAAATAAAAAGGCAGCCATCCACCTGAAGAATTCTGTAGACACGTCTCGTAGATCCCACAGTTGTTGGTAGTTAGTAATGTTAATTAGGTAAAGGTAGGAGTTAGAATTTACGGGAGTAATTTATTGTGCAATGCGGTCTCAAAACTTATTTCAACCGTAAGATGTTAAAGTATTAACTACCGTAATAAGTCACGCGGTTTATTTTGAAAATACCGTAGCGGTTTCAATAAATATACGATTCTAATTAATTGAACCGTCTGTTATCGTTTAATGTTGGTAATGCGGGATGTAGGGATGTACACATAATAAAACAATTAGAATTAAATATTAAAACAAAGTAATAATCAATTTAACATACGCGTTAAAAAGTATCACGAATTGGAAAAATGACTTTTTCACTCAAACAATTTTCGTTATATTTTATCACGTTTAACTTTCAAAAAACTAAAAGTTAGACATTAGTTATCATTTGATTTTTTTTAATAGAATATATATTTAATAATTAAGAGTGTATTATTTGTAAGTCGTTTAACTACGTAATGTATATGTTTCCCCATATTTCTATTAAATAATTTAGGTGGGACTGGATTAAGCCAAAGTTAAGCCTCTCTTTACCTCTGTTGGTAGAAGATGAGCAATTCTACCAAATACACCAATTAATGGGATGATTTTTGTTTTTAGTTTTTCTACATGTTGTTTGAATGTAAGATGTTTATCAATATATAAGCCCAGGTATTTTTCGCTATCTAGAATATGTAGGTCTCGTTCTTCTATTTGTAATGGTTTATGCGATGGTATTATTCTTTTAGGTGAGCTTAAGATCATGTAACCGGTTTTATTAATATTTATTGTTAATATAAAATGTAATTCACACGCGGTAGAAATGAAACTAGAAAGTCGCTAGACGTCGCTTTTTTTTCTTCTTTTGCTTGTTTATTTTAAAGTGGTTTATGGGTAGTGATTTCACAAAAATAAAAATGTTTTTTTTTTGATTTCGCAGGATTCGAACCTCCGTTCGTTTGATGTCTGTCTCTCTGTAGACTTGTCAGGCACCTTGACCACTGCGCAATCTTGCGCAACATATTATATTTGAACCGAGTATTTGTGTAGAACTGAGTTGTGACTAATTTCAAATCACCAACGGCGCTAAAGAAGTTTCGTATAAAAAAAAATCACAGTGTGTAATTCACACGCGGTAGAAGTGAAACTAGAAAGTCGTTAGTTGTCACTTTCTTTTCTTTTGCTTGTTTTTTTAAAGTGGTTTGTAGATTGGTTGGAAGGCACGCGGTGCGCTGAGGTGCGAATTTAGAACATTATATTAGAACCGAGTATTTGTGTAGAACTGAGTTGGGACGCATTTCCGTTTCACCCGAATTTCAAATCACTAGCAGTGCTAAAGAAGTTTTACTTCAAAAATTATTCTTATCTTAATTTATCAGAGAAACTAATTGTGTGAATAATGTAATTAAAACCATATATTAAATTGAAAAGGATATTAGGTCGACAGCCCTCTGAGTGGAGAGGCACAGGAAAACAGGTGTATGCATCAGATTAATTAATTAAGAAATATCTCGCCGATTAGACATTTGATTGAACGCGGCTATTTACATCTCGGAAACGGGTTCCGTAGTTGGTGGGATTGCGCAGATGAATTTATATTCATTACTTTCGTATGAAACTAATTGACTAGGAAATCGTATGATAAGTATTTTACGAGTATTAAACGAAGCCTCTTCCCATTACTGTAATTTACGTATATGCAACGTTACATGTAGATACTTTCAATATCAGTGACTGTAATTCGAAGGCATTATTTATCTAGTTGTATTCTTATAAATAAATATCATTATACAATATACATATAATGAAAACAAATAAATTACTATGCACCACTATATTATTAACAAAATCGGCATCTTTCAAAAACAATGTTTTCTTCATCAGGATAAGTATAAACAAATAAGAACGAAGATAAAATATTAGAAAGGAGAGGTGATTAATTACTTATAAATCTGATAAAAAACAATGAAATAAAATTAAATATAAAACCGTTCATTAAAATGAAATCCCTCTTCTGCAATGACAATATCAGCTTAAAACTAAGGCAGAGAATGCTAAAATGTTATGTGTGGTCGGTCTTGCTCTATGGATGTGAAACATGGACCTTGAAAGTAAATACCATGAACAGGTTAGAGGCTTTTGAAATGTGGCTTCACCGGAGAATGCTCAAGGTCCCATGGACCGACATGATCACCAACACAGAAATTCTCAGGCGGGCTAGAGCAGATAGAGAACTGCTTACATTAATAAAAATCAGGAAAATTTCACATCTGGGTCATATACTTCGAGGGGAAAAGTATCACTTGCTCCATTTGATATTGAAAGGCAAGATAGAGGGTCGCCGAGGGCCTGGTAGGAGACAAATGTCTTGGCTGCGTAACATACGAGAGTGGACCGGCATTAGAAGTGTGGAGGAGCTATTCCGGGCAGCGCAAGACAGAGAGACATTCTCAAGAGTGATCGCCAACGTCGGGGGGACCTGATACGGCACGCAAAGAAGAAGAAATATAAAAATTATTTTAGAATGTATAAAAATTGCATTTAGATAATAAAAAACCTTTAAAACAAATAATAAAAACAGAAAGTCCAAATAACAAAATAAATTATTATAATTGTAAGTATTAATCCTACATACTAGAAATATTATTAACGCATTTACTTTTTGACACTGTACAGAAGTTAATTAGTTAATAAGGTCTCTAATCATATTTCAACCACTTTCAATTCTTCGACATTTTAAAAAAATACTTGTACATTGACACTTAACCGAAACTTATCCGATACAGTGAAGCTAAAATTTAACAGTCGTCGGTAGGAATATCTTATATCAATCGTTGACTGTGCCAAATATTGATACCTGACCATCGACGACGGATTTGGTCAATACCGTTTTGAAATAGGGACAATTCTGATGAACGGGGGTTTTCATTAATATTTAGGTTCATCAGAGATTCGAGTCGTATCGTATCGTATTTAAAATGAATATCTAACCGGACTTACCGTCCGCTCTAAAAAACTAATTATAACTTGAAGATAAGATCGTTTGATTTGATGGTACAAATTAAAAAATATATTAAAACGGCACTGATTCGAAATTGAACTGAAGTTCAAAACTAACCTAAGAGTCTCAACCTAAGAATCTGATATTTTCGTCGAAAATTTCAAAATAGGTAGGTACCCAGTTTGCCGGTCATGGTCATTACTCGAAGAGGAGAGCCTATTAAGCCGGGCGTATCAGGGACGCAGATAAAGAAGGCATCAGAGGCGGTCAGACGGTAATGCGGGGGAAACGGTCATTTATACCGGCTTAACTATATTATGCTCTGTACCGTGTAGTGTGTACCACAAGCGTTGAATGTTAAAATTTAACCCATCACCGTCAGATGAAACATTCTTCACTTATTCGTTTAGTGATAAATGATAACTGAAGTAGAAGTAACTGGGACTCGAACCCAGAACCTCTCGTCTTACCGGGACGAACGCCTTACCCAATTAGGCCACGGCTACCTCTTAACAAACCATCATATTTGTCAATCTCATATTTAAAATTTCAGAATTAACAATATTTACTTCGATTATATATTTTTTAATTTTTTTTTTCCACAAACGTTCTTTATTTTTTGATTTAGAAATACAGTAGGAAGAATTAAAGTGTATTGTATTGTTTTTTAATATATTAAAAAAAAAGAATATACCTATTATTATAATGTTATTATCTCTATATATTATAAATTAAAGTCCTCCGAACCGTCTGTCTGTCGGTTCGCGTAATCTCAAAAACTAATGAACGGATTTTAATGCGGTTTTCACCAACATGCGGAGTAATTCACCAGGAAGGTTTAGGTATATATCTAATTTGTGAAAATTGGTTGAAATTTATAATAAATAAAGCGAGCGGGCTGGCAAGCGGGCGGTGTGGATTTGATTTGTATGCAAATTAACAGATGGAATTGGTTATAAACGTTGGGTTATCAACCAGTGGTTGACGTTGCGTTTCGTTAGCCACAGAACGCGTGGCCACGTCAGCTAGTTATTTATAAAATTAACGTGAAAGCTGTTTTGCCTTCGAAGGTGTTGTCCAATGGCTTTGAAAAAGAAAAATAAATAAATAATATACATTTTGGCTGTATTCTTAAGTCTTTTTAGATCTTTGTGCTATTTTTTTTGTCCCTATTTTTTCTTCTTAGATCTTCTTGTATCTCCTGGCTTCTTCTTGAAATTTGCACAAAGCAGCAAGCAAGGATTATTTTAGATATTTGACAGCGAAAGGGTCGATAAAACGTATACCAACTTTATTTGCACAGTTTTAATATAAAACAAGGCGTTAAGCTCGCGACGCGCGCAAAAAGAACAGAAAGTAGCGCTGCCCGCATTAAGAGGCCATTTGACTTATCCCCGACAGATCTCATAACAACGCCTTCGCGGCTTCTGTGAACAGCGAGCAGAACACTGAGTATGGTGAACAGCAGAACACTGAACAGATAAACTGATAGAAGTGTGCGGTGTGGCACAAAGGATGTTATACTACGATGTTAGGCACATCAAAGGAGCCTAATCGATTAAAAGGCTTTCTCATCAAAACCGTGGATCCGTAGATCCCCACGTTAAAAAATACATTTCCTCACTGGTTCTAATAAAATTGCACATTACACATTACTCTGTTCGCATTGGCTTTTTACAAATTGACGTGCTTTACTTATTGGAATGCTATTTTTGAGGTCTACATAGAAGTGGGAACGTTATCACAATGAATTTATATAGATAATTGATTAAAGTGGGACCCAAAATGCTTTCTTGAGGTTCACCAAAACTAATTAGCGATTGATAGCCAAAACACTTATTGAGTTGTAAACTTTGTTTTCGATTAGACGTATGGTTTTAAATAATAAAATTAATATATAATTTAGCCTTTCTTTTATGAATCTATTGAAATAACGATTCTTATTTGGGAGGCGGGAATGGGTACCGCCGCCCCGGGAATCATTTATTGAATAACCAACACCTCTGCCATAGGTCACCTTAAGTTGTTCGCTAAGTTTGGTGATTTAACAAGGGTGCCCGGGTTTTTGGGGTGAGGTTTGTCTAGGTTTTAACGGCAGATGATCTGGACCCACTGAACCCCAGATTCCTACCGACCCCTTGTACCCTTTTCTTATCCAGAACTTCCTCTACTTCATTTCCTTAAAAATACCCTGAACACAGCATCTCCAAAGACGACATAGTTCCTGAGGGTAATTATTTCCGTCAGGGTTTCCTGTGAGGAGCTAATGTAAAAAAAAACCTGGGACCCAAAATGTTTCCTTGAGGTACGCCACAACTAATCAGCAGTTGATAGCTAAGACACTTATTGAGTATTAAACTTTGTTTATGATTTGACAGGTAGTTTTAAATAATTAATTAAAAATCTAAATGAAATACTCGTACCTAGATCAAACATTTTCAAATATCGAAATTCTTTCTTCAACAGATGATTAATTTCATTTGCATTGGTGTGACTTATGTAGGAGTTATTTCAAATCAGGACAGGTCACACTTCTAGAAATTTTCCATTCAGTGAGCCAGCCATATTCTCCGAATTGCGGAGTTTTGATGCACTCGCATTCGGTCATTTGGCGGATCGAGAAAGAGGGCAACTTAATTAAATGAAATTGCTTGGCCGTCAATACTCACTAACGCTGTGTGAATTAAACACAATGCTGCATCAGACAGAGTTTCTGCTTGATAATAAAAATCATACAATCAATTCAAGAATTCGAGTTCATCCAAAGATTGGCTGAAGTTAAAATAAAACTTTTTGGGAGGCTGGTATGGGAAGCGTTGTCCCGGGAACTATTTATTGAACAACCAATACCCCTGTCATAGTTCACCCCAAGTGGTTCGCTACGTACAGTGACTTAGCAGGGGTGACTGGTTTCATGGGGTGAGGTTTGTCTAGGTCTCGGCGGCGTCCACCTATTTAGAGAGACTGGTTGAGGGAGACCTAACCCTGGTGTAAGACCACCGTCCAGAATTGAATTATTGCTTAAAATGGCTTTAGCCATGTTTGGTGACCAGATCTGCATAGCCAGGTACTTCCCCACCTTCCTCTTTCCCATCTCATCCTCCTTCCCTACCCACTACCAACAAAATATCCCAATTGAGGATGCTATAGTCTCACTGGCTCCAGACGGGAGTAGTTGGGATTCTTTTGAGGTAATAAAATACAATTTCGGATGTGGTATAAGGATATACGTAACATTTTAAAATTCTAAAATAAGTAATTCTTATTTTCAGTAGGCACCAACATATTTTTTATACTTTCATTGGGTAGTATTTTTGTTACACATTTTACAAGAAATATCTATTTATAATATTATAGAAAAATGAAACATTACAACTTTGTATAAACCACTTATATAATGTGCAAATCCGACCGGTTTCGGAACAAACGTTCCTTCGTCAGGGAAAGCTTATACTAATTTGACAGTTTCGAACAATATATAATATTATATATTTTACAAGAAATAACGGTTATCTTTTTACATGAAGTAACAGTTTCCAATATATATTTTTCATAAGACAGTTTCCAATACATATTTTACATGAAATAACACTCTCCAATATGATTTTTATAACGTCTTTTCTAATGTAAGCTGGTGCTCATGCTTATGAGGTGAATTCTGGTTAATGTTGCTATGATTGAAGTTACTTATCGATGCCGATGGGTTTTTTTCGCACCATGTTAAAAAAATCGCTAAAAAGTATTTTTTGTCATAAAATGGCGAATTTTAAATTGGCACTCGAATTTTCATAAGCACCATTGACAAATACCAAGTTTGAGTATGCAAATCTGTGTGGATAGTTGGAGATAAGGCAGCTCGGTCCGTGCCAAGGAAAGAACTATGGAAATTATGATTTCATTCAAATGTGCAGCACTTGAATATGAATATTTTCAAGTCCAATAGGTCCCGCAAACCTCCTTGACTTGACACATTGACGCCCAGATTCCTACCCACCTCTCATACATTTTTCCTTCCCAGAATTTTTCACGTTACTTTCCCTAATAATACGCTCCACAGTACATTACACAGCATCCCCAAAGATGGCATAGGCCCTAAGGGTTTTTGAAGTGAAACTTCTATAGCCCCGCTGTGATTTGAGTTTCGGATTAAACGGAAATGACGATTACTGAACCTGCGACGCATCAACTGCGCTCATTGGCCGCTTTGATTACGATGTCACTTTTAAAGGCTCCTAGGTCTGCGTTCATTGGTCGCTTTGATTATGACCTCACTTTTCAAGTATTGGTTGAGATTGTTTTGGTAAAGTTTCGCTTCTACCGCGTGTAAACTGCACTCGATTTTTTCCCCAGGGCCTTCTGTGTGGAGCCAATACGATACGATACGATTGTACTACCCCAGCCAGGAGCACTCCTGTCCCGGTGAAAGCGGTACACCAGGGGGCACTGATTTGTTAGGACTGGAACACGTGCTCTGAAGATGGGAAGGAGATTGGAGTTTAATCGACCGGTATACATGGCAACCTAATAAGCCGATATGGGAATATAGGATGGGCAGAAATAAAGGAATGGAATGAGCCTTGGTTTTCGTTTCTCGCCATCTCTGTGGAGCCAATGTAAAAAAACCTGTGTGTAGTTTATACGCGATATAAGTGAAACCTTCAGAAAGCTAAAGTAGACAAGAGTGGGGACTTGGGGTGTATGTATGGCAGAGGTGTTGGTTATCCAATAAATGGTTTCCGGGGCGTTGGTATCCATACCCGCCTTCCAATTTATTACTGAAGGTATAGCTTCGTTCATATACATTTAGAGTAGGTCTTTTACAAAAATAGAGTCCTTCCTTGCAAGAGCCTTGAAGGAGTAACAAAAGTTAATTACACCGGGGCGGGAAAGAGTGGGGCCCCCAAGGGTACCATGTTGTAGCAAAAAAGTCAATACTATTTAAAAAAAACGAGTGTGCTTTAGACTTTAGACCACACGACTGAAGTAAAACTTCACTAACTTATAAAAGAACATATGACATTGACATTAACATTGAGGTGACATATGACATTGGGGTGAGATATGAACATGGGGTGACATATGACCATGGGGTGACCTACGACCTTGGGGTGACCTACAAATTTGGGGTGACCTACAAACTTGGGGTGACCATCCTTATCCTTATCACTCCCCAAGTCAAGCGTGCGTAAAGGCCCGACCGTTCGCCTCGCCATCGATCACCGTTAGCATCGATTACTGTTCGCATCACACTTTTCGTAACTTCACACTTTTCGTAACACATCACCACTTTTTGTAACACATCACCACTTTTCGTAACGCATTCACCAGCTTACCCCCAAGTCGAGCTTGATCAAAGAAGTTTTACTTCAAAAATAATGTACAGAATTACTGTACAATGTAAGATTAGAGATCTGCTATGATGATGGACGCACTAATGTTGTCCGAAACGTTGGCTGAAGAAGAAGGTAGTACAACGCGGTTTAATAGTACAAAAATAAATAACGATTTTTTTAACCAACATTTTAATTCTGGATGGAATCTTTCACTTGGCCGAAACTTGAGTTTACTCAGGCCTAGGTTAAGGCAGATAATATATGTGCTTTATCGACCAGTTCCAACTGGAAGATAGCGATAAGAAGCAGGAAATATTAGAGATTTTGTAAAGTAAATTTCCTATCTTCTTCAGATATTTTAATGCGGGCGGATCGGAAGTAATCCCCTTTTCACATTTAGATTATTTTGAACGAGATGAAAATACAAAGAACACATCAATATAATTTCTTAGTCTCTCAGTATGCTCTACAAGTATATATCTCTCTTAGTCTCATTGCCAATTTCTACTGTCTTCTGTCATATTCGATTCATCGGTCTTGATATCTGTCATATTTTATAATTCATGTTTGAAATCCGTCATCATCATCATCATTATCATTACATAGTATAAAATGAAGTCGCTCAAAATGTATGTGCGCATAGATCTTTTAAACTACGCAACGGATTTTCATACAGTTTTCACCAATAGATAGAGTGATTCAAGAGGAAGGTTTATATGTATTATACATGCTTATTATAGAAGAGAAAAGCCGAGAAATTCAAATATTCAATTCAAGTAGCGGGCAGCGGGTAGCTGACAAGTGGGTGGTGTGGATTTTATAAAGGTTGGGTAATGGCGTTGTGTTTCGTTAGCCACAGCAACGTGTGGCCGGGTCTGCTAGTTTAATATAAAAAAGACAATATATTTCTTTATAAATATATATTTTTGATGCGAAACTTCCTTAGCCCCGTTAGCGATTCGGAATTCGGATGAAACGGAAATGACGCGTACAGCACCTGCGAAGCATTATACTCCTATCAAGGCTCCTATTGGTTGAGATATAAAACGGAAACTACACTTTGATTATGGCCTCACTTTTCAAGTATTGGTTGAGATTGTTTGGTAAAGTTTCGCTTCTACCGCGTGTTTAAAAGTAATACTTTAAAAGTGACATCAATATCAAAGCGGTCGATGAGAGCAGTTGATGCGTCGCAGGCGTTTCATCCGAAATCCAAATCACAGCCGTGCTATAGAAGTTTCACTTAAAAAAAACAATAATTATTGAAGAAAAGTGACCTGGCTTAAGGAACAGATCTTTTTTTACGGATAGGACCAAAAGATATTTGCCGTGACTATGAATTTTTACATGCGGCGGCCTGTCAGACTGCATGGCTTTCTTACTTGAATAAGCTTGGCCATAGTTCAGTTAATACTATTAATTATTATTGTTATTGACCAGCCTCTGTTCGCTGTTTACAACTGCGGCTATCGACCTCATTAGTAAGCCCTCACGAGTTCGGGTCTATACAAGGTGAATAATCGACGGATCTTTGTGATCCTTGTTTGGCCCGGTGCGGGGCACGGAGTCCTGGAGCCCTAACCAGCCGACCAACCCGGCCCGCGTCCTGTGTGACACTTGTATGCACTAGCCCTGACAGCTAAAAGCCCGCCAAACAAGCCCCCGCACGCAAAACGCTCACCAATCTCACTCAAATACCCGAACACGCATTACCTGCTGAGGCACGAACAAAAAAGACACAATTCATGAATATAATGCATTATTTTACATCAGGGATGAATAAAAGGCTTTTGGTAATTTGCGCTGTTTGCGGGTTCGCTGGTTCACTGAGAACGTTGCATTTATAAACTGGCGCTTTTTTCAATTTGCAATCGTTGCAGTTCATGCAGCTGAGTCATTGCATATTTTGTTTGCAGGTAGCTAAGGAAGCCAGAGAAATATATCGATTTCCGCGTGCCGAGGATAACTTGGTTCTATCGCGGTAACTTCATTCTCCTTACCTGCTTTGTTCTATTTCTCAAACCAATCAACTATAATTATGTTTGAAGTGAAAACTTCTTTAGCACCGTCGTGATTTGAAACTCGATGAAACGGAAAAGCAACAATAAAAAGAAACAAAGACATACGTCTATAGTATTTAGCCTATGAGATAATGAGATAGCAATAAAATATATATTTATTTTACGGGTACTCGATTCTAATATAAAACGATAAATCCACGGTCTCACGCAAATCTCCTTTGGTCCATTGGTATAATAAACCTGACGAACCTTAGTTGCCAGAAATTCAGCAGATCAAGGATCAAATCCTAAGAAAACCAAAGTAAACAATTCCATTTATTAAAATAAGTAAAATCAATATCCAATATTAAAACTACTCCAAAATGAAAAGGCAAAGAAAACACAAAAGAAAGCGACATCTAGCGACTCCGAAAAACAAAACATAAATACTAAAAAATACCAAATGCTTAGGAAAAAGTGCACTGGAATTCGACGACAAAAATATGGAAAAAAATCATCATTCACATTGATTAAAAAAGTGCTTCGTAGTCTCTCCACTATATCTATTAGTTTTTGTTTTCTGACAGCCTTACTAAAAAACCCAGTGAAAATTTTATTCAATTGACAAACGGCCGCGGATGTGAAAACATTACTAATTATAAAAATTGTTCATGGAAAAAAATACACTTGGTTTACACGGCCTGAGAGAGTAGTTTATCTCTGTTTTAGTAATGATATCTGAAAATTTTCCAAAGTGTTTTGAATGTTCTATATATTTCTTATTTTTGAAGGTGTCGTATAAACAAATACCATTTATGGAAACTGGATAAATTTACCTTTTAGATTTGTGTATTTGAAATACACTTTAGTTTTTAAAAACTGCCATATATTAAGATTCAAACGCGAAAAAAAATGGATTATGTTTTTACCAAAACATATTTGATGAAAGTGTACAGAAATTTATAAAAAAACAAAATTTAAAAAATACTGACCTTTTATATAATAAATTTGGAACGAAACTGTCACCTCACTTTTTCTTCGTGCATACAATAAAAAAATGATAAAAAATTTCAAAGTTTTTTTATTGCCAAAAAACTAACCTAAAAAAATAATACCGACTTTTATAACAGATTTCTTGCAACTCTAAATACGTTAATTTCATTGATACGTTTAGGAACACATGTATGTATTAGATATTAATATTAAAAAAAACACCACTTTTATGAAATTCGCATAAAATAAAATACTTTAAATGTAAATTTGAATTTTCATGTTTTACATAAAATACTTATTGACATTTCAATTTTCAAAGTATGATTATGGTTATTGTAACTTGACTAAAACTTATTAAAAACCACAAAAAACACGGTAAATATATCAATTATGCGAATTTAATAGTGAATTAGTGATATTAATAGATATTACGATCAGATTTGTGTAATATTTCTCACACACCCGCGAAGTGAGTTTTTTTTTGGCGGTTTCAACGCGAATGACGAATGCGAAGGCGCTGCCATCTAGCGGTTCTGTAGGAAAACAAACAATTAAATTATGTACAGTATGAAAAATTGCATTGTTGCCAGACTTAAAATACATTTTAAGATCAAATCTTATTAGTAATGTTATCGTGTTTTAGTGTACTTTGGTTTTATTCATGTTGCTGCTGCAACACAGGTTATCGGCCGTGCTGTGGATTTTTATAAGTAAGGCTGTGAAGGTTTAACTTCTGTCGCGTCTGAATTGCACACTTGGATATTTTTTTAAAAATTCTGTATTCCTAATGGTTCCATGTCAACTCAGAATGAAACCAACTCAGAACCACCTCAGAAATGTCATTAAAAGCTATGAAAAAATAATTTAAAAATAGCCGGTAACCCTAACCTAACTTAACCTATTTAACCAATTTTTTAAATATTTTTTTATCATCACTCTTAATGACATTTCTGAGGTGGTTCTGGATTGGTTTCATTCTGAGTTGGCCGGTCACCATTCCTAATTACACAAAATATAACTATTTGGCCCCGAAGGGATGTGCAGAGAGGATGTACCCCCAAATAACAAAGAAAAACAGATTTTCATTCAAATCCATCAAGGTAAAATTTACTTGTCTATTTATTGTGTACACCAGCGCATAAGTACAAAAAATCCACACTGTTTATAAATTCGTTTGATATTCATACCAACTTATTATTAAATCGTTATTAGGAGTGAAATTGGTAAATAATGCATAAAAAATATAATTTTATTGTAAAAAACCTTTTCCGGGGGGCCGATTATCGGCGGATCAACTGTTGAGTCACCACCCTGTATATATATAATATCTTTCAATTATCTGGGAGCTTATTTGTAGCAAATAAAAAGCTTTCTTTGTTTAATACGAGATACAATAAAGTTATTACGTCCGAGATGTATTAAGAGCGCCTCCGAACAAAGAAATAGGCAAATGTTATCTTGTTCGCCGGCAGCCGGTAGAGGCGCAGGCGGCTGGAAAACAGATCGGAAGTTCTTTCGCCGAAAAAAGAATAGACCCGGGAAATACTCGTAATCATCAATCAAACAGGATGTTTCCAGGCGGATTCGGAAATTGTTCTTCTGGCGAGAAAGTAATATGAGAAAAAGAAAATATTAACAGACGGCTCATTTGCGGGCACGATAATAACCGTGCGGACCCGGGGGACGGGAAACTTCATCAAAAAGTTATGTTTGCTTTACTTACTCCCCTCGCCCCGCCCCGCGGGCCCAAGTAAGTTACCCACCTCACCAGTGCAGCACAGTTCGGACACTCGGACAGTTCCAAGTGTGATGTCCAAATTATGGAATTTATTTACTATGTGCACGAAGTGTACCTACAGTAGATAGGTACTCGTAAGTTCTCTATGGCTCAGTAGTTTCGCAAAAATTCAAATGTAACACTGTCATCAAATAGCCTTTCAGCGTCACATTGTTTTGACGTCACAGCGTCACTTCTTTACGCACGCTTGACTTGGGGAGTAAGCTGGTGAATGCGTGACGAGAGTGTTATGAAAAGTGTGATCGGGAGGCGGACGGAAGTTGAGAGGGAGATATAAGTTGGCGAAGTTTTACTTCAGTCGTGTGGTCTAAAGCACACTTTTTTTATTTACATTAAATTTCAAAGGTTTGCATCAAAGTGATGCACTACTAAGCAATGCATAATCATGTGACTTTGGTTTGAAAATTAGATCGCTTGTTAGAAGTATTTTAGATGCTTTTATTAAATACTGTAAGTAGAAAATATATTTGCCTTTGAAATAATGGCGTATTTTTTGTTAGTAGTCTTTTTATAAGTCCAGAAAAAATAAAGTGTCAGGTATATAAAAACTGCTTTAAGGTTCAAATTTTCTACTTACGAACCCATTTTCGGTTACGGTTTTATTGTATAATGTGAAAAAGTAAATTCTTTAGAAAATGATCGTAAAACATTTAAAAATTTGTGCCTGGACGTCGTAAAATAAAATAAAACATGCTTTCTGGAGATGTTTTTTCGTGAATGTAACGGTAATTTGAACCTTATCGCCCACTACATAAAGAGTGTTATTGTTAGCGGCCTGATCCCTAATTTTACCCAACGTGGTGGATTGTAGATGCGATTCGGCTTTCTATTAAATTGTACTAAGCTGACAAGCTTAACAACATACTAGTTTTCTTCTGCTGATCACAATTTTTTCAAAGCCAAAACGGACTTAGAAGCTATTGAATAGAATAAACTATCAGATAAATAAAATGGCTTTGAATGTCGATTTGATGACTTTGTCACACTGAAATTTCTGTGAAACCACTGGGCCTAAGCAAAGAGATTTAGAAAACGAAAGTTGGGAAATACAAATAATACTAGAAAACATTATATACCGCCTTTGGGAAAGTTTCCGTAAGCGCGACGATTCTACTGCTTTTTTGTTGTTTGTTTATTTTCTATGGCGATGGTTTTTAGCGCCGATGCACAGAGACACCTAAACACACACTATTGTACCTTATATTTATTTATTATACGTACATAGTAAATACGCAAGCGAACTTATTTGAGAGCGATTTCATGCGAGGTACGTAAATAAATAAAACAAGCAAATAAAGTCAACTCACGTAAAACGCGTGCCTTTAAACAAATAGGGAACTGAGCCGCTAAATGCTAGTGGAATCAACTACTTATATTCATGGAGAGAAATCGATTTTGGCCCTCGCGATAAATTAACAGACCTTATTAATAAAATATATTACATACGTTCAAAATTTAATGAATAAAAATTTATTCTTGTGATTTCCTGACAAGGCATAAATAAATATTGCAAAAATTATTATAAGCAATAATTATCAGCCTGAAACACTCATCCACATTGAAAAATCTTCCGAGAAAAGATACATGACGCCAACGGGACTTGAACCCATGCCCTTATGATTGCCGGTCGGCTGCTCTCCCAATTGAGCTATGGCGGCTTATCTTATACCCGCCAAATGATTCAATATATACTAGTGTTTCATTTCCACCTGAAAGCAACCAACTTTATTTTTGCTGATAATTATTGCTTATAATAATTGTTACCCTTTGTGCTATGCATAAAAATCTTGTCTTAAACGTTAGTTTAACAATTAAAAATAATAATTAATAAATATTGCATTTTATTCAGATTTTCTGTTTTTTAACAAGATGTCTTGATATTTTGGGCATATAAAATTCATTTATTTTATCTTTTGAAGTGACTAAGAAGATATCACGAAAATAGCCCTACATTATTCGTTTTACGTGTAAATTTATTCGTACAGAACTAATAATAATAATAATAATCGTAATTTAATCAATTAATTAATTAATTTAATTTAATCACGAAGTACTGATAATTCATCTTCTAACGTTTATTAGACCACCTTTTTTTACATTAGCTCCACATTGGGGGACCTGAGGAAAATAATTCCCCTCAGGGCCTATGTCATCTTTGGGGAAGGTGTGTGGAGGGTCTTTTTATGAAAGGAAGGAGGGGAAGATCTGGGAAGGAAAAGAGTATTAGGGGAGGGTAGGAATCTGGGGGTTAGTGTGTCCAAAAGTGACTGAGGTATGAATCCACCCCTCTCACTGCGTGCAAGGCGATTTTCCGAGAGATTATGGCTGGAGAAGTCAAAAGGACTCCCTCAACCATTCTCCAAAACCGGGATAAATCTCACTCCATGAACCCGGGCACCCCTGCTTAGTCACCAAACGTAGCGAACCACTTAGGGTGACCTATGGTAGAGATGTTGGTTATCCGATAAATGGTTCCCGGGGTGGCGGTACCCATACCCGCCTCCCAAATTACTGTTAATTCATTCGAAAGGTCAGCAATCCCGTTTTTAACAGGAATCGAGAGATAGGTTGAGGGAGACCTTTTGGCCTCTCGGAGGGATGAATTCATTCTGAAACACGTTGATCTCCAGATTCCTACCCACTCCTCACACCGTTTTCCTTCACAGAACTTCCTCAGTTTCCTTTCCTTTAAAAGACCCTCCACACAGCATCCCGAAGGTTATTTATTATAGGTTAGTTAGGTTATTTTTTTCTTCAAAGCCTCCTGAGTGGAGATAATTTCAAATTATTATTTCACAATAACTTTTCATTGAATTTTATTAAATTGTAAATTGGGACCCCCACCACGTGGAAAGCACCCAGTGAAGCCCAAATTATCAAATAATGTTTTGAAATAAGTAAATATATCGAATATAAAAAAAAAAACAACATTTTAAAAATATAAACTCCCCCACTGTCCAAAGTTGTTTCACTTAAAAGAGAGCTAATGGATAATGTATGTGCAAAAATTTCGTATAAAGGCAAACTTTAATCCGCGAATTCCCCGTGTTACTTTTAAAGGTATACTAATGAAGGAAATTTGAGAATTTATTAGAGCGGATTTTTACGCAGCGGCCGACGAGTAGGAAGAATTGAATTCACAAAGTTCCCATCTGCTGGCGGAGAGTTTACCAGCGGAAAATGATTTATTAATCTCATCTTACGTTTTATTATGGTAAGATAATTTTAATCGCCCGTGGTAACTGATTTTAACTTAATTGCTACTTTTCTCGTAATCCTCCATTTGGCAGGATGAAATAATCTGCAAAGATCGGAATTACTAATTAAGTATTACATTGTTCTTAATTATCTAGGAGCTTCTCTTTTCTTCAGGTACATGGTGACACATAAATCTTATTATTTTTATTTAAAAGTGAAATCTACTTTTACACCGTGGTGATTTTCAACTCAATGAAACGAAACATAGCGAAACTAAGAAGAGACAAACACATTCATCTGTAGTATTTAACCGCGAGAGAATGAAACAGACTAATCGGTCTCCTATTTGTGCTGTACTTCATAGCCGATTGGTCTCCTCTTAGTGCGATGCTTCATAGCCTCCCCACTCTCGCCTACTTTAATTTTCTGAAGGTTTCAGGTACACAGCTTGTGAACTGCACACTCTGATTTTTTAAAATTCACGTGCATTGCCGAATAATGGCATTTAAAATGTACATATTGTAAATTTGAGGATCTCACAGCTTTGAGTTCTAGCAATGTTTTTCTAATTATTCCCCTTTGTTTTGCTTTTTAAGTAGGTACTTCCAATTAATTTCTCCATTAAGGCGGGGAAGTTCCTTCAAATCTGATCATCAAACATGGCTAAAACTATTTCAAGCAACGTTTCAAGTCTGAACGGTGGTGGAACAAGCAGTAAATATACCTTTTTTTATTTTAAATTATAAAATAAAACGAAGCAATCAAATACAAATTTTCTTGCTTGCGCCGCCCGGGATTTGAACCTGAGACCTTCGGATATCGTGAAATAACAGAATAAAAATCACCCCTAAAGAGAAATCTACAACTTTTTACGATATACCAAATGAAAATGAAAATTGTGTTTTGTCAAAGGCATAAGAATAAGAATTCTTAATTCAATTAGCAAAAAGCAATACTACCGCTGATAAAGGCAGGCTTTGAATAAGGGTCAATATTTTATAATAATGTGCTTTGAAAAGTGTAAGTGCAAGAAAAAATAAAGTAAAAAAAACAACCAGTCCAACAGTAGCTTTATCTGACACTCTTTGATTCACAAGGAACGCTTGTAAGAGCTGATGAAAAAATGTATCAAATTAGCGATGTAGTACCTACCCAACAGAATTCAATCTGTGAATGCACGCCGAGGAATCCCGACCGAAAAAGAAAGAGTAGAAAATATCGCAGCCGATGCGCGATGCAGCAACACTCGAGTTATGGGGAAAATATTTTAGACTCGCATAAAAATGATCCACGGAATGATATGGGTAAAAAGTAAAAATAACACTACTACAGAAATAAGACATCGGCCGAGGTTGCCTCAAAGGAATGTTGGGAAACTGTTGTTTGATATACGAGACGACAGATCAGCGGTGACGCCTGGCGGCAGGTTTGAGTTATATTCCCAACATGTGCGCCTGGCGATGTGTTTTTGTCCTGATCCGGGCGTTGGACATCAACTGTATTCGGTTCAAATACGTCCTTAGCCGAAGAAATGTTTTGTCCGAAAAGTTCACTTCGACGCGAGAAAGAAACTCCGAGAAACTAAAGGAAACCCTCACAATGGACTATGTTGGTGCTGACCGTGAATAATTACACCCTGAGGAATGTATGCATCATAAAATGTAGTGACGTTAAGACCTGAGGCCCTCTGACATCGAAAGGGTTCAATCCAGTACATAGTTTCAATTCATTATAGCAGTATTGTGTATAAATAGACACTAAGTCCTACTTGAATTAGTTTTAAGTCACTAATTATAAGTCTTACGGTCGTCGTTCCCAAATTTTTGATCGGTCAATCTAAGTCTCCGATCAACATTAGCTCCATTCGCCTGTTGGTCGGAGAGTTGCGTTGGGAAGAGCGTTTTTGTGCATTTGAAAAGAGTTGAGCCAAAATTTCGGCAAAACAATAATTTGATCAGTGGGATTGGGAACAACGGCCGTGAACAAAAGTCAGTTACTATAAGTCATGATATAAGAGAAAGTTTAAATGTATTTAAGTTTGCTTGAATATTGCACGTTACGCGTAATAATACATAATTACAAAGCAGAACTTGTTTATAAATAAACTGTTTTTATTAATTGAATAATAATTATTGAATATATAAAAGAATTAAAAATTAAAATGGAGTTCCACAAATCAAACTTAATAACAATAAACAAATTACTTGTAAGCAACTAGCCATTTGTATTATTTATAACATAAAAAAATGGAAAGAACATTTAAATAACATGTAATTTTACGATACAGTGTTATAATGACACCACTGTTAATGGGCAAAGGAAGTGATTCGATGAATAATATTTCTGTATTCAGGAATATGGCTTGGGCGAGTTCATTGAGGTGGGTCCACTAAGGTTGACCATAAAGCACGCGGACTGCAACAATCGCCGATACATTAGGGTCGGATGTGAGACTGTATTTACGATCTATTCTTCCAACAGAGGTTGGAGGACTATCAGACACAAAACACGAAGGAAATATGCGAAATTCCTGGCAATAGAAGAAACCCCGAGGTGCTTCTTTCTTCGCTTGCTTCGTGAAGGGACCATCAGGGAAGACAAATGATTTTAATATTGTTTTTAGTGGGACTATATGGCATCACTAATTTGGAGTAGGTATGCTGTGAGACTGAAGGCACGGAGAGGGGAAGGAGATGGGAGAGGATGGGGAAAAGTATCTCTATATTCACATCTGGCCATTTCAACAAACTTTTTGATACTGAACATATTTTTACAAACAGCCTTGAATATTGATAATTTTATAAGCTAAGGGAAAGCTAATGGATGTAATTGCTTTATTATTACACCTTTATTTCTTTCTTTCTTCTGTTTTTCTGTACTGTCTTAAGTTTTATTTTGCTTATTATTATTTCTGTTATTTCACTCGTAGCATCTCCACCTTGATTTCATGCTGAAAACATTTTTTAATTGGAGTGTTAATATCTATACACATCCCAAAGGCATTAATGTAATAATTGGCAACACTAATTGTAAATGTTTCGGAAGTAAGGTAAAATTTTCCATAAGTCAGATAAATTAAATTGTTAAAACTTTTTCAAATAATTTTATTATTTCTTGAACAAAAGATAATCTAATTTTTACTCTTGTTATAACTTTTGAAATAAAAATGTAATATATCAAAGAAGAAGAAAATAATCTAAACGATAATATGAAAAAGAACAAGAGACAGAAAAAAATACTGTGTACAGTTCACGCGCTGTAGAAGTGAAACCTTAAAAATAAAAACCAAAAAGGAGACCGATAGGCTACGAAACACCGCATAAAGCACAGCGCCCTTGAGGTGATTTACAGCGCCCTTGAGGTGATTTTTCACAAAAACGGCGCTATATAAATCATCCAAATATTATTATTAAAGAGGACATCGATTATTCTATCTCATTTTCTCGCAAGATAAATCCTTAGTGTCGTTATTTTTCGTTTCATCTGACGTGCCATTGAAGTAAAATCGAGTATGGTTTCTCAGTGCTTTCACACAAGCGAAGTATTCCGTAAGTCTAAACTTAAACTTTAGGTTGCACAATTTACACCCTCGCTCTGCAAGCGGGATCCCTACAGAGCGTCGGACCATCTAATCGTGCAAAAGAAGTTTTCAGTTCCAAGGCTAATAATGGTCGCAAATGGGACTCGAACCCAGGATCTCCCAGGATGTCCCAACTCAGCTGACCTCTTATTTTTATTGAAGAAGAAGATAATATAATAATCTAAACGAAAATATGAAAGAGAACAAAACACAGAAAAACAGAAAAAGATAATGGCCGCAACTGGGACTCGAACCCAAAACCTCTCGTCTATCCGGTACGTGCGTTTACCAATTCCGCCATTGCGCCCTACTGTAAAACCGTCGTAATAGTCAATCTCATATTTAAAATTTTAGAATTAACAATATTATCTTCAACTAATTTATTTTCCATATCATAGGCAACTCCCCTTTTTAGTGGAAACCATCATTCTAAGAATTGGTTTGTAACCTGGATAGTGTCACGGATAAATATATACGATTTTATTTATATGGAACTATTGGCTTTATAAAAGTCTAAATGAATATTCAATTTTATAAGAAAAACTATCTTTTTTATATTTTCTTAACCCGTCTAATCACAGGAGACCCAAGTTGTCCCAAAACATCATATGCCGTTATAATAATAGGAGACCCAGATTGTCCCAGAGCGACAGTGCATTATTAAAAGTTAGATATCTCTCTTCCTGTCGTGCGAATATTTGTGATTTCTTTTATGTTAGAAACGGAATGAAATAATGCTTCTTATTGTCTTAGAATTATATGAGCTAGGTTTTTCAGATATTTTACAAACCCGATCAAAAGTGACGGTTTAATTTTTCGCCAATTTGTGACGTATCACACATTTAATTTAAAAATAAAATTGTATGAAAGTGATAAAAAGTGAGGTGACAGTTTTATTTCAAATTTTATTTAGAAAAGGAGTCTGTATTTTAAATTTTAAGTTTATTTTATTTTAATTACTTTAATTCGAATATTCGCAGGTATGCATTTTTTAGCCAATTTAAATTTCCAATATTAAAATTTTAATATTTAGAAACAAAAATGTTGATTTCTAATAAACACACCGGAAAGATTATTTTATCTTGATTTTAGAACAATTTTTGTTTTTGCAAAAGCTTTAAAAAAAACCAATAAATAGGAACATTTAAAATGCATGGGAAAAACCAGGAATTTTTCGCGCAAACCTTGATAGGCAAAATTTGACAGAAAATTATTTTCTTATTATTCGAAGGGTTAACGTTATTCCCATCAATGTAATATATCATTGATAAAGAAGATAATAATAATAATCTAAACGAAAATATAAAGAGAAAAAGACACATAAAAACAGAAAAAGATAATGGTCGCAACTGGGACTCGAACCCAGAACTTCTCTTATTTTTATTTCATAATTCATTTCATATTTCAAATTCAAAATTAACAATACGATTATCTATTTTATTGGATTACCGACCATACGTCGAAAGGTCGTAAGTAATTTGGCAAAATCAGTTTTCTTTATTAATACAGATCACTCTTCTGGGGATTCTATTCAGTAGATACACATATTTATTGTTTTATAAATTTCACATATTTTAAAAATTTTTTGCCGCCTGGCAAACAAAACAGGCCTGCTTAATGCGGTTGAAACAAACCAGTACAAATTGGTTTATAAATATTATTTCAAAGAATATTTTAAACTATTACCATAATATTAGGCAGACTTTGGCCACCCCTGCTTTATCCCCTTGTACATTTTGTGTTGTGTATTCAATAATATTGCTTAGCATCTTTATGCTAATTTATGCAAATGTTGGTTGAATTTAATTTTTTCTTTTCGGCGAGCCCAGTGAAAAAGTGGCCCGACATTGTAAACAACGCGCGGAGGAGGAAAGAAAACCAAATCCAGTAGCGAACATCGCGGCCGTATAATACGGGCTGCTATAATTCTTGCCTCAAATTCACTTTTACACTAAAAAGGAACATTACAAAAAAAAAATGAGTGCAGTTTACACGCGGTAGAAGCGAAATTTTGCGAAACTTTCTCAACCAATACTTGAAAAATGAGGTCATATTCAAAGCGATCAATGAGCGCAGACCTAGCGTAATTTCCGTTTCATATCTCAACCAATAGGAGCCTTTAAAAACGAAATCATAATAAAAGCGGCCAATGAACGCAGTTGATGCATCGCAGGTGCAGTAATCGTCATTTCCGTTTCATCCGAAATTCAAATCACAGCGGGAACAATAGAAGTTTCACTTCATAAAATCTGTGCCCTTGCAAAGAAAATGACACAATTAATGTATGTGTTTTAAGAATGGAATTGGGTTGATCGGAATTAATTACAATTTGGGAGGAGGGTGTGGTACCGCGCCGCTATTATTGGACTACAAACACGTCTGTCATTGGTCAACTCAAGTAGTTCGGTAGTTTGGTGAATTGGCAGTGGTGCCCTGGTTCACGGACTGAGGTTTTGTTCGGATCTTGGCGGCGGTTGCGTCTGACCGCTAACTGCGTGGTACGCCGGGTTGGGGAAGACTGGTTGAGGAAGATCTTTTGATGTCTCCAGTAGGACTCTCTCGGAAAATCGCCTTTCTTTGCAGTGGGAGGGATAGATTCATACGTTCGTCACACCTCGGCACATTGACCCCAGATTCTTTTTTCAAATCCTAAGAACTTCCTCTCGTTCCTTTCCTAAAAATACCCTCCACACAATAGGGCTTCCTGTGTAGAGCTAATGTTAAAAAATAAAAATATTATTTGAATACCCCGCAAGAGTTCCCAAGTCCCCATCAGTCTGGAGCCATTGAGACTATTTTATTACCAATTGGGGTATGTTGTGAGTCTCGAGATCTGCGATAATAGCACCACAATTAGTACAAACGCGATTTTGCGTGATTCTCAGTCGGGTCACCAATTTATGAGTGTTGCGGGTTGCTGGTAAATCAAATAAGAACGCTGAAGTGTATTTTACAAATGATTCAACAAACATAGGTAATTTAATTTGATTAAAGAAATTATTTTAGGAGAAGATGGATAGCTAACATTGTAGGACTTCGCGGGCTGTCTTAACTTCGGCATAGAGAATCAAAATGATTCGCTCTTTAGCTCGGCCTGTCGCGCGCTGATGATAAAAGGCTAATGTCTACTATTGGCAGACAATCCGCCAATATTGGGTATCTGTCATAACGGCGCTGCATTGTTCGCTTGTCAGAATAGTCTCTCATGAAATTAAAAAATAAATTCGAGTGCAGTTACACGCGGTAGAAGCGAAACTTTACCAAAACAATCTCAACCAATACTTGAAAAGTGAGGTCATAATCAAAGCCTCCAATGAACGCAGACCAGCGTAATTTCCGTTTCATATCTCAACCAATAGGAGCCTTAAAAGTGAAATCAAAATCAAAGCGGTCAATGTGCGCAGTTATTGCGTCGCATGTGCAGTAATCGTCATTTCCGTTTCATCCGAAATCCAAATCATAGCGAGGCACTAGAAGTTTCACTTCAAAAATACCTTCTTTAATTTAGTGTGAAACAAAAAAGTGGCCGTAGAATCATGGGAGAAAATTTTTTAGTCACTGTCTTAATGTTGTAACTTCTTTGCCCTCTTGTTATTTTAAATAATGTTCAATGTATTTTTGAAGTCCAGCATCATAGCGGAAAATTGACACAACCCCCGCATAAATGGGGACACCGCCCCCCTCGTTTTCCACGGAAGCGAATAATTATATTTAAAAATAAGCGAATTATTTTAATTTTATAAACTTTTCACTATTTCGCTAATTTCACTAGCTAGCTCAATAGCTATCTATCAGTCTTAGATTTTAGGGGAATAGCTTCGCGGCCTTTTACGGATAAAACTTACTAAATATTTACTATACTTCATTTTAAAAAAAAATTATTCAGTTTGGTTCGGTATTTTAGCAACAAATTAATGGAACCGTAAAGTACGCGACATGGGCATCAAATTACACGTCTGAACCTCCAAAACCTGAGTGGTTCAGTGAAAAATTGAATAGCAAGCTCCTATGCCCCCTTTTGCCAGATAAGGCTCTCTTGGTTTTCCAAATAAAATTAGTACTTAGTTGCCTGCAACAGGCAAAAGCTAGTGTATATGAAATTTCGCTCTTATCTTTCTTTTGCTCTTATCTGTCCATGTGACTCGGGCAACAGACACTCCACTATGTGGGTCTTTTATTTTGGGTGATGATGGAAGCCTCCTTCTCCCCCCCCCCCTCTCCCCTCGGCGGGTGTTTTGTTGTTTGCGCATAAAATTGACAGAATTAATCAGGAAAGGGGAGCGGAAAGCGTGTGAGACTTTTGATGGAAAAATGTTTGTCTAAAGAGTTATTGTGTGTTCCTTCCCTCTAAGTCATGCTTCTGTTTGCGCCATGTTATCATTTCCCCGAACACGTAAGAAATAATAATAAATGATTTATGTAGGCATGTATTTAATTTTAACGTAAGAGATTTGAAAT
Organism: Limnephilus rhombicus; assembly: GCA_929108145.2. Classification (NCBI taxonomy): domain Eukaryota; kingdom Metazoa; phylum Arthropoda; class Insecta; order Trichoptera; family Limnephilidae; genus Limnephilus; species Limnephilus rhombicus. Next base: position 57,931,530 of record OV815275.1, on the reverse strand, counting down.
TGAAATTGTCAAAATGATTTAAAACGTTAATTATCCAAGATTTTCAACACTGCAAGACGAAGTAAAATACAAAATCTAGCAGCACTTATAATAAAGCTTCTTTTTCGTAATGCAGGAATAAAAAATAACTAAAAAGTTAGAATCAATTTATGTTAATGATGTGAAGCATTGTTCCTCCCTTTACAATTAATAATTTCTGAACACCGTTGGTCAATTTCTGACAACCAATTTTCGATTCCTTGGTATCAATTTGCAATATACTCGTAAATACCTACCATTCTAGAATCCTTCAATTTAATTAATTCTTTTTGAGAAACCTTTGAATATAGTGAAAATCATGTCCAGATCAGAATTTTTTTGTATTGTGCGTTTTTTAATTTGTTTTTTTGCTATCTTTGTTTCTTTAAAATTGATTTTACTGTTTGTGTTCGGTGCGGCCCTGCGGATTGCATGTTATAATGTATTTGTATTGTTTTTTCACGCCACAATGCGTTAGTTCGGTTCAATGCAGTTGACAGCTTTTAATTTGTTGGTCGATTGGAAAATACAAGCCGTTATAGGAAAAACCAGATATCGAAGTACGGATTAAAAAACAACGCAATTTCTGCCTATTCATAGTTGCCACCCACGCAAAGTTACTAAACTTCGCGTACCTACAAAACCACTGATCAACTTTCCCGTCTCACAATGATTGCTATAATACTCATACAACCTGCTTATTTTGTTTCTTTCGCAAACAGGGAAATATACATCCAATTGGAAAGTAGCCCATTTGGTACTTATCTAGGACCATCCGACCATCCGATCAAAGATATGAAGAAGTATGCTAAAACAATTCCATTTGGCAATTTTTGCTGTTTGTCATGAGTACGTAACGTTTTACAACCTCTCACATTGAATAGGTAGTGGGCATTAAACAAATTATGTGTGCAGTTCACACGCGGTATAAGTGAAACCTTCAGAAAACTGAACTTTGAGAGAATGAAACGAATGAATGAAGGGTAGAATAAAACGAACGAATGAAGGGTATCAGGAGTAGGATAATTGTAGGGTTTATTTATTATAATATATATATATTTAAAAATGTGTTTAACATTTTATTCTACGAAGCACTGTACAAAGAGGACACCGAAATCTCATTCTCTCGCAGGCTAAATTCTATAGATGTTTATGTTTGTCTCTTTTTAGTGACGCTCGTTTACGTTTCATCGAGTTTCAAATCATAACTGTGCTAAACTTCACTTCAAAAACTTTTTACATAAGTACATATATTTTTTTAACATTAGCTCCATACAGGGGGGACTGAGGTAAAAAAAATCCCTCAGGGCCTAGTCGTCTTTGGGGATGCTAGGGTATTTTAGCTGAGGGTATTTTTATGGAAAGGAAGGGAAAAGGTGTGGGGGGGTGGGTAGGAATCTGGGGGTCAATGTCTCCAGGAGTGACGGACGTATGAATCCACCCCCCTCTTACTCCCTTTAATTAAATTCACAAGTCAATCAATTGAAGGGCTCTTAAGACTTTTCTTGCTCACTTTTAATTTTGCGTTATTGCTATTGTATGACTAGCTTATTATTTATCAGATCTAAAATGAAGAGATTGATTATAAATATAAAATAAAAATTTAATCCAAACTTATCGTGGACAAGCTACGGCCGTTTACAAAAACAAAATGAAAGACCTTTGATGATCAACTCGAAGAAATCCCAAACCCAGATCGCTGCCACAATCCTTGATTTCTTTGAAAGAGATAAATCAAAGATGGCTTTGAAGGAGGAGGGGGGAGATAACTTTTCAGTTCTGCATTACAAACAAGAATCCGTTCTGAATCCCATCAGCCACCTTCATCCGGAAAACAGTTAATAGGTTTTATAACACTGAATAGATCATCTGAAGAAGTGTTATCTACAATATACACCGATTAAAGTTTGTTACCACTAAAGCCAATACGAGTGACGCGCCTTTGTGTGAAGTCTGCATCAAACCCTAAAAGATTAGAAACTCGAACTGTAGAATTCTAGATGAATCAGTGTCCACTAGTATGCTGATTTATAGAATTCACTGGATTGACGACCGACGGCTCAGTCGAGTTCAACAGAGTGGGAAAGAACAAATTCTATTTTAACTGGCACAATCTTCCTCACCATCTGTAGTAGTGGGTCTGATTTGTGTAAATTGGCCACGTCAGTTTTCTTTAAAATCTTGTATACTTCAAACTTGGAGGGATTGTTCTTTCAGTGATCGTCATCAATTTATTATCTAATATAATGGTCTAATGTTCTTTCGAATCTTAGACCCCTGACAGGTCATTGGTTAAAATTGATGTTAATTGATTTTAAAATTGATGATGTCCATTGTTCTAAGTACAGCGTCTCAGCTGATAATCAAACCAATTACAGTTTCACCAAAATACATATTTCTACAAGTAATAAGTAATTTATTGTATGACCGACACAAACACGAGGCAGATACATGCGAAAGGTTTATATCATAGATTCTCAACCTTTTTTTGCCTACTTTGAGAATATTTTTATTTTTAGCGCCCCCTCACTCGGGGATGAATTCATCCCCCTAAACGTTGAATGTTTTCTGACAGCAATTATCGTCACGATTATATTTATCACAACGAGGGGGGATGGGGGGGGGGGGTGTAACGGTATACCACGATGGAGGGGGCGTAATGGGATAGGGAACATATTTTTGTGGCATTCGCATGTGTCGCAGTCGTTTTGTGTATGTGACGTCACAACGCTCAAGACCCCCCTCCCATACCCCTTGTCACAGGACGACCCCTAATGGGATGGGATGGGGCAAGATGGGATGGAATGAACCCATCTCACATGTTGGGATGGGATGTGAGATGGGTTTCTCTGGGTCTCCTACCACCCCCCTGAAAGTCTGAAACGCCCCCATGTTTCTTTTGGTCTTCAACCGCTACCCTGGAGGTCAGAAACGCCCCAAACGGGCGTTATCGCCCACGCTGAGAAACTATGGTTTATATGAACAAGTAATTTCAGTAAAAACTGAATAAAACAATACGATTAAAAATTACAAACGTATTTTTAATCACATTATGCGAGTAGACCAGAAAACCTCCACCACCTAACAGAAACACAAAGATCCCAAAAAGTACCAGCTTTTGAAATTGTTGTCCGCTCAAAATAAGGTAGAATAGTTTTATTTGAAAATGTTTGCTGGTTTCTTTCAGAATAAGATCTAATTGACCTTACTATGGGCGCACGGACAACGAACACGCCCCTGACCCAAATCAATCAGTGGTTAATAATATTAATTATTTAATAAGTCGACTAATTATTGGATATTGTCGGTGCCGGTGATTGACGCCTAGGCACGGCAAAAGCAGATGCTATTGCCTTTAGTGAGCAGTCATTAGCGGACCAGCTCATGCGGACTTCCCGCTCTTCTTGGAACAATCAACGGCGGGATAAGAACTGCTTATGGTAATTACTAATTACTTCTTTTGGTGATGTCCGATTGCCGATTGACGATTGTCGATGGCGGGTTGCCACTGATCTTAATTGAAATTCCAAATGAAGTTGATCGGTTTTGATTTCTGAACCGAGCTCAAACGAATATCAAAGTATTACTTTTAAATTAGAAAACAGCTGTCAATCTTATATTTTAATTGCATATTTTATTTTATTCTATCTCTTCTCTTTTTTATTCATTATATACAAAACATGTATGTAGGCTTATAATATGCAATGTAAACACCAGTTATAAGTATATGTATAACTATTATTTTATTATTATTTAAATAGCCATGCTTAGCAAACTACAGTAATAATCAAGCATTAATTGATTATTTTATTTTACCTTATTGTTTCTGTTCTCTTTCTAGTTCTCACTATGCAAAATGTATTTTAATCAATTTTTATTTATTACTATTATCATTTCTACAACTATGCTAAACAATCCACGGCTATTTTATGTTTTAATTGGTTATTTCATTTTTATTTTATTCTTTCTCTTCTCTTTTTTTTTCTTTTGCTATGTTAAACAAATAACGGTTAGGTACTATATTTTAAACTTTTTTAAAATTATTTTATTTTATTAATTATTACAAGCAATAATTGTCAGCCTGAAACACTCATTTACATTGAAAAATCTTCCGAGAAAAGATACTTGCCGCCAACGGGACTTGAACCCGTGTCCTTCCGATTGCCGGTCGAATGCTCTGACCACTGAGCTATGGGGGCGCCCCCATAGTGTTTCAGGCTGACAATTATTGCTTGTAATAATTGTTACCCTTTGTGCTATGCATAAAAATCTTGTCTAAACGTTAGTTTATAAATTAAAAAATAATAATTTTATTTTATATTCTTTCTCTTCTTTTTATTTCCTCTTTTTATTTCATCAATTTTCTTTCTTTTTTTGGTCAAATCATTTTCCACATGTTCATACCCATAATTATTTGACTGTCCTAAAACGGGATAATACTCCTAGTTGGGCAGTCAAAAATTTAATAAATTATGTATATAAATGTATAAATTGTGCTAAACAAACAAAAAAAAATGTTTTTCTTCAAATTTCACTAATTTAAGTGTAAACCCTATCTGATATTTTTTCCATCATTTTATTTTATTTTTATTTTATTTTTTATTATTACGGTACAATAGAAGAATTCCAATCACAGTACAATTTATTTACCCTATCAGCATTTAGGCAAGTGACTCTTCAATCATGTTTTTAAGGCATATAAAGAACAGTCACTTACATCCAAATGGTTTGCAATTTCATTTAACAGCACCACTCCCCTCGCCATGCTATGCTTTGCCAAGACGTCTGTTCTGCCGTTCGGTACTTTAAATAAGTCATGATGTCGACTTCGGCTGTAGTGGTCTTGTACATCATAGCATCACAAGAGAAATGGGCTATTGATGAAATTGTTCCAAATTTTGAAAGACAGAATAGCAAGAATTGCTTTCCTTTTAGTTTCTAGGCTCACAGAATCAGAATCATCTAAGATAGATACCGCAATGTTTAGGCAAAGTATTGGAACATTAGTTAGTTAGTGGTAGTTAGTCCAAGGGAGCTTGCTACGCCTCAATACAAAAGGACTATCCCACAAAACCGTGGTTTCAACAACTTCGCCATTTTTCCAAAAAAGAAATTTCCTCACTTATTCGAATGAGAATCGGACGGTGTGGGGTCGTCCATTAATCACGTGATGTTTTTTTAGCAACTTTTTAACCCCCCCCCCGTTGGTGATATGTGGTGAGGTTTTAGACTAACCCCCCCCCCCCAGAATCACGTGTATTTTTTTTAGTACAAAGTATTTTGAAATTTTCAGAATATTATCACGAAAAATAAATACACGTGATATCTCATTATAAACCCCCCTCCCTCGTGATTTTTTCCGAAACCCCCCCCCCCCTTTCGAGCCTCACGTGATTAATGGACGACCCCTGTTCTGTTTCTTCTCAACTTTTTAAAATTTACGTCCTTGAGTCCCAGATTGTACATTCTGTAGTCAGATTTGGGAACTTTCTCAAATTGCCTCCTCTCCATTCAACGTCTCAACTCTTCGAAGTTTGAACTAGATTCCAATCTTCTATATAATTCTGAAATTTGCACCAATAAACAAAATGAATATATAAATTGTTACCACACGTTTTCATCCTCCGACAAAATATCGCTCCACATACTATCCCATGGACAAAACTGTTTTTTTTTTATTAGGTTAAGTTAGGTTTTAGTAGATATTTTATGGGGGATGTTTTGTCCGTGTGATATTTTTTGGCCGGGGATATTTTGTCGGGGGATGAAGACGCGCAAACCATATAAATTCACCTTTCCTTTCTATGTAATTTTAAATGATGGCTTAGAACACCCTTGAAGAGTGAAAGACAGAAATAATTACAAAAAAAAAACTGTAAAGAAAGGCATCTCGAATTTAGTGAGCTCTTTCGTTTAGTATTTAGTATTGCAGTAGTCGAGTCTCGTGGGCCTGCAGCACGAGTCTGCAAGGAGTGGCTAATGAATAATATTACAAGGAATTAGTCTTCGGCGTACATGACCATCAATTGTCTGTCATTATCGGCATCAATAGTACGGAACCTTTGCTCGTTAGCTCGCCCTTTTATTGCCTCTTTTGTCTTGTACGTCATAACACTAATTGCACTCATTTATACTCCAAAACAACAATAGACACCTCATACCTCATTTAACTTAGCATCAGCAATAATTTTTAAAAGTAATAATACTAAAATGGTTATAATCATTTATTAAATGTTCATAATGGTAAAACACCGTAAATAAAATAAAAAAAAACCTTTATAAAATAAGGTTACAGAATTTTGCATATTGAATTTGCATAGCGAAGTCCCGTTTCAACTCGACAACTTTGCATATCATCTATCTGTAAATTTGTTTGTGGTTTCCGGGTCCGTTCAATCCTGCTAAGATGGTAGCCGTGTTTGTTAGTGCCTTTTTATTCCGCTAGAGCGTGCCCTTGTTGTCAAATCTAAATAAAAATCATTTCGCGAAGTGTATCGTTCACATTTTATTTAAATTATTGTAGGATAGATTAATCACCAAGTACAAGATTTTTTATTTTAATATTCTTAACATTTAGGAAGATACATATAAGTAGGCATAAAAAAATAAGATTTTTATAGATAAATTGAAAATATTATCTACTGTTTTTGAAATATCATTCAAGAACACCCTTCTTCTTATTCCGCTGTACTGTGTTATTTACGACGTTCAAATTTGGTTATTTACGACGGATATGTAGAATTCTGTAGTGTATTGAAAGAGCTACTACCCGATACCGACAGATGCCAGCAGGGAAAGAGCTTCTATCAGTTGCCGACAGATGTCTTTGCCCGGTCAATCGCCAACCTACCCAGCAGATTCAATTAGAAGCCAGTATAGACAGTTCGTGCGACTAGTAATATAACTATTGTAAAAACGTAAACGCATAATAAACCAGTCTGTATCAAGGACCTTTAATTATAAAACAAATAGTGTATGATTGTAAATAACACAAACATCACAATTTCTTTGAAATCTCATTGTAAATGACTGTAGAACGGAATTTTAACAGCTTATGAAAAATATACGTTACAATAAAAATATACTCTTCAAGACACATGTTCACTCCCTCCTCTCCTCAAAAATACCCTCCACACAGCATCTTCACAGGTGACATAGTGCTGTGTGGAGTTAATTTTTAAAAAATACCTACCTGTTCGTAAATATATTAATTATGATTATTATTATTATTTCATATCGGCTAGGTTGGAAGAGGCTCCTTAATATTCGACATTTGTTAACTTTAGATGATTCATCGAATCATCTAATGGAACAAGGCAGAATATCATTTCCTCTGAATAAATCTCTCCCGAGAAAGAATGCACCCCATTAAACGGAATTACGCGTGAACCTTTGTGTTTATGAAAATTTCAAAGGATTACGATCAGGTGGGCTATGCCCCCTGCTTCGCGCCCCTCCGCGCCCCTGAAGGAGTGTGAGCGATAGCCCCAATTTATTATGACGGAGCTCCGCAATGAATATCACTATTAATTATTCCGCCATCAATTACTGGGGACGTGTCGCTGCTTGCGCAACGCCTCCATTACTCATTGCTTTAGGTAAACACCTCCTCTTGTACTTTATTATTAATATTAAATCTTGCTTATAATCCGCCGCAGATTTTACATCGGGCGCACCTGCTTTCCGAAGGGCCCGCTGGCGCCTCGCTAAAGGGGGCGCCGAGGTGCAATGCGAGCCTAAATTTTACCCAGATCGACTGCCAAACGCTGTAATCTTTTCGTGCTTCTGTTTTTGTTTTGATACTATTCGGAAATCCCAACTGCCCTGATAGTGAGAGCGTAGCAACTAGCAACCCTATTTTAGGATAACTACAGAAACTAGGAAATAGGTAGGAGGAACAAAAGTTAACTATATATGACCACTCATACAAATAAATAAATCGGCACCAGCGTCATTTTCTCAGGTAAGACAAGAAGTTTTTTCAAGGGAATGCGTTGCAAGTGTTGCAACGTCAAGAATGACTCGATTATTATAATGAACACTGCGATCGTTATATTTTCGATTTAGATCACTAGGTACCTTCAGAAGGAACTTATACTTGCATATGCCGGATGATCTCCTCACTTAGAGCCCCTTTGTAATTATTGTATCGTGTACCTACTTATACATTGCCTCTATAATATATATGTGTGTATGTGTGTGTGTGTACATGTGTATATATATATGTGTACAGTGCACACTTATTTGCGTACATGAATGTGTATGTGAGGGTGTGTGTGTGCGTGTGTGTGTATGTGTACATGTGTACCTATATATACTTATTTACGTACATGTATGTGTGTTTGTGTGTGTGTGTATGAGGGTGAGTGAGGGTGCATATATATGTGTAAGTGTACCCTTATTTTCGTACATGTATGTGTATGTGTGTGTATATATGAAAATGCATGTGTTTACTTATATTTGATTTTGCTCACCATTAATTGGATCATCGCCATAACCGTTTTGCACATGTTAATTACTATATTAATTATTTGATATTTTCTGTTGGTGAGCCCATAATTAAAAAAAAAAACCAAAAGCATGTAACCTTCTATTGTCTAATAAAGTAGATAGATATTATTTATAATGCTCTTGCATTTAAACAAAAATACACAGTCATTCCCATACAAAGGCAGGAGAAAAACACGTTTGTATGCAATATTTATTTCCATTAGCTCTTAAAATATCTATGCTTAATCGTCATACTGAATGCACATTATATCCTGAAATAAATTTAACCGCGAGGGGAGGGCTCATTATAGTATATTATATTCTACAAAAAAACATAGATGCTTTGACCCTGAATAACGATGCGCTATAAAAATTACTTGTGATCTTATTTTGAACCGTTTACCTGAAACTAACGCAGAGAAAATAAACGTAAAAGCATAAATATACATATTTATAGGTAGACACTAGATACCTATCTATCCAAAATGCTACGGTCAAGAATGGAACCCGAACAACAGCTTAGAAAGCAACTAATTACATTGATCATAATCATACATTCACTTTTTATTTCTATAAATTATATTGTCAAGTGAACATGAAAATTCGGTATTTTTAAATGTATCTAGCTTAGACCCTTGAAAAATCACAGTATTCTAAATAGGTCCTTAATCGCTTGTGTGAATATGTCCTAGAAAACAATTTCAATTTCGAATCAAAGTAAATCCCAGTTACATCTAGAATTCATTGAACTGGAGTATCAGACATAAGCACAACCGAAATTAGTATTTTTAGTACACACATGTTTATAATTAATTAGCGAATACCCGGCATGCGTTGCAAACCCACTCAAAAAAGGAAATTGTTTCCCTTCCCCTCCCGCGTCCCCCCTCCGCTTTCCCCACCTTCTCCCTTAACGTCCCCCTCCCGCAACCCTCTATTTAGCTCCCCTCACCCTCCACCTCCCGCCTTACCTCCCTGTCACAAAATTATATGAAATACACACATTTTCAAACAATTATTGCAGAATTTTTATACAACTTTCACAATGCCAGAACTCACTATTGTAGGTAGATAGAAACCTTCGCGGGGGTGCGCACAACAAATCACCAAATTTACATCGCAATCGGATAAATAGTATAGGAAATAATAAGGGACAAACACAGAAACATTCATATTTGTGTGCATATAGATTGTTCAAATGCGTTTTATACAAATTTAGAGTTGCTTTCAGATCCATATAAAATAAATTTAAAATAAGCGGATTTCGTAATAAATTCCGACTCTTCAATATCAGTGGCTGTACTTTTAGTTGATGGCAGCGATATGCAAGTCCCGCGAGGTACAGCGAGCCCTCAGCGGTTCAACGACTCGGCTCCGGATTTCACCTTGTTAGGTGGCTAACGCGAGCCCCCGCTCCCCACTGGCAACAAACTGGCAAGGATGAAATCTTTATGCTCCCGAGTGTTGTAAGCCGCCCTGAGTAGGTATGTCGGATGATTCCGGCATAGTTGGGGCGGAGGGCTTCTCAAAATACAGAGTTTCTGCAATACATATTAGGTTGTAGGAATCTATTGTATATCCCTTGTGTATCTCTCGTGTATCTTTATTTAGAATGTTCAGAAAGCTGGTGAGAAAGGTAAACGAAATACCTGCACAAGTAAATTACAAAATTAATTATTTGTATTGCATTATGTCATTGAATTCATTAAAGTGAGGTAAATAAATTTAAGGAATGATGAATCCTTTTCGTAAAGAACAGTCAATAGGTGTTCAATATCCGAGACATCGTTTAGGCTACAAATAAATTGGAATAGAACTTTGTAATCATTCAAAGATAACAGCTACAAAAAATATGGAAATTATTTGAAGATTATATTGGGGTGAACCGATACTTGACTCCTGGACAGTTGACCCCGCAAAAACATATTATTATTGAAAAATGAAACAATACAACTTTGTATAAATCACTTATATAATGCGTAAATCCGACCGGTTTCGGAACAACCGTTCCTTCTTCAGGAAAAGCTTAGTTTTGAAAAAAAAAATACAGCTATAAATATTCTTCATATTAATCATAAAGGAAAACGTTTGGATAACTTAGAAGCCTTGGAAATTAAAAATCCCTTAAAAATAATGAATCTATTATCAATAAACAAAAAATATTCTCTTATAGCCCAATCATGGATTTGTTCCCCTACCCACCCAATCTACATTAATACCTACCCACTAAATCTACATTAATAACTAGCAACGGCTCCACCCCTACCATAATAAAACATTGTTCGAAACTGTCAAATTAGTATAAGCTTTCCCTGAAGAAGGAACGTTTGTTCCGAAACCGGTCGGATTTACGCATTATATAAGTGGTTTATACAAAGTTGTATTGTTTCATTTTTCTATAATGGATAACCATTCAAAAACATATTATTATTGGTTAAATATTTACACATTATTTTATCAAACATTATTAATTATTGTAACTGTTGGTTTTCCAAAAAAAGAAAAAAAATAAAACATAATTATTATAAAACTACTAGCTGGTACCCGGCATGCGTTGCAAAGTCATTCAAGAAATAGTTTCTCCCTGCAAGTCCATTCCTGCCTTCCCTCGCGCAACACTTGTAGTAATTTTTTTATACAAATTTTATAACGCCAGAGTTTGCCATTATATATAGAAACACTCTTCTGCAAAATCCAAAATGCACAGTTCTGTAAAAATTTTGAGTCAATTAACAATCAATTTTGATAGGAACACCCTAATCACCTAGCGGTATGAAATATACTTTATGACCTATTCTTATACCTACCGAATATAGATAAAAAAAAATTCATAAAAATCGGTGGAGCCGTTTCGGAGGAGTGCGACCACAAACACCATGAAACGAGATTTTTTTAATATATATATATAATTTTTGGTTCATTATTTACCAATTTTAAACCTAAAATCGACTTACAAAACACTTTTAACAATAAGTTGGTATGGATATCAAACGAATTTATTAACAGTGTAGATATGTTTGTACTTTTATACTGTATATACTATACAGTACATTGGCAAGTAATTTTATCCTTGAAACATTTAAATGGAAATATGTTTTATACTTTTATTATTTGGCGGTAAATCCTCTCTGCATATCCTTTCGGGGACACTTAATAGGCCACTTGCATCACATTTAAAATAAAAAAAATCCAGTTTAGGCAAATATTCTCAGACATTCTGTATTTTTTTTTTAATCGTATTTTTGAAACCGTGGGGATTTATTGAAAATTTTAATCCGAAGAATCAGACCATTTTTCATAAACCGGAAAGACGGGACATAATTTTATAGGTGCGAAAAAACGATAATTACATAGCCGAAAATCATTTAAAAAAAGAACGTTTTCCACATGAACGACACAGGAGAATAACGAGGCATACCAAAAATATTAAATCTCGTAAATATTTTATTCCTTGATCCATCTTATTGATCATAAATCATTATAATGTTCAACGTTTATATTACTAAATCAAATGTAATATACTTGTACTTGTAAATTATAATAATAATAAGAATATTATAAAATTTGATTTTATTAAAATCCGCACCATTATCATTATACCTCTAAAACACGAACGGACAACGTAAATTGTACAGGGTTCTCGTCATAACATCTGTCAAAAAATCAAACCAAATGATACGTTCGCAGAGAACAAACAATAAATCTAGTGAACGTTAAATGTCAAATTCAAAAATTTGCCTAAAATCAAAGTGATGCCATATAAAAAAAAATTAATCAGTGTGGAATTTTATAAAAATAATAGGAACATTTTCAGCGACGGGACATTTTCATGTAGTGACGTCACAAGCCCAAATAATGGATTTATTTATTAAAAAAAAAAAAAAAAACTGTGCATTTCTAAAAATTGTAAACCTTCTGATTTAAGGAAAGTGGGAAGAGAAAGATGATAGTTGAATTCAATTTAGATTTGGTCTCTAAACTAGTTTTTGTGCAACAATCTGGTCCTGAATCGCAGTATCTCACCAGGATGATACGACACTACCATTATTAATATTGATCCTACAAACTAACTAAAACTTGTTTTTTCTACGCAAGCGTAGGCAAAATGATAAAACGCCATACAACTCTGTCTCAGTACATACTTTATTAACATTCATTCATTCGCGAATCAAACATAGTATTCTGTTATGACATCGCTTGAAAGATCTTGCACTCACTTACGTACACTCCGTATAACTCGAATGGCAATACAGTCAATGCCAATTTAAAAAAAAATTTGTTAGGCACCTACTAATTTTTTGCACCCAGTAATTGTGAAGAAAAAAAACCTTCTAAGTATAGGCACTTAAATTTGTTATGAACATTTTCAATTACCGAAAATGTATAACTACTCATTATCGAACATTATTTGCTTGGGGCCTTTTTTTAGCAACAAAATAACGATAATAGTTGGGTAAAATTGAATACCACCAGCAAACACAGTAAAAGGAAGCAGGGTTGCATAAATCAATATGAGGTATACCATGCTTCTTAAACATTCCCGAAATTGCTGTTAATAATGTGATGTTATTATTAAATCACGTGATTATTAACGGTATTTCAAGCGATCAGTTATCTAAATTGCCCGATCTCGGCTCATTTCATTATCATAATGAAATGAAGCAGAATTTAATGCGAATTAATTAAAATTAGCATAATCTGACGATCCTACGATATTTATAATTGAAGGCATTTTAGGAGGAAATTTGATTTAGACAAAGTCTGTTTTTGTTTGTGAGTTTTAGCTGCTTCAGAAAACAGAAGAAAACTATCTAATTAATCGTTAAACCATTTTAACGGAGGGGTAGGCAGAAATGATAGACTACACTGTTCTGACTTGGCGTACACTACTCGCTTCATTTCAGACGAGTTTGAGAAGTTAATTAATTGTCATGTACTGTGTAAGTTCTGTTGCAAGTTCTATTGTAAGACAAATTGCTTCATGAAACTGAAATAATAACAGAACTTGAATAGAACTTTCACACAACGTGAAAATGAAAATATTTGGTGAATTGTTCAAATTTTTTAAGTGAAACTTCTTTAGTCCCGTTAGTGATTTGAAATTCGGATGAAACGAAAATGATGAAAAAAATGCATTATTTATTATTTGACGGTCCTCGGTTCTAATAAAATGCGGTAAATCCACGACTACGCACGGGCCTCCAATAGCGCAGCGGAAAGGAGCGCCCGACTCTGAGCGCCCGGAGAGACATCCAGCGAACGGAGGTTCAAAACCTACCAAATCAAAAAAAATAAACATTTTTATTTTTGTAAAATTAATACCTAATCTTCAAACCAATTTAAAATAAACAAGCAAAAGAAAAGAAAGCGACATCTAGCGACTTCCTAGTTTCACTTCTACTGCGTGTGAATTGCACACTCTGATTTTTTTTAAACAATCCTTCCCTAGATTCGTTCACCTTTTTTACATTAGCTCCACACATGAGGCCCTGAGGAAAATAATTCCTCTCAGGGCCTACGTCAACATTGGGGATGCTGTGTGGAGGGTCTCTAGGAGGAGCCAATAACAGACCATTTTTCTTCTCATGGTTATAATTTCCTGGCTTTCGACATGTAGACTATTTATCGACTGAATGTTGACAAATAACCGAAATAGTTGATATAACTTTTAACGCGTGGTTTTTGGGCTTTAAAGCTAAGGAATTATGTATATTTCCTTATCGATTGACCCCCATGTACATCGTATTAAAACAATATAATGGAAATCAGCCATTGTTGTTAGAAATTAGTATGCAAATCCAAGGTAAACTGCCACAGTGTGTAAAAAAATCATGCCCCGTTCGGTAAAATACCAAATTATTGATTTTATCTAAACACTGGGTAGGTACGTTACAAATTTAAATGGCGCTGGAAATGGGTACGGGCGAACCATCAAGGAACTAATGCCTGTAATTGGATGATTATTTGGGCGCGTTGTGACGTTAATATTGATGACGGCTAAATTATGCGTTGTTATAATCAAATTAATTCCATATTATAATGTGTATAATTTGCATGGGGTCTTTGTTTCCTAATTCTGAAAGTGGGTATGCTTAGTATGCTATGCGTTGGTAAGTGCGCATAATAAAAAAAACTTTGTGTATTTAAGTGTAGGTAGAAGAAATTAAAGTAAATACTTTATGAGAATCGACGAGATATATATACGTACTGATAGAAAAAGGGTTGCGGGCGTGACCGCGTTCCTGACCAAAAAACGATATATGTTAGGAAACTCTCTGGGTTTCCTTCCCATAACTTTTTCTCCTTACTTTCCCTAAAAAGACCTCCACACAGCATCCCCAAAGATGCCACAGGCCCCGTATGAAATTATTTTCCCCAAGGCCTCCTGGATAGAGTTAATGAGTCCAAACTCTCCAGCCTGAAGGCAGTGGAATTATGGCATCCCCAATCGGAGTACGTTGTAAGGCTGTAGGTAGTGGGGATGGGAAGGAGAGGGGAAAAAGAAAGTTGGGGAAGTACCTGGCTATTCAGAACAGGCCAACAAACACGGCTAAAGCCATTTCAAGCAACATTTCAATTCTGAATGGTGGTCTTACAGCAGTATCTTCCATTCTGGGGCCTAGAAGTACAAAGGTTTTAACGACAAGTTTTTAGTTTTCATACAAAGAGATTCGCTTCTATTAATTAAACACCCAAAAATATGTATTTTTAAATACCGTTTATAATGTAATAAATAAATAAATAATAAATGTAATAAATAAATAAATAATAAATGTAATAAATAAATAAAATAAAATAGGACTAGGATAAATTTAAAATTCATATCAAAGAATTTGCAGTCGTAATATTTCAATCACCTCTATTTTTTACCACTGTCTGTGGGGAAAGCGATTTGTTTGCCACTTCGGTGGGGGAACTACATACAACATGCTTAGCTTCGGTCTCTGGGGGAGGGTTGGGTTATAAAAAAGCTTTTATTATGCTTTCTATTAGGCGCTTTGATGCTGTTAAAATAAGCTTGATGCACAAATGCAGCAAAAAGATTTTCAAAATACACAGAACCGTCTATTGCGACAATTGTTTACAATAATCTCGGCCGTAGATGTGTATATTTTAGATTTTTGGACAAATACAATTTTTAATCAGATTATGTATAGTTCTATTTTTCAAGAGAAACTTCTTTAGCACCGTTTTAATTTGAAACTCGATGAAACGAAAAATACCGACACTAAAAAGAGAAAAAAAACACTCAGGATTTAGCCTCCGAGAGGATGAGATAGTATAATCGGTCTTCTCTTTGTGCGGTGCTTCGTAGCTTATCGGTCTCCTCTTTACGCGGTGCTTCGTAGCCTTCCCACTCTTGTCTACTTTGGTTTTCTGAAGGTTTCACTTCTACGCGTGTCAGATTATGTACAGTTTTGAGGTGAAAAATTCTTTGGCACCGTTTTAATTTGAAACTCGATGAAACGAAAAATACCGACTAAAAAGAGAAAAAAAAACACAAAGTATTTAGTCTCCGAGAGAATGAGATAGTATATTCGGTCTCATCTTTGTGTGGTACTTCTTAGCCTCCCCATTCTTGTCTACTTTGATTTTCTGAAGGTTTCACTTCTACCGCGTGTGAATTGCACACTCTGTTCAATTTTTTACATTGACACACTTATGTGGCTCATTGCAAAAAAAATGCCTTTTTCATTCTTGGGGAGGCTGTGTGGAGGGTAATTTTAGGGAAAGGAAGGAGAGGAAGTTCTGGTAAAGAAAATGATAGGGGGTACGAAGGAATCTGGGGGTCAATGTGTTCAGGAGTGACGGAAGAAATATGAATCCATCCCTCCCACTGCGGTACAAGATTATTTATTCATTTATTTTATTTTAAATGCACATTTACAGTTATACAAAACCAATAATAAACATACATTTTATTTTATTAAGTAATTATAGCGTTTTTGAATTGATGAATATTTAGTTTAAAAATATCTATGTCAGGGGGCAGGAAATTTAGTAAAATAATCATTTTTCCGAGCGGCATTACTGATGGTAAGTTAGTTCTGCATCTCGGAACAACAAAAGTTCTGTGTCTGCGCGCTCTTGTGAAGTTGTCGGGGACATAAAATTCAAATTTTTGTAATATATCGGGAACACAGATGTTACCATTTAAAAGTTTATATGCTGTTGTCAGCAAAGCAGTTTTCCTTCTTTCGGCGAGGCTATTAATACCCAGCATGCCGGACAAAAAGGCTGATGGATATAACCAGGGATAATATCCGAAGTCTCTAAGATATAAATATCTCAGAAACTTCTTTTGCACTTTCTCAATCATTTGAGAGTATGTTAAATCCACTGGTCCCCATATTACTGAACCACTTTCCAAAATGCTACGTACTAAACTATAGTATAGCAAACGAATCGCGGCTGAGCTGCAAAAGTGTCTGGAGTTGCTTAGCACAAATCCTAGCATTCTTAGAGCTTTGCTGCATATCGTTTCTATGTGGATGTGAAATGTTAGGTGCGCATCAAATGTGATAGGTTGGGAGAGTCCGGCTGAAGAGGTAAAAAGGTCTACCTCAACAAGTCTCTTCCGATCTGCCGCGCAGTAGGTGGGCAAACGCATGTGCCGTCAAGACCTAAAAAATCTCACCTCATGAACCCGGACACCTTTGCTAAATTTCCAAACATAGAGAACCACTTGGGGTGACCTATGAGAATTAATAATTTTAACATTTACCAAAAAGAAACGTATTACACCTACAGCGTTACTCTGAAATCTTGTAAATTTTCAAGCAAAATTCTGGAAACGGTTGGTAAATGAATATGAAGGTAACATAACAATGTTGGTAAAGTCGTAGAAAACAAATAAAGGCCCTGAAGTGTTAATCAAAATTTAACGAATCCTTCAACCGAGAATTTAATAAAGTTACTAGGAAAGGAACGTGTACACTGTACACCACTTGAACCAGAATACTTTACGATCGGATTTCATTAGCAAAGTACAATCTGAGCTGCCTATAAAGCAGACAGAAATATTACCTAATAAAATATGTTTTTCTATTTCTTTTCCTCCTCTCTACGAATGGTATGGTACCGGGGGATGTGAAAGATTTTCTGCTCTTTTACCTGGATATTTCACAATCTATATTATATTATATATGTGTACTTGCTCGGAAAACTGAAAAATCATGGGATATTAAATTTAAAAATAAATTGCTAACGCCGAGAATCGAACCCCTATCAACTGCTCGGAGACCAATAGTGTTGAGCATTTAATACAGCACTAACTTTTGTAAGAACGGCGGCATAAATTCACTCATTATATTCTGTTTTTCAATTTTTTTATTATCAACTAGCTTTTTCCCGCAGCTTCGCTTGCATGTTGTGAGGGGGGTTCCCACTCGACCCACTCCGCCTCCTCCACCTCCCCCCCTACCCCCCACCGCCCTCTCTCCCACCCCACTTCCCCCCCTCCCCCAACCTCCCCCCTCCCCCCCCCTTCCCCATCTCTCACTCCCTCCCGCTTTTCATATATTCAATCCCAGTACATTCAGTTTTTAAACAGCCCGCGTGCCACCTTTTACAGTTTTTATTAAAATTTCCATTTTTCATGTATGCTAAATTTGGTACCTATTTAAAATATCTTAAATTCTTGATTCGATTCGAACTATTAGGGGAGTACCTACTTTAAATAAATTTATCAACTTAAAGATTTTCAAAAATAAAATCCTGATTTAACAATCATTGTTTTGCAAAATCTCATTCTCAAACACGCGAATTGTCAAACGTGCGATAATCGTTAGGTTTTCTGAAATTATCCAATTTTCTGCGCAATTTTCTTAATTTTTCTCTCTGTAAGAACCATCCTCGTACTTCAAGGAATATTCTAAAAAAAGAATTAGCGAAATCGGTTCGGCTGCTCTCGAGATTTGCGCTTAGCAACACATTCAGTGATTCATTTTTATATATAAGATTTGGGTGGGCGGTATGGGTAGCCCCGCTCCGGGAAAAAATATTGGACCTCCAACACCTCTGCCATGAGTGATTCACTACTTTTAGTGACTTAGCAGGGGTACCCGGGTTCACGCGGAGAGGTTTGACGGTTCATGACGGCGAATGCATCTGACCAACAGTTACACGGCAGACCGGATGGGGAGAGAACAGTTGAGGCAGTCCATTTGACTTCTCCAGCCGTCCTCTCACGGAACATCGTCTTGCACCGCAGTGGGGGGATGGATTCATACGTTCGTCACTCTGACCCTTTATAAATTCTTCCTTCCCAGAACTTCCTCTCCATGCTTCTCTAAAAATACCCTCCACACAGCATCCCCAAAGATGACACGGACCCTAAGGGGAATTATTTTCCTTAGAGCTTCCTGTGTGGGACTTATGTAAAAAAATGTACCTACAGAAAATGTAAGAATCATTTTTGTATTTAAGTATCAACGTAAATGTATTTTTTCGCAGACTACAAACACTGCCTGATTATTTAAAAAAAGATTTCTACTGATATTTCAACTATTTTTGCTTAAATTATTACTATTTCATCACTATTAACATTTGTCTGGTCTCCTACAAAGCAATTGTTAAATTTCTAGCACCTAAGAATAATTTTAACCGAATATTAGTGGTATGACTAAAAACCAAAACTAATAATATTGCACATTGATTTGAGTGCGTCAGACAGCGCGTTGTGTTAGACACTTACGATTTGATACAAAATGTCCTAATAAAATTCCTGCGAAAGGTTTGTCCACAGCCTTTCCAAGAACCGCCGTGTATCGTAAATTCTAAGTGGCAAAACAGCCTGATGAAGTTTTATAGAAAAGTTGTATTGCTCTATAAAGCGTCTAGTGGCACATCCTGTACCAAGGCTTAATGCGGAATGGCCAAGGAGTGCTAGGATAACAATGTTACACTCGTCGGTCTGGGATTCATAAATTATTCATATGGAATGAAAGTTGTTACTCCTAACATAATATTTCGTCCGGAAAAATTGTTATTACACCCGACCGATGTGACGCGACGGGGTGGCGAAAGTCCCCTTTACGCTCACCGTTGTTAGCTAGAGTTTTGCCAATGTCAGTTCGATGTGCAGTGTTTTTCCGAGTAATTTTAGCCAATGTTTCAATTTTAATAAGCATTGTTTTTGCCTGAATTGTTGTTTGTCACTGTTTTGTCCAGTTGTCAGTTCTTTAACAGTGCTTTGGCCAATGTCGTTGTCAGTTCTTTTAACAGTATTTAGTCCACTGTCGTTGCCAGTTCTTTTAACAGTGCTTTGGCCAATGTCGTTGCCGGTGCTTTTAACAGTGCTTTTGCCGGTGTTTTTAACAATGTCGTTGTTAGTCCTTTTGCCAGTTTTATCGATCGTCAGTGTTTGTGTGATTGTCGTTACTAGTTCCAAATGGAATGCTTTTGCCAGTTTTTTCAGTTGGATTAATTATGCTTTAGTCATTGCTTTTGCCAGGCTTTTATTTTCCAGAACCGATATAATTTTAGGTATACGAATTCTGTATATGCATTCAATCACCAAGCTAAGGGCGGTAGAGCGCATCTTAAAATAATCTGTGTTCTAATACCTTTTTACAGTAGAACAGAAGACAAAAATATTTTTGCAAAATACTTTGAGTGTTCTCGATTGGCATAGAGTGCACAGTACTGGCAAAAATCATACTATGAGTGCTCTTCATTGACATAACGCATTCTATGAGTGCTCTATATTTACAAAAAGCATACTATGAGTACACCATATTGGCATAAAGCATAATACCATGAATGGTCGATATTGGCATAGAACGTAAGTACTACGAGAGGTCTGTGTTGGCATAGGATTAAATGAGTGCTCTATGTTGGCATAAAGCGTAATACGAGTACTCTACAATGGCATGAAATATTCTAGGAGTACTCTGTATTGGCGTAAAGCATACACAGAGTGCTTATTGGGATAAAGCATTCTGCAACAAATATATATATTTATATATATATTTTTTATTATAGCGACTATATAAAATTTTTTTACGTACAAAATGCAATGTGAAATTAAGTACAAAATATTGTATTTCTTAATCCTCCCCACTAGGAGGTCCTGTGCCGAGGCGGACTAAAGTTATTTAAAAATAGTTCATTTGTCTTCTATGTCGTTTTTAGCGTCTTCGCTAGGGTTTTCTCATTGCCCTCTTTATGAGTGCTCTATGTTGATGAGCGCTCTACATTGGTATAAAGCATAAAAAGAACGAAGGTTTTCGGAAGTCTTTATTTTATTGTTAAACATCGGCTTGGTTTAGTACATCTACAAGTAGATATTTATGAAAACCAAATTTCGTATGTTAAAAATATTATATGTCGGACTATTCAAAGAGTGTTGGTACCCGGTAAACATAAGATGTCCCGGAAGGGTGATTTGATGTGTTTACACACACAAAAGAGGGATGTTATTTGAGGGATGGATTCGTTGTGTTTCCATAAATCATATTCGAGGAAAGCCGCCAGTAACTAGCTAAATAAATTCAACGTCGCATGATACAAAATATTATCGAAATTATTGCGAATGTTTTGGACAATTGCCAGAATAAAAGATTTGTGGCTAGTAAAATAATAAAATTCAATGATCATTTAGCAATTTCTACTAGTTTAAAGCCTGCCAAAATGTTAAATATTAAATCTGTCCGAAACGTTGGCTAAAAAAAGAGGTAGTGCAACACGTAATAGCCCAAAGATAAATCACGATAAACGTAATAGTCATTTTATGATTTTAATGAAAATATTTATTTTGACACCACTTTCATTTGATCACATAAAACCAACATGTTTCGATTCGCCCTGAACCTTCACCAGGGTTATATAAATACAAACTGAATATAAATTTTTGTTTACAAAATACAAATAGATAGATAAAAATAGCAATAACGTGTAGGCAGTATTCGGTATGCAAACACACCTCTACGAAGCGAGTGAATTAATCCATTTAGATTTAATGTTATCCAAATATTGAACTTTCAATGTTGTCCCCGGAAATTAATAATTATATATACAATGATTTAGGTAATATTAAATATTCAACAACAATTATTATGAATTCGAGGACAAATAATACAGGTGTCTTTTTAATATCATCGGATTCAATAATAACCAAAAAGGTTTACAAACAAATAATACAAAGAGAGATGGAATTTTGAAAAATCAGAGTGTGCAATTCACACGTGGTAGAAGTGAAACCTTCAGAAAACTAAAGTAGACATGAGTGGGGACACTACGAAGCACTTTTTTTAATCAATCTGAAGAATGATTTTTTCCATATTTTTGTCGTCACCTTGCACCTTTTCCTATACGTTTGGTCATTTTCTAGTATTGTTTGTGTTTTCTTCTTCGGAATCGCTTTCTTTTGTGCTTTCTTTGCATGTTCATTTTGGAGTGGTTTGAAGATTGGATATTGATTTTACAAAAATAAAAAAAAAATATATTTTTTGGATTTTGTTGGATTCGGTCCTTGGCCCGATGAATGTCTGGCTGCTAAGGTTCGTCAGGCGCTTTATACCACTAAACCAGAGGAGACTTGGGACTGTGGATTTATCGTATTTTATTGGAACCGAGTACCCGTGAAATAAATAAATATTTTCTCTCGCAGACTAAATCCTATAGATGTATGTACTCGTATGTGTTTGTCTCTTTAGAGTTTCAAATCACAATGTTGCTAAAGAAGTTTTCACTTCAAAAATGAATTGTAAATAAATTATATGGGTTAGGTGGGTCTTTTACGGTTTGTAATGTTCCATTTATCAGATAAAATGATACCTAGTGATATAATACGTAATAATTACTTTGTAGATGGATAATAAAATTGTAAAGTTACCGCCAAACAAATAAAGGGCGAGACGTGTACTTGAGTAAAAGTAATATGAATATTACAATCAGGTTCAAGATCCAATCGGAGAAATATTATTATGGGCTATCAGGGGTTGCCAGCCTTGACAAGTGAAAAGTGATGTATGACAAGAAATCTGACCAATGCAATAGGTTATTTATTCAAGAAAATCGGCTACGCCAGTTTGTTTTTGGTCAGCAATATTGTATGTCTTTATACAAAAATAACAGTGTGCAATTAACCGCGGTAGAGGTGCGACCTTCAAAAACTTAAGTTGGCGAGAGTGGGGAGACTACGAAGCACCGCACAAAGAGGAGACCGATTATACTATCTCATTCTCTCGCAGGCTAAATCCTATAGATTTTTGTCTCTTTTTATTGTCGCTATTTTTCGTTTCATCGAAGGTGCTAAAGAAGTTTTCACTTAGAAAATCACAGAAATAATCGTTATACGGGAACGAGTGGTCGAGTGGCAAGGCTCTTTGCCTAAGGGGCGGGTTCAAATCCCGGCATGGGCCAATAAATTTTGTATAATTATTTTTTTTAATTTCACAATTTTACGAATTGAAAATAATATATAGCATATTTGCGGCACGTTCCTGAGTGTAAGATATTATATACTCTCAGTATCCCTCTCGTAAGACCACTATTCAGAACTGAAAGGTTGCTTTAAATGGCTTCAGCCGTGTTTTTTAAAGCTATTGAGGACATCATAGTTTTACTGTCTCCAGAGGGGAGCAGTTGGGACTCTTGTTCACATAAAAAAAGAACAGTCAGAAGACCAACGTCCCTTGTCTAGTGTTCTCAACATCTCTCTGTTCGTAAAAAACCTAATTGCTAGCTCACTTTCATTCTGAACTGGAGGGGCGAACCTATACACTAGAGACATATCTTTATCTTTATGAGATGCTAGCGCTAGAGCCATCGCAGCTCGAACTATCTGAATATTTGAAAATGTTAGAATAATTTTAGCAGAAAAGAATCCCAATTGAAAAGTTTACACGCGGTAGAAGCGAAATTTTCTCAAAATAATCTCAACCAATACATGAAAAGTGAGGTCATAATCATAGCGACCGATGAGTTTTCAATTCCGTTTCATATCTCAACCAATAGGATGCTTTAAAAGTGACAGAGTTGTCGCAGGTGCAGTAATCGACATGTTCGTTATCCAAATCCAAATTATAGCGGAGCTATAGAAGTTTCACTTAAAAAATAAGCCTGTAATGTTTATCACCCCTGGCAATGTAGTTGAGTTAATAGTTTGTTGGCCAGTATTTGGATCATGTGGGTACAGAATATAATGTATGCTTGTGATTATTTTCTTATTAAATACGAGCGGGTCTCGAACACGGCGCGCGGCGGCGTACTGCCCCATATCAAACGGACCGACCATAATAATATGCACTTGAGATTGTATTCAACGAATTGCTTCTCAGAACACCACTAGTCCCGCTCTTAAATAAACACCACAACACTTGGAATCAGAGCAGATGCCTGCGTTGTACTTATATATTCCTAAAACCATTATCTAACATCTAATATGATAATATTATGACTTGCCTAAGCGTGTTTCTGGTAAAGTAGATGAGTGGGGTTTTATTTTGAGTGATTATTGTGAATGTGCAGGAATATTTGATTTAAAAAAAAACAGCATGATAAAATACACCAAAACAGTAATAGTAAAACAGATTTACTCGATTACTGACAGCTTTAGCGTTAATTCGACCTTACATTATTTACAAAACTATTGTGTTGTAATCTGTGAGCGAAGTTATAATTTTTGAAGTGAAACTTCTATAGCCCCGCTCTGTGATTTGGATTTCGGATAAAACGGAAATGACGATTACTGCACCTGCGACGCATCAACTGCGCTCATTGGCCGCTATAAATTATCTTAGATGTTGTATTTTAAAATGTGCTATTAAAGCTTCGATATACTAGGACTGAGCTGTGTTGCTTTTATAGAACTTTTTGAACTATTCAGCGATAAACCAAGCCATAGACATTTCAGCGTAAAACTATACACACAGCCTTGTCAACGATCGCGTGACTCTCAAGTGCACAGCACAGTATAAAGTACAAACTGCACAGCGCGCAGGCCATAGAGAAGTACAGGAGTAGAGTTAGTAGATAGAGGAAGCGGTGCATGGCAGTGAGAAGTCGCCATTTTACGTCAACGAGTGTCACATTAATAACACCGTGGCCAATGTAATCCGCTGCCATTATTGTAATATAATATTAATGCCCAGGCCGAGAGAATGTCCCATTCAGTGCCAATGCATTCAACGGCCTGCACATGAATGAATAAATTAACACTGAGCGACGAGCCTGAAACTGCCGAGGGCGGGAAATGGAAGTGTGCTTTCTTTTCAAAATGTTAGCGCTCTGTGTGATGTGTCCTGTATGCCGGCGCTGTTCGGGGCTTTTGAGCCGAAATGGGGAAGAAAATACATTTATATTGTATTTTTATGGTTTCTAAATAGATTCAGGCGTATTTCACCGCCCTCCTCTTAGATTATCCATACGAAAATGTACATTTTCGATTACTTAAACACGATTTATTTATTTAAAAGTGTGAATTTACAATTCGGTACTTGAATCTGTAAATAGTGGCTGTGTATAGAATAAGATAGCCGAGAGAGTTTGTTTTACCTGTTGCGAGTATTTATTTGATTATTTATTAAATTAATATTCGTTGTCGTACGTATCACGAGGACGGTCAAATACCCTCTCATTGTTACCGATGTCTTGATAGAATTCTTATATTTATTTATATTTTAAAAACGTTTTTTTTGTATAAATTAATCACATATCACATGTTTTCGTAATTGAAATAGAAAATGAAATGAAAACTAATCATGTTTCTTTCTTCTTTCTCGTACATACATCGTCTTTCTCTTTACTACGATTTTACGATTGCACGTTTTTAATTTCATACTTTCTCTCTGTTCCTTTATTCTACGTTATGTTTTGTCTCTTTCTATATGTAATTATAAGCTCACATAATGTTTTTTTGATTAGTTTAATTTTGTATCTTGTTGTCGCAGGTGAATCAGGCGGTATTAATAAATTAAATAAAATTTCGAGGTTATAAACAAAGCTATTATTTTATTTCAATTATTATGTCAAACCACAAAGTGATATTATCTTTAACAATAAATCGTGAATACAAACAAAGTAATTGTTTTATTTCATTAAATATGTCAAACCACAAAGTGACTGCTTTCTACCAAAATGTAATATTAATTTCCCTATTTTTAACAATAAATCGTCGTTACAACAAAGTAATTGTTTTATTTCATTAAATATGTCAAACCACAAAGTGACTGCTTTCTACCAAAATGTAATATTAAATTCCCTATTTTTAACAATAAATCGTCGTTAAAACAAAGTAATTGTTTTATTTCATTAAATATTATGTCAAACCACAAAGTGACTGCTTTCTACCAAAATGTAATATTAACTTCCCTATTTTTAACAATAAATCGTCGTTAAAACAAAGTAATTGTTTTATTTCATTAAATATGTCAAACCACAAAGTGACTGCTTTCTACCAAAATGTAATCTTAACTTCCCTATTTTTAACAATAAATCGTCGTTAAAACAAAGTAATTGTTTTATTTCATTAAATATTATGTCAAACCACAAAGTGACTGCTTTCTACCAAAATATAATATTAACTTCCCTATTTTTAACAATAAATCGTGGTTAAAACAAAGTAATTGTGTTATTTCATTAAATATTATGTCAAACCACAAAGTGACTGCTCTCTACCAAAATACGATATTATCTTAAACATATTTTTAACAATAAATCGTGGTTATAATAAACAAAATATATGTTTTATTTTATTAAATATGTCAAACCACAAAATACAATATTATCTTTATCATAAAGAATAATAAATTTATTTTTGTGAAAATTCCTATTTTACAACTTTTGTACGTTGCATTTTATTAGCAAGAACTAGTACTAATTATGGTCGCTTTTCCCATCATTATCAATAGTTTATCGTGCGGGAAGTTACGAGAAGTTGACAGTTTGAAACTTTTCCAGCATCTATCACAAATAGCAATGAAGCCATTGAATATTTTATCGTCCGGGTGTCGAGTTGACCATCAGCAAAAGTTCTGACTTTTCCGATGGGTAGGTTGAGGAGGGGGAGGGGGGGGGGGGGGGGAGGTAGTGGCCAAGTGTTTATGATTTATAGTTAGCAGGCCGGCCGCTGGATGGCGCTGCCAGTCAGGATGTGCGGGGTCCCGCAATGCCAGCTCGTGACCAAAACAATTCTGTTGTCACTGAAACTGTTATTGTTATTGTTGTATCTTGTACCAGACACCGAAGGGATAAACTGATAGAAGTGGTTTTTTAAGTGTTCTTTAGCACCGTTGTGATTTGACCGATGAAACGAAAAAGCGACACAAACAAAAGACAAATATAGGATGTTGCCTGCGAGAGAATGAGATAGAATAATTGGTATCATTATTGTGCGGTGCTTGGTAGTCTCCCCACTCCCCACTAGTGTGTATTTTAGTTTTCTAAAGGTTTCTTCGACCGCGTTTGAAATGCACACTTGTATTTTTTTCTTGAACAGAAGATAATCAATTTCTTTGGCCTACCTGATGTCAAGTGATCGAAAGGACATCATCTTTCCTTCAACTCCGAAATAGTCTTTTCAGTGGTAGGTACCCGAGGTAATATTTGTACGGTAACCGAAGGTATGAAAAGGAGGGTGACGATATCGAGCATTTCTTCGGGGATATTATTTCTACAACCGTTCTTCATGAAAGTAGGTTCTGCGGGTAGTGCGCCAAGGACCAGATACAGCCCAACCGTCCGTTTTCTATGTATCTATTTTAGGCTGTTCAGATCTGGTCACCAAACAATTTAAATTTTATGAATTGTTCAAGTTCTTTGAAGCAACTAGCTCTCAGGATAAATACAAAGTAGGACTTACCAAAAAAAAACAACAACGAGTGTGCTTTAGACCACACGACGGAAGTAAAACTTGACCGCCAGCTTACTCCCCAAGTCAAGCGTGCGTTAAGGCCCGACCACGGATCGTTCCTCCGTGGGCCCGACCGTTCGCCTCGCCCGATCACACTTTTCAACAGCTCCCCAAGTCAAGCGTGCGTAAAGAAGTTTTACATTTCAAGCAAACGACGTTGAAAGTATCTATGAACGCGAACGAAGAAGAAATTTGTGTAAGAGAAAATAAACGTCCTCTCGTAATAATAGAGAAGATGATGGACTGATGGGAACCCGACGCATTTATCCACTCGGCTACTAACTTGTCATATAATTCGTTGAACTCATTCAAAATTGCATTGGATCGTTCTACGCTGCATTTGCAATGGTACACAAATAAATACTGCCGTGCCCCCGCTGCATTTCTTACTGCCGCGCTGGAATTAGTTTCGTCAAATAATACTACAGCAGACTAATATTGCATATCGCGTCTCAACTTTTCCATGATATTAATTTTACGTCCAACTTGATCCCAAAGCAAACACGTCGGAATAAAAGGCATGCCGTCATAGCACGGCTTCGAGAGGAAGTGAGCATCTTCTATGCATTTTTAAATGGCTTAGAAAAATCATGTTTATTTATCCGCTCATGAACGATAGTTCTGCAACGATAGTTCTAGTATCGCTTAGAATGACAAAAGGAAGGATACCATTAAATGAAATAATTTCTAAAACAACTGGCCCATAACAGAGAAGAATAGTAATTTTTAATAATAACCTTAAAACTTTTTGTGTAGGCCATGTTCCCGTACGATAAAATTTGAAACCTTGAACTGAAAATGGATGATTAATGTATCGTGTACTTAATAAATAGTAAATAAAAGTATATCTAAAAAAATGTAAAAAATAGTTTATATTAAAAATATGTAATAAAATATTTAATTAAATCAGAAAATTAAATCGAAAATCTGGAAACAGAAAAATCCGAAATAGATATTTGCACCTCTGGGACTCGAACCCAGGACCTTTCGCTTTCCGGGCAAATAAGCTACCACTGCAGAATTTCGATTGAGTTTCGCTAATATTGTCTCATTTAATTAAATACTTCAATTTAAGGTTTTACTCATAAAGTTAATTAACTATTTATAATAAGAATATACAGAGTGTCCGGGGGTAAATTGCACTAACTTCGGGAGGTGATTCTGCATGATGGTAGGAGTATAAAAGATTATCAACTTTTTTCGAAATTCCAACATTTTTTTCCCATACAAAAAGATCTACCTACTAAAAATCCTTAGTGTGAGGTACGATCTTACTTGCCGGGAGCCTGCCGGGCACGATCGTAGCAACATTGTATGGTGGAGTTTGGACTGTATCGCAACATCGGAAAATAATACAGCTGGCCGCACACGCAGGTCTAATTTTCTCTTTTTACATCAAAACTACCCCTAAAAGTTTGAAGAAGTTTCGAAACTATCATGGAAAATCACCTCCCACAGTTAATGCACTTTACCCCCGGACACCTTGTATAAATAGATATAAATAAAATATATATTAATAGTAAATAAAAAAAATAATGATGATAAAATTCCGATTTCCTAAAATATCTCTTTTTCGAGACAATAATAATTTTTTTTAACAATTTTGCCAACCTTTCGGTCGATCAATCTAAGTCTACGATTAGCAAGTGAATGGTTTATTTGCACTCGATTCGCCTGTTGCTTGCGAGATAGTTGTGTTGTTAAGAGCTAAGTATATAGGATTGGGAACAACAGTTGTAAACGTATTAAAAATTATTTTCTAAACCGAAATAATGATAAAAAAATCATCATGCTAGTTGCTCATCATTTCAAAATGCATTTCAAGATGGCGTCCAGCTTTATACGGTTAGTTATGATAAACAGACAAGCAGTAAATCGCTGGCACTCTCTTTGAGTTGAATATTTTTGGCAAAACAAAACATGAATCTCGCGAGTTTGTGTTAATGCGCACATTCATTCATGCATATCGTTTTGTGATTCGTTTTTTGGACAAATTGATTGAAGATATTCATTTCAGATCGTGTGTGAACATCGCTGGATCAATGTGGCGGTGTTTTGTTCATCGTGGTATGCTCCTCTTGTAAAATTGCATTGTGTATTCATGGTGTGAAAAAACTTATGGCGCAATGTTTTTTTAGCGAATTAATGGTTTTGAAGTGGTATGAATATTTAAAGAAAATGATGAAATATAATATAAATTGCTTTGTTCATTTAACAGGAAAGTTAAGATAACAGACAGAACCCATGAAAATAAGGCCATTTATTTTAAAAAAATGTTTGAAGAGCGCTCATGAAAAATTGATAAACAACCGTTGTGTAAAACTAAAGATAATTTTTTTTGTGTTGTGTGTTGGTTTGTTTTTTTTTTAAAATTATTTTTTTAAATAAAAGACAAACATTGGCGATTTATGTACTTAGCCAGCTGAGGAATCGGCAAGGAACGTTTGTAGAACACGCGATGCCTGGGTGAAACCGAAACGCGATACCAACCCAGCCAATGAAAACTCCCCGTATTGCAGCCACGTCCTCTTGCATTTTTAAAAAACTCAAAATTAAATCATATATTCCAACAACCAAATAATATAAATTCATGATGAAAAAGTAAGGGGCCTTTTTGGCCCCGAGCTCTTCATGCCATTATATCAAAAGTCAAAAGAAGCAGGGAGTGTTGTTAAATTAAATATTTGAAGAAGAAAAAAAGATGTTTGAATGTAGATGAAGAAAGGAGTGTGTGCCTACACAAAAGGCACAGGTAGTTAACCGCTCAATTTTGTACACTTGCTACTGAGCCACTTTGGTCGTCCGGGTTAAGGCGTTCAGTATGGGCCCTTTTTCGCAAAAAGGGGCCTAGGAGTTTTCTGCTCAATATTTTTACTAGCTTAGTTTAATATCCATAACGCCTACTTTCCTATTCCATCCTATCACTCAGCCAGTAGCATTGTTGACTCCGATCCCAGGGTAGGAAAGTTTTTTTTAAGTTTTACAAAACATTTGATATTTATCATAGTTAAAATAAACGCCGTTTCTTACGGGTTGTTATTTTATTTTCACAAATGCAAATATAAAAACGTTCCCCGGTCGTGTAATTGAAAAATGATTTGTGCCAAGTTAATCCGGTGCAGGGACCGGGACTGTGTCGAGGACGCGTGCAAACAAATTGATGCATCGGGAAACAATGGCCGGCTACTACGTACCGCGGCTGCATATGGCACTGCTAATAAAATTTCAATTATGGATTATTAATAGCCGCAAACAATTTGCGATTGCGGAGCGATTGCTTTTCGAATTTTGATTTGGACGACCGGGACGCCCGGGACGCCCGCGGGAGTGCGCCAATTTCACCAATTAAAAACCCAGAATGTGCCCCGCTGTTATTGCTATTGTAAAGGGATACTGTTTGAAAATAACTACGTTTTAATCAAAACGACAATACTTGTATATTATTTTATTTGAATGTTACATCGAAACAATTATTTTTGAAGTGAAAACTTCTTTAGCACCGTTGTGATTTGAAACAAGATGAATCGAAAAATAGTGAGACTAAAAAGAGACAAACGCATACCTAATTTATAGGATTTGGTTCTATGCCAACTCAGAATCAAGTCAACTCAATACCTCTTTGAAAAGTCATCAAAAGCTATGAATTTTTTTTTTTAAATAGCCGTTAATCCTAACCTAACGCAATCTATTTAACTAATTATTATTTTATCATCACTCTTAATGACCTTTCTGAGGTGGTTCTGAGTTGGTTTCATTCTGAGTTGGCCGGTCACCATAGGATTTAGCCTGCGAGAGAATGAGATTGAATACGTTATACAGTGTTTCCTATTATCTCGGTCTCCTCTTTGTGCGACGCGTAGTAGCATCCCCACTCTTATTTAAAGTTGTTAACAATAACAATATTACAATAAATAAACCCTGATATTCTGCTTTCGTCTCATTCTCACGAAGTTCATTATTCTGAAGGTTTCACTTATATTGCGTGTGAACTGCATACATGTTTTTGTTATGCTTTTTTAAAATTTATCCCAAAAAAATGTCACCATCTCAATGACGAATGAAGATGATCCTGTGACCTCTGGCGGTATAAAAATGTAATACCCAACACGGCCGCCATCTTGAACGGGAACCGGAACGTAACAAACAAATTTGGAGACAAAGAAATGCTTAAAAATTATGTAGTATTAATGTTATCTGATCATCTAATTTTCGTTAATTCATTGAAACTGTTATTATTATTAAATACTAATATAAAACAATATGAGAACGACAAAAAATATAGTTGATAAATATAATTATGGTAAATATGCAAAGTATCCACCTCACGGATGATACGGAACGTTCGTGTCGTTGAAGTTTGATGCACGGATAATAGGAATATTCCTTTTTTAACTAATAGACAATCAAATATGACATTTGTCGGAAGTACCAATCTTATAAAATAAATTCGCATGTCATCATAATGTTAAAAAACATCCCAGGTTTTGAATGGATTGTTTGGCAAAGCAGGGTTTGTCTGGCGGGTATGTGTAATTATTCTAATACATTTCTTTCCATGTTCTGCTGTTATAAATACAGGTACAAACTTCTCAATAATGCATTCACTTTGTTTTATATGGCAATAATATTTTCTCTATGATTGGGAGCATTGTTTGATTGTCTATGAAATGTTAAATAAAAACGATAAATATAAAATGGCGGTACCGCGTAAGTGAATTAATTTAAACAAAATTAAAATGTTAAATGCATATTTTTTGCATGTTTTTTTTTGTCCTCCGACATAAACACTCACTTTTCGTAATAATAAAACTAAATCAAACTGTTTGAATAAAAAATATTCCGTATTAACGAGTAAGCGGTTCAATGGATAAATAATATACAATTATTATTTTTAATTGTTAAACTAACAATTAAGACAAGATTTTTATGCATAGCACAAAGGGTAACAATTATTATAAGCAATAATTATCAGCCTGAAACACTCATCCACATTGAAAAAATCTTCCGAGAAAAAATACATGACGCCAACGGGACTTGAACCCGTGACCTTCTGATTGCCGGTCAGCTGCTCTCCCAATTGAGCTATGGCGGCTTATCTTATACCCGCCAAATGATTCAATATATACTAGTGTTTCATTCAACAATTACTGCTTATTATATTTTTTCCACCTGAAAACAACCAACTTTATTTTTGCGACAAAGACACTGTTAGTGTTAAAAAATATAATAAGCAGTAATTGTTGAATGAAACACTAGTATATATTGAATCATTTGGCGGGTATAAGATAAGCCGCCATAGCTCAATTGGGAGAGCAGCTGACGGGCAATCAGAAGGTCACGGGTTCAAGTCCCGTTGGTGTCATGTATTTTTTCTCGGAAGATTTTTTCAATGTGGATGAGTGTTTCAGGCTGATAATTATTGCTTATAATAATTAATATATAATTATTTCGTTAAGGAATGAAAAACGTCTGAACCTTTTGTTTTCATCCAGACCGAAACCTTATATTGGATTTTAATGTGTCAGGTACAGTAAAAAGAAGTTTATTTAAAGTGAGTCAGTTTAAATCCTAAGGAGGTATTTCCCAGCAGACTCTGGTAAGACTCCGGTAAACTAGACTTCGGTAAGTGCTACGAGTACTTTCCAGCTGGACCACTGCATGAGTTTATATGCTGGTCTGCCCAATGTACATTGGAACAGTCGGCTAGATGCTAGAGGCGTTCATTGCAGTTGCCAGACTTAGGTACTAGATATTGTTAAATCACTTCTCTTCTAAGTGGTAACCCACCTGTATTTTGGCTACCTATCAAAGAAACATATTTGAGGTTGTAACTAAATTGTGAAGTAATAATAATTTAATTAAAGACTTCAACCGAAAATCACGAGCATTACAAGACTAGAATTTCCGAGTAAATTGATGGTCGAGTTGATCAGTCAGACATCTCCGAAAAATTGAAATTTGATAGAGTATAGTTGAGTATTCAGTTTTTTTTGTTATTTTTATTTTTTTTTTATTGGCGATGCTGATTAAAAATATATATATATATAGTTACATCAGTTACATAAGGTTTTAACAAAGAAATAAAAATTGCCTTTCCTCACCATAAAGAGACAATGCCCTTGTGTTTGGTGAAGGAGTTCTAGATCAATTAGTAAATTAAAAGATCGTGTCTGTTAGTAATAACGGCTATTGTAAATAATAAGTAGGTTAAAAAATAATGTATAATATTTAAAAATAAAAATCATGAAGAGTTTAAAAAATCATAATATAAATTAAAAAATCATTACAAATGAAAGAATCATGTAAGTTGGTAAGAAAGAACGCAAGATTTATACAATAGTAGACTAGAAAGAGAGAAAAAGAAGGAATTAACGATTTATAAAATATATAATAAATATGTTTACTTTAAGATATAAAGTAAACATGTTTGGGACTTTTATAGCAGTTTAAGGCAGTTAAATGTAAATGAGCATCTATCTGGTACAAAGACAGACTACTCATAAACATCACCAAATCAATAAAATGCAGAAAAACTTGTAGTGATATAAACAAAATTCATGTTTACTGGGTTACTGTACCAGACCGTTATGCTCACCGGTGTTATTTTATAGCAATTTTAATTTGTGAAACACAGACATGTGTAAATAATGTGTGATTTTTGGTGAGCATTCGAATATTGCTTTCCTCATTATATCAAAACATAGTATTCGGAGATGTCTGACTAACCAACTAGAGTCTAGTTACTAGGTGATCGATATGTAGGAATTGCAACCAAAGTTTCGTTGTTTTAAGTACCTACCCATATGTTGTTCGCCTCATCGTACTGGAGTTTTTTACATTTGAAAGGCCCGCATTAAGTGCGGATTCTAAGCCCGTTTCAGCTTTTGAAAAATTGTGATCAGCATAATGTTAAGCTTGTCAGCTTAGTTTTTAGACTCTTTTTTAGAGTTTTTTTATACGAATACCGTACAAGAGTCCCAACTGCTCCCAACCGCCTGGAGCCAGTGAGACTATGGCATCCCCAATTGGGGCATGTTGTGAGGCTGAAAAAAAACTGCAAAATCATTTGAAGGAACGTTTCAATCCTGAATGGTGGTCTTACGCCAGGGCGATACTAAGAGTATCTTCAATTTTGAAACATGCCGCAAGTATCCCTTATATTATTCTAAATAATAAAATTGTGAAATAACACAAATAAAATAAATAAGTCTAATAAAATTTAATTGCGCACAATCTAATAAATTAAATTAGGAATTGAACCCGCTACCTTCGGATTGCTACCCGAGAGCCTAATGCCTACAATACACGAAATCTTTTTTAATTCAATTGTCATCATTGCAAACAACACATGAACCATGCTGTTTGCTGTGAATCGTACATATGAAAATAGAGTTGAAAATAGCGATGGCGTAAAGCGAAAAATGTTGACTTTGGTCTCTAATTGGAATCGGGCTGAAAAAAGATTTCGTGTATTGTAGGCATTATCCCTCGACCACGGCGGCCATCAAATAGGTATAAATAGTTATATAGCTAGTTACAATTCTCAATTACTATTTTCAGTTGTTAATTAAGTAAAACGTCTCTGAGGTGATTTTCTCACGAAAACAGCACTAAATAAATAATCCAAAATAATAATAATTGTTAATCAATTTGATATACCCAATTAACTTTGAACGAATGAAACCACATTTTATAACCATTTATTTTTAGCTTCCACATAATCTGATGGCACCGGCAGCAAATTTGATGGAATTCACATTATTGCAATGAACGACTGAAATGTGATTGACTGGCATTGAAACCCCAATATTCGTACGGAAAACACGTGATTTTTCCATGCAAGATAGGTTTAGAAAGAAGTTGAATATTAGGCAACTATCTGGCATTAGGGACCACCCGCATTATGTCATGTGGACAGTGAATCGCATTGAGCCTTTTCCACAGTAATTAGTTCCCGGAGCCGCGGATTCGCCAGGACGGACGGGACGCGGCCACATGGCCTGGCCCGCGCTTCCACCGCCACATGCGCTCCATGTTCATGTCCAACACCGGAAAAATAAACCGACAGAATTGCGTTGTGGGCGTGCGCAAGCCCGAAGTGGTTTCATAACATGGTTGAAAGAGTCCATTTTTAGGTGCATTAATTTTAGACTTAGATTGTGATTTTTTTATTACATTCATTGAAATTGTTGAAGTTAAGTGACAGAATAACATTTTTTATCTTATATTTTTATATAAAATTGTAAATTATCAGTTGGATAGCTCTGATATATAAATATTGATTCACTTTCATGTACGTATTACTGGGACAATTATACTTTGGTCTCAGGCTACAATTCTGTTATAAATAGATTGTTTCATAATTTTTATGCCAATGTCGCTGATAATCTTAATGTCTCTATTGAAGTATTAATTAAACTTTTGCAGTGTATATTTTTACGAGGTCTTTGCATAAAAGTTTTTTATTTTGTGTTTACTAATGTTTCTTCTTAACTGCTTTCATTAACTTGTTGGCATTCTTTTTCATTTGTTATGTTTACTTATGTAATCTTAAAATTCATCTTGCCTTTCTTCTTTCTACACTGTACTATGACTGCTTAGAATGTATAAAAAAAACAAATGTTTGTAAATGGCACTCATGCCGTAAATTATAAATAAATATACAAATAAAAACGTGGGCTTTCAACACCTCTTTGAAAAGTCATTCAACGTGTTCATCACTTTTGATAACAATCCAAAGGAGTGATGAAGTGCCATTTGATGAGTTATTCGATTACCGCCCAAATTAATCGAATTTTTTCATACTACCGCTGAATTTTATTTATTCATTGTTTCTTTACATGGTAGGTATTATTGTTTACAATTTAATTTTTAACCTCACTAGAACAATCCTGTGTTGAGATTAATATTTTTTTAAAGTTATGAAAATAATTCAAAATAATCTAGGCATTGATTTGACATTGAAATTACAATAATGTTTTTTACAGAAAACGGATACCTTCTAAGCTGGAGGAATTAGACCATTATAATGTAAACATGTAGGGTGACAATGAGTTAAAATTTGATTTAAATTAATGTATTATGCCATTAATTAAAAAAAAGACTAAGGTGAAAATAAAAGATATACGTATTTTTTTTTGTTTGTTTTTGAAATTTTTATATAATATATCATGCTATTAAATTAACAGGACAAAGACGAAAAAAATCATGTATGCAGTTCACTCGCGGCAGAAGTGAAACCTTCAGAAAACTGAAGTAGGCAAGAGTGAGGCTACGAAGCACCGCACAAAGAGGAGACCGATTTCATTCTCTCGCAGGCTAAATCCTATAGGTGGATGAGTTTTTCTCTTTTAAGTTTCGCTTTTTCATTTCATCGATTTTCAAATCAGAACGGTGCTACAGAAGTTTTCACTTAAAAAAAAAATTCGATTGCAGTTAACACGCGGTAGAAGCGAAACTTTACCAAAACAATCTCAAAGTATGAAGAAGCAAGGAGCCTCGAAAAGTGAGGTCATAATCAAAGCGCAGTGAGCAGGCCAATGAGCGCAGACCTAGCGTCGTTTCCGTTTTATATCTCAACCAATAGGAACCTTGAAAGGAGTATAATGCTTCGCAGGTGCTGTACGCGTCATTTGGTGTGCTAACGGGGATAAGGAACTTTACTTAAAAAAATATGCAATATGTCATGTTATTATTTGATTAAGCATTTTCAGACATCGAAATTCCATCTAGAACAGATAATCAATTTGATAGACCTGTAATCTGTAATGTGGACTACGAGACGAAAGATTTTATTTAAGATTTTCGTAATAATTTTTCTAGGGATTTCTTGTTCAGTGTGGTCCAATGTGTTGGCTTGTCCGCGTTCCATACACCCAAATGCTATTTACGCGATGGCCGCGCTCGCCTCCCAATCCGGCCTGACTATTTAATTAGTCGCGTTTTAATATGCATTAGAAATTTAAATACATAAATAATAGCGAATTAACCCGTTGAATTTATTATCGCAGTGCTTATTCACCGTGAAAATAGGAGGATGTCAAAGGATAATGAAACTAATGAGCTAAATTCACAATTTTCACTGCGAAAAATAGAGGCACCATTAAATTTCGTATTTTTTTAAAAATCATTGAAACATAAAAAAATCAGAGTGTGCAATTCACACGCGAAAGAAGTGAAACTAGAAAGTCGCTAGATGTCGCTTTCATTTCTTTTGCCCGTTTATTTTAAAGTGAGATTTACACAAAAAAACTTTATTTTTTTTGGATTTTGTAGGATTCGAACCTCCGCCCCCTGGATTTCTCTGGCCGCTGAGATTTACGACGCACTACACCTCTGCGCCTTGGTATTACATTCCGACGACCCGTAAAAAAACAAAGCGCAAATGAGCGCAGACCTATCATCGTTTTCCCATTTTATATCTCAACCAATAGGAGCCTTGAGCGCATTTTAATGCTTCGCATGCAGCATTAAACTGCGTCGTGCGTCATTTCCTTTAACTCAAAAATGACTCTAACGGGGCTAAAGAAGTTTCAAAAACAAAATGGATGACAAGTTCTACTAGGCCTAATTGCAACGCCAGAAATTTGACGTCAGAACCATTAAGTTGGCAGGAAACGAATTAAAACGTGGGACTTTGTCTTAACATTTATTTATCCCTAAAAAAAGTTGTAGGTGGGAACTGATAGAAGATATTTTTCATGATTTTAATATCTGTTATTAGAAATAAAAGCTTCCTCCTAAATGCCAGGTTTTCATTTTTAAATGTTAATTTTTTTATTAGCGTCTGTGTTCTCATCATAAAAACAACAATGTATACATGACGAAACTATTATGTAACATTCTGCATTTTTTCCAAAACCTACTCTTAATAATTATGCAACATCAGTAGTTTAATTGTTACGTTAGATTCTTATCTACATACAAGGGTCTCACGATAGCAAAAAAACTATTAAATTATATACCTTCGACACTTAATATATTTTTTATTTAATGTGTTTACTATTATCGTGTTTCACTTTGAAGGTTTGCTTTGTATTTCAAATGCGAATTACACGACAGCGATTTAAGAGCGTTTAACCAGCCAGCGGACGAAAATCCACATTTCGTCGAAAGTTGTTCTTCCGATCGTGCAGGACGGTTACAATGAGAAAGATTAATTATTCTCCGTACCAGTTTTTTAAAATTATAACTCAATATCGAATTTATTTCAATCCAAATTAGCTTTAATTTATACCTTCATCCAAAAATGCTGAAAGGCGTGATGATAAAACTATTAAAATAGTGTACTTTTTGTAGTTATTTTTTGATTATAAGTATTTTTAATTTTTCAATAATGTCTAAATTTAAAAAGAATGTTAAAAAAATCTGAAATATATTAGTTTGTAAGTGCGCAAATAAATACACAAATGGACCAATTTTCGTCAAGAAAAACATGTACGTACATATTTTTTAATGATTTTATTGAAACTAAAATTAAAATTCTAATACATAACTTTGCTAGATAATGTATTGATTTATTTTACTGCATGATTACATTATTTGAAATGGGTGTGTTATAATACAAAAACTTTTTTGAAAATTTAACAAATCTGCCAACGACCTATGAAATAACCTTATTATACTAAAAATTTAAAAAAATTATAAAAATTTATTACATACGAATGCTAGATAAAAAAACAATCTTTCGAAATCCATTTATAATTTTTTGTGGAAAAGAGTCAATACGTCTAAAAACTTTTTTGAAAATGTCGTATTTCAGGCTTTCTCTGGTAATGCCCTCTTAATAAAATACTGTGACTTTAAAAATATATTTAATCCTCTTCACGGAAATTCAATAGCCTACAATAGGTTGTCTAAGCACCTGTAATCAATGTAATAGAGTATCAATAAAAGAAGCCAACAATATGCAATAAACAACTTATGTTTTTAATAGCGCTTGAACTTTTATTAAGTAGGAAAAGGGATTATTTTTGACACGTTAAAACGATCAAAAGGTTTACCTTGATTTGCTCACAAACGAAATGCTTTGTTAAGAAAATGAAATAAATTTAGCTTTGATCAGACATGACTTGAAAAGGAAACCGAGTTTTTGTCATTGTAGTAGAAATGATAAGAATTGGGTTCTGATTCATGTAGAATATGTGAAGCTTGTCTCTACTTATTGTAGTACTTTTATATGATACATGAATAGGTATCGAATTTGCTCAATCTCAAGAACTTGAGAGTTCTCTTTCATTAAATTCATATTTGAACTCTTTAGTCTTTCACTCTAAATCAAATGTTCATCACGTAGAGTGTAGAGTAGGCTTTTGGCCGATTAGCAAAGCATAAAATAAAATGTTTTAAATCCAATACTTGGATTAGGTTAGATTTCGATAGGTCCGTAGGAAAATAGGAACATTTTAATCACACGTTTTTTTCAAAATATTCCCACTTCACCTAAAAAAACTAAAGGTAATTCATAAGACATTAATTTGCACTAATATTAACAGAATTATAGTTCATGGTTTGCGTTAGAAAATATTGTAGACTAATAAAACACTGCGAGCAGAACATTTATTGGCTTTAAGTTTTATCGAGCATTTAAAAAATATATAGGCCTAGTAATAAATAAAGTGTCAGATCTGTAAAATGAAGTATTATGAAGTGTGAAATCTCCTATTCATGAACATTACATTTGTTTTGATTTCGTTTTATTGAATTATGTGGAAAATTAAGTTTTTTCAATTATGGACCGAGAGCATCTTAAAATTTGTGACTGAGCTTTAAAAGACAAAAAAGGCCTGCGTTGGAAGGCAATAATTTCAATCTAATCGTATCTTAAACCCGCGCAATAAGGGAGCGTTTCGTTTTAAGATAATAAAAACTACAAAAAGTGAAAGTTTAAGTATACATGGTAAGTTTAAGTATACATGGTAAGAGTAAGTATAAATGGTAAGTTTAAGTATACATGGTAAGTGTAAGCACAAGCATACATATACCTAAGTATAAGTGTAAGTTTAAGTAAAAGTGTATAAGTCCTACCTCCTCTCCCAGCGCGTCCCTGTAGCGCACCCACTTGCCCAGGCGCGGGCGCCAGTACTCCAGCAGGTAAGCCTCTGCGAACTCCTGGCCCTGCCCGTTGCCGAACCTTCCCTGCGTGCCTGATGCTGTCAGGAGGTGCACCCGCTTCAGGTCCACCTGCAGCCACTCGCTGCTATCTGCGGTCACCTGCTGCTTGGGACACCATGCACCACCGTTTCGCTCGCTGCGCAGTCTGCAATAAAAAATACACATAGGTCAGTATCTGAGATGAAAAATTGGAATAGCCATGAATGGTAGCAGGAAACTTTAAAATATTTTCAGGTTATTCGTAACCAGTCTATCTTTGAAAGAAAGTTGCATGAGGCTAAAGGTTTGTTTTACTCTGAAAGTAAGATTAACTGGTAACCGATAAATTGATTCCACTTTCTCGTAGATATTTCTATTACCGCCCTGGTGAAAGACCACCATTCAGAATTCAAAGAGATCCCGAGTTCGAGTCTCAGTGGCAACCTATCCATAATATTATATCAAAAATACAAACAAGTCAATTACGTGACTGTATGAGAGATACTTTCAGTATCACAATGTTTATTGTATTTAGTGACCAGACCAGAATAGCAAGATGTTTTTAAAACTCCTTCTTCCATACCTCTTTCCCTTCCTCGTTTCTTTGAGCTTCAAAAATTTCTCCAGCTGGTGATGCCATAGTCCCACTGGCTTCTGACAGTTGGTACTCTTGTGCGGTATTCACAATAATAAAGTATAATTTGGACCATTGGTCAACTTAAAGGATAATTACTGTCAAATATATGTAGTTGTGAGGTTATAAGACCTTGCGTAATTTCCGTTTCATATCCCAACCAATAGGTGCCTTTAAAAGTGACATCATTATCAAAGCGGCCAATGAGTGCAGTTGATGCGTTGCAGGTGCAGTAATCGTCATTTCCGTTTCATTCGAAATCCAAATCACAGCCGTGCTATAGAAGTTTCAACTTAAAAAACATAATAATTAGATTCAACACGATATTACTGAGAGTGCCAAACATCGCCAGTAAATTATGAATTTAACGACTGTTAATTGATCCGACTAAAGCGTCTTTTGTATGAACGCGTCGCTTTTAACCGCCTAACCAAGTCTCGAGATTGGCTTGCACATGAATAAGAGGATTGTATTACAGAATAAGCTGATTATTCATAAACTCTCTGAGTCAGAATTGCTTCCGTTTCGCCAATTCAATTCATCTCAGTTATGGTTGAAATTAATGTGTCTGACTCGTTAAAACGGATCTTTTCAACTTCTTGTAAAAATGTGATGCGCTTCTCTTGGAAAAGGTCTCGCCAAAAAATAAAAGTCTGAACGCATTCCTTCGCTGAAAGGAAATACAGAAGGGTTAGTCAAGTGCACGAGTTTTATTTCAAGAGGAACATGCGTATTTTAAATGCGCTTTAGAAATCAG
Source organism: Limnephilus rhombicus (assembly GCA_929108145.2). NCBI lineage: Eukaryota > Metazoa > Arthropoda > Insecta > Trichoptera > Limnephilidae > Limnephilus > Limnephilus rhombicus. The sequence continues at coordinate 57,889,683 of OV815275.1, read as the reverse complement.
TGAGATGCTAATTGGTTCTGTTTGGATTTTGGCATGTCTCTCAAAGTTATCGTCTTTTAAAACACTTTTATTTCAATTTTTTAAGTGAAACTTCTACAGCCCTGCTGTGATTTGGATTTCGGATAAAACGGAAATGACGATTACTGCAACCGCGACGCATCAACTGCGCTCATTGGCCGCTTTGATTATGATGTCATTTTTAAAGGCTCCTATTGGTTGAGATATGAAGCGGAAATAAAGCTATGTCTGTGCTCATTCGTCGCTTTAATTATGACTTCACTTTTCAAGTATTCATTAAGATTGTTTTGGTGAAGTTCCGCTTCTACCGCGTGTAAACTGCACGCGAATTTTTTTATAAGATTAACTCTCTTTTATTTTCGATTGGGTTTCGCTAATATTGTCTTCATTTAATTAAAAAAATAACTTATAAGGTTAACCACTAATAAATGTAATATGTCATTGAAGAAGAAGACTCCTGGATGACTCAATGTTCCAAAATTGTTCAGAGAAACGGCCTGGATGAAGGCGATACTCAGAACAGAAGATATTACAACCTGAGAACGAGAAGAGCCGACCCCAACAGCCTACCCAGGCAATGAGTTGGGACAGCGCAAGGAAGAAGATCATTGAAGAAAAAGATAATACTAACAAATCCAAACGAAATATGAAAAAGAACAAAACACAGAAAAATAACAGACAAGAGACACCATCAACCAGTTCTTCGAACATTTGTTTCCATTTTAAGAAGTAAACTGCCAAAAATACCTATGTGAAAAAAAATCTTGTTGTTAATTCTGAATTTTGAAATATGAGATTGACAATAGGCCGAATTGGTTAAGGCGTTAGTCGCGATAAGACGAGAGATCCTGGGTTCGAGTCCCAATTGCGATCGCTACCTTTTTGAAGTGAATACTTCTTTAGCACTGTTGCGATTTCAAAGTCGATGAAACGAAAAAGCAACTAACATAACTAACATGAAACTAAAAAGAGACATACACATATAGGATTTAGCCTGCGAGAGAATGGGATTGAACAATCGGTCTCCTCTTTGTGCGGTGCTTCGTAACCTCCCCACTCTTGTCCACTTTAGTTTTCTGAAGGTTTCACTTCAACCGCGTGTGAACTGCTTGTATTTTGAAGTGAAACTTCTAAAGCACCGCTGTGATTTGGATTTCGGATGAAACGGAAATGACAATTACTGCACCTCATCGGCCGCTTTGATAGTGATGTCACTTTTAAAGACTCCTATTGGTTGAGTTATGAAATGGAAATTACGCTAGGTCTGCGGTCATTGGTTGCTTTGATTATGACCTCACTTTATCAGTTTTGGTTGAGATTATTTTGGAAAAGTTTCGCTTCTACCGCGTGTAAACTGCACTCAAGTTTTTTATAAGATTTTCTTTCTTTTATAATAAATTTTAAGGTTATTCTAATCAATGTAATATATCATTGAAGAAGAAGATAATATTAACAAATCTAAACGAAATATGAAAAAGAACAATACACAGAAAAATAACAGACACGAGACACTCTGTAAGTTACAAACCAGTTCTTCAAACATTTGATTCCATTTTAAAAATATTGCTTTCAAAAATATGAGAAAAAAAGTAGTCGAAGATAATGTTGTTAAATGCGAATTTTGAAATATAAGATTGACAAAAATGACTTAAAAATAAAAGGTCACAGTGGCTGAATTGGTTAAGGCGTTAGTCCCGGATCCTGGGTTCGTGTCCCAGTTGCGACCGTTAGCTTTTCATTTTTCAATATCTTGTTATTTTTCATACTTTGTGTAGATTTTTTTGTATTATTTTTTTTCTTCAAGGAAACATTTATTTGATTTTGAAAATTTCGTGTAAGTATTTTTGGTCAACACTGTCAAAGCACATTTGATATGTTGAATTTAGTAGTAAGAGATGGTATGCGATATGCATTATAAATGAATAGCAAAATATAGTGAGCAGACACGTGTGTTACAATATATGTCCCTGAAGTCAAAACAAGTCTGTAGCATCTCGCATCAGTGAAACACGCGTTTCTCCTGTATGCTATATTCCGCCTTGCGATTCCTTACCACCATATTATATTAATAACATCAACAGAGTAAAGTAAAATAAATAACATTTATTGTCGAATGAGTAACAAATGTTGTTACTGAAAATTAGACGGCAAATTTCGCAGCGAAGAGATAATCCCTGGAAGTGAATCTATACGATAAACACGGTGTCCGGAATCACGTAGGACAAGCGGGAAATTGGTCATTGGAAAAAATTGGATATTGAACCATTTTTCTATTTACCCCCGAAAAACATTTATTGGATAACCAACCTCTGCCATAGGCCATCCCAAGTGGTAACATTTGGTGACTTAGCAGGGGTTCTCGAGTTGATGGGGTGAGATTACAAGCTGAATAGCAGATCGCATCGGGACAGACCGGTTGATGGAGACCTTTTGATCTCTTTAACAGCACTCTCTCGGAATATCGTTTTGCACCGCAATGGGATGGATGGATTCATACGTCCGTCACTGCTGGACATACTGACCCCCAGATTCCTACGTACCTCTTATACCTTTTTCCTTCCCAGAACTTCCTACCCTTGCTTTTCCTTAAAGTATCCTCCATACAGCACCCTTACGGATGTCACAGGCCTTGAGGGATTTTTTATGTAGAGTTAATATAAAAAAAATATATAAATGTATACATATATTATATATCATATAAAACCTATCGGATTCGATTCAACCTGAACCTTCGTCAGGGTTGTATAAAAACATATTAAATTAATTTCAGAATTACAGTGTATTTATAGAACATAGGGAGAAAGAAAATCAACTTAGATGATATTATATTAAATGATAATATATAGTGATAGTCTAATTATTGTAAATTGATAATCTGTCCACATTTGTGATGCTACCCAATGTTTGATTCATTTCTTCAGAAGTATTGAACTTTCTTCGGGCAGACGAACACGCCCACAGCATCTGTTGTCATACTTTATCTGTTCAGTGTTTATGAAGATCAAATGGAAAATCTAAACACATTGAAGAGATTATGAAAATACGAACAAAATGCGAATAATGTGTCGTCCGCGGAGAGGTCTGCGCGAAAACGTTTCTCGTTGCGTCGCGATCTTATTTAATTAAATTAATCCCACTTCGCTTCCGCCCAAAGAGAAAACACCTCGGAGATATAATAATTCCCGATGCCCGTCCGCAACAAGACGAGTTGAGCTGTGTCCCCGGTCCCGTGTCCCGTGTCCCCCACATCCGACTGTTGCCGTGGCTGGCCCGGTAGATGGTAGAAGACCCATCCATAAACAATATTAACACGCTGTCCTGCGTATTTGCATTAACTGCCTCGCACTTCGCGTGTCTGTCGTGGCATGAACAGCGGCGCTAAACTCGACTGTTTAACTGAAATTTACAAAGTAAACTCACTTTATTCATACTTTACTGAGATTTCTCAAGGAAACACATTATTTTTATGAGTTTATTCACTGAGATATTTAAAAGAAACACACTATTTTCTTTCACGAATAGGTAACTAATATGATTATAAGAAATGATTCCATGATAGTTGGTCCCCGACAGTTGGTCCCCTGACACGCGTATATACAATGTTTAGTCGGTTTAAGAAATCTCAATATTATAATGATTAATTCATAATATTTATGACGGAGACTTATATCCAAAACAGCATTTCCTCGCTTATCTGAAATATCAAAGTATCCTTACATTCCTCAAATTTAACCAATCTCTTCTCTATTTTTTTATATTATAAATTGAAGTTCTCCGACGCGTCTGTCTGTCTGTCTGTTTGCAATAAACTCAAAAACTAATGAACGGATTTTCACGTGGTTTTCTCCAATAGATAGAGTGATTCGTGAGGAAGGTTTAGGTATATAATTTGTCAAGGTTTGGTGTAAATTGGTTGAAACGTGTAATACATAAAGTGAGCGGGCTGGCAAGCGGGCGGTGTGGATTTGATTTGTATGCAAATTAACAGATGGCGTTGGTTAACCAAGCAGTAGATGGCGTTGCGTTTTGTTAGCCACAGCGAAGCGTGGCCGGTTCAGCTAGTATATTCTAGAATACTGGGTATTTTCATGTTTATCTGAGATTTCCTAAGGAAATTCAATACTTAAATGTTTAACTGAGACTTACCAACCAAACTGAAAAGTCGTATGTTTAACTAAGATTTCCGGAAGAAACTAAAAACTCAAATGTTTAACTGAGATTTCCCAAGGAAACTGTAAACTCAAATTTTTAACCGAAATTTCCCGAAGAAACTGATAACTGATAACTCAAATGTTTAAGTGAGATTTCCGGAAGAATTTCAAATGTTTAACAGAAAATTCCGAAGGAAAATCAAAACTCAAATGTTTAACTGAGATTTAAAAAAGGAAACTCAAAACTCAGATGTTTAATGAAATTTCTCAGTGAAACTCAAAACTAAAATATTTAAAAGAGAATTCCGAAGGAAAATCTAAACCTAAATGTTTTACTGAGATTTCCCAAGGAAACTCAAAACAAGTGTTTAACTAAGATTTCCCAAGAGAACTCAAAACTCGGATGTTTAACTGCAATTTCCCAAGGAATCTCAAAACTCAATGTTTAACTGAGATTTCCCTAGGAAACTCAAAACAAATGTTTGATTGAGATTTTCCAAAGAAAACTAAAAAAAAATGTTTGACTGAGATTTTCCAAGGAAACTCAAAACTCAAATGTCTAACTGAGATTTCCCAAGTAAAATCAAAACAAATGTTTAATTGAGATTTCTAATGGAAACTCAAAACTCAGATGTTTAACTAAATTTTTCAAGGAAACTCAAAACTCAAATGTTTAACTGAGATTTACCAAGGAAACTCAAAACTCAAATGGTTAACTGAGATTTCCCAAGGAAACTCAAAACTCAAATGTTTAACTGAGATTTCCCAAGTAAAATCAAAACAAATGTTTAATTTAGATTTCTAATGGAAACTCAAAACTTAGATGTTTAACTAAATTTTTCAAGGAAACTCAAAACTCAAAATTTGTAAGAGATTTCCCAAGGATACTCAAAACCAATTTCACTCAAATGTTTAACTTAGATTTCCCAAGGACACTCAAAACTCAAATGTTTAACTGAGATTTCCCAAGGAAATTCAAAACTCAAATGGATCAGTTAACACTGAGAAATTTCTCAAGGAAACTCAAAAGTTTAAAGGAGAGTTCTGAAGGAAACTCAAAACTTAAATGTTCAACTGTGATTTCTAAAGTAAACTGAGCAAACATTACTAACATCTAAAACTAAATCAGTTTTTTAATTGCGCAATTTAAGAAAAATATTATCTAAAAATTGTTTAACTGGAATCTATATAGAAATTAGTTTTTCAAAGAAAAACGGATAGTAGGTAACTATTCCCCGACCCAATTCCGATAGTACCGGGAATATTATAAAGGTGTACGGCTACCAGGAAGCCAAGTTTAATTGCCAATCGGTGCAGAAACTTTAAGTTTACACTTCCCTGAAATAAGCTTTACTGTCGACAAACTTTACTTTTATCCACTGCCCCCCTTTTTACTGAAAATAGCGAACGTGGAAAAGATTCAGAGAAATTTTAAATAGTGATTCAAAAAGGTTTAAAAACTTTATTATAGTTGACGGCTGATTCCTGTGTGAGTATCTACTAAAACAACTTTGAACAATTTCAAAAGTTTCAGATTTAGATCAGAAGGCTTCAGTTTGGCAATCATTTCGGATGAAAGCCTTTCCTGCCAAAATCCAGCTCCTAACTTTCAACTCATTAGTTTTTAGGAAGCTGGGTTTTGAATTTTTCAAACAAAGACGTTATTTCAATTTGGGAGACGGTGAAGGTACGGCGCCATTTAAGGGTAACCAACACCTCTGCCAAAAGTCACCCCAAGTGGTTCGCTACGTTCGACTACTTTGATTTGGCGGCGGATACGTCGGCCCACCAGCTGCGTGTTGGCCGGATCGAGAGAGACTGGTTGAGGGAGACCTTTTGACCTCTCGAGGAACGCCTTGCTCTCTTAGAACAGGAGGGATGGTTTATATCATATCTCATTCCTATTTCCTTCTCAGAACTTCGTTCCCTAAAAAGACCCTCCGTACAGCATCCACAAAGATAACACAGGCCCTGAGGAGATTTATTTTCCTAATGTAAAAAAAAATTGAGTGAAGTTCACACGCGGTAGAAGTGAAACCTTCACCACACAATCTCAACCAATGGGAAGTGAAAAGCCTTGAAAAGTGAGCTCACAATCAAAGCGGCCAATATGGTAAGGTTTCATTATATCTCATTCTCTCGTAGGCTAAATCCTGTAGATCTATGTGTTTGTCTCTTTTTAGTTTCGTTTCTGTTTCATCGAGTTTCAAATCACAACGGTGCTAAAAAAGTTTCACTCAAAAAATATTCTGAGTGTGCAATTCACACGCGGTAGAAGTGAAACCTCAAGAAAAGTGAAGTAGACGAGTGTGGGAAAGCTACAAAGCACCGCACAAAGAGGAGGCCGATGATTCTATCTCAATCTCTTGCAGGCTAAATCCTATAGATGTATGTATTTGTCTCATTTTAGTGTCGCTCGCTTCCATTTCATCGAGTTTCAACTCACAAATTCAAGCTAAAGCAGTTTTCACTTGTTCGGTTCCTTCTCACCCTTTTAAAATTGTACGTTCTGTGGTCTAGATGTAGGAATTTTAGAACACATATTTTTTGGTTGTCCCTCTCTAAATAAATATCCTCTCTTCTATCAAGCGTTATCTAAAATTGCTTCCCCTCCATTCAACATCTCATCTCTTCTAAGTCAGAGCTCTACTCCAATCTTCCATATAATTCTGAAATTTTCATACTTAAATAAAATGAATATATAAGTTCACATTTTTTATTTATTTGTAATTTTAAATGATCATTTAGAACACCCTTGAAGGGTGAAATCCAGAAATAATTGAAAAAAAAAAGTTTTCACTTGAAAAATTCACTTACGCACACTGATAAATAACAAAAACTCTAAAATCTTATCAAAAACGACCGGATATAATATGGAAATTGTGGTGTTATACATTTATAATTATATAATATACTTATAATTTATAATTTTTGGCGAATTGAAGTCGATTTTATATTTTGATTTTTATTGTTTCTCTTTTTATATTAGCTATTAACACTCTTTTGTTTTACTCTTTACAATTTATAATTTATAATTTACAACTGAAAAATGTCCCCTACAACACAGGTGAACTCCTAGCGCGCCAATAATGCCCCTTGCGGAGAAAAATTAAAACAACATTGTTTCCTAGTAAATTAAAACCATATACAACGTTGTCACATCTTCAATGCGTTTTAACAGCGTGAACATGTAAGAAACGTTATTGGTAATAAAACGTCTTTTAGTGTATACGAGCTCTATTTATGTTATTGCAATAACACAGTTAATCGGTCGCGCTGTGGTTTTTTTTTAGTAAGGCTGCTAGTGTGGAGGACAATATATTATACCTTTGTAATGTTAGTGTACTAAGAATAAATAAATAAATAAATACAATGTTAAACTCTGCATAAAGTCTTCAGGTTCCATCAATAAACTGAAAGGTGTCACTTGTAAAAGGAAGATAAAGTTACTTACTAACACCGTGCGAACGATATCAGCTGGTTGGTTAACTCTGCCTGTTTTTAGTCATTCCGATATGAATATTAAATAAGGAATATCTGTTAATATATTCCCTTGGCTCCCTAGCGAGGACACGAACCTCTCATAAATAAGTGATGTGTGCCGGGCGCGGACCACTCCCGCTCGCGTCGACACCTCTCGGAATTATTATAATATCCGCCTCGGCCGCTAGGGGTAAGTGGAGGGAAGGACGGGATTGACTTTTACGCATTAACGAGAGTATTTTAAGGCGATCAACGCGGACAAGGGTAAAAGTCGGGACTGCCCGGGTCATTAAACCGCGTCACCTCGGCTAATACATTAAACATAACCTAGGATACCTCGTTAACCTGTTTTCACAATATTGGTTTATTTTCAGAGGCGTAGCGATGGACCTTGAAAATTCTTATGCTTTGTTGAAGTGCAAACTTCTTTAGCACCGTTTTGATTTGAAACGCATTGAAACGTAAAAGTGCGACACTAAAAAGAGACAAACACAAATCTATAGGATTTAGCCTACGAGAGAATGAAATAATCAGTCTCCTATTTGTGCGGTGCTTCTCTCCACTAAAGTATACTTTATTTTCTGAATGTTTCACTTCTTCTTCTATTTTATGTTAAAACATCTTTAGCACCATTGTGTATTGAAACACGATGAAACGGTAACGAGCGACACTAAAAAGAGACAAATACATAATTCCGTAGGATTTAGCCTGCGAGAGAATGAGATAGAAATATCATATTTATTTTATTCACGGGTATTCCTACGCAAGCCCCCTTTAGTGTAATGGTACAAAGCGCCTAATGAACCTTTGCTGACATTCAGTCGACCAAGGACCGAATCCTACGGTACCCAAAAAAAAGTTTTTGTAATATCAATATCCAATCTTCAAACCACTCCAAAATGAACATGCAAAATATAACACAAAAGAAAGCGCCATCTAGCAACTCCGAAGGAGAAACCAATAATACTGATAAGATGACCAACTGTATAGGAAAAGGTGCACTGGAATTTGACGACAAAAATATTTATTAAATAAAATCATCCTTCACATTGATAAAAAAAAATGCTTTGTAGTCTGCCCTTTGCGTTATCTTGTCTACTTGCCTACCGCGTGTAAATTGCTGATTTTTTTAAGGGGATCACACTTTGCATACCAAATCCGCGGTCGTCGTTCATGAACGAGCGACTAATTTTGAAAGACATTAGATTATACAAGTATTACTGAATTTTATATTTAAATTTTTCAAATGTGTCTATTATATCCATCGCCATCGCCGGAGGGCCAAATCTCGAAATGGCCCAAGCTAATTTTAAAGTTAAAAAAGACTAACACGGAGATTTTACTTTGGGCCAATTAGCGTACACGAGAAGATGGGTACACAACATATTAATTTACCAATAGTGTAGTATTGAGACCTTCTATCAATATACAGTATATACTCTTATACCTATATTGCCGAGATAAACTTATATACATATTCAAGGTGTAACAGCACGTTCCCGAAGGATTTTAACAATCGATTCCTGAGCATATTCCGAGTAAAGTAGTTAAAGTCATTTTCCTATCGATGATATATTTTTTTAACAAAACAAAATTCACACGGGGTGGAAGTGAAAACTTCAGAAAACTAAAGTAGACAAGAATGGGGAGGGAGGGGGGGAGGGGTAAGAAGCACCGCACAAAGAGAAGTCCGATTATACTATCTCATTCTCTCACAGGCTAAATCCCATAGATGTACGTGTTTGTCACTTTTTAGTTTCGCTATTTTTGTTTTACCTAGTTTCAAATTACAGCGATGCTAAAAAAGTTTTCATAATTTTTTTTTTAATCACACATCGCCACTGTTCACACTCCTACATGTCGCGACGGGATTCGTGTGTTACCGTGCTCATTGAACGAGACGGAGTGCTTACATGTGACTAGTTTAGCTACACTTGACTACTTAGTTGCAAACTTTGATGAAAAAATATATTTTTGTTTTTAACTGAAAAAAAAAATCAATAGCAAAACAACATTTTTTACTCCAAATATGCCGAGGAATTACACCCTAATGGATTTTAATTTTATTAGTGACATTAATATTCATCATAGTGTAATTTTCAAAAATGTTTAATTTGAAAGCTAATTTGTGTCAACATTTCATATAATTCAGATTTTTGTTGTTGCTATTTTTAGTAACCCGATCTAAATAGCGATGTAACTAAATCCCAACCTTCAAACTTTCCTTTCCTATGCGATAGTCTCTTCAACACTTTAAAATATGTTTAGTTATAAACATTTCAAAATTAATGAATAAATCAAAAGATTACAAACACGCGACATTTCAAAACCGTTTCGATAAGTAATATTTTCTTAACGCGTTCCAGCAACAGCTTCTCGTTTCCTCGATCCCGAGCAGTTTGTTTGGATCAGTAAAGAAAAATTACACCCGTTGTCATGTCCCCAGTCCCCATACAGGTGAGAGAATTCACGACCGGGCCGTTATTTAAAGCCGGACCAGCCTACGCAACATTTAAGCACTTAATAAAACGCAACAATTTAAATATTGACACATCTTAAAGTACTCGCTAGTCGCCAGTCGCTACCCTTCAGAGTCCGTTCGGAAGAAGTGCGCGGGCGGAATGAAATGATTGACTGACTTTTCGGGAATAATTTATTAAAATTTTAAGATGGCAAAGAAAGCCAAAAGTAAATTCAATGAAGAATTATCTTAAAATTCGACGGTCGTTTTGAGTAAATGAAATTTATTTATTGCTTGAAACATTTACAGAGTATTAAGTATTACTGCATTAATGAAATTGCCATTGGGATGTGCATAGATTTCAACACTCCAATTAAAAATGTTCACAGCATGCGGAAATCAAGGATTAGTTGTTAATGCTACTAGTGAAATAACAGAAATAAAAAACGAGCTTGCTTTAGACCACAAAACTGAAGTAAAACTTCTGCTCCATCTATATGATAGGAAGAGAGAAAGAAAATGTGCGCGCGCACTGCTGTCTCTTGCTCCTACAGTGTGATACAGACAATAGGCCTGCACTGTGTAACGTAACTGGCTAAGAGAGAAAGAGAGAAAGAAAATGTGCGCGCGCACTGCTCTCTCTTGCTTCCACAGTGTGATACAGACAATAGGCCTGCACTGTGTAACGTAACTGGCCATGAGAGAAAGAGAGAAAGAAAATGTGTTCGCACCTCTCTCTCTTTGCCCCTACAGCAATATACGAAACGTTCGCCTTGTTTTTCGTCTCGTTTCTCGTCACGCATTCGCCAGCTTACTCCCCAAGTCAAGCGTGCGTAAAGAAGTTTTACTTCAATAATAAGAAAAATCAAACGTTATATATATATTGTACATAGAAAGAGAAGATAATACTAAAGCAATTATATATTGTTTAGTTCAAATACTTCCATTTACTGCGACGTCGTATAAGCTAATAAAATTAGCACATAATTTTGAAGTGAAAACTTCTTCAGCACCGTTGTGATTTGAAATTCAATGAAACGAAAATTAGCGACACCAAAAAAGAGACAAACAGATACGTCTTTAGGATTTAGCCTACGAGAGAATTAGATAGAAAATCAGTGTTATCGTTATGTGGTGCTTCGTCGGTCCCCCTTTGTGCGGTACTTCATAGCCTTCCCACTCTTGTCCACTTTAATTTTCTGAAGGTTTCACTTTTACCGTGATTACCACTCTGATTTTTTAAAAAGCATACTAGGCCGTTTTTAAAGATGTCTTTATCATCACATTCTATGGCATTATACAATTTACACTGATTTTAATGATTTAAGTTGAAAAAAAGAAACACATAAAAAATGTCACCGGAAATCAAAATTTCATATACATTTTTGACTCCAAATAATGTCAGGAATCAATTTTTAAAGTAAGTCAAGTACGTCATTTAACACTCTGTTAATACAACAAAGTTATGTAAACCAAGTTATTTGTTTTTTTTTTTTCAATAAAATAAATTAAACTAACAAAGCCGAATAATATTTTCAAATAACGCAAATAATATTGTCTTTCGAATTCCACTTGGATAAAGATTTGAAAATTACATAACGCCAGAGCTTTTATTGTTTTTTTTTTCTTCACGTGACACTTTTTGGATGTAAGAATATTTTTTATCGGTTATTATCTCTGTTGTATTTCGTTATTCGATATTTTGTCAAGGAGAAAAGGTATTCGTTTTGATAAATGATTGTTTTCTCACAAAAACAAGTCATTAATAGAAAAGTGTATCGAATGTATGACTGACTCTGACAGGGTATCGTTAATCATTAACCGAGTCACAGGAATACACACTGAACACCAAATCTCTAGAAGTGTGATTTATTCTAATTTCAAAGAAAATATTTCATCAATTTCACAAAAAGTAAAAAAATAAATGCTTTGCGTACTTCTGACACACTTATAACACATCTTATGACTTCTGTCTTCTTTTAATAAAATATGTTATTTTTTACAGATAAGATATAAAATAAATGTGAGTTATTTTTAAATATTTTTTTAAAAATGTGAATACCGCACAAGAACCCAACGGTTCCCGTATCCAATTTGGGTATGTTGTGAAGCTGAAGGTAGTGTGGGAGGAAAGGAGATGGGAAAGAGGAAGGTGGGGAAGTACCTGGCTATTCAGATCTAGTCATCAAACACGGCTAAGGCCACGCTTAAATTTCAAGCAACATTTCAATTTCAAGCAACGTTTCAATTTCAAGCAACGTTTCAATTATGAATTATGCCTTACATCTCCGATCGTCGATCCATCATCGATCTATAAGGATTGATAGGATAACTTTCGGTAACTTCTTGCGTTCTCTAGCATGATTGCAGATCATTAACGAATAGGTAACAATTCACAATGACTGGGTGTACTTAATATATTCGACGACAACTGTTGTGTGAACTTTAGCGACCTAGAGAACGATGTGAAGTTACCAAAAGTTATCTTAGCAAAGCTTATCGATCAGGGGCCAGGGGCCGGGGCGATACTGAGAGTATCTTCCGCTTTAGAACGTTTCACAAATGGTTGAATGCCAACTCAAAATGAAACCAACTCAGAAACACCCCAGAAAGGTCATTAAAAGCCATGAAAAAATAATTTTAAAATAGCCGGTAACCTTAACCTAACTTAACCTATTTAACAATTTTTTAAATATATTTTTATCATCACTCTTAATGACTTTTCTGAGGTGCTTCTGAGTTGGTTTAATTCTGAGTTGTCCGGTCACCGTCACAAATATACTGTTTAATATTTTAAACTAATAAATTGTGAAATAATACCTACAAATAAACCAAAGAAAATTTGCTTGTTTTGGCAAAGTATACAAACTAGTACCATTTTGGAAATAAAATTAAAAACTGACTTTGAAAAAGATATTATCAAATATAATATAAACACAAATCAGACTATGTGTTTTTACATCAACGAAAATCGAACTTAATAAAAAGTTTGAAGTTTGCACAAAATTTAAATGATTGTTTTATCAGAACAGCGATTTTAGAGATAACGTTATATGCCATTTACCCACGAAATTAATACTTAAATCAATAATAAATTAGTACTTCTGGCATACGGACACGCCCACAACACACTTCTATCGATTTATATATTCAGTGAAATAAAAAGTGAAGATGTTTAATGACAAATCGAGGAGTGAGCATAGTGAGTACGTTGGAGTCTGTTCGTGTTCGAGTCTGGAAATCTGTTGAATGTTCATCTCCTTATGTTCCTATAACGAGGGCAATTTTGTTCAGCTCGTGTAATAAAATATTATTATATAGGTACACATTTTTTTATGAGAGTTTGTATCCGCCGGCACATCTGGGAGTTACATAAGTCTTGTTGTATTTTTAATTTTTCGTAAGTGGCAAAAATGAATAATAATTCGAAATGGATTTTTTATCAAGTAAATAATTCCATATTATAGAAACTAGAAATTAGAGTAATGTTTAATGGTAACACAATATTAGCATTTTTAAACACTTAACTTAGGCACGTGTTGACGAGTTATTTGATGTATCATATCAGATAGAGAGTTGATAATAGTTGTAAATAGAAAGCCAGAAAAAAATCAGAGTGTGCAGTTCAGACGCGGTAGAAGTGAATCCTTCAGAAAACTAAAGTAGACAAGGGTGGAGAGGCTACGTAGCACCGCGCAAAGAGGAGATCGATTGTACTATCTCATTCTCTCGCAGGCTAAAAATAAATGTAGATGGATGTGTTTGTCTCTTTTTAGTGTCGCTATTTTTTGTTACATCGAGTTACGGATGTGACAAAATTACCGATGTAACAAGGTACCGATTTTGAATGGTGATAATTAACGGTGCGATACTGACAGTATCTGCCAGTCTACTCTGTAAGTGACTTTAATTATTGAAATAACATTAGTGATTTTGAAAAGTGACACAATGTAAAAAAAAAACGAGTGACACAATACAAAAAGACTACACGGCTGAAATAAAACTTCACTAACTTATATCTCCCTCTCAATTTCGTTCGCCTCGCCCGGCCGTTCGCCTCGCCTGATCACACTTTTCAAGTCAAGCGTGCGTAAAGAAGTTTTTATTCACCCCTGAGGAAGGTTCAGTACGAACCGAAACCGGTTGGATTAAAAAATAATAAAGTGGAATTGAAACAAAGTTATTTAATTGTGTTTATTATAAAGAAGTTTTACTTCAAAAACATTCGGTTGCAAGTGAGGTAACGGTCATTGTTAAGATCCGATGGTAAGGCCCGATGATTAACTTATAAGGACTATAAGACTTAAGATCTGGAACATTTGATTGGGTTTTTTATTTATTTCACAGGACTAAAGAAGGAAGGGATAAGCCCTACCTTTTAATGTGATGATTTGCTGGTCCATCCACCAGTCACGATTATCCAGGTTGAACAATTACACCGTCAGTATCATAAAATTTATCGGAACGCGAGTTTTGAGAGAGAATCAATAATTGTTGTTACCATAATCGCGACAATATTTCAATTGACAATGTGGGTATTTTAATTATGACTGTACAATAATATTTCGAACTGGCGAAGTAGGTAGAATTGAGTCATCTTTTTTCTTCTCCCAAGGATAGGAAATTCGCCCTTGAGGTGATTTTTCACATAAACAGCGCTCTACAAATTATCCAATTATTATTATGTTGACAATATATGGGAGATGAATATGTTGAACAGGACCTTGGAAAATGGATTAGTCCCAAAGCTGTTTCAACACTAAACAGTCACACATGCATACATGACCAATAATTAAGAAAATTTTGTGATAAAAAATAGTTTTAGCAGAAAATTCGGTTATCCTTAAGATATTAACTATTTATAATAATGTTCAACAGCTCAAAGGGCGTTAATAAATAAAGATTTAACTGCGATATTGGATATAGGCTGGCAGAAATGACAGGAGGATACAGTTCTTCTTTTTGCTTTGTCAGATGACACGAGCCTCTGAATTAACCCATTACATATTCGCTCATGTATTACACATCTCATACACGGTATCCAGGAAACCTTAGGACAATTGAGAAAATTTTGGGAGCCTATTTCGTAGTACAATTTTTTTTATTAAAGCTTTAATTTTCGAATACATCCGTGGGAGGAATTTTTTAGGACAAATTTGATAAAAAAACGGTCGCTAGGGGATTTATATCAGCTATTTAGTATACAATTTGGGAGGCTGGAATGGGTACCGCCGCCCCGGGAACCTTTATTGGATAACCAACACCTCTGCCATAGGTCTATCCAAGCGGTTCGTTACGTTTGGTGACTTGGGTGCCCGGGTTCATGGGGTGAGGTTTGTCTAGGTCTTAGAGGCGGATGACCAGGACACACTGAATCCCAGATTCCTACCCACCCCTTAAACCTTTTTTCCTTCCCAGAACTCTCCTCTATTTCCTTTCCTTAAACAAACCCCTCCACACAGCATCCCCAAAGATGACATAGGCCCTGAAGGAAATTATTTTTCTCAGGGCCTCCTGCGTGGAGCTCATGTAAAACAAAAAAAAATCTTTTAGACACCTAAAAGAGAGAAACACTACAGGATTAATAATCTATAGGATTTCGCCTGCGAGAGAATGACATAATCGGTCCCCTCTTTGTGCGGTGCTTCGTAGCCTCCCCACTCTTGTCTACTTTAGTTTTCTGAAGGTTTCACTTCTACCCCGTGTGAATATGCGATAGAATACGAAGCACCGCACAAAGAGAAGACCGATTTTAATCTCTCTTTTTAAGAAGTTTTCTCTTCCTTGGATTACCTGTGTGTCCAGATTTAAAGTTTCTCCGCTAGTACCATGAGTTTCCGGATTCAGTGTATAGGATGTATTCCTAGAACTCCGCGAGTGAATCAACCTGAATAACATTTCTGTTTTCGCATCGGAGTGTTATTAATTACCATAGCATTCCAAATAAACCTGATTGGTTCGCGCATTGGATCTGGTTTCACTTTGCTGTCGTGTCCATTTATCAAAGGATTTGGATGAAAATTTCGCTTTGCCATGATCCATGGTTGTTATGAACGCCAACACGGTGAGAGAGATGGGCTGCAAATTGCTAAAGGTAGGTACCTACTGTCATTCTGATATTCTAAAGGTGGCTTTATCATGCCATCCCAATCCCAACTAACTTCTTCAACTGCTCAACTGTCACGGTAGGAATTTACTGAATATGAATTGCTTGTTTTGAACTCGAGGAGGTATTAGACTAACAAACTATCTAACCATCACATCACGTAAAGCAGAGAGGATGAACTGCCAAGAAACTCAGCTTCTGAACCTTCTCTTGACATGACACAACTCAGGTATTTGGTTCACTTGATCGTGTCTTGTCTTCCTAGAGCGTCCTCTACTTCTTCTACCATTCAAATATGCGTCATATAAATATTCTTCTTCATTCTTTCTCAGTTCATTCTCAACCATCTAAGCGTCCCCATAATAATCCTAATTTTACTCATTAAGTGGTATTTTGTGCAAAAAATGTATCGTGTCTTTGTATTTTAATATATGAGAATAAATTATAATTGAAAATTTACAGAAAATAGTTCAACTAATATTTTCGGTTGTAAATGTGTCTTTAAACTTTAGACCGGAATGAATGAATTTTTTCATAGTTGAACTTTGAAAAAAATCAGAGTGCAATTCACACGCGGTAGAAGTGAAACTAGAAAGTGGCTAGATTTCGCTGTCTTTTTTTGGCCTGTTTATTTTAAAGTGGTTTGAAGATTGGATACTGATTTTACAAAAATAAAAATGTTTATTTTATTTGGATTTGGTAGGATTCGAACCTCCGTTCGCTGGATGTCTCTCTGTGCGCTGAGAGTCAGGCGTTTATACCGCTGCGCTGTTGGAGGCTCGTGCGTAATACAGTTTAGAACCGAGGACCATCCAATAATACATTTTAGTGACGCACTTTAAGTTTCATTTAAAGAAGTTTCATTTCAATAATTTCTATCAGGGCCTGTGTTTTCTGTGAAGATACTGTATAAAGGGTCTCTTTGGGTCTTGAAGAGACTCATTCTGTAGGAGGGAGGAAACAAATCATTCTATTATATTGAACTTAAGAACGAGTCGTAGAAGCGACCCGTAATGTAACAAATGTCAACAATGTACACATGCTGTGCGCCGGTGTACATGTTTACAAATTTGTTTGTTTGTTCCGTGTCCGGTCAAATCTGTCAAGATGGTGGCCGTATTTTATAGCATCTTTTTATTCCGCCAGAGCGCATATTGAGCATTGCGACTGTTGCGAGCTGTCAAGTTGAATTAATTAACATTACTCGAAGTTTACTGTACGCAGAGCTACTAGTTTATATTAATGACCGGACCGGTTTTATCCTATGACGGGCAAAGGCATAAAATTAATAATTAAATTAATATCGTTAAAATAACGTATTTTGAGCATTTGAAAAATATTATTTTTAAAATATTAACTAAACAATTACTTTCTCAAATCTCGAATGTTTTATATGCTGCTGCAATCTGCTCCCACACATAAATCCAATTTAAATTTCTTTCCAGTGTATAATTAAATCGCGCGAAAAGATAGACCGACTATTATAAATAATAGGGTGTCGGTAGTTACTTTGTTAACAGCCTTCGTTCGCAGGTTGTAACTAAAGTAATTAATGTTTTAATCAAGGAGCATTTTTTAATAATTCCATCTCCAGCGTGTTGTCAAAGTTAGCTCCGCGCGGCTCGCAACTCCGAGGCTTCTCGATGCAATATAAATAATCTGCCCATAGGAGATATGCCGCCCTAAAGCCTGGAGTTAGAGCCGGTGGTACCAACGTTGTAGGAGGTAGCGGTACATTGTGACTTGTGACTCCCCGTCAGTCTCTAATTAATTATCCATCGTACAGCGCAGAAGATGCCAGGATCCGGAATATTTATACACAATCACGGTGGAAGGTGAAATATTCACGGAATCCGGGAAGTTATAATGGGACGAACTTATTGAAAAACTAAAAGGTTGGGGTTTGAGTTAGGTCGTTATGAACTGTTTGGTGCACGCCAGTTGCGAATGACATTAGGATAACTAGGTCGAACTTCACTTTTTGTTAACGCACACATGCATGCAGGTAATATTTTCCCGATAAACATACTTACCTACCAAACAAAAAGTTTTTCTGTAGTATTTTTATCATAGAAAAACTATCAATATCATAACCGAAACAATCACGCAAATTAAACATGAAACAAAAGACTTTCTTCTATTTTTTTTGTTTTATTCACAGCATTTACTTCTTCTACACTGATCGCAAATTTACTTTGTATTGTCATTTTAATTTAATAAAAATAAATTTTCCAAATAATCGACTTGCTTAAAAAATGTATTTTTCGTTAGCGTACGATGTCATACGTTTATCCTGACGAAAAAAACCATTGGTTTTGAAACATGTCAATGATTTTGAATACATAGTGGTGTACACAAAGTTGTTTATTTTTTGTTTTCAAAAATGCATCCATGCAATTAAAACTACCTTCAAATCATTCATACATCATGGTTCATCGCTCCTAAAATATATAATGCTCTGAGTACTGACATAAAGTCAAGTAATTCTAATCCTCTTTTTATAACACGTGTAAAACATTGGATTTTTGAAAGGGGACGAACGTACTTTAAAGAATTCATGAGTTATTAACACTACATTTTATTTATTAATTTTTGCATTTCAAAATTTTTATTTCCATTTTTATTACTATTTTTCTTTAAAATGTTGTTATTTTTTTTCTATTAGTTTTTCAATAAATTTTATTTATGTTTTAATTTTGATTTATATACTTATATGTTTTAATTTATATAGAACACTTGAGTTCTTAACATTTAATCTTTATTATTAATTTTTATATTTCAAAATTTGAATTTTCATTTTTATTTCTACTTTTCTTTAAAATATGTTATTTTTTTCTCTTTACTTTTAAGTATTACTTAATATTTTTTTTTAATGTTTAATCATCTGTTTTAATTAAATCGTATTTAAAATATTAAATGTACGACTACCACAACACGGGCATTATCCTAGTGTGGTAGCCAAAAAAACAAATATCTGTAACTAATAAAAAAATTTATGAAATTAAAAAAAAAAAAAAAAAAAACATCGTCCCTGACATACCTATGAACTACTTTTCTGTTATTCCGACTCTTGAAGTGGTCCGATTATTTGGTTTAATTGATCGTACCATGTGTAGGCACCGCGAATATTATTTTTGTGAGCAAACATCATCTTTAAACTGTCAACACATATTTCGCATCCAAAGGTCACGGAACTCATTTAAATTATAACACCGATTAGTATAATTAAATTTATTTTAAACAAACTAAATATTAAATGATTACAGGAGTTATATCCGCGACAATAATTATACGCAAGCGATTTAGTTAAGAATGTTCTCGAATATTATCTCAAATCCGAGCTCACTTCTGTCATCTGCACATTTCGACTGCGCACGCAGTGTTGCCAGTTTAAAGATGATGTTTGCTCACAAAAATAATATTCGCGGTGCCTACAATGTTTTTTTAGGGTCTCTCTATTCATTAACATTCACGTAATTATACATTTTCCTTAAGTTCCATTTTTTTGTTCATTAGTATAAGCGTCCGCCTAGCATTCTTTGCGAATCTGACATTTTTGAAACGGTTTTACTAAGCATACCCCTCTTGGATCTCGTTTATACAGCATTCAGTCTACTTTCATCCTTCCTCCGCTAGTTCCATGCCTTACTGCCATACATAATTGGTACAGGTTAATAACAATAATTTTTCAGAGATTAACAATCATTTCAATTTCACAAATCACATTTTCAATAGGGGTTCAAATTCTTCACCGTAATGAAAAAGGCAAAAAATAAAATAACTTAAATGCACTTGAAATCAGAAAATCCTGAAATAATAATTCGAGTTCATTGAGTAACCAATTAAATGTATCTATGCATACATGCAATTAAAACTACCGTCAAAACATTCATACATCGTCTCTGACATACCTATTAACTACTTTTCTGTTATTCCGGCTCTTGAAGTGGTCCGATTCAAGTATTTGGTTTACTTGATAGTAACATATTTTTTTAGGGTCTCCATTCACATTCACGTAATTATATATTTTCCTTAAATTCCTTTTTTTGTTCATTAGTGCAAGCGTCCGCCTATTATTCATTGCGAATCTAACATTTTTGACACGGTTTTACCAGGCATACGCCTCTTGGATCTCGTTTGCACAGCATTAAGTTTACTTTCATCCACCCTTCCTCCGCTAGTTCCATGCCTCACTGCCATACATCATTGGTACAGGTTAATAACAATAATTTTTTCAAAGATTACCAATCATTTCACTTCCACAGATCACACTTTCAACAGGGGTTCAAATTTTTCACCGTAATAATAAAGGCCAAAATGAGATAACCTAGATGCACTTGAAATCAGAAAATCCTCAAATAATAATTCGAGGTTTTTGAGTAACCAAATAAATGTATCTTGTAGTCCCATTCCTATTCTAGACATATTTTCAGTAAGCCTCGCTTCTCTGCCCGTAATTCCCCTAGTTACCCCTTCCCCTTTGTTGACCCCCACTCCTAAACATAAATATTTATGTATGTCTGTCAGTATTTTATATTTCACATTAATTTTAATTTTCTTACGATGAAGGGAAGAGCCTTTCCGAAACCAGAAAACTGTAATGATAAGAATAATGTTGTACTTTCAGATTACTCATTTTCGCGCCCAATCCCATCTCCCTCAATTCTTACACAGAATTATCCAAGTACAGATAGAATAACTCTGTAACTTAATACCATGAAAAGTATTTGGGATAGGCGGGAAACTTAGACCAAGAACCGTCCTTTATTATTCTTCGTTTAACCACCGAACAAAGTTTACCGGAGCACGTGTTCAAATCAACACGAATGCTTACTTTCAAATTTGCCTTCCTCAGAGGGGTTCACGTCTTTGGGCTCAGGTTGCGAGGAGGCTTGCTGCGAGTAACTCCACATCTTAACCTTTATGGCCGTGGTTAAGTTTTCATGTTTATTACAGTATAAATGATGTGTATTAATGCCTTTTCTCTGTTTCTTCCCCAGTTTATGTATCCGCAAGGTCATCATAAAGTGAATATAATGCCAACATCCCGAATAATACAGCGCGGAGGGTGCCGGCCGTAATATTACTGTGTTGTGCATACTGTGGCGAAGAGAGTATGTTTTACGGCCACGGTGATCTCATTCTGAATTAATTATATACTTGATTATGCCAAGAGTATCTAATTATGATCAGGATTACTAAATGTAAACCCACTCTAAACGTGTAACTCAAAAACTTTGTGATTACTGAAAAAAACCAACTTCTCAGAAATATTTTTGAAAGTTTGTCTTTTACGCTAGATAAAGGCAACCCTCTCTAAGTGTAACATTATGAAAATTCTCACTTAACACTAGCCGCCTGTTATGATTTATGCAAAAGGAACATCGCCAAAAGGCATGTTTTATATTATTTTTTAAAGTTCATCCACAAATATGATTTTTTTGGGTTGTAATTTACAGAGCTTAATTTGCCACATTATAAAATAAAACTATATCTGAAAAAAAAATCGAGTGCAGTTAACACGCGGTAGAAGCAAAACTTTACCAAAACAATCTCAACCCATGAAGAACCAAGGAGCATTGAAAAGTGAGGTCATAATCAAAAGCCGCCAATGAGCGCAGACCAACCTTGTCTTAAAAAATAAATACATAAAAAATAAATAATAATTGACTCCGATAATGGGTTAGGTGTCTACTCTAAACGCACATCTTAAAAAACTTGATTAAGCTTAGTTAGACGGAGAAAAAATCTCGCACTTCATAACCACTTTCATAACAATAGGGAAAATTTTCTTCGATTACATCAAAATAAGAGTGTTACCGTGATTTATTATATTTATTTTTGGGGTATTATGCTGCACTGCCTCCTGCTTTAGCCAAAGTTTTGGACAGGGCAGATGTGTAATCTGTCCGAAACATTGGCTAAATAAGGAGATAGTGCAACACGGCACAATTCCCCCAAAATAAATCACGATAATATTTGATAAAAGTGTTAAACAAGATACGAGTGTTATCGTGATTTATTTATGGGCACGGCATAATACCCCATAAATAAAATAACATAACACTTTATCAATCTCCTGTCAAACATCAATTATCGTAATTTATTTTTGGGCATTACGCCGTAACACGGCATAATGCCCCAAAAAATAAATAGTCAAGGTTTCGGAAAGCATTACAGTGTCCATCATCAGGGCAAATGTTTAATCTGTCTGAAACGTTGATTAAATAAGGAGGTAACGCGGCACAACACCCCAATAAATCACGATAATATTTGGTAAGAGTGTCATCGTGATTTATTTATGGGGCACGGCATAGTACCCCATAAAATCACGATAATACTCGTATTAAATATTACCGTGCTTTATTTTTGGGGTATTATGTCGTGTTACCTCCTTCTTTAGTCAACGTTTCGGACAGCATTGCAGTATCCATCACAAGGCTATCCGAAACGTCATCGGCTAAATACGGAGGTAGCGTAAAACGGCACAATATCTCAAAAATAAATCACGATAATAGATACTTTTGGCCGTGAAATTCTCAAATCACAACCAAAATAAGAGTGTTGCATTTAGAAGTGCAATTTTGGCTTTTCTGAAGACTTGTTCGTTTTTTCAATTGTTGCAAAAGTTTCTGGATACACATTAGAATGCCGAGGTAAGGTGCGATAGAAAACAAATTTTCGGCAACGTTTTTCAAAGTAAAATTGCAATTTGACAAGTGAGCTAAGCATTAACTAAGCCCGCTTCAAAACAGATAAATCAAATTCGGACAGGGGCCTGGCGTTATCGCGATGGTGCAAGGATCCACTCCAGTTGGGGTGCCGAGGAAAAAGTGAAAAAGAAATAGCTGAAATTAATAAAAGGAAAAAAATATTTACGTCAAAATTGGGTCACCGGGTCTCACCGGTTTCTTGGCAATTAGTGGCGTTGGTGGATACGTAGAGGGATGCACGATATTGGCTTTAGATTAAAATTAACACCATTTATAATTCCAATTAAGCAATAATTATATCGATGTAAAATCAAAAAATACATGAGTGCAGTTTAAACACGGTAGAAGACCTTCAGAAAACTAAAGTAGACAATAATGGGGAGAATACGAAGCACCGCACAAAGAGGAGACCGATTATACCATTTAATTCTTTCGCAGGCTAAATCCTGTAGATGTATTGTATTATTTAGTGTCACTTTTTCGTTTCATCGAGTTTCAAATCAAGGTGCTAAAGAAGTTTTCACTTCAAAACATTATAAGGCAAATTTAGTATAACCATACCAATCTAGTGTTTTATATCTAGATTCACATTTACCAATCCTAAAGCGTTTTTCAGTAAAATTTCTTCAGGGCCTGTGTGATCTTTGGGAATGCTGTCCGGAGGGTCTGTTCAGGTAAAATTAAGGAGAGCAAGTTCTGGGAAGGAAACAAATGTGAGAGGTTGGTAGGAAACCGGGGGTCACGATGGTTAAGAAAGCGCTCAGGTTGAAAATTTGTTTAGAAACATTCCCGGTTTCCTTGGGATCTTCGATTTCAAATTTTTGAACCCACTTATAGTTTAACTTTTAAATGCAAAGACAAAACTTAATGTTTTCTTTTTCGAAAACTACTTAAGTCATTCTGGCCATCAAAGAAAAGATGATATAATGAGTTTTATGAGGATGTGACAATTGGTGACAAATATAGCACAACGTGACTCAAAGAATTTTGATGTTTCGTGACAAATACAGCACAACATGATCCATTAGTTGTTGAGGGATATAATAGTTGCATTATCAGACAAAAATCATTACTCTGGTTGAAATTTGTACAAAAAAAATTGTCCAGTTCAAAGAAAATATTTTTTGTGCTGGTTGTAGTATTAATCCCGGGAAGTGAGACAATGTGAGCAGAAGTGAGTAGAAATGTGCTAAAGTGAACAGAGAGCAGCGAGCGCAAGAAGTTGTTGCAGATCAATATGTTGGCAGGTCCGTGCGACTGACGGGCGGCGGTGATTGATTGGGCAACCCAAAATGCGATATGGAAATCCGAGACCCCTGCGCCAAGTAATAAGGCATTTCCCAAAATCCCGCCCTAAGAAGCTGGCCGATTATGTAGCAGTAATATTAATATTAATAAAGGTATGCTTATATTGTCCGGGAGAGAATAACAAAGCCGTCAAGAAAGTATCCGGTTTAACATGGAGATGACCCGGTGTTTTGGCGTGTCTCATGTAATATTGCAAACGTAATTATTTTGTATTTACTCTAAGACCAGGGAAAGCTTAATTTATTGCCGGTGAGTTCTGCTAAGTCAGGATTATGGAAGTCCTATTTGTAGAAAGATTCGAAAAGAAAGAATACAGGAAAGAAGGGAAGTTAAAGTAAATAACTAATCGTCACGCCGTTTCACCGCAGGGGTAGGCAGAGAGGACGGACCGCTAAACAACTCACTCTTTGAACATACTTCTTGCCTCATTCACATTCATTCATCTAGTCACATTCTGACTCTTGACATAGCCCGACTGATTCACTTGATAGTGCCATGACTTCCTCGGGCGTCCCCGAGTCGCTCTTCTACTATTTCTTTCACTGGAAGTCGTGGGAGGGAAAAAGTTTGAGGGGTGGGTAGGAATCTGGGGGTCAGTGAATCCAGGAGTGACGAACGTATGAATCATTCCCCACCACTGCGGGTAAAGCGTTGTTCCCAGAGTACGAGAGGTCTACAGGTCTTCCTCAACCAGTCTATCCCGATCCGGCGCATTTGGTGGGCAGACGCATCCTCCCAATTATAACCTACCTAATTACGCCTTCTCATCCCCTCTCCACATTTATTAGTATCTAGATAAATCTCTCCCCAATTGAGGATGCTATCGTCCAACCCGCTCTCTTCGGAACCTGATTCTTACTTTTTAGAACAGACCAAGCACTGAAATTCATAGTAATTTTCAAGGCAGATTCCAAAGAAGCTAACCGCTTTGCGACTATAGTTCTTTCATACAATATATGACTACACATTTCTCAGCCGTGTTCCACAACGGCACTAGTATATCTGAGTAGAGTTCACACAAAAAGGATCGTGTTACTAAGAGATTTATCCCTTAACCAACTGCGGTCGTTAAGGCGAGTCCCATTTTCTTAGCAGTGTTAATAATTATTATTGCTATTGGCCGGCTCATGCATCGGGTATTGGTATGCTTGAAATACAAAACACTTGAAATAATGCACATCATTTTTTTTCTGTACACGAACTTGCTTCACTTTGCTTCGGCTATTACTTTTAATGACTTTTGCGTGTGAGGAATAATTATTTGTAACCAAAGTATCATTCTTTCAACGAATTACAGATACGTATCAATTATTCAATACCAGACATAGTTACGAATCAAAAATATTAATTTTGAATATGTTTAACTTTCAAAGTATTCTTTTTAAACCAAAAAACAAAGATAAAAATATTCGAAATACTGAAATATTTTTTGTTACGACATATAACATTGCAGAAATATTGGTTTAAATCAGTAGACTTCAAAGAAATAAATAAATACCTATTACTTCTTCAAATTTTGCAAATTCACTTTGTGGCACCATTTTATAATAGTTTATTATCGTGGTAAAAAAAAAGTTTTTTTAATTATTTCATTAATAAATACGTTTTAAGTCACTAGCTAAAAGTCTTAGGAATAAGTCACTTGTTATAAGGTGTCTAGTTAGTTGTTAACTATAAGTGTTAGTTTTAAGTTACCGGTTATAAATCTTAGTTGTAAGTCACGTTATAACTAGTTAGTTATTAGTCTTGATTGTAACTCACCAGTTATAAACCTTTTTTTAATTAAATTTTTTTAATTTTTTAAAAAGAAAGACAATCATTCCCGGGTTACGAATAACCCAATAATGTTTGAAAATCTCCTACTACCACCACAGAATCTTAGTTGTAAGTCACAGAGTCACAGTCAGTTGAGAGTGGGTCGGTGATTTGGAGTCCACACCAAGTAAAGTATTCCCTCATGTTGGAGAGAGTTCAGAAGAAATTTCTGAGATTTCTTTACCTGAGGAAATATGGCTACTATCCGTGGCTCTACCCTACCCACTTTCTCTTGGGCATGCTCGGTGTGAACCTTCTACGGGTCAGAAGGGATGTGCTCATTGTAACACATTTCTTCAGACTGATTCGTGGAAGGTTCGAAAACTCGGCTATCATGGAGAGCATTAGTTTCTATGTTCCCGATGGTTATCTCCGTCATCGACAGCATAGACTGTTTTATCTCCCGGCTTGCAGAACTAACTTGCCAATGGTTATGCCAGTCGGGAGAGCAATCTCGCTGTTGAACAGAATTAATTCGGATATCGACATATTTAGCGTCAGTGAAGCTGCCTTTAAAAGGCAAGCTCAATTAATGCTTATATAGTTTTTTTTTTCTTTTTTGCCTACCATTTGTTTAAGGTAATACTGTTAATTTTTTTTTTAAAAAACGCATTAAAATTTTAAATTTTGTAATGTTTTTAAAGAATAAATAAATTGAATTGAATTGAATTGAATTGAATAGTCACTGGTTTTAAGTCTCAGTTCCTAGTTGGTTGCTAGACTTAATTGTAAGTCACCAGTTACAAATCTTAGTCGTATGTTTAATAAATAAAGTTGTATAGCGCCCTTGATAACCCTTGCGGCGCTACTGAAATCATTCAATTATTATAATTTTATTATTATTATTATACCCATCGAGTCTGAAAGGTCACTAGGACAAAACTGAAAGATGTTCCACATCAACGTACAAAGTAATTTTCGGTACGCCTGTTTTGAACTCATGACCTTTCGGCCTGGAGCAAGGATCTTACCAGTCAGATACGGATCTTTTTTCAATTAAAAAGATTTATAATACTCATATTGACAACATGCAACCTGATATTCTGTTTTTAAGTCCAATTTTTAATTTAAATATTAAGTATATTGAACCAAGTCTCTTTTTATAAATTTCGTATCGACATTTATAATTGACACCCTTCGTTACGGATTTTATGCAGTTGCGTGATTTCGATGAGATAAGCGATCTGTTCGACCCATTGGCGTATGATATCGAAGGTATGACCTTGTAAGTAATATGAACTTACTTCAAATCAGTACGGTGTTTTCATCTCATAATTAATTTGAGTAATGTTACATTCTTGTTTACATCTCACGTCATTAAATTAACAACATAAAAATATCGATTCATTGAATAATATTAATTGTAAGAAGACGCATTTAAATTAGATACTAACTCATAAACAAAAATCGTGTAACAAGATTAGTTCACAAATAAATTCTTCAATAATCCCGAATCACTTTGTGGTGTGATTTTAATTTATTGAAAAATAAATTACTTTGTACCCACCACTATTTAATTCATCAAAATAATCGACAAGTTTAGAAAGCAAACATTTAACAATTTAAATACACAAATAACGATCACTTTTGTTTTGCATGTTTACTTTTGTTTTGTATTTTTACTTTTGTTTTGTATGTTTACTTTTGTTTTGTATGTTTACTTTTGTTTTGTATTTTTACTTTTGTTTTGTATGTTTACTTTTGTTTTGTATTTTTACTTTTATTTTGTATGTTTACTTTTGTTTTGTATGTTTACTTTTGTCAACGTAAATTAATACGTATTTTTGTCTTTAGTTTTAAGTCGTAGTTACAAGTCATATTATAGCAGTTTTAAGTAAATACCCACTCGCGTATTGCATAGTTTCAAGTTATAAGTCTCAGTTGTAAGTCATTAGTTATAATTGTTAGTTATAAGAAATCGAAATTATTAGTTACCAATCTAAGTGATAGGTTAAATGTATAAATTGAGTCGTGAATCGCCCTTGAGGTGATTTTCCCACGAAAACGGCACTATAGAAATGATGAAAACAGTATTACTGTCACAATAGCACACATTTTATAGCACTATTTTTCACGTTGTCATTTCATAAGCTTTCAAAGCAAGATAATAAATTAAAACTACATTCAATTAACATTAAAAACACGCCACAAAGAATAAACGAGGTGTTATAAACAGAACACCGGTATTTACATTTTTACGGATGTCCTGAGCTGTGAAAAGGTTCAGATTTGTGGAGTGTCAAGAATGAAAAATATTAAAAGAAAAACAAGATCTTAATTTCCTTTGATAATACCAGCATAAACAGACAGTAATATATTGGGGAAGGTAATAATTGAAACACTTAATACATTGAAAGAATAAAAAAACAGTAATTTTGTGGGGAAACAACTTATATCAGAATCTCACGGGAGATTTTTTTTAGTTTAATAACTAAATGTATGGAGTGAAGCCGAACGTATGATCAGTGAGCAGATGATGAAACAAATCTTTTTTGAATACCGCTCAAGAGTTCCAACAGTTCCTGTCAGACTGTGGCATCCCCAATTGGGGCATGTTGTTCGGCTGCAGGTAGTTGGCAAGAGAAGGAGATGAGGAAGACGAAGTTGGGGAAGAAGTACCTGGCTATTCAGATCTATCCAACAGACATGGATGAAGCCATTTCAAGCAACGTTTCTATTCTGAATGCCAATCTTTCTCCAAGGCGATACATAATTTTTAGATGAATAAATTGTAAGCAAATCAGAGTATGCAATTCACACGCGGTAGAAGTGAAATCTTTATCTTCGAGAGAATGAGACGAATGCAGAGAGTATCAGGAGTAGGGTCATTGAAGGGTTTATTTATTATAATATTGTGACTTAATATTGTTTATTAAATTATTTTACGTTTTATTCTACGAAGCATCGCACAAAGAGGACTCCGATTATCCTATCTCATTCTCTAGCAGGCTAAATCCTATAAATGTATATTTTAGTCTCCTTTTAGTGTTTCCGTTTCACCGAGTATCAAATCATAACGGTGCTAAAGAAGTTTTCACTTAAAAAAATGATGACTTGGCAGGGATTCCCGGGTTCGTGGATGTTCATGGTTCATGGGTTCATGTTCATTCCCGGGTTCCCGGGTTCCGGATCTTGGCGGCGGATGTGTCTGCCACCAACATCGTGGCAGGCCGAGTCGGGAGAGACTGGTTGCAGGAGATCTTTTGACCTCTCCAGCAGGACTCTCTCGGAACATTGCTTTGCATCGCAGTGGAAAGGATGAATTCATTAGTCCGTCACTCCCGGAAACACTGACCCCCAAATTCCTACCTATCCCTCATACCTTTTTCCTTCCCAGTATTTTCTCTCATTCCTTCCCCTAAAGGGACCCTCCACACATCCTCAAAGATGAAATAGGCTCCGAGTAGAATTATTTTACTTAAGGTTTTTTTGTAATGTAAAAAAAACAATGCAATACTTAAGGAAACTTTTAATAATCATTAATAAATTTCAACATTTTAAGTGGCTTCACCACAGTTAGCCATAAAGCCTTCAGAAGCCTTCAGAAGGCGAAGCAGCTGTCACGCGTAGTAATAATTATTACACAGCACAAAAACATAAAAGTTATATTAATGAATACGCAAAAGAAAAACTTTAAGTTGCATTATACTTTGATCAACTTTCAAATTGTTTACGAAAGTCGAATTGTTTCCCTTCTTGATTCTCCTTACATTGTTTGGAAGATAAATCTCTCCACGGTAACCGAACGTGCGTTTGGCATTGATTTGGCACGGATTTCACTCCATTATTAGATACTGTTTGTATGTCCTGTCCTTTGTGCCGTCGTTGTTTACGAATGAAACATTATGATCAAAAGAATGAAAGGAGGGTAATTATTGTGACAAGTATTACAACAAAAATGTATTTTATAAGTATTAATAATAATAATAATAAGGTAGTATTTATATAGCGCAGTTTTGTGATGTTTCACTTCAAGTGCGTTTAATTATAATAAACTTAAAATTAACTTACAGTGTTCCTTACGAGTCCTTAAAAAATAAATTAAATAATGTGAAATAACGAATATACAAAAATATACAAAGCAATTCCTAAAGAACAATATTAACAACAATAGTGAGTGCTATTTTGGCATAGGACAATATATAATGATAAACCATCACGGTGCCATTCAACAAGAATCATTTAAACTAAATTATATAGAACAGGAGGCAGTTAACATTTAGAAATAATACAAATTCAGAGTGCACATAAAACTATAGTAAGGAGGTAATAGAAACCAAACAATTACCAGAAACTTGAGGAACATGGCTTATTATAGTAGATTGAAAAGGAGTTAAAATTCATGAAAGGTATGATTTTTTAAATAAGTTTGTTTTTAAAGCTCTTTTGAATTCAGCCAAGTTCTGGATATTAGTAAGAGCTGAGGGAAGTTTGTTCCAAATGAGCGGGCCAGTTACACGAAAAGATTGATCATAGTAAACGGCTCGATTTGACCTAGAAAGTTCGATTAAATGATTAGTAACATCTAGATCTGCTGACCTTAGAGTAAGCTGTCTATTGCTTAAGTTTTGTCGGACACATAGTTCCGATATATAGGCTGGCGCCATTCCTTGCAATGCTTTTAAGGTCATTAAGCAGATCTTGAACTCTATTCTTTCAGGGCATCGAAGCCAATGAAGATCCTTTAGAAGCGGGGTTATACGGCAATACTTAGATTCACCAAAAATCAGTATTACCTAGTAAATATTGGTAAGCGTTAATAAATCTTTTTTTATCCTTCAGTATTAAACTCAAAACACGTTCATAGAACATGTCCATTTGATAGATTCCTTATCTTAACAAACGGACTACAATCTTTAAAGCACAGGCGTCCGGTAGGTAAGCTGTCCTTATTCTATCGGTATTATAAAGAAAGATGCTACGAGGAACCAGTGTCATTTATCACCTCGGTGCAGAATCGGGAAACACGCCAAACGGGTGACTAACATTTGTATATGTTTGATTTTGTCACGTTCTACTGTTAGATCTTGTGTTCAACAGCTCGGTTGTGGATCGATTTGACTCTTCAAGACTCTTCCAAGGCACTCCTCACTCTCCTCAAACTATCCTCCACGTGGCATCTTCAAAGATAACACAGGCCCATATAGAAATTATTTTCCTAATCGTGTAAAAAAATTAAAAAATACAATATTTTTTAATTTTGTTTTCACTTCTACCGCGTGCAGTTCACACGCGGTAGAAGTGAAAACATCAGAAAACTAAAGTAGAGAAAAGTGGGGGACTTCGAAGCACCGCACAAGGAGGAGACAGATTATTCCGTCTCATTCCCTCGCAGGCTAAATACTATAGATGGTTGTGTTTGTCTTTTTTTAGTGTCGCTTTTCCGTTTCATCGAGTTTCAAAGGTGCTAAAGAAATTTTCACTTAAAAAATAATTCGACTGCGGTTTTACACGCAGTAGAAGCGAAACTTTACCAAAATTAACTCAATCAATACTTGAAAAGTGAGGTTATAATCAAAGCGACCAATGAGCGCAGACCAGTGTATTTTCAGTTTCATATCTCAATCAATAGGAGCCTTTAAAAGTGACATCATAGTCAAAGCGGCCAATGGGCCCAGTTGATGCGTCGCAGGTGCAGTAATCCAAATCACAGCGGGGCTATAGAAGTTTCACTTTAAAAATTATCAATGCATTTTTATTTCGTAAATTAAAATTAATTGGTAGTCGACCACACTCTTGTGTTATGAATCGGTCATAAAACGTTCGATGCCTCCGATTAGTGTAACGCATTTTTGTAGCATGAGTGTTAACATTTTAATTGAATCGAATCGTAGAGGATGATTTATCTACATTTTAATTAAAGAATATAATCAAGAAGATTCCAATTTCAGCAGTAGAAACAGCTTAAAGTGCGGACAAATATGTTAAGTGACTGTATTCCGTTCTTGCGAGAG
The DNA here is from genome assembly GCA_929108145.2 of Limnephilus rhombicus. Taxonomy (NCBI): domain Eukaryota; kingdom Metazoa; phylum Arthropoda; class Insecta; order Trichoptera; family Limnephilidae; genus Limnephilus; species Limnephilus rhombicus. Next base: position 57,857,674 of record OV815275.1, on the reverse strand, counting down.
CCGTTTGTGACGTTTACTGGCTCACATTTCTCTATGACCGAGGACAGGCTGCAGTCTTTTGGATTGATAGGTACTTTTGGTAGCCTAGAAATATGATGCTTTTATTGCAATATTCTAATCAAGGATATATTTTATTTTTTATTTATTTTTTATTTAAGTTTTTATTCCAGCAAGACTGGGAGGGTAGTGCAATCCCAGTCTGCCATATTACATAAACAACTATAAAAGAAAAGAAGAAAAAAAATAGTTTAAATATTAGGTAGGTACCTAATTAAAGCATGAAATGAAAACAAAATTCATCACACAAATAACAAAAAATAAGCATAAAATTAAAATAAATAATAAGTAGACAGAATTAAAAATAAAAAGATATTTTGGGATCGTCCATCATGGAGGTCGCCTCATCATCTGCATCCATCGCTCATTTAATGGGGAACTGAGCCACTCGGATGCAGCCACGACAATGATATTGGTTGAAGTCCGTATCCTGCTCCAGAAGCTGGCTAGTCGGTGGCGAAGTAGGGCTGGGAATGAGTGCACCCTCCCCTCGGTAAACATCGTGGAGGCACTGCAGAACCTCGGTAGTTGCATAAGTTGCCTGTATGCATTATTGTAGCACACCCTCAGTTTGTCCCATTGCGCTGCTGGGTATTGTGTCCACAGTTCTGACGTGTACAGGGCAGTACAGTATGTCTTGAATAGTATTTTTCTGACATCTTCGCTACAGTGGTAGAACCGCCTTGAGAGCATTCCGGCCCGTATATTAATTGCTCTTCTTTGTCGTTCCATATCTTCTATATCCTTCATGTCTTCGGTTAGGATATGTCCCAGATACTTAACCTGTGAGGCCACCAGCAGTTCAATTCCTTCTAAATATATTGGAGGAATATGTGATGGCTCCTTATTGTGTTTGAAAGCGACGATGACTGACTTTTTAGAATTGTACAACAGGTTATGAGAGTTTGCGTACTCTTCGCATATTTGCACAAGTCGTCTCATCGCTTTAATCGAAGGTGCAAGCAGCACCATGTCATCGGCGTAATTAATGTTGTTACTTCCTTGTCCGCAGATATGACAACCGATTCGTGTATCGTTCAACTCTTGTAAGAGGTCGTTAATGTACACATTAAATAGAGTTGGAGACATATTTCCCCCTTGCCTGACACCGCTCTTAAGGAATAAAGGTCTTGAAGAAGCTCCTGCCCATTGAATGTGATTTTCCTGTTGTCCGTACCAAATAGCCAGCATATTGACCACAGCTGCTGGAACATCTCGCTTTATGAGTTTTTCCCATAATAATTGATGAGAGACACGATCAAACGCCTTGCTTAGGTCAAGAAAACACCCATAGACTGTGGTTTTTCTTTTTTTGTAATAGGCTATTGTTTGTTTTACTCCATAAATGGCCATATCGGTTGATGAGGCGCTCTTGAAGCCGAATTGGTTATCAAGGGTAAATAGTTTCTCTTTAACTAGCGCGAATAAGATTTTTTCAAATAGTCTCGAAAGCATTGTCGCCAAGGAAATCGGTCGGTAATTTCCTAATACCGATGCATCCAGCTGATTGGATTTCAGGATTGGTACAGTCATTTAAGAATAATCCAAGGTATGTTTTCGGCACGTTCCAGAGTGAAAGATATTCTCAGTATAGCTCTGGTGTAAGAACACCATTTAGAAATTGCTTTTAGAATTTAAAAGTGAAATGGCTTTACCCGTGTTTGGTGCCTATATAGCCAGGAATTTCCCCATCTTCTTCTTCCCCATTTGCTTCCCCTCGCCACTACCTACAGCCTCACAACATACCCTAATTAGGGATGCCATAGTCTCACCGGCTCTAGGCAATTAGGAGCAGTTGGAAGTCTTATGAGAAATTCACATTAAAGAAAAATATTTTTTATAAATCTATTATGTAGATATTTAAAAAAAAAAATATTTATGATACGTTTTAAGATTTTCACGGCCAAAAGTATTTTTGATATACGTTTTTGGGGTGTTATGCAGGTTGCGCTACCTCCTTCTTTAGACAACGTTTCGGACAGCGTTGCAGTGTACATCATCAGGGCAGATCCGGCAGATCCGGTAGATGTGTGAATAATGTTTAGGTATTTAAAAGAGTAGTTTATTCACAGATCTCCTAACGAGACGGACTGTATTGGTGTTGCATCGTGATTTCCTCATTTTCTTTTTGACTGTAGGGTTTAGACTGTTAGTATTACCTACTCCCACAATTTTTATAATAAATCATGTTTACTTAGACATATTTTAATAGTTGTTTTATGCATTAAATTGCAAGTATGTGATTAACTTCTAATGCATTGCTGTTATTATGTTGTTAATGTGTTCCATTCTCAACTGTTTCATGATATTTAAAAAATATATATATTTTCCTATTCCACTGTGTTTTACCATAAAAATGCACAATTTTTATAATAAATCATGTTTACTTAGACATATTTTAATAGTTGTTTTATGCATTAAATTGCAAGTATGTGATTAACTTCTAATGCATTGCTGTTATTATGTTGTTAATGTGTTCCATTCTCAACTGTTTCATGATATTTAAAAAATATATATATTTTCCTATTCCACTGTGTTTTACCATAAAAATGCTGATTCTGAATTATTCTCAACATTTACATATCAAAATGTTGGTAGGTATGTTATATTTTGTTATTCGTGTATGTTGTTACTACGCTAACGCGTTTATTTATTGAAAAATAAGAAATACATGAAAAACATAAGCTGCATATCTCACTAGGGCATTCCTGTATGATATGCAGTTTTACAATGTAATTTAAAAAAAAAACATATAAACTTAATAAAAATATAATTATAAACCTACAAAAGAAGCACTGAGAACAATTATTCAGAAATGGATATTAATAATTTAATTATAGCTGGGCACTGGGCAGTATGCTCATCGTTGGCAACAATAACATGTAAACTAAATATGTAAATACAAGGTACCTGTAAGTTGTGGCTTAGCAGATGCATTCATAGGGTGACCATACCACAGTAGCATTTAATTATTAACAAAAATAAAGATTGGTAAATAACAACAGCTAAATAGTATCGGGTAAATAATAATAAACAATTACGTATATTAAGTAAATAAATATAAATAAATTAAGTAGATAATATATAATATAATTATGAGTAAACTTACTTAAGTAAATTAAGTACATAATAATTATGAGTAAATACTAATAAACAATTATATAGTACATTAATTAATAATTATAATACATTAAAATTATTATATAGTACAATAAACAATAAACAATTTATTAATAATAAGTAAATAAACATAAGTAAAATAAGTACATAATAATTATGAGTAAATACTAATAAACAATTATATAGTACATTATATTAATATATAGTACATTAATTAATAATTATAATACATTAAAATTATTATATAGTACAATAAACAATAAACAATTTATTAATAATAAGTAAATAAACATAAGTAAAATAAGTACATAATAATTATGAGTAAATACTAATAAACAATTATATAGTACATTATATTATTAAGCAAATTATGATACAAAGGAAGTAGATAATAATAAGTAAATACTTATAACAATAAGCAAATTAAAAAATACATAATAGTATGTAAGTTAAGTACATACACAGTTATTAAATATGGATTGTATGAAATATAGCTTAATTCCAGAGGGATTTATGATTATTTAATTTGTTGTTGTAACTTCTGGAACTAATCTCCTGCTGACAAGCTACTTTCAGTAGCTTAGCGGGTAATAATTTTCAATTGTATCCAATTTTTATACAATAATAAAAAATAAAAAAAATATATATATATTTCATTTGGAAGGGCATTATGTAATTCTACTTTTTTTAACTCACGCACCACACCATCATTATAAGTTCCTTTGTTATTTTGTTTGTGTAAAAAAGTTAGGACTTAACGTTTTTTAAATAAAGCACCCTTTGAGAAATTAAAACCATCGTTTTTATTGCTATGTTTTTAATGTTACAAGTTACCGATACGTGGCTTTTTCCCCACCCAACGGACAAAGGTTTAATAATACTTTATGTTTTCTTGCAAGTTTAGTTAGAGAAGTGTTAATTTTAGCTAGGGTGGGCTTTTTATAGTTGAATTCCTTGTATATTGAGAAGGGAGGAAGTTCAAAAAATGATCACACAATCAGCGACATCTGAAATTACTGGCGCCATCTTTGGCCTAAATTAATAAACTTTTTGATAATAATTATCACTATTTATAATGCGTAATTTGTTTGAAACTTAACTAGAAAACTAAACACTAGTCTTTACGAACTGCACGTATTGTGTGTTGAATCAAAGAATCAAAGAATTTCCTCCAGGGAGCAGGTAGGGGGTAACTAGGATGTTATAACAGTTTTTCCGTGTCCGCGTAAAGCGACTCCGCGTCCAATCACAACCCCATTAATATCGGCGCGTGTACCAAAGGTTCATTCCCCGAAAGTGGAGTTTCTCGAGCTTACCGGTAAGACTGCAATTTTCCGGGATGGGCGGGTATTTCCCGCGGATGACAGCGCCATCTGCAGCAGGGAGGATATTTCACACCTGACGTGGCGCCGCTGCACCTGGCGGCCGCTGTCGGCGTTACAACTATCTACGTTCCGCACTCCGCGACCTCCCGACCATCCCAAATTCGAATTTAAAAGCGTAGTCTAACGTTTAACAACCTAAGTCAAAGTTAAGCAAGCGCCATTTTACGCCAGTCTTGGAAGTATGTAACGCGCACCTTTGCAATGTGCTTCTCACCAATACGTCTAATTCTTGGTAAACAGAGTTAACCCCTCAGGCTAATTTGTTCAGTTTCCGAAACAACTCATATTGGTCTCATAGAATTCGTTGTCTTTCTTACTCTCAATTTTTAGAAATACGATCTAAAAGGTGTTAGAAGGAGAAAATACCGAGCTTTACTTGCTGCAAAATAATTAAAATCACCTTTATGATACCAAAGTTTCCGATCGTAATTTTAAAAATAATCATGAAACTTTGGGAAAATTTTTGTTATTTTTTTTTTTACATGGAAGGACAAAAAATGAGTTCAGGATTACGTTAATAATACATTTTACTATATTGAAATATGTATGTATTTTTATTTATTTATTTAACAGTAATTTGAATTAAAAAATATGTGCGGTGAGTCATTTTTTAAACTTTTTAATGTTTGCATTAAAAAATATATATTTCGAAATTTAAATGTTTATTTTGAATTATAAAATTTGTTGGCTTATTTCATCATCTTTCAAAAGCAGTTTTTAATTTTCGGATGCATTCAGAAATATTCCATTTATTTGGATTTTATTGCAAAGCGAAAATATTTTGACCCTGCTAAAAATTAGGCCCGAGGCTTAAGAGGTTAATAGCTACTGCACACTGGCTAACTAATATGCACGTAAGTTGCAGAAAACAACGCTTTCTCCACTGATTTGTACAATGAACATACAGAAAAATGAAACAATTCAACTTTGTATAAACCACTTATATAATGCGCAAATCCGACCGGTTTCGGAACAAACGTTCCTTCTTCAGGGAAAGCTTATACATACTTAAAGCTTATACTTAGTATAAGTGGTTTATACAAAGTTGAATTGTTTCATTTTTCTATAATGGATAACCACAAAGTAATAGGTACATTCAAAAATATACTTATGAACCATTATATTTGTATTTTTATTTTTATTTTAACTTTTATGAGTAAAACCTCAAATTGTAATATTTAATTAAATGAAGACAATATAAGCGAAACTCAATCGAAAATCTGAAAACAGAAAAATCAGAAAAAGATATTGACACATCTGGGACTCGAACCCAGGACCTCTCGCTTACCGGGCGAACGCGCTAACCACTGCGCCACCGTGTCGATATCTAGATACTAGACTTGCAGAAAAGTCAATAGATGTCGCATATTAAATAAAATGGATAAAGATTTATCCAGACACTATCTAGAGAGCATTTAGTTCGGGTTTGAATCTTGCAATCATACATAAAGATAGCAGCCAATAGTATATGCGTTAAGAAAAATGAAGATAGTGTGGGTGGTTCTTAGTCGAAGTATGATACAGTTAAAAGTGACCGAATTGGATATCGACACGGTGGCGCAGTGGTTAGCGCGTTCGCCCGGTAAGCGAGAGGTCCTGGGTTCGAGTCCCAGATGTGTCAATATCTTTTTCTGATTTTTCTGTTTTCAGATTTTCGATTGAGTTTCGCTTATATTGTCTTCATTTAATTAAACATTATATTTGTGTTCTGTTACACCAACGTACAGTTCATGCTGTTCATGTATAAAATTATCCAAGCAAATAAACTCTATAAAGTTACGTGAACGTATGGTGTTATTGAAAGTAATGTTGCCAATGAACAAAACCTATTCATTTCACTTTAAAGTAACGTTATGTTGTTTTAGGGGAGTTTAATTTTCTTACCAGTTGCAAACAAATCTAACCGGATCACAAATTCCACCAGCGATATGAACGTAATTTTAATCCTGTTATTTATTCAACTTAACATACTGTTGGAGCAAAACATCCCGTTGACTGCAATGCTTAAGGGTGGCAGGTGTCGTTAGGGGGAATTCTTGATTTTAAAGCACGAGTCTTATTTCGACACTCCTGACATTATTTGTAGCTACATCTGAAATTTCATTCTTTTGACATACCGGTGATATTACTTATAGCACCCGGCGCTTGTTGGCACTCGGAAATAATTGCGCGCGGCGTGAATATTTTAATGAAAACGCTGTCCGAGCACCTGGAAGGGTTGCAGATTGCATAGATGTTAATTATGTTTATTACAAGGGGCTTCAAATCAGAGAGTAAGACTTTAACACTCAAAGTAAAATTGTTAAAACTTTTCAGAGCAGGCGAAAGCTTCATCATCGCCAACATCAGGAGGTTAGTCTGTACTGCGATAATGTCTTTATAACCTAACATTCCGGACATTACCCAGGGAAGATGGGCGAGTTTTGATGACAGGCCAGAAATTGATATGCTGGGCATCAGATACGAAACAATTGCTTCAATATGCAACATCCGAGGATGTCCAAATAGCAATAATTAAAATCCGTGCAGGCTTTTTGAAGTAACGCTTTACGTATGCTTGACTTGGGGAGTAGCTGACGAATGCGTGACGAGAGCGTTACGAAAAGCGAGGCGAACGGTAGTTGAGAGGGAGATGTAAGATAGTAAAGATAGAAAGAGAGAGAGTTACGTTTCGTATATTACTGTAGGGGCAAGAGAGAGATGTGCGAGCACACATTTTCTTCCCCTCTTTCTCTCATAGCCAGTTACGTTTCGTATATCTAAGACACAGTGCAGGCCTATTGTCTGTACCACACTGTAGGAGGAAGAGAGAGCAGTGCGTGCGCCCATTTTCTTTCTCTCTTCCTATCATATAGATGGGGCAGAAGTTTTATTTCAGTCGTGTGGTCTAAAGCACACTCGTTTTTTTTATAGTTACGTAATTTATGAAGGAGAACTTCATGGCAGTGTGGTGCTGTGAGTAATATTAAGAAAAATACACAGTCGCGACTGCCTAGAGTATAGTCGAATTGCAAATGATTATCTACCAACTCGCCATCTTTAGCAGAAGGATCGAAGTTTTCCCAGAATTGAGAGGCGAACGAGAACATGCCGATAAATACCCTGTAAGAAAACACAAATCCCGCCAAATCTGCAGGGGGGGGGGGGGGGGGAGGGGGGCAGAAATCAGAGGGTAACAGGCAAAGTTTAATCTTATGAGATTTTACACTTCCTTAAGGAAATTTGCTTTGCTGGGATTTAATTACGCTCAGTTTTAAAGTGGCACCGGGAACTTTTAATGAAGTTTTATGTGTGGCTTAAATTCCCGAGATGTATAATCTCGCGATTCCGAAATTCATTAATTGGTTTATACAATTTGCGCGTGGCGGACTGGGCCGCCGCGCCGAGCGACTGATTTGCATGGAAATGTAGCGGACTGAATAAAGTCCGTACTTAAAATTGAAATCTCTGACCGACTGTTTTAAATGTGTTTTTAAAAAATAAAAAAGCTCGCGGTTCCAGTAACCACCCTCAGGAAATGAGTCGGTCTAAATTGGACAATGAAAATCAGAAATTTCATAATGTATTTTAACTGCAAAACTATTAAAACAAATGGCGTAATTTACTGTTACAAGGATGTAATATAATTGGATAAACATAGCGAGGTACCGCTTTGAATAGTAAACTTTGAATTCCGTCTCTCGGTAAATTTGATTATGATCAATTTTTTTATAAGAAAAACTCTCTTTTATGACTTTTGGAGGTTATTCCCATCAACGTAATATATCATTGAAGAAGAAGATAACAATAATAATCTAAACGAAAATATGAAAGACAACGAGACCCAGAAAACAGAAAAAAGACAATGGTCGCAACTGGGACTCGAACCCAGACCTCTCGTCTAACCGGGACGTGCGCGTTAACCAATTTCGCCCCTTTATTATTTATTGCTCCCTTCTGTCAAGCTGTCATAATAGTCCATCAATAATTTGATTATGTGTTCTGTATCCGGTCGATCCTGCCAATATGGTAACCTTGTTTGATAGTACCTTTTTATTCCGCTATAGCGCGTAAGTGTTGCGACTGTGAAGTCTGAGTATTCATCATTACGCGAAGTTCACCGTTCACAGAACTACAAGAGATTCAAATCACTGCCATTAACTGCCAAGTGTGGTTAAGTACAGTAACAACTGCCTCTCTGGAGATAGCACTATCGCAGTGTTTGGGTGATCACAAACAAAGCACAGACGCTCCAAGTGACAGACATGGACATGAATAAAAATTTGGAATGTGGCAACAATAGGAGTGTCTGAATCCACAAAGAGGCCGGATCGAGTGGCCTCTTTCAGCCGAGCTCTCTCTATTCTTATTTCAAGTGAGCGAATCGTTCTGAAATTCATGAGATGAAAAATCCGATGGGTGTGTTAACAAACCACCCCCTCTCCCCGCATTAGTCCACCACCCCCCCGAGCCGTGATTTACATTACGTTTTTTAAGTATCAACTAGGGTCGCCTTAGCCAGCTTGTTGAAGTGAAATATAAAAGAAGAAAGATTTATTTCACAAAGTGAAAAAGCATCTAATAACGTTAATTTATTATTACTGCCGAATGTAAATTCCTATTTGGATTACACTCGTAAAACCAATTTGATCGTTAAATATTTTAAATATTCGTCAGAAATGACGGAAAATTTTGTCAGTTTGACGAATATTTTATTATACGAAAACCTTCTTTTTTATTTTATTTATTGGCTCGCTAGCGATTATATCACATCATCATTATGAGATTCATTTACATTTTCTTTAAGGGTTATAGCGAAGATTCCAATTATAGTGAGCACACTATTAATATCAACATTCTTAGTGTGACCATGAGTTATTAGACGTAATAATAAATTAAATTAAATGTACCTAAGTACATAAAACATGGAGGACCAAAAACAAATATTAGTTAATACAAACACACACATACACATTATATATGCATCCACACATACACCCATAATACATGCATACATGCATGTACATATACACACGCACATACGTATACCTACATATATACACTTATTATAGAGTCAATGTTCTCCTCTGGTCTGGAGCTCCAAAATACCTGAAAAATACCCTCGACTCTGACTGATTGCAATCTTTAGAGCACAGGCGTCGGGTGGGAATGATATCCTTGTTCTACCGGTATTACAATGGAAGATGCTCCTAGGAACTAGCATCATTGATCCCTTCGGCACCGGTGCATAGTCGGGAAACACGCCAAACGCGTGCCCAACATATGTACACGGTTGACATTTGTCACATGCTTCTTCTAGACATAGGTCTCTTCAAGACCAATGTTCATTCCTTCCTCTCCCCAAAAAGACCCTCCACACAGCATCTCAAATGACATATGCCCTGAGGGAAATTATTAAAAGTAGGTAAATGATTCAATAATAACAAAGTGAAGAGATATTCAGGTACATGCAAGTATAAGATCCTTCTGAAGTTAGTGAATGAATTCATGGTACGTACATTAAAAAATCCAGATTTTATTTATTTTATTAAATTATTCTGCATATAAAATACGAGTACAGATTGGAAGAGGAAGTTTTTGGGAAAAGAGTTGGGTAAAAGTTTAGGGATTTGTTCCTTTTGTTTGTCAGCCCTGCTGCAAGGATGCCTCTAGGGTACCTCGAGCACCACGAGATGAGTCGAGTATCCCATAATAGAAGCTGCATCTCAGGAACTGAGTAAACAGGCAAATGTGCCATTCAGATATTTCCAGAGGGGGATATCGGTCTTGAGATGGGCTGGAATTTACCGTCGAAAAGGATTAGATCTCGACAAACATTCCATTAAAGCCTTATGGGCGTTTTCACAGTTAATATTTCACGAAATTTTACACGATTTTAAAGCGCAGAACCATAAAAAATAGCTGGGTATTATAATTTAAAACTTTAAAAAGATAATTAAAATAATTTTCCGTAATAATATCAACCAATACTTGAAAAGTGAGGTTATAATCAAAGTGAAAAATGAGCGCAGACCAGCGTATTTTCCGTTTCATATCTCAACCAACAGGAGCCTTTAAAAGTGACATCATAATCAAAGCGGTCAATGAGCGCAGTTGATGCGTCGCAGGTGCAGTATTCGTCATTTTCGTTTCATTCGAAATCCAAATTATAGCGGGCTATAGAATTTTCACTTCAAAAATCAAGTTAAATGAGATAACCGGCATTAGAATGTTTGTTATGGTGAAATATTTTTTGCATTTTGCAATGCTGTCTGTATCTTCGGTTCATCAACAATATTTAAGTCATCGTTTTCAAAATTTTAAATATTAGTTGGGAAAATTCAGATAAGCGGTAAATTACGTCCCGATAATATTTTAGCGTAAATTTATTGAAATTACCAATTTCAAAATTGTAACTGATTTTTTTAGAGTTCGGACCACCCGTATACTTTCATGAGCCTGTTAATTAATAAATTATATGTTATTAAATCTTACAAGAATCACATGAATTTGATATATTTTATCTTATTTTTTTATTAAGTGCTATATACAAAAGGTTTACATATATTTTTTTTTGGCCTTGCCTGTCTCACTAGGAAATCCTACGTTTACAAATATTTTATGAATATTAAATTAAGTACGTTTTTCGATAAAGCAAAAATATTTGACAAAAAATTTCAGGTTGGTAGGTAGGGTAATAATAATGAGATAGAGAATTATATTTGGGCGAGGTGACTAATTATTATTGCACGACCCTTTTCGGTGATCAGGATTGTGTATTTGTTAATATTATTAATATTATTCGATTGTCTTGTTTTGTCAGGTAGGTTATTGTATATTTTGGACGCAATTTATTTGAAATTTCTTTGAACAAATGTTGTGTTTGTTTTAGGTGTTTGTGGGAGTTCTTTGGTTTTGTTTATTTTTGTTTACATGCTTTGTTTTGGTTTTATTTGTTTACAATATTTTGGGTATTTTCATAAAATGTATGTGTTTTATTTTTAAACAGATGAGTTAAGATTGTTTTTGTTTAAATTTGTCGAATATCTAATACATACCAATGTTCATTCCTTCTCTCCTCAAAAAGACCCTCCACACAACCTCCCAGATGACATAGGCCCTGAGGGAAATTATTTTCCCCAGGGCCTCTTGTGTGGAGTTAATGTAAAAAAAACATGGAATTTGTTGAATATATCTACAATACTTGTTATTATGGGAACTTTAAGAATAACTTTCATAATTAATTTTTGTGCCTTCGATAATGAATCTATAGCTGATAGTTTTGCACCTCCCCATGCGATTATTCTATATTCAATGATTGATTGACAAAGAGAGTAATAAATTTTTTTCAGAGATTTGGATTCTATTATGTTTCTAATGTTTTTGAAGAAATAAATATGTTTCCAAGTTAATTCGTGATAAGTAGGCAATGTGTATTCCACTTAAGATATTGATCAAATGTAAGATCAAGGTATTTGATATGGTCCGTTCGATCTAGGCAAGGACATTGGCAGAATGGCAAGAACATGCATGTTATTTTATTTCAACATTTTGATTAGGTTGGCCAACGATGTTGTACGAATGATTCATTGTAATGTATTTTGTTTTTGTAGAATTTATCTAGCCATAACAGAGTTTATGGTAAATAAACTGTCATTATTGTCTGAATTTGCAATGCAAACATTTTTTTTTCTCTAAATGTAACCAAATACTTCTTCTACTATGTTAAATGTAACGTATTTGTACATATTAAGTTTTAGCTCTTTGTTTTTAAAAATTAGAAGATGTTTTAATTCTTATACGAATGAGAAGTAAATTGAAACAGTTATAGCCTTGATTTAAAATAAAACTAAGTTGCAATTAGGGGCACTCGGGTGACCCGCAAACGTATTATAATTGTTATAACAAATTTGTAGATATGACATTTTTAGGGAGAACGAAGGTGTGTTAAACGAATAGGAGGTATTCGCTTTTTTTTTATTTTTACATTAACTCCACACAGGAGGCCCTGAGGAAAATAATTTCCCTCAGGGCCTATGTCATCTGGGATGCTGTGTGGAGGGTCTTTTTGAGGAGAGGAAGGAATGAACATTGGTCTTGAAGAGACCCATGTTGTAGGAAGGAGGAAACACAGAGGCCGGCAAATCATTCCACAGCCGAGCTGTTGAACATAAGAACGAGTCGAAGAAACGACCCGTTCTCATGTGACTAATGTCAACTGTGTACAAATGTTGGGCACGCGTTTGGCGTGTTTCCCGACTATGCACCGGTGCCGAAGGGATCAATGATGCTAGTTCCTCGGAGCATCTTCCATTGTAATACCGGTAGAACAAGGATAGCATTCCCACCCGACGCCTGTGCTCTAAAGATTGCAATCCGTCTGTTAAGATGGGAGAATCTATCAAACGGACCGCCCGTTTCTGCACAGAGTCGAGGGTATTTTTCAGGTATTTTGGAGCTCCAGACCAGAGGTGGCTGCCAAATTCAACCGTGGGGCGCACTTGCGATTTGTACAGGGTTAGCAGTTGTGTACTTTTAAAGTATCTGCGGGCCCTGTACAGTACGCCCAGTTTTTGGGAGGCTAACTTTACTCTGGCTTCGATGGAGCCCCCATACCTGAGCTGGTCACTTAGGGTTACACCAAGCAAATCAATGGAGGGCCTGTTCGGAAGATTGCTTCCGTTGAAAGAGACTAGATTTTCATTGCGATCCCTTTTAGACGTAATCAGACAAGATTGGGTCTTTGAAACATTAAATTCAACGAGATTATTTTTACCCCAAGAGAAAACACTCTCGAGGTAACCGTCCATTCTTTGCTTCAAAGCCTTACGAGCTGTTGGAGTTTGTGAGCCCTTTGGGGGCTTGTCAAACAAAAAGCTATCATGAACTGTACTGTCATCCGCGTAGCAGTGAATTGGTGCACATGACAAAAGGTCGTTGATGTGCAACAAAAACAGAGTTGGAGACAGAACCGATCCCTTATTTTACTTCTAGAAATTTAACCCTTCGATTTTCTTTTAGTAGAGCGTGATAATGTTGTACATTTAAAGAGGTGGGTGTTATCTCTGAAAAAGATTTCAGCTAAAAGAAAATGATTAATCGACAAGATTTTCCTAAAAGCTGTTTATGAAATAATTCAATTATTTTTAATGGAATTTTTCTTTGTAAATAAACTACTTTAATAATTTGGGAGAAGCAGACAGAGAGAAATTTATTCCTTTAATAGCAAAGGGGATAATAAAAAGAACGCTAATACGTCTATTTCCTCGGCGCCTCGTGAAATCCTTTCACAGCACAGGATCCCTAAAATTCCATTAATAACAGTTGCGTTTCGGCATTCCTTGCATTTTCATTTAAATACTACTTCCTTCCCTTCTTCCGCCACCGCATACCGCATAAAGACGTCCTGAGCAGCTGCGAAGGAGTACAAACACTAGACTTCCAAGAAATAGCCCGACTTTACACAGGAGGGAGGGGGATGGATGGATAGGTAGAGGGCGGCTTCAAGCGGAGGGGAAGGCGACATTATAAATCATCATTGCGGGAAGGAGCCGAAGGAAAACAAAGATGAGTTATTGGTCATTTTTCCAGCGGACTTAAGGGATATTTATATTGTCTGCGGGTGAATTGATTCCTATACTAAACGTACACTGCCACCGGTCCGATTATGATTATAATAGTTTGCGCTGGTTCAAGCCGACGTTAATTAAATCCACGCAAAACACGCTGCATAACTTTACAAATAAGCACTTAATTTATACCCGGGCTGCCGGGACTGGTTCTCGGTTCTCATGCACAACGGCTAAAGATATTATAAAGACTACATGACAGGTTAGCAGTGAGCAGTATAATGAAGTATTTAGTGCGCGCGTAATATCGCGAGAGTCACTTTGTTTATATAACTTTTGCACATTAATGTTCAAAGGCTTGAACAATTAACGACACGCCGTTAAATACAGTCCCGCTCATTAAATGAAGTAATGCGATCGTTTTGATTGCTTTCATTTTGATCGGATTCATAATTCATTTCGTTTTTATCGCTTTAATTAATTAAATAACATTATTTCGAATTTGTGATCAATGCCATTATTTATGCATGAGATGGTCGCAAAACGTTTTATCAAAATTGATAGGAATTAGTAACGATTTGTTTTGATTCATTAATTCGATTTCCTGAAAAAATAAATAGAACCGATTAATTTGGATATTGTCACACCTTTGGTGCGTGTGTCATGAAAATGGCGAAAATAAATTATTTATACGATTTTTTTTTTACCTTTCAAAATGAAAATATGTAATTTTCTGGTCATGTTTTGTTCTGTCTTATTTCATTTTCTCTCCTTTCCTTCTTCTCTTTATTTGTAATTATCCATATTTGTCTATCCTTGTTTTTTTTTTTTAAATTTTTTGTTTTCACTGGTAATTTGTTCTACTTCATCAGTATTTTTTTATGCCGTACTGTAAGTACATATTATTTTTTGATATAAAATTCTGTGTAAAATTGTATCTATTACCTCCCACTTATGAATTGTAAGTTCCACTAGTCTTAGCCCGTCTACTTGGTTACAAAATTCAAACAAGATATTAAAAAATGGATTATAAGTATTGGACGCCACACTATCACAAATATCTGTAAAATAAATCACACATAGACAGAAATAACTATTCACATACAACCTAACCCATATAAAACAAATGAAAATAATGGAATTCTGTCAAATTTAACCTTTAAATAGATTAGGCAGAATTTATTTCATTACTCCATCTCCAACATTTATAAAATAACTCTCTTTAAAAGATTTACCACCCTTCCAATCACCCTTCTGTTTTAATTCTGTTCATAATATGTATTTTACCTGAAATATCCTTGTAACTACTTTATTCATTTATATACCTGTACGCCTGTTTCGACACAGGTATACCCTAGTGAGACAGGCATACAAATAAAACCATTGTAAATATATTTTATTATAGATAAATAAATAAATAAATAAATATATTCGCACCTCACAATCCGGAAGCCTAAGTTTCGCACGTAAATTCTGAAACCGACACTTTGGATCGAGATTGTAAAATATCTATGCAAGATGGCTGTCATATTTCAAAAACAATAAGAAGCATTATTTTGTTTTCTTTCTGGTTAAAATAAAAAAATACATATGTTTGCATGAGAGGAAGAGAAATATATAGCTTTTAAAATGTAAGGTCGCTCGGGATGTTTTTGGTCTTGTGAAAGTATAACGCGATTACGTGTTTTGGGATGTATTTATTCCTAAACAAGCAGATGGGTTAAAACTTCTTACAAAGTTCTTTCTTTTTTATAATTCGCTACCGGATTCGACACGTATCCGCTTTTAAAACTAACTTGAAAAATCTACAAATTGTTAGTTGGGGGCAGTGGGGGGTGGATGTATGAAAGGGGGAGAGTGGGAGGAATCAAATTAAGAAAATAAGCCTAATAAAACTTTGAAAAAATTAAATATTTTGAAAATATAGTTGCCTAGTTAGGATGTCCAATTTAAGTAAAGATAATGTTTTATTTAATAATTGTAGTGTCACCTAAATATTTTTATACAATTCTTTGAATAAAATACGATTGAGTATGTCTGTCAATCGACTGATTACATGTCTAATCTATAATTCGATTTTTTTTTCTTAAAAATTTTCATGATTAAATTTTGTTATTAATAATGTTATAAATAATTAAAAAATTCTCCGCTTGGATCCAACACATTGCAATATGGAAGCTTGCGAAGTTATTAGTATTCTCAAATCACTTTTACCGCCTGAAAGAATCAATCAACAATATGTATTGCCGTAATATTAGTCAGCAGTTTCGGAGTTTGTGAACAGAGAACGGAGAAGTGCACCGTCAGTTGGGAACAATTACACCACACACACTGGTGTTACACCTTTCATTGAACACGAGGCGGTGGCGGTGGCGGTAACATGGTGTGGCAGATATAATATGAGATGTGATGTTTATTCTACTACCATGTGTTCTGTATTGCGTCATCTTTATCCAGCTAGCCCGGGAGACTAGGAGGATCCTCCGCTCGGCCGGTCGGCAAATATGTGGACTTAATCACTCCACTGTCCCCCCCTCAGCTAGACTTGGGAAAATGCGGGATTTCGGATATTCCGTATATATTTAATAGGTTCTTGCTTACTAGGTTCATTATAATTGACATTTTCAGCAAACGCGCAAGTCCAGGCAGGTAAATACAGAAATCTTTTTCGGTTTCTTTGAAAGTCAATGGTTTATTGCGTGGTACTCCTACCATTTTTGATTGGAAAATTGTTTGTTTAACAAACATTTTATCCCTATTTCCTTAACAAATGTTTTCCTTGTCAATGTTTTCACCCAAATTCGAAATTAATATTGAACCAATGCTGTTATTATTGTACCAATGTTATTGTTATTATTAATGCAACCATTCTATTGTGCGATTTTATTCTAATATAAGTGTAGGTATGTTCACAGTATAATAAATTGACATAAAATTACTGCCTCAACACAGGCTAGCCTAGTGAGGCAGGTTATGAGAAACCTAAATTTATAATTATAAATCTCTATTCTTTAATTACCTACTGTATATATGTATTTTGTTTTCTGATATTAACTTTCGTACGTATGCAACTTTTAAACTGTACTTTTACTGTACTTATGATGTACTTTTTGTTTTTGTAGTTATAAATCTTCATTTTTTTTTGTTCAATAAAGATATATTATTATTATTATTATTATTAATTTACCAAATGCATATGAGAAAAATTAAATTGATAGGTTAATTACGAACTATCTATCCCCGCTATGTGTAAGATCTGTAACCCCTCAGGCCTCGACCATATTTGTAGGGGGAGGAACAAAATAATATGTTCGATTTGCAATAAAAGCCAAATAAATGGAGTATTTCTGAACATACTCGTACATAAATCATAAGTTTGTACAGCCCCTTTTAGGCAATTTTTCACAAAAACAGAGCTTTACATTATTCGAAAACTAAAAACTGTCATGAAAGGAGACAAAATACGCTTTTAAAGTATAAAAATTATGGGTGCAAACATAAAAAAGTACATATATGCAGTTCACAAGCGGTAGAAGTGAAACCTTCAGAACATTAATGAGAGAATGGGACGAATTCAAAGCATCAGGAGTGGGATAATTGTGTTTTTTTAAAAATAATATTGTTACCATGTTTAAAAATTATTTTATCCTACGAAGCACCGCACAAAGAGGAGGCCGATAGATGTATGTATTTGTCTTTTTTTAGTGTCGCTCGTTTCCGTTTCATCGAATCACAACAGTGCTAAAGAAGTTCACTTAAAAAAATAAAAATAAAATATTAATCGCTCTTCGAGTGCTCTTTGAATCGATAGATTAAATTTCATGAAACTTACCAACAAGTGTGTAACAATTCTTACAATTTAAACTACACATATACCTAATGAAAGGTGTTGAAATTCAAAGCGCAAAGCAGAAACAACGCACACTAATACTTAGGTTTTCGCTTTCCTTTGAATGTATTACAGAATATATGAATGCATTAAAGGACAGATGACGAATTGGTCCTGAGACAGGGGAGATAGGGGCAGAAGAGACGGGGGATGGCGGGAAGGTTACAAATGTCCGCTGGAAGAGGTAAAGATGGCGCTGGAAATTGCAGACTGTATTGTGTAATAAATGACCCAACTTTAAACTTCCAGTAATGCTGCATTTTGTGTATAATGATTTAAAATGGAGCCATTCAAAACAGTTGAAGAAAATTTTGTATATTTTTATTTTTATTTTAACTTTATGAGTAAAACCTCAAATTTTAATATTTAATTAAATGAAGACAATATAAGCGAAACTCAATCGAAAATCTGAAAACAGAAAAATCAGAAAAAGATATTGACACATCTGGGACACGAACCCAGGACCTCTCGCTTACCATATATACATATCATACATAAAGATAGCAGCCAATAGTATATGCGTTAAGAAAAATGAAGATAGTGTGGGTGGTTCTTAGTCGAAGTATGATACAGTTAAAAGTGACCGAATTGGATATCGACACGGTGGCGCAGTGGTTAGCGCGTTCGCCCGGTAAGCGAGAGGTCCTGGGTTCATGTCCCAGATGTGTCAATATCTTTTTCTGATTTTTCTGTTTTCAGATTTTCGATTGAGTTTCGCTTATATTGTCTTCATTTAATTAAAAATTTTGTATGTTTAAAATTTTGTACGACGGATTAATTATCCCTTTAGAGTAGAAGATTTCTTATTATATTAACATTAATGTGGGAAGATGGTGCTAATAACACTAAAAAAATAGAGTAATATACATAATAAGTGTAAAATGTGTAGAATATAATATAACTTACATGTGTTACGTGTTTGTATGTACGTGTACCTACAGAGTTTGTTTGTTTTTTGGTTTTTAACGTTATTACTGACAACCCTGGTCAACTTTAATCAAGTATTTTTAAATGCAAAAATATATGTGTTGGTCGTAAATCTCTAACTTTAAGTCACAGTTGTAAATACCTATGTCATTAAGCCGCTAGTTTTAAGTGAGCAGTTATGTCAGTTATGTTAGTCATAAGTCACTAGCGATAAGTCTTAGATGTAAAGTTGTAATGTAAGTCATAATTCACCAGTTATATATTAATTCTTTTATATATTTATTTGTACAGCGCCCTTGGGATGATTTTTCACAAAAACGGCGCTATAGAAATTAGCCAAATATTATTATTATTTTCCAAAATAGTTTTAATGTTATCCAACAAGTAATTAAATATATCCACTGTTTTAGAAATTTCATCAAATTGTCAAGGCATGCTCTGTTAGAGCGTCTGTTCTGCCATGTGGTATCTTGAACTAGTCATGGTGAAGACTACGGCTCAAGTTTTCAGGAACGGATAAGCCATAGAATTTCAAGAGGGATGGGCATCCAATATTGCAAGATTTGCAAAACGTCCGGTTTCTAGGCTAAATTAATTCTTTGCCCCAAACCTCAAGTAAGTTCCAAGCGTCTGCATATACCTATAGACATAAATGAGGATACTTTTCTTGGATGTTTTAAATTGACGTACATATTTAGTTTGCGGAAAACACTAGCATTCTCCAACCTGCTCCTTATAAAGCCATCGAAAAAATACATTATTGTATCTAGGTTTTAAACTGATACTAAGATAAGTGGAACGGACAACTTCTTGATGTTTGAAAATCTAAAACTACTGGAAATCTGTGTTTATCGTTAATCTGTACCTATTATGATTACAAGATAACGGTTAATTCTCCTTTGACAGTTGTAGGTGTTAATGATATACATTCTATTGAACGACTGTTAAATTATTAGTGATAAATAAGAAAAGTTGTCAAGACAACTAACTGTACCATTGTACAACATAAATATTTTGAATAAGTACCGGTGTCGGTTCGTGGTCTAAATCATTGGGAGTTCAACGTTGTTAAGATTCAAAAAGGGAGATAATGTCGGCTTTCCGTAGGAACCTTTTTTGATCTTCTTAGAATTTATGGAGTCACGTCATTTTAAAAATTATAAACAATATATTTTTTATACTAGAACAATATTAATACAGTTAAAATTCCAATGGACACAATTAAACAGTCCATCAGTATTTTACTCGCCTCAGTCCATCATCCAACATTGATGCACTGTGGAGAAAAATACTGGCTCCCAATGTGCTAATAGAAGCCTAAAAGCTTAATATTATTGTACCTTATTATTTCTTTTGTTTCATGTACAATAATATCCACCTGCTTTTTTTCCGTCTTTCAAATATTTTGTGCATGTATTATATATACCCTTATGGAAAGTGTGGGATTGCACTTTCCTCCCCACGTACTGGAATAAACACTTAGCATTCACGCACTGAATCACAAGAAAAACTTTTCTAAATGTCGCTTTCTTTTGCCTGTTCATTTTGGAGTGGTTTGAAGATTGGATTCTGATTTTACAAAAAAAATTTTTTTTTTTGGATTTCGTAGGACTTGATCCTTGGTCCGCTAAATGTCTGCAAAGGTTCGTCAGGTGCTTTGTATCACAAAATCGAGGAGACTTGCATGTGACCGTGGATTTATCGTATTATATTTTAATAGAAAACCCTGACGCAACTCCCAACTCAAGACCAAAAAATATTGTACTGACTCTGCCCAGCCCTCGAATCCGTGACGAATTGCTGTCTGCAGTTAAGGTATTCAACAAGAGGAACGTGGATAGGAAACTGAATAGTCAACACCTTGGTTTCACAGATTCTTCTCCGATATACGTATGTGAACATCTGTCACCTTATAACAAGGAACTTCATGCAGCAGCTAGGCGAGCAGCAAAGGACCTGAACTTCAAGTACGTATGGATTAAAAATGGGCGCGTCTTCTTAAGGAAGAATGACATGTCTCCACCACTGCTCGTGAAGAACAAGGCCGTACTACAGAATCTTACCGACAAATCACCCTCAAACCCGTCTTCCTCCGTCCTTTAAACCTAATGTATACGTCTTGTCAAAAATTACAAAATGGATCTGAAAATTTTCTACCAAAATGTTAGGGGAGTTAGAACCAAAACAAATGACATAAAAAACGAAGTTATTATCAATAACTATGATATAATCTGCTTCACCGAAACTTGGTTGAGTTCATCAGTATTCAGTAATGAATTGTTTGATGAGCGTTACCTGGTCTTTCGGAGAGATCGCGAATCAACTAATTCTACATCTAAAAAAGGTGGGGGGGGTATTAGCGGCAGTCAACAAGAATCTAATAACAACTAGAAAATCATCTTGGGAAAGTGACGGTGAAGATTTATGGTTAGCTATAAAACTGCATGAATATTCAAACTCGTTCATCTATATATGTGTTCTGTACATTCCCCCCAATTTATCTGTTGATGATTACTGTAATCGAATCAAAAATATTCAGGATATTTATTTGCAACATATTAATTCCAAATCTCAATTTATAATCATTGGTGATTTTAATATACCTGAAATTAAATGGACACCTGACATAACATATAATAACATAATACTAGCTCCATTAAATTATTTTAGTCACAAAGCTCATTCCCTTGTCAATTTGGCCTCAATGTGCAACCTTCACCAATTTAATTATTTACCTAACAAAAATTTTAATATTCTTGACCTTGTTCTTTCCGATAAAACCAATATTAATATTTCAACGACAGCTAACTTATCAAAAATTGATCACCATCATCCCTGTTTTGAAATAAATGTAAGTCTAGAAAAAATGCAATTCCTACAAGAAAATCACTCTCCCGTAAAATACAACTTCAAAAAAGGTAATTATGAAGGATGTTGTCATGATCTAACAAATGTAAACTGGATCTCACTTTTTAACAACTGTCATCTCAATAATAAGGTACAGTTATTCTACAATACACTATGGGATATTATAGACAAGCACATTCCAAAAAAAAAAACATAAGTAAGAAATCACTATCCCAATTGGTTTAGCGAATCTCTAATAATGCTCCTCAAAGAGAAAAATAAAGTAAGACTTCGGGCTAAAAAATATAACAACCCGATAGACTATTCCGAGTTTGCTACTCTTAGAAAAAGATCAAAAAAATGCTAAAAGAATGCTACACATCCTACATCAATCTAGTTGAGCGTGGGATAAAAGATAATGTTAAGGCTTTCTGGGCTTATTCTAAATCATTGCGTAATTCAAATTCGATTCCAAAAACAATGCATATGGATTCTATGATTGCAAACAATGGACAGCAGATTGCCAATATGTTCTCTAATTATTTTGGATCGGTTTATACTCAGTCGAATCCCACATCAAATACTTCCGGACTGAATGTTCCTCAATTCAACCAATTTAATCTTAGTAAACTTAACGTAAGCATGGGAACTATCAAATCTTGTTTAGAAAGCATTGATATACATAAAGGCCCAGGACCAGATAAAATACCTCCTTTGTTTTTAAGATGTTGCTCTAGCGCGTTGATCAAGCCACTTTTCATTATATTTAACGAATCATTATCTACGGGAACTTTCCCAGATTTGTGGAAAAATGCACATATTGTCCCAATACATAAATCTGGCGATCAATCTTCTGTGAAAAATTATCGACCAATTAGTATATTATCATGTTTTGCAAAAGCCTTTGAATCTATAATCTATAGTTCCATACTCGCACACTTTAAACCACAATTATGCATCAATCAACATGGATTTGTTCCTAACAGATCCACAAATTCCAATCTTCTCGATTTCTGTGATTATGTTTGCAATGCGTTTAATGAAAGAACTCAGGTAGATGCTATTTACACAGATTTTCAAAAGGCTTTTGATAAAGTAAATCATTTTATTTTACTACAGAAGCTTGGTCGTATAGGTATTCACGGTGATCTATTTAGGTGGCTTAAATCCTATTTGGAAAACAGAACACAGCTCGTTCTTATAAATGGGTATGAGTCACCTCCCGTAATTGTAACCTCTGGTGTACCCCAAGGGTCCAATCTTGGCCCTCTGCTTTTCTTAATTTTCATTAATGACCTAGGCCCCATGTTACGCTGTGATTTTGTTTTATTTGCCGATGATTTAAAGATTTACCGTAAAATTTCCAATGATTCTGACCAAGTTATGCTTCAAGAAGACCTTTTCACACTACATAACTGGTGTATTCAGAATGATATGTTTTTGAATATTGAAAAATGTTACATTATGACTTTCAGCCGTAACAGAATGCAAAAAGATTATGCATATTCCATAAATAATGCTCGATTAAATGCAGTTACAACCATCAGAGATTTAGGAATCATTCTTGATTCAAAATTTAAATTTGATGTACACGTCAGTGATATCACGACTAAATCCTTGAAAATGATGGGGTTTATACATAGAATATCTAAACCATTTAAAAAACCCCAATCCATTATAACCCTATACAACTCATTGGTCAGAAGCAAATTAGAATATGGTAGTGTTATCTGGAATCCACACTACTTAAAATATTCAAAAACTATTGAATCTGTGCAAAAAAAATTTCTGAGATTGTTATCATTTAAACTTGGACTAAATGCCTTACTCCAATCTAACGAGGAACGACTCCAATATTTTAAGTTTACAACTCTGGAAAAAAGAAGAAAAGTTGCTGACTTAATGAGTCTATACAAAATCATTCATGATAAGCTTGAAACAACTCACTGCCTGAGCAATATTCTTATTAAGGTCCCCAATAGACGTAATTTAAGGAATCAGAATATATTTCATCTTGAATTATTTAAAAACAATATTGCATACTTCAATCCACTGTCTCGGATGTGTCGACTGTATAATTCCATTGAATGTAACCATATAGACATCTATGCAAATAGTCTCGCTTACTTTAAAAAGCAAATTAACAATAGACTAACCTAACATGTAATTGAGAATTGAAAATACTTATCTTAATACTTATCTTGAACTTGAATGTGAATGGCTGTTCTTCACTCTATTTGTACTTTACTTTTTTTGTTTTTCTGTTTTTTTACATCGTATATCGATCTTCTTTTATCTTTGTTATCTCTATATTGTATCATCACTATTTTTGTTATCTCTTTTTATACCTCCGTTTATATTTTGATATTCCTAATTTCTGTTAACAACTATTAAACTGTGCATTCTGTGAACATTTTTAAGTGGACTATTAACATGTACGCTTTTTACAATGCTAATCCAATGACTTTTTTCTGTTAATACTCTGTAAATGTTCCAAAACAATAAATAAATAAATAAATAAATAAAAAACCCGTGAAATAAATAAACATTTTATTGCTATCTCATTCTCTCGCAGGCTTAATCCTATAGATGTATGTGTTTGTCTCTTTTTGGTGTCGCTCGCCTTCGTTTCACCGAGTTTCAAATCACAACTGTGCTAAAAAAAATCAGAGTGTGCAATTCACACGCGGTAGAAGTGAAACCTTCAGAAAAATAAATTAGACAAATTTTCACTTCAAAAACAAAGAAAGAAGAAAAAATAGCAGCGCACCCGAAAAGCGAATTTTGTCTCTGACGCACTTTTTTTCGGCATGGTTCGAAACCGTATTCATGTTGTATGAAATATGCCATAGATTTTTCGCTTCAAAGGTGCGTTTCGGAATCCGCGCATATGAAGGCGTGCACCGTGTTCCTATTAGGGGATTTTTTTTTACTATGAAGTCTTTTTACTCATTAAACTCATTAAACGGTCAGGTAAACAAGGAGCAAAAGCGATTAATTGCAAAAATAAAGTAGTTTTCAGTACGGATCGTACTTCTTTAACGATGATATAATAAATAGAAAATAATATTGCGAAAGTTTGAGTTTGGCAGCTGATACAAACTGATAATTTCGCAAGCTCTTTAACTTAGCGGAGAAGTAAAAGATTTGCCACTAATCGCTGAATGAAGTAAGTAGATATCTATGATTCCGGAAACTGTCACCGACGACCAGGAAAGTAAATTAAGTTTCCGGTGATATTATCAGGCTGTAGGGAAAGCTGTAAAACGCTTAAAGAAAAGCGGATATCGCTAGCGCAGGGGTGCGTTACCGATGGTTTGCAGAAACTACGCAAAACACTAGTTCAATATTCTTGATCTTCATTTTTAAATACATCTATTTGATTTACGATTTTGTTTACGTGAACGAATTATTGAATGCAAATCTTGTAAATGGGAATTAACCCACTTCCAGTCATCCGATCGAGCTGAAACTTGGCAGATAGACTCGTTGCCGATGATAATGAATTTTATCAAATTTTGGTGGCACTCAAGAACACACACGGTTTTCTCTGAAATTTGCTACTAGTCGGCCCAATATATGGCGCTACTAGGTCGTGCCGTTCACTACATTTCACTACATAATAAAAAAAATAGTTGTTTTTTTTTAGTTTATTTTTTTCTGGTAATTTGGGTCGCTTTAAGAAACAAAAATTCACCGAGTATAAATTGAATCTACCAAAAACTCCTGAAAAAGATCTGGCATCGTGAAATTACATTAAGTATTACGTGGTACTAAGATATCATCAAAATATCTTTCATAAGCTACGGAGCTTTTGATTATTCAAATGTGCGAAAATCAGTAAATGAAAACTATGTTCTTCCTACAAATCTCCTCAATTTATTAAACCGGTAATTTAGAATCATGGCTCCCGTATCAAGCACAAGAGCGCCTCTTTTCTGATGATGTATACTTGACCAATGATGACCCTAAATATAATATTTTGCAAAAGAAAAAAACATATATACATATATAAATGTATATTACAATTAAAAAAATCAGAGTGTGTAATTCACACGTGGTAGAAGTGAAACTAGAAAGTCGCTAGATGTCGCTTTCTTTTCTTTTACATGTTTTTTTAAATGATTTCGATACTGGAAATTGATTTCACAAAATAAAAATGTTTTTTTTTGGATTTCGTAGGATTCGAACCTCCGTTTGCCAGATGTCTGTCTCTCTTGCCACTGAGACTTGTCAGGCACATTGCCAACTACGACATAGAAGGCACGCTCTGAGGTGCGAATTTACAGCATTATGTTACTGTAGAACTGAGTTGTGACGCATTTCCGTTTCACCCGAATTTGAAGTCAGTAATGGCGCTAAAGAAGTTTCACTTTAAAAATAAAGAAAACATGTAAAAACTAGTAGTTCTGTGACTCTGTAAAGTTGATTAATGCGATTTGATGGCTTGCAGCGCTCATGCGTTCTAGCAGAATAAAAATGTACTATCAAACACGGCTACCGTCTTGACATGCAATTGAGTTCAAACAGGACTTTGCTACGCTCAGTCAATAAAGTGTGTATTTAATCGTTTTTTATTTTTTATTTTGAAAAAAAAGATTTGCATCCCCTGTCGCCAGGGAGTGCGGATGGTGTGAAGTATGTTCCAGAGCCCCGAAAGAAGTTTTGTGCCCCGAGCTAAGCCGTCCATTAGGGGCGGAAATAAAATGAACTGAAAAGTGGCCGAGACACAAAACTACTGTTCCGTGATTCGTCTCAAAAGGACGAACCGGGGGCGGCTGAACGACTGAACGACTGAACGCGATCAAGTGGCGCTGAATTTCCAAAATGAGAAATTATATAAAGTATATCTTAGTTTACGAATGGAAGAATTAGAAATATAATATTCTAAAAAAATGAAACAATACAACTTTGTATAAACCACTTAAAAAATGTGCAAATCCGACCGGTTTCGGAACAAACGTTCCTTCGTCAGGGAAAGCTTATACTAATTTGACAGTTTAGAACAATGTTTTATTATGGTAGGGGTGGAGCCGTTGTTAGTTAATAAAAATTAATTAGTATAAAAATTCAAAAATATATAATATTCTAGTTCATTTATGAAATGTGCCCTAGTTTACGAATGAAAGAATACAAAATCTTTTCTGGTTGATGCATGATACACGCCCTGGTTTACATATTAATATATTTTATAAAATAAGTCCTGGTGTTATGAAGTTACACGCGAGTATATGAAATAAGTCATAGTTTATGGATACAAGATTGAAATATAACTATGAAAGAAACTAGTTTATGCATAGAAGTATATTAAATATGTCCCAGTTCCTAATTTACGTATGTAAGTATACGAAATATGTAATAGTTCCTAGTTTACATATGTAAGTAAATAAAATAAGTCCAAGTTCCTAGCTTGCGTATGTAAGTATATGAAATACGTCCTAGTTCCTAGTTTTTGTATGTAAGTATACAAAATATGTCCTAGTTCTTAGTTTACGTATGTAAGTATATGAAATATGTCCCAGTTCCTTTTTTCGTACCTAAGTATATGAAGTGTGTCTTAATTTCATCATGTGCAATGGAGTTTAAAACATATTTTAAAGTTCATTGAAAATACGTCAAATTGATAAAATATGTCACTTAGTACGCATATACGAGTATAACGTTTATTTATTTATTTATTTGTTTCTTTGTTTTTGTTATAAAAAATACATCAGTACAAAGAAGCTTTGACTGTCCAACTAGGAAGGTCTCCCGCTCTAGGACAGTCAAATGACAGAAACATTTTGATAGGCGTAAATTTAATTTACAAATGACCGATTTGGGACACAAATCAAAAAATCATCGCCAAAAAACTTTATCTTACTTACTGAAGCTCAAGCAAAAATATTTAATTATCCTACTAATATTATAAAGGCGAAAGTTTGTATGGATGTATGTTTGTTACTCTTTCACGCAAAAACTTTCATGAAAAAAACTTAAAGGATTTTAATGAAACTTTACAATAATACTGCTCATACATCAGAATAAGATATAGGCTATAGCGCAGAGCTCTGGCTTTATGAAATTTTTATTAAAAAAATTGCAATAGGTGGCACGATTAGTAAGATATCTATAATTCTTTATTCGATTCAAATTATAAGGGTAGTACTACAAATAAATGCTGGAGGGGGGAGGGGGAGGGTGGAGTAAGGAAGAAGTTAGAGGGTGAGAAGGGTGGGAGAGGGGGAGAGGGTAGAGAGAGGGGGAGGGGGAATGAGAGGAGGAGGAGGGGAGGAGTGGTGGGGGGAGTGGGAGAGGGGGAGGTGGAGGAGGTGGAGTGAGACCCCCCAATACCATGCGGGCGAAGCCGCGGGAAAAAGCTAGTTTATAATGTATGTAATTATAATGTAATAATTTATATTTAATTATTTATAACGTATGCACAATTTAATTGTTTACTAATTTAATTATTATTAATTATTTAGAATTATGCACAACTTTTTTACGTACATGTTTTTTTTCAATATAGAAAGAAGAAAGAAATGTTAAATTATAAGATTACTTGTAAATAAACCAAAAGAAAAATAATAATAAATAAATCCAAAGGAAAATAATACATATTAATACAAAGTTAATGTCTTAGTTCCTAGTTTATTTATGTAAGTATAAGAAATATGCCACAGTTTGTGCTTGAAATTATAAAGTACATAATATGTACATGGAAACAAAAAAAACATTAAAGTTTGTTGGATTATGAACTAGTCCAGCAGGTACCAAAGTTCAATCATTCTTTATCTGAGTAGGTACGTTTTTGAAGTACGAAATAGTTATTTTTTGAAGTATTTTTTAGTTAATTATTATTAACGTACGCCGAGCTGCCATTTTTATGTTTAAAACCTAAATTTTCTACCCGTCACATCAACATTTTGCTTAGCTCATGATAGTCGCTAACTGAAAAAAGTTGGATTGATTTAGAAATTCTACATGAAAAAAACAGTGAATATTTAATGAAAAAACGACGCCTCGCTAAAAAATACGCCGTTCTAAAATCGTTCTGCAAACGAAACTAAAAAAATGACAAAGATGATAAAAAAAAAAATCATTGAAAAAGATTAGAAAAAGATTCGGTCGTATCTAGGAAAGGACTTTTCTTAGGACCCTAGCTGCTCTACTAACCACTGAGCTAATGGGACCCAACTCCCTTGGTCATATATTCGATTGAATTATACTTCATTATAGTAGAGAAAAGCCGAGAAATTCAAATATTCACTTCAGGCAGCGGGCAGCTGGCAAGCGGGTGGTGTGAATTTTATAAAGGTTGGGTAATGGCGTTGTGTTTCGTTAGCCACAGCAACGTGTGGCCGGGTCTGCTACTTGTTTATAAATTGATGTATTAAATAAAAGTTTTAGAGGCACTCGGGAAAACAAATAATCTACGCTTGATCAATGACAGTTATGGGAGAAAAATGGTTTCCATTTGGGTTTCAATCTAGAAAATGTGTTCATTTAACGTGGACAGATGGGATCCGTTGAATATGAAACTCACGTCTCTACCCCAACTAAAGTTACTGAGTGATTCGCAACTCAACTTGAAGGTAAAAACTTCCACTCTCAGTACATATCATTTCTCAAATGGATTCTCTCACATTTTAAGTTTATCGACTTCAAATTTACACATGTATCGCCGGAGATAAATCTGTATTTTGCTCGACTCAATCTTTTAAATGGAATAAAAAGATATTTTGTTAAAATAAATATACATTTTGCTTATTTATTAGCAGCGATTCTTTGTGAAAAGGTCCGTAAGCTCTCAAAAGCTTTGTGAAGCTTTCTATATAAATTGAAAGAACCTTTCAATCTGATTGATAATTACCAAAGTGCCTTTGGAACAAAAATGTATTTAACCATGCTCCACCTTTGGCCGGCCTATCAGTATTCGGTAGATATCTTCAGAACAAATAGCATTACAGACAGCGCTTTCTGAACTAATTTATTTAACTGTAGCATTATTGGCCCAATGTGAACCTTTCGGATCGAGGGAGGTTGGGCTAAATATACAATACTCATCTTCTGGCCCTGGGAAGAGGACCGGCCTCCGAGGCCAGGAATACATTCTTGAAACGAAGAGAAACACTAATTCCTTTTCCAATATACAAGAGATATTGAATGCAAATCTCTTTGAATGTGCAATGGGGCAGCTGTAGCGATACAGGAGTATATTTAAAAAAATATATACCTATATACATATATAAATAAAATAGTATATTAGAGTCTATGAAAAAGTTCGTACGTGATCTGCAGCATAACATCAGAGTAAAGTCATAGTTTTTATAGTCCTTCTCACTTGGGTTTCCTGTTCTAGAGCGGCCTGCAGTTTTATAATTTTATATTTACTCTCTAGTTATCTTAATATTGTCTTCATAATGTTTGCAAGCTCATTATCACTCTGGTCTCTCAGCAATGTTTTTACTTTAGTTTTGAATAGTCTACTTTAATATTAATTTTTTTGTTTGATTTGGTAACGAATTAAAGCATCTCTCTCCAAAGAATGTATTCAATTTGGGAGTAACCAGTGGGTATACTTTTGCTAATTACCCTAGTTGTCTTAACATGTCTTCATAATGTTTGCAAGCTCATTATCACTATGTTCTCTCAGCAATGTTTTTACTTTAGTTTTGAATAGTCTACTTTAGTATTCATTTTTTTGTTTGATTTGGTAACGAATTAAAGCATCTCTCTCCAAAGAATGTATTCAATTTGGGAGTAACCAGTGGGTATACTTTTGCTAATTACCCTAGTTGTCTTAACATGTCTTCATAATGTTTGCAAGCTCATTATCACTATGTTCTCTCAGCAATGTTTTTACTTTAGTTTTGAATAGTCTACTTTAGTATTCATTTTTTTGTTTGATTTGGTAACGAATTAAAGCATCTCTCTCCAAAGAATGTATTCAATTTGGGAGTAACCAGTGGGTATACTTTTGCTAATTACCCTAGTTGTCTTAACATGTCTTCATAATGTTTGCAAGCTCGTTATCACTATGTTCTCTCAGCAATGTTTTTACTTTAGTTTTGAATAGTCTACTTTAGTATTCATTTTTTTGTTTGATTTGGTAACGAATTAAAGCATCTCTCTCCAAAGGATGTATTCAATTTGGGAGTAACCGGTGGGTATACCTTTGCTATTTACCCCAGTTGTCTTAACATGTCTTCATAATGTTTCTAAACTCATTATCATAGTTTTCTCTCAGCTATTTAAAAAAAAGAAGAATAATCGATTTCCTCTTCGTAGCCTCCCCACTCTAGTCTACTTTAGCTTTCTGAAGGTTCACTTCTACCGCGTGTGAACTGCACGCTAGTATTTTTTACTTTTATACTTTAGATTGATTTCGTATCGAATTAAAACATCTCTGTATATTTTGGCTTATCGCTCTGATTGAATATATTTATGTTTGATAGTGGCGTATTCAGATATACTTTATTAAAGTTTTAATTAAATAAATAAGCATGTTTTCATATGTTGTCTTAAGAGCTAATTGGTTTAGTTTGGAAGAGTCGTCTTATTATTTGGATATATCTTTGTATTTTGTAGCAAGTGTACGTAACTTTGACAAAGCTCTGAAGTCAGGAAACTTACATTGTTTTGAAATATTAAAATTAGCTAAAAAAATTCTAAAGACATTAAAAAGGATTTATCGTTTTTATTTATTTTTTATTCGTAAAATGAAGTTCAGTTATAACGACGAAACTAAAGCATCGAGGGCGATAAAATGGATTTTTAAAGAACAACTGATATCGTAAGTTTTTTTTCATACAAAGAAACCCTAAATCTATTAGAGTCAAACGTGCCGCTATTGTTCTTTCAGGGAATAAAAGCTTGACACCGGAGAACCCTTCCTCCCCCGGGATTAAACCGGGGATGGATTGCTAACATTACTTTCACATCGATTTCCAACCGATTTTTAACCGAATTACGTGAATTCGCTTGAAAGGAAAGGAGAGAAAGGCGGATAAAGAACAATACGCTACGCGCTCAAAGTGCGTTTTTACTCACACACGTCCATTGTGGTTTATCCCGTACATTGGTACTTCACTCTTCTACTCACGTAAACACTATGTACGGTGGGTTCTTATTCAACTTACAAAATGGTTCAGTTCTTGATAAAAAAGAAACACTATTTACAGAACATCAATATTTACATTCTTTAAGTGATTACCAAACACTTTAAGCCACTCGAGCGACCATGCGAAATAAAAAAATTTGCCTCGATTGCTCGTGATTTTCCCAGAAGATAATTTTTTAAATTTTTCGCCAAAATCAATAGAAAACATACCTTCGAATTTTAACACGAAGACATAAAAACTTATTTATAGCTACAGAGCCAATGAATAAACATGTATTTTACCATTTTTCTCAAATTTTTAGTATTTATAAAAAAAATATTAAAAAATCGTAAATTTATAACTGCATTTATAATCCTGCGTGTTTTTTTACTTTGAAACTGCGATGCCGTGAGGAGTACTTATTCGAGTAAACATAGAATATTTTCGATTTCTGTATGTTGTCTGTGGTGTGCTTGATAAGATGCATAACTGTAGAAAAAGGACTTAATTTTAACCGTAAACATCTGTAAACATCGTAAAATTCAAATTGAAATAATATTTTAAAATTTTATTTTTAACATCGTTCTAAAATAGTCTAAGTAGTCCGATTTGCGGCATCTGTGGTCATAATAGATAAAGCATTTCAACAGCTTCGTTTTAAAATAAATGGCTAGCCGTGTAGATGTTCTAAATAATTACAATAAATGTTTTACGAATGGTAGGAAAATGTGGTCCAATTTTATCAATCGCAGAAAAATAAAAGAGGTCCATTTTTTTACAATAATCGCTCCAGTGGTTAGAGAATGCTGTGAGGAAGGAATTAGATTCGGGGAGAAGAAATATATGGATTAGAGGAAAATTAGAAAGCACCTGGCTATTTAGATTTGATCACTAAAAGTGGTTTAAGTTACCTCAAGCTGCCTGTCGAATAGATATTTTAATATTTTCTTGAAGAATCCCTAAGCAGTTTGGCATTTCACCATCGATATTCCAACGGTGACTCCAGAGGCACGTATTGCGAGAAATGTTACAACGGGACTCTCACAGGCAGGTACACTTATCATAACTTAGAAACGGCTTTAGCCGTAACAGAAATTTTGATTTTATGTTGTATAAATTCTGAATTATGATATTCAACCAGGGCAATATAATACTACAACATTTTTTTCTAGAGGGTACCGATGACATTTCATTTCATGTACACGCTTGTACCTGGTTTGGAATGCATTTGGTAATACTTTCTCGGAAGTAGTATATGTGTTCAACTGCACGAAATGTAGTTAGAATCAGGCCATATTAACATAATCTCAATAATAAAATTCAATGTTTGCATAAAACCTACCGTTCTTCTGCGTGGATTCTGTATAATTTAATTAGCATATTTTACTTTATAATTTCTGTTCTACAAAATATCAGTAAAAGTCCGTATAGGAATATATTAATATAAATACCCAAATAAAACAATTGATATATATTCCCCCAAAATTAAATTGAGCGAGTCGCCGTAAGTTTAGAATACAATTTGTGTGCAATTCTCTGCCTCTAGAAAAATAGCTATAACAGTGATAATATAATAAATGACATTCCACAATAAATAAAAATAGCATTAGCATTCTCTCCGCCATGTTATAACACTTTCAAAATCATTTGATAAAACTCCGTAAAAATCCGTCCAATATCCACTTTCGTCTTGCCCTCTCTTTGCGACTTGCCAAATTTATGCAAAATTTCTTGCACTTTCATATGAAATTTTATGCATCCTAACTATTTCTCACAGCAGCAGAAAACAAACCCCTTTAAAGGGAAAAAAATATTTGTTCATATGAAGCGGATACTTTGTGATGTGACATTATTAATTTAAAATAAAACATTAACTTTGTAAACACCACTAAAACGGGAAAAAATACATTGAAAAATCGTCTTGTACGTAAGAAAATGAGAAAAATGCACAAGTTTATGGTGAAAAATAGAGAAATAAGAATAATAAAAAGATTTATTCATCAATAGATTTTTAGAGTTTTATACATTTTTTTAGCTATCATTGATTCTAGTGACAATTAGGTCACTGCTCATCTCATTTAGGATTTCTCTTGGAATACAACCGATTTTCAGTAGTGGCATATATGAAAAAAGTAGGTCGAAGTTGTTCTTAAAGTTATTAGTTTGAGTACCAAAGCAAAGACAGAAAATGCAGTTATTATATATATATTTTTTATTAACTCTTTGTCAGAAGGGAGTATTTTGTCAGAAGTTTAAAATATTTCTGCTCTGCAATAAAATCCAAATAAATGGAATATTTCTAAACATATCCGAAAAAAAAACCGTTTTGTAAATGCGATAAAACGTTGGCTAAAAAAGGAGGTAGCGCAACACGGCATAAAACCAAAAATTAAATAACGAAAACGTTTACAAATGTTAATATTAGAAATAAAAACATAATATTTTGAAAAATTAAAATTAAAAAAAAATGGTTTACAATTACCGACAACGAAAAAAAAACACACGCACACACACTTTTTCTTAGGCTAATTATTATTAGGTTATTATCACCTCACGTTTTTGTTATTTCAATAAAAAATATGAATAACAATTATAGAAATTTTGAACATTTTTTTCAAATTGCTATCAAAAACTTTGGTTTCATAGAGGCGCATATTTAAATTTTTATATGGTTAAATTTTAGATTAGAATATAAAGCGTAGAATTTTCTCTTTCTAACACCGTTTAGATTATACAATGGAGGTACAATGATTTATATGAGACCTATGTGAGCTGGGACAAATTTGGAATCCTCTGATTAAACAGGTTAACATTAAGGTGGTCACATAAAAAGAAAGTGAGGTAATATTTTGGGATTTTATTTATTTCTTGTAAGTTGAATGTTTTGTGGTGTTGCGTTATGAAACGTTGGTGCCCTTTCATTGAATATTTCGTGCACTTTTCATTTGAGTGTGGGGTATTTCCCCCGCTACGCGGCCAGACTGTTTAAAAGGGGCAGGTGCGCGCATAGTTTGGGGTCGGGAATTTTTCTCACTTTTATATGGGGAAAGTGACTCCGACTGAGTCATAAAAGTGAATAAATTCCGCGGCAGGCCGGGGAGCCAATAAACTTACCGGCATATATGAACTGGGTGTGACTGCCGAAATAAGATCAAAATGACGTTTTTGGAATTCATTTCTATTCCAAAACTTCACGACGCACTCAAAAGTATTCATTGGTTTCTCTATACCTCAACCTATGCATTAACAACAGAAGTATATAAAGTTTATTATTAATTATATAAATAAATCCATTAAAAATTTAAATAAAGTCTAACTTTCTAATCAATATAATTGGTTCATTTTATTTAGGGCTTTAACATATTAAGCAGTACCTACATTTAAAAAAATAACAATGCAAATAAAGAGTTGACTAAATACCTGTAACCAAAAATATAAGAAACAACATACAGGTTACAAAAAATAAAAGACTTGACAAAAAGTAAGAAAATAAGTTAATTAAAAATAGATAAACTGCCAATATTCTCAAAATCAACAATAATATTTTTATGAAATATTTAGAAATAGTTCGCTTTAATCTGCTTAATATTGCGTTAAATCTTAAAAGTAAGTATGTATGTATTACAATTTTCATTGACACATTATCTATCCTACAAAAAAAATTAGAGTGTTTAATTCTCACGCGATAGAAGTGAAACTAGAAAGTCGCTAGATGTCGCTTTCTTTTGCCTGTTTATTTTAAAGTGGTGTGAAAATTGGATATTGATTTACAAAAACAATTTTTTTATTATTTTATTTTGAATTTCGTGGGATTTTTTCAATTTCTCTGGCCGCTGAGATTTGCGACGCACTATACCGCTGCGCCACGGGACGCGCTCGGCGAAGCGCGAATTTACGATAGGAGCCTTGAGCGCGGTTTGATGCTTCGCAGGTGCCGTAGTGCGTCATTTCCGTTTCATCCGAATTTCAAATCACCCTAACGGGGCTAAGGAAGCTTCAACTCAAAAAAAAAATTGTTGTTATATTCACTTTTATTCTAGTTATATTAATAATGTAATTACTTCTTCGATATATCCAAAATTATAACTTTGTGGCATCATTTATGTAGGTATGTATTCTTAGTGTATCTTAAATCGCCGATTGGAATACGGAGTTTAGAGGTTACGTTTTTAAGTGCAAAAGTGGTTTTTATTTAAATAATTTTACAAAAGAGAAAAAAGTTAATCAATGGAAACATTCACAGATAATTTTTGACATAAAATTGTAATTTTAAAAAGTTGTTTCTTTCATGCGTTCATACATTTCTAATGAAAAAATACATATTTTAGTAGTTTAGGCTTATATTTTATATAAAGAAATTAACAACTATATTTTATTTCTACTCAATGGAAACGGTAAGAAAAGCTTCAATTTATCCAAAGCATATGTTTTTATACTCATAATAAATACCGATTTGTAGTAAAGATTAATCTAAAATAATGATTTTTACCTGAAATAAGTATTTTTACCTGAAACACGTGAGCAGACTCAAAAATCCCGTACGAAATAAAACCCACGAAACTGCGCCGCGCAACGAAGCTCAATTGTATGCGGTTCATTTCCATTCCGAAATCAGCATTTTTTACGTATATCTCAAAGTATGAGTTTAAAGAGAAAGAAAAGCAATAAATTTCTTTTAAATTCTGCTCCTTGAATAAATTTCTAGACCAAAGTTACGTACACGATTTTCTCTTGCGAGTAGTATTTGGACCCCAGTATAAAACAAATTCTCTTCGCCATATCATTCATAGGTTTGATGTTACGAATGAGAGAACAGAAACATTTTAAAAAGAGAAAAATTGAGAGTAAAACGAACTGGACAAATACTTTACACTTTACATTTTGCATGATTTTACTGATTATAATTTGCAGGACATAGAAATTGTGAAACCTTCAGAAAACTAACGTGAACAAGAGTGAAGAGGCTACGATGCACCGCACAAAGAGAAGACCGATTAGTCTCATTAGATTACAATCTCACGTAGGCTAAATCCTAAAGATGCATGTGTTTGTCTCTTTTTAGTGTCGCTTTTTCGTTTCATCGAGTTTCAAATCCCGACAGTGCTAATGAAGTTTTCACTTCAAAAAGATAACGGTTTCAAGTTGTCTTTGGGCCTCGAACACAGATTATCTAATCTTAACGGGACAGGCGTCTCTATCTATTGAGCTATGAAACCTTTTTTAATTCAGTCATTTTTATCGATCCCATGCTTCACTCTTTACTAACGTTAAACTCAATTAATTCCCTTTTTGGGAATTTGGATTAGAATCGCAGTGCGACCATAACATTTTTTTATTTTCTTCGTCTGAATATGTTTCATATTTCATTGAGAGTTAATGAATTTATCTTCTGCAATGATTCAATGTGTCAACCCTATAAATTTAATACAAATTGTTTTTGAAAAGATCATCGTAATTTTTTTAATAAATATCAATAACATCAAAACGAATATAAACGTTTGTACGTATTTAAATTATGCATTTAGGTTTAGCATTTAAAGGGTGCCACGCCGATAGGCACCATGGTGCTGCGACGCTACGGTGTTACGGTAGCGATCTAACCTTCCGTAGTCAAACTGGAGCAGGGCGGTACTACGGTACTGTTTGTAGTCACTGTAATGATTAAAGAACTATAAGATTAATGTTGCTTTTTGTCAACAAATATCCGGTTTCCGTTTGAGTTTGGTGGTGGCTGTTGCGAACTTTCGAGGTGGGGAGCATGGTGCAGCATCATAATATTTAATATTTTCAAAGAGTTATAGTACACTAAGTATAACTCTTGATGAAAAAAAAGTGAGTTGAGAGCCTTCTGTAAGCATTGACTTTGACAGTTTCGACTGTTAAACAAGCATCTTGTACACTGGGCTGTTGACTTTTTTTTTTATTTAAAAATATTTTCCAATAGCAGTCTTACTAACTTTTTTGGATTTATTTTTTTATTATATGACATTTAACGTTTTATCAGTTAATACATAATGTGCAGTAAACCAAAAATAAAAATCATTTCGGATTTTCTCACTTAAACTTTAATGAGACAACGTGGGATAAAAATAATTGAAATTTATAACAACAAAACTTGCAGGTATCCCCGACGTTGATGCCCCGGCTTTACGCAAGTTTTTTTGTAAACTCATGTAGACTGTGATTTCTTTTTCTTGTTTTGAAGAACAATTGTGCAAATTTTCAACAATATCTAAAAGAAACTATGAATTTGAATAAAAATCAAATTCACACCGCCCAGCGACATTCTCCTTTATAAAAATAATATAATAAATAAAACAATAAATCGCTCGTGGCAAGTCAGATAACCATTATTTTAAGCATGTCATTGGAGGTAAACATTGAAAATTTCATCGTATTCTAAGACAAGATGTCAATACTATATAATAAATAGAAAGGCTAAAAAAAAATTACATTTTTAACAGAATTATAGTTATAAAACAACAAGAAAAAAAACACTTGAGACGTCTGCAAAACGTTTTTTTATTGAGGTCAGATATTAGATATCATAATGTTGTCATCATTGCGTAGTCTATTCAAGCAAGAATTTTTGTTAATGATTTAAATGTTTTACATTGCGCTCCTCTGCACAGGACGAAGAGCGTGTGGAGCGCGCAGATACATTAACTATCATCGTAGGTTCAACGCATTATCCTCTAAATTTTGAATTATAAAAAAATCATTATCTTTTCAGCGCAAAGTAGTTAGAAAATGATTTCACACACAGTTGTCACTTGTTTGAAGTTTGTCACTGAAGTCGTGACATGGTTTTTACGCCAAGGTTGCGGGTAGGAAGAAGGAGGGATAATCTCTAACATGCAATGAATATAACTTTTCATCTGAGAGCTGCATCCTGTAAGGGTAATGTATTAAAACTCGAGTAGCTAAGGCTTGTACCTAGCAGCTAGGAGGTAGTAGCAACCAGCTAGGAAGGTAGGTCGGGTGAAATATAGCCGCTCTTTGTGAGTTATTTATCGTTCCCCTTTACAGGAGGCGGGCTACATAAGGTATGGATGCACCGGCGTCAATGCCACCCCAAATGGATCCCTGCGGAGCAGTGACAAGATGTAGCTGCCTGGAAAATTACAATATTGCATAATCGTTACGGCAAGTGCTCGAAAATCACTTATCTACGTGCAAACGCATATCGATAAGGTGCACGAAAAAATTCACACAAAAATGTGCGATGTAGCGCGTAAGCAGCTTTAACAAAGGCGAATTTTATAACAAAAAATATGGTCAAGAATTGCCTAAACCTTTAATGAAACGTGCACCCACATGAAATAAATGCTTTCCTGCAGTAGTGTAGGTAATATACATCCTCGTCTATTCATCAAACATGGGCAGGCCAAATTTATTATTTAAAAAATTTATTTGAGTAAAATTTTAAGTAATATGATTTAT
The DNA here is from genome assembly GCA_929108145.2 of Limnephilus rhombicus. NCBI lineage: Eukaryota > Metazoa > Arthropoda > Insecta > Trichoptera > Limnephilidae > Limnephilus > Limnephilus rhombicus. The sequence continues at coordinate 57,818,376 of OV815275.1, read as the reverse complement.
TTATTTATTAAATAATATGTTTTTTTCTAACCTTTGAAACCCGTAAAACCCCTTAAAACTCAAATGTCAAAACTAAAAATAACAAAAAATTAATTATAAGAGATATTCACATGGTTTTGTTAAAAAAAAACATGAGCCTTCAGCAATTACCTCTTCATAAGTGATTGTTTTTTACCCCATTGGAAATGTTTTACTTTTATTTTTAATCGCATTGTGCATCGAATTTATTTTAAACTGTAGCCAGCCCACGAACATGAAAACTCGTCCTAATGATGTTTATCCACATTCACTCCTCGTTGTGCAACGAGCGTACCATGATGCATTTATCAAAAACAGGCCATTTGATACAGCGGGGATTCCCCTTATTTTGGACATGACTGTTTGACGTGTAACACCCCCAGCGCTGTGCCATTTTTCACCCTTTCTAAATAGAACTGAATAGTACATGTTATAATGGTCTGTCCAGCTATTTCAGAACCTTGGAAGATACTGTTTCAATTTCTTGTTATAAAATATGAATCATTTGACAGGTCGATTGTTTCGCGCAGCAGACACCGGCAAGACTGTTGGAAAAAGGCCAGAGAAAATGGCCTTTATTTTAAGGTGATCCATTCTTGTCACAATTTTGTTTCTAACATTATTTATTGATGTAACTCACAACAGCCTGCCTTAAGTAGACAATTGTCAATGTGCTTACATCACTGACAATGTGCATTGAATGCGATTGACGGAATTTCAAACGACCCGTAATATTTCCGCCACAATTGCTTTGTTATCGTCTGCCAAAACAATACCTAAAGAGTGCGATTGAATGAATTTTTAAGTAAAACTTCTTTACCCACGCTTGACTTGGGGAGTAAGCTGGTGAATGCGTGACTAGAGCGTTATAAAAAGTGTGATCGGGCGAGGTGAACGGAAGTTGAGAGGGAGAAGTTAGTAAAGTCTTACTTCAGTCGTGTGGTCTAAAGCACACTCGTTTTTATAAATTTATTTTGCTTACCATAGCACTAGACAATCGCGATATAATGCAATTATAAGTAAAAAATCTCTTTCCGCGAATTGAATTCCAAAGGGGTCAATTTTTTTTACATTTGCTCCTCACATGAAGCCTTGAGGAACGTCCATGCCTCTGTCGCCTTGGGTATGCTACGTAGAGGGTATTTTTAAAGGAATGAAGGAGAGGAAGTTCGGGTCGGAAAAAGGTATGAGGGGTAGTTTGAAATCAGTGTATCAACTAGTATCGAACGCATGAAACCATCCCTCGTACTGTGGTGCAAGGCGATAGAGGCCGGGTGGAGAGGTCAAAGGGACTCGTACAGTCTCTACCAAAACGGCTCACCACGCAGGTAGTGGGCAGACCCATCTGCCGCCAAGACCTAGGCAAACTTCACCTCATGACCCTGGCACCCCTGCTAAGTCAGTAAACGTAGCGAAGCACTTGGGGAACTATGGTAGAGGAGATGTTATACAATAAATAATTATTAAAAATTTGGGCAGCGGTGCACATTCCCGCCTCCCAAATTAAAAATAGAATAGACATTTAACGAATGATTGTCAATCGCCTAGCGAAACGTAGATCCGAGATAGAAGAATGAGAAGCCTCAAAAATTGTCAATCGCTTCAATTGACTCAGAAAAAGATCAATTCGCAATAATTGTGAATCGTATCAGTAAAGTGAATTGACGTAACAATTAACAATAATTGATATTGACACTTTCCGAGGCGCTTTACCTTAAGAATATTTAAGTAAGATAATATTGAGTCGAGCTATTACCGTAAACACCTACATATTTTTTTTTAATTAACGCTTCCAGAACGCTTGAAAGTACCATTAAAGTCAATTTTATTAGTATTTCTTTCTTCCTAGCAGCTCTACCTGCAGCGTTAGTGAATGCTTTAGTTGCAGTTTTTCCACGTTCGCGTGTTGGTGGTGGAGTAACTAGTATGGCGAGGGAAGGTACCACTAAAAGGAGAAAAATGTGGAGGCAGCCTTCAGAAACTCTGATTTTTAAAATTTTTATTTATTTTTTTTTATTTGATAGAATACAATTTGTATTTTCAAACATTATTTCATAATGGGGGCCAATTTGATACTTGGCCCCTCTGCTGAGGCTCCCATTTTACAATGTAATAAAATTCCATAAAAATATAGTATGAAATAATAAAATGAAATAAAACAAAAAAAAAATATATGAAATAAAGGAAAATACAATAATAAAGACGGCACGGTAGCACAAAGTGAAGTGTGTATTGTAAAAGTATTGTGTATTATGCATGTATCATAATATTATGTATTACACATATAAGTACACATATATTTCATTCTATTACATTATAAATTTTTTGTAATATGGTCTTAAATGTTCTAATCGATCTTTTAATTTTGTACTGAAATGTTAATTTGATTACCTCGTTTTTTGTATCGAGTGAAAGTCACCCGCCGATAATAAAAGTTTTTGTGTTATGGCATCACAGCTCTATCTAACTGGGGTCGATGGTATTACGACATCCAAGTTGTAGAAGTTGTGTATATACAGTATACCTAAATCAATACGAAAATGGGTATTTGATTTAGGTATACTGTATATCTTCAATCAAAAAAATATTAATTGTCATTTCGTCGTTTAACCCCTTGAGCTTCTCAGGGACCAATATGACCCGGATTTTCTTGACCCGGAAACATTTTGATATTTTTGTCTATCTTGTGAAAATATGTGATTTTTTTTGGTGTCACAAGGACAAATCATAATTCTTTTGTCTCAAACATATACCTATACGGGTTGCAAATAATAAAACACAAAACAGCAAAAATAAAGAATTTACAATTCTCGCCATTAACATTCATTTTAATTTTCAAAATTATTTCTTATATTTTATTATGTGAACGAGAAAATTTTCATATCATTATTTTGTAAGGGGTCGTCCATTAATCACGTGATGTTTTTTAGCAACTTTTTGACCCCCCAAATCCCCCGTGGTGATATGTGGTGAGGTTTTAGACTGACCCCCCCCCCCCCCCCACAATCACCTGTATTTTTTTTAGTAGAAAGTATTTTGAAATTTTTAGAATATTATCACGAAAAATAAATACACGTGATATATCAATTGAACCCACCCCCCCTCGTGATATTTCATGATTTTTCCGAACCCCCCCCCCCCCTTTCGAGCCTCACGTAATCAATGGACGACCCCTATTACATATCATTATTTTGCATCATCCCTACATAATAAAATAATATATAAATAAATTAATTATTGTTAAAAGTAATTATTAATTATTTATTGAACAAATAAGAAAGAGATAAAAAAAGTTTACCATTCTCTTACAAATTTCTTGAACAAAAGGAATGTGTTATACAAAAATTGTGACTGCAAAATAATGTAAAATAAGTTTATTTATATCTTCAAAATAAAAGCACCCATTGACAAACTACTAAAAAGTAGTTTATTGGGACTTTTCTTTTTTCTGTAAAATATTTATATTTTTTCGTGTCATATTGTATTACCTTGTCTTTATAATAAATAATAAAAAAAATGAAAGTGGAATGATATATGAAGTCAGTACAGAAATATTAATTTACTAAAGCATGGCGTAAGATGGCCTTGCAGGTACAACGTACCTATAGGTACAACAAATAATATCACACGAAGAGGTAACACATGGCTTTCAAACTGGAGTAGAAATGATAAAGACAGGGAAGATCTGATGTACTAAATCACTTAAGCACTTAATTACTCCTGTAAGTTTATCATTAATTATTATGACAGCTTACATAATGTGATATAATAAGGTTTTGCTTGCATATAATTAATTACTGTAAAATAAAAAGTTCATCCTAAAGTTTTCCGAGAAATCAAAATGAATTGGAAAATTTTTCTGTTTTCTGATTACATTATAAGAAACCATTTTCATTAGGTTTTGATAAAATTGCGGATGAACTCAGAAAGCCTTAATAAATGTCTAAATATGACCTTATTTCTTAAAAGCAAATTAAATTACACGCTGCCGCAAAACTGAAGGCGTAATTATATTCAGCAAGCAGTCATTTTCCCATTATATTGTTTACCCGAGAGATAATTTAGTCTGTCGCGGTCGCCCGAAACAAGGCGATGTTTGATCTGCACAAGAAGGAGGCGAGTTTGGAGTCAATTAAAACTTATTTTAAGAATATAATTATTTGGGTGTGGCTTATAAGAATAATGAAATAATGTCGAATGAAAGTCGTATGGAATATACATTATAAAGCTAACCACAATGCACCCAGAAATAAGTTAAATGGAAAGATTAAAGGGTTAAGGTGATTGCTCAATGTGAAATCACCATTTTAGATTAATCTTTACTTCAAATTGATTTATATTATGAAAATAAAAAAAAATACTTTAGATAAGTTAAAGTTTTTCCTTCGTTTCGCTTGAATAGAATTAAAATAAAATTGTTCATTACCTTAAAAAAAATATGTAAACAACAAAAAAAAATATTTTTTCATAAATAAAATTGTTCATTACTTTAAAAAAAATATGTGAACAACAAAAAAAAATATTTTTTCAAAAATAAAATTGTTCATTACTTTAAAAAAAAATATGTAAACAACAAAAAAAAATATTTTTTTATAAATAAAATTGTTCATTACTTAAAAAAAAATATGTAAACAACAAAAAAAAATATTTTTTCATAAATAAAATTGTTCATTACTTAAAAAAAAAAATGTAACAACAAAAAAATATATTTTTTCATTAGAAACACAATGAACGCACATGAGAAACCACTTAAAAATATACAACATGATGGCTAAGATTATTTGTGATAGTTACCATTGATTAATGGCCTTTAATCAGCCGGCGGTCGGAAATCCAAATTTATCCGAAAGATGTTCTTACGATCGTACAGGGCGGATCCAATGAGAAAGATTAAATATTCTCCATATCAGCTTTTAAAAATTATAACTCAATATCGATTTCATTTCATTCAAAATTTGCTTTAATTTACACCTAAATCCAAAAATGCTGTCAAAAATGTGTGCAAGGCGTGATGATAAAACTATTATAATATGTACTTTTTGTAATTATTTTTGATCATAAGTATTTTTAATTATTCAATAATGCCTAAGCAAAATATGAATGTAAATAAAACGTACATATATTAGTTTGCAAGATCGTAAATAAATACACAAACTGAAGTATTTTCGTCACAAAACCTGTGCGCGGATCTGTTTTTAAATGATTTTATTTAAACCAAAATTTAAATTCTGAGACAAAGCTTTCCCAGATATTTATTTTACTGCGTGATTATATGATTTGAAATGTGAGTTGTACAATACAAAATTTTGTTAGAAAATTTAACAAATCTGCCAACCACCTATGGTATAACCTTATTATACTAAAAATAAACTTTTTTTTCAAAATTTAAATATACCTTTACTAGATAGAAGAACATTTTTTTGTGGGAAAGTGTCAATAGGTCTAAAATTTGATTTAAAAATTACATATTTCCGGTTTTCTCTGGTTATTCCCTCTGAACTTTTTTCTTTCTTAGAAAATTACTCACGAAAAAGATAAAATACATTTTATTAAGCGATTTTTTATGCGTATTACCTATACTGGTGGCGATATAAGGCACACTAAGAATATACACATTTTTGGCTTGAGTCTTCCTCTTAAGGTGAACTTTTCCAAGCGTCTGTGTTGTGTACAGAAACAATGCATTCGTTTGTTTGAGAATATGCGTTAAAAGGAGCACTTTATTCAGTCTGGTTACTTGTTCCGGAGAAATGGGTATCATTTTTCTAGAAAACAAGTGTGATTTAATATAAGTTAGGGGTGGGTTCATTTGTGTCTGCGAAGTACGAGAAGTTTTAAGTGAATAATTCCCTCATTTGAAGCACGCCTGTAAAATTACAATATTCATCAGAAAAGTTTTGCAATTCTGTTGTGAGAGCTTTGTTGTGGCGAGGCGAATGGATGTAGAAGCAAAATGGTTTGACTGCAAACTGTTAATTACAGTGGGAAGCAAGAAGCAACAGAGGTCGGTAGATATCGTGCGGATTGGTGCGGTGAACGGACTTGTCTTGTCACACGATTATCTCGACTCTGTTAATGAGTCCCGCTCGAGCTGGGGGGAAGTGGCGCGGGTGGGGCGGGAAGGCCCTCCTTGGGCAAACCTAATTAAAGGTGCGACCCGGAGGAGAGGTCCAAACGAATTATAAACAAATTACTTTTCTGTCTCGTTTGACGGGAGCCGAGTCATTAATCATCATTTAAAGCAACTTCAAGCGGGAACACACGGAGGGGCGCGGAGCCGAAGGGGGTTCTCCCCACAAAATGTGTTTCGGATGTTGAGTAATGGCTGTTTGACTTTTTGGTCCGTGAACTTAATAGAAAAAAATGTATACATTCACCTTTATGGGTGATTTCCGCGGATATTCGAATTTATGTGGCGACAAACCGTGTCCCGTGCATTAATGCTGCTTTAGATTTAAGATTCTTCCGCCATTCGCTGCCTGATACTCGCGGAACGACTTTCCACGGGAGATGATATTTTGAGATACGTGCTGTAGCGACAAATACAGTCAAATCATTTTAAAGAGGAGATGTTTCATGTATTTATAGACACCGATTAAAAAAAGTATTCGAACTAGGAACACCCGCTCACAGTTCTCTCTCAATCTGCAAATGCCCTAAGACATTTGTATGTAGCGATGTTTATCAACACCATTTAAATTGAAGCCCACTTGTTTCTCGCAGAAATTCATGTATGACAAAGTCATCAAAGGGCTATTTCGTGCCATTTTTTATTTGTTGACATTTGAAAGATACCATTAAAAGTCGATTGTAAATCCGTTTCAGCTTTTGAACAAATTGTGATCAGCGGAAGAGGACAACTATGATGTTGTCAAGCTTGTCAGCTTTGATGTAGCGAAATGATTTAACGTATCTAGAATCGTTTAACTGAAACCTTTCAAATGTCAAAAAACAAATGCAGTTAGATGGCCATGTGATGACATTGTTACATTTGAACTTCTGCGAAATAACTGTTGCGGTTCAATTCGACAACGTTCTTTTTATGTTTTTAAATATATCGACTTGAATTTCGAAAATCTTGGTAATGAATCGAGTCGGAACTCGGCAGATAGATTCGTGGTCGATGACAATGCATTTTGTCACCTTTTCGTGGCATTCACGCATATACACGAATGTACATGAATTTCTGAGAAACAACTGGGCCTTGATAAAAATTATACGAGTTTTTCTGAAATTGGCTACCAGCTGGCTCAAGAATTTTAAGGCCCAAAAATTGATTGATTATACATCCAATACAACTGTACAAGCGAAGGTCTTTTTAAAATGATTTACCTATACCTTCCCATCTATCTTACATTGACAGTTTCACTTTTATATTTGTCTTGTCCTTTTTTGCTTACAACTTTATATAGTGTTTCATATACAAACATATGTTTAAAAAATCTTTTCTCTCCATTACAATTTTACTTGTGATAACTTGCTGTTGGGCGGGTGTTTAGAGTCAATGGTTTCGCAGAAATCCAAATATAAGGTCTCCATCAAATGGCCATTCAGCGTCATATTTTTTTTTTTTTTTAATTTTTGAAATGCCTTAATTTAACATAGCCACATAACGGGATCATTTCATTGTGATGGGAATAGCAATGTGATGACTTTGTCACACGTGAATCTCTGCGAAACAACTGGGCAAGAGTTTACAGTGTTTTAAGAAAATTAAATTTCTAAGCGATCGGCGTGGCACATAAATAATAAACGACAACGTTCCTTAAATTTAATTCGTATCTACGTTTCGTGAGGAATATGGAAAGGTTTTTGTAACATTCATAAAAATTACACGACCAAAAAATATGCGGTCCAGTTGACCAGAGGCACAGGCGAATTCGTGTCGGATTTATTTCACCACCGACCACCGATAGCTCCGAGGTAAGCCCTCCCAAGCTAAGGGATCGAAACTTTAACAACAGAATATCGATTTCAACCCCCTCCCAACCCTACGTGGAACACCCTTCTGACCATTCGTTTGAATTTTATTCACGGTAAAAACAGGATATTTTGTTAAATTAAATAAAGATTATTTTGCCGATACTTGGGTGTGTTGTTTCAATTTGCTAGAATTATTTTTTTTACTCAGGGAAAATTAATAAAGCACGGGCATGTTAATAATTTATAATCTTTTATTAAATACAATGCCATAAATAAAGTGCCCCTGTTCTGTATTGTTAGGTTTTCCACACAAATAATATTTTTAATATTCATCTACCTGTCATTTATTTTTAACTGTTGTGTATAAGTTAGTCATATAGTTTCAAAATTCTTCAAGAGATGTCGTTGATATAGTTGTTACATGTGGTATTTTTTTTTTGGTATCTCAACAGACGTCAGTCACGCATTATTTTAGAAGAGTATCATCTATCGTCGTTCGTGTCTAATATATAAACGGTTCCGATAATAGCTGAAGGTATCTAGTAGGCACAAAATTTAAAAAAAGAAACCCAAAACAATTATTTTATTTAAGTAATAATACGACACAAATAAAATAAAACTTACAATGCATATATTACCTGTGCATAAAGATTACCTATGCTGTACTCTGGGTGCGTGTTATAAAAGAGTTTTTAAACGAATTAAGATCTGCGTTAAATATTCCATTTATCAAAATACCATTGAAGAATAAGATAATAATAATAATCTAAACGAAAATATGAAAGAGAACAAGACACAGAAAAACAGAAAAAGATAATGGTCGCAACTGGGACTCGAACCCAGAAGCTCTCGTCTATTTGGAATGTGCGTTTACCAATTTATGGAAAAAATTAAACTAACTAACTAACTAACTAACTATCACGCCGTTTCCCCGCAGGGGTAGGCAGAGAGGACGGACCGCCAAACAACTCGATCTTGGCACACACTCTTTGCCTCACTCACATTCATACATCGTTGTTAATTCTAAAATTTGAAATATGAGATTGACTATTATGACGGCTTGACAGAAAGTGGCATGGCGAAATTGTTAAACGCACGTCCCGGATAGACGAGGGGTTCTGGGTTCGAGTCCCAGTTGCGACCATTATCGCTTTCAAATTTTCGCTTAGATTATTATTATTATCTTCTTCTTCGATGATATATTACATTGATGAGAATAACCTCCAAAAGTTATAAAAAGAGAGTTTTTCTTATAAAATTAAATAATATTTTAAAACGTAAATAAGACGCCAGACACTGTTTGTACTTTTATTTACTTTACTCATCCGCACAAATTTTTTTTTAAAAACATATTTGATGTCAAAACAATATGACTTACTTGATAAGCCCATTCGAGACATCCATCTGGCTGTATTACGCAGGTTTGACAAAATAACACAAATAATAAAAATAAAGAAGCTAGTTGGCTAAGAAAATCTATTTGCTTTGTGTGTTGTCGGATGTGGGTTCCTGTTCCTAAACGGGGATGAAGCAATGAAGGCTCCGGGACAAATAAGGCTATTAGTTTTATTCGATTCCCGTTGTTATTCCTGTCTCCTCTCCTCGAGTCGGGTTCCACTATTATGGTGATATCAGGGCAAGCAAGTAAGCAAGAAACTTGGGCAGTAAAACGCGGAATAACACATATTTTTATAGTTTTGCGGGCGACATTATTTATGATTGAGTCAAAAATGAAGCAAAAGGTCAGCACTTATTTCCGCGCTCAAGAGGGCAATAAAAGATAGTGTTGTTTGTCTGACTAGTCCTGATCTATTATTATTTACTTTATTAACTAATGGCTTCTTTAGACAATTGTCGGTGATCGTAAAACTGTTATAACCTTTATGTGTACAATCGTCGGGGCGTCAAGGACGGACTTGACGTATTTTAACCAGTGATTCCTGACAATATTTGGAGTACAAACAAACGAGTGTGCTTTAGACCACACAACTGAAGTAAAACTTCTGCTCCATCTATATGATAGGAAGAGAGAAAGAAAATGTGCGCGCGCACTGCTGTCTCTTGCTCCTACAGTGTGATACAGACAATAGGCCTGCACTGTGTAACGTAACTGGCTAAGAGAGAAAGAGAGAAAGAAAATGTGTGCTCGCACCTCTCTCTCTTGCCCCTACAGAATATACGAAGCGTTCGCCTCGCTTTTCGTAACGCTCTCGTCACGCATTTGCCAGCTTACTCCCCAAGTCAAGCGTGGGTAAAGAAGTTTTACTTCAAATAGTGTAGGTATGCCATTTTGCTGTCCGATGATATTTTTTCAATTAAAAACAAAAAATTATAATTTTCAATCATATATCGCTACTGAGCACACTCCTACATGTCATGACGGGATCACGCAAGCTGTTTCATGTGTCACCGTGTTGCTGGAATGAAACAGAGTGTTTATCACGTGACCCGTAGTTTATACCCGACGGAATGGAATGTATTGTTTTCAATTGACAACAAAAAATATCATCGGACACTAAAATGACATCTACATTTTTCACTCCAAGATTCAGAAATCATAAGTTAAAATCCTTCCTTACGCGCTGTTACACTCTGTTTATAGATATACAAGCAGTTTGTTTTGTATGATAGTGGTAGTTTAAGACATATGTATTATTTGAATTGGGACCTTAATGCAAATTCAATAATGAATAAAAGTATGTATTAAAAATTTAAACATTGCGACATCGCGCAAATTGCCAACAACCTCAAACCCACGCAAAACAGAGTGTTTAAGTTTATACTGGTTTTAATCGTTTTAAAATCACTATTTACTATAAAAAACTTATGTATTCAGAATCAGCGACAGTTTTGCGAGTACATGAATAGGTACATTCTTTAAAGGCATAATGTTTTTCACTGAAGTTCTTAATGATTAAATATACGTCGCCTTGTATAAGGCGCCATGTTGTAGCGATGCATCTCTGACTAAAATGTGACAATGGGAAGAAGATGAGATGGGATGAAAGAAATACAAGGGTCCTACCTTCCATGCTGTGGCCCCACGTTACCGTCGTCAAACGAAGAACTGGCTGTGATGTCTTTATCCGGGATCTGTCCACTCTCCATGCCCAGAGGAGCGTTGCATTGCACTGTAACAAACAAACGAACATTATGATCTCCATATTTTACTAATAATCTTTTATCCGCACTGCCCTTCATTTATGAACATTTTAATCCTAGAAAGATACTCGCAGCCTACGTAAAATGTACGCATGGGTTTTAGAATTATTGCTCTTTCGTTTTAATTAGTCCGAATCCGTCGCTGTGCTTTTCAGACATCTCACTCGCAGCTTGGACCGACCTGAGGCAGGCGTCACCAGTTTTGAGATATAACGACCGCATGAGTCAAAAAGCATAATATTGATACGTTGCAAAGCTGTATCTGATTAATTTTTATATCACTATGTGTTATTATTAAATATAATACATCTTAATATTTGAGTAGATTAGTCAAAATGGCTGATTATTAGTAAAAAATATGTGGATTTGAGATAAAAAAAAAATTATTCCTCTTTTGTTGATTATTGAAGAAGTTTCACGTTTGGTTTTTTTTCATATAAAAAATAAATGTATATATATTTACAAATTGTTCTATTTCTTATGTCATTTGTTTATAAAAATTTAATACCAATAGGTTTATTCAAATCAATTATCAAAATAAAATATTACAGCTAGTTAAAACTCATGCGTCAATTTTACGTGTAATTATCTTTACCGTACATCAAAATATGATTATCTTTCTAGGGTTAATAGTTAATACCATTAATAATTTGACAATTCATATTACAGACATTTTCGACATTTTTTGATATGTAAGACTTTTATAACCATATTAGAAAAAAAAGAGAAAGAAAATGTCACAAACCTTTCACTCCAAATGAAGTCAGGAATCTTTGAATTTTACTTGTTAAATTGAATCATCTACGTCTCTTAACACCCTATATGAATGTTAACTCGGAGAGGTTATAATTATATGCATGATAGAATCCTGTCGGACAACTATTCTCAATCTTCATAAAATCATTGAATTTTCTACGACTCTCCTAATTTGTAATTAAAAATGCATTTAACGTATGTACGAGTACATTTTCACATGTACAATTGTACACTAACAAAAATTCCCGGGCTACGGAAAGCCTGTTAAGATTTGAAAACGTCCTACCTGAGCTACATATCTACTTGTATAATGTATGAAAAAAATTGTGGTGTGACAATCATAAAGGATTTGGCAAGCACGGTTGAAACCACAACGACAGGGGAAAACCCGGCGCCTCTATTCACTCGGCTATTAATTGGACGGTAATATTTAAATAATTTTAACACAGTAGGTACATTTTCCGGGTGTTTTGTAGTGGATGATTATCTCAGTATGGTTCCTGATTTTTTCCCTGTCCCTGTTGTTTAATCCATATTTGTGTTTACTAACCTATTATTGCATTTAGTTTTTCCTGTTAAGCACTTGTATACTGCTTACTAACAACGTATGCAGGGACTCTGGAGGTCTAGAATCGTTCAAAATAAATAAATGTAGCTTCGTTTAACAACAAAATTAGAATCTTGCGAGAGCCTTGAAGGAGTAACCATCTGTTACTTATACCAGGGCGGGTAAGTGGTGGATAACCTCCAAAGGTCCCTGCTGATCGGGGACCACCAATCAGAATAGATACGCTATTTTAAATGGCATCAGAAATGTTAACTGAGTAGATCTGAAGATCTAGGCACTTCCCAATGTTCCCGCACCCCTTCCCCGCCCTCGCTTCTTCCAACCCGACAACATTCAAAGCAGTTTAACATATGTGGCTGTCACTCGTCTCATACAAAAAAATACATTAGGAATTGTACGATTTGTTAAATCTAAACTGTTTAGCGAGAAAAGTTTTAGGAAAATTCTTGCATTTAAGTTTTTAAATATTCCAGTCACACTGACGTTTAAGACGGATTACTAATGTGGTGATAGCTATACACACAAAGCCGTGTTCCAAGTCAAAAACATTTCTGAATAAGTTCCTCGAAATGGCAAATATATAAATCAGGCATATTTTTTGGTCTCCCGGACGGAAGGGGGCCGGACTACACAATAACGACAATCTAAACGTTTCAACGCGGAGTTTCTTTTGTCGCTTTTCCTCTCTTTGCTGTCGCCGAAACACTTAGATAATGGCCGCAACGAGCGCGTTCCCGGGCGGCCGAATATACTTAGAATAAATACTTTTTTTTAGTCTGAAAACGCATTTCATTGGCGCAATGACAGGCCAATGGGCTGTTAAGACATTTACAGCCATCTCTGTGTAACTACACGTTGTCCCGGTGACTATTTCCAAAGCAAATCGCTTCCGAGAAGATCGTCTGGTAGCTGCCCACAGCGACAAAAGGATAAGACGCATGCTCAATTTAAATGTACGTACATACCTTTCACAACGTGAGCAACATACATTTACGATTAGGCATATAACTACAGCTCAACGCCATTCATCATTTTTTCATCCAAGTCTGAAATAAACTCAATTTTTTTAGATAATTTTAGAATATGCCCATTTAAACGGTATTAATACTTGTAACACAAGCCCGATATTTATACAAGGTTGACTTTTCTCAAATGATAACGGTTTGTTTCTACAATTCATTCTTGAGTTCAACCATATTGTGGAACGATTTGACGGACTCTGTCTTTCCCCCCTCCGTCAACATGGGTCTCTTCAAGACGTATGTTCACTGCTTCCCTAAACATCCCTAAAGATGACGTAGATTCTGAGAGAAATAATTTTAATTATTATTTTTTAATTTATAAACTAACGTTTAGACAAGATTTTTATGCATAGCACAAAGGGTAACAATTATTACAAGCAATAATTGTCAGCCTGAAACACTCATTAACATTGAAAAATATTCCGAGAAAAGATACTTGCCGCCAACGGGACTTGAACCCGTGTCCTTCCGATTGCCGGTCGAATGCTCTGACCACTGAGCTATGGGGGCTTATCAAATACCCGCCAAATAATTCAATATATACTAGTGTTTCATTCAACAATTACTGCTTGTTATATTTTTTCCACCTGAAAACAACCAACTTTATTTTTGCGAGGAAGACATTGTTAGTGTTAAATCCCTCGCTAGGTGGCGTCGAGACAAATTATGTCTGCATTTATTGGGGAAATACTTAAACTTGTTAAATATTAATTATTATTTTTTAATTTATAAACTAACGTTTAACGTTGAATTATTTGGCGGGTATTTGATAAGCCCCCATAGCTCAGTGGTCAGAGCATTCGACCGGCAATCGGAAGGACACGGGTTCAAGTCCCGTTGGCGGCAAGTATCTTTTCTCGGAATATTTTTCAATGTAAATGAGTGTTTCAGGCTGACAATTATTGCTTGTAATAAATAATTTTCCTCAACACCTCCTAAGTGGAGTTGATGCGAAGAAATAAAATTAATAATTTCATTTCTTTCTTAGTGTATTGAAACGTGGTGGAAGTCATATAAGAGTAGATACCTACAAATTATATAAAATACGATTATTCTGTAAAGATAAGGTCCTCAACTAGCAATACGAAGGTCAAGAAGTCGAATCCCGGCGTGCGCAAGTTAATTTTATGTCACTGTGATATTTCACAATAAAATCATAAAAAAATAATATAAGAATATTTTAGGTACATTCCAGTGTAGAAGATGCCCTCAGTATCGCCCTAGTGTAAGGCTATTCAGAATTGAAAAGTTGCTTGAAATGGCTTTGGACGTGTTTGGTGACCAGATCTGAATAAGGTTTGTCTTTCAGAAGTTTCTCACCTTCCTCTTCCTTGCCTCTTTCCCCTCCCCACTACCTGCAGCCTCACAACTTACCCCAATTGGGGATACCATAAAAATGAGTTTCAGACGGTTTGGAGCAGATGTGACTCTAGTGTAGTATTAAAATGGATTTAGCAGTGTTTGATGAGAAGATTTGAATAGCCCATTACTTTCCCACATCTCTCACCGACATCTCATTCCCTTCCCACTACCTTCGTCTCAGCAACGTGCCCCAAGTAGGAATGTCAAGTCCCACTGGTTCTAGACGGTTTGAATCAGTTGCGACCAATGTGCGGTATTCATAATAAAAAAAAAACGTGTTAAAAGAGTTCTTTTGAATAGTGATGACGTAGTATATAACTATCTCTCATCTATCCATGAATAGCAAATGCAACTTTTGTTTATTTTACTTAAAATTTATTCATTTTAAAGGAATTTTTTACTTTGTATGTCCCACCAATCAAGCGGGTTGATCAGTGCAGGGATCGCCAGCCTGCGGAATATTTTATGAAGGATGAAATGAAAATATCGTCAAAAGGTTATTAATGAATGGAGACCTGAATGGGAGTTTGCAAATGCTGCATTAAAAATTCCAATTAAATCGCGGTCTATAATTTATAAATGAATAAAACCAGACTGCCGCTTGATGAGCGGTTCAAAAAGAGAGATTGTGAAAATTATATTTCTATGGAAATAGAAGTGGGTGGGTAGGTACGAAACAAATATTATTAATATTATAAAGGCGAAAGTTTGTATGGATGTTTGTTACTCTTTCACGCAAAAACTACTGAATGGACTTTAAAAATTCTTTCACTAATTGAAAGCTAAATTATTTGCCAGTAATATAGGCTATATACATTGGTAAGCTCTGGCGTTATGAAATTATTTATCATACGTTTTCTGTCCCTAACAAAATCGAGTTATTGCAAACGTCAGAAGAAAAGCAAAACAAACGGTTGCCGTGGAAACGATGTTGGCGTCGTAGTTAATATCTATTTCTAAAAATGAATCGCTGAAATGTGTGTGAAAAAGATAGTTATAAATAAACTAGCAAATATTCAATAATGTTTTCTTTGTCGATTAAACAATTGTAATAGTAAACATTTGTACACGGTTGAAGTTTTTACATGAGAACTTATTTTCCTCCGGACCTCGTGTGTGGAGTTCATGTAAAAAGAGTGTAGTTTTTAAATACATCTATTTGAATTTCACTTTTGTTTATTTGAATGAAGCGGAATCTTGAAAGTGGAAATTTACCCACTTCCCGACATCCGATCGAGCTAAAATCCGGCAGGTCTATTTATCGTCATTGTCAATGCATTTAATGAGCAGTTGATTGCGATCACTGGGTACGAAGGTTCAAACCTCCTCTTAAAAAATCAATTGCAATTCACATGCAGTAGAAGTGAAACTAGAAAGTCGCTAGATGTCGCTTTCTTTTCTTTTGCTTGTTTATTTTAAATTGGTTTGAAGATTGTATATTGATTTTACAAAAATAAAAATGTTTATTTTTTTTGGATTTGAAAGGATTCGAATCTCCGTTCGCTGGATGTCTCTCTGGGCGCTGAGAGTCGGGCGCTTTACGCCACTGCGCTATCGAGGATCGCGCGGAGTCGTGAATTTACCGCATTATATTAAAACCGAGGGCCCGACAATTGATAAATTTTAGTGACGCACTTCCGTTTCATCTGAATTTCAAATCACAACGAGGCTATAGAAGTTTCACTTCAAACAAACGAAAATACACAATTAAACACGGGTGATGGTTTAAAAAAACGAAAGAGTACATATTTAAATAAACTAGATCTGTAAGGGGTTAGGGTTAGAGGTACGAAGTACCTCCAGGTATTCAAGTACTTGGCAACCGATGGCAATAAATAAGTATTTTTTGTTCTCGGCCGTCGACCATTGAGCGGGCATTAGGCTCTGTGTCCACTATTAACGGGGACCGCGGCGTTGAATAAATTCCTCGGGGACCTGCAACTGACAAATTAAATGGAAATTTTATCTGAGCATTAGCATAATTTAGGCGGCCGGGGAGTGAACTCACAACACACTCACGACACGAGGTCCACAACACCTACAGGTCCACAATACCAACAGGTCCACAATACCTACAGGTTCATAATACCTACAGGTCCACAATACCTACAGGTTCATAATACCTACAGGCAATTCACTGCTCATTCCAATGTAAGGGGCATTACTGCTTCACAGGTAACTAAAGGATCACTTTCGTGATCCCTAAATTGGCCCTTCACCGATTAGTAACAAAAGGTTGACTATTGGGATGCCTAGAATGAACCCTTATAGATCAGAACGGTTATTACTAGATTATATCCGTGGCTTACAGTTGATGAATATGTATCTCCACATATTACAATATTGAGAAAACTTAAATTGAAAGCTTGCAAATATTCGAAAATTAAATTTTGTGGGATCGTTATTAAATAACGGACGTGATCTCCTATCGGATTTAAGTAACTTTTAAAGCTGTTATTTGCTTTTTCTATGTACAACTACATCAAATGAATAAATAATAATCATGCATACTTGCAGGAATTCGTGTTTAAAACGATCTAAACTGTAATATGTGATAGTAAAAATTTACAAAATCACACAAATCTGACAGGAGATAACGCCCGTTATTTAATAAAAAAATCCCTCAAAAGATGTAGAATTGCTCGACTGATTTTAGCATGTGAATAAATTGATCGCCTTGTTATGAAGGTATAATATTGCTGCGTATTCGGTCATCTCTACTAAAAATCTTACCTTTATATTAATTTACATGCTTGCTTTATGAACAGCGTAGGTTTATAGAACAGAATGGCAGAACTCTGCGTTAATGACGAAAAAAGACTCAGGTATGTAATAACGATCAAATATTGAGTTAATTCAAGCCACACGTCATAAGAGAGAATGGATAAAAATAAAACTTTCTTATATTTGAAGAAAGGTCTAAATTTGTAAGTTTTGTTTTGTTGTTTATTAAGTGTAAGTATCGTTGATGATGTACTTATGTATTGAATTTAATAGCAATTACCTGTTACCAAGTATTTAAATTGCTATATTATTTTAGTAATTTAAGTCAAAATCATGACACAGGAGGCCTTGAAGAAAATAATTTCCCTCAGTGTGATGTCATATATCATCTCCCCTCCCCTTCCCTCTATGTCATCTTTGGGGATGCTGAAGAATAGTTTTGGGGAGAAGAAGGAGTAGTGGACGTAGTTCTTGTTATTATTATTACTAATTTGACAATTTAGGCGTTTATATATGTTCATATACATGAAGTAATAGTTCAGTCATAAATCGTTATTTACTGTATGAAGGTTGTAGCTAAGTTTCTTTGGTTAACATTTAATACAACGATGGGCAGGAAAGCAGTAATGATGCAAGTCTTTACGGTATTGGTGGTAATTGTGTGGTGCAAGATGAAGTAATGACTGGGCTTAACGGAAGACCATGACGGTCTTCCCAACAATCCCAGATAATCGTCAATTATTCAGTGAAATATGACGGCGCTGAATGAAGGAAAGTTACGTGCGCTGGGGCGACCAGGCAGCAGAGCCAACAGAACAAAAAAATATTAACATTCTTATTATATTACAGTTGATTCATTATGGTTGAAAAATCTACAAGACTTTTTCAATACTCTCAGATTTACTTGAATGAAAACAAGTCACTTTGTGTAGGTACATAAGTTATTTAATCAAAATTATGAATATGTCAATAAACAGTGTTAATTTCTTGTGACCTCCCAGGTAAGTATGGTCCTATATTCATTCATTTTCAGGCAGCATCGGGTTCATTGGTCAAAACATTGTATCGTGATATATCGGGATATATTTTCGTATCGGTGATCAATGAACCGGTGGATGCAATTTTTAGCCATAAGTTGTTTTTAATTGTTTGTCTAGCTTGTAGTTTTTACAGATCTCAGAAATGTATTTTAAGTTGGTACAGCGCCCTTGAGGTGATTTTTCACAAAAACAGCGCTATATAAATCATCCAAATATTATTACTACTATTTATGTTTCTAAACCAACGGTTTCTTCGTTAGGAAAATCAACCAAAATAATAGTAGACAAACAAATATCTATAAGTACTTCTCTATTAAGAGAAAAAACACTTCAGGTGTCTTTCTCTATGTTGGTCAGTAGGTGCTTAAGTATCTTAGGTAAAAGATTTACGTTACTATCCCGTAAACTAAATTTTGGTGTCAAGTCATTTTTTTGACGTTTTTTTTAAATTTCTTTCTCCAAACAAAAAAAATCCTCTTGTCATCACTGGTCACTCAGCCGAGTAATCGCCCGAATCCCCTCACCCCAACCTTAGCAACGTCCAATACCTACTAATGTTATAAGATGAAAAAAAAAACATAAAAATGGCATGGGAGACCAAAATTTTATTTACATTTTTTACTCCTAATAATATCAGTGATTAAATGTTAAAGTAAGTCAACTACGGCCGTTAATATCCTGTACAAAAAAATAAAATATTTATACCCTATTGAGAATTTACGTAAACATAACCCCTTCAGCAGACAGTCATCATTACGATTCCTCCGTCAATAGTGTCAAAGATAAGCGCACTAATAACATCAAGTGGCATTCCCCAAGGATCACCCGCTGTACCTACGGTGTTCAGCGTATAGCCGCAGCCGCCCGAATTCCTGAAATAGTCCGGCCACGCTCTCAAAGATGGGCACCACAGCCCTGTGAAACTATTCAGTTTGGGCAAGAAAGTGAGATTGAATTAAAAGATAGGCATTATTGAGAGCCAAACAACTATTTACTATACGTATTCAGTGCTACAGTCATTAATTAAATATTACGGACGACCCGGAGCCCAAAGTACACAAATGTCCATTAAATACACGTTGCGTTATGTAAATTACGAGGGCCTTTACGTTGATGCCTTTTCGATTCAACGAAAATGTACATTCTATCAAATTAATTTAACCGTTGCGTTGGATTTTAAATTATCTCCGGTGACTGACGAATTATTATTATACGAATTGATTGCTAATGAAATATGGATTTTTTTATCTTTGATAAAATCTGAATGTTAATAGTAATGATTTAAAAGTTCGTTATAAGCCCAGATTTCATGTGATACCTACTAGATTTACCACCTGAATTTGCTCATAAAATCGTATTCTTAAATATTATAATATTAACATGCTGCTATCAATCTATCTACGCTGCCCCGCATAGTTAGTACATTTCCATCATAAACAGTACATTTGCGCCCTTGATGTGATTTTTCACAATAACCGCGCTATACAAATTATCTAATTATTATTATTACTTATGATGGAAATAACGTGAGCTCAAAATTCATTAGTTAAGAAGATATTTTTCATGGCCCGGATTGAACAGTTTGGTATTTGCAAATTTCCGCTTTTCTATCTCCTTTTCCTCCCCACTACTTGTTAGCCTCACAACACCCCCCAAAGCGGATGCTGCAGTGCAATTGATTATAGGCAGTTGGGACTCTTGTGCAGTATTCAAATGTCCAAATACTTTTGAGTATTTTTCATCGACCACCACAACACGGTTATGTATGTGTCAAGCATGGTGGTCGAAAAATTAATAAGGAAATGAATAAAGAAACGTAAAAAAGTATTATGGTTGTACAAAAAACCATTTTTAAATTGTCCCAATTGATCCCAACCGTCTGGAGCCATTGAGACTATGGTATTCCCAATTAGAGTGTGTTGTAAGGCTGGAAGGAGATGAGACAGAGGAAGGTGGGTAACAACAAAACATAACACCAAACACGGCTAATGTCATTTCAAGCTAGGTTACAATTCTTAAATCTACAAGTCTTTCACCAGGGCGATACTGAGAGAATGTCTTGTACTCTGGAACATGTCTAAAGGATACTAATTATTATTTTTATTGAATTAATTTTCAAAAAAAAATTACGTGTTGGGGAAAACAGTTTGAAAAATTAAAGGGAAAACCTGAGCGTACCGCGGGAAATTTAAAAAATGCTAACAAATTTCCAACGGTAGGTGGTATGAAGGATTATATTGGACTGGTTAAGTTAGCTTCTGCCAGCGACATCCATGCAAAAATGTTCATAACCACAAAAAAATCAATTTTTTGAAAACTTCTATCTATTTTCGAATAAACGGTTTTTAATTGAAAAGCTGTCACCTGTCACCGGGACCTTGTCACCGCTGCCTACCGCTACAAGGCGGACCAAAACGTGCTCATATTTTGTACATCGCTAAAATGGCAATCTACTTGTGGAAAATAGACTGCGATAAAAACTCGTCAAATTTTAATGGTTGTCCACGTCAGAGACAATAAAAATATTTAAAAAAAAAGAGTAAAATGAATTTGCTGATGTTCTGGTGTGGTGTCGGCGTACTGGCGTTTCGATTTGATCTTAACCGACATGGTCATTGTCTCATTTAGTCGTCATGATAAATTGGAAAACACGACAAACATAATAATTGATTTTTATAATTGGCTCTAGTTTAAAACAAGTTATTTACATGACACAAGGCAATATTGGATCATTTGATTCACAAGACAGTAGGTACCTACCTACTCATTTGAAATTTCATCAATTTTCTTAAAATATCCTCAACTATTTTTAGTCATTAGACCTTTAGTTCTGTGAACAGTAAACTCACGTCCAAAGTAGTATATTTCTAATTTCCTCTTATTTAAAATAATCCAACAAAATATCCTCTGAAATCATGAGATTTGTAAGTCGTTACTTATATACCTACCTCCTTGATTACAACATATTTTAAATAACATTTTGTAATTTCAAATAAGGAATTTTTGCAAAGAAACGTCACTATCTCATTGAGATTTTTTCAGTTAAGCAGGAAGGTATCAAAATATTGAAAAAATGCTAACAAGAAAGTCCAAATATATACGACGGTTTCACGTATAAACGGAAAAACGGAACGTATAAACAAATTATAGACAGATAAATAAACATACACATATTCTGTCTACGTCTATCTGACAAAATGACAACAATTGGGCTGTGCACACTGCACAGTGTACGCTGAACCCCTTACCCTGCCCTTGTAAACTGTGCTTTAGAGACACTGGGTACTTGGCAATTTAGTTACAGTGAATTGTGTACACCACTGAACGGGTTACTCCTAGAAATCGATCTTTTTGCGTTACCCTTACTAGATTCTAGATAGGCCAATATTCCTAATTGATTTTATAAGAATATCGGCATTTGATCAATTACACCAAAAGTAAGGCCCATTTGATATTATGGCCCACCTACATGCCCGTAATAAACAAACTTTCGACTCCAGGGTCTCTAACAGGCTAATAATTTATTTCTATTTTTATCTTCTTTAAATCAAAACCACATTTTCAATCATAAACTTTTGACAGCATTTATCACGTCAAACTAATACAAAAAATAAACTTTGTAGTTTTTAATAACAGAACATTAAATTAAATAACAAGTTATCTTCACTAAAGAATACGAATTGTAAAAATAAACTGTACAGTAAGTCTCCCTCTATCATGTGATTTTGGAATACCACAAGGCACTATATCGGGTCCATTACTTTTCATAATCTAAGTTAACGATATTTTTAAACGAAACCACAGTGGAAGCGTTATTTCTTACGCGGACGACATGATCATCACATAAAAGGATCACGATTGGAACATTGTAAAAGAAAATGTAAATCATAAAATACTGGCAGGACTAAAAGGTCTCAAACAGGTCAATAAAAATGATTGATTGTTTAACAAAGATATTCGATACATGAAAAAGTCACCCATTTCATACGAAGCAAGGAAAATATAACATTACGTCTTACACATTAATAAACAGGAATGTGAAACTGATTGTGTTCAAGTAAGAATTTTGATGTTTAAAAAAGGTTTTATCAGTTTCACCAGAAGTAAGGGAGATTTGAGCTTTTTCTGGTACACAGAAACGTCCACAGCTTACTTCTAATGGTTTATCTGTTCGGTGAGATGGGTAGATCGGTAGGTACTCGTGCAGTGGAGTCGGGAGGAATTGCAGGCTGCTTGTTCCTGTTGATTGGATTCCGCCCCGCCCGAATTCCCGTATGACGAGCCCGTCCCGTCGCCCTGACGGACTATGACAGCCCTGATTAATAACAACAATCACATATTGTGGAGCAGATCGCGCAGGCCTAGGCCCGGTGAGCAGGGTTGCCACAAATACAATTCAAATAATATAATTTGTCTGAGGTCTAGGAGCCGAAAAAAATCATGTAAAATTAAGACATACGTTTTATTTCGTGTCGGTGCAGATCACCAAATTTATCAATTAACATTTACATTGAGAAGGACCATTGCGTATCAAAAGTGAATTTCGAAAAAAATGGTATTTTAAAATAATGTATTATATTTGCTGAATATTCCAGATTGTTGAATCGAAACATTTCTTTAACCGTTTTTGGTTACCAGATCCGAATAGCTCCCCACCTTCCTCTTTCTCATTTTATTTTCCCTCTACCTTTAGCACAGTGGCCAAGCAAAATACATAAGAGAAGGACTTGGCATACCGATCCAAATACATACCGAACGTTCTGTCCAAACGGTTTTATAAAAATGACGGCGGTTTCCATGGTTATTATTCAGTTTATATGATAAGTAATACATATTGGTTCCATCTTTGCCGCCTTTTTCTTACAACCGCTTGGACACAACTGACCTTAATTATTGGGATGCCATAGTCTTATTCGCTCCAGATGGTTAGCACTCTTATGTAGTACTCACATAAAAAAAATCGGATTAAAACGTAGAACATTATACAACATTTCCCCATAAAAGTTGGTTAACGCATCTGGTTTTTCAATTTCCACACTTCGATAAAAAAACTTTATTACAATGTAGAATTCACAGGGGTGCCCCATATACTCGTATCTAACTTCCCAGTGTAGATAATACTTGTCACCAGAAGATGGAAGATGCAGAGACAAACTTCTATGTTCATTTTATACGCAGGGGGGGGGGGGGGGAGTGTATCACCCAGACATCCATACATGAAATGAAAAATATATACATACGTTCCATTAGGAATCTAAATCGCTTCCCACCGAATAAACGTCAAATGCGTAGATAATAGGGTATTTTTATTTGTTTTTATTCTAGAAAAAAAGAAAAAATTATGAATAAATTTTCTGTAACGATTTAAAATGTGTCATTTTCGATTTGAAATTATACATTTTAAGTAATGATCAGAATTAGAAAAATAAAATTTAGTCTTCCACACATTTTTAACGGTATTCATGGTTTGTGAAAATACCCCGTTACGCTTTTGAGAATGTGGAAGCAAACAAAAAAAAACTAGCGTGCTTTCGACCAGTGGTCCCCAACCTATGGGCCGCGCAAGGGCTTGCATAAAATCAAAATACTTTTGAAAAAAAAAATTTAAGCTGTTATTATCGTTGCTCTTATGTAAATGTAAAATTCGGGTGAAGGTTATTAATGAATGTAAGAAAATTATTTAATTATCTGTTGCTAACTGACCAAGTAACGAAGATATTTTCAACTATATAATCCCCAGTGGGCCGCGGTAAAATTATCAAACAATAACTGGGCCGCGGCGACAAAAAGATAGGGGCCCACTGCTTTAGACCACACGACTGAAGTAAAACTTCTTTAGCTCCATCTATATGATAGGAAGAGAGAAAGAAAATGTGAGCGTGCACTGCTCTCCCTTGCTCCTACAGTGTGATACAGACAATAGGCCTGCACTGTGTCTTAGAAATACGAAAAGTAACTGGCTATGAGAGAAAGAGAAAAAGAAAATGTGTGCTCGCACTCTTTCTATCTTCACTAACTATATCTTTCTCTCTACTACGTTCGCCTCGCTTTTCGTAACTCTCTCTCTTTCTATCTTCACTAACTATATCTCCCTCTCAACTAAGTTCGCCTCGCTTTTCATAACTCTCTCGTCACGCATTCACCAGCTTACTCCCCAAGTCAAGCGTGCGTAAAGAAGTTTTACTTCAAAAAAATGTATTGTATAAGGACAAAGCGAATATGCAGGACAGTTTACTGTACGAAGAGAAACCACCACCAGAAACTTTAAAGTCCCCACCAATTGAAAGGTTCAAGATGTATTGTAGGAGTTACATCAAACTCGAAAAAATATAGAATGCAATATGAAATGTTATAATAATTAATTAGCAATTCGGAAACTTTAATGTACAGATTATTGAAATAAAATAAATATTTAAATGTAATAAAGCATCTCCGCCTACATTAAAATAAAATAAGTCGTAAACGTCCATATTGTATAACTCTGATTTTGGTACTAGCGCAGAACCCTGAAAAATCACGAGACATTATATTTGCAATTTTGAAAAAGACAATCAAAATAATTACTTTCTGCTTTATCACAGTTCCATCTGAAATGACCCTCAAGTACAAAGCAAATATGACTTCACTGAACGTGAATAATTTTACGCAGGAATAACAGACGTGCATCATCACAGAAAGCCGAAATTAGTACGTTTGATAAGGCTTTTAAATTGCCAATAACGCTTATTCCTGATGGATTTACTATATATTTACTTCAAATTGTACCAGCTTGAAGACGTCTGTCAAAGGTGAAACGGGTTCGGCCATTTAATACAAAGGGGAAAGAAAATTATACAGGTGTAATTCAGAAACCTGAAATTACACCATGAATGAAAATTGGATATAAGAAAAACAAGGGTTCAAAAGAAGGCATGCTCATAATATAGGCAAAAAAACAATAAATGACTAATTTTGACAGTGATGAACCGAGGAATCGTTGGTTCAATTCTTTGCAAGCTACATAAGTCCACCATCATTCCAAAAGCTACACTTTCAGCATTCTTATTACGTTATTCTTGTGTAACTAGAGAATTTTGTCTTTTTTAAACGACTTCAAAAAGGAGGAGGTTCTCAATTCGACGGTATTTTTTTTTTAATGTTTGTTACCTCAGAACTTTCGACTGGGTGAACCGATTTTGACGATTCTTTTTTTATTTGAAAGCTGGTAATTTGGCCCAGTTCCGACATTGGCATCCATGAGAAAACCATATTAGACTTAAATTTGCATTAAGTATGTGCGTGACAAATGGACGAGTAACTCAATATCACGCCAACCGATTTAGATGATTCTTTTTTTATTGGAAAGGATGTACTTCACGGGTAGTTTGTTGAGAGTTTGGTGAGGTTCTGATTATGGGATCCATGACAAAGTAACGGAACTCTTCAATTCTTAGGAGCAAATTAACGATATTCAGCCGAATCTCTTAATTTGACCCTAACGTCGTTATGGTCAAATTATGTCTGTCTCATATGAGCAGCACGTTTAGTAGGTCTACCCATATTCAAACAAATTAGTTAGTGTACTTCAGATTCACTAAAAAACAAAAAATAAACAAAAAATTTAACAAAACAAAAAACGACTTAAAAAATGCACTAAAAATAAAAAAAATAATATCGTATTCTTCTACAACTTCATAATCAATTTACTTTTTCTACTCATCATTATGTAGGTACGATTGTTATTTTTGAAGTCGGTGTCAGCAAAGGTACCCGGCCCGGCGCGGCGTGTTCACTTGACAGCTCCGCTCACGCCGCGGCCCCGCTCTCGCCTCTCGCCTCGTCAAGTTGCTCGTGCGACACAAGCACATCTCACCTATAACTATATAAGTAGTTACAAACCTACCTTGACTGACACCGACTCCATAAATAACAATCGTACCTACATATTAATGAGTAGAAAAAGTAAATTGATTATGAAGTTGTAGAAGAATACGAAATTATTTTTTTACTTTTTAGTGCATTTTTTTAAGTCGTTTTTTGTTTTGTTAAAATTTTTGTTTATTAAATTTCGTTAAACAAATCAATCCATTGAAAACTTCACAAGTAAATAAAGATGCTCTGCATTACTGCAAAGAAATTAAGTTATAAGATTTACGTTAATATTGTTACCGTATTTAAAAGTAATTTTTGATTTTAGAGATGTTTTTCGTAATTAGATGTGACAATTATATAATAACATTTTCAGCCCTTGAAGCGACGGAATTTGAATGTAGCCACGTGCCAAGGGAGTGATAAATGCTTTACATAACGCATAACTGTCCACTGAGTGTTGTGCCTAGAGACAATAGTGGATTGGGATAAACGTTAGATACAATCAACATAGAATTCGTGTCCTTGTAAAACAATTAACAAAAATTTAATACCGAAAAGTCTGATTTTATTCGTGATAAGTGCAAATCTTCATATTCCACTTTCAAACATATCAACAAGGCGTATATATACATATATATGTTGCACGCATTTTGTAATTTTTAATCCAATACCTATAGCAACAATCAATTAAATATTATTGTTTTCGTCGAGAAAGTTAAGATTAAGATATTTTACCAAATCGCAAATATTTTTGGCTTTCACCCCTTAAGGGTGTTCTAGGCCATCATTTCAAATTATGGACAGTTTAATTTATATATTAGGTCCTTACATAAGAAATTGGCGTTTTGCCGTACTGACAACTTGTGATGAATTGCATTGATCAACAGTGAAAATTAGGAAATATCGTAGCTTCCCACTTTAATTTAAAAAGAAAATATCAATTACTTATAAAACGGACACGTCTACGACATCTATCGGATTAGAGTAAAGTGAATTCATATTTACGGTAGGGATCTATAATTAGACAAAGTGAGACGAGTATTGATGAAAGGATCACAGATGGTATCAACAAATAATCAGAAACAGGGACCCCCCCAATATACTTAGCCCGTGATATATTGACAGCCAATTGAATTGCAGCAAAAGCGATTAAAAACCAATTCAGCCTATCAACGGGAAGAGGGCCGAACCCATTTTTAGAACAAAGGAACGACCTTTGGACTTAGCAATTAGGGATGTAATTAATGAGTTTGACGTTCCCACCAAACCGAGAGGTGAATAAACTCCATGGGAAGAAATAATCTGTTCAGGGACAAAAGTACGGTGACCCCAAGAAATGTTATCATTAACCGGTACGTTCCAGGGATCAGAAACCCTAGTTCTCGAACGCATTAAAGCATATAAGGTGCGGAAAAAAAGATACACGTAAACACGATGCAAAAGTTTAAGTGAAAGATTGCAAAGCAAGTGACGAAAACGTATTGTAAGATGTTAGGGAGATTTCCATCTATAATACGATTGTTTGTGACGACCGGAGATGATCGATTCGAGGGAAAACGTGCTAAAGGAAATGGAAATGTTGAAAAAACAATGGAAAATTATTGTTATCAATTCTAGACGGAGCTAGGATATTACGATGAAAGATTTAGGGAGGAAACGTCAAAAAAAAATGAGAGTTTTAAAGAATAGGCGAGGGTATATTTCAGATGTCTAGAGCAGTAACAAGTGTTAGAGAAGAAATAGAGTGCAGTACGGAGGGGAGTGGAAAATGCTGAAAACATTGCGATAGAAAAACTCAGGAAAAGGAGTCATTTTACGTAATTAAAATGGAGTTTATAGAGTAACATAGTACGCGATTGCAGATAAAAAATGAGGCATTACAATGGTTGTCGATTTCAGATGTATTTTGTTGTGATAAACAAGGAATATTCGAACATGAAAATTGTTTATATAAGGGCAATTAGTCGTTAAAAAGGTAATAAAAATTATCATGGGTCTTATGAAATATTTACGTTAGAGAATTCTCATAAAAGTTAACGACACTGAAATAAAAAAGGATTTATTGCCAGGTGGGTACAGGAACTAATGTATACAACTGTCAAGACATATGGTTTATGGGATTTTTCGTAAGAACGGGACAAAATTTGGGGGACGATCTCTATGAAGCAATAAAAATGACAGGAATTTAAGGGCCGAAGTGGGGGTATCCCCTATAAAGATGTTAAAAAATGATATATTTATTAATAACAAATAGAAAATGAAATTTTCCAAGAGGCAGCAAACATCAAAAAACGATATGGTTATATCAGGGAAGTACGGGGAAGTGAGGGGAAAGGAGATACGACAGAGAAAAACAAAGGAAATCTTAGATTAACAGTGAATAAAATAAATACGGCTTGAAATATAAAAATCTATAGAGATATGAACAATAGCGTAAGAATAAATAAGGAAATTCATGGAAAGAGTGTCGTGAATAAAAGAAAATTCGAGAAAAAATGGAAAATTCAAATATACGACGTAAATAGAGAAAATTCGGTTTTAAATGGAAAGGTTCATATAGAATACAGAAAAACTCGTGGAAAAATAATAAAATAAAAATGAACAATTTGCGAGAAAGACTTCGACATGAAGATATCTCTGATAGGCGAATTTGGGGACAGATTTGGAACATATGGTAGATGCCGTACGCACGGACATGTTACGAAATATATGAAAATAGAACTTTAAAATTATTAAATTCAAGCTAGTTTTGTATGAACAACAGGACAAAGGAAGTTAGGCCATTAAACATGGATCTTACTAAATCCGGATCTTGTAAGTATGGAAGTACGAGACAGAATTTAATGTATCAAACGCAAAACGTACAAAGAGACCGCATTCGACAATAATGGAGAGGTTTCAAGAAATTACGAGTTGATAGTAATTAGATTGGTTTATTATAGGAGATTCAGATACGATCTTTTGGACCTGAGAGGGGTATAAAAGTCTAGACAAATGCCAGTTGAGGACAGTCTACGGTCGTGGTCGAAAAGTTTATAACTTCGCGGAACGTGACGAAACGGTGGGTGACTTAAAGTGGAAAAATTCTAAGTGATAATTATTTTGATACTTAGAAAAATTTCACATTCTAGTCAGTGATATACAAAAAAAATACTTTGCAGTTAGAGTCAGTGAAAATAAAAATTAAAGACAACGCATTAATTACTTGTGAAAAATAAAAGTGCTCGTGATAAATACAATTTGTTTTAGTGGAAAATTCGGATTTTATAATCACTTAATATCGTATTTTTAAACTTAGAAATTTCGCGTTTAATGTTAGTGCAATAAATAACTGAAGTGATGTGATAATTTAGCGTGATGAAGTTATAATTAAATACGTGTGTTCAATCTAAGTGAAAGTGTTCTAACAAATAATAAATATTTAAATTAATTATCTTAAATAATAATAATAAGACAAAATAATATTTTATTAATACATAAAATTTCGGAGGGATAAAAATTTAATTTAACAACAATTTACCATCTCTAAATTAATCGTGAAGTAACTATCATTTAAAGTGTTATCTAACCACCGAGTTTTGAAATAAAATACAGTTTAGAACGATAGAGTTCATACATCATTTTAATTAATTAGATTAAATGAAAAAAAAAAAAAAATTGAAGTCAAAAAGATTTAATTAAATTTAGGAAAATAAAAAATTAATTTAGGAAAATCGCAGCAAGGTTACCGAGTATTTCCCGGTCGGAAAAAACCTTGGTAGGGGTAAGTCTTTTCCGTTATAAAATTTTACAGGTTCCAAGGAGAAAGCGGAATGGAGCAAACATTGGTATTTGGATTAATTATTTGACCAAGATATTACTCGCTTAATATGTGATATGTAACTATATTAAAATATTATAAGTATAATAAGTATATTTTATATATTTATATATGTAAGTATATAAACATATATATATGTAATTTTTGTTCCCAAGAAAAATTATAATCAAAAAAAAAAAAAAGAAAAACACTTATATAAAAAGAGGAAAAGGGTATCGATTCCTACCTCTGAATTCATCAATAACTATTAAAAGTAGTTATGTGTGATAAATTTACAAATCAATATTTTATATTTAATGTTATGTATGTATTAATATAATTTCAGAAAATCCAGAGCATTTGAAATAAGTTATGATATTAGAAATTACTTCAACCATAAAATAATTATACATATCAATATTATAAATTATTTATTGAAACAAAGTATATATAAATGAATAAATATGTATACGTAATCGGGTATCAGACTAGACAATTGCGCTAAGTACATCATTATCAAACAAAGAAAATTTTAGAGTCATCTCACACGTCTCCGGAATGTCTAAAGTAAACATACCTCATACGCTTGAATCTAGGTCACGAGGCCGTAGAGAATGTTTACAAAGCTCAAATTGTTTACAAAATAATTCGGTCACTGGGGCACTAGTTCGAATACAGTAAAAAGAAAAAAAAAAATGACCTTGATTAGTGGATATCGTACTTAGGTATTAACTTCTAGGAACGGGATAAAATTATTATATTGCGCAATTATTAGGAACAAAAAGAAAAAAAAAAAATGACCTTGATTAGTGGATATCGTACTTAGGTATTAACTTCTAGGAACGGGATAAAATTATTATATTGCGCAATTATTAGGAACAAAAGAAAAAAAAATTAAACACTATTTTTAATTTGAACGTAACGAGGTATCTACAGACCTAAGCAATTGAAAATTAACAGATTTATTATAGCAGTTCAAAAGGGTGTATTGAAGATTTACATGAAACAGTTGAAAAATCACGGGATAGCTTAATAAGGGGTAATGGGGATTTACATGATTCAATTGAGAATCACGGGATAGCAAGAGTTTATCAAAAGTTGAACATTGGAGGGGAGGGAAAGAAAAAAAAAATACAGTTCAACCAACAGAAGGCAGTGTTCGCTTCTGTAACAAGGACCATTAATCAAACCATAGAGATGGCGGATCTCTCAAACAAAACCGTCAACAAAACCGTCAACAAAACCAAACAAAAGCTTGGAGTTATGGCGAATCTCCAGAACACATCGCCAGATAAGATCTTATTGTACTAGTATATATTTATATTTCACACTATTCTTACGTATATATTCGGTATCAATCTGAGGATTGTGCAGAATCCGATGGGCGAGATCCGAGCTCGGGATGCGTTGCAAGTAGTTTCGTATTGCGAGTTATAAACCTTCCCAAAACGTATGTTTACATATATATCTTTTTATGTACTGTTCATTGAATGAAACGAACTCACTTACAATTAGTGCTTTAGGCCTGTCGGGTCACTCTCGTCTCATTTCTTGAACGTGGAGGGAGGATTCACGACCCGTAACTCCACACAAACCCGTGAGTATATGATTGCATATAGGACGAAACCGGTTCGCCCTAAGTAAATAGTAAACTTTGGAGGAGTAGGAATTTGGAGGTATCTGGGCTTGGGGGAAGACCTGAAGGCAGTGCATGATGGCGAAGGAAGGTCAATTGGGACGCGATAACTTAGGTATCAATCAATTGAACCGTGCCAAAAGACTGTGCGAATTTTGGGTTGACTTCTGATCACCCTGCTTACTTGATGGAGGCAGGAGCCAAATTTTGCCAGAAAAAGGGTTATTCTGAGTTCGTCAAATATGCAATTAACTAATTACATTAACCTACTAAATCCATCTTTATATGTACCTTATAGCAGCTGAATCTAAACGGAGGGGCGCCCAGCAGATACGAGATACAATCATAATCAAATTTACTAACATTTAACCATTTGAGTTATATTTAATTATCTGTTCAATTAGTCATGTGTAGTTTCGATTAGTATTGCTTATTCATGAATTCATTAGGATGTAGGGAATCATAATAAACGTCAAAGGGAAGTTAGTTCATTTAGAGAAATTACTTAAGGTTAAATTTGCAAGAGAGAGACCAATACAGTTTGAAATTCAACACTCTGTTTAGAATCAAGAGGGTTACCACAAATTTAAAGTAATTAAAGTCCTATATCATAAATCAAAAAAATTACACAACGTTTGATGGAGTTTAATTACAACCTAAATACGAAAATATTTACGTTCAAAGTCGTAAATAACGTATTTATTAGTTAAGTACATATATCGCTAAAGGTATGTAGTACAAGGGAGCTTTAAGTAGCTTTCTGTAGTTATCAGAGGAAATAAGGGTCCAAATTTATAAAGGCTTGTGTGACGTAGGGGAGGAATTTTCCATCCCTACCACACATATGCAAAGCCTTAAGAATTTAAATATCGATCAGAGCCAAGAGAAAAGGCGAGAATATTACAACTGTCTTGCCGATGAAAGGAGAGTTAAATAAGTATGAAAAGACGAAACATTACGACTGGTGCCAAGTGCCCAGGAGTAAATAAAATAAAGACAAATATAAGAGAGTAGAAAAGACAAACATCACAACTGCACAGCCGTGACAGGAGATCAGAGTTTTACAAGTTGTTTTAGAAAAAAAAAAAAAAAACTTTTATTGGTCAATCTATTGCAAAAAAAAAAAAAAAATAATAATAATAATAAGTAGGACGTTATGTTAAATGAAGTGATAATAAAAATAAAATAAAAATCAGAACAGTGCGCCGTTAAATAAACACGAAAAAAATATATAAATTAATAAATAAATATACGAAAATAAATATATAAACAATACATTTAAATATAAAAAAAAAAGTGTTAACGAATAAACTCTACATGTTTTAAAATAATTTATAAAAGTGTCGATAAAGTTTAAATCAAGTGACCATGAATTTGTTGATTGCTTATGAGATTATAAATATCGTAACAAAGAATGTAGGTCAGATACAAGCGTAAACAGTTTATTCAAGGCAGGCCATAAATTGACAGAATAATGGTATTGACATTCCTGAATCCAGAATGTTAATGACCGTAATGTAAACAATCTGATACGAGATACCGCGGTGTTTGTAAGCATCGAAAGATTGATAACCTAAGCATCGAAAGTGATAACAAAACATCGAAAAATTTTGAAGTAGGTGACATCGGGGGTAACGCGCATCGCTTTAAGAGATTGTAGAATAAACAAACTCGAAAATGATATCAACACTCGGTTACGGAAAAAATAAACAGACTTTACAGATAAAAACGGGGGAACTGACCTACATAAAGTGACCCTTTGTTTGTAGTTAATGTTGTGGGTTTGTATGTGAGGATTATCACATAAAAAGTCATAACATAAAAGATAAGGAACATAAAATAAAAATAACATAAAATATTTGATTGGGGATAGTGTCGAGTTGAGAGCTTTAATATCACAGACGAATGTTTTATAGGTATATACCTATTTAAGGGAACATTTGATCATTCGGACCAAAAAAAGGAGGGGATTTGACGAAATAACATCAAGATAGGTATTGCGAACTCTAAACAGATTTTGCGAAAATATCGTAGGTATTGCGGAACTTGAAGGAATGGTTGGCATTCTAAACAATGAGTAATTATTGGTTGAACGAAAATCACGGGATATTCATTAACATTGGAGTAACAATATTCATTCCGTTTTTTTTGCAATTACCTACGTTTAATTGAAATGAAGAGTGATGGTAGAGTTGATCTAATTTGGGTTACAATCATCATGCAAACAAATATAAATAATTAAAAATATTGTGTTTTATAGGGGGACAGGTTCCAAAAAAAAAAAAAAATAAAAAATAAATTATAAATATATATAGGTATATTTATAATAAATAGTTGGTATTGAGTTAAATTCATTAAAAATTTTAAACAAAAAATGGCGGAAAAAAGGAAAGTGGATGCGACGGAATTAGAAGCTAAAGAAATACCGTTGGGAGATGAATTACGGGAGATATTTAGACGTTCAAAGAGGTCTAAGTTACGAGTCGAGGTTATGATAGAAGTCGTTCAGCCAGAGGGGGAGACCGACACAAAATCGGAGGAACAGGGCGAAAATAAGCGAGAGTGTGAAGAGAGACTCACACATGGTATGTTACAGGAAAAACCCGAGGAAAAGGAACAAGAAAAGTTAACGAAGTAAAAGGAAAAATAAAAAAATAAAATAAAAAAATATAGAAAAACGAGAAAATTGAAAAAAAAAAAAAAAAAATAAGTAAATAAATAGAATAAGGAAGGCAACATAATTTACATAAGGTAATTTAGGAAACTAAAATAGAGATTATAAGGTTGTCGCTTAATAAGATAAAATATAAACATTAACCGGGCGACACTCGGAAAATAAAGAAAATGGTTGGGAAACGTGGAACAAGTAGGCGAGCCCAGGCTTTAGTGACAGCAATCGGGGAAAATGTCACAACCGAGACTTCAACAATAAACATAGGAGATATAACTACAATAATTCAGGCAGCTTTGGCACCGCTCGTCAATAAGATGCAAGAACTCGAGAAACAATTGGAAATCCCAGCAACAGTGGCGGTGATAGGAGAGGATAGTGCGCCGAAAAGCGTTCTCCAAGTAGTGGAAATGTTACCACAGCAGGAACGACCATCATTCTCCGGTGGAAATCAAAATCCCATTAGTTTCCTGGAAGATTTAAAAGAATACACTAGAAAAGTGAAACGAACGGATCCTTTAGTCGTCGTACGGGAAAATTTGAAAGGGGAAGCTAAATCGTGGGCAAAATTGTACAATAAACGATGGGAGACTATGTTAGATTTCGAACGAGATTTTTTAGCTACCTATTGGGGAGACATAAAGAAAAATGAAGTTCGCCGTCGTCTTGCAGAAGGGGTATATGATGCCAAGAAAAATATATCCATGCTTACTCATTTCGCAAACTATTGGGAGCTAGCGAAGGCTTTAAAGATTACTGACACATCGTTGGGCATAGTTGACGAAATTATGAGACATTATCCGAAGGAAATTCAATCGCTATGGTTTTCGGGGCAATCAGGAGATGAGATTGTCGCCGCTGAGTTTCTACGAAAACTAGATACAATGGTATGTACACCAGAAGAACGGAACATGAAGAAGAGGAGTGGGGAGGAATCCAGCAAGAAGGACAAATACCGTGACCGTTACCGCGCCATAAAAAGGAGGATACACGCAATTGAAAGTGTGGGCGAAAACGCTAGTTGCAGCAAGTGCACCGAAGTTAACAGTTCACCAAAAGAAAATTCTACAATAACTACAGCCGGGAAGGAGCTAATGGTCGCAGCCAACTCGGGAGATAAAAGGAGATTATAGCGCTTTACATTTAGCTAGATATTACACAAGTAATAAGAAACAAAAATCAGGTTTACAGTTAGTGGAAATCAACGGATAGAGTGCGAAGTTTACAAATATTTGTAAATGTTAATAAATAAATAAACGATTGAGAAATACAAATAAAAATATGTTAGGGTACATTATAATTGGGGAGGGGGAAGAAAGAAAATTACTAAAATATTAGATTATCAGATTGCTTGCGAGGGGCGGATCGTCGTCAAGTCTTTGAGGGTGAGTGGACAAGTTCTTAATAAGCGACAATCATATTCAATTATTGAAATAGAGTAAGGCAAATAAATTCGTTAATTTTGATTTTCTAGTTATTAAAGGAAATTTCATAAAGTAAAATCTACGCGAAAAGAAAATAAAGAATACAATGAGATTCAAATTCAAGATTGTTAACAAATCCGAGCAAAAGAGAAGAGGGAGATAGGAAGTAATAGGATGCGGAGAAGAGATAGGGGATAACAGAATGAGGAGGGGGAGATAGGAAGTAATATGACACGGAGTAGAGATAGGGGATAACCAAATGAGGAGGGGAAGATAGCTAGTCTAAATTTGAACACAATTTCGGTGTCTAAAAAAAAAAAAAAAAAAAAAAAAAAAAAAAAAAAAAAAAAAAAAAAAAAAAAAAAAAAAAAAAAAAAAAAAAAAAAAAAAAAAAAAAAAAAGAAGAGGACATTAAAATAAAATACAACGTTAGCCACAGCAAATTGAGTTCAGAGGAGGGAACTGTGATGAATTGCATTGATCAACAGTGAAAATTAGGAAATATCGTAGCTTCCCACTTTAATTTAAAAAGAAAATATCAATTACTTATAAAACGGACACGTCTACGACATCTATCGGATTAGAGTAAAGTGAATTCATATTTACGGTAGGGATCTATAATTAGACAAAGTGAGACGAGTATTGATGAAAGGATCACAGATGGTATCAACAAATAATCAGAAACAGGGACCCCCCCAATATACTTAGCCCGTGATATATTGACAGCCAATTGAATTGCAGCAAAAGCGATTAAAAACCAATTCAGCCTATCAACGGGAAGAGGGCCGAACCCATTTTTAGAACAAAGGAACGACCTTTGGACTTAGCAATTAGGGATGTAATTAATGAGTTTGACGTTCCCACCAAACCGAGAGGTGAATAAACTCCATGGGAAGAAATAATCTGTTCAGGGACAAAAGTACGGTGACCCCAAGAAATGTTATCATTAACCGGTACGTTCCAGGGATCAGAAACCCTAGTTCTCGAACGCATTAAAGCATATAAGGTGCGGAAAAAAAGATACACGTAAACACGATGCAAAAGTTTAAGTGAAAGATTGCAAAGCAAGTGACGAAAACGTATTGTAAGATGTTAGGGAGATTTCCATCTATAATACGATTGTTTGTGACGACCGGAGATGATCGATTCGAGGGAAAACGTGCTAAAGGAAATGGAAATGTTGAAAAAACAATGGAAAATTATTGTTATCAATTCTAGACGGAGCTAGGATATTACGATGAAAGATTTAGGGAGGAAACGTCAAAAAAAAATGAGAGTTTTAAAGAATAGGCGAGGGTATATTTCAGATGTCTAGAGCAGTAACAAGTGTTAGAGAAGAAATAGAGTGCAGTACGGAGGGGAGTGGAAAATGCTGAAAACATTGCGATAGAAAAACTCAGGAAAAGGAGTCATTTTACGTAATTAAAATGGAGTTTATAGAGTAACATAGTACGCGATTGCAGATAAAAAATGAGGCATTACAATGGTTGTCGATTTCAGATGTATTTTGTTGTGATAAACAAGGAATATTCGAACATGAAAATTGTTTATATAAGGGCAATTAGTCGTTAAAAAGGTAATAAAAATTATCATGGGTCTTATGAAATATTTACGTTAGAGAATTCTCATAAAAGTTAACGACACTGAAATAAAAAAGGATTTATTGCCAGGTGGGTACAGGAACTAATGTATACAACTGTCAAGACATATGGTTTATGGGATTTTTCGTAAGAACGGGACAAAATTTGGGGGACGATCTCTATGAAGCAATAAAAATGACAGGAATTTAAGGGCCGAAGTGGGGGTATCCCCTATAAAGATGTTAAAAAATGATATATTTATTAATAACAAATAGAAAATGAAATTTTCCAAGAGGCAGCAAACATCAAAAAACGATATGGTTATATCAGGGAAGTACGGGGAAGTGAGGGGAAAGGAGATACGACAGAGAAAAACAAAGGAAATCTTAGATTAACAGTGAATAAAATAAATACGGCTTGAAATATAAAAATCTATAGAGATATGAACAATAGCGTAAGAATAAATAAGGAAATTCATGGAAAGAGTGTCGTGAATAAAAGAAAATTCGAGAAAAAATGGAAAATTCAAATATACGACGTAAATAGAGAAAATTCGGTTTTAAATGGAAAGGTTCATATAGAATACAGAAAAACTCGTGGAAAAATAATAAAATAAAAATGAACAATTTGCGAGAAAGACTTCGACATGAAGATATCTCTGATAGGCGAATTTGGGGACAGATTTGGAACATATGGTAGATGCCGTACGCACGGACATGTTACGAAATATATGAAAATAGAACTTTAAAATTATTAAATTCAAGCTAGTTTTGTATGAACAACAGGACAAAGGAAGTTGGGCCATTAAACATGGATCTTACTAAATCCGGATCTTGTAAGTATGGAAGTACGAGACAGAATTTAATGTATCAAACGCAAAACGTACAAAGAGACCGCATTCGACAATAATGGAGAGGTTTCAAGAAATTACGAGTTGATAGTAATTAGATTGGTTTATTATAGGAGATTCAGATACGATCTTTTGGACCTGAGAGGGGTATAAAAGTCTAGACAAATGCCAGTTGAGGACAGTCTACGGTCGTGGTCGAAAAGTTTGTAACTTCGCGGAACGTGACGAAACGGTGGGTGACTTAAAGTGGAAAAATTCTAAGTGATAATTATTTTGATACTTAGAAAAATTTCACATTCTAGTCAGTGATATACAAAAAAAATACTTTGCAGTTAGAGTCAGTGAAAATAAAAATTAAAGACAACGCATTAATTACTTGTGAAAAATAAAAGTGCTCGTGATAAATACAATTTGTTTTAGTGGAAAATTCGGATTTTATAATCACTTAATATCGTATTTTTAAACTTAGAAATTTCGCGTTTAATGTTAGTGCAATAAATAACTGAAGTGATGTGATAATTTAGCGTGATGAAGTTATAATTAAATACGTGTGTTCAATCTAAGTGAAAGTGTTCTAACAAATAATAAATATTTAAATTAATTATCTTAAATAATAATAATAAGACAAAATAATATTTTATTAATACATAAAATTTCGGAGGGATAAAAATTTAATTTAACAACAATTTACCATCTCTAAATTAATCGTGAAGTAACTATCATTTAAAGTGTTATCTAACCACCGAGTTTTGAAATAAAATACAGTTTAGAACGATAGAGTTCATACATCATTTTAATTAATTAGATTAAATGAAAAAAAAAAAAAAATTGAAGTCAAAAAGATTTAATTAAATTTAGGAAAATAAAAAATTAATTTAGGAAAATCGCAGCAAGGTTACCGAGTATTTCCCGGTCGGAAAAAACCTTGGTAGGGGTAAGTCTTTTCCGTTATAAAATTTTACAGGTTCCAAGGAGAAAGCGGAATGGAGCAAACATTGGTATTTGGA
The DNA here is from genome assembly GCA_929108145.2 of Limnephilus rhombicus. Taxonomy (NCBI): domain Eukaryota; kingdom Metazoa; phylum Arthropoda; class Insecta; order Trichoptera; family Limnephilidae; genus Limnephilus; species Limnephilus rhombicus. The sequence continues at coordinate 57,778,983 of OV815275.1, read as the reverse complement.
TTAATTATTTGACCAAGATATTACTCGCTTAATATGTGATATGTAACTATATTAAAATATTATAAGTATAATAAGTATATTTTATATATTTATATATGTAAGTATATAAACATATATATATGTAATTTTTGTTCCCAAGAAAAATTATAATCAAAAAAAAAAAAAAGAAAAACACTTATATAAAAAGAGGAAAAGGGTATCGATTCCTACCTCTGAATTCATCAATAACTATTAAAAGTAGTTATGTGTGATAAATTTACAAATCAATATTTTATATTTAATGTTATGTATGTATTAATATAATTTCAGAAAATCCAGAGCATTTGAAATAAGTTATGATATTAGAAATTACTTCAACCATAAAATAATTATACATATCAATATTATAAATTATTTATTGAAACAAAGTATATATAAATGAATAAATATGTATACGTAATCGGGTATCAGACTAGACAATTGCGCTAAGTACATCATTATCAAACAAAGAAAATTTTAGAGTCATCTCACACGTCTCCGGAATGTCTAAAGTAAACATACCTCATACGCTTGAATCTAGGTCACGAGGCCGTAGAGAATGTTTACAAAGCTCAAATTGTTTACAAAATAATTCGGTCACTGGGGCACTAGTTCGAATACAGTAAAAAGAAAAAAAAAATGACCTTGATTAGTGGATATCGTACTTAGGTATTAACTTCTAGGAACGGGATAAAATTATTATATTGCGCAATTATTAGGAACAAAAAGAAAAAAAAAAAATGACCTTGATTAGTGGATATCGTACTTAGGTATTAACTTCTAGGAACGGGATAAAATTATTATATTGCGCAATTATTAGGAACAAAAGAAAAAAAAATTAAACACTATTTTTAATTTGAACGTAACGAGGTATCTACAGACCTAAGCAATTGAAAATTAACAGATTTATTATAGCAGTTCAAAAGGGTGTATTGAAGATTTACATGAAACAGTTGAAAAATCACGGGATAGCTTAATAAGGGGTAATGGGGATTTACATGATTCAATTGAGAATCACGGGATAGCAAGAGTTTATCAAAAGTTGAACATTGGAGGGGAGGGAAAGAAAAAAAAAATACAGTTCAACCAACAGAAGGCAGTGTTCGCTTCTGTAACAAGGACCATTAATCAAACCATAGAGATGGCGGATCTCTCAAACAAAACCGTCAACAAAACCAAACAAAAGCTTGGAGTTATGGCGAATCTCCAGAACACATCGCCAGATAAGATCTTATTGTACTAGTATATATTTATATTTCACACTATTCTTACGTATATATTCGGTATCAATCTGAGGATTGTGCAGAATCCGATGGGCGAGATCCGAGCTCGGGATGCGTTGCAAGTAGTTTCGTATTGCGAGTTATAAACCTTCCCAAAACGTATGTTTACATATATATCTTTTTATGTACTGTTCATTGAATGAAACGAACTCACTTACAATTAGTGCTTTAGGCCTGTCGGGTCACTCTCGTCTCATTTCTTGAACGTGGGGGGAGGATTCACGACCCGTAACTCCACACAAACCCGTGAGTATATGATTGCATATAGGACGAAACCGGTTCGCCCTAAGTAAATAGTAAACTTTGGAGGAGTAGGAATTTGGAGGTATCTGGGCTTGGGGGAAGACCTGAAGGCAGTGCATGATGGCGAAGGAAGGTCAATTGGGACGCGATAACTTAGGTATCAATCAATTGAACCGTGCCAAAAGACTGTGCGAATTTTGGGTTGACTTCTGATCACCCTGCTTACTTGATGGAGGCAGGAGCCAAATTTTGCCAGAAAAAGGGTTATTCTGAGTTCGTCAAATATGCAATTAACTAATTACATTAACCTACTAAATCCATCTTTATATGTACCTTATAGCAGCTGAATCTAAACGGAGGGGCGCCCAGCAGATACGAGATACAATCATAATCAAATTTACTAACATTTAACCATTTGAGTTATATTTAATTATCTGTTCAATTAGTCATGTGTAGTTTCGATTAGTATTGCTTATTCATGAATTCATTAGGATGTAGGGAATCATAATAAACGTCAAAGGGAAGTTAGTTCATTTAGAGAAATTACTTAAGGTTAAATTTGCAAGAGAGAGACCAATACAGTTTGAAATTCAACACTCTGTTTAGAATCAAGAGGGTTACCACAAATTTAAAGTAATTAAAGTCCTATATCATAAATCAAAAAAATTACACAACGTTTGATGGAGTTTAATTACAACCTAAATACGAAAATATTTACGTTCAAAGTCGTAAATAACGTATTTATTAGTTAAGTACATATATCGCTAAAGGTATGTAGTACAAGGGAGCTTTAAGTAGCTTTCTGTAGTTATCAGAGGAAATAAGGGTCCAAATTTATAAAGGCTTGTGTGACGTAGGGGAGGAATTTTCCATCCCTACCACACATATGCAAAGCCTTAAGAATTTAAATATCGATCAGAGCCAAGAGAAAAGGCGAGAATATTACAACTGTCTTGCCGATGAAAGGAGAGTTAAATAAGTATGAAAAGACGAAACATTACGACTGGTGCCAAGTGCCCAGGAGTAAATAAAATAAAGACAAATATAAGAGAGTAGAAAAGACAAACATCACAAACTTTTGATCTCAAATATCTTCTCTTTGGTTAGGAATTCCAAATTCAAATGTATACAGCTATTTACGGATGTATTTGTGTTTCAGAATTTATAATGCATTTGTTTTTTCCTTATTTTTTTTTCTTTGCGTCACTTAGTTTACAAAATGGAAAACTTGAAATATCGCGTTATTTTCAATTTGGGAGGCGGGAATGGGTACCGCCGCCCCGGGAACCTTTATTGGATAACCAACACCTCTGCCATAGGTCACCCCAAGTGGTTCGCTACGTTTGGTGATTTAGCAGGGGTGCCCGGGTTCATGGGGTGAGGTTTGTCTAGGTCTTGGAGGCGGATGACCAAGACACACTGAACCCCAGATTCCTACCCACCCCTTAAACCCTTTTCCTTCCCAGAACTCTCCTCTCCTTCCTTTTCCTAAAAAATCCCTCCACACAGCATCCCCAAAGATGACATAGGCCCTGAGGAAAATTATTTTCCACAGCGCCTCCTGTGTGGAGCTCATGTAAAAAAAAAAAAAAAATTTTACGAGTACGAGTTCCACCGTGGCACCAGTGCTGCAGAAACGGCTCGAAGGATTAATGATATGTATGGCGACGGTGCCGCAAAAGAAAACACAGTGCGTTTTTGGTTCTAATGTTTTCGTTCTGGAAATTTAGACCTGCAGAACAAGTCCCGTGGACGGCCGGAGACCAAAGTTGATAATGAAGAATTGAAGGCTATCGTGGAAGCGGATCCATCGCAAACCATTATTGCAAGCAATAATTGTCAGCCTGAAACACTCATTTACATTGAAAAATCTTCCGAGAAAAGATACTTGCCGCCAACGGGACTTGAACCCGTGTCCTTCCGATTGCCGGTCGAATGCTCTGACCACTGAGCTATGGGGGCTTATCAAATACCCGCCAAATAATTCAATATATACTAGTGTTTCATTCAACAATTACTGCTTGTTATATTTTTTCCCACCTGAAAACAACCAACTTTATTTTTGCGAGAAAGACATTGTTAGTGTTAAATCCCTCGCTAGGTGGCGTCGAGACAAATTATGTCTGCATTTATTGGGGAAATACTTAAACTTGTTAAATATTAATTATTATTTTTTAATTTATAAACTAACGTTTAGACAAGATTTTTATGCATAGCACAAAGGGTAACAATTATTACAAGCAATAATAAACCACGTCCGAGTTAGCTGCAGGCTGCGGTGTTAGTGATAAAACTGTTTTAATCCACTTGAAGCAAATTGGGAAGGTGAAAAAGCTTGAAAGGTGGGTACCTTACGAATTGAGTGAAGTAAATCAACAAACGCGCGTTGACCGCTAGACCACACACTGCACAACAGACGGCTACCAAATTAGAGGAGCTTCAATTGGAATGTCTAAGACATCCACCGTACTCTCCGGACCTTGCCCCAACAGATTACCATTTTTTTAGAAATTTGGATAACTTCTTGCAAGGGAAAAAATTCAACTCCGATGGGGCAGTCCAAACCGCCTTCAAAGATTTTTTGATTCCCGTCGAATGGTTTTTTTAGTAAAGGGATCGATGAACTACCTATGAGATGGCAAAAATGCATAGATAGCAATGGTACATACTTTGATTAAATAAATATATTGTATTAAAAAAATCGACTTTATGTTCCTCCCATACAAAACGCCAATTTCATATGTAAGGACCTAATATTAATTTTATTCAAATTTTCAAATTTCAAAATTTATGGAATATTGGAGTCCAGTTCAGACTTTGAAGTGTTGAGATGTTGAATGGAGGGGAGCAAATTTAGATAAGGCCTGATAGAAGAGAGAATATTTGTTCAGAGAGGGACAACCAATGTGACGAAAGTTCCCACTTCCAAGCTTTAGGATGCACAATCTGGAGAGTCAAGGGTGTGAATGTTAAAAAGGTGTGAATAAACGGAACAATAATTGCAAATTCGAAGTCTTCCTTGGATTGACTAACAATTTGCCAATACTCTGCCCAAACATTGCGGGATCTATCTTTGAGGGTGGAAAAAAAAGTCAGAAAAAAGTCGAAAAATAATATTGATCATTAAGACGTCTTAAAATCTCGGTCCACCTTAAAATTTTACTTCTCATTTAAATATTTACTTTTGCTAACCAAAAATTACACTCTAACCTGATTTTTGATTACCTACGCATTAGCTAATTCGACTAATGGAACAACGCTAAGATTATTGAAACAAGACTTCTTTTGCTTTTAAAACGAACTTCAAGTTAACAAATCAACACAAATCGAATTATACTCTGGAGCCAAAAGTATTAGTAAACATTTTAATAAGCAACATTATAGAAATTGATTCTAAGTGCATACTTCAACAAAATTATGTTTCATTATTGGCTAGGTAGGGGAAATTGCGAAATTTAAAACTCAGCCAATAACGCGGTTAAAACTCTGAAATCGATTTTGCCCTTTTGAATGTTCAGTATTCTCAAATGAAAATTGTTCCACGAACGTTGTACACTTTTTTTAATACGGTGAGTTATTTACTTTTTGCTCTGTCGTCTCAGGAAGTATACTTTGTAGCCAGATTTCGGCTACCTTTGAAAATTATTAAATACCTTTAGTAGCGGAGTTTTTCAAAGCACGCATGATTTGAATTCCACCGTTTTATTAATATTTTGAAGTATTTTATTAAATTATTTAACATAGAAGATTCTCTTCAGAATTTCATACATAACTGGAAAAATTGTAATATATTTTCTTTCAAACTTCAGGCGGATAGAATTTTAATTTTCGTTGGAATTTTATATTACCTACTGTTTTATAATATATAATGTGTCCTTAAGGGCTTTGTGAGGTGAGGTCGTCTGAAAATTTACAAAGCAATAAAGTCCCCCTGAATGATGTAGGTGGGTAAATATAGGGTGGAGAAATATGGTGATTTTTGAGGTAAAACATCTTTACGCACGCTTGACTTGGGGAGTAAGCTGGTGAATGCGTGATGAGAGCATTACGAAAAGCGAGGCGAACGGTAGTTGTGAAGAAGATAGAAAGAGAGAGAGTTACGTTTCGTATATTACTGTAGGGGCAAGAGAGAGAGGTGCGAGCACACATTTTCTTTCTCTGTTTCTCTCATAGCCAGTTACGTTTCGTATATCTAGCATACACTGCAGGCCTATTGTCTGTATCACACTGTAGGAGAGAACAGTGCGTGCGTACATGAGCGGGGGCGGGCTTAGGTTTTTGGTCACCGGGGGGGGTTAAAAATTGCAAAAAGTTGGTCACGTAGTATGGGTATGTTCCCTTAGTTGTGTGGTCTAAAGCACACTCGTTTTTTTAACATTGTTGAAAGTAAGTCGTTTTAGTGAGGTTATTTACGCACCAGATTTAAATGTCCGGGTTTAATTTTCCCCACAGGAAAAACTAAACCCTTTCACACACTTCCCAAATGATCATCTGGTCAATCCACGTTATGCAATTGCACTATATGTATTATAATTACAAAACAATACAAGAACAACATGTCAACCTACCAGAGACCAGATGGGAAAATAATTCACCGACTCCAGATATTTTCATATCAGAGGGTTCGGCTCTGTGGAATTCCTAATTGAACCTATAAATCCTACTGATCCCTCAATATAAATATTTAAAAAATCTTTTGTAATCCTACATGTATTTAAAATTACCGATTTTTGCATTTTTATGTATAAATTCTTTGACAAATCTAAAACGCCTAAATTTTGAATCAGAGACCTAGGTATAATGCCAGTAGCCGAAATAACAAATGGTAATATTTTTATATTCCGAGAATGCCAAATTCTTTTAATCTCATTTCCTAAATCTGTGTATTTTCTAATTTTTTCAGAAACAGTTTTTTGAATATTACAGGAATTTGGAATAGCTACATCAATGATATAAGTTATTTTTTTAATTTTGTCATGTAAAACTATATCAGGTCTATTATGACTAATTGTTCTGTCTGTTAGTATAGTTTTATCATAATATATTTTATAAAATTCATTTTCTAAAAATGAATTTGGTTCATATTCATAATATGGTACTATATTACGGCAGTCAATCAAGTTATGTTTAATTACCAAACTTTGGTGGATTATTTTTAAAACCTGATTGTGCCTAAATGTATACTCGGACGGCGCTAATATAGAACATCCCGATATAATATGTTCTATAGTTTCCGGAAAAGCCAAACATTTTCTACATAAATCATCAATTTGATTTATATCTTTGATTATATGCTTCCTATAATTTTTAGTATTAATGACTCTATCTTGAATGGCAAGCATAAATCCTTCTATTTCTGCGCTCAACTTTCCAATACTCAACCATTTGTTTGACGAAAGTTTGTCAACATACGTTTGGTTGAGATAATTGAAGTGTTTTGCATGAATAATTTTATTTGACCATGAATCTAATAATTCCTGGTTATTATTTATAAGAATGTTGGCATTCTCGTCATATAAATTTAAAGGTGTAATGTTTCTATCTGCCTTACAAATTATTTTGTGCATTTCTGAGCTATTAGCTTTCCTATGGAAAAAATTTCTAAGCATTTCTACCTGATTGTGTTTCAAAGATGTTATTTTGACTATACCTCTACCTCCTAAATTTCTAGGTAAATTAATTCGTTCTATAGCTGAATTTGGATGATGGCAATTAAACTTTGTTAACGTAGTTCTAATTAATCGTTCTAAACTATCTAAATCTGTATTGGACCATTTAATTATGCCAAATGAGTACGTTAATAAAGGTATTGCCCAAGTATTTATTGCTTTTACTAAATTTTTAGCAGATAGATTGCATTTTAAAATTTTTCTGATCCTAGTTTGAAATTTAATCCTAATATCATTTTTAATACTAGTGTGATCTAATCTATTCGATTGCGGGTATCCTAAATATTTATAAACCTCATCCCCTTTCATACTTTTAATTTTGAAATTTCTAAATATACCCTCGTCTCCATCTACAATTTTGCCTTTCTCTATATGGATCGTTTTACATTTATCTAAACCAAAAGTCATTTTAATATCATCTGAAAAAATTTTAACTACCTTAATCATTTTTTCTAAATTTGATTCAGAATTTGAAAATAATTTAATATCATCCATATATATTAGATGTGAAACTATACTACTCTCTCTTGTATTACCCTATTATTATTATTCTCTGTAAATTTTAATTGACTCACTTTGCATTTCATCGGTGTGTAAAAATGGTTATGTATTCCGGGTCCGGTCGATCCTTTCAATCCTGCCTGGAAGCCGTGTTTGAAATTTACTTTTTATTCCGCCAGAGCGCTCGTGCGCTGAGACAGAATTGCTAGTGTATTGTTCACCATTATATAAAATATTATTAACTCCCAAGATGGTCAAACTCCTTCTTTTAACTTATAAAATTATATACACGAAAACACCTACAGCTTTTTCAAGGGTAGTCCCAATCCTTCTTTATTTATTTATTGGCTCGCCAACCGAATACATTACATTATACTTATTACATTCATTTACGTTTTCAATATGGTTATAGCGATGATTCTAATTAAATTACACCAAAAATATCTATTGCTCTCTATAAGAATACAAACATTTTATGTAAAAATATATCCTCCAACAGCAAATGTAATAAAGTCTTGGATAAATACCATTGTTACAAACATTTACTTGCTGTAACATCTGACCTGATGCAACTCACATTTTTTAACCTTTATAAACCTGTCTTTTCAATTGTAATTCAGTAAACGCTGATTTTATTTTTTAGTTATTTAATTTAATTTTTACAAAGATAATAAATGCACACGAATAAAATTTGAACTACCCACGAACTGGCGATGCCTATGTGGGATATTTATGGTTAATCTGCTAAATGTATTATTCTTTAATTTTAACTGTTTATATAAAAAAGCTTGTCAAAAAGGACATCTGCCCTGACGATGGACACTGTAACGCTGTCCGAAAAGTTAGATAAAGAAGGAGGTAGCGCAACCGGCATAACACCCCAAAAACAAATAACGAAACTAGGTACTTTTGGCCGTGAAAATCTAAAAAAATATGCAAGGTACATAATACGAGTAGGTATGTTTTCGAATCTCGAATTTGCGCTATTTTCTTGCCATTGTTCCAAATTTAAAATACTTTCCAGCAAGGTGGTTAGGGAAATATAGGAACTAGATATTCTCATTTAAAACTCAAACAACCTACATACGACATTCTAAATATAATATGTTTATTTGTATATTTTGAAGCAGGTTAAAGAAATACTGAGACGTTAAGTAGGACATATGTAATAATTCTAAAAACAACTTAATTCCCCACAGAATATATTAAGTTTCCACAATATTAGCTAATCTTTTGTACAACATTTTATGATCCCATTTACGACAGCCCTGCGAGATTACCTATAAGTCATAAGCATTCGGCCATGTATGAGTTTTAAGTACGAAACAGGCCAAGTACTACTAAGTATACTTAAGTGTTTCAAGTACAGAAGACAGAGGCATACTCGAGCTAATTAAATTACCTGGTGACTGAAGCAAGCTAACCACGAATTAAATACCTGACATTCTCAGTGATGGAAGGGAAGCTATATTGAATATGTCAAATATTTAGAGCCCCGAGCTTTTAGTATACGGCATTATGGAAACTGTGAACTATTTTTATTGTGATTTTGTTGGATTTTTTTTTCAGAAACTGTATAATGAAAAATTTAAAATTAATAAAGTTCTCCCACAGAAGATTGGAATTTAATGTATTTTTTTTTTAAATCATTAATTCCCTTATTGATAGCCTTGCATTTACTGTAATTGATTTCATTTCATGTTCGAGGCACACGAAACTGAAAGAAATTACAAAAAAGCACCTCACATTTAAAACAGTTACCAGTGCATTTTTTTTCTAAAATTTAAAATTATAGTTCATTTAAATTTTTCTCCTTTTACATTCAGAATCAAAAATCCTATAATTCTAATATCCCATGATTTTTAACAGGTCTGCACTAGTAAAGCCGTAATAGCGCAATGAACAACGCATTTGAAATAATTGAAAGACCTTGTAGGTAAATGCATTTTCTAAAATTACAAGGGCTCTGCCAGGACTGGGTACCAAAATTAAAGACATTTGACCAAATTGAAGTACAATTGAAAATACAATTTAGTATTAGGAATTTGACAAACGCATACTACGATTTACAGTTTCGTATGGTTGATTATAATAAATTATCTTACGCATTTCTACGACATGTCGTTGTGTGAAATAAGAATCAAGCGCCGTCTGAACACCGCCGCCTAAACCTTTAGGCGATATCATGACAATAAGTCTAAAATCAGCGTCACAATAAGTAAAGCTTTAAACGCAGCTTGTCGATATTATTCGCACAGAATCACAACAATATAAGTTTAACCCCTCAAGCTAATTTAATTGTTTTCCGTAACAATTCATATAAACGGCCGCGGCGTTAGAAAGAGAAAACCAAACGCCCTATATTCTTAACAAAATATTAAAATGTTCACCTTTATGTACCAAAATTTCTGATCGGGTATTTTTTTTCGATTAACCAAATTTTCCGGTCGCAATTTGAAAAAAAATCGAGGGCGCAATTCACACGCGGTAGAAGTGAAACTAGAAAGTTAGTAGTAAGGCGACATCTAGATGTCGCTTCCTTTTCTTTTGCCTATTTATTTTAAAGTGGTTTGAAGATTGGATTTTGATTTCACAAAAATAAATACGTTTATTTATTTTGGATTTCGTAGGATTCAAACATTCGTTCACTGGATGTCTGTCTCTCTGGCCGCTGAGACTTGTCAAGCGTCTTACCCGCTGCGCTATCAGATTCTTGCGCCGAAGCGCGAATTTAACGCATTATATTAGAATCGAGGACCCGCCAAATAATTAATTTTAGTGACGCATTTCCGCTTCATCCGAATTTCAAGTCACTAACGGTGCTAAAGAAGTGTTACGACAAAAAGGTGAGGTAACGATAACATTACTAATTTACCTAATAAAATAAGAGTGCGTTTTTATTTTTATGTTATCAGTAAGTTTAGTTAAAAAAAACGTAAGGTGAGCCATTTTTAAAACTTTTTTGTGTATCCTTTCAAATTTTTTATATTCCAAAACTTTCTGTCTGTTTCGAATTATAAAATTTGAAAGAGTTTTTTATCACCTTTCAAAAAAAGCTTTTTAGATTTCGATGCATTAAAAATACTCAATTTATCTGGAATTTATTGTACAGCCGAAATATTTTAACCTTCTTCGACAAAATAGGATGGAGGCATGAGTGGTTAAAACGAAAGTGTCGTAATGTTAAGTGTAGGTATAAGTCTAAAATCAGTGTCACAATATTCCTGAGTGAGTGGTGATTATATTTCTAAGTCGGGAACACTCTCCGCTGCGCTATCGCCAATCAGGCGATTATTGTTACACGTTAACCTGCGTTGAGCGTTGCGCAAGCAGATACCGGCTACAGGTAGAAGGATTCGGCCTCGAGGAATTCCTCTCGGGTACAAATAATGTTTGCCCGCCAATTACACATTCAAATGTGCATAATTACATAGCGCCTGCGCGGCGCCCTCTGGAAGCGCGACTGATTATTATTGTTGCAAGTTATTATTATTGTTGTCGGAAACCGACATTATGATACAGATGTCATTTTGTAAGAAGGATGGAGGCTTTGGCATGGAGTGTAGGTAGGCTTCGTTTTGAAAATGAATATTCAGTGATAATAAATAATAAATAGTGTAGATATGCTTTGAGATTTTCACGGCCAAACGTATTATAGTGATTTATTGTGCCATGTGGCGTTACCTCATTCTTTACCAACGTTTTGGAAATAGAAGATCTTAGTGTAGCTGGAAACATGGTATCGCATCTACAAACTCGTACACGAGCACACACTTCACCACAATCTTACATTGCACATCTGCTCTGATGGTAGACACTATAATGCTGTCCGAGACGATGGCTATAGAAAGAGGTAGAGCAACACTATAACACAACAGTACTATACAATGCTTTGGTTAGGAGTAGGCTTGAGAGTGGGTCGGTGATTTGGAGTCCACACCAAGTAAAGTATTCCCTCATGTTGGAGAGAGTTCAGAAGAAATTTCTGAGATTTATTTACCTGAGGAAATATGGCTACTGTCCGTGGCTCTACCCTACCCACTTTCTCTTGGGCATGCTCGGTGTGAACCTTCTACGGGTCAGAAGGGATGTGCTCATTGTAACACATTTCTTCAGACTGATTCGTGGAAGGTTCGAAAACTCGGCTATCATGGAGAGCATTAGTTTCTATGTTCCCGATGGTTATCTCCGTCATCGACAGCATAGACTGTTTTATCTCCCGGCTTGCAGAACTAACTTGCCAATGGTTATGCCAGTCGGGAGAGCAATCTCGCTGTTGAACAGAATTAATTCGGATATCGACATATTTAGCGTCAGTGAAGCTGCCTTTAAAAGGCAAGCTCAATTAATGCTTATATAGTTTTTTTTTTCTTTTTTGCCTACCATTTATATATTTAATTTAATGTTTAAGGTAATACTGTTAATTTTTTTTTTAAAAACGCATTAAAATTTTAAATTTTGTAATGTTTTTAAAGAATAAATAAATTGAATTGAATTGAAAAAAAAAACACATCACAATACCCCAAAAAGTAATCACTAAAACAAATGATCTGCAAAAAAATAAGATTGTAGGTACATTTAAAATTCTAAATACCGAGCTGAAAAAAACCGGAGCCATTGGGAATATAGCACCCCCCAATTCAGGGTATGTTGTAAGGCTAAAAGGAATGGGGAAAGAAAGCGATGGGGCCGGATTCGTAGCCAATGATCGTAATCATTCAACACGGAGGCCAAGTGCATATTTTTGTAAGGTGTAGTAAGTTACAGCTTGATGTGCTTCTACCGAAGAGTTCTAACTCTCAGTTGATTGACCAGATCTGATAGCCAGGTACTCCCCCATTATCCTCTTCCTCATTTCATGACCCACCCCACTACATTCAGTTTTACAATGTACCCCATACTCTCACTGGCTCCAGACGGTTGGGAGCAGTCGGGAATCTTGTCCGGTACTCAAATAAGAAAATCCTAACCCTTACTCAATCCTGTCAACTTCAACAGCCTGAAAAAGCTTAGATTTACAAAATTGAGATGTCTAATGCAGCACAACCTCTCTAGTTATATCATGTAATCTTATTATGTATTTCCACGTACGAGTGCCTACTTTTAAATCGTTCAGCTCTCCCACGGCAAATGCCTTTGCAACAATAACCGTACCCCCCCGTCCCAGCCCACACTTTCTGCTAATACTCCTCTTAGCACCACATATAATCCGTTTTTCTTAGAATGTCTTTCGTATTGTAACGAATAATCTAAATAAAGTATAAATATGGCGCCCGCAGGCGAGAGGCTTCAGTTGCGGAGACAGTGGTAAGAGGAGAAATTAGGGTGTGCCTGGGTTCAATTCCTAGATACAACCGTATTTTTTCCGCTTTTCTGTTTCAAATTTTCGTTTGAGAGTCGCTAACGTAGTCTTCAATATATTACAATTTGAGATTGTACTATTGAAGTTTTTCCAAAAATTAAATATACAAAGGTTGAAAATAATAAAGCCAAGTTGTTTCAAACCAAATCAACAACAGTATATTCAAATATCAGGTAGGTACGAATGACATTTTACTAATAAAAGGTAGATAGTTTTCAGTGTTTTTATAATCACTGTGAACTACTTTTATTACATTTGAGCAAAGCATTTGAAGAAAAATACTTTGTTTTGAAGTACTTACGTTTCTTGAAAATAACAACCATTGTCATTGTACCCATTCTCACAACAGTTGGTTGGTATTTTGTAGAGAATATCGAAGTTATATTATAAAAACTTTTTGAACTCTTTGTTTTAATGATATTTTTAGAATGTCGATTTTGAACCAAATCGCAGTTCAAATATTAAGTTTGAAACTAAAGTTTTCGAAGTAAATAGATCCAAAGCAACACAACGTTCAGTAGCTGAGTTGGCATTGCATCTGGTTCCCACCCAGGCGTCGTGATATCCTTGAAATTCCTCAGCTGGCTAATTCTTTCATCACGACACATGAAACTTTTCTCGCTAACTGTGATGGAAGTAGGAGATTTTCAAAATTACTTGTAACTTGGGAATATGGGTTTTTCGTTTAAAATACACACATTTATATATTTATTTTTGCCCGTAGATTTAGTGTGTTTCTTGTGGAGTGATATTCTGTAAAACACTATCTTAATGCTGATAAATCTATGCTCTGATACAAAATACTATCTCAGCGCTCATCTATCAGGTTCAAGTCACCCGTTACACAACTCCTTCACCTGTCTTCAAGTCACTTATTCAACTGACTTTTCTTTCGCGTTTATCTTTATTTATTTCCGTTTCTACGTTTTTCTTTTGAAAATAATAAATAATGAACAGTATTTTCCTTTTATTTCACTTTTACACGAATACTTGTGCGTAATTCTTATTTTATGTATATTAAATTATAATAGACGTTCGCATAATATGCGTAATATTCATAACTAGTAGTTCTATGAGCAGTAGTCCGTAATACTGATTTAACAGCTCCGTAATGTTAAGAACTCTCTCTGGCGGAGTAAAAAAGTACTATCCAACACGGCTACCACCTTGGCCCGATCGATAGCATGCTGAGCATACTATCAACTTTATGGCAGATAGACGTAAAGCAAAGCGTTCGAGTGAAAGCAGAACTCTGCAACGCTCATAATATTCTTGACAGTATTAAAAATAATTCGTAAAGTATGCGGTTTAATAGTTAGTAAATCCACACGGAATTCTCTGCGTTAAGCGAAACAACAAAATTTAGGCGCTTCTTTTAAAAAAGAAACGTCTTCCGAAAAAACAATAAAATTTTTTGAAAGAGTCATAAATTTTCAACAATTTGAAAGTAAGATATCGAAGTCGGAAACTTGTTTTTCATCCTTGTGGCAACCGAAACTATTTACCAAAAATTCAAAACTACCCTACCTTTTGCAAGGAATTGCCATTTTTTGTGCCTTATTGACTGGGCTATAAGCAGATTAGCAATAATTGAATGTCTATCTTTCCTAGACTATCGTGTAGGCAGGTAGGGCGGCGGTACAGTCACGCCAGTCATAGAACGCCGAGCAGCGATCACCGAACAATCAGACGTCTAAAGCTTTGATTGGCCAATTATATATTAGCAGATTTGCGTGACGTTCAAACAATCGCGGCGGATAGCCCGTTCTTGCGCTGCCACATGGAACTCGATAATGGGATAATGTAACGCAGAACACGAAGTTATAATTATTGTGACATACGGCTGGCTGCCGGTTATTTCTAATTGATACTGACAGCCCAACTTTGGGTAGATGCTATTAACAAAAGGGGTATACATATTCTAATAATTATATCTAAAACCATCTTACAGCTGTTGTTATTAATATTATTTATTTATTAATTTATCTATAAAAAGTATATGTACATTGGTTTTTTTATGCCTGTCTCACTAGGATATACCTGTGTCAAGACAGGAATGAATATCGTAGTTACAAGAGTATTTAATGTAAAATACATATTAATTATAATCGAAATTAAAACAGAGACGTGATTGGAAGTGTAGGAAAATCTTTTAAAGAGAGTTTTCTTATAATTGTTGGAGGAGATGAAGTAAAGAAGTAAATTCTGTCTAATCTATTCATGGAGTTAAATTTGACAGGATTCTATTATTTTCACTAATTTTATATGGGTTAGGTCGTATGTGAATAGTTATTTCTGTCTATGTGTGATTTATTTTACAGATGTTTGTAATAGTGTGGCGTCCAATACTTATAATCCATTTTTTTATATCTTGTTTGAATTTTGTCAAGGAGTCAGTTTGTCTGATCGTAGCTAATAGTGTATTGTACAGTTTGCAAGTTATGTATTTAGAGTGTCTTTGTCCAAAGGAGGTTTTGGAAAAGGAATCTGGAGAAGTACTTTGTTAATGGCTCGGGTATTGTGTATTGTTTGTATAGCTTTGTATAGTGTTTTGTTGTTTTTGTGTAAATTAACTAAGACGGACCTTGAGTCATAACATTGTTATGTTATGTCCATAACATTGAAGGTATTGAAGATCGTATCAGTGCTGGTAGTAGGCGGAAGTTTGAGAATTATTTTTATGATTAGTCTATGTGCTTTAATGATGGGGTCAAGGGCACTGGAATACGCATTACCCCTGGCTAAAATTCCGAATTCGATGTGAGATTGGTACAGTGATTAATATAATGTTATTAAAAGTTTTAGGTTACGGAAATTGCGTGTTTGTTTGAAAAAGTATATAGATTTGCGGATTTTGTTTGTAGTGTTATGTATATGTTGCTTCCAATTTAGGTGTGGTATCAAAGGTTATTCGTAAATATTTGATAGTGTTTACTTGTTCTAGGCATGGGCAGTCACAGTTCCGGTTTAGAGGTGAATTTTAACATTCTACAATATATCAGTAGGTATTTATTTACAAACAGATATCCGGAAATCTAAACAAGGACAAATAAGGAAAAACCTGTGAAGAGATTAATAATTTAAAAAAATCAAATATGACTACATCAATTGAATGGAAAAATATAATTCCGACATTAACATAATTATTAAATAAATTTAAACCGTGTTTTACAACTTAATTTAATTCTATTTGTCCTAATCAATAATGTCACAAATTTTCTCATCAGATTCAAATACAAAAGCAATTTATTTATATTGTGGTTATGCCCCAAAAACTACTAAATTGATAAATTCGTTTCAGAATAATGACAAGTAATTTTTCACAAATTTGCAAATTATTCAAATTCGGTACAGAGCGTATTCTCCAAAGTCACGGAATGTCTGTCTGTCTGAACCGTTAATAAAATGTTAATCATCCAATGTACTATAACTATGTTCATATCTGCACATCTGTTGGGTCACGTGAAGCCATCCATCATAGCTCCGATATTCCGGGCTAATTTGCCGTGTGCCAAATTTGCATTCGTTTGTGTCATTTATTTAATTAATGACGTGTCAGTTTTTATCATGCTCGTTGACTTGCAATCAAGCTACGTCATTGTGAAGTTATTTTAAAAACAAAGCATTAACGGTTTTTTCATTATTTTTATTAATAGAGAGCTTTTAACAGGCATTGTTTGAACTACAGTAAACTGTAGTGAGCAGTAAGCTATGTACATCAAATCGCGTGAATTTCTTCCAATTTTCATGAGCACTTAATATTTTCAGTATGGTTTTGGTTATATTATTTTTACATAACGTAATTAAAATTGCACCTGCTAAGCCACGCAAATAGCTTGTCGGTAGGACTTTCGTGACAACATTATTTTGAAGTGAAAGCTTCTTTACCACCGTTGTGATATGAAACTCGATGAAACATAAACGAGCGGCACTAAAAAGAGACGAAAAAGATTTAGCCTGCGAGAGAATGAGATAGCAATAAAACATTTGTTTATTTTAGGGGAATATGGTTCCAATATAATACCATATATCCACTCTCCACGCAAGTCTCCTATGTTCAAAGTGCCTGACGAACCTTAGCGACCAGACATTCAGCTTACCAACGGTCAAATCCTACAAAATCCAAAAAAAAATTTTTTTTTGTAAAATCCAATCTTCAAAATGAACAGGTAAAAAAAAATAAAAGAAAGCGACATCTTGCAACTTGCAACTCTGAAGAAGAAAACACAATTACAAAAAAACAAAATTACCAAATGTATAGGAAAACGTGCACTGGAATTCGACGACAAAAATATGAAAAAATATCCTTCACATTGATAAAAAAAGTACTTCTTTCTTTTCTCCCCACTCTTGTCTTCTTTAGTTTTATGAAGGTTTCACTTCTACCGCCTGTGAATAGCGCACTCTGATTTTTTTGTAATATTAATTTTAAACTATTCATGAACAGGTTGACACATATATTGCAATGATATGATCATTATGCCTTCTCAAATAATTTTGTAAAACAATGACCACCATAAAGATTTCGGGGGATTATTGTTAATCCAAAATGTGATGGGTATACTTCTTACTATTAAGAAATAATTCAGGCACTAGAGAGAAGATATTTATTTTAATTCAAATTAATAAAATACTTATTTTTTACCACTTTTATTGTTTTAAAAAACCAACATGTTTTGTGAGTATTAATAAAACCCTGAAGAAGTGAGCGTTGCTCACGAAACATGTTGGTTTTTGTAAACAAAAAAAGTGGTAAAAACTAATGGTGCCACAAAATAAGTTTGCTGTGTTCGAAGAAGTTATTTATTTTAATTCCTGGATTTACTAATCATTCATTGGAGATGTACCGTACTTTTGATGTAATATTAGTGGTATTCATTTAGATTTTAGATGAACTGGAAATTTTAGAAAATAGAAAGTTGTAAAGAAGAATTTTAATATAATGAATAATCAGAAAACCTTTTTTGAATGTTCCTCTGCTAAATTTGTTCCTATTGTAACCCTCCACTCTCTCCCCCCATTCCTTCTACCACTACAACTTTAGGTTCATAATTATAATTTAATTTAGTTTTAAGCACTTGAACCCTGATGAGGTGGGCAGTGCTCACAAAACATGTCGGTTGTTTCTAAAAAATAAAAGTGATTAAAACTAAGTGATCACAATTTTTAGTTGATTTTTTTTTAAATTTGACGGTATTTCGTCTACCAAACAAGACACACGCCATTATTTAGTAAATAGGTACCTAATTAATTAACCAAGTTTGGGGTATTTTAATAATAAAAAATAAAAATCGTCTCCGGATGCATATGTCTAAACGATGTTTACTAAATTAATCCATCTCATCCCGTGTAAGGAGAATATATGACGCAAATATATGAATATATGTCCTAGAACGGGAGACCTTCCTCATACTGAATGTATATTACAACAAATAAAATAAATAAATGTGAATGGTAGAAGAAGTCGAGTACGCCCAAGAAAGACATGGCGCGACCAAGTGAATCAGATACTCGAGTCAGGCCATGTCAAGAGTCAGAATAATAGAAGAGCCTGTATGAGACGTAGTATGAATGTGAACGAGGCAAGGAATGTGTGCCAAGATCGAGTTGTTTGGCGGTCCGTTCTCTCTGTGTACCCCTGCGGAGAAACGGCGTGATGGTTGGTTAGTTAGTTATCCTCCGACCGTAAACATGAACATATGCTTTCACATTTGCTTCTACATTATTATAAACATGGCAACGTGGGCGTGGCCTTAATGCAGACGCACACTAAAGTGAGTAAGTTCACGCCCCCATTGCTAATGTTTATAGTAATGTGTAAGCAAATTTTCATGAAGACATTGATGACATATATTCGTAACATATTCATGACTTTAGAATTTTATGAGAATATATTATTTGTTTTTAGAGAAGTAGGTACTTACGCGATTCAAAGGCGTGCACGGAGTAAGCGGCGAGCACCAGCACAAGTGCACACAGCGCCCCCATGTTGCTAGTTAGGCTTACTCCCTTTTTACATCACTATGTCCTGCACCTGAAACCAACAAACACAACATTAGACCAACAGACAAGACCGTCTCAAATTACAAGAAATAAGAAAATAACGGGGACAGGTGTAAACAACTTAGAAAAAGAGGTTGACAGTAAACAAGGAGCTGAATGGCACTTGTGATGTTTTGAAAAGAATTGCGTAAAATAACTTATTGTTGATTTGGTTTGGAATGTGTGCAGTTCACACGTGGTAGAAGTGAAACCTTCAGAAAACTAAACTTCGAGAGAATGAGACGAATGCACAGTATCAGGAGTAAGATAATTGTAGGGTTTATTTATCATATTATCGTTGCTAACTTTAAAAATTATTTTACATTTTATTCTACGAAGCACCGCACAAAGACGACACCGATTAGTTTATATAATTCTCTCACAGGCTAAATCCTATAGACATGTAGGGTGTTTGTCTCTTTTTAGTGTCGCTTGTTTCAGTTTCATCGAGTTTCAAATCACAACGGCGCTAAAGAAGTTTTCACTTCAAAAACGATGTAAAGAATAGACTTTTCGTATGAGTTTCGAAATTTTTGAAGTAAAACTTCTTTACGCACGCTTGACTTGGGGAGTAAGCTGGTGAATGCGTGACGAGAGCGTTACGAAAAGCGAGGCGAACGGTAGTTGAGAGGGAGATATAAGTTAATGAAGATAGAAAGAGAGAGAGAGTTACGTTTTATATATTACTGCAGGGGCAAGAGAGAGAGGTGCGAGCACACATTTTCTTTCTCTCTTTCTCTCACAGCCAGTTACGTTTCGTATAACTAAGTCACAGTGCAGGCCTATTGACTGTATCACACTGTAGGAGCAAGAGAGAGCAGAGCGCGCGCTCATTTTCTTTCTCTCTTCCTATCATATAAGGATCAGAAGTTTTACTTCAGTCGTGTGGTCTAAAGCACATTCGTTTTTTTTAAGTGGCTTGTAGATGGGATATTGATTTCACAAAATAAGACTTTTTTTCGTATTTCGCCGGATTCGAACCCCCGTTTGCTTGTTGTCTGTCTCTCTGGCCGCTGAGACTTGTCAGCAACCTTGCCAACTATGCTATGGAAGGCACGCGCCGAGGTGCGAATTTACCGCATTATATTAGAACCGAGTATTTGTGTAGAACTGAGTTGTGACGCATTTACGTTTCACCCGAATTTCAAGCCACCAACGGCGCTAAAGAAGTTTTGCTTAAAAAATAGGACGCTTTGACGAAAAGTTTCAGAATCTCTGTGCTGGCTCATTTTTAACATTCCCTGGTTGGATAGGACAGGGTTTTGAATTCCTCTGACAAACACGTTTATTAATTTGATGACAAAATTTTAATTCCGCCGTCATTTTCCGCAAATGAATTTGCTTTCACAGGAATCCATTTAGCAATGCGTCTGGGGGGCAGGGAAGCCAGAGGACTGCTAGCCGTGTTTAAAACGGTGAAACAAAATATTCATTTCATTAATACCGGCTGACTAGCACGCTCGTGCTACAATGGGGTGGTACCGTACCTACCTACATTATACATGCACACATGCACATACATTTATCACAATACATTTACATATTCATTCATTCACATACATACCTACATGTTATTATAATCATTTATGAGCTACTCACTAGCTATACACGACGAAACCGGGTTTGATTGGAGTGCGGGAATCTCTTGGGAGTAATTCATTAAAATGTAAGAATTTCTTTGAGACTCAATTACAAAATTATGATATATTTTCGATAAATTATGGGTTTATGCAACCGATCCTTTATTATAGTACATCTCTACCATAGGTCAACGTAAGTTTTCTTTAATTTTTTTAAATATTTTATATTTAGGTACCTATACTAGATATACCCTTTTTCATCCCAAAATTTCCTCTCCTTCCTTTCCCTAAAAAGATCCCCCACACATCATCCCCAAAGATGACATAGGCCCTGGGGGAATTTTTTTTCTTCTTGGCCTCCTGTACTAAATTTAAAAATAAATCAGAGTTTATTTTAAAGTGGTTTGAAAAATAGTTTATTTTTTTGGATTTCGTAAGATTCGAATCTCCGTTCGCTGGATGTCTTTCTGGTCGCTGAGATTTGTCAGGCGCTTTATGCCACTACGCTATCGGAGGCTCGCGCGTAACCTTGAATTTACCGCATTATATTAGAACCGAGGACCGTCAAATGATAAATCTTAGTGACGTACTTCCGTTTCATTCGAATTTCAAATCACATCGAGGCTAAAGAAGTTTCACTTCAAAACCTTATGTCCATAAGTCAGAGACCTCCCACCTCCACAATCCTCGAAATTGTAATTTACTAAATGAATAAAAAAAGTAAATAAACATTGACAATTTAGAAAATAAACCTTAGTAGAATAACAATTATTATAAGCAATAATTATCAGCCTGAAACACTCATCCACATTGAAAAATCTTCCGAGAAAAGATACATGACGCCAACGGGACTTGAACCCATGCCCTTCTGATTGCCGGTCAGCTGCTCTCCCAATTGAGCTATGGCGACTTATCTTATACCCGCCAAATGATTCAATATATACTAGTGTTTCATTCAACAATTACTGCTTATTATATTTTTACCACCTGATTTTCTCGGAAGATTTTTAAATGTGGATGAGTGTTTCAGACTGATAATTATTGTTTTTAATAATTGTTACCCTTTGTGCTATGCATAAAAATCTTGTCTTAAACGTTAGTTTAACAATTAAAAATAATACTTAGTATAATAAATATCTACTCTAATTTTGACCTTAATTCTCTAAAAATGCAACATTATTAAAAGATAAAATTAAAATCTTGCATTTTACAATGTTTTTAATATACTCATAGTGCCCTCTGCGTATAAGCTTCGACAATCTTAAACAACCTATTTAAAGTGTAGGTTTCTGAAGTGACTTGCTAAGTAAATATGTTTTCTGTATCTGTTGTAACTTTTTTTTATAAATAATTAAAAATAGAGCCAAAGAAGACATGTTTTTACAGGACCTTTGAGGCGATCGTCACCTAATGACTGATTGGCTACACCATAGACTGCTGCTCTGGCTACACACATACTTAATACATTTGAAATTAATTATATGTGAAATAATTCGAAAAAAGAATAATAATTTTTAGTCTAACAGAAAAACTTAATTCAGATGTTATTTGTCTAGAATACTCACACATATACGTACCTATACCTATTTTTAATTTATATGCACATACACATGTATATATATGTACATTTACCCTCGATACTTGGAACATGCAGGTAATTAACATCAGCGAAGGACCAAAGGAAATAATAATTATTGCGTCATGTGATATTCAAATGACGCGTGCCGGTTGGGATTTAATTATCGAGAGTTAAATTTGGCATTTGTTTTGTCTGTTTTGTGAAATTATCATATTAGTCGTTTGTACCGCCACCGCGGACATGTTTCCTGGAAAGTTTTTGTGGAAACCACTGATCCAAATGACCCCTGGAAATGTTACACGACTTTTCAATTATCGTCCTAACGTAAAATTATGACAAAGGCTTCGCGTCAAAATATTATCGTTGTTTTTACATAAAAGAAAATTTTCAATATTTGAATGCGTCGTTTGGCGTTGGATTGACATTGTTTATTTTTGCTTTTTTTCATAATATTCTTTCATATTTTCATTGCTTTTACGAAGGAGAGATTTATGTATTAAAATATAATAATCGGTTCTTTAGCGTTGGGATAACGTTGTTTAATATTTGGCAATACTTTCTCGGAAGTAGTAAATAAATAGTTATAATTTGTTAAATTTCGACATGTCTATTTTAAAAAAATATTTATATCTTACACCACAAAAGAAGTGAGGGTTCGATGTTAGGACAGGGAAAACTACTCTATCGCTACCCGGATGGAATGCTTTGGGAAGCGGGTCAAAGGGGGCTCTGGGAACGGATTTGTTATTGCGAGTCCTAAAGACGTATGCATTAAGAATAAATAAAAAACAGAGTATGCAATTCACACGCGGTAGAAGTGAAACTTTCAGAAAACTAAAGAAGATAAGAGTGGGGAGACTACGAAGCACCACACAAAGAGGAGACCGATTAGTCTTTATTATTATTATTCTCTCGCAGACTAAATCCTTCAGATCAATATGTAATTGTCTCTTTTTAGTGACGTTTTTTTTCGTTTTATCTAGTTTCAAATTATAACTGTGCTAAAGAAATTTTCACTTAAAAAATTCGAAACACAAATAAATAACGATGACAATAAAATACCTTTGTTTAATTCCACTTTGTTGCCCTTTTGTAACAAACCGAACTTCATCAGGGTGAAGACATATCTTACTAATATTATAAAGGCGAAAGTTTGTATGGATGTATGGATGCATGTATGTTTGTTACTCTTTCACGCAAAAAATACTGAATGTACTTTAAAAATTCTTTCACTAATAAAAAGCTACATTATTTGCGAGTTTTATAGGCTGTATATATTGGAAGGCTCTGGCGTTATGAAATTAT
Source organism: Limnephilus rhombicus (assembly GCA_929108145.2). NCBI lineage: Eukaryota > Metazoa > Arthropoda > Insecta > Trichoptera > Limnephilidae > Limnephilus > Limnephilus rhombicus. The sequence continues at coordinate 57,755,401 of OV815275.1, read as the reverse complement.
TTATTATTCGTTTATTGGCCATGTGGGTTGCTTGGTAAGTAATAACTTTACTATAAGTAATTATTTGCCGTGCGCTGTCATTTTGTTATTTGTTTAGGTTACTATGGAGATCCCTTTGATGGTTAAAATTCAAATACATATGTATAAAATAATAATCTATACTAATATTATAAATGCGAAACTGCGTGTGCTTGATTATTACGCTTTAATAGGTGGAACGCGAGCTGTTTGAAAAATGTGTGTAACGGGTTAGGTGGGGGGGAGGGGAGGAGTGGAGTGGGGATAGGGAAGGTGGAGAAGGCGGATTGGGAACCCCCCTAATACTATGCGAGCGAAGCTGGGGCAAAAGCTAGTATTAAATAAAATACATGGTTACATAGTGCTTAAATGAAAAGTAGAAGAGGGTGAGAGAACTTAACATAAAGGCGTGGGGAATGGAAATATGTTAAACATGCGGTTGATTGACAAAACTAAGTTTATTTAGTAAATTTTTATTAATTTATTTTTGAATTTATTTTTTAATTTCAAGAGTTTCTAGATTATTAACTTGCATATTAGCGTTATATTCTATATACAAATTAATAAAGCAGCACATATTATACGTGCTCGTTACGCACGCCACAAAGTTTGATTAAAAAAAAAATTATTCGGTTTGGTCAAGTATTTTGGCCTCGAATCCAAAATTAAGTTATATTTGAAAAAAGGCCACGCAGCCTTTTCTCTTACGGAATAATTTACACCTACCTACCTTTAAATTCAAACAATTGGACTTGGAAATGAAACTAAACTAATCACATTGAGTGTTCTTACAATATAAAACAAGAATTCTCATATTTCCCGATGACAAAACACCCATCACCCATTTCCCGGTTCTCTGGCGGTGCGATGCCGGCAGAACTGACTAGTTTCCACCCCGAACTGGGTAGCACCGAGTTCCGAGTACCGAGTTCTGGGTGTGAGCCCCATCAGTATTCCGGAACACGGAGACGCCGCAAAAATTGAATTACCACGAGATGTGAATAAAGAGTATTGTTTTTGCGGCATTATACTGAAATATTTATTTAGAGGCTTGCCAAAATATGCCGCCGATATTTAGCGGACGTGGAATGATTGCGATTTGGCATTGTTTGCTGGGAAATCTTGTCGTAAACCACACAATATCATGAGTGGACAGTATACAGTCTCTGAATCATAGTTTTTTTTATAGTCGCTCCACACATGAGGCCCCGAGGAAAATAATACCTCTCAGAGCCATCTTTGGAGATGCTGCATATATGGTCTTTTAAAGGGAAGGAAAATGTTATGACGGGTGGGAAGGAATTTAAAGGGTCAATGTGTCCAGGAGTGACGTGAATGGAGTAAGAATACGAAATACGGCTACTTAGATGGTTTGAACAAGTAGAGCAATTGAAGAAAGGAATGTAAGAAGAATATATGACGCGAATGTGAATAATAGAAGCAGTCGGGGACACCCAAGGAAGAAATGGTACTATCAAGTGAACCAAATTCTTCAGGTGGACCTTCGTATTCTTCGTATAACTTTTTAATGAATTAATTAAACAATTTAATTAAATGTTTTTATAATTTTTTTCCCTTTTTTAATCAATTATATTGAAATGGAAATCCACCTTGAATTTGATAACGACTTTTTGTTATCCAACCGCCTGGAGCCAGTGAAACTATGACTTGCCCAATTAGAGTGTTTTGCGAGGCTGACGGTGGTGGGAAGGGGAAGTAGATGGGGAAGAGGAAGGTGGGTAAGTTATTGAATATTCAGATCTGGTTACCAAACACGGCTAAAGTCATTTCAAGCAACATTTCAATTCTAAATGTTGGTCTTACACCAGGGCGTTGCTGAGAGTATCTTCCACCCCGGAACATGCTGCAAGTACACCTTTATTATTTTATATGATTAAATTGTGAAATAAGGATTTGAAACCGCGGATTGCTAGACGAAAGCCTTACATCATTGCCAGTCTTGGATATAACCAGGAATCAAGATCCCTGCAAACAGTTCGTGGATTTCACCGAAAATATAATCTAATAATTAAAATCTAACAATTTATTGTGCGAAATTGAAAGTTAATTTAAATAAATGAAGACAATATAAGCGAAACTCAATCGAAAATCTGGAAACAGAAAAATCAGAAAAACATATTGACACCTCTGGGACTCGAACCCAGGACCTCTTGCTTAAGAAAGTTAATTTGATGAAAAGATTATAAAATAATATTATTTCGACGTCACCCTTTTCCTGTTATCTTTTCCATATCGAACTTCGCCATTAGTACAGTTGGTTTGGGAAGTTAAACAAAACAGTGCGGCGAGCCTTTACTCTGCGCAAGAAATTGAATACGGACATTCGTCGTTCGTGTCTCAGTTATTCTTCTGTGAGACATGCAGCGGTATCGCTCGTGCATTTCTGGGAACAAGTGGGTAAGAATATACCTAATAGCATTGGTAAGCAAACTGTGGCACAGGATTTAGAATTAAATTATTAACTTTAACATTTTCTACTTATTCCTCGGAGCACATTACAATAAAATACCGGTAGAACAAGGATAGCATACCTACCGGACGCATGAGATCTAAAGATTGCAATCTGCTATATACCGCTCGTTTCTCCACAGAGTCTAGGATATTTTATGGTATTTTGGGGCACCAGCCAGATTGAAAAACACCTGAATATTGACATTGCGATTGGCTGATTGATTCCGCAAGGTTGCGAATCCGTTAACCAGATGGAGTATATTTTCTTTTACCTTGTTTGCAGCTTTAAACGTTTGTTATTTGGTGACAAGAGTCCCAACTACCTGGTGCCTTATGCCCCTATTATAGCATCCCTGATTCGAAGTATGTCGGGAGTCTGAAGGAAGTGAAGTGAAGGAGGAAGATCGGGTATAACCTGACTACTCAGATCTGATCACCAAACCAGATCTGAACAGCAAAGTATTTCTCCACCTTTTTCCTCCCCAATTCCTTCCTCACTCCACTACCTTCAGCCTCACAACATATCCTAACTGGTGATACCATAGTCTCACTGGTTCCAGACGGTTATGAAGTATTTTTTTCTTTATTTATTTATTAATTTTCAACACCTTCATGGGCTTTTACATGACAAGTTTATAATACAGAGACACTTTTAACATCATAATATATTATGAAAGGTAGGTATACAGATAAATTTAAATAAACAATAAAAGAAAAAGTTTCTATGTTACAAATGGTATAGAAATAAACTAATAGGTATAATAGTAATTACAAAATTTACAGGTGACTGACTAACTGTGATAAGTGACAAAATGCAAGGTACATAAAAAGAAAACGGGAACAAGTTTTTACATTGTAGATTAATAACGCGATAGCCCCTATTTGATGCTCCTTAAATATCAAAATATTCTACATAAAAATATCATTCAGGTATTTCTTAAATAATGGTAAACTTCGATATTTGATGTGAATTTGTTGCCCAGTGTATGAATTCGAGAAATTATAGATAAATATTTTTTACCAATAATTCGGCAACCCTGGATTACTGCTGTTCTCGCTCGAATTTTTTGTTTGCACTATTTTGTCTAGAACATTTTAATCAGGTGCTCCAAACCGGTTTTCGAGTGTTCGAATCGGAGCTGTACTATGTTCTTAAGAAGTACAGTGCATCATTCTGCTGGTGGAGGGGTACTTGTCTCGCCAGCAGAGATGTTTCTCGCGGAGAACGGAGCCAGGCTTCAAATGCTTTCTTCGAGCAAAGAATAATAAAATCTTAACAAGTGACCAGTCACTAGAAAATAATAATTAGGTACCTAAAACAGATATTCTTCGGTTTGGTACAAGAAGACACTTAAAGATATTATTTGGATGTTGTAAACTTATTCTACTTGTTTTTTTTTTAATAAAACTCCATATTATTTTATACTATCTTTTACTTAGCGTATTGTTACGATACGATACGATACGATTGTACCATCCCAGCCAGGAGTACTCCTGTCCCGGTGAGACCGGTACACCAGGGGACACTGATTTGTTAGGACTAGGAGCACGTGCTCTGAGGATAGGAAGGAGGTTGGAGTTTAATCGACCGGTATACATGGCAACCTAATAAGCCAATATTGGATTTAGGCTGGGCAGGAATAAAGGAATGGATTGAGCATTACGATTTTTTTTTTAAATCCTTTCTTTATGGGTTCTTTCTTCTTGCCTTTCTCGGCTCTTCTTGGATCTTCTTGTCTATTTCTGGCTTTTCTTGGCTATTCTTGACTCTTCTTGAATCTTCTCTTCTCTTTTTAATTCTTCTTGGCTCTTCTTGATCCTTCGTGGCTTTTCTTGTCTCTGCTCTTTGCTTCTTCTTGTCCCTTCTGGGATTTTTCTGTCTCTCCTTGGCCCGTGTTACTTCTTCTAGTCTCTTCTTGATCTACTTGGATCTTCTTGCTATTTCTCGTCTCTTAATGTCTCTTCTTGGATCTTCATGTTTCTTCATAGATCTTCTCGTCTCTACGTGTCATCTTGGATTTTACCATCTCTTCTTTACTTATCTCATCTCTTCTTGCCCCTTCTTGGATCTTCTTATCTCTTCTCGGCTATTCTTGGCTCTTCATGGCTTTTCTTGTCTCTTCCTATCTTTTACTTAGCGTATTGTAGAATAATATTTGTCACTTTTGATGGATGTATAATGAGTTTCCACGACAGTCGATCCCCCTCCGACAAAATGCAGTCGCTTTAGAGATATAAGATTGAGTGAAACAAATCTTGGCTTAGGGAATTATCGAAAAAAGAAGTGACAAGTATTTTAAAAACATCGTCATAGAAGTTACTTAAAAATTACCCCACAAAACCACAAAGTTGAACCATGAAAGTTAATGAAAACTCTCTATTCAAAAACTAGTTCCCATCAGTACAGAATCTCTTTTAAATTTCACACAAATCATAAATTGACAAAATTATAATACAGTACTTAAATGTAGGTTTTAAAATTTTACTCAGCCATTCGTAATAATCATGGAAGAGTTTATGCTAGTAATAAACACATATTACAGATTTATACCATTAGTACAGAGCAGAAATATTCACTCGGTAGGGAAACACACGCTGAAATATGCGAAATATGATTTGGTCCCCGTCGGGCGCTGTTCACAATAAAATTTCATGGCAATCTGTTATTATTTATGGGCGCGTCGTATGGCGGATAGCGGTGGCTGGGTGGCTGAGCTGAACGGGCTGAGCGGTGGCGGCTCCATTAAACCCGTAAAGCAGATAAACAAGGCAACTAGTGGTCCATAACACACCCGCAATATTTACCGCGATTATATGGATCCGATGAACAAATAATCTCTAGAACTGTGATCTAAACCTAAAACTATTTAAAAGAATACTGGAGTCGCAGTAACCTAAAACGTTTCTCCGGTCTCTTGCCATACGCCTCCAGCCAGCAGTATTTCTCTTAAGCCGCCGCTACCCGAATTTCTAACGATTTCTTACATATCTCCCTTAAAAATTTGAAGTTTTTAAGCTCTTAAAAAAATATATGTTATTTTTGAAGATAATATCTAGACGCGTACCACGCTGAAACGCAAATTATATAAAATTCCCTCGATGGAAAAAAATCGCAAAGTATGCTCCGAAAATTATTATAAAACACGTTTGTTTCAGTTATTTTACAAGTTATAGATGTGAAAAAATTCACAATGTTTCTTTAAATGATACTTAAGATACTGTTTAGATTTAAATCCAGGACTCAAACCAATTATGAAGTTGAGTTACCATCAAAGGTTGGATTGCTATCCAAGAGTTGTCTGATTTGTTCGCTAGATGTCGATAGAATCATTTCATTCTTTGTCCTTTTCTCACACAACAAACAAGGGTAAATATAGATGCGAAACCGTTATAAAAAGGCTTGCATCAGTAAAATTAATTTACTTATTTACAAAAACTTGCACTAAGAATTTAAAATACTACTGAACCCTTGTCAGTTGGGTGGGGAAAGTTATTGTCGTCAGTTTGTAAATATTCGAATCATAACAATAAAAAATCAAGAAATTAAAGTGAAAACCAAAAAGTGCTTCATTTATAAAAAACCAGTCTACCCAAAGAAATTCTCCTGAGTGAAGACCTACATTTTTTACATTTGATCCTTCGAGCCGTATGATCCCACGAGCGGATACGATTTTTTCGGCTGAATACGATCCTGGGAACCAGATCAAAAAATCAATGAAAGCCAGACATGAACCAGCAATAAACCAGGAGAATTCTGATGAAGCGGATCCACAACAAGGGCAAGTGACTATCCTAATTATCCATTTTGATCCCATAGAAGAAAAAACAAATTCGGTTAGACCACTTCGGTATTTTATTGTTGTTGATATAAAAAATCGCAGCGGGCTGATTGTTACATTTGATATTGGCGAGATTTTTTGTGGCTGGCTATGATTATAGTGTCGCAAAAAACATAAAGATCGGAGTTTTGTATTTTCATTGTTCTGTTTTTGATGGTGATTTGTCGATACTGTCGGTAAAGCAGGCGACGAGTACGAAGTACTGTCGTTATTTATTTACAACTGAAACTAACAAGGTTTTTTGTGGCTAGTCATATGATTATGCTACCGCAAAAAACAGAAGGATAATTATTATAATGCATGAAATGTATTAATTGATTATTCAAATAATCTGAAAGCGAACGTTGGACGTTATTTTGACTACCGAACCGAAGTATTGTTCCAGTCGGTAAGGCAGGGCGGTAGGCACGAAGTGATTCCGCCATCTGTAAAAAGTCAAATTCCGACGCGAGCTCTCATAACAAAATAATAACAATAGATTTTCTTTGTTGTTGAATACATGCATCTAGTGTTCTGGTGTTTTGTTAAAACAAAAGGAACTATCTCGAGTAAAAGACAGTGCAAGTTTTTAGTGTTTAACCGTGGTTAGGATTGGGCCACACCAGAACGATCAGTGAGTATTGTTAAATTGATTGTTATTTACAAAAATCATGGATTTAAAAGTGTTAATTGCCCAGCGCGGCATATGTAAAGCTAAATTAACCAGATTCAAAGATTACTTAGAGAATAAGGAGTTATTAATTTCTGAAGTCGAAATACGCATTCAAAAATTCGAACCATTACTAGACATTTTCGAAGCGTTGCAAGAAAAAATTGAAACATTATCGCAGGATGAATTAGAAAAAGGGAACGAACGAGAAATGTTTGAAAACTCATATTATAGTGTATTGGCAAAAGCCAAAGATAGATTAAACGAAACAGGTAAAATCGTCCGTTCCAAAAGCGTCAAGCTTCCAATTTTAGAGCTACCAAGGTTCGGCGGAAATTACGAAGATTGGTTACATTTCAGGGATGCATTCATTTCATTAATTGACAGCAACGACGAATTAGATGTTATTCAGAAATTCTATTATTTGAAATCTTGTTTGTATGATGATGCGGCAAGACTGATTGCGTCCTTACCTACAACTCGTGATAATTATTTCATTGCGTGGGAAATGATCACGGATAGGTTTCAGAATGACAGGGTAATAATAAATAAACATGTAAATGCATTGTTTAAATTGCAAGAAATAAAATCAGAAAATCATATGGCATTACGAAAATTATTAGATGAGGCCCAATTGCACTTAAAGGCATTAAATAATTTAAATCTACCCACTGAAAGTTGGGATATATTATTAATTCATATTTTGTCAAATAAATTGGATAGCGAAACCAGAATGCGCTGGGAACAATATCCAATAAAAAATAAAATCCCCACTTATGAAGAATTTATGAGATGTCTATACGAACGAGTACAAGTTTTAGAATTCTCAGCACCAAACGACAAGCGACAGAATCATGCCAAGGGATTTTCTTCTAATTTTAAAAAAGAAACTTATGTTTCGTTATCATCGCAAAATTTAAAATGTATTAATTGTAATCAAAATCATAGAATTTATAATTGTCAAAAGTTTTTAAATCTAGGAATAAAGGATAGAATGACAACAATACGTCGTTTGAAGGCTTGTCTGAAATGTTTGGCGGTAGGACATAAAATTCAAGATTGTAAAAGTAAATATGATTGTCGCAAGTGTGGTGCGAACTCACACAACACTTTGTTACATTTACAAAATGAAGATAAAATGCAAAGTCATCAGGGAAGCGATACTTCTTCAAAAGAACCTCTTGTTAACAATCATGCAACGAAAACATCCAACAATTTCATTTTATTATCAACGGCAGTGATTAACGTGAGAAATAATAAAGGAAATCAAATTAAAGCTAGAATTTTGTTGGACTCCGGAGCACAGTCTAATTTCATTAGCCAGGAATTCGCTTCTAAATTGCAATTAAAAATTAGAAAAACTGATATCCCTATTACCGGAATTCATAATAAAATACAGCATATTAAAAACATTGTGGATTTGGAAATATCTTCCAATTATTCACCATATTCAAAGAGGATTGAATGCCTAGTATTGTCGGAGGTGACCAGTAATCTGCCGCAAATCTCATTTCAGAAAAAAGGCACCGGCATTCCCCAAGGATTGCAATTGGCGGATCCAAACTTTAATGAAACCGGCCCGATAGACATGTTGATCGGGGCTGACACCTTCTGGGAGACTCTGCACTCTGACAGGATGAAGATTCAAGATTCCGGACCAATATTACAACGAACCGAATTTGGATGGCTGGTTTCGGGACACATCTTCACTTCAAAAAAGAGGCCAGTAAAAATTTGTAATCTTTCACTCAACTTAATACATAAGCAAATTGAAAATTTTTGGAAATTAGAGGAGCTAAGTCCTATTAAACATAGGAATCACGAGGAGCGAGCATGTGAAGAAAGCTTCACAGCTACTCATGAAAGAGATGGCAGAGGCCGTTTCATAGTAAGTTTACCACAACGCCCCTGTGCGAAACAGCTAGGCGAAACTCTCCCTATGGCGGAGAAGAGATTGTATAATTTGGAGAAAAAATTAGCCTCAAACCCAGAATTAATGAAAGATTACAAGAATTTTATGCAGGAGTACAAGGACTTAGGTCATATGACGCAATGTGAACCACCGTCACCAAATCAAATACACTACTATCTGCCTCACCATGCGGTGATCAAAGAATCTAGTACAACTACTAAGACCAGAGTCGTATTCGATGGATCGGCTAAATCCTCAACTGGAATTACCCTAAATGATGCCCTCATGATTGGGCCGATATTGCAAAAGGATTTATGTGCACATCTATTGAATTTCAGAAAACATCAGTACGCGTTAACGGCCGACATAGAAAAAATGTACCGGCAGATATTAGTGCAGCCGGAGGATAGAAACTTACAATGTATCCTTTGGAGAGACTCACCCAGCGAGGAGATTCAACATTATCAGCTGAATACAGTCACCTACGGTTTGGGACCATCATCATTCTTAGCCACCAGATGTTTGGAGCAGCTAGGAAATGAAAATCAAAACACAAATCCCAAGGTCAGTCAAATTCTTAAAGAAAATTTTTACATGGATGACTTAATAGCTGGCGACATTGGTGAAGAAGATTGCTTATTAATCAAGAAGCAACTATCTGCTATTCTAACATCCGCTGGCATGAACCTAAGAAAGTGGCGGTCAAATTTGTCGTCGCTATGCTCAAATCAGGAGGAGGTTAGCGATATGATTATAAAGGATAACGCAAAGGAAGGAAAGATATTAGGTCTTTCTTGGAATAATCAGCAGGATTATTGGAAATATACTGTAGAGCCCATAACAAAACCAATTAGAAGCAAACGTCAGATGTTATCCTGCATAGCATCCATTTTTGATCCCCTGGGTCTGATAGGACCTGTAACGGTAGTAGCGAAGCTATTAATGCAACGTTTGTGGCAGAGCAAAACTCAGTGGGATGATGATATACCCCCTGAAATTTTGAAAGTTTGGAGAACTTATATAGAAGAATTGCCGCAGATAAATAATTTAAAGGTACCTAGGAAAATCATTTGTCAAAATCATGTGAATTTGCATTTGCATGGATTTTGTGACGCATCACAGAAAGCCTACGGGGCCTGCGTGTATATGGTTTCCACCGATGACTCGGGTGGAATCCACTCCAATCTAATAATTTCTAAATCAAGGGTGGCACCCTTAAAAAGCACATCTCTACCTAAACTAGAATTGTGTGGAGCTATATTGTTAGTAAGATTAATTAATTATGTGAAGGGAGCTATTGGTATGCCAAATGTATCTACTACTTACTGGTGTGATTCTCAGATAGTCTTGTGTTGGATAAGGGACCAACCAGCTAGGTGGAACACCTTTGTTGCTAACAGAGTGAGCGAAATTCAAGAATCAAGTCGACCAGCACAATGGAAGCATGTGAAATCAGAGGACAATGCAGCAGATGTACTATCCAGAGGTAGTAGGACTTCTCAATTATTGACATCCACCATATGGTGGCACGGACCCGATTGGCTAACCCTTACAGAATCCGGTTGGCCATGCGGAGAATCTACGTGCATAGATCCACCTGAGGTGAAAACAAAAACTGTAGTGTTGGCATCAGTAACGCAAGATTGGGACATTTTTAGGAAATACTCATCTCTAACCAAATTGCAAAGAGTAACAGGTTATTTACTTAGGTTTTTATTTAATTGTAGGAACCCATCGCTCAGGCGTTATGGTCAATTAAAAGTAAGTGAATTAAATGACTCTTTGAATGTTTTAATATCCAGAGCGCAAGCTTATTCCTTCAGGGAGGAGATACGAGCCTTGCAGTCGGGCAAGGATGTCCTAAAAAGTAGTAATTTGCACTCACTAAATCCTTATTTGCATAATGATTTACTTCGCGTAGGCGGCAGGCTTTCCAAAGGAAAATTGCTGTCAATAAACCAACAACATCCAATTTTGCTGCCACCACATCATAGTTTAACCGAATTAATTGTAAAAAACTACCATCATTTACATTTGCATGCAGGTACTCAAACCTTATTGGCAATAATCAGATTGAAGTTCTGGCCAATAATGGGAAAAAATTTAGTGAAAAAGATTATAAGAAAATGTATAATATGTTATAGATCAAATCCAAAGACGATGCAGCAAATAATGGCGGACCTTCCAGCCGAAAGGATAACGGAATCTAAACCTTTTACGATAAGCGGGATCGATTATTGTGGACCTTTTTTGATTAAGTCGGGTACCCACAGAAGAACTAGTAACGTAAAAGCTTATATATGTTTATTTGTATGTATGGTGTCAAAAGCCATACACTTAGAACTTGTACTGTCTTTGAATACAGAAAGTTTTTTAAATGCGTTGAAACGCTTTATCGCGCGCCGTGGAAGGCCGAGTAAATTATTTTCAGATAATGCTACTAATTTTAAAGGCGCGAACAATCAGCTACGGGATATTTATGATTTTTTGTCAAGCTCTAGCGATGAAATCGAGAGATCATTATCAAAGCTATCAATTCAATGGGGGTACATTCCGCCAAGGGCGCCGCACTTTGGAGGCCTTTGGGAAGCCGGGATAAAATCTGTGAAATATCATTTGAAACGAGTAGCAAGTAACTCCTTATTAACATATGAGGAATTTAATACCGTTTTGTGTCAGATTGAATCTTGTTTAAATTCTAGACCTCTTACCCCATTGTCAAATGATCCAAATGACCTAAACTCCCTCAGTCCCGGTCACTTTCTTGTTGGTGAAAGCTTGGCGGCGATTCCAGAACAAGATCTACAAAATATTTCAGTCAACAGGCTGAATAACTATCAAAAGTTATCCTTACTAATACAATGTTTTTGGTCGAGGTGGCGATTGGAATACCTGGCTCAGCTCCAAGGCAGAACGAAGTGGACCAGCGGACCTAATGCGCAGCTAAAACCAGGCGATATGGTGGTCTTGAAGGAAGACAACCTACCACCATGTGTGTGGAAACTCGGACGTGTAATTGCAGTACATCCAGGAGCTGACGGGAGAGTGCGTGTGGCAACTCTCAAAACATCGCATGGAACTACTCAGAGGGCGATTTCAAAGCTGTGTCTATTGCCAATAGACGATAACGAGGAGCTGAAGATGTCAACATCCCGACCCAACGGACCGGACGCTGTGTGAGCGCAAAATGAAAGAAAAAAGAAGAAAGAAAAGCTTGTGCTTTATAAAAAAAAGGAAAAAACAATATAAAAAATTTGTACTTTCAAGGTAAAAAGTGCAATAACAATTTTACGTTGAACAGTATCAAAAATTTCCTGTGCGTGAAAGGTGAATAACAGTAAAACTGGTGCATAAAAGTAGCCAAAAAGGACAAAAATAAGAAAATAATAATAAATTAAAAGTAAAAACCAGTGTTAAAAGGTGAATACCAATAAAAACTTGAGTGTGGTAGGGAGTGATATATAAAATAATAAAAACAAAAAAAAAGGATTGTAGATCCATATATTTCAAAAAAAAGGGTGAAAACACTTAAAAATGAACGCTTATAAATCAGGATAGCCTGCTGGCTATAATTGCAAACTGCATAGATATATCTGGAGAGACATTGTAATAATTCAAATGTGACAATGAACTATGGAAGGAGAGATGATTTATCTGTATTTAATTTTTTCCCGAGGAAGGAAGGATGACCAGGAAACCTGCTGCGACATGTTTGTGCTGTCTATATTATATGTTTATATGTAATTATTGTTATGGTTTCTGTTTGTTTTTTGAAAAAATGTAGTTTGTTTTTTCGGAATTGTCTTAGTATGTTATTGAATAACTTAATTAATTTGAATTTGATTTTGAGCAAAGTCAATATTTAACTTAGGCTCATAATTGGTTTGCATAATGTTATTTGTTTAGTTTGCAGAAAAATGGATTCGATATTTCAAAATAAATATCTGCCCATTTTGGGGGGGAATATGTTTAGATTTAAATCCAGGACTCAAACCAATTATGAAGTTGAGTTACCATCAAAGGTTGGATTGCTATCCAAGAGTTGTCTGATTTGTTCGCTAGATGTCGATAGAATCATTTCATTCTTTGTCCTTTTCTCACACAACAAACAAGGGTAAATATAGATGCGAAACCGTTATAAAAAGGCTTGCATCAGTAAAATTAATTTACTTATTTACAAAAACTTGCACTAAGAATTTAAAATACTACTGAACCCTTGTCAGTTGGGTGGGGAAAGTTATTGTCGTCAGTTTGTAAATATTCGAATCATAACAATAAAAAATCAAGAAATTAAAGTGAAACCAAAAAGTGCTTCATTTATAAAAAACCAGTCTACCCAAAGAAATTCTCCTGAGTGAAGACCTACATTTTTTACAGATACCTTCCATGTGATTTTTGCTCTATTTTAAACGAGTCGTGTTTTATTAAACATTTTCGCAATTTTCGCATCGATTTTATTGCTTTAAATAAAAAGTAGGCTTTTGAAGTAAAAAAACTTCTTTAGCACCGTTGTGATTTGAAACTCGATGAAACGAAAAAGCTACACTAAAAAGAGACAAACGCACACATAGGATTTAGCCTGAGAAAAAATCCCCAGTCTTGTTTTCTTTAATTTCTGAAGATTGCACTTTTACCGCGTGTGAACTGCACACTGTATTTTTTTTGTGACAGCTCACAAGAGCGCCTCTATCTGTACAGTGAACAAACAGGGGAACAATTTCGCCATCCGGTTAAGCGGTATTAAGGCTCGTTATGGTAGGGGCTGTAGGAAGCGATTAATTTGGGTCTTATAGAGACTTACAGAATAAAACGAGTCGAAAAAACAACCAATTCTCATGAAGCAAACATTAAAGGTAAACTGGTGTTCCTGTCAGGTCCATCAAATTTCACACACATGCACGGGTGCATACGATATCAATGCTGCTAGTTCTTTAGTGCAGACTCCATTCAATTACCCTTATAACAGTCTCAGCATGCCTACATTAGTGATGGCAGTCGGTCTGTTAACGATGGATTGTCAATCCGACGGACCGTCATTCTTTGCACAGAATCAAATAGGTTTATTAAGTATTTTGTAGCTCCAGCCCACAGGTGCCTCCTCTTGAAAAGCGTGGAGCCATCGATATGGTATAGCGTATTTTTTTCTACGGTTCGTTACTGCAGAGCTCCTGGTTTACAACAAAATAAAGTATGTTTTTTAAAAATAATTCGAGTCGAATTAAAATTTAAACACTACGACAAAATTGTTGATGACAAAATAAAAATAAAAATCGAGTGAAGCGAAACTTTACCAAAACAATCTCAACCAATACTTGAATAGTGATGTCATAATCAAAGCGACCAATGAGCGCAGACCTCGCGTAATTTCCGTTTCATATCTCAACCAATAGTGGCCTTTAAAAGTTACATCATTATCAAAGCGGCCGATGAGCGCAGTTGACGCATCACGACTGCACTAATCGTCATTTCCATTTCATCCGAAATCCAAATCACAGCCGTGTTATCGAAGATTCATTTCAAATAGTAAAATTGCTTGCTAGACACGCCAACGGAATTGTTAACCCGTTCAAAAAAATATTTTGATCGATATTTTACTAATTTCACCAGAAGACAGAAGAAATGAGCTTACTACGTACACACGGACACGCCTACCACACACTTCTATAGGTTTATATGTTCAGAGGATGAGACCGTAAGAGAATAATCGGATAGAGATCGGGGTGAGCAAGCTACTGTGTGGGACGGATAAAATAATGGGTGTTTACATTTATTTGGAGTTGTTTCGGGATTATTTGAACAGGTGGCAGAATACATATTTAGTTTTATTGTAAAATAAACTTCAAAATAGTTACACTAGAAAAGGATACAGTATATTTGAGTGATTTATAATATTTATGAATTTACCAATACTCATTCTTCATACACACGAAGAATGTATGCAGAATGAGTTAATGATGAATGTAAGTATGTCTAAAGTCATGGTGTTTGAAAGAGATAGTACGAAAACATAGTTGTGAATGACGAATACTTGGAGCAGGTGGATGTGTTTGTTTGGTGGGAAGTATGTTTACGAGAGATGGGAAGGCCGATAGACATATTGAAAGAATAGTAAATGCAGGTAACTCTATTAATGGAGGACTGAACGTCATTGGCACCAACAAAAAATTGTCCAAAGACACGAAACTTGCCATCTATAATGGAGTACTGGTACTACCCTGAGGTATGCCAGTGAGGCATGGAGTTGGCAGAGAAAGGATGAAAGTAGACCGAATGCTGTAGAAATGAGGCGTATGTGTGGTAAAACCATGAATGATCGTGTGAGAAATGTGGAGATCCGCGAAGAATGCAAGGCTGATGTAAGCGTAATGAGTAAGATCGAGAAAGGAACGCTCCGATGATTTGGGCATATAGAGCGAATTAACGAAGAAAGGAGTGTAAGGAGAATATATGACGCAGATGTTAATGGTAGAAGAAGTCGGGGACGCCCGAAAAAGACATGGCAAGACTAAGTGAATCAGATACTTGAGTCGGACCATGTCAAGAGTCAGAATAATAGAAGAGCGTGTATGTATGAATGTGAACGAGGCAAGGAGTGTGTGCCAAGACCAAGTTGTTTGGCGGTCCGTCCTCTCTACCTACCCCTGAGGGGAAACGGCGCGGCGTGATGGTTAGTTAGTTAGTTATGAATTTACCAGCAGTAAAACGAATATTGTGGTGGAGGGTTTTTTTTTTAATGTTTTATATGAATACCTTATAAGAGTCCCAACTCCCAAATTTTTTTTTTTTTTTTCACAGTGAATACCGCACAAGAATCTCAACTGCTCCCGTCTGGAGCCAGTGAGTCTATGGCATCCCCAATTGGGGTATGTTGTGAGGCTGAAGGTAGTGGGGAGGGGAAGGAGGTGGGGAAGAGGAAAGTTGGGAAGTACCTGGCTATTCAAATCTGGTCACCAAACATGGCTAAAGCCATTTTCAAGCAACGTTTCAATTCTGAATGGTGGTCTTACACAAGGGCGATACTGATAGTATCTTCCACTCTGGAACATGCCGCAAATATACTATATATTATTTTAAATGAATTAATTGTGAAATAACACAAATTAATCAAATAAAATTTATTTGCGCATGCCGGGTTCGAACCCGCCACCTCCGGATTGTGAGTCAAGAGACTTACCCACTGGACTGCGGAGGTCGTCAAATCTGGAGCAAGTGAGACAATGGCATCCCCAATTGGGGTACGTTATGAGGCTGAAGGAAGTGGCTCTCATAATAGAATGATGGGGAAGTACCTGGATATTCAGATCTTATCACCAAACACGTTAAAGCCATTGCAAACATCGTTTCAATTTTGAATGGTGATCTTACTCATAAATACTAACAGAGGATAGAACTCCAGTAGGCCGCCACAGACACAGTTGGGCGAGGCAACTCCAGTGACTGTGTGAGGAGAGGATGGGACTGCCATGGACGGAGGCCGAACAAGCAGCACAAGAGAGCAGCCTTTTGATGCAGCCAGATGAATGGAGCAGCCTTTTCTATGCAGTGGGTCCCCGACACGAATATGACAAGGGCAAGAAGACGATAATAATAGTCTTACAACACTGCGATACAAAGAGTATCTTCTACTCCGCCGTCAATGTGCCGAAAGTATACTGTATATTATTTTTTATAATTTAATTTTAAATTAATTAATTTTCTTTCGGATTGCGAATATTTTATTTTGAGATATTATGCCGTATATGCCATGTATGATATATACATATTACATATGTATATATCGCAACACGGCATAATATCTCAAAATAAAATAACGATATTAATAAAAGTTTTATTACATAAATGGTGGGACCATTGCAACCAACGGAGTTGATAAAATTGATATTTGATTTTATTTTTATTTTTTTTCCCTAATTTTAAATCATGGGTTGTTTTGTAGGTAATGGAAAAAGAGTAGTGTAGGTACCTACTAAAAAGCGTACAGATCGTTTTTCCTGTTGCGTTCAACGGAGGTGATTAAATTTGATTGTTAATCTCAAACGTTCATTCATAACTTTATGCGTGCATTTAGATCAGTGGTTCCCAACCGGCGGTCCGTGGACCACAGGTGGCCCGCGAGATCTAAAATGTGGTCCACGAAACATTTATTCACTTACTACAAAACCGAATCGAAAGGTATCCAAAAGCTTTCCAAGGAGAGAGGAGTCCAAAAGACCTCATTGAATTATTACGAATATACTATATGCTACCAGGTTCTTTTTCTATTTTTTGTTTGTTATGTAATTATGTAATGTATAATATGAACTAAACCTGTAAATTTGTCTGTCCTGGAACAGGAAACTTTCCTAGTTGGTTAGGTAAAGCTTTCTAATATGTAATTTGTACTTTCTTTTGTATCTATCTATAGTAAATAAATAAATAAATTGCAAAATAATAGTAATTGTAAAGACGCGTTTAATAACGCGATTAACAGTTTATCATTATTGTACCTTGTGGTCCCTGTGAGAATAAATAAATGTCAGTGTCAAACAGTGGTCCCTGGTCAAATAATATCTTAGTATTATTAAACATTATACCGGAGGAACTAGGAGCATGCGGACCAACTAGGAAAGTCTGCTTGTTTTCTCCCAATTATTTATTTCCAGAATATTATCGACATGACGGTTTGGTTGGATTCGTTTGTATTTATTTGGACTCGATTGGCAGCTTTGGATTGCCAAGCAAAAAGTTTACAAGGAAGAAGTCACACAGAAGAAATCTAACTTTTGGTGTGAGCAAATTGAGACAGAAAAGGACCCTCCAAAACTTTGGCAAAACATAAGGACTCTGTCTGGAGAGAGCAACAATAAGGTTGATTCCTCTCTTGAAGCAAACAGCCTCGCAACATACTTCAGAAGTAAGGTTGAACAAATTCAGGCCCTCAGTGTGGTAGGATCGTCTTCTATCGCAGCATCAAGTCCGCTCTCCGGTGACTTCTCTACTTTTGCAGCAGTAACGGAAGAAGATGTCACGCGTGCTGTAAAGTCTTGCCCTAACAAGCAATGTACTCAAGACCCCATACCTACCTGGCTCTTAAAACAATGTCTTCCGGATATAGCGCCTGTAATTACCGCAATTATCCAGAAGTCATTAGTAAATTCACTTGTACCGGGAACACTCAAGAAATCAATAATAACTCCGATTCTAAAAAAACAAAATCTTGATACTGACAATACGGATAATTACAGGCCAATATCCAATCTACCATTCCTTTCTAAACTGCTTGAGAAAATCGTTGCCAAACAATTGGTGGGGTACTTGAACTCCGCCGGTCTATTTGCCAAAAATCAATCCGCTTATCGACAGTTTCATTCAACGGAAACTGTTCTTCTGCGGTTAATTTCAGACTTGATCATCGGGATGGAAGCAGGTAAGTTGGGTTTGGTATCTGTTCTTGACATGAGTGCGGCATTTGACACGGTAGATCTTAGTATTTTATTAAATGTGCTTGAAACCGAATTTGGCGTTCGAGGTGATGTTCTCCAATGGATGAAATCATACCTGTCTGGACGAGTAGCCTCAGTAATTTTCAATAATTGTACTTCACCTGAAACTCCCATAGAATGTGGAGTTCCCCAGGGTTCTGTTTTGGGTCCCATTCTTTTCATTCTCTATACGAATCGCCTCGAGAAACTAATTCAATCAGCTGGCTTTGAATCACAAGGCTATGCAGACGATCGTTTCATTTTCAAGTTTTGTTCCCCGGATGAAAAAGACGTCCTTAAAAACGAGGTGGTTAGTTTCATTAACACAGTCTCAAGTTGGATGTCTGTCAATAAACTCAAACTTAATCCGACCAAGACGGAATTTATTTGGATAGCTTCTCCTGGAAGGCAAGCCCTCATCGACTCTAATCCAATCCATATTCAGGGCACAGATATAATTCCTTCTACAGAAATAAAGTTTCTAGGTTTCACTATAGACAATAGTCTTTCTCTAGAATCACAAATTTCAAAATCTGTAAGTTCAGGCTTTTTCCATCTAAGGCAGATAAAATCAATCAGGCGTTGCCTTCCCTCTGATGGAGCAAAGTCACTCATAAATTCGTTCGTTGTCTCACGTATGGACTATTGTAATAGTGCGTATGCTGGCTTGCCTAAAAAACAATTCAATAGAATCCAGTCCGTTTTTAATGCTGCGGCGAGAATGATTTTTGGTGAATCTAAGTATTGCCGTATAACCCCGCTTCTAAAGGATCTTCATTGGCTTCGATGCCCTGAAAGAATAGAGTTCAAGATCTGCTTAATGACCTTCAAAGCATTGCAAGGAATGGCGCCAGCCTATATATCGGAACTATGTGTCCGACAAAACTTAAGCGATAGGCAGCTTACTCTAAGGTCAGCAGATCGAGATGTTACTAATCGTTTAATCGAACTTTCTAGGTCAAATCGAGCCGTTTACTATGATCGATCTTTTCGTGTAACTGGCCCGCTCATTTGGAACAAACTTCCCTCAGCTCTTACTAATATCCAGAACTTGGCTGAATTCAAAAGAGCTTTAAAAACAAACTTATTTAAAAAATCATACCTTTCATGAATTTTAACTCCTTTTCAATATACTTTAATAAGCCATGTTCCTCAAGTTTCTGGTAATTGTTTGGTTTCGATTACCTCCTTACTATAGTTTTATGTGCACTCTGAATTTGTATTATTTCTAAATGTTAACTGCCTCCTGTTCTATATAATTTAGTTTGAATGATTCTTGTTGAATGGCACCGTGATGGTTTATCATTATATATTGTCCTGTGCCAAAACAGCACTCACTATTGTTGTTAATATTGTTCTTTAGGAATTGCTTTGTATATTTTTGTATATTCGTTATTTCACATTATTTAATTAATTTTTTAAGGACTCGTAAGGAACACTGTAGGTTAATTTTAAGTTTATTATAATTAAGCGCACTTGAAGTGAAACATCACAATATATAAATACTACGTTATTATTATTATTATTATCGATTGACGTCCCAGCAAAATATCCTATAACAACTGGGATATTTTCTCTCGGGATTCGATTCGGTAAGTGAATAAATGTTTCGTGGACCACATTTCAGATCTCGGGGACCACCAGTGGTCCACGGACCACCGGTTGGGAACCACTGCTCTAGAGTGATCTATGACAGGAACCCATCATATTTATTAGTTAAATATAGTACGCCCAACTTAGATACAGCCTTTATTTTGTTAGATATTTGTTGTGCGTTGAAAAACGATGCTACTCTCAGTGCAAAACAAAATTTCAATAGGTTAATTAATTTCAATAGGTTTTCTAACTTAGACAATATAAATAACTAAAACCTCTTACGTTAAAATCGACTGTTTCTAGACTTTGTTTGCAAGCGATTTGTATGCCGATTACCTATACCTATTCATGGTGATATAAGGCACACTCAGAATAGACATAATTTTTACTTGTGTATTCCTCTTCGCTTTAAACTGAAATCAGTTTACCAAATTTTATAATTTTCGAAGCGAAATTTTACCAAAACAATCTCAACCAATGAAGAACCAAGGAGCCTTGAAAAGTAAGGTCGTAATCAAAGCAGCCAATGAGCGCAGACCTAGCGTAATTTCTATTTAATATCTCAACCGATAGGAGCCTTGATAAGAGTTTGATTCTTTGCGTCATTTCCGGTTCATCCGAATTCAAAATCACAACGGGAATCTAAAAGTTTCACTTGAAAAACATATAATAACCTCAAGAGATACAGCTAGTTGATTCTAGCAATCGGACTAGCGCGATAACTCCAACAAAACAAATTTCATGTAACAAAAAAGACGGAATGAAATGAATAAGATGTTGATTAAAGAAATTCGAGTAAGACATCTCTTCGTCCGCGCCAGTGAAGGTCTGGTGTGATGTGTATATTTATATACACTTGGGTAAATATGAAACGAGTTTGCCTCCTGAGCCATTACCCACGAGAGTCACAATGCCTACAAGACTGAGCCCCGTTTACATGGCCATCAAATTGACTGGAATGGTGCCCAGAAAATTATTCTCAGGCGCTAGAGTGATTGCTGATCAGTAAATAAAAATTAAAATACTCATTCTAAAATTCTCATTCAAATTCTAAACCCTTTCTGCTGACAGTGTCTATCAAAAGAGAAGTTCTTTCCCACCTGAAGCCAGTGAGACTACGGCTGGAGATAGTGGGGAGGGGAACGAAATGAGGAAGAGAAAGGAGGAAAAGTACCTACCTATCAGATCTGTTCACCAAATAAGGCCATAGCCATTTCAAGTAAAGTCTCAATTCTGAATGGTGGTCTTACACCAGGGCAACACTGAGAGTATCGTAAACTCGGGAACGTGCCTCAAATACGCATAAAATATTTTTTATTAATTATTTGTGAAATAACTTTAATTAAGCGCTGGGATTTGAACCAGCGACCTTCGGATTCCGACCACGGATGCCGTCTAGAAAATAATATCAATTTCACTCGAAGCAAGGATAAGGTCCTGAGTCCTGGGTTCAATTTCTAAATACGATCATGTCGTTTACAATGATTAAATTAAAAAAAAAAAAAAAACGGAGTGTGTAATTCACAAGCGGGAGAAGTGAGCCCTTCAGAAAACTAAAGGTGACATGATTGGGGAGGCTACGAAGGACCATACAAAGAGGAGACCGATTATACAATCTCATTCTCTCGCAGGCTAAATCCTATAGATATATGTATTTGTTTATTTTTGGTGTCGCAATTTTTCTTTTCATCGAGTTTTAAATCACAACAACGGTGATAAAGAAGTTTAAATTTCAAAAACTGTGTAATTAAAACAACAACAGATAGAAAAAATATTATAACTAATTAAAAATTACACATTACAAAAATTACATTATAAAAATGCAAAATTATTAAAAAATCAGAGTGGGCAATTCACACGCGGTAGAAATAAAATTAGAAAGTCGCTCGAAAGTTTAATTTCTTTTGCTGCTTATTTTGAAGTGGTTTGAAGATTGGATATTGATTTTATAAGAATAAAAATGTTATTTTTTGGATTTGGTAGGATTCGAGCCTCTCTTCGCTGGATGTCTTTCTCGGCGCTGAGAGTCAGGCGTTTTGCACCACTGGGCTATCGAGGCTCGCACGGAGTCGTGAATTTACCGCATTATATTAGAACCGAGGGCCCATCAAAAAATAAATTTTCGTGACACACTTCATCCGAATTTCAAATCACAACGAGGCTAAAGAAGTTCCACTTCAAAAGAAGTAAGTTTTAATAACTTTTTTCACTTGCAACATAGATATTTATTTTTCTTATATAAGGATAGTATGTTTATGATTATTAATTATTCTGTAATTTTTAGCTCCATAGAAACCCAAATAAGGAAACAAAGCCGTTCGTCAGAGGTTATTCAGTTGAATCATTGACTTGAGAGCAGATAAGAAATTAGTCTAGTGACTCAGATAATAATTTAACATTAATTTGTAATGCTACAATTACGGAAAAAGCTAATATAAATATACTATTCAGATTCCGAGTAAAGTACCATCCCACGTGAAAATGACTTCACACTTGTTGGAAAAAGCTCTTCGCGTATAAAGAGAGCTTGATTTTTAGATCTATCAAAACTTTCAACATGTTATATTGGATTTCAAGACTGCTTTTTTTTAATCATTTTTATTCTGACAGAGATATCACCTCGCCAGATCGCAGCGAAACTTTGCTTGTTTACTTTTAATGGCGTTTATTAACTTACAAACTTGCCATATTGGCAGAAGTTAAAATTAGCTAGGACGAGTCCGCAATAAGTTTCTCACTTATTTTATGACATATTAAAGCAATTTCAGTCATCCAGTTACCATACTTACTCACCAAACTTATCTCTTCACAAAATCATATCTAGATATTTGGAGCAACCAGAGGAAATTTAATTAGAAGAAAATATAATGATTTGAAAAATGTGTTAAAATGATTTATTTTTGAAATTTTATGCCGTATTGCGCTACCTCCTTCTTTCGACAACGTTTTTTCCATCATTAGGGTAGATCTGTAATCGAAGATTGTGTTGAAGTATGTCGAGTTTTTCGAGCATGAAAATTCGGCCATTATGACAAATCAGAAATTGCAGAGCATTTAATTTAAACTGGTAATTCCTTGGATTTGCATCCGAAGCCCTGGGAAGACCCAAAACGCATAGAGCATGCCGAATTACGGTGGAAATTGAAATTCACAAAATATCTTTAATATTAATTGGAACGACGCTTCAATAGTTCTTCTTATCCTGTAATTGACGGCTACTTCAAAACTAAACGCAGAAAAATATTTTTAATTATGCTGTAATACCATATCTTAGAGGTAACTTGGTATCGCATTTAAAAATTTAGACAAACACAAAACAATCTTCGATTACACATTGTCCTGATCATGGACACAGTAATGCCGTCCGAAACGTTGGCCAAAGAAGTAGCGCAACACACAATTATATCCCAAAAATACAGCACTATAAATTTAAATTTAAGTTATGAAAATACATTCGTATATTAATTTCATATTTTAAAAAAAATGTATTAATGGACTATATTAGGATAAGGATGGCAACTACGTGCAAAAAATAGGATGTGATACAAATTATTCAGATATTATTATTATGTTACGATTAAATAGATGTTTTCGTAGTCTCTGATTCTGTACGAGTATGTCCTCCTATGAAAAGACAAAAATAAAACTGTCAAATTTAATGTCGTAAAATATGACGTTGACGCTTTTGATGTTGCATCCGAAAACGTATTCCTCCACTCCTGCAGATGCATCATCTCAAGTGAGTGTCGCAAATGAGACAGTTTTGGGATGCACCAAAAAAAACAACAAATTTTGACACTAAAAAAACGTGTATCCTTATTTCTCGGAAAAAACACGCAAAACCACAACTAAAAGGGCCATTCGAAAAAAACGTTGTGGAAAGAAGTCAGTTGATACACGGCAGCTGTCAGCCATTGACCTATGACCATCATAAACCAAGTCGAGTGGTTGTCGACAAAAAATAAGCTACTTATGTCAAAACGTTGGTAAACGGAGTCCCGTTTAAGCTACCTCCTCAGCGAGGGGGCGGAGAGAGGGTGCGGGGGGTGTTGACGTGCGCAGATAAAGGCGATGTTTGATGGCAACACGTTTAAGAGGGTAGGCCCGTGGCTGTACCGGAGTCTCCCCGCGAGATAATCCTCTGGGGTTGATGCGGCCTCGATGTTTATGTCTGTATCTCGACTGATAAAATATAAAACATTGTGTAAACATGCAATGGCTGGGTAAATATGGGTTCCGGTCTTTTATTTGCTAAGCGTTTTACTGTATTAAGTTTAACTGTAATGGAATATTTAATGTGACCCCATTTAGTGGAAATTCAGTTTAAATAAACTTGCTGTACGTACACCTACATTAATGATTTTTATATATAATACTAGCGGACCCGACGAACTTCGTACCGCCTCAGAATCAATAGCTGTTGAATTAAATTCAGTTTTTTTATTAAGTTAAAAATTACGCAATGAAGCAATTGTCTGTGTTTTGTTTTTCTCAGTATCAGAGATGGCGTTGTGTACGGATTTATATTTTTGTGATTTTATTACTTTTACAATTACTTACGGGAATTCGGGAGGCGGATACGGGTGCCGCCGCCCCGGGAACCATTTATTGAATAACCAACACCTCTGCCATAAATCACCCCAAGTGGTTCGCTACGTTTGGTGATTTAGCAGGGGTGCCCGGGTTCATGAGGTGACTTATGTCCGGGTCTTGGCAGTTGATGCGCCTGCCCACCTGCTGCGTGGTGGGCCGGATCGAGAGAGACTGGTTGGGGGAGGCCTTTTGACCTTTCCAGCCGGACTCTCTCGACCCATTGCCTTGCACCACAGTTGGAGGGATGGATTCATACGTCCATCACTCCCGGACACACTGACCCCCAGATTCCTACCCACCCCTCATACCTTTTTCCTTCCCAGAACTTTCTATCCACCCCATTCCTTAAAAAGATCCTCCACAAAGCATCCCCTAAGATGACATAGGTCCTGAGACAAATTATTTTCCTCAGGGCCTCCTGTGTGGAGCTTATGTAAAAAAATGCTTTTCATTTCAGAGATTTATTATAATTATTGTATTTTTCCTTTGGAGGTGTGCAGACATACGTTCACCATTTGTCTCATTTTCGACTATTGACATTGAGTGTGTAAGAAAGAAGGGCAGCATTATATGATTAAAAACAAATGCACAACAATCAACGCATTGACATTTGACGTTTTTGAATGTTTGGAATTCATGCACAGTTCAATATTATACCCCTCACAATATTGCTGCAGTTCTTTCAAAATAGGAGAATTCGTTCCATACAAAATGTATGGGGAAAACAATTTTCTTTATAACTATTTATTTCGTTAAATTTTGTGATGTTTTAATAGTTATTATCCTATCCGGGGCGGAGACAAATCCAACAAATCAAAGATCATCAACATCAGCTCAGCCGTTCTCGAGTTATAAATAGTGTAACTAACCCGACTTTGTTTTATTTATTAAGATATCTTTTAAATAGTTATAATAAATAATATTTGGATGATTTATATAGCGCCGTTTTTGTGAAAAATCACCTCAAGGGCGCTGTAGTATAATATAAAGAATATGAGTTACATTTATATAAATATATATTTTACTATGAGTAGCATTTGTACATAAAATATTATATTTAAGGTCCATCATTGGTCACGAATCTTGCTTAGGTTATATGTTAGGTATATCTTTTGTATAAAATGTTTACTTTTGAACATAAGTTTTTTTTTTGAAAAATTGTTATTTTTTTCTGATTGGTTGATGATACACCGCAATTCAGAATGGAGTAATTATTCATATAGTAATAATAATATTTATTCATAAATTATCATATCCTGAGTATCAGAAGACTACTAGGAACCTTCAGAAAAGAAAGGAAAACAAAGCAATGCATGTATTACCGGAGAGAGGACGTACGTGACGTCGATCGTCCTAAAATGTTCACATTTAGCGAGGGAAGAATCACATTTAGAAAGATGAGTATTCTAATCAAATCCTTTTAATATTGTTCCACCCATCATAAAATTTTACTTTTGGTTTCCCAAACATTTTCATTAAATATGACTTATTATTATTAAAATTTAAAATGCATTTTCAAAAACATGTGTTCCCAATTATACCCTCTGTATTATGTTTTATGCAAACTGAATCTAAATGTCTCTAATAAACAATAAACAGTTTTAATCTCAAGGGACCTCCCAGACTTGTATGGTACTATATATTTTCAGCCTGTTCCGGAATATAAATAATACAATTTGTGTATATTTTTACGCTGCAAATGAAAATACAATATTGCACAAAATGTAGTTGTGTATTAGAAATCGACGAACCGTTGTATGCAATATGTTAGCCATAAGTTGTTATAATAGTTTATCAAGTATTTAGCAGTAAGATTGTAGAATACATTATAAATTTATACAGCGCCCTTGATGAGATTTTTCAAAAAAAGGGCACAATACAAATCAAAATATACGCTTCAGATTTTATTTCCGGGTTAAATTTTTCCCACAGGAAAAACTTAACCCTTTCACACACTTTTCCACAAATGATCATCTAGTCAATCCACGTTATGCAATTGCACTATATACTCGTAATAATAATAAATACAAAATAATACAAGACCAATATGTCAAAGAGACCAAATAGGAAAATAATTCACCGACTCCAGATATTTTAATACCAGAGGGTTCAGCTCGGTGGAACTCCTAATTGGATCCTACTGATCCTTCAATATAAATATTTAAAAAATCTTTTGTAATCCTTACACGTATTTAAAATGACTGATTTTACATTTTTATATATAAATTCTTTGACAAATCTAATATGCCTGAATTTTATTATTATTATTATTATAAGAGGGCGTCGTGTAGTCATTGAAGATCGTACTAAAATATTTTCAAAAAATCTTCTTTCTCACACGTCTCGATAGAGAAGAATAAAGAAGATACTCTACCTAGTGATGACTCTGGTGTATTTTACAGAAAATCATATCATGTTTTGGGTACATCTTTCTGTTAGGTACATTTATTCTATATATTTTATACCACACAGAACCCTTTCAATCTTACTATACCACACTCGCGCCTCAGGGATCCAATTTCTGCAGCTTTCAAACTATTTGTCCTTTCTCCCTCCACATCCATGACATTCATCGATATACGAAGGTCGACGTCTCTCATACTTACGATAGCTCGTGACCTATTATGTGACAACCACAATGCCAACCCACTTATAGCTCACATCGCACTTGACAACCACGCTCAAGTGCAATTGGACATAATATCCCATTCAATACGTTTCACACGTCGCTGTGCGTCGATGTGCCATCTAGAGCCACCGCAAACACACCGCCACGTGTCACAAAACTGAGAAATAAATGTAAAAAAAGTTAGCCTGGGACGCATTATTTCTGCCCCTCAGTAACACGATATATTTTAAGGGGAACCCCCTAGAGGCGGCGGGCGGAGGAACTCGCACGAGGAACAGGGGGCGACTAACTAAAACTAACTCATTAGGAGGGGCCATCTTCGATCCAGATGATTAAAACTGTCCATCACATCCTTCCTTCTCACACTTTCTTAAATTGAAGCTTATTTTTAGGCAGTTTCGGTAAAATACATAATAATTTGGTTTTTCTATGCATGGGTACGCGATTTTCAATTATATTCGTGAGAATTGCGAAAAAAAATTATTGAAGTTCAATTTATAAAATTGGACAATATTTGAAATAAGAATTTCTTTTCTTTAAATGTTTGTCAAATCTAAATCTGAAATACCTACTAACGGCGTTCGTTCGAACGGTGATGGGGTATTTTCATAAACTATAAATATGGTTAAAAATGTGTGAAAGATTAAAAATTTATTTGTAGTTTGTTTGTTTTAAGTGTAATTTTAATATTTTCATTCATAATTATTATGGGGTCACCCGAGGAAGACATGGCACGACCAAGTGAATCAGATACTTGAGTCGGGCCATGTGAAGAGTCGGAATAATAGAAGAGCATGATAGAAACGGCGTGATGGTTAGTTAGTTAGTTAGTTATAATTATTGATTTTAAAAAACGCATATTCAACCACTGTTCCAACTGGCTACAACGTCATGCCTCTCGCATCTAGGATAAGTGAGTTAAAAGTCATGGTGTTTGAAAGCGAGAGTACGAAAACAGTGCACAATATAGTTAAGGATGATGATTACTTGGAGTGGGTGGATGTGTTTCTGTATTTAGGATGTATCTTTAAAAGATATGGGAAGTCTGATCGAGATATTGAAATAAAATTTTAACATACTAACTTCTGTTTCATTCAATAGTTTGTAACGCTCTCAATATTACCCAAGCGTTGCTTGTGACTGTCACGAGCCACGTTGCGCTTCAATCTCCTTTAGACAATGTTTTGAATTGCCTTGCAGTGTTCTTCATCACTTTGATAAAGTAAGAAGAAGCGCAACATGAATTTTTAGCCGAAAAATATGTATATTTTTTAATTTTTTTTCGATAAACCATTTATGGTGTTCCTTACAAATAAAGGTTTAGTAATAGTAACGATCTAAAACCATTAACGTGTAACCTTGTTCGGTGTTCAGCCCTGCTATCCATATTTATTTGCTCGGTAGGTTAGTGGGTAGGTGGCTGGTTGGTTGGTCGGTCGGTAGGCCAGGGGGCGATCGGGTTACCCAGGGCGCCCCGGTGTCGGCAGCGCGCGGCGGCCACTTGACGCGATGTGATGTGACAGCGTTAACATATATCGTCAACAGTCGTAGTCGAACAGCGGCAGACCTATTCGAACCCTGCCAGAGTCACAGTCAGACGTGTATATTATTACATCGTTATACTGGGTGAGTCAGCAAGAATCTAACTACCATGTTTGTATAATAAAGATCGAAGATAAAAATAATCTCAATAACTTTCGTAATTCAAGAATATCGTTGATAATTAATGGGTTAATGTCATTGATTTTCATTACGACTTTAAATCTATTTTTGGTCAATAATCAATGTTTAAATAAAAAGTTATTTATAAAACACGTCTGTAGTTTGTAAAACACGTTTGTAGTTTGTAAAACACGTTTGTAGTTTGTAAAACACGTTTGTAAATTTTCAAAGTATTAAAATAATCCAAAAATATTGAATTATGGAATTCCACGGGAACGGTTCTTGGACCAATACTATTTATTATATTCGTTAAAAACATATTTTTTCAGTCACCACACGATCACCTTATAAGCCAAAATCGATATTAAAAGTAAAAAAAAAAAAAAAAAACATTTGTTTATATATTGCCCAACGGCAATGTAAATACTTTTATGTGGGTAGTATAATAAATGCTAATATACTTTTGTGGCAACTTGTGATTAACTAGTCTACTTCTGAACCCAAAGCGAAAAGAGCATTTAGTGACAGTGAAGTTATAATCTGTTTAACTCTCGTCCGATCATCCGACAAATAAACGTCTCGTATTATCATAAAGTCTCTCAAAGCGCACGGAAATGGACGAACCCCATTGGTGACTATTTTGGGTGTCGCGTCAAGAAGTGATATTACAAGCAATAAAGACATAAATATGAGCAAGTTAAAAATAGTACAATAAATAAACAAACATAAGTTCCACCACGAAATATAGCTAAATCTAATTGAAGCAACGTTTCCCCTTCGCAGGACTATGATTAGAATCAAACTACACCTACCTACATATATGTTATATAGACGGAGCAGTCAAAGTAAGTTATGATTCTTTACAGCGGAGATTTAAGCTTCATACTCAATTTTTTTTCCATTTCATGCAACTTCTCCCCAAGAAAATCAGCTATATGACAACATGTGTCGGTTTTAATGACAAATGATATTATATATTTTCGTATTTACGCAAATTCAGTTAATAAATAGAAGCCAGTTGAATATCCCTTGCCATCTCCTGAAGAAGATAAGGAAGAGAAAGGTTGAGATGGTTGACTGTTCTAATCTGGCCATTAAACACGGTTACAATCATTTTAAGCAGCATTTCGTAGTGCAGCGCTTTTATTGTGCGTTCTATAATAGCTTTATTAAATTTAACGGTTACTGTTTTACAAAATACAAAGCGGATGTCAGAAAAAAATTTTATTAAAAAAAACGGCTTACCCTATATATTTTTTCAAATTTTGAAATAATATTAGGAATTTAAGTAGTAAGCATTAAGTTATTGTGAAATGCTACAGTTAACATAGTTAAATTGGTGTTTATATGGTAAAATCCATGGTTACATAGTTATTTTTTTATAACAGAATCAGAATTCAACTCAACACCTTTTTTGAAAGGTCATTAAGAGTAATGAAAAAAACGTATAAAAAATTGTTAAATAGGTTACGTTAGGTTAGGTAATGGACTATTTTTATTTTTTTACATAGCTTTTAATGACTTTGCAAAGAGGTGATTTTTTTTTTTTTTTTTTTTTATTAGAAGAAAAAAAGTTATAAAATATTACAGGAAATCAAAATAAAATAAGATATTACAAAAAAGAAAAGTCCCAATAAACTACTTTTAAGTAGTTTGTCAATGATAGAGTTGTGTTAATAGAGTTGATTCTGAGTCGGCATGGAACTAAATTGATAAAACGCCCATTCGGCTGTAAAAAAGAGTGTGTTGTGCGTGTGAATCAATGAACAATTCCTCTATAACAATTTGTAATTTTGATATTGCGTCCTTAGTATGGTAAGCAGAGATGTAAATCTGTTATTTGTATTGAATTCTAGAAAATAAGTAAACTTAAGACATCCGTTATTTATGGCAAGACAACGAATATGATAAAGACGAAGGAAACAGTAATTTATGCCGAATCCATCAAGTGAAATAATATAGTTTTGACGGAGAAGACGGATCGACGCAGAGTACAAAGTTCTCTCCTAACGGAGCAGGGGTAGAGCCATGGAACTATAATTCTATGGAAGCGGCATAAACAGTTCGGATCCTATTATACCGCCAGAACCAGTGTAGCTCTCTCCATTTTTCGGAGGCGGGGAGTGGGGATAGAAACGGGGTTACCGCTCAGCAAGCGGGGGGAGGGTAAACGCTTTACAGGGAAGGGCCGAACTGGTAATGGGCTCATTATTTAATTTATTTTTTAATTAAATAACGTTTCTCAGTTTTTTTTTTTCGTATTTTAAGCACAAAATATAATAGCCCATTACGTATTATTTGCTGAACGAATTTCTTTTTCATAATTAATAATTTTCTTAGTTTTAACCACGTTTATTGTTTATAAAAAACCGACATATTTCCTGAGCAATGCTCACTTCCTCAGCGTTTACTTAATTAAAAAAAAAGATTATGAAACAAGATAATGATTGATACGTGTAGATTAAAAAAATATATATTAGTTACTATTATTTTTTAAAACATATTTTAAATAATCAACAGACTTGCAGTGTATGCATTTTTATATTTTTTCTTGATGTAAGCTGGTGTTTGAGTTTTAGGAAAGAAGTGATCGTTATTAATCTAATAAAAACTGTAATTACAGTGATAACAAAATTTAAAAAAAAATTAGAATGCTCGAACAAAGGATGGATAAGTACAGGAGATATTAATAACAATTTAAAAGTTATAAAAGCATAATAAAATAATTGTCACGTGAAGAGAGATACTATCAGTGTTTCTCCTTTAACAAAACTGGTTCTTGATCCTGCTGAAACTTCCGCTGTAATCAACGAGGTAGCTCCTTTACCACAATTTGCAACAACCGATGTGCGGGAGGTTAGTGCAACTTTAGATGCTTACCGTATGATAAAGTTAGACAAGAATATATTTACACAGGAATCCAAACAAAATAATTATCGACAAAGACGGCAAGGTAGCGCGGTGGGAATTTCTCGAAAAAGTTATTAGGACCCAAGAAGAGCAAGGCCTAAATTTCGCCCATGAAATAACATACCAACACTTTATTTCAGAAAACAGATAATGAAGGTCAATCTAGCAACCCAACTACTAAGCCGAAGTGCTACTACAGTCATATAATTTTGTAGAGAAGAGTTAAAAATGGCGTAATACAAAGATTCAGAAGCCACTTGCAAGTTGTTAAAATCTTGAATGATCTCTTTGACGTTTTAAACTCTCGAAATCGAGAAACCGTATTGATTTTTTTAGGTGGAGCCACTGATTATCTTAACACTTAATAATTATAGTAACCAAACAATTATAATTAACAAAATAATTATTGTAACCAAACGGATGAATAAAGAAAACAAAACATTTAAAATAACAAAAAACGAAAAACAAAGTGTGTACAAAACAGGCTTCTTGGGAATAGTATAGCGGGCATACAAAGTCTGAAATATTTATGCAAAAATTTAATTGAGGACTATTAAGTAAAAAAATTAGCTTGTTACAAATTAAGCCAAAACCATATAGAGTACCTTTTCGGCAATTTAAGATCACATGGAGGTCATAATAATAACTCGAATGCTCTGCAGTTTAAAAACATTTATAAAAAACTCCTCGGTCATTTAAATTTAATAAAAACCACTTAAAGCCAGAATCTGTTAACCTACTGTCCCTTAAAATGCAATAACTTATTGTACAATTGTCGCTTTTTGGCGGGTATGTGATCGTACTGCTTACTAATGTAATGAATTCTAATATCGACATATTTTTCTAATACTGCTTTAAGTAAATTAATGAGATGGTTCGATGTTGGAAACTGTTCATGCATGTGGTCTTCCAAAGACTTAAATATCGGAATACCTATGAATGCTTTTAAAGTTTTACTGACAATGGTCGCTTTGTCATATTTTGGAAGAAGCATTTTACCTCCACTTTCAGACAACATCGTCTTTATGATCGATTCAGCCTTCACACAAATTGCGACTACATCATCAGAAGGATAGACAAGACCTCCTTTATCTTTAAGCGCAATCAACACATGTTGGAACGATTTGTTTATTGAATGTAATGAGCTGATACAAGTTTCGCACATTATTTTTTTGCGTAAGGATCTGACAACATATCCTCCTATATAAGTTATGATCTGTCGGTCAGAATCCGAAGAGATATCAACGGGATTAAATACAAAATTCATATCAAAATTGTCAAAATCTTCCGAAACATTTTCTTCATCCGAAATACTTTCACAATCCTCGACCCTATACCTATTTGATGATTGATTTATCGTTTTTATTGCCGATGTACTAGTTAATATGGAAATATTATCTAAAGGAATGCAATTACCGCTGAAAGAATCACGCAGTTCCATGTGCAATAAGTTTTTTTTATAAATGCCTTTAAATTGGCGACTTGTCGGATTATTATTGCATCCGCCGTGAGAACGAATATTCCCAAAGAATAGTTCTAAGTGATCTTGACTGCACTTATAGAGTGGTAAAAAATTTAGCAACTTTTTATTTATTACTAAACTGTTATACATTTTAACCGTACTCTCAATATCTATGCAGAATCCAATAAAACCAGTTTTTCTATTAGACGAAATAGCATTTTGCCCATCGTTGAACTTAAGTGCCATAAGGTATTCTTTGGCTTTATTTAAAAAAGCAAGGTGATTATTAAAATTTTCAGGGTTTAAGGGTTTTTTAAAACCTAATTGTTTCAAATTTCTTGAATTTAAGACATCAAATAAATCATTTATCATTTTCAAAAATCGGACGGTGCCGTTAACATTTTTGAACTCAGGCAAATTCAAATAACTACGGCATAAAATTAGAGAGTCAGCAACGCTCTCACTGAACAACTGTGTTGCTAATTTAACTTTCATTTTTTGATTTTGAAAATTTATATGTATCGGCCTCAATTTGTTCGCAAAATGTAATATTTTTTCATTTTGCATTTGATTTAAGCTTTCCAAATGATTCCATTTGGCTTCAATCTTATTTTCATCAACTATTACTTTGGTTGATTTGATTGGAAACCAGTCATCACTCCGATTTAAGGCATCAACCCATTTTCTTTTTCTTTCAGGGTCTTTTGGAATCCTTTAATAATAATAGAATATTATTTAATTTTATGTATGTATATTATGTTCATACTGCACCCTTGAGGTGAATTTTCAAGAAAACGGGCATTTTAAATCTATTTATAATCTATCAATCAATCATTTTAAATCTATTTTATATATATATATATATATATATATATATATAAAATAGATTTAAAATAGATTTAAAATGATTATATATACTATTATATATATATATATAATATATATATATATATATATATATATATATATATATATATATATATAATAGTATATATAATCATTTTAAATATATAATCATTTTAGATTTAAAATGATTATATATACTATTATATATATATATATAATATATATATATATATATATATATATATATATATATATATATATATATATATATATATATATATATATATATATATATATATATATATATGTATATGTATTCGATATTTTAATTATTATATATATATATATCTGTATTCGATTCTTGTATATAGATATATATATATATATATATATCACAAGAATCGAAACTACTTCCATCTGGAGTCAGAGAGACTATGGCATGTATGTTGTGAGGCTGAAAATGTGGGGAGGGGAAGAAGATGGGGACGAGGAAGATGGGGAAGTACCCGTCTTTTCAGATCTAATCAACAAACACAGCTAAAGCCATTTCAAGCAACATTTCAATTCTAATTGGTGGTCTTACACCAGGGCGATACTGAGAGTATGTTCCACCTGGAACGTGCCGGAAATATATCTTATATTATTTTTAATTATGAAATGTTGAAAACACAGATCAATCGAATAAAATTTATCTGCGCGCACCGGGATTTGAACCCGCGACCTCCGGATTGCTAGTCAAGAGTTTTACCCCTCGACCACGGGGGCATGTCAATGTGACTTTTACATAACAATACAGTGATTACATACTTTGAATTAACATTGTAAACATATGTAAAAGGAGTGTTAAATTAGTAGAAAAAAAACTCTAAATAACAGTGCAAAAAAGACAAAGTAAAAATGTTTAAAAATGAATAAGCTAAATGATAAAGAACACATACCTATGATATGTGTAAATCTCAAATTTATATTTGTGCGTTATGATTAATAAAAACATATATATTTTTTAATTATTATAATTTAAGTTGACTGATTCGGCCCATTGGCAGTCGTAGTTCACGTGTTAACATCGGGCGCATGGCGATGGCGGTTGAAATTAACACGCCGAAAATTATAAAATGTATATTTAAGCTATGTTTAAACACTTACATGTGAAAGGTAAGACCGTCTTTCTTCTTAAAGGTCTTAATAGAACTACTTTTACAGAATTTTACGGCGCAGTGGACCATTTTTCTATGTTATATTAACGTTTTTCTGGGAGCTCTATGCGCGACCGAGACGTAAAAGCCAATGTCAGCCGTCTAAAAACCGTTCGGTAAAATTTTTGAAAAGGCAAGCTTTGGGCAGAGGGGCACACTTTACATGCCGTCTCTCTAGTATCCATACTCTTAGGGTAGAGCCGACAAAACAACACCACCCCCCTTCCGCAGTTACCCGTCTTGATATTATTTCAGTTTGAATCCTGTCTCGTGTGAATCGGCCATTAGTCTACGGGAAACAATAAGTACAATGCACGTGGAATGTCAGCGGTAATGCCAACAATACGAACAAAAGGACTCGGCGCATAAATCCTTTGGAGAGTTTGAAAAAAGCCACCGGTGCTTATAGTAGTAGCGCCAGGCAACACATCTGTTAAAATGTTTGGTGAATGCTACGTAAAGTCTGTCCGACGGCTGCCAGATAGAATCAGGTAGTTCTCCATCTTTGGTTGGTTATTCAGAAAATATTAATTTTAATAGTCAGACATAAGACTTCCTTTTAAAGAAATATTATTTTTGAAATGAAACTTCTATAGCCCCGCTATGATTTGGATTTCGAATGAAACGGAAATTGAAAAAAACGGATTTTGGATGAAACGTCGCACCTGCGACGCATCAACTGTGCTCATTGACCGCTTTGCTTATGATGTCACTTTTAAAGGCTTAAGGAAGAAGAGGGACAAAGGGCGAAAATAAGGCTCCTATTGGTTGAGATATAAAACGGAAATTACGCTGGTCTGCGCTCATTGGTCGTTTTTATTATGACCTCACTTTTCAAGAATTGGTTGAGATTGTTTTGGTACATAATTTGAGATTTTCACAGTCGGATTGCGCTTCGATTCGCTTCTTACGAATGTAACAAGGTGTATGCAGGCAAGACGAAACGCACCATAATTATAATAATATTTGGCTTATTTATGTAGCGCCGTTTTCGTGAAAAATCACCTCAAGGGCGCTGCACAAATATATACATAAAATAATTAATATTACTGGCTTACAACTAAGATTTCGGAAAGAAAGTAGTGTGAGAAGATATATGATGCAAATGTGAATGGTAGAAGAAGTCGGACAAGCCCAAGGAAAACATGGCACGATCAAGTGAATCAGATACTTGAGTTGGGTCAAAAGTCAGAAAAATAGAAGAGTATGTATGAGACGATGTATGAATGTGAGTGAGGCAAAGAGTGTGTGCCAAGACCGACTTCTCGTCCCGTCGTCTCTGCATACCCCTGCGGAGAAATGGCGTGATGGTTAGTTAGTTACAAGATAAACAATTATAACTACTGATTACATCTAACCCCAAAGGATCTCAAAACAATTTCGAGAGTGCAAACTCGGCCATCCTGACAAATCGAACATTGCCGAGCACTTAATTGAGACCGGCCATTTCTATTGGTTTTTTCGAGAATACCTGGTAAGACCCAAAACGCAGTAAGTACCTATGTCTAATTATGGAGGCAATTGAAATCCAGAAAAACACGTAATTAAACTCTAAAATTAAATCTTTTTTCTTTATCCCCTCTTAGCCTGAACAATTAAAAACAATTGTCCAACCACCAATTCGTTGTATTCAATTTACTACCATTTCTACCATTTCTAAGGTCATTTCAAAAGCCCAACTTAAGTTATTAAAACAACAACCCGCTGGTGTTTTCCGTATAAAATACTGAAACGGTAAGCTCTGGCTTACTGAAATTTGCTTAGCGTTATTGTTTTGAAAATTTTCAACTTATATTCATCCATTAACTGAAAACAAGATAAGACACAGTGAAACCAGCTAGGTAAATAGGTAACATTAGCACATTATGGTTTAAATTTAGATAACAAGCAATAAAATAAAATATAACTCTAGCAATAAAAGAAATGGCAAAAAACTAGATTCTAGTTTATCTAAAACTTTAAAAAGAAGTTTGGTTTCCTGTAGGTAGAGGTACCTATTCTAAAAGAAGTTCATTTGTGGCACGATATTGTAAAAGAATCTGACTATTACGGACTGAACTGACCTACATGCAATAAAATGCAATGGCAGCAGAAAAGCACAAATGCGAGGTCCGACATTGAAAAACCGAACCAAGTAGAGAGAGGTAACGGATATTTCACATAAAAATGAAAAGTGAACGAGCTCTGAGCGCGGAACAAAAGACATTTCCCGACCGAGCACATGATTCCGCGCTAAGTGCAGCCCCCATCAATGGGGACGGAAAAACAATGCCAAAGGGGTTATTTTACCTCGCCGCGCAGTTGGAGCATTGATTCCATACGTGCGGCTCTGATAATGCACGTGCATTTCGTGCAGGGCGAATTAAAAACGTCGCATGTATTCACAGGCTTCGTTCGATACGTCGCGGTCGTCTACGAAATGTCTCCACAAACATAAAATAGGTATATCAATGGCGTGCAGAGAAACGCTTTGAAAATTTCCGCGTTTTCCAGAACGTTACTTTTCAGTTTTTTGCTCAAATTCCTTAAGGCAGTAAGTAAGCGTTCAAAAAGAAGGAGAAAACGGTTTTAAAATGGGAATATCATATAAAAACAAATAATGGATGGAACACGCATTCTTGGCATTTACAGAGGCACTGTTTTGAATTTTTTCAAACTGATAACGTATTAAATAACAGAACATGTGTTTTTATGTTTTTGGAGCTAATTGCGATTTTTTTCTAAAGAGGGAATATCACTTTTTCACAATTTCACACAAATTAAATTTCTAGCTTATAAACTTAAAACAAGAGAAATATATTAATACTTGTAGGTACTATTCTATTCATTTAACCATTTAGGTACAACCAGTGTGTGTTAGACCACACAACTTAAATAAAACTTCTTTAGCTCCATCTATATGAAAGGAAGAGAGAAATAAAATGTGCTCCCACAATGTGATACAGACAATAGGACCGCACTTGTCTTAGATATACGAAACATAACTGGCTATGAGAGAAAGAGAGAAAGAAAATGTGTGCTCGCATCGCTCTCTCTTGCCCCTACAGTAATATATGAAACGTAACTCTCTCTCTTTCTATCATCACTAACTTATATCTGTCTCTCAACTACCGTTCGCTTCGCCTTTCGTAACACTCTCGTCACGCATTCACCAGCTTACTCCCCAAGTCAAGCGTGCGTAAAGAAGTTTTATTTCGAAAAAATTGTAAAGTCGTAAACTTTGGTCCAAAAACGTTCGTAAAAAAAATGTGGTCCATTTCTGGACCGCTGTCAATCGAAGAAAAATAATTTTTCACGAGTGCATAAGGTGTAAAAGTCGTGGCAAGTAATAATTTTTATTTTATCGAGAAGATATTCAGCGGATTCATTATCTGCCTAGAACTAAGGGTAGGTACACTCAGCGAATATAAACATGTACAAGAACACCCCCTTATTTCCAAATCACCCAACAAGACCGTTGCGTAGGTACGAACTTCGATAATGGACATTTTTCTAAGTCATTGAGCACCAAGTCAGCTCTTAGGGCAAGAACTTCGAACCGGGGCGTTAGTTAGGCTTCCAATACCAATTGAAGGCACCTACCGAAATATTGAATACCGCCATAGCGAGACTAGAAATGTCGTAACATTTCCATTTACACGACGCAACTTTAAATGCCGGCATTATCCCGGAAAGCCGTCAGTGACGCCCCGAAAACCCATACTTCCCGGCACAAAAATTTTACCATTTTTCCACG
This sequence comes from Limnephilus rhombicus, assembly GCA_929108145.2. Taxonomy (NCBI): domain Eukaryota; kingdom Metazoa; phylum Arthropoda; class Insecta; order Trichoptera; family Limnephilidae; genus Limnephilus; species Limnephilus rhombicus. Next base: position 57,716,420 of record OV815275.1, on the reverse strand, counting down.
TAACATTGATAAATTTTTAGTTTGTATATAACTTTCTATATTTACAGTTTTAATTTCTAACAGGTTGTAGAGATTCGAAATATAGAATTTCACAAAAAAATCAAATTTATAAATTCGTGTTTGGGAAAAATTAGAGATAAATGACGGCACGCCCCTGGTAGGTGGCATTATCTGGGGACCCAGGAGGAGTGACTAATGACTGGGATAGTTGACTGAACATGGCTGCTAACTGCCGAACATTTCACAATAGACATACCGATACAATGTGCTGATGGAATATTTTTAAAAATGTATTAGAAGCGGATTTGTTGGGTTGGTAACGCATGCTACATGCGAATAAAAATAAATGCAAAAAGTTTATCGAAGTGAAAACTTCTTTAGCACTGTTGTGATTTGAAACTCGATGAAACGAAAAATAGCGACACTAAAAATAAACACATAGGTATATATATATAGGATTTAGCCTGCGAGAGAATGAGATAGTATGATCGGTCCCCTCTTTGCACGGTGCTTCTTAGTCTTCCCACTTTTGTCTACATTAGTTTTCTGAAGCTTTCACTTCTTTTTTTGAAGTGAAACTTCTATAGCCCCGCTGTGATTTGGATTTCAGATGAAACGGAAATGACGATTACTGCACCTGTGACGCATCAACTGCGCTCATTGGCCGCTTTGGTTATGATGTCACTTTTAAAGGCTCCTATTGGTTGAAATATGCAACGGAAATTACGCCTGCGCATATTGGTCACTGTGATTTTGAACACACTTTTCAAGTATTGGTTGAGATTGTTTTGGTAAAGCTTATACCGCGTGTAAACTGCACTCCAATTTTTTTCCTTAGTATTTAGTTTAAAAAAATTAAATTGTTAAAAAAATAAGAAGGTATGCGTCAAGTTTTTACAATGATAAATACGTAAACGAATAAAGAACTAGTAAGCTTTTTAGGGTTATTTCATAAAAATTTTCCAATCCAAAGAGTCGTGAATTTTTCAGTCTCTTAAAGTAAATATTATCTTTGCTTTTGCCACTAATCTTCTCACAATGTAATAGTATCAGTCAGTAATGGGTGGTAGCAAATAATCATGAATTGTCCAGTGTTTTTAATATATATATATATCTGTGTGCAAAGACGTATCTTCTCCAAGCATAAATGTTCTTACAAAAGTGTGTTTATCTGCCAGGTAAGTGTGTTTTATGTATCTGTTTGTATATAAAAAAAAATTTAATAGAGCCTGAGAACTTGTAATAAATTGTAGAACCCTCTTTAAGTGATTTTTCACAAAGACAAAACTCTATAAATTATCAAATTATTATTATTATTGAAAATGTTTGATCCAACCTTTTCCGTAGTATTTTTATAATATTCAACGCTTTGCGTTAAGTATCAAGTAATTGTGAATTATTAAGAATTAACAAATAATTAATAAGGTAGGTAGGTACCTATAGATGCGTATGCATATATTGTGTATTTGAATATGATCTAATAATCTTGTGCATGACTTTTATCTTTTCTTTTCTATTTTATATATTTTTTTTCTTAATTATCTTTATACACTTTCCTTTAATTCATTTGTTTACACTAGACACAACAAAGTAACTACATTCTATTGGTCACCATGAAACAGGTAGCCGCATAGTATGGTGATGTAATGTATCATATATTTATATGAAAATGTTCTATTGTTTTATAATGCATTTTATAAATAATTACATTGTTTAAAAATGTTCATTTTAATATACCTAGTATTAAAAATGACAACATTCCCATCAAATCGAGTTAAGTTAACTAGAAACTCGTCTTGATAAGACGCAATATAAAATCTTTGTGATTTTGTTACTAAAATACAGAACAAAAGAATAATTCTCACTTCGGGCTCAATCGGATGAACAAAAATAATATTTTCCCTCCGTCGGAATGGTTTTATCGCGGCCATTTTAAAATCAATTTGGCGGGCAAATGGCGGGTGGTGGGTTTATAAATTAACTTTCTAAAGCCTGTCCTAATCGCCGCCAGGGCGCGAGGCATTTCCGCCGAGAGGGGCGGAGGGGGGAGGGGGGGAGGGGGGATTCCGGAAGCGCGAGCGGATTCTGGAAATCAAGAGGAATCTGCCCCGATTGCGTGTGGTTAATTAAGAATACGTTTCAGGAATTGATGCGATATAACGCGCCTAAATATTAACGCACTTTTTTCATTAAGATAAAGTGGGATTAATGATGTTGCGAGGGACGGGGTGGGGTGGCTAAGTGTTAAAAATCACGCTTTTATTCGACAACTGAATGAGGTGATTCATAAAAAGCATTAAATGCATTGCTTGAAATTTTGAATATATTATTTAAGTTACCTACTTAAGAGCTTTATAAATATAACCATGACGGTGGAATTAAAATTTTAATTATTTATTTATTCTTAATGCCCTTTTTGGGGAATTAATTTATTGACGCCCTTTTTGTAGGAATAGCAAAAATTATATTTTTTTAAAATAATAATAATAATAATTGGGTAATTTGTAGAACTTTTGTGAAAAATAACCTCAAGGGCGCTTTACAATTCGTTATGAAATATTATGTAGGATCATTTACAAATAGATACAGAAACATACTTGCGTGGCAGATCACTTCCGATAAACACACTTTATTAGAAAGTTTATGCTTGGGGAAGATACGAAATTGCACATGGAGGACATTATATTTAAAACATTGGACATTGCATGACTCTACCTTTGCTACGTTTATCACTTGTTGGTTTTAATACCTTAGAAGAGTCACAGCTGCTCCCGTCTGGAGCCATAGAGACTATGGCATCCCCAATTGGGGGTTGATGTGAGGCTGAAGATGTGGGGAGGGGAAGGAGACGGGAAATGAGAAGGGCTGGGAAGTATCGAGCTATTCAGATCTGGTCACCTAATCCGGCTAAAGCAATTTCAAGCAACTTTTTAAATCTGAATGGTGGTCTAACACTAGGGTGAAACTGCGGATATAGAACGAGTCGCAAATATATTATATATTATTTTAAATGAATTATTTGAGTAATAACACAAATTAACCAAACAACATTTATTTGCCCGGGATTGGATCTCGTGACCATTCGATTGCGAGTCAAGAGTCTAACCTCTCGACCACAGAGGCCGTCAATTATATAGAAATTGTTGCCCTTGACTTGAAAGTGGTTCCGAGTCATTTTATGCCTACAATTTATGGAACTATGAATGATTTTGGAATATTGGCTCTAGTTTTTATGATTTTGGCGTATCTTATATCACCATCACATAGTATAAAGTAAAGACTCTCCCGTTGTCTGTACGCTTAGATATTTTAAACTACGCAACGGATTTTCATGCAGTTTTCACAAATACATAGAGTGATTCATGAGGAAGGTTTTAAGGTATATAATTTGACAAGGTTTTGTGTAAATTAATTGAAATATATATATGATAAATGTGGCAGCGGCAGCGGCAGCGGGCTGCGGGCGATAGGCAGCGGGCTGAGGGCGATAGGCAGCGGGCTGGCAAGCGGGCGATCTGCATTTGATATATATGCAAATTAACAGATGGCATTGGTTATAAAGGATGGGTAATTGCGTTGTCAGTAGATGGCGTCGTGTTTCGTTAGTCACAGCAACCAGCAACGTGTGGTTGGGTCTGCTAGTTTAAAATAATTAGCAGTGTAAGTTGGCTCTTCAGAACTAGAGTTATTAATAGATGTTTAGTTTTTTGGTGAAATTCGCTTTCTGTGACATCACGTGACCCCCCCCCCCCCCTCGCATGCCTGGAGAATCATCATACGTAACCTGATATGTAGTGGCGGAAGTATAATTTTTTCTCTACTTAACAACGGCTCATTTAGAATATTGTCTTCACCAACAGTTAAGGATTCTCAACATGAGGCATGCTTGGGGGGGGGGGGGGGGGGGTGGAGGGGGGGGGGTGGGGGGGCAGAAAGCGAATTTGACCAAAAAACTAAACACCTATTAATAACTCTAGTTCTGAAGAGCCAACATACACTGTTCATTATTTTAAACTAGCAGACCCAACCACACGTTGCTGTGACTAACGAAACACACGCCATCTACTGACAACGCAATTACCCAACCTTTATAACCAACGCCATATGCTAATTTGCATACATATCAAATCCAGATCGCCCGCTTGCCAGCCCGCTGCCTATCGCCCGCAGCCCGCTGCCGCTGCCACATTTATCATATATTTCAAGCAATTTACACAAAATCTTGATAAATTATATACCTTAAAACCTTCCTCATGAATCACTCTATCTATTGGTGAAAACCGCATGAAAATCCGTTGCGTAATTTAAAAGATCTAAGCTTACAGACAACGGGAGAGTCTTTTAATAATAATAATAATAATAATAATAATATATCTTAAAAAAAATGAAGATTTATAACTACAAAAACAAAAAGTACATCATAAGTACAGTAAAAGTACAGTTTAAAAGTTGCATACGTACGAAAGTTAATATCAGAAAACAAAATACATATATACAGTAGGTAATTTAAGAATAAAGATTTATAATTATAAATTTAGGTTTCTCATAACCTGCCTCACTAGGCTAGCCTGTGTTGAGGCAGTAATTTTATGTCAATTTCTTTACTTTACACTATGTGATGGTGATATAAGATAGCCAAAATCATAAAAACTAGAGCCAATTCAGTACTTTTATGAATGTAGCCGTAAACTGGGTACCTGAAAATATAAAAATCCGCAGAGATATCCAGGGCAACAAAAAAAAATCCTTTTTTTGTTGAGCTGTGAATTAAAGGCGCCGTTACCCGAATTTCTACTGATTTTTACTGATTTCTTGCAAACCTCCCTTAAACATTTGAAGTTTTTAAGCTCGTAAAAAAATATATGTTATTTTTGAAGATAATATCTAGACATTCGTCGCGCCGAAACGCAAATTATATAAAATTCCCTCGATAGAAAAAAATCGCAAAGTATGCTCCAAAAATTATTATAAACACGTTTATGAGTTTATTTATTGTTCTGTTATACGTGGTGGAATTATATTGTATTAAATTGAAATTAAAACAATTTTTTAACTTATTTCCACATATTTATTTAACCAGTACCGGTTTCATCCTATTATGGACATCTTCAGGCTGGCAAAGATGTCCATAATAGGATGAAACCGGTACTGGTTAAATAAATATGTGGAAATAAGTTAAAAAATTGTTTTAATTTCAATTTAATAAACACGTTTGTTTCAGTTATTTTACAAGATATACATATAACACAGTGTTTCTTTAAATGCTGTCTAAGATAACCCTCGCGAGATTTTTGCTCTATTTTAAACGAGTCGTGTTTTATTAAACATTTTCACAATTTTCGCATCGATTTTGTCACTTTAAATACTAGCGCGCTCCTCTATCATTCGTAATTTCATATCTCTCTATCTTGTTCTTTTTGTGCGCGGTTGCGGGGTCTTGAGCAAAATATACAGCAGTTCAACACAATCGCTGCATTACCCATTTTAGTTTAATTGATAATCAACAGGTTTTGCAAAAATCTTCAATAAATAAATTCACCGTTAATAATGGAGGAACATTATGTCACAGAAGATGCAGAAAGAGTTTAAGATGAAGATTAAAAATTAACAACGATTTGATATGGTATCTACCTGAAAACAATAATCTAATCGAGTCTTACCCAATGTTTGTATGGGTAAACACCAAATTATGAATGAATTTTTAAGATAAAACTTTTTTGAAGCGAAGTCTTCTTTAGCATCGTTGTGATTTGAAACTCGATGAAACGAAAAATTGCGACACTAAAACGGGTCAAATACATACATCTATCGGAATTAGCCTGCGAGACAATGAGATGGTACGAGTATAATCGGTCTTCGCGGTGTTTCGTAGCCTTTCGGTCTCCTCTTTGTGAGGTGTTTCGAAGTCTCCCGAATTTTGTCTATAATTTTCTGAATTCTTTGTCAACTATAATTTTCTACTAAATTTTTCACTTATTGCGTGTGAATTGCACACTCTGTTATTTTTTTAAATTAAATTTATTTTTGAATGAAAACTTCTTTAGCACCATTTTTTTATAGCAATTCCTTACAAGAGTCTCAGCTGCTCCCGTCTGGAGCCAGTGAGACTATGGCATCCCAATTATGGTATGTTGTGAGGCTGAAGATAGTGGGGAGGGGAAGGAGATGGGGTAGATGAAGGTGGGGAAGTACCTAGCTATTCAGATCTGGTCACGAAACCCGGATAACGCCATTTCAAGCAACGTCTCAATACTGAATGGTGGTCTTTAGGGCGATACCGATAGTATCTTCCTCTCTGGAGCGTTGTGATTTGAAACTCGATGAAACGAAAAAGCGACACTAAAAAAGAGACAAATACATAGTACATCTAAAGAATTTAGCCTGCGGGAGAATTAGATTGAATAATCGGTCTCCTCTTTTTCCAATGCTTTGTACTTTCCCTACTCTTGCCTACTTTAATTTTATTTTTTATTTTAAATTTTTTGTTACATACGTACAATATGTATTCTGTTATTTAGTAGCGTAAGTGTAGTCGTGTTCCTGCGAACCAATTTGTTGTAAACGCCAGCAAGTTGAATTACCGCCGCCAGAATAAGGTGTTAAATGATTCGTAATGAGAACATCCCACAAACTACCGATTTGTCTTATTTAATGTGGCATATTTAATTGAGGAAATATAACTACTTCGCGTTGGTCAATAATTATTATTGCAAGTTGCAAAGCAATCTGGGTATTGCTGCAACATCGAAGGTACAGAGGTATTAAGTATCTGATGAGTCCAGTGGCTGAGTCGATAAGATTCTTGGGCTATTCTAATCAAATACTGTAAAACCAATCATTAAATATTGCTTTTGATTTCCTAAATACGTTCACCAGGATTAAATAATATCGTATGTAATAATAACATATATGTTCCCAATTATGTACTTTACTAAAACTGTATCTAAATTGCCTCCCATTTACCAACAAAACCTACTCCATCTAAAATTATTTTTAATTGCAACAACAATATTAGGAATGACTCATTTAGATATTCGCTTTTACCTAAATTGTATGCAGTAAGAAATGCTTTCTCAAAAGTCAGAAGTAGTAGCTGTGTTCAACTGCACGGAATATAGTTACCAACAGGCTGTTATGAAAATATTTAGCTTTCACATTGGAAGCTAAAATGTTAGGAATATAATATGACTTAGGGTCAAATGTAATAAAAATAATACAAGATGGAGAGCATGAGACAAGTGTGATTATTACTAGAATTTATATCTCAGTATGGACCTTAAGCAGGCGGCTATAAAATACTTTGAATGAGGATAGGTTATTTAATAAAGAGTTTAGTACTTTGAGACAGTTAAATTAATTTATTTATAAGTACAAAAAAATAATCAGGGCTAGACTAAATCTGAATGGGCATATTATGGAGCGTTAGTACCGTTTAATCTTGAGGAGTTGATGAATGGGTGAATGCCATATGTAGGCGATCCATGCTGCTGCTTGCTGCCTTCGGAGATGGGCGGTTAGCTCCCTCCGCTGCTGACATGTGCTGAACAAGTCAGCAGCGGTTCAAAAGGTATCTACTTTCATTTCCAATGAAAGTTGTTGATATTCTGCTTCAAAGATTAAACTCTATGATGTCTTCATCCGTGCTTAGTGACCAGATCTGAATAGCCAGGTACTTCCTAACCTTCCTCTTTCCTACCTCCTTACCAACTTCTTCCGACCTCATCACATACCTCAATCGAGAAATGATAGTCTTACTGACTCAGGGCAGTTTCTGCGCTAATAAAATTTAATAAAAAATGCATATTTGAATAAAATTACCGCGCGTAAGAATCAGCAAAGAAGAACTGATTGAGAATTTGCTGAATTGATATTCGATCTCGTTATGCGCCCTCTCTGCCATTAATACGCCGGAATAAATTAGCCAAGGCCTTTGCGTCTGCACCCATCACGACCCCAACCCAGGCCAGGACACTGATGGCCGCCTATTCCAACTAATTCTTTCCATGGAATTATGTTTAGACATGTTTTAACTCTTGGAATTCCACGGATAAAATGACAATCGGCCGCCGTACTCCTGCTGACATTATTTGCGCAATAACTTATTTGTTATAAATTGCATCATCTTACCAGTTAATACATTTATTAAAAAAATGATATCTTTTTTTTCTCTCTAATGTTATAAAATAATAATATAATGAAGACACATGAAAACACTTTTGAGTTATTTATATTTTGCCAGCTCTTCACAATAAGAGTAAATCATAAGGATTTACTGTAAATAATGAAAATCGTAATTATGACATTTGACGTTGAATTCCGCGATGTGCTTCTTCACAGATAAAATAAACATGTTTGCAAGTGACGAAACGACAAGATTTTTTTAAGTTCTATAGCCCCGCTATGATTTGGATGTCGGATGAAACGGAAATGACGATTACTGCACCTGCGACGCATCAACTGCCATGTCACTTTTCAAGTATTGGTTGAGATTGTTTTGGTAAAGTTTCAAACTGCGCTCGATTTTTTTTTACTTTAGGACCACACAGGAGGCCCCAAGGAAAATATGTTTATGTAAAATTTAAGAAAGCCAAGCGAATAAAGTACATTTTAGTACGAGATGAACTTTTTTTAAAGTTAAAAAACCCATAACATTGAGGAAAGTGCGGTGAGCTTCTAACAGATCCACGATATATTTCTAGCACGCCAAGCTTTGATGAAGTATTATTAAGATAGAATGGCTAACAACATAAATTTGTAGGAGGATCTGTTAGGCGGCCAAATTGATTCTTGTCCTGGCCTGGGTTGAGGTGGTTTAGGTGCAGTGCCGCGAGGCTCTTCTGGCTCTGCTTATGTTGATAAGCAAAGATAATCAACCCATAAAAGTTGATCAGTGGGTACAACTTTATGAGGAGCGGTTTTTTAGTCGCACCTTTCCGATATTACCTTTTTTAACCTGTTTCATATTACCCGTGGTCGCTATAATAATATAGACACATACCTAATTATATACACATATCGATTTTAATGAATATTGTAAAGAGCAGTTGCTTTCAACTTGGGATAACGAATTTTGAAAAAACAAATAAATTTTTTGAAGTGTAACTTCTGCAGCCCCGTTGTGATTTGGAATTCGGAAGGAACGGAAGTGACGCATTACAGCCCCGGCGAAGCATCAAACTCCTATCAAGAATCCTATTGATTGAGGTATAAAACGGAAATTACGCTAGGTCTGCGCTCATTGGCCGCTTTGATTATGACCTCATTTACCAAGGCTCCTTGGTTCTTCTTTGATTGAGATTGTTTTGGTAAAGTTTCGCTCCTACCGCGCGTTAACTGCACTCGTTTTTTTTAAAATATTTGTACTTATTACATAATGATCGGTATCTATTTTTCGAAGACCAAGGATTCCGTTTCGGCTTTGGTTTCATAATTATTAATTATTTGAAACTGTAAACCGCATTCGTAATGTTTCGGATCTTGTTGGGCTTTACTCGGTATTTAAAAAAAAGATGTTCGACACAAGTTATCTTAAAGTTCAAAGTTTAAAGAGTTTGTAAGTGATTGTTGACCGTTGACTGATTAATTTAATATTAAAAGTTTTTCTAAGATCTGTTGTATTTTAATAATTCCTTTAGTTAAACTACCTACCAATAGCGTAAATTGAAAATTAACAACGAACCAAAAAGCGCTGACAGTACACCTTTTAACAACAACATTTGCTCATTAAACTAATGTCTTTTTATTTGATTTTTCATTTAATTTCACATTAACTAATGAACTTTTACGAGTATAATAATATAAACTTCTAATTTAGAGTTGCATAGTATAAAGTGTGTGTTTTAAAAAAAAAATTATATTAGTTTTGGTTTCTGCCCATATGAGGAGCAAAAGTTCGGTTTCGGTTTCGGCTGAAAATGTAGTTTCGGTCGGTTGTTATTACTATTCTTATATCAAAAAGAGATTTTTTGTAGTTGAAGCAAAAATTGCTGATAAAAGTTGATGATAAAAAAATCCAATAGGAGACGGCAACATAAAAGTTATATAATGAAATTAATTAAAGATTTTTAAACTCCGCAAACTTTCACCTAATCAGTCAGATAAACTTCAATTTATTGGCCTGATAAGGAAAATGAATTAAACCAATTGAATGATACTAAATCGTTTTTAATCTTTCCATCACTGGCAACGCAAATGTCCGAGCTACCAACTTTACTGTCCGAGTTTCCAAGAAAAGGACGTTCATGCCGACTGCAGCGCATAATTCTTATAATGGACCAGTTTTGAGTCCGTGCTTCCGATTCGCCTTATCTGTTCATGTCATGTGTATCTTGGATTTATGTCCCCTTTTGCCGATTCATGCATAATTTGTGTAGCGTTCAGCTCACACTTAATCGGTTCAGATCTCGGCCGGTTCACATCTCAGACGGTTCGTGTCTCGTCCGGTTCACATCTAGTCCGGTTCAGCCACTCCGGCACACTCCCTGGCCGCGGGGTTAGTCCGTAGGTGTGAACACCGCCGTTAAGTACACAGGGGAGCTGGTTCTCGCATGCAAATCACGATTGAAAGACTCGTTGCTGCAATATTAAATTATAATTCAGTCACAACACAGTCGCCTCGGCTGGCTGTGAGACGTGCAGTTTATTATTATTTATCCTATGTTCTAACACGCCAGGGACTGTCAATCAGGGCTTAGACGTTCATCCAAATCTGCTTACGAATTACAACTTCAGACGGAATTGAAATGGACTGTAGATACTAAAAATGAAACGAGAGGAAAGGGTTTTTGCTGTAATGGGGTGATACAATGTGTAGGAAAAACAAGGTAAGCAAGAAAAAGGAATGACCAATTACTTACCATATACAAATGACATACACGATGGAGCATACCACACAAACACAATGTACGCAATCATGATGTATGCTAAAAACAAGGTAGCCAAGGAAAAGAGGCGACCAATCACTTACCATGTTCATATGACATATGGACATATAACATGGTAAGTGATGTAAGGCAACATAATCACAATATAGTTATATAGTTCCACCGCAATACCAAGAGGTAATTAACGCCACAACAAAACGAATGAGCACAAAAAGATAATATTATGTACTTCCAAGATGGTCAAATTCCTTCTTTTTACTTAAAAATGAAATAATGTAAACGAAAAACACCAACAACTTGCTTCCAAGGTGGTTCCAAATCTTCTTCTGTTTTCAAAACAAATGCACTAGAATTTTCACTAGTTTTCTTGACATTGTTCCAAATTTCAATTACTTTTCAAGCAAGGTAAGGATGATTGTTAGGGAGAGGTAAGAATAGGATAATTGACATCCCTGTAGGAACCAAGCTTACTCGTATTCTTATTTCAAAACCAAACAATACGAATTTTTGATAAAACCGAAAATTGATCATTTTGAAGGATTTCAAATAAAATTTGATACCAAAATATTGAACTTACGTTTTACTTTGACGTCTAGATATCACATTTATATTGGTTTATTTTTCAGTGGTTTAGAAACAATTAGCATAGGGGTTCGCTATGATGGAAACCCAAGAGCCGCTGGCTGTTTAATTTAATAACGCCAAGAAATTACATTTTTTAAGCACAGTTTTTATTATTCAATTTTGTATAACATAATGGCAACTTCGAAAGCAGGCTGCATTGTTGTTTGTCTTGGTTGCGAAAGCTGCACAGTAATGCAATTATTATAAGTTCTATTTAGGTGAAACTTCCTTAGCCCTGTTAGATTAGTGATTTGAAATTCGGATGAAGCGGAAATGACGCACTACGGCACCTGCAAAGCATCAAACTGCGCTCTAGGATCCTATTGGTTGAGATATAAAACGGAAACAACGATAGGTCTGCGCTCTTTGGTCGCTTTGTTTTTTTACGGATCGTCGGAATATTATGCGTAAATTCACGCCTCGCCGAGCGCGTACCATAGCGCAGCGGTACAGTGCGTCGCAAATCTTAGCAGCCAGAGAAATCCAACGGACGGAGGATCGAACCCTACGAAAATAATATTTTTTTTTTTTTGTAAATCAATATCCAATCGTCAAACCACTTAAAAGTAAACAGGTAAAAGAAAGCGACATCTAGCGACTTTCTAGTTTCACTTCGATCGCGTGTGAATTACACACTTTATCTTTTTTAAATAAAGCTGTGATAACCTACTAAGCTTACACCTATGTAAACTTCGTACCAACGGCCGGCGTAGTCCAGCGGTAAGGCTTTTGACTCGCACACCGAAGGTCGCGGGATCGAATCCCGGCGTGGCAAATAAAGTTTATTTGATTAATTTGTGTTATTTCACAATTTATTCGTCTAAAACAATATATAATATATTTGCGGCACGTTCCAGAGTGGAAGATACTCTCAGTATCGCCCTGGTGTAAGACCACCATTCAGAATTGAAACGTTGCTTGAAATGGCAATAGCCATGTTTGGTGACCAGATCTGAATAGCCTGGTACTTCCCCACCTTCCTCTTCCCTATTTCCTTCCCCTCCCCACTACCTTCAGCCTCACAAAATACCCTAATTGGGGATGCCATAGGCTCACAGGCTTCAGACGGGAGCAGTTGGCACTCTTGTGCGGTATTCGTATAAAAAAAAAAAAAGAAGAAATAACAGATGATATTTCAACTTATTGTCATTTTGGGCTCCTCCTTCACATTCAACACACTACAGACAGTATAATGCATAAATTGTTATTGTTTTTATGTTCAACAAAATCTTAGAAATGTTATAAACCTATTATTGCAAAAATCCGAAAATCAAGACCAAAATATTTCAGCGTGAACAGGGTACATAAATTATATATTATTATTCTACATAATATAGCACCGGTTCCGTTTTATCTCGCAATGCCATACTTGTGTGATTCGAACCATCAATATTAATACTGTCAAGGCGCCTTCGGCAAACATAATTATATCACCCCAACAGCAAATGTCAAAACTTCCTTAATATCAGTGAGTGATGCAGCCGAGTCCTTTATTGTCTTCGCCTTCATATGGCTAGATCATTTTATGCTTTACCTATCCAAGGCAAACGAAAATATTCGTTTAAAGCGCCGAAAGAAGAAGATGGAGAGATATGGAATTACGAATATTGGACAGAGCGTGCTAATATTTAAAACGATAAAATTGAAGCGAAAATTGTGAAAATGTTTTATAAAACACGACTCGTTTTAAATAAAGCAAAAATCTCTTGGGGGCTGCCGAAAACACCTTTCAAAGAACCACTGTGATTTTTTTCATACATATAACTTGTAAAATAACTGAAACAAATGTGTTTATAATAATTTTCGAAGCATACTTTGCGATTTTTTTCTATCGAGGGAATTTCATATAATTTGCGTTTCGTCGTGAGGAATGTATAGATAATATCTTCAAAAATACATACATATTAGAGCTTAAAAACTTCAAATGTTTACGAGAGATATGAAAGAAATCGGTAGAAATTCGGGTAGCGGCGGCTTAATGAAAACGTTAATTTATTTGAATTCTTCGTCATTTTTCAAACATATTTTTAATATCTATATCTTGTCCTTTGCATGTCTACTAGTTTTGCAATATGGAGTTTCCGTAATTTATGCTGCTTTCTTATTAGGTAATTATCTTTCTTATTATTGAAGTGAAAACTTCTTTAGCACCGTTGTGATTTGAAACTCGATGAAACGGAAATTAGAGACACTAAAAAGAGACAAACACGTACATCTACATGATTTAACCTGCGAGAGAATGAGATAGAATGAAACTTTACCCACGTAGAATACCTGCAAAGCGTCGCACTCTGTCAAGGTGTGACAAATCGGCATTTTCCTAACCTTAAATGAAACTATCCCTTACTATAGTTTTGTTCCTGAAGTCCTGGGAATATCCAACACATAAAGAGCACGCCTAATTTCAGAGGCAATTGAAATTCACAAAAATATAATTAATATTAATAGAGGTAATGGGGCTAAATTAGTACTTGGTATCCGGTAAGTGACGGCTACATCAAAACTAAACGCTGAAAACCATTTTATATTATACTCTAATGTCAGCTCGTAGAGGATTCGAACCGAAAACACGGTATCGCATCTACATTCACAAACTCACTCTTAACTACTACCGGGTACACATATGCCATGATAGTGGACACTGTAACGTAATCCGAAACGTTGGCTAAAGATGGAGATATCGTGACGCGACATAATTTATAAAACACTAAATACTTTTGGCCGTTAAAAACCTAAAATCATATCCAATCATGGTGACGTTTGTTCCTTAAAACTTATCAATATATTTTCAAATTAACCATTTTTACAAAATACCTAATCGTGTATTTTGTGCGGAGCGATCAGAATTAAAAACTCGCTTTCAATTGTATTAAATCAAAATATTTTCCGAGTGCAAAATGCCAACATTAACGTCCTTTGTTCCGAAAAAAAGTGAATCTTTTAAAAAATTGTCGCTGCAATCAGCGGCAAGTCTGCGGCGCTCTTTATATTTTTCAATTAAAAGTTTTCGATTTCGGGTAATATTTTACGAGTACAATAAACCTTAAAATATCGGCTCCTGCTGAGGTATTTTCGCGATGGCCGTAAATATTAGGCATACTAAAATTCGTGGATTCGGCAAACGGCAGCGCGCAGGCTTGGTGTAGGGAAAACTCGCGAACCGAGAAAAACCTTTGGTAGTTCAGACGAGCAAATGAATACAGTCCTAGTAATTTAAACTTAAACATTATCGGAATCACGATATCTAAGTTTATAAATTTTGTACACACTACAATAAAATGTTTTCACACCTGAGTAAGGTGAATGCTGGAATTTTTATTAACGGATGACGAAATGCAGTTGTCGCTAGCATAGTTATCAAAGAAAGTAAGCATAGCAGCTTCCATTTGAGTTGTGATACAAATTCTGATGTATGCCAATGAGACATAGTAGCGGAAAAGAAAGGGTGAAAACAGAAAGCCCTGGAAAAGCGATACTTGAGGCGAATGTGCGTTAAAACCAGAGTCGGCTCTAGGGGTCCAGGAGTAGAAGGTCATTTAAAAAAAAATGATATTATGATACAATATCAAATTAAATATGAAAATATTCATTTGCAGGAACCTCACGAGTTTGATAGTCAAATTCATCCACGTACGTCAAATTACATTTAACATAGTAAATTATTTCATGCGACAAGCCTACAATATGCAAAATCAACCTAAGTTTATCAAACCATCTCTTTCAGGCGCATAATATTCAGCATGCTCTCTCTCCCTCATCACAACGATCCAAAATTTCTTCAGAATCCGAAAACTTTTTACTAAGCGTCATATGTCATCTCGTTTGTTGTGTGGTGCGTAAAGAGACAGAAGATATATGATATGGGGGCATTTTATAATTTGACCCAGCCAATCACAGTGCGTGGCAAAGAAAGCTTCCATTTAAGACGTTAAATGTCACTGCTTGCCGCTGCCGGCTATCTCGCGGTGCATTTCAAATACATTAGAATAATACCAGTTGTTTTGATTTGCTTAATATTTACGCACCAGATTTAAATGTCCGGGTTAAATTTTCCCCACAGGAAAAATTAAACCCTTTCACACACTTCCCCAACTGATCATCTAGTCAATCCACGCTATGCAATTGCATATATACCTAAGTATTATAGATACAAAACAATACAAGAACAACATGTCAACCTACCAAATGGGAAAATAATTCACCAACTCCAGATATTTTCAAATCAGAGGGTTCGGCTCTGTGGAATTCGTAATTTGACCTATAAATCCTACTGATCTCTCAAAATAAATATTTAAAAAATATTTTGTAATCCTACATGTATTTAAAATAACTGATTTTTGCATTTTTATATATTAATTCTTTGACAAATCTAATATGCCTAAATTTTGAATAAAATAAAAAAATATTATGATTTACTGTCATCTTATAATTTTGGGAGGTTTTTGACCAATTGACCTGAGGGAAGGACCGCCACTGGTTAAAGCCATCGTAAAACGATAACTTTCTGTGAAGACTAATAAAGGATGCATGACCGTTCTAAGCCTAGTCTTCGTCAAGGGGAAAGAGCATTGCATTCTACCCTCTCTGTCGGTAAAAAGTGGAGTAATGGCAAATTAGTTGATAAATTAACCTCTTTTCCAAAAATAAATTCCTAACAATAATTCAAGAGCCACAATTTTGCCGAAGTAACTAATTTTACGAGATCTGTGACAATAATGCAATTTAAATAAATATCAAATCGTTTATTTACAGAAATTGTATATTATTGTCCTGTTCAGTATTGAATTTGTGAAGGACATTTTTCAAGAGTAATTTGAAAAGAGTATCAAAAAAGAAAATAATTTTAAATATAAAAAAAATATAATTTAAGAGCAGTACAATTTCAGTACAACAAAATTTCCATTTTTATCAAGAATATATTAATTAAGTAGAACACCTAAAAATAATCGTACAAAAGCGTTACGAATCAGATGATTGCCCACGTGTTATTTTAATTCCTAGGAAATTAAACAGCGCTCAATTTAAACTACCCTTAGAGCAATACTAATTCTAACACTCCTCACTTAAATCTAAGTTAGTAATAAGTAGTAAGTAGTCACCGCGCTGGAAACTTCTCGCGAGGGACGGTGGAATATTCGAGGAAATGGTTTTTCTTTGCCGTCTTTATGACTCATTAGTCTCGGAATAATTGCGCCGAAAGCGATAAAGCCGAATGGGATGAGGGACGATCGGGCCCGTTCGGGTGTTTCCGTAACACTTGCCCAGCGGTGGTGGCGGTTGCACCCGAAGGTCAAATAACTGATGATATGTATCCAATAAAAACTTTAATAAATATACCTTTTTTCATTGAAGAAGATAGCAATAATAATCAAAACGAAAATATGAGAAGAGAGAACAAGACACAGAAAACAAGAAAAGGGTACGACCATTTTCTGGGGTGAGGGGTTACATCCGCAAATTATCTCGCTTTCAAAACAAAACAACTAGGTAGTGTTACGAAATAATTATTTTCATAATAATAAAATCACAACATTTTACTTAGGATGGGTTGTTCCACAGAATTCGAACAATTCATCAAATTTCAAAGTTAAAATTCAGGTTCTGTGAAAATTCTGTTATTATTTCATCATGGGCCGGTTACTTCACAATACTTGAACAATAACAGAACTTGAATTCGTATTTTGAAATTTTCTGAATTGTTTATATTCTGTGTAACAACCCGCTCGAATTCTAAATTGCCCCGTCGTCTTATAATTAAAATTTTCGATAAAAGCAGTTATTAATTAACTTGCACGAACTTTTCTTTGTTTAAATTAGATTATATAAACAAAACTGTAGCCACTCATTGAGGAGTGACGCCTGACGCTGAAAAAAACAAAAAAACTTACGAAGGTAGAATATTGCCACAAAAATATTTTACCCCTGAACACATAAGTAAATAACTAAGTGCATCTATGTGCATAGTTTGGATGCAAAACTTCAAAGTTCATAATCCAAGTTTGACATATTTTGATTACGACAGTATAGATACAGCTGAGCCGTGGTTTGCGCTGATACGTGGTGATGGTTAGTTCACTTATTCTGAACCACGTGATCCCGGCGATTATTGAGCCAAGGAGCTTAGGTCAAACTTTAGCGTTCCTTCCTGTCCCTTCCCCCTCCCCCCGCCCCCGACTTCGACCCTAACTGATAAATACATAAATGAAGAATGACGTGGCTCGGGGCTTGGGTGAAGAAAGTGATAAAGAAAATATAATATTTATACTGATCAAAAGATTTTCTCGCTTATACGATGTCAATATTATATGCGTACCGAGAGTACCCTACTGGAAATTTTGGCAGCCAACATTGTTGATTTTAGTAGCCATTTTTGAGACTTGAGCCTTTATATTATGCATTTTATTTATTGTTTCTTTACATCGTAGATAATATAGTTTACAGTTCTGGGAAGGAAAATGGATGATATGATTGGCGGGTAGGTATCTGGTGATCAGTGTTTCCAGGAACGACGGAATCCATCTCTCCCATTGAAAAAAGACCACTGTGTAAAAAGATGTTCCGAGAAAGTCAAAGAGAGGTCAAAAGGTCTGGACTGCCTTGCAGCTGGTGGGTAGAAGCGACCACCGACAAGACCCGGACAAACCTCACCCCATGATCCCGGGCACCCCTGCTAAGAAACCAAAAGTATACCCGCTTCCAAATTTGGAAATAAAAAATCAGACCACCAACACAAATCCACAACATCAAGTACAATCTGTTAACCATTCCATTAAGGGGGTCGTATCGTCGTATGGCGACACCCATTTAAGTCGAATCTGTTCGTTCCATCTTCTCGAGCCATCCCGATACAAGCAATACAAGACTCCCCAGAACAGTGTACTAAACGTACTTCCCACCACTTTGCGACCAGAAACCGACTTCCCGCCCCGGTTTTATCGTCAAATCGCAATAAACGCAATCAGGAAGGGTGGACACACCGGGGGGTGGAACGGTGGTACTGATTTTATATATTTATTAAATAACACCCCAAGGCAGGGAAGCGGGTAGTAAACGCTAAGTGATAGCATCATCGGGACGGTTCCATGTGCACCAATATGCCGCCCTTATCTTGAAAGGGTAAACAGTTTTAATTAGCAATAAGGCTGCGTTAGTTTATAGTGATATTTAGGTAAGTGATTTCGTTCATTAAATGGAACTGGCAAACAAATCAGTAGATAGTAATAGGCTCGATAAAATTGATATAAACGTATTTAAGCTAGAATAGTGGGGTTATAAAACGTAAAAGAATTTTATTTCAATTTCGTCTTCATCGAGTGTCTGTGGCAGGAGAACGAGCGGTATCAATTTGAGTTACATTTTATTCCGAGTTTGATGAAATTGTGCACACTTGAATTTCAATACTTAGTTTAGTGTGGTAGTTAAAAAAATGACAAAAAACTGTAACTTATAAAATTTACGAAATAATAAAAACTAAAAAAAATGCCCCTGTCCACGTGATTTACAGAAAAACTACCCCCGTTCCAAATTCCCACCCTTTAAAGAAGAATTTTGAAACTTAAAAAAAAAAAAGAAAATATACTTTCGTGAAAATAAATAAGTATGTTTACATTATCCTAACTATTATCTTTATAATTAAACATTTCGATTATTGTGATTAAATAGTTTTCTGTACAGAATGATATACTTTCAATAAAATGACGTCACCGCAAAGCGAATTTGCGATTATCAAAGGAAGAAAATTATTGTTTACATTTGATTTAGAAAAACTCTGCGTAAAACCCGGGACACGCCGGGAATTCAGCTAGTTACGTGGCATTTGAGAAAGTGATTAGCGTCTTTTTAATTTGTGATACATAAACCGTTTTTAATTACCAGGGAGACTAAAAGTTGTGGGCTGGAAAAAATGGGGAAGAAAGATATAGAAATGGAAGATGTATTTGTCGTGGTTATGTCAAAGTTATTATAATTTTGTTTAATAGTTTGTTTCATATGAAATTATAGACTCAATCGAAAAACCTCTTTTAAAAGGTAGAACATTCTTTAACTATACGTAAAATTCTGTTATTTCCATGAATTATAAATGAAATGGTTTTTATATGTTCGTGTGGAATGGCAATTTTATGATAACTTTATGAATATGAAAGCCATTTGAAAAACGTTTATCGGAGACTTTTATAAATGTTACCTTGGATTATAAAATATAGCATTTAAAATGAATACTTTGTAAAACAGCAATGTGATTTTTTGTGTTATTATGTTATTGTAATGGTTTCTTACAAACATGGTAGAGAAATGGCGTCAATATTAAAATTATTAATATCTTGCTCGTATTAACGAGCAAGATATTAATAATTCATCATCACTATCTATTTGCTGAATAGGCAAAACCATTGCACCGCTGTACAACTCTCTACTGATACACACACCTTGTTTTATTCACATTAATTGATCATAACTGTTGAAATGACGCTTTACATGATTAGACTTCTTTACTACATTTTGAATAACTACTTGAAGATTCTGACGCTGCTCGGACTTTTCGCGGAGTTTCTCAAATGTCATAAAACTGCATAAAAATCAAAGACACGCCACCAGCCCATCACAGACACTATTATGTATGTAAGAATGATGTCACGGCAAGTAGAAGTATTTGAAATAAACATTATATAACTCCTTTATTATTATGTCTCTTTTTTCTTCTCTTTCTGTGTACTGTTCTACGTACTATGTTTTATATTTTAATTTGTTTATTATTATATCTGCTATTTCTCTAGTACGTTCTCCAACTGGTTTCAACCAAACCTTGATATACGCACGCTGTGACTATTTTTAATTGGTGTGTTAATATCAATTTCATAAACGTAATAATTTTTAACACTCTGTAAATGTTTTAACGAATAAAAAAATAAATAGTTTGTGCAATGTTTTCCTCCGTTGTACCAACTTCAACTTTCATTCTCTCTTGTTCTATTATTATCGTTGATAAATATATAAAGAAAATTGTTGTGTGTCAAATTTCCTGCAAAAGATAAGAAAGTAGTAATATTTTAAAATTGTTTGTTTCCGCAGCAAAATTCTTATGGATAAACGTCCCACTGAATTCGTAACACAAACAAAAGTTGAACAGTAAAGGAAAAATAACAAGAAAACTTTCCCAAAAACAAAACAAAGCGACATCACGTGAAAAAACAACGAAATAACACGTTTAGGGATCGAAATAACATGAAACGAACACGAAAAAGAAATGGGACGTCGTATTATCTGCGACGGATCTAGAAATGCAAATAGGAATCAAGTTATAGTGGATTTATGATGGGTCCCGTTCGGCTAACAAGCCGGCGGAATAAAGAAAGCCAAGGCAGTGGCGGCGTCTCGCAGATTATGGACGGGGAAGCGATAAACAAGACTTTATTGTTTTATCCCCGAAGTCGCGATCGGCGACATCGCCGTCGGTACCGCGCAACCAGCACCGCAGCGGCGCGGCGCTCCGAGCGGCGGCGTCGGGACGCCCAATTGACAACGGGGGACATCTTCAAATCGATAACGGATAAATCGATACAATGCTAACTAAATAATATTTGGTTTTCATTTACCTAAAAATGAACAAGACAAGACAAGACAAATTATATTAATAGTATTACTTCTAAATAAATATGTTATATTGTCTAATTTCTTGTGTAGGAAAAGAGTTCATAAACATTACACAAGATTCATTCAAAATGAAGGAATGGTTGTTCCGCAACGTATAAATATGGTGAAAGCACCCTAAACTATATTACACCCAAAAAAATTTTAATATACTACCAATGATAATCACAAAAAACTCCATTTGTACTGCTAAAGTCAAACAGAATTTTATAAAATGGCTATTAGATACAGATGACGTATTACAGCCCTTGTATTGCTGATTGGAATTATAATTTTTATATTTTTATAATTTTTATTACGAATTATAATTTTGTATTACCTATGTCTATGTAACTATTGAAGTTACTATTCATTTGTACTAATTTGATATTTAATACTTGTACTGCTATTTACATATTTATATCGATACTATTCTATTAATTTAATCAATTTATCTAATCGTTATTTTTTCAAAACATAATCATTATAGATATATACTTTCAATGTTATTATATACATTTTTTTATGTAATAAGTGTTTTTAAATAAAATGTTGTTAATACTCGTATGTACCTAAGGACAAACTACATAAGAAGTTTAGCAGGTTTGAAAGTTTAAAAAAATAGAACTTGAAGAAGAAGATAACATTAACAATCTAAACGAAAATATGAAAGAGAAAAAGATACAGAAAAAGACAATGGTCGCAACTGGGACTCGAACGCAGACATCTTATCTAACCGGGACGGGCGCGTTAATAAATTTCGCTATTGCCACCTTCTGTCAAACCGCCATATTGTCAATCTCATATATCAAATTTTACAATTAACAATAATATTATCTTCAACTAATTCTTTTTCATATTACAGGAAATTACCCTTTTTATTGGAAACAATCATTCTAAGAATTGGTTTGTAACCTGGATAGCGTCTCAGATAAATGTATCCGAATTTACTCATATCCGTACTATTGATTTTTTATAAAAGTCTAAATGAATATTAATTTTTTTATAAGAAAAACTCTCTTTTTATAACTTTTGAAGGCTATTCCAATCAATGTAATTATAATAATTGTAATTAAGTTTTAGATTATTAATGTTATCTTCTTCTTCAATGATACAACATAGAGTTTTTCTTATAAAGAATTGAAAAAATAGAACTTAAAAAAAAGAGAAGTTGCTAATATTTAGGTTTTCATTTATAAGTTTTGTGGTTGAAATGTTTTGAACCAAAACAAATAGAGATACAAATATTATTATTTAGAGCATGCGGCCATTTCGCATATATTATTTTGTGCAGAAAACTCATTAATATTGTGGGCAGGAAACCTGTCATATGAGATTATTTTGCGCAGGAAATGAGCAGGTACCCACTAACCTACGTTTATAATTATGTTGTTAGCTGGAAAACCAGTACATTTATTTTTTATATACAGCAGGAAGAAAAAAGAAGAGGTACAAATAATATCAGTGATATTATTGAAGTGAAACTTTATAGCTCCGCTGTGATTTGGATTTCGGATGAAACGGAAATGACGAATACTTCATTGGCCGCTTTGATTATGAAGTCACTTATTGAAATACGGTTGAGATATGAAACGGAAATTACGCAAGGGTACGCTCATTGGTCGCTTTGATTATGACCTCCTTTTTCAAGTATTGGTTGAGATTGTTTTGGTAAAGTTTCGGTTCTACCGCGTGTAAACTGCACTCGAATTTTTTAATATTCATTATTTTCAGTAAGAAATCGGTTCGTATTAGTTACTATTTAGAGAAATTAGTTATCTTCTTAATATTTATATGACCAAGAAACCAGCACATTTATTTTAATATGGAGCATGAATTCGGCATAAACGATTTTTTTTTGTAAATACCTCACAAGAGTCCCAATTGCTCCTGTCTGGAGCCAGTGAAACCATGACACCCCCATTTGGGGTATATTGTGAGGCTGAAAGTAATGAGATGGGAAGGATATGAGGAAAAGGGAGGTGAGGAAGCATATGGCTATTCAAATCTGGTCACAAAATAAGGCTAAAGCCATTTTCAAGTAACGTTTCAATTCTGAATGGTGGTCTTACACCAGGGCGATACTAATAGTATCTTCCACTCTGGAACATGCCGCAAATATACTATATATTATATTAAATGAATTAATTGTGAAATAACACAAATTAATCAAATAAAATTTATTTGCGCATGCCGGGTTCGAACCCGCGACCTCCAGATTGTGAGTCAAGAGTCTTACCAACTGGACTACGGAGGTCGTCAAAGGTCCATTTCAACCAATGTTTCAATTCCGAATGGTAGTCCTACTCCAGAGTAAATATGCTTTTGATCACTACAGAAAATTGTAAAATAACATAAAATAATGAAATAAAATTAGTTTGATTATTTTAATGTTTTTTTTTTAAATATTTTTCTTTATTCATTGCATTTTAATTACATAATTTGAGAATTTTTTGACCATCATGCTAGGCACACTGCCGTGTTGTGGTGGTAGTTTGTCCCTCGTCCACGGAGGCTGTCTAATGAGGAAAACTAGCCCAAAAAATATAATTTTTAGCAGGAAATCAATTGAATATTACACACCTTTCAGTATTTAGCGAATAAATAAATTGAGTGTGTAATTCACACGCGAAAGAAGTGAAACTAGAAAGTCGCTAGATGTCACTTTCTTTTTCCTATTTATTTTAAAGCGGTTTGAAGATTGGATATTGGTTTACAAAAACAAAAATGTTATTTTTTTTTTTTTGGATTTCGTAGGATTCGAACCTCCGTCCGCTGAATTTCTCTGACCGCTGAGATTTGCGACGCACTATACCGCAGCGCTACGAGACGCTCTCGGCGACGCATTATATTCCGACGACCCGTAAAAAAACAAAGCGGCCAATGAGCGCAGACCTATCGTCGTTTCCGTTTTATATCTCAAAAAATAGGAGGCTTGAGCGTAGTTTGATGCTTCGCAGGTGCCGTAGAACTTGATTTCCGTTTCATGCGAATTTAAAATCACTCTAACGGGGCTAAGGAAGTTTCACTTCAAAAAAGGTTTAGTAATATTATTTTGTGGGGGAAACCCACACATACATTAACGCAGAGTAAGAAATTTTTATGCATAATATCTAATAGTAGGTAGGTACCTATCCAGCGCAGAAAACTGTCACTTATATTAGTATTTTGAGCACCAAATCAGTTCATTGTGGAGTGGCGTTCTGTATTTAACTCCAGTCTGGAACATTTATTGATTTGAACTATTCTTATCTGTGCATAATACTTTCAGCAACTTTATGTTTGTAGGATTTGCTTGCGTTTCACTTTCCGTGTTAACTTGTTATCCTCATGCAGACTAGACCGGGGTTTCTGGGAATAGTGCGTGGTCACCGCCTCTACAGGGGGGCCCACTCATCCAGAACTGGCGTCTCGCAAGTGGGAGGGGTGAAAGAGGAAGGTTGGGTAGAAGTGGGGGTGGGGGTATATTGGTTGCCATCGGGAACACCCCGCTTGTTCGTAATAAATAATGGGACCGTTGTTATTGTTATTAGCTAAGTCATCATCGTCGTCTTTCTCGAGCATAGCAATAAAACTGCACTGAGAGAAAATAAACCGATATCTTTTCGATACAGTTACGAGCACAGGAAGAAGAGCGAAGCTCGAAAGGAAATTGTCAAATTGTATGCAATAGTTGAAAGTTGAGTGAATGGTACCTACATTTTTACATCAATACAAAAAAAAAACACTTCAAAAGAAATACAGAGATGCGAAGTTATTGGAGAATGGTTTGCTTTTGAATTTTATTAGATTCATGTATTACCCAACGTCTCCAGGAATTACAGTTCTTTTATATTCTTACTAGCTGACCGTACCGCGTCAGAATCAATAATGTTGTGTTAACTTATAAGCTGAATTAAATCAGTTTTTTTATTATGTTAAAAATTACACAATGAAGCAATTATCGATGCGCAACTGTTCATGTTTTGTTTTTGTCAACATCAGAGATGGCGTTGTGTACGGATTTACAATTTTAGTGATTTTCTTACTTTTCCACTTACTTACGGCAAATTCGTTTCATTTTCTTTATATGTGTGAGGGAGATTTATTATTATTATTGTATTTTTCCTATGGGGGGGTGCAGACATACGTTCACCGTTTGTTCCATTTTTGGCTGTTGACATTTAGTGTATAAGAAAGAGGGGCAGCACAAAAGCAAAACAATCAGCGCATTGACATTTGACGTTTTTGAATTTTTGAATTCATTCACTACTCAATATTATACTTATCACAATATTCCTGCAGCTCTTTCTAAAGATGAGAATTCATTCCATACAAAATGTATTAATAAAACAATTTTCTTAATATTTTTTTTCATGAATTTTTCCCACGTTTTAATAGCTATTCTGCTATTCGGGGCGGTGACAAATCCAATAAATTAAAGATCATGAAAATCGGCCCAGCCGTTCTCGATTTATAAATAGTGTAACTAACCCGGCTTTTATATATTATTAAGATAAAATTAAGATAAGTACGATAAAATTAAGATTGAACAATTGAAAAATAATGAATTAATGTAATGACGTCTTGTATCATTATTATACTTCAAAGCCATCCAGCGCATTCTGGATGGGACATGCAAGCTTATCCACTCGAGCGATTTTTGGCAGATTAAGGAGCTTTTATATGCCAAATTTACTTACCGTTCATGAAACATTTTGAAGTGAAACTTCTATGGCCCCGCTGTGTTTGGACTTCGGATGAAACGGAAATGACGATTACTGCACCTGCGACGCATCAACTGCGCTCATTGGCCGCTTTGATAATGATGTCACTTTTAAAGGCTCCTATTGGTTGAAATATGAAACGGAAATTACGCCTGCGCTCATTGGTCACTGTGATTTTGAACACACTTTTCAAGTATTGGTTGAGATTGTTTTGGTAAAGCTTATACCGCGTGTAAACTGCACTCCAATTTTTTTCTTTAGTATTTAGTTTAGATGTTAAAAAAATAAGAAGGTATGCGTCAAGTTTTTACAATAAGATAAGGTTGAGATATGAAACGGAAATTACTCTAGGTCTGCACTTATTGGTCGCTTTGATTATGACCTCACTTTTCCAGTATTGATTGAAATTGTTTTGGTAAAGTTTCGCTTCTACCGCGTGTAAACTGCACTCGATTTTTTTTTGCGTTTTGATATCTTCCAGCGTTCTATAAGTCATAATATTTGCAACTGAAGAAGAAGATAAAACTAAAAATCTGAACGAAAGCATGAAAGAGAACAAGACACAAAAAAATAAAAAAGATAACGATCGCAACTGAGACTCGAACCAGCTCACCTTACTGGGACAACCGCCTTACCACTTCGGCTACTGCCACCTCGTATTTATAAATTACATCGGCGGATTAACCTTCAAAAGTTATAAAAAGAGAGTGGTTTGAATAAAAATTGAATTTTTATGTTATTTGTGTTTACTCGGTAAATCAAGACTAAAACCAAATTGTGCAGCCAATGATCACAGTTTGTGAATTTTTACAATTTCATAAAAGAGATGTTATAGATTTTTGGCAAATAAAAACTATTATTTTTTTAGATAGGTAGGTACTGTGTCGTGACGTGGTTCTTCTCCCTCTTTGACTCAGTGTTCATACAGTGTACACCATTTAACGTATCAATGAACATTGCAAGACTGTAAGGCAAATATTAAGAAGAAAATGTAGCTCTACAGAATCGAAGTGCAACAACGGATCCCTGTTTATGTGCATCGGTATTGTCCTAGAGGCCACTAACAAGCCCACCTCGCAATACGTGGTATGTTCATTTAGATTAAAACGTCCTTGAGGCATATTTCCACCCGCGTCCGATAACGCTGCAACGTATTTAGTTGTTGCCCTTTATTGGCCATTCCGCCAGAGAATTCCTCCCGGACCGTCGATACTCCCCGTGCTCTCGTATGTTTGGCGTTTCTATAACGGATATTGGCTGTTGCCGTTGGGAGAATGCCAGAAATGGCGGGATTGCGGCAGCGACATTATTTTGAGTTGGAAAAATAAGAACATAATTGACATTTTATTCAATTATTCTATTGGAGACGACTTTCGTAGCGGAAAAAGGGTAAGGAAAGAAAAATGGTTGTCTTTCACTTAAAAAAGATCTACTGGATTCAAAACGTGATTAAGGGTATTTTGTGGCTTTGTGATGGTATATTATTTACTTTTTTGGTGTTTCTCAGGTTGAGGTGACTCAAGCTTTGTCAATTTGAGAGACATCCACATTTAAAAATTATCTCCCGTTGAAAGCCATCAGTGTGATCAGTCACCAAGAAGAATAGCCTGACCGTTAGCTTTATACACCTAACATTTACGGTTGATCAGAAGCTAAAACGGACCTTGAATTAGCGTTTAATGGAGACCTTACGAAAGTACAAAAAATCATTTAAATTTAAAACATTCCAACCATAATATGTGTTATTAACTTATTACGGTTATCGACAAAAAATACAATTACAATGTTAAGCTTAGCTATTTCTCTAAAAAAACATTGGGGTGGGTAGTAGTTCTACACTACAGTAAATTTTTTTTCGTGAAAACGTCTTTCCTTCATCACTAGGCATAGTTTATGTATTTCTGCACCTCAAGATCTACACGACGACGGACGAATAACGACCGATTTATGACGATTCTTTGGTTGCGCAGAGTGATTTCGAAGCTCTTTTCTGACCCCCTCCCCACTCGATGACGTAAGCTCACTAACAAGCAACAAACAATGGTGAATTTTCAGAATATACACGCCAAGCGCCACAACCCTTGGGCCACGCAGTATATTTAAATATTTGACTACAACAAAAGCGTTTCATCTGACAGAACCATACCACCTTTTTAAAAACGTTTTCATGAACTTCTTACTTAGTGTTTTTATAATGTTTTCAATTTCCCTCAAACCATTCTCACAAAATTAAACCACGGCACTTAATGTGCAATGCCTTTCCATATAATTAATGGATTTGCGTGAACCAAGCTTTCTTGATAATTGATTATTTTCCCAGGTTGTTATTTAAAGTGGTACTAACGTACAAACAAAGGATTATAAACATGCAATTACAAAACGTTTTAATTTGCATTTGAATCTACTCGTTTCAGGAAAAGTGCATGACCCACTGCAATAAAAAAATCGATTAAGACTTGAAAGTTTTGAGAAGTCTTTACGATAACTCTCAAATGAAAAATGTGAAAAAGAAAAAAATTGGTCGCGCTAGCTGCGATTAAATTTTACAATTTGAGGCTTTACTTAATAAGTTATACCACTACAAAAATATTGAATAATCATCCTAGACTTGTGAAAAAGTCAATAGATGTCGCATATTAAAAATAAAAATGGATGTATTTATCCAAGACACTATCTGTAGAACCTATACATGATGGTAGCAAAAAATATGCGTAGAAAATGTTGGCAGTTCTGATTTTAAGATTTTTTTTTTTAATTAGCTCCATACACGAGGCCCCGAAGAAGATAATTCCCTTCAGGGCCTATTTCATCTTTGGGGATGCTGAATGGGGGGGGGGGTGTTCAAGGAAATGAAGAAGAGGAAGTTCTAGGATAAAGGTATAAGGGGGTGGGTAGGAATCCGTGCGTCGGTGTGATCAGGTGTGACGGATGAATGAATCCATCCCTCCCACTGCGGTGAAAGGTAGAGGTAAAAATGTCTACCTCAACCAGTCTCTCCCGACCCGGCCCGCCACGTAGTATGTGGGTAAACGCATGTATCGCCAAAACCTTGACAAACCTCACCCCATGAACCCGGGCACCCCTGCTAAGTCACCAAACGTAGTGAATCACTTGGGGTGACCTATGGCACGGATAATAAATGGTTCCCGGGGTTGTGGTACCCACATCCGCCTCCCAAAAAAAATCAATGAATGTGTCAGTTAAGAGATAGGGTCGAATTAGTTAAGTGATCAAAGCAAAGCCCTGGCAAGGCTGATGTCCTTGATTCAAATCCTAGATGCGATCGAGTCAATTCTGATTATTTTGTTTCACAATTTTTGGTAGAGAGTTGTTAATATAATCAAACTACAGTTTTATTTTTAAATAACCCTGAATCTAATAAGAAATCTAAGTCTGTTGTAAAATCGATTTTTTAATAATAGTTTGACTACAGTCGTATGAATATAAATGAGAATATTATGTGAAATGTATGTATGGGCTTAGGTAGGAGAGCAGTTTCGAGTTGGGCTAAATTTCCCCGAAAGTAGAAAAGACAATGAAAAGCAAAATGAATGAAGTGAAAGCGTTTTGTGACAAATGTCGTCAGTCACCCCCTCGAACAAAAAATCATACCCCGGAACGGTTGATCCGTCGCTCAAGTGTTATATTATGCCCGCTCTCCCATTTCCTGGGCTACCGGGCGAACTGTTATTAATTCGATATATTGAGGAAATGTGAGCCTTTCCACGTACTTGGAAAAATCTTTATTACGTTTAGGTAGAAATAAAGCAAGTAGTTTCATTGCAAGATAAGTTTGAAAGACGTAGATATAAATAAAAATATTTACGATTTTTGTCATCTAAAATAAAACCATCAAAATGAATGCCTCAGCAGTTTTTATAAAGAATAACAAAAGTAGTGCTCTGTGGGTGTGTTTCTTGTCCTCCAATTATTTGCCAATAGAAAATGTTCACAGCATGTGTAAATCAAGATTTATTTGTTACTAGTTGGAGATGCTACTAGTGAGATAAAAGAAATAATAATAAGCAAAAAAATCGAGTGCAGTTAACACGTGGTAGAAACCAAGCTTTACCAAAACAACCACAAACAAAAACCTTGAATAAACCTTGAAAAGTGAGATCATAATCAAAGCGGCTAATGAGCGCAGACCTAGCGTCATTTCCGTTTCATATCTCAACCAATAGGAGCCTTTAAATGTGACATCAAAGCGACAGTTTGATGCCTCGCAGCTGCGTCATGCGTCATTTCCGTTTCATCCGAATTCCAAATCACAACGAGGCCAAAGAAGTTTCACTTTAATAAAGTATAAAAAATAATGAGTGAGTAGTACTTACGGAGAAAGAAAGAAAGAAAAAGTATGGTAATAAAGAAATTACATCATTTGTGTTTATTTGCCTGTTCATTTTGGAGTGGTTTAAAGATTGGATATTGATTTTACAAAAATAAATTTTTATTTTTTTTGGATTTCGTATGATTCCATTCTTGATCCGGTGAATGTCTGGCTGCTAAGGTTCGTCAACCGCTTTATATTACTAGGCCAGAGAAGACTTGCGTTGGACCGTCGATTTATAGTATTAAGTAAATAAATAAATATTGCATTGCCATCTCATTCTCTCCCAGACTAAATCCTATAGATGTAATTATGTGTTTGCCTCTTTTTGATATTGTTCGCTTCCGTTTCATCAATTTTCAAATCACAACGGTGCTAAA
Organism: Limnephilus rhombicus; assembly: GCA_929108145.2. Taxonomy (NCBI): domain Eukaryota; kingdom Metazoa; phylum Arthropoda; class Insecta; order Trichoptera; family Limnephilidae; genus Limnephilus; species Limnephilus rhombicus. The sequence continues at coordinate 57,685,870 of OV815275.1, read as the reverse complement.
GAAAGTTTCAATTCAAAAATATAAACGGAACTGAATTTATTTCCAGTCCAAGGATTGGGTTAATAAATTATTACGATTGTGTTAATAGATTATTACGCGTGTATCATCAGGAACATTCGTATGAATGTCCCTAGCATTTCTTTGTTATGTTCATATCGTTTCGTATAATGGTGCGTTGCCACGTTGCCAGGAGAGCAGAGAGCACGTGGCCATAAAGCAGATATCTGACATTTACAACCATTTTATCATTTGGCATAAGTTTTCATTGCGCCGCGCGCCGCCTCCGTTCCACAGTTTGTTCCACTCTAATAGTGGAGAAGTTGGGGAACTTTCCAAAGAATCATTAAACTTGCCAGACCGTGCTCACTGTGCTTTCCTAGCGCATTCTTCAGGTACGGGTTCCTACTGTCTACTTCTGCTAGTCGATATTCTACTGGAATTATTGGCTGGGCCAAGTCCATTTTAGTTAATGGGCATTGGGCGTGTAGTTACAAAACTAATATTCTTTAAATAAATTACTTTAGCTATTTCTCTTATTCTGTCTTCATTAGGTCATGTCGCCTGTCAGATCATCTTATACTGTAGGCGTCTTACGGAGATCTACGTATCCATGTTAACTATTTCCATGTCTACCATATTATGTTCAATTCAACGATGTCATATCCATTTCAACAATTTCAATCCGTTATGTCCACGCACACATGTCATATTTTCGTAATCCATGAAATTTCCACGTCAACCATGTCGCATCATAACTACGTTGCCCATCATGTCATGTCCTCGTTCCTCATTTAATATTAGTCCACCATGCCTTTTTTATGTCAATCAAGTCAAGTTCACTTCAATCATGTTATTTCAGCGTGAACCATGTCATTTCCACTTCGACATCCGTAGTCCAGTGGGTAAGACTCTTGACTCACAATCCGGAGGTCGCGGGTTCGAACCCGGCATGCGCAAATAAATTTTATTTGATTAATTTGTGTTATTTCACAATTAATTCATTTAAAATAATATATAGTATATTTGCGGCATGTTCCAGAGTGGAAGATACTATCAGTATCGTCCTGGTGTAAGACCACCATTCAGAATTGAAACGTTGCTTGAAAATGGCTTTAGCCGTGTTTGGTGACCAGATCTGAATAGCCAGGTACTTCCCATCCTTCCTCTTCCCCACCTCCTTCCCCTCCCCACTACCTTCAGCCTCACAACATACCCCAATTGGGGATGCCATAGTCTCACTGGCTCCAGACGGGAGTAGTTGAGATTCTTGTGCGGTATTCACTGTAAAAAAAAAGCCGTTACGTCAACCATGTCATTTTAACGTGAACCATGTCATTTCCACTTCAATAATGTCAAGCTATTACGTCAACCATGTCATTTCAACGTGAACCATGTCATTTCCACTTCAATAATGTCAAGCCGTTACGTCAACCATGTCATTTCAATGCGAACAATGTCATTTCAACGCGAACCATGTCATTTCCATTTCAATAATGTCAAGCCGTTACATCAGCCATGTAATATTTACGCACAGCATGTCATGTCCATGTGAAACATGACATTCCCACATCAACCATGTCATATCCAAGTAAACCAACGTGGAACCAGGTCAACCATGTCATAATGTAACCATGTTAACTTACTTAATTCCACCATATGTTTTCCAGGGCAAACCTTGTTATTTCAACGTAAACTAAGCAATGCAATTTTAACGTCAAATACCTATGTTCATGTCCAATGTGCATGTCAATCATGCACACACCAAATGCACGGTTAAGGAGCCTAAAATGTCTTCTACATTTTTTAATCCAAATATCCCCAGGAAAAACTGAATTAAGTAAGTTAGGTATGTATCTAAATGCCCTACAATATATATGTAGTTCAGTATTTAGGAACTAATTTAAGTGGAAATGCCATTTTCGTAAAATATAATAAAAACGTTTTATGTAGTTATATCAAATTCATGAAAACGTAGCTACAAGTAGTAATTGAAATGGCAGTCAAAACTCTTGCAATTTGTATTCCATTCACGATGCTTCAAGGAGATTATCTGTCCACCTGGATGAGGCTAATGCGACAGGAGAAATGGCTCCTGCCGTCGATAGGCCCGGCCTACGTCGCGCATCGCCCCGTTCTGTGTGACCCGGGAACAAGGAGTGACAAACGGCGGGTGACACGGCGAACCTGCCGGCCGAACCGGGAAACTTACCTACTAATGGCGAAATAACTACGGAAGATATTTTAACAGAAAAAATACAGCAGAAAGCTAATAGTAGCGAGTGTGGATCACTTAATATCAGTTTATGCCTTGCACTCATCGCTTGCATTCCAATTTATTCTTTGTTCACAGGCACCTAATCTAATCTTACCTAACCTAACATAAGAATCATGCTTATTTGTTGGAGAGGATCGCATAAAAAATCATAAGTCAAGTGATTACCGAGTCCAGTAAACGGTTTTTTGGGGGAATACATGTGTAGGTACTTCTCGAATAGTTTCATGATTATTTCTACTTTTAAATATATCCATTTGAATTTCATTTTTGCTCTCTTAATTGAATGAGTGTATGGATGAAGGAAAGAAACTTGAATTTGGAAATTAACCCATTTCCCGACTTCCGATCGAGTTGAAACTCGGCATATAGATTCGTTGTCAATGCATTCTATCAACTTTTGATGGCAATCACACATGCAGACACAAGCATTTTTCTTAAATTCGTACAAATGAAAGCAGTTAATATTCGAAATAAATGGCGATCTTGTATTTAAATCAACGCCAGATTTGCCCAGTCGGTAGCGCGGTTGATTCCAATCAGACATTTAAAAATATGTGAATTAAGAGAATGTATTTTGTTGATTATTTTTCAATATTTATTAGTTGTATCCTTTATATCACGGTCCCCGTCGGTAAAAACGTGACGTGTCATCTTGCGTCATAGACAGAACATATTATTTCGTACCAAAGCCGCACCACTCCCAATATCAGCCTCTCCCTTCCCGCAGCTGGACAAGGCTAAAAAGAGGTAGATGTCACTTTGCTCCTAACTACAAGCTTATTGCTGATATTGTGTTTCGGAGCCACTCGAAGTGTTAGCGGGGTGAATTCAATTCCCATGTATTAGGTATTATCAAACATACTAATTTTGTGTTGTGGGTCTGTCTGCGAGGGATTACAACTCATCAGTTCACTGAACTCGGATTTGTTTTGAGTGTAAATGACATTTTAAAAATTGATATTCGTGCGTTTTTTATTCACCTAATTATGGTGGTTTAATATTGTATTTGCCAACTTTTTTTAATTATCACAACTGTTTGAGCACTCATCATGTAAGTAATGAATGTAGGGAATGCAATCCCGCAAGACCATGTCAATCCAGGTATTTGCGGGACTGAAAAATCTTACTCCCGCTGGATCCAGGTATTTGCGGGATCCAGCAGGGTGAACTTAGAAATCTAATCAATCGTATAATAAAGACCTAATACCTCGATCTACCAACCTTGTTTTTAGAGTTTTATATTTATACCTAATCAAACAAGTTCTTTGGGACATTTTAAATGGTTTATTAATAAACCTTTAGTTAGACATAGGTAAAGTTTCAGTCATAAATTAGCAAAGAATAAGATAAGACATAAATTTACATAACAACTTAAATTTAAATAATAACGTTCACACGATAAACAATATTCATGTACAATAAGCATCATAAGTTTAAACATTATTTTGGAAATAGCTTCGTAAAAAAGTGAAAGTATTAATTGTGTCGTCTGATAAACGGCTTCTGATAGAGGACACAAGGTAGCCAACGGCTGAAAAAGCTCGTTCAGCTTCCACGCTTGTTGGCACAATAATCATTAGCGTATTGTAAGTGAATTGAAGGTACCTATGTGCCTTTTAATCCACCGGACTCGAAGTAATTTATTTCCTTCTTTATCAAAACCTCAAGGTTGCTCATATTGCCAGATCTAGATTGTTGGGCTGTTGATCTCGAACTCTTCATACTAATCAAAGTAAGTTCGAGTTCGTCTTGAAGTGACATTGGTGCTGCTGCTGCTGCGTATGTCTCCAGATTAGCAAGAGGAGTGTCGTCATCGTCATCGTAAGGATCATCAGCTTCAGCAGGAGCAGTGGCTACTGCGTTGTTACCGGTATCTGTGTACTCTAGCCTTTCGACTATAGTTTTGATTGCCTTGCGTATTACACTTTTTGAAGATAGACTAAATGTGTCATCAACATTAATAAATTGACTTCTGTCTTCTTCGTACTTATATGGATCACGTAAGTATAATAAAACCGCTGTCAAGTTAGTTCGCCGCTCTTAAATCCCGCCAGTCCAGCGGGATCCCGCAAAATTTTCGACCGAGATTAGTCGGTATTTCGGGATCCCGGTATACCGGGATTGCATTCCCTAGTTATGGGCATTATTCCTGTTTTATGTACTAAAATAAAAAAAAATGATAAACCAGACAAAACTTTTAGAAAAATCTGAATTAATAACTGAAAAAATTTAAGTGTTAAAGGAGATAAATTATCTTTACTTTAGCCAATGATTTATTAAAAATTTACTCGTATCTTGATTTAGGTTGAATGCACCAACATTTGACAAACGGTGTAACCGAAAAAACTTTAAGTTTCTTGTTATTTGAACGCATTGAAAAAAATCATGTTGATTTTATATGTAACTAAATATTATGGTAAACAAAAATATTAAAACAAAACTAAAAAAAAGTATGTAGGACCATAACATGCGTTGCAAATACCTACCTACCCCACCGTGGGCGTTTTAATCCTTTATTATTAGGTATGTGAACATATTTTTTATTACTGTTATTATTTTCATAAGTGTGCTGAACAAACTATAGTTAACTTTATGATTTAATTTATTTTTATTCTTTCTCTTCTTCGCTCTCTTTTTTTTGCACAATATATGTATGTTGGTTCATCCAAATTTGACTGTCCTAAAATGGGAATTCCTCCAAATTGGACATGAAAATATTTTATAAATGAATAATATGGATGTCTTGTACACAATAAATTAATAAAAACATCGTTTTATTTTATATCAGTACGGTTATTTAGCAAGTTTTAATCAGTGATTTATTAAAAAAAAACTTTGGTTTAAATAGTTACAAAATAATATAACTGTTCGTTTGTTTGTTTTCTAGCATGTATTGCACCTAAATACTAGGAATGAAACTAAATCCGACCGCGAACAAAGGCTCCAAATGTGGCTGTAAATTATTAGTGAGGCTCGCATAGAGCGGGAGGGCGGGAACACTAAATTATTTCAGAGTATTTATTTCAGGGAACCGATAGATAAGCGGAGGAAACCGGAACACATGGAAAATATAGGGGGAAAAGAGGAACGCACTTACACACTTCCTCAAAGTTTTAAAAATATTCACGCATTAGATATTTAAATTTTTATTCCCTAGATATAAATAATATAAACAACTAAACATAAACGAAAAATACACTTACTTTTAATTTCCTACCTCATTATTCTTCAATCCAACGCTTATTAGTTTATGAATGTAGAATCTGGAACTTACCTGAAATAAAAAAAAAATTATAATTAGTCACAAAAACATATGTCTAGCATTTGAAAGCACAAAAAATCAATGGCGCTGCTGCCGTTTAAAACGTTTTAAATGGCAACCCCAAGATGGCTCGTATGAAAATGAATGTATATTTAAAAAAGCACAAAGATACAAATGCGTATTTTTGACTTTAATCAAATAAGTAGCACTTTTGGGGGGAGATAATTTAACTTCACATTTATTCAAATATATTTTTTAATTATTTAACGCTTTCAAGGAATATTATTCACGGAAAGGCGATTTTTTCGTTTTTTTTAAAATGTAGGTAATGATCAAATTGCCATTTCTTAGAAGATCACAAAAATAAAACAAAATCAAATTCACAGATCAAAATCATAAAGTTAAAAAAATCAAGTTAAGCATCTTGTTTTCTCTTTATCAAATGTGAATAAATTTGAATGTGAATAAATTTGAATGTGAATAAATTTGAATGTAAATAAATTTGAATGTGAATAAATTTGAATGTGAATAAAATTGAATGTGAATAAATTTGAATGTGAATAAAAAATGTCAACTACAAAGTGAGTATGTAGCTTGATGTCGTCATTACAATGAACACTTTCAACGAATAAATTATTGTAATACTGTATCCAGCTTTATAAAGAATAAACAAAAACACCTTATGAAATTTTTAGACATTTCAACGGAAAAAGCTCTGTAACTGATATTAAAGTTTTTGAATTTATCCAGCATGTCAGAATGTTAATTCGTGTTATGTGTACATGTAAACAGTTGAAGCATCATTAAACAACGGAAAGCTCAACGCACTAACGTCGGAGCCGGAAAATAAAGCTGTGGGGCGTTCGTTACGATCCCTGCTGCGGATATCGGGGTGCAGCAATAACCGTCGTGCCACGGCTCGGCGTGCCACGACCGGCGTGCCACGGCCCGACGTGCACGCGGCAAGCAACGCAACACGGCTCTACGCTTGGTCTTATTTAGAAAAACGTATTTTCGAGTGATAAATGTTTTAATAGTGTTTTTGGTTATTAATATTATTGGATTGACAGCAACACCCATAGTAGGTATACATTTATGATGGCCTCCGTGGTTGAGGTTCTCAAATAGCGATCCGCGGGTTCAAATCCCGACGTGCGCAAGTAATTGATTTTTGTTATTTCATAATTTTATTCATTTAAAAATAATATAAAATATATTTGCGGCATGTTCCAGAGTTTCACCCTGATGTAAGACCACCATTTATAATTGAAACGTTGCCTGATATGGTTTTAGTTGTGTTTGGTGTCTAGATATGAATAGCCAGGTACTTCTTCGCCTCCCTCTTCTCCATCTCATCCATGTTTCGAATCAAAATACGGGTGTAATAAATGTTTTGTTTGGTGACTAGATCTGAATAGGCAGGTACAGGTTCACCTCCCTCTTCCCCATCTCATCCGTGTTTCGAACCTAAATATTAGTGAAATTTCTATAGCCCCGCTGTGATTTGAATTTCGGGTGAAACGGATATGACGATTGCTGCACCTGCGACGCATCAACTGCGCTCATTTGATTACGGTGTCACTGTTAAAGTTACGCTGGTCTGCGCTCATTGGTCGCTTTGATTATGACCGAACTTTACAAGTATTGGTTGAGATTGTTTTGGTAAAGTTTTACTTAAATTTTCTGCCAAAGGGTGATGCCGTGATGAGGGAAGAGATTAAATGTGCGTCTGTATGTAACAAAACCCATTAGATACGGCTCCACAGATTAATTAGTTTGTAATGTATATGTTTAATATGATACAAAGACACATGTCGACAATGTCGATATCATCATTGTAATTCAGCCTACAAGGCGTTTCTAGCTGCTTAGTGGAGGCACACACCAACACGAAATAAGCACACTCCCAAATACGGAACATCTCCCCAGAATGTTTGCGCTCCTACCTCCCCCCCCCATTTCGCCCCACCCTACTACACCTGGTCACTTATTGCACGTTACCTGCCCTTTATTTTCACTCTCTACCCTCAGTCGATCGATCCACCCTAAGGCACCTATTCTTCACCGCGACCCACTGGCTCGAGCAGAAAAACCACTTTCCACACTGATTCGCACTGGCTCTTACTGCCGGCCAGAATAATGCGTCCATACTTTGCAGTGGTGAATAGGACCCACGCAGGGAACGGGCTCCACGCTAAGCGGGGTGCGTGGAGTGACCATTACGGGAAGTGCGTGTGAGATAATATAATAAAGAAAAGGTAAGTGCACGAAGGTTGAGGAAACAATTCCCCTTTTCTGGAAGTTGCGTAATTAAGCGGTGGAATTACCACTGAAAGAAGTTTTAGGGGTATTTGACGAATCAGTGCAGCGAGGACTTTGTAAAATATCATTGATGGGACTGCTCCAGGTTCCAGGAGCAGTCTGAATTACAATTATAAAATAAAATTAGCCTTTATTGCTGTTAAAATTCTAAAACATTCTTCTAATCTAATTAATTAAATCAGCGTTTGGGTCATTATTTTTAGAAACAGCTTGTCTTTCGACAAAGGCCTCGTCTAAAGATTTCCATTTTTCTCTATCCTTTGCAACTCTGATCCATTCTGTATCAGCCAAAATTTTTAGATCATCTTCCCATCTTTTCGTTTATCCACCGTTGTTTTTTTTACCTTCTCTTGGGTAGGTACCACTCTGTTACTATTCTGGTACATTTCTCCTGATTTTCTCTCAATATTATGTGCAGTGCATCACCAATTTAGTATTCGACGTACAGAATGTGCCTGTTTGAATTGAGTTCTGTTTTTATTTCTGTTAATTTTACTTTATCTCATCTATTAACTCCAATGACACGTCTTTCTATGCTATTTTGACAGACGCTTAGTTTATTTGTTAGTGTCCATGTTTGACTACCACATGTTAAACAGGGCAGAATACATGCGTTATAGACTTTTCTTTTAGCTTTTATTGGCATATCTTTGTCCTTTATAACTTCACTGAGCGACCAGTATCTCTTCCAAGTTTTGGCTATCCTCTTATCGATTTCTTTGTCCATGGTTTTGTTGGGTGATATAAGTTGTCCTAAGTAGATGTACTCGACTACGTATTCTATTTGTTGTGTGTTTACTACGATATCATGTGTTTTTGAGGAATTAGTCATGACTTTTGCCAGGTAACATTATTATACACCGAATGAAATGCCTGATAGATGTTAATCAGTTTGTTGTTAAAAAAAAAGTTATGTGTCGCGGACTGCGAGACTAAAATATTTTTAGGAAAGTGTTCATGTCTCGCAGTGCGCGACATATTTTTCTGAAATATTTAAATGCCTCATTGACATGATATCTAGAGAAGATTGCTATAAGCTGTAACAATCTGTAAAATGGAGTGATCCGACCGTTGATCTCCCAAGAGTTGGCCCCCGAAATGATATTTTTTGTGCATTATTTACCAAATTCAAAACTAAAATCAACTTCAAAAATCCTTTAATAATAAGTTGGTATGGATACGAATTTATTTAGAATGTAGATTTTTTGTACTTGTACGCTGGTTTATATAGAATGCAGTCAATCAGTTTTTTTCCTTAATGCATTTGAATGAAAATATGTTTTATGCTTTTGTTTTTAAACGATACATCCTCTCCGCCGTCCTTTCGGGGACACTTAGTTATATCTTGTGTAAGTAGATATCCCGAATTTTCCCTAAACCGACTGCTTATAATAATTTATAAGCTTCATAAGGCCATTTCATAAATATTCTCCTATTTCAAAACAAACTTAATCTTCTCATTAATGTAATATTAGTAGTAATTGAGGGTAAGTAAATGTAAAATCATGTGATGTCCAGAGTTTTTTATTTAGTGTGCTATGCGTGCAAAGACATATCTTCTCCAAGCATATATAAACTTTTTAATAAAAGTGCGTTTATCGGAAGTGGTCTGCCTGGTAAATATGTTTTACGTATCTGTTTGTAAACAATAAAATTAAATATGGCATAAGAACTACGAATAAATGTGTGCGCCCTTGGGGTGATTTTTCACAAAAACTGCGCTATACAATTTATCCAATTATTTGTTAAAGTAAAAAGTTCTTTAACATCGTTGTGATTTGAAACTCGGTGATATGAAAAATAGCGACAATAAAAAGAGACAAACACAAACATCTATAGGATTTAGAATGCGAGCGAATGAGATAGATCGGTCTCCTCCTCCTTATTCACTACTACCGCGTGTGAACAACACACAAATATTTTATTATACGTATGCTGTGGGGCAAACTGACTGGGATCAACTGTCGTGAAACCGGAAAATAGTCAGCCAAGGTAAAATAATAACCAACAAGTTTCCTAACGGTCAGTTGCCTGGTCACATCTCCGGCGTTATTTGTGGCTGGAGTGGGCGGGCCGCGCACTCGGCTGGGGGGATTGGGGGGAGGGGGGGAGGTTTTGGGCGCCCCCCTAACTTCCCAACCCCCCTCGCCATCCCGGCATATTGCTCGCTAAGAGCCGAATCGTGACCGTGTGCTTATTACCGCGGATCTGATCCTGAGCTGGGATATAAAAAGGTGTGCAGCGCCATGGACGTAGAAGATACAACTGCACGGAAGAGCTGGCGAGACAGAGGAAACTTTTCAGATTGTTGGATTCAAGCTGGAGGTATGAAGGGAAAATTGTAGGAATTAATTTCAAGGGAAAATTAATTAATTGTTGAAGTTCTTAGAATTTAATATTGGATCATTGCAATTCAGTTGGTCTACGTAATAAAATGGATAAAGATTTATCCAGACACTATATAGAGAGCATTTAGTTCTTGGATAAAGATTTATCCAGACACTATCTAAAGAGCATTTAGTTCGGGTTTGTATCTTGCAATCATACATAAAGTTAATGTGGGTGGTTCTTAGTCGAAGTATGATATAGTTCAAAATGACCGAATTTGATATCGACACCGTGGCGCAGTGGTTCCGGGCAAACGCGCTGCGTTTGCCCGGAAAGCAATAGGTCCTGGGTTCGAGTCCCAGAGGTGTCAATATCTTTTTCTGATTTTTCTGTTTCCAGATTTTCGATTGAGTTTCGCTTATATTGTCTTCATTTAATTAAAGAAAATAATTACCACTGGATTTCCGTACGTCCTTATTTTGAAGCCTATTTATCACCCGAAGATTTTTATTTATGTTAAAATATTTAAATTAGAAGTGGCCGTAGCATGGAACGCATTAGGGAAATGTAGTTAGAACCTTATGAAATGAAGTATTAGTTAGTTGCAAAAGGTTCTATCTGCTTGTTTAGAGGTGTGCTCTAAAATTGTGGGCATATTTTCATATACCTTTAATTTGGGTCATCGGTCGAAACATACGTACATATAAACAATACACAGAATCTAATTCTTGATTGGTGTAAGAGATTTATTTGTACATATTGCAACGACTTATTTATCTTTTATTACAAAATGTATCACAATACATTGCATGTAAATGTCACACATAACTTAATATGATTACAATTTTTTCTTCTTACTTGCACAAGATTCTAACTGACATTTTTCTCAAAAATCACCTTTGATTGCAAAACCAATTATTTTGCTTATTTTTATAACCAATATAATTTGTAGAATCATATGTGTTTTATTTTATAGGCGCGTAGGAAGAATTTCTTACCTAAATCTCCATTTATTGTACAATTTTCTAATATTACTTTGAACCTTTGACAATTGGCAATTTTGTTTGTACCTGACATTTGATCGTTGTTACTGTATTGTAGTTCGTCACATTGGTTGGAAGGTTAGATCGCCGTACCATGTTCAGAGATGTCAAAGTTTTCATACACGAATTTTTGTAAGCTATTTGACAATTTTTGTTTGGTTCAAGTGTTTTATCATATTTTAATGAAAAATATTCCAATAACACGTGGTTCTGGATTGGAATTGAATTATAAAACTGTGGTTAGAGCCTTATGTAATGAATTATTAGTTAGGTGTAAAAGGTTCTATCTGCAAGTTTAGACGCGTCCTAAAATTGTAAGTATTCGTCGTATATAAATATTTTTCATTACAATAATATGTTCAACTTCATTACTTAACATAATCGGTAAATAGATAATAAGAATCCATAAAAACGGAAACAAGGAAGAAATAAATAACTACAGACCAATTTCAATTTTAAACACACTTTAAAAAATTCTTGAGAAACATATCAAAAACAATCTGTTAACTTTTCTCAACAAAAATAATATACTATCACCCAATCAATATGGATTCAGGGAAAATATGAGTACCTCAGATGCGATAGCCTCTGTAACAGACTTCCTCAAAACAAATATAGACCAGGGCAAAAAATGCCTTGGAATATTCCTAGATCTGGCAAAAGCGTTTGACACAATTCATCATCAAAACCTTTTCGATAAACTAAAAAACATCGGAATCACGGGAATAGAACTCAAATAAATTGAAAGTTATATGGGAAATCGCACACAGTATACCTCCATAGAAAACACATGTAGTGACAAGGAACAAGTATCCTACGGAGTACCCCAAGGCAGCGTACTTGGTCCAATCCTATTCCTTATATATATTAATGACCTGTGTCACCTCCAAATAGACGGGGAATTTATAAGTTTTGCTGATGACACTGTGTTACTCTTTAAGGCCAAAGACTGGAAAACATTAACCCCAAAAGCAGAACTTGGCTTAAATATTACTCAAAAATGGCTCGACGCTAACTTTTTAACTTTAAATATAGATAAAACAAAATTCATAACTTTCAGCATAAACTCGAGAGGCCAAACCTCCAATAACATCCACCTTAAAATACATTCCTGTCAATCAACCATTGATATATCAACACAAACCCCATGCGATTGTCCCCCAATTACACAAACGGAAAATATTGAATATCTTGGTTTATACTTCGACCGTTACATAAAATGGGATAAACATATAGATTCGGTAATAGGAAAACTAAACAAGTTGATTTACTTTTTTAAAAACTTGAGAAATATTTTAAACATATGTGATATAAAAAATATATACCTCGCACTTGCACAATCCATAATGGAATACGGCATTATTGCCTGGGGCTGTGCCAGTAAAAAATACATTAAAAAAGTGTTTAAAGCTCAGAAAACCCTAATAAAAGTAAAACTTAAGTTACCAATACTAACACCCACTTCAATCATATTCGAAAAATTCCCAGTGCTGAAAATTCAAAAATTATATTCAAAACAAATACTTACTTTCATTTACAAGAACTTATCCACATTTAACACTTCACAAAATTCTCGCAATACTAGAACAAGACATTCTCACCAACTACAAATACCAAAAACAAACACATCCTTTGGACAAAAACACTACAGATACCAGGCTATAAAACAATACAATTATCTTCCTACACAATATAAAACCACTAATATTATTGAATTAAAAAAAAAACATAAGAAACTGGCTACAAACTTTTAACTTTTAATTTATAATTTTTGTCGAATTGAAGTCGATTTTATATTTTGATTTTTATTATTTCTCTTTTTGTATTAGCAATTAACACTCCTGCAATTAACACAGGTGAACTCCTAGTGTGGAGGACAATATATTATACCTTTGTAATGTAAATGTACTAAGAATAAATAAATAAATAAAGAAATCGTCTTTGCAAACTTCACCTCGTGTCTCAAAGCAAGTTAAAGTGAAAGTAGAACCCTGTTCAACAAAAGTGACAAAGTTATTTTTCTAACTGAAAATCGGTTCTAAAGAAACGAAGATGTTACAATGTTGAAAGTATAATATGGTTCCCAAAAAACAGTCTGAAGATTTTATTTTGCTAATTAATATTTAGATTTTATATTTTAATTGTGAAGACATTAAAAAAAAATTGAATGAATTAAGTTTTTGAATGAATTAATTTTATGTGGAAGGTTTTCCCGAATTCGTGCATCGGCAAATATTTTTAATATTTAAGATATTAATAAGAATAAAATTAAGGATGATGATTTTGTTCCGCACCACCTTTGACTTGCATTTATTTGTTGGGGGAACTTTACGAGTTTGTGAGACACGGATGGGACTGCTAGCGACACTTAAGGCACACAGCACCCACTACAGAGTACACTCGGTCATACGCCATTCGTTGTAGTTGGAAGACCCCTACAAATTATTGAGTGAATTGCCAGTGGAGTGAATATTGGACCAAAATGTAATCGTATATATCGTGCTACATTGCGGCAAATTGTGCGTCAGCTCAACATACATCTCGATTTGAAAATACAACAGGCTGTCCTCGATCTACCGGAATTTCGATGGAAGATGCTCCGAGGTAATAGGAACATTGGTGATAGTCGAGAAACTCGCCAAATACATGCCAACATATGAACACAGTAATGTTGTTGTCACATGAGAATGGATCGTTTCTGAGACTCGTTCTTGAGTTCAATAGTTCTGGCTCTGTTTTTCCCACTCCTTCCTTTCCACATAAAGACCCCCACATAGCATCCCCAAAGATGACACAGGCACTGAGGGAAATAATTTTCCTCAGGACTGTGGAGTTGATTAAAAATATTGTTGTAAAAAACACATCCTCAACCAATGAAGAAACAAGGAGCGTCGAAAAGTGAGATCATAACTAAAGCGGTCGATGAGCGCAGACCTAGCGTCATTTCCGTTTTATATCTCAACCAGTATGAGCCTTGATAGGAGTTTGATGCTTCGCAGGTGCTGTATGCGTCATTTCCGTTTCTTACGAATTCCAAATCACAACCGGGAAGTAGAAGTTTCACTTCTAAATACAACAAATTAGTTGAACAAACACATAATACAAGACTAACCGCAAACGAAGCATTATTATTACCAGATATTCAAGAATATAATGTCCATAAAATTTAAAACATATTACCAGTCTAAATAAAAAAGTGTGAACTACACTTACAGAAGGAATTCATACTGAAAAAAAATGTATTCAAGCACACCGGGTTTGAAACATCGAACTTCAGACTGCTAGTCAATTTGGGAGGCGGGAATGGGTACCGCTGCCCCGGGAACCTTTATTGGATAACCAACACCTTTGCCACAGGTCACCCCAAGTGGTTCGCTACGTTTGGTGATTTAGCAGGGGTGCCCGGGTCCATGGGGTGAGGTTTGTCTAGGTATTGGAGGCGGATGACCTGGATACACTGAACCCCATATTCCTACCCACCCCTTAAACCCTTTTCCTTCCCAGAACTCTCCTCTCCTTCCTTTCCTTAAAAAAACTCTCCACACAGCATCCCCAAAGATGACATAGGCCTTGAGGGAAATTATTTTCCTCTTTGCCTCCTGTGTGGATCTTACTGGAGGCGGATGACCTGGATACACTGAACCCCATATTCCTACCCACCCCTTAAACCCTTTTCCTTCCCAGAACTCTCCTCTCCTTCCTTTCCTTAAAAAAACTCTCCACACAGCATCCCCAAAGATGACATAGGCCTTGAGGGAAATTATTTTCCTCTTTGCCTCCTGTGTGGATCTTACGTAAAAAAAAAAAAGGTCGAGAGCCTTGCCCCTCGACCGCGGAACCCACCACAACAGAAGAACATTTATCCATATATTTATAATACATTGACATTACGTTTATAATAAAACAAAATTCAATTGGGAAATGAATAAGAGCTTAGTAGTTTGGTTCTTTTGGTAGGTACTGTGGAATTAACTATAATTATTTTATTATTCTTCTGGTAAGGAATAGGATGAGGAAGAGGGATGTTTCGAAAGATTTTATAAATAAAAAAATTATGTATATAAAAGAATCCAAGAAATGCAACAACTTAACCACGGAGGCCGTCGAATGTTACGTTAATGTATAAAACATTTCTAAACGTTAGAATTAATAACTGTTCCTGAAGTCCTAAGAAGATCCAAAACGCGAAAAGCCCGCCTAATAACAGATCAATTGAAATGCACAAAAATCCCATTTATATTAATTAATAGGGACGAAGGGGCTAAGCTCAATGTTTCAAAACCAAACGCAAAAAAACCGTTTTAAATTAAACTGTAACACCAGCGACAACATTAGGACTTATTTTCCACAATTCGATTACACATCTGTCCTGATAATGAACTGTTGAATGAAATGTTGGCTAAAGAAAGAGATAGCGCAACACGGCATAACACCCCAAAAATAAATTATGATTATGCTTTTGGCCGTGAAAAGCCCAAATCATATCCAAATGAGTAGGTGCCACCCTTTAGTGACCGCAAATTGTTGGAATATAGTAATTCGATTATACAATTCAGATTAAGTTATAAATATTTTACATTGTATTCAAATTAGCAAAATTAGATAGTGCAGATGAGTGTAATGTGAAAAAAAGATTAGTGTTTTTGAAAGTAAGGAGGCAGGATTCGGTATTTAGGTTGTCAGGAAGAAGGTGGAAGATTGTAGGGACAAGGTGGATGATTTGTCTTTATGCTGTCGTAGTATGTAGTTTGCATCAATTCTATAAGACAAGTTCAGGGTCAACACCATGACCTGCTATTTTCTGGTACCAAAATTTTCAACATTGACCTTGATGGTTTCAAAAACATAAAATAACCTATTTTTTAAAGTGAAACTTCCTTAGATCCGTTAGATTGATTTGAAATTCGGATGAAACGGAAATGACGCACTACGGTACCTGCGAAACATCAAACTGCGCTCAAGGCTCCTATTGGTTGAGATATAAAACGAAAACGACTATATGTCTGCGCTCATTGGCCGCTTTGTTTTTTTACGGGTCGTCGGAATATAATGCGTAAATTCGCGCCTCGCCGAGCGCGTTCCATATCGCAGCGGTATAGTGCGTCGCAAATCCTACTAAATAAAATAAAAAATATATATTTGTTTGTGTTAATCAATAATATCCAATCTTCAAACCACTTTAAAGTAAACAGGCAAAAGAAAGCGACCCCTTGAACTCCGCTTTTCCTTTTAGAAGTTCGAACATCGCGAACACTTTGTAAGTGAGTACCTCGCAGACAACCGTCATTTCTTCCTTCCACGGCAGTCTGTTAAGCATTTAAGTGCGCGCGGTAGATGCCATAATTTCCCTCCATATTAACGCTGTTTTCGGTGTAACAAAGATTAACTGCTCCCGGGTAAACGGCAGCATCTATTTTATTGACGGTACGTGAGACGCGTCAGTTCCTTGGTTTTAATGTTTTTATGGACTATCGGCGACGAGTCGTGCCGCGAGGAACGTTTCGGGAACGAGATTGTACTCCTCGAGTATATTACGCATTAACCTATTTCCGTGGGGGGCGAGACGCACGTTCGGTGAAACAAATCGACCTGAGGTAAGACTGCGGCACAGACCCTTCCTATCTACCGGCACAACTACCAGAGGCACGGAGGGTATCAATTCGGGAGTGTGTCGGGCATGGTCAGAATTCTTCGCTTAATAATGCAACATGAAAAACGCTCGACCTTCCTTTCCTCATCGAAAAAGGTATGAATATATTACTAGAGAACACTCTCAAAAATCATGGGATATTAAAATTGTTATTAAAAAAATAGAAAAAAAACACAATATTAGCGAACATTATTAACACTATCTTACACACATTCTACAAACATTATATTTTTTTGATACCAAAATTATTCTTTAGTACCGTTGTGATTTGAAACTCGATGAGACCGAAACGAGCGACACTATAAAGAGACAAACACGTACATTTATTGGATTTACAGCCCTGCCATCGTTGCTACTAATAAACTCCATGTACCGACAAGGAATACTAGACAAAATACAACATTCTTTTGCAACACATACACAACCAACTATCAATCACACTCTCTTACCAACAGGATGCATGATTTAGGCAACAAATTTGGTGGTATTGTAGACATATTACGCTGATTCCCTTTATATTTTAAAATGCAATTTAAACTAACACTTTGTGGAATCCTACAAATTATTGTAACGTGGGTTTATTATATTTAACGATTTGATGTGTTATTGTAATGTTTAATAATATATTTTGTTCTATGTTATTGTCAAATATTACATTGTTTAAAATATTTCACGGTTTTACGCAAGAGAATATACAAGTGGTTTTTTCTTCAAAAACTACTTGTATACGTATTCTTAAAAAAAATTCACTTTTATAACTTTTGGTATAAATTCTATGTATGTGTAATCCTCGATAACTTAAATATTATTTTATAATCTATGTAAAAGCCCCTACGGGCGTATAACAACAATAAATAAATTTAGCCTGCGAGAGAATGAGGTAGATCAATCGGTGTCCTCTTTGTGCAGTGCTTCGTAGAATAAAATGTAAAATATTTTTTAAGCTTGTTAAAAAAATTAAAATAAATAAACCCTACAATTATCCTATTCATGATACTTCTTTTTTCGTTTCACTTGTACCCACACATATTTTTTTTCTTAACAAAAATATTCTTTATGCTGATATTTTTATGTATGTTTGCAAAAGTTTTCCAGAAGTAAATGCAATCTAGATAGTGTCTTAGTTAAATAAATGCATTTTTATTGTACGTTCGATATGTTTTAGTTTTCTGCAAGTCTAAGAAGAATATTTTAAATTTTTAGAACAACTTTTCCAGCTAATTTTTCTGTTTCAAATGATCGAGTGAGAGTCGTTAATATTGTCTTCAATCAATATTTATTATCTTATAAAATGTGCTTTTATGGAGAGATGGTTATATTAAGGAAAAATTCCAACTTTTATTTAAATAAGTGTTACCTAATTAATACATTCCCTAATTTCCGTGGTGCAATTTTTGTGAAACGTAATTTGTGGATTTTTTTCTTAATTTATCAGTTTATACAATTATTTTCAGGTCTGCTTAAGGTTATGCTAGTGAAATGTATGAATTTAAAAGTGGATAATAAAGGCACTATAATTGTAATAATATTTACACTTCCCTTTAGTAATCAGTTGAAAGTGGTGGGCAGCAAGCAGGTACCGGGAGAAGCGGCGCGAGAAGAAAGGCTCTCGGGCGTCGCGGGCGGACCGCGCGGCGTCGGCGCCGTGTTTGATTTCCCGACCCTAATTGGCGTCTTCATTTAGCAGAATAGATAAACCCGCCATTAGATAAATTGGCGAGCGATCCGTAGCGTTTAGTCGAAAAAAACGATATTTATTGAATTTTTTCAAAAAGCTCGTTTTGCTCTTTAAGAGCGTTTAACCAGCCAGCGGACGAAAATCCACATTTCGTCGAAAGTTATTCTTACGATCGTGCAGGGCGGTCACAATGAGAAAGATTAATTATTTTCCATACCAGCTTTTTAAAATTATAACTCAATATCGAATTTATTTCAATCCAAATTAGCTTTAATTTATACCTTCACCCAAAAATGCTGAAAGGCGTGATGATAAAACTATTAAAATAATGTACTTTTTGTAATTATTTTTTGATTCTAAGTATTTATCATTTTTCAATAATGCCTAAATTTAATAAGAATGTTAAAAAAATCTGAAATATATTTTATTATTTTATTTATAAAATACATGTTACATATATTAGACATTTAAGTAGATTAGATTTATTAAATCACCATACTAGGCGGCTGCCTGTTTCATGGTGATCAAGTGATTATTTTGTAAGTGCGCAAATAAATACACAAATGGACCAATTTTCGTCAAGAAACACATGTACGTACATATTTTTTCATGATTTTATTTAAACTAAAATTAAAATTCTAAAACATGCGTTTGCTAGATAATATATTGATTTATTTTACTGCATATTATTTGAAATGGGTGTGGTATAATACAAAATATTTTTTGAAAATTTAACAAATCTGCCAACGACCTATGGAATAACCTTATTATACTAAAAATTAAAAAAAATTATTACATGCGAATGCTAGATAAAAGAACAATCTTTCGAAATCCATTTATAATTTTTTGTGGAAAAGAGTCAATACGTCTAAAATCTGATTTGAAAATGACATATTTCTGGTTTTCTCTGGTAGTGCCCTCTTAAAATGCACGAAGTTACATTTATTGTACCAAGAGACAGCAGAAATATCACCCATGTAACCACAAGGTGATGTGTAGTGTACCCTGCATTTTGATCATACTACAGATTTCTATATACACATAAGTTTTGTTGGTTGTTTCTTAAATTTGTAATACAACGCAATTAAATTTGAGAGACAGATACGACCAGAGTTGTTTAGTTACAAAGTCGGCTGGTTTGTCAAAAATAAAATTAATTTAAATATTACTACTTTGTGTTGCATTGAAAGAACTCACATTTTCAAAAAGTAAGGCAATTGAATAAATTGCTCCCCTCGAAGCCAATGGATTGCTTGTCATATAATTGTAAGTTAATTTATCGTGCGCGTATGTGCATAGTTACTAGTAAATAAGTTTATTATTATACTAGCTTTTGCCCCCGGCTTCGGCTCGGCATAGTATTAAGGGTGTTTTCACTCCGCCCCCTCATCCTCCCCCCCATATCCCCCTCTCCTCTCCATCCCCCCCCACCCCTCCCCCCTCCTCCCCCTCCACCCTCGCAACTCACTGTCCCCTCCATACCCTTTACATTAATTTTTCAAACAGGTCGCGTGCCACCTATTGCAATTTTTTAAATACAAATTTCATAAAGCCAGAGCTCTGAGCTATATGTTATTCTGATCTATGTGCTATATTATTGAAAAAATTCATTAAAATCCATTCAGTAGTTTTTGTATGAAAGAGTAACAAACATACATACATCCAAACATTCGTACATCCATACAAACTTTCACCTTTATAATACTAGTAGGATTCACGTAGTTTTCTCATTGTTAAAGTTTCAAAAATAAAAAAAAACTTTCCACTTTCCACCAAAAGTATAACTGTGATTTATTTTTGGGATATTATGACATGTTGCGCTACCTCCTTCTTGTAATATTATTACACATCTGCCCTGATGATGGACGATGTAATGCTGTCCGATACGTTGGCTAAAGAAGGAGGTTAATATCCCAAAAGAAAATCGCGATATGGATATAACTTCAGGAAAGCGTAAATACTATAAAAACCTCACTGTCGCCATTTCACCTTGGTAATGTCCATTAAAGTTGAACGTACACATGTTTAATTGTACGTTCGGAGCTACCTCTCACAATATATGAAAATGAATTCAGCATTCAGGAGCCGCCGTAAAAAGTGCGGTAAATCACTGTGATTGCTCGGCCGGCAGACACTTTAATCGGCCAATTGTCTATTCACAAAGCTCACCGACCATTGCGGTGCAATTGTGACACCTGCTACCCTATTATGGGTTGCTATCACAAACAGGCGGCTGTAGATACCTACTACCTGAGCCTGGCCTAAGCAGTGAGCAGGCGGGTCCCCGCTGGATTCTGTGCCCCTCGTGGATTAGGCCATGCAAAGTTAGAGACTGCAGGAGGATGAAAAATGGTTCAAAATTTAAACCGGAACTCATTGGCACAAATATGGTAATGTGTAATACCATTCGGTGTAATTTCTTCAAAATGTAGTTCCGGCAGTGAACTATTAGAACCACAAAAATATCCTTCCAAACTTTTCATTGCAATTGTTACGTCCCTGCTCCAATTCCGCCATTGCGCCCTACTGTCAAACCGTCATAATAGCCAATCTCATATTTCTATTATCTTCAACTAATTTATTTTCTACATCATAGGCAACTAACTACCCTTTTTATTGGAATCATTCAAAGAATTGGTTTGTAACCTGAATAGCATCACTGATAAATATATCCGATTTTATTTATATGGAACTATTGACTTTAATTGGTAAACGCACGTCCCGGATAGACGAGAGGTTCTGGGTTCGAGTCCCAGTTGCGACCATTATCTTTTTCTGTTTTTTCTGTGTCTAGTTCTCTTTCATATTTTCGTTTAGATTATTATCAATATTTTCTTCTTTTACATAATTCTGAATTGATTATTGATTAATGTGATATATTGTTTTATTTTTATAATACGATACAAGTATCTTGTCTTATGACATCTTTAATTACCTCCAGAATAAGCTTAATAAAACCCACGTTTTATTTTATGTCACGAGCTATATTTTTGTTTTATATTCTTATACTCATCATTATTTTATTTTTTATATATATATTTTTCTCATTAGCTCCACATGGAGGCCCCAAGGAAAATAATTTCCCTCAGGAATGTGTGATCTTTGGGTATACCATGGGGACGGTCGTTTGAGAAAGGGTTAGAGAAGAAGTTCTGGGAAGGAAAAAGGTATGAGGGTTGGGTAAAAATCGGGCGGGTCTCCAGGAATGACGGACATATGAATCCTTTCCTCCCACGGTACGTTTGAATCCATCCCTCCCCTCCTGCGGTACAAGGCGATGTTCCGAAAGACTCCCGCTGAAGGGGTCAAAATTTCTCCCTCAACCAGTATCTCCTGATCCGGCCTGACACGCAGCTGGTGGGCAGATGCATTCACCGTCAAAACCCGGACAAAGCTCATTCCATGATTACGGCCACTCACAGGGCACAGGGGTGCCGGTTATCCAATAAACGATTCTCATAGCAAGAAGGAAATCCATAATTGCTTCCATTTTTGAACATACTGTACAACACACGTACACCACTGACTCTAGATAAAGACATTGGTTGAGTGGTCACATACCTTTCATTAAACTTGAAACTGTCGCGGCTGTAACTTAATTTGGTAGTGGCGCAGTTTGGAGAAGTAGACGAAACAGACGGCGAGAATAGCACGGGTTCAGAAGTAGTCCAATGCAACATATCCTCGACCACTACCTCTCTGGTACTCATCAGCAGCCTCCGTATAGTCCATAGAATATCAGTAGCAAGTACTTACCACACCTAGCCCTACTTGTAATGCATAATGTCGGGCACCGCAGGTTTAGCAGATATCCTCCGCGTCGAGGGGTTGAATTAATCGAGGGATTAAACTGTGAGCGACTCATATTTTAGTAATGCCAAATTGTGACTCGAATTGGTTTACAAAGATAAGTCGGCCTACATAAAAGGATTATCGATGTGACAAGCAAATACGCCGGCGCCACATTATTTGTGGAAAATTATTACATTTCCGTTGGCTTAAGTTTGTAAGAGAATGGGAGGACCTAGATCCTACATATTATTCTCCCCTTGTTCATCCCGCCCCTACCTCCCCCCCCTGCCGACAGTCCTGACCCCCACCCGCTGTAGCCAGCTAGATAATAATTGCGATTCTTACTTCGGAAACCGAACACGTGTTAATCTTGTACCTCGCACGGAAGGCCCGGAGGAAAAGGAAAAAGAAAGTGTGTTTTTTGTAACAATTAGGTATACATGATTTCTTGTATTTCTTACAAAACTAGGGTAAAAAGGCGGAACGGCGTAACTCGTATTTCAGATTGAATCGAATATTAAAAAATAAACCTTTTCATATTGTTTTAGTATGCCAAATTATATAATGTGTAATGTAAACTACCTACGTACCTTGGTAAATTGGAAAACATAAATAAATATGTTTTCAAAATGAAATTTCTTTAGCCTCGCTGTGATTTGGAATTCGAATGAAACGGAAATGATGCATTACTGCACGTGCGAAGCATCAAACTGCGTTCATTGGCCGCTTTGATTATGATATCACTTTTGAATGCTCCTAGTGGTTGAGATATGAAACAGAATTACGCTAGGTCTGCGCTTATTGGTCGCTTTGATTTCAATTTCAATTCAGTGCCGGCAACCCGGGCGTTTATTTATTATTAGTTATGTACAACATGATGTTTTTTTTCTTACCCTCCTCACTAGACAAAGTCTGTTCTGAGGCTGGTAACTAACAATTTCTAATTACATAAAAAACAAATAAGTGGTAAAACAAAGAAAAAAAGAAACATATATATTATAGTAAAAATAATAATAAAAAATAAGAGGAAAATCAGAGAATTTAAAAACAGAGTAGAAAATAGAAAATATAAAATATTAGATATTAAGAATATTACTTATCTCTCTTCTTTCCTTGACATTCAACCAGTTTAAAAATCTTTTGAAAACCCAGTTCAAATTATTAGATGCGACGTAGGTCTTTGTTTGGGCTACAAACTTATTGAATATATATGGTGCCAAGTAAGATTCATGTTTTTTTGCAAAATTTGATTTGATATATGGTACTTGTAGTTGATTGTGTGTGTTTGCTCTTGTGTATTGCGAGTGAGTTATGAAGTGTGGTGATATTTTTATGCAGTTTTTGTAGATGATCTTCTTTATGAATAAGAAGTTTCCTAAGAGGAATTGCTTGGAGGTTGGGTCTTGAAAGAGGCAAGTACTCATATGATGAAATTGAACACATTTTAAACATGCCTTCTTTAGAAAAACGTAGAAAGGACTCTGATCTAATTTGCATATTTAAAATTATCAACAGTATTACAGATACACCTGCATTGTTACAACTCATCCAGTTTAACATCCCTTCCCGTAGGCTTCGAAATAATGAATTGCTGTTCCTCAATCAACATTCTACTAATTACGGATACCATTCTCCCTTATCCAGAATGTCGAGACTTGTCAACGCAAGTCAAAGCATTGATTTTTTTGGTGTAAAACTAAATGACTTTCGGCAGTCGTTACGCAATATTTAAATGCTTCTTCATGCTTTGACTTGTAGTGTCTCTATATGTACTTTTTATATTTTACATTGTCATTGCTATTAATTTTTATGTGCTCTCCCTTCACTGTCATCTCTGTTTTTTTTTTATTTTTTATTCGTGTTATTATTATGTTTTTAATGGACTGTTGTCCGTAAATTAATAAATAAATAAATAAATAAATAAATGAATAGTTTATTTATGTCTAATAGGTTATTGTTGATCATTATCTGTTCTGTCGGATGTTGATAAGGCTTTCTAAACATAATTCTGATTACTGTTTTATGATTACTTTTAAGTGATTTGAGGTGAGTCTCTGCAGCTGCTCCCCATACTGAAATACCATACATTAGAATACTTTGACAGAGTGCGTAAAATATATTTTTTAGCTGAGGTAGTGACATAATGTTTCGAATTGTTTTGAAGATGTAAGAGAGTTTCCGTATTTTTTTTGTAATTAGGTTAATTTGGAGATCCCATTTTAAGTTATTGTCAACAGTTAAACCGAGATATTTAATATTTTGCGCATAATCAATCTTGTCACAAACACAGCGTGAGTTAGTTAATGAGGTAACTGTGCAGGGGTGAAGATGTAGTTGTGGGCGACTATCTGGCTGACCAGCTAATGTTTTACTGAAAGTTAAGTATTTTGTTTTAGAAATATTTAGTGTCAGTAGATTATTTCTTAGCCATTTATTTACTTCAGTCATCCCTGCTTCCGTGTTTTTGAAGACTTTTTCCCATGATTGGGCTTTGAATAAAATTACAGTGTCATCTGCATAACTGATAACTTTGTACTCTATGTTCCCTAGGCTTACCTCAGTTAGACTGTTAATGTAGATGAGAAACAGTATGGGACCTAAGACGCTGCCTTGGGGTACTCCATACCTGTTGCCTACTTTGTCACTTTCTTGATTATTGATTTTTACAATTTGTTGTCTATTTTCAATGTAGCTGATGAACCATTTTAGTGGTGGACCTATTATGCCAATGTTTTTGAGTTTTTGTTGGAGTAATTTGTGTGAGATGGTGTCGAAAGCTTTTGATAGGTCTAGATATTATGATTATGACATCACTTTTCAAATATTTATTATTTATTTATTTCATGCAATATTATTTACATTTTTTTACATAATTCAATGATGTTGGCCTCACTGGGTGGGTTACCCGTGCTGAGGCCTCCATTTCATATACAAAATTATACACAATACATATAAATATATATATACATAATATTGGTGAAAAAAAGGAAAAAGGTAAATAAAAAACATACAATTAAGATAAATTAAACTTAAAAATTAGAGATTTAGAATTAACGTAAAATAAATAATATTATATAAGGTTAAATACGATATTTTTAATACGTGTTGTGTGTTTGTGGGTGATTGTGTTTTATATTATATTATATTGGTTTTGTGTGTTACTGAAATGTTTTGTTATTTTATGCTATGATATTTTGGCAGTATTGTCTATTTTGGTCTTTAATCCATTTTGTAATTTTGTGTTGGAATTTATTTTTGTTTTCCTCAATTTTATTTTCAAGTGTTAGACTGTTGAATGCTTTTATAGCGTGATATTGGTAATGTCTTTATCCAAAGCTTGTATTTACCGTCGGAGTTTTTAAGTTTTCTTTGTATGCTTGTCTAACTGGTCTGTTTGTGATATTTTGTGTTTGTTGAAGGTTGTTTTTTTGGTCAAAAATGTAATTAAGTAGAGATTTAACATATAATTGTCGTATGTCTAGTACGTCACAACGGTTGAATATTTGGTCTGTATCAGTAAGTCTATGTTTTTTAAGTATTACCTTTAAGATCGTTTTCTGCGCAATTTCCAGGTGTTCGATAGCTGAGTTTGTTGCTCCTACCCAAGCAATTATTCCATATTCTATTATAGACTGACAGAGCAAAATATATTGTTTTCATTTGTTGTATTTTGTATGTGTTTCTTATGTTTAGGAAAATGTGTATCGTTTTGAGGAGTTTATTTGTGACTTGTTGGATGTGATGTGTCCATCTAAGGTTATGGTCAATTTTGATTCCTAGATACTTTATTGGTTCATTTTTTTCTAGAGGAGGGCAAACGCAAATGTTGGTGTTTAAACATTCGTGTATTTTTATTGTGTTTGTGTTATTTTTTGGCTGTCCTGTGCTATTTATACTGTACGTTGTGAATTTTGTTTTCGATATGTTTAGTGTAAGTATGTTTGAGTCTAGCCATGATTGCACTCGCGTGATTCTTCAATTCGCTATGTTGTATGCATTTTACAATCCTTAGATTTAAAGAGTAAAACTGTGTCGTCTGCATAACTAACTATTTCACCGACTATTTTCATGCTGCAAAGTTCATTAATGTAAATAGTGAAAAGAACGGGCCCTAGTATGCTTCCTTATGGAACTCCATATGTAATTGGTAGTGGCTTGCTAATATGGTTGTTAATTTTTACTTGCTGTGTTTTGTTACTCATATAACTTTTTAATAGTTGGAGTTCCTTGCCTTTGACGCCTATGTTTTCTAATTTTTTAAAAAGCGTTTGGTGGCAGATTGAATTGAAAGCTTTAGCTAAATCTAGGTATATCGCTATGCATTATGCATATTAAACTGCACTCGATTTTTTATCAATAAAAACAATATTAGCGACTCTCAAATGAAAATTTGAAACAAAAAACATCAGAAAAAGATTATTTTTCATCTAGGAATTGAACTTAGGATCTTTGCATTGCCGGGGTTCTGCCCTATCCACTGAGCTAATTTAACCATATCCCTTTCGGTCATATTTAACTATGTACCTATACTTCGACTAAAATTCACCTAATACTAGACATAATAAATCAATTTTTACGAGAGAACGGCACAACTTAGTTGCGTCATCATGTCATCCAATACCAGAGAAATGCGTTATGTGAACGCATGCGCACACGTGTATGCCACGGAAAGTTAAAATAATGTACAAGTCTATCTGCCAAATGTCAGCTCGATCGGAAGTTGGGAAGTGTGCTAATTTCCACTTCCAAGATTTGCATTAATTCATTCAATCTCAAAAACAAAAAAATCGAGTGCAGTTCACACATGATAGAAGTGAAACTTTACCAAAACAATCTCAACCAATATTTGAAAAGTGAGGTCATAATCAAAGCGACCAATGAGCGCAGACCTAGCGTCATTTCGGTTTCGTATCTTAACCAATAGGAGCCTTGAAAAGTGACATCATAATCAAAGCGGCCAATGAGCGCAGTTTGATGCTTCGCATGCGTCATTTCCGTTTCATCCGAATTTTAAATCACAACGGGGCTAAAGAAGTTTCACTTCAAAAAGAAATTGAAATGGGTGTAGTATTTGAAAATAAAGAAAACAGCTTTCAATTTTCTACTAAAAGTATCTAAGAATACATCGGAGTTCTTCGGAGATGGATTTTGATGAAATAATTTCATATTTTTCAAATATTTCAAAGATGACTAGAATGATTTTTTTCAATGTTAACTCGCACAGATGGTACCTACCTACTTACTTAAAAAAAACGTTTTGTTTTATATAAAATCTAAAAAAAATTACATGTAAAATAATAGTTTTCTATTTTTAAAAGGTGCCATGGCACCTGTTACGGGAACAGGTTTTCGTGTTCGACACGTATGCGCTTTTTAATTATTCTCCAGACATGACGGCACGACCAGGATATATGCGCTCGGGTGCGGGTGGCGGGATTAAACGCCATCCTGCGGGAATACGGAGCTTAGCTCGCCTTCGGATTCATCCCCCATCTTATTGTTACCGGTAGGGGTCGTGTGATTTAAAATCACTTCGAAATGCATAGACTACTGTTAGTTGTATAGGTTTAATATGTGTTTAAGGGATAAAAAAGAGAAGAGAAGTGAAGTTTTTTTCTATGCCCAAGAGTACAGCGAACCAAGATAATAACGTTTTATAATGAGGAATTTAAACTTTTGTTTCATCTGCTAATGTATGTAGATAATATTAGTTATCTGTGCATTTTTCTTTTTTTTACCGCCTGCAATTATAAGTCTTAAAGCGACGCACTACTAAGTAATGTAAAATCGCGTGTTTGTAGCTTGAAAATGTGATCACTTAGACATTTTTAAATGCTTTTAATAGAACTGCAAATAGGACAAATTTTCGACTTTTATGTTTTGTTTATATTTTCGAATGTTTTGTTATTTATAAGCCTAGAAAAAATAAAGTAATAAAGTGTTAAAAAATAACAAAATAAAAATAAAATAATTAGGCCCAAAAAACTGCTTTAAAGTAAAAAATGTTCTCCTTACGATTTTACGAACCCATTTTCGGTTATGGTTTTATTGAATAGTATGAAAATTCTTCAGAGGATGATCGTAAAGTATTTACATTTTTGTGCCTGAACTTCAATAAAAATAAAATAAAACAAGCCTTTAGGCGATTTTTTAATAAATCAATACATACAGCTGGTGTTTCATAACGCATAACGCTGATGGATTTCATTAGTTTTGTGCTCCGATTGTCATACGGGATCGGAGGAATCCAGATTTTTGGAATTCCGCACAATAAGGGTGCCTAACTACATGGTAGACAGGTGTCAAGTACCGCTTTATCGTCAGTCCGTGAGTCCGTTGCTAACCACCATCGTATCGTGACACTTCGCTCTACGCCGAAGTGTTATTTATCCTATCATTACATAAAGTGTAAATCGTCTAAGTGTAATCGTCTAATCACTTTTTACGTAAACCGACTCGTGACTCAAACTTTATCGTAGTTCTAATAATCGAATAGAACAATCATATCGAGCGCTTATGGACACATCTGTGACTGTCACCAAACGAAAACCAAGCCAGAAGACACAACAGCAGTGAGTACCTCTTAATTGTGAATTACCTCTCTTGTTTGGTGGTCGGGCATAATTTCACATCGAAATCCATAAGCGTCTTAGCAAATAGTAGCCGCAAGGTTATTTCTAAACCCCCGTGCGTAGTCATGATTCAACGGGAATTTAAACTTTATCGCCACCTACAAAAGGAGTGTTATTGTTAGCGGCATATTTCCGAATTTTACACGACGAAGTGAAACTTTACCAAAACAATCTCAACCAATACTTGAAAAGTGAGGTCATAATCAAATCGACTAATGAGCACAGAACTAGCGTAATTTCCGATCACATCTCAATCGATATCAGCCTTTAAAAGTGACATCATAATCAAACCGGCCGATGAGCGCAGTTAGTGCGTCGCAGGTGCAGTAACCGTCATTTCCGTTTCATCCAAAATCCATATCACAGCGGTGCTATGGAAGTTTCACTTCAAAAACTTCTACAATACTCGGATATCTTGCTACAGAATAGGTCAGGTACAGTCAGGGCGGTTTGATAACTAATCCGTAGGACAATGCATGTTTTGATTAGATTTATTTATTTATAAAGTCTGAGTTTACAATTCGGTGCTCGAACCTATGAATCTATAATCTATTTGTTTACTTATCAATCTATTTTATCCCGTAGATTAGCTAAAAAGAGGATGGTGAAATACCAAATTTATCCACGTTTACCAAGTTAAGTGCTAAAAATCGGAATACATCAGTCATTGAACGCCACTATGAGATAACCCAACAAGGCTAAAACAATTGTCATTAAAATGTTTTATCGCCAATTAGTTTTGAAACGTCCACGCCAAATGCCCCATGCGATAAAACCTCAGGTGGTAAAACACGTAATGATTGCTGTGTAGTTACTTACATTACACAGAACGCACATGATTATGTGTATGTACATAAGAAGTAACCTTTCCATTATTTCGGTGGACGGACGCACGTGGCGGGAATACGGCACCGATTCAATGCGCCATTGTCTTTTAAATATCAATAACTAACTGATTTACAACACACAGCCTGTAACATACAACCTTACCTCCGGCAACAGCTACAGTCTGTCAAAAAATCAAGACATTATTTAATAAAATAGTATTTTTTTTGCATTACTACGGCAACACCGATTTTAGAACCGAAAGTATAGTGCATTCAAATGTGAAGTTATGTTTGATTTCCTAATAGGAATGTATGATATTGATATTGGATAGGAAAAATGGCTTAGTTATAAACTAGCAAAAAGTGCGAGTTTATTCCGAAGGTGTTTATGTTGTTAAACATCTAATGAAAAAAATGGCTTCTTTTACGTATTTGAAAAAACTATACACAAAATTCTCCCCGTTTCTGGTCGTTCCGAATATAAATAAAATAAGAAACACATTTATGTTAACTAAATTATTTATTTGAATAAAATGAAACAATGCAACTTTGTATAAACCACTTATCAAATGTGCAAATCCGACCGGTAAAAATAACAACGGCTCCACCCCTACCCTAATAAAACATTGTTCTAAACTGTCAAATTAGTATAAGCATTCCCTGACGAAGGAACGTTTGTTCCGAAACCGGTCGGATTTGCACATTTTATAAGTGGTTTATACAAAGTTGCATTGTTTCATTTTATTATAATGGATAACCACAAAGTAATAGCTACATTCAAAAATATATTTATTTGAATTTCAAATAGCTACAATACAGATACAATATATTTATTTATTATGGATCTTTAATAGAACAGTAGGTACAACACTTTCAAGCATTAATTATTTTTACATTTACATTTCTTAGTGGTCTTTATACATACTCAGCTGTACCCGAGAAGCATTCGGATGCAAATCCAAAAAGGTTAATGTTCAGGAGAGCCAAAAAACTATTTTTTCTCTAACTAAGGTCTCATAACTTCTTCGGATATCCTTGCTGATAGATATTTTTTTGTATTATTAAATCAATTAGTTTTATTTTAAAAAGGAGCGAATAAAACGTAATATTTTATATGTAAAGTCTATAAAAATATTGTTTAAAATAAAACGCTGACTCGAGTCAAACAAAAACACGGACTTGAGTCCTTCGCTTCTAAATGAAGTGGAATATTTTGTTATGACATGTGGTGTATTATGAAAGGATCAATGTTTAAGAATTGTTTACTTTAATAGAAAGCGTAGTAATGATAATTTGAGTCAAAATACTACATAATACGCAGGAATGAGTCATAATACTCAAAATGCAACTAAATCATAAAGTTGCAAGTCCATGGTACATCCTTCTGCTTCTAAGAAAGTGGTTGCAACATGGTAGTTGTATCCATATGCAATTTTGAAATTCCTATATTTTCTTCATGATAGGACCTGTATCTTTCTGCCACTGATAAACATGATTATTTACTTCAAGTCTGCATCAAAAACTCATTTCTTCAAATTTTGGACTTGCATCCGTATGCTTCTCGGGTACAGCATTATTATTATTTTTATTTATTTTATTTTATTTTTATAATTAGATAATGTCTAACAACTTTCAAAGTAATTTTAGAACAAATAAATAAAAACTTTTAAAGTACTATTGATATACTTGAGCTTGCATGCTCTGTACCAGATGGTCGATTATGGTCTTTGCTAGAGCTTTGCTTTGAATAGATTTTTTTTTTGGAAATGCAAACGTACCTATTACTCCCCTCCTGACATTTCTCTACACCCCCCTAGGGGGGCGTGCCCCCCGGTTGGAAAGTCCTGATCTAAAGAGTCTATTGTTTTACATATACAGTTGTCCTCTTCTGCTAATGATAACTAATTTAAAAGCTGAAACGGACTTAGGACAGGTTTAAAAATCACGTTTTGTGTAAGTTCTATTCAAGTTCAGTTTTTATATCATTATAGACTAACTTCATAAAGATGAAATAATCACAAAACTTTCACAGAACGTGAAAATTTACTTTAAAAATTTGATGAATTGTTAAAAATTTTTGAAACAATTTATCCTTAGAATCGACATTTAACGGGGACCTTTTTAACCATATAAAAAAGGCGCTGAATGACCATTTTATGAAAATGTTACTCTAAATCTGTGTGAAACAACTCTACTGCAGAATTAAAAATAAAAACAACTTCGAATATTAAATATCCTTAGAATATATTGTAGAATCATTTCTTTTAGGAAG
Source organism: Limnephilus rhombicus (assembly GCA_929108145.2). Lineage (NCBI taxonomy): Eukaryota > Metazoa > Arthropoda > Insecta > Trichoptera > Limnephilidae > Limnephilus > Limnephilus rhombicus. Next base: position 57,653,789 of record OV815275.1, on the reverse strand, counting down.
TATCACTAATTTCCAAACAGCATTTTTTGTTTGAAAATGTTTTTTTTCCTTTCAACCATCTTGTTGTTGCCATTTAAAAGCATTTGAAAATTGCAGCGCCTTCCATATTGTCTACCATAAGTTATTGACGTACTGAAGAACGTAAAAGGCAAAACAGACTTCAAAGTGCTGTCATGGTGTTATATGATTGATATCTGAAGACGTGAATAAGTTATTTGATGACATTTCGCGGAATTAAGACGGCGGCGGCCGGCGTTTGAAAGAATTATGCGAATGTCATGTTTGTCATGTTCGTGAATCTATGATCGTTGGTCGTGTTTGACGACAAAAGAGTCATAAAAAATATGTTTACAAATTTAATAGTGTTGTGTTGATAATAATAATAATCATATTTGGATGACTTGTATTGCGCCTTTTTTGTGAAAAATCACCTCAAGGGCGCTTACAAACTTATAATACATTTCTCCTATCTTACTTCTAACTACAAAGTAGACAAACTACTTTAACAACTTTTGGCGAAATATTGCATCCACCGGTTCATCGATTACCGATACGAAACTACCTATATGTTCAATAATTTGACCAATGAACGCAATGCTGCTGTAAAAATCTTCTGTACTGGCAGAAAATATATACAGGACCATACCTACCTGGGAGGTCTCTAGAGATTAACACTGTTATTTAGAGAAATTTAGGTACAGTTCGCACGCAGAGGACATAATTGGGAACTATAATATATAATATGTACTGTAATGAGCGTATTTTGAAAACAAAAGCAAAATTTTATGATACTCTCAGATAGGTATTTTTGTTTAAGGGTATGAGAGCCCAAAAAGGTAGGTTTTTAATTTGGACCTAAAGTCTTTGGGCTTGTTATGCATATAAGTTCCGGGGGGAGTTTATTCCAACCCTTAGGCCCAGATAATCCGAAAGCGCGATCTCCAAATTTAGTATTTGATTTGCGTTTAGGTTATATCAGTCTGCCTATAGCTGATGATGTCGCTGATCTAAGGGTTGACTGCCTCGGACCAGTATTTTCTGGGACACATAGTTCTTAATACGAAAGTAAAGAATTATGTATTATTTAAACACTGAAGACAATATTAATTAGTGACTCTCGATAATATTTAGTTTCGGAGGTGGGTATGAGTACCGCCGCCCGGGAACCATTTATTGGATGACCACCACCTCTGCCATAGGTCACCCGTTAGCTATGTTTGGTATCATAACAGGGGTGCCCGGGTTCACGAGGTGAGGTTTGTCTGGGTTTTGGCAGCGGATGTGTCTGCCCGTGCCAGGCCCGATCGGGAGTTGCTGGTTAAGGGAGACCTTTTGACCCATCCAGCAAGAGTCTCTAGGAACGTCTCCTTATACCGCAGGCTTTTCCTCTAAAAATACCCTCCATAAGCATCCCAAAGATAAAGATAACGGATAGAGCGTCTGAATTCCGGCAAGGCTAGGGTCCTGGAATCAATTCCTATATGCGACCGAATCTTTTACTGATTTTTATCTTATCCAATTAGTAATATATTAGGTAGAAATAGGATTATAAAAAGAACACAATTTTGAGGAAATACCGGTGAATAAGTTGAAATGTTGCTTGAAATGGCTTTAGCCATGTTTGGCGACTAGATCTTAATAGCCAGGTACTTTCCCACCGTTCTCATCGTCATCTCCTTTTTCGCCACACTACCTTCAGCCTTACAACATACCCCAATTGAAGAACTCATAGTGTCGGCGGTTGGAAGCAGTTAGGACTCTTGTGTGGTATTCACATAAAAAAATTACGAGTCCATATCCATGTCCATAAAATACACTGCACTTCTCAATACAGGAATATCCTAGTGAAATATGCAGCTCATATTTTTATGTATTACTTTATTTTTGTATAAATAAATAAAGGTAATTAAAACAAAATTCTAAAGGTAATTGAAACTTTACCAAAACAATCTCAACCAATACTTGAAAAGTGAGGTCATAATCAAAGCGACCAATGAGCGCAAATCTAGCGTAATTTCCGTTTCATGTCTCAACCAATAGGAGCCTTTAAAAGAGACATCATAATCAAAGCGGTCAATGAGCGCAGTTGATGCGTTGCAGGTGCAGTAATCGTCATTTCCGTTTCATCCCAAATCCAAATCACAGCGGGGTATAGAAGTTTCACTTCAAAAATTGAATTGCTTTAACTATGTTGTGTAAACATTAGATAGGTAGAAAACGACTCAGATGATGAGGATGTGGGGGTGAATGTGGGGGTGGAGGGTGCTGGGTGGGAAGGCGTTACGACTTGAAACCACACGAAGTACAGAAATAGAGTAGTTTTAGTGTTGGCTTTACACCGGCCAACTGGGCGCCCTATTTGCAGTATGAACTTCGCATTTCGTAGTTTGTATTGAAGTGTGTTGGTACCTAAGTAAAAGGATTCAACAGTTTGCCCACATACTTTCATATTACAAGTTTTGTAACAAACTTTACAAATCTATTAGAATAATAAACTTTACCGTCTCTCCAAACATATCTTTGGCTTATGAAATGTTTCCAGACAACGCAAAATGCAATAACTTATCATTTTCACGTAACAAAAATAAAATTTCCTTTGAGTGTACATTAACCAAAAATATGAAGTAGAATCTAACAGGGACCGTGGGGTAATATTGGATGTTAAAATAAACATTAAACAACACACTGGTGAAGTCATCAACAAAGCCAACAAAACCTAACCAAAAAACCTAACAAAACCTAACCTGAACCTTGCATAATTCGCACAACAAAACCTTTCGGCAATATTAAGATACTAATTCCCTTTACACAACATCCGAACATTGAACACCGATATGGACGACATTTTACCAAGCCCATATTAAAACCGGTCTGCTTGTTTAGGAATAAAATTAATCAGAAAGAGAACAAAATAATGCTTCTTATTTTCTTTGAAATATGTAATCTACCTTGCATATATATTTTACAATCTCGATCCAAAGTGACAGTTTCAGAATTTACACGCAAAACCAAGGTTTCCGTATTGTGAGGTGCGAATATATTAAACCAAGCAGATGGGTTAAAAGAATCGAAAGAATTGAAAAAAAATCAGTGTCTGTAATTCACATACGGTAGAAGTCAAAACCTTCAGAAACCTAAAGTAGACAAGAGTGGAGAGGCTACGAAGCACCGCACAAAAAGGAGACCGATTTTATTCTACATCATTCTCTCGCAGACTAAATCCTATATACGTGTTTGTCTGTTTTAGTGTTGCTTTTTCGTTTCATCGAATTTCAAATCACAACTGTGCTAAAGAAGTTTTCACTTCAATAACACTTTTTGCCGTTAAAATCTGATCATATTAACATGTAAGCACTTTATCCCTTGACCAAATTCACCACAAATTTGAAAATTACAGTTCAAAATAAATTAAATAACGCACAGACACAGATCCATCCCGTTTATTTCATAAATTTTTCTTGTTATTTTGGTAACAATTTTGAAGCATTGCACGTAGGTGTGTCTATCTCCATCAAATTATGACAGGGGTGATGTTTACGCCTAAAAAATAATCAATCTATGCACTCTGGTGTTAATCACCTTCGAAGTGTGCCACCCCTGACCGGCGGACACCAGCCAGGGGTGGCACACTGCCGGGGTAGCCATCGATCCCGGACCGGGGAGCGCCCGGCGGCGCCAGGGAGAAGGCGCCGGACCGGAGACCACCTGAAATTTTGACGGAAATTGAAACCAAGTTGGGCAACGGAAAAATTCCCAAGACCGCCGACCATCGAACTTAGGAAGTTGCCGAAATACAATTGAATATTTCACGGGGAGATTCTTCCGGCCACCTACTTTCTATCTACTTTTACGATGTTCCTATTATTTTCTGTTTATATACTATTGCGAAAAGTTGGACTTTTAATAACTCTTGCATTTTCAAGGTATTTTTGAAATGAAAATTGAATGAAACGGAAATGACGCACACAGCACCTGCGAAGCATAAAACTTCTATCAAGGCTCCTATTGGTTGAGTTATAAATCAGTAATGTCGGCAGATCTGCGCTTATTGACTGCTTTGATTTTGACCTCACTTTTCAAGAATTGGTTGAGATTGTTTTGGTAAAGTTTCGCTTCTACCGCGTGTTAATTGCACTCGATTTTTTAACATTAGCTCCACACAGGAGACCCTGAGGAAAACAGTATTCTCGGGGCCTATGCCAAATTTGGGGATGCTCTTGAAGGGTCTTTTTAGAGAAAGGGAGCAAAGGAAGTTATGGGAAGGAAAAATATATAAGCTAAAATAAGGACCCAGGGGTCAGTGTGTTCAGAAGTTACAGATGTATGAATCCGTCTCTCCCAGAGAGGTGCAAGGCGATGATTCAAAAGTGTCCTCATGGAGAGGTTAAAAGGTCTCCGGAAACCATTCTCTCGGTTGATGGGCAGACGCATTCGCCCTCAATACCCGGAAAAACGACACCCCATGAACCAAGGAATTCCTTCAAAGTCACCAAATATTTCTTAGGGTAACTACTTGGGGTTACCTTTGGCAGAGGTGTTGGTTATCCAATAAATGATTCCCGGGACGGTGGTGCCCATACTAGCCTCCCAAATTGAAAATGGTTTCACCAAATAAATTTCATATATTTTTTCCCCACTTTCAAATACACCTACTATAAAATAATATATATAAGAACGGTCCGTCCGACCTGCCTGCCCCTGCTGGAAAACGGCGTGATGGTTAGTCAGTTAGTTGACTTGACAGGTAAGTATCTTTTCTGTATTTGTATGTAAATCATGAAATTAGATTATTTTGTAATTTTTTCTTGTTTTATTGTTTATTTGAGAAAAATGTGTCCGTAATGGGGTACCCTAAGGACACATTGTACAAGTTTTCTTGTTTAAAATAAAAATAAAGGAAAATTATTAAGTTTAATCTAAAAGAAAGTACAATACAAGCATTAATTTTTGTTAGGTTTCGAAATTGAATCTATATTCTTACTTCCCTTGTCCATAATCCATATTTATATGCTTCTTTTAAGTCAGTTATTTTTTTAATGGTTTTTATTGCAAGAGGTAGTAAATTAAATAATTTTATAGATAAGTATTGCATATTTCTTTGTTCAAAAGTCGTTTTTGTTGAAGGTTGGTAAATAGCCTAAGTACCCTTGACAAAATGTCAAAAAAGGCGCTCTCCAAATTATCCCATTATTATTATTAGTAATAGTAGTTTTTTTAATTGGTCAAATTACTACACCTGAATAAATTGTGTGTGGTGTGTGTATATGTGTATATAAAGCAGTTCAATATTTTTTTATTAGGCCATTTTTCCTAATGAGTTATATTTGCCACTCCTCTGAAGACATTCGGATCTGCATTTAACGACCTATAAAATGTTTGGGTGACTTGTTGTTCAGTCCGGACAGCCGGGTTGGTCGGCTGGTGGCTTATGAAGGAGTTATTTACCTGCGATTGGGGATGGAAAGGGGAGGGAAAGGGAGAAAAAGGGGAGGGACGGAGTTGGCACCGCTCCAGCAGCGATAGATTTGCAGAACTAGATTGTGTACAGGTATCTATTGAGGATGGAAGAATCACATTCAGAAGTTTTAAATATTTCTTTGGTACTAGGGCAACTCTAGAAGTAATAGATGGCAAATGGATATACTTATTGGCAGTCTAAATTGTAGTGGATTGAGAGCGTGTTTTTGCGCCCAAAGTAATATCAATTGTATTTTCTTTGGGTAAAATTAATCAAACATTTCAAATATCAACATGTTTGTCTTAAGCAATCCATAGAACTTCCCTCTGTTGGTATCTACAGAGGTTTACATGTCTTTGCATAATATTGAGGTTCTGGTCAGCTCTGAAATGTTTGCAAATCTAGTCATTTGAGCATTTGCACTGTTGTCAGCAAGTAGATCAAGATTGATAAGCAAATAATGTCAATGCTAACCTAACCGAAACTAAAAACACCTGATGTGTTATATTTTTGAATTGCCGAGTAAAACAGAGTATGACATTAAATGATATTTTTTCTGGCTATCCCAATATTTGAAAAGCTAACTATTTCATTCATTCTCATACATATTCTGTTTTTGCTAAGTAGGTATATATTTATCAAAAAATAACAGAAGTATGATAATTGTACGCAAGAATTGAAAGAGATAGGATTGGGCGTGAAATTGAGTAATCTGAAAGTATGTTGCCAAGACCGAGTTGTTTGGAGGTCCGTCCTCTCTGTCTACTCTTGCGGCTAAACGGCGTGATGGTTAGTTAGTTAGTTAGTAACATTTTTACACATATTTTGATACGCAATCCAATAATAAATATGTAAATGTCACTTTTAAGATTTATTAATGTCTTCCATAAATTTTTCAATTTTGTGTTAAGTTTTAATAATAACATTTAGCAAAATCACATTTAAAGAAGGGGTGGGGGGTGGGGGGTTAGACGGTTCAATTTCCCGTAATGTCAGTAAAGAGAGATTAGTAGTCTAAATCACATTACTGGAAAATAGAACAATATTATTTGCACTATCACTTTTATCTTCACATTATGTTATATTTTATACATAGTATAAATAGGTCGCTCCCGCCGTATGTGCGCTTAGATCTTTTAAACCACGCAACAGATTTTCATGCAGTTTTCACCAACAGATAGAACGGTTCATGTGGAAGGTTTATGTGTATAATACATTCATATTATAGTAGAGAAAAGTCGAGAAATTCAAAGATTCAATTCAGGCAGTGGGTAACGGGCAGCTGGCAATCGGGGGGTGTGAATTTGATATGTGTGCAAATTAACAGATGGCGTCGGTTATAAAGGTTTGGTAAGCCACAGCAACGTGTGTCCGGGTCTGCTAGTCAATATATAAATGATAAATTAGGGTAAGTAAAGGTCCCAAAAATTTTCTAATTAATTTTCCAACCCCCACTCCCTCTTTCTCCCTTGTTCGTCCCAGGATCCCCCTCACCTTTACCGTGTGAAAGCAATAGCGACGCCCTTGACAGTTAAAAAATAATTAGATATGAAAAGCGTACCCGACATAGTATAATGTAATTACTCACGACAACATGAATCCAAATTACATTGGTTTATCTTATCCGGACTAATATAATAAATATTAATTCGATCCCGAATTTTACATAAGTAGAAATCTATTTTAAATAACATACATTTTTCCATTGACCGCACGTTTTTTGGTATTTTTAGCAATTAACTATTGTTTTATTTATAAAACATATTAAAAAGTAGTTTTACTTCCCGAACCGCACTTTGTCTTATACTTTTTACTTGCAAACCTAGTAATTCTGCAACTATTTCAAAGATCCCTAGCTCATAATAAAATTATGTTTGCTCATAGTAATGTTTTTGACTGAGTAGTTTTTCTGAACCTACTTAAATCAGTAATTTCATCTATATGCTTCGTCCTTTTCAGTTTAACTTTCAAAGGTAAGCACTGACGTTTGGATAAGCCGAGCAGCGACATGTTTGTATGAAGACTTCGTGTTTGCGATTTCCGAACGAATTCCTACCAAACAAATGTATTTCGACAACTTGAAGACCCAAATCCAACTTGTTACCAAACGTATTTCCTCTTCTGAAAACAACAACAACCGAAAAACCAATAAACAAAATATGAGCAACTTTTATGGAAAACTAAAAAGTGAAATATCTAATCACACCGGAATTGCGAAAACAGATTAACTACTGTAAAAAAATAGACATTTCATGGTTCAAAAATAAATATTTGCATTTCAGTAGTGTTATGGAACACTGTTATATAGCTTGTGATAACAGTGTACCCGATAAATGGTACACTTAAATTTCCGTACATTTATAGAACAAAAAACCATAATAATAATAACAACAACAATAACAAAATTACAATAAAAAAAATAAAAAAAAACATAATGAATGCCCAAGAAATAAAAAATATAATTTCTAATTAAATGAAGACAATATAAGCGAAACTCAATCGAAAATCTGAAAACAGAAAAATCAGAAAAAGATATTGACACATCTGGGACACGAACCCAGGACCTCTCGCTTACCGGGCGAACGCGCTAACCACTGCGCCACCGTGTCGATATCCAATTCGGTCACTTTTAACTGTATCATACTTCCAGATGTGTCAATATCTTTTTCTGATTTTTCTGTTTTCAGATTTTCGATTGAGTTTCGCTTATATTGTCTTCATTTAATTAAATATTACAATTTGAGGTTTTACTCATAAAGGTAAAATAAAAATAAAAATATAATTTCAATTTGGTTAGCGAGCATGGGTGCTGTCGCGTCGCGCGTCGCCCCGGGAACTATTTATTGGATAACCAACATCCCTGTCCATAAGTCACCCCATTGCGCATTTGTTTTTCTACATTTGGGGACTTAGCTGGGGTGCCCGGGTTCGTGGAGAAACGTTTGTCTAGGGCGAATGCTTTTTCCGGATCGGGAGGGACTGGTTTACGGAGACCTAACGTAGACCTCTCCAGTAAGACTCTCTCCACCCATTGCCTTGCACCGCAATGGGAGGGATGGATTCATAGTCCGTCACTCCTGGCTATATTGATCACCAGGTTCTACCCACCTCTCGTATTTTTTGTCTCATGTCTTTCCTTAAAAATACCCTCCACACAGCATCCCCAAAGAAGACGTAGACCCTTAAGGATTTTTTTCCTCAGGACGTCCTGAGTGAAGCTAATGTAAAATAAATAAAAAAATCGAGTGCAGTTAACACGTGGTAGAAGCGAAACTTTACCAAAACAATCTCAACCGATGAAGAACTAAGGAGCATTTAAAATTGAGGTCATAATCAAAGTGACCAATGAGCGCAGTCCTAGCGACATTTCCGTTTTATATCTCAACGAATATGAGCCTTGCAGGTGCTGTTACGCGTCATTTCCGTTTCATCCGAATTCTAAATCACGACGGGGCTATAGAAGTTTCACTTTAGGCTAATTGAATTGAAAACCTTAATTGGTTGTGAATCTCCTTCTTTTCTCGGAATAAATTTAATTATTTTTAACTAATTCGGTGAATAAGTACAATTATTGTCCAGTCATTTTTCACAGAAACAAAAAAAAAACGGTACATCGCTGCAGAAAAACGTGTTCGCATCAGCACGGGTTGTTAAAAAAGAGCTTTTAATGCATAGGGTTTATTTTTGTATCGGTGTTAAAAAACGTGTTTTTATTTTAAATTGAACATTAAGTCCACCGAGCAAGCTAATAAAGGACCGAAGGGATGTACGCAGCGCACCCTTAGCGTCATGCGCCACCTCGCCGGACTTACACTTTTAAATAAGCCACCCCCCCGCTTGATTAATTCCACCGGCCGGTGATAATCAACCCCCCGGATTGGCTAATAATTAAACCACGTGATGGCGGCGCAGGCTTTGTTGTGCGGAAAAACAAGTCTTTTCTGGAAAGTCAATTACTCCGCTGGTTGTAGCGCGCCTAACGACTTTTTAGTTCATATTTCGGGCGCGGGGCGGCTAATTGAACGACGTAAAAACACGGCTTACGCGTGCTTGATTTAATATTGATCAAGCGGTTGCTATCACTGAAATGTTGAACCTGTTTGATTACTTCATTTTTATCATGCCCATATTTTTTTACAATACACAATAAATAATACATTAAAAAAATCGGTGTGTGCAATTCACACGCGGTAAAAGTGAAACCTTCAGAAAACTAAAGTAGACAAGAATGAGGAGGCTACGAAGCATCGCAAAAATAATAATAACGTAATATTTGTATAGCGCAGTTTTGTGTTATTTCACTTCAAGTGCGCTTAACTATAATAAACTTAAAAGTAATCCTGTAGTGTTCCTTGAATGACCGAGCATCAAGCACCAAAGTCCCTGCTGAAATCAAGACCGACAGGGCGAAGGAGCCTGGGAGTACCAAGTTTAAGATGGAGCGAAAACGTCCTCAAAGATATGTCCACATTGGAGATTGTAAACTGTACAGAGCTGGCAAAAAACGTGATGAGGAGGAAGACTGTTGAGGAGGTCAAGATCCACCAGGGGTTGTAGAGCCAAGAGTGATGATGATGGTAGTGTTCCTTACGAGTCCTTACAAAATATTGATCAAATAATGTGAAACAAAGAATGTACAGATATACAAAGCAATGCCAAGAGAACTAAATTAAGAATTACAGTGCTGCTTTGGCACAGGTGGGTGGCACAGGTAATGATAAACAAAATCCAACAAATAGGATCCTTCAAAAATGTGAACTCACAATCAAATCGGTCAAAGCGGTAAGTTTTATTGTATCTCATTCTCTGGCAGGTTAAATCTTGAGCCAAAGAAGTTTCACTTCAAAAAATTTCAGTGTACAGTTCACACGCGGTAGTAGTGAAAACTTCAGAAAACTAAAATAGACAAGAGTGGGGAGGCAACGAACCACCGCATAAAGAGGTGACTGATTGTTATCTCATTCTCTCGCAGGCTGAATCCTATAGATGTATGTGATTGTCTTTTTTTAGTGTCGCTTTTACGTTTCAACAAGTTTCAAATAGCACTGTTGCTAAATAAGTTTTCACTTCAATATGTCGTTCGTAATGCAAAATAACTTACTCATTAATGAATGGTGAATTCGTGAAGGAAGCTCTTGGGATTGAAAAAAGTCGTATACGCGATCAATAGACTTAATTAATTAATCTACGACGCGATCGATTTACTCCTTTCAACCTCGCAGAAACGAAAGGGTTCAAATGTGAATATGCACAAACATCAGGACTAAAACAAAAACATCAAGTCAAAGAGTTGATGTTTGAATGATTTTGTGCACATCCGATAGTTGTTCAAACTAGTACAAAACATACCTTCGGCGTCCCGCCTTAACCCGCATTAGTCCAACGACACAGTCAAAAATGAAATTAATCTGATTACCCGTACGTTCTTAAAAACAGGTAAACGACACGATTTTTCCCACCTCTTATTGAAGATTTTTAATACTTTTTGATGAAGTTTGCACTCTTCGTTCAAAATAAATGGCAAATTACCGACCACATCTGATTTTAAAGTACTAGGTGTATAGCCCGGGCAACGCCCGGGACTTTAGCATGTCACTTTATAATATTATAGTCAATGTCAAGAGTCGAAATAAAATGATAAAAACTGAAAATTAAACAAGGTGAGATCAATGAAAGGACGGAGGTGCGTACTACGTCTGGAAAAGTGCCATGTCAATCGCTTGCGGTAACACGTAAGCGAATGAATTTGCTATGGAGGACCATCGCTCCAGCTCGTCAGCGCCACGTCGTCGATCGACCGATGGTGCGCCTGCCGTTATTTCCAGCCTAAGACTTCAAATTGGCAGCATGCCCCACAATAGACAACTCCAGTCCAATTTTTAATTTTTTTTTTTAATGAATAATGTTTGAAATTATTGTTTTTTTAGCTTTTAAAATCAATACGGAGCATCCCCTGCACACTACAAAAATTGTAGGCAAATAAGATACAGCACCAGAAACCAGCTGATCGATGGCGGCCAAGCACTAACCATTCAATAATACCAACTTTACAGTGTGTTTTGACGAGACGTCTAAAAATGCACTTTTTAATATTTTTTTAAGAACTCTATGTTTAATATTATGAAATAAAACTTACATATTCAGAATCAGCGTTCATTGGTCTGTATGAACATATTTTTTAAAGCCATTATATTTTTCACTGGAGTTCCTTATTGTTGCGCAAAAATCGGTCCATTATGTAGGGTAATTTAGATGAAATAACAATAATTATTGAAACGGCTAAAAGGTTGAGGCTGATTGAACAACCTGCCGACAGCGTGTAAGTCGCCGGAACAAGGTAAACAAAGCAAACGCAGAAGGACGGTTGGAAGGCGGAGGGTAGCGAGATGACAGACATTCTTCTTCTGGCGCACACTATTTACATATTCATCCGAGTTGCGGAACTTTCCTGCCGAATTCTCCGCGTTCCACCCCCCACCCCTTACATCCCCCCACAGCCCCCTGCCGAATTCTTGGAGTAAGCCCTTTGAGAGGAGAACCGCAGAGGACGTACAAGACGATGGGAAAGTGCAAAACCACGTAAATCACCCGGAGAGATACACCAAAATGCATTACGACGCTTTAGTCGTATATAAGAGCACTCCAAAACCCCGTGTCAATACGATATTGAATAAATACGTCATGCCATAATACTGCCAATTTTAGCAATGCCTACTGAAAGATAAGCTGTTTATATTCACAACAAGCTGGCTGATTAATAAATGGAGGTGAACTCATGAAGCTCTTAGAATTGAAAGAAATCGTATACGCGATCCATAGGCTAATTAAATCAGCTAAGAAGTGATAGATTTATTCCATTTAATCCTGGAGAAATGAAAGTGATTCAAATACGACTAAAGACCTTACCAACTAATTGACTAAGTGTCAAAAAGTTTTTTTTTTCTTTATTCATCATATAACTTTTTATACAGTTTTTAGAGGTGATTCGACTACCACGCGAAGTCGAATTATGAGTATATAATTATATAAATGTAAGAATTGATTATGATGGCACTTTTAAAGGCGCCTATTGGTTGAGATATGAAACGGAAATTACGCTAGGTCTGCGCTCATTGGTCACTTTGATTACGACCTCACTTTTCAAGTATTGGTTGAGATTGCTTTGGTATAGTTTCGCTTCTATCGCATGTAAACTGCACTCGAATTTTTTTTTATTACTGAAACTTATTTATCTATGTAAACCACTATAATAATGTGTAAACTGCATGTTCGAGAATAGAAATAAAATAAATAAATGAAACACGAAGAAATAAGACGTTTAGTTCTTTCATCGCGGAGTTACTTCATGCCTCATCTTTTCTCGCCCGGATATTAGCGCCGCTCAGTTTTTGGTATTTCATGCGAGCACTAACAAAGGCCGGTGGGTGGAGTGGCAATGGGTGGTAGGTGAGGGGGTGGTGGGGGCGAACTTTGACTTTATTTCGGAAAGCTCCTACACTAGTAATAATGCAAATTCGTGTAAGCGTGGATTGTTCGCCCCGAAGTTAGTGTGTTCTTATTTATTTGTTAATGCGAAGCTTAATATGCTAAATCACAATTTTCGATTAATCTTTATTACGAATCGGTTTACATTATGAGTACTAAAACCTATTATGTGAATAAATTAAAGTTTTTCCCACCGTTTACTTTGAATGGAAATATAATAAAATTGTTGATTACTTTATAAAAAATATAAGCGTAATTTACAAAAAAAAACAAAAATTTTCATTAGGGCAGGGTCACATGACAGGCGCTTAACGCGCGTTTTGATAACGCGCGTTTACAACTACATACATTTTATTCAGGCCGACGCATGCTAACGGGCGTTTTAATAAAGCGCGCGTTGAGCGCTGCGGTAGCGCTCGACTGTTGTCAGCGCGCGTCAATGCGCGCTTTGGGATCATTGGTTTTCTATGTTACCGTTTAGTTGAGCGCGCGTTTGACGCGGATAGACGTATTTTAGAGTTCGCTCAGTTCATCCAGAAATCGTCCGAAATTTTAATACCGAATTATTTATAGATGAACTAGAGAAACGGCCTGCGATATGGATCATGACAAGTAGCATTTATTCAGATAAGAACTTAGGAGAAAGATTTATTATTTTATAATAAACCTTTTTTTCTCTTTTAATTTTTGTCACGCATATTTTTACTAATATACCTCAACTTAACCGATCCTTCCCCCTCCCTATTCCTACCTAAATAACTCGGCTCTTAAAATGTAATTTTTCATTAGTAAATATCTCTGGAATCACTACACTTGTACCTATACAATACCTATGTGGGAACCTGTAAATGGTTCAATTATTGTGACTCAATTACTATATGCTTTGTTATTAATGTAAACTGTTGGTATCCCAAATAAATAAAATAAATATATATACATAATATATATATATATATATATATATATATATATATATATATATATATATATACATCCCGCTATCATTTCTGCGTCCTTTCATCGGATCGACATTACTGCGTCTATCTGAAGGACTCGATTTTTCATAGTTTTAACTAATGTATATACTATCTTTTAAGTGTTTGATTGTTGCTAGGTATTTAAATTTTTGAAAGACATTAATTTAAAAATATACAAAACGATAAAAACGCCCTTTAACGTCTCACCAATCTGAACTCCTTTCATATTTAATGTAGTGAGGCGTCCTGCATATTCTTTCTTTCATTTTGTAAACAATTTAGGGTCCAATTATATATTTATTTTCATGTTAACGACAAACGGACGTCTTGCAACGTTGCCATTTATTAATTCAAGTTTTTGGTTAAACGACTTTAAAGGTATTAATAGAATATGTTGGCGCCAATACGACTGGCCCATACGTTGCGGAATCTAATCAACTCGGCGGCAATGCGCACGTAAAATTTATTAAATTTGTGTGGGATTTTTGAGAATTTTGAATTAAAACCTTATTTTAAGTATGATTAGTTATGTTTAGTGACTAGATCTGAATTGCTGGGACCTTCTTATCCTGCATCTTGTTGAAGTGTGAGAAGCTATGTTTAGTGACTAGATCTCTTTTGCTGGGACCTTCCAATCCTTCCTCTTCTCTCCCCGGTTGGATTCCACATCGGGACAGTGATTACCACATTACGACATTAGTATCGTGGCAGTGGAGTTCGGTGTGGTTTTCTCATATATTCTTGCTTATTCATCTATTGATGAATAAGCGAGAACAAAAATAAAATAAATATATTATCAATACATAGTATAAAATGTATGCGCGCATAGATCTTTTAAACTACGCGACGGATTTTTATGCGGTTTTCAACATTAGAGTGATTCAAGAGAAAGGTTTATATGTATAAAACATGCTTATTATAGTAGAATTAACTCTGAATACAAGTGGGTAATTATTAAATCAACACGATTATCAGTAGAAATATTATGTAACCTATTAATTATAAAGAAACTTCGGAACAATAAGTCACTCATTTCTTGTATTTTTTTTTGCCATTTAATATCTAATGGTTTGTAGAAGACACAAAAATAATTGAAGCGTAAGCGTCAATCTGGCGTACATAGTCTTTTTTTCGTCTTTGTTTTACTGATATATTTTTTTTTGGCGTTTATATACATAGACGTACGTACTTTATCCGACTTACTAGACGATGTCTGTTCTGAGATGGGTAGCAATAGTTCATAGCTTTTTAATAAATGTTGATAGTCTGCATTCAAAATAACTAGATAAACAAAATTGAATTACTTTTATGTATAAAATAAAATTAGAATTACATTAAAAGATTAAGAATTATATAAATGTTGGTATCCATACATATTTTTTTCAATGCATAAAACTTCTTCTTGTTCCCTGTCCGTTCAGCGGACGTTGGCTATCATGTTGGCTATGCGGACTTACTGAGGCTTGGAACAGCTCTACGGTAGACTGGCCAAACCACTGTCTCAGGTTTTTTAACCATGAGGTCCTCCTTCTTCCAGGGCCCCGTCTTCCGGCAATCTTTCCCTGCATTATGAGATGCAGTATCTCATACTTCTCTGGATATCTCATCACATGTCGAAGATATTGAAATTTCGGATTTTTATAGTTTTAATAACTTATTTTTCTTTATGAATCTGAACCATAACATCTTCATTCGTAACCCTGTCCATCCAGCTTATTTTAAGTATTTTTCTGTAGATCCACATCTCGAATGCCATAATTAATTATTCCTAAAAGTTCTTCATAAAAGTTACAAAATTGGTGCATAAAAGGTGAGCAAAAATTCATGGAAATTTTAATAGAATAAGAGGTTCCATGAGGTAATTTGGTAAAACATTAATGTAAAAAATATACAGATGCATTGTACATATGGTTTTGTATCAGTTATTGATGAACCGGTGGATGCAATTTTTCTAGAGTTCGTTACACCAGAGTTACAGATACAGATATAGACACACCACCGAAATAATGCAAAAAAAATATATTATCTAAAAATTAAAAACAAAGTCAGAGTATGCAATTCACATGCGGTAGAAGTGAAACCTTCCAAAGACAAGAGTGAGGAGGCTATGGCGAACGCACAAATAGGAGACCGATAGGCTACGAAGCAACACACAAAGAAGAAACCGATTACACTATCTCATTCTCTTACAGGATAAATTCTACAGATGGTCTCTTTTTAGTGTCGCTATTTTTCGTTTCAACGAGTTTCAAATTGCAACAATGCTAAAGAAGTTTTCACTTCAAAAGTACTTTTAACACAATATTTAATATATTAGGTACCTAGCACCTACAAGTATGAAAGCATACATGTATGTAACAACGCGAAACGAACCACGAATTTTGGGAAAGGAACGAAGTATCTGCAAGTGGCGTTTCGCGCCGTTTGCTGTTGTTTCATTCCTTTCCCACAATTTGTGGTTTGTGTCGTTCGTGTTACACGCATGTAAACGCAGCCTAGTACGGACATTTTGGGAGGCGGGTATGGGTACCGCCGCCCGGGAATCATTTATTGGATAACCAACATCTCTGCCATAGATCACCCCAAGTGGTTCGCACACAGCATCCCCTGAGATGACATAGGCCATGAGGGAAATTATTTTCCTCGGGGCCCCTTGTGTGGAGCTAATTTTATAAAAAAATACTGGAGCGTAAAGAATGTCCCATGAAACTCGACCCATGACATGCGAAACAGGCATGTTTTTGTGGCAAGAAGACTGGATACAGTGATTTTATTTTATTTTTTCTGGCCAATACTTTCATATAATTTTTAGTGTCGTAATTTTAGGTCATCGGAATAAAAATTCCTAACACTGTCAAATATGAATGTATAACGATTGTTTAAGGCGCCATATACCTGCTCAAAAAGAAGCAGATGGAGACATATGTAATTATAAATGTTGAAAAGAGCGAATTAATATTTAAAACGAAAAAATTGAAGTGAAAAGGGTGAAAACGTTTAACAGAACACAATTCGTTTAAAATAGAGCAAAAATCTCATGGGGAACATCTAAAGTAGCATTTAAAGGTAAATTGTTAATTTTTTCATGCATATAACTTCTAAAATAAGTTAAATGAACGTGTTTATAATAATTTTCGGAGCATACTTTCCGATTTTTTTCTATCGAGGGAATTTCATATAATTTGCACTTCGATGTGGGGAACGTCTAGATATTATATTCAAAAATAACATATATATTTTTAAGTGCTTTAAAACTTTTAATATTTTAAAGCACTTAAAAAAAATCTTTGTTTGAAGAAAAATGATTTGAAGTAAAATAAAATGAAGAAGTTAAATTAAAATGATAATGAAAAACAGGAGACTCATTTTAAATACATAAAAACATTGTATTAAAGTAGCTCCCCGCAGAAGGCCTTGAGGAAAATAATTCACCTCAGGGCCTGTCATCTTTGGGGATGCTGGAGTGGATGTGGATGGTGGAGGGTCTTACAATAATCGTAATTGTATATTATCGTATCTTATGGGACGTATGAATATATCCCCCCTTCTGCGGTGCAAGGCTATGTTCCGATAGAGTCCTGCTAGAGAGGTCAAAAGGTCTCCCTAAACCAGTCTCCCTTTCCGATCTGCTACGCAGTTGGTGGAAAAACGCATCCACCGCTAAGATTCAGACAAACCTCTCCCATTGAAATCGGGCATCCCTGCCAAGTCAAAAAAGGTATCGAACCACTTGGGGTGGCCTATGGCAGAGGTGTTGATTATCCAGTAAATGCTTCCATGGGCGGCGGTACCCATACCCGCCTTCCAAATTAATGAAAAAAAAGTTATTGTAAAAAAATCCATTTTTTTAAGAAGTTTTTTTTTAAATATGAAACGCATTGTGTAAAAAAATTGTGAAGTTTGATAAACTGGTTTATTAAAAATACTATTTAGACATTCGATTCTCTAAATCATGAAAAATCATGGTCTTTTTGAGGAGAGGAAAGAATGAATATGTTTACGTTGAAGTGTTACCAATCTGACATCGGTAGTCATAAATTAGAGCATTTTTTCATTTCAATTCAAGAATGATGACTTATTTCTGGAATACAAATATTTATCTGGTTATGGCCAGGAACTTTCAGAATATCGGCGCGTAGATTTAAAATAATGGGATATAAAAAAAATCAAACGCTAAACAGACGTAAAGAGGCCCGACCGGCGTTGACAGTCAAGTCGTTGACTGCCCGGAAATATTTAATTATGCTTTCATAAACATCGCCGCAAAACAATTATTTTGAGTTATGTATGATTACTTAAGATATGGATGCGTAATTTGAGAAAGATTTACATAAATAATGAACATGTAACATAGGTTTAACTACAGTTCAAAAAAATATTATTAGTCGGCGAGATGAGATGAAAAAGTGTGCTGCGTGGAGGTAAAATAACCCATACATTTTAACGCCCTTTGTCGTCGATCACATTCATGCTTCATCTCGTAGGTATAATTCGCAATTTAATAATTTTCCATTCAGAAGGCGGGCTTGGGTACCGCCGCCCCGGGAGCCATTTACTACACATAACCAACACCTCTGCCACAGATCACCCCAAGTGGCTAGCTACGTGTGCTGACTTAGCAGGGGCTCCCGGGTTCTTGGGGTGAGGTTTATCTTTTGCCTTGGGAGAGACTGGTGGAGGGAGACCTTTCGACCTCTCCAGTTGGACTCTCTCGGAACATCATCTTGTACCGCAGTAAGAGGGATATATCCATACGTCCGTCATTCCTGGACACACTGACCCCCCGATTTCTACCCACCCCTCACACCTTATTCTTTCGCAGAACTTCCTCTCCTTCCTTTCAAAATACCCTCCACACAGCATCCCCAAAGATGACATTGGCCCTGAGGGGAATTATTTTCTTTAGGGCCTCCTGTGTGGAGCTAATGTATAAAATAATTTTACTTATTCTATGTAAAAATTATTCGAAAATAGTAATTTCACGAAGCAACGCCATAAATAATCCCTTTGTAGAAAAAAAATTGCATAGTAGGTACATATGTTTAAAAAATTATCGCGCCGTTCGGTCATTTAACATGCCATTAAAATGAAAAAAATCACATTGTTTCTTTAAATGATACTTCTCAAATGCCTAGAGATTTTTTTTAAGTGGGTCGTGTTTTATTAAAATTTTCAGAACAATCGCTTACGTGTATTAATTGTAATTGTTTCATGACATCTCCCTTTTTAAGCATCGTCAGTAATCCTCTCTCTTGTCACCAAACACGGCTAAAGCCATTTCAATCTACTTTTCAATTCTGAATGGTGGTCTTAAACCGGGGCCTAACTCGGAATGTTTTCTACTTTGGTACGAGCGGAAAAAAAGTTAAAATAATTAATAATGAATATTTATATTCTGAAATAACACAAATTAATCAAGTAAAATATTACTTGCCCACTCCGAGATTTGAATCAGCTACCTCTCAACCTTGATTGTTAAAGTAATTTTCGATTTTCTTGTACGTCTATACTAACTAAAACACACAGAACTCGGCATGCCTTTCCTACTTACTACTTACTATACGATACAAATTGAGGTTGAATATTATAATAATAAACTCCAAAATTCTGAAAGTTTTATTTTCATTTTTTAACTCAGAATTTTTCATAAATGTGCAATTGTAGTCTCTGAAAACCTTTAGAAGAACTTGAAAAATTACTATTTCTAGTAAATTAGTTAAGGCAATTTTGTCCTTATTTTTAGAAATAAGCCGTGATTGAATATTACTCGTAGTTAAACACAATTTCAATTCACTTTTCAAATAAAACATTAAAATATTTACTATATTTATGTTTGACAAGATGCATATTTATTGGAGTTATATTTGGCGCCATTTTTCATTAAAATCAACGAATAAAACAACAATGGTTGGGTTTAATGCTTGAAACATCATTTGTACATTAGAATTCATTTATTTGTATCAATAATTTCGACGATTTTGCAAATTTTCTAGATAAAACTATGATTTAGAGTTTTTCTCTGGGAATTTTAATGAAATCTTATTTTGCAATGTGCGATGTTTTAATGTGACTCATCTGTTCTCGTCGTTCTAGGAAACAGAAGAAACGCTATAAAAAAGCGATGTTGCCAAATGTAGGAGTTGCAATACGCGAGTCAATGAAATGTATATTTTGCTAAAAATATACGCTCGTCTACTGCAGCGCCGCGGCTCGCCGCTCGGTGACAAAGCACTGAACTAAAATCGTATATTTCAGTTGATTTAGGTACCAAAACCGCGTCTGGCTTATTTTCGTTTTTGGACTGTATAAGGGTACAGGAGTGGGGAAAACTTGAAATTACACGTGTTCAATCCTGCGTCCGTATACCGGACGCAGAATGACGGTCGGACGCAGGATTGAATGAAAGTGGACCATTAGAAGACGCAGCAATGATAGCGGGATGTATATATATATATATATATATTATATATTATGTATATATATATATATATATATATATATATATATATATATATATTATGTATATATATTTATATATATATATAATATGTTGATAGGTTTAATTCCTTTTTATTAATTTCTAAATAAAACACTTGTGTTGCAAAGTTTTTTTTAACTAAGAAACGACATTTATGTTTATTAATATCACTTTGAATGGTTTTTTCTAACAATCAAATAATAGAATAACAAAACAAATGACAATCGATGATTGCATTCTAATTGACATTATAAGATTCAAATTTAAAGGGAATATATTTCCTTTACATCTCCCCCCCCCCGCGGGAAAGAAAATTATTGCAAAAATTTTCATTCATCTTCGATATCCTCTTCATGGTTCATCAATGCAGGTGCTGGAATTAATTTCGAGATGTGGAAAAAATTTGATTCTAATTTTTTTCGACCAGTATTTATCTTGTAAATTGAGTTTGATAATTTTTCTATTATTTTGTAGGGTCCGATTCTCAATTCGTCGAGCTTCTTCCTGTTAAGTTTGTTTCCATTCTCCACAAAAACAGTATCACCAACTTTGAAGTTAATATGTCTCCTGGTTTTATCGTAAATCATCTTGTTGTAATTATGTGACTTTATAGTATTTTCCAGAGCTTTTTTTCTGTCTTGAATCAAATCGATGTCAGTCTTCTTAAGTTTTAACTCATTTGGCAAAATCGTAACATCTGTGCCGTTAAGTAGGTACTGAGGCGCATAACCAGTGACAGTGTGCTCCGTTTCATTATAGTTTTTTACACAATTACGGGCTATAGTTGTCCAAGCCACTTTTAAGTCATTTTCGTTGATTTTGCATCTAATTTTATTGACTAGCGTTTGATTTAATCTTTCATTTAATCCATTTGAGAAAGGCGAGTTTACTGCAGTAAAAATGATTGGAATATTTTTTTCATCCAAAAATTTTTTTAATTCTCTAGAATTAAGACCCGGATATTGGTCTGATAGTATCATGCCAATGTCATTAGTTTCTGTGGAGTTTAAGAGTTTGATGAAATCGTTGGTATTTTGAGTTTTTGACGTCAAAATATATGCAAACCTCGTGAAATGATCTGATAGCAGGTGCAAGTATCTCTTTGTTGACCGTGAACCCCCAAAACCACCTATCGTATCAATAGAACATATTTCAAAAGGTTTTGTTGCGGGACCCAAGTAGGACATCAATCCATATTTATTTTGACCTCTTGATTTGTTCTTTAAACATACTGCACAACTTTCGCAAGTTCTCTTTATATTGTTTGTCATGTTTTCTGATGTGTACCATGAGCTTATCATTTTTTGCATTTGATTAATTCCTATGTGACCTAGGTCTGTGTGAACATTTTTGATAAAATCTATGCTGAATTTTTCTGATAGAATTATTTTTTCTTTTTTTTTTACTTTCTTGTAATAAACATTATTCTTCGATATCAATTTATCTTTTCTGCACTGTATCTTCTCATTTTTGACCTGATCTTTTAAGATATCTTCTAATTTTATTAAGTTGACAACTTTTAATTGCTCATCTTGGTTCTCATCTGGTTCTAAGACTGGGTTTCTGCTTAGACAATCAGCTTCAATATTGTACTTTCCTGGAGAATATTTAATTTGAAAATCATATTGGGATAAGTAATATGTTAAGTCACCAAGCTCTTCATCGGTTCTAGATTTGATATTCATATTTTCCAGCGGTTTGTGATCTGAATAAACTGTAAATGGTTTTCCTATCAACCAGTATTGCCAGTATCTCACTGCCTCTTTTATAGCTAAGCATTCTAAGTAAATTGCTTTTTTCTTTTTCTGTGCGCTGTTTAATTTTTTCGAAAAGTAAGCAACAGGTTTTTCTTTTCCATCAGATTGTGTCTGTTTTAAAATAGCTCCAACACCCTCTAGAGAAGCATCTGTATATATATTAATTGGTAAATCTTGATCAAAAATTTCCAAGATCGGTTGTGAGCATATTAGGTTTTTCATCGTTTCAAAAGCATTTTGGCATTTATCAGTCCAAATAAACTTTTGATTTTTCCTTAATAAATTATGCAAAGGATCTAGTATTATTGCACTCTTCGGAATGTACTCATGATAAAAGTTGATTTTTCCTAGAAATTGTCGCACATTCTTTTGTGTTTTTGGAATAGGAAAATTCTTTATTGAAATCAAATTATCCTTTACTGGCTTGACTGAATTATTCTGAATTATATGACCCAGATATTTTACCATATCTGATGCAAATGTGCATTTTGTAAATTTTAATCTAAAACCTTCTGTTTTGATTGCATTCAGCAGCTTTGTCAGATGATCAATGTGTTCAGCAAAAGTTTTTGAAAAAATAAGAATGTCATCTATGTAATTGACAGCAAATTCGTTTAGTTTATATTTTCTCAATATATTGCTTAATATCCTCTGAAAAATTGCCGGAGAAGTCTTCAATCCAAAAGGCAGGCAGGTCCATTGATAATGTCCCTCCTGTGTTACAAATCCTGTTTTTTTTTTGTCTTCAATCCGCAATGGAATAGACCAAAAGGCTGAGTTTATATCCAGCGTTGAAAAAAATTTGCAATTTCTGGTCTTTGTCATTAGGTCTTCAATCAATGGAAATGGTTGAGCTTGAGGTATTACTATTTTATTTAAGTCTCTGAAGTCTATGCATAATCTGGATTTTTTGTTTTCTTCTTTTTTAAATGCTAGAGTGACCGGTGCAGCAAATGGACTGTACGACTCTTCTATCAGTTTATTGTCTAATAATTTTGCTATTTGCTCTTCTATTTCCTTTTTATCTTCTACACTGCATCTGTAAGGCCTCTTACTACAATATTTATCCACTAATAAGTCTATCTTCGCTTCATATCCATTGACAGTGCCAACATCATATTTACTCTTCGCGAACACTGATGTGTATTTGTCTATTAGTTCATTTATTTCTGTTTTTTGATCATTATTTAAATGATTCATTGTTATTTTAAAATCTTCTTCTTTAACATGTTCGTTAAAATTAATTCTGTGTTTTTCTATATGATTAAATTTAGTATTCGTTTTCATATCTGTAGAATATTTTTCTTTTTTATTTGTATTATTTAGGCAGAGTTTCTGTGATATTTGTAAGTCTTCACTTTGGATAAGTTTGAAGTCTTTTATCATGTCTAATCCAATCAAAAAATCATACTTGAAATTGTGTTCATCAATAATGTACACATCAACTTTATTCTCCAATTCAAAAATTTTTATGTTTAACGTTGTCAAACCACTCGTCTTTTTAACACCATTAATCGTTACTAAATTTGCTTCATTCAAATTGTTTCCTTTTCCTTTTAGTTTCAATAATTTAGAATTAATTAGAGAAACATTTGAACCTGAATCATAAATTCCGTATATTTTTAATTTATCATTTAGTAATAGTTTGACTTTTATTAATGGTGTTACTATTAGTTTTTTTGATCATTTTCATTTAATTCAGTTTCTATCACTGAATTGTTTACATGTTTAATGGCATTTCTCTTAAATTTTTCATCCTCTTTTGTTTTGAACCAGCATGTAGCTTCAGGGTGGTAACGAATGCCCTTATTCAATTTTTCACAAATTTTACATGGATTTTTACCCCCATTTTTATTATGTTCTGCATTTCCAAATGTTTTCTTATTCATAAATCTTTTTTTGTTGACCATATGTTCATACTTGTTTACTTCATTAAACAAATCTACAGTATCTTGTAATCCTTCTCTATCGATCTTGTTAAGTATGAATTCTGGTAGTCCGGAAGCAACAAGATCTATCAAAGTACCGGTGTCAATTGATCTTCTCACATCCAATAGAAGTTTTTCTTTTCTCATAGCATAATCCAACAGAGAACCATCTTTGTATCTAAATGATAGTGCGTATGTGACAGGGTTCCATCCTTTGTTTGCAAATGATTCACAGAATTTGTTTTTCCATGTTGACCACTCTGAGTTCATTGTTAGTTTTATAATCATGGAACTGTACCAGTCTATACAAGATTTATCCATGAACAATCTGAGTATTTCTATTTTTTTTCCATCCATGGTCACATCAAACTGCAAACATTCTTTTTCAAACACTTCCATCCACTGGCTTGCATTTGTATTTTTAGTGCAGAATTTTTCTATAACAAACTTCTCAGCAATGTTTTTTAAGCTCTGTTGCTTATCTTCCACTAACTTTTCAATTAATTTTCCTAATGCATCTTCTTTTTGATGTACTTGTAAACTTTTTTCGTCCAATTCTTCGAGGTATTGGTCTCCAAACTGTAGGTTTCCATCTTCGTCTACATATGTTTTTTTTTGTTCTTCTGTCATGGTTAACCAGACTCTTCTAACCTGGTATCTTTTTTTCAAACTATTTTTTATTTTTCCAAAAGCACTAGTTTTCATTATCTCCTCGTGATAGCTGGCGGATCGTAGCATTTCTGGTATTGTAAACACTTTTCCATCATTTGTGACTATTTTTGTAATGCTAATAATATTTGATCTGCCATCGCATCCAGGTAATAGCGTAAATTCGAATTGAATTTTCTCCATTTTTGGTTTAAAACGAAATGTCGTTTTATAATATGTTGATAGGTTTAATTCCTTTTTATTAATTTCTAAATAAAACACTTGTGTTGCAAAGTTTTTTTTAACTAAGAAACGACATTTATGTTTATTAATATCACTTTGAATGGTTTTTTCTAACAATCAAATAATAGAATAACAAAACAAATGACAATCGATGATTGCATTCTAATTGACATTATAAGATTCAAATTTAAAGGGAATATATTTCCTTTACATATATATATATATATTTATATATATATATATTTATTATGTATATATATTTATGTATATATATATTATGTATATATATTTTATATATATATATATATATATATATTCAATTTTATTACATTTATTATTTTATTTTTTTGAGTTTATGAGAGCCAGTAAATCATCTAATGGTTTGATGCATATTATGAAATAGTTAAAAAAATTGGGTCCGTATTGCCTTAGCTTAGGATACAAAGTTATGTACTGGCTTTCAGTCAGTCTGAATGAAAAATTAGGTGGACCTAATATCTCCGTCTTCTGTCGCGTCGTTTTTGCTGTCGGTATAAAATCACCGTTAAAACTGTTTCTACGTCCACCTTCGACAAATGTAGAACTCAAACTGAACCAGGGCGGCCGCGGCAACGCGCGTTCAACGCCAGACAATCGAGCACCAAGTGAACACTATACAAAAATTTGGCGCGCGTTCAACGCGCGTTCAGCGCTTGTCATGTGAACCTGCCCTTTAATGAACGCATTTAAGAAATAACGTTAAAAAAAAATTATGGCTAATATTATCTGTAACAATTTCACTTTTTTAATTTTTTTGAAGTGAAACATCTATAGTCCCATTGTGATTAGGAATTTGGATGAAACGGATATGACGCATACAGCACCTGCGAAGCATAAAACTCCTATTTAAAACCTTACCCAAATCATGAAGATAAACCACAGAAGTCACAGAAAAACTATATTAATGTAATTATTATAAGCAATAATTATCAGCCTGAAACACTCATCCACATTGAAAAATCTTCCGAGAAAAGATACATGACGCCAACGGGACTTGAACCCGTGTCCTTCTGATTGCCGGTCAGCTGCTCTCCCAATTGAGCTATGGCGGCTTATCTTGTACCCGCCAAATGATTCAATACATACTAGTGTTTCATTCAACAATTACTGCTTATTAATTTTGTCTTAAAAACGTTAGTTTAACAATAAAAATAATAATTAATATTTGACAAGTTTAAGTATTTCCCCAATAAATGAAGACGTAATTTGTCTCGACGCCACCTAGCGAGGGATTTTAACACTAACAATGTCTCTCTCGCAAAAATAAAGTTGGTTGTTTTCAGGTGGAAAAACTCCGCACGAACGTCCGGTGGCAGCGCTATTTAAGCGGTCAGAGAAATAAAGCGAACGGAGGTTCGAATCCAACGAAATCCAAAAAAAATAATCATTTTAATTTTTGTAAATCAATATCCAATCTTCAAACCACTTTAAAAGCAAATAGGCCAAATAAAAGAAAGTGACATCCAGCGACTTTCTATTTTCACTATTACCGCGTGTGAATTACACACTCTGATTTTTATTTCTTGTATTGATGATATTGAGTCAGGCGGGATTTAATGTAATAAATGAATTTCATTTCATTTAATTAAATGAAGACAATATTAGCGAAACTCATTCGAAAATCTGGAGACAGAAAAATCAGAAAAGATATTGGCTCCGCTGGGACACCATTTCATTTGTTCTTCTCAATAAAATAAAGTAAGTACCTACTTAATTCCCCTGAAATAATTCTTCTCGGAGAGTGCAATATATCGCATGAAGCCAGCTCATAACAATTCGTTCCAGACTGTGTATCCATTATTTTCATGTTCACGGATATGAAATAAAAGCTGGGGATATTATTACGACGTCAATAATCCCTCATACGCGAGTGAGTGAAAGACGTTTGATGTGGAATCGATCGAGGGATCACGGGAGTGACGTTTCACGCAGGAGTGCGCTCGCGGCCCGGAGTGCTTAGGGTTCCGAGTTCCGACCTAGGTAACCAGCGCAACGCATTCAGTTCCGACGTACCTAGTACCGAAGTACTTCAAATCCAATGTGCGCTTTTATAATAACCGTGCCGATTCACGGTTACGGTACCGTGATAAAAAGGCAATAAACATACGTTCCTTATAGCTGTACTGCTGCAACTCTTTCTTACACATTAAATAATGATGAAACACACAAAATACGTGTGACTGTTTCCTCCAAAGTAGTACTCTTTTGCGACGGGAATTGCGATTCATTTTCTTTACATGATTATATGTTTCCTTTGGGGAGGGTGCGGACAAAGGTTCACCGTTTGTCTTATTTTCGACAGTTATTATTTAGCGTGTAAGAAAGAGCGGCAGCATTATATGTTTAAGAACAAAAGCAAAAAGATTCTGGCTGGAGAGGTCAAAAGACCTCTTCAACAAGTCTCGCCAAGACCTTCACAAACCTCACCCCATGAACCCGAGCACCCCTGCAAAATCACCAAACGTAGCGAACCACTCGGGTGGCCTATGGCTGATGTGTTTTTTATCCAATAAATGATTCCCGGGCGGCGGTTTGTAGAACTTATAATATAATCATGTAAAATAATAGATAAGTAAATTGACGTTAAGAACACTTATAAATAATATCCTGTTAAATCGAATAATGAAATTATGTTATGGAAAGAAAGAAAGATTTAAAGAAAAGTGATTTAGGACTAGACTACTCCATGTTAAATATCACAAGTTCCGTTCGAATAGGCCACTTGCATTGAATTCATAACGACTTGGAAAAAATCGTGTAGATAGATCTTTTTATTAAGATTGCGAAAATGTTAGTAAATGTTAGTAAAATTTTTTAGAAATGTACAGTTTTTTTTTTTTAAATAAATAAATCCATTATTTGGGCTCGTGACGTCACTACATGAAAATGTCTCGTCTCCGAAAATGTTCTAATTAATTTTGTAAAATTCCACACTGATTTATTTTTTTAATATGGCATCACTTTGATTTCAGGCGAATTTTTGAATTCGTTCACTAGATTTATTGTTTGTTCTCTGCGAACTTATCATTTGGTTCGACTTTTTGACAGATGTTCTGAAGAGAACCCCGTACAATTTAGAAGTCGGTACGTGTTTTAGAGGTATAATGGTCATGGTGCTGATTTTAACAAAATCAAATTTTATAATATTCTTATTATTATTATAATTTACAAGTACAAGTATATTACATTTGATTTAGTAATATATACGTTGTACATTATAATGATTTATGATCAATAAGTTGGATCAAGGAAAAAAATATTTATGAGATGTAATATTTTTGGTATGCCTCGTTATTGTCCTGAGCCATTCGTGTGGAAAACGTTCTTTTTTTTAAATGATTTTCGGCTATGTAATTATCGTTTTTTCGCACCTATAAAATTATGTCCCGTCTTATAAAAAATGGTCTGATTTTTCGGATTGAAATTTTCAAAAAATCCCCAGGGTTTCAAAAATACGATTAAAAAAACGGAATGTCTTAGAATATTTGTCTAAACCGGAATTTTTTTTTAAAAAATGTGATGCAAGTGGCCTATTAGTGCTATGTTAGGTGATTTAAACTGTAACTTAAAAACTTATTGTTCTTATCACTTGGGAGAGGAAGGTCTCTCGTATATATTTTTTCCATTGAAGTAACACTAGCCAAAAACTATAAATTTAGTGTAAAGCAATAAAGTAATGGAGATTTACATTGAGGGTACATAGTCAGTACAATTGAAAAAAAATCAGAGTGTGCAATTCACACGCGGTAGAAGTGAAACTTTCAAAAAACTTTTTTTTTCCCTCAGGGCCCATGTCATCTTTGAGGATGCTGTGTGGAGGGTTTTTTAAAGGAAAGTAAGGAGAGGAGAGTTTTGGGAAGGAAAAGGGTTTAAGGGGTGAGTAGGAATCTGGGGTTCAGTGTGTCCTGGTCATCCACCTCCAAGACCTAGACAAACCTCACCCCATGAACCCAGGCACCCCTGCTAAGTCACAAAACGTAGCAAACCACTTGAGGCGACATATGGCAGAGGTGTGGTTATCCAATATAGATTCCCGGGGCGTCGGCACCCATCCCCGCCTCCTAAATTGAAATTACTAAATTACTAAAGTAAACAAGAGTGGGGAGACTGTCAAGCACCTCACAAAGAGGAGACCGTACAAAGAGGAGACCGATTATACTATTTCATTCTCTCGCAAGCTAAATCCACATGCATTTGTTTTTGTCACTTTTTAGTGTCGCTTTTTCGTTTCATCGAGTTTCAAATCACCAAAGGTGATTTACATGTACATCAGGTACTAAAGAAGTTTTCACTTCAAAAGTAGGAACCACGAGTTTCCTGGACAAACGTTTTTCGGCTATGAATCGTAAAAAAATTGAAAATTGCTGGCCCTAAGAACCCTACTTACACGTTTGACACAATCGTTACAGTAATATAGACTTTACGGACACAATAAATAAATGTCACTATTGGTTGGCAGTTAAATCTTAGTGTCAGATAGTGCCAGGACTACGTGGTAACCCAGATATAAAAGTAACACTAGACCTTCATCCTTTCAATTTATTGGAAAAAGTACATAAAGGCACCTAGTAAAAGAATCATGAAAATGTTGTATAAAAATAATTTCATGTAAGGCATCATTAAATCCTTTTGATTAGTTTGAAAGTTTTGCTTGTTCTTGTCGAGTGGGGGATATAAAAGGGGTTTTAGTAAAGCAATTTCACAGCAGAACACGATTAGGAAAATTCGATCGCAGTTAAGGTAAACAAGGCATAAAATATCTAATACAATTCCGATATTCTTCAGGGGTATTCCCTGCTGCCGCCGCGCGTGGAGATACGACTCTGGAATGGGTTTTAAATATTGCCACCAGAATATTACTGCGTTCGGAATATAGTGCCGGGGAATAATCATTTTTAGGGTGATTTAGAGTTCATGGCTTTACAATGGTTATTTTAAATATATATTTTTATATTAGCTCTATACACGAGACTACTGGTAAAATTATTTAAAAGACCGAATTTAAAAAAAATAAAGCTTACTTAATTCCAATAAGATTTAACTGACGAAAAACCAAAATAATCAACCTGCAATAATTATATTTTTTTAAGTGATACTTCTATAACCTCGCTATGATTTGGATTTCGGATGAAACGAAAATGACGATTACTGCACCTACGAGTCACAACTGCGCTCATTGACCGTTTTGATAATGATGTAAATTTTAAAGGCTCCTATTGGTTGAGATATGAAACGGAAATTACGCTGGTCTGCGCTCATTGGACGCTTTGTTTATGACCTCACTTTTCAAGTATTGGTTGAGATTGTTTTGATTAAGTTTCGCTTCTACCGCGTGCAAACTGCACTCGATTTAAAAAATATATATAATACGTCTATTTTTATTACGCAGTGAAACAGTTTCGACTTTTCGCCACATTCCTGCGCATTGATCGGCATAACGTAGTTGTGCTCTCATTTCATTGCCACTAAAAGTTAAAAGAATACATTGTTATCGACAACGAGTCTGTCTGCCGAGTTTCAGCTCGATCGGATTTAGGATAGTGAGTTAATTTCCACTTCCAACATTTGTTTTAATTCATTCAAGAAAACAAAACCGATATCCAAATAAGGGTTTTTTTTTGCCGATGACAATAAGATTCTAAAGATAATTAAATCCCATCTTGATTGTTTACTTTTTCCACTTGATATTGATTCATTTAATGATTGGTGCAAAATTAACTGCATGGAACTTAATGTTTATAAATGCAAAATTTTGTCCTTTTATAGAACCAAAAAACCTATTCAGTTTGATTATAAACTAAATAATGTTTGTCTCTCTACTGTCACATCTATCAAGGACCTTGGGGTCATTCTGGATTGTAAACTTTCTTTCCGGGATCACATTAATAACATCGTAAACAAATCACTTAAGCTACTCGGCTTCATTCATAGAATTACCTCTGACTTTAAACATATAAATACACTTAAAACTCTTTACTGTTCGCTGGTCCGCCCTCACCTTGAATATGCTAGTGTCATTTGGTCTCCTTTTTATGCTGTCCACATTTGTTACATCGAATCTGTACAACATCGCTTCCTACGAGGAATTGCTTGGAGGTTAGGACTTGAAAGAGGAGAATACTCGTATGATGAAATTGAACAAACTTTAAACATTTCCTCTTTAGAAAAACGTAGAAAGGACTCTGATCTAATATGCATTTTCAAAATTATCAACAGTATTACTGACACACCTGCTTTGTTACAACTCATCCAGTTCAACATTCCTTCCCGTAGACTTCGAAATAATGAATTGCTGTTCCTCAATCAACATTCTACTAATTATGGATATCATTCTCCTTTATCCAGAATTTTGAGACTTGTCAACGCAAATCAAAGCATTGAATTTTTTGGTGTAAGCCTAAATGACTTTCGGCAGTCGTTACGCAATGTGGTTTTTTAAAGTCTTTTTAAAACCATCTTCAAGCTACTTGTAGTTATCTTCTCTATGTACTTTTATATTATATGTATTTTGTCAATGCTCTTCATCTATATGTAATCTCCTTTCATTGTGATCTCTCTTTTTTTCCTATTCGTGTTATTGTTATATTGTTAATTGGACTATTTGTCCGTAAATAAATAAATACTATTTTTATTGTAATATCACACGTCTTCCCTTAAACTTAAGGTTGGAAGTCTTATAGAGATCGCTCAATTAGTTGTTTTTGAAAATAATCTCTTATTTTCGATTTGAAATCTTAATAGCCATTGCATGTTGTAGTTCGATACGTTGTTATATAAATAGTTATTTTGGTTGACCGATTCCTCTAATGAAAGCAAAAAAAAAACTGGGTTAATCTCTTTTCCAATATCGAATCAAAGCCGTTTTGTCTACGATACAAATTTAATATCAATAACAAAACGAAAACGCCATTCCCTCATTTAAATAAATTCTCTCTAAATATATCGTGAACCGAAGCAAAACGGCGTGTTTACGTCATTAAATCGGAAAGTACAAGGAATGAATTAACCTATTTTTCGCTCTGAATGTTTAAAGATGTGGAAGTCATAAAGTAAAAAGGGCCGATCGTTTCCTCCGACTCTTTCAAGGCTTATTGCCTGGTAATGTTTGCAGGGATGGTAGCGAAATGCTAATTTACCACGGCGAGTTCGGGGTTTACATTGACTTTTCTTTTTATTCCCAGCAAAAAACCGTATAATGGTTTCTGCTTATACTTTGGCAGCTCGCCGTATTCTAATTTACCCAACTAAGGCTGTAAATTTGCTTAGGAGCTGTAAGTGTCAACGTGGACACGGGAAGATTAATTTTTAATCTAGCGGAACGAAGCGACCGTTTAAGGCCTGCAAAAAGTGATAGAAAAATGTTTAACGTCTGTACTTGGTTTACTGTTGATTTAAACTGGAAATAGAGATGAGTAAGAAATGTCTAGTTATGAAGTCGAGTGATACAAATATCAAGTTTTCATCTTAAATAACTTGAGATCATTTAGAAACAAGGCAAATGTCTGGAAATGTATTCAGAACAGAACAAAATACACTAACTTGTAGTACTGTTATTGTGTTAAGTAGGTACCTACTAAATCTACAATTTTTCCTATAGAATTTGGAAACAAGAATAAATCCTGTTATCACACACAAAATAAGGAAACACAACAAAATGAACAAAATACACGAAGTTCTTGGTATATCTTCTCCAGGGAATATCTTCGTATGGTAAGTACTGGAACCTGTATTCTCCAGAACTTAGTTTTTTCATAAACTATAAGATGCTTTTTTTTTTTCGTTGTTTGTTTTTGGGGTAAAATGCCGTGTTGCGCTGCCTCCTTCTTTAGCCAACGTTTGGATGCTTTAATGGAAGTCTTAATAACTCAGCGACTGTTTATTGTAGTGTTGTTATTACAATGATACTTGCACAAACTTTCAGAAGTCTTTCAGAAGAAGACTAGTTTTGATCTGAAGAGCTACTGAAAACCTAAAGACTACCATAAATCTACCTTCGGCAAAACTCGGTAACGAGACCATGCCACGCGAAGAGCCCGTAGACGACTAGGGTAAAGTGTGTATTAGATCATAAACTTATTTGATTCGTTATAATACAGAACTAGAAGTAATGTCAGCAAACCTTTGGTATGTTGAAAAACTGAAAAGTTTTTTAGAAATAATTGCGCTACCATCAGAATTGCCGTATAATCTTAACAAGCCTTTTACTTCGGGAAATATTTTCAAAGTTGTTTCGGAAAGTACTGATTTTAAAAATGTGCAAAGATGTTGTAAGAACCAAATAATTAAATGTCAATTTGTATAAACGAAATTGCACTGAACAAAAAAGGGGAGATTTACACAAGTGTGGTTTTTCTTTAATTTAATAGTAATATTTATTTTCTTTAATTTAAGGACATTGTCAATATAAGTATACAATAATGAACCTTAGGACACGATTTCCACTTTTAAGAAAAGTAATGTTACTAGTTGAATATCTATTTTTACTAGAAATTTTTTATTTAATGTATAAAAACAAGCACTATTGTACCATTACATTAATAAATAAAAAAAAAAAAAAAACATATTTAGTTAAACAAAATTGTATTAAAATTGCGGTAGAAACGAAATTTCGTGTGAGAGCTTTTTGATCACAAAGCTTTACCAAGCACGTAGTCCTGAAGCTTTGGCGAGCTGTTCTTAATAAACCTCGAAAAGGTTAAAGAAGGTGTAACCGTATTGTCCTTATTTACTTAAGAGACACACAGTTCTCTAATAGCAGGTATGAATACAAACTAAATATATGTGTGTTATTTGAGTGAATTGTAAATCAGAGTTGGTTCTGCCCGCCCTTGTAATTAGGTGTTTCTGTCCCTCGAACCTTCCCCGCTTTGAACCCGAGTTATTTCAGTTATTCCCATAAAGGACCCTCCGCCACTAGGCTCCCCCGCCCCAGGAGCGAGAAGGTCGCAAAGGACATGCCGAGTCCGAGAAATAATCGCCTCTCAAGACGTTGGATGGTATGAACGAACGACGCGAGTCCCACGAAGCTACCTGATTCACAACTACTGCAAAATTAGACGGAAGCATATTTTAGATGTAAATTTTAGCTGGAATATTTAAGACTGTGGAGGAAGGAGGTGCGAGGTAGGTACTGCTGTTTCTAAGAATTAAAATTCAGACGTCGTTCATACACTGAGATTTTAATGACAATCCGAATATTGATAAAGGTGCGCGGATAGAATAACTGGAGGAACCCACTCGAGGGGTGGTTAATTTATTCCCCCCCCCCCCCTATCTTAAGATTTAAAATACTGGCAATAAATTCGGACTGGATTGAATTTTAAAATGTCACAGGCGTAGAAAATTAAATATAATCTTAGACGGAGGGCTAAATATTCACACTTAGTGATGCGCGCAGAAATATTAATTTAACAGGGGAGTCGCGAAGATCTATATCGTTATTCATCTAAGTCTTTTATTCATTGCACAAAAGCAAAGTATGTAGTTTCGAACTTTTTGTTTACATATTACAATCCTTTTTTATTGGAATTTAAGTCATTTCGAGGACGCTGCACGTCAATGACTCCAATAAACCTTAAAATTGAGAAAATAAATCTAGACATAATTGCTACCAATAATAATACATGATTATTCAGAACACTTAACAAGCAAGAAATCTAACAAATTATTTATCTGGTTCCCCGAAATTGCGTGTGTTTTCATTGCTAATACAATCCAATCACTACCTTCAGAAGGAACTTACACATGCATAATAAGGCATACACCTGATGATCTCCTCACTTGATCTACTCACTCCTGATCTGCCACTCCTGTCCCGGTGAGACCGGTACACCAGGGGGCACTGATTTGTTAGGACTTGGAACACATACTATGAGGATAGGAAGGAGGTTGGAGTTTAAACGACCGGTATACATGGCAACCTAATAAGCCAATATTAGAATTTAGGATGGTCAGGAATAAAGGAATGGATTGAGCGTTATAATTTTTTCTTTGTTTTAGTCTTCGTTCTTCTTGCTTCTTTTCGGCTCTTCTTGGATCTTGCCTCTTGTTTCTTCTAGGACTCTTCATGGCTCTTCTAGTCTCTTCTTGGCTCTTCTTGTTTCTTCTTGTATCTTCTCGCCTTTTCTTGGATCTTCTGAACTCTTCTTGGCTCCGTTTGATCCTGCTTGGCTCTTCGTATCTCTTCTTTGCTTCCCTTGTCCCTTCTTGTCTCTTCTTGCTTCTTCTTGTTTCTTGTGATCTTCTCGTCTCTTCTCGGCTCTTCTGGACTTTCCTTGCACCTTATTAATAATAATAATAATAACGTAGTATTTATATAGCGCAGTTTTGTGATGTTTCACTTCAAGTGCGCTTATTGTCTCTTCTTTTCTATTATTGTCTCTTCTTGGCTCTTCTTGCTTCTTCTTGGATGTTCTCGTCTCTTCTTATCTCTTCTTGTCTCTTCTTATATCTTTTTGTCTCAGCTTGTCTTGTCACTGGTTATCTCTTCGCGAATATTCTTATCTCTTCTTGTTTTTTTTCTTGAATGTTCTTGTCTCTTTTTGGATCTTATTGGATTTTCTCGTCTCTTTTTGGTTCTGCTTGCTACTTCTCGTCTCTTATCGTCTAATATTGACTCTTCTTAACTCACCTTTGCTTTTAATGCACCTACTTTCCAATTTTCACCCGTTGTTGGCTCGTCTGGATTCCTTCTGCCTTTTCTTGTATCTTATTATTTCTTCGAGTCTTTTTTTGTCTCTTATTGCTTCTTATCTCTTCTCGCTCATTCTTGGCTCTTCTTGGTGTTTCTCGCGATTTCTAGCGGAGTTTAACTCATCTTTATACATGACAACCTAATATGCTAATACTCAAACTAGGTTGGGCAATAATAAAGATTTTGATTGAGTGTTGTTTTCTAAGGTCTGTCATTTTCTTGCTTATTCTTGCTTCCTTTTGCCTCTTTTTCGTCAATTTCAGTCTACCCTTATGTTATGTTATTATTATTTTTCTTGGCCCTCCTAATTTTTCTTGCATCTTATTTGTCCTTCTAGTCCCTGCAGGTGTCTTCTTACATCATCTTGACCTTTCTCGACTTGTATTGGCATTTTTTCTCTCTTTGTGAATCTTTTAGCTTCTTTTGATTTTGCTCTTCTTATATCGTCTATCCTCTTTTCGAATATTCAAACAAGATAATCCCAAAGAGAACAGAGGAACTCATCCGAAGAGTAGAGTAATAATAGTAATAATTCAGAGTAATAACCCGACTGAATTAACGATAACATTTGAGATAAAGATAAAAGGTGTAGGTACTTGAAAAGCACTTCTTTCAAATTTTGACTAAACCTGTAACAAAATCTAAAAACCAAAAACCTGTTAACCATTAAGAAAAGGAAAAAAATATTTATTTATATTGTGCATGACAGAGAGGAAAATATAATATTAAATATAAATATGAAATAGTTATTTGGTATGTGTGATATTTTATTATGCCCTGAAAGATGCTGAAAACCATCAATTGAACTTTGATAGATGCGCGCCTAGTCGTAAATTCAGAACTCAAAAGGTTCTGCAATCCCTTATGAATTGGCTCTATAATACATGTATGAATGTGTAATAATGTGCACGTATGTATGTATATGTGTGTGTGTGGGGGGGGGGGGGGGGGGAGGGTGTGGTGGGAGTGTGTATGTATATGTATACAATTTACGCCCGTGTGCATGTACACATTTGTATGTACATAAATACACACACGTAAATGTGTATGTACGTATCTACTAATATTTGATATTGATCCTCCTTGTTTTACCTACTTGTAATTTTATCTATTATTTATCTGAACTGTAAATAATACATCATTGTAAACAATAAAAAATTATGTCGCATAGCTTATCAGTCGCCAAGGGCTCACTGTAGCGAGAACGAATTGAAAGCCAAGTGTCCTCACTGATTGTACGAGTACCAATTTATATCAAAGGACCCCATCTATAATATTCGTACATTTTTTGTTCGCAATCGTCGATGTCAATTGACCCGTGAAAGGCTCTCTACTCTCTTCTCTCTACCCAGAACATAGAACCTGTCTCTAAGTGTAATGTCCCAAACGGGCCGAAAAATAGAATAAGAGCACGATAAATATTTAATCAAGCAGGGCAATATTGAATTCAGAAAAAATCTCACGGATAAAGAAGAGACTTAGAATATTTTCCACTTTTAATGACGAACCTACCGATATTTTCTCAATCGGGTAGTTATTCTCTTTGATCCCAAATTTGCCTCTTCTTTTGAGAGCGAAAATGAAAGACTGAATTGAATATTTACATCGCGGTTGATTTAGTTTGTAAATTTTCCAATCTCGTTTCATGGCAGCCGCGATAAAATTTTAACTTGGTAGATTTTTGTGAATAATTTGATTATTTTTATTGGCTTACCGATGGAGAGTTTCTCTGAGGGCGGAGAGTGGGGCGGCTATCTGAAACAACGAAATGTACATTTTAATTAAGCAGTTTCATTCAATAGATGAAATATAAAAAAACAAGTTCAATATCACTTGAAAATCGCTTTTAAAAACGGCTAAAACTCGTTAGAAAGTGGAGAAAGTATGTGTAATTGAAGTCAAAAAATTTTTTGATTCGCATACTTATCTACAATATGCAGTCGATTTAGTGAAAAATACGGGATACCTACTAACACAATATATAACTAAGTAGATTAATGAAACCATTCAACTTTGTTTGAACCACTTATATAATGAGTAAATCCGACCGGTTTCAGAACAAACGTACCTTCTTCAGGGCAAGCGTATACTAATTTGACAGTTTCGAAATATGGATGGGAACAATGTTTTATTATGGTAGGGGTGGAGCCGTTGCAAGTTATTAATTTAGAGTAGGTGGGTAGGTATTAATGAAGAGTGGGTGGGTAGGGGAACAAATCCATGATTGGGCTATAAGACAATATTTTTTGTTTGTTGATAATAGATGAATTATTTTTAAGCGATTTTTTCATTTCCAAGGCTTCTAAGTTATCTAAACGTTTTCCTTTATGATATGAAAAATATATAATGATATGAAGAATATTTTAATGATATGAAGAATATGAAAAATTTTTTTTTTTTTTTTATTTTTATTTTAACTTTATGAGTAAAACCTCAAATTGTAATATTTAATTAAATGAAGACAATATAAGCGAAACTCAATCGAAAATCTGAAAACAGAAAAATCAGAAAAAGATATTGACACATCTGGGACATTGACACATTCTTGTCCCAGATGTGTCAATATCTTTTTCTGATTTTTCTGTTTTCAGATTTTCGATTGAGTTTCGCTTATATTGTCTTCATTTAATTAAATATGAAAAATATTTATCCCTGTATTTTTTTTCAAAACTATGGGTATTTTCAATGATATGGTTAGCGAACTCAGAAAAACTATTATTATAAAGACACCTTAAATGTTCTTTGATTCTGATTTCAAAATTACGAGTTCAAAAATATATAACTAAGTGTGTCAAAGAGGTGTGCAGAGAGGACGTACCGCCGAATAACAAAATAAGAAACATTTTTTTCATTCTAATGCATCAAGGATAAAAGTACTAGTCTGTATACCAGCGCTTAAGGACAAAACATCGATACTGTAAATAATTTCGTTTGATATCCATATCAACTTATCATCAAAAGAAATGTTTGAAGTCGATTTTAGGTTTGAAATTTGTAAATACTGCACACAAATTATAATTTCATAATAAACTGTCGGGGAATCAACTATCGGGTATTATCAACTATCGTTTTTGTCGTCACCATTGAATTTTTAATCTCTCCCAATTGATTTAACGGTTTTACAAGAGTGGTGCCTATTGCGTC
This sequence comes from Limnephilus rhombicus, assembly GCA_929108145.2. Taxonomy (NCBI): domain Eukaryota; kingdom Metazoa; phylum Arthropoda; class Insecta; order Trichoptera; family Limnephilidae; genus Limnephilus; species Limnephilus rhombicus. The sequence continues at coordinate 57,614,939 of OV815275.1, read as the reverse complement.
ATTTAATTTTGAAGAAGTACGTACATGAAAATAGTTGTTTAGTTTATGAAGCGAGAACGCCTTTTAAGCGTTGCAATAAATTGTGTAATGGAATTGCTTAAACATGATATACCGCTGAAGTCAAATCAGTCCAAAGTCAGTAAAGTTATGAGTTATGACTCATAACTCATATGGACATGGAGATTTTTGCATAGAACACACTGCACATAACTTTTTATTACACCACTCAAACCGTCAAAGAAAGAAAGGAATATGTCGATTGTGATTACATTGATAGCCTATTGCCGTAATTAATACAGGTTCAGAAAACTTAATATTTTAAACATATCGATCGTGATAATAATCATTCAGTAGGTGTAATCTGTATAAAGTTGCACTTTAACATAATATTTTTTTCAAAGTTCGATTTGCTCTGTCCATTTGCAGTACATAAGATCGTTATGAAGATGTACTGTACTGTATATGAAACTTATAAAGTTGTATAACAGACAGCTTTTAAACTTACCGGCTAGTAGTTTGTAAAGTCGCTCAATGTAATCGAGGCTTAAGTGGTAAGTTCACATAAAAAGTAAGACGCGATTAAGAGATATTATTAGCACGTTTTTTGAAATCTTCAAGGTTTATCATGAATATATTATCAAGAGACATGTTTACCATACACACACCACTCCTCGTGACCTGTTGTGTTGAGCCAATACGCAAATACATCAATTCCAAGTGGTATGCTTCGCAGATCGTGGTGTCGTCCCTGTAAGGAGTTGTTGGACACAAATCTAATTTTATCTTGTTTTATTTTCGTACAGACGGGCCCCACCGCTCCCAACCAGCAAATAAATAATTATGCAATCACAAGCGCACAATAAAGTACACAAAATAAATTGTGACACTACAAATGTGTATTCGGGCTTTTCCACCAAAGTTAAAGAAGTTACTTAATAGTTCGGAGCGGCTCACGTGGGTTGTGTGGCTCTTCTGTACGAAGCGATTCACATTCGAAAGTACGGTATTAAATAATGATCTAGTCTTCCAGAGGTGGCGCTCGAGTCGCTCAGCCTCCTTCCGGCGGAACATGGAACAGAGCACCCTGTTTACACCGCCCCCTACCCAAACCAACCACACCCCCCAACTCCCACACTACCTGCACAGCCTTCAGAGCTCAGAAGGTTTTCGTTTTACGGAATATCGATAACATTTTTACTACTGTGTCGCGCGGAGAGATAAAGATCCCAATTCTGGTGGCGTCGCGTCGGATGAAAAGCTGCCGTGGATATTGAAAACCCGAAAAGAATATTGAAAATTTATATAAAAAGGTAACTGCATATCGATCATTTCAAAACCCTTCACATTTATCGCGGAAAGAAAACAAGTTTTTATCACTTCTTTAATTAGAATATTTTTAAATGATGATCTACGTGATACTTTCCTGATAAAGTTGTTTACTCAATGCCTATAAGTCACTGTTTTTTTTTAATTAAAAAAATCAGAGTGCGTAATTCACACGCGGTAGACATGAAACTAGAAAGTCGCTAGTTGTCGCTTTCTTTTGCTTGTTTTTTTAAAGTGGTTTGAAGATTGGATATTGTTTCTCCGTTCGCTTGATGTCTGCCTCTCTGGCTGCTGAGACTTATCCGGCACCTTGCCAACTATGCTTTGGCACGCGCCGAGACGCGAATTTACCGCGTTATATTAGAACTAAGTATTTGTATAGACCTGAGTTGTGACGCATTTACGTTTCACCCCAATTTCAAGTCACTAACGACGCTAAAGAAGTTTCACTTAAAAAGTTAAGTACTTACCAAAGATATTGAAATATAAGTAGATGTGCTATCTGCTGTTTTTACTATGTGGGTCTGCGCTTCCGGGTGTCGCCGATATTGTTTACCAATTAACAAATAAACTAAAAGAACAAATAATTACAGAATAAACCAAACGAACGTTAAACTAAATGAACGAATTCTTTCCTTATTCAAAATATATTGTTAACCAATATTAATGCACGTTTTCAAAAAAACAACGAAATGAACATATTCTTTTGTATGAAAAATGCGCTAATTAGCGCTTAGTCCGGCGACAGTTGCGCGGACACCATAGCATATCTCTTCTGTATTTGAATATCTTTGGTACTTACTATATTATAACACTTAACAAGAACGCCTCTGTCTTCATGTTGTTTACAGGGAAACCATATTATCGTCACCTGGTTGGGCAAAATTGTAAGGCGGGTTAAGGTAGGAACTAAAGGAAGGGATTTAATGATGCGGATCTTGAAGAGACTCGGATTATTTGAAGGAGAAAAAAAGATGCCGGTAGATTGTTTCATTTGCGAGCAGACTTTAACAAACACGAGTCTATTGTTGCTTATTTTATAAAAGTGGCTTATTTATGAGCAAGTTTTGCTACGTAATTAAGATTACGCGTGACAGCTGTTTCACCTTCAGAAGGCATTATCAAACTGTGGCTAGGCCACTAACAGACGATACATTTATTTTAATAATAGTAATATAATGAAAAAAATTATTTTATAAAAAAATAATTTTAATGGAAAACTTATTGATTTATTTTTTATTACCAATGGTCTATATTTAAATGTTGAAAATTTTAAATGTTATTGATTACCCTTTAAAGTATCCCCAATAACTGCATTGTTTAAATTTGAATTGAGTTATTCCTAAATGACGAATTAAATTTTTCGCAGCATAATTAAGTATTTAAAAAATTAAAACGGAGTTCTACGTATTACTTCACAACAATAAATGTTGTCAAAACTCTGGAAAACTAACTATCTATAAAAACAAAATTTAAAAAACCAATAATAATAAGTTTGCAATCCACATGCGAGAGAAGCGAAACCTTCAGAACCTAAAGTAAGGAGGCCACAAAGCACCACGCAAAGAGGAGACCGATAGAGGCTACGAAGCAACACATAAACAGGAGACCAATTATATTACCTATAGATGTATTGATTTGATGATCATCGAGTTTGTATTGTCTCCTTTTAGTGTTGCTAGTTTACATTTCATCGAGTTTCAAATCACAACGGTGCTAAAAAGTTTACACTTCAAAAATTAAAATCAAAAAATATTAGTTTATTGTTAATTATTTATTACAATACACGTGGAAAAAGTTACCCCTTTGAATACAAGTAACCAAACACCGAATGTATAGAAAAGAAAAACGTTAACCTGACATAAATTGCAAATTGAGGATATGGCATGCCCGTAAAGGCAACGTAAAAAAAATACCAGAAAATTGTGAGTATGCCGACATGTGCATTTACTTTCAGCCATATCAACGCCAGTTCAACTGCAAAACCTAGAGGCCCTAAAGCCTAAGCCACCTGCGTCATATCCACAGTGGGTCCCGTCCTGTAGCTGCCGTACCGAGCCCGCACGCGTTTTTATTTACCCCCGAATTTCAATTTAGAAAACGCGTCCTTTGAAGTGAGCGTTTCATGAGTCGAGCCTTTTTGACGGCCGGATAACAAAGCTACACTTTTACTGTACTAACTGTACCCCTTCACAGCCGAATTAGCTCAGGTTTTGTTTACTCGACTGCTTTTTGTAGCGGAGATCGGAACGCAAAAATTCTACGGTAATGCCGTTTAATGGAAATGAAATATAACGCCACAACAATTTTTAATTAAAATTGTTTAATTTTTGAAGTGAAAGTTCCTAGCGATTCGGAATTCGGATGAAACGGAAATGACGCGTACAGCACCTGCGAAGCATTATACTTCTATCAAGGCTCCTATTGGTTGAGATATAAAACGAAAATGGCGGCAGGGTTGCGCTCATTGGCTGCTTTGATTATGACCTCACATTTCAAGGCTCCTTGGTTCTTCATTGGTTGAGATTGTTTTGGTAAAGTTTCGCTTCTACCGCGTATTAACTGCAATAGATTTTTTTTTAATAAGCTTAAGATGAATATATACGTGAACTCCTATTTAGATACTATTTTCATTAATCTTTACGACGAATCGGCTTACAATATGAACATCAAAAAATATGATAGGATAAATCGAAGCTTTTACTAGCTTTTCTATGTATTGGAATTACAATAAAATTATTATTTACGTAACAAAAAATATAAGCGTAAACCACACAAAAAAATGTTTTTTCATGACTTAACTATGAAGTAACACAAGAAACAATTTTTAAAAAATACCCCTTTATGGCTTAGACTATTTTTGAGGTTTTCCATGTTCTAACTTTTTTTCGTTCTTATAAAATTATGCACAAAATAAATAAAAACCACTTTTTCGCTTACTAGCCTCGTGCAAAAAGACGCTCGGTTTTAAAATTTTGCAGGCTTGAGATTCAAAATATTTCTAGCGTTTATATTCCTCTTAATGGCTGTAAATTCGATTTAACGAACTATTATTTCAAATTAGAAGGTGGGCATGGGTACCGCTGCCACGGGATCATTTATTGGATAACTAACACGTCTAGGTTACCTACTTGTCAATAGGTCGCCCCAAGTGGTTCGCTATGTTTGATGGCGCATGCGTTTGCGTTGCGGGCCGGATCGAAAGAGACTGGTTGAGGAAAACCCAATGTAGACATCTCCATCGGAACTCTGTCGATCCATAGCCTTGCACCGCAGTTGGAGAGATGAATTCGTACGTCCATCACTCCTGGACAGATTTACCTTTAGATTCCTACCGACATCTCATACCTTTTTCCATCACAGCACTTCCCCTCTTTCCTTTCTTTAAAAATAACCTTCACACAACATTCACAAAGATGACGTAGATCTTTAGGTTTTTTTTCCCTCGGGACCTCCTGTGTGGGTGGAGCTAATGTAAAAAAAATATTACGCAGAATAGTGAAAACAAAATGTAATGTACTGTATAAATATGTGCGTTAGCATAAAAACATTATACCAAGGTGGAAAAGGAACACAAATTATGATATATAGTATTTTGTTACACAATACTATATCTCTTAAAAAAGAATTCTGAATAAGTCGCAAATGTGAATATGAACCACACATGGCTTTGTATTCAGTGAAATTGGATTCGTATCGTGAAATTGACAATGAGTCTAAAAGATTTTAAAGGTTACGTTATTTTGATAACAATGAAGGTAAATTGTAAAAAGCATTCAAAGCCTTTTTTTAAAAATCCTAAAAATAAAGTTATCCTTTCAGCAAGTAGTCAAAGAAAAAATACTTCAAAGTTTGCAAGGCGAATGCTTTTATGATAAAAACCTACTCAAGAGTGGCAGATTATCTTAATATAGCTTTGCTGAGCGTTAAACGGCTTAATTATAATATTTACATAGAAAAGAAAATTTATAAGAACATTAGGTATGTTTAGTAAACACTTTAAACAAATGCGATTTTTTTAAATATGAATACCGTTCAAGTCTCGATTGCTCCCGTCTGGAGCCAGTGAGACTATCGCGTCCCAATTTGAGGTATGTTGTGAGGCTGATGCTAATGGGGAGGGGAAAGGGATGGGGAAGAGGGAGGTGGGAAAGTGTCTGGCTTTTCATTTGTGGTCACCAAACACGGCTAAAGACATTTCAAGCAACGTTTCAATTCTGAATGGTGGTCTTACACCAGGGCGATACTAAGAGTAACTTCCATTCTGGAAAGTTCCGCAAATAAAATATGCAGGGTGTCCGGGGGTAAAGTGCATTAACTTCGGGAGGTGATTTTACATGGATTTTTAGTAGGTACGTCTTTTTGTATGGGAAAAAATGTTAGAATTTCAGAAAAAAACTTGTCAATCTTTTTTACTCCTACCATCGTGTAGAATCACCTCCCAAAGTTAATGCAATTTACACCCGGACATCCTGTATTTTATTTTTAATGAAAACATTGTGAAATAACACAAAACATTCAAATAACATTGACTTGCGCACGCCGGGATTTGAATCCGAGACCTCCGGATCGATAGTCGAGAGCCTTTTCAAGCAACTTTTCATTTCTGAATCGTGGTCTGATACCAGGGAAATACTGAGATTGAGAACGTGCCGAAAATTTACTATTTATTATTTTATGTAAATGCATTAACACAAATCAATCAAATAAAATTTAATTAAAGGAAAACAATCACTTTGTTTGTAACCACGATTTATTGATTTAATTTTTATTTACCGACCGGTTTCGCTTAATACAAGCATCTTCAGGGTATAAATTAAAACTGATGAAAAAATACATTGTGTGAGCTTATATATACATACAGACAGAGACAAAACATAATATAAAGTAAGAGCGAGAGAGTGTAATTAACATCCTACATAGTGATAGAGAGAAAGAGACGGGTATATCTAATGAATAATTACATTATATCTACCGGGCAAAACGTCATTTGAACAGGTGATTAAGGAATAAAGTGGCTACGGTTTTTTTTCTAGTTTATGGGAAATATTCCTAATATCGGACTGTTGGATACATTTAACTGATTATTAAGGATTTGGGTTTTTGTTTTAACGGCTTTCTTTATTTCGAGTGCTTCTAAATTATTAAGCCTGTTACCATGACCATTTCTGTGTAAAATCTTAACACCGGTATTTTGATTGAAGGTATGATCTTTATCAATAAGGTGATTAGCGAATTCCGAAAATCCATTATTATTTAAGCATCTAAGATGCTCTTTGATTCTAATATTGACATTACGCGTCGTTTTACCTACATAAAATGATGAACAATCATTACAATCTAATTTATATATTCCGGAATGACTTAGTTTTTCGTCGTTATGTCGTAGATATGTAGTTATGGCGTAGATACGTCGATGACGTATTCTGTATATGGACAGGGACTCAACGTCAATTAAATGCCTTCCTCATCCTTATTAATTCATACCATCAAAACATATAGGAACATATAAGTCATTCCGGAATATATAAATTAGATTGTAATGATTGTTCATCATTTTATGTAAGTAAAACGACGCGTAATGTCAATATTAGAATCAAAGAGCATCTTAGATGCTTAAATAATAATGGATTTTCGGAATTCGCTTATCACTTTATTGATAAAGATCATACCTTCAATCAAAACACCGGTGTTAAGATTTTACACAGAAATGGTCATGGTAACAGGCTTAATAATTTAGAAGCACTCGAAATAAAGAAAGCCGTTAAAACAAAAACCCAAATCCTTAATAATCAGTTAAATGTGTCCAACAGTCCGATATTAGGAATATTTCCCATAAACTAGAAAAAAACCCGTAGCCACTTTATTCCTTAATCACCTGTTCAAATGACGTTTTGTCCCGGTAGATATAATGTAATTATTCATTAGATATACCCGTCTCTTTCTCTCTATCACTATGTAAGATGTTAATTACACTCTCTCACTCTTACTTTATGTTATGTTTTGTCTCTGTCTGTATGTATATATAAGCTCACACAATGTATTTTTTCATCAGTTTTAATTTATACCCTGAAGATGCTTGTATTAAGCGAAACCGGTCGGTAAATAAAAATTAAATCAATAAATCGTGGTTACAAACAAAGTGATTGTTTTCCTTTAATTAATATGTCAAACCACAAAGTGACTGCTTTCTACCAAAATACAAATAAAATTTACTTGCGCCCTTCGGTATTCGAACCTTACCTTCGAGAGCCTTACTTCTCATACCTCTCGACCACGGTGTAGGTAGTATGCAACCCTCCCCCATCCTTTCTCTTTTCCCCCATTTCCTTTCGCGCTACAACATCTTCCAAATAGGAATCTTTTCCTGGGGTTAGATTAAAAAAATGAAGGGTAGAATTAAAGGTGTCGGGGATTGGATCTTACATTTATCATTATTCATTAGATCCTTCTTCCTGGAAATACAGATAGAAAATGGCACAATTCAAGGGTTGCTTTCTTTATCTATTACGCTGTGCGATTTTCGGCAATTTATCACAAATCGTGAATTATAATTTTTTCACGGAGGGTGGCAATTGGAATCTGGCGGGCAGAAATACTAATCTCGGCGCTCTCTTCTCTGGAGGTGAGGGCAGATTGGGTTATAATCGATTTGAAATATCGAAAACCTACGTTCCATTTTCCTGCCGATAAAATGAGGGGGGGCGTGCAGAGGTGCTGCCTTCTAGCCTGGCGAAGGACGCAATGATATAGCCAATAGTTTTTGAAGAAAACTTTTAGCACCGTTGTGATTAGAAACTCGATGAAACGAAAAAGTGACACTAAAAAGAGACAAACATACAGAGGATTTAGCCTGCGAGAGAATGAGATAGATTATTCGGTCTCCACTTTGTGTGTTGCTTTGTAGTTTCCCCACTCTTATCTACTTCAATTTTACCGGGTGTGTATTGCATGTTTTGTTTTTTTTTTTTTAAATGAAAACTTCTTTAGCACCGTTGTGATTTGAAACTCGATGAAACGAAAAAGCGACACTAAATAAACACATACATCTATAGGGTTCAGTCTGCGAGAGAAAGAGATAGCAGAACAATATTTATTTATTCATTTAATACGTTAATAATCGGTTTCCTTTTAGTGCGATGCTTCGTAGCCACCCCACTCTTGTCTACTTTGGTTTTTCGAAGATTTAACTTCTACCGCGTGTGAACTGCAAACTTGTAATTTTGAAGTGAAAACTTTTTTAGCACCGTTATGAATTGAAACTCGATGAAACGAAAAAGTGACACTGAAAAGAGACAAATACATACATAGGATTTAGCCTACTAGCCTCCTCACTCTTGTCTACATTAGTTTTCTGATAGTTTCCCTTTTTCTGCGTGTGAACAGCTCATTTGTAATTTTTTTATAATGTTGCTGCGAACTTTTTAATTCTAACCTAAAAATACTTAAAATAATAAAATAAGGCAAAGCCAAAACAGCAAACTTATTTTTGGCACAATTTTTATTAAAAATAATAATCACTTTAATCGTCTATTTTAATTATTTAGATAAAACCGAGTTGTAGCGTGAGCAATTCTCACCTCTTGTGCGAAATGTGGAGATCCGCACAAAATTCAAAGCTGATGTAAGCGTATGAGAAATATGAAGAAAGAGACCCTCAGATAGTATGAGTATGCAGAGCGAATGAACAAAGAAAGGAGTGTAAGGAGATGACGCCAATGTAAACAGTAGAAGAAGTCGGGAACGCCTAGGAAGACATGTCACGATCGAGTGAATCAGTCAGAATAACGCATGATGAGTGTAAACAGTCGGAGTGTGTATGAGACGATGTACGAATGTGAATAAGGCAAAGAGCGTGTGCCAAGATCGAGTAAACCTTGATGACGTCGGTTGTATCAAAACAATAAAAATGGTTAAAATTATCATAATTTAAATTCATATTTTTATAACTTATTCGAAGGTGTCTCATCTAATGCAGTATATATCGCCCCCAAACAGGTAGCCAAGTATATAGCCTAAACACAGTGCCGCCCCCTTTCGGGGGGGGAGGGGCGCTGGAAGTATCGGCACTCCAGCGCGAGAGCGGAACCCGGCCCCAAAGGGGAAATTGATAGTCATATTTTTGCCAGTACCCAGTTAGCCAAGTGGTTACTTTCGCATGCAGAATGACCGGGTGATAAACGACTTCATATATCACCGGAGAGCGGCGGAGTGCGGCCCCGGCTTGCTGCACGAGGTGCATCGTAAGGTGAGGATCATACCTGCTAATTTTATAACATAATCGAAACTCCATTAAGAAATTTCTTGCATAAATGTTAATATGCAAATATTAATGTAAGTACTTGCATACTGCTTGCTAACTGTGTGCATGGACATTGGAGGGTCTAGCGTCGTTTAAATAAATGTAGCTTCGTTCAATAAAAAAATAGAGTCTTGACGTGTGCGGTGAAGGAGGAAACCATTATGTTTCCTTAAAACGCCGGTGGGAAAGTGGTGGGGTCCCCTTCAATAAGTTATTATATTGAGGAATTATGACGTGTTAAACTATATACTTATTTATCCAACGTTCTGGACATCATTACAGTGTCCATAATCAGGGTAGAAGTATAATCGAAGATTGTGGTGAAGTGTGCGCTTATTTGTTTTAATATTTTTTATGTTTATGTGAACAGATATTATAAGCAAATGTAAAATTAAATGAAACAATGCAACTTTATTTAAACCACCATACAGGTGTTAATGGAGTTAAAGTATTCGACTTACTTTAACCAGTGATTCCTGACATTATTTGGAGTAAAGAATGTTAATGAAATTTTGGTATTTTTTAATTTTTCTTTCTTCAAAACAAACATTTTTTGTTTCAATATGTCTCCGGTAACTCAGCCGAGAAATCACCCAATCCCTCGACCTTACCTGTCTGATACCAACTACCTTTTTTAATGTTTTAATTTGAAAAAAAAACACATAAAAATGTCGCCGGAGACCAAAATTTAATTTTTATAGTTACTCTAAATAATATCAGGAAACAATGGTTAAAGCAAGTCAAATACTTCCCTTAACATCCTGTATACACACCAACTGGTTTCGGAATAACCGATCCTTCCTCAGAGTAACATATATTTGGAAATGGTTTGAGATTTACTCTGCGAAAAGCAGTATCGTGATTTATTTTTGGTATATTGTACCTTGCCGTGCTACATCCTTCTTTCCAGGCAGCGTTACAATGTCCATTCATCAGGGCAATTGTGTAATAACATATTTTTATAATCGAAAGTAGGAATAAAGTATTAAAAGTCCAATGAGACCGAAGTAATTAAAATGGCATCGCCTTCAGTAATTTAGCGCCATTTTGCATTTTACCAAACTCGGCGACCCCTGACAGGGTCAATTGCTACCCAAAGGGGTCGGAAACCACAGTTCGCGTGCTAAAGTTGACAACGCACTATCACAGTTCGAACTGGTTGCAATACAGCTTGTTCAGCAAGTTGGTGACATTGATGGATATGTTGACCAGATGTTAAAAAATGTCACCAATAGGTCAAAACTTCTATCATTGCCTTCTCACTGTGTTGTTTAGGATATAAAACGTTTGTATACAACTACTGATGAGCTCTGGCATTACGAAATTTGTATTAAAAAGATTCAATAGGTGGCACGCTGGATGTTTGAAACCTGAATGTTTCGGGACTGAATGTATGGAATGCGGGAGGGAGGCGAACTCGGGTAGAGGGTTCCCGGGAGGGGAAAGGGGAACCTGGGAAGGAGAAGGGGAACTCGGGAGGGAAGTTCGCGTGACGGGGGAAGGGTGGAGTGGAGTGGGGAGAGGGAAGGTGGAGGGGCGGAGTGAGAACGCGTTAGGGGAAAAGGACACGGAAGAGGAAGGGGAAGGGGAACGGGACGAATGGTAAAGGACACGCAGGGAGAAAATAGTAATGGTTAATGGTTATGTATCCCTGGCTGGTAGGGTTGTTTTCAGATTTGACGGATAGATTAGGTAATTGTTTGGGAAGACTATTAGCAAAATGAAATGTAGTATCCAGACAGGACGCGACTGCGCGGCGACTCTCGGGACCATTCATTTCGATCAGCAGTTTTCCGTACCACGAGCTGATTAAACTGATTGTGGCTGATGTTTTTATTTAATCTCATTAGGCTTGCTTTTTGATGCTAGGATTTGATGCCAGTATCAGTCGCCGTAGGATAATTATATTTAACATTAATAGGATTTCGAAGCATCGGTGTTGAACATGGCGAAATTTCAGTAAAGGAACTGAATTGTAAAGTGAAACATAGTGCAGTAACACGGCGATTGCAGAATAAAAAAAGCATTTTTTTAATCACATATACAGGGTGTTCAGGGGTAAAGTGCATTAACTTCGGGAGGTGATTCTACATTATGGTAGGAGTAAAAAAGATAAATAACTTTCTTCTGAAATTCCCCTCTGAAATTCCAACTTTTTTTCCCACATAAAAAGAGATACCTACTAAAAATCCTTAGTGTAAGGTAGCACTTACCCAAGTTAGCTTGCCGGGCGCATATGTTGCAACGTTGCTTTGGAACCGTTTGTAAACAATAACAAGACCGAGAATTTGACGTTTATACAGATCGTATATTTTAAACCAAATGTAAAAAGATAACTGCACTTAAATAATAATTGAAGACACGCTTTTAAAGATTAAATTGTTATGAACACTTAACTAATGTCATCGCTTTTAACTAGTTTAAAAAATTTTCAAAATGTCCATCTTCAGCTTGTAAGCAAGCATGTAAACGTAAAGTAATATTATTATCAATTCGTACGTTGTGGCGTATTTCATTAATGAATGTCTGCCCGTTCTTTGTTGGTAAAGTAAGGCATTGACCTAATTATTCAATAACAAAATTACGCGGTATTGGCACAATAATTCAATGATAAAATTACGCACAAATAAACACGATTTTTACAGCTAGGCAGGTTAGGCATGTCTACAACTAAGTAAACAAAAGTAAATCTGAAAAAAACACGCACTGGATGAAGTTGTTCCTTTAAGTCAGTCTTAATAAATACACACTAGATAAAGACACATTAAATCAACAAGTTTTGACTAACAACAATAAAGATTTTAAAGTGAAACACTACTATGCGAATAAAATTGTTACATTCGAATTCAACACTGACGCTGAGCACTTGGAGCGGGGATTCTTCAACAGTGCAAAATAATAATGCCGCCCGCACACGCCGCTCTAATTTTATCTTTTTATCAGAAAACTACCCCTAAAAGTTGGAATTTCAAAAAAAGTTATTTATCTTTTTTACTTGTACTATCATGTAGGATCACCCCCCGAAGTTAATGCACTTTACCCCCAGATACCCTGTATATGTACATATTTTTTAAAGTTTAAGCTTCTTCACCAGCGTTGCCATTTGAAAAGAGACAAACATGTATATCTGTAGGATTTAGCCTGAGAGAGTGAGATAACAGTAAAATATTTATTTAATTCACGGGTACTTTGGTTCCAATATAATACGATAAATCCACAGTCCGACGCTAGTCTCACTTTTTGTAGTTGGTATAATGCGCCAGACGTACATCTGCAGAAATTTAATGAACCAAGTATCGAATCTTACGAAATTAAAATGAAAATAAAAAAAAATCAATATCCAATCTTCAAACCACTTCAAAATGAACAGACAAAAGAAAACACAAAAGAAAGCGACATCTAGAAACTTCGAAGAAGAAAACACAAATATTAATAAGATGACCAAATGTATGAGAAAAGGTGCACTGATATTCGTTGGCAAAAAAAGGAAAAAATCATCCTTCACATTGATTAAAAATATTCGAGTGCAGTTAACACGCGGTAGAAGCGATACTTTACCAAAACAATCTCAACAAAGGAGCCTTGAAAAGTGAGCTCATAATCAAAGCAGCCAATGAGCAGGCACCATTTCCGTTTTATATCTCAACCAAAAGGAGCCTTGATAGGATTTTTATGCTTCGCAGGTGCTGTACGCGTCTTTTCCGTTTCATCCGAATTCCTAATCACAAATGGGCTTTAGAAGTTTCCCTTCAAAAAGTGCTTCGTAGTCTCCCTACTATAATCTACTTCGGTTTTCTGAAGGTTTCACTTCTACTGCGTTTGAATTGCACACTCTGAATTTTTTATTTTAGGAAGAAGTGTATGTTTATAAATATTGTGCTATTTTCGCGTATAATAATATTAATTTGATGAGTTGTTCCGAAATTATTCAGCCTAATGAATGGCCGTTTAAAACAAAGCAATGTTTAATTACGACTTATCACTCGAGCTATAAGTGCCGGCGTCCCGTCGCTTGTTTTTGTAGCGCAAACAAAGCCCGCCCAACACAATTACTGTCACAGCTCGCATTGTCCCGCAAAATTGGCAATTACTGTCACAACCAATTGACATGTCGCGCGCCCCGGCAAGACCCCGATACACACAATAAAGCGAACAACTATTTCTGGCGCTGACCGCGAAAATGCAATTGTATTTCATTGTGTTGCTAATAAAAAAAATCAATTTGGTTTAGATTTTTTTATGACGTGTCTTCAGATTTACGCGCAGGACAAGTGGAGGAAAGATGAAAGGAATAAAGGAAGTAGGATGGCACTTCTCGAAGAAATCACAACAGTCGCGGTTGACAACGTGACACTGTGTAACAAACAGGATTAGGAGGAGCTCGTAAACAGGATTACGAACAGAACCGGGGAAGTGTTTGGACATAGTGGATGATTGGTTTGAACAATGGATTCAACATTGGAATAACAAGCAACCTAAGTGCGATTTAAAAATATGTTTATTTTATTATTTGTGAGTAGGCTCAGATGACAAAAATCGATTTTAAAATTTTAATTTTTTTGAATGGAAAACTTCTTTAGCACCGTTGTGATTTGAAACTCGATGAAACGAAAAATAGCGACTCTAAAAAGAGACAAACACGTACGTCTACAAAATTTATCCTGCGAGAATGAGATAGTATAATCGGTCTCCTCTTTGTGCGGTGCTTCGTAGCATATCGGTCTCCTTTTTGTACAGTGCTTGTACAGTTTCGTTTTTAACCCACTCTTATCTTCTTTAGTTTTCTGAAGGTTTCACTTCTACCGCGTGCAGACATATATTCTTATGTGTGAAAACCGCACAAGTGTTCTGACTGCTCCCAACTTTTTTTTTTTACATGAGCTCCACACAGGAGGCCCTGAGGAAAATAATTTCCTTCAAGGCCTATGTCATCTTTGGGGATGCTGTGTGGAGGTTTTTTTTAAGGAAAGGAAGGAGAGGAGAGTTCTGGGAAGGAAAAGCGTTTAAGGGGTGGGTAGGAATCTGGGGTTCAGTATGTCCTGTTCATCCGCCTCCAAGACCTAGACAAACCTCACCCCATGAAACCGGGCACCCCTGCTAAATCACGAAACGTAGCAAACCACTTGGGGTGACCTAGGGCAGAGCCAGTGAGACTATGACATCCCCAATTGGGGTATATTGGAAGGTGGGTAGGTAATCTGGATATTTATATTTGGTCACCAAACATGTCAAAAGCCGTTTCATGCAACGTTTCAGCTTTGTTTTCGATTGAGTTGTACACCATGGAAATTCTGAGAATATCTTCCATTCTGGAGCATCCCGCAAATACACTCAATTGTGAAACAAAACAAATTAATTGCACAAAATTTACTTGCTAACTTCGGGATTTTAATCTGCTACCTACGATCTATCTGCTCCATGCTATCTGCTCCCCCCCCCCCCCGACCATGGAGGCCAACGAACAAAAATAATACACAAAAGCAAAAAGAGTTGTAAAAAGTATGTTCGTTTTCAAAAATGGTAAGATTTGAACACTCGCCGGGCTAAAAAAACATCAAATACAGTTTCAGTCGTGGAATTTGGAGCATTCGGAAAATCACGGAAAAAAGTATTAAATAATTTTTGAAATTTACAAAAATATTTTTATAATTTTAGGTTTTCATTATGCAACAATATGCCATCTGATTATATTTTTAATATACACAAATTTTGTAAACGATGGAATGTTGTGTTATAGTTCTATCAAATTGAATGTTGTGTTGTAGTTCTATTTGAGGTTACAAACAGAAATTACTCATTGTTTTCAATTTTATTATTTAACCTTTAGGATATTAAATTTTATTTTTGTTCATGAGGATTTTGCTGCATGGCAATTTTTGCCACCCCTCTAAGAAATACCGAGGAAAGAGTTTTGTGGGGCGTTTTTATTTCATTAATGAAATATATATTATGTGAAGTGGCAATGGGAAGGGCAGGGAAAGAACGTAGTGAAGGGGTTATCGGGTGCAGTAGTCAGTTCCTCTTTAATTTTTCCACATGGAAGAGAGCACCCCATATTTCAAAGAACAGCAAAATTTTTTAATGAACAATGTATTTTCTAATACTTTTTGAATAATATCGAAAAGTATTTAACAAAATTATATTTAGTATCTTCTTACAGGTACTTATTCTAGATATTGTAATTGTTTTATTTTTATTTTATTCAGCTTCTAAATATGGCTTGGTTAAATTTATATCACTTCTGAAAGTCCAGATGTGAAAGTTGGACACTATTGTAGGAAAAAGTATTTAACGTTAGAAAAAATTCTTGACCTTTATCTTTCTATCCAAATAACTTTTATCTTTCTATCTTTTATAGCTTGGTCTGAAGCATCATTAAGTCCAGTGAAATTGACCTGAAGCTTCATTTTGTCCAGAGAAATTGACCTGAAGTCTCATTTTGTCCAGTGAAATTGATTGAAGCATCATTTTGTTCAGTGAAACTGACCTAAAACATCATTTTGCCCATTGAAATTAATATAATAGCATCATTCTTCCAGTGAAATTGACCTGAAGCATCATTTTGTCCAGTTAAATTGATCTGAAGCATCATTTTTTCCATTTTATGTTCATAAAGAAAATGTTGGTCTGTGGGTGTGTGGCTTTATTTTTATCATAAATATACAGTTTTAATCCGATATTAATGAAAATCTGCACACTTGACTTTCAAATAAGGACTGCTCACAAGAGATTAAAAAAAAACCTCCCCATCCCATTTTTCCATCCCTTAAGAAGTATTTTGATATTTCTAGATCAAAATAACAGAAAAATTACTGTCTACGTCTAATTTTGAAAAACTCTAAGTAAAGCCCGGAAAACGCCGGGGACATCAGCAAGTTTAATTTAAATATGTAAAAATGTGTGGGGAGAAATTTTAAAAGGGGAACTTGGGCACTTGGGAAGAAATGGCAAAATGAACTTTAAAAAAAAATACTAAGAATGTTTTATAAAGTTTGTTGAAAACTGAGCTGACATTTTTTTTTCAATTGATTTTTTAATTATTTAACAAAATGGTTTTTATATTAATGTCACCAAAAATAATCTTTTCTCGCCGATAATAACAATTTTAACGAATTCTAATAAATTGCACGCACCGTTCGAAATGGCATTGTAAATATTAAATAGTAAATGGGAACCATTTGATTAAAATGAAAGGTTGTTTGTTTGTCGTGCTGCGGTTCCGGAGGCCCGTCGCATCATTACGCCACCGGAGAACTGCAATACATCGCATTGAATACATTTCAATACATCGCTATCCACCATTTAGGGATTGGCCATACCCGTTTCATCAGCTTAATAGGCCACCCCAACACGGCCGCTGAAAGGGCCGCGACACAATGGACACATTGACAACATCGCCAACATATACATATGGCCAACAAGTCCGACATCGTCAACATGGCCGACATGGCCGGCATTTCCGACATCGGGAACACAGGTGGAATTGGGAATACGAATAATAAATTATTCGATGATATTGACGAGAAGTAATATTCGCGAATGCGACCGCACTCCCCTTTGATGGACTTTTGGTAATGTACCCAATATTTAATCCCATCCGTTTAGGTGAAATTATGATATTCATGAATGGTATGTGTAGATTTTGATACCTATTATGAACTATTTCAATTTCAATGTAGAATTCAAATGCACATTAAATTTATTTTGCTGTAACGCACAGTTCTAGTACTCATTCAATCGGTAGAAACAGTTTTAACTGAATCATTTTGATAAAACGCGTTTTGTCTAGTAAGAACTAGTTTTCAATGATATTGGCAGTTGTAATGTCTGTGTGAATGTGTATGAGAGCAAGCGAGACTCTATTAAAGGCGATGCGTGCTAGAAGTATGGCCCCTTTGCATTAAGCAGCTCCCCAATAAATATTATACTCTCTTCTATACTAGTGTTGAATGAAACACTAGTGTTGAATGAAACACTAGTATATATTGAATTATTTGGCGGGTATTTGATAAGCCCCCGTAGCTCAGTGGTCAAGAGCAGCTGACCGGCAATCAGAAGGACACGGGTTCAAGTCCCGTTGGCGGCAAATATCTTTTCTCGGAAGATTTTTCAATGTTGATGAGTGTTTCAGGCTGATAATTATTGCTTGTAATAATTGTTATACTCTCTTCATTTGCGTGCTACCGACACAGTACCTCAGACTAAACATCGTACGTCCGCATATCCAAATTGGACTTTACAGCAGTTAATTCTAGTTATAACAAAGGCATTTAGTGAAAACTAGTTTAAAACGGAAACTGAAACGATTGCCACTAAAAAGAGACAAACGCGTACATCTATAGGATTTAGCCTGCGAGAGAATAAGATAAATTAATCGGTCTCCTCTTTGTGCGGTGCTTCGTGCTTCATAGCCTCCCCACGCTTGTTTGCTTTAGTTTTCTGAAGGTTTCACTTCTACCGCGTGTGAATTGCATACTCTGTTTTTTAATACTTCTTTTAACCAACTGCTTCCGTTTAAAGCCAGTTAGACTTTGGCATCCCCAATTGTGGTATGTTGTAAGGCTGAAGGTAGTGGGGAGGGGAAGGAAATTAGGAAGAAGAAGGTGGAAAGTGACTGACTGTGCAGATCTGGTCATTAAACATGGCTAAAGCCATTTCAACACGGCAAAAGCCAGGACGATACTAATGAAATATTTAAATAATGACTACTACTATGCCAAATATCTGAATAGTTGATAAAAACTGAATTGCAAAAGGATTTTCAAATGTAACCATTATAAAGTTTGTGGTAAATCCTAAAGAAAGAAAATATTGACATAAATAAAAAAAAACAATGAAAAAAAAATAAAAGTTGGGGTGAGTTTGTCAATTTTAAACTTTTAAAGTAAATAACTTTTTTGTAATTAAAGTATCGAAATTAGTTTATAAAAACCTTGTAATTAAAGTCATTTTTCGTAGCAGCACGACTTTGATACACCATTTTTTTATAAATTTATTGCAACAACACGCCAATCACAAAGTAATTGTTGAAAAATCAAGTTTTATTATTTAATATTAATAATAATTGTTCATTATGGAATGTATGCAGGGGAAGTGCAATGCAATACATTCCATATTTTGAAATAACAAAAGAAAGACCAATAATAAGACAAGGTAAAAAGTAAATAACAATACACAGATAAAAAAAAACGAATAAGCACGAAAAATATGAGAAATGAAACTGAAAAGAAAATTAAACACTAAAGACCAAGCATTTATAATCGTTGAGGAATTTAAAAAATGTACCTATTTACATTATTCTCTGTCTGAAAATATTTAGCTAGTTCCCGGCATGCGTAGCAACGCCATATTCAAATAAATACGTTGTTTCTCCCTGAATCACCTTCCACGTGCGTCCCCGTTCCCCTCCCGCGTCCCTTTCCTAGCTAACTAAAAAAAATATGGCCTATATGTTATTATGATGTATGAGCTATATTTTTGTAAAGTTTTCTAAAATCCATTCTGTAGTTTTTGCGTGAAAGGGCAACAAACACACATACATCCATCCAAACTTACGCATTTATAATATTAGTAAGAACATAGTTTCACAAGTTAAACATCACTAATGGAGGCACTGCTGAAAACTAGCAGCATTCTAGGAGAAATCCTGAATTGTAGCTGACAGTGACCTTCTCCTCAATAGAATCAATGAAAAAAGAACAAAATAAGTATTAAAACTATCTGCATTCTAGGAGAAATCCTGAATTGTAGCTGACAGTGACCTTTTCCTCAATAGAATCAATGAAAAAAGAACAAAATATGTAATATTAAAATTAGCTGCATTCTAGGAGAAATCCTGAATTGTAGCTGACAGTGACCTTTTCCTCAATAGAATCAATGAAAAAAAGAACAAAATATGTAATATTAAAACTAGCTGCATTCTAGGAGAAATCCTGAATTGTAGCTGACAGTGACCTTTTCCTCAATAGAATCAATGAAAAAAGAACAAAATATGTAATATTAAAACTAGCTGCATTCTAGGAGAAATCCTGAATTGTAGCTGACAGTGACCTTTTCCTCAATAGAATCAATGAAAAAAGAACAAAATATGTAATATTAAAACTAGCTGCATTCTAGGAGAAATCCTGAATTGTAGCTGACAGTGACCTTTTCCTCAATAGAATCAATGAAAAAAGAACAAAATATGTAATATTAAAACTAGCTGCATTCTAGGAGAAATCCTGAATTGTAGCTGACAGTGACCTTTTCCTCAATAGAATCAATGAAAAAAGAACAAAATATGTAATATTAAAACTAGCTGCATTCTAGGAGAAATCCTGAATTGTAGCTGACAGTGACCTTTTCCTCAATAGAATCAATGAAAAAAGAACAAAATATGTTATATTAAAACTAGCTGCATTCTAGGAGAAATCCTGAATTGTAGCTGACAGTGACCTTTTCCTCAACAGAATCAATGAAAAAAGAACAAAATATGTAATATTGTAAAAAAGTGTATTCATGAATTTATTATTATTATTATTATTATTACATGTTTGAATATAACTAAAAAGAAAATTAATTTGAAACTTATTGCGAGTAATTACAACGTGGTAACGAGAAATATGCTTTCCGCAATGATCAAAGTCGGCCCCGATTCAAAAGTCACCCATATTACGGTACTATAACCGCACTATTTCAGCGAAAGACCAATGCAATAAACCACAAAGAAAGCACATTAATATTCTCCATAAAAATAGTGCAATATTCTCCCAAAGTGTCTCCACGGTAGCGCAAGGGGGAAGACAAACTTGTGCGGTGTATGCAAAGCACACACAAAATTTATTCAATTATCCTGGCCACAAATTTCTTCACGGTCAAAACGCCGGCCGCTAATTGGCTGAATAATTGGCCTCGTCCTAATAGAAGTTTGTCGGCGGCTGCGAGAGGGCGCGGGCTGCAGGGGAAAGGCGGAAGGGAAAGAGGGGACTGACAGAGAGACCGGAAAACAACGTGGAAATTAAGACGGTGCGGAAATGAATCACGGATCACAAGAAGAAAATAACCTAATGACTGGTTAGACTTATCATAATTGGTGACACCGCTCTTTGTCGGCTAGACGATAGACTCCCAGAGGATCCGGTTAATAAATTACGGCACACGACAGTTACTTGCATACTGCTCTCGTAAATAAAGCGAATGGCTGAGTTTATCACGACCGTTCTGAAAAATCTTGTCATATTTCCAATGAAATCCTACGAAGCATAAAAAAATTGATAAAATTTAAATAATGTTAATAATGTCGTGTCTCTATTATTTGATAATGTTTTAAAATACTTATTAACATCCACTTTAGTTTTGTTGGAGTGAATACTTCTTTAGCACCGTTGTGATTTAAAACTCGAACGAAATGGAAACGAGCGACACTAAAAAGAGACAGACATATACATCTATACTATAGGATTTAGCCAGCGAGTGAATGAGATAGCAATAAAACATTTATTTAATTAACGGATACTCGGTTCCAATACAATACTATAAATCCACAGTCCCACGCAAGTCTCCTTTGGTGCAGTGGTATAAAGCGCCTGACGAATCTCAGCGACCAGCTGAAACAAGAATCTTCAAACCACTCCAAAATGAACAGACAAAAGAAAGCGACTCCGAAGAATACAAATACTATGACCAAATTTATAGGAAAAGGTGCACTGGAATGCGACGACCAAAATATGGAAAAAATCATCCTTCACATTGATAAAAAAAGTGCTTCGTAGTCTCTCCACTCTTGTCCACTTTACTTTTCTGAAGGTTTCACTTCTACCGCGTGTGAATTTCACACTCTGAAATTTTTTTAATCAGGGCCTCCTGTGTGGAGCTAATGTATAAAAAAATATATGCGAAAATTTATCAAAACAATCTAAAATTATGAATTACCAAGGAGCCTTGAAAAGTGAGATCATAGTCAAAGCGGCGTTTTATATCTCTATCAATAGGAGCCTTGATAGGAGTTTGATATTTCGCAGGTGCGTCATTTGCGTTTCATACGAATTCCAAATCACAACGGGGCTATAGAATTTTCTCTTCAATAAGTAAGTAACCTTTACAACTCGCTTGAATGAAATATTTATAGACATCCAGCGCGGGGAGTAAGGAAGTGTGGGAAATTTTTTCACTTTTCTTGTATCTATGATCATCGCTAAACGAAGTTAATTAACGATAAAGTCAAAATTGATACAATCTTGTGAATCGAATACGTATATAATCATTCGAGTTCTACAAAACATCTACGTAATATGTTGAAGGCAAAATAATAGTTCTTACAAAGTATTTTCTTCCCGGCACAAACACTTCTCTGCCTACTCTTTCGCATTTAAAGGCGAATTTATGTAGCAGTATTCAACTATTAAGTGTCCCACCTAGTTTTGAAACACTTATAGTTACAGCGCAGTAAAATATTTTACTGCCAGCGCAATAGCTATTACTTCCGGTAACAATGGGGTTGCTCCTCAAACCCCGATAATTTTATACGACGTCAAATGGAATGTAATATCACGAAAGAAATAACGTTTTGTAAATCAAATCGGGGCAGTTATGGCGGCATTGGTTCTCCGCAAGGCTCTAAATCACTGCTAATAGGATGACTTCAAAACCACCAGAGAACTTTTATTCATTTCTTGCCCCAATACAGAAAGGTCAATTTTTAATATTGTTACTCTATATTGCAACTTTTCAATAGTTACCGTAAAATAATGTGTCTTTGTTCATTTTCAGACCTTGAAACTATTAAATAACTTTTTAATAAAAATCATCTTATACATATTATTATCAAAATGTACGCAAAAAATAATGATCGCATTTTGGGAATAAAAAAAACATGGTTACTACAGTTACCTTTTGGAGTGTGATAGCGACACTAAAAAGAGACAAACACAAACATGTATACTCTATAACTGTATGCTACAATGAGATAGACTAATCGGTGTCCTCTTTGTGCGGTATTTCGTAGAATAAAAAATAAAGTAAATAATACAACAAAGTCGGGTTGGTTACACCATTTATAACTCGAGAACGACTGGACCGATGTTTATGATCTTCGATTTGTTGGATTTGTCTCCGCCCAGAATAGCAGAATAGCTATTAAAACATCTTCACAAGATAAATAATTATGTTGAAAATTCTTTTCCTCACACATTTTGCATGGAACGAATTCTCACATTTTGAAAGAACTGCAGCGATGATTATAATATTGAGTAGTGAGTGAATTCCGAAAATTCAAAAACGTCAAATGTCAATGCGCTGATTGTTTTGCGTTTATTCTTAAACATATAACGCTGCCCCTCTTTCTTACACACTAAATATCTACAGTCTAAAATGGGACAAACGATGAACGTATGTCTGCACCCCTCCAAATGAAAAATACTATCTTTCTTAATATTATAAAGGAGAAAGAATGTATGGATGTATGTGTGTTTGTTACTCTTTCGCGCAAAAACTACTGAATGGATTTTAATGAAACCTTACAATAATATAGCTCGTACATCAGAATAACATTTAGGCTACCTATAATGGTAAGCTCTGGCGTTATGAAATTTGTATGAATGAAAAGTTGTGTATTTCATAAATTTTAACGGCAGGGAGGAAAGGCAGGGGAAAGAGTAACGGGGGTAGGTGAGGTTTGCGGAGAGGGAAGAGACGAGGGAGGGAGAAGGCGGGGAAGGTGTAAGGGAACGGGGACGCATGGGAAAGGACGTGCAGGAAGAATAAATTTATTTGTTTGTTTGAATGGCATTGCAACGCATGCCGGGGACCAGCTTGTATTATAATAAATAAATCCTACAATTATTCTACTCCCGGTAGGTACTCTGCATTCGTCTCATGCTCTCGAAGTTTAGTTTTCTGAAGGTTTCACTTCTAGCGTGTGAACTGCACACGTATTATTTTTTTTAGATTAGCTCCACACAGGGTCTTTATAGAGAAAGAAAGGAAAGGAAGTTCTAGGAAGGAAACAGGTATGAGTGGTGGATAGGTATTTAGGGGTCAATGTTCTGCAGGAATGACGGACGTACATGTCCCACGGCGATGGGTCGAGAGAGTCCAGTTGGAGAGGTAAAACGATCTCCCTTGACCTATCTTTCCCGATCCAGCCACATGTGTAGGAAGGTGCGCAAAACCATCCATCGCCAAGATCTACACAAACTCGCCCCATGAATCTGGAATCTATTAAAATCATTTCAGGTATAAGAACTCATAAGTAATCGCTTAGGTTACCAGGATAAGAAATTTCTTCGACACCCTTAGATAAAAAATTACAATTAATTGCTTATTTCAATAAAAAAATAATTTTCAATATCTAAAACATTTAAATATGCTGACAGCTAAAATGATTTAAAAAAAACCACTACGATCGAGGGTTAAAGGATATTATATAACTGGTACACGACTCAAACACGTGCAAAGCCGGGTACCAAAGCTAGTTAGTCATAAATAAATTGTTCCCTTCGTTGGTATATTATTATGTTTGAAAAATGCAAGCTAATACTAAAGCCTTCGTACAAATATGACGTTCCGCGGGGGGCGGTAACACCACCCCCCATACTTTTCGCCCCGGGCAATTGCGGGTCGGGGGCGGACTAAATAACACGAAGTGATACATTACAGACATAGGACTGGTACATCGATGTAATATATTGTGTTGTCCAATGGATTGGTATGTCAAAAGGTCGACAGGCGGCGTTTTTTTTCCGGTGGATTATTTTTTTCAAATGGTTTAAAATGTTCAAATCGTCAATTACTAGAACATGGGTTTCATAGTGAAAGCTATACGTAACTAATGGGTTGGAAAGACAATGTAGAGTTGTCGAAATTTTAGCATTTTTATCTTTTACACACGGTAGAGAAGTACACGAAAGGGGGAGACTACGAAGTACTTTTTTTTCAATGTGAAGGATGATTTTTTCCATATTTTTGTCGTCAAAGTCTAGGCCACTTTTCTTACACATTTAGTCATCTTATTAGTATTTGAATTTTCTTATTCAGAGTCGCTAAATATCGCTTTCTTTTGTGCTTTATTTGGCTGTTCATTTTGGAGTGGATTTAAGATTGGATATTTTATTGCTACCTAATTTTCTCGCATGCTATATCCTATAGATGTATGTGTTTGTCTCTTTTTAGTGTCGCCCACTTCCGTTTCATTGAGTTTCAAATCACAACGGTATTAAAGAAGTTTTCAATTCAATAATTCCCGTCAGGGCCATGTAAAATTTGGAGATGCTGTGTTAAGAGGCGTTTAAGAGAAGGAAGGAGATTAAGCCACGGTACACCCGCTCAAAAAGAAGAAGATGGAGGGATAAGTAGATACGAATGTTAGAGTGAGCGCGCTTATGTTAAAATCGATAATATTTAAGCGAAAATTGTTAAAATGTTTAATAAAGCAGGACTCGTTAAAAATAGAGAAAAAAACTGGCGGCGGTTAAAACAGAATTAAAAAAACACTGAATATTTTCATATTGACGGCGGCGTAGTGCAGCGGTAAGGCGCTTGACTCGCTTTCCGAAGGTCGCGGGATCGAATACCGGCGTGGCAAATAAATTTTATTTGATTAATTTGTATATTTCACAATTTATTCATTAAAAATAATATATAGTATATTTGCGGCACGTTCCAGAGTGGAAGATACTTTCAGTATCGCCCTGGTGTAAGACCACCATTCAGAATTGAAACGTTGCCTGAAATGGCTTAAGCCGTGTTTGGTGACCAGATCTGAATAGCCAGGTACTTTCCCACCTTCCTCTTTCCTATCTCCTTCTCTCCCCACTACCTTTAGCCTCACAACATACCCCAATTGGGGATGCCATAGACTCACTGGCTCCAGACGGGAGCAGTTGGGACTCTTGTGCGGTATTTATGTAAAAAAAAAAAAAAAATATATATATATAACTAACTAACTATCACGCCATTCCCTCGAAGGGGTAGGCAGAGAGGACGTACCGCCAAACAACTCGGTCTTTTCAGTTTTAGTCCTTTAAATAATGCTTTGTTGATAATTTAGTTTTCCTAACGGTAGGTTTTGGGTTAGTTCTGAACAAATGTTTTTTAAATGACTTTTTCACACGAGTTTAATAAAACTTCCTTGAAAGAAATGTTGTTTAATAATATAAATGCGAATATAAATAAATAAAACTTCGAGAAATCATCGTTTAAATGGCGTAAAAACTAACCCAAAAGTCCGATTCTTTCAGTTATTCTTAGGGAATTATTATAATATTTTATATAATTTTTAACTGTATCAACGAGATCAAAAAGTGAAGGGATAGTTTTGTTGCAAATTCTTTAAATAACAAGGACTACATTTTTATATTTTGAATTATCCGAAATTTTTTGACGTTTTAATAGAATATATTTAGGGTAACCTTTTTTTTCAACACTTTTTCATGTTTGAAGCTGAAATATGTCAATTTTTAAACACTTAAGTATATTTCAAATACACAAATCTAAATTATAGTTTTATCTAGTTTTTATAAAGGTATTTGTTTTTATGACATCTTCAAAAATAAGAATTATACAGAACATTCAAAATACTTTGGAAAAATTCCGAAAACCGATGATAAATTATTTTTATCAACGGTGTATACAACATGTATACTCGTACTACCCCCCCTGGCTGTGTAAGCAATGTTTACTCGTATTTCTTTCCATGAACATTTTTTTTGTCATTTTTTATTAGTAATGTTTTCACATCCACGGACGTTTATCAATTGAATAAAATATTCATGAGGTTTTTTAAGGCTGGAAGTGTTTAACGTACATATGTACAGTAAATATATTTTTAATTGATTTGATATAAATAAAAATATATTTATTTTAATCATAAATTTGATATAAATTTGTAATAAATCGGTAAAAATGGGGTAGCCGCGGCTTAAGTTGTAGGAAGGAAAAGGTACGAGGGGGAGGAATCTGGGAGTGATAGACGTATTAATCTATCCCTCCCACTGCGGTGCAAGGTGATGTTCCGAAAGAGTTCTGCTGGAGAGGTCAATAGGCCTTCCAGGCATTCGGTATGCAATTGCAACAACCCCCAAAACCCGGACAAATCTCACACCTTGAACCCGGGTACTCCTGCTAAGTTATCAAAGGTATCGAACACTTCGGGTGACCTACAGCAGAGGTGTATTTGTGAATGAAATAAAACCGATTGTAAATTGTTTCTAATAATGAGTAGATACATTTTATTTATTTATTGTTGTTATACGCCCGTAGGGGCTTTTACATAGATTAGAAAATAATATTTAAGATATCGAGGATTACACATACATAGAATTTAAACCAAAAGTTATAAAAGTGAAAAAACTTTTAAGAATATAGGGAAAGGTGGGGCGTGTTGTGACAAAATTACAAAACTGCGTATAGTAGAAAAATCTTTAATGAAATCAAAGGTTTGACATTTTAATGGAAACAAATAACTCTTTGAATACATTATTTTGGTATTATTAACCTTTAAACATACGACTAAAGCGACAAAATATTATTTTACAAAATATGGGAATTGTTACAACGTGCCCCACCTGTGGGGTGAGTTGTGACAGGGGTGGGGCAGTTTGTGACGAACAAATAGTTAAGTAAAAGAAGGGTAATTGAGGGTCCAACAATTTTTCTCCGATGTCTGCATTCGTTTTGTCTTTCAATGGTGTTCTTGTGAGAACAGCAGCAGAGGTGTTAATATTTAATATTAATGACTAATAATATATCTTAATCTTTTTTTTTTTTTTTTTTTTTTTTTTTTTTTTTTTTTTTTTTTTATCGTTGAAAAGATTTATTAGTACCATCATAATCACTAAATGTATTACCTAGAACAATATTATCATGTTTCAAAATGTAAAAAAAGCAAACTATTGGAGCTCTAAAGCATAAAAGTAAAGCTTAAAATATGTTGGTGACTTTCCAAAAGTAATATAATGCTGCATTCAGTCTTATATACAATTTAAGTAAAGAGAATTTTAATAATCAATATTCTGAAGCGTGTTATTTTATTGATTATACACACGGTTACATTTTCACATACATTTTGTCATTCAATATTTTAGGTATTAAGTTTAAAAAGAGAAGAAAAAATGTTGGAAAAGGCTAATTTAATTATAAAGGAATGAAAAGGCATTTTAATTCTCATTAAGTTATCATTTTTATCTCGAGATTCATAAGTATTTGTTTAGTTACTCATTTTCTTACCCGTACAAACACATTTTTGGTATGATTTTTCCTTCTCAAGGTACTCGTAGCATAATATAATAAAATACTTAGATTGTAACAAGCATGCAATTCATATGCGGTAGAAGTGAAACTAGAAAGCCGGTAGATCGTTTTTTTTTCTTTTGCCTGTTTATTTTAAAGTGGTTCGAAGATTGGATATTGAATTCACAAAAATAAAAATGTTTATTTTTATAGAATTCGTAGGATTCGAACCTCCGTTCACTGGATGTCTGTATCTCTGGCCGCTGACACATGTAAAGCGCCTTACCCGCTGCGCCATCGGAGGCTCGCGCCGGGGCTCGAATTTACCGCGTTATATTAGAACTGAGGTCCCGTCAAATAATAAATTTTAGTGATGCACTTCCATTTCAACCAAATTTCAAATCACTAACGGGGCTAAAGAAGTTTTACAAATTAAAAATTAAAATTCCGCCAGACGCGTGCCCATTGTCATTAAGCAACGCCTGTACGTGTGTAATTTAAAGGCAGATCTATTTTTTTCAACGCTACACGACACGTCTGGTATCATGACCTACCATTTGTGCTGCTTGCCTTATCGGCGACAGACAATCAAAAGAATTATCCTCGTTACAGGTAATCACCTAATGGACATGATGTTATTGACACAGAATAGGAAATATGCGTCGTTTCAGAAAATGAGCTTTTCCGTAAGCGATGCAATTTGTAGGGCTTTGCAAGTAGGTATTGAAACAAAAAGGAAAAGGAGTGGGCACAGTTTGGACGTATTTAAAATCAATCTATAAAAGTTAAAAAAGAACTAGCTGAAATTAAATATCTACCCCCCATACAATAGCCGGCGTAGTCTAGCGGTAAGGCTCTTGACTAGCATTCCGAAGGTCGCGGGATCGAATCCCGGCGTGGCAAATAAATTTTATTTGATTAATTTGTGTTTTTTCACAATTTATTCATTTAAAATAAAATATACTTTATTTGCGACACGTTCCAGAGTGGAAGATACTCTCAGTATCGCCCTGGTGTAAGACCAACATTCAGAATTGAAACGTTACTTGAAATGGCATTAGCCGTGTTTGGTGACGATATATGAATAGCCAGGTACTTCCCCACCTTCCTCTTTCCCTATCTCCTTCCCCTCCCCACTACCTTCAGCCTCACAACATACCCCAATTGGGGATGCCATAGTTTCACCCCCCTCCCCAATACAAAATAATTTCATAACGCCAGAGCTTACCAATGTATATAGTACTCGCAAATAATGTAGCTTTCTATTAGGTACGTATTTATATTTTAATGATTTTCTTACTTTTCCACTTACTTATGGGGATTGCGTTTCATTTTCTGTATACGTGTAAGGAATATTTAATATAATTATTTTATTTTTCCTTTATTTTATTTTTCCTCATATTCGCCTGTTGATAGTCGTATATAGTATGTAAGAAAGAGAACAGCATTACATGTTTAAGGACAAAAGCAAATCAATCAGCGCATTGAATTTTTGGAATTCACGCAGTATTCCATATTATACTTATCACAATATAGCTGTAGCTCTTTCAAAAGATTAAAAATCGTTCCGTACAAAATGTATGAGGGAAAGAATTTTCAACATAATTTTTTTTCCTGAATTTTTACGATGATTTAATAGCTATTCTGCTATTCGGGTGGAGACAAATCCAACAAAAGATCATAAAAATCGGTACAGCCGTTCTTGAGTTATAAATGGTGTAACCTAATCCGACTTTGTTTTATATATTAAGATTTTGTGTGTTTTATATTAAAGGCACTGCTGAAAAGCAGTTGCATTCCGGGAGAAATCATGAATCATGAAAATAACTTTTTAAAATCGCAAGGTAATCGAGCCGGAGTTGTGGAGCCTAGATCAGTGTGCAAAATTGAAACCACCTGGTTTTGTCAAAGATACTATAGTGTCGTGTTAATATTTTAAAGGTAAAAACGTTATTAAAAAGGCTTTCATACTGAGGACCAGAATTATTGATGAAACGCGTTTGTTATTGCCAAATATTTAAATATATCTCGTGGCCCATGGGTTGTGATGCCGAGTGTCTTGTATATTCTAAAATATACAATTTTCCGTTGCTTGAGGGGGTCTGATAAGCGTCTCGAAATTCACTCTGCGCAACCCGATAATCTGCCATAACTACGCAACGGAAAGGGTTACAGGAATTCGTGCGTCGTCGTATAGTCTTGGAGTGTTCTAAAAGGTAAGTTGAAGGTGATATTAACAGAATGTTACTCTGACTTTAATAATGTCGAAAATAACTTATATCACAATCATAATGAAAACGTCTGGATTGCCTTCTGATTCGGGAGAAACTAACTTCCACTATAATAGAACGCTTTAGAATAAAAATACTTTATACGTCTTCCAGAGAATCCAGAAATTCGCTGGATTTTTTATTAAAAAATCAGTATCTCCGAGTTGAAGTGGATTCTTTCGCTACGCTGACGATCGGGGATGGCATCTTGTCTTGTTTACAGAGAACCAATAAAGAAGCTGTTTACACGCGGCGTTTAACGCGCAGCTAGTTCTTAATATACGGCAGCAGGGCGCGGCATATCTTAATATTTACTTTAAACAGTATGTCGTGTAGCAAAACCTCGACGTAATATAAAGTTCATTTTGTGGAGAGCGGCTGTAATAAGCCACGGAAGGGGGAGTGCGGGCGCGGGAGTATCGGGGCACTCTTATTAAATCGACTAGTCATTTTAATATGTTTCGGTTTTGTGGCCTAGACACAAACATTCGCGCAATTGTATAGATTTTGACAATTATTTAAACTACATTTTCATTTTTAAACTAATTTGACCGTGACTTCAGTTGAGAATCCAAAATAAGATTTTTTTGTTGTTATTGACGTAGATTTACATTTATGGCAGCTGTAAGTATGGGGGTTGTGAAGTTGATTCATAATGAAAAATCATTTTCAATTTGTCACCCCAGGAAACATTTTTTTGATACACCTCTGCCACAGGTCATATCAAGCGGTTCGACACGTTCAGTGACTTAGCAGTGTTGTCCGGATTCACGAGGTGAGGTTTGTCCAGCTCTTAGTGGCGGATGCGTCTGCCCACCGACAGGTTGGATTAGGAGAGCTGGTAGAGGGAGGTCTTTTGATTTCTCCAGCAGGACTCTCGGAATATCGTCTTGCATCGCACGGAGCGTTGGATTTGTAAGTCCGTTACCCCAGGGACCCCAGAACTTCCTCTTCTTCCTTTTCTAAAAAGACCCTCAACACAATGTAAAAAAAAAGTGCGATAGTTCTTGCTTACAAGACATCGGCAAATAACTGGAGCTATTACGAACAATGTTTAGAGCACATGGTGAAAACATTTTTTTGGAGGAATTTGATTTGGAGCGTGAGAAAATATACCTACATAGTTAAATTTTGGCTCTTATCTCTCTCAGTTTCTGTTAAATATAATGAGAACATCGTAAAAAAACATATTTTTATGACGTAATTACATCGTTAAACAACGGCGATGAAAATTGCGCGAAATGTAAGAATATCGCATAAAATTAAAACACTGTAATTTATCCTTGTCTTGTGCAGGTTAGCTTCTTGTAGAGCACTTCGCGTGCGCTCAACACATATTAACCCCCATTAAAATAATATACTTTTCAATTATGAACAGCAAGTAGCGCGATTCCCTCACGCGGCGTTTAGCCCGACGTTTCCCTCCCCACACACCGCAGCCGCACCGCGTTGCACATGAAGTGCGGATAAATTTAACGCTCTGGTCACATACTCTTGCTGGGAGCTGACTGCAACCCGAACCCCATTAGAAGGAAGACCGGGGCAATTTGTAACGCAATTAAATGCGCAGTCAAGAAAAATGGAAAATTACTGTCTATCAGTCGATTCGTTAGCTTTTAAATGGATTATTATAGCCTGCTTACACGGCCAAGGTTTCTAGTTTCAATTTGCAGCGTGATTATGCCCGGGTAGAGTGGTGCTGAGGAAATTGATAGCTCGAGGACAGATCTGGTGTGTAATGACGGTGCTCTATTTCACCGTGATGAGATTGGTCAGTAACGTAACCGGCCATCTTGTGCACTATCTAACTAAATGGTGTTCCGGGCATTAATATTCTAGTCAGTGGTGTAGCATGTTACAGTGTTACCATCTGGACGTTACGGGTATTTACAACGAGTATTTAATTTTGTTATTTTACAGTGTTAACCCCTTATATTTTGAGAATTTGTTTTTTGATTTATTCAGAAATATTAACATTCAATTTCAAAGAGATTCGCTTTTTTTTAAGAGAAACTTCGTTGAGATTGTTTTGGTAAAGTTTCGCTTCTACCGCGTGTAAAACTGCACTCGATTTTTTTAAAATATATCTAAAAATGAAATCGAATAGTATTAATACGTGAGCGTCTGCGTGATTGAATTTCAGAACCCGGCTTCGAATGCATGTCTGATGCCACGCCATACACACCGCGCCACCAAAACATCTATGTACATGAAATTTCAAGCTACCGTTGTAAATCGGTATCAAATTCAAGAATTCGTCAAAAGATGTCGCCACTTCCGTTAGCTGGACGCATGGGAACGTGCTCCCCCCTAGGTATAAGTACTATCTACGAATTACGGTAGTACTTAGTTGTGTCACGCGGCAATATATTACGTAAGAAGTCATAGCCCGTCTCGGTTCATTTGTCCCGGTGACTAGCTATCACTGGATGACAGTGAATCCGAGAAACGGGCTGTTTTTGGAACCAGTTCCAATTGGATTTATAAAATGGTCATCAACACTAACTGGGCGAAGCCGAACCAAAAGCAGCCCCCAGGGCCTAGCAGTAAAAACCTGCAGAGCGGGAGAATGCATTGTCATCTATCTGTCGAGTCTACCGGTTAATTTTCACTTCCAAGATAGAAATCTTGGAAGTTAGAATTTCATTCATTCATTCATTCACAAAATCAAAATCGAAACTCAAATAGATGTTTTAAACAAGATTATATGGTTTTCAACTTTCGCGAACGGCTGCCTCGCCGAGACTAATTGTCGTAGATGATTTATGAAATTCTATGAAAAAAGAACGTACGTTCTTTATGACAATAATTCCGTGTTTTTTAAACATAAATTTTTATTAGACTACAAATTAACTTGGCCTTGTTGATATTCATTTCAAGTTACCCATAATTCAATGCCTATTCCAAGGAAATAATCATGCATCAATTGATTTTCTTAAAATTTTCTTGTACCTTTATAATATATGTAGTGCATGCACATGAAATCATTTGCAAGCTTGTCCAGAGGACTAAATGTAAGCAACGGCGCGCACAGATACTGCTCATTAGAGTAACGACAATAATCAGTATTCGTGAAGAACATTGAATTACGATAATGGGCTCGTACAACAGAGAAAGATCTGCAAACGTAAACACCGCTTTACCACCAACAGCCAAGAATGATGAGATGAGAATAACAAAATATATTTGATTTTATGTTGTTGCATTAAAAAAAAAATGTAAAGTGGCAGCAAATCAGTACTCGTTCACTGGAAGTCGATCTTTCCACCAACCATCGATTAACTCTTGTAAACTAAGTCACTTTGTTTTATACCTCATTTTATTATTTCGCTGAATTTTGAACAAATTGATTGAACAAATAGATTTCAAACATAATTTCATTCAGGTCCCGCAATCAAAATCTTCACTTGATTTGCATAATATAATTGAATATATTTTCTTTTCTTTTCACTACATTGTGTCTACGAAGTATTATGATGTACTTTAACTGCTTCTAACCTAATATAATACAACAAAAGTGCTACCATGAGTAGAACCACATTATCCTCCTTGAGAATCTAAGGACGATGCTGTGTTTTTACTTATGACGGAATAATAACATATATCTAAAACGTGCGAACACCTCAGAACTCTGCATAGGTACTTTTAGTTCTCAAAATACTTCCACTAATCTAACCCATTAAGATATTGTGACTGATTATTCATATATTTTTTTAAATATGTGGCAAAAAATTTATTGCAGCATGTATCCGGCAGTCCATATAAAACAATGATGGATCATGCACACAATACTCGTCTCATACTAGTAAAGGAATGATATTATGATAATGATAATGATATTATACCATTTACAAATTGCCATACGAATTTAAAGAAAATTGCTCTATAACGAAATTCTCACTGATGTTAAAATCATGGCTATTAGGGAGTAACCTAACCCATTAAGATTATATTTTGCTCACTCTCACCATGTTTTAATTTGCAATTGTGTTATTAATGACTAGTGTATTATATACAACTCTAATAATATTTAAAAAAAAAAATTCTTAATCTACACTTTTTCACCATAAAATAGGTCTCTGAATAATAATTATCAACATTGCATATCACAATTTTTAGTGTATATATATACATATTTTTTTTATATATAAATATGTTTATGGTTAATATGCTGTTATATATGTGTATGTTGTTGCCACGCTGACGCGTTTAGGATTATTTCATGTATTGTTTTAACTAATCTGTGGAACTAATTTCCTGCTGACAAGCTAAATTCCCATTGTATGTAACTTTTATACAATAATAAAAAAAATAAAAAATAATGGTATTTAGTATTAAATATGTAAACTATGCACATCTGCAAACTGCATGTACCTATTACAATAGAAATAAAAAATCAGAGTGTGTAATTCACACGCGGTAGAAGTAAAACTAGAAAGTCGCTAGATGTCGGTTTCTATTCTTTCGCCTTTTTATTTTAAAGTGGTTGAAAGATTGGATATTGATTTCTTAGAAATAAAAAAATATATAATAATTTTGAATTTCGTAGGATTCGAACCTCCGTTCGCTTGATGTACCTATATCTCTCTGGGCGCTGAGACTTGTCAGGCGCCTTGCCCACTGCTCTGTCGAAGGCCCGTATGAAAGCGCGAATTTACCGCATTCTATTAGAACCGAGTATTTGTGTAGAACTGAGTTGTGACGCATTTCTGTTTCATCCGAATTTCATATCACTAACGGCGCGAAAGAAGTTTAAATTCAAAAATAGTTTTCATTTACGACCATTAAGTAAAAATGTGGCTTCAAACTGCTACCCCTATTTCCTCTCTTATTTGTTCCTCTGGGGGATACACTGTACGTATTTAAAGCAAATAGGTACATTTACGTTAAAATAAAATAACATTAATTCTGCCATCAAACGAAGACAAAACAATATTGTATTCTTAATTATTTCTAAGCCTTAACTTAATAATAAAAGTATGCAAGCTTAGAAGATTGTATCTCGTGTGAAACACTCGGTTTTCAAGCAGACTGTTTTTCTCTCAATTCTGTGGCACGTTTTCCATTCCCCTTGAATAATAAGTCCGCCACACATCGACTTTAGTGTTTTCCTGAGCCGTCCGGAAAATTACTAAACATTAATTATAAAAAAATCAGAGTCTGTAATTCACACGCGGTAGAAGAGAAACTAGAAAGCCGCTAGATGTCGTTATATTTTCTTTTGCTTATGTTTTTAAAGTGGTTTGAAGATTAGATATTGATTTCACAAAATAAAAACGTTATTTTATTGGATTTTGTAGGATTCGACCCCCGTTCACTTGATGTCTGTCTCACTGGCCGCTGAGACTTGTCAGGCACCTTGCCAACTACGCTATGGAAGGCACGCACCGAGGTGCGAATTTACAGCATTATATGTATTAGAACCGAGTATTTGTACAGAACTGAGTTGTGACGCATTTCCGTTTTACCCGAATTTCAAGTCACTAACGGCGCTAAAGAAGTTTCACTTAAAAAATAAGCGTTAATTTTATGGAAGAGTGCATTATATTTTTTAATGAATCGCATTATCAACGAAGAATCTGTTCAGATCGTTAATTGTGTAAAGAAGTATGTTATTTCTGAAAAAAACTTATTCACAAAGAGTAATGTTTATGAAGTAAAAACTTCTTTAGCACCGTTGTGATTTGAAACTCGATGAAATGGAAACGAGCGGCACTAAAAAAAACTCATACATCCGTAGGATTTAGCCTGTCAGTGTCCTCTTTGCTTCGTAGAATAAAATGTAAAATAATTTTTATACATCGTAGCAATATTAAAATAAATAAAGCCGACAATTATCCTACTCCTGAAACTCTTCATTCGTCTCATTCTCTCGATGTTTAGTTTACTGAAGCTTTCACTTCTGCCCCGTGTGAACTGCACGTAATTTTTTTTCTAGAATTTGCTATTTATAAACCAATGACGAGCGTCGCAGGTACCCTTTCAGACAGTATTGGTTATCCGGAGCAAACGTTTAAATGGTTTAATTAAATGTTAAATGGTTTTACTAAAACCTTGCGTGCTTTTTAAAGTGAAAAGCAACGTTGTGATTTGAAACTCGATGTAACGAAAAAGCGACACTAAAAAGAGACAAACACAGACATCTTCAGAAATTAGCCTATGAGAGAATGAGATAGTATAATCAAGATCTGCTTAATGACCTTCAAAGCATTGCAAGGAATGGCGCCAGCCTATATATCGGAACTATGTGTCCGACAAAACTTAAGCGATAGGCAGCTTACTCTAAGGTCAGCAGTTCTAGATGTTACTAATCGTTTAATCGAACTTTCTAGGTCAAATCGAG
The DNA here is from genome assembly GCA_929108145.2 of Limnephilus rhombicus. Classification (NCBI taxonomy): domain Eukaryota; kingdom Metazoa; phylum Arthropoda; class Insecta; order Trichoptera; family Limnephilidae; genus Limnephilus; species Limnephilus rhombicus. Next base: position 57,578,494 of record OV815275.1, on the reverse strand, counting down.
CCGTTTACTATGATCGATCTTTTCGTGTAACTGGCCCGCTCATTTGGAACAAAATTCCCTCAGCTCTTACTAATATCCAGAACTTGGCTGAATTCAAAAGAGCTTTAAAAACAAGCTTATTTAAAAAATCGTACCTTTCATGAATTTTAACTCGTTTTCAATCTACTATAATAAGCCATGTTCCTCAAGTTTCTGGTAATTGTTTGGTTTCGATTACCTCCTTACTATAGTTTTATGTGCACTCTGTTATTATTATTTCTAAACGTAAACTGCCACTTATTCTTTATTATAATTTAGTTTTAATGAATTATTTTTGTTAATATTGTATTTTGTAAGGAACACTATAGGATTAATTTTAAGTTTATTATAATTAAACGCACTTGAAGTGAAATATCACAAAACTGCGCTATATAAATACTACGTTATTATTATTATTATTATAATGCTATAGGCCTCAGGACAGGTGAGCTACCCAGTGAGGCCGACATTGCTGAATTGTATTTAAAAATGTTAGATATTATGTCAAATAAATAAATAAAATAAAATAAGTAAAAACCGATATATGTATTATTGTCTATATCGGTATATATATTCTATATCAGTCTTCTCTTTGTGCGTTGTTTCGTAGTCTTCCCACTCTTGTTTATTTTAGTTTACTGAAGATTTCACTTTTAACGCGTGTAAATAACACTCTAATTTTTGTTGTTCTTGTCGATCGAATCGAATCAAAAAGGTGCATTAACCGAATGTTTTGAAATGTAAACTCCATTGCAGGAGACGATTAAACTTTTCGATTAATAGATCTCCCGATCGCAGAAAATGCACTGAACATTTTGTTTCTTTCCTGAAACTACAATATTGCAAACACTCGTATAATATTTTAAAGAAAAACATTCATTTAGGTATACATCCTTAACATAGAAGTGAAAATTATAGCACGAATTAAAAGCTTTTTTACACTGATTTTCTCATTACATTAGAGAAGTTTCGCTTAAGAAAAACCACTTTATTCATATTCTGAACAAAAGAAATGAACAAAATTCTTTAGTCTTCTTATACTATAGCAGAAAACCGCACATTTTGAATGACCCATACTTTTTATTATGCATTTTCAAACTTTCTTCTGAATAAAATAAGTTGCCATGCGCCTACATTTTCACAAAAGCAAACTTTTTTCAATCTGGTTAAAATATGAATAAAAATTAGATTAAAGTAGAAAAATGGGACAAAAGCTAAAAAAGCTGCATTCAAAAGTACGCAGGTACCTTCCGGTGGGAGATTTATTTTCCGGTCGTCCCTCTTAGGGTAATAAAATTTCCTTTTTTTTACCAAAATTTTGTTCAATAGCCAGGCCATAAATTCATTTGATAAAATCTCTACCTTCAAATCTGATTTTATCTCGGGAAATCGCAAAGCAAAGCCGACACGAACGCCAAACGCGTATGGACTGGGAATGGACCTGCTGGTTATTTGATTACATTTCTTTAAATTTGACGGAAATCTTATTACGATATTTATATAGAATATTATCAATTTATCAACCGTGAAGAATGATTTTGATCTGAAATCCCCAAACCTCTCGTCCCGTAGAACACTTGCCGAATTTTGAAGTAAAACTTCTTTACGCACGCTTGACTTAGGGAGTAAGCTAGTGAATTCGTGACGAGAGCGTTACGAAAAGTGTGATCGGACGAGGCGAACGGTCGGGCCTTTACGCACGCTTGACTTGGGGAGTAAGCTGGTGAATGCGTGACGAGAGCGTTATGAAATGTGTGATCGGGCGAGGCGAACGGAAGTTGAGAGGGAGATATAAGTTAGTGAAGTTTTACTTCAGTCGTGTTGTCTAAAGCACACTCGTTTTTTTCTCTTTTTCTCTGCTTTCCTAAAAATGAATATTAATAAATTCAACAAAGTTAAATGTGTTATTGAACACATTGCTGAAACATAACTGACACTTTTATAGGGCATTTTGTTTTATAATTAAATATTTATTAAGCAAAACACAAAACATTAATCTAATACAATAAATAGACTAACAATCTTACACCTAAACATAAGAAGTATAAATAGAAACATGGATGAACTTCTGGTATCCCTAAATACATTATGTTCACAACCAGATTTTATAATACTATCCGAGGCGCACATACATGCAAACATAAATATACCAATCATCCCAAACTACAAAAATTACAATACAAATTATCAGATTAATAAAAATAGTGGAATTGTAGTATACGCTAAAGATAAATTTACTGATATCAATATTACCGAAATACACATATGCAATGCAAACTGTTTGTCATTTAATTTTGTTTTAAATAACATGCCATTCAATATAATCGCAATATATCGAACACACAGCTCTGATGTACCTATATTTATAGAAGAATTAAAAAAAATACTATGTAACAAAAACCATCTAAATTGTATCGTAATAGGTGATTTAAATATTAATATTGGTCCAAATAACCACGGTAAAAAATAAATAACATTATATTAAATACACAAATAAACGAATGGGCGAATGAACGAGGAAAGGAGTGTAAGGAGAATATATGACGCAAATGTTAATAGAAGAAGAAATCGGGGACGCCCGAGGAAGACATGACCAAGTGAATCAGATACTTGAGTCGGGCCATGTGAAGAGTCGGAATAATAGAAGAGCACGTATGAGACGATGTATGATGTATGTATGTATGTGAACGAGGCAAGGAGTGTGTGCCAAGATCGAGTTGTTTGGCGGTCCGTCCTCTCTGCCTACCCCTGCGGGGAAACGGCGTGATGGTTAGTTAGTTAGTTAGTTAAAAAACGAATGTGCTTTAGACCACACGACTGAAGTAAAACTTCCTTAGCTCCATCTATTTGATAGGAAGAGAGAAAGAAAAAGTGCGCGCGCACTGCTCTCTCTTGTTCCTATAGTAATATACGAAACGTAACTCTCTCTCTCTTTCTATCTTCTTTAACTTATATCTCCCTCTCAACTACCGTTCGCCTCGCTTTTCGTAACGCTCTCGTCACGTATTCACAAGCTTACTCCCCAAGTCAAGCGTGCATAAAGAAGTTTGACTTAAAAAATCAGTGTGCAATTCACAAGCGGTTGAAGTGAAACCTTCGTAAAAAAAGTAGACTCGAGTGAGGAGGCTACGAAGCACCGCACAAAGAGGAGACCGATTGTTCTATCTCATTCTCTCGCAGTCTAAATCCTACAGATGTATGTGTCTGTCTCTTCTTAGTGTCGCTTTTTCATTTCATCGAGTTTTAAATCACAACGATGCTAAAGAAATTTTTACCTCAAAATATTTTAATCGGAAAGGTGACCCGTCCAATATCGTATCAAAATGATGAAATTTGGCTTCAAATTAGTCAGGTTTACAATCAATTTTTTTAATTAAATGAAGACAATATAAGCGAAACTCAATCGAAAATCTGAAAACAGAAAAATCAGAAAAAGATATTGACACATCTGGGACTCGAACCCAGGACCTCTCGCTTACCGGGCGAACGCGCTAACCACTGCGCCACCGTGTCGATATCCAATTCGGTCACTTTTAACTGTATCATACTTCGACTAAGAACCACCCACACTATCTTCATTTTTCTTAACGCATATACTATTGGCTGCTATCTTTATGTATGAGTCCGAGTCGAGTCCCAGATGTGTCAATATCTTTTTCTGATTTTTCTGTTTTCAGATTTTCGATTGAGTTTCGCTTATATTGTCTTCATTTAATTAAATATTACAATTTGAGGTTTTACTCATAAAGTTAAAATAAAAATAAAAAAAAAATCAATTTTTTGTTTGTAAGGATATTTGCAACTGTACTGAAACCCTTTTCTACTGGGGAAGATGGAAAAGCTATCAGAAATATTCTCGCGGTAATCTATAAAGTAGGATATGTAACAGTTATGTCTCTCTGAAGCCAGAATTGCTGATGCCCTTTTTAAACGGCACCTTAAGGTCTATGTAGATGATTAATCCGATTAGTTCTCCTTGTAACACGACATATGTTTATTCAATTGGTTGATAATTCACTGTAGCATTTCCATAAACAATACACCATCAAATCTAGTTTAAGTCCGTTTTGGTGACGCTTGCCAAAATGGAATCAACTCTCATGGAACCCTATTTACATCTCACGCGCCCTTAATTTTATGAAGTGAAAACTTCTTTAGCACAGTTGTGATTTGAAACTCGATGAAACAGAAACGAGTGACACTAAAAAGAGACAAACATGCTCTGCCAAGGAGCTGAGCATGTTTGATTATGAGCTGACTTTTCAAGACTTCTATAAGTTGAGATTGTGTGGATGAAGGTTTTACAACTATCGCGTATGAACTGCACTCGATTTCATTGACGTGGACCCCCGGAAGGCATTACTAAAGAGTTACAGAAAGCTGGGTTAAAACTTTTTTGACATTTTCACATTACTGCCACCACAAGTCAAACCAAATAATTTATTACAACACAAAAATGTTTTCTAAATCCAAGGGTTATGAAATTCGATATTTGAAACTAATTTCATAAATTATTAAGAAAAAAATTTAGAGACATTTTTGGTGTTGCGGAATTTTGATGGTTAGACGATGAATGTCATAAATATAATTTATTATTTCTCAAATATATTTGCATCCCATTTCGGGAAAATGATAGTCATTTCGTGAAAGAATTGAACACATGATTATAGCGAACATTTGAAAATTCTCGTGTTTGGCAATTTATAACCCAAAGCGAAAAACATTTTCATCAACATCGAGTTACACGGGAAAATATAACACGTTCATTTATAGTGTATAAAATACTTTCAGATTCAAATACAAATATGTTTAATATTTTTAATAAAATGGTTATGTTTTTTTGAAGCGAAAACTTCTTTAGCACCGCGATTTGATTTGAAACTCGATGAAACGAAAAATAGCGACATTTAAAAGAGACAAACACATACGTCTACAGGATTTAGCTAGCGAGAGAATGAGATAGAATAATTGTTTTCCTCTTTAGCGGTGCTTCGTAGCTCCCCACTCTTGTCTACTTTAATTTTCTGAATATTTCATTTCTACCACGTGAGAAATACACACTTGTAATTTTTTAAGTGAAAACTTCTGGAGCACCGATGTGGAATTCGATTAAACAAAAAACACTAAAAAGAGACAAACACACACATCCATAGGATTTAGCCAGAGAGAGAATGAGATAGACTATTTATTTATTTATTGTTTTGGAACATTTACAGAGTATTAACAGAAAAAAGTCATTGGATTAGCATTGTAAAAAGCGTACATGTTAATAGTCCACTTAAAAATGTTCACAGAATGCACAGTTTAATAGTTGTTAACAGAAATTAGGAATATCAAAATATAAACGGAGGTATAAAAAGAGATAACAAAAATAGTGATGATACAATATAGAGATAACAAAGATAAAAAAAGATCGATATACGATGTAAAAAAACAGAAAAACAAAAAAAGTAAAGTACAAATAGAGTGAAGAACAGCCATTCACATTCAAGTTCAAGATAAGTATTAAGATAAGTATTTTCAATTCTCAATTACATGTTAGGTTAGTCTATTGTTAATTTGCTTTTTAAAGTAAGCGAGACTATTTGCATAGATGTCTATATGGTTACATTCAATGGAATTATACAGTCGACACATCCGAGACAGTGGATTGAAGTATGCAATATTGTTTTTAAATAATTCAAGATGAAATATATTCTGATTCCTTAAATTACGTCTATTGGGGACCTTAATAAGAATATTGCTCAGGCAGTGAGTTGTTTCAAGCTTATCATGAATGATTTTGTATAGACTCATTAAGTCAGCAACTTTTCTTCTTTTTTCCAGAGTTGTAAACTTAAAATATTGGAGTCGTTCCTCGTAAGATTGGAGTAAGGCATTTAGTCCAAGTTTAAATGATAACAATCTCAGAAATTTTTTTTGCACAGATTCAATAGTTTTTGAATATTTTAAGTAGTGTGGATTCCAGATAACACTACCATATTCTAATTTGCTTCTGACCAATGAGTTGTATAGGGTTATAATGGATTGGGGTTTTTTAAATGGTTTAGATATTCTATGTATAAACCCCATCATTTTCAAGGATTTAGTCGTGATATCACTGACGTGTACATCAAATTTAAATTTTGAATCAAGAATGATTCCTAAATCTCTGATGGTTGTAACTGCATTTAATCGAGCATTATTTATGGAATATGCATAATCTTTTTGCATTCTGTTACGGCTGAAAGTCATAATGTAACATTTTTCAATATTCAAAAACATATCATTCTGAATACACCAGTTATGTAGTGTGAAAAGGTCTTCTTGAAGCATAACTTGGTCAGAATCATTGGAAATTTTACGGTAAATCTTTAAATCATCGGCAAATAAAACAAAATCACAGCGTAACATGGGGCCTAGGTCATTAATGAAAATTAAGAAAAGCAGAGGGCCAAGATTGGACCCTTGGGGTACACCAGAGGTTACAATTACGGGAGGTGACTCATACCCATTTATAAGAACGAGCTGTGTTCTGTTTTCCAAATACGATTTAAGCCACCTAAATAGATCACCGTGAATACCTATACGACCAAGCTTCTGTAGTAAAATAAAATGATTTACTTTATCAAAAGCCTTTTGAAAATCTGTGTAAATAGCATCTACCTGAGTTCTTTCATTAAACGCATTGCAAACATAATCACAGAAATCGAGAAGATTGGAATTTGTGGATCTGTTAGGAACAAATCCATGTTGATTGATGCATAATTGTGGTTTAAAGTGTGCGAATATGGAACTATAGATTATAGATTCAAAGGCTTTTGCAAAACATGATAATATACTAATTGGTCGATAATTTTTCACAGAAGATTGATCGCCAGATTTATGTATTGGGACAATATGTGCATTTTTCCACAAATCTGGGAAAGTTCCCGTAGATAATGATTCGTTAAATATAATGAAAAGTGGCTTGATCAACGCGCTAGAGCAACATCTTAAAAACAAAGGAGGTATTTTATCTGGTCCTGGGCCTTTATGTATATCAATGCTTTCTAAACAAGATTTGATAGTTCCCATGCTTACGTTAAGTTTACTAAGATTAAATTGGTTGAATTGAGGAACATTCAGTCCGGAAGTATTTGATGTGGGATTCGACTGAGTATAAACCGATCCAAAATAATTAGAGAACATATTGGCAATCTGCTGTCCATTGTTTGCAATCATAGAATCCATACGCATTGTTTTTGGAATCGAATTTGAATTACGCAATGATTTAGAATAAGCCCAGAAAGCCTTAACATTATCTTTTATCCCACGCTCAACTAGATTGATGTAGGATGTGTAGCATTCTTTTAGCATTTTTTTTGATCTTTTTCTAAGAGTAGCAAACTCGAGATAGACTAATCGGTGTACTCTTTGTGCGGTGCTTCGTAGCCTATCGATCTCCTCTATGTGCAGTGCTTCATAGAATAAAATGTAAAATAATTTTTAAACTTGGTAACAATATAATAATATCTAAATAAATCCTACTATTTTCCTACTCCGCATTCGTCTCATTATCTCAAAATTCAGTTTTCTGAAGGTTTCACCGCGTGTTAACTGCATACATGTAATTTTTTTTTCGTCTGTTTTTTATGGTTCGAATATTAAAAATACTCATTAACGATGTATAATTTATGTGCTCTAAAGTGGTGTTAAGTTTAAAATTTACGAAACGTAGAATTTTTCAGAGAGTGTCCAGACTACAGAGTTATGTTCTATTAGACTTCTAACAAGGAACATGTACAACAGTTTTATGATTTGTAACGATAATATTTATAATACAAGTTCATTCCAAAGCACTTGCAGTGAGTGTTGTTTGAAGATGGTCTCGCCTCATATGTGTTATGGAGTGGTACCAGTACCAGGGAGACATGTCGGGTGTGGGTACTGGGTAGGGTATATCAATAGTAGCAGTAGTTGGTAGTACCGTATTATTAGTCGGCCGTCACAACAGTAAATACAGCGCGTGCTGACCCCCCAAAGCACATACCACATAAATCAGCAGGGTTCAGGATCTCTTGGTGTATATCATTCCGCCGGATGTTTGTTTTCTCTGATACATTAATGTATTTTATATATTTTTCTAAGTCAATATGATATTATTTATTTTTTTGCAGTCGTGTGTTCAAGATTGTCAATTTTAAAGAGCGCATATTAAGGTTACACTTAAAAGAATATTGTATAATAATAAATAAATATAATTTACAATCGGCGCTTTCATATGTGGCACCAGTTTAATTATTTTAAGATAAAGCAAATCTTTCAATAAAGGCTTTCAAATACAATATTCGATTGAATCACCGACACAATATTGTGTTTGTAAGCCTTTCATGAAAGATTTGAGTTTGTTTATGGACAAAACAATTTATTCATATTCATATTGGGCACAATTCATTTATTTTAATATTTTAAAACAGACCTGAATTGTTTTTCTTTTAAATTATTAAACTAGTGCCATCTGTGAAAGTGTAGATATTTTTTTAAACATCACCTTAAAACAACCTTTGTTTCTTTATGGGCATACCAAGAACGAGAAGTTTTCAGGAAATAAATGTATGAGTACTTACCGCACAAGAGTCCCAACTACTCCCAACCGTCTGGTAACTATGGCATGTACAGTTGGGGTATGTCGTGAGGCTGAAGGCGGTAGGGAGGGGAAGGAGATTGGGGAAAGTGGGGAAGCATCTTATTTAGATCAGGTCACCAAACACGGCTAAAGTCATTTCAACCAGCCACGTTTCGATTCTAAATGGTGATCTTTCACTATGGTAATGCTGAGAGCATCTATAACTCTGAAACGTGTCGCAAATTATTTTGAATAAAAAAATTCGAGTGCAGTTTACACGCGGTAAAATCAAAACTTTACCAAAACAATCTCAACCAATACGTGAAAGCGACCAATGAGCGCAGACCCATCGTAATTTCCGTTTCATATCTCAACCAATAGGAGCCTTTAAAGTGACATCATAATCAAAGCGGCCGATGAGCGCAGTTGATGCGTCGCAGGTGCAGTAATCGTCATTTCCTTTTCATCCGAAATCGAAATCACAGCGGGGCTATGTTTCACTTCAAAAATGATTAAATAAAATGGATTCAAATCCGTGACCTCCGGATTCGTAGCCAAGGATCGTAACCACTCAACGACAAAGGCCGTCAAGGAATCGAGATTATATTCAATACTGAACAACAAAATAATTAATGTTCAAAGTACCTAATACCTACATAAATTATTTTCCTTCATCTTTGCCTGAACATAAAGGTTTATTTAAACATATTATTAATGAGGGTTTATTACAAATTAGTAATATAAAAAATATTATCCTTTCCGTATTTTGTATCAGATAATAAACGATCTTGCTTATCCGTCGAGCATTTAATGCGGCGACGACATCGATACCTTTCGACGACGCGTATTATCTGCGATCTAACGCTGGGAAAATTACCATCACCATGCTACCAAATACCAAATACCTGCACAATAAAACTAAAGGGAGTAAAGAAATATCTGATTTCTTATCGCACCTCCTCCGCTAACTCCATCTCAAAAAGCAAGGCCGCATCCAATACTTATTTCATGTACAATATTCACAACTAATAATTATTATTGTTTTAACAAGAAAAATGGGTCCCATACTTCGTCCCAACTGCTCCTGCAATTGAGTGTATGCCATAGCCAAATGGGTTGTATCGTGAGGCAGAAGGTAGTGGAGAGGTGAAAGAGGAAGGCGGGGAAATATATGGCTATTTGGATCTGGTCACCAAACACGGCTAAAGTCATTTCAAGCCATGTTTCAATTCTAAATTATGGTCTTACACTAGTGCGATACTTACGCTGATGACCGGAAAACAGAATGAAATCAATTTACCAAAATTAATCATCTTTGAAAAATCATTAAAAGTGATGAAAAAAATTGGTAACTAGGTTACGTTAGGTTAGGGTTATGAGCTATTTTAAAATATTTTTTTTCGTGGATTTTAATGACTTTTCAAGTGGTGAGTTCACTTTATTCCGAGTTACCGCAAATTTACTATGTACTATTTATAATGAATACATGGTGAAATAACACAAATTAAAGAAAATTTTAGTTTTGAACCTGCAGCCATCCACCTGAGTTAGCGGTGAGACGCTTTTGTTGTTACTCGTATATGTCAAATATTAAAATATATCCTGTGGCCCATGGGTTGTGGCGCCAAGTCACCCAATTCAAATTACATTTTTATTATTTTAGAAAAGCTTGCCATTTGAAAGCAGCTTTATTGATGCTAAATCTGATGATATCCAAATTGATTCTGTTCAACAAGATTGCCCTTCCAAACGGCATGACCATTGGTAAGTAAATACTGCAGTTTGGAAGATAAAACAGTATATGCTATCGATGACGAAGATAACTAATAAATAATACGAATTGTGAAGGCTCTCAATGATAGCTAATGAATTTTCAAACCATCCACGTAATAATCTGAAGAAATGTGTACTAATTTGCACATCCCTCTTTAAACAATTCAGTTTTAATTGTCTTTTTTTAAATTCAGTTGGTCTAGCTTCGTGGGACTTAGTTGACTATAACGCATTATTAATACATTCCGGGGTATTTAAAGTGAAGCTTGTCTCACGTTTGAGATGATCGATGCATAATCATGTAAATGTACGCCCGGGACGACATAAATTGTTAGACAAATTAAATGATGACAGCGCGATACAAGGCCGGCATTACGAGATGCGTATCGCAGTTATTAAACATTCATCAATATAAATAAATTGAATCCGGCCGAGTGGACCAAAGACATCCATTTTGTCAACGGTGGCATTTTCAATTACGTTTTTGTCATGAATGTTATTGATTGTAGCTACAATAATTACCTGCGCTGGCCCCGTTTTTGTGTGCGAGTTTGGAACATTAAATTTTTAACTAAGAACCAAATTTAATCAAGTTACCCCCTCAATGAATCTCTTTATTGTAAAGGAATATTTATTCTATTTTTTGCTTCAAACATTTTCACAGTGCTTAAAAGTATTACAATAATGAAATTTATTTACTATTAACACATACATTTAAAACGTTCACAGAATGCTTAAATCAATATTTGGTTGTTCCTAAGTGGAGATGTTACTAGTGAAATAATGGAAATAAGGAAAAGAAAAGTAAAGTATAAAACATAAAAAATATACGGTGCAGATAAGAGAAGAAAAAAAGAAAGAAAGAATAGAAATAATAATAAAGCACAATAATGCAATTACATCATTTTTAATTGAAATACGTACCTACTTCTATTTGCCCTGATGTCATATTAGCTTTTAGCTAATAAAATTAACACACGGTTTTTAAAATATACGAGGCTAACTGTATATGATATGACTCTGTAATACTAAATAGCCAGGACCTCACAAATATTTTTTTTTTTTAATTTTACATAATTCTTAATCAACCATTAATTTATTTATTTATTTACGGACTTACGTCCAATTTAAAACAAAGTATCACGAAGTATAGAAATGAACAATGTAAGGATTCGGATGGTACATGAAAGCAAAGACAAACAGTGAAAATAGAAGAAAAAATAAGCGTCAAGTCACGTCAAGACCTTGCAAAAATTAGGGTGAATATGACATATCTTCATTTGTTTAAAGAGCGACAGAAATCATTTAAGCTAATACCAAAAAAATCAAGGTCTTGACGTGAGTTGACCAGTGGTGAGTTATAACATTCTGGACAGTGGTGAGTTATAACCATAGTTAGTCGAGTGCTGATTGAGGAAAAGCAGGTCTTTATTTCTGAGTCTACGAGAAGGTATATTAAATTTGATGAGTTGTAGTAATGTAGGCGAGTCGTTAATGTGGAGTAAATGAAGATAAGTGTTTTATATAGAACATGAAGCTATCAACAGATCTATTGTTTTAACACCATACCCGATGTTATTCTGTTTCATTATGTCTCCTTTTGTTGTGTGGTAGTAGATCGTGGTGCCGTGTCTGGTAGTAGTTGTTCGGTAAAAATAATTTATATGGCATTCCAGGCAAAAATCATCAATGTTTTAAGTTGTATGGTAAAGTTTTTCACCGAAAACAAAAGTATTACTTACAAAAATATGAAGTACCTAATAATTTGTAAAACATGTTAATTCTACATCGCATATTCCACATTCTTACGCATACATATTATATATTCCCTTACAATTTAGGAGGCTCAAATGAGTACCGCCGCCCCGGGAAGAATACCTCGAATAAGCAACACCTCGTCCGTAGGTCACCCCGAGTGGTTTGCTACGTTTGGTGACTTATTATTTCCAGGAGTCAATACAATGATTTAAAATGTGTTTTTTTAAATAAACTTCAGTTTTCCGTTTAGAAAATAATCTATCTATATAAATAAAAATGAATCGCCGAAATGTATGCACGCGCATAACTTCCGAACGACTGCACCAAATTGGATAATAATAATTTTTTTTGTGTTCGTTATTGTCAGGACAAGGTTTGTATAAGAACTGGTGAACTCTGGCATAATGAAATTTGTTTAAAAAAATGCAATAGATGGCACGCGAGCTGTACCGGGACCGAATGTATGAAATGCGGGTGGGAAGAGGGGGGAGGGGAACTTGGGTAGGGGGTTTGCGGGAGCGGGGAAGGTATTCCGGGAGGGGGGAGAGGAACTCGGGAGAGAGGTTCGCGGGACGTGGGAAGGGGGGAGTGGAGAGGGAAGGTGGAGGAGGCGGTATGTGAACGCGAGAGGGTCAGGGGACGCGGGAGAGGATGTGGAGGCGGAAGGGGAATGAGACGAATGGGAAAGGACAAGCAAAGAGAAACAATTTCTTTATTAAATGGCATAGCAACGCATGTCGGAAACCAGCTTGTTAATTATTTAAATAAATTAAAAAAAATTATATATATATTTATAAAAATAAAAAATTCGCTGGCAAATTAGAATTTTGAAATAAATTTTACACTTGGCTAAAAAACCGTGTCATCTCGGCATGCTTATCACAGGGTTCATCTGGCGTGGTACGCAGAGCTACGGACGGGACATCGGGCTTAAAAAATGCACGCAGAGTGAAAGAATTCCAAATGAATGGCCGACGATGAACGATAATCTCTGGAGTTAAGGCGGCGACGCGACGGGAACGGCCGAGGCTGAATCTGGCGCAAAGATCGCACTTGACAGACCGTATCAATTCGGGACGGCTGCAGCTCTAGACAGCGTAGACGGCTGATGATGCTCCTGTATCCTTCACTGCTCCTTTTATTGCTGTGCACAATTTTTTTTTTTGATAAAAAATGCAGTCCGTCATCCTCGTTGCGTCGGGTACACATTTACAGTGGTATAAAGCATTTTTCTGTCTTTTGTATTTTTAAACTGAATCTAAATTAAATCGGGTGTTTTTTAATCTCGAAGCCATTTATATTAAATTATATTTATTATATTAAATTCATTATTATGTTTGAACAGTCTTAAGTGGCGCTCTTGAATTATTCCAGTGATTTCTGACATTATTTGCAGTAAAAATGTAAAGGCAATTTTGGTTTGTGGAGACTTTTATTGGTGCACTTTTTTTAAATTTTTTCATAACCAAACAAAAAAATTCGAGTGCAGCTCACTCACAAGCGGTAGAAGCGTAACTTTGCCAAAACAATCTCAACCAAGAGGAGCCTTGAAAAGTGAGATCACAATCAAAGCGGCCAATGAGCGCAGTTTGATGCTTCGCAGGTGCTGTATGCATCATTTACGTTTCACCCGAATTTCTAATCACAACGGTGCTAAAGAAGTTTCACTTAAAAAAACCGTCAACTTGAAATTGCTGGTCACTCAACCGAATAATCGCCCAACCCCTAGCCCGACCCTAGTAGTAGAAAAAAAAAAAAAAAGTCAAAGAAAATTAAGTACGACCCTTAATTCAATTTTTAACCTCACTACAATGTATGTTATGTTAATGTATGGTATGTTATGTTAAGGTAAATAATTTTGTAAAGTTAGAAAGTAAAAATGATATCGATATTGAAAGAAAAATATTGTAACATTAATGTTTCTTACAGATTATAGGTATCTACTAAGCTGAAGGAAGCTGCGCTACTATGGCAATACTTATGACAATAAAATTACATTGATATTACGTACATAATGCCAAACAAAGAATGATTTCAAAGCACGTGGGATCTTTTAATCCACAATCGATATAAACTTATACATGAACCCATTACGTGATGGATTATCAAGTCATATAAAAAAAAGTTAAGATGGAACAACGAGTGATCCTCCGCGGGGCAAAAAAATGTGGGTAGAGATTAACTTCTAGGAATTTACGGCCATACCTCACAGAATTATGTTAAAGTTATTATTCAAATTCACAAAAAAGGTTTCTAAAATAAATGCTAATACACAAACCTTTCATAGAAATTGGTTTTCAAAACTAAAAATGCACGTTGATATTAGAGGTGTTTTTACTATTTAAAATGCTTCTAGGTAGAATTTATGTAATTCCCACACAGAGATTAGCTAGAAAGAATTATTCATTGAGTTTCGAGAACTACGGTATAATAAATGATATGCACCGATGTAATGAACCTATAGATGGGTGTTTTATGCGTGTACGTAAGGCCAAGTTTTAAGTTTTCGTCAAACCATAGTTTTACGATTTTTCTTGCATTATTAGCCGATACTTCAATCTCTTTTATCTTTATCTCCAAGAATTTTCTTCAATAGTTATTACTGGAATCATCCGCATAAGATTATTATTATTAGATGGAATCATTAGTCCAATTGTTGGGAGTTCACAAAGTTCATTTATATAAAATATGAATAGTAAAGGGCCTAATACAGTTTTTTGTGGAATTTCAAAATCTATATTTTCTATTTCACTTTGTTCGTTGTTTCATTTTTACCTGCTGTGTTCTTTGATAGAGATACTTTTTAATCCATTTTTAGCTTTGCCAGTTATTACTTAATTAGAATTATTTATATGGGTTGTACAGTTTCTTTTAAAGGGTTTTGGCAATGTATTATGTCAATGTTTACTTACTTCTTGTTAAATCAGTCAAACATCTCCAAATATCGAATTTCTAGGATTTGTCTGTTCAGTGGTGACATGTGCATTCAATAAGGTTGCTTTAAGCCGTGTTGGGTAGCCATCACACTTGCCCACGGATTAGCAGCCAACGCGATCGATTATCCGTGATTATAGACGTACTCGTAGATTACCCAAGTATTTTGTAGTGGCGCTACTCGTAGCCTGGCGGCATAAAAAAATAACCCAGCCTACACCATAGATTATCAGTCAGATATTCGTCCACCAGGAGGTCTAGTACGAACGATCGATAAAACTCTATATAAATAAAATATTGACTAAATCCGTCATCTATGGTCTGTTCTCAATATTTGCGAATACGTAAGAGATATTCTGACCGAGCATTAATAATTTTACCCCGACCTCCATAGTATCAGATAAGTTTCGGTTAACTGTCAATATACGCATTTATTAGGATAATGTCGTGGCTTTGCAAAATTACTGGCTTATTAATGAACGGGGTTCAACTAACGAAGATCTTATATTTGAAAGAAGTCGTGTGTGAGATCCATAGACTTAAATAATGCATCTAAGACGCAAACAATTTATTTAGCTCGATCTTTAAGACACTAAAATGGTTGAAATATAAATAAAGAACTCATTAACTAAATAAATTCCGTTTACTATCAAAAAGTAAAGGCAGTCTGCCAATGCTTATTTAGGTAAGTATTTCAATTCAACATTGCCGATTTATTAATATTTTTACGTAATCGTCTGACGTTTGACATTTTGGAGTATCCGTTCATAGAAAATACCTTCAGTGTTACCAGCGTATATCGATTTCTTATTTATTCCCTGTCAACATCAGTTCGTATGTCATAGGTGAAACAGTGCTCGGGATATCGATATAAATCATCGGAATTCACGCCTAATTCACTAGCGTTAGAAAGGAAAAATATGTTGACATTTCATCCACGACAGCTAGTAATACCTACATTATGTTTTACTTCAATGGCAAGCCAGAGATTATGTCAAGATATATTTGCTTAAATTTTCTTTGTTCAGATTTTAGGGCAAACAGTGTCTTCTTGGCCCCAGGAGCCCATCCGTTCGTCTATCTGCATCACGCCTCTCCTAACCTTCTATACTGTGAAGATCAGGAGACAGGCTTGCCACCTCATTCTCCTCACCTGCACCGCCTCACTCTCTTCACCCCATCTCTCTCTTCGCCCCCTCACTCTCTTCACCACCCTCACTCTCTTCGCCCGCCTCACTCTCTGCTGCCTGCCGCCTCGCTGCTGCCTGATGTGGCATCTGCGGTAACTCCCGGGCACATTAGTAAGCGACTGAGAGTTCTACAGTGTTCGCTATTCTTCCTCTGTAAAGACATTATCCGTCTAGAATAACAACACACCTACTACCTAATACCGATCCTTGGATCAAAATAACTTTTCTTCTCTTTTAATGTAACAACGATACAAAGATGGCTTATTTTTTTACAGTTTTCTTCTTACATTTATATTTTCACATTTATTATTCCAAATTAGCAAAGAATGGAAATATGCTAATGCGAGCGAAAAACAATTAAAACATTTCCACACAAAATAATCTGTGCAAATTTCGTGAAGCCAGACCCCAACGTTCAATTGTTTTTAATAGTTGGCGTTACTTAATGTTCCCTTTTTCACATTGCCTTCACAAAGAAGGACCTTAGGAAAATAATTGCCCTTAGGACCAATGTTGTCTTTGCGGATGCTGTGGGGAGAGTATTTTTAGAACAGGAAGGACAGGAAGTTCTGGGAAGGAAAAAGGAGTGAGATGTGGGAAGGAATAGAGGGTTCAGTGTTCATTAGTAACGGACGTATGAATCTATCCCTCCCACTGCAGGGCAAGGCGATGTTCTGAGAGATCAAAAGGTCTCCCTCAGTCACTCCCGATCCGGCCTGCCACACAGTTGATGGACAGACGCATCTGCCGCCAAGACCCGGAAAAACCTCTCACCTTAATTATTATTAGAGTTTCTTGAGTACTTACCCAACAATACGCACAATTTTCCTCGTGGCATCCTGCGTGGAGTTGATGGTAGAAAATTTTATTTTAAAAACATTGGTATTTTGTAAAAGTTAAAGTTTGATGAAATATGGATATTGCGGAGTTTTAGTTTCTCTAACATTGCCAGATAGATAAATACAAATCGATATGACGTAATTAAATGTGTTTGACTCACTGTATATATTTGTAAGAAAGAAAAATTGGCCGGCATGTTCAACCTAATTGTAATGAATAGAAGATCATTGTCACAGCGGCGATCACGGATCAGCAATCACTGATGACCTTTTGGCATCTGCCCTCCGTTGTTTATGATGATCGTTGTCCAGTGGCTTTTATCTAGATTGGTCGCCCCTCGCCCGCCCCCACCCTCTCAGCTCCGCCAGCCGCCGGACCTATCATTGATAAATTTATTATTCACCTTGGGGCATTCACGAACACTGCCGGCAGTGGCGTACCTTGCGAATGCCAAACTGTGGGCAAGAGGCAGAAGTACTGACCAATACGGGGCAAAACTGGGTAATATCCACCGAACACGTGTCGACTCCGGGTAGGTTTTACGAGCCTTTAGATTTTAATTAGTTATCCGACTAGCCCATGAATTTTCTTTAAAGGTAAGTTGTTGCCGCTGTTTTATATAAATATCGACTAAACTAGTTTTCTCGATAGTAAATAGACGATGTATACGAATTAAGTCAATTCGAGGTGGTGAGTTATAGCTAAAATGGACATAATACCTTATGTATTAGTTGCTTAATGTAAGATTGAACATTCAACGATATCTTTAGTAAAATTTTCAATATATCAAATACGAAGCAGTAATTCTGTTTTATGTGTTTGTTCGGAAGCATCGAAACAAACGGTGAGGAATGGCGACATGAAATTTATGAAGCTCTTTTGTTTGAAATTTAAATCAAAATTTTTAATCCAATCATCATCTACAGCTATAGAAATAATAAAGAAAGCTTTTAAACAAAATTGAGGGCCTATCATCTTTGGGGATGCTGTGTGGAGAGTCTTTTTATGAAATGAAGGAGAAAGTTCTCGGAAGGAAAGAAGTATAAGGGGTGGGTACGAATCAACAGGTCAGTGTTTCCAGGTGTGACGGCTCTATGAATCTATCCCTCCCACTGCACTGCAAGGCGATGTTTTTTTTTCCTTTATTTTTTTCCCATTATACATTTCAAAAGAAATTTTTACACATTTTTAAAATATATATAACATAACACAAAATAAACAATTAAAATAACAAGACAAGTAAAATAATTTAAAAAAGTAAAAAAATATATATAAGACAAAAGTAGATAATGGGAACCCACTAAGGCACTGCCAGTGTGTGGGTTATAAACTAAAGTGCTAAATTACACCAATAAGTTGGCGGTACAAGTAAAAAATGTAATTTTCAATGTGAAAGTTTAAAAATATAGTGACACATACAAGTTAATTTATTTTTTGTTTCGCTTTCAAGAAGATAAGTTAAGTAAGTCTTGAAGTTACAGTAGAATTGTAAAAGTGAATCGTGAAGGTTTACAAATAGTTTATAAAAAAAAGTGTTTCAACATAATTTTATATTTTAATTAGCCATAATTTTAATTCTTTTATGTTTCGAGAGAGTACTGCTAGAGAGGTCAAAATGTCTCCCTTAATCAATCTCTACGGATCCGGCCTGCCATGCAGTTGGTGGGCAGACGCATCACCCGTCAAGATCCGAACAAACCTCATTCCATGAAACCGGAATCCTATGATAAGTTACCAAACGCAGAAAACCACTCAGGGTGACCTATGGCAGAGACGTTGGTTACCCAATAAGTGTATCTCAGGGCAGCGGTGCCCATACCCGCCAGCTAGTGTATGATTTGCTTAAAAGTTAATCTTTATAATATTTCATGATTTTTCAAGGGTCGGGGCTTTTCAGCTAGCATACAATCATAAATTCAACAAATAATTATAATGTCCCGTGATTTTTCACGGGTCTGCGCTAGTAACAATTATCATTTTCATTAAAATAAAATCTTGAAGAAATGAATACTGATTCGCCAAATTTCTTTCAGTTTCAGTTTGCAGGCATGTTGAGAAGTGGCGACAACGTCTCAAAGTCAGCCGATAATTACAGACGTACCAGAGCCGGGCTTGTTCGAAGGGTCCGCCCCAAGACGGACCATGGGAATAGTGAGGGAATAGTGTTGCATCTGCCGGAACATTCCGCTCTAAGTGCGCAAATAAAGTGCGGAGTGAGTTGGGCCGTCGGTAACCAAAGGGAACACACTACGCCGCTGCTTTTAATGCAGATTTACGGGGGCCCTAAGAGACATGCTGATTTTATTACAACAAACTTAGAGCGAAGATTTCGAATATTCTAATTTAAGTAATCTTTTGGAGTGTTTTTATATTTTCCAATTCTGACGATTTTCCTGGAAATCGGTATGATACCCATTGCGAGGAAAAACGATTCTTGTAGATAAAGTTATTATGAAAATTCTACAAACTATTAAATATATACATAAACCAATCGATTTCGGTTCCACGTGAATCTTCAACAATGTGTCATAAAAACATACTGAGCATGAAAAATAAAAATTATGAAAACATATTCAGTACATTTTTATTACATTTTTATTACTCCCTTAGGAGGAGTTATGTGTAACCGAAACCGGTCGGTTTATATTCAGAACCTCTCGTCTTACCGAGACAAACGTCTTACCAATTCGGCTACTGCCATCTCTTATTTGGATATCATATTTTCTCAATCTCATATTTTATATTTTAGAATTAACAATATTATCTTCGACTTTTTTTTCAATTATGTGAGTCCCAGTTGCGACCATTATTTTTTGAAGTGAAACTTCTGTAGCCCCGCTGTGATTAGTATTACCGATGAAACAGAAATGACGATTACTGACCTGCGATGCATCAACTGCGCTCATTGGCCGGTTTGATTATGATGTCACTTTTAAAGGCTTCTATTGGTTGTGAAATGAAATTACGCGAGGTCTGCGCTCATTGGTCGCTTGGATTATGACCTCAATTTTCAAGTATTGGTTGATATTGATTTGGTAATGTTTCGCTTCTACCGCGTGTAAACTGCACTCGATTTTTTTAAAAAGTTTTTTTTTCATAAAATACTTTACATTCAGACAAATAAGATAAAAACAATCTTTGATTTTATGAAGATGGACAACTCGCATTAGTAAACATTAATAAACTGTCGAAGCTCTCGTAGTTTAAATGAAAAATTACCATAAATCTGTTACCGGTAACTTCGTGCAAGTTCTGATACTCTGACAAAGGATGGAAAAATTAGTTGAAGGTATTCTGAAAATGTGGAAGTATATTTTTTTTTTCAAATTAATAGATAACTTTGTATTTAATTAATTTAATAATTATTATAATTATTTTCACTTAATTATTTACAAAAACCGACATGTTTCGTCAGCAAAGCTGACTTCTTCAGGGTTTTAACAGAACTAATTTTAAAAATAGACATACATAGGTAATAGAGAAAAATAATAGACATAAACAATAATAAAATTTGAAAGAAAATTATGTGTAGGAGACAAGGGGCAATATAGAACAATTAAAAATTAAAAAGGGGAATAGATTTAATAATGGGTCATTTAAAAACAATATTTGATTATTAATAATATTTAAATTTGCATTAACACTCTTTCTAATCTCTAAAATTTATAATTTATCCAACTAAATGCCATTGACATTAAAATGTATTAATTCTATTCCACTGTTAAAATTAAAGGTATGACTAGTTTCTATTAAATGGTTGGCAAACTCCGAGAAACTATTATTATTTAAAGCTTTCATATGCTCTTTAATCCTTATTTCAAAGTTCCTCGAAGTTTTACCTATATAAAAGAAATCACAATCATTACATTTCAATTTATACATTCCAGATTTTTTAATTTTTTAATCTCTATCTTTATTATTTACTATGTAATTTTTAAGTCAAATATTTTTAATACAAAGTTATCTATTAATTTGAATTTAAAATGTTACCACAAAATAATTTTGCACTATTAGAAGAAGTGATTATATATTTTTTAAAAATTTATTTAACGCCCAAAGGGCTTTTACATTTTGGTAGTACAAATAATTCATGAAAGATGATTTTTAAACATATACAGAAATAATAAAAATAAAATTAGATAAAAAAGCACGCAAGTCATAAAAAAAAATACAGCGATTTCATAGGTTTTCAGAAAAATAGATATGTTTAGGAATAGTTTTGGAATAAGTTTACAAGATCAACAAAATTCGCCATGTTTATGTTAAATATGTCAATATCACCTAAGTACTGATTTCCCATAGTGTGAAATCGTTGTATCGGAGAGTGGGCAATATAGTTCCGCTTATGAATGCTACAGTAGAATAGTGTATTTTGTCGTGTAGTAACTGTCGGTATTCGTAAGTTTATGAGTTGCAGTAGTTCGTAACAGTCAAATTTAGAGTTAAGTATTTTGAATAAAAATGTTAAGTCGTTTATTTTACGTCTGTCTTCTAGTGTGTGTATTTTAAGAATATTTAATAATAAATTAAATCTTAAGTCTTCTAGTGGGATATTTAATTTAATATTTATTAAACGCAGAATTTTTTTTGTATTCGCTCAATGTTATTAATGTGAATATTGTAAGTTGGAGACCAAACTACCGAGTTATATTCCATTAGCCTTCTAACTAGAGATACATATGATAATTTAATGACTTGTATGGAATTAAAGTTTTTGGTTGTTCTTAATACGAAGCCTAGTGTTTTCATACCTTTGTTTACAATTTGGTGGATATGATTGGCGAAACTTAGTTTTTCATCCCAAATAATTCCAAGATCTCATTTCCGTGAAATATTGAAATAGATACATCTCGTCTTTAAGGTTGGGCGAAATCTACAAATTAATATTATGTTGAACTCTTAATTGGATAGAGTTGCGTGAAGAGAAGATTGTGTGTCAGAAATGTGATGAATTGTTCACTCAACGAAAAGGCTTAACATTTCAGCAAAATTACAACGAACGAAAAAAAGTGCTCTAGAAGAATTCTCCATTCAGCCAAACAAAGCATCTTCACACTTGTTCCAAATTACACTTAACTTTGATTCCGTTCGCCGCTGATTTAAGGGGAATCTGTCAGTGTCCGACCCCTTGAGATTAACTGCCGCAGCCTCCTGACGGGCATCGACCAACACCGACACAAGACGAATGAAAAATCTCTGGAAGGATGTTCGCCAGTTCTGTGAAGTTTATAAACGAGGCTATCATCAACAGCGAACCCCTAATTAAAAGATCATCAGATTTCTGAATGCTTTTGACTAACCCGCGAAAGCTATTTAAAGTCGATTACATGGCAAATCAGAACAGAACACAACCGAAACTCGCCTATCCTTTTATCGTATCGGCCTCCGTGGTCGAGGGGTAAGGTTCACGAGTAGCGATACGGAGGTCGCGCATTCTGACATGCAAAATTTTCACAAATGAATCAAATAAAAATATTATAAGAAATATTTGCTGCACATTCTACGGTGGAAGATTACATTTCAGAATTGAAACATTGTTTTAAATGCTTTAACCGTATTTGGTGACTAGATCTGAATAGCCAGGTAGCCACCCCACCTTCATATTCCCCATCTCCTTCCTCCCTCTACTATCTTCAGCCTCACGACATACATATATATTTTTTTAATATAAGTACTTGTAATAACATACTCTCTGTACCTGCTTGCATTTTACAATGGCACTCTCCAAAATTCAAGCACGAGAAATGTTTTCTCTTATGAATTGGGTAGTTTCTTTAAAAATAAATTAATATATTGTAATTACTTTTAAGAACCACATGTTTTACTATAAATCTGTTTATGTATGTATTTTTTTTAAATAAAAAAAAACCTCAGTTGGGGCTGGCACCATTCAGTTGGAACAAAAAATAATGGTTAGCCATCATAATATGTGAAAATATCATAATCACGAAGTGGATGTTTGGCAGTCTCTGTGGGGTTTCAGGGATACTAAGTTGTATTGTGCTCGAAAACTGCGAAATAACGATGACTGGGTCATTTATGTCGTTAGAGTGTCCTTTTAGACACAAAATTTAATTTAATGAAACGTTATTGCGATTTGTGAAACCGCCGTTAATTGCCGTTATCACGAACCGCCTAATCATTGAAATTTTAAGTCATTGTGATTTTTACTCTCTTCGGAAAAACTTGATTGGTGTCCTTTTATAAAATATTATCAAATTGTGCACCATTTCTCACAGTAAAAAATAACCAAAAGGCCACCTATGCAGCAGACGACATTCTATAAGGTTAGTGTATCTTCCGTACGTTTAGACCAGTGCTGATTTCCATTTTGTTGACATATTTTTGTCCGCGAGTAGATTCACCAATCAAATAATTTTTAGGGTATTATGCCCAGCAAGTTTGGGATTATTTACACATCCCAGGCTTACATATTTAAGATTTAAATAAAATAAAATCGAGTGCAGTTTACACGCGGTAGAAGCGAAACTTTACCAAAACAATCTCAACCAATATTAGCAAAGTGAGGTCATAATCAAAGCGACCAATTAGCGCAGAGCTAGCATAATTTCCGTTTCATATCTCAACCAATAGGAGCCTTTAAAAGTCACATCATAATCAAAGCGGTCAATGAGCTCAGTTGATGCGTCGCGGGTGCTGCAGCGGTGCTATAGAAGTTTCACTTAAAAAAAACGAGTGTGCTTTAGACCACACGACTGAAGTAAAACTTCACTAACTTCGTAATCTCCCTCTCCATTTCCGTTCGCCTCGTCCAATCACACTTTTTATAGCGCCCTCGTCACGCATTCACCAGCTTACTCCCCAAGTCAAGCGTGCGTAAAGGCCCGACCGTTCGCTACGCCCGATCACACTTTTCGTAACGCTCTCGTCACGCATTCACCATCTTACTCCCGTAAAGAAGTTTCACTTCAAAAATAATCAGTTTTGTAACTATTCTGAATATTCCAGTTACCAAAATTAGTAATGTATATTTGAGAACTGGTAATTTTCAACTTTTTTATTCGGTTTTTATATTATTCTGGCTTATCCGGTCACTATTAAAGTTATAATTTAGGTATATTTAAAAGACGGCAATTTTCCATTGGTTTTATTGTACGTTTGGAGTGAAAAAAGTTAACCGTGAGATGTGAATTATTAAAACCGCAATTTGAAAGAGCAGTGAAAATGATTTCATTTCCCTGATGAATAAATTATGAAATGAACGTACAAGGTCTTCTTGGTTCTTTGCACGCGGAAATGTTTCCGCACAAAAAATAACCGGGTAACGTAACACTTGTACCTACGCTGGGAAGATTGGAAATTTTTGGAATGTTTTTTAATTTCATTTTCTCGCATTCGGCGCCGTATGAGATTGCAATGAACTTGCGCCGGCCCTGCGATCAGGGGTGCGATTATTTTTAAACAACAACGTAAAAATATTTAATTATCAATTTTTGAAGTGAAACTTCTATAGTCCCGCTGTGATTTGGATTTCGGATGAAATGGAAATGACGATTACTGCGACGCATCAACTGCGCTCATCGGTCGCTTTGATTATGATGTCACTTTTAAAGGCTCCTAGTGGTTGAGATATGAAACGGAAATTACGCTAGGTCTGCGCTCAT
Organism: Limnephilus rhombicus; assembly: GCA_929108145.2. Classification (NCBI taxonomy): domain Eukaryota; kingdom Metazoa; phylum Arthropoda; class Insecta; order Trichoptera; family Limnephilidae; genus Limnephilus; species Limnephilus rhombicus. The sequence continues at coordinate 57,553,769 of OV815275.1, read as the reverse complement.
TGGTCGCTTTGATTATGATATCACTATTCATGTATTGGTTCAGATTGTTTTGGTAAAGTTTCGTTTCTACCGCGTGTAAACTTAAGGAGGCTCTGAGGACAATAATTTCCCTCAGGGCCTCTGTTATCTTTATGTGCAGGGTCTTTTGAGAAAAGGAATGAGATGAAGGTCTAGGATGGAAAACTTACGCAGGATAGGAATCGGGTAGGAATCTTATGAATCCATCCCTCCTACTGCGGTTCAAGGCTATGTTCCGAGAGAGTCCTGGTTGAGAGGTCCAAAGGTCTCCTCAACTAGTCAAGACCCTGACAAACCTCACCACATGAACCCGGGCAGTCCTGCTAAGTCACCAAACGTAGCGAACCAGTTTGTTATCTAATAAACGATTCCCCGGGAGGTGTTACCCATACCTTCTTTAGTAAATCGTTTAATGGGAAATAAAAAAAACACATTCGGTTTCCTTGTTTATCCTGCAACTCTGTGATGAAAATTGGGACCATCTTTTTTCAATTATCTGGAAAAATAGTTAAACACCGCAGGGCTTAAAAAATCAGGCAAATTAGCGATATTTTAAAGAAAGTGCGTTTTTAAAACCCGAGTATAACGTATGATTTTTTAACGGTAAGCCACACTCATAATTTATTGACTGTCTAAATAAACTGAAAATATTACTAAACATCTAAAATATCATAAAAAGGGTAGATGCAAATAAAATTACATAAATACTTGTCCAAATGTATCATAACCAAAGTTTGAAAACAATCCTGTATGCCGAAACAACTGTAACACTAATAAAAAATATTTGCACATCCACATAACATTAATAAAATTGATTTCTTTTAATTAAAAATAATAATAACGTAGGATGTTCCACAACCCTGCTCACACGCTGCAAGAACACCTCTGAGCAGGGGGGGTGGGGGTGGGAAGGGGGTGGCTACAGACGGGCGAAATAAAAGAAATATAATTTACATGAAATATTCAAATGAGGGGATTTGCCCGGATCTTGGGCGGCATTGTTTTCAGTGTACCGCCTCACCTGTGGCAGGTGTTTGCAATCTTTTCCGGGCCGGGACCGCCGCCAGGACCGCCAGGAGTGCATAAATAAGGCTCAGCAAGTGACGTGACGGAATTAAAGCGAAACCCCGTAAAACGAGCTAATTAATGGAAATGTCATATTTTCTGCCTGGATTTGGCGCGGAGTCATATTTTCAGGTTTAAATTGCGGATTATATTCATATTTTAATTATTTACGCTGTAGCCACGTGTTTTAACTATGGAATTGCTTCTGTTTAAAAGAACCAATGCTTTTTAGGATGATTGTGTACAAAGTTTATTGAAAAACGACATGTGGTTTTGTAAGAGTACCTACGTAGATGAGAAGGCTGGTAGAGTAGTTTCACCATTATAAGATCCTCGGGATGGTTCACATAAACTTCCTACAGGTTTGGTCAAAATTTGACCGTTTGGTTAATTTATTTATTTTGTTTATTGGCTCGCCAACGGAATACATCACATATAATTTTTACATTACTTTACAATTTGAAAATGCTGACAGTGACAATTCCAATTAAAGGGGAGCACACCATTCATCTTAACATAAAAAATAATAAAATAAACTAAAAACCTACATTTTTGGGCTCTCGTACCCTTACTTTAAATATACCTATCTGAGAGTATCGTACTTGTATTGCCTATGATATGTCTTAATCACACGTTTCTTATTGAATTAAAATTACTCGAATCCTTACACATCAATCTGTCTCTTGATGCATCACATGTGTGAAGATCAAATCTTTGTACTACCGTAGCGCCCACCATACAATGTTATTTTTAATTTCCAAAATGCACTCATTAAAGAATTTATTATTACATATTAATATTAAAATATTATATAAACACAATTATGTCCAATGCGTGCGAACTCTATCTATTTTTTTTAAATAGGTAGACGATAAACAGTGCTAATTTCAAGTGACCTCCCAGGTAAGTATAGTTCTGTATTCATTCATTTTTACGCAGCATCGCGTTCATTGGTCAAGACATTGTACATATATTTTTGTATCTATCTGTATATGTATATAATATGTATATTTGATCGAAGAACCGGTAGATGAAATTTTTGGCCATAAGTTGTTTTAAATTGTTTGTCTATATTTGTGTTTCGTAGAAACGAGATAAGTCTACGTTTAATAATTTAGAAGTTCTAGAAGTAAATATAAACAATTATATAAATAAACAATTATATTTATCGACCATCCCAATTTTCGATATGTTCTTTTTCTGCTTCTCTATACCCATTCTTACATCCTCTCTTTTATCTACCCTCCTCCTACCAAAATTGTTAATATCTCTTTCTCTTTATCTTTTGTTTCTAATTCTGTTTTCGGTTGTATTTATGCAGCTATTAGGAAGGTTCAAGAGTCCAAAGTATTTTATATTTAAATTTTTGTTGTTTGGCTCGCAGACCGGTGGTTGGTTCGCGCTCCCATCGGTATTGGCCGACTCAGTTTGATTGAAAACTGCATTGTTCCCCGCAATGGGAAATACGGTCTCCCTTTATTCCATCCCCCGGTAACATTGGCCCCCTGGAAATCAACAAGCCATTGTGCCACCCGCTTCCCCACCCACCCTGTACACTACCTGCCCAGCACGATGCATCTTCTATGTATCTCTCGAGTTCTTCCACTTCCTAATATCCACCCGGTAGGTACTTTAGTATCACAAGTACTACATATATTTTTCCTATCTAATATATTCTACCTAATATAGTCTATATATAAAAATGAATCCCTGCTTTCCTTGGTCACGCCATCACTGTTCCAGAACGAATTTACCTATTTCATTCATCTTATTTTAAAAGTTTTCTAATATTTTGTAGAAGGTTTTTACGGAAAGAAAAATTAAAAAAATTGAATAATTTCTGAAAACTTAACGACTATTTTAACTTCGCACGATTGACAGTTCACGCGTTTGCTGAAATTGAATTTAGCAGGCATTTGTTTTTTTTTGTATTAAAATAATTGTCTATGGATTTTTTAAATTATAGATATTTTAAATACGTAGGTTTTAGTTAGGTACCAAATTTGATTGGTTGTTCTTATAATATACAAAAATGAATATTTGTAATAAACGAAAAATGAAAAATTGAATTAAAAAAAAAATTGTAATAGGTGGCACGCGAGCTGTTTGAAAACTGAATGTACTAGGACTGAACATATGGAATGCGAGAGGGGGTTTGCGGGAAGGGGGAACGGGAGACACACGTGTATGTAATCGATAAGCACTAATAAGCAACGGATATCGGTCTAATTTTAGAATATGGTTGCCACTTACCACAACCCCCTGGGCACGATATATATTTTAATATTTGATGACAACAAAAGCGTTTCATCAGTAACTCTACCGGGACCTTAGTATGGGAACATTTTCACGATAAAAAAATCTCCACTGGCTCAAATGTCCTAAAAGAATCCAGTTAAGCTTTGTTGGATGGTACTTAAATAAATACATGGAATGGTTCTGGCTTACCGGAGGTACTATGTATTCCTGAAATTTCCAATAAATTCTGGACAGTTAACGTTGAATCCCCAAAAGAATGAATAATAGATTGCCGAAGATTCACGACTCCATCACCAATACAACAATTGTCACTCCAATATCCAGAAATATGGTCATGCACATTTAAAAAATAGTTGGAAATTAAATTATTAAAGGATCAAATGTAGGGTAGGTTAAAGAAGAGTTTTAATTTTCAATGTACATTTGTTACTTTAATTTTAAATTTTTTGCGACCGGTTTCGACACGTCAGTTTGCTCGTTAATCGGTTAATGAGAAAACTAGTTTGCTCGGTCGAAACCGGTCGCAAAAAATTTAAAATTAAAGCAACAAATGTACATTGAAAATTAAAATTCTTCAAAACAAAAATGTCTAGAAATTCTTACATAGTCAGTGCCCAAGAAATACAAAAAATAGGTTTAAGAATGTTTTCTTTCTTCCACAGACTCTGTTTATTCTTGAAATAAGAATATGTTTGGTTCTTACCGTGAAAGTGCAAATTAGAGTGTTGTTATTTTGAAAACTGAATTCGGGGTATCTCGGAAGCAAATTGTTGGGGATGTTCGTGTACACACATTATTTGTATGCACTCACTAGTTTTGTTGTGGCGATAATTATCTCGAAGTGTCACCGTAGAAACAGCTTTAAATTATCGCGTTCTTTGCTCCTCCACATAGATACAGTGGTAAGTGATTGGTCATCACATTTACCTTCATTACTCTGTTCTATCCTATATATTATACTTTTACCGAATTCCAGCAAACACCGTTTTGTTTCGTTTCGTTTAAAGCATTTGCAGTCCATTTTCAAAGGAATTCGTAAGCAATTCGGATGCAATTGACTCTTTCTTACAAATTTCAGTATTTTGCGGAAATTGCAATATTTTCTTGCCCCCGGTACTGGCTGGGTACTGACCAAGCCGGTACCGGGTGCCTGCCCGTGCAAGTACACTTTGTATTGTTTTGGAATGCAGCGGGCACTCCCCTCACTCAGACTTCAGCTTTGTAGGAAACAATCCGCAATCGATTCCCCTCCACGACCATGTTGCAGGCTTAGAAACTGAGTGGGACGACTACAACAATTCAGTACTCTGCATGAATTTAACGAAATATGGAAAAAATGGTAAAGATATCACGGACCTACCGGTTTGTCTATTTGGACAATATTTTTGATCATATTTGAACAATATTTTGTCCATTATGAATCGTTTTGCCAATATTTCGTTTGTGGTCAACATTTCAACAATATTGTGCCCACTTCGAAAATAGTTTTGCCAATATTTTGTTTATTAGTCCAATTTAGTATTTTATTTTTTCATAAGACATTGTTATAATAAGACATTAACTAGACGACACGCAATGGTCAAGTATAATTTTCGGCACGGATCAGTGTTGTAACAACTGCAAGGGTAGTCTGGGCATTTGCCCGGGGTGAGTTGCCGCCACAACGGAAATTTTTAAATGTTTCATGAAACCTACAGTTCAATTCCAATTCTCCTCAGATGACATTGAATAATAAGAAACAAAATTTACCTGCAATAATACTATTTTTATATGACGGTGATAACATGCAACGTAAAAAGGTTATGCTAAACACTTTAAAACTTTTTTTAATTAACCCCAGATGTTTTGGTTAGCCGAAAATACCTAGCTATAAACAAATATTATAAACCGCAGATTTATCTCTACATATTATAAATTAAAGTCCTCCGCCGCGTCTGTCTGTCTGTTTGCAATAAACTCAATAACTACTGAACGGATTTTCATGCGGTTTTCATCGACAGATAGAGTGATTGATGAGGAAAGTTTAAGTATTTAATTGGTCAAAGTTTTGTGTAAATTGGTTGAAATATATAATTAAAGGAGAGTGTCTGTATGTGGTGGACGAGCGGGCCAGCAAGCGGGTGGTGTGGATTTGATTTGTATACAAATTAAGACATGGCAGTTTGAGTTAAAAAGTTGGGTAGCCATTTGGTAGGTGGCTTTGTGTTTCGTTAGCCACAGCAACGCGTGGCCGGGTCAGCTAGTTTTACATAAAGCTGTAACAACTACGCATCTTTCTTCTGTTTTATTTGCCAGGCGAATGGCACCTAATTTACTTACAAGTAACTATTTGTCGTTAGTGAAAAGCGGTAAAAACTGTGTTTTCATTTCTTGAACAGCAACAAAATATTAACAGGTTTGTCCAGGTGCCCTAAAGTTTGTAATTAAGCCACTGATTCAGAGGTCACATTGTGTTTGACTTTTATGGAGCAATAATAATTGATACAGTCACAGCACCAATCGACTGTCATTCTAAGTGTCACTTGTTTAATGTCACTTTTTCCAGATTGTTTGACGGTTAAATTGGACAATGACTTATGCGCAGTACCCACCAATAAAATTGTTATTATTATCAATCAATATCGTATTGTAAAAAATCACGTTCAAATTATTTTATACCGAGGTTGCCCTTCTAAGAACCTATACTTGAGTGAATGAATGTTTTTTGGTTGAACTCATTGCAACACTTGAAGCTGTCTCGTGGGGTTCCATGCCATTAAAAGGTATGAAAAAATAATTTTAAAATAGCCGGTCACCCTAACCTAACTTAACCCATTAAACCAATTTTTTATATTTTTTTATCATCACTCTTAATGACCTTTCTGAGGTGCTTCGGAGTTGGTTTAATTCTGAGTTATCCGGTCACCGTCTCGTGGATAACTTAGTTAGTAGGTATATGTACTGTACTGTGATTTCTGAAGAAACAGCGCTCTACAAATCATCCATTATTATTTTAAGCGCACTTGAAGTGAAACATCACAAAACTGCGCTATATAAATATTACGCACCAGATTTAAATGTCCGGGTTTAATTTTCCCCACAGGAAAAACTAAACCCTTTCACACACTTCCCAAATGATCATCTGGTCAATCCACGTTATGCAATTGCACTATATGTATTATAATTACAAAACAATACAAGAACAACATGTCAACCTACCAGAGACCAGATGGGAAAATAATTCACCGACTCCAGATATTTTCATATCAGAGGGTTCGGCTCTGTGGAATTCCTAATTGAACCTATAAATCCTACTGATCCCTCAATATAAATATTTAAAAAATCTTTTGTAATCCTACATGTATTTAAAATTACCGATTTTTGCATTTTTATGTATAAATTCTTTGACAAATCTAATACGCCTAAATTTTGAATCAGAGACCTAGGTATAATGCCAGTAGCCGAAATAACAAATGATAATATTTTTATATTCCGAGAATGCCAAATTCTTTTAATCTCATTTCCTAAATCTGTGTATTTTCTAATTTTTTCAGAAACAGTTTTTTGAATATTACAGGAATTTGGAATAGCTACATCAATGATATAAGTTATTTTTTTAATTTTGTCATGTAAAACTATATCAGGTCTATTATGACTAATTGTTCTGTCTGTTAGTATAGTTTTATCATAATATATTTTATAAAATTCATTTTCTAAAAATGAATTCGGTTCATATTCATAATATGGTACTATATTACGGCAGTCAATCAAGTTATGTTTAATTACCAAACTTTGGTGGATTATTTTTAAAACCTGATTATGCCTAAATGTATACTCGGACGGCGCTAATATAGAACATCCCGATATAATATGTTCTATAGTTTCCGGAAAAGCCAAACATTTTCTACATAAATCATCAATTTGATTTATATCTTTGATTATATGCTTCCTATAATTTTTAGTATTAATGACTCTATCTTGAATGGCAAGCATAAATCCTTCTATTTCTGCGCTCAACTCTCCAATACTCAACCATTTGTTTGACGAAAGTTTGTCAACATACGTTTGGTTGAGATAATTGAAGTGTTTTGCATGAATAATTTTATTTGACCAGGAATCTAATAATTCCTGGTTAGTATTTATAAGAATGTTGGCATTCTCGTCATATAAATTTAAAGGTGTAATGTTTCTATCTGCCTTACAAATTATTTTGTGCATTTCTGAGCTATTAGCTTTCCTATGGAAAAAATTTCTAAGCATTTCTACCTGATTGTGTTTCAAAGATGTTATTTTGACTATACCTCTACCTCCTAAATTTCTAGGTAAATTAATTCGTTCTATAGCTGAATTTGGATGATGGCAATTAAACTTTGTTAACGTAGTTCTAATTAATCGTTCTAAACTATCTAAATCTGTATTGGACCATTTAATTATGCCAAATGAGTACGTTAATAAAGGTATTGCCCAAGTATTTATTGCTTTTACTAAATTTTTAGCAGATAGATTGCATTTTAAAATTTTTCTGATTCTAGTTTGAAATTTAATCCGAATATCATTTTTAATACTAGTGTGATCTAATCTATTCGATTGCGGGTATCCTAAATATTTATAAACCTCATCCCCTTTCATACTTTTAATTTTGAAATTTCTAAATATACCCTCGTCTCCATCTACAATTTTGCCTTTCTCTATATGGATCGTTTTACATTTATCTAAACCAAAAGTCATTTTAATATCATCTGAAAAAATTTTAACTACCTTAATCATTTTTTCTAAATTTGATTCAGAATTTGAAAATAATTTTATATCATCCATATATAATAGATGTGAAACTATACTACTCTCTCTTGTATTACCCTTAATTTTTATTCCAAACTTGCTTTTAATTAACATTTTAGACATAGGATTCAATGCTAAGCAAAACCAAAGAGGACTCAATGAGTCTCCTTGAAAAATCCCTCTTTTTATTGAAATGCCCGGTACTACTATTTTCTTACTTTTTAAATTTACTAGTAAATCTGTATTCCAAAAGGACATAATATTTTTCAAAAAGCTAATTATAATTGGGTTAACTTTATATATTTTTAATATTTTTATTAGCCACGAGTGCGGGACACTATCAAAAGCTTTTTGATAATCTATATAACAAGTATGTAAATTACGCTTTTGATTTTGAATTTGTTTTAAAATTACAGAATCAATAACTAATTGTTCTTTACATCCCATATGTTTTCTGCGACAACCTTTTTGTTGTTCAGATAAAATATTTTTTTCATCCAAATGAGTATATATTAAATCTGTCAAGCAAGAGGTTAAAATTTTGTATATTGTCGGTAGACATGTAATGGGTCTATATTGAGAGGGATTATTAATATTTTCGCTTTTAGGTAACATATAAGTAATGCCCTTAGTTAGAAAATTAGGAAAATTTTGAGGTTGTTTGACAAGATTTGAAAGATTTTTTGCAAAAAGAGGATGTAAAGTAGTTAGACGTTTGTACCAAAAATTATGTATCCAATCGCAACCCGTGGCTTTCCAATTATGAGTATTTTTTATAATTTTGGCTAACAATTCAACCGATATATCAGAAAAACTCATTTGTTCAATGTCTGAACAATTGAGTTCTTCATTTTCTATCCATGAACCTGCCTCATTATGTTTTATATCTTTACTCCAAATGTTTGTCCAAAAATCGCGCATATCTGATTCAGATGGCAACGGAATATTATTATTCGAAATAATATTTTGTTTATCATCAAGTTTGGAATAAAATATTTTCTCATTTTTTTTAAATAATCTATTATTATTTCTTTTATTATACGTATAATTATATCTTTTTATCTACTAGCTTTTACACCTAATTTTTGTTTTAATAAATCTAATAAATCATTGATTATATTTTCATTATTATTACTACCAATGTTATAACCAAATTTTCTCCCAATTTCATCTACATGTCTCAAATTATTTCTACTTCTATTCCCATTTTTATATTCAATTACTCTAGCTATACTACTTCTTAAAAATACTACATCATTTTCTAATCTAATCTGCCATTCTGGTTTACTATAACTATATGATCTATCATCAGAGGATGTTAATTTAACTCCTAACCTAGTACATATAGTGATAGCACTAGCGTACACTAACGTATGAAGATCTAAAAAACTAATATCGTCAAATATTATTTTTGGTAAAATTAAATTATTTAATTCAGAAATTAATTTAGATAATTTTTTTGACGTATGCAATTTTGGTAATTTTGGTCTAACTGTGGGCTCTATATCTATATATCTATTTATATTATTATGAAGCAAGTTAGCTAATTCTATTACATTATCATCTAGTAAGTTTAAATTTGCAATGTTGATTTCCCTAAGATTATGAATAGCGTCTAAGTTATTTGAATCTACTGTAATATCATTAGATTCTTCTACTAGAATATTATCTAAACTGTCTTCATTCAATGTATCTAATATAACATTACTACTCGTATTAATTTGTTCTAAATTATTCTCTAATTGCAATCTATCTCCTATTTCCTTTTTTATCTGATTTAATGTTACTACAGGGATTAAATTATTTTTGAAAATTGCCCTTTTTTGGTCAGCTAATCTTTGTTCGTTTACTTGGGCAACCGGATAATTTTGTGAGAAAAGTAAATGTAATTTTTTCCTATACAATAACATATCTGTTTCTAGTTTCGTCACATAAAAATATGAACGAACGATGAACATATTGACATCGTTCGTCCATTTCATTCTCTGCCTAGGAATACCTGCTTTTGTTTTTTGGGGTCTCAGATTATCAATGTTCATCTGTAAAGATGACATAATCAACCCATTTTCATTTCCGTTGGTTGAAAATGACATTTTGTCACCGTTCAAAACAACTTGGAAATGATTATTATTATTATTCCTACATTCCAGTAACCAAGCAACTGTCGTCGTTACCTAATACTGTCATTTGTCAACAAATAATTTTCAATTTGGCCAAATTAAATATTTTAATGTAAACTACCCTTCAATACTACAAATCTATAATAAATATTATATTTTAGAATAATGTTATCAAAATAAAATATATAATTAAATTTACCTGCAAAATATATTTCAAAGTAATCTCAAAATACTGTTGTTTACCTTGGTTACTGAAGCCCTCACAAAAGGAAAATTTTTATATCGTATTTATTTATCTAAATATCCTACGGTTGACTGGCAGTTTATTTATTAGGTTATCTAATATACTTATTTTCAAATATTTATATGTTTTGGGATCAAAGCTAATTCTTTTCTTTCTGATACAATAAAAAAATCAGAGAGCCAAAATACAAGCAAACGTCGAGGCTAGCGTTGCTAAGCAAATTCTAAATTATTATTATTAATTCTACGTTATTATTATTATTACGACAACTTTACTATTGTTTAATGCAAAAAAACGAAGAAACAATAATATATATAAATCGTTTCTTTTCAAAATGAAAAATAATTTCCCTCAGGGCCTTTGTCATCTTAGGGGGTGCTGTCCAGTGAGTCTTTTTAAGAAAAAAAAAGTAGAGGAAGTTCTAGGAAGGAAAAGGGTTTGAGTGGTGGGAAGAAAAAAACTGAGAAAAAAAGTAAAGTGTGCCCTGGAATGATGGACGTATAAATCCATTTGTCCAACTGCTGAGGAAGGCGATGGGTTGAGAGAGTCCGGCTGGAGAGATCAAAAGGCCTCCTTCAACTAGTCTCTCTCGATCGAGCCTACCATGCGGTAGGTGTTTGGATGCATCCATCACCAAGCCCTAGACAAACCTCACCCAATGATCCCGAGCACCCCTGCTAAGTTACTAAACGTAGCGAATCACTTGGTGTGACCTATTGCAGAGGTGTTGGTTATCCAATAAATGGTACCCATACCCGCCTCCCAAAATTCCTTATAGTTTATTACTTATGGAATATTGTCGAAATATTTTTAAGCTCTATAGTTCATGATGGAAAGAGTTTTGCTAGCAGAAAATAGTTGCATAAATATCTAAACGCAAGAGCTAAATGTAAGAAAGTTCTGGCCGCCTCGAACTATTACCAGGGTGATAATCGTGATAATACTATATGTCTCGAGATTTACAAGATAGAAGTAAAATCGTGATTTTTTTTACTAATTAAGTTAAGGATAGTATTACAGTGTCCATTATCAGTGCATATGACACCGTAACGCCATCCAAAAGGTTTGGCTAAAATAGGTTGAATATAAACTAATACCAGGTGTACAAATTTCACGAAGCCAGAGTTATTCGTTTGAGACAGTATTTGCTGCTTTAAAAAACAGACCGAAGATTTATGCTGTGTGGTTATAGTTTGTTTTTGTCAGAGTTACTTGAAAGTCGTAATTTGACTCTAATGAACACAACGCTACAAAAAAGGCCCCCACAATCACTGTTTGTACAAACAAAGAAGATACAAAAAATGACGAATGTAACATTCTCATGAAACGGGGGAGCAAAGGAGTATAAATAAACTAAATACATTGTATAAGGGCGTAATCCACCGAACAGATAACCCATGGAAGAAAAGTAGATCGACTTGACGGCCTACGTGGCTGAGTGAATTGGATTGGATCCGGACTTTTATTTGAGTTATTTTGTTTTGAAGAGTTTAACTTTCCATGTGCATTTGTAACTTAAATTTTAATGTATCTGCTACTGGGAGTTATTGACAATGTTCCTATATTATATTGACTTCTCCCACCGTTCTCCCCCTCTCTTAAAATCACCCCTCCCACAATCCCCACCTAATAAAATCTGATCATTTTTAAACATATATAAATGTTTAAGTTAGTTTAGTTTAAAAATGTTTAAATAGTTTTAAGTTTGCCAGTGACTGATATGGATATAAACTAAGATTTAACTAAAAAATGTACACGGAAAGAAAAACCCTTAAAAAAAATTCTGGTGCCGTTAGCACGTGGTAGAAGCGAAACTATACCAAAACAATCTCAACCAATGAAAAACAAAGGAACCTTGAAAAGTCCGGTCATAATCAAAGCAGCCAATGAGCGCAGACCTGGCGCCGTTTCCGTTTTATATCTCAACCAATAGCAGCCTTGATAGGAGTTTTATGCTTCGCCGTCGCTGTATGCGTCATTTCCGTTTCGTCCAAATTCACTTCAATAAAATGACTATAAATTGTTACATAGCTAATGCCCAAGAAATACGAATAAATTCAGTAATGTCATTTAAAACACACCAGTTTTTGACGGCATTCTACGAGTAACTTTGACCAAAAAACCTTTTATTCCCACTTTTCTCTCAAGTCAAAGCCTTTGCCAAAATTTTGATCAATTGTAAAATAACGAAATATTTTATGTTGGGCACACAGACACGCCCACAAAACATTTCCATCATGTTTATCTGTTCAGTGGAATATTCAGATTTAAAAATACGTGTGCCTTTCGGCTGTCCCAAACACAAACACCGTAGAAGTATATTGTTCAAAATTACTGTTATTTCCGAACATTCAGATGTATTTGCTTTTGTTGCTTTTTTTTAATTTATCGATTATACGTAAGTTTATATGAAAGACAATTGTTTTTTTTTAAACAGTTCATTAAAGTAGATTATTTATTGAATGGTAATCAAAAAATAATTTAAATTCGAATGTTACGAACCCCTGCAACTCATAAACTTATGAATACCTACAGTAACAATACCACAAAATACACTATTCTACTGCAGCATTTGTAAGCGCAACTACATTGCCTTCTCTCCGATACAACGATTCCACACTATCGGAAATCGTTACTTAGGTGATGTTGATGTACTTAATATCAACTTGGCGAGTTTTACGGATAATTTTAAATATTTATTCCAACACTATCTAATCACTGTATTTTTCAGTTTTTGTTTCTTTTATTTTTATGACTGTGTATTTTTTATGTAAGTAATGTAATTTTAGTTTTATTATTTTTTCATAAGTTTCAAAATTATCTGTCGTGGTAGAATTCTACTACCAACATGTATGAGCCCTCTGGGCGTATAAATAAATAAATAAAACATATCTCCTTAACATTTCATCTAATGGCATATACAGTGTTTTGATTTGGGACAGCCAATTTGTTTGGCATGCGTGAACAGCGAACACGCCTGCCGCGGAGAGGTGGCTTCTGGTTTCCACCTCCCTTGTTCACGGCGAGGCGTTAGGTTGCTAATAATTATTAATAATCTCGACTCCTCGACAAATACGTGAGCGAATGACGTCTGCGCGTTAGCCATTGGTGGAAGAACTGCGGAGGAAGTGAGATGGTTGACTGTGATGGTTAAATACTCGTATCATGTCGATAGAATCAGTTAATTATTAGTGCAATTCACAAGCAGTACAAGTGAAACGCCCAGAAAACTAAAGAGCGGGGAGACTACGGAGCACTTTTTTTTTATCAATTGAATATCATTTTTTCCATATTTTAGTCATCGATTTCCAGTGCACCTTTTGCAGTGTTTTCTTTGCCTGTTCAGCTTGGAGTGGTTTGAAGATTGTATATTGAATTAACAATTTTATTTCGTAGGATTCGATCCGCTGAATATCTGGCCGCTAAGGTTCATCATGCGCTTAACACCACTAGACCATAGGAGACTTGTGTGGGACCGTGGATTTATCGTATTATATTGGAACTGAGTATCCGTGAAATAAATTAATACAGTAGAATCCGGATATAACGACCCTAGAGGGACCGGCGTTACTTAGTCGTACTAACCGGATTACGCACATATCGGCCGGATAATTTAAGCTTGTTTTTATTATTATGCATATTAATGTTATTGTAATTATTGTTAAGAAATATGTAATAGTACAGATAGGATTTAATGGTAGGTACTTAAATATTACACATAACAAACATACGTAATGTACTGTAATCCATAAAGATACAATGTACCTATATAGAAAGATAATTCGCACAACATTGTGAATACGCGACGTCATAGTTTTACACTGTAAGAATGCCAGATCTATTTGTTCTTGAGTTAATCCTGTAGTTGTATGTTTTGTCTCCTTTTAGTGTTGCTCTCTTCTGTTTCATCGAGTTTCATATCACAACTAAAGGTGCTGAAGAAGTTTTCACTTCAAAAATATGTTATGTTAAAATCTGTTGATCAAATGCTAAAATCACGTTGTTTTTAGTTCTAGACAGTTTTTTTAAGCTAGGCATTTCTGAGACCTTATTTTTAAATCCATAAATAAAATAAAATTTTCGGTATACTTGGTTACTCACAGTAACTAATAATTGCTGTAGTTAGGTACTGAGTTGACTCCTTCACCGTTAAGTCATCATTGGTTAGCGCGCACAAAGCCACTCGTTTCGTTCCTGCCGCTTCTAATTATGTATAATGCCGTTGTGTATTTCTCATGGGAAAGAAAGCAGTCATTTTGATGGAGTTGAATATAAATTACTGACATTCGCGTTGCAATTCGCAATCAGCGCGTCGCGTCGCGGTGCGCTCTCCGACAGGGGGGGGGGGGGGGGGGGGTGGAGGTGGGAGGGGCGCCAGCCGTTTTTATGCTGGCTTTTACTTTACTAAGGATAGAGCTTATTTGAATATAAAGCTGACTGGTCACAACCTATTATTAATATTATTATTACTAATTTAAAAGTTTTCCTAATAACAACTAAGGTAATTAATTATAATTATCATTAGTGAAATCGCTTGGAATTTTCGAAGGAAGGAATGTATATATTTTTTTAAGTAAAACTTCTTTGCGCACGCTTGACTTGGGGAGTAAGCTGATGAATGCGGGACGAGAGCATTGCGAAAAGCGAGGCGAACGGTAGTTGAGAGGGAGATATAAGTTAGTGAAGATAGAAAGAGAGAGAGTTGCGTTTCGTGTATTACTGTACGGGCAAGATTTTCTTTATCTCTTTCTCTCATAGCCAGTTACGTTTCGTATATCTAAGACACAGTGCAGGCCTATTGTCTGTGTCACACTGTAGGAGCAAGAGAGAGCAGTACGCCCGCACATTTTCTTTCTCTCTTCCTATCATATAGACGGAGCTAAAGAAGTTTAACTTCAGTTGTGTGGTCAAAAGTACACTCATTTTTTTTCAGTTCACATGATGCCATAAAATAAAAAACACGGTGCATATGATACGATACGATTGTACCCCCAGCCAGGAGCAGTCCTGTCCCGGTGAGACCGGTACACCGAGGGGCACTGATTTGTTGGAACACTTGCTTACACGGTTAAATTGACCATAAAAACGTTTCCAAGAAAGATAAAATTATTTCGCGAAGTGGAACAAATTTTCCTAATTTTTACGCGTGTTGATGCCAAGTTTTCCATAGGTAGTTAAAACCAAACACTCGTTATTAGAGAAACAAGTCACGTCACGAGCCATACTCGAACCCAACCCGAGCGTTTTACTCGAACCGGACACCAACTATCTTGCAAAAATTTATATACACGGTTGATTAAATACATTGTAATAACTAAGTTAGTAACAAAAATATAATTAGCTAAATATGCAAAAGTAAACAATTTATTATTGGTACCTGTACTGATGTGACACTAATTTAATATTTACAATATTTAACATCTTTAAATAAAGGGCTTCATCACAATATCAGCTTGATACACAATTCATTGAGACGTACAGTGCCACACGCATAAGTTGGCGTAAAAAGGAGGTTGCTCTAATAACCATAGACCACAGCGCCCTCCTTTTTCATCACGATACCAAGGTCACGATTTGTGAGGTTTTACCTAAGCGTAGGTTGTAAGAAATTTGTTCGATATTTATGGGTTTTAGTTATTCGATGAAAGTCACTAATAATTATTACAGGCATGTAAGTATTTATTTATAGACACTAGTATGAAAGATTGATAAACTTTAGAATTCATTTCTTTGGTTGTTAACCCGCGTCCTTCTGATATCCGGTCAACTGCTCTTTATCCACTGAGCTAGGTCGGCTTATCTCCTTCCCGCCAAATAATTCAATACACATATAATAGTGTTTCATTCAACGATTACTGCTTATTACATTTTTCCACCTGAAAAAAACCAACTTTATTTTTATTTTATTTTTTTAATCAGAAGGACGCGGGTTCTAGTCCCGTCGGCGGCATGTATCTTTTCTCGGGAGATTTTTTCAATGTAGATGAGTGTTTCAGTCTAATAATTATTGCTTATAATAATTGTTACACTTTGTGCTATGCATAAAAAAATCTTGTCTTAAACATTAGTTTACCAATTAAAAATAATAATTACATGACAGGTGGTTAGGCACCAACACTCTTTAGTGTTTTGTATCTTTAGTGTGGGCTTGAGTATAACAATTCAGTTTTATGAAGCAACTGGCCTATAGTGATATAAAAACAGAACTTGAATAGTACTTACACAGAACGTGAAAATTAACTTAAAATATTTGATGAATTGTTCAAATTCTTAGAAGCAACACTCCATCAATCTTGCAGGTACTTCTTCCCCAATAGGAGCGGAAAACGATTTAGAGGAAGACGAATTAAAATAGGTACTTACTATCAACACCATTCCGAACCCACGAATGTAATTTTTGAAGCTTACCTGAAACAAGAGAAAACATTTTTTTAAGAATATGTCCATTGTATGAGGTTGCTAAAATATTTTTTCAAAGTTTATTATAATAAAATACACCTGAATAGAAATAAAACAAAACTACTCCGTAAAAAAGTTGTACTATTATTTTAACCAGAAATTAAAAAAATCGAGTGCAGTTTATACGCGGCAGAAGCGAAACATTATCAAAACATTCTCAACCAATACTAGAAAAGCGAGGTCAAAATCAAAGCGACCAATGAGCGCAGCCCAGCGTAATTTCCGTTTCATGTCTCAACCAATAGGAGCCTTTAAAAGTGACACCATTATTAAAGCGGTCAATGAGCGCAGTAGTGCGTCACAGGTGCAGTGATCGTCATTTCTGTTTCATCCGAAATTCAAATCATAGCGAGGCTGTTAAAGTTTCACTTAAAAAAATCAGGGTGTGCAATTCACAAGTGGTAGAAGTGAAAGCTTCAGAAAACTAAAGTAGACAATACTGAGAAGACTACGGAGCACCGCACAAAGAGGAGACCGATTATACTATCTCATTCTCTCGCAGGCTAAATCCTACAGCTGTATGTGTTTGTCTCTTTTTAGTGAGTTATATGTTTCATCGAGTTTTAAATGACAACGAGAGTGCCAAAGAAGTGTTCACTTCAGAAAATGTTATTGAACGTTTCATATTGACACAAATTTAATGTTATTTTGTTTACTGGAAATATTATCTATAGAAATTTGTCGCAGTCAAATACTTGTGTGTTGAGACAGTCACTAGATGCACACTGATGCACACTTAAATAACTTGGCAATATTAACCTCCTCTCCACCGCATGCTTTCCCGTCATAAATTTGATATGTTGGGCGGATACGGTTTAGTTTCGTCGCGGGTCGAAGTAAACAACAGCCATTCCTCAATCCTCTGTTTTCTCTATTAGACGAAATAGTAATAGGGAAAAGAATGGGGATTCGTTTGAAACCCGAGTCCAGACACTCAGCAGCGTGAACCTTTAATTGATCGCACGTGTTCAGCGGCTGACGAGTGACGAAATTCTCCTCTGCCGTCACACCCGGTAGACTCATGTCTCTGATGATCGAGATGATGTTATTGATAGTGTGAATTGAGCGTTAGATTGTCACTTGAAATAGAACCCGACTTAATGGGGGAGTTATAAGTGTTCACGAAATGACCAACTGATTTCAGGCTGGTAGGTGATTTTTCATTAAAAAAATCATTTAAATATTATTGTTATTGATGTAAAGAAGAAAATCCGTTTGTCTGTCGTGGAAGCCAGTAACTTAAATATGGTGTTAAGGGATGTACTTGACTTACTTTAACCAGTGATTTTCTACATTATTTAGACTAAGAAAAGTAAATGAAATTTTGGTCTCCGGTGACATTTTTGATTAATTTTTTTCAACATAAAAAGTCAATGGGTATTGGGGAAGGTTTTTTTTGGTCATTTGGCTGAGTGACACGTGGAAGACGTTTTTCATTGTTGTTAGGTTTAAAAAAAAAAAACATAAAAAAATTCAATGCAGACCAAAATTTCGTTTACATTTTTTACTCCAAATAATGTCAGGAATCAATTCAAGTACGTGGTACAACGATGAGGTCTGACGTTGTTTCCACAGCTTTTTCTGTTAGGAATTTCTAAGTTACCTGATCTATTTTTAGCTCGCAATGTAATTTCCGTTACATGATATGGAATTTGGAATATTTAAATGTACGTTAAAAAAGACGCCCAAAACGTGTTCAATACTGTTCAATCCAAATCTTGGATATTTAGAATTTTCAAAACCAGTAAAATAATTTCCCTCAGGGCTTTCGTCACCCTTTTGCAGATTTTTTCAATGATTCCTCTTCAGAACATAATTTTTAGTAAGAATCCAAAATTTCAGACGGTTTGGCACCATAGAGCCTGCGACAACATTTTTCAAAGTTCGACCCTTAGCCTTGTATTTCGCCACGCAAGAATGATGAATTTTTCACAAATGCTGCTTTTCACCTATGTCATCATTGGGTACACTGTGTGGAGGGTCTATTTGTGGAAAGGAAGGAGTGCATGTTAAAGATGAGAGGAAATACATATACTAGCAAATCGTTCCACAGCTGAGCTGTCGCACTCAAGAAAGAATTGTAGAAACCACACTCTTTCATGTGAAAAAATGTCAACCATGGACAAATGTTTGGCGTGTTTCCCGACTGTGCACCGACGCTAACAAAATAAATGATGCCAGTTCCTTGGAGCATCTTCCATTGACATACCGGTACAGTATATTCAGCACAGCATTCCTACCCAATGCCTGTGCTCTAAAGGTTGGAATAAGTTCGTTAAGATAGGAAAATGTATCACACATCAATAAAACATTATTTATACCTACGCTTTGATGTACTTTTTGACAGTTACTACATTTTCTCATTGTTAATTGGTTAACCGTAGCATAACATTGCGTTCAATTGTCTTCAATCCAGAACTCATACTTGACTTTGACAAAATTAGCATATTTATTAGCGTGTGAGTAATATTTTCATTATTAAGACGTAAGATCCAAGGAATGAGAGAACGAGGTGCATAAAGCGTTTGATTTGTTGGAGCACCCGACTTGAGAAGCCTTCGTTTCACCCTTCACATAAATAACAACAAAAGGCACATCAAAATAAACAAGTAACGCAAGAACAACATAAGTTGTTCGGCAGCGGAGAAACACAAAGAACAAATTGTCTTCAGACGATTAAAACAAATACATGTTTACAGCATTACACACGCGCAGTGAACCGCGCGAAACGGAGTGAGCTACTACCTTTGTCAGAATGCCAACATGATTGACATTTGACGTCGACATTAAACAATGTAATCCCGAAGAATGACAAGCGGGCGATATATTGACATTTTAACCCGTGCTCGTGATTAGTCGAGTATTTGACACTGACTTTCCGTTTCGTTCTCGGAGGCCCGATAATGTATATTACTACGTTATTATTATGAAGAGGCCCTGCCAATGATACAATGTTATCTCTGATATGCCAGCGAGAATCTATAGCGGTGTTTGTATGAACTACAGTGGAATTTTTTTTTAACAATGACAAACACTTTTATGAATAAAAAATATTAGCTCTACTATGGCTACTCCCGAAGAATGGAAAATAGACAAAAGCGTAAGTTTTGCGTACGAATATAGGCAACAGGGTATACTTGGTCGAAGGTAATAGGTTTAAAAATCGCCTGGCAAACAGAGTGTAAAAATGGTCGATTTTAGCACAAAATGCATACATACATTTCCAATGTAAAAATATGTGTTTGTAGTACTTTGCTTATGTTCTGAAAGAAGTAATTGATCAAATTTTATTTTACTCAAGCGAACCGATGAGAAAAGCATCAATTTAACTAAAAAATATTTTTTAAAATTCAAAATGTAAACCGATTCGTAGTAAAAATTTATCTAAAATAGTTATAAATGCATTAAGTTTTTGCCTTACATAATTACTTGAAATATCAATTTAACGGAGCTTTCGCGAACGATATCCCAAAAATTCACCGTTCTAGAGTTATTTTCACGAAAAAAAAACGTGTTTTCTTCTTTATAGTTATGATATGTACAGCTGTACCTATCTCACGATCTTCTATTGTTCCATATCATTGAAAAGTTAGTTATTATTCATTGCTTATCTGCAAGTTGCTCAAATCCATCCGATAGAGTTCCCGATAACTCGGCCGATATGATTAGGAATTAGAAATCTACGCTGCGTGCAAAGTTCTTATTTCCAACTAAGATTGAAGCACGAACCGGCGGAACTAATAATTCGCCTCGCAGTGTTCTGTTCGCCCACCTAATTCGAGGGGATAATTGCATTCAGATTAATCGAACTTTGCCTATATTTAAACAGTATGTTTACTTATCTAGCTCTTATTTGATTTACTACCACATTTTTATTTTCATAAAAACATATCTCAAATGATATCTGAAAAAAGAAGCAGGCATTACACCTTCACCTTCACAACCCGCGACTTTTTAAATAATTAATTGTGTGAAAATTGTGTAGGATATTTCGTAAAAAATCTCCAGTCCTAAAGAGTCCTGAATTCTCCTCGAGTCTTTTAAAATAAATATCAACTATACTTTTGCCGCTAATCTTCTCATAAATGTAATAATGTCAACAGTAATGGAGGGTAGCAAATACAAAGTCGTGCAATGTCCAGTGTTTTAAATATTTATATTATATTCGTTATATTTATATTTACCTCTGTGTAAATTCGTACCTTCTCAAATATAACGTCATTGTTCTCAAAGCATTAACTTTCTAATACAAGTATGTTTGTCAGAAATGACCTGTCAAGTAAGTATGTTTTTTGTACCTTTTTGTAAATAATAAAATTAGATAGAGCCTAAGAATTCATAATAAATTTGTTGTGCAGCAAGTATACATCTACAAATTATCCATCTATTATTATTATTATTTTGCCAAAAAGTCGCTAACGGGCGTTTTAAACGATGCTTTTCATCATACAGATCTCATCATGGAAACTATATCGGGATTCAAGTGAAAAATCTTTGCTTTACACGATCTTCGTTTTCATTTAATAACAATAAGTCGTATGAAAGGACCTGTCATTTGTCTTTGAAAAATAGACAAACACATAGGATTTATATTTTTGAATGTAGCTATTACTTTGTGGTTATTACCCTACCCACCCACTCTACACTAATACCTACCCACCCAATCTACATTATTAACTAACAACGGCTCCACCCCTACCCTAATAAAACATTGTTCTAAACTGTCAAATTAGTATAAGCTTTCCCTGACGAAGGAACGTTTGTTCCGAAACCGGTCGGATTTGCACATTTTATAAGTGGTTTATACAAAGTTGCATTGTTTCATTTTATTACATAGGATTTAGCCTGCGAGAGAATAAGATAAAATAACCGGTCTTCTCTTCGTTCGGTGCATTGAAGCCTCCCCACTCTTGTCTACTTTAGTTCTGCAGGTTTCACTTCTATTGCGTGTGAATTGCACTTGTAATTTAAAAGAAAATATTATTTTTATTTTTGAGTAATGCAGTTACGAAAGTACAGATTACGTAGTAAATTCTGACAATCGTAGTTTTCAGCGAGAACACATCAGAGTGTCTGCATAAATATCTAGTATTGTGTACTTTGGGTGTTTATGAAAATCTTTCTGCATAAACAAGCGTGTTGTGTGGAATATTCCGTGCATCTTTTAGACAACAATGCCGCTGATTTCAGTTTGAAATTTGAGAGGAAGAATAGGAAAGTTCCCCACAGGCACAGGAGAGAGGCGGGCGACAGAGCGAGGGTGACTATTGACTATTCTATCGGAAATTGACTGTGAATGTACTCTGAATACCAAGATACTTGTTCTAACAATCGCGGCCAATTCGGGACTCTGTTCGGTATCAAAATGTGAAATAAATTATTGTTAGTGGTATGAAATTGCAACGAGATTCCACTGAGGAATAATGCTATGGGAAAACCTCAACAATAACGGTGATCTTTTCATTTTCTAATGTTATGACGAAAGGCAGTTTATCAATTTGATGTGGTTTACTTCGTTGAAATGCTTTTATTGGTAGGTAACTTTCCGATGGCAGACTGCTTTACTGTAAAAACTTTAAAATTTTGTTAAGCAGGAATCACTACGCAATGTAATACAGTTAAAATTTGAATGAAGAAGAAGAACTCACATTAATTTAAAAAAAATATTGATACCCCCTTTTCTACATTTGATTTGAACATAAAATTTGCCACAACTCTACACATTTGTTAATTGCAATAAACTGTTTGATCGATGTGCATTTAAAAACAGTAAAACATTAACAAAACAGTATGTAACCAATTAATGAAAGAGGACACGAGAAATCACTGAAATGTCTCAGAGTTTGACAGAATTTGATAAAATCATCAAGGTTAATTTTCAAGTTCTGCGAAAATTCTATTCAAGTTTTGTTACTATTTGTTTCTGTTACTGATTGTAAGTTTTTACTTCACATATAAAAAATAATAAAAGTTTTAAATACAACTTAGTTAACGGATCAAATTTTACAGAATTTCAGCAATTCAACAAATATCAAGGTTCAATTCATGTCCCGTGATAGTTCCTACAGAACTATTGTTCTTTTCAAGTTTTGTACAATATCATTGCTGGTTGTTTCTCAGTTCTTCGAATATAATACAACTTGAAAATTTTTTTCACAGAACTTGAATATTATCTGGTACAGTTTTGTAACCAGCCCTAGAATAATAATCGACTACCATAATACGGGCATGTGCCTAGCGTGGTAGTCGAATCACCTGTAAAAACTGTACAAAAAGTTATATGATGAATAAAGAAAAAACAAAAAAAATTACATTATTTATTGAAGTTTATTGTTAGTTATAAATTTAAAAAAGCATAATCACACTAAAAGAAGAATAAACTGAAAAACGACTTCGCTTTCGAAAGTAGTCAAAATCACATAACTAAATTCTAATATAAATGAAAAAAAGTGTAATTTTAATTTTTCTCATTTGTAAAGTTCAATTCTTTTCAATACTCTATTGCTAACCATATAATATAATATTTTATTTTTTATTTTTAGTTTAGCACAATATATAAGTATTGTACGTATTATGTATGTATATGTCATATTTATTTATATTTTATATTATATATTATATTTTATTTTTAGTTTAGCATAATACAATAAGTATTTCCGACGACGATTCTATGTTCGTTTGCTCAAAGTGCAAAGGGACATATCACCTCCACTGTGGTGGCGTGACAGAGAACACACATCGCCGCCTCACCAAAGAACGTCGCGCTCAGCAAAAATGCAAGCAGTGCATCAACTCGATGACGGGCAGTGATGGCAAACCATTGGAAGTACTATCCAATAAACAAAACAAGGATACCATAAAAAACTCGACCGATTTGAGTGTATATAACTCAAACGAGCTCCTTCAATCTCAAAATTCTATTATTAAACAAAATAATAAAATTCTGGAAACGATATCGAATATGAGTAAGCAATATGAAGATATACTCATAAGAGTTCATAATCTTGAAAAACAAAATGAAGAGCTAAAAAATAAAAACACTAAACTTGAAACCCGAATTGAATTTTTGGAAGGGCAAATGGATAGTATAGACCGTGCAAATAGGTCTAAAAACATTGAAGTTCGGGGAATCCCTGAACTAATGGGTGAGAACTTAAAAAATGTGTTCTATAACATTCATCAAACTACAAAGTCTAATGTTAATATAAACGAAGTTGAAGCAGCTTACCGAATTTCTCAAATAACTAATAAGGAACCTAAACCCATCATCTTCAAATTCAAAACTAACATGGACCGTGACCAATTTCTTTCCGATGTCAAAACCTACAACAAGCAAGCATCCAGTCCAGCCGAAAAATTAAATACACAACAACTGGGGATTGCTGGCACTAGCTCGAAAGTCTACGTTTCCGAACACCTGACTTTTCGAGCCAAACATCTATGGTACCTGGCCCGTAAGGCAACAAGAGACAACAAATTTAAATACGCGTGGATTAAACAAGGACGTATATACTTGCGTGAGGATTTCGGAACGCCTGCAATACTCGTCAGTGAAACAAACAAAGATCGATTATTGTTATCATTACCCGAAATGCCATCAACAAACTAAATATAATGAACATCTGTTTGATAATATTAATATCCTCAACTATTATTTCTTTCTACATAATATTTACCCTCGTAACATGATCATTTATAAAATCAATATTACTCCAATGACTACCTCTTTGGAGCGAAATTCTTTTAATTTAATTCTTCATATTTTTGGCAAGCTTATGGATGTATGTCTCTCATTTTTAATTTTCTGTATACCACAATACTTTATGTTTTATTTTATTTATATGCTTATGTTTTATAATCTTTTTAAGGGTATGTTTTATTTTCTTTATATGCTTATGTTTATAATTTATATGCTTATGTTATACATTCGCAGCAACTATGAATACATTTTATACACCTATGCTTGTATTATAAATACTTTGTATGCTTATGTTAAATATCCACAACAACTTAATCCTTTTATCACTGGTATATTTTATATGCTTATGCTTATGTTTTATTTTCTTTGTATGCTTATGTTTTATAATCTTTTTAAGCTTATGTTTTATTTTCTTTTCGAACTTACATTCTATATTCTTTACGTGCTTATGTTTATAATTTATATGCTTATGTTATACATCCGCAGCGACTATAAGTACATTTTATACACCTATGCTTATATTATAAATACTTTATATGCTTATGTTAAATATTCGCAACAACTAAATCCTTATACCACTTATATACTTTTTATGCTAATGCTGATGTTTTATACTGTTTATAAGCTTATGTTTTATTTACAGTTTATTTTTTACATGCTTATATTTTATATTCTATATACGCTCGTATTATATATTATCTATACGCTTATACTATATTTTCGCAACAACTATTTGTATACCTTATATATCTATGTTTGTATTACATATACTATATATTCTTATATTATAAATTCACAACAACGAAATTCTTATTTCACAAAGCTTACACTATATGCTTATGTCATATATTCATTATGTGCTTATATTATATATTCACAACAACTTTATTTACAGTTTATATATTTATGCATATGTTATATATTTATATCAACTAAATCTTTATCTCATAAACGTACTAATGTCACTACAACTTGGTTGTTAATAATTTATGCGAAACAAAAAACCAGAAAATGGAAGACATAGCAGATTTAATAGATAACACAACACCAATCCCATGTATATCTACCAATGATTCCGAAGTAGTACGTCAACTATTATTTAATTCAACCCTTTCGATATTCTCTATGAACATAAGAAGTATAAACAAAAATTTTGATGAACTCCTAATTCTCCTCACTGACCTTGTCTCAGATTTTGATATAATTGTCTTGAGTGAATGCTGGATTCAAGAAAATTTCATCCCTAAAACGATAAGAAACTACAATCACTATAATACTCTACACAACCAAACTCAGAACGATGGAGTCATTGTATACATTAAAAATCACATCTCACACTCAGTAAAAGAGATCAAAATTAAATATGCAAACTGTCTACAAATTCAACTTGATAATCATATAACACTTCTTACAATGTACAGATCTCCGAATACACATAATATAACCCCATTCATACATTCACTGCATGAAATTTTATCAAACATTGAACGCTGCCAAAACACCCTTATAATTGGTGATCTTAACATAAATATAATTAAGAAAATGCACCCTCAAGCAAATGATTACCTAAACGCACTAACTTTATTAGGATATTTTCCAGCCGTTACAGCACCAACTAGAGAATCAGATTCAAACACTAGCAGTTGTATAGATCATGTATTTGTTAAGAGTGAACTAGACACCAAATCCATTGTCTATCAATCAACTGTTACAGATCACTATTCAATCATCACTTCTCTCTCGCATAAAAATCACAAATCACCACAAAATACTTCCCCCCAAGAAAAGATCTCATATGAAACTCTCCTAAACAATGTCTCTAAAGAAAACTGGGAACTTATCTATTCTTGTACCGACGTCACCTCTGCATGTGAATTATTTATAAATACCTTACGTAACCACTTAACCGATGCTACATCATACACAAAAAGTAAAAAAAAACGATCTGACACAAAACTCAAACCATGGATCACTGCAGGAATTCTCTACTGTATCAGAAAGCGCGATAAGATTCATAACTTCTGTAGAAAAAATCCCCACGATTATGCATCTCTCTTATTCTACAAACGTTATAGAAATAACTGCAAAAAAATAATTGACAGTGTTAAAAGAGATTACTACCATAAACAAATCAGTGAAGCTAACGGTGATAATAAAAAAATTTGGAATATCGTTAAAGATATAGCCAATATTAATAAAACCAATACACCCATTGTTAAGATTAACATCGAAGACCAAATATTACATGTCAATTCCGACCCCGAAAAAATTTCCGACCATTTCAATCAATTTTTCTCCAATATTGGATCTAACTTAGCAAAAAATATTTTAGACAGACACAACGTCTCAGACAAAGATCTTGCAAACAATATACCCCTCACTAATCTTAGCTATAACCCTTTCCACTTCACTCCCACTACTGACGCAGAAATTTTAGAACTAATCTCATCCCTTAAAAACAGTAACTCTGTAGGTATAGATCACATTTCAACAAAAATCATCAAACATATCCAAAAATATATAGCCTCACCTCTGAAACATATAATCAATCTAAGCTTTAAAACTGGTGTATTTCCTAACTCCTTAAAACAGGCCACAATAATCCCAATATTCAAATCAGGAGACAAACTATCTGTAAATAACTATCGACCGATATCTTTACTTAGCACAATATCTAAAATCATAGAAAAAGCGGTGAAGAATAGACTCTACAAGTTCCTTGAAGATAACAAAATATTATCGGACAACCAATATGGTTTCCGCAAAGGTAGGAGTACCTCAGATGCAATAGCCGCCCTCACAAAAATAGTTTCCTTTAATCTCGACCTTGGTCGAAAACCGCTTGCTGTTTTCCTCGATCTCTCAAAAGCATTTGATACGGTCTCTCATCCCTTACTGCTTAAAAAACTTCAACAGATCGGAATAACTGGGATACCCTACACATGGTTCGAAAACTACCTAACAAACCGAACTCAACAAACTCTTATCCACTCTGACAAAATAAATAAAAGCAAAAAATTATCCATGTCTTACGGTGTACCGCAAGGCAGTGTACTAGGACCAATCCTATTTCTTTTATACATCAACACACTATGTACCATGGATATTGGAGGTAAGATATTATCATTTGCTGACGATACAGTCTTAATATTCGAAGATGAAACATGGCAAGCAGTTATAAACAAAACTAATAATGGCCTAATAAAAGTGAGGCATTGGCTTGACACAAATCTCCTTACACTCAATATTGACAAAACACAATATATGACGTTTTCCATACGCAAACATAATTTTCCCATCAACTGCCCTAAACCAATAATTCACTCGTGTTCACTAAACATGCACCCACACCCACCCGGAACCCCACCTATTACAAATTGCACGTGTCCTACCCTTAAATCATCTAAGGAAGTTAAATATCTGGGCATAATCATAGATGACCAATTACGTTGGGAAGCACACATAAGTGGCACAGTTAAAAGACTCCGTAAGCTCTGCCATATATTCTGCTCTCTTAGATCCATCTTAGACCTAAAAACACTCAGAAGCGTATATTTTTCCCTTTTTCAATCCATTGCAACATACGGTATTTTGGGATGGGGTGGTTGTACAGAATCCGCCATTAATCCAATAATTACAGTTCAAAAACTAATACTGAGAATCATATTTAAA
The DNA here is from genome assembly GCA_929108145.2 of Limnephilus rhombicus. Lineage (NCBI taxonomy): Eukaryota > Metazoa > Arthropoda > Insecta > Trichoptera > Limnephilidae > Limnephilus > Limnephilus rhombicus. The sequence continues at coordinate 57,525,475 of OV815275.1, read as the reverse complement.
TGCCAACCTACCCACCCCTCTAATGTGCTATTTACTAAATTTAAGGTCTTAGATATTCGCCAACTATTCACTAAGACAAGCCTATTCTACATACGGAAAAATAACCTACTGGTGGCTCCACAACATCAAGCCAAAACCCGCTTTTCATCAAATCTGGGATGCGTGGTCCCAAAAACTAGAACCACATTCGCTCACCGACAATTTTGGTTCATTGCCCCCAAAATATACAATGCATTGAGCACCGATATAAAATCAAATATTACCATACCTCTTTTTACTATTCGTGTTCAAAATTGGATATTCGAAAGGGGACGAGATTTTTTTAAAGAATATATGACTTCCTAACCATTTTAAAAGAAAAGAAAATAATTAAATCAACTAAATAAAATATCATACTTGACAAACCTCCAGTAAAAATTTTAGCTTTCATAAAAAAAAAATATATATATATATAGATTAACATATTTAAATCCTACTTCTTAGTATTTTATATAGTTATATTTTAGTATTTTATTTTTAACTTCTTTAAAACATTTTCTTTTTTATAATCCTTTATATATTTATATATATATGTATATATATTTATATGTATATGTGTGTTTGTATGTATTTATATGTATTTGTGTATGTATGTGCATATGTATTTGTATGTGCATACGTATACATATATCTTGCTATATTTTACCTTAAATATTTTTATCTTTTTTCTTTATCTTGTTTCTAATATCTTATAATTTCTATTTCAAACCTATATGTTGTTCTAGTTCATACACTGTATAACTTATATCATGTATGATTACCTTAGCACGGGCATTAGCCTAGTATGGTAATCAAGAAAAAATAAATAAAAGTGTATTTTCAAAAACTGTATGAAATAAAAAAAAAAAAAAAAAAAAAAAAAAAAAAAATTGTACGTATTATGTATATATTATTTTATATAAAGTAAATAGCTGACCCGGAAAACGTTGTTCTGCCATATTTCTATGTGTGGATGAAAGTTCGATGAGGCGGACGTAGCGCCATCTGTCATTCAACAACATAAATAATTTCGTTATGTTTATTCATATAAAAGTACTAAAATCGCGATTAAAAAATAGGGTCGCTATTTAAAAATGTGAGGGTGGGGGTTGGAGGGTGAAAATTTGAGGGTGAAAAAAAAAATACAAAAAATTGTCGAAAAAAAGAAAAAAAAATTGGATAGGGACACCCTAATGAAATATTCTTTACGACATATTCTCATACATTCATTAAAAAAAATCATAAAAATCTGTTGAGCCGTTTCGGAGAAGTGCGACCACAAACACCGTGACACGAAATTTTCATATATATATAGATTGTACATATATTATTTATATAAAAAGTTAATATTCATTTCTCAAGGAATGGAAAATAGTGTAAAAAAACAAGAAAAACATGTAATTTTAATTGAAAACCAAAATAAATTCAACACGACTATACAAAAAAAACGTAATATCTCCTTCTAAGCTTTGAATACCGCGCCGGAAGTTGCTTCCCGTTCTGAATTTTCCCTTCTGAACTAAACGCAATGGTCCCCCTTCACTTATTTGGTTACGCGTTAGATGGGTCGCTGCGATATTCAAAGTACAGAAACATAATGATATTAAAAGTTGGTTTTGGTTGGGTACAAGCCACCACCCAACACCCTCCCCTGCCGAGTATGTCCCAAATTGAAAATATTGGTAGCCTCCTTGGTGGTGCCGCTGATTTGATAATGTGATTGTGGAATCTAAAGTTGTATCTTTAATTCTTTAACAGCAAATTTTCATGAGGGTTTTTCATATTTACCGAGGCACTTACTCGTTATAACTTAAATTCGAAAATAAAGTAAACGAAAAAATGATTTTGGGGTGGTTTTAAAATAAACACAAGGGTCTTACTAATAAATGAATTAAAAATTTTATAATTGATTGTTTGTCGGTTTTGTAAAATAAAAATATGTACTATTCTTCCCTTCATAAATTTGGCGTATTTTTCAGATGGTCTTATCTAAATACTTCAGCTTTACAATAAAATGCAAATAAATTGAATATTTATGAACATATCCGAATATGACAACATTTCACAACGGATTTTCATGCGGTTTTCACCAATAGATAGAGTGATTCATGAGGAAGGTTTTTAGTTACATAATTTGTCAAGGTTTTTTGTAAATTGGTTGAAATATATAAATAAAGGAAGCGGGCTGGCAAGCGGGCGGCGAGGTGGCAAGCGGGCGGTGTGGATTTGATTTAACAGATGGCGTTGGTTATAAAGGTTGGGTAATGGCGTGGCGTTGTGTTTCGTTAGCCACAGCAACGTGTGAGCGGTTCTGCTAGTAAACATATAATTTTTTAAAATCAAAAATTTTGCACGCAAACATTAAAAGTTTTAAAAATAGCTCACCTTACGTTTTTTCTAACTAAAATTACTGATAATGAAAAAAATAAATACACATATATATTTTATTATACAAATTTTATTAAATGTATTCATAATAAACGTTATTGTCACCTCATTTTATGTCGTTTCACGTGAAAATAATTAATAAAAAATTTCGATATTTTTTCAAATTAGGACGTTGGTTTTATAAAGGTGTGCATTTTACATTTAGGTGGTTATTTTTTGGATTTACTGTGACGTTTTGCCTTTATAAAACCGATCATTACATATTTCTCACTACGGTAGTAAGGCAGCTATAGCAATTTATATGAGACCTGTGTGAGCTGGGACAAATACGGTCTTCTGTGATTAAACGGGTTAATAGTTTCATGTGTTTTAACATCTTTTATGTTTGTAGGCACAAGAAGATGTGTATTTGTATTATGGTATACCCGTACTTGCTGCTTCAAATTTCCACATCATGTAAAATTGTTCAAAAATTTGTTGAACAATCTTTCTGTCAGACAACGCGTGACTGAAAACATTCGTACATCGCAGCAGCGCGCCGTACCCTGAGGGCTGCCTCGCCGCCGAGTCTTATTATACTGCACCGAATCACTGAACACTGAATAGGTCACCCCTAGAAGTGATTAGTGTTCATACATGTTTGAAAAAAAAAACTGATAGTATTGCCTACTTGTGGAAAGTAAGGAAAAGTAAGATTCAACGCAGACACACCAACGACATACTCATCTGTTTATTTCTTCACTTAAAAAAATTACAACATGTTACCAAACGCCATGAACAATTGATAACTAATTTTCGAAAAGAGCTAAGTACTTGAAAAAAAAAATATGTTAAAAAGATATTTTGTGCCTTTTTTTGAAGTTCAAATCAGAACGGTGCTAAAGGCTCGATGACACAGGGCGAGTTTACAAGCTACTATCTACTAAGTTTAGAAGCGGATAAATCGGCGAGTGAGATTGTCATGATGACACACAAAACTGTCCACTCGCTCAGTAGCGTAGGAAACTGAGGTCGCTGCTAGCGCCAGTAACAAGAATAACAACGTCTGCGTGAACTAATTCTGTAATGTTTGACAGTCGAAATCAGCTGTTTATTGGCAGCCATCTTGAAAAACATAAATAAACCAATCACGAGCAAGCGTGTGGCGAGTAAAGTTGACGACCTTACAACTTTTTCGTAGATTGTCAACAATCTGCTAGTTAGCAAGTAACACGATGACACTGAGCAAGTTTACTAACAGATAGTGAATTTCCCAGATAGTAGCTTGTAAACTCGCTCTGTGTCATCGACGCTTTAAGAAGTTTTCACTTCAAAACGAGCTTCGTTCAGACATACAGACACGCCTACAACATCCTTCTTTCGGTTTAACTCTCCAGTGTAAGTAGATCTGATGCGATTTATTCAGTACCTACCGATTTGTAGTATGGCAACGTATCGGGGTAGCAGGCGGGCCGCGGTGGTTCCCAGCCAATAAATCACACCGGGCCTGTTGGGCCGCGGATAATGTCGATATCAAATATGAAACACTTAGACGGCGAGAAGATCCCGCCGCTGATTTATCGGATAGCAGGTTGGCCGTGCAGGTTGTGCGGTCGGTTGCAGGGGGGGGGGGGGGAGAAGGTTCAAGAAATATAACATAATTTACCTACGCTGGATGTCGCTGAGACGTGACGCCTTGTCTTTGACACCTGAATCAAAAACATTAATATTTAATATTTTTTACTTCAGTTATTTATATATCAGTTACTAATTAACCATCACGCCGTTTCTCCGCAGTGGTAGGCAGAGGACGGACCGCCAAACAACTCGGTCTTGCCACACACTCTTTGCCTCATTCGCATTCATACGTCGTCTCATATAGTACACTCTTCTATTATTCTGACTCTTGACATGGCCCGACTCAAGTATCTAAAATTTCATTTATTATTTATTTCCAATTTTATACATTTTTAAATTAAATCCCGTGAAAATTATTGATATTAGTTTTGTCAACGGGTTATTTATTTGGTTCTTTTTTTAATTGAGACAGGTACATGAAACATACAAATTATTACATTATATACACTCGTATATACATAAAAAAACATATTTTGGGAAAAAATTGTTAATAAAATTTATGAGAAATACAGAAACAGAGAAAATGAAAGAAAGAAAAGAGAAAATAATAATGAAAAAACATTAAAACGAAAAGCGAATTACTTAATCGTGCCATGTCTTCCTCGGCCGTCCCTGACTTCTTCGACCATTCACAGTTGTGTCACATATTCGGTCCGTTTACCGGTATTACAATGGAAGATGCTCCGAGAAACTAGCATCATTGATCCCTTCGGCACCGGTGCATAGTCGGGAAACACGCCAAACGCGTGCCCAACATTTGTACACGGTTGACATTTGTCACATGAGAACGGGTCGTTTCTTCGACTCGTTCTTGTGTTCAACAGCTCGGCTGTGGAATGATTTGCCGGCCTCTGTGTTTCCTCCTTCCTACAACATGGGTCTCTTCAAGACCAATGTTCATTCCTTCCTCTCCTCAAAAAGACCCTCCACACAGCATCCCAGATGACATAGGCCCTGAGGGAAATTATTTTCCTCAGGGCCTCCTGTGTGGAGTTAATGTAAAAAAAAAAAATTCTTCTTACACGACTTTCTTTGTTCATTCGCTCTACATGCTACTTTAGTCATAACAGTTATATAAGTTATATCAGTTACTTCAGTTATATCAGATACTACAGTTATTTCAGTTATATCAGTTACTTAAGTTATATCAGTTACTTTAGTTATCAGTCACTGATAATTTTAGGCACTATTACATTGTTTTACAGTAGGAACATTTATTGTATTACTTACACTTATTATAAAAACAATAAAAAATATCGTGTCTATCATCAGGACAAATGTGAAGCACGAAACGTGAACCTCTATGAGAATATTTAAAGTAACCTAAACGATTGCTAGACTAATGAGGAAGAATAATTAGTAGGCACGATGGAGAACTTTTCAAAACAATCAAGAAATGATATACATTCCCCGTACCTATAGGCTATCCGTATCCCTGAGAATGGTTAAGATGATTTCCGTACCCCTAAACTTAGTGCGAAGGAATAATAGAGGGAAACGTGGAAAATTGAAGGCAGCCAACAATATTATTACCCTGGCATTGGTTTTTCAGTGAATGTCTTTCCTTCGTGCTTCTGTTATCCAGTTCACTATGGCATCATTATTTGTGATGCCTTCAGAGGTATTGGGTAAGAGGGGAAGGTGATGTCGTAGGTTAAGATTGGGAAGTAAAATGAGAATATCCACCAATCTGAAATCATTTGATGAATTAATACAATTTGTGTTAAATTTCTTACTAAAAATAATCTTACCCTTCCTACTGAGTTAGGGGGCATACATTAATTACGTGGGCAGTTTTTCTTCCAATCTAGATCCCCCCCCTCTTTGGAGATAAATTCGGGCCACTTCATATTTTCTTTTCAAGTAACGTGAGATTTTGCTGGACCTAAATAAACGTAATGAAAAAGCATTTATTTAGGTATAAATATTAATTTATATACGCCCTAACGTAAAATCTGCATTTACACCCATTCTTTTATGTGAAGTCCCAACATATTTCTATGGTAAATAAAGCATTTTTTTATATGATTAAATTAAATCAGAAATAATGGCCGAGATTGCCTCTAAAATAAAATAAAAATGAGTGTGTTTTAGACCAAACGACTGAAGTAAAACTTCACAAACTTATATCTCCATCTCAACTTTCGTTCGCCTCGCCCGATCACACTTTTCATAACGCTCTCGTCACGCATTCACCAGCTTACTCCCCAAGTCAAGCGTGCGTAAACCCCCGACCGTTCGCCTCACCCGATCACATTTTTTGTAACGCTTTCGTCACGCCTTCACCAGCTTACTCCCCAAGTCAAGCGTGCGTAAAAAAGTTTCGCTTCAAAATTGATTTCTGTAATTACCCGCATTTTATAATTTTAATAATAAATAAATAAAGTTAGTACGTTCGTACTAGATATTGCTATATCTTTTGATTAAAAAAAAATCAGTTTGGTTTAGTATTTTGGCTTCAAATACGTAATTAAGTTTTGTATGAAAAGGGCTGCGCAGCCGTTCCGCTTAAAACTTCAGAAATAGAGGTACTTTTCACCATGAAGATCGCTGTAACTAAGAAATAAATTTCCTTTTACTCAGCTAGTGCAAAAATATATATATGCGCATTTTAAGGGTGAGGGCCGGCCTAAGCGGGCCGGGCTAAGCGGGTAGCGCGCCGGGCTAAGTGGGCGCGGAAAGACGGCCATACCATCCCCTGAGTAATGACTGCTACAAAAGGCGACTGATGAGTCAAAAGGAAGCTATTACTGGCTAAGTATCTTCGCTGTGTAGGCGCCAGGATTGTGCTAGTCCACCAAGATCAACGCTCCTCAAGTCGTCACGGCGAATTACGACACTGAAACTATTCTAAGTTAAATTTTTCCTTAATTCTAGTGAAAACGATCAAAAGTACCAAAATTCTTACCTGAACAGAAAATCAATTTATTTGCCTACATGTCTTGTACCTTACTACTCTTGTACTTACTATTCGATAAAAGCACAGATAATGCACAACTTTATTTTAGCTGCAAGTTGTTTAGTTATTTATATAGCTTAGATAGTGTGTTGCGCGCATCAGAAGAATTTATACAAAATCAGTGCTACATAAATAAGCTAAGTATCTTTATTTTTATTTTAACTTTATGAGTAAAACCTCAAATTGTAATATTTAATTAAATGAAGACAATATAAGCGAAACTCAATCGAAAATCTGAAAACAGAAAAATCAGAAAAAGATATTGACACATCTGGGACTCGAACCCAGGACCTCTCGCTTACCGCGCGCTTCGCCCGGTAAGCGAGAGGTCCTGGGTTCGAGTCCCAGATGTGTCAATATCTTTTTCTGATTTTTCTGTTTTCAGATTTTCGATTGAGTTTCGCTTATATTGTCTTCATTTAATTAAAAGCTAAGTATCATTTTTTTTCTGTACTCGTCTTATAGTTGTTATCAGTTACAATGATATAAAATATTATGACTAGTGACCCGATTAGGTATTCTTATAATAACTAGACTTAACCTTTAATTTTAGAACTTAAGGCTCTGCAACCGGGCCCGAAAAGAAGAAGATGGAGAGATACGAAATTACGAATGTTAGAGGAGAGCGCTAATATTTACAGCGACAAAATCGATGCGAAAATTGCGAAAATGTTTAATAAAACACGGCTCGTTTAAAATAGAGCAAAAATCTTGCGGGCATTTTCTTAAACAGCATTTAAAGAAACACTGTGAATTTTTTCATACATATAACTTGTAAAATAACTGAAACAAACGTGTTAATAATAATTTTTGGAGCATATTTTGCGATTTTTTTCTATTGAGGGAATTTTATATAATTTGCGTTTCGGCGCGGGCAAAGTCTAGATATTATCTTCAAGAATTACATATATTTTTTTAAGAGTTTTAAAACTTACCGTGTTTAAGGGAAATATGTAATAAATCGGTACAAATCCGGGTTGCGGGCCCTTAACAAAAAGAACATAAGTTACTTTCCTTCGTCTTAAGATCCTTAAGTGTGTGAATATTCAATGCATTTAATAAAAAAAGGGTACCTTATTTGTTCTAAGGGAATATTCAACTTTAAATTTTATGTTGAGGTGACGATACAACGGAATTATACTCTAATTTGCTACGAATGAAAAAGATAAATAAAATTTTCGTAATAGGAAGTGAATTAAAGTTATTATTAATTTTACGTTGCTTTTTAAAATGTGTGGCAGTAGAACCTCCTCCTAAAAAAGTTTATTTAACCCTATAGTTGCCAAAATAAATATAAAACTTTTGTTGGTTCTCCGTGTGATGTAGTTTCCCCAGTAGGGTTGTAATGCGTAGGTTTAATGATACTTAGGTGCCAGGTAAATGGCTAGAATCTGAAAGTTTCCATCCTTCATATTAATGTCATAATAAAACATACTCATAAAATATATCAACATGTGCAAATTACAAGATAAATTACGTTGACAAAATGGCAGCGTGGCATTTGAAAGTAGTTTAATACGTGTACCGGCGTAGAACCTACGTCTTACCGGCAATTGGCCTAGTTGTGTACGAATAGCGGAGAGGTTAGGTTAGGTTAGGTTAGGTGACACGGCGCCTTTGAAAGTCAAGCAAGTAGTTATATGGATGGGTGACTCCTGGCCTTTGACCGATGGTCTGAGGTGATGAAGCGGAATAAAAGCGATGCGGTTAAGGGACTCTAGCGTTTTGTTTTCTCAATTCTGACGAAAATGGATTAAAGCGATGAATGAAAGGTTGGTGAATGGATGAAACGATGAATGGGGGGATATATGAGAAGCAAGTGGTTGAAAGATGTCGGGAAAGCCGCAGAAAGATATGGCACGAACAAGTGGAACAGAATATTCTTGAGTTGGGTTTTATAAAGAGATGGTGTAATAGAAGAGTAGGTACATATAAATCGACTGAATTTGGATGAAGCAAGTAGTACGTTCAAAAATCGTGTGGTATTTCATTATAATATTTGCTTTCTTTGGTAAAGTAGTGCGTGGTTCGTGAATATTTTCGCATTGATAAACCTCGACAAATCAAAAACCCAAAATCATAAATAAGTTTGTACACATTTCCCCTTTCACGCACAAAACATGTTTTATAAATTATCGTGATTTATTTTGGGGTATTATGCCGTGTTTCGCTTCTTCTTTGTTTAGCCAAAGTTTCGGATAGAATTTCAGCGTACGCAATCGTGGCATATGGTGGACAATATAACGCTGATAGAAAATTGTTTGCAAGAGGAGGTATCCAAGTGAAACGGTGTGCTCTGTCGTCTTGAAATATGCGAAGCTTTTCCAGTATGAATTGGAATATGACTCAACGATTTATTTTTAAGGTCTGCTGCTCTAATGATGGACACTGTAACGCTGTGCGAAACTTTGTCTAGAGAAGGAGGAAGCGCAACACGGTAACCCACGGTACCCCAAAAAATATCACTATTAATACCGTGACCGATGGCTGTGAAAATCTTAAATTTTATATTTTCTGATGTTAAATTTTAAGTTAAGCTTTCAATCAAACATTTTACATGATTTTGTAACAATCCAACCCACTTCAGACATCGACCATGATTAATTATTAAACCAGTAAAAACAAATCAGTGTGTAATTCACACGCGGTATAAGTGAAACTAGAAAGTCGCTAGATGTCGCTTTCTTTTCTTTTGCTTGTTTTTTTAAAGTGGTTCGAAGATTGGATACTGATTTCAAAAATATATTATACATTTTTTTAAATCAATTTGGATTTTTAGATTTTGTAGGATTCGAACCCCCGTTCGCTTGATATCTGTCTCTCTGGCCGCTGAGACTTTTCAGGCACCTTGCCAACCACGCTATGAAAGGCACGCGCCGATGTGCGAATTTACCGCGTTATATTATAACCGAGTATTATTGTAGAACTGAGTTGTGACGCATTTTCATTTCACACGAATTTCATGTCACTAACGGCGCTTAAGAAGTTTCACTTCAAAAACATTTTTTTTAAATAAAAATGTTCTTGTCTGAAAACGTTTCAGCGCAAACATTACGGAATCACACAAATATCAAGTGGTCATTGTGCCAGCAACTAGCAGCTAGCATTTCTCTTGACAAAGGAAGAACTATAGTGGAACAAACGCCTCTGTAAGCCCAATTAACAACCCTTTATAATTCTTTGCACAATGGATTCGGTTTTCTGTATCATTTAGATAGGTACTACCACTACTACCTACTGCCTTCTGCCATGGCGAGGGTGAATTATGGAAGCTATGGAGATTACGCACCGGTCGGAACGTGCGTCGTGAGCTTTTAAAATTTTCAATTAAAATGATATCTGATAATTGTATTTATTACTTTTTTCATTACAATCTGTTGTTACACTAATTTTTTTTTTGTTTACGTACTCTGACAAATGACGCCCCTTAAAAACAGAGAAGACGAAGAAAATTACGATAGTACAGAAAATATACAATTTTCTTTGATGTTAACGTTTTAAGTAAAAATCCCATATACATTTTCTGGCATGTATGTACGAGTATGTCCAAAAGCATGAAATAGGCAAACCGAGTATGAATGAGACATGATAGTGTGTGTGTTGTAATAATACATGATTTGTGTTTTCGCGTCTTCCTGAATCTTTTCAATATTTTAATACGAGTTTTATATTGAGGTGACCAAACAACGGAATTATACTCCATTTTGCTACGAACTAATAAGACAAATAAAATTTGCATAACAGGAAGGGAATTAAAGTTTTTAATGGTTTTAAGCAAAATTCCGAATGTTTTCATAGTAATATTTGTAACGTAATGTTTTTAGATGATGTACAAATTCTAGTTTTTTATCAAATATAAACCCGTTGTGTAGCACCTTCCTGATTCTCAACATAGTGAAACTGCCCCCTTGGACTTTCTTTTTCTCTTAGATTTTGTAATCTTCTCCGTAATAATTTGGTGTATAACTGTTTTATGGAGAACCTGAAAAAATAACTAAATAAATTAATAAAATAACTAGCTATAAGAAGGCTATAATAACATAGCTCAATAATAATAATCAAAGTTAGCGTCATGCTATTCTTCTGCGTGGGTTATATACAATTTAAATAGCCTATTTTAATTCTCGTTTATCACTCCTCAAAATAATCATGTATTTTAGCATAATAATCATGTATTTTAAAATTATCACGTATTTTAGCATAATAGCATATAATAACACGTCTGCAAAAGCTCGATTATAACATTTTCACATTGGTCCCGATATAGTTTCCGTGTGGGGATTGGAATTAAAAAAAGTATTTCGGTACGTAAAACGCCCATAAGGATATCTGAGTAGTCGCCTCCAGAATAAAAAGCCAATATGGATGACTCAGACACGTTCATGCATTTCATGACTAAGTGCCAATACTTGAAACAGTTAATCTGTTTTAAAATCTGGCTGCACGGCACTGCTCCCGGGTTCAGAACAGCAGGGGAACAGAAATTGGACGTGCTCTGTCTAATACCAAGTTTGACTTCGCAATTTATTTGCGGCCTTAATTGATACGCATTACACATACATGTTATACAGCTTATACTTATGTATAGGAGTTTTCAACCCTTTGCACGATTTCAAGGGTCGACTTCCTTCCTTGTTCTATGTAATACCTTCTCAATCCACCCTACGTTCAACTTACCTCTTGAATCGATTATGAACGAGATTACTAATTAAATTGCACAGAAGAGTATTTGTATAATAATACTGATGTAATTTACAGGTTCTTCAGAATAGATTGAGGAGAAGACGTGCTTTGTGTTTAATGAATTATTTGTAGACAAATTTAAGTCGATTTTTCGGAACTGAAAAAAGTTATTGTTAATTTTAATAAAAATTGAAACTTTTTGGATCTTAAAACATCTTGGATTAAGCTAGCCTTTAGTGTCATATCGATTCCCTAAATAGTTTGTTTAATATTTCCATTTAGGAGTGCGTGCCAAGATCGAGTTGTTTGGCGGTCCATTCTCTCAGCTCCGCACTTCGGAAAACGGCTTGATGGTTAGTTAGTTATCATAAAAATAGAGAACAAAGTTAAAATAATTTAAGCAAAGAAATCATCATCTTCACTCTTGGCTTTACAATCCCTGGCGGGTCTTGGCCTCCTCAAGAGTCTTCCTCCACTCATCTCGATTTTGTGCCAGCTCTCTCCAGTTTAGAAGCTCCATTAAATTTAGAGATGAATTTTTGTAGAATAAACAGCATTTTTTGTTGTTGCAGCATATTGTAAAATAAAACAATGTTCACATAAAAATGGATTACAGAAGAATTATATAACGTAAACATACGATTTAAATTAACGAAAATTTACAATGTTGGGTACAAACTGTAAACTATTAACTATTTTCAAAAAATATATGAAAAGCCTTTTTGTTAGTTCTTGCGGCGCTATTGAAAATATTTGCTACCTGCTTATGCATATTGGTTACTTAAGCTGTGAACATTTTAAAGTAGATATATTGCAAAAGCCTTTTGCAATCCTTATTATGAAGCCGAGTATTTTCATTGCTTTGTTAATAATCCTCATATGTGAAAAAAAAAGAATAATTAAGTACTATCCCTAATTCATTTATTTTATTGATTGAAATGAGATGAATAACGTTAAGTGAGTATTGATATATTAATTATGTTTATCATGAGTGAACACTGCAATCATTTGGTCACGATGGTATGTTTTCTTTCAACGCTTAATAATAATAATTATTCCGGAATCGTAATTTCGGAATGTGGGGAGGTATGTGCAATCCCATAGATAGCAGAAGTACACAGTTGCTCAAGGGGATTCAAGTAAGAACATTTTATAAATAAGAATAAGAATAAAACAAAGCAAAGTACCTCAACACAGGCTTGTCCTAGTGAGGTAACAAATTGTATTGTAAACATTTTACCTGCAGTGTAAAGAAACACTAATTAAATAAATAAATAAAGATATAAGAAAAGAGAGTAGTATCATAAGAGAATATATGTAAAAATAAATTTTAATTCATTTAATGATTGCTTATTGGGCGATGTGATCGGATATTGTGTGGAGCCTTTATTTTTAATTAACACCGTTCAGTGGCCGAGTTGGTAAAGCTTTTGATTCCCATCCAGGCGTAGTTCAGTTCTTGCGTGAGTTCAATTCTTCGGCTGGCTAAGCCCTCCATAAGGACACATGCAATATTTTCCGCTTAGTGTGGTGGCAGTAGGATATTTTCAAATATTGTCAGCTTATTCGAAGCACGGAAATGGTAATCTTTCTTTTTGGTAAAATTAAATCAATAAAAGCTACATACTACGATACAAATTTTTCAGTCTGGCCCATCGATGTAGTCGATGGTAAGACCACTTTAGCGGTTTACATGCATATAACTTAATAATCATAACCTTAGACTTTGAATATCAAATATAAAGGATATATAAGTATAGAGGATAATGCCGTGGAGTTAAAATTAGTTGACAAGAGAAAAAGGAATTTATTATGAAGTGAAAACTTCTTTAGCACCGCTGTGATTTGAAACTTGATGAAACGATAAATAGCGACACAAAAAGGAAACAAAAAGATTTAACCTGCCAAAGAATGTGATAGAATAATCGGTCTCCTCTTTGTGCGGTGCTTCGTAGTCTCCCCACTCTTACACGAGTTTTCTGAAGCTTTCACTTCTACCACGTGTGAATTGCGCACTTGTTTTTTTTTCAGTGTATATTTTTTTACATTAGCTCCACACAGAAGGAACCGAGGAAAAAAAATCCCTCAGGGCCTATGTCATCTTTGGGGAGGGTCTTTTTAGGAAAAGGAAGGTGAGGAAGTTCTGGAAAGGAAAAAGGTATGAGGGTTGGGTAGGAATCTGGGGGTAAATGGTTCCAGGAGTGATAGAATCTTCCCTGTGGCGTAAACCGATAGGTCGGGAGTCCGACTGGAGAGGTCTAGGTTTCCCTCAACCAGTCGCTCCTGATACCGCCCACCACGCAGTAGACGGGCAAACGCATTCGCCGCCAAGACCTAGACAAATATCACCCGACGAACCCGAGAATCCCTGCTAAGTCACCATGCGTAGCGAATCACTTTGGGTGACTAAGGCAGGGAGGGGTGTCGGTTATCCAATAAATAGCGAGTCATCCTTAAAATTGTGGGTCATCAGCTGCTTTAGTTACTAATTGTGAGTTGAGTTTGGTATATCAAATATTATATTGTTTGTTTCTTACAAATAAAATAAATAAATAAATATCACCATCGTTTTTAAGTACACTCAGATTAAAACTATGTTTTTGATTAGATTTTTAAATAATAAAAAATAAAAAAATTACACCAAAAATTATTTCAATAACTATTTCGTTGATCTTTATGCTGCCTCTCGTCTGATGTCATTTTATGTAATCCGTTATGAAAAAAAAATCCATCATCGCAGCACATTTTTCTCTCAAGTGCCCCTATCATCACAAGTGGCCGTCATTAGCAACAATTGAATTACGACTTGGTCATGCCAATGCGTGTCGATCATCCATTTTTCATCATCAGAGAATAACCTCGCGCCGGGCGGATGACCCGCGCTGAGCACCCGGTGCACAGTGCACAAACCGTGACCTAAATCTCTGCCACGAATCTACACATGTCCACTGGGTGCTTGATTTCTCAACTAGTAATCGAATTTATGACGGGAACGGAATTTCAACTGGGAAAAACACTTTGCCACCCAGGGCACATAAATTTTATGAATTTGAAATATACAAAGAAATATACTTTCATCCACTACTACAAGTTTAATATCAAAATCAAATTAACCCTTAACCGGAATTTATTTTTTAAACGCGCGTGGTTACACTTTTGCGCGCCAATCTCATCTCATTACGTCGCGAGTCGCGGCGGGCGCCAGACGCATGGTGCTTACAATTTACTGGAAGTGGAGGTAACGAACTATCGAGGGTGCGATTGGACCCACGATTCCAAGTACGTAACTTTTATTATTGATGAAAACAGTGGAAAACCGCAAATAATTCTATTTTACAATAGTACAAAAGGAGGTGTTGATGCACTAGATCAAAAATGCGCTAAATATACAGTTTCCAGAAGAACCCAGCGATGGCCATGCGTAATCTTGAATATTGCAAGTGCAAATGGATTTGTTTTATGGAAGGCATCCAATAATGGAAAACGTATGAAACGCAATGCCTACATAAAACAAATAGGGCAAGATTTGGTAAGGCCTTACATTGTAGAAAGAAGGGCACTTCATTCTTCTAATTCCATAGACTTGAAGAACCGAATTGATAATTTCCTGAAGCCAGCTTTAGATGCACCGCAAAATGACATGGGTCAAGAAAAAGAAACTTGCACTAAAAGTGGTGCACAAAAAAAATATAAATTATAAATTGAAAAACCATTATATTGAATACATAAAATAAAAAAAGAATAAAATGGGAGTTCCACAAATTAAACATGAAAACAATAAACACATGTTCAAATAAACTTGACATCTCGGTTATAGAAATGATATTGACAATCTTTAAATAGTATGAAAATAGAAAAAAAAAAAAAACAAAAAATATAGCCGACTCTAACTCTGGACCTTTAAGTTCTCCGTCCGTAGGAAATGGGCATTTTATACGATGAATTTTTCTTCGTCTTCTTTTTTTTTGAATGTACTGTTTAACATGGCGGACATTACTTGCTTTACTTAACTGTTTTACTTGGAGATGCTGCACGTTTATTTAATTTTGTATTTATAAAAATACTGTAATACCGACGTGTTTTTTACTGACTGCGAACATGTATTACTATTCAGCATTGTGAATTTCGCATGAATTTTCGATGATTTTTGCTGACGGCTTATTACCATCCCAATACATTATATTCTTTCTCAACTTTTAGCGTCTGAAAGTCTGTCTCTTTTACAAGTATGAAAATTATGACTGTATAAAGCAAAGATTTTTTCGTATGGATCCTCATATTTTTTCCATGGATCGGTATAAAAAAAGCATCTCGTGAAACCCCAGTAAAGACTTCACCAACTAAAATCCGAACCAAAACAATCTTTGCAATTTATGACAATTTTATACTAACGTTGTAATAATAATAATAATCTTTTTTCTACTTTCATTGGTGACATTGAAGATAAATTTGTACGTCTTATCCAATAATAATTATTACATATTTATTGTTATGGTGGAATAGAAAGCGTTTAACTTACGTACACGGTGTTTTCTGTTTTTCTATTATGCTAATTTGATATTATTTATCTTTCTCATTCAATCGTTCTCGACAGTTTATCCCACTAAATTCAACATTTTCACAGCATGACAGTACGCGACATCTGTACACAATATATGTAAATACCAGTTATCGTCCATGTTGTAACACATCTCATCTACGTTAGTAGTTAAACCATTGAGTTAAATATATTAAAATTAACTTTAGGTTAAAGACAGTTTCTGAATTTTGCACCTCTTTTGAAGTTACATTTCTAAAAATTAATCATTAAAAAAATAACTAATATTAGTATAAGTAATGTCAAAAGAAGCGAAGCTAGAATTCCTCAATGGAGTCCGGATACCAACCCCGATGTGAGTTAGAGAAGTAGGGGACTGGTAGAGAAAGAATGATAATAGAAATGAGATGGTGTTAAAAATGAGGAAATAGACTAAATCTTATGAGTAAGTTTAAGAAAGGGCGCTTAGATGGCTTGTAAGGAGAATGTGTGACATAGATGTGAATGGAAGAAGGCATGGAGGAAGACATGACATCACCAAGTGAACCAAATACGAGTCGGGTCATACATCATACTAACAAAAGGGTATGAATGAGAAGATGCGTGAACGTGAAGAAAGCAAAGAGTTTGTGCCAAGACCGTCTTCTCTGCCTAGCCCAAACGGCATGATGGTTAGTTAATCAGTTTAAAGACACGTAATTCGGTCGTGGCAATTCCTCGTTAGAAATTGGAATGTGTACACATTAAACAAGCTAAACCACAAGTTGAATGTATACAAAATTACAAGACATGCGGTTTCGAGTCACAGTGAATCACCACATCAGTTGAGACGTCAGTTTTTGTCAGTAATAAATATCACGTACTTGTTAATTTAATATGAAATTTGGTTTCTCAATATTAATTAACGTAGACCTCAGCCTCTTACGTCTGTCAGTGTGGGAATTGCTTTACGAGCCGTGATTCCAGTTGCCGACTGATTGAGGACCCCTCCACTGTGATTAGTGTTTATATAAATAACGCAGATGAAAGCGATTCGTGAAGTGGGCCTTTTTCCTCGTTAAGTCTAGGCCTCTCTCGACGAAAAATATATTACATCAGAAGTGATTTTTGATACAATTTGCACTGAGCGAGGAGGGGATATTGATGATGAAATCGAAAAAGGTTCAACGATGCTTTAAATAAACCCCTCGTTCAAAAATTCGTATCGATGATCGGTTGTTCGGAGTATTTTTTATTATTATACCTAATGGCTCCATGGAAAATACTCGTCAATCGTTTAGGCCTTCGGGGGTGCGTTTATTTTGGAAGTTAATGTTTTCCTATTGCATCCAACGGCGGTGATTAAAATTATTATTGAAGTAAAAATTTTTTACGCACGCTTGACTTGGGGAGTAAGCTGGTGAATGCGTGACGAGAGCGTTACGAAAAGGGTGATCGAGCGAGGCGAACGGTCGGGTCTTTACGCATGCTTGACTTGGGGAGTAAGCTGGTGAATGCGTGACGAGAGCGTTATGAAAAGTGTGATCGGGCGAGGTGAACGGAAGTTGAGAGGGAGATATAAGTTAGTGAAGTTTTACTTCAATCGTGTGATCTAAAGTACTAAAGCACACTCGTTTTTTTATTTATTATTATTTTATGCCCACATTTCAAATTAATCTTCAATTTATCACCAAAGAAATACAAAAGTTGTTACTGAGGCAGTTCAGATATGTACCTATAATAAATGCTGTATATTTTTTACAAAACATATATAAACCCCTGAAAAGGGCGTTAATAATTAAATATTATCATGACGCGCAAAAAATTATAAAATAATATCTTTCAGCATTTAAATGGTGCTATTAAAAAAAATAATGGTGTTGTGGATGGTCAGAAGGTGGGTAATGATAATTTTAATTGATATAACGTAATTTTATTTTACGATTCTGCTGAAAATCACGGATTTATAGAGTTCCCGAATGTTTTAAGTTAATTAAGTCTTTAAGGTTTGCGCTGCGTGGTAAATTATTAAAATATTAGATGCTTCTAATTACCAGCTTCAATATTTAAGCATAAGACATTAAGAAGCTTTAAGGAGAGCTTCCTGGAAACCTTTGCGTCTCGGAATGTCTCGGAATATTCCGACTCTTAATGAAATACAAATGCTTCAAATTTGAATGGTGACTGAATTTCGGATTTAAAAAAGTATATTTTTCTTCACGATTCACGAGAATTGATTAGTAATGTTATATTTTTTTAAAGAAATACGTGACGAAATGTACGTTCAGTTAGATGATGTATACATGAAGGACAAAATATTGTGAGCTTGATACAATCTTGAGCTAATATCATTGTATTCCACTGCCCGTAGTCGTTGGGACTCAGCATTTCTGATAGGAAAATGTTACCAGTCGGAAACAATTTTGAAAATTTCATTATGTTCCTAACCAGGTGTTTACTTCCCAGGTATTTCTTAACAGATGCTTTTAAAACAGGTAGTTTATAACCAGGTACTTTCTAACCAGGTAGTTTCTATCCAGGTACTTTCTAACCAGGTACTTTCTAACCAGTTACTTCCTTACCAGGTATTTCCTTACCAGGTACTTCTTAACCAAGTACTTCTTATCCCGGTACTTTCTAACCAGGTAGTACCGAGATAATTAAGTACTTCCGAACCAGGTACTTCTTAACCAAGTATTTCCTATCCCGGTACTTCCTAACCAGGTATTTGCTTCCCAGGTATTTCTTAACAGGCGCTTTTAAAACATGTAGTTTCTAACTAGGTAGTTTCTAACCAAGTACTTCCTAATCAGGTAATTTATAACCAGTTACTTCCTAGCTAGGTACTTTCTAACCAGGTACTTTCTAACCAGTTACTTCCTAACCAGGTATTTCCTTACCAGGTACTTCTTAACCAAGTACTTCCTACCCCAGTACTTCCTAACCAGGAAGATCATAACCAGGTACTTCCTGATTGGGTACTTCCTAACCAGATACTTCTTAACCAAGCATTTCCTATCCCGGTACTTCCTAACCAGGTACTTCCTAACTAGGTACTTCCTAACCAGTTACTTCCTAACTTAGTACTTTCTAATCAGGTACTTCCTAATCAAGTACTTCCTAACCAGGTACTTCCTAACTAGGTGCTTCCTAACCAGATACGTCCTAAACAGGTACTTCCTAACCAGATACGTCCTAAACAGGTACTTCCTAACCAGGTACTTCCTAACCAGGCACTTCCTAATCAGGTACTTCCAAACCAGGTATTTCTAACCACATTCCCAACCAGGTACTTTTAACCAGATACTTCCTAACCAGGTACTTCATAACCAAGTAATTCATAACCTCGATCCGTTCCGTTATTACCGTATTTCCGTAATTATAATATTCCCTAATATTATAAAGGCGAAAGTTTGTATAATATTATAATGAACCCACAGGCTCCGCACTATTTACACAACAAAAAGTCAAAGAATGATGATACTCGTAAATTCAGGTAGGTTGGTGAAAAAAAATCACAGAAGTGAATCTCGAATTCCCTCTAACCTGCTGTAAATGATTATATCGTTCCTTAGCCACATCAACTCTAAACTTTGGCACTAAATGCTGAAAAAATCAGTTAACTATATGTTACATTAATTTTCCAGTGTATATACTTGCCTCGTGCAAAGTGCAGACCCACAGAATACGGGTTCGACGCCCGTTCCTCGCTTCTCCGGCGGCCGCTGACGAATCGGAACAGACAGGCTGATTATAACACGCAAAGAAATCCCACTACTCATTCTGCCACCGTCACAACCAATCTGTCACCTACTTCATTTCACGTTACTCTTTTTCTAGTAATTCGAGCGAATTCGGATCGACAAATACAAGGTGTATTTATTGTAGCCAGGGCTGTATCGAGAATAAATCTTAAGGTGATGCACCACGTCGTGCAAAATTATGGATCAGGCCGATAAGGTTTACATTATATATGTAATCAATGAGTTAAAAATAATCAAATTTTAAAAGTTTGGTTAACTTTGAACGCTTACAGAAATGTTTTTAATTTTAAATATTAGCAAAATTTTGTGTACTTAAAAAAGTACTGAACACTATTTGCTGAAAACTTACATTCGGTGTCAAAATTGGCAAAAACTGAAGGTCAAAATTTTTCCTGTTCTTTTTTATTTTTTTAAAAAACTGCGATCGAAAACTTTTTTTTTCAATAGGCATTCTTTTTTGTGTGAATACTCACAAGAGTCTCAGCTGCTCCCGTCTGGAGTCAGTGAGATAATGGAATCCCCAATTGCGGTACAGGCTGAAGGTAGTAGGGAGGGGTAGGAGATGGTGAGATATGGTCTCCAAACACCGCTAAACAAGCAACGTTTCAATTCTGAATGGTGGTCTTACACCAGGGCGATACTGAGAGTATCTTCCACTCTGGAACATGCCGCAAATATACTATATATTATTTTAAATTAATGAATTGTGAAATAACACAAATTAATCAAATAAAATTTATTTGCCACGACGGGATTCGATCCCGCAACTTTTATAATCATAACTACCCCATTTGATGCAAGGTAAGATGTTTAAATTTACTGGTCTGTTTGAAAAATAGGCTAAACCACAGCTAGATGATTAAAAAATATCGTTGCCTTATTATCTACGGATATTGTAATATAATGAACAGTTTTTCTATTGGCAAAATATAATATTATAAGGAAGCAAATAAAAAGGCTTAAGAACATTAAGGTAATTAAATAAAAAATTCTCTTTCGTAATCAAACGACGTGATCCTTATTTAAGTGTGAAGGAGGTTGTGGGAGGAGGGATGGGGTGTGAAAGGGTGGAAGGGAGGTATCACAAACTGTCAATAATGTAACACGGTGTCTGCAATATTTAAGAATAACGGCGAGCGAGTTTTAAGAGTGCCGGGCGGGAAAGGCCCGTCCGTGCCGGCGCATAATCAAATTAAACCCCTAGATCGTTTTACTAAGGGCACGGGGACATTTCGCAGTAATAGTAACCTTTGTTTTATTGTTTGTCTCGGCTTTTTATTTGTCCATCAATCATACCCTTTACGATGCCCTCGTTATCTGCCCCGTTCAGTGCTGCTCGCTGCTCTGTTGTTGCCTGTATTTAGTGCCCTCTCCTTTTATTGTGGCACTACGATCCGTACACGAATGCAGATTAAAACACGGAACAACTTGCTGTAGAAGACTTACCGATTGTTGAAGCTTTTTCTGGCCTTCAAGAACAATTCTTGACATCCATACGTTGATAACTTACTATAACAGATAGCTAGGCTACGCTTTTTCGAACACGAAACCATTGTATTGGTCCCAAAGACAGCAATGCGTTGAATATGTTTTCTGTTGTGCAAAGCATACAGGATAGGTAGCTCGATGTCCCAATGTGTGTGTGTGTGTGTTTTTATGTGTATCTGGGTATGTGCACCTGTATATGCATGCACGTACGCACGCACACATATAAAAATAAATTTAAAAATTTTAATATTGATATGTATATTTTCATAATCTTATCCTTACGCACTGCTTTTTCTCTTTTCTATTCTTTATTAAAACTTTAACAATTTTCAACATCACTACATACTAGTACCATATGTTTACAGGTTTATTTTATTTACATGTTTATTTTACGCACTTCTTTTTCTGTTTTCTATTTTTTTTATTATAACTAACCAATTTTCAACATCATTACATACTAGTACCATGTGTTTACAGTAGACTTCACTAAAAAGAAACTATCTTTAATTGATCACCGTGAAACAGGCAGCCGCCTAGTATGGTGATTTAATAAATCTAATCTACTTAAATGTCTAATATATGTAACATGTATTTTATAAATAAATAAATAAACGGCAAGGAATCGACAAAAACTGAAGACCCTACACAGTAAAGAAAAGTTCACTGAGGTTTGGCAACGCAGGCATTTTGGGAATTTTGTGCGCAGGGTCTCCGGTTTTTGTCGATTCCTTACCTTTTCCGAGCCAGTGGGACGACGGGCTACGACTGGAAGAAGTATAACTTTCCAGTGCATCCTACAGGCAAAGCCGAGAAAATCATGTTCTAAGACCCGCTAAAAATGTGTATTAGTTTTAAGTCACAAATCTTAGCCGTAAGTTATTAATTTTAATTAGTATAAGTTATAGGTTAGGGCTCTGCAAACGGGCTCGAAAAGAAGAAGATGGAGAAATACGAAATTACGAATGTTAGAGGAGAGGGCTATTACAGCGACTAAATCGATGCGAAAATTGCGAAAATGTTTAATGAAACACGACTCGTTTAAAACATAGCAAAAATCTTGCAGGCATTGTCTTAAACAGAATTTAAAGAAACACTGAATTTTTTCATACATTTAACTTGTAAAATAACTGAAACAAACGTGTTTATAATAATTATTGAGCATACTTTGCGATTTTTTTCTATCGAGGGAATATTATATAATCTGCGTTTCGGCGCCGGGAATATCTGGATATTATCTTCAAGAATAACATATACTTTTTTAAGAGCTTTAAAACTTACCGTGTTTAAGGGAGATATGTAAGAAATCGGTAGAAATTCGGGTTGGGGGCCCTTAAAAAAATCGAGTGCAGTTTACACGCATTAGAAGCGAGACTTTACCAAAACAATCCTCAACCAATACTTGAAAAGTGAGGTTATAATTAAAGCGACCAATGTGCGCAGACCAGCGTAATTTCCGTTTCATATCTCAACCAATAGGAGTCTTCAAAAGTGACATCATAATCAAAGCGGGCGATGAGCGCAGTTGATGCATCTCTGATGCAGTAATCGTTATTTCGTATCTGATATCCAAAACCTCCAAAGCGGGGCTTTAGAAGTTTCACTTCAAAAAATTGTTGTAAAGAGTCCTCGCACGGAAACGGCGCTAAATACAAATGCTCTCAGTATTATAGAAGGTGGACTGCAAGGAAGAGGATGAACGGTCTGTTTAAAGACTGGATGCAAATGGCAAGGCCCACGCATTTGTGGAAGAGGTCACATCACGTCCTGGGATGTAACGCATTGAATCATCAAGTTGACTTAGGTGAGTAAAACGACATATTTCTTATTTTCCTCCATGAAGTTTTTTCATCATTGGTTTAATCTAATTATAGAGGTGCTGAATTATTGACGGACTATAACACGGACGAGGTGAGTGCGATATGGACTACAGCGGTTAATTTAGTTCAAGTTTGTTGGGTAAAGTGGAAAGAGCTTTAGTGACGTCTTATTGCATCATAAATGTTCGACCATACTACAACGAGCGGGTTTATAGCAGTTCTTTCAAATGTCCAATATCGTATAATAACAGGTTGTAACAGCAAGTACCCGAATGATTTTTACCAGCGCTTTCCTGACCATGGTATTTGGAGTAAAAAATATTGATGTCATTTTGCCGTACGATGACATTTTTTCTATAAATTACATTATTTTTTTTTTCCACCACACGTCGAAACTGAGTAGTCGAGTACAGCATTGCAGCAGCACTGCAACACACGAAACAAAGCACTTATAACGTAATCCGGTGGCGATGTGCAGGAGTGTGATCAGTGGTGAAAAATCACGCCGTACAGGCGTGTAATAATATAAGTAAGTAAATAAATAAATATTTCTTTTTATTTTAAATGAGTAAAACCATTTTAATTTTTAATTAAAATGGTTTAACTCATTTTTAATTAAATTAAATTATTAAATGAAGAAAATATTAGCGAAACTCAATCAAAAATCTGAAAACAAGAAAAAAATCAGAAAAAGATACGGTCACATCTAGGACTCGAATCCATGACCTTTGCCTTGCAGGGACGCATCTCTACCAACTGAGTTAATATGTCCCTATCCGATTCGGTCATATTTAACTGTTTTATACTTCGACCAGTAACTACCAACATTATCTTCATTTTATTAACGTATATTTTATTGGCAACAATCTTATTGTATAATTGCAAGATTCAAACCCGAACTAAAAGCTACCTAGATAGTCTATATGTCTTGGATAAGTTTTAACCAATTTTATATTTAATATGCGACATTCATTGACTTTCTGCAAGTCTAGGATGAATAAAAATGTATACATATTTTTAAAATATTGATTATATGTATAGTGGTTTTTACAAAGTTATTTGTTTTCATTTTAAATAAATAAAGGTTTATTTTTTTTTAAAGTTCAATAATACACAACGGATTGAAAATATCGAAAGTATTAACTATTTGTTAAACAGTAATTTGGCTAGTAATAATGGAATATTATATCACAGTACAATTAACATAAAAGTCAGGGTAAAGAGTGATAATTAGTTTCAGTTTCAGACAACGGGGGTCGTGTAGCGAAAACTCACATATTCACACAATGAAAATTCATACATTTTAACAGGGTAAATTCGGGAATTGTGTTAGGGAAATTCATATATTTACACAGCAGAATAACAGAATTACCCACGGCTTTGTTCCGCGTTGCGATGATTCGTCTAACGTTTAAACGTGTTATTATCACGGTAATGTTGAGAGTGTTTCGGCGTTTATTTGTCCCAACCGTACCACAACCCAAAACCAAACTTTTGAATTAATTTATTTTTTCTTTCAGCTATAGTTTAGACCAAACGATAATAATACCACAGAGGAGATCCAGAAGCGCATAGTGAACGCAAATCGCTGTTATTTCCGCCTACAAAACAAATTAAAGTCCAGACTGCTGTCCAGAAACACGAAGATATTAGTCTACAAAACACTTATCAGACCAGTACTTACGTACGAAGCTGAGACTTGGGTACTAACTAAGAGGAATGAGCGAGCACTGCACGTTTTTGAAAGAAAAATTTTGAGACGCATCTTCGGACGGGTTCTAGAAAATGGATTTTGGCGCAGACGTTATAACAATGAGCTCTATACTTTGTTTAAGGAGCTAAACAAAATTTATAAAGCTGGGAAGACTTCGGTGGCTGGGTCATGTGGAGAGAATGACCGAGTACCAAGCACCAAAGTCCCTGCTGAACTCAAGGCCAATAGGGCGAAGGAGCCTGGGAAGACCAAGACTAAGATGGAGCGACAACGTCCTCAAAGACATGTCTATCTTGGAGCTTCTAAACTGGGGAGAGCTGGCACAAAACCTAGATGAGTGGAGGAAGATTCTTGAGGAGGCCAAGACCCACCAGGGGTTGCAGAGCCAATAGTGATGATGATGATTAGACCAAGCACTTGGCGAAATAATAATTGATTTTATTGAAAGGAATAATATAAATAATTTTTACATAGATTTTTTTTAAATCACGAGATATTATGAATGTAGAATTTGTGAAGCTGAAACTATTTAGAAAAAATATTTTCTTCAGGTTTTCAAAAGAAGACATTAGCCTTTCGAAGTTTCGAATGTCAGTAAAACAGAAAAATTTGAAATACACACTTGAAATAAAAAATAAAATATTAATTAACTGAAATAAAACAATAACTTTTCTGATATGACTTATCAGTTCCTAATTTCAAAATTAAAATCATGGATCTTGAATAATTTTATACATTACGCAAAAAAGTATAAATCGACAACCCAAATTAGCATTTTTTAATTAATTTTTTTAAATACATATTTTTTTATTTTTTTTTTATTAGTAATAGAAGGTACATAAATTACAAATAAATTTTATACAGTAATTAATTACATAGTAGATATATTTGGGGTCATGTAATATAATCATGAGTAATTGCATTTTCAGGTTACAATCGGATTAAACTCAAATCATTAAATACTAACATGCAACATTGATTAGAAACAGTATAAATATTATATGTATATAATATATAACCTTTACGAGATTGTAAGTACTCGTGTGTAAAGGGAAGAGAAAATATATATTTTTTTAAATTAAAAAAATTAAAAATTATAACACATACATTATAAATACGTACTTACAAAAAAAAATCCCAATCGCCATGTTTATATGGGACGATTAAGTTTGTATGCATTCGCCATGCCTGATGGACAGTATTAGTCAATGGTTCAAATCTGGGCTTCTGGAACATAAGATAAGCTCACATTGGAGTATAGGAACAAGGACTCACTCGTCGCAGTTGGGGCCACACGCCTCCAGGTTCTAGATGTTTCACTTCATAATATGAATCTTTAAAATGATATATTGAAGTTCACAATAATGTAAATTGAAATATGAATTCGCAATATTTCTTCCACAGTCGTTGTTATGTTAAAAATAGTTCGCACTGTCTCTGATATTAGTTTACACTGACAGCTTATTTAAATGAGCACACTGTCACCTTCATAAAGTTAGGTATATTCCTTGCCACAGTTAGGTGGGTTATGGTGATATTTAACGGTAGGAAGATTATGTAGGTAGGATAATTGCAGGATTTTATTGAAATTTGCTCTCCACTAAAGCGGCCTACACACGACACTGCATTTAGTGACTGCGGCAGTGACTGCAGAGAGGGTGGAGTTAAGCAAACTAGCGCTGTCTCGTTCTAGCGGCCCTTTAACAAACGAGACAGCGCTAGTTTGCTCAACTCCACGCTCTCTGCAGTCACTGCCGCAGTCACTACATGCAGTGTCGTGTGGAGAGCCAATAAGTATTTGTGAATGTATTCCTACCAATCCCAAACATATTGCGTGAACACAAACCGTAGTTTGTTAGCAAAACGATCAGAATAATCGATTTCTTCATGTTTTAGCATTCTTCGTCTAAGAAAATGCATTGTGTGCAGCACGGAAAGTAACTTCTCACAATAAATAAGATAAATACTACTTATCTAGGCCACGTCATCAGAATATTTAAATACTTTTTTCCTTAACTTATTGTTCGAGAAAAGTTTCATGAGAAACATGGTATCGAACTACAATCTCTACATATTATAAATTAAAGTCCCCCGCGTCGTCTGTCTGTCTGTCTGCCTGTCTGTTCGCAATAAAGTCGAAAACTACTGAACGGATTTTCATGCGGTTTTCACCAATAGATAGAGTGTTTCGTGAGGAAGGTTTAGGTATGTCATTTGTCAAGGATTTGCGTAAATTGGTTGAAACATAACGATAATTGTTAGAAGTGTCGGAAAAAGTCAAGTCGCCTGGTAGCTTTCATCGAAAACGCTGCCTAATCCTTTTGGGATATAACAAAACAATACATGGTGGGATATTCCTCTTTTATAGATCTACAAAAAAGTCCTCGAAGGCATATATCTATCTTTTACGGATAGCTTACTATACCCATTCTATCTTCTAAAAAAATGGTCACGTACATTGCGGTAATTGAAAAGTTATTTAGACGGATATAGTATTAATCCTTATTAACATAAATACGTTAGTTACCCCAAGCATTTCACGCACATTATAAATTAAAGTCCTCCGCGGCATCTGTCTGTCTCTTCGCGATAAACTCAAAGACGGCGGTGGTTATAAAGGTTGGATAACTATCCAGTAGATGACGTTGTATTTTATTAGCCACAGCAACGCGTGGCCGGGTCGGCTAGTAAATAATAAATGATCAAAACTCACATCAGTTTCGCAATTAAGTACATTAAATTAAACATTAAATGAAAAAGTTATTGACAAACAAGATACGACGGGACACAATGTATGTTTTCAGTTCAGCTTAATTTTTAGAGTACCTCAATATCTACACAATGACGCACGAATAACGTAACCCTATCTGTTGCGGAGAAGATATGATTAAAATCCAGAGAGAAAATTGGGGAACACGTTTGTCCCACAAAATACCGCCCGGTTCCCTCTTAAGTCTCCGTCTGTTGGGTACATTATAAGATTATATTAAGAGCATAACGAGACATTGGAGATTATAAAATTATCTCTTTTTACTTGTGATCATAAATGTGTAAGGTGTTAAGGTATAAACAAGATAGAGTTATATCAGTTGACCTGGCCTTGCGCAGCGTACAAAAGATCACGGCAATAATATTACTTATAACGAGACATTAGAGACCTAATGCAGCAGATTATAATATAATCCTCTTTAACCCGCAATAAATACCCGGCTAAGACGTTGCAATTGATATAACCATTTGCCTTCGCCCCTGATTTACGGCCGCATTTATTCATCCCGCGATATTATTATCATTTGCGAATATCCCGCGACGTAGGTACTGACTTATTGCAGCCGGGGCTTTGCTAAATTATTTTTCATCTTCAAATGCAACAATATGCAGTTTCCATAAATGGCGCTCGGCCCACGGTTTATTATAATCCTCGTCTGCCTGTCCATCCCTTCGATTATACAACTAAAAAGGATGCAACCATTCAAAATGTACACACAAATATTTTATACTACCTGAAGTCCTTAGCGTTGTCCGCACTTCATCTAGAGTTTTTCGAAATCAACTATAAACAGTATTTTTTCTCTAATTTTTAACATCAAGTGTGCAAAATTACATGAAGAAATATCTGCTTCTTCGTGAAATTCTGCTTTAAGGGTGGGAAAAGGGAATGGGGTGGTTTATCGAAATAGAATGTATACACTCACCCTCCTCTTGTTTTGAAGGTTATGTGGCCGTTTGACGGCCGGGAGGTCTAGCGGTAAGGCTCTTGACTCACAATCCGAAGGTCGCGGGATCGAATCCCGGCGTGGGCTAATAAATTTCATTTGAATAATTTGTGTTATTTCACAATTTATTTATTTAAAATAATGTATGGTATATTTGCGGCACGTTCCACAGTAGAAGATACTCCTTGTATCGCCCTCGTGCAAGACCACCATTCAGAATTGAAACGTTGCTTGAAACGGCGTTAGCCGTGTTTGGTGACCAGATCTGAATAGCCAGGTACTTCCCCATCTTCCTCTTCCCCATCTCCTTCCCCTCCCCTCTACCGCCAGCCTCACGACATACTTCAATTGGGGATGCCATAGTTTCACTGCCTCTATACGGGAGCAGCTGAGACTCTTGTGAGTTATTACCATAAAAATAAAAATAAATGTGTGCAAAATTTCGGAATAAAACAGTTCTCGTGGATTACCAATCCTGAAAAATATAACAATATTATAAGGAGCATCTTTTTTATCAATCATCCACTCTTCTTTATATAAATAAATATAGATTACGTATTTATAGAACTTACAACACTCTCGTTTACATTAAAAATAAGCAAGTACGTAAGTATATAATTTGAAAAAGACACCACACAAATTAAAGGTACAATAAGTGTAACTGGTAACGTTTCATGTACGTCAATATATGATACAATTTAAAATAAAATTTAGAGATGGGTGTCTTTGAGTCTTAAATAAGTTTTAGAAATGTTTAATGTTTAGTAATCAGAACTCAACAGCCAGGTACTTCCCAACTAGCGTTGAGTACCTCATACAAGAGGCACCTCAAATGTCCCATACAAACACCTAAAATGTCCCCCCACCTCACAATATGTATTTGTACCAACTCTTTTTCTTTGTATTACTACAAATATGAAGGGGGGACAAATATGAAGGAGGGACAAATATGAGGTGTGAGGTGGTTTGTTGTGTTGGACTACATTCATGTCATGTACGGGACAAATATGAGGTGAGGTGTGAGGTGGTTGGTGTTTTGGACTACATGTCATCCCAACCCTCCTCTTTCACAATTCTTTCCTCTACATACAATTAAGATAAAAGATCATTAAATTGCAGAGCTGCATGGCATTTTATCACATATATTTAATGTTTACCTCTTGACAGCCGTTTTGATTTTATCTCAGATTTCTATGGCAAAAGGAGAGAAGCCATAACATTTTCATAAAAATTATAACTTTTTACCTGATTTTTTATGCAGTAGGTATCTACTCTCAATTTAATAAAGTTGAATAAAAAACATGTTTTCTAATTTTGCAATCAACACAGCACATTTCGTTTTCTAGTTACTTCGTCCTTTTAAATCCCCACACAAAAACAATATGTTACATGGAAGATTTCTCGGCTTTGCAATTCTTATTATTATCGGCGAGTTTAAGGCTCCAATTTACCTTTCAAACACCTCCGAGAGAATTACTCAACGGCTCACCGCATTCATCATTGATTACCCGTCGCGTCCATTAATGTTTCATTATACTCATTTGGCCTCCGTGGTAGATGGATAAGGTTCTCGAATACGAATCCGAAGTACGCGGATTTAAACCCAAATACGTGTTGTTTCACAATTAATTAATTAAAAATAATTCATGGTGTATTTGTGTCACGTTCCAGTATCATCAGCCTCGGTTTGTTTTATATATATATGTTTGTTTTATAAAACAAACCCATTCTGCCCGCCCACCCGCCACAAAGCCAAAAAGAGACAATCAACTTTATATATTAGAAGAAAATTAATAAAAATAGGTATATTTTTAAATGCACTGTCACGATACCGTACGTTAAGAGGGGAATAGCGATATATTGATAAATGCTTATTTCGGATAAGAAGTATGCAGTTCGATCGAAGCTGTCTCAAGAAAAGGGGTCTAGAAACATTCTTCCCTTCACAATTCTTAGACCACAAGTCTTTGCCCACAATTCTCAATCCACAAAACCTCGACCACAATTCTTCTGCCACAATACTTCGACCGCATTTCTTTCCCAACAATTCTTCGCCAACAATTCTCAGTCCACACAATTTATCGCCCATGATCTTCGACCACAGTTCGTCTCCAACAATTCTTCGCCAATAGAAAATTCATCGCTCAGAATGCTTTAACTTTAACCAGTAATTCTTCGCCCACAACTCTTAAACCGCAAGTCATCACCAAAATTCATCGTCAATTTTATCTAACAATTTTTCTTATTCGACGATTAATTTTACAGGTAAAGCATTCTTGGGGTGAGAATTACTGACCGTGAATGTACTTGCCACCAAAGAAAAGTCAAGACAAAATAAAGTCATCCCATTTCAGAAACACACATTAAATTGGTAAAATCGATTAGTTTTTCAATAGTCCACTTCAATAGACTTTCATAAAAAACTAATTATTTCATTTAGGTGGTGAAAATAAAACAAAAAAAAAGTTTTAAAGAAGCACTCCTTTTATTATGCAAAACAAACAACTTCCCCTTTTGGATTTCAACTTGTTCTGACATTGATTAGAGGTCACGATTTACGCTGGCCATGTGTTGTCTAAACTCCACCCCTGTGATTAAGGCCACTACATCAAACAAAAGTTTAAATCTCCTCTGCGTTACCTGGTCTTGTTTCTTGGGTTTGAATGCAGGTTGAATTAGCCTAATTGCACCGCATCCTGTGGATGGAAATAAATACTTAAGTTAATGAATTTGGATGCAAACGGCTTTTAAGAAGGGGGTGTTGAAAAAACTTCAATCAAACTTAACACAGAAAACCAATACATTAGTTTTAGTATGGATAAAAATAATTAGTAGGCAATTTTGCTTCGAGCTTTTAAGTGGCACTAAACAAAGAATTTATGTTCGCTGTGTATTTTTTTTTCCATTTACTTATTACAATTCACAGGGGTTGGCAGAGATGATGATAAATGACACACATATATGTCGTGGCACTCAGTTCAAGCCTCATTTACGATCATACATAGTTGCTAGTTAATTACTCTTAACTTAAACTGACTGAAAAAATTGATACTACTCTTTCGGCTTTCTCGACTTATCCTTCAAAATTTAATTATTGATGTCAGCCATAGTAAAAAAATTACACAGGAATATTTTCACTGTATTTTTAAAATTATCGAAAAAATTAAGATGCAAATTAAGGTAATGAAGGTACTTTTTCTATATTTTCTATAACGATTTAAAATCTACCATTTTCGATTTTCGTCCAAAATAACATGTGTGTGCGTTTTGACGTCACGCCGGGTAACGTTGGTACAGCGTCTTACCAACCTCTGGCGTTTTCTATGAAATAATTATGTTTTAGCCAGGAACTGTTGCTGAATGTGCGGTTTTAGATCGCTTTTAAAATCATCATCTTCTTCCCCTTGTCCTATTCGGGTCGGGGACCAATTGCACCGACAAGGCTCCTCCATACGTCCCTGTCTTGTGCTGATTGTTCGGCCTCTGTCCACGGTAGAGCCATCCTATCCTCACACAATTTCTGGAGTTGCCTCGCCCAACTGTGTCTGGGGCGGCCCACTGGACGTCTACCCTCTGGAATCGCACTCAATATCTTCGTCAGAATTCGGTCATCAGAAATTCTTAGTACATGCCCAAGCCACCTCAGTTGCGATTTTTCTATGAAGAATAGCAGTGGCTTAATGTTTAGATCATCTCGGATCGTCGAGTTTCTTATATGATCTTATTTCATAACCCCTCTCAAGTAGATACCTCATTTCATTTTTAAAATCAATAATTATAAACGAAAATTACACATTTTTAGTAAGTACAATGATCAGAATCAGCCATATCAATAAATTAAATCTTCCAAATATTTTTAACGGTATTCATAGTGTGTGAAAATACCCCATTATGATTAATTTTGGTTTATGGCGGTATCCGCGGTGTAACGTTGTAAGCAATTTAGACTTTAGAATAGTGTGGTTTCTATTCTGGCCGCATCGTTACACATTGGTAATAATGCATATTATATACAATACATTCCCTAAAATTGGTGGTAAAATAGTTCCATCTCTTTGTGGTCATAATTATTCCAGAAAAATTACGTGATTTCAAAAATAATGGGCAACAAATAAACAACCAGCACCTATCCATCCATGTATAACCAAATATACAAGTTAAAGACGTAAGCTAAATCGCGCACCACAATAACAAGTAATGAGTAATGAGTCATAAGTCACGTAGTGGGACGTAATCATCTGCTTCCTCTTCCACTAAACGTCTCCTCGGTACTAAATTACTACAGCGTGGTGTTAAAATAATTTAATCGCACTTTCGGTCGGAAATTAGAAGTGCTGAAATATACTAAAGATAGATTTTTTTGGGGGTTCAAATATTACATCCTCTAAACAAACCTACTAACCCAATGATACAAACATATTAAAATATATTTTAAATTCTCAAGCAATGATTTCACGAGCCCAAATATTGTATTTCCTTTTCACTTTATGCTAACTCCTTTCCAAAATATTTTTTCACGTCAAATACAGGTAGGTGTAGGTACTATAATAATCATGGTGACCCGACAATTCATCCTGCGACAATTCATCCGGCGACAGTTCATCCTGCGACAGTTCATCCGGCCGACAGTTCATCCTGCCGACAGTTCATCCCGCCGACAATTCATCCGGCGACAATTCATCCTGCCTGATCATTTAGAAGATTTTTATTAAGTAAGTATGCAAAGAGGATATACGGCCGTACAACCAAAATCGATATACTTATATCTGAAGGCATCTTGAGTGGAAATCCGCTGTAAAAATATTTTTACTAACAATAATTTCGACTCTCCGAAGAAGCATGCGTGAATAACAAAATACGACATACTTATAGGTTATACTTATAGGTTAGGTTAGGTTGGGTTAGGTTAGGTTAGGTTATTGTCGCCGGATGAATTGTTGGCGGTATGAACTGTCGGCAGGATGAACTGTCGGCAGGATGAACTGTCGGCCGGATGAATTGTCGCAGGATGAACTGTCATGGAACCAATAATCATATATTGTTTCATAATGCGTTGACACAATCAAAGTATTGAATTCCGTAAGTCCAAACTTTAAGTTTAGGGCATCGCAATAACAAGACCAAGTGTGAAACCAAAAACTTATTTTTATATCATAAAATCAAATTTTTGGAATATTTGCAAACATTCAATACAAGCTTTCTCAATATAATGATTTGCGGAGACAGAATATTATTTTAACTCCAAGCCATATTGTACATACTTTCACTCATAATGAGAAATGAGAACAAGGCATTGGAGTTAATTTATTTTTACTGTTAGTAGATATATTCATAATTCTTTGACATTCTTCGCATAACTTTTAAATCGGTCAGTCCAAGTTTCTAGGTATTATTAACTACCAATTGTATGTAAAAATTAGTGCATTTAACAAAAAGTTTCCGGAATTTTTTTTCTAAAAAATGTTTTCGGAAATCCGCTTGAGACAGCACTAAATAATTCTAGCCTCGCCTCCCACCTGCTGGCTCCACAAGACTTAAGGAGCAATAGTAGTTACCTACGGCCAGAGGTAGTTACCTTCAGCCAGTTTAGCAGTAGACATAAGGTCAGGGGTTCCCAACCTTTTAGGGCTTTTTTACAATAGGTCCACGCAGGAGGCCCCGAGGAATGTAATTTCCCTCAGAAACTATATCATCTTAGGGGAGTCATGTGTGAAGGATCGTTTTAAGGAGATGAAATAAAAGTTATGGGAAGAAAAAAAGGTATGAGGCGTGGGTAGGAATTTTGGGGGTCAGTGTGTCCAGGAGCGACGGACGTATGAATGCTTTCCTCCCCTTATGGTGAATGCGAATTGTCGAAAGAATCCTGCTGGAGAGTTCAAAATGTTCCTAAACCAGTCTCTCCCGCTCAGACCCACGATTCAGTAAAATGGCAGATGCATTCGCTATCCGCCATCCCACCCCCATAGATCGAGGCAAAATCGGGGAACCGGCTAAAGGGCGCGGACTTCGAGCATTCTCATTGGGACTGCCCGGTGGTTTATGGAATACTTTCTCTGGCTTTTCTTTTTATATATTTTATTTTCTTTCCACTATTATAGTAATAACTTACATTATAACATAATCTTATAACTGTTTTTTCCTCATTACTATATTATTTACAGAAGGTTTCTTCGACTGGTTATAGCCGTTATTTTTATTTTTCTTTTACTAACACTATTATCTCTGTTTGATGTTACCTATTTCAGAAGAATTATTCCACGGGCTGCTACTTCTATTTATCTTTTATATAATTTTAATGTAAGTACTTGCATACTGCTTACTAACCCCGTATGCATGGACATTGGACGGTCTAGAGTCGTTCAAATAAACGTAGCTTCGTTCAAAAAAAGTAGAGTCTTGACGTGTACGGTGAAGGATGAAACCATATGCTTCCTTATAACGCCGTTGGGAAAGTGGTGGGGTCCCAAAAAAAAAGATGCATCCGCTGCCAAGACCTAGATAAACATTACTCCATGAACCAGACCCACCCTGTTAGGTCTCCAAACGTAGCGAACCACTTGGCATGACCTATGGCAGAGTTGTTAGTTATCTAATACCCATTTCCCAATTTTCAAGTACATTTATTTTTTCTTAATTTTTTTTTTTTTTTTTTTTTTAATGCCGGCAACCCGGTCGTTTATTGTAATAATAATCATATACACACAAGTTAGTAGCCCGCCTCACTAGACTAAGTCTGTTCCGAGGCGGGTACATATATATATATATACATAAACTTAGACACATATACATTTACATATATATACATGCATATACACAATTTTGTTCATACACACATACACGCATATGCGGACATACTTACACACAGGTATTCGCATACGTGTACATAATCAAACTCATAGATACATATTAAAACCTAAATACATATAATCAAATAAGAATTATTGGGAGTTGAAATACAGTTATCAAGGAATTGACAAATTTCCATAAACCAAAAATTCATCAAGTACACATAGTAATGCTAGCGTCTAAATCTAGAACTATAAGATTTCAACAAAATAATATACATATGAGGTAATAATAATATAAACTTTCGCAAAACAAAAGCAGTATTAATAATAAAAGCATTCGTAATACAAAAGCAGTATTAATAATTAAGATAAAATTTCTATAAGTAACCAACACATATAAGTAAATAAAGAGTGAGGATTATAGACTAAGATGAGATTACTAATAACTTGGTGATGCTTGCCCTTTTTTTGTGTAGTAACCATGTATTGAAATGTTTGTATAACCAGTTTAGGTTGTTTTTTGTGGTACAGTAGGTGGTTTCTTTTAGGAAGGTGTTGAAAATGTGAGGTGCGAGGTAAGATTCGTGTTTTTGGGCAAAAGTTGATTTAGTTTTAGGCACTAGAAGTAGGTTACACGATTTAGCTCTTGTGTTTTTCGGGTGAGTTATGTGGCATGGAGAGGAATTTACGCAGTTTATTTGTATGATCTTTTTAATGAACAGCTTCCTGATATCTAGTATGTTATTAGTAATAAGTATGTTTTCCGTCGGGTGAAGATAAGGTTTTTTGAACATGATCCTAATTAATGTTTTATGAATTGTGTTAAGCGGTTTAATGTACTTGTCGGCAGCTCCCCCCCAAGCAGAAATTCCATAAGTTAGGAGGCTTTGACAAAGAGCGTAGTAAACATTTTTTAATTGTTTTAGTGGCATAATGTTTCTAATAGTTTTGAAAATAAATGTTAGTTTACGGATTTTTTTAGTTAGTAA
The DNA here is from genome assembly GCA_929108145.2 of Limnephilus rhombicus. NCBI lineage: Eukaryota > Metazoa > Arthropoda > Insecta > Trichoptera > Limnephilidae > Limnephilus > Limnephilus rhombicus. Next base: position 57,489,018 of record OV815275.1, on the reverse strand, counting down.
GTTAATATGAAGTTCCCAGCTTAATTTACAATCCACTGTTAAGCCTAGATACTTGATATTATCAGTATGTTCTATTTTTTCGCAGTTGTGGTTTGAGGGATTTGAGGTAATATCAGGGTGTAGGTATAAAGGCGGAGTGATTTTTGGTTGCCCGGTAGTGGTTTTGCTGAATGTTAAGTATTTTGTTTTGGAGATGTTTAAGGTAAGAAGATTTTCGTCCAGCCAATTTTTTATTTCTAACATACCAGTTTCCGCACTTTTGAAGGCCTTTTCCCAACTCGGTGCTTTGAATAGAATTACCGTGTCATCTGCGTAACTGATTACCTTGTAGTCGATAGAAGCCATTTTAATATCGGTAAGTTCATTTATGTAAATGAGAAATAGAAGGGGACCAAGTACACTACCTTGAGGGACGCCATACTTGATTTCTTCCGGATCACTGTAGCATTTATTAAGTTCAACTATTTGTTTCCTATTTTTAGTATAGCTAATAAACCATTCGAGCGGCGGACCGTTGATACCATTATTTTTAAGTTTTTCGTACAGAATGTCATGAGAGATAGTATCAAAAGCCTTAGCCAGATCTAGAAAAACTCCGATGACTTTGGATCCTACATCTGTATTTTTGACAATGTAATCAGTTAATTCGGATATAGCCTGTTCTGTGCTCATTTTAGCTCGAAAACCGAATTGACAATCTGAGAGTAAGTTGTGTTTATCGAGGTAGGATATTAGCCTTTTTTTCATTGCTTTTTCCAAAACTTTCGATAAAGAATTTAATAGTGAGATAGGTCTGTAGTTAGATATGAGAGATTTGTCCCCTGACTTGTGAATTGGAGTTATAATGGCAATTTTTAGTTTATCCGGGAAAATCCCATGGCTAAAGCTTTGATTGAATATGTGTAGAAGAGGTATAACAATAAATTCTCGCAGATTAATCAGAATTTGGTTTGAGATTTTGTCCGGGCCCGGAGCGCAATGTGGTTTGAGAGATAAAATAAAGTCGGAAATTTCTGTTTTATTGAGTTTATATATATTAAAAGAGTGTAATGGTTGCTTGGTAGGGCTGTGTTTAGATGAAAGTTTTTTTGCAGTGTGGTGATTGTTGAGGATTTTGCTTGCTAGATTTAGGCCTACGTTGGAAAAATGAGAATTAATATAATTAGCTAGTTTAAATGGTTCGTTCTTAGTTTCAAGGATTTCTCCATTAATTGACAGTTTCTTGATATTATTATTCTTCTTGGGTTTTAAATATGCTGCTTCATTAATGACTTTCCAAGTTTTTTTTGGATCCGTTCTGGCATTTTCAATTGCGTTCCTATAAAATTTGTATTTGGCCTGCTTAATTAATTTGTTACATAGATTTCTATATAATAAGTAGTCATGATTAAGTTTACCGTCATGTGGGTTTTTATGTACTCTCATGTGCATTGCGTTTCGTTTGTGAATACTCTTTACTAGCCCTGCAGTGATCCATGGTTTAATTTGCAATGTTTTGTGAGCTTTGTTTTTATGTGTTTTTATTGTAGTGTGCTTGTTAGTGTACTTTTCCATAGTTATTAGGAAAGCATTTAGAGCTTTGTTCGGGTCTTTTTCTTTTAGTGTTGAAGTCCAGGATTCATGACTAATTTCTGCCCTGAGTGATTTGAAGTCTATGACGTGTTGAGTGGTGTTTGTAGGCATTTTCGTTTTATTTTTGAAGTTCGATCTAATGCCGAGTGAAGTAGTGTAGTGATCGGTGACCGTTGTGTGAATAATGGATGAGATGGTTATTTTCTTGGTTTTAGCAAAAATGTGATCAATGCAAGACTTGGACTCAAGGCTTATTCTTGTGGTAGAATTAATAGTTGATTTAAGGCCATAATGACTTAAAAGACTTAGATATTCGTTAGTTTGAGGATTGCAATTCAAAATGTTTATGTTCAGATCACCCGCTAAGATGAGTTGTTGGGTATTTGTGTTATCATTCAGAAGTTTTTGTAGAGAATTTAGGAAAGGTGTAAGATTTTTAAAGCAAGGAGGTCTATAAATCGCAAATACAGATAAATCAGATCCAAGTGATATTTTTAGGCAATTTGCTTCCGTTAAATTTATTTCAGAGATAAAGGGATTCAGCGAATCTGTTACGAAGATAACTATCCCATCATTTTGGTTGAGTTTAGTAGTAGTATGGAATGTCGAATATCCAGGTAAGTAGATATCGGTGTAAGAGTCATCTGTCCAGCATTCACTTAAAATTATTATATCAAAGCGGGAGTCGAGGTCTTGTAAAAGAATTGTAAAACTGTCAAAGTTCTTGCGAATGCTTCTAATATTTTGGGATATTATATTTAAAGAGTTATTTGTGTGGAATACTTTGAAATCTTGAGAATTTTTGAATATATGTTCTTCATGATAGGGTGGTTCAAAATCAATGTTTAGTAGTGAGTCCATTTGTAATAGATGGAGTTACCTATACAGTAGACAGTTTAAAATAACTCCTCCCCCAAATCAATTAAAGCAGTACAAAGAAAGAACCGCAGAAATTGTACTAATTACTAATTACTTACCAAAAAACGTTGGTTCTTATTGTTCGGAAATTCATATTTCAAAAATTTTGCCACAAAATCATGGATCACAACAAAAACGCGGAATTATCTACGGTGTTTAAAGTACATAAGTTCACAAAATACGAATGCCGCCCAAAGTCATTTTAAAGTCACCCTCAAAGCATTTTTAACTCTCGATCGCCCTACGAACACCTTATATCGTCTATTGGTGGGCAATATTGCCCAGGTTGAGAATCACTGCAGTAGGCAATAGGAGTATAGGAGCCATTCAACCAAACAGAGCTCAAGTCCCCGTGCGCTCCCATTATGTACGAATTAAACTGCGGTGCGATAAGCTGACATTAATCGGATGATGTATGCAAGATGGACGGATTTTAAACCGTTGTTTGGATTTTAAAATATTATAATAGTTAATTGCAAATATAATAATTTACTTTCTTAATTTTCTTTTGTCAATTTTTATTATTTTATTAAATTTAATGCAGTAGACGTTTTTTATAAATTACAATGAAAATAAATAGTTGACAAAATACAGGTAACGTAAATATAAGAAATAAAAAATACAGGTAGGTGACACAGAATGTAAGATAAGTAAAAATAGATAATCTGCCAATTCCCTCCAAATCAACGATAAAATAAATAAAAATCGGAGTGTGCAATTCACAGGCGGTGGAAGTGAAACCTTCAGAAAACTAAAGTACACAAGTGGGGAGACTAGAAGCATCGCACAAAGAGGAGACCGATTATACTATCTCATTCTCTCACAGGTTAAATTGTACAGATGTATGTGTTTGTCTCTTTTTAGTGTCGCTACTTTTAGTTTCATCGGGTTTAAAGCACAACAGTGCTAAAGAAGTTTTCACTTAAAAAATGTTTAAAATTGGTGTTCTCAATAGTTTATGAAATAAGTAGAAATAGTTAGCTTATACGGTGTTTGAAGTTTGCCAATTCAAATTTTTGTTAAATACATTGATATTGTTTAAGTAAACGTTGTATTGGGGAATGCAAACTATAGTTGGAATAAGATATATAAAATGTTAATGATTGTTTAGTTGTTGGTGTAGGTGTGTAAATTCTGTAAAAATTCTATATATATTCAATCAATCAAACATACCAATGTCGATTATCTGTGATATTGTGCGTTGTGTGTGAAACATTTCTGTCTAATGATCTCAAATGTTCAATGAAATGTTCAAAATTAGAACTGATTGTGTGAGTGTATAAGAGATGACATAGTGTATAAGGTTGATTTTGCAAGCTTGAATTGAAAAGACGATTCACTTTAGTGACGTGTATTAGCAGTTATATAATATTGCAACGCTTGCATTCAAAACGAGACTCATAAATGTAGGTACTGCTCCTTCCAATCCCAGCCCTACCCTACTCTATTCTGCTACATTCAACCCTACTCGACTCTCTACTCTGCTGTGCTCACTGAATATATAAACGGATAGAAAGTGTTTTGAATGCGTCTGGTGTGTCCGACGAAAGCTCTAATTATGTTAAATTATTTCTTGTTAAATTGATCAAACTTGGGAGGAAGGTATGGATACCGCCGCCTCGGATACCATTTATTGGATAACAAAAATCCCTGCCATAGTTCACCTCAAGTGGTTCGCAATGTTTGATGACAAATTTAGCCCAAGTTCATGGGTAAGGTTTGTCTAGATCTTGGCGGCGGATGCATTTGCCCACTTACTGCGTGGTGGGCCACATTTTGAGCAGCCGGACTCTCTTCACCTATGCCTTGCACCGCAATAAGGCATAGATTCATACGTACATCACTCCTGGACACATTTATTTCCCAATTCATACTCACTTTTTTGCGTCCCCTGAAATTCATTTCCTCCCTTTCCATGATATACATAGATCCTTTACACAGCATCCCCAGTGATGACATAGGGTCTGGGTTTTTGTTTTTCCTAGGGCCTCCTCTGTGTGGAGCCAAAGTAAAAAGTAATGCAGAATGTGCAATTCACACGCGGTAGTAAACCTTTAGAAAACTAAAGTAGACAAGAGTGGGAAGGCTACGAAGCTCCACACAAAGCGGAAACCGATTATACTATCTCATTCTGTCGTAGGCTAATTCCTGTAGATGTATGTATTTGTGTCTTTTTAGTGTCGATATTTTTCGTTTCTAGTTTTAGTTTCAAATCACAACGGAAATTAAGAAGTTTTCACTTCAAAAACTCAACTACACACTGGGTTAAACCACAGATAAGAGAAACAAAGGGGTTAAACTTTGTTCTTTGTAACAATTATAACAAGTAATAATTATTAGCCTGAAACACTCATCTACATTGAAAAAATCTCCCGAGAAAAGATACCTATATTTTTTTTATTTTTTATTTGATTCATCTGATTTATACATGTGTGTTACATTATTATTTTTTAATTTATAAACTAACGTTTAGACAAGATTTTTATGCATAGCAAAAAGGGTAACAATTATTACAAGCAATAATTGTCAGCCTGAAACACTCATTTTACATTGAAAAATCTTCCGAGAAAAGATACTTGCCCCCAACGGGACTTGAACCCGTGTCAAGCAGTAAACAAGCAACAAGCAGTAATTGTTGAATGAAACACTAGTATATATTGAATTATTTGGCGGGTATTTGATAAGCCCCCATAGCTCAGTGGTCAGAGCATTCGACCGGCAATCGGAAGGACACGGGTTCAAGTCCCGTTGGGGGCAAGTATCTTTTCTCGGAAGATTTTTCAATGTAAAATGAGTGTTTCAGGCTGACAATTATTGTTTGTAATAATTGTTATGTGTGTTACATATTTGACTAATGTGAGCCTCACTGGGTGTTTTACCCGTGCTGAGGACCTCATTTTACAGTTTGAAATGATTTTTTTTTTTTTTTTTTTTAATTTAAGATACATATAAAATAAAAACTAAAGAAAAATATGCCGCCGACGGGACTCGAACCCGCGTCCTTCTGATTTCCGGTCAACTACTTTTATCCACTGAGCTACGTCGGCTTATCTCCTGCCCGCCAAGTAATTCAATATATACTGGTGTTTCACTCAACAATTACTGCATTATTAGATTTATTGTTATTACTGCTTATTACAGTTATTGTTCTTTGTACTGACAAAGACATCAGATTTCTTTTGAAATCGGTATAGATCACAGTTCTAGGAATTGTCCATGCAGTGGTTGTAGTATAATCTAGTTCTAGTGCATAATTCATCCATTCCGTTGTGCCGTGGAGTCGCTAGTCGCTAGTCGCTAGTCGCTAGTCGCTAGTCGGGCGGCTTACTCTACTTAACTGTGAAATAAATTCACCTGCGGCGCGCGGTACGGCGGTTATTCATTCCTCGCTGACTGTAATGCGATGCGCTGCACCGGCCCGGGGTTGCAGAGTGCAGAGCTTCTAACGACTTCATTTTAATCGAGGTGTTAAATTTTTGCTGTCATTGCCGTAAAAATAACGTACAACACAATAAGATACAAGTAAAAACTAAAAAACCCATAATTGCTTTTTAGTAAGTATCTACCTACTTGCATTGCTTTGTTTATTTTTAAACAGAAACAAACAGTACCTACATTAATTACATAGGTAGGAGAAGAAGATATGGTTAGAAAAAAGGAATGAGGGGTGGGTAGGAATCTGGGGGGTCGGTGTGGCCAGGAGTGATGGACGTATGAATCTATTCCTCACACTACGGTGCAAGGCGAAGGGTCGGGAGAATCCGGCTGGAGAGGTCAAAAAGCCACCCTCAAGCAGTCTCCTCCGATCCAGCCCGCTACGCAGTGGTTAGGCAAACGTATCCGCCACCAAGACCTAGACAAACCTCATTCCATGAACCCGGGCACCCCTGCTAAGTCACCAAACGTAGCGAACCACTTGGGGTGACCTGTGGCAGGGGTGTTGGTTGTCCAATAAATGGTACCCATACCCGCCTCCCAAATTGTATATATTAAGTAATTACCGGGTGATGTGTGTAGTGAGAAGGTGTATGTGTATTAGTATGTGCATATGAATGTATGTATGTATGCACATTGAACAATTTATATTATTGACATGATGCTCTTTTTAAATTTGGGCAGTGAACCGGAGAAAATGTCGATGTTAGTATTTAGTCCAATATTATTGACAAAAATGAAGAGCACGATTGATTGGCGAATTAGTTGCCGCATTTGTCTTGTAATTAAGCGCGTGGAATAGTTCTGTACGGCGTGTACGTCTTAATGGTATATTTAAATTTAGTTAGTTTTTCGGATTAGTTTTATCTTGTCTCATTATTCACATTCAAATGAAAATACGCAATACGTTCACGGTTCTATGTTTTTCACAACCTAACAACTAGTTTATTTCGTATTTTTAACTTTATGAGTAAAACCTCTAATTGTAATATTTAAATAAATGAAGACAATATAAGCGAAACTCAATAGAAAATCTGGAAACAGAAAAATCAGAAGAGGTGTCAATATGTTTTTCTGATTTTTCTGTTTCCAGATTTTCTATTGAGTTTCGCTTATATTGTCTTCATTTATTTAAATATTACAGTTTGAGGTTTTACTCATAAAGTTAAAAATACAAAATAAATATTCATCCTAGACTTGCAGAAAAGTCAATAGATGTCGCATATTAAATAAAATGGATAAAGATTTATCCAGACACTATCTAGAGAGCATTTAGTTCGGGTTTGAATCTTGCAATCATACATAAAGATAGTTGCCAATAATATATGCGTTAAAGAAAATGAAGATAATGTAAGTGGTTCTTAGTCGAAGTATGGTACAGGTAAACATGACCGAATTTCATATCGACACCGTGGCGCAGTGGTTAGCGCGTTTGCCCGGAAAGCAAGAGGTCCTGGGTTCGTGTCCCAGAGGTGTCAATATGTTTTTCTGATTTTTCTGTTTCCAGATTTTCTATTGAGTTTCGCTTATATTGTCTTCATTTATTTATTCTAATAACTAGTCTTTCTGTGAACAGTAGAACTCGTGTCTAAAAAAAGTATGTTTCTAATTTTTACTTATTCAAAATATATATTTTCTCGAAACATTATTTTTCCAAAAAACGAAAACCGATTTAGTAATAGGTTAAATTATGTATTTGAAGTTCCATTGTGTAAAACTAGGCTAGCGCAAAGACATCCGTATTTTATTACACCAAAAATGTTTAACGCTCTCTATAAGACTACAGAAATTGAATGTAAAAACATATCCTCCTACAGCAAATATAAAAATGTTGGATAAATACTGTTGATGCAAACACCTACTTGCTGTAATGTCACATCGACCTGATGTAACATAACATGTTGTTTGAATTGTAATTCAGTAAGCACTAATTTTTATTTTTTGTTTATTTAATTTTATTTTTTAATCTCGTCAAAGATATAATGTATTTATGTACATGAGTAAATTTTAACTGTTTTAAAAACACACAAGTATACCCTCGAACTGGCGATGCCTATGTGGGATTTTTTTGGTTAATCTGCTAATTTGTATTATTCTCTACTTTTTAAATGTTTATATAAAACAAAGCCTGTACGTATTGTAAAATTACCAATGTATGTACCAAAAAAAATTAATAAAATAAAATAAAAACAAACAAACAAATATTTCCTCTGAAATCATATACAATTTGTGAGTAGGTACCTAAACACCCTCTACCCAAGGTTCATAGAAAATGCGTTTAACAAGGTTAGCTCGTACAGGCTTTTTCATTAAAAAAATTCGTCAGGCCGTTTTCGTCAGCTTGAAGTAATTTTCCTCGAAGTTAATTCTAGTGGACTTCAAGCTACGTCACGAATTTTTACACCGCTCTGCCCCCTTAATGAGCTATCCTCGTTAAACGCATTTTCTACGAACCTCGCCCTTTTCTACTGAATGATAGAATTTGTTCACAGAAGTGTCATTATCTCGATGACATTTATTTTTTTTATTTCTTCAGGCTGGAAGGTTCTTGAAGAGACCCATGTTATAGGAAGGAGGAAACACAGAGGTCGGTAAATCGTTCGCCAGCCGAGCTATTGAATAGCTCAAGAACGAGTCGAAGAAGCGAACCATTCTTATGTGACAAATGTCAACCACCTACATATATGTTGAGCGCGCTTTTGGCGTGTTTCCCGACTATGTGCCAAGGCTGTAAATGACACCAGCTTCTCGGAGCTTCTTCCACCCTGTGCTCTAAATGTTGCAATCCGTTTGTAAAGATGGGAGAATCTATCAAAAGGACCGCCAGTTTCTGCTCAGAGTCGAGGGTTGTTCAGGCATTTTAGAGCTCCAGAGCAAAGGTAGCTGTCAAATTCAACCGTGGGGCTCCTTGCAATTTGTAAAGGGTTAGCAGTTGTATACTATTAAAGTATCTGCGGGCCCTGTTTAGTACGCCCAGTTTTTGGAAGGCTAATTATATCGACTACCTACTATATTATATCGAACGAAACCAGACATTAAAACGAATCAAATAAAATCACAATTTAAAAGTTTGTTGATTGGCAATATCTCGACCATATTTTAGACAAAGGATTCATAACACATTTATATATAATAATATGACACATTATTAAGAATATACCGCTGAATACATTTAATATTCAAAGAAAAGAGTTCTCACAGTTCACCAATGCGATGTGGTTTTGGTCCGTGATTCATAGTCCTCCTTAGTTAATGGCCACAAAGAGGTCTGGTCGAGGCACGACTCCGGTGACGAATAAGGCAAGCAATAAGAAAAGATTAGTTCAATTACTTCTAATATTCAAAAGTGAAGGCGAAGGCTCCGCCCACAGAGCCTTATTTCTTCTGTTTCCCAGGTGACACACGGGAACGGTAAAGACGAATCCTAATATTCTAGACTTTACGCTTTGACGGGTTGGCAGTGACGTACTCAACACACCTTTGAAAAGTAGTATTAAATCATTAAAAGCGATGGAAAAACTAATATTAAAATTTTTATGAAAAGACAAATAACTTTAATTTAAAATAAAACAATAACTTTGTAAACACCACTTTTATTTTTATACTTTATGCCGACCGGGTTTCGCTACAACCGTAGCTTCATCAGGGCACTATAATACTCTACTCTAATAGTAGAGATGCCGACCGGGTTTCGCTACAACCGTAGCTTCATCAGGGCACTATAATACTCTACTCTAATAGTAGAGTATTATACTGCCTTGATGAAGCTACGGTTGTAGCGAAACCCGGTCGGCATAAAGTATAAAAATAAAAGTGGTGTTTACAAAGTTATTGTTTTATTTTAAATTAATAATGTCACATCACAAAGTATCCGCTTCATATGAACAAATAACTTTGTTTACATCACTTTTATTTATACAATCAACATGTTTCATGAACGATGTTCACATCATCAGGATTAAATGTATACTCAATCCTGATGATGTGAACATCTTTTCATTAAAATAAATAATGCCATCACAAAGTGAAAACCTTTCCGAAGAAGTTTTCTGCGAAAAATTAATAATTAAACCTAACCTAACGTAAACTATTCAACTTAATCTATTTAACCTGTTTATTTAAAAAAAATATATTTATTGAGGTGAACGCTTCTTTAGCACCGTTGTGATTTGAAACTCGATGAAACGAAAAATAGCGATACTAAAAAGAGACAAACACATCTATAAGATTTAGCCTGCGAGAGAATGAGATAGAATAAAAGGTCTCCTTTTTGTGTGGTGTTCTTCTTAAATAATCGGTCTCCTCTTTGTGCGGTGCTTCGTAGCCTTTCCACTCTTATCTACTTTAGCTTTCTGAAGGTTTCACTTCTACCGCGTGTGAATTGCAAATTTTTCGTCGTCTTATTTGAAATATCTGACTTCATTTTCTCCTGCCATTTTATGTTTCAATTCATCTTGATTCATTTTCGTACTATTTCATCTTTATTTTTATACAACAAAATTATCTTTGTATCATTTCAGGAGAAGCGAAAGTGTCAAGTCATCAAACCTGTTGTCATCGATTCCTTGCAAAAGTTCAATCATTTCATTTCTAAAAGCCTTTCAACCAGCATCAAAAATCCTTTCACCTTTATTGCAAGTTTATCTGAAATATTTACAAGCAAATAACCAATATACTAATAATTTAACACAAATGTTTCATTCCGAGTATAACCCCAATAATTACCGTGCGATCAACCCCTTTGTTTTTCAAAACGAAAGAAATCAAAATTTGGATCTAGATTTACGACTGACCTGACCTGCAGAGACCTTCAAATGGCCGTGCAATAATCTCTAGTGTAATATTACAATATATTTAATAATAATAAATAATAATATTTGGATGATTTATATAGCGCCGTTTTTGTGAAAAATCACCTCAAAGGCGCTGTACAAACATTTCTAAAATCTAAAAAACTACAAGCTAGGCAAACAATTATAAACAAATTATGGCTAAAAATTGCATACATCGGTTCATTGATCACCGATACGAAAATATGTGTACAATATTTTGACCAATGAACGCGATGCTGCCTAAAATTTAATGAAAACAGGACCATACTTACCTGGGAGGTCAAAGTGGATACTGAAGTTGTCTGGAGTATGGTAATTACTACTTTCATATTATTATTTGAAACAGATGCAAATATCTTAATTTATTAAACGTTAAATGGAAGTGTGCAGTTCTTCGCGCGCCACTGCTATGTCTCAATTTCAAAAGACGTAGTATAAAGGCCTGATTACACCACACGACTCGAACAACAATTGACAAAAAATATTAAATTTTAAAGATTGATCATACACACGACGGCCATTCTATTCAAATTCGTATGACAATGATTACAGTGTTAAGTCTAGGAGTTATGCAAGCGGTTAGCGGCGGCTCACGGCTCCGTACTGAATCCTAAGTCAACCCTTTCCTTCCTTCTAGCCTTCGATACGATCGCCTTAGACCAGTACTACAAACAGTTGACATTGCCTCATCAAACACGCTCGATGTTCCACCGTTTTCCGACGTACATCTTAAACTATAAAACAGATCATACAAAGCAGCAAAAACTCTTCGATATTGAGTTCTTGCGCAATTATTTTAAGATATCAATGTCTTTTCTATCACGAGCTGCAGGAGCGTATAAGCTACAATAACTTCACAGAAGATGGGGAAGTATGGTTAAATTTGCACCATAGTGAGATCAGTTGAAACGTTGTGTGGGGTGGTTTAAACCAAATTTCAGTTGGTTTTAGAAATATAATAAAGAGAAGGTGTCTGTGTATTAAATATGGAGAGATAGGAGTTTTATTGTGTCTTTAGTATGAAAAAGTGAGAGGAAGAGGAATAAAGGGTAAGGATAGGAGATGCTCCCGATACATTCGACACTCATGCATTATGAGTTTATTTATTCGTGGTGGAATTCTATTGTGTTAAAATAGAAATTGAAACACTCGTGCATTCATTTATATCCATTTTATTTCTAAAGGTGAAGGTGAGAATGTCGACAATATGAAATTTTGTATTATACTGCGAACGTATTGAGAATTGGGAATAATTTTCTAGCGTTGGTTCAGCAAGTGGGCATATGAAAGAAATCGGTTTGTCGGCTTGATCTTTACGGTACATGAATTTGTTTGAAATTGGTAAGCTCAGGCGAGTTCAGGCCCTTATTTAGAATTTTAAATAAAAAAGATTTAAACCAAACTAATGATAAAGAATGACCAAAGTTAGCGCGATAATTGATGTAACTAATTGAAAAGCTTTTTAACAGATTTCCTCAATGACGAAGGCAGATTTGAAAATCTTTATTTGCATGTTAGTAAAAGTTTGCTTGATTGTAGGGTAGTAGAAACTTAAGAAAAGTTTATTTTTAACCGCGGAAAAAATAAACGGTCTGTTACCATCAAACATGATAATACGGACTGTGATATGACTTCCGTGAGATGCTAAACTGAATATTTCCTTTGGAGCAGTGCAATTACGGAGCGGAATGAGGGACTTAAAATGATGGAGGATTTTCAGAGATGTCTTTCCGTCGGCTGCAATCCTCTTTAACTCCAATTCGTATCGAGTTGACGCCGCTCTTTGTAAAAAGACATTTCAGTTTATTTATCGCTGAAAAACACTGCTCGAAATCTGACAGAATGAAAGTGAAAACGCCAAACATTCGGGATGTCGAGTCGGGCGTTAATCTCCTGGCGTGTGTTCGTTTGTTGGGAATATTTTGGAGAATAAATAATAAGCACAAATAATGACTTTTCAATCCGAGTTTTTGCTCACATATCTATTCTGCTGTCGCGCCGTTTGAAAGACTACGAGATGGAAAAAAAATCTTGTCAATTTTTTTAGAAACCGATAAAAAGTTAGAAATACTTGCATTGTTGGGCGGTAGATAGACTTTTCCAAATTCAAATCCAAGACGATTCCGAATTTTGGCACTTTTCACTGATTTTTTGCACATTACAAATTACAACCGTCGCGAATTGCAACAATTGTGTTTGGATTTAGCCCGTTAGAAAACGTACATCCGTCAAAAGTTGAATGAAGACTAAATATTTTTTTATTGCACAAAACGATTCTGGAAAACTTGTAATTTTATTTTTAAAAGTGTGTAGGTAGGTATTTATACATCGTCATTGGACGAAATAATAATAATATTTAGATGATGTGTATAGCACCATTTTCATGATAATCTTCTCAAGGGTGCCCGTGCAGATACTTTTTCTAAGGCTCTATCCTACTAATAACTTTAAACAATCTATTATAACAACCTATAACTTAAGATTAGCAGATTGTTTCCATCAGCAGGAAACAAATTGAGATGAAAAGCTTTCAATAGGTAATATAAATCCAAAATAAGATACATTTTAGTTATGTTATGTAAGCAATACAAGAAAGGTACTCTCAGGTAGATGGATTCATCTTTAGCTTTTTTGAAGATATCTATCGAGTTTTTGCTTCTAGCTGTGCGAATTTTGAGACCATTGATTTCATTTGGAGTGCTGTAAACAAAAATTTGTTGATCGTAAGGGTAGCGTGAGAAAGAAACCATGACTGGATTATTTTGGCGATATTATTTGTTAAAAAGGATGAAGAGAAGTGGAACCAAACTGGATCCCTGAGGTACTCCTAAAGAAAGTGTTGTGAAGTTTGACAGCTTATTTCAAACCTTCACAGCTTGGGATAATTAGGATGCCAGATGCTTCATTTGCGGAATTCTACTACTTAAACATTGCCGCTAATAACTTTTTCCGGTAGTTTTATTACATTAATTTGATTCATACAAATGTATCTAAAAATGCATTTATTAAAATAAATACTAGGATGACGACGATTTCTTTTGATAAAATAAGTTCTATTCGGACAGGTTTTCTACCACCGCTAAATCGCCTTACCAGAAATGCCACAAAAGAGAAATAATCATTTGCATAGCTTGGGAACATTTTATAATTGGCTTCTTTACTTCTCGTAAACCGCAAAATGTAAACAGGGCGGAGAAGAGGAAGAAAAAGCAGAATCGCTCTACCATAATATTTAACATTCCCCGCGACAGAATGTCACCGCGGGAGCTTAGCGGGCTTTGGGCTTTGGGCGGAGAAAAAGCTCCAGAAGTGTGACGCGTCGCGCTGATTGACACGTGACATTTCAATAAGAACAAATCTTTTAGTTAAACTAAATTGCTTTTCTTTTGCAGGATCCAAACCCGCATAAAAAATATCTGCGGTCCGATGTTCAAAGCTTTTTATTTGTCTAATAAACTTCGGACATTAAAAAAGGTTACTTTTGCAAGACAGCTGTTTGGCGATAATAGTTCTAGATTGCGATTTGAACTTTTGGTCGGATTTTAATAGTCGAATCTATTTAGACTTATTGTAAGGATTGAAGACGACTGTATTGAATTGAGGAGTGAAGAATTTTGTTATACCTATATTAAACTACGTGCTATTATCGGGTAATAAAAATAAACTCACGCTATTGATACTTCGAATGTTGATCTAAAGAGCACGAATTAGATTAGCAGATTTTTTTTTATAGTTAACGTCAAACATTTATTTTTAAGTTCTGTTTATAGATCAAATTATTGTTTTTAATACAAAATCTATTTAAATAATGGTTATGAGAACACAACGAACGCTCATTAGGTAGTAGTAGGTACTGACCTAAAATCGAAGTTGCCGCCCGTTCCAGCGCATCTCTCGGGCAAATGCTTGCATAACATTGCAAACTCTGTGCTTCCAAATATATCATTATAAAACTATTGCGTTGTTTGAGTTGCTCTAAGTTAAACATTTGCAATCGCACAGCACAACGCAATCACGCTCTTCATTTGAACAACTAATTTGGCTTGGTGTGCCTCTGTCCATCGGAGGATATTCCAATAGGGTCCATGAAAATCTAAACATTTTTGAAAAATGATATAAAGACATTAAAATTGAAGATTAATAAAATGAAATTAATAAAACGTAAACTAATTTAATCAAGAAAACATTGATATTTTTGTCTATTTTCATGACTTTATATTATAACCATTCAAAAGCATTCTGTCTTGTTCGGTTATAGTTTCATTTTACTTCCCGCCATGATGGAAAGATTTAATTTAACTTTTAATGTTAAATATATATAAATTGCTCCCGGTTTTTTCCATTCATATAATTCAAGGTAAAAAACCATCACCAGTGTGCAGAACACAAGTCAATTTTTAAATTTTCTCTAAAATTTTTAAATAATATAAATCTTATGGATCACTTAATACATAAAATTTTGTGATCAGGTTACACTTCGTCTAAAAATGCTTTTTGGTAACTCCATATGATTTCCAGACAACGTAATTTTTAACTCATGTCTTTTGTGTGAAAGCCGCAAAAGAGTCTCAACTCGACGTAACGCCGCCCCGGGAACTATTTATTGGATAACCAATTCATCCGGCATAGGTCACCCCAGGTAGTGAATAGTAGTAATAACGTTTGACGACTTAGCAGGGGTGCCCAAGTTCATGAGGTGAGGTTTGTCCGGATCTTGGCAACGGATGCCTTCCAACTGCGTGGCAGGCCGGAGCGGGAGAGACTGTACGATGGAACTTTCTCGAATCATCGCCTTGCACCACAGCGGGAGGGAAGAATTCTAACGTCCGTCACTCCTAGACCCCGAGATTCCTATCCACTCCTCATACCTTCTTTCTTCTCAGAACTTTATCTACCCTATTCCCTAAAAAGACCTCTCACACAACGTCCCCAAAGATGACATAGGTAGCGTAAAAAAATCCAATGCCTTGTAAAAATCTAAATTTTTCGAAGTCGTATTGTTTAGATGGTAGTTATGCGACATACGAAAATATTCGCAAATGCTTCGGTATCTAAGGACTATGAAGTAGTCAGAGATGAAAGGGGGAAGAGTGGGCAAATAGACCGCAGTGCGATGATAGTTGCGTCCGAATATGTTTAGTTTCGGGGCGACCAAATCACCAACAAGCATAAACAAACAGCCAGTAAAACGTGATCACTATCGTTAGCCGGGGATCAGCGGTGATATACTGAAGGTTTGATGGGATGGGCGGCGTGGCCAACCTTTTGCCCATGACCACAACTAACGTACACACAAGTACGTTTTGAAGTAAAACTTCTATGACCCCACTATGATTCGGATTTCGGATGAAACGGAAATGACGATTACTGCACCTGCGACGCATCAACGGCCGCTTTGATAATGATGTCACTTTTAAAGGCTCCTATTGGTTGAGATATGAAACGGAAATTACGATAGGTCTACGCTGATTGGTCGCTTTGATTATGACCTTACTTTTTAAGTATTGGTTCAGATTGTTTTGGTATAGTTTCGCTTCTACCGCATGTACACACTAATTTTTTTATGAGCCCTGCGTAACCATGTGTTTATCCTTCCTTCCACTTTGAAAACGCTGTTTAACATATTGGGGTGGCCATAGTACGACTGCGATCAATGAATCAAGTACTTTGGTCGGATTAGGCAAAGAGACGATTTATCCGAAAAAATAAGGAATATGATGAATATAATTGAAGTAAGAGAGTTTTTCATTTACAACTACGAGCAGGTGTTGCAGTATTGAAATAGCGTGAATACTTGCTAATTGTATATTTTTCTTGCTAGGCCAATCCCGATAAGTTACAAAACTCATTTTAGGATGGGAGGAACTTACAATTCAAAAGTGGGAGGTTGAAGATATAATTTTATTTTAGGAATTTTGATATCAAAAATATAAGTTTCACGTACAGTTCGGCATAAAATATAAAAAAGATAGGTTAAGGAGAACAAACAATAAGAAAAAACAAGGATGTACAAATTTGGATGATTACAAATGCAGGGAAAAGAAAAGGAGAAAAAAAATTCGAGTGCAGTTAATACGCGTTAGAAGCGAAACATTCTCAACCAATGCAGAACCAAGGAGCCTTGAAAAGTTAGGTCATAATCAAAGCGGCCAATCAGCGCAGACCTAGCGTCATTTCCGTTTTATATATCAACCAATACAACCTTGACATTGGTTTGATGCTTCGCAGGTGCTGTATGCGTCATTTCCGTTTCATTCGAATTCCAAATCAAAAAAATTTCACTTCAAAAAGAAACAAGGCCAAAAATACGACAAGAAAATTATATAAGCTCGGCTGAAAAATGATTTGCCGGCCTCGTTATTTCCTCCATTCTTCAATATGGTTCTCTTCAAGGCCAGTAGTCAACCCTCCCCCTCCTCAAAAAGACCATCCTCACAGCATTCCTAAAAATGATGTAGGCCCTGGGAGAAATTATTTTCGAAGGCCTCCTGTACGGAAGTATTGTGAAGGAAAAAAGATCGTTAAAAATAACCACAGGAAAGTTTTTTAGTACCTTCCCATAGATCGTTTAAAAAACGTGAAAGTCTTTAGGAGCCTTCAATATTCGCAATCAAGAGCCGGACTGGAGAAGTCAGTGAATGGTCCCAAGACCGGCTGGCGTTGGTTGTCGACTCCTGGGCCAGCGGGTTCCATTCGGTCGTATTAAATCCTGGGCGAACCCCAAACTTGTATCCCGGGTTTAACGGACAAACAACAGGTGTCTAGACTCGAGACCGTCATCGCCACCACAAGCAGCAAGCAGGCACAGCCAGATCCCTCTCAGCTTAATGGCCAGAGATTAATTTGGTATTATTCATTGTTCTCAGAGGAAGCCGGATTTGCATTCAATAAAAGGTACACATGTTTCAAAGGTAATACCGAATTTAACGAATCACATTATTCTGATTTAGGATAATTATTGATGATATTGTGAAAGGATTCATTGATTTTGTTTTAAGAGGAAGTCAAAAGTCAATATCTAAAAATCGCTTGGCAAACGGAGTCCATAAACGAAAGATATGGTCAAGCGCAAATATAATTTTATAAGAAAGAAAAAAGTTAATGAAAGGAAACTGTTACAGATAATTTTAAACATAATATTGAATTTTTAAAAGACGTTTCTTATACGCTGTTATAAATTTCAAAGAAAAAAAAAATTATTGGTAGTTTACGCAATTTTTATTAATTAAATAATTAATCATTGTTTTTTTTTTTTAATTCTGCCCAAGCGAAACGATACAAAAATCTTTATTTTATCCAAAGCATATTTTTTTGGAATTAATGAAGTAAACTGATATGTTGTAAAATTAATCTAAAATGGTAAATTTGTTTGTGTGTTCGGTGTGCGGTCAATCCTGTCAAGACGGTAGCCGTCTTCGATAGTAACTTTCTAATCCGCCAGAGCTCTTGAGCGCTTGGAATTGCAAGTTAGAGTTCACAGAACTACTCTTGTACTTAATCCTGTTTTTTTACCCCATTTTTGTACGACTTATATTACCATATGTCTGTAAAAGCCCAACGGACGTTCAATAAATCAATAAATAATATAAATAAATAACTTATTCTGCTGACAATGTAAAACACCATACATCGTACACCTCTACACATACGGCTTTAGGAATCTGAACACCCCGGGGTCAGCAATATCTATTAACCAAAAAATGTTAACTATTAACAAGTTTGAATTAAAACGGTGCATAAATCAATTTGTTCGAAGAAATTTGTCGATTGCTTAACAGCGTCTTCTTTTCTACGTGTCTGGTTGCATATCAATGTACTTATCCGATCCCACTTATAATAAAATAACCACTTTCATCGAATCAACACATACACATGCCGGGTCAGCTGATCGGTGGACAATGTGTTCTGATGCATGCATTAAAAGTGCACCTCACCACACGGAACACTGACAGTCAGTGGCGTGTAGAGTTTTTAAATATTTTAATCAGGGTAGGCAGTAGGAAAAATGGAAATTAATTGATATTAATTCACCATCTTACTACAGAAATGGTAAGTTTTTACTAAGAATGGTTATTTTTACTAAGTTTTAGCTGACGTTTGTTAGGAATATCAATCAAAATTCTAGATAACCTTATAGTGGTTTGTTTTTAAGTTATTGTACAGTGTTGCGCTACCTCCGATTCGGACAGCATTACACAGGGTAAATGTGTTGTGTAATCTATTACATTACCATTACACATCTGCCCTAATGATCCAGGTTTGTCACCTTTAGCGGAAGTTTCTTTAGGATTACGAATCAAATACCCAGATAACCCTTATCGTGATTTATTTTCGGGGTGTTGCGCTACCTCCATCCATAGCCAATGATTCAGACAGAGTTACAGTGTCTATAATTAGGGTAAATGTACCATTATACAATACACATCTTACCTAATGATCCGGGTTTATCAGTTTTAGCGGACGTTCGGAGCTTGCTAACGAAAAAAGTTAAATCAGCTTGTTTAACAAAAATATAATTTATTAAAAATTTACCAATTATCAATCTTAATATATAATTATTATTTTTTATGAACCCCCTGAACAAAATCGATATTTTCCTACCCTGACATTTCGCAAATTACTCAAAAACTTGATAGGTACTGAGGCTCAACCATGGCAACCTGTCAATCTGGCAACTGTTACGATGTCAACTAGGCAACTGAAACGCGCCGGCCGCGGTGACTAGCACTGGTCTTTGAGAATTTGCTTTCCTGTGTATAGCTATTGAGTTGCCAACTGTTTTTTTTTTTCAGTTGCCCCGTAAGCGGATGGACTTACAGTAGAGCGGTTGTAGAGACGCCGCGATCGCATCTGGTACTTCGTGCGAATTTTAGAAATTGTAAATTGCAATAATTTTATAAATTTGAAAATTATTTTTATGTGAGTAAGGTAGGATAGGCAGTGCTTATGGGCCTACGTGGAGTGCACGCCTCTGCTGACAGTACCAACCGAGTCACACAGACAAGGAGATTGTGTGAACTATGAACTTTGCGAGGCGAACACACACTTAAATTACGATTACAGCACTCAACGAGTCGCCTTGTTTATAGCAACTGTCAAAAGTAATGCCGATGATTACTGTCATTATTTTTTAAGAACGTTTCCGTTAAACATATAAACAAGCATTTTTGGTTTTAGTGTCAATGAATCACATTAAAACGATGATACTTTATTTGTACAACAAACCATTTATGGGATGTCTGCTTTTGGACATTATATATTTTTATAAATTAAAATCTTCTGTGTATTTTCGTGGCGCAATGTTTAACGTCATCGATGATTGACGCTGAAATGCTTTCTGTAACATACTCGTAGCTTGATTCGATAGATGGAAGACAATTCGGCAAACTTTATGTAGATGTAGGTGTATAAAAAATATTATTAAACTTGTTTCAAGACATCTCCAAATACTACGTTTTGGGATAATGAGGAAAGCAATATTCAAATGATCACCATAAATCAAATCTTATTTACACATGTATGTATTTTACAAATTAAATATGCTATATAATAACATTAACACTAATATTTAACGTCAACACAGTACAGTTCTACCAGCAATAATTCGAATTAGGTTATTTTGCTTTTATTTTGAGTAGATTTTATTGTATAAGGTTGGTACTTCCGACAAATTTCATATTTGATTGTCTTTTAATAAAAAAAGGATCAATGAAACAATTTAACTTTATTTGAACCACTTTTATACTTGAGTAAATCCGACCGGTTTCAGAACGAACGTTCCTTCTTCAGGGCAAATGTATACTTCAAAAGTAAAAACGGATCATTCTGTATTATCCGTGAAGCGGACTTACAACTTTACAAAAATATTTTTTAACTTTTTAATCGCATTTCCAAAGCCACATGTTGGATTTATTTTTAATGTTATATTTATATTAATACTAGCTGGTTTCCGGCATGCGTTGCTATGCCATTTAATAAAGAAATTGTTTCTCCCTGCGTGTCCTTTCTCATTTGTCCCGTTCCCCTTCCGCTTCCCCTTCCTTTACCGCTTCCCCTTCCCCTCTCGCGTTCCCAAACCGCCTCCTCAACCTTCCCTCTCCCCACTCCACTCCCTCTTTCACCCGTCCCGCGAACCCCCCTCCCGAGTTCCCCCTCTCCCCTCCCCTCTCCACGCTCCCGCATTCCATACATTCAGTCCCGATACATTTGGTTTTAAAACAGCTCGCGTGTCACCTATTGCAATTTTTTTTATACAAATTTCATAATGCCAGAGCTCACCAATAGTTTTATACAAACCTTGTCCTGACAATAACGAACACAACAATAAAAGAATTATCCAATTTGGTGCAGTCGTTCGGAAGTTATGCGCGAACACACGTTTTGGGGATTCATTTTTATTTATAGATAAGAAGATAGAAGAAGAAGATTATAATCTCAACTACTTGAAAATGCATGAAAGAGGCTGATTGAATCAAGACGATATGTTATTATTTTTATTATATTGAATTTATCTCCCTTGTAAAAAAGGGAACGGAAACAGCCTATACGTCAATATCAGTTTTTGGTTCAGTATTTTTATGTGATCTGATTAATATTATTTAAGGCCATATTTTGTCCACTGACATTTTTTACCACACGACATTTCCAGATGACATAAATATCAGAATCGTATATTTTTACACACAAATAAAAAACAACCTGATCTAAGTGGTTATTTTAGTGTTGCGGCGGGTACTGGAGTGTTCGTTGGGTTATTTGATGTGGTCACTGAACTAATAATCATTAGAAGTGATTTACAAAACGATTGTAAACAAAACTGATGTTCCCGATTAACAAAAAGTCGAGTGCGGTTAACGCGGTTGAAGTGCAACCTTCACCCACACAATCTCAACCAAGAAAAGCCTTGAAAAGTGAGTTCATAATCAAAGCGGCCAATGCGCGCAGCTTGACATAGCGCGACGCTTCGTTTGTACTGTACGCGGGTAAGGTTTCATTCTACCTCCTTCTCTTGCAGTTTAAATCCTGTACATGTATGTAATTGTCTCTTTTTAGTGTCACTCGTTTCCGTTTCATCGAGTTTCAAAACACAAGGTTGCTATTTTTTTTTAGTTTCATTTAAAAAATACAAGTGTGCAGTTCACATGCAGCAGAAGTTTCAATTTGGGAGGCGGGAATGGATACCGTCGCCCCAGGAACCTTTATTGGATGACCAACACCTCTGCCATAGGTCATCCCAAGTGGTTCGCTACGTTTGGTGATTTAGCAGAGGTGCCCGGGTTGGGGAGAGTTCAGGGAGTTTATGCCTAGGTCTTGGAGCGATGACCAGGACGCACAGAACCCCAGATTCCTACCCACCCCTTAAACGCTTTTCCTTCCCAGAACTCTCCTCTCCTTCCTTTCCTTAAAAAAACCCTCCACACAGCATCCCCAAGGATGACAATTATTTTCCTCAGGATTTCCTGTGTGGAGCTCATATAAAAAAAAGTGTAACCTTCATAAAACTAATCTATCATTGAATTGTAAACAATCTTTGAATGTTCGATTATTTACGGTAAATTGTATATTGAGTGTTTACCGTAAACATTTACAGTAAACTATCTACATAATCAATGATTGTTTACTTATGTTTACGGAAAACAATCAATGTACAATTTATGGTTGCCAATCATTGGTAAACAGGGACCTCATTTCCACAGCATAATTTATTATCAAATGAAATATGAAAAAATTTGTGCATACTAGAGGAAGTATGGATAAAGAAGATTTATCTGTCAGATCGACACGCCCACGTTGAACTTCTATTTGTTTTCTCTTCGGTGTTGGACGCGGCTATTTTTTTGGTGTGCCACCTATAAAAGCGCGGGAAAGCGCCTATTAATCATATCTGTGTGGATTTATAGCGTGATATGTCAGATTAATAAAGTTGAAAGCTGATGAGGCCAGTAAAACTGCTGCCGTAAAGCCCTGGCACGGTCTAGTACCGGTCTAATCCATTATTGTGCAAGATGCTCCGCGCACCACCGCGAGCAGCCTACCTACCACCATTCCTCCATTTACCGCGGTTTGTTGTTACTGACAGTCTTTTAGAACCGCTGTGACTTATTTATTGTGTTCGGCGTCGAAAATAAAACCAATCCAATATTTAAGATAATCAATTATTATTAAACTTGCACGTTTTATATGATTTTTATAGGCCTTTCTTCAAAACTTTTAGGTTAGGTTATTTCCAAGGCTGAATACAAAAGGAAAGGTCTTATCGCTTACGGATTCGGAAGTGCTTTATTCACGTAATCAATCAGTGCCATCGAGTAACGATGGTTTGCAAGTGAAAGTGATTGTTGTTGATGCTCGTTGTTACTACCGATTTGAGCATTATTTTATCATAATTTAACGTTTTGGTAATGTTTTACTATTATTTTACCGATATGTTACATTTTGGAAATGTTGTATTCACATAATCAATCAGTTCCATCGAGCAACGACGGTTTGCTAATAAAAGCTATTGTTGTTGATACTCATTCTCAGTACTGATTTGTGCGTTATTTTACCGCAATTTCGCATTTTACATTTTGGACATGTTTTACTTTTATTTTTTCACATTTTCCAAAATGTTTTATTCACATAATCAATCTGTACCGTCGAGCAACGACAGTTTGCAAATGAAAGCGATTGCTGTTGATACTCGTTGTTAGTGATGATCTATGCGTTACTTTATCGTGAATAAAGCAGAGTATGTGTGTGAAATAAACGGAGTAATTAGACCATTTTAAACGGTACAGTTTACTTAGCGACAGCAGTGACATTCGGCCTTGGTTGTTTCAAATTTTCATAATATGTTTTCAGGCAGTTTCTCTTCCGTAGAAGCTTTTGATCAAATCGTGAACAGCTGGCAAGGACAATGACAATTAATTCATGCTTTTTTTATGAAAACTGCTTCCAACTTTCCGGAGGCAGTGTGACTATGGCATCCCCAATTTGGGGGGTGGGTATGGGTACCACCCATTTATTGGAAAACCATCATTTTTTTTTAGATTAACTCCACACAGGAGGCCCTGAGGAAAATAATCTCCCTCAGGGCCTATGTCATCTGGGATGCTGTGTGGAGGGTCTTTTTGAGGAGAGGAAGGAATGAACATTGGTCTTGAAGAGACCCATGTTGTAGGAAGGAGGAAACACAGAGGCCGGCAAATCATTCCACAGCCGAGCTGTTGAACACAAGAACGAGTCGAAGAAACGACCTGTTCTCATGTGACAAATGTCAACTGTGTACAAATGTTGGGCACGCGTTTGGCGTGTTTTCCGACTATGCACCGGTGCCGAAGGGATCAATGATGCTAGTTCCTCGGAGCATCTTCCATTATAATACCAGTAGAACAGGGATAGCATTCCCACCAGATGCCTGTGCTCTAAAGATTGCAATCCGTCTGTTAAGATGGGAAAATCTATCAAACGGACCGCCCGTTTCTGCACAGAGTCGAGGGTATTTTTCAGGTATTTTGGAGCTCCAAACTAGAGGTGGCTGCCAAATTCAACCGTGGAGCGCACTTGTGATTTGTACAGGGTTAGCAGTTGTGTACTATTAAAGTATCTGTGGGCCCTGTACAGTATGCCCAGTTTTTGGGAGGCTAACTTTACTCTGGCTTCGATGGAGCCCACATACCTGAGCTGGTCACTTAGGGTTACACCATAGGTCACCTCTGCCATAGGTCACCTCAAGTGGTTCGCTAAATTTGCTGACTTAGCAGGGCTGCCCGGGTTCAACGGGTGAGGTTTGTGTGGATCTTGGCGGCTGACACGTCTGCCCACTAACTGGAAATAGACCTTTTGACCTCTCCAGCAGGACTAATAGGATTCACACATCCGTCACTCCTGAACATACTGGCCCCTAGATCCAGCCATTTTCCTTCCAAGAACTTCCTCTCGTTCCTTTCCCGAAAGTACCCTACCCATAGGCTCTGAGGAGAACTATTTTCCTCAGGGTCTCCCGAATGAAGCTAAAGAGACTGGTGGGAGAAAGGAATTTATTAAGGTTTGGAAATAGATGGCTCTTCACCAAACATGGATACCGACATGGTTTCGATACTTTTAGGTGGTTTCTTTCACCACGAACAAAAAAAAAACACGAACGGTGATAACAATGACTTAAATAAATGTAGGTAGTAGGTAGACTAGTTAAGATTTAATTCTGTACAAACGTAGAGACAGTGATAAAACAACCTATTATGGTTGGCTCAGGTATGTAATAACCTAATAACATAACATAACAGTATGCTGTTCTATTCTCTCTCAACCGCAGCGTATTATTTCAAGTGGTATTTTATTCAGCCCAAATATAATATGTTATAAGGATGTTTACGGCGGCCATTACGGGACTCGTATTTTTATTGATATCATTCCCTTATTGGATAATAAAACATAAGCACTACAGTATTAAAAAAAACCCTTAGCTTATTGAAAACACACGAGGTTTATCGTGAGTTGTGATGAGCAAATTAATTCTAAAATAGTTGCTTATATACTTAATAGGTATTTAAAAAAATTCAGAGTGTGCAATTCACATGCGATAGAAGTGAAAACTTCAGAAAACTAAAGTAGACAAGTGTGGGCTAGACAGCACCGCACAAAGGGGAGACCGATAGGTTATTAACAAATATATTTAAATATAAGATGTGCTATTGGCAGTTTTTACTGGGTGGGATTATGCTTCCTGGTGTTGCCGATATTGTTAACCAATACTACTGCACACCTTAAAAAAATCAACTAAATTTCGTATTCAAACTAGGACTATTAGATCGCAGTCCGCCGACAGTCAGGCGGCAATCGTAGCATATCTCTCGAAGCACCCCACAAAGAGGAGACCTCAGGAGAGTATGATATTCTCTCGCAGGCTAAATCCTATAGATGTGTTTGTCTCTTTTTAGTGTCGCTATTTTCGTTTCATCGAGTTTAAAATCACAACGGTGCAAAATAAGTTTTCACTTCAAAAAATTCTTGCTGACTTTCATAAATATCCATTTCTTTTCTTCTATTGCATTGTGTTTCTGTTGGAGCATTTTTGGTCAATTTGCAAACACCCCCACATATTATCAATTGAAAATATTATTTTAAGAGCGCCTTACATTGCTAGAAATTGTGGGGCTATTATCATCATCACTATTATCATTATCATCACACAATCTGCCTTGGATAACGTAACGATGTCCTTAACTTTGGCTAGAGAAGGAAGCACAACACAACTAAATAACCCAAAAATTAATCAATAATAATAATAATATTTGGCTAATATATATAGCGCCGTTTTCGTGAAAAATCACCTCAAGGGCGCTGAAAATCAAGGTAATTCGTTTGTTAATATTACTGATTGATTAATAACCCG
Organism: Limnephilus rhombicus; assembly: GCA_929108145.2. Lineage (NCBI taxonomy): Eukaryota > Metazoa > Arthropoda > Insecta > Trichoptera > Limnephilidae > Limnephilus > Limnephilus rhombicus. The sequence continues at coordinate 57,462,885 of OV815275.1, read as the reverse complement.
TAGGTGACAGATCCCTGACACAAACTACCTTCGTCTAGCAATGATATGAGTAGGGTCGATTGTGTGTTGAAGTGCCTGAAAATATCATCAAGAAAAATAGTAAATAAATCTGAAATCATAACTTTATAAATTTAACGATTTTTCACATGTTTTATGATTCCTAAACATATGGGATTAACGGTTAAATATAGACACATTAAATGGTTTTCGAGCAGTATAAGCAGTTTGTATGCCTCCTTATTACAATACGTAGGTATCATTTTTTTTATGAGGGCGGGAAATTTCCAAATCGGACGCTCAGAAATCCCGGACTCAAGAACACGAATCAGTATCTCATATCCGAAAAATACTGATTCGTGTTTATACAATTAAATGGGGATATTTTAACGTTGAGCCTCGGTTCTAGCGGAACAGTGTTGTATCTCGCTGCAAGGGTGTTTCTGAAGTAATTCGAGTATTCCACGGGGGAAATATGAACCCGCTCGCCTCCTAGGGCAGAACACAAAATAAAATGTTTTCTTTATTGACATCGTTAAATTCCTTTCAATTTAGACGCCGCCGTCCCGTTCGCGGGGCTTATTAAAAGAAAAAATTGCGGGAAATATTTTTTTGCGGGATACAAAGACAATACGGCGCCATGGTGGGATGGGGGGGGGGAAACAACTCTCCCCTCTCCGCCCGGCGCTGAACAAACTCCTCGAGAGCAGAGAGGTAAGTAGAGTGCAATTCAAATTCTTTGCACAACTTTTAATGATTACGTTCATAGGTAAAATTGCAAAGTTACACGACTGTGATGAACTTAAAACATGTTAATATCTTTTAATTGGAAATGTGTAAGTACAAATTACGTTAGTATTTCTCTTAAATATATTCTTCTTTTTTAGAGATATTTTTAGAGATATTTTTTCTAAATAAGATTTTTCCAAAAAATAACTTTGATCTTTTTCTAATATTAAAGTTACAATTGTATGTGAAGCAGGGAGACAGCATTGATTTGAATTATACACTTCTTCTAAATCAACTTTTTTTTCGAGGTTAATTACACTTGAGCTTCTAAACAAGGGGAAGATCGCTGTCTACGTGAGACTTTGAAAAACAATCCCCTTTTCTCATCTCTTAAAGCAGTATTTTGATACTTGATGAAGTTTTTCAAACTTCTTCAAAAAAAATACTGTCTAAATCTGATTTCGAAAAACTCTGCATCAAGCCCGGGCAACGCCGGGGACATCGGCCCTATATAATCTATATATCTAGAGATACAAAGAAGTGTCCCGGTGTGGATTTAAAAAAATATATATAAATCCACTATTTCATTCCGAGACTGATGAAATTTTGCACACTTGACAATAAGAGAAAGATCAGTCTTAAATGTGATTTCGAAAACCCATTTAACGCTGATCCCCCTTTCTCACCTCCCCATCCCCCTTTCCTAACCCATTTCTCACGTTTTCCCAAACCCCCATCCCCCTTTCACAACTTTTGGCAAAATTTTGATTCTACTAAAAAAAAATTTGCACACTTGGCTTTCAAAATTAAAAAAAAATTTCCGATTTTGAAAAACATTATGTAAAGCCCCAACAAAGCCGGGGAGTTGTGCAAGAAGTTAATTTCAGAAACAGCCGGCACTCCAGTATCTACGTCCTATATTATAGCGAACAAAAGCTGTGCACCTACGTATATCTGATTTATGATAAGACATTCATACTTTCTGTAATCTGTAATAAGATCCAGAGAAAAAATCAGAGTGTGCAATTTATATGCGATAGATGGGAAACCTTCAGAAATCTAAAGTGGACAAGAGTAAGGAGGCTACGAAGCACCGCACAGAGAGGAGACCGATGGGCTACAAAGCACCGAACAAAGAGGAGACCGATTATACTATCTCATTCTATTGCAGGATAAATCCTATAAATGTATGTGTTTGTCTCTTTTGTGTGTCGCTATTTTTCGTTTCATCGAGTTTCAACTCACAACGGTGCTAAAGAAGCGTTCATTTAAAAAAAATCTGTTGATGTTATGTGGCCTTCTTTATTCTAAATGGTGGTGTGCCTCACTAGTGGTGTGCCTTCACTAGTGGTGTGCCTCAGGGTTCGCACCTTGGTCCAATATTGTTTATACTATTTATAAACGATGTCACTTCCATATTCTCTGATGTTAACATATTATTATTTGCTGATGACATGAAAATTTACAAAATCATTAAAAATATATACGACTGCCTGTCCCTTCAATCCAATTTTGTAAAATTCGCAGAATGGTGTACCATTAACAAACTTACACTTAACATTAAGAAATGTCAAATCAAGAGTTTCTTTAGAATAAAAAACCCCATCAAATACAGTTATTCACTTAACAATCACAGTTTAATGTCAGTACCTGTAATAAGGGACCTCGGAATAACCTTCGACACTAAACTACTATTTATCAACCACATTGATATCATTACTAATAAAGCTATGAAAATGCTGGGCTTCATTCTAAGACTATGTAAAGATTTCAAAAACATTCATACATTTAAATTACTATATACAACTCTGGTAAGGAGTCATTTGGAATATAATTCGCCCATATGGAACCCTTTCTACAAAAGCCACGCAAACTCCATTGAAAAAATCCAACGCAAATTTCTCAGATCAATTAATTTCAAATTCGGAATTCCCGCGGATAACATAAACTATGATTCTCTATTACAAAAAATGCGTCTCTTATCGTTAAAAGATAGAAGAATACTCAATGATCTTATTTTTTTATTTAAAATAAACAATAACTGGTTTGACTCCCCTGAATTGGTATCGTTAATAAATTATCATGTACCTAGTAGAACAACTCGACTCAAAACACCTTATTATTGCAACAACACTCTCAGTAATGCAGAACAAAATTCAATAATACATCGTTTACACACTTTAGGTAATGAATTTGCTCATATCGATCATGCCGAAAGTCTGTCATCATACAAAAGATGCATTAGACAAAATTTATCTACTAGTACTACCACGTAATCATAATAAATAAATAATCATGTAACCATGTAATAAATAATCATGTAATCATGTCCTACCAGTATGCACTCTAATACCTATGGCTTAGAAACATATCATAGTTACCTACTTTTCATATCGCTTTGTATACTCCGTAATACCTTCCTTTTATTTATTATATATATTTTTTAAATTTTTGGTTATCTTCAATATTTGGCTCCTACGAGCATTTCTTACTGTTTACTTGTCATACTTTTTTATATTTATAACTTTTGTAATTTATATTATTTACAAAGGTAACTTATAGTTTATATTATTTCCTGCCTTTCAACTTTTTATCTTAACTTCTTACTTTTACATTATACTTTATATTTTATAGTTTATACTTTTACTTTATACTTTCATTTTATACATCATAATTCTATTTACTACTCATTTCCTTAACTCCTTTCTTTTACCTTTTGTTTTTATATTTAACTTTACATTTATATGTCACTTTCTTATGTTATTGTATTATAATATATATAAATATAATTATGGCAATGGCACATGTTGTGCCGTATGTTTTTGAAATAAATAAATAAATAAATAAGCTGCCTACATATCTAGCTAGAAAGGGTTAAAAGCTTTAGAATTTTCTCGCCGTTCCGGCTTCATTTACAAATTCATTCGAATTTACTGCAGCAAATGATCTCTGGGGGATCTCTAATTTGACCAGTTGTGTTGTGACTGTATGGCTCTGCGATGGAGCAAAGTGCAAATATCCTTGCTTGAGCCACTTACCAGCTTTGTTCCCTGAACCACGTATGCACTGAGACATTGTATCGCCGAGCTTTTATTGTTTAATTAATTAATTAATTAATGTACTTCTAAATAAACTTTTTTTAGCTTAATCTCATTTAACCTTGCGGATATTGTATAATTATTATTAATTTATTTTAATTTCACGCCCAGGTAGGCTAGTACATGTTAAATAATTTTCTTTTTTTAACACAAATAACATCTAAACAATCATAACATCACAAAATACGCCACCGTGATAGTTAGAAAAAAATAGTAGAGAAAAGTACGACAAATAAATAAAATAAATCGAAGCAAAGTTAGGAGTTTGTTTAATTACATTTGTTGTTCTGATTTCCGATATAAATTTTACTAAGACCTGCTTATATTTAGTGATTGATATGGTAAATATTTCGATAACATCCTAATAATCATTACCCAGATTCTGTTCACTGCGGAAGTATAAAATTGTGATTACGTGTTGGAGTTGCCACTATAAATTGATAGATATTGCCTTGGTTTACGAGGTACCTATATGGAAACAAATCAATTATAATAGTTCAGGGCTATCAATTATTGAATTTATGATTTTATATAAACAAGTTAAATCATTAACTATTCTACGTACAGATAATTTTAGTAAATTGTGTAGGTATCTTTGCAACTTGCAACAAAAGCTGTTGTCGTTGTTGCTGCTGTGTGTTGAACAATTGCTCAACACAGAATTCAATAACTTTGTCCTGTGGATGGTGACACTGTGCCACTGTACCACGAGTCAATGTTCTTCTATTGCAACTTAGCTCTGAGCTATAGAGCCTATAAGCAGTCACTGGACTGGTTTCTGAGTCAAAATGGCAAATAAGCCATTGTACCACAGAGCCTCTGTTGGCACTTAGGTCTGAGTTAATAAGCTACTAATCCCAGAGCCAATGAACCAATATGGCTATAGTACAGAGCAGCGGTCGTCACACTTGTTTGGTCAAGGGCCACATAGGACAATGTGAGGTATCACCGCGGGCCGCACACTTATGATTTCGGGGGGGGGGGGGGGGGGGTGCTTGCTGTACCTTTTTGTTTAGCAAGTTAAAAAAGCAATTAGTTTGTATTTTAAGTAACGGGTTGCTATTTCCTCCCTTCCTTGTGTTCATGATATAGTGTCAATTCTTAATAAATGAAATGTGCAAATTTTCGCACACGTTTTTTTACATGAGCTCCACACAGGAGGCCCTGAGAAAAATGACTTCCCTTTCTATGTCATCTTTGGGGATGCTGTAGGGAGGGTTTTTTTTAGGAAAGGAAGGAGAGGAGAGTTCTGGGAAGGAAAGGGGTTTAAGGGGTGGGTAGGAATCTGGGGTCCTGTCCTGGTCATCCGCCTCCAAGACCTAGATAAACCTCACCCCATGAACCCCCGGGCACCCCTGCTCAATCACCAAACGTAGCGAACCACTTGGGGTGACCTAAGGCACAAAATACAAACAATAACGTGATAAGCGTGTTTTTGGTCTTTTTTAGATAATTTTTTTTACCTACCTACACCCTCACTGTGCCATCTCTACGCCATCTAATTTTCTGTGAGTCTTCAAACGACATCATAATTAAGTGTAAAAAACGGATAATATAATTAATTGTACATGAAAAAATATATATTAAAAAATAAACCGGCAGATTTGCGTGCGGGCCGCAAAAAACGGATAGTACATGATAAAAATAGGGTAGTTTAATTGTACATAAAAAAAAAGATAATTTATTCAAAAATAAACCGGCAGATATTTGTGCAGGCCGTAAAAAACGGATAGTATAATTGTACATGAAAAATATATATGTATTTACAAAGAAAAACGGATATTTGTGCGGGCTGCAAAAAAATGTATAGTATAATAATTGAACATGAAAAAAATATATTTAAAAAGAAAACGGCAGATATTTGTGCGGGCCGCATAAATAACCGCCGCGGGCCGCATGCGGCCCGCGGGCCGCAGTTTGACGACCACGGGTACAGAGCAACCGTGCCACTGAACCTCTATTGGCACCTAGCTTTGAGTCAAAGAGCTAATAATCCTAGTAGAACCGATGTGCCACTGGATTCTGAGCAAATATGGCCACAGGGCCACTGTGCTAATGAACCCCTATTGGAACTTAGCTCTGAGCCAATGAGCCATTAAGCCCTGAATCACTGAGCCACTGAATTCTGAGCTAATGTGGCCAAACAACTGAGAACTGGGCCACTATTGTCAGTGTGTCGGAGTTAAACAGCGGGGAGGGGAGTGTGAGGCGGCTGTAAAACAAAAGAGACGCGAGGGATTAAAAGGTGCGCGGGTTGGGCGGGCAAGATGTACCAGAAGAAGCTGGATGGAGCTATGCGGGGCTAGATGGGCCTAGAAGGCACTCTTTAGGATCTAGATCCAGGTGATGCAGTCGAATACGAATTCAAATTAAGCGAAGAAAGGGGTTCGTTAATTTTATGATGGAAATTGCATGTTCTGTGACTTGAATACTTTTAATGTAAATGTAGGTAAGAAATAACACGGTAAAGTTTATAATTAGTCAAATTATTATTTAATCTCTAATTTACACATTATCAAGTTTTACTACTCACAGGCGCCCAAATCTTACATTTAATGCGCTATCATTTACTAACATAACGAAGTTAAAAAGCATTCTTAACTGACTTCTGATAATTTGCAATATATATTTAATAATCCAAATACCTTATAAATCAATCATATTATAAGAAATAATTCGTTTATATTTAGAAAAACCTCTTGAACAAGGAACAAAACCGAGTTACGAATGACGTCACGCGTACCCCGTCTATTTGTGTCGTGGGCTTCGAAAAATGCGAACTCGCTGAATGTGTACTTCAAAAAAAATGACTGGAATTCCTTATTGAGAGAGTATAATATCATATTACATCACTTGGCGTAATGTAGGTACATGATTTACTTAGGTAATAGAAATAATGATGTCTGCGTCCTTTCGCCCATAGGTAATATTTACAAAGTTCTATTTAAATGCTAATGGAATATGATGTTGGCGGTTTTGAATTTCCCCTCGCAGAGTAGTTAAACAAGGCTCTCAGAGGTCAAGCCACACCAAAGACCGTAGCTTCCCGGCGAATGTACGATCGTACGTCTTTACAGCGGAGGTACAGAAAGAGGGCCAGCGGACTAGCGGAGCGGTAGTGAGCCTGAGCACTGAGAGCAGAGACTGGAGATGGGGTAGGGGGAAGGGGGCAGACTGAGGCTGGGAAGCGGAGACACCTGCGCCGACCCTTATGGCACCCCCGGGACCACAAATTCTTATTAACCCACCCCCCCTCTCTTCCCCACCCGCCCAACTAATGCCTTCCTCGCGCGGCTATGCCAAATGGACCGAGTTTCATTGCCTAAGTGTTGCCGTATGTTTTGCTAGATATACGAGTCATACATGACTAATATTATGTTGTAATGTATATGCTCTGGGAGTCTTTTACATGAAGCGAGGGAGTCAAACTGTATGAACTTCCGAATTTCAGGTTGCGGCGTGGATAATAATAATTCGTTGACGGTATCGTATTTTGTTAAATCAACTGTTGGAGAGATTCTTTACAAAACTAGACAAATCACTTAAAGCCATAATAAGATAATATGTATCTAAAATTCTAAATGGCAGATGTATATTATTAGAAAACGACGACCTCCGTAGTCCAGTGGGTAAGACTCTTGACTCACAATCCGGAGGTTGCGGGTTCGAACCCGGCATGCGCAAATAAATTTTATTTGATTAATTTGTGTTATTTCACAATTAATTCATTTAAAATAATATATAGTATATTTTCGGCATGTTCCAGAGTGGAAGATACTATCAGTATCGCCCTGGTGTAAGACCACCATTCAGAATTGAAACGTTGCTTGAAAATGGCTTTAGCCGTGTTTGATGACCAGATCTGAATAGCCAGGTACTTCCCAACCTTCCTCTTCCCCACCTCCTTCCCCTCCCCACTACCTTCAGCCACACAACATACCCCAATTGGGGATGCCATAGTCTCACTGGCTCCAGACGGGAGCAGTTGAGATTCTTGTGCGGTATTCACTGTAAAAAAAAAAAAAAGAAAAAAAACATGTGTGCAGTTCACACGCGGTGGAAGTGAAACCTTAAAAAAACTAAAGTACACAAGAGTGGGGAGGCTACAGGGAGTTGCACAGTATGACAGAATGAGATAGTTTAATCGGTCTCCTCTTTGTGCTATGCTTCGTAGCCTCCCCACTCTTGTCTACTTAAGTTTTTTTAAGGATTCACTTTACCGCGTGTGAATTGCGAACTGATTTTTTTTATTACAACATGTATTGGTACTAAGGTTAAACTGAGGCCTTGGTAATACATCGTAAGATGACATAGGTCCTGAGGGATTTTTTTTCTCAGGGCCCCTGGGTGGAGTTAATGTTCCCGGATGTTCACGGAGGGGCGAGTTCCTGGCTTTGCCGCCCTTTATAGATCCAGGGTGGCAGGAATTAGGGAAAGGATAACCAGCTCTGGAAACATCCTCGTCATGGAAGCCCGCCTCAGTCCATCATCCAGTATTGATGCACACTGGAGAAAAATACTGGCTCCTTACGTGCTCACAGAATCCTGAAAGCTTAATATTATTATTTCTTTTGTTTTCCTTTTACTACTATTAGCTTATTATCTTTTTTTGTTTCGTGTACATTCATATCCACCTTCTTTTTCTTTTTTTCCTTTCAAATACTTTGTACACATGTATGTGTATATTACCCTTATGGAATGTGTGGGATTGCACTCTCCTCCCCACATACTGGAATAAACACTTATTTATTTATTTATTTTTATTTATTTAATGTAAAAAATATATATTTGACGTATTTGTAAAAAGCATTAACTTTGTGGCTCGCCATAATTTACAATAAAAAACACATATAAATGTGTTGTAGACCACTTTTATTTTATACACACTCTACCGGTTTCGGAAGCACCCTTCCTTCGTCAGGAGAATATTATAACTAAACTATGATACAGATTGTTGACAGATATACAAATCAGGTGTTTGAATGGGAGGTAGGCAAAGGGGTGGGGGTAATTAGGGGATTTACGGAAAGAACAGAGCGGTTAATTGGAAAAATATTTAGAATGGGACTGAAAGATAAGTTAATTTGGTTATTCAAAATCTAGCATTATTATTTAGGGATTTTCTGATTTCTAGTGCTTCTAAATTATCTAATTTTTTGCTTTTATTATTACGGTGAAGAATTTTAACCCCTGTGTCCTTATTAAAAGTGTGATCTGTGGAAATTAGGTGATTAGCAAACTCTGAAAAATTATTATTATTTAAGCATCTTAAATGTTCTGTGATTCTCATATTTGTATTTCTAGTTGTCTTACCTATGTAGAACGAAGGACAATCATTGCAACGTAGTTGGTAAATGCCTGAGTGGCTTAATTTCAGTCAACATTCTGTATCATAGTTTAGTTATAATATTCTCCTGACGACGGAAGGGTGCTTCCGAAACCGGTAGAGTGTGTATAAAATAAAAGTGGTCTACAACAAATTTATATGTGTTTTTTATTGTATATATTTTTGAGGTTAACAGAAGATTTTTGAAAGAATTAAGAAATGTATGTTCTATCCTACGAATGAGAAAAATAACAAAACTAATGTAAATAATAAAACAGAAAGAAAAGTTAATAAAACGCATAAAAAATAATAATACAGATAGAAAAGTTAATAAAACGCATAAAAAATAATAAAACAGATAGAAAAGATGAAATAAAATAGCACGCATCTTCTTATTACATAAGACGCCCAGTTTCATGCGAAGCGAAAATTGTGATGTAAAACTTAAGCAAAATATGTTTTTCAATGCTGAGATAGCAAAAACTTTTCAAATCAATGAACAAATGCAATAAAAGCAAATAATTCATACGCGGTGTTTAAAAAGCGGCGCCGGCGTCCCCAGTTAGCGCACCGGGCGCTAGGCCTGGGGGGGCGCAGGGTGCCATTGGGAATAATCATTTAAGGCTAAATGATGCCCGTTAAGTTGGTGTTTTTGCAACAAGTTTCATCCTTATTTACGGCCGCAGCCCGCCAAGACGCTCCCTCTTGCGGTAGATCCTAATACTAAAGAAGAGCCTGGACAAAATACGGAATACACAGATTTCATCTGCGCCGGGCGACTTTTAAAAATTCATTTTCTTTCCCCCTGCAAAATACTTTTTTATTAATCCAAAAATATACAATATACAGGACGGAATTATTTCCAGTACAAATAAGCAAACTTGGGACAAGTTGAATATCTCAATTCTGGGACGGATATAATTTTGAAAAAGTTTATAGGACGCTGCTGGTACCGAGGTAATGTGATTACAAGACTTACTTATGAAATGAAGCTTCTACGGCTGGTATTTCTTTGCGTGTTTTTAAACAGAATTATATTAGCACTATTTACGTTATTAGAAAAGTTGACTTACCTATTTATGTGACGCACGGAGCAATAATCTGACTCTCTCCTTCAATATTAAGCCCATCTGGAAAACAAAATAGAATATTTTTAATATGAAATAAATATTTACATAACACAAACAATATTCAATATACAGCTTTTCACATATGCACACTTCGAATAATTTATTTATCATTAGCTGAATCTATTATAAGGTATGGAATTACAGCTTTTTCTGTAAAACTTATGTAAATCATGTTCAATCGTTCAAAATTCATTAGTTAAATTATTAGCCCATACAAATTTATACAAACAAAGGCATAATGTTCCGTACTTTTATCAGAATCTAAAAATTCTCTCAGAAAGAGCAATTCTGTGGTATAAAATTAATTTCAGCACATGAATAGCCTTTTTTATATAAATAAACTGGACCACACTTACAATACTCGTTTTACGTTAAATGAAGAACTAATTGTACCTGAGCATTTAAACAAATATGAAAAAAGAACGCTGGACTGCATGACATCTAATTGCTTAAATATGTTACCTGCCGAAATTAAAAAATGTACAAATCGTAAAACAAATATTATGTTGAAGAATTGGCTCGCCAAAAGAAATAATTTGTATTAGACAACAAAAAAAATTCTAACTGCATAACAAAGTAAAATAAGTTTATTTATATCTTCAAAGTAAAAGCACCCACTGACAAACTACTTAAAAGTAGTTTGTTGGAACTTTTATTTTTTCAGTAAAATATTTATATTTTTCCTGTTTTGTTGTACTATTTTGTCTTTATAATAAGTAAAATAAATAAATAACAGAACTATTTTTGACAATGTCTAAACTAAACTGCTAGCGATACTAAATCCAAAGAGCTTAATCTCTTACTTATCCCAACAACATTTTAGATACTTTGCAACAAAGCTGAACAACGGTCATTAGACAGAACCCAAATTACGCTGGATATAAATTGGACTCCAAGTCTTGGATCACCAGCCGAGACCGTCGTAAGTAACCAATAATAGCAAGCGTGATGTTTTATTAGCTCCATTACCAATTTCACAATATTAACAGCCTTTGTAATTATAATTACAACATTATATTGTAAATGCCCCTGCTCTCAACACAGGATTTCCTATGGAGAACGGCGTAAAACAATTTTAAAATGAATAAAAAAATTCGAGTGCAGTTCACACGCGGCAGAAGCGAAACTTTACCAAAACAATCTCAACCAATTGAAAATTGAGGTCATAATCAAAGCGACCAATGAGCGTAGACCAGCGTAATTTCCGTTTCACATCTCAACCAATTTTTACCTTTAAAGTGATATCGTAATGAAAGCGGTCAATGAGCGCATGTCGATGCGTCGCAGGTGCAGTAATCGTCATTTCCGTTTCATCCGAAATCCAAATCATAACGGGGGTATAGAAATTTCACTCCAAAAAACATTGTTCCTTCGGTGTCGCATGGTCACAAAGTTAGGTGAGAGTGACAAATTGAGAATCAGAATAGAAACACCATGAAGGGAGTAGGCAGATTAAGGAGATGGGGAGAGGATGTTTTGGAAGTACCTGGCTATTCAGATCTAGTCACTAAACACGGCTAATGACACTTCAAGCAACGTTTAGATTCTTAAGGGTGAATTTCACCTGAACGATACATAGCAAATCCACCACTCGTTGCAGTGGATCACTTAAGAGGGTATAACCGGAGAAAACCGGAAATATGTCATTTTTAAATCAAATTTTAGACGTATTGCCTCTTTTCCACAAAAAATTATAAATTGATTTCGAAAGATTGTTCTTTTATCTAGTAAACGCACGTTTTAAAATTTGAGAAAAAAATGTTTATTTTTAGTATAATAAGGTTATACCATAGGTCGATAGGTCGTTGGCAGATTTGTTAAATTTTCAAACGAAAAATCTTATATTACAAGACATAATATATCATACCATATAATCAATCATACATTATTGTGAATCAATCTATAATCGCATGTTTCAAAATTTTAATTTTAGTTTAAATAAAATCATTAAAAAAATATCCGAACACTTATTTATGAAGAAAATTTCTCTATTTTGTCTGTCTATTTATGGTCTTAAAACTTAATTTAATGAAGTTTTTTTTAACATTCTTATTTTGCTTAGACATTATTGAAAAATGATAAATACTTATAGTAAAAAAAAAACAATTACAAAAAATACATAATTTTAATAGTTTTATCATCATCACGCCTTTCAGCATTTTTGGATGTAGGCATAAATTAAAGCAAATTTGGAATGAATTAAAATCGATATTGGGTTATTATTTTTAAAATCTGATACGGAGAATAATTAATTTTTCTCGTTGGAACCGCCCTGTACGATCGTTAGAACATCTTTCGACGAAATATGGTTTTTCGGCCGTTGGCTGGTTAAAGGCCCTTCAAGTGGAGTAACATAGTATATTAATCAATCACCAACGAAAATTTTTAAATAGAAAAGACAAAAAGCTTCGATTCCTAGAGGCCACCGAATACTTTTCTGTCTTTTCTGTTTAACATTTTTCGTTTGAGAGTGGTTATTATTGTCTTCAATGATTATATATTTTAATAAAACTCAGCACATACATAAAAGGTACCCACGGATGCTATTTTAAAAGATGTGCAATCACTTATAAAACTAAATTATGTAAAAATGTATCAACATGCAAAACGTTTCTTTTCTGCCCAATTTGCAAACTAGTGCGGAAGGATCTCCATTCGTTTAGGAGCCGCATAACAAATGTCCGCCGGGAATCCCCTTTCCGGCAGACCTATTTTTTCCAGTATTGATTTTAACCAAATGTGGAAAGTAAACAAACCCAGTGCTCGTTTCCTGCAACACTTGGAACTTGGAAGGTCCCAAAAAGCCAACTTGAAACACTGTTTTTTTACACGCAGTGATTTATGTTTATTTAAATAAGTCCCCAATAACAGGAATGTGGATACAAACGAGAGTATGTGCAGCCGGCACTGTTTTTGCAATGTATTATTACGGGAACGTGAATTAATCTGCCCAGGGGAGTAGCGGGTCTATTTCGCCTAGTTATTTATCAATCATTTCAATTTCTACATTTTATTCGATCGTTACAGGTTTCCGGGTGTTCGGTTTTCGATTCGGCCACGCTCATTCAAAATCAATCTACTTAACTAACGTTTCGGACAGCGTTGCAGTGTCCATCATCAGGGCAGATGTGTAATAGTTGGGGGTGATGTTAGTACTTATCTACTTAGGAGCGATACCGTGTCGCCAGCTCCACTCCTCTACGAGCTGGCGCTACAAGGTAGCGCAACACGGCATAATACCCCAAAAACTAATAACAAAATAATTTTTGGCCGTGAAAATCTAAAATCGTATCCTACTTAACTAGTTTAAAAAAAATTAAACTATTAATGACTTTTCAAAGGAGGCGGTGAAGTTACATGATTTTGAGTTGTCCGGTCACCGAAATATTAATACGGAAACATATGAACTGCTAGCTGCGTTTTAAAGATTTCGCCGTTTTTTCCATATTTTTAGCTTCACAATTATTATTATGTTTTTATTCTTAAATGTATAATTCAAAAAAATCACCTATCCAAATTAGGGTAGCTTTGTAAAACTAATAAGACTTAAGTAACAAGAAAGTGCATGTATTATAATCTCATCGCGTAGTATATATACAATCCTCTTTCTTTTTTCTATTCTCCCTTTAAAACACCTCTTACCCGTACATTATGGATGTCTATGATTTTACGATTCCCCCGAAGATAGGTCTGTAACACGCTTATTACCGCATATAAAATTTATAGCACTCGGTTCGATACACATTTATCATCGCTCTGATAAAGGTTTATTACAATTCCTGTACGATTCTGGTAGAAAGTTACCCAATAATATTGATTTTTCCAGAGTGCCTTGTTATAAGTTATAATAGAATACGAAATGTTATAAATGGTGTAGACTTAATACGAGAATAAATAAATCAACAATATTTTATGCGAGTTATATTTTAGTTTTTGTTTTTTCAGTTCAATATGAAAGAGATAATTTGGTTTATTAAGGACTTCGCTGTACTGAACATAGCCACTACATTATTTAAAAATTATCTCTGTTCATTACAGTAAACATTTCTTCTGTTCTCTCCAGAGACATTCGTAATTTAGTAAGTACTGGGATTTGTATTCTCCAGTAAGTAGGATGCTTATTTAGGTTTTTATTGATCTACGGAACTCCTAAACCCTTACGACTCCATACAACCTTCGGTCACCTTCGGCATAAGTCGGCAAAAAGATAAAATAAACCATATTAATTGATTCCAGAAAAAAATGCGACAGCGAAAGAATATAAATTTTATTTTTATATTGACGAATAAATTTTCTATAACGATTTAAAATGTGTCGTTTTCGATTTGCCGCTAAAATGCCATGTTAGTTTTTATTCTTCAATTAAGTGGTGTTGGGGACAGCCGCCTTAGCAGACATTTGCATTTTCTATGATATGATATAACGACACTAGCTAATTAGAACCGTTTCGGAGTGTGCGGTTTTTGAAATCAATAATAATGAATGAAAACAAAATCAGTACAATGATCAGAATCAGAAAAATGAACTTAAAATCTTACACATATTTTTACCGGTATTCGTAGTTTGTGAAAATACCCATTATAAAACAAGACAATGGACTCCGTAGATTAATATCATCTTTGAAGTTTATTATTATAATCTAAGACATTGACCTGATGAATAATATAAATCTAAAACACAAAATTCACACATGGATAGGTAACTAACGCATTGTCTACTTCGGCTAGATAACTTCTACAATCTTTTGTTTTTTCACTTTCATTAAATTTCATAATTTATTTTTTCTTCTCATTTGCTTTACTATATTAGGTTAAATTTTTGCCACCGCGGAACAGACTCAGACTAGTGAGGCAGTTAATTCAAAAAAAAAATAGTGTGCAGTTCACACGCGGCAGAAGTGAAACCTTCAGCAAACTAAAGTAGACAAGAGTGGGAAGACTACGAATCACCGCAGAAAGTGGAGATCTAATACACTATCTCATTCCCTGGCAGGCTAAATCCTACAGATGAATGTGTTGGTCTCTTTTAAGTGTCGCTATTTTTTGTTTCATCGTGTTTCAATTCACAACAGTGCTCAAAAAGGTTTCACTTCAAAAACCTATTTATATCTATGTGTACTTAGTTAATAAAAAAATCAAAGCTACTCTGTATTTTACCTACCGACTGCCGACGTCAAATAGCACAGAATCTGTTTGTAGGAAGACGGTGTGTTGGGGTAAACTCTAATTGCGTATTTATTTATCTGCATTATTAAATCGTATAAAAACAGGGCAGTGATCACTGGTAGATACATTTCATTTATTTATTATAATTCAACCTTGCTAAACATCTATGTAGTTTGTCAGCAGGTTCATAATGACAACATTTTATGTAATTATTTCTATGAAAAGGAAGGAGAGGAAGTTTTGGGATGAAAAAACGAGGGTGCATTAGACCACACGACTGAAGTAAAACTTCACCAACTTATATCTCCCTCTCAACTTCCGTTCGCCTCGCCCGACCGTTCGCCTCGCCCGATCACACTTTTCGTAACGCTCTAGTCACGCATTCACCAGCTTACTCCCCAAGTCAAGTGTGCGTAAAGAAGTTTTACTTCAAAAATGTATTACGGGTGGGTAGGAATCAAAGGCTTAATGTGTCCAAGAGTGACGGACGTATGAATCCATCCCTCTACTGCGGGAAAGGCGATCGGTCAAGAGTCCGACTGGAAAGGTCAAAAAGTATCCATCAACCAGTCTCTTCTGATTCAGGTGGGCAAACGCATTCATCGCCAAGACCTAGACGAACCTCACTCTATGCACCCGGGCATCAGGGCTAAGTCACCAAACGTAGCGAACCACTTGGGGTGACCAATGGCAGGGATGTAGGTTATCCAATAAATGGGGCAACGGTACCCATAACCACCCCCCAAATTGAAGTTACACCCAAGTATTCACAAATAAACTTAAAACTATAATACTCGTACAACTCATTCCAAGATACACATATTCAAAGAGTAAATATTATGGCTGTAATGTAAATGTATTAGGTACTAGGTATTGGCACACATTTTTATTAGACCTTCAACAAATTGTCATAAATCTTTGGATCGAGTCCAATAATTAAGCTGCCAGAATATAAAGGCAGTACCTACGTCAGTTTTTCCACACTCCGGGAAAGGCTCGTGAAAAATTGTAAATCCTGGCCTACGTCGTTACCTGGAGGCGGGAAGGGCAACCTACGGCCGGTCATAAATTCAACAAAATATATTAAAGGGGATCAATGTTTGTAGTCGGTCGCCATGGCGACTTGTTAATACACGCCCCCTTATGACACCCGCCGCCTCGACACGCGGAAAACTGACGCACGCACGTTAATAGGCGACTTCACATTAAGAACTGAACACCTAATCTCCAGAAATGTGAGCTACACATATATGAAAGAAACTTGACGGGGCCAATTCATTAGTCTATATTTTAAGGCATGGGTTCTCAACCGGCCGATCGCAGAGCAAAATTTACTATTACGAATTTTAAAAATAGTAAATTATATTTAATACATATTTTAAATTACCAACCATGAATGGGAAAATAAAACGGATGTGCTTTAGAGTCTTTAGACCACACGACTGAAGTAAAACTTCAATAACTTATATCTCCCTCTCAACTTCCGTTCGCCTCACCCGACCGTTCGCCTCGCCCGACCGTTCGCGTCGCCCGATCACACTTTTCGTAACGCTCTCGTCACGCATTCACCAGCTTACTACTCAAATCAAACGTGCGTAAAGAAGTTTTAAAATAAAGAAGGTTGAAACTTAAAAACAAAAACAAAATTAAATTTCTTATAAGCTTCCTGTTAAGAGACGATATCTACGAAAAGAAAGGTAAAAAGTTGCTCCCAACCTCGAAAAGTTGGGATCCGAGATATTGTAACTTTATTTTTTTCGAAAAAACCAATTTTGATATTAATTTGATGATTTTAAAAAACTAATTTCGATATTAATTTGACGATATTTATGCGTTGGATTTTACATAAAGAAGATTGTCCGTGGCAGGCTGTGTTTTCTTAGTTGATGAAATTTTGCACACTTTATCTTCAAAACAAGAGAAAGTCTACGTTTGATTTCTAAAAACTCTGCTTAAAGCTCGGGTAACGCCGGAGACTTCTAGTATACTTACTAATAAATATCGAGGGATGAAGTGAATTAACAGTTTACACACTCAAATTTGATTTCTCCTTAACAAAAGCAAGTTTACAAATAATTTTTGCCAACAGTAGAAATACAATGCAATGACTTTATGCTTTGGAAATGACCTCTCGAATTCTCGACTTCTAATTCACACCGACAAACTATTAGAATATCTGTTTAAATTGTAATATTTTGAAAACGTTGAATCAATACCGACCACCAAAAACACGGGCAGGTGTTTAGCATGGTGGTCGAAATATCCACAAATTATGTAACCATCAAAGCAATGAATAAAGAAAAAAATTGTAAAAAGTAAAATGATTATTTCTTTAGATGTAAGAAAAATGTATCTTGAATAAACGGACACACCCACAGCATACTCCTTTACGTTTATCTCTTCAGTGACAATAAACATACATTGGGCGACAACAGAATTTCGAATCAATATGCAACGATTAGACCCGACTCCTTTTTGAGCCGGTGATTAAATTGAATCGATCGTAAAAATCAGTCACTTAAACTTATTTAATCAGGCAAAGTGAATCAAGCCATTGCAGAAAAGATCTGTTTAAAATTAAATCCACGTTAATAAAACAAAATTTTACGAAGTAAAAGTAGTATTAAATTCCAAGTCTGAACACAAACTCAAGAACCCATAGCCTGGCTGTGCAAGCAGGATTGCTGAAACATATTAGATTACCTAATCTATGTATATCATACATACATTTATTCATTGTTTTTTTTTAAATTATTTGTACAACAGATTTATTATTTAGATAACCTACAAGATTTCTTATTTTAACATTTGGAAAATTTGGTATACAAATAAGTTGATTATTTAAAGAATAATTAAATACATCTACAGTTTTAATAATTTAATTTAGTAGCAACATTTTTCTTATCATGCTACGCTGTGCTAGAATCTGTTTTGCCGTGTAGTTTCTTGAACAAGTCGTGGTGACGACTACGGCTGAAATTTTCATGCACTTAGAAGCCAAATCATTCCAAGACAGATGGGCTATCGAGTATAGTGTTGTGCTCTGTATTAAAACTGAGTATTTGCATAATGTCTGGTTTCTAGGCTAAATCTGTTCGTTGTCTCAAGTCCATATTATGGCGCATAAACCTCGGACAAGTTACGTGCGACTGCAAAGATATTCATTTTGTCCGGAATTTTCTTAACGGATTTTTTGTTCCAGTATATTCATGAATTTAGTTATTGCCATTGGACATTGCTACCTGCACCTACATTTCCACAAGCTGAAGTAAATGATGGTTGAAAAACTTTTCGAGACAAAAATAATTCATAGAAATAAAAATTTGATAAACCACTTTTTAAATTAGTTTTGACTTATTTTGTACCTGGCAGTTGTAAATACTTCCACTTTTAAGTAATTTTAGATTAATCACATATAATCATCTGTTTTTAATACCTTTGACAGTTTGTATTAGAGTTTTTCACCGCACCATACCAATTCCACTCACATTGGGGTGAGTGATACAATTGAAATCAATTTTATCGTCACAAGATATACCCGAAAGTGCTATCTAGTTATAGGTTAAAAAGTACCTATGACATAAGCTTTGGCGGTTACGAGGTTTATTACATAAAATACGTGTTATTTAAAATTTTCCACACATAGGTAATGCATGTTCTCGAGTTTCTCATTGCACTTAGCACTTCCCATGTTTCAATGCTGTCAAAAGCTTTTATGCGGCCCATTGTGGGAGCTGAAGTTATATTGAAGAATGCTGCCATGTTGAAAAATGTCTACGAAATGTTTCTGCTTATATAAATGTACAAAGCAACATTTTCTGCGTGGCGGGAAACGGGGCGATGGCAGGCAAATATATTTAGCGACTTGGTGGAAAGATAGCGTGGCAATTTGGGAATGTTTGTTTTTGTTAACACTGTTTACTGTTTTCCTTGTGTTAAGAACAAAATTACACAATAGAATTCATGTCACGAACTCGAATCATCATTAACGTCAAAGTAAAGAGCCACTACAAGTCAAAATAATTTCAATTATATATTTCAGTCAAATACATTTCATTTTCTTTACATTTGAAGACGGATTACAACGATTGAACCTCATCGCTAAATTTAAACAAGCCCAAGAGTTTTTATTCGAACCTTTTATGGAAACAAAAATGCAATATCAATAATTTAAAAAACATCTTCTGCAGTAGATCAACCAGACAGATCTGAAAGTTGTAATGATAGCACAGTGATTACCGCAGACATCCGGATTGCGGATAGTCCCATGTTTGACACTTCAGTCTTTAAAATATTTTTAACTACAATTTCCTACGAATCGGTGAAATTTCATGGTTCTTCGGAATGATTCCGAGGTATTTTAAATGTGCTATATATTTCTTACTTTTAAAGTTATCCATAAAAGAAATACTATTTTAGAAACAAGATTAAATTATCTTTCATATATTTGTATGTGAAATAAACATTGACATTTATAAATATTAAAATTTTAATAAAATATGTAACATGGACATGTTAATAAAGAAAAACACACGTCTAAATCTTTTGACTCGAAACGTACGTAATTTTGTAAGAATTCAGATTTTTAAAAACTTATTCCTCTTGTGAAGGAAATAAGTAAGACACTGTCATATCTTTTTTATGCCGTTTAAACAATAAAAAATATGAATAACTTTGTAACTTTTAACTGTCAACAAAAAAATTAGGCCAATTTCTAATCATACAATTTTTAGGATTTTATCCATGAAATCAATTATTAATATTAATTATTATAAGCAATAATTGTCAGCCTGAAACACTCATTTACATTGAAAAATCTTCCGAGAAAAGATACTTGCCGCCAACGGGACTTGAACCCGTGTCCTTCTGATTGCCGGTCGGATGCTCTGACCACTGAGCTATGGCGGCTTATCAAATACCCGCCAAATAATTCAATATATACTAGTATTTCATTCAACAATTACTGCTTATTATATTTTTTCCACCTGAAAACAACCAACTTTATTTTTGCGAGAGAGACATTGTTAGTGTTAAATCCCTCGCTAGATGGCGTCAAGATAAATTATGTCTGCATTTATTGGGGAAATACTTAAACTTGTCAAATATTAATTATTATTTTTAAATTTATAAACTAACGTTTAGACAAGATTTTTATGCATAGCACAAAGGGTAACAATTATTATAAGCAATAATTGTCAGCCTGAAACACTATATAAATATTATACATTTGCCCTGAAGAAGGAACCGGTCGGATTTACTTAAATATAAAAGTGATTCAAACAAAGTTAAATTGTTTCATTTATTTATAAATATTTGAGATTAATTAACTGAAGATTAACAATTATTTCCCTTTTTAACGACGAATCAATCACATATCTCCGCATTATAGAAAAAAATTGAGTGCAGTTTACACGCGGTAGAAGCGAAACCAAAACAATCTCAACCAATACTTGAAAAGTGAGGTCATAATCAAAGCGAGCAATGAGCACAGACCAGCTTAACAGGAGCCTTGAAAAGTGTCATCATAATCAAAGCGGTCAATGAGCGCAGTTGATGCATCGCAAGTGCAGTAATCGTCATTTCCGTTTCACCCGAAATCCAAGTGACAGCGAGGCTATAGAAGTTTCACTTCGAAAAGATAAAGTACTTGCATAATGTATGGACGTCTCTAATGGAATATGATGTTGTGGTTAGTAATGTCTTTCCGAGACTTAAGGGGTTAATCCTTATTACACGTGCGTGGTTAAATACTGTGCAATATTGACCAACATTGAAATTTACCTTCATAAATGGATTAAATAAAGATTTCACAACACGTTTGTCTATTTAACCTGTCAGTTCGGAACATACTGCCGGCTTAGATATTTCATCTAAATGTCACCCTGGGGTGACCGAGCTTAGGCGATGCTGGAGGGGGCGAATGTGGAGGGGGCAGGGGGTGGGGGTGTTGGTGGATTAGGGTGACCGCAAATCCCAGATTAGGCGGGACGTCCCGGATGGGGAAACGTCCGCCCGGATTTTCACATCTGCAATGTTTATTTGAAAGTGTCTACTGTTTGGGAAAATCAGAGAAACGATATAGATAAGGTTCCAAAACAGATATAACCTATCAGTAAGAATCCACTGAAAATATCAGAATGTTCGGTCGAGCTACTTCAGAACGATCTAAACATTGAACACGTAGACGTTAGATAAAGAAAATAATTTCTACTCTGCTTCCACTACGGATACTTTGGACCATTTAAATTGTTCAACACGCGAAGAATATTTTTTTGTCAAAGATATGACAAAAAATAGACAAGAAAGAATCAAAAACCTGTGTCAGCGGCCTTGCGTGAAATTATTCGCAGCACAAAATACTATAAGGCCTCAGCCTGATTAACTACAGATATCGATACTATCGATAAGATTCCATTTACGTGCAATAATCATGAAAAATAATTCCAATAATTAGAGAAGACCTATTCTACACATTTTTGACGGCCACCGTTATCTACGAGTAAGACTATTGATTCGCAATACCGAGGGCACGGATTCAAACCTCAGCGTGCGCAAGTAAATTTTATTTGATTTTTTTTTAATTGCCGGCAACCCGGGCATTTATTGAAATAACATTATCATATACAAACAAGTAAGTAACCCGCCTCATTAGTCTGTTCTGAGACGAGTACATATATATGCATACATACACATACATACACATAATAGGTTCACATATGTATACGCATGCATGCACGATTGCATGCATGATTAATTTATGTTATTTCACATGATTCTTTTAAAATAGCATGTTGTACATTTGAGGCATGTTCCAGAGTGGATGACGCCCTCAGTATAGCCCTGATGTAAGGCCACCATTCAGAATTGAAACGTTGGTTAAAATGGCATTGTGTTTGGTGACTAGATCTGAATGGCTAGGTACACCCCCGCCTTTCTCCTTCCCATATTTTCCCCTTCCCGCATATAACATTTCCTTAACATTAGAATAGATCGCGAATAGTCCCAGCGCGAGATCGGACGCACCTCATCGACGTATTTCCTTCTCACACATCTTGTATAAAAACTGGAAAGACGGAATTTACTAGAACGATGGCGCGCACGACCTCTCACTGGAACTAGTATAACGCTCATATTATGTTGAATTATTATATATATTAGGGATATAGGCACTGCCTTATGCAAAGGTATTCTGCAATAGGTAAAGTTTAACACTACGTTTAGATTTCTCATTAATTCCACAGTGATTGAGGTTTCTCGTGCATCGATGTGCCGAAACTATCTCGAATTTGAAAGTAGCAGGACTTGAAGAAACTAGTTCCGCTTGGATGTGCAGTAGTTATACTGTGCAGGTAGCGTTTGAGAATAAGGTAGGGAAGTAATACTGAACAAAAGTAACCTGAAAGCAAAGGAGGGGGATGTCCATAAGGTTGATTATTGAGAAACCGACGAATTTGATCATGAATTTATTTTTTTGAATGTAGCTATTACTTTGTGGTTATCCATTATAATAAAATGAAACAATGCAACTTTGTATAAACCACTTATAAAATGTGCAAATCCGACCGGTTTCGGAACAAACGTTCCTTCGTCAGGGAAAGCTTATACATATATACATACTATAGTATACATATACATATAGTATAAGCTTTCCCTGACGAAGGAACGTTTGTTCCGAAACCGGTCGGATTTGCACATTTTATAAGTGGTTTATACAAAGTTGCATTGTTTCATTTTTTTTTTTTATGAATTTATTTCATTATATTTTCCCAGGAAACGGATTATTCATCAATAATTACTGCTTCACCTTCGGAGGTATTATCAAACTATGGTTTGCCCGCTTACAGGTGATATTTTTTTATGATTTGTGTATAGGTTCTTATTTCTTTCATTTTTATTGCTTATTCCCTTATAGACTTTCGAATAAAACGTTGAAGGAAATTATTAATGGTTATTGTTACTACCTTTAACGCTCCCTCAGTTACTACATTTTTAAAATTAAAACAATGCTGAATTTTGCTGAAATGCAGTAATTGGGGAAACTTTAAAATAACCATTAATAATTTAGACATTTTGTCGGAAATCAATACAAACTTTTGTAATAAAAATAATGGCAATAAGTACTAATATATATCGTCTGTAATAGAGATGGGGTAAGTTCTGCATTTTGCCAGAGAACTCGACGGTGCAACCTGTTCCCGACTGGCCAATGGCTCGAACCGAGACGTTCGGGCACCCTAGCCGGACCTCGCAGCCGGAGGCCGCAAAAGAACTCAAACGCGCGACCTACTCCCGACTGCATGGGTTTGACTGCGAGTGGCTCGGACCACCGCGCGCCGCCGCACCCGTCTCGCGAGTGGCTCGGACCGCCGAGTTCCGGTTACAAGTACTGGACCGGGTTCTATGGGAGTAGTCGATTTGAAAAGAGAGTATGAATAGGATCCGCTTCACGTGAAGAACCCGAGTTCAAGAGCCCACTCTAGCTGAACCTCCACATCGGTAGAATGTAAGGGGCCTAACCACAGTTTGATAATGCCTTCAAAAGGCAAAACAGCTGTCAAGTGTAAAAATAATTACGCAGAAGTTGTTTATAAATAAACTGTTTTTATAAATTAAATTATAATATTTTATAATATACTAGCTGGTTCCCGGCATGCGTTGCTATGCTATTTAATAAAGAATTTTTTTCTCCCTGTGTGTCCTTTCTCATTTGTCCCGTTCCCCTTCCGCCTCCCCTTCCTCTCCCGCGTCCCTTTCCCCTCTCGCGTTCCCACTCGGCCTCCTCCACCTTCCCTCTCCCCACTCCACACCCCTCTTTCCCCGTCCCGCGAACCCCCCTCCCGAGTTACCTCCCCCCTCCCGCGAATCCCTACCCGAGTTCCCCTCCCCCCTCCCGCATTCCATACATTCAGTCCCGGTGGATTCAGTTTTCAAACAGCTCGCTTGTCACCTATTGCAATTTTTTTAATACACATTACTTAATGCTAGAGCTTACCAGTAGTTCTATACAAACCTTGTCCTGATAATAACGAATACAACAAAAAAAGAATTATCCAATTTGGTGTAGTCGTTTGGAAGTTATGAGCGTACATACATTTCGTAGATTCATTTTTATTTATATAGATAGATAAAAAAGGAGATCTACAAATTAAACTTGATGACAATAACATTTTCCCAAATAAAATTTTTGTTAATTCATGCCGAAGCTGTTTATGTATTTAATGATGCTAGGTTGAAAATGATCAACAAACAAATTGTAGCAGGGTAAAATCGTAATAGAAATATCTTCATCTATTTCCAAATTAATTAAACTCTTCGGCCTTGCAAAGATTCTGGTAACTTTGATTCAACATAATTTTTCTTAGGTTCTACTGTTTACCTTTGGATCTTCCTCTGTTAAATTATCTAAATATCGGAACGATTGGTTTACAGTACCTATTCACTCACTTCACGGTGATTTTCTGCGGTCGGATTAAGTTACGGCGCTGAGATGCACATCTCGGTTCTGTACGGCACACAACATCTATGAGGTTTAGGTTTACTAAACTCAGAGTGGAAGATCCTTCAGAAGAGAAAAAACAATTCAGATTCAAAACTTGTTTGAATTATTTCTACTTCTTCTTTCATCAGGATTAGTCGTAATGCATCACAGCCCGTAATATTTCAGCTACGTCAATAAATATTAGTTTTAAAAGGTGTATTGTGTAGTTTATGTGAAATATATGTAGTTTCAATGTCTCTCTTACGAAGATAACCCATGATATCAGATCTACAGGTGGGCACCTTCAGTTACCATTTCCTCTACCGCAGATTAATACAGAGCATCCTTCAGAACGGACAACAACGAACAGAAGCTATTACAAGTTAAATATTCATTCTAAATGAGATGATAATAAACATGACTTATAACCTGGCGAACTGAAGTATCATTGAAACTCCCTCTCATGAGAGTTATATTGTTCAAAACAACAGTGCACCACAGATGGATAGCTAGATAATTCTAAAACGTTCAATATTGCGCCGTCACTTTCACGTCATCTTTGCTTTCATATTCGTCATTCACTGCATTCTCTAAATTGTAGTTGCCTTAGTCCCACTGCCTTTGCTCGACTCTGGGGAGATGGGAATGATTTGCGGAATGGCATAAAAACGGAGGTGTCTACTAATATCTACAGGAATTCCAAAAACTGAACAAATCGGACTAATATCTATGAGAACCAAAGTGAGGACGAATATCTACAGCTCAAACTGCTGATTAATATCTATGAGAACCAACGTGTGGACGAATATGTACAGCACTGGCAGAGGTTGGATTTGCAAATAATGTATAGCATATTGGAATAACGTCATATTGCGTACGAGGTTTAAAAAACTTAATTTATGTATGTATGTATGTAAAAATCCCTAATATCGGACTATTGGACACATTTAGCTGATTATTAAGGATTTGGGTTTTTGTTTTAACAGCTTTCTTTATTTCGAGTACTTCTAAATTATTTAGTCTATTACCATGATCATTTCTATGTCAGTTAGGTTAGGTTAGGTTAGGTTAGGTTGTGGTGCCGTGTATTTCGAAATAAATAAATATCTTTGACCTCCATGTTCAATAAATTATTTATTGTCCTCGTAAACAGCAAAATACGAAATATTATGCAAAAACTTCATGTACGTACTTTAAACGTTTACGCCTTTACGTAATTAGTAATTACGTAATTGAAGTAATTTATGCTTTTCCGTACAACCTCTTTTGCTCAGCTGCCCTCCGTAGATATTAGTCCAACCTACGCTCCATAGATATTAGTCACCACTGGGACCGCCATAGATATTCGTCCGACCTTAGCTCTGTAGATATTAGTCCTCACTCTGAAGTTCATAGATAATTAGTCCAACATATGAGCTGTAGATATTTGTCCGACATACAGGCTGTAGGTATTAGTATCTGGAGTCCATAAAAACAGCTGGTTGATCCTACAAGGCATCTTTGAGACAATCACATGATAATTATAATAATTGTTAATTTTGTGGGAAATGTATGTACTTATTACTCATACATATAAGTGAAAAATATAAGAAAGGGAACAAAAAAAAAATCTATATATAAAAAGACCTTAATAATCTGTTGTTTGATTATTCGGGATTGATGGGGCCAAAAACCATACACATCGATATATAATATAACGATTACGATTATTAGGATTACGGATAAATAGATTACATCATTTCGGTAATAAATTTGGGAATATTGTAGACATGTTTGCAGATTCTGTATTAGTTATAAAAATAAGTCTTTATAATTACTTTAATGAAATGTATGATTTTGATTTTAATTAATTTTATTTTTTATTATTATTTTAATCATTATAATTGTGTACTACGTACCTGCCTAACTATTATTATCTATCCTTGTAAAAGCCCACTAGGGCGTAAATAAATAAATAAATAAAAGAGTTATTTAGACCTACCCATTTTTATGCTGATATTAAATCGAACTTCACTAATGGGTGTTGGAAAATAAAATTTTGTATTTCATATTCAAAAACATAAAATAATTTTTTTTAAATGAAATAATTTCGTATGTGAATTCGAAATCTAAATGTACATAGAGCAACCTGACGGCCGCTGACTGCTCATTTCGCCTGTGCCGGTGTGGAGTGGTCCCGGCTGCGAGCCCTGGGGAATACCGGCCCAAACAAAAGGGAAAAGGGCTTTGGCCGTGCCCCGCCGGCCCCGAAGGGAAAGGGGCCCTGGCTTTCTCTGCCCAAGCGCAGATGCCTAAGTGGATTTACTTGTGTGCTATCACATGACGCTTAGCAATATTACAATACAATACATGCTACACCGCCAGATCTATTTGGTATTATTGTTTGGAGAGATGCGAACGTGCGCGCAAACGAATGGGAACATGCTGGAAAAATCAACAGTCATAACTGCAATAGTGAATTGTAAAAATAATTGGGGTTGCCATTAATTGGAAAGTTCTTAATTGCATTAGTGTTCATATAGTGCACCTACGCAACGTAACGAAAATTTTATGTAAGTACTGCCATTAAAATTCGGTTTGTTGGCTCAATTGTTTCATTGGTCTAGAGTTTAATTTGCACAGTAAAATATTTAGTTTGTTTACCTTGTTCTGAGCATCGATATATCTCTATGGTTCTGAGCTTGCACCTCAGTCCCATTACATTGTTTAAATTGTCTAAAAATATCTGTAATACGCAGTATTTCATCAACTGTTCTTGGATTTTCAAAAAACCAGTGTTAAAATCTCCAGTGAATCCGAATTGTAAAGCCTGTATTTTTATAACAGGTATTCGGATTATTATTGAGAACCTAGAGAGTTAATATCTCTTTGAAAAATACTGATAGAACGCATAAATTGTGAAATACAATAGAAGAATGGACTATTAATTTTATTTACGCTGCACCAGCGTTTACAGAGCCAACCAACTGTTTTGTGGGCATAAACATATCTATGACAATAGCGAACTTTTATTAAAGTTACGTAAGACTCTGCTGGTGTATTTATGTGAAAAGAGTAACGGTTTACATAGTTAATTCTAATAAACTACAAGTTTTTTTTAATGTAAACCTCCACTAGTATAAATAATCAAGCGATTGATTCAGTTAATCCCATTATTATCAAATGAGTAAGCTGTGGTTCGGAACCGCACTGAGTACTCTAGTCTAGGAGTACTTAACTAAAGGTTTTGGGTCATAGAGACGCTTGGGGTAACCATACTCAATTTTTACATTAGGACTTTGTAAATATTTTATTACAATTTTTTGTTTATTAATTATGATTCGTTATGAAGACTTTTTAGAAAAAACAAAAACCTCACCCGAAGACACAATATTAAAAAGTTAAAATACGTGTCGATTGCGTCCACTTGATACATTTGCAAGGTAAGCATAAGTCCTCTGCCTCTTAATCTGCCTTGGATGTAAAATTTCCTGTCTAAACGTTTTTCAATTTTATTTAATTTATTGGGGAAACAAACAGTTGTACTCATTTTGATAAGAAAAATAACATATTACATGGTTGCATTAACCAGCGAAATTTCCGCAAAAAAATATGAAAATGTTTACAAAACATAGATTAAAACATTAAAAAAAACGTCAAGTGGTAGAAAAAAAGAAAATATATTTATATATAAATGAAAAAAAAAACACAAATTAAAGCGTGTGGGATAGATAAAATGAAGAGTAATAATAATATAATCAGTAGTACGCATTGATGTAGTATACATGATCGAAGGTAGTACGGTTTATTACATACATGCGGAATATTTGTTTGTAAAAATAAAGTAGTGATGAAATCATAAATCATATTAATGTAAGAGGTATCACTACCCCCGCACACTTAAGTAAAATATCCGGTAATCCGTAATATATCTTAAGTAAAATATTTAGCCTATCGTTCCTAAATAGTTGGTTACACAATAGTACCCATCGGTAAAAAAGACAAAAAATATAAGAAAAGTAATTTTCACACGACCTGCTTCAAGGTGACCCAAAGCGCTACAAAATTGAGGATTGAGCACAGGTGAAGCATGCACGAATCGCAAACATTGCCACGTACACTTACCCACCGCATACGGTTACCCCACGTGACTCTTCTCTAGGTTTTGGGACATAAGGGGCCCAACTGTAGAGCAGCTCGCCAATAAGTGGCCAAAAACCACAAACACACTGCTCCACCCACCCCACTCCCACTTGTATGCCGACACGGATTAACCCCGAGTTTATAATGTAACTGGAGAAGTACAGCATAGCTTTTAAAAGTCTAGCATATCTAAGCCCGCGAAAGAATTCCCATACGGCCTTCCCTAATGCACCATTTATGTGGATTAGAACTTTAATCCCAGATACATCAGATTATTAGTGCTCACGCAGAAAACTTTTAATGTTGACTAATAGTCATAAATGTGTACTTAGCCAGTTATATTTGTGAAAAATCACTTCTAGGGTATCCACAACTCAGGCAGACAAATTCACGTATGAGATCTCCATTGTAATGGCCGTTATACACGACATCTTTTTTCAGCCCGATTCCAATTAGACTTAAAACTCAACATTTTTCGCTTTACGCGATCGCTATTTTCATCTCTATTTTCATATCTACGATTTCAGTTGGCATTACAGCAAACAGCATGGTTCATGTGTTGTTTGCAGTGATGACAATTGAAATCGTAGATATGAAAATAGAGATCAAAATAGCGATCGCGTAGAGCGAAAAATGTTGACTTTTGTGTCTGCTTGGAATCGGGCTGAAAAAAGGTGTCGTGTATAACGGCCATGACTCCCTCTTTTTCGTAAACTGTAAACTATAAGATAGGTGTATATTATATATTTTTCTAGATAAAATACAGATTTAAATGTTCAAAAAATATATTTTTTTAACAAACTTGCGAATTACCAAATAGATTCAGATAAGTGTTGAAAACATGGCTTCTAACTAGAGACTTTATACTATGCGATTATATCAATCTGTAGATGTTTTTCAATATAGTGTGTATATTTAGTATAATAATTTTATTATTAAATAGTATTAGACGAGTGGTAGAGTGAATGTATCACGATGGGATTCATAACACGTGGGTCACATCACGACGGGATGTGGATTCGAAGACGAAGGCTTCTTATGACGTTGTATTTTGGTATATTTATAATTGGTGTAATAATATTTTACGTATTTACAATGAAATTGAACATTCTGTTTTTAATTGCAGTTTAACGAACAATAATAATTAAATCCATAATTAAGGAAAAAAAGGTTTATAAGCGTTTTGTTTTTTTTTTTCAATTGAATTTAAGATAAATTACGAAAAAAAAGGAAAATGTTTGCAATGCAGACAAATAAAAATGAAAAAGAATGTAACAATTATTACAAGCAATAATTGTCAGCCTGAAACACTCATTTACATTGAAAAATCTTCCGAGAAAAGATACTTGCCGTCAGCGGGACTTGAACCCAAATAATAATTGTAATAATTGTTACCCTTTGTGCTATGCATAAAAATCTTGTCTAAACGTTAGTTTATAAATTAAAAAAATAATAATTAATATTTAACAAGTTTAAGTATTTCACCAAGAAATGCAGACATAATTTGTCATCATTATGCATAAAAATCTTGTCTAAACGTTAGTTTATAAATTAAAAAAATAATGAAAAAGAATGTGTGTACCTACATAATAATTACAAAATACTCGTATACAACAGGTTCACACAAAATAATATCCTAAAAATTCTTTATTTTGGGAGCCACCAGCAACATAATTTTATCTACCCAAGTTCTTAAAAAACATCACAAAACAGTTTTCTTAACTCTTCCGACGCATCTTCCATGAGTTTTTCGTCATCGGATAGACGACAGACCGACATAGTAAATGAAACCGATCCATATGGATAAAAACAACACATGTGATCAATGGGACTACTAGTTGAAAACACTTCCATGTACTTCTGATGTCCCTCCCATTGTAATTTACCTCAGTACCTCCTCCTCTTATGTCCTGACCGTTGAATAAATAATGTCCGCCTCTACCTGCTCGTCCATTTATTTAATTTATCCCCTTGTTTTTGTCGAGTTTTATTGGGAATCGGTTATAAAACCAGTGTAAATATCCAGGTAATATATTTTCTAAATCGATTTCGATCTACAGACATGTTAGTTTTAATAGTTTCGTATTAGACATTTGGGAGCATAAAATCTTAGTACAAGTAGGTTTTAAGTACGTAAAAGCGATTAAACAGTGGGGTTCAGTGAACCTTTTTATTATATCCATTTTTAATAGAAAACAATTTAATAAAGTATTTGCGTTCCGGAAAATCATTTAAGAACTCAACGCACTCTATTGGAACCCATTTTTGCGTAATTATTAAAAAATTGCCGAATTTCGTAAATGGGAAAGTCCAAGAATATTATGTTGCAAGGGAAAAGGTTGCTCAAAGGCATGACTTTGTAATATTTGGCTGTCTAATTTGGATAGATTGTTAAAATGTTAAATAAAAAAATTATAAATGAAATTTGAGTACTTTTAATTTAATTTTCTTTGGAATGTCCATTTTTATGGCTATCGTTCAGTTAAATTTTTGTTTTGTTTTTGTTATGGTTTACATACGTTTATCGTTATTTAAATATTGGTTTTATTTTTGTTTCTACATTAGTTATTCTTATTATTACATTGTAATATAGCCTACATACTTACCATGATACGGGCTTGAGCCTAGCATTATGTGTTAAAATTGTGTGCTTGAAATTGGTCAATTCAGAACTGGATGTAAATATTCGATTGGTCGATTCAGGACCGGTAGTACATAATTGATCGATTATAATAACTGCTATTAATAACTGATATAATGTATTCAATGTGTCATTTCAGGACTGGTAGTTTATATTCCATTATAATTAATTATGAATTTTGTAAACGTAAATGCGCAAATTACTAAAATACAAATTCATAAATTTTTTTTAAAAAGTCGATTAAGGACTGGCGGTATAGACACAAAATAAATAAAAAATGGATTAAAGAATAAAAATGACAATATTACCAAAATTTTATAACATAAAAGAATAAAACATATACACGCAATACACAAAACCAATATAAAACACGTAATACTCACAAACACAATTTTTTTTTTTTAGTTTGTTAATTTTATTTTAATTTTTAGTTTAAATTTATCTTTATTTTTTTTGTGTTTTTTTTTCATCACCAACATTAAATATTCTTTTTTTTTTTTCAAAATTTATTATATATAAATTCTTGTTTTATAAAATGGGAGCCTCAGCACGGGTAAACAACCCAGTGAGGCCAACATTACTGCATTGTACTATGAAATATTGTAAAATAATGAAACAACAATAAAAAATATATACAATTGGTCGATTGAGGACTGGTAGTATATGTTCGATAGGTCGATTCAGGACCGGTAGTATGCGAGTATATTTATCGTGCGTTCAATTGGTCATTTCAGGATGATAGTGTATATTTGATTGGTCGATTCAGGTCTAATGGTACGTAGGTCGATTGAGGACTGGTAGCATATATTCAGTATTTACAGTATAAATTCAGGACTGGTAGATATACTCAATTGTAAAATTGTGCTGTAATATTCAACTAACTCTAAATATATGCAATAAAACTATTTACGTGCCATTATTATGCCATCTTTTCTAGTGTTCAAAGAATATCAGAGAGTGAATGTATTTCAATAAGAACAGGTAAGTAAGTAGGGTTGAAAGGACTATATATAGATATAGGGTTATAAATGCGCCTTGGGTCATGCCGACGAAAGGGTTTAAAATCCCCGGACGCGGGACAGAAAGGCTTTGCCCGGACCAAGCGGTCGATCAAAGCCCACTTACGATAAGGCCCACCCTTAAATAAAGGCTGTTGTTTCACTGGCTTATTTAAATGCTTGACAACCCCTAGAATACAATCAATAAAAATGGTTTTTGTATATTTTATATATATGGTAGTTATCTTTTTAAAGTGCTTTTCAAAAATCGTATTTTATGATGATGGAAAATATGTATATGTAAAATATGAGTGCTTTTGTAATCAATTCATAGAAGAATAATATGTTTTTTGTATGTAGTGTGTTATTATACGTTTTATCACATTAGCTTCACACAGAAGGCCTTGAGAAAAATAATTACCCTCGGGGCCGATGTCATCTTTGGGGATGCCATGTGAAGGGACTTTTTAGAAAATGAAGGAGAGGAAGTTCTGGAAAAGAAACAGATATGAGGAGTGGGTAGGAACCTGGGGATTAGTGCGTCCAGGGGTGACGGACGTATAGACAGACCATCCATCCAGCCCTTCCACTATGAATCCATTTCTCCCACTGCGGTGCAAGGCGGTAGGTCGAGAGAGTCCTGATCGAGAGGTGAAAAGATCTCCCAAGATCTCCCGATTCGGCCTGTGGTGCAGTTGGTGAGCAGACGCATCCGCCGCCAAGACCGGTACAAACCTCACTCCATGAACCCGAGCTCCCCTGCTAAGTCACTAAACAAAGCGAACCGCTTGGATTATAGCAGTAGTATTTTTTATCCAATAAATGGTTCCCCGGGCGGCGGTATCCATACCCGCCAACAAAATTGTAGTCAGTCAAAAGCTATACTGATACAAATATGTAAAGGGCGATGCGACAATAGTTGTCATTTTTTTCTCACTTCTAGAGAAATTAATCAAACATTTTCAAATATGCGAATTTGCTTTTAAGTAATATTATGCTAATATTGATTATTATTATTGAGGTGTTTCTTTATAGCCTTTAGTTCAACACATCTAATACTTTCGAGAAAGTCTTGCCAACTGCATGCAATCTAGGTACAAGCGAGTATCTAAATGACTCTCCTGATATTTTTGTTGCAATGTAAAATAATTTTAGATCGAGTAGTTCTTGTCGGTAAATATTTATTTATTTATTTATTTATTTACATACCTAATATTAAAATAATATTAAAATTTTTATATTTTTGAATGTAGCTATTACTTTGTGAAATTTTGTATATTAATAATTTTTCAGTTCAATGTTGCAAAAATTTCCCTTCTAATATTAAACCAGCGTTTTATACAAGAAATAATATCGGTAATTTTTTGAGAAATACTAAAGATAAAGACCATAAATTGACTAATTCCGGAATATATAAACTCAAATGCAATGATTGTCCCTCATTTTATATTGGAAAAACAACTCGTAATTTTGAAATCAGAATCAAAGAACATTTAAGGTGTCTTAATAACAATAATTTTTCTGAGTTCGCTAACCATATCATTGAAAATAACCACAGTTTTGAAAAAAACACAGGGATAAATATTCTTCATATTAATCATAAAGGAAAACGTTTAGATAACTTAGAAGCTTTGGAAATTAAAAAATCCCTTAAAAATAATGAATCTATTATCAACAAACAAAAAATATTGTCATATAGCCCAATCATGGATTTGTTCCCCTACCCACCCACTCTACACTAATACCTACCCACCCAATCTACATTATTAACTAACAACGGCTCCACCCCTACCACAATAAAACATTGTTCTAAACTGTCAAATTAGTATAAGCTTTCCCTGACGAAGGAACGTTTGTTCCGAAACCGGTCGGATTTGCACATCATATAAGTGGTTTATACAAAGTTATATTGTTTCATTTTTCTTTAAAATTTTTAAGTTAATAAACAACTTAATAAAACAAATTAATGTCTTTATGGTTAAACAAATTTGTCCGTTTTTTTGGTTTATTTTTTTCACCAAATTCATAAAATAATACGCAAATTCAATATTCTCAACGCTATTGAGAAAATCAATATGGCCTTCCGACTTCGAATCACAGTTGGAAATGAGCATTCGAAATAAACCTTTAAATTTACAATCGGTGAATCTCACAAATATGACGTCTGATAAAAGTGTCAGATACACGGAATGGGAATTTACGGGCGAAATTCCTTTTGGAAATCGGATAGAGACGAATCATACATTGCTGAATCACAGAACTGATGGGTGAGATCAGGGCTGTCACTTTCACAGTCATCTAAACTTAGCCTTACTACCTTACTACCTTACTAGCCTTACTACCTGCTGAGGTTATATATGAATAGAAGTAGAATATAATTCACCTATTTGGTCCCCTTTCTATAAAGTACACTCTAACAAAATAGAACGTGTTCAACACAAATTTCTCAGGTACTTAAATTTCAAACTCAAAATTCCAATAGAAAACATTAATTATTTAAGTTTAATGAATCGACTAAATTTAATTACGCTGTCTGACAGAAGAATTATTTCAGACCTAATTTTATTGTACAGAGTTATGAACAACCTAATTGACAGCCCTGCCATCGTTTCTAGTATTAAACTCCATGTACCGACAAGGAATACTAGACAAAATATAACATTCTTTTGCAACACATACACAACCAACTATCAATCACACTCACTTACCAATAGGATGCATGATTTAGGCAACAAGTTTGGTGGTATTGTAGATATATTCGCTGATTCCCTTTACATTCTAAAATGCAATTTAAACCAACACTTTGTGGAATCCTACAAATTATTGTAACGTGGGTATAATATATTTAACGATTTAATGTGTTATTGTAATGTTTTATATTATATTTTGTTCTATGGTATTGTTAAATATTACATTGTTTAAAATATTTCACAGTTTTAAGCAAGAATATACAAGTGGTTTTTTCTTTAAAAACTACTTGTATATTCTTAAAAGTTTTTTCACTTTTATAACGTTTGATATAAATTCTATGTATGTGTAATCCTCGATATCTTAAATATTATTTTATAATCTATGTAAAAGCCCCTACGGGCGTATAAGAACAATAAATAAATAAATATTTATTTAATAATAATAATAATGACCAACTTTGGAAGCGCCGAAAAGTGATAAAATTATTAAATTAGGTACAAAACAAAGTTAAACAAAATACGTCCAAACATGTAAACAATAATGTACTAAGATAGGTAGATACGTCATATAAGGATAACTACAATAAAAGTTAGTAGTCTGTATGCAATTAATACCTACCAACTAATTTCGGTTGTTTTTATGTACCTACTTTAGATAGCCCTGCGTGAAATCTGGTTCACAAATTTGCTGTCAATTACAAAATTGTATCGGTTGTGTGAAGATTTCAGATAAGCGATAAAGTATGTAAAAAAACTGAAACTGATTTGTCAAGAATTTGTCATGAACTCAGACTATCTCGTGAATTTTCCAAGCGTCTGCGCTAGTTAGTATAATAAAAACTAGGTTCAAATCATTTCACCGATAAAATTGTGAAAAATAGTTTTTAATGGTGAATGAAAGATTGAAAGGCGAAATTTAAATACAAGAGACCACACCGTCCTGAGAATGTGAGCATAGCACGACTGCGAGAGTGAGGAGATGACAAAGAAGAAGTATGGGTTAGGAAGTACCTGGATGCTTCCTATAATTAGATCAGGCACACTAAGTCCATTTAACAACAATTCGACACTAAATTGTGATCTTTCACTCATGTAGTAGAAACCGAATGAAACCACATATTATCTTTAATCCAGCTTTCAATGGACTAAATTTAATTAGGTTCATTTCTTTAGGTTCCGAAACAATGGTTCCTTACTTATACAGATTCTGATGCGAATATTCAAGGGTAGAGAAATTTTGTTTAAAAGATACAAGTAGAATAGACATGGAAGGAAGTAAAAATGTTTACAAACGAGTTTTAAAATCCTTGATATTGACTAAAGTACAACAACGGTGGTAACCCTAGCAATACAAGCCAACGATCCCGCGCCTCGGGCTCTGCGATCCTCTCAAATCAGGTGTGAAATATATCTGATCAAACTATCGTCAAGTTTGCTTGCTTCTCCGAGCAAGTTATGTCCTAATAATACACGAGAAACTTGTTCCCGAAGAGAGCTTAAAAGCTCTTTGATTTAAAACGCAATATTGAGTTTCCAGAGTCGTTAAGGGCAAGTGCTTTTTAGTCTTTCTCGCGCCGTTACCGCGGCTCCCGGTTACCCGCTCTGCCGGGGCATTAAACACGTTTATGATTTCGCCAACTTTATGATAAAACGGCGAAGGTATCGCGTTAAATAAAAACTATAACTTTGATTGGATGTCGAACGTCTCGTGAATTCAAAGCAGGGATCAGACCTACAAGTTTCAAGATTATCCGCCAGGCGTCCTTCATCTGCACAGCGGTTTAGTTTTAAAACCTGCAAAACCGTAGCACGAATTTTAATTTTACATGTATATAATTTTAAATTATAACCTATATAATGTAGAACATTGCAATAAGTACATACCTATCTACAACTGATAATTGCTTTTGACCAATAATTCGATTTTTATAACTGACGCAGTATTCTACAAGTAATTATGTAATTTTATGGAATCTGAACGTAACTTACAATGTACATTTTCTTTTATATGTTAATTTAATAAAAGGAGATAAAGTTCGGGAAGGAAATAGGTATGAAAAGTGGGTAGGAATTTGGAGGTCAGTGTGTCCAGGAGTGACGGATGTATGAATCCATTCCTCCAACTGCGGTGCAAGGCGGTGGGTCGAGAGATTCTGGCTGGAGAGGATAAAAGACCTCCCTCAAGCAGTCTTTCTCGACCACACAGCAGGTGGGCAGATGAATCGGCCGGCATGACCTGGGCAAACCTCACCCCGTGAACCCGGGCACCCCTGCCCACTTGGGGTAACCTATGGCAGAGGTGTTGGTTATCCAATAAATGGTTCCTGGGGCGGCGGTACCCATAACCGCCTCCCAAATTGAAACAATGTACGCCTGTTCGGGCTTTTACAGACATGCGATAATAATGTGACATGTGATGATAATAATTTAACCATGAAGTAAAATATGCAATTCAAATTATATACAACCTAATTATTTAAGCTAACAATGTTTATTATTTTTATTCAGGTGTGCTGTTATAGCCTTCTTATAACCAAATTCCGTGCAGTTTAACACATCTCCTACTTCCGAAAAAGTATTGTCAACTGAATGCAATCTACGTACAAGCGAGTTCTAAATTACTCTGTCCTGATATTTTGTTGCGATCAAAATTAATTTTAGATCGAGTAAAAGCTTAACGAATTAACGTAAAGTGGTTTTAATATGTTGAAATTGTGAATATTTGGAATGACACGGCCCAGCGTCCAAGAGCTGCGTACTACTTAAGAAATTCCTCAATTACTACCCACCTCATTTAATTTGACAGTTTCGATATAACTGGATAAGTGTTTAGATAGTTTACTGTAACACATGAGTGTGACATGGCATTAATTCTATCAATAGTTCGAATCCCAGCCTGACTAAAGTGCACCTAAAATATATACTATATTATTCCTAAAATCAAATCACAATCACACAAAAGGTCTCTCTGAAATGCTGAAGTTTTCACAGACCTACTTCAAAATTTTGACACTTGAAATTTCTATAAAAACAGTGAAAGCTTAACGCTTTATTCTTAACAGTTTTGTTGACTTTAAGCCGATGGCAGAAAAAATACCCGAGCTGTCAAAGTAATCTCTTGGTAAAACACCGAGTCATGTAGGGAATGAATTGTCCCTTTTGTGTTATCTCGTGTGTGTGTTGATTATCATAGACAACGGATGTCGTTAAACCACTTAAGACAATAATAAATGTGGCTAAGTGCGGTTAAGATAACTTAGCTGTGCCGAGCGGAGGGTTAACGACATTTTTGACCCGTTGTTTTGGAAATGATACAAAATGGGTACTTTAAAATTTTATCGTCACTTTATTAATAATTTATCAAGTAATCGAATATCATATGTGATATTGGTAACGTTTTGCCGAGTTATTTGTCTTTCAATGAACTCGTAGATGAACTATTTAAGAATACGTCTTTTCTGCTAATTGTACCTACACAGGGCATGTAGAGCGAATGAACGAGGTAAGGTGAATTTATGACGCAAATACAAATGGTAGAAGAAGTTGGGGACGCCCCAGGAAGACATGGCACGACCAAGTGAATCAGATACTTGAGTCGGGCCATGTCAAGAGTCAGAATAATAGAAGAGCATGTATGCGACGATGTATTAATGTAAATAAAGCGAGGAACGTAAATAAAGCGAGTGTGTGCCAAGACCGAGTTGTTTGGCGGTCCGTCCTCTCTGCCTACCCTTACGGTGAAACGGCGTATTGGTTAGTTAGTACAAGTACCAAAGTAAAAAATTGTCTTATTTCATAATTAAAAAAATTGCAGTTGAAAAACTGAAAAAAAGCGCTCTAATTAACGATGTAAATGATATTGGAAGAAATATACCTACCTGTTTATCAAGACAATTATAAATCTTACACATATTCTAGATGCTAAGAATAACTGTATATAGACCATAACTGCAACAAATCTTTAATTTATGTATACGATACTGCCGCCATGAGTCGACCCACAGTGCCATTCTAGACAATATTGAGGAGGATACGGTGTTTTTACTTATGTCGACAGAATAGCACTTAATCCCAAACACGGGACCACCTCAGCACAGGTTCGCCTAGTGAGGTGTTCGCAAAATACTACCACTAACCTATTTACATACAGTTACGGATCATCAACTTTTTTTTTTCTTAATACTAAACTTATTATCTTTGTAATCCAAAGTAATTTTTTGTAATTTGTATGTCCAAGAACAGAAATAAATAAATAAAAAAAGCTTGCGGTGACCTAGAAATTCCAGACAGAAACAAGCTGGGCAATTTTCATGATGTCAGGGCTCACCATTCGACAGTCTTTCTTGCTTCAGAAAATTGATTTCTGACATTATAGTTAGGTTTAGATTATTAAAAAAAGCTATTATTTATGTAACATAATATAAATAAATTACAAAAAAAAGATGAATGGAGATTTTCACCGCCAAAAGTATTACCATGATTTAATTTTATGGTACTTTGTCGTATTGTGTTCAATACCTCCTTAAAATTATTGTTACTTCAAATACACAACTTTTATTTCATTTTTTTAAAGAAAGACAAAAACCGGGTTACGAAAAACCTGACAATATTTGAAAATCTCCCAAAATCAATATTGCTCTTGTGACGTGATGGAGAACTTAGCCAGCCGAGGAATCGAACACGGTGGGATCCAAACGCGATGCCAACTCAGCCACTGATTGACACTGAACAGCTGTCCAAAACGTTACGCTAAACGCTAAAGAAGGAGATATAATACCCTAAAAATAAATCACAAAAAAGTAACAAAAAGGAAATATAACTACCTAAACAAACAAAAAAATCGAGTGCAATTCACAAGTATCAAATCAAATCGGCCAATGCGCGCAGCTTGATAGAGCGCGACGCTTCGTAGGTAAAGTTCATTTTAGTTCATTCTCTCGCAGGCTAAATCCTATAGGTGTTTATCTCTTTTTAGTGAGATGTGTAATAATTAAAACTAGAAAAGTTTACTGCTGCCATCGAATCAAAATTATGACAAAATTACGCCGTGAAATTCAAAAAGCTCCGCTTAATAATTATCGTCATAATTTAATGACCATAGGATCCCTAATCCACACAGGGTCTTCGGGTAAACTGAGGCAGGTGGCAGTCAATCCATTAAAGCATATTACGAAGTAAGTTGGCTGATAAAACACATAATACGCACAAGGCAGTGAATAATAACCAACCCTTCACTTGCTCCCAATCCTTTTACTGCACAACTTTGTTGAAGACCGCCGTAAATTATAGCGTCGCCCCTGATTAATAAATTCGTAGTGTTACAATGCAAACAAACGTCAATTCCGAATCCTATTAGCGAATTAATTACTCTAATTTGATGAAATACAATGTGCGCAATGTGTCACAATATTATTCAGTTTAGTATCTTGATTCTTGCGCTCTGACACCCCCCTCCCCCCCCCCCACCTCTCTGTGATGCTAAGGCCGAAATTCAAATGTAACAAAGTCATCAAAAGGCCATTCAGCGCCATTTTGTTTTTTTTTGACATGAATTCTAGGAGCATTTCAGCTCTCCATCAGATTGTAATAAGCTGACAAGCTTAAAAACATGATAGTTATCCTCTTCTGCTGATTTCCGCCTTACTCATAATACCACGGTAATACGAACGGGTTAGCTGAAATTTGTACGACAATTTCACCTAACCCGTTCGTATTACCGTGGTATATCTTATTCTGCGATTATGAGTAAGGCGGTTGTTTTTTAAAAGCCGACTCGGACTCAGAATCAGCATTTAACTGGAAACTTTCAACTGTCAAAAAAAAAAAATGGCGCTGAATGCCTTGTTGACTTTGACAAACGAAAATTTGTAAAAATGGGCTTAAGCAAGGTGTTTCACCAATCAAATCTGCACTGCCATTTCGGAATTTTGACAATTGGATGGTCCAGGTAAAACATCAATAATTTTTAGTCCGTTTCAATTTTTTATCAAATTGTATTTAGCTGCCTAGCATAACAACACGACCGTTTTCCTTGACAGCAACATCACAATTCGATCAAAAGCTGAAACGGGCCGAGAATTGGCGTATAACGGGGAACGGTAAAAATGTCAAAAACTTCAAATCAATCATCTTACGTTCACCACAAAAAATGTTACGAAACAAACCAAACAAATTTGATGGAATTATGCAATGTGTCATAATATTAATATTGTTATACAGTTCGGTATCTGAATTCATGATTCTTGACCCCCCATCATTTCTTAATAAGCTTCTGTGCATGGTCTGCGATACTAAGTCTATTATATTATATTAGTCAGTGTGTACAGTCCGTGTGGATGGGAGAGGGAGAAGAGTGAATTCACCCCGTAGAAGCAGATGTTTTCAATAAATTAACAAACACCCTTCCCCCTCTGGTCATCAATACTCGCCGAGGGCATTAGCATAGACATAAACGCGTCTCTCTTACAATAATTAGGTCGGCTGTAGATTAATCACATGGGGCATAAAATTGGCCAAACAATCATTCGTTTCGGGCGGCTTTAAGAGAGCGCCATCTGGTAGCAGAGTTAGTATTGGATGGAGAGGGGGGTCACCCACTCCCTGTTTTCATCCTTGAATTACAAAAATCAACAGACGCCGCGAATAATCAGAATTGCGAGGAATATTGACGAAATCTTCCAGGCGGCACCAGAAGGTTTGCACAAGTCGTTGGAGATGTTTTTATAACTTAAAAAAAATGTAGCGTTAAAAACTCACTTATCAAATGTGTACACGACTTTTTGACGCACTAAGAGTTTAATAGGGAAGACTGCCAATGTTTTTTCATCGTTTTTGTATCATCCATTTTTGAAGTAAAAACTTCTTCAGTACCGTTGTGATTTGAAACTCGAAGTGTTTGTCGACACGAAAAGGCGACAAAAACATACATTTATAGAATTTAGCCTACTTTAGTTTTCTAAAGGGAACTTTTACCAAGTGTGAATTGCACACTCAGATTTTTTAAATGAAAACTTCTTCAGCACCGTTGTGATTTGAAACTTGATAAAATGAAAAAGACAAGAAGACACACACACAGACATGTCTCTTTTCCAATACTCTTTCAATATCTAATTAAAAATGTGAATCTTTCTATAGTAACATTAATGATGATCTGGGTGACGTTTTTGATAATAAGATGACATTCATCCCCCACATTGCTACATTACCGCGTGTGAACTGCACACCTGTATTTTTTTAAGTATAACTTCTACAGCACTGCTGTGATTTGGATTTCGGATGAAATGGAAGTGACGATTACTGCACCTGCGACACATCAACTGCGCTCATTGGCCGCTTTGATTACGATGTCTCTTTTAAGGGCTCCTATTTGTTGAGATACGTACGGAAATTACGCTAAGTCTGTGCTCATTACTTCACTTTAATTATGACCTCACTTTTCAAGTATTGGTTGAGATTGTTTTGGTAAAGTTTCGCTTCTACCGCGCGTAAACTGCACTCGAATTTTTATTCTTATTCTTGCTCTAGCGCTCTTTCTAATCGGATTTCGGCAATCTATTGCAACCCATAACTATTTTAACAAATACTTAACAAACTAGGCGTTTGGCGCTATCACTTTACAAGTCATAAAGTTACTTTACTTCAGTTTTTCATAACGGACAACAAGCGCTAATTCTTTAACGGAAATTTAATTAAATCAGAGTTACAGGGCTGGTTAACAATTTGTACAAAGGGTTGGGAAGCTCACAGTA
Source organism: Limnephilus rhombicus (assembly GCA_929108145.2). Classification (NCBI taxonomy): domain Eukaryota; kingdom Metazoa; phylum Arthropoda; class Insecta; order Trichoptera; family Limnephilidae; genus Limnephilus; species Limnephilus rhombicus. The sequence continues at coordinate 57,419,763 of OV815275.1, read as the reverse complement.
TTGTATGAAAGTACAGAGGGTAGGGAGATACATCTCCCTTACATTAAATCAAATAGCCGTGCCGCTGGAGTCCGCACCGACCCGACCGCACCGCTCTGCAGAAACGGGAGCGGAATTAAGCGGATGCAATGATATTTCAGTCCTCAACACTGACGGATGCATTCGTATTGCTAGCCACGAACTGGTCGGCAATTCGTTTGGCAAGTGTTGCCGTAAATGATAAAACGGTTGTTGGTGTTGCCATTCTATGCAACAGATATAATATTCCTAAATAATCGTTGTCTATAAGCGGTTTTCTGGAATCTATATATATATATATATTGTCTCATTGAAAAGTATTATAGAAAATAATATGCCGTGTAAGCAGAGGTTAATGTTTTGTTGTAGAGTTAGGAATGATGAGATTTTTTTTCTTACACTAGGTATAATCCTAGAAGTCATTAAGACAAAAGGAATGAACAATCAACATGTCCATTCAAAATTGTGTGGTGCCATATTCACAGCATCTCTTCGACTTTTAAAAGTTTTTTACCCAAATGTGTTATTGCTGATGCCAAAAAAGGGAATACATACTTATTTTAATATTGAAATGTAGAACCAAGTTTTAATAATAAATGTATATGCAAGGCTTCAGGAAAAAAAGAAGCTGAAGGAAGAAACATAGGACTTAATAGTTTCTAATAAAAGTGTTTTAAATTTTACACAACTGATCGCATGGTAAATGGTTGTTTACCGAATGTGCAAAAAAAATAAATAAAAACACACAATTAATAGTAAGGGGCTAAAGTTCGAATATTTGTACAATATTTCTCAACTGATGGTATTAAGTGGTCTTTAATTATTTAAAAACGTTCCTTTGTACCATAAGTGAATACGTCAGAAAACGTAGATACAAATACTGCATATTTAAGAGTAATGCTTATCAAAAACGAAAAGATCATCTGAGCACACTCAGACAAAGTAATTTTGAATTAATGACGACACTCCATCCATCAGTGCATGTATCGTATAGGTATAGATTAAATGTATAAATGAATGTTTAAAGCGCCCTTGAGGTGATTTTCTCACGAAAACGGCGCTATAGAAGTCATCCAATTATTATTATTATTATTATCACATTTTGTTTCTGCAGATAAACTATTTCCATGCAGCCGGCAACAAGGCTAACCTTGAAACACACTGACGAGTTAAATACTAGAAGTGTGATCAATGTCGATATGAAAGGAAACTGTTTTAGCCAGTTTACATAATACCTTTTATAGACTTAGACCCCTCCAACTTTACAAGATTTCTGTTAATCATTAGAGCGAATGTTATTCACAGACAGTTCAGATCTTTTGACACTAAAAATGGCCTATGTCTTTTTATACTTCCATGCTACCTCAAATTTGTCTTCTCCATAATATATTGGTGTACAATTTATGGAGAACATCAAGAAATAAATAAATGGATGATTGCATCCATAACAGCTTTAGATGTACTTGTTATAGATTGTAAATATTAAAAATGTAACGAGACGAAATGGTGTTTGCTGGGATTGGGTGATAACATGTGCCGGAAAAAAAGGTATGCAAGGAAAAGGAATGACCAATCACTTATCACTGTATCTCACACAACACAATCACAATATAGTTATTTACTCGTAGTTCCACCGCGATACTTCGAGGTTCAAGAACAACATTATGTACATAAGATGAGATAACGTTTATAGATAATATTTATTAACGATAACGACATTATGTACTTCCGAGATGGTCGAATTCCTTCTTTATCACTTAAATTAAATACCCAAAGACACCAACAATTTGTTTCGAAGGTAGTCCCAGATGTTTTGTTTTGAAAACAAATGCACTCGAATTATAATTAGTGTTCTTGCTATTGTTCCAAATTTCAAATATTTTTCCAGCTAGGAGAGTGGTTAACGAGAGATAGAAAATTGACAAATGATCCCATATCAAAACTTTGTACCAATGATATCGATTGTATTGTACATATTCTCATATCAAAACCTTGCACCAATGACATCGATTGTCTGTTATCGAACTACCTGTTATCAATTTTAGTAGAAGTAAAGGAAAGTATGCTTTCTTCGGTCACACACAAACACGCCCACGAAAAACTTCTATCTGTATATTATCTACTCAGTGTTTGGTACAGAAATGCCCGGCCTCGCCAGGGGCAGGAGCCAAACAGCCTGCACTTCACTCCACACCCGCAGCCCTGTAATTAATAACGAGCCACCTCATGACCGGCCCGTTATGTCAGATATTACGTTTGATGAAATTGTAATAAATATTTCGGATTTGTGGCCGGGGGTTGCGGGCGTAGTCAGGGGGTGGGTGCAGGAGGGTTGACCTCCCCATGGGGGTGGGAGGTGAATAATTCATCATACAGCCTGGCTGTTGCTACGATTATTATTCGTGCTCTGAAGTAATTTCGGTACAATTAATGTAGCAAAATAACAACAGCATTATCATGCATTGGATTTCTGAAATTGACACCCTGTAGATACAATAAAAATTATTGTTATTTTTTTGTAGAAAGCAGTCGCTTTGTGGTTTGACATATTTTTATTTTATAAAACAAATTAGTTTGTTTATAACCACGATTTTTTATTTAATATCGACCGGTTTTGCTAAACACAAGCATCATCGGTGTATAAATTAAACTATTCAAAAAATACATTGTGTGAGCTTATTTATATATACAGAAAGAGACCAAACATAAGATAAAGGAAAAAATAAAAGAGGGAAACAGTCAGATAATAGAGAGAAAGAGACAGAGATCTGTGAGCTTATATCTTATCTTAGAAAGAGACAATATATAAGATAAAGGAAAAGAAACAAGAGAGAAAAACACACTTGAATAGAGAAAAGGACAAAAAATAGAGAGAAAGTTTATGTTTTGTTTCTTTCTGGATGTATACACAAGCGCACACAATGTATTTTTGATCAGTTTAATTTATATCCTGATGATGTTTGTGTTAAACAAAACCGGTCGGTATATAAAAAAAATAATAAAATCATGGATATAAACAAAGTAATTCTTTTATATCGTATTTAAACACAGGTCTCCAGCGACAAAATGTTTTTAAAATGTCCTTAAAAAATATATATATATAATATCTATACATCCTTCACGTATATATACATAACCAGGGTGCTGAATAAGTACTGGTTCAAGTTAAAGGGGGGAGGAATTATTCCATAGCCAAACAGTTAAGCACATGAGTGAGTGACGAAAAAACGACCAGTTTGAAAATTGTGTAAAAATTATTTTATAACGTACATACCATTATGAAGAAATTCTGACTGAGAAGGAAGAAGGTAGCGAAATATTCACATTAACTTACCTGAAAAGAAAGAAAATATCACAATTAGTAACCAAGTAGATACATTAAAAAGAGTCAAATAACCTATAAATTACACTAATCAATAGAAATCTATGAATAGAAACTGTCCATTCACGTAACAGCTATTAAAAAACAGGTAAAATCAGGTAGGAACTCACAATTCAAGACGGAAAAGTCAATAATACAATGCCATTATTTTGAGCTCATAGTGTAGTTTTCAGTTGTGACGGCCTCCGTGGTCGAGGGGCAAGACTATTGATTAAGTAAACTTTGTAAATTTAAATTTTTTAATCATTTAAAAACAATACAAGGAAATTTGCGGGACGTTCCAGAATAGAAGACACTCTCAGTGTCTTCCAGGTGAAAGACCACCATTCACAATTGAAACGTTGCTTGAAATGGCTTTAGCCGTGTTTGGTGACTAGGCCTGAATAGGCAAGTACTTCCCCACCTATTTCTTCCCTACCTCCTTCCCTTCCCCACTACATTCAGCCTCGCAACCCAATCGGGTAATTTACCAAGGTCCCTTTTTAATTTTGCTACTCCGGAATCTCATTTCTGCGGCGTTCAGTCCACTTTTATCCTATCTTTGCAAGTTCTATTCCTCACTTTCATAAATCAGGATTGGTATCAACACTTCATTGTGGACTGCTAGCTTAGCTTCTTTACCATATATACTTACCACACAATGCGGTGTTATTTATATAAAAAGCCCCAAGCGACATTCGATCGTATCTCATAAAAATGAATTTCAAAATTCACGTTAGCCACACGATAAGGGGCTCTATAAACTGGTCCATTGTTTCATACTCGATCCGTACCACTGAAGAGGAAAACTGGTAGAAGTGTGCGATGGGCGTGATCGCGTGACCGAAGTAATCTAACTTCCAATGAAAATTATTGTAATGTCTTTTGCCTTTTAATTTCAGGTGTTTGCTGCGAATTTGAGAAAGCGGAATATTAATATACGTACACATGAAAAAAAAAAAAATTTATTTAATTTAGTGGGGGGCAAGAATTCTAATAATCTAGTTGTTATCTAGCCTCCTACATAGTTAAGTAAATTAAAATACGTACATATAAAAAGATATTTATTTTAATTTATTGGGGGGCTAGAATTCCAATAATCCATGCGCTTGATAGCTGCAAGACGAGTTGTTATCTAGCCTCCTAAGTTAAGTAAATTCTAATGTAAAATCCATGCTAATTTGTACAGCGCTTTTGAGGCGATTTTTCACAAAAACAGCGCTATATAAGTTGTCCAAATTTATTATTATTAACCAAGAGACTGTAAATAACACAATGTTTCCATGACTAAACAGAATAGTGACAAAACAGATTACTTTTACAATAGTAAATAGTAAGTAGTAATTTCATCACTTTTTACACGGGTGATAAAAAGAAAATTGCCTAGAAATCTAACATCTCGTAGCAATTATTGTGACTCACTTACTTTAATGGTTAGAAATACGATTTAAACGGTGTTTTAGATATAGAAAACACCAGGTTTTTTTTTAAATTTCAAAGTTAAAATGTACGAACAAATGAATTGTCGATAATGTTGATAATGCATTTGCCTAATAAAATATGTACGCGTTTAATTTTTTTTCATTGTCATGAAGTAAGTATTAGAAAAAACGTGAGGTATTTTTTTATTTATTTATTTTTTATTCCATAAAATTTTATTGGTTACAGATTTTTCGTTTTATTTTACATTTTACCACACTAGGCTAATTAATGCCTGTGTTGTGGTAGTGGTAAATTTAATATTTTAAATAGGAATTAATACATACAATTTTATTGGAACGGATAATTAAACACACTAAATAAAAATTAAGTAATACTTAAAAGTAAGTGAAAGATAAAGAGAAAAAAATATCATATTTTAAAGAAAAATAGAAATAAAAATGAAATTTTTGATATACTACATAAACTCATAATAAAGATTAGTGTAAATAACTCAAGTGTTCCATACAAATATATAAATTAAAACATATAAGTATATAAGAGGTGATGAGGATTTTTATTTGTGATTCGAAATTTTTATATTTAAAAAAATATGTATTTATTTCAAATTATAAAATTTGAAAACTTATTTTCATCACCTTTCAAAAACACTTTTTTTTGGTTTGGTTTAGAAATTTTCTATTTACTTGAGTTTTATTGCAAGGCACATTTTATTCAATTTGGGAGGCAGAAATGGGTACCGCCGCCCCGGGAACATTTATTGAATAACCAACACCTCTGCCATAGGTCACCCCAAGTTGTTCGCTACGTTTGGTGATTTAGCAGGGGTGCCCAGGTTCATGGGGTGGGGTTTGTCTAGGTCTTGGAGGCGGATGACCAGGACACCCTGAACCCCTGATTCCTACCCACCCCTTAAACCCTTTTCCTTCCCAGAACTCTGCTCTAATTCGTCTCCTTAAAAAACCCTCCATACCGCATCCCTAAAGATGACATAGGCCCTGTGGGAAAAATATTTTCCTCGGAGCCTCATGTGTAGAGCTCATTTTAAAAAAAGGCACAATTATTTTGATCTTGAGACAAAATAGGCCTGGAGGGGTTAATTTCAAGTTTTTTTTATACATTGAATGATATTACGATTTAAGATGTTTCGCCTTACGAAGACATTATCATACTGTGTTCGGAAGGCGAAACAGCTATCACGCATAGTAATACTGATAATAATTACAGAGCAGATCTTGTTTATAAATAAACAGTTATTCTATAAATGAAATAATAACACTATTGACTAAATAAAAATGAAAACTAGATCTGGTTGTCAAGAATTCGGAGAACCACTGCGGGTCTGTGCTGGGAAGTAAATAATTGACTAAATCTGTTTTCTTTCAAATCGGTATGGATTATTTTTACACTTCTAGAGAATTTTTTATCCAGTGGTTCGTATCGAGTCTCTTTCAAGCTGTTAAAGGGACCGTGGTTCGTAATTGAATGAGGCACGACTTTTACCGTACTATCCAACCGAAGAAGATCTGATTTTGATGTGGCTAATTTTACGATTCATTCACGTCAGTCATTTTTTGTGGCGTGATGATGAACGGTTCTGACAATGTGTGTTATAATTTGGCAGCTCGTAGAACCGAAGAGATTTTCGTCATATTCTCATGCGTAAATTTGAAATCACGTTTTTTTGGCACTGAAAATCGATTTTTTAGCTTGTCAGGCAAACTTTGCACGACTAAGGAGCGATAATGACTTAATCACAAGATTTAATAACGAAAACACTACTGACTAAAGACGAAACTAAACTCAACTAATATGTGAATATAGTGATAAGACAAAGTCCATTATGGTTTTGAAAAACACATGTCATCGTTATTATAAGCAATAATTATCAGCCTGAAACACTCATCAACATTGAAAAATCTTCCGAGAAAAGATACTTGCCGCCAACGGGACTTGAACCCATATATTTCTGATTGCCTGTTCCCGTGTCCTTCTGATTTGATAAGCCCCCATAGCTCAGTGGTCAAGAGCAGCTGACCGGCAATCAGAAGGACACGGGTTCAAGTCCCGTTGGCGGCAAGTATCTTTTCTCGGAAGATTTTTCAATGTTGATGAGTGTTTCAGGCTGATAATTATTGCTTATAATAATTGTTACCCTTTGTGCTATGCATAAAAATCTTGTCAACACGTTAGTTTATAAATTAAAAATAATAATTCACATGTCATCGTGTTAAAATTAAAAGAGTTTTGCCGAGCTTAATTTTTTGTTGTTGTCACTTTTTTCTAACTGCTCACAGGAGGCTTGGAGGAAAACATTTTATCTCAGGTCCCATGTCATCTACGGGGATGCTGTGCGAAGCGTCTTATTGATGAAAAGATGGAGCGTGTTGGGTTTTAAGATACCCGTATTGTAGAAAAATAAATTTAAACAATATTGAAGAAGCACTTTTGGACTATTACTCACAGACAGACTCACAACCGAAATAGATACAATATTTGATAGTTCTAAGGAGTTTTGCACTGCGGGAGAACTCAATTTTGTTGAAGCCAAGCAAAAAAGGATTTAACATGATTTTTGTTTACTGTGGAAACTTTTACTACATTTTTTACTATAAAATGTTTGTTTACTATAGAATCTTATTTGCTTACATTTCTAAAACTTTTTTGTTTATTAAATGAAAAAAAAAACACTTTGTAAAACACTACTTTTTATTTGGAATTAATATTTAACAGCCAACCGGGTTTCGCTTAGCTCAAGCTTCATCAGGGCTATTATATCAACTAAAGTAAATTAGATAGACACATATATAAAAGAAATTAAGAGAATTAGAGGAAGAGATAGCAATATAATAGGCGACACCCTATTGGTGCAAATAGAAAAGAGGGAGACAGAAATAATAATTACAGTTTTGGTAAGCAACGGGGGGAGGGAGAGAGAGGGAACTGTTTAAGAAGAGGTTAACGGAATAAATTAAAAATGGGACTATCAGATAAATTGATTTGGTTATTAACAATGTTTGATTTATTATTGACGGCTTTTTTGATTTCGAGGGCTTCTAGATTGTTTAGTCAATAATAAATCAAACATTATTAATAACCAAATCAATTTATCTGATAGTCCCATTTTGAATTTATTCCGTTAAGCTCTTCTGAAACAGTTCCCTCCCTCTCCCTCCCCCCGTTGCTTACCCAAACTGTAATTATTATTTCTGTCTCCCTCTTTTCTATTTGCACCAATAGGGTGTCGCCAATTATATTGCTATCTCTTCCTCTAATTCTCTTAATTTATTTTATATATGTGTCTGTATCTAATTTACTTTAGTTGATATAATAGCCCCGATGAAGCTTGAGCTAAGCGAAACCCGGTTGGCTGTTAAATATTAATTCCAAATAAAAAGTGGTGTTTTACAAAGTGTGTTTTTTCATTTAATATGTAATGTCACACCACAAAGTGTTTGCTTTCTTCGATAAAACTTTTTTGTTTGTTTGCTGTAGAGTTCTTATTCTTTTAAGCTAACGTAGAACCAACTTAATTAAATTTGAATATATATTTTACATACAATTTATCAATTACGGCAGACACGTAGAACCAAAAGGGCGATAACTGAAGCAGAAAGAAAAACCAACTAGCTGGAATGTTGATCGTTCCCTTGTAATATTTTCAACGAAAATTTCAACGAAGAAGAAGCTTCGTTGAAATTTTTATATTTGAGTTAGTAAATTGTATTGTATAAATCTCAAAGCAAACAGGCATGAGGGAGTGAAAACTTTTCAAATGAATTTTTGCCATAAAGAGGTTTGGGAATTTACACAGCATTATACATATGGCCGAATTCACGAGAGAAAATTCCAATTATATTCCGACAAAGTTGGTGTTTTACAATTTCATTCCCGCAAAGGTAACGTAAACTTTCACTAATTGACTTTGCGAATTTTGTAAAACGTACTCGAGGAAGTCCTCAGCCGTATCCCAACCGGCTACGAGGTTCGGGTATTATTGTACCTGTACAGGGCACGAGGTGGTACTACGGGGCCTATAGGGCACGGCCACAGTAGGCTGTAGGAAACATCCAAGAAACCCGTTTTCAAAGAACCAAAATAATATTTGTACAAGTCTCAAACGTAATTTGCTAATTTCGAATGATACCGAAACATTATAATTACCTGGCTTTCATCTGGAGTTGGTCGGGGAGAGTTGAGAGGAGTTGCGACGGTAGAGGGCTTATGCGGTCGGTCGACTCGTGTTTTTAGGGAGGGGGGGGGGGGGGGGGAGGGGTTGAGTGCCAGCCGCCCCCGGCCTCCCGCGCCCTCGTGTCGCGGTTTCCCCTTTTGTTCGGCGTACACTTCTTTTCGAATTTAAACCACGCTTTCGTATTTGCCGTTCAAACGTTGAGATTTTTGTATTTAAAATTTAACTTTTTTAAATTAATTCTCAAAAGCACCATTACCGTTTATTCTCTCGAAATTATAAATAAGAACCTTCGTTTCTTGCATTATATTCAACTTAACGATTAACGTTTCATAATTATTGTTTTCAAACTAACTAACTAAACAATACCTATCGCGGAATTAGGCACAGAGGTTAGACCGAAACGCAACCCTCTTTTGGCACATTTTCCTTCCATCATTCAAATTCATAACATCAAATAGGAAGCTGATTCTCTTGAAGTAGTTTCGTGCCATATATGTCGTGTATGGAATGACCCTCACTTTTTTACACAAACTCCGCGCAGAAGACCCTTGGGGAAAATAATTTCCCTCAAAGCCCGTGTAGGTCATTTTTAAGGAGAGAAAGGATTAAACACTTACACACACCCCTCTCCTTCAATAATTTACTAACTTAATTTAGGTTAAATGTATAATTTATCACATAAAAACTTAAGTATATAACAGCGAAATGTCATTGGTACCAATTATCTACTATGTTAAATTCTATAACTTTGGAACTATTTTCTACTATGTAATTATGTACTCATTGGAGGACCCACCACTTACCCGCCCTGGTATAGGTAACAGATGGTTACCCCTTCAAGGCTCTTGTAAGGACTCTAATTTTTTTGGTAAAAACGACACTACATTTGATAACGAATCTAGACCTCCAATGTCCCATAATACGTTGTTAGTAAGCAGTATGCAAGTGCTTAGCGGGAAATACAGATACAATATGTGTTAGTATGACAAAATATAGACAAGACAATGGGACAGGCTGGTGAAAGTTCACGAGGAGGCAAGCGCTGGGTGATTGTATCCAGCTTTCCTACAAGCACCATGTAATTATGTACTGTTTGTTTCTGCAAAATAAAATGTATAAACACGGGTCTTAAAGAGGCCTGGAGATGTATAAGGGAGGAAACACAGAGGCCGGCAGATCATCCCACATCCGAGCTGTTCAACTCAAGTACGAATCGTGTAAGTGACAAGATGTCAACCACCTGTAAATGATAGCCGCGCTTTTGACGTGTTTTTCGATCATGCACCGGTGCCAAAGGGATCAATGACGTTAGTTCCTCGGAGCGTCTTCCCCTGAAATATTAATAGTAAATAAATCGAGTGCAGTTTACACGCGGTACAAGCGAAACTTTACTAAAACAACCTCAACCAATACTTGAAAAGTGAGGTCATAATCAAAGCGATCAATAAGAGCAGACCAGCGTAATTTCCGTTTTATATCTCAACCAATAGGAGCCTTTAAAAGTGACATCATAATCAAAGCGGTCAATGAGCGCAATCGATGCGTAACAGGTGCAATAATCGTCATTTCCGTTTCGTCTGAAATCCAAATCATAGCGGGACCACAGAAGTTTTACTTCAACAAGCTCAAATTTCCCACCGTAACGTAATACAAAAAACATATCACTTTTATTCATAACTAATTATTTATGCTTTGATGCTGAACTGAGAGGTTTTGAAAATATCGAAAAGGTCAGTATATATATTAGCAGTTCGGTGTAATCGGCCTAGCAGTGAGTGATATATAGGTGATATGAATTTGGTTGTTGGCAGTAAAAAAGATGGTGAAGTCGAGTAGATTTTTTAATAGGGACACGGATATTATTGAACTAAAACTTCTTTACGCACGCTTGACTTGGGGAGCTAGCTGGCGAATGCGTGACAAGAGCATTACGAAAAGCGAGGCGAACAGTAGTTGAGAGGGAGATATAAGTTAGTGAAGATAGAAAGAGAGAGAGAGTTACGTTTCTGCAGGAGCAAGAGAGAGAGAGATGCGAGAACACATTTTCTTTCTCTCTTTCTCTCATAGCCAGTTACGTTTTGTATATCTAAGACACAGTGCAAGCCTATTGTCTGTATCACACTGTAGGAGCAAGAGAGAGCTAAAGAAGTTTTACTTCAGTCGTGTGGTCTTTTTTTTTTTTTTAAATTTATTGTTTATTCCCAGAACAGAATTTCTGAACTCCGAACAAGGCCTTCAGAACTGATTTGTTTATATTTTGGGAAACATTTTAATTCCTGCATTTGACTTGTCAGTTTAATTGGAATTCAGTTGAATAATTATTTTTGGAATTTTTGTATCAAAGCAATTTCACGAGAACATTGAAAACTTTCTGAAAAGGCTGATTGGTTTTATTTAAAATGTTAACGAGAATTTCAAAATGTATTTTTGTCGGTGACATTTCATCAACATCATCGAAGGTAAGTTTCCCAAAATATGTAAACAACGGCAGATATTAATTTAGTGAAAGCTTGTTTATTTAAAAATAAATTTTATCAGTATAAGCATATTTTTCCTTCGACACAACGATGCGGTTTAGAAATGCTGTAGGTACATTTTTGTAACATAAAAGAAAAATTACAAAAAAAAATCAATCACTCAATGCAATCTACATAGGTAGGTTCATTTCATAAAATTAAAAAAAAAAAACGCTTTTAGTGGGTAGGACTTAAACAAACGTTTCGATTATTAAATTATTAACTATTAAATGTATTTTGAACTAGAATAGCTATTTCGCCATTCTGTAGAATTTTGATCAATGATCATAGTTTCTTTTTTTGTAATTTAATTTATTACAATTAGTCAACAATTCGGGTAGCGGTATGGGTACTGCCTCACCAACACTCCTGCCGTGGGTCACTACAAATGGTTCGCTACGTTTGGTGGCTTGGTAGGGTTAATGGGGTGAGGTTTATCACCTTGCACCGCAGTGGGAGGGAGGGATTCATACGTCCTTCACTACTGAACACATTGACCCCCGAATTCCTACCCATCCCTCGTACTGTTTCACAACTCAAAAGCCTTTTCATAAAAATATCCTCCACGCAGTATCCCCAAAGATGATCTGAGGGATTTTTTCCTGAGGGTCTACAATCCGGAGTTAATGTAAAAAAAGAACCGACAATATCTCAATAACAATTCTTTTGCCATGATATTACAAATGCGAATAAAAAAAAAATCGAGTGCAGTTTCCACGCGGTAGAAGCGAAACTTTACCAAAACGATCACAACCAAAACTTGAAAAGTGAGGTCATAATCAAAGCGACCAATGAGCGCAGACCAGCGTAATTTACGTTTCATATCTCAACCAATAGGAGCTTTTAAAAGTGACATCATAATCAAAGCGGTCAATGAGCGCAGTTGATGCGTCGCAGGTGCAGTAATCATCATTTCCGTTTCGAAATCACAGCGGTGCTATAGAAGTTTCACTTCAAAAAGTCCAGTTAAAACCGGACTTCGAATAGCTCAATCGATAACATAATATATAATAAAAAATATTACGTGTTGATTAAATAGTAAAAAATGAATGTTTTTACAGAGTTTGATTAATTTTCTACCTCGCTAAAAACATTTTTTTTCTCAAGTTTGGGTAATAAACCATTCCATTTATTTAGTAGTATTGAAGCAATGGTGGCGCGGGACCGAACTGCCGAATATGCGTGGCTCCCCCGCATTCAAAAAGCCGCCTGCGCCTTTGAAAACCCCTAATAAATATTAAATATTACACGTAAATGAAAAGGTAGGGCACCGGGCGCGCGGGTCGGGGGGGCGCTATATTTCAGGAGCTATAATCCTGGCCATCTTTGCAATGTCCATAAATTTTATATGGCTCTACTGTGTGTCTATTTTTGCTTTATTTCCAGGTACAACTACAGGGTAAATTCATACAAAACCTTCTCATACATAATGCATTATCGTGATTTGATGTCTGCCGAATTTATAGCTGGCCTAACTCAGACTCAAAAGTCGAGTGAAAATAGAAAATGTAGTCTCATTGTTTTAAAATGCTACTTTCTAGAATGTAAGGTAGTATTTCAAAAGAATGATGTAAAATTACAATAAAATTTTCTTAGCTCTACATTATCTCTGCTGGGGTAAGTTACTAAACCAAAAAAATTTGAGTGCAGTTTACACGCGGTAGAAGCGAAACTTTACCAAAAAAATCTCAAGCAATACTTGAAAAGTGAGGTCAAATCAAAGAAACAAATGAGCGCAGACCAAGCGTAATTTCCGTTTCATATCTCAACCAATATGAGCCTTTAAAAGTGACATCATAAACAAAGTGGTTAATGAGCGCAGTTGATTGGTCGCAGGTGCAGTAATCGTCATTTCCGTTTCATCCGAAATCCAAATCACAGCGGGGCTATAGAAGTTTCACTTCAAAAACGTAGTTCTGAGAGTCTCGGGAGAAAATTACACGATAATGAATTTTTCGAATTAAAATGTTAGAATAATTACACATGGAAGAAATTACATGCACTGGAAATAAAAACGTCTTAAAATATCTATTTTCAGGAGGTTTAAATTTTAGAGGCCTTAGTTTGTGCTAAATAAAACTTACATTTTTACGAATTACAAAAGTTATAAATAATATTTGGAAGATTTGTTGCTGTCTTTGCCATGAAAAATCACCTAATGGGAGACGAACATGTAATTTTAATAAAATTATTTTAATTATTTTGTAAGGTTTTATCCCGCTACTAACATTATACGGTTCCATGACAAGCAACTTAACTCAACACCTGTTTGAAAAGCCATTAAAAACAATGATTTTTTTAAATAGGCCATAAATTAACCTAACGTACCCTATTTAACGAATTATTATAATATTATTTTTTCATCACTTTTAATGAATTTTTAAAAGACGTGTTGAGTTGAATTCATTCTGAGTTTTCTGGTCAGCCATATAACTGTACATGTTCGCACGTACGAGATTTATTTTTACCTTAGTTCCACACAGGAGGCCCTCTAGTATATAATTTCCCTCAAGGCCTATGTCATCTTAGTGGATGCCGTGTGGAGGGTCTTTTTAAGGAATGAAGGATAGGAAATTCTGGGAAGGAAAAAAGGTATAAGGGGTGGATAGGAATCTGGGGGGTCAGTGTGTCCAGAAGTGATGGACATATCCCTCCAACTGCGGTGCTCCAAATACGATGGGTCGAGAGAGTCCGTCTGGAAAGGTCAACATGCCTCGCTCAACCAGTCGCGATCCGTCGCAGGTGGGCAGACGCATCCGCTGCCAAGACCTGGACAAGAACCCGGGCAAGTCACCAAACGTCACCAAACGTAGCGAACGACTAGGAATGACTTATGGCAGAGGTGTTGGTTATCCAATAAATGGTTTCGGGGCGGCGGTACCCATACCCGCCTCCCAAATTGAGAGTGGAAAATACTATTAGTATCGCCTTGGTGTAAGACCACAATTCAGAATTTAAAACGTTGCTTAAAATGGATTTCGTCGCAAATACACTATATACGAGATTATTTTAAATTAATGAATTGCTAGATTTTTGGCTATCTGTGTTGAAAATCAAAGCTACCACTAAAATAAATTGCACTCAATCATTAAAAAAGTTACTGAAAATATAATAAATACGTCATAAGGAAAGTAGTCAAAATTGCCCACCTTCTGCTCAAACACAATAATAGGTTGTTTCGTATTCAAATCACATCGGATCGTACTTCAACCCTCGCAAGAAGTGTTCCGCCCTATCTTGTCGTTTAGGCCTATTACACCCACTGAACCGATAGATAATAATTCATCATCATTCTCCTTTATACACTCCGTATCGCCAACACAATCCTCGGCTAAAGGGATGTCGGATTACCTTCGTGAATGGTTACGTTCATATCATAACAGTGGTGAATTGAAAAGGGTTTTCCTAATGTTAACTTGTGTTTTGTCGTATTCAAGGACGCTAGATAAAGCTAACATCCCACGTCTCTCAGGGTCTATTACAAGGCTTTCATTGTAAAAAGTTCTGAGATATGTTGAATTGTCGGGATTCCATGGCAGTTGAACCCCAGACAGCTTTACTTTACTCCCCGGCATTCTTATTTAAAATTTGCAGTCGGTTTACAGAAACACTACCAATTTACACAATATATAACTAAGTGCCCAGAAGGGGTGTGCATAACAAAATATAAAACATATTATTTTCATTCAAATGCATCAAGGAAAAAACAACATATTTATATACTAGCGTATAAGGAAGTCCAAAAAAAGACACCGTAAATAAATTCGTTTGAAGTTCATACCAACTCATTGTTACAGGTATTTTATTATTTACAAGTAGAAAACATATATTCGATAAGCGGTGTCCATTAATCACGTGAGGAGTAATCGGGGGAGGGGTGGGGGTTCGGAAAAAATCACTAAATATCACCGGGGGGGGGGTGGGTGTACCGAGATATCACGTGTATTTATTTTTCATGATAATATTCTGAAAATTTCAAAATACATTGTACTAAAAAAAATACACTTGATTTTGAGGGGGGGGGGGGGGGGGGTTAGTCTAAAACCTCACCACATATCACCACGGGGGGGTAAAAAGTTGCTAAAAAAACAACACGTGATTAATGGACGACCCCTAATCACACTTTAATTAGAAAGTTTATTGCAAGATTTTACATTTGCTACCCCCGTCATCGTTAGTGTTACATTAAAGTTTTGATTGGCAAAAGATAAAGAATGTCATTCTGAGTAAATCTTTATTTAGGATGTGTCTTAGACATCTAAACATATGTATTTTATTTGCTTACTTAATACTTGTAACATTACTGACTTCTAAACTTGGTGAAAATAAAAATAGCTAAATTTCTTTAGATGTATTCCTCCATTAAAATGAATACCACAAATCCCACAACGTTGATCTCTCGCCACGCCTATCGTACGTGAATCACTCCAAAACATCATTTCATCCCTCGCAGTGCAAAAACTCGGGCGTCATTGCTGGAATTCCAAATTCACCCCAAAAGTGTGAAATGTTCTAAATCAATTATGGTGAATCTATCTTGATACAAGCGCGCTAGAAGGGCATAATATATAAAGGGCATATATGTGGGGGACTGGGGAACCCCAAATAAGTAGCGTGGCAAAAACTCAATTATTCTCTTCACACGAAATTGTCTACGAGTGTTTTCAGGTATCTTTACGGTGCACTTGTATCGAAAGAAACTCACTCTAATTCCTATTTAGAAATTAGCATTTTTGCTGTTTACAGCGTTATTCGGGATTTTTAGGGGGCGTTTTAATGCAATTCATTTAGTTTTAGAACAAGTGGACTTGTTGCGAATTTAAAAAAAATATAATCTCTATAAACTCGATTTGTTAGTGCCGTTAAGAAATTCTAGTTCTAGTGTCACACGAGCGATAGTTGCCTAAATTTCGGTATTTGATTTTTATGAATTAAAATGAACTGTAAATCTAACTCCTTGGGCTAATTTGTTCACTTTTCCGAGCAACTCATATAGGTCTCACAGAAATCGTTGTGTCTCCCTTACAATCATATTTAGAAATTTGATCTAAACGGTGTTAGAAAGAGAATGCAAAACGCTTTACTTACAATTAACCATAACCTAATTAAAATGTACTCATTTATGAAACCAAAGTTTTCGACTGCAATTTGAAAAAAACTTTGGGAATTTTTTATTAATTATTTTTACATGAAACATCAAAAAAGTAAGTTAACGAAAACGTAAAAAATACATTTTCCAAATGAAATAATATGTGTTTTAATTTCTTTTCGTTATATTTAAGTAATTTTTGTTAGAACAAACGTAAAGCCGTTATAAAAACTTGTTTTAAAACGTTTGCATGCAAAATTTCACATTTAAAAAATTATTTAATTGAAATAAAACAATTGTTCAGTTTAATTTTATACCCTGAAGATGCTTGTGTAAAGCGAAACCGGTCGGTATATAAAAAAAAATAATTAAATCGTGGTTACAAACTAAGTTATTGTTTTATTTCAAGTAATATGTTAAACCACAAAGTGACTGCTTTCTACTAAAATATTAAAAAAAAAAAAAAAAACATAGAATAAAAATAATTTGTTTATTTCGATTTATACACTTTGAAAGCATATTTCATCACATTTCAAAAACTCTTTTTTAGCGTTCAGTGATTTTATGACAAATCGGAAATATTTTGACCCTCTGTTAAAATATGATCGAGGCCTGAGGAGTTAACAATTTTTTTTATAAAACCTAAAAATTTGAGATAAGCGGCGAAATCTATGTAG
This sequence comes from Limnephilus rhombicus, assembly GCA_929108145.2. Taxonomy (NCBI): domain Eukaryota; kingdom Metazoa; phylum Arthropoda; class Insecta; order Trichoptera; family Limnephilidae; genus Limnephilus; species Limnephilus rhombicus. The sequence continues at coordinate 57,402,470 of OV815275.1, read as the reverse complement.
AGTCAATGACTTTAAATCAATTCAGTAGTTCACATATTTTCGGTAAAATGTTTGTAATTAGTACGGCCGAATCGAATACTGAACACACGGAGATCTCTATCTATACTAAAAAGTAAACTTTTTGAACTGCCCAAATAACTCTAGAGAATTATTGAAAGAGAGGACGGAACAGTTTGTTACCGTTAATAATTAATGTAATAATAATCAGCCATCTTTCTTAAAATCGATGGTGTGTAAGTCTGGCATGAAAGCTCATATATGAAATTCGGTTTGAAATTGAGTCTTTTAAGTACTTCATTTTAATGAAGAGTTACCAAGGTAAAACATTATATCCAAAGATGTTGGTAATAATTATGATATCAACGTTAAATTAAAGTTAGTGGAAAACAAGTTTAATAATGTGTTCACTCTCACTTGATGCTCTGAATACTTCAGTTCTCTTAAATTTGTGAACAAGGTAAAATGATTTGAGATTTTCACGGCCAACAGTATTATTGTGATTTATTTTTGGGGTATTATTCCATGTTGCGCTACCTGCTCCTTTAGCCAACGTTTCAGAAAGCATTGCAGTTCCATAATCAGGACAATGTGACGCTGCGTGATGTATGTAAGATCTGCCCTGAAGATGGATACTGCAATGCTGTCACGGCGTTATACCCCAAAATAAATCACGATAAAGGTAATGAAGACATTTCAGAATAAGCACTTGTTATAATCATTAGCACTTGATATGTCACTTGATTTGGCTATGCCACTTTAAGAATAGTTTTAAGTCACTAGCTATTCGTCTTCAATGTGTGTCACCAGTGGCGGCTAGTTCATAAGAGCTCCCGAGCGCCGCACAACCCACAAAAATTGAAGATCATAATACGAAACGCGGTTCGGTTATAACTTAGGTATTATAATATTTTCTCAAAATCTCGTACAGTACGTAGGTAGGTACCTATTATACGTGCTATCCGAGCGACAAGAGCCGGCCCTTGCGCCCATCTTCATAGCAGTTCGTTCTCGATAGCGGTCCAGAATCTTACCACTTTGTGAGCAAATCCCGTGAACAGTCGGAAGCGTAGGTATATAAGATTCTTTGCAAATTTCACGAAAGCGCGAACGTTGCTCCGAATTTTACCCCCACATCGAAAGGAGCGGTTCGTACAGTGGTGTGTTAAACGAGAACGCTTATATGTAATGTTTTTGTCCACATTTTGTCTTCAATTTAACAGCAGAGCTACTATTTTCAACGAATGTTCCGCGCGGTCTTCTCTGCAAGTCAAGGCATGTCACTATATTATAATGATAATGAGTGATTAGCTGATTAGTTGTCAACAGGCGGGCATAACTCCGATGCAAAATGTTACCCGAATCTTTGTGTAATATCATAAATCATAAGTCCACTTTGGTTTGTTTATGGTCCCCGGCTACTACATCCACCAATAGGAATCTTTTATTTGTTGTTGCATTTCTTTGGTTTATTTTCGTTTGATATTTATATTTCCGAAGCAATAATTACGAATATGAATTTTGGGAATTGGGAAAACAGGACCCGTAATTGGAACAAAACTACAAGTGAGAAACTTCCTTTGGTTGTTATTTCAGTGTTCCTACAGTATTTTTTGAAATGTATTGTTGAAATTGTATTTTAAACTGTGTTGTTAGTATATGTTTCCGTTTTAACGGAACGGAAAATAAACTTCTTTATAAGTAGGTATGTACCTTTCCTAAATTTATTGTCTAACTTAATGACTCTGGTGAACCCCCAGATATTTTGACCACCGGTCGCCACTGTGTGTCACTAGTTATAAATCTCAGATTCTAACTATAAATCATTGATGTAGGTCACTAGTCACTGGTTATAAATTTCAGTAGTTGCTAACTATAAATCTTTGATGTAAGTCACCAGTTACAAATCTCAGAGCCTATTTGTTAACTATTAGTTATAGATATAAGTCACTAGTTATAAATCTTAGTACGTAGTTGCTTACCATAAGTCTTTGATATAAAATAAAAACAAAAAGCCTTTTAATAAAATGAAACAATGCAACTTTGTATAAACCACTTATAAAATGTGCAAATCCGACCGGTTTCGGAACAAACGTTCCTTCGTCAGGGAAAGCTTATACTAATTTGACAGTTTAGAACAATGTTTTATTAGGGTAGGGGTGGAGCCGTTGTTTATATTGTCATATAGCCCAATCATGGATTTGTTCCCCTACCCACCCACTCTACACTAATACCTACCCACCCAATCTACATTATTAACTAACAACGGCTCCACCCCTACCCTAATAAAACATTGTTCTAAAGTTTAGAACAATGTTTATACTAATTTGACAGTTTAGAATCTAAACTGTCAAATTAGTATAAGCTTTCCCTGACGAAGGAACGTTTGTTCCGAAACCGGTCGGATTTGCACATTTTATAAGTGGTTTATACAAAGTTGCATTGTTTCATTTTATTTTATTTATTTTTTTTTTTACATGAGCTCCACACAGGAGGCGCTGAGGAAAATAATTTTCCTCAGGGCCTATGTCATCTTTGGGGATGCTGTGTGGAGGGTTTTTTTAGGAAAAGGAAGGAGAGGAGAGTTCTGGGAAGGAAAAGGGTTTAAGGGGTGGGTAGAAATCTGGGGTTCAGTGTGTCTTGGTCATCCGCCTCCAAGACCTAGACAAACCTCACCCCATGAACCCGGGCACCCCTGCTAAATCACCAAACGTAGCGAGCCACTTGGGGAATAATATAATGGATAACCACAAAGTAATAGCTACATTCAAAAATATAAAAAGCCTTTTATTTCTTACAAATAGGTATATTACAGAGTTACGAATCAGTAGGAAAGATTATAATTAATGCTATTTACGAAAAATGTAATAAAGGTATCTTAAATTTTTCATAAGAAAGAACCCTTCTCTCAGGCAAAAGGTGAAAGCCTCCTCTAAAGAATTTCATTTATCTCTGGTTTTGTTCGTAGGGTTAAGCATTTCTTGTGTTTGTGTAACTTCTTGTATGTTTGAAGACGAGTTAAGTTTATAATTTCTCTTTCAGAGGGTTTTGGTCTTGATCTTCCACGGTGACCAGCCGGGTTGGAAGATGAAATCTTTGATATATAAGTCGGTAATAATTCTCAATAGCTACATAGCTGCTACCTGAGTATTGTTGTAAATCACTAGTTATAAATCTTAGTTGCAAGTCACTAGTTATAAATTTTAGCTGTAAGTTATAAATTATAAATCTATGTGATAAGTTGTAGGTTAAATAAATTAAGTTGTAAAGCGCCTTTGAGGTGATTTTCCTATGAAGAAGGCGCAATAGAAATGATTCAATAATTTTTATTATTATCATCAATAGGGGAACAAAACACTGAAAATAAAAACCAACCCCCAACAAAATAAGATATAATTTTGCGAACTTGTCAACCGATTATGGTTAGCAATCTTTAGAATCGAAATGTGGCATTATTTTTCACCTTTGAATAGTCTCCAGATTTCGAGGGGTGAGCGAGGAAGAATGCTGGAGAAGTGGGGGGAAGAGGCCGTAAGGATTATGCAAATGTACTCATCAAGACGCCGGCGGGTGCAACAGATGCCCATAACGATACCAAAGGAACCCCCGCTCGGGCTGCGGTCCCAGCCACGAGGGGGCGCGGGCGGGGGCACCAAGCTAGGTAAGCCGATTTTATTAAAAAAATAAAACAAAAAGAAATCGAATGCTGCGGGTTCGGTTGAAATGCAAAATGTGTTTGCTGCTGCGCACAGATGTCTACTTTATAAAAGTTAATTTAAGATTATTATAAACGCTCATTGTTTTATAAAAGTCAGAGGTTTTAATAAATTGATATTTTTTTTGAAATATTAAGTTGTTTTGAGATTTATATTAAGTTAATTTTTATTCTAACTAACTAACCATCACGCCGCTTATCCGCAGGGGTAGGTAGAGAGGACGGACCGCCAAACAACTCGATCTTGGCACACATTCCTTGCCTCGTTCAGATTTATACATCGTCTCATACATGCTCTTCTATTATTCCGACTCTTCACATGGCCCGACTCAAGTATCTGATTCACTTGGTCGTGCCATGTCTTCCTCGGGCGTCCCCGACTTCTTCTTCCATTCACATTTGCGTCATATATTCTCCTCACACTCCTTTCCTTGTTCATTCGCTCTACATGCCCAAACCATCTGAGCGTCCCTTTCTTAATCTTACTCATTATCTTTCTTAATCTTACTCAACAGCCTTGCATTCTTCGCGAATCTCCGAATTTTTCACACTATCGTACAAGGTTTTACCACACATACGCCTCAGGGATCTCATTTCTACAGCAGTCAGTCTTCTATTTTAGTTTTCTATTTTATTCTATCAAGTTATGTTTTTTTGTTACATTAATTTACTTTTATCTTATATATAAAATTGAATCGCTGAATGTGTTGCTAAGCGCAAATCTTGAGAGCAGCTGAACCGATTTCGCTAATTCTTTTTTTAAAATATTCCTTGAAGTACGAGGATGGTTCTTACGGAGAGAAAAATTAAGAAAATTGCGCAGAAAATTGGATAATTTCAGAAAATCTAACGACTATCGCACGTTTGACAGTTCGCGTGTTTGTAATGACATTTGGCAAAACAATGATTAAATCAGGATTCTATTTTTGAAAATCTTTAAGTTGATAAATTTATTTAAAGTAGGTACCTACTCCCCTAATAGTTTGAATCGAATCAAGAATTTTAGATATTTTAAATAGGTACCTAGGTACGTACCTATGAGGTGTTAGGTACCAAATTTAATATATATGAAAAATGAAAATTTGAATAAAAATTGTAAAAGGTGGCACGCGAGCTGTTGAATGTACTGGGATGTGAATATATGGAAAGCGGGAGGGAGGGAGAGATGGGGGAGGGGGGGGGTTGGGGTTAGGGGAGAAGGGGGGGTGTAAGAGGGGGGGGGAGGTGGAGGAGGTGGAGTGGGAACCCCCCTTACACCATGCGAGCGAAGCCGCAGGAAAAAGCTAGTATATTATATAATGTTAACTAAGTTAAATTTATATTAAAAAATTTACTAAAAAACTGGCTTTCTTAATTAATAATTATTTGACTAGACTTTTACATTAACTCGGTGCCCACGTAAAATATTTATTTAATACTTTTTAAGGTATAATAATTTAGATTGTCGTTCTGTCTGTTAATTCAACATCACAAAGGTAAAAGCGAATGAGATTAAAGGATAAATGCTTCAGATTTTATTCAAATAAAAAATGTAAGTAATTAACTCGTTATTCATAGAGCTGACTCTTGATTTTTAAACTTGTTTTGTAGAAAAAAAATACACCTTTACCCTTTTTAACACGATTTACGATTCAAGCAAAATTAATTACTTTCCGGTACAAAGATGCTGGGTACTTGCCCCGCTATTCCCCCGCGCCTTAAAATGGGATCCGCGTTACGGCCCAAGGAACGGTTGTATTTTTTGTGGTAATCTGTCCAATTAGTGAGATTTATAAGGCTTTTTTCATTATCTAGGCGAGATAATGATTTCACGTTGATGCTACCTTAAACAAATAAAGATGAGACGAAATCTGGAGATGTTCGGAGTTTGATTACTTTTTGATTAAAAAAATAACTTTGATTTAGGAAATTTCTTTACTTAAAAACTAATATTTTGAACTTTTTAGGTACCTTCTTATAGAAGTAGGTACTGGGCACATGGCTATAATGATATATTTTTAAATATTTCTTTTGATACTTATGAACTTAAACACCACAATACGTAACAACAGTTGCGACACTAATTAAACATATCCTATCAAATGACCAACGAATTCGTGTTGATTAATGACTCATCGTGGAATATACCTATACATACATTGTATAGGTATATTATTCCTAATGAATGTATTTACTTATTATAAAAACATCGTTGTATAAACATCGACCAAGCACTATATTTGATCGAAGAGCATAAAGGATACGTTTTATATCATAATGATTGGTAGGTATCTAGAGTTTTTCTACAAATATAATATCGTATGTCAATCCCACTGTGTGGCATTGGCTTGGAAAACAGCTATCTCACGTTAAAACAATTCTAGGCATATTTTATAACCGTAGGAACTTTATAGAACAATCGATGCACACAATTTTAATAAAATTAACTAATAGAATACAATCTACAAAATAAGGTAAAATTTTAAGTATGTTAATAAATCATTTTTGCGTGGCAATGTATTAATGTAACACCAATCGAATTTTGTTTACATAACATATATCTTTAAATGAAGTCTGAATTATCGCCCTTTTGTTTAAGGAGCCTCCCTCGAGGAACTATTATTTAATTAATTTAGTCAAATAAGTCGTTCAATCAAAATTAACCCCGACAAGATTCGTTGTATTCCCCTGGGTATACCACCCCCCTTCCTCCACCAGCGCCCTGCCACGTCCCCCTCCCCCTCCCCCGAATGACGGCGTCTTGGGCCGATCCTTGCTCCTTTATAGCTACTGTGTTATGTTTATGCCCATTTGCTTTATTAAACACTGTTCATTATTCCCAGTAATTATTATTAATTAACGTTTGGAATTTTGAAGCAGACGAAATGTTTTTTTGTTGTTGTGTGAATTGTATGTAAATTACAGAGAATGCTAATTGATCAATACCTACATGATATAATTTATCTGTCAGACATAAAACCTGTTTGTCACCGAAAGTAAATTGAATAAAATTAGACTTTTAAACATGTGGTTAATAAACAACTTCACTTATTTACGAGTATATCTATTCAAACTGAATAAAAAATTTTAAGCAACCATTTATTCGATAATCAACACCTCTGCTCTAGGTCATCCCAAGTGGTTCACTACATTTAGTGACTTAGCAGGGATGTCCGGGTTCATGGGGTAAAATGATGATCGAGAGAAACTGGCTGAAGGAGACCTTTTCACCTCTCAGCTGGTCTCGCTCAGAACATCGCCTTGCAACGCAGTGGGAGGAATGGATTAATACGTTCATCACTCCTGGAGACACTGGCCCACATATTCCTACCCGCCCGTCTACCTTATTCCTTTCTAGAACTTCACCACCTCCCTTTCCTCAAAACACAGCATTTCTAAAGATGACAAAGACCATGAAGAGAATTGTTTTCCTAATATTCTCCTGTGCGGAGCTAACGTAAAAAAAACTAATGTTTTCTCAAACTAAAACAATAAGAATTATATTTTTATTTTATTTTTTACATTAATTCCACACAGGCCCTGAGGAAAATAACTTCCCTCAGGGCCTATGTTATCTTTGAAGATGCTGAGTGGAGGGTCTTTTTAAGGAAAGGAAGGAGTGAACACGGGTCTTGAAGAGACCCATGTTGTAGGAGGGAGAAAACACAGAGGCCGGCAAATCGTTCCACAGCCGAGCCGTAATAATACAAAAATAATTGTAACAAATAACAGTTCTTACTTGAAAATAGGCTTTATATCTGATATTTTGACAATATAATTAGCAAAAGTCCGTTATTATTTTTTACTTTCTACTTTCGAAGACCCGTTTCGGTGTAAAAATGAAATCTTTGGTTTTGGAAAGCTAGGAACATGGTAAAATGGAACGCAACACCACTGCCCAGTGAAGACGTTGATCCAATTACCTCGTTTCTCACCCTGTGTTGAAGGGCGCAGGGAAATTAAATAACACTAGTTGAATAAGGAAATAACACTACAGGAGCAACTGCAAGGGGCTTTCACAACCAACCCTTGTGTACTCTGCCACTTTACTCTATTAAGTTTCAAGTTAAAGGAAGAGGAACTTTTCATACGGCTGTGTTTAATATACAGCCTCATTGTTTTTTCTGCCTTTTCCCTCTATTTTTCAGTTTTTTGTCGTTTTTTAACATTTCGTCCTCCGTGCTCGAGTTTTGCCGTTGCTGTTTCAACTGTTTTTCTCTTTTAACTGTTCAAGCGAAACATTTTTTTCCTTTGAAACTTTATTTTGAACAGAATGCAACATTTTATCTCTAAATAGAGATATGAGTTACAAAGAGTTGGTTGGGAAAGTAGAATAAGAAAACCGCGAGCTGCAGATCGGGCAGAGAGATTTTGCGGGAATATACGTTATTTGTTAGTTCATTGTTGAAAGATTATAAACATAAAGGTTTAATAGTGGGTTTAGGATTAATTATATGAATGACATTCATATTTTGCAAATCCGTTGGTTGTATAATAAATTACGTGTTAAAATTCTGGAGAGGTAGTGGTCTTGTAGAAATTCTGGAAGTTAGTTTTGCTTTAAATAATCTTAGTGCACTCGGAGTGCACCCTAGAAATGGATATCTCCGTGACATTTCAGATTTAAAAGGTACACATACGTACATCGCTACATATAATAAAAGTTAAATCGCTTAATACGAATATTTTTTAGAAAAAAACCTTCTGATTCACCTTAATTACTATTTAAGACAACTTTTTGGGTGATTATCAATGATAGAATTCGAATGAGATGTATAAATTTTATCATTTTTAATGCATCCCCACCCACGGGAGCTTTTCCTGGTCTGTGGAAAGAAGTATATGTGGTACCAGTATTAAAATCGGGAGACCAATCTTTAATAAAAATTATAGGCCAATCAGTATACTATCCTGTTTTGCTAAGGTTTTTGAATCTCTGATTTATAAAAATATTTTTTCACATTTTAAGCCTCTTCTCTGCACTAGGCAACATGGGTTTGTTCCTCAAAGACCAATCAACTGAAATTTTTGGAATTTTGTAATTATGTGAGTAATTTATTTAATGAAAGATTCATGTATTGAGCATGTCCAACGATTTCGAAACTTTCCCGAGAATATGAATATCTGAATTTTTTGTACATAATGAATATAATTAATAATTACCACTGAAAACTGTCCCACACAGCACAAGCGACCTCTTAGCGTGGACGGTATTTTTATTTTATTTTTTTATTATTCATTGCATATTATGGTTACATTATTTGTGGATTTTTCGACCACGAGTGGTTGATTTTACATATAGTTCAATAACAATCTGGAAGCCATAATGTAAGAGAACATAAAGGATTATAAAATAATAACATCAAAAATATAAATTGAGTATTGAAGAATAGAAATGAGTATAAAATAACATAAATAGACTAGGAAAGATATAAAAGAATACAAAAACCATAGTATATGAAGAAACATAAAAGTATGCATTTAAAAAATATCTTCTTAGTTAAATAGATTCTCGATAGTAAGTTACAATATCAATGTCATATCAATCAAATAACAAATAAAGCGACTAAAATGCTCGGTTTCATCGTAAGAAATACAAAAGAATGTGTGAACATTGTAATTATCAAACAACTATGCTTTGCATATGTACCTACGTAGCCATCTAGAGTTTGCGTCAACTGTGTGGTCTCCATTTTATGCAGTACATGCATATAAAAAAAATTGAATCGATTAAAAAAGAAATCATAAAATACCTTTCTTATAAATCGCACAATCGATTTAATAATAATGATTTAATAATATTATCTTCATGCAACAAAAATTTTCAAAATTGTAGCAAAATTGATGCATACAATGTACTTACAATCTTTGTAAAAAAAACAATATGTGTAGATAAATAATAAAAATATTAAAATAAAATTTTAAATTAAGAAAGTTTGATATATTAACGATTATAAATAATAAAGATATTCCACCACGAATTATCAGTGTCGATAATATAAATATTTACTGATGATTCCCTTCGAAACTGGAAACATTTAAAGGAGGCATAAGTTCAAAGCCATGGTGAACACCAGGAGTAGGTTGACGAATAAGAAGACTGGATGATTGTAGATGTAAGTTCTTTCATGTTTACCAATACATAATCCGTGCATTGTTCATGTGTTGTCGTACGAAATGTGCCCGCTCAGCCGGGTTAGCTAAAACAAGGGTTGAGAATTTTACGCCGTCTGTTCAGAGCAAGCTGTAATCCGATTTAAGTCCAGTGTCGATCGTTAGCCCACAAAGACTGGGGCATGACACATATAAATATGAACAAAGAGACAATTAAGGTATTTGTTCGGAGCCGGCCCGTTTTCACAATGCCCATTGTTTTTGTATTGTTTAAGACTGAAAGGTGGCTTTGAAACTGGACGAACAATAAATAAATAGCAATGTACCAAGACCAAGTGTTTTCTTTTTCTAATTCCTTGTCAAAACTTTACCAAGCATGTTTCTACCTTTAAACTAGCGGTGTGGAGTGTTGTTAAATTTGTATTAAGTTTCGCAGTTTTTATAAAAAAAATTAAAGCCATAAAAGAGACTAAATCATGTTGGTATGGATAATTGCGACAATCGTTAAGATTATCAAACAATCTTTTGAAAGATACATTCATCTAGGAGAAATGTTAAACTAAATGACAGTGTGCTTTAGACTACACCACTGAAGTACAACTTCTTCAGCTCCATCTATATGACAGGAAGAGAGAAATAAAATGTGTGCGCGTACTGCTCTCTCTTGCTCCTACATTGTGATACAGACAATAGGCCTGCACTGTGTTTTAGGTTTTACAAAACGTAACTGGCTATGAGAGAAAGAGAGAAAGAAATGTGTGCTCGCATCTCTCTCTCTCTTGCCCATACAGTAATATACGAATCGTAAATCTCTCTCTCTTTTTATCTTCACTAACTTATATCTCCCTCTCAACTACCGTCCTCACCAGCTTACTCCACAAGACAAGAAGTTTTACTACAAAAAGGTCATGATAACTTCATGCTTATTATTCAGAAAAATAACGATAATCGAAAATAGTCAGTGCATCTCAATCATTAAATGCAAATTATCATTGAAGAAGAACATATCTAAACGAAATATGAAAAAGAACAAGACGCAAAAGGTATCGGTCGCAGCAGGGAATCGAACTCAGGATTTCTTGTCTTAGCAGGACAAATGCCTTAACTAAATCGGCCGTTGTTAGTATAACTCAGATAATAAATGAAACCGTCTATAATTTAAAAAGATAGCAGCCAAAGGTATACGAAAAAATAGTCGAAGATTCTGAATTTGAAGTGCGAGATTTGAAATGACTTAAAAATATTACGTATCAATTCCCAGTTGCGACTGTTAATTTTTTATTTTTCTATGTCTGGTTCTTTTTCATATTGTGTTTATATTTATTAGTACCTATCAACTTTTTCTTTATCATAAGCAATAATTATCAGCCTGAAACACTCATTCACATTGAAAAATCTTCCGAGAAAAGATACATGACGCCAACGGGACATGAACCCGTGCCCTTCTGATTGCCGGTCAGCTGCTCTCCCAATTGAGCTATGGCGGCTTATCTTATACCCGCCAAATGATTCAATATATACTAGTGTTTCATTCAACAATTACTGCTTATTATATTTTTTTCACCTGAAAACAACCAACTTTATTTTTGGGAGAGCAGCTCAATTGGGAGAGCAGCTGACCGGCAATCAGAAAGGCACGGGTTCATGTCCCGTTGGCGTCATGTATCTTTTCTCGGAAGATTTTTCAATATGGATGAGTGTTTCAGGCTGATAATTATTGCTTATAATAATTGTTACCCTTTGTGCTATGCATAAAAATCTTGTCTTAAACGTTAGTTTAACAATTAAAAATAATAATTAACTTTTTCTTTAATGATATCTTGCATTGATGAGTATAATAACCTTTAAAAGTTATTATAACAAGTTACTGAAATATATGTAAGTAAAAAGCTAACTTACCACAATTGAATTGGTATATTTATATTTGTATTGAATGCTACCTGACATAACCACTGACCATGTAATACGATACAATTCGCTTTACCAAAATACCATAAAGTATCGGGTTACATTGAACATCAGTACTTGGACTTGAAGTACAGTTTACACCACCTGTTTTTATTGTTTTATACTAAACATCCATTAAGATCGAATATCTTTTAGCATAAGTAATTCACAAGATTGACAATAAAACTATATATATAAATTTTGAGACAATTCTGCCATAATGGTTTTTAACGACAAACGTAGCAATTTAACCGTTTAACGTTCTCGATATTACAAGTCAAGATGGGAATTCGCTTTTATTGTGACTGATATATAATTTAAGCGTGATGAAATAATTGCTCGTTTACTTAGCCATTACACCAGGTATTATAACCGTTCTCTGATAGCATCAAGACCTATTCGCGGCAGATGCGAGGGTTGCCAACATTATTTCCCGAAAATAACAAAAAACATTTATCACACAGATAGTAGCTGTGTTTGCCTTGCACACCTCTTTCAACCACTACTTATTTTGATAGTATTTAAAAACTTGACGATCAATTATTGTATTTGATATGTAATTCAAGATTTGTTGATAATTAACATTTTATGTAGATGAAGGAAATTTCACATGACATTTCAAATTTTCATTAATTGGACGCACACAAACCAATGAAAAAATGATTCCATGACGCTTACATACCAGTTTAGGGAAAATACGTTATATGTACTCACACATAACATAGCTACGTGTCCCCGAAGGAGTTGGCAGAGAGGATGTAGGTACCGCTGAACAACAAAACATGTTTTCATTCAAATTCATCAAAGAATAAAACTATTTGTTTATAAAAAAAAAAATGAAACAATACAACTTTGTATAAACCACTTAAAAAATTTGATTGTGATTATGTAATTAAAAGTATTTTTGAAGTGGATTTTAGGTTTGAAATTGGTAAAATATGCGTACAAAACTATTCCTAATGATAATAATAATTTTAGGGTCACCGAATAGTAGAATAAACTTGTTATTGGTATCAATTTCTCGGTGGCATATTTGTTCTGAGCGTATTGGCCACCGGTGCCGTAGATTGGCTGAATTACCCCAGAACCTCCCACCATTCGAAGAAAAAGGAGTGGTTAAAATACTAACTGGAAATTGATAAATTTACTATTATAATTCTAGTAAAATGCAGGACTTCAAGGAAATATAATTTGATGGAAACGAAAGTCACGATACAAGATAATATATGGTTTTAGAAACTGTCGAAACTTAGAGCAAATTAAGTACACATTTTTAATTAAGTACTCGTACCTTAAAAATACATTCACTTGAGGATCGGCAAATGATAAGCAAATAATAATTGTAAATTCTGAACTCGATTATTGCGAACTTTTAAGAATAGTCAAATTAATAGTACCTACTCGACATCCTTAAGGACATATTACAATATACCTTTTACAAACAAATTATGTACTTAGCAAACTCGCCAATTCTTTGCCAATATAGTTTTGCAAATGAACATACAATTGATAAAGATTTTTTTGACGTAATAAATTAGATACTTAAAAAATACTTGAACAATTTTTTATGTTAAGTTATAATTCAGTTTTTTTTAAAGTGAAAAATTCTGTAGCAACGTTGTTATTTGAAACTCGATGAAACGAAAAATAGCGATACTAAAAAAGGACAAACACATACATCTATAGGATTTAGTCTGCGAGAGAATAAGATAGTAGATAGTCTAATGTCTAATCGGTCTCAGCACTCTTGTCTTCTTTAGTTGTCACGTTTTAGTTGTTTAGGTTTCACTTCTACCTCGTGTGAACTCCTCTATTTTTTTATGTGAATTTCTTTAGCCCCGATTTGAAATTCGGATGAAACGGAAGTGCGTCACTAAAATTTATTATTTGGCGGGTCGTCGGTTCTAATACAGGGTGTTAAGGGACGTACTTGACTTACTTTAACCAGTGATTCCTGACATTATTTGGAGTAAAAAATGTAAATGAAATTTTGGTCTCGGGTGACTTTTTTGATGTTTTTTTTTTTTTTTTTTTCTTCAAAAACATAAAAAATGGTAGTTGTTGAACAGTTGGAGGCGGGGTAAGGGGTTCGTCGGACATCCGGCTGAGTGACCAGTGACGACATGTGGAAGAAATTTTTTTTTGATTGATTTTGAAGAAAAAAATTTTGAAAAAAAAAATCGTCAAAAAAAGTCACCGGAGACCAAAATTTCATTTACATTTTTTACTCCAAATAATGTCAGGAATCACTGGTTAAAGTAAGTCAAGTACGTCCCTTAAAACCCTGTATAATGCGGTAAATTCGCACATCAGCGCGTACCTTCCATAGCGTAGTTGGCAAGGTACCTGACAAATCTCAGCGGCCAGAGAGATAGATATCAAGCGAACGGGGGTTCAAATCCTACGAAATCTAAAAAAAAAAAAATATTTTTGAAATCAATATACTATCTTCAAACCACTTTAAAATAAACAGACAAAAGAAAAGAAAGCGACATCTAGCGACTTTCTAGTTTCATTTCTACCGCGTGTTAATTACACAATCTGATTTTTATTTTTGTAAATCAATATCCAATTTTCAAACCACTTTAAAATAAACAGGCAAAAGAAAAGAAAGCGACATCTAGCGACTTTCTATTTTCATTTCTATCCGATTATTTGATCCGGAAAAAAGTAGTCTCCAGGTGAGCTAGAAGGCGTCAGCCCTGGTCCTGCCAGAGATATCCTATCATTGAGCGTTGGAAGCGATTTACCGTTTATTCTGACAATTATCGCAGTGTACCGGGTACCGGGTACTAATTCCGCAATGTAAATCTCCATTCGTACTTTAATTAAACTTTCCTCGGGAGACGGAGCCGGGACTTGCGACAGACGGAAGTGTCAGAAGATGATGCTATCTCGCTCTGGCGGGGGTTAATTAACAGACTAATTGCAGAGTACTTAAACACAATTATTTTTAATCTTGTTTTTGTTCTTGTCACATCCTGTATAAGGGCGGTTGGCGGTGACGGGAAATAAATTGGTGAATTATAATTAAAATGAAAGAATGTTAAAAAAAACTTCATTATTAATTTTATTATTAATCTAAGAGAAGTTAAGTAAAATGTGGCATAACTAACAGTTTACATTTATAATTGAGGTAGATATTATGGGGAGAGTGCTAAAATTCACAGATTTTTCAATACTTTGTGCCATCATAATTTGGGGGGCGGATGTGGGTACCGCCGCCCCGGGAACCATTTATTGGATAACCAACACCTCTGTCACAGGTCAACTCAAGTGGTTTGCTGCGTTTTGTTACTTATCAGAGGTGTCCGGGTTCACAAGGTGAGGTTTGTCACGATATACATAGGCGGTGAATTCGTATGTCCACAAATTGTGTGGATCGGGAGAAACAGGTCGAGGGAGACCTTTTGATCTCTCTAGCAGAACTCTCTCGGAACATCGCCTTGCACCCCAATGGGAAGGTTGGAGTCTTACGTCCGTTACTCCTGGACACACTGACCCCCAGATTCCTACTCACCCTTCATATCTTTTTCGTTCCCAGAATTTCTTCTCCTTCCTTTTTTTCTAAAAAGACCCTCCACAAAGCATCCCCAAAGATGACATAGGGTCACAAGGAAAAATATTTTCCTCACGCCTCCTATGTGGAGCTAATGTAAAAAAGTAGAGATGAAACGGATAGTTGTTTGGCCGGATACCGGATATCCGGCGAGCTGTGAGGCTGAATGGCCGGATATCCGGCGGCCAGATATTTAGCCCATTGTCTCGTTGCATATCGTGACGAGTTTAGCGCCGCACGGGTGCGGCGAACGCAATCAGATCAATTCGGGAGGTTTCGGTTGCCATCGTGAGTATTCGTGAGTGATCGTGAAAATATTCTCTATTATAAGAAGAAGAACAAGAGGTATGTTATGGTGCTTCAATTTCAGTATTTAATCATTTCAATAATCACTGTGTTTTTTACAATATTTAGTTCACTAAAATGGTGATTGTGATTAGTTAATCATGTTAATTTAAGTTTTCGCTACTCTGCGAGGTTTTTGTAAGTTTTTCCTAAAAGTTTTTAGTTTAGATATTTACTATTTATTTATCATTAGAGTGAATATCTCAGAAGAAAATTTTAGTTTTTTGGAAGGCCTTATGGCTTTTTTGTAACTTTTTCGACTTTAAATAAAAGCCGTCCCAATTATAAGCCATTTTATTCATATTTACCTCACAAAGATTAATGTATTGCATTTTATTATAGGAAATTGTCGTAGTTTTTGAATATCCGGTATCCGGCCGGATAGTAAATTTAGGCCGGATAGGCCGGATACCGGATAGTTACCGGATATCCGTTTCATCTCTATAAAAAAGCCAGCAATAATAACAAAATTGTTTTTTAAGGTATTCTACTATAAATATATAATATTTTTGCTGTTTTAGTCCATGTAAGTTGTTAATTCAGATTTCTCAAAAAAGGCAATGGCGCATGTTCGGACTTAATCGCTTTAATATATTAGTTTTCTTTCAGATATCAAGAAATTGACAGAAAAATAACACCGTTATCTATTTTATGAAAATGTTACCTTCACTAACAAAAAAAATAAGTTCTTGGTTTGGTGTTTGAAGTTCCCTCACTCTCCCCTACGTTAAAATTTATAATGGCTAAATAAACAGGTTTTATTTTATTTAACGGACAACCTTTTAGGGTTACTGGGTAAGAATGATTAAGATGTATCAGCCAGTGGCGTACCATCAAATCATCGGTTCCCCGGATAAGTTCCAATAGTTTGAGAATGGGCTCCTACTTACCCATCTGCAAACAATTTACTTGACTTAACATTAAAAAAAAAATGCAAATTACATGAAATATCATAATAAGCGCCGCAGGTGAAATTTTTGCGGATTAATCTCAAAATGATAATGCTGTCCTTTTATACCTGAATTTTATTGGAAGGATGCTGTGAAGAACTAGTGTCATTGACCCCTTCGGCAGCGGTGCATAGTTAGGAAATATGCCAAAAGCTACAATACATTTGTCATTTCTACCGTACATTCCTGAGTTCAACGGCTCGGGTGTGGAACAATTTGATTCCTCCTTCTTCAAGACACATGTTTATTTATTTATTTATTTATTGCTTCTTCACAATTTATATACGTATACTTTACAAATTGTGAAGAAGCAATAAATAAATAAATAAAATTTACTCATCTTCTCTCCTTACAGCACCTCCAAAGATGAAACAGGCCAGGAAGAAAATTATTAGTAAAATTAGAGTTAATGTAAAAAATAAGATATCAATAATAATAATTTTAAATCATCATTAATTTTGATACTTTCTTAAGCTGTAAAATCACTTGCTGCTCCACTGATAATAATGGTTATACTATAAGCTTAACCATTCATAGCCGATCTCTAAATAAACATTATGGTAGAACCATTCATGTCTACCATTTAAAACTGCCAAATCTTTAGAAATTATTTTACACTTCAAATCTCCCGACATTCCTCTTATTGAATTCTGAGACCTATCGCCTGAATCCATCCGAAAGACGCTGCATTCTACAACCAAAAATCTTTCCTTTGTCAGAGTCCTAATACAAACACGGCCAATTAAGTCAACCGACGTTTGCTGCTCCTAAAGGGACGTTTAGAATACCTAGTCAATTGAAATTCCCCATTGAAATATCACGGGGATCGATTGCACAATAATGCGGAGGAAGTGCGCACTTAGGAAGAGATTAATTCAGGAGAGTGAATGACAAGGGAAGAAGGAGCCCGTATTTATTTTTTAAGAGGATCAACGAAGGAGGCAGGCTCAGGTAAGTCGGCAGGGGGAGAGAAGGAATAATAATTCGTCGTTGAATTCATTAAAAAAACAGTGAGACAGATTCAAATTTCCTTGATTAATGGCGAATATTCTTTTAAATTGACCAACAATAATTTTAAATACATTGATTCTCAGTAATAATTGTGTAACAGAATGTCTTCAAGGGTACGTAGTGAAAAATAAAATCTTAAACAAAACAAAAGGACATGCAATGAAATCAGACTATATATTATTCTACAAAGGGATGACTTATTATTATGTTCTACCGGAAAACATAAAACTGTACTAATTAATCAAAATAGATTGTACGAATCACGTAAAGCATAACCAAATGTAGTAATAATAGTTATAATGAGTGATTTGTAAACTTAAATGTATACATAATTTATGTAATATAAATAATTTATTATCACAGCTTAAAGTTTGAATCCTATTGACGTATGCATATTAGAACGGGTCGCTTTTACAACAAATTATTTTGTATTAACTTTTGTATTTCCTCTCTCATACGTAAGAATCTCTTTAAGATTCAGGCTAACGCCATCCTTTCTTTTAGTGCAATAAATAACATTACTCTGGAAATACTACCTTAGTAGAAAACCGGGCTACATATGTAGATCCTGAATTTTGTTGAATAAAAGACATATTACAACTTACAACCACTCGGGTCACGTATTGCTATTATATCTGTAAATAAATGATATGTCCTCAAGAAACTCGTTCTATCTCCTCTTCTACTAAGATGGTGAGTCGTGTAAAATAAATGAATTTAGAGGGAGAGAGCACCAAGCTTCCTATTTGCATTTAAAAGTGTACCCTGGATATTACCCAATATTACCACATAATTTTAAATATGAAATTATAAAACAGAAAACCCCCAAACAGTTCATGCGGTCAATATATATTTTTTCAAATACATATATATATATATATATATATATATATATATATATATATATATACATCCCGCTATCATTTCTGCGTCCTTTCATCAGATCGACATTGCTGCGTCTATCGGAAGGACTTGATTTTAGATAACTTTAAATAAAGTATATACAACCTTCTAATTGTCTGATTATAGCTAGGTATTAAACTTTTTGGAAAACGTTAATTTAAAAATATACAAAACCGAAAAAACGTCTTTTAACGACTCATCAAACCAGACTCCTTTCATATGTAATGTAGTAAGGCGTCCGGCTTATTTTCCCTTTCATTTTATCTACAATTTTGCGTCCAAATATATATTTCGTTTTATTTTGCCGACAAACCAACGTCTTACAACGTTGCCGCTTATTTATTCACGTTTTGTTTGGAAGATTTAATAAGTATGTATCAAATACGAAGGGAAAGGTGACTGGTCCATACGTCGCGGGCTCAAATGAAACGAGCGCGCGGCAATGCGCACATAAAGTTTTTTTAAATTAGTAAGGAATATTTTGGGGACGTATTCAGAATTCAAATTTTGGCGTTGCTTAAAATGGGGTTAACTACGTTTAGCGAATAGATCTGTATTGCTGAGAACTCCCATCCTTATTTTCTTTCCGCCTTACAATATTCCCCAAATGGATGAGCCATATTTTCATATTTTAAAATTTTATTAATCATCAACGCCGTGGGCTCTTACATCTTTTTCCAATTACTATGATTTACTGCATACAGGATCAAAAACAGTTTTAAAAGTTTAGATAACAAAAAATATTTAAAATGGTACATGATACAAAGGTGTTTTTTTATATATGAATACCGCACAAGAGTCCCAACTGCTCCCGTCTGGAGCCAGTGAGACTATGGCATCCCCGATTGGCGTATGTTGTGAGGCTGAAGGTAGTGGGGATGGGAAGGAAATAGGGGAGAGGAAGGTGGGGAAGTACCTGGCTATTCAGATCTGGTCACCAAACACGGCTAAAGCCATTTCAAGCGACATTTCAATTCTGAATGGTGGTCTTACACCAGGGCGATACTGAGAGTATCTTCCACTCATGAGTTTTATGAGTGGGTGTAATAGTATTTTAAATTTTTTAACAATGTACAATACAAGTGAAAGAAAAAAAAAGTTTTTGAACTGCAGATAGCATAAAATTTAACATAAAAAAAATAATTTCACGCGAGTTCTTAATACATAATTTACAAGTGCTAAATATATAATGAAGTTAACCTAAAAAACACTTACGCACACGGCCGCTTTACATAGCACTAAAATTAATAATAAATACAATTATACTTTAAAAAATTATATTATCATCAGAAATTCTGATTAAAGAATTTAAAATCAGAAAATTAAATTCTGTTACAATGCAACATTACAGATTTATAAAAATAACTAGGTGGTACCCGGCATTCGATACAATGCCATTGAAAGAAATAAATTAATTCTCCCTGCATGTCCTTTCCCGTGCGTCCCCGTTGCCTTCCACCCTCCCTCCCCCATCTCTTACTCCTCCGCCGTTTCCCTTCCCCCTGCCTATCCTCCCTTCCGGTAAAATATATGAAATACACACATATTCATTTATACAAATTTCATAACCCCAGAGCTTACAATTATAGATAGCATATATTACTCTGATGTATGAGCTATATTATTATAAAGTTTCATTAAAATCCATTCTGTAGTTTTTGCGTGAAAGAGTTACAAACACACAAACATCCAAACTTTCGCGTTTATAATATTAGTAAGATGTCACGTAGTTAAACTATCATGGAAAGTAAAAATGAGATTGTTTATATAATATTATAATAATGAGGGTACCAAAAATATGTAGGAAATATGAGTCGTAATATAGTAAGTTTCTTATTAGTGTTGTTATTATTATTATCCTACTATCTCCATAGTTAGGACTATCCTACTATCTCCATAGTTAGGACTATCCTACTATCTCCATAGTTAGGACTATAAAATAATATAAAATAATATTTGAAATATAAGCGATGTACTATCCTATCTGCGCAGTTTTTACTAGGTGGGACTGTGCTTACTGGTGTCGACGATATATATATTTTTTTTAAATTAACTCCACACAGGAGGCCCTGAGGAAAATAATTTCCCTCAGGGCCTATGTCATCTGGGATGCTGTGTGGAGGGTCTTTTTGAGGAGAGGAAGGAATGAACATTGGTCTTGAAGAGACCCATGTTGTAGGAAGGAGGAAACACAGAGGCCGGCAAATCCCACAGCCGAGCTGTTGAACACAAGAACGAGTCGAAGAAACGACCCGTTCTCATGTGACAAATGTCAACTGTGTACAAATGTTGGGCACGCGTTTGGCGTGTTTCCCGACTATGCACCGGTGCCGAAGGGATCAATGATGCTAGTTCCTCGGAGCATCTTCCATTGTAATACAGGTAGAACAAGGATAGCATTCCCACCCGACGCCTGTGCTCTAACGATTGCAATCCGTCTGTTAAGATGGGAGAATCTATCAAACGGACCGCCCGTTTCTGCACAGAGTCGAGGGTATTTTTCAGGTATTTTGGAGCTCCAGACCAGTGGTGGCTGCCAAAATCAACCGTGGGGCGCACTTGCGATTTGTACAGGGTTAGCAGTTGTGTACTATTAAAGTATCTGCGGGCCCTGTACAGTACGCCCAGTTTTTGGGGGGCTAATTTTACTCTGGCTTCGATGGTGCTCCTATACCTGTTAATTGTTAACCAATTAACGAATAAACAAAATGAATGAATAATTATCGTATAAACTAAACAAACATTGAACTCATTTCATGTTTATTACGCTTTGCTGAAAAAAAAAAGATTGTAGCACGTAAACGATCCCACTATCATATCTGCGTCTTTCATCATATCGATTTTACTGCGTCCATCTTTTTACGTAGTTTTCACTAAAGTACGTACTAACTTTTGAGTGTCTGATTATAGCCAGGTACTTAAATTTTTGAAAAACGTTTAGTCTATTTATGCCAGTTTTGAAGAATGAACTCTAAACACGAGAGGATTGCAAAACATTTAGTCCATTGATATCAGTTGATAATTTAAAGATTTAAAGGGTTAATTAAACATTGTATCGAATGTACAATCAAGACTTTAGTGTACTGGTTCACAAACTTGACCCACTAAACGAAAAATTTGTTTGTATTATTAGTATTATAAACAAACACATCACGTGAAAACACTTGAAATGTGGTTCATAGACTTCGATAATGGATTAGGTGACCCGTTACGTAACAAGAGATTCATTCATTAATTTTTTCTTCTGGAATATTGCATTACTTTAATGATCGGTTGATGCCGTTAAAATGATAACAATTTTAATCGTAATTTTTGACAACAGTACAGTATCTCTCAACGACAGCGGATACCTACATATCGAGGACATCAACCACACCTGCTGTGAAAATCATCGGGTTCTACTTCGTGGTATCCGTGGTCGAGGTGTAAGGCTCTTAAATTGCAATCAGGAAGTCATGGGTTCATATCGCCATATGAGCTAATATTTTTTTTTACATTAGCTCCACGCAGTTTATTTTATTTGATTAATCTGCATTATTTCACAATTTAATCACTTAAAATAAAATAAGGGCCGCACGTTTTAGTGTGTACGATGCTCTCAGTATCGCCCTGACGTAAGATCACCATTCAGAATTAATCGCTCAGTGGCTGAGTGGGCGTCGCGTTCCCACCCGGGCGACGCATGTTCGATTCCTCGGCTGGCTAAGTCCTCCATCACGACACAAGCAACAATTTATGCTTAGTGTGGTGGTAGTAGGTTGTTTTCAAACATTAATTGGTTATTCGTAGCCTTTCTTTAAAAAAAAGGTAAAAGAAAATAGAATTGTCATGTACTTCTCCATTGGTCCTCATCGCTATTTAGCACCATTGTGATTTGAAACTCTATAAAACGAAACTCTGTGAGCGACACTAAAAAGAGACGAACGCATACCTATATCCATAGGATTTAGCCTGCGAGAGAATGAGATTGACTAATCGGTGTCTTCTTTGTGCGGTGCTTCGTAGAATAAAATGTAAAATGTTTTTCATAATTGGTAACAATATTGTTATAATTAAACCCTAAAATTATCCTACTCCAGATACTCCGCATTCGTCTCATTCTCTCGAAGTTTCGTTTTCTGAAGGTTTCACTTCTACTGCATACAAAGATTTTTTAATATGCATTTAGTAAAAAAATATTTTTAGTCCGCTATATTGTATTTTTTTTTAAGATATAAAAATTAAATAAGAATAACATAAATGCTCATCAAGTATGTCATAATGGAAGCTAGATAACTTTTCGAATTAACTAATGCATTTTCGTTTACGGGAGAAACAATTTTTAAGGGTCTTTTGCGAACCTTATAATAAAATTATATGCTAAATCCTCGTAGCCGCACGGACCCAAAAGCTTGTTTTCACGATATTATAACATTACCAATTACCAGACATATGTATGACGTATGAAGCGTTCCTGACTTATTAAAACGAAAAGGGGGAAAAAAGTAAAGCGAAAGCACAAAAATGTGTAAACAAATAAAATAACCTGCTTTTAATAATAAATATACGTTAATTAACAATAACTTATCATCACACTTATTCTGTCCTTAGGTATGACACGAGAATTTAGTTTTTTTAATCATACCATGCCTTCCTCGGGCGTCCCCGGCTTTTTCTACAGCCTCTTATTCGTATCTTCTTCATTATACTTACATCAGCCTTCTTTACGAATTTCCAAATATCTCACATACTCGTATATTTTTTTTACTGTCAAATTACTATTATATTAAGCAGATTTATTTTATCTTCTTTAATAGTAATAGAGTGGTATGGCACACGATTCCGCATTGTAGGAATTTATAATCGTGGATAAGAAAATAGCTTATATTTGTTTAAAAATAGTCATATAAAAAAATAAAGTTGCTGAAATATTTGCTGTACAATAATAACATAATGACAGGCTGAATTTGAATGAAATCTTGTTTTTTTCTTATCTTAATTGCAATGTGCGATGTTTTTATTATGATTGATCTGTATCAGAAGAAACGCTATTAAAAAGCGATGTTGCCAAATGTAGGAGTTGCGATACGCGAGTCAATCAAATGTATATTTTGCTAAAAATATACGCTCGTCTCCGCAGCGCCGCGGCTCGCCACCTCGGTGACAAAACACTGAACTAAACTAGCATATTTCAGTTGATTTAGGTACCAATACCGCGTCTGGCTTATTTTCGTTTTTGGACTGTATGAGGGTACAGGAGTGGGGAAAACTTGAAATTACATGTGTTCAATCCTGCGTCCGTATACCGGACGCAGAATGACGGTCGGACGCAGGATTGAATGAAAGTGGACCATTAGAAGACGCAGCAATGATAGCGGGATGTATATATATATATATATATATATGTAGAACAGTTTTCTCGGTTTACCCGCGTAACGTAGTCCTTAAAAGGACTTTTTAACTCCTGACGTTTCGGACAGATCACACTGTCCATCTTCAGAGGCCTTATGTCTTGAGTTTTTGTCTCAAACTGATAGCTTTCGCATGTCTGTTCGGTCCAAAAGCTAAAACTTAAGTGAGTGCAAGTCACTTCTTATGTCAAAACCTTAATCATAACATATATATATATATATATATATATATATATATATATATATATACATCCCGCTATCATTTCTGCGTCCTTTTATCAGATCGACATTACTGCGTCTACCTGAAGGACTTGATTTTACATAGTTCTAACTAAAGTATATACTATCTTTTCAGTGTTTGATTGTAGTTAGGTATTTAAATTTTTGAAAAACATTAATTTAAAAATATACAAAACGATAAAAACGCCCTTTAGCGTTCCACCAATCTGAACTCCTTTCATATTCAATGCAGAGAGGCATCCTGCGTATATTTACTTTAATTTGGTCCACAATGAAGCGTCCAATTATATATTCATTTTCATGTTGACGACAAACCGACGTCTTGCGACGTTGCCGCTTATTTGTTCAAGTTTTTGGTTGAACGACTGTATAGGTATTTATAGAATATGAAGGCGACAATATGTCTGGCCCATACGTCGCGGACTCTAATCAACCCGGCGCGGCGGCAATGCCCACGTAAAATTTATTAAATTGGTATGAGATTTTTTGAGACTTATCATTCAGAATTAAAACGTTGCTTGAAGTGTGATTTGTTATTTTTAGTGACTAGATCTATATTGCTGGGATCTTCCTTTGCTTCCTCTTTTCTCCATTTTGATTTCGCATCAGACAGTGATTACCATATTTTGGCTATATCAGTGGACTCCTGTATGGTTTTCTCATCAAAAACAGTTTTTTCATGTTAATTTTAAAGAATGAACTCTAGATATAAGTGCTTAATTATTACTACAACACGATTATCAGTAGAAATATTATGTGACCTATTAATTATAAAGAAGCCGCAGACTTCACAAAGAGTCAAATTGGGAGGCGGTATGGGTACCGCTGCCCCGGGAACCATTTATTGGATAACCAACACCTCTGCCATAGGTCACCCCAAGTGGTTCGCTACGTTTGGTGAATTAGCGAGGGTGCCCTATAATGTGTAATGCTCATGTGGTGAGGTTTGTCTGGGTCTTGGCAACGGATGCGTCTGCCCACCAGCTACATAGAAGGCCGGTTCGGGAGAGAATGGTTGAGGGAGTCCCTTTGATTTTCCAGCCGTATTCTCTCGAAACATCGCTTTGCACCGCAGTGGGAGGGATGGATTCATACCCGTCACTCCTATTATGTCCGTCACTCCTGGACATACTGATCCCCAGATTCCTACCCACCGCTAGTATCCTTTTCCTTCCCAGAACTTCCTCTCCTTCTTCACCTAAAAAGTCCCTCCCAACAGCATCCCCAAAAATGACATAGGCCCTGAGAGGAATTATGTTAATAATTAATGAAAAATTAAATTAGAATTATAATTAGTTAAATATATATAGCGTCCCACCGAAACAGACCTTTCCACCGAAACCGAATCTTCGGTGTCTGTCTCAGTTTCGGCCGAAACCGAAACTTTTTTAGAATTGTTAAAAATCGATTGAATACTGTTATTTGGCTTATTTTTTTATAAATTTGGTTTGTTTTATAGAAGTAATTCTTTTTTCACATACTTAAATTATTGTTTTTATTTATTTATTCAATTTAACACTGTTAACTGTCGGAATAAGTGTACAAAATAAGCCAAATAACAGTAAACAACCGATTTTTAACATGTCTAAAAAAGTTTCGGTTTCTAAAACCGAAACTGATGCCAAAACTAGATTTTTTTGCCAAAACTTGCCGAAACCGAAACCGAACCTTCGGTCGGTCACTAATTATTTATATTTTTTTTATTATTTTGAATAATATTATAGACCGGTCAGTGGTTGAGTGGGCATCGCGTTTGGGTCCCACCCAGGCGTTTCGTGTTTGATTCCTCGGTTGACTAAGTCCTCCGTCGTGACTCAAGCAACATTTTCGGCTTACTGTGGTGGTAGTGGGAGATTTTCAAATATTGTCGGGTTATTCGTTAACCCAAAAATGTTTATCTTTCTTTACAAAAAAAATTAATGCTTATCATGATTGACGATGCATTTTCGTTCACGGGAGAAACAATTTTAGGGGTTTTAGTGGCTTAGGTTTTTAACAACTAAATTATATGATAAATCCTTTAAAGGAAAGGGGAAAATAGAAAAGCGAAAGCATAAAACTGTCTAAACAAATAATATAATATGACTTCGGATAATAAGTAAATATTATGTAATAATAAATGACACTGTCCTTTGCAGAGAGGACCGCCAAAGAACTCGATCTTGGCACACACTCCTTGCCTCAATCACTTTAACTTTTAAAGCTCTCTAAAAATATATATATTATTCTTGAATATAATATCTAGACATTCCCCGTGCTGAAAAAAAAATAATAAAATTCCCTCCATGGAAAAAAATCAGAAAATATGCTCCAAAAATTATTATAAACACATTGTTTTCAGTTATTTTACAAATTATATGTATGAAAAAATTCACAGTGTTTTTTTTAAATGCTGTTTAAGACAACCCCCATGACATTTTTGCTCTATTTTAAACGAGTCGTGATTTATTAAACATTTTCACAATTTTTGCATCGACTTCGTCGCTTTAAATAAAAGCGCGCTCCTCTAGCACTCGTAATTTCATATCTCTCCATCTTCTTCTTTTTGAGCCCGGTTGCGGCTCCTTACGTGCTAACTTTTGAGTGTCTGATTGTAGCCAGTCTATTTATGCCAGTTCTGAAGAATGAATTCTAAACATAAGAGGATTGAAAAAATAAATTGTCCAATGATATCAGATAATAATTAAAAGGGTTAATATTACTTCAACATTTTATCGGATGTACCATCAAGAGTTGTACGGTGTACACTTAGTGTACTGGTTCATGAACTTGACCTAATAATGAAAATTTTGTTTGTATTATATATATTATAAACAAATACATCACATCCAAACACTTGAAATGTGGTTCCTAGAACTCTATAATGGATTAGGAGGCCCGTTACGTAACAAGGGATTCATTCATTAATTTTGTCTTCTGGAATATTGCCGATTACTCTAATGAACGGTTCATGCCATTAAAAAGATAACGTTTTTAATCTACATTTTTGACAGCAGTGCAATATCTCTCAACGACAGCGGATACCTACTTATCGAGGACATCAATCGCACCTACTGTGAAATTCATCGTGTTCTACATTGCCGGTATCCGTGGTCGAGGTGTAAGGCTCTCGAATTGCAATCAGGAGGACACGGGTTCAAATCTCAAAGTCTTTCAAATCTACCTTCAATCCCGCAGCATGAATAGGTACCCCAATTGGGGATGCCATAGACTCACTGGCTCCATTGGATGAATGGTGGTCTTACACCAGAACGAACTGAAATTATCATCTTCTCTAGAAGAAGTCACAAATATAGCTACTAATACAATAACATATTTTAATTAATAAATTTTTGTAATAATATACGTATTAAATCAAATAAAATTTTATGAGCTCACGCCGGGATTTGAACCCGAAACCTCCGGATTGCTAATAGAGAGCTTTGAGAGAGAACCGCGGAGGTCGTTATTTCCTGTCTTTAGGTTTTCTTGCACGTCTAAATTAAATGGAACCGGGTCTTTTCCCTATCATTACACACTTCACGTTAAAAAAATGTACCAATATTTTTAGTTGATTAAAATCGCCAATAGCCAATTCTAGTAGTTTTTCTCGATTAGTCTCTGAAGTTCACCTGAACGTTTTCGGTTAAGTAGGAGAACTTTGAAAAATACAATTTCTATCATTAGAAATATGCCAGAATACAGCATCACGTGCCTTGATTTTTAAATGTTAATCTAGCAATGAATTTCAACACGTTTTTCGAGTAAGAAGAAAAGTAACGTGTCACATAGCACTCTCCTTAGGGTGAATTGCCATAAACAAAAAAAAAGAAAAGTAACAGTTTTCAAATTACTTGCAGCTTTGGCAGATTGGGTAATTATTACTACAACACCATTATCGGTAGAAATATTACGTCTTTTGCGAATCTTATAACAAAATTATAATTAATTCAATTTGGGAGGCGGGTGTGGGAACAGCCGCCGCAGGAACCTTTTATAGGATAACAAACACCTCTGCCACAGGTCATCCCAAGTGGTTAACTACGTTTGGTGACTTAGCAGGGGTGCCCGGGTTAATGGGGTGAGGTTTGTCCGGATCTTGTTAGCGGATGCGTCTGCCCACCAGCTGCATGGCAGGCCAAGTCGGGAGAGATCGGTTGAGAGAGCGTCTTTGACTGTCACTCCTAGACACATTGACCCCTAGATTCCTACCCAACCCCAATACCATTTTCCTTCCCAGAACTTCCTCTCCTTCTTTTTCTAAGAAGGCCTCTGTGTTTCCTCCTTCCTACAACATGGGTCTCTTCAAGACCAATGTTCATTCCTTCCTCTCCTCAAAAAGACCCTCCACACAGCATTCCAGATGACATAGACCCTGAGGGAAATTATTTTCCTCAGGGCCTCCTGTATGGAGTTAATGTAAAAAAAGACCCTCCACACAGCATCCCCAAAGATGACATAGGTCCTGAGGGGAATTATTTTCCTCCCAGGGCCTCCTGTGTTGTGCTAATGTAAAATTATATGTTAAATCTCTCAAAAGGAAAATCGAAAGCATAAAACTGTGTAAACAAATAAAATAACATGCCTTTAATAATAAATAAATATTATCTCACAAAAACTAACCAACCCGCTGTTTCCTCGCAGGGGTTCGCAGAGACGACCGCCAAACAACTCGGTCTGTGCATATGTCATAGTCAAAGGTCTGTATGCAGTCTCTTCGCGGAATGACTGGTATATCGGGCTAACCCCGAAATAAATTCCAATGTCGGCCTTTGATTAAAGTATTTTTAGCCAAACCTAGAAGTTCCTAACTTTTTCACTTTTTCGTCAAACATCGAAATTTCATTAAATTGAGTTTTGACGTTTGCCTGACCAAATTAGTTTCTCCTAGGTTTGACGAAAATTCCTTAGTCAGTGGCCGAAAAACTTCATTTGTTTGGGCTTTGACTAAGACTTCAAGTCAGACCTGAGGATTGACTAGTCAAATCTAGGAGCGCCGGAGCTTCGAGAATTGACTATATCATACACACTCCTTGCCTCATTCACATCCATACATCGCTCTTTCATTCTGTCTTTCGACATTACTCGAGAATTCGGTTTACTCAATCATGCCATGTCTTTCTCGGGCATCCCCGAATTTTTCTACCATTCAAGTTCACGTCATATGTACATATAATCTCCTTACAACCTATCTTTAGATCATTGGCTCTACATGCCCAAACCATCTAAGATTCCTATTATTATCTCATTACACTCATCAGTCTTGCATTCTCTGTGAATCTCCAAATATTTCACATATATTTTTTACTGTCAAATCAGTCATAAATTGAAGAAAAAATTGTTTTATTTATTCTAGTTATTTGTAGTAAGTTTTCAAATTACTAATATATTAAGAACATTGATTTTATCTTGTTTAATAATAATAGAGTGGCTTGGCACACGATTAAGCATTGTAGGAATTTATAATCATGGATAAGAAAATATCTAATATTTGTTTAAAAATAGTAATATAAAAAAATTAAGTTGCTGATATATTTGCCGTACAATAATAATATAATCAAAAGCTAAATTTGAATGAAATCATTTCTTTTGTTATCCTGATTGCAATGTGCGATGTTTTTACTGTGAATGATCTGTATCAGAAGAAACGCTATTAAAAAGCGATGTTGCCAAATGTAGGAGTTGCGATACGCGAGTCAATAAAAGCCAATAAAAACGTATATTATGCTAAAAATATACGCTGGTCTACTACAGCGCCACGGCTCGCCGCTCGGTGACAAAACACTGAACTAAAATAGCATATTTCAGTTGATTTAGGTACCAAAACTGCGTCTGGCTTATTTTCGTTTTTGGACTGTATGAGGGTAGAGGAGTGGGGAAAACTTGAAATTACATGTGTTCGATCCTGCGTCCGTATACCGGACGCAGAATGACGGTCGGACGCAGGATTGAATGAAAGTGGACCATTAGAAGACGCAGCAATGATAGCGGGATGTATATATATATATATATATATATATACAAAACGAAACAAAAGTGAAGTTACAATAATCTTTAAAATATGTTTGTACTCTTGAAGGTTAAATCCATCAATGTAATAATTATACAGGTGTCCGGGGGTAAAGAGCATTAAAAATAAATAAGTAAAAAAGAATTTTTTTCGAAATTCCAACTTTTAGGGGTAGTTTTGTGATAAAAAGATAAATTTAGACCGGCATGAGCGGCCAGCTTTATTATTTTCCGCTGTTACGATACGGGCCAGTCACAGGCTCTCAGCAAGTAAGATCGTACCTCACACTAAGGCTTTTTAGTAGGTACGTCTTTTTGTAAAGGAATGTAAGAATTTCGGAAAAAGTTGTTAATCTTTTTTACTCCTACCACCATGTAGAATCACCTCCCGGAGTTAATGCACTTTACTCCCGGACACCCTGTATACATATCTGCATTCGAGTGCCAGTTGCGATCCTTAGCGTTTTTATTTTTCTATATCTTGCTCATTATTTATTTATTTATTTATGTTTTATTAACGCCCTAGTGGGCTTTTACAAGAAAAGAAGCAAATATATTATTAACAATATTAATTACATATATTACATAAACAATAAACAGAATAAATATGAATACAATCGACTAGTTAGGTAGAGAATATTACAACATAAAAAAGAAATGAAATTAAATAGTACAAGTTGTACTTATAAAAAAAAACATATCATACATATTTTCGTTTAGATTTATAGTATTTTTATCTGCCTCTTCAATAATATTTCTAATTGATTATGTTCATCTCTACATATTATAAATTAAAGTCCCCCGCGTCGTCTGTCTGTCTGTTCGCGATAAACTCGAAAACTACTGAACGGATTTTCATGCGGTTTTCACCAATAGATAGAGTGTTTCGTGAGGAAGGTATGTAATTTGTCAAGGATTTGTGTAAATTGGTTGAAACATAACGATAATTGGTAGAAGTGTCGGAAAAAGTCATGCCGCCTGGTAGCTTTCATCGAAAACGTTGCCTAATACATTTGGGATATAACAAAACACTACATGGTGGGATATTCCTCTTTTATAGATCTACAAAAAAGTCCACGAAGCCATATATCTATCTTTTACGGATAACTTACTATACCCATTCTATCTTCTAAAAAAGTGGTCACGTACTTTGCGGTAATTGAAAAGTTATTTAGACGGACACAGTATTAATCCTTATTAACTTAAATACGTTAGTTACCCCAAGCATTTCATGCAAGTTATTATAATCTTTCATACCATCTCTACGTATTATAAATTAAAGTCCTTCGCGGCATCTGTCTGTCTTTTCGCGATAAACTCAAAGACGGCGGTGGTTATAAAGTTTGGATAACCATCCAGTAGATGACATTGTGTTTTATTAGCCACAGCAACGCGTGGCCGGGTCAGCTAGTATATAATATAAACATCGAAAAGAGTCTCTTACGTGCTTTCGTAAATAGTATTTGTTTTTGAGGTATTTTCGAAAACAGTGAACCCATTTGAAATGTTATGTCGGGCCGGAGTATACGATGCCTTGATACTTGCCCATTCTATTAGATAGTTTCTACTGTTGCATGGTTATATTTACTTATCCCACAAGTATTATCGAGCACCTGGCAGTACTTCTTGAGTCAGTAAGAGGACGACGGGATAAGTAGTGATGATGTGAGACACTCGATGGACAAACTGTCAGTGTAAGGGGTAGGATTAAAATATCTTTGTTACCCGTCGATCGTTGCAAGGCATTTAGAATCGATCCGTTTAGACAGATATGGTGAAAGATAAATAATATTTATGTTCAGGAAAAAATCGATAAACCTAGTTAGGACACAGGATTAACAGATTTCAAAAACGGAAATCTTTTTCACCTTTGTGCGTTTTAAGTATAAGTGTTTTACAAGGACGACAGTGATAGCAATATTACGTATGAAAACCCACTTCATCATAAATATGTATTAGTTTTAAGTGAAAGTTGTAGGTCACTAGCAATAAATCTTAGCTGTAAGTTATTCGTTATATGTTATGGAGATTATTAATTTGCTTACCAATAGCAATAATCAACTCCATAGGTCGCGGATTTATCAAATTAGAACACTGGTTTATAATTAATCTTTTTTTATTTAGATTATGTTAATTTACAATAATTATCCACGACAATATTATGATACAGAAGGAATCAACGAAACTGCTAGTGGCGAGGTAGCCAGCCGGGAACAGAATAATCTCGAAACTTCGCTTTTGACAGCATTATCAACGTTTTTTGATCCACTGCGTATTCATCTGAGCAGAGTTGCCATTGTATGAAATGATAACCGTTTTAAAAGTACAAATTCGTAGTTCCTACAATGTTTTAGTTTAAGTAAATTAAGTTGTAAAGCTCCATTGAGGTGATTTTTCAAACAAAAATGGCGCTATGCAAATAATCTAATGAATGTAAATAATCCAAAAATAATATGTAATATAATATTATTATTCTTATCTCACAAGATACTCTCGGTATCGCCCTGGTGTACGCCCACTTCAGAATTGAAACGTTGCTTGAAATGGCTTTAGACGTGTTTGGTGGCAAGGTCTGAATAGCCAGGTTCTTCCCCATCATCTCCATCCCCTCCTCATTACCTTCAGCCTCACCACATACCCCAATTGGGGATGCCATAGTCACACTGGCTCCAGGCAGTTGGGAAAAGTTGGGACTCTTGTGCGGTGTTCACATTTTAAAAAAAGGTCTTTACTTTACTTTCTGTCTTTACTACATTAATGTTAAGGTTATCATGTTGTCTTGTTATTATTAATTCACCAAAAAACATCGTCATGCGTCAAGAATTAATTCTCGCGCAGTGGTTCATCCGTCTCAAAATCTACGTATTTAAAAATGTTACTTTATCAAAAAATATTTCGGTACCTCTCTTTTACGATAATCATTCTAGGGGAGGAGAAAAGTAAGGCGTCGCGTCATCCCACATATTAAAAATCACGAATTAAATTCTCCATGACCATGACACCAATATCACATCACGATTCCTGACCGTCCCCACCTTCTGTTCTCCCGATGAGTTGGCCAAACACAGCGTCAAAAGACGGTCAAAAACATCAAAAACTTTCCGAATAATGTGTCATCCATCAAAAGCCATTGATCAGAAGTCACCGTGACATTAAAAACCTATTCATGGCTTAATTCACTCTGACCCTTCCCGTGTTATTCGATGAGTTCAAGCCCCGAGTCAAAAATTTGTCAATTTTCCAGCGGATCGGCAATGGACGGCGGTTCCCCTGAGGACACGTGTCTCTGGGAATTAACACACGTGCGCGTACACGATGAATGGCCCTTTGTAATGCAGTTTGGCTCCCAACTTCACCCGGTACAGGTAGACAAAGGCTGATCAGGAATGGATCCGGATTTAAAAGGCATACTTTTTCGTTATTTGTTTTTGGGGTGTTATGCCGTGTTGCGCTACCTCGTTCTTTAGCCAAAGTTTCGGACATCGTTTCGGACATCCGGTAGATGGTAGATCACACATCTACCGGATCTGCCCTGATGATGGACCCTACAACGATGTCCGAAATGTTGGCTAAAGAAGGAGGTAGCGCAACACGGCATAACACCCCAAAAACAAATAACATTTTCGGCCAAAAGCATTTTCGTTACTTGTTTTTGCGTTACCTCCTTCTTTAGCCAACGTTTCGGGCATCGTTGCAGATCCGGCAGATGTGTGATCTACCATCTACCATCTACCGGATCTGCCGGATCTCCCCTGATGATGGACACTGCAACGATGTCCGAAACATTGGCTCAAGAAGGAGTTAGCGCAACACGGCATAACACCCCAAAAACAAATAATGAAAATGCTTTTGGCCATGAAAATCTTAAAACAAAAGTCATACTTGTTTCTAAATTACCAAAACTTCGATGAATTAATGTTTCTCTTAATACCATGACGATAAAAAAACGTCAAATGTCAATGCGCTGATGGTTTTGCTTTTGTTCATAAACATCTTTCATTCACACTAAATAACATGAGTCAAAAATTACATAGACAAACGGTGAACATATATCTGCAACCCCCCCATGAATGTGTTTTTCTTTTGCCCTGTATAATTTATCTTTGTCTTACTAACCTATTTTTTGCAATTTGTTTTTTCCGTTAAGCACTTGCATACCACTTACTAACAACGTATGCAAGGACACTGGAGGTCTAGATTCGTTCAACATAAATAAATGTAGCTTCGTTTAACAAAAAAATTAGAATCTTGCGAGAGCCTTGAACGAGTAACCAACCATCTGTTACTTATACCAGGGCGGTTAAGTGGTGCAATCCAATGCACCCCCAATGCACCCCCCACCCCCTTTAATAACTTAACTTTATGTTTGAAATACTTTATATTATTGATCATATATTATTCGCATTTTGTATATTATGCAAGCACTTGCATACTGCTTCTTAACACTCTATGCAAGGACACTGGAGGTCCAGTTTCGTTCAAAGTTAAATGTAGATTCGTTCTTTTAAAAAAATTAGATTCCTTGCGAAAACCTTGAAGGAGTAACCTTACTTATACCAGGGCGGGTAAGTGGTAATAACCTTCAATGCACCCCCTTTCCCCCCAAAGGAAACATTCAATCATTATCACACATCTCCCTCAAACGTGTAAAGAAAATGAAAAGCAAGGAAAAAGAAGTACTTTGGAGGAAACGGTCTCACGTATTTTGTGTGTCTCATCTTTTGTTTCACCATTATTTAACGTGTAAGAGCTGCAGCATTATAGCGATAAGGAACGTATATTTATTGCCCTTATGTAAGTAACGCACTTTGTCAAATACACTTTATGACATTATGACTTATTTTGGTAAATATTAAATAAAAGTACCAACTCAACTACAAGAGTTTGAAACAAAGGTATATAAAGAGTAATGTATACACAGAAATGTTTCTGTGGAATGGCATGATCGTAGAATATTTGCAAAGTTTTCAGATTTCCAGCGCGGGAGGATTTACCAGTAGTTTGAGTAACGCGCGTCGGTACCCGCGTCCTTTTTGTTTTTATTTTTCGACATCACACCAGACCGCGTTTCAAAAGTATTAAAAACGTCGCATAACTCTTGTAAAACACAGCGGGTTAAAAGTCTTCCCGTGTCGGGCTCAAATAGTTAAAACGAAAATGGGGAAAGAATTTTCGTAAACCGAGGCCCAAATAATATTAGGTAACTCATCCGGTCCTGCGCCCCCTCCCTTTTAGGAAATACAAAGGGCCGCCATGCGCGCCATTGTGCCCATTTTTATTCGCTAGAAATTTATTCAATAGAAAAGAGCACCCCCCAATCCCAATTGTTTGCCGGGTCCTTCCCTTGCCCCATTGATAGGCCGGTATGGGGGAGGGGGGAGGGTGAGGGGTTGCCCCGGGCAGGACTCGGTCCATTGTACTGTTCAGTGTCAAACAAGCAAGAAACATCGATCTGTTTATCGATTGCTGTAAGATCCTTGCATAAATGATTAGCTTCAAATGCACACGGTCGGCTGACCCGACATTCACTCGCTAATGTACTTCCCATCATATCACACCAGAATGTTTATCTTTTCATCCATGTCGAACATCGTGAATCGTGACAGGTATTCCTCAAACCTTACATCTTCCAGATTGCTGAATATCTAACTCATAACATAAATAACTACACAAAACACATTACGCACATATATTCTAACAACAACGCGTCAATTTAAATGATTTCATTTTCATTGAAGAAGAAGGTAATACTAATAAATCTAAAAGAAAATATGCAAAGAACAGATACAGAAAAAAAAATTAGAGTGTACAATTCACACGCGGCAGTAGTGAAACCTTCAGAAAACTAAAGAAGATAAGAGCGGGGAGACTCCGAAGCACTTTTTTTATGAATGTAAAGGGTTATTTTTCCATATTTTGTCGTCACTTCCAATGCACCTTTTCCTATACATTTGGTTAACTTATTAGTATTTGTGTTTTCTACGTCGGAGCCGCTAGATGTCGCTTTACTTTGCCTGTCCATTTTGGAGTGGTTTGAAGATTGAATATTTATTTTACAATTATTTTTTTTTTTGGATTTCGTAGGATTCGATCCTTGGTCTTGCCAAAGGAGGCTTGCGTGGGACCGTGCATTTATCGTATTACGTTGGAACCGAATACCGGCGAAATAAATAAATATTTTATTGCCATCTTATTCTCTCGAGTGCTAAATCCTGTAGATGTATGTTATTTTTAATGTCGCTTTTACTTTGCACCGAGTTTCAAATCCCAACGGTGCTAAAGAAGTTTTCACTTCAAACAGGTAGCTACTCAGGATCTACCGTCTTACCGGGACAAACGCTTCAACCAACTCGGCCATTGAGATCTCTTATATTTTTAATAAGTCAGGTAAGTCTCCTACATCATACATATGTCTGGATATAATAAATTATCGTGAAAACTGATTTTGATTTGAAACATATTGTGATTGATTAAAATGACTTCAATGGCTTCGTTGGTTGGTGACGAGAGAACCTGGGATCGAGTCTCGATTGCGACCGTTACCTTTTTATTTTCCATATTTTCGTTTATTAGTATTAACTTCTTCTTCAATGTTGAAGTAAAACTTCTATAGCCGCTGTGATTTGGATTTCGGATGAAACGGAAATGACGATTACTGCACCTGCGACGCATCAACTGCATTCATTGGCCGCTTTGATTTTGATGTCACTTTTAAAGGCTCCTATTGGTTGAGAAAGTACGCTAGGTCTGCGCTCAGTGGTTGCTTTGATTATGACCTCACTTTTCAAGTATTTGCTGAGATGGTTGTGGTAAAGGTTCGCTTCTTCCGCGTGTAAACTGCACACGAATTTTCATGTAACATTGATATGAATAACCATCAAAAGTTATTGTAAAGAGTTATTCTAATAAAAATTGAAACTGTTTTCCCCCATCCTACTTTTTTTGCTATCCGAACTAAATCCTAGCTTAGCATAAAAGTCAAAACGCACGAAAATCCAATACAATGTCAACAACAAAACAAGGTTTAGAAGAATATCCAAAAAGCTGACAATGGTTTGGGTACTATTAAGCCTAGCTTAGCATCTAGTGTTAATGTTTGAAATAAAAATGTCACCAGAGGGGCTGATTTTTCTATCTAAACTTTATTCTATATCATGTTCACGTCAGTTGAAATATCACGGTGACACATTGAAATTGTGACATCGGCGTAAACATCAACTAGATGACGTCTTTATAAAGCGCATGTTTTTTCTTCGTACAAATGTAAATTAAAGTCAATTATGCTGTCATGCTGCATTATAAACAACTACTAGTTTGAATACACAACAAGACATCAAATATGTACACCTTTCAACGGTTCTTTCCCCCCTAAACTTTTTCTTCCTTTTTAAGACCAGTTGAAACCAAACAAATTATTACTAAAGGAAAATTTTGTTTTTTACGTCCCTTCTTATTTATAATATTCATATTCATTTACAGCTATAAGTACTAAAAAAAAATCTTTCACGGCCGATAACCTGTGTTGTTGCAACAACATAAATAAAGCCCATATACTTTAAACTATCAACTACCAAAAAGCGGTAGATAATATTATAACGTATATATATTAAAATATTTTATCAAAACATTTGTGAGCAGAAACAGATGGGACAGATCAAAACATTTCATCATAAATATGCATAATATTAATAAATTTTAATTAATAAAGACCATTTAATCGTCTGTGTTGCTCTAAAGTTCACATACCTATCGTTATCAAGTTTAATTTGTAGAACTGGCTTTTAATTTTAAGTTTCAAGCTTTAATTTGGCCCCGGGAAACCATTTATTGGAAAACATTTATGCCTTAGGTCACCCCAACGTTTTGTAAGTTAGCAAGCAGGGGTGCCCGGGTTTAGGGGGTGAGGTTTGTCCGGATCTTGGCGGCGGATGTTTCTGCACACGAATTGTGTGGCAGGATGGATCGGGAGAGACTGGTTAAGGGAGGCCTTTAGACATCTCTATTGCACAGCATTGGGAGGAGTAGATTCATATGTCCGTCACTACTTGACGCTCTGACCTCCAGTTCCTCATAACTTTTTCCTTCCAAGAATTTTCTCACCTTCCTTTTTTAAAAAGACCCTCCTCTATACAGCATCCCAAAAGATGGGCTCTGGGAGGAATTATTTTCCTCAGGGTCTTTTATATGGAGTTAATGAAAAGAAAAAAAGTTTGATAATGCCTTCAAAAGGAAGAACAACAGAGTAAAAAGAAATAATAAAAAAATAATTGCATTGATTGCGGTACAGAAAGGAATGGAGGAGTTAAGAATTCAAGTAATAGAACGCTGAACCACCAGCTCTATCGCGATGTGTTCGCGGCTAATTCAAATTCATTCATTCTCCTCCCGCCGCTTGTTTTGTTTGCCCCAACTTCTCCAGAGCCATGGCTTAACGAAGCCTTTATTCGGCACTAAGTGTTTTAAAAGCTATTTCATTCAGTCTTGGACCATTTTCACGCTATACTGCCCTGCAAATCATAGAATTTGCCGAGGATGTGTTGCAGTGGTTACTAATTAAAAGACACTTTTCACCTTTTTCATCCCTAAGAACTTTCGAATATCTACCTGAGATGATCAGATGATCAGCAAATGTAAAAAAATAGTAATTGAATGAAAGTCCTTTGACAGAAAAAAAATCTAAAAATATGCTCCGAAAATTATAAAAAGCACATCTGGCTTTCTTATTTTCTTATGCTACTTAACTCAGGATATCAAGAGTTGTTTTGCTCTATTTAATTTTTTTTATTTATATATTTTCACTTACCCACATTAATTACAACAGTATTTTAGCGCGCTTTATCTATCATTCATATTAAAACTTCACCTTTTCAAATTCTTTTCATTTTTGACGCTTATAGGGGAGCCTCACTAGATACTTCCATTCTACATTCCTAAATAAATACATACTCCTTTCACAAGTCACGGGTGTTTTTTTCAGAATAGGTATTGATGATTTTTTTCTTAATTTATTTTTAATAGATATCCTTTTCCTTCACAACATATACATCCTACATCCCCACTTTCCTCTTTCCATATATGTACTTTCCATTCAGCATCACAACAAACCCCAATTTGGGACGGCATAGTCCTACTGCCTCTTGGGACTTTTGTGGGGTAATCAGGTAATTTTTCTTTAAAATGCGAGTTTATATAACTACACGTTATCAGAATACGTAAGAATGGATTTTGTGTAGAAGGCATGGATGGACGTTGAAAAAAATAATCATGTGTGCAGTTCACATGCGGTAGAAGTGAAACTAAACTTAACTAAAACTAAACTTCGAGAGAATGAGACGAATGCAGAGTATCAGGAGTAGGATAATTGTAGGCTTTATTTATTATAATATTAATTATTATAAGCAATAATTATCAGCCTGAAACACTCATCCACATTGAAAAATCTTCCGAGAAAAGATACATGACGTCCCGTTGGCGTCATGTATCTTTTCTCGGAAGATTTTTCAATGTGGATGAGTGTTTCAGGCTGATAATTATTGCTTATAATAATTGTTACCCTTTGTGCTATGCATAAAAATCTTGTCTTAAACTTTAGTTTAACAATTAAAAATAATAATAATTATAATATTGTTACCAAGTTTAAAAATTATTTTAAAATTTATTCTACGAAGCAACGCGGAGGACACCGAGTAGTCCGAGTAGAGTTTTTAGTATCGCTCGTTTCCGTTTCATAGAGCTTCAAATGCATGACAACGGTGCTAAAGACATTTAAAAAATCAGAGAATGCAATTCGCACACGATAGAAGCGAAACCTTCAGAAAACTAAAGTCGACAAGAGTGGGAAAGCTACGAAGCACCGCACAAAGAGGAGACCGATTATACTATATCATTCTATCTTAGGCTAAATTCTATCTATAGATGGATGTTTTAGCCTCTTTTTATTAGTTTTAAACAGTGCTGTTTTCCCTTCTAAAGAAGAATCTCTTCCATCATTGTTCTGCATCCCACAAAGTTAGTAAATCAGTGATAGGCCAGTGTTGTGTTGAGTGTAAGGTCCCGGGTCCCATCGTCGCCAGTTTCCAGTGGCGCGACCGGCCCGGACCCGCTCGGCTGTGGCAAACACAATTAGGTACCGGAGTCAACCATTACATCGCGCGTCACCGACTCCCTCACCGACCCGACCTGACATTCGTCCGGACCAAGGGTTGGGTATAATACAGCTTTCTTTGGGAGTTAGGCGGAGTGTGAAGCTGTGGATGATCTTTCAGATATCAAAGTGCATTATTGGGAATGGATAAGCTTTCAAACTAAGTCGTTTGAGTCAGTATTTGATGCCATAGTCTCAGCTGGGACTTTTGTGAGGTACATACGTAAAAAAAGCTTCGCAAATCCTTAAAAAATTATGATATCCATTGATAAAAACAATTTAATAACGTTCGTAAGTTGAAATAGGTTTTATTATTTAGCAATGGCAACACGAATTAACACCAAATTATAAGAACAAATAAGTCATTATAAGTAAAGGCAGTTTAAGAATAAACACATTAACCAACAATTGGAACTTTAGATGTAAACCAGCAAGAGTGTTAAAAACGTTTTTCTAACAACTGTTTTCTATAAAAATTGTGTTCCACATATAATTTCCCACTATAACGAAAAGCGAGTATTGAATACACTGCCTCCTATTCTTTATTATAATTTAGTTTTAAGAATTCTTGTTGTTAACATTGTTCTTTAGGAATTGCTTTGTATATACTGTATATTCTTTGTTCACATTATTTAATCAATTTTGTGTTTTGTAAGTACTCGTAAGGAACACTACAGGATTAATTTTAAGTTTATTATAATTAAGCGCACTTGAAGTGAAATATCACAAAACTGCGCATAAATACATTATTATTATTATTTATATATATTATTATTAGATAAAACGCTGGAATTGTATGGCTACATGTTTGAAAGACAAAGCCTAATTGTACAACGCCCCTGAGGTGATTTTACACAAAAACGGCGGTATACAAATTATTATTAACTACTCCAACAATTATTCATAACGAAGTATATTATTGAAATGAAACTTCTATAAACCGCTGCGATTTAGATTTCGGGTGAAACGCAGATGACGATTACTGCACCTGCGACGCATCAACTGCGCTCGTTGACCGCTTTGATTAAGATGTCACTTTTAAAGGCTCCTATTGGTTGAGATATGATACGGAAATTACGCTAGGTCTGCGCTCAATAGTCGCTTTGATTATGACCTCACTTTTCAAGTATTGGTTGAGATTGTTTTTTGTAAAGTTTCGCTTCTACCGCGTGTAAACTGCACTCGAATTGCACTTTTGCACTTCGCGTGTAAACTGCACTTTTCAAATTAAATTTCAACACATGGTTATCCTACTCGTACATGTTTACATTATAATGTATTTGCTTACTTCAGCTAACAAGATACCATTTTTTATATTAGTTCGACACAGGAGACCCTGAGGAAAAAAATTACATCAGGGCCTATGTAATGTTTGGAGATGCTGTATGGATGATCTTTTTATGGAAATGAAGGAGAGGGATAGGTAGGAATCTGGGGGTCGTATGAATCCATCCCTCCCATTGCGGTGCAAGGCGATGGGTTGAGTGAGGTCAAAAGGTCTCCCTCAAACAGTCTCTCTTGAAAAAACTCGCCCATAAACCCATGAACCCGGCCAATCCC
Source organism: Limnephilus rhombicus (assembly GCA_929108145.2). Lineage (NCBI taxonomy): Eukaryota > Metazoa > Arthropoda > Insecta > Trichoptera > Limnephilidae > Limnephilus > Limnephilus rhombicus. The sequence continues at coordinate 57,360,628 of OV815275.1, read as the reverse complement.
GGTTCAAACCCGGTTCAAACCGCGGTCACCAAACGTAACGAACTTCTTGGAGTAATCGAAGGCAGGGGTGTTGGTTATCCATTAAATGGTTCCCGGGGCGGCGGTATCCATACCCACCTCCAATGATGACCCATAATCTTTATGAAATATTAATGTAAAAATATCGTTATTTCAAAACCTTTATTATTTTTTGTTATGTATTACGAGTGTAAATAATTATATAGTATAAACCTCAAAACAGGCTTGTCCTAGAGAAGTTAAAATAAAATTGTTAACAAAAGTACCCATCATGTAAAGAAACAATAAATAAATTATTAATTATTAATAATGAAAAAATTCAATAAAAACGTTAAAAACCTTAGCATAAAGAAGAAAACTTGTTGACTTATAAATTGTTCAACAACAAACGACAGATATGAATTTCACATTTGTGCAGCACAGCAATATCTGAGAACCGTATCAAATTGGTCCAAAATTACCTTCACACATTTTGAACCCCCGGCATAAAAATACATTAGCCATTCATTCAATAAATTGCTTCAAAAATGCAATATTTGAACCCCCAACACTTTAATATTATATTAGACAGTAGGTAGAGAATTACACACACACTACAAGCCACCCTTCACGCACACACAGAAGAACACAAAAATTTATTTTTATTACATTACCAATATTAGTTTCCGATAGGGAGTGTGATTATTTATTTGTCCGCGAGAGGGTATCGAATCATCACCCAGCGAGCGGGATAGCGACGGATGCTGACAGAGCCAGCTGTCCCCGTCACGTTATTATATCTGTGACAACCGAAGGAGGTTTATAAGCATCATGCGTCATGTGCACTATGCACTCGCTCTGAGCAAGGGGATCTTTTATTATATTCATATGACTGCCTCTGATGTATGGGCACTGTTAAATATTTAATATTTACTGCCAGATGTACATATTAAGTTTATTTTGAGACGATTTGGAACTTTTTCAAACGATATTGAAGATGCTGATCCTTTAGGGAAGTAGATAGAGATACTGAAAGAAGAGTAAATTGAGAAAACACCACTAATGGAGGATTGAACGCGGTTGGTGCTAACAAAAAAAATATGTGCAGTTGACACGCTGAAGAAGTGAAACCTTCAGAAAACTAAAGTAGACAAGAGTAGGGACCGATAGGCTTCGTACGAAGCACTGCAAGGATGAGGCCGATTAAACTGCCTCATTCTCTAAAGGCTAAACCTATAGATGTATTTGTTCGTCTCTTTTTAGTGTCTGAGTTTCAAATCACAAAGGTGCTAAAGAAGTTTGTTGTATATAGTGAGACATGGAACTGGCAGAGGAAGAGAGTGAATGCCATAGAAATGAGTTCCCCGAGGATTCAGATTCGCAAATAATGCAAGATTGATGTAAGCGAAAAGGACTCTTATGTGTTCAGCTTTATTAAACTATACTCAAAAGTTGCAATACTCAAATTTAAAAAAAAAAATGAATATCTTGCTGACCAACACACCTACACTACAAGGACGAAATCCTCAAAACTTCTGAACATCCCGCAATTAAATACATCTTTTGGCCAGAAAAACCATAATTTCCATGCTATCGAATTATATAATGCCCTTCCAATTCGGGAAAAGCTCACTTTTGATCGGAGGGGAAAAACGACCACTTTCCTCTCCGTTTCACCCACCACAAAGGTCACTTTAGGTTGAAGCCGTTTTTAAAATTTGGCAAGCCAAATTGACCTCTAAGCTCAACCAATTTCAAACGCCCCACGGTACACTCTCCTTCGAAGCAAATTCAGGGTTGCTATCTCTTTTCAAATGCCTGGAAAAGTTGAGAAAGATATATTGACAATCTCCCATGCAAAACTGATTTTTGCTAGGAATTTATTCCAATTAATTAAACGACGATCTTGAAAATAACGTAGAAAAATTGACATTTTAAAGGCCCCTTACGGGGTCGTAATTTACGACGAAAAAAAACATTTTGCAAGTGATGTTTTAAAAAAAATTCAAACCACTAATAGCGGTCTACAGTCGTGCTCGGGAGCGATCGCAAGTTACCGACATTTTCGATAAAACCTATATCGATCGACCATGCTAGGGGGCCTGGGCTAAGTTACATTTGTAATGCGGTTGTGGGTACCGGGGTTCACGGGGTGAGGTTTGTCTAGATCTTGGCAGCGAACGCCTTTGCCCACCTACTCCGTGACTCGCTGGAACCTCTCGACCTATTATTGCCTTGTACCGCAGTGAGGGGGTAGATTCGAGCGTCAGTTTCTTCGGCTTCTTCTACTTCTTTTTTTTTTTTGAGAAATGATGCCATGATACATTTTAATCATTCCGTACGCCATTGTGATCTTTCAGTGAATTTAAATAAAATAATTCTATAAAAAAATAATAAAAGCACATCGCCCTCCCCATGAGTATGTGTATAAAATAGTATGTACGCTTATGTAACGTTTTGTGTTGAATTTTATCACTTCATTGCACAAACAATTACAACCCTTAAACGTTTAAGTGCGTATCAAATCCCTGATTTATGGATACTGTCATCGAGAAACATCTGTATTTCGTTTATCCAGAGTTTAATGTGATTTTTTACCATTAATTTTACGACGGATGATTGTAATGGGGTTCCTTAATAAAACTTTATTGCTGTTTGGAGAATTATAAGATTTTGTTGAATTAAAATACAGAATGTATCAACTAAAGACCGAATATAAAATATTTACTTACACCAACACAGATACTATGCGCTTTCATATGTTTACAAAAATTGAAGACCGATTGAAGTGTGATGTATAGATGTTTGAAGGAAATAAGATGTCGCTAATGGACCTATCCACTCGCAGGCTCAAGGTAATGAAATTGATTGTATGTTATGTCCAAGAAAGAATATCATTTACCCGAAATAAGAGTAATTAGATTAGGTACTTCGGGGTCAAAGACACGCTTACAACGGCGATCCAAGATGAATAATCAGATGAACGCCGACAGTTGCCCCCCCCCCCCCCCCCTGAAATATTATTGCAAGAATTATAATTTTTGTGCACTACTAACCAAATTCAAAAATTAAATCGACTTCAAAAATTCTTTTATAATAAGTTTTTTTTCATTAACTCTATACAGGTGGCCCTGAAGAAAATAATTTCCCTCAGGGCCTGTGTCATCTTTGACGATGCTGTGTGGATGGTATTTTTGAGGAGAGAAATCTTGGGTGTCTTGAAAAGATCCATGTTGTATAAGGGAGGAAACACAGGGGCTGGCTAATCATTTCACAGCCGGGCTGTTGAACTCATGTGACAAATGTCACCCGTATGCATATGTTGAACGCGTGTTTCCCGACTAAGTATGTATGTCAAACGAATTTATTTACAGTGTCGATGTTTTGTATGTATAAGCTGATATATATTAGATATACATATTTTTTTTGGCAATGCTGATTAATAATACAAATAAAGTTACATCGGTTACATAATTACTTAACGTTTTAACAAAGAAACAAAAAATTGCCTTTCCTCACCATAAAGAGACAATGCTCTTGTGTTTGGTGAGGGAATTCTAGATCAATTAGTAAATTAAAAGATCGTCTAAGTAAGTAATAACGGCTATTATAATAATAAGTTAGGTTAGAAAATCATATATAAATCTAAAAATAAAAATCATGATAAATTTAAAAAATCATGATATAAATTAAAAAATAATTATAAATAAATGAATCATGTAAGTTAGTAAAAAAAATATTGTGATTAGTAAGTAAAGGATATGTTAGAAAGAACGCAATATTTATACAATAGTAGACTTAAAGATATAGAAACTAAGAAATGAGAGAGAATGAAGGAATGAACGATGTATATAATAATATATGTAAAATATTTTATCTTTTTGTCATTCGGCAGTACATCCTCTCTGCGCACCCCTTCGGGGACACTTAGTTATATTAATATATAAAACAAAGTCGGTTTAGTTACACCATTTGCAACTCGAGAACGTCTCAAGTGATTTTTATGATCTTTGATTTGTTGTATTTGTCTCCGCCACAAATAGCAGAATAGCTATTAAAACATCGGAAAAAGTCATGAAAAAAGTAATTATGAAGAAAATTCTTTTCCTCCTACATTTTGTATGGAACGAGTTCACATTTTTTGAAAGAGCTGCTGGAATATTGTGAGTGAATTTCAAAAATTCAAAAACATCAAATGTTAATGCGCTGATTGTTTTGCTTTTGTTCTTAAACGTATAATGCTGCCCCTCTTTCTTACACACTAAATGTCAACAGTCAAAAATGGGACAATCGGTGAACGTATGTCTGCAAGCCTCTAAAGGAAAAAACAATAATTATAATAAATCTCCCTCACACTTATAAAGAAAATGAAACGCAATTCCCGTAAGTAAATGGAAAAGTAAGAAAATCGTAAAAAATATAAATCCGTACACAAACAAACACGAAAAGTTGCGCATCGATAATTGCTTCATTGTGTAACTTTTAACTCAATGAAAAACTGAATTTAATTCAGCTAATAAGTTAACCCAACAGTTATTTATTCTGAGGAGGTACGAAGTTCTCCGGGACAGCTAGTTGTATATAAATATGCCGGGGGTAAACTGTCGGGGTATCAACTGTCATGGAATCGCTTACTTGATCAGATTATGAGTAACAACTAGTTTGGATTATCCATAATAATATATAATGTAAGTAGGCACCTAAACACTGTATTATCTTAATATTATGTGTAAAGCAACGTTTGGTGTCTGTTACTAAATATAAATCGTCCATGTCAAAAGACATGCGAAACGATATGTAACGGTTCAGGCAAAACGCACGTATGGTATCTGTTATTTCACTCACAAGTCACAAGATCAAAATAGAAGTCTTGAATGGCTTTGGTCATTCATAATTGTTATACGCAATTGTCAGAGCATTTACCTATTATGCTTTGCTGGCTCTTTTGCGGTAGTAAAATCTATTTTAGCTATTCCCAATACATTATGTTCGAGAATATACCTGTTTCTTTGACAGGCTGTTTACCCTTTGATCAACGAGCACTTAGGCGAGTAACATCGGCAGACTCCTTGTAAAACGAACCGTGAACAGCCACGGATAGAGTTGCAGTGCGCAGGACGGGAGCGCAGACTACCGCGGGTTAATTTCATTCGTCGTGGAAAATATAAATAAATCCAACTTCCGACCGCTGTCAGCTAAACGGCGGCAATATGTCATGGCAGCGTTTAAAAATAAATAAATTACATTTCGGCGCCCAACCGGGTTCAACTCACTGTTGGAAGTTCACGGCGCGGGCGGCTCAGCGTTCAAACCGTTACCGATGTGTGTACAAAATGTACATATTGGTACAATGTCCATACTTTGTGTTCCCTTTGGTAAGTATCCGCGTCGTGCTGTGCTCACATCCGCACAATGCTCAAAGAGAACTTTCGGAGCAAACAATGTTCACTTTGATGACTTTGAGTTACTGAATTTGTTCACATAGACAAATAAAGCGACCGAATAATCCACACTAAGACAGATTCGTGCAAGCACTGTTTTATGTTCTTTGCTCAAACCGGTCCTATCAAAAAAATCGCACGCAGTAGAATTGTAACCTTCAGAAAACTAAAGTGACAAAAGTGAGGAGGCTAAAAAGCACCGCACAAAGACGAGACCGATGATACTATCTCATTCTCTCGTAGGTTAAATCCTATAGACAAACATGTCTCTTTTTAGTGACACTATTTTTCGTTTCAATACAATTTTTCAATTCAATTCAATTATTTATTAATTTTAAAACATTATAAAATAAAATTTCAATGCGTTTTAAAAGAGTATTAATTTAAAATTTAAACAGGTCTAAGTAATTTATATTTCAATGAAGCACAATCATACTAACAACAACAAAGCTTTCGAGTTTCATATCACAACGGTTCTAAAGAATTTCAATTAAAAAAAATTGTGTGGGTAGTATCTCTAACCACCGTTACTTTTTACGTAGAAACGTCTTTAGTCAATCACTGGGCATAATTTATGTTTTTCTGCTGAGCTTATTTTTTAGAGCACCCCAAGATCGACACGACGATGTAAGAATAACTCTTGTAACTCTTTCAGTTGTAGAGTTATGATTGATTCTTTGGTCACGCTGAGTGAATTTCGAGTTTCTTATCAGACCCCCTCCCTACTCGATGACGTAAACGTACTAACAAGCAACGGACAATGGTCTATTTTTAGAATAAATACGCGACTTAGCGCCACAACCCTTGGGCCACGAGATATATTTTAAATATTTGGAGAAAACAAAAATGTTTCATGGAAATGTAATGGGTACGATAGTACCTACGAGTGCTGGTACCTACTATGATGTATGGCAGTGAGGCCTGGAACTGGCAGAGCAAGGATGAAAGTAGACTGAATGCTGTAGAAATGAGATCCCTGAGGCGTATGTGTGGTAAAACCATGTACGATCATGTGAGAAATGTTGAGATCCGCGAAGAATGCAAGGCTGATGTAATGAGTAAGATTAAGAAAGAAGAAGTCGGGGACGCCCGAGGAAGACATGGCACGACCAAGCGAATCAGATACTTGACTCGGGCCATGTGAAGAGTCGGAATAATAGAAGAGCATGTATGAGACGATGTATGAATGTGAACGAAGCAAGGAGTGTGTACCAAGATCGAGTTGTTTGGCGGTCCGTCCTCTCTGCCTACCCCTGCGGAAAAACGGCGTGATGGTTAGTTTGTTATTTAATTAGTTAAATAATTTCATTGTGTATAAGAAAATTAAACCGTGATGTTCCTTTGTACGATACTCTACATCTGTAAATATGTACGTAAATACCAAATAACAGTTGAAAAGTCGAGAGTTCAACTAATTTTAGTTTTAAGTTATTTAATGGCTTTGTTAAGAGCCCTTGAGGAGATTCTTCACAAAACCTAAGTTTACAACTTAACCCAACTAACCTTTTAAAGTGTTTATTAATAGAAAAACTATATTATTATACGTATTTGATTGCGTTATAACAATAAAATTGTTGAGTGTAGGAACTTGATTATTTCAATAAAGGGTTCCATTAACAGTTTGAAACTTTCTGAGGGTAAATTTTAACTTTCGAGCTTTGTTCCTACTTCGCTACCCATTGGTTCGGAAACAGAAGGGATTTACCACCCCAGCGGGATCACGACTCACCCCTAACCCCCACCCCCCCGCCCCCCCCCCACCGCGGGTTTTGCACAAGGTGGCTGGCAATAAACAAAACTTTCGGAATCTTCTGTTAATAATTTATGTTACACATTTTTGTTTATTCTTCACGAATAACTAATTTTTTTATACAAAACAGAAAACTTCTTTGACTTTTTTGAAGTGAAACTTCTTTACCCCGTTGTGATTTGGAATTCGGATGAAACGGAAATGACGCATTACGAAGCATCAAAATGCGCTCATTGGCCGCTTTGATTATGATGTCACTTTTCAAGGCTCCTATTGGTTAAGATATGAAACGGAAATGACGCTGGTTTGCGCTCATTGGCCGCTTTGATTATAACCACACTTTTCAAGGTTGAGATTTTGGTAAAGTTTCGCTTCTACCGCGTCTGAGCTGCACTCAATTCTTTTAGAGCAACGCTCTAAACATACGCACATAACATTTTGACATAAGTATTCCAGAAAGAATATGAGAACGAAAAAAAAAATAATAGCAAAGAAATAAAAGATATAAAAGAGAATAGAAAAAAACAAGCAAGGAAAACGACAAGAATATCTATCATTATTATAGAGAAATATTATAATACTTTGATAATACAATATATTACACTATTTATAGGTAGGTATTCAATGCTTCCTAGGCAGTCACGCAATAAGCTCTCAGAGTTTGAGATGCGATGAACTGAAATGGTTTCAAAATTATTAAATAACTTTCTTATAATTTTTTTTTAAAATTAAAATTTAACAATACTTTTATGTACTAACCTATCTATTACGAAGTTTAAATTCTGCAAACGTTTCACAGCTCATTAGCTAAAAATTAAAACAAAGTTTCGTACTAAAAAAAATATTGAGATCACCGTGAAATTTGCTTAAATTTCACGGTGATCTCAACATTATTCTTTAGTGTAGACATCCTAGCTCATAGAAGAAGTGTTTTTAAGTACTTTTGTTAAAATAGCTTCACATACAAGACTCCATCAGGGCCCACGTCATCTTTGGGGATGCTGTGTGGAGGGTCTTTTTAGGGAAAGGGAGTGGAGGAAGTTCTCGCATCCCTCCCACTGCGATGGGTTGTGAGATTCCGGCTGGAGAAGTCAAAAGGTCTCCCTCAATCAGACCCAGGACCCGTACAAACTTCACCTCGTGAACCCGGATACACCCTGCTAAGTCTCCAAACATAGCGAACCACTTGGGGTGACCTATGGCCCATACCCACTTACCAAATTGAAATGTAGGTTACTCTGTAAAACAAAATAAATGTATTTTTCAAACAAGCAATTTCCAATTTGGCAGGCGGGAATGGGTACCGCCGCCCCGGGAACCTTTATTGGATAACCAACACCTCTGCCATAGGTCACCCCAAGTGGTTCGCTACGTTTGGTGATTTAGCAAGGGTGCCCGGGTTCATGGGGTGAGGTTTGTCTAGGTCTTGGAGGCAGATGACCAGGACACACTGAACCCCAGATTCCTACCCATCCCTTAAACCCTTTTCCTTTCGAGAATTCTACTCTCCTTGCTTTCCTTAAAAAAAACCCTCCACACAGCATCCCCAAAGATGACATAGGCGCTGAGGGAAATTATTTTCTTCAGGGCCTCCTGTGTGGAGCTCATGTAAAAAAAAAAACACAAAATCCATGATAAATTATTAAATACATGCTCTTTCAACATTCATCAACTGTATTACAAGGACATAACATCACGAAGTCTAAAAGGGGGATGGGTACCTACTTTGAGACATGTTTAGGTGCGTAGATCACATCATGTGTGCTAAAAAAGTTGTCATAGGATAAAAGTAATAATATGTTCAGCGCATGTTAACAAACGAGGAAAATTCCGTGGAAATATATACGAATACGACAAACACGTTTTTCGAAAATGAACATCGCGTTCGGCTATGCGAATCGCTGCAAAGCTTGTGATATTTGAAATCACTTCCATACCTTTTTCCTTTCAAACATGCTGTTGGGACTGAACATTCGTGCATACTCATGTACAGACCTACAGACATACATACGTAATTCATGTAAGTACGTACACAGATATGTATTATGTTATAAAGATATAATTCCAGGAATGGCCGGGGTTGGAATCCCTTACGGCCCCGGGCAAATAATTCAACCTGTGGAACCTTTTGATGCTGGTAACGTAAACAGAAAATGCCAACTGCCGCGCTATAATATGTATCAACGCGCGGGGAAATGTGCAGGTGCGTAGGCGCGGCGAGCAGCGGGTTTTCATTTAATTACACATATTATACTTTATGCGACAATATCAGGACTGAATATTTCAGATGTTTCAGCCGTTAAAATTATGAGGTTAAGTGTATTTTCCTTGCTTTGAAATAACAGTGGCTTAGAATTTGTTCAAAAATTCATTACGTACGTACGTACCTAACTGGTTTGATAATAAGGAACTCCAGTGAAAAATATTATGGCTTTAAAAAAATATGTTCATATAGACCAATAAACGCTGATTCTGAATATATAAGTTTTATTTAATAATATTAAACGCAGAGTTTTAAAAAATATATATTAAAAAGTCCATTTTTAATCGGGTCATAGAAATACGCCGTCAAGTTAGTATTATTGAAATGTTTAGTGGTGACGTCACTGAACACCATAAAGTTATTGTATGGGAATGTAAGTATGACACAAGCCATCGTTTTAATAACGTTTCATCTTATTCGTTTATTTACATACTGTTTACAGAGATTTAGTTGTTGTGTTTATTGAAACATTATTTAGGCCTAAATAATTCAGTTTCAAAAATAAATGTATCTCATCTATTGAAAACATTAAAAAACTACTGCAAAAAAATAGTAATGCAAATTCTATGGAGAATACTTCGAACTCTGAATTTAAAAATGGCGCCAGTTGAACAGCTGATTGTCCAATCTTATAGTAACATTTCGGGAGTGATGACATCACACGATTCACTACACATGCGGTGGTTTTCGGGGAATCTTGAAAAATTAAAACATTTACAATTATTTTATCTATTAAAACTAACTCTAAAAATAAAAATAAATATGCAGTTATTTAAGTTAGAATGTCACTATTCATAAAAAGAAAAATAAAAAAAAATTGGAATGGAGTTCCTTATTGTAGTTGAATTGCTTAAAATTCATCAATTCCTGTTTCTTCCTATTTCAAATCCTAAAAAACTCCTAAAACCAAAAACAAACATCATTGTTCTTGAATTTGTCGAATGCCATGCAAGTGTTTTTCAATATGTTTTAAAATGTTTGACGAATAACCAACGCTCTGCTTTTTTGCGTCCTTCAATTCATCCAGAGTTCGGGGCTTGTTCTCGTATACTCTAGCCTTGAGGTGTCCCCATAATCGTCTAATCGTCATCATCGCCCAAGTTGAGAGAGCGATTGTGGAGAGAGTCTACGCGAACTTCCAAGAACGCCTCCAGCACTGCATCAACGATTTCGGCCACCACATGCCTGATGTGATTTTCCACACTTGACTGTCTCAAATGCTATTTCCTTGCGAACCTGATTCCATCAATAAATTTGTTTTTGAGTAAAAATTAACTATTTTTTTAATGTAGTTATTACTTTGTGGTTATCCATTATAAAAAAATGAAACAATACAACCTTGTATAAATCACTTAAAAAATGTGCAAATCCGACCGGTTTCGGAACAAACGTTCCTTCGTCAGGGAAAGCTTATACTAATTTGACACTTTAGAACAATGTTTTATTATGGTAGGGGTGGAGCCGTTGTTAGTTAATAATGTAGATTGGGTGGGTAGGTATTAGTGTAGAGTGGGTGGGTAGGGGAACAAATCCATGAGTGGGCTATATGACAATATTTTTTGTTTGTTGATAATAGATTCATTATTTTTAAGGGATTTTTTAATTTTCAAAGCTTCTAAGTTATCTAAACGTTTTCCTTTATGATTAATATGAAGAATATTTATCCCTGTGTTTTTTTCAAAACTATGGTTATTTTCAATGATTTGGTTAGCGAACTCAGAAAAATTATTATTATTAAGACACCTTCAATGTTCTTTGATTCTGATTTCAAAATTACGAGTTGTTTTTCCAATATAAAATGAGGGACAATCATTGCATTTGAGTTTATATATTCCGGAATTAGTCAATTTATGGTCTTTATCTTTAGTATTTCTCAAAAAATTACCGATATTATTTCTTGTATAAAACGCTGGTTTAATATTAGAAGGGAAATTTTTGCAAAATTGAACTGAAAAATTATTAATATACAAAATTTTACGCCATTCTTTATCATTAATATTATTAGAATTGTATAGATATTTATTTTTTGAAATTTTGCTAAGTTTTTTATTTAGGATGTTATCAAAGGGAGGAGGTTAGTGGCGGCGTGGGAACCCCCCTAATACTATGCGAGCGAATATTATAATTCACAAATATATCATTATTGTGAATCCTCCCCACGCCGCAGTTATTTAAATCTGTGTATTATTATTTGTGCTGAACTATTTATCCGTTTCTACTGAAAGACGATAATTTTATGTGAGAGCTGTGATCAGCTGTGGACCAACAGAAAGCCTTGAGAAAAAGCCACACGCATCACGGGTAAGCTTGTGGACCCTGCCTTTCCTTTTCCTTACACATGCATTTAGGCAATTCAATATAGTCGTTTGTATCGCACCCGCATTTGCATTTGTTCATTGAACGGAAATTTAACGAACCAACACATTCATACTGCATCAGATACTAACCTCAACTGTACTATAAAGCAGAAAAGTTAATGTTATTTTAAACTGGTAAAAAATTTGCACACATGAAATTTGTAGGTATATCCTTTCACGTCGGTGTCAGCAAACTAGATTTTCGGCTCGTATTTTAGTCTTTGTATTGTGAGCAATTGAATAATTAATATTTACTACATTGCATGTAATCTGTTTATTCGTCTCAGTAAAAAATCTAAAACTAAAAGTTTTGGCGTCGTGAAATTAGCACAGTTTTTTAGGTTTGGAATTTAAACCAGAGGCATTTTGATATAACCTTTAACACCCATAAAATTAGAAGAGATGCATTATTAGATACATACTATAAACTATCGAATCATATCCGTGTTAAGGGTTGTATACATTTAAACTTAAATGCGCAGAAAGAAAAAATTGACGAACCATATGCACATTTCCAAATACACTTTACAGAAATGATTATCACTTTTTAGTAAAAGCACCCACTTCTCCCTTTTATCATTAACAATAACAATCATTAACGGCCGGCGTAGTGCAGCGGTAAGGCGCTTGACTCGCATTCCGAAGGTCGCGGGATCGAATCCCGGCGTGGCAAATAAATTTTATTTGATTAATTTGTGTATTTCACAATTTATTCATTTAAAATAATATATAGTAGATATATTTGCGGAACGTTCCAGAGTGGAAGATACTCTCAGTACCGCCCGGTTGTAAGACCACCATTCAGAATTGAAACGTTGCCTGAAATGGCTTTAGCCGTGTTTGGTGACCAGATTTGAATAGCCAGGTACTTCCCCACCTTCCTCTTCCATACCTCCTTCCCACCCATTACCTTCAGCCTCACAACATACCCCTGGCTCCAGACGGGAGCAGTTGGGACTCTTGTGCGGTATACATGTAAAAAAAAATGAGAGGCTCAAACAAACTATTAGTTTTCATTACCTCGTCAAATTTTATCACACAGATGCGTTCAGATCGTCAAACGGGCATTAATATATGTTTAAAAAACATTTCCACCATTGCTTCCGAAAACCGCTTTGAATAGCTAAATAACCCGACGTTTAACTAAGTGCTAAAAATCATTACTAAGAAGTTATTTGAATGGCTTTTCCTCAATCTGGACAAACGACCGAAGTGGCCCATAAAATACTGCGAAGAAGATAAACTGGAGAATGGAAGACTGGAGAAGTCTGGAGATTCTTGAGAAGCGGGAGTTACTGGAGAAACTGATTGGTGGAAACAAAATGACATGTTAATTAACGTACAAAGTTGGTAGGCGATTTCTTCTTCCCCAACCATTAGAGCGGCAGACAAACTAATGTAGGTATAGCGTAGAACTTTTAAACATTATAAATACCTTTATAGCTTCAAGGAAAATGTCCAAATACAACTATGTACAATTTAACTTGAATTCATTTTTAACCTCACTAAGACAAGCCTGTGTTGAGGGTAATAATTTTATAAAGTTATAAGATATTAAAATAATAATTTTGTTAGTTAATAGTTAGTAAGGGAACGTACCCATACTACGTGACCAACTTTTTGCAATTTTTAACCCCCCCCCCCCCCCCCCTCGGTGACCAAAAACCTAAGCCCGCCGCCGCTCATTTGTACCAAGCGTGACATTTTAAAGACCCCCCCCCCCCCCAAATGTGTCACGTAGTATGGGTACGTTCCCTAACCTAATAAATTGTAATGTAAACGTCACGAAGGGCAGTGGCGGTCCGTGAGCTAGAGTACTAAGATTGAAAAATACGACGTTATTGGTGAAGCTGAAAACAAATTTTATTTTTTTTTCAAAATTTCAGCTTTTTGTATGAAGATATGTATATTCTGAAAATCTACATACAATTAAATGTTGAATTTTGAAAAAAAAAACATTTTCAGCTACAACAACATCAATAACGTCGTATTTTTCAATCTTAGCACTCTAGCTCACTGAAAACTTACGGACCGTCACTGATGTAGTGTGACTACGTGATGAAATTTGTTTGAAAATTTTTGTAAGAGAATAATATGTAGATAAACTAACTAACTAACCATCACGCCGTTTCCCCGCAGGGGTGGGCAGAGAGGACGGACCGCCAAACAACTTGGTCTTGGCACACACTCCTTGCCTCACTCACATTCATACATCGTCTCATACATTCTCTTCTATTATTCTGACTTTTGACATGACCCGACTCAAGTATCTGATTCACTTAATATGTAGATAATAATAATAATAATAATTGAATCATTTGTAGAGCGCCGTTTTTGTGAAAAATCACCTCAAGGTCGCTGTTATGCTATGCTATTAATTTAAAAGGACAAAGATGAAAAAGTACACAAACAATATATATTATTCTTTGAAAATGTGTAACTTGGCGTTGGAATATCTACTATCAAGATAAACTGCCGACTGGTTTCGGACAACTATGCCCAAGGGAAATTTATAAAAACTCTGAAAAATGAATATATTGTGTGTGAAAAATTTGTGTACAATTAAATTGTTTTGGTGGAGGTGCAAAAAGAAGACGATAATAAAGGCGTTGCTGTGTGGAGGGTCATCTTAGGGAAAGGAAGGAGAGGAATTTCAGGGAAGGAAAAAGGTATGGGGGGTCTGGATCTGGGGTCAATGTGTCCTGGAGTGACGAACGTATGAATCCATCCCTCTCAATGCTTTGCAAGTCGATAACCAGTCTCTCCCGATATTGCCATGCAGTAGGTGGGAAAACGCATTCGCTTCAAAGACCTAGATAAACCTCACCTCGGAACCTAGAAACCCTTTGCTAAAAACGTAGGGAACCACTTGGGATGATCTACGGTAGGGGTACCTATAGGTTATCCAACAAATGGTTCCTAGAGCGGCGGTACGCCCAAATTGAATTCCCAAAGAATTAAGTAGGTGTTAAAATAAATTATTACGAAATATTATACAAATACGCATATTGTTATTATGTAGATTCCTAACTATATGACTTAGTTCTTACTTTCCCCATCAACATTTGCTGAACATCAACAAGTGCCATTCTAATTGTATTGACAGTTTGATAGGCTGTTGAAGAGGCCATATCGAACTCAATTCAATTAAGCTCCGAAGCCTTTTCAAATAGAAAAACTAGAGAAGGAAGTCGAAGCATTATTTCGCTGTATTCTAGTTCCGAGATGCACAGCGAGTGGTGTACCCATGTCCATCGCCTCCACTGTATACAAAATCCATAGAAAATCAGAAAGAAAACCGAATTGATTAATTTGTTCAAGAAAGGCCTTGGATATGTGAAAATGTCTCCACACAGGAGGCCCTGAGGAAAATAATTTCCATCATATAATCTTTGGTGATTTTTTTTACATGAATACCTCACAACAGTCTCAGCTACTTCCGTCTGGAGCCATTGAGACTATGGCATTCCCAATTGGGTATGTTGTGAGGCTGAAGATAGTGAGGAGGGGAAGGAGATGAGGGAGAAGGGTTAGGAAGTACCTGGCTATTCAGATCTGGTCACCAAACACGGCTAAAGCCAGATACGTTTTTAGATTTTCACGGACAAAAGTTTTTTCGTTAACGGCTAAAGCCATTTCAAGAAACGTTTCAATTCTGAATGGCGGTCTTATACCAGGGCGATACTGTGAGTATTTTCCACTCTGGAACGTAATATATATTATTTTTAATTAAATTATTGTGAAATAACACAAATTAGACACTTAGACTACGCCGGTCGCCGGGGATGCCGTGTAAAGGGTGTTTTTGTGGAAAAGATTGAGTGAACTTGGCTCTTGAAGAGATCCACGCTGTAGGAGGTAGGAAACACAGAGGCAGGCCAAACGTTCCACAGCCGAGCTGTTGAACTCAAGAATGAGTTTCGACAAATATCAACCTTGTACAAATATGTTTCCCGACTTTCCGGTACCGATGGAATTAACGACGCTAGTTTATCAGAGCATCTTCCGTTTGATTTATTTCATCAAAAGCAAGGAAAAATTGAGTTTCAATCGGGCTCACGAACACGCCCAGAGTACATTCTATCAGTAGATCTCTTTTCTATGTATGTAGGTCAGAGGTGGGTATGCTGGATAACATCTAATACTCTCATACAATTATTCTTCTTATATTATTTGTTCCGTTGCACTTCGCCAGTATGCACTCTACTCGCTTCGAATTAATTCACGTACGGGTGCATTTCTACATGTGTAATTTGTGTTATCTCGATATTAAAAGAGCATCGGTGAATATTAAAGCCAAAGAGAATTGTTAATATCTTTAGAGTTGTACGTGGTGCGAAAATCACAACTTGAACTTTTGTGAAACAATAACACAAAATCAAATTACACAATTTGCACAAAATCACAATCCTAAATATTGGACATTTTATCTTCTAATTATGCGAACACAAATGAACTAAACCGTTTTGTATTTTGAATTCATCGCTTTAATTCTGACAGAATGCAAACCAGTTTCTGAACAACCATATACAAATCGAGTGACGTATTGTTATACTCAGGTGTTTGATGTTTGCTGAGAGGAATGAGAGGATTCTCTAGCGCGAAAACGGTTTCATTGGTTAGTAGAAATTTAATTGGTCGTTTGAATCTATCCCTCCCACTGCGGTGAACGCCGATGTTTGGAGGGAATCCTGGAGAAGAGTACAAAAAGTTTCCCTAAACCAGTCTCTTCCGATCCGGCTTGCCACGCAATTGGTGGGCAGACGCATCCGCCCCCAAGATCCGGAAAAACATCACACATCGAAAATCTCACACCATGAACCCAGACACCATAATAGATAATTTTTTTATATGTATGAGCGCATGTAAGGAACAACTTTAACAAAAAATCGAGTGCAGTTCACACGCGGTAGAAGTGAATCCTTCACCCACACAATCTCAACCAAGAGGAGCCTTGAAAAGTGAGCTCGTAATTAAAGCGGCCAAGCGCGCAGCTTGACAGAGCGCGACGCTTCGTAAGTAAGGTTTCATCTCGTTCTCTCGCAGGATAAATCCCAAAGATGTACGTGTTTGTCTCTTTTTAGTGTCACTGGTTTCTGTTTCATCGAGTTTCAAATCATAACGGTGCTAAAGAAGTTTGACTTCAAAAATATTACGTTATGGCCAAGATCATCTGTAACAATTTCCCTTGATCAATTTTTTTTCTTCTGTATAAAATTATTCACAAAACAAATAAAAACCACTTTTGCACTTGATATCGAGCGTTTCTACTGCACTATGTTTGCCATGCGATTTTTTTGTCAATTACTTTTCAATTATTTCGTTGCGGTTTAAGGCACAATAAGAATGTTTATATTTTTGGCTTGTGTCTTCCTCGTAAGAGATACCTGCAGGCCAGTACTTGCGTTGCACCATCCAGTAACGTTAAAAATAGCTCACCATCGGGGAAAGTCGGAACGGGGTAATTTGTCAGCGAGCAAGCAACATTGGAGACAGAAACGACCTGTCAAAGTCCCCCCTGACGCCATGAACTGTAATTGCACCGGACAGAGACGAGGTGTTGGCCCGACCGACTTAAAACATACAAAACATTTACACTTGTTTAGATCACATTAAAGTTTTCGTAAACATCGCTTAACTGCTCTTTTCGCTGTGATTTGTTTGATGTTCAATTTCATTTGAAACACTCGAATAAAGTAATTGCTTTCAGATGACTCTTTTGGATATAAGAGTAAACAACAAAAATAAATAATAAAAAAACATTTTTGGTTGGTTGAAAGTTGGTATTTTTCTTGATTTAAATAATAATTTCATCTGTAATTACAACGTGCTGTGAAATTATATTATTTGTGGACTGTAATCCACGATTATAAGGTAAAGTTTTCAATTTCTTATAAGAAAAATTCTCTTATATAACTTTTGAAGGTTATTCCCATCAATGTAATATATCATTGGAGAAGAAGACAGCAATAATAATCTAAATGAAAATATGAAAGAGAACACAAGACACAGAAAAAGGCAAAGGTCGCTACTGGGTCTCGAACCTAGACCTCTCGTCTAACCGGGACGTACGCTTTAACCAATTTCACTATTGCCACCTTCTGTCAAACCGTCATATTTGTCAATCTCATATTTCGAATTTTCTAATTAACAATATTATCTTCAACTAATTATTTTTCCATATTACGGGCAACTACCCTTTTTATTGGAAACAATCATTCTAAGAATTGGTTTGTAACCTGGATAGCGACTTATTTATAAAAATAGGACTTTTTATAAAAGTCTAAATGAATATTCAATATTTTACAAGAACTTTTGAAGGTTATAATATGATGTTTTGACAGAAGGTGGCAATAGCGAAATTGGTTAACGCGCACGTCCCGGTTAGACGAGAGGTCTGGGTTCGAGTCTTAGTTGTCATGTGACCATTGTCTTTTTCTGTGTCTTGTTTTCTTTCATATTTTCGTTTAGATTATTAAAGTTTTGACATAGTTGACACAACTGTGTGAAAGTTGATAAACATTTGAATGCTTGTAAAGGACTGTCTTACCCCTTTTCTTCTGATAATGAATTATGGTGAATCAATGTTATGATCTTGAGGGACACAGCTGGCGGTAATCACACAGTACAAGCACATAACAGATACGAACAAAGTGCACATGCAACAATTGGGAATTGCTCCCTTCTTGTTGATAAGAAACCTTCTCATGGCCTTAAGGGGGGGGGGGGGGGGGGATAAGGTTTTAAAGACGAAAATTAGGCATATTTTCATGATTTTCTTTGGAGATATGAATAATGTTGGTTTATTTTTTAATGTCCATATTTTTGTTTAATATCCGAAGTATCTTCAAAAAAAATTCAGTTAAAAATATCAATAAAATAAGTCAGTGAGTAAAATAAGTTATCGGATCATTTGAAAAAAAAAAGTCAAAATGGTGCTGTTATGTTTTTGTAGGTAATCAGAGGAAGTTTTTATTTCGATTTTATTTCGATTTTATTTTTGGCAGCATTTTGAAGCGAAAAACGCGATTTTCGCTAAAAAATTTCAAAAAGATTGGTCAAGTAAATCTCGAGTTATGATGTCCACGAACTTCGAAATATGTTTGCGAGAAAATCGATTTAAAGTTTTTTTATACTGGAGTTATACTAGAATCAAGCATGAGGGCCGTTCGCTTGAAACGCTGTATCTTCGTTAGTTTTGCTCCGATTTACTTGAAATTTTGACACTATATTCACTTAAGGGATACTGGTGGTACTCACTGCACAATCATACATATTGAGAGATCAATTTGTTGATAATTGCACAGGCTTCATTATTAGACTAATTGTACCATAATCGCAACAATGTATTGTTCTAAATGTCACAAGTAGGCATATTGGCCACACACTGCCAGATAGGGACAGGTACTTGGATAGAAGGTATGGTGGCAGACGGATATTATATACTTGCGTCAACAGTCACCATATTACGTTTTATCACTGTCATTTATGAATGAGTTACTTGTGTTTTTTACGGTTATATAATATACAAGTACAAGTAACTTACATCATTTAAATTTAAAGCCACATGTTGTGTACCTATGTTAATTAATTAAGCACGTTAAACAAGTATCTAAATACGTATTATTTTGTATTTATGCATGCAAAAATGTATCGGTGTTGTGTAAGTCCCGTCCCGCTAAATATGCGCGTACCGCACGTAACGGGCGGCGGTGAATTTTGGAATAAAATTCGTGAGATATAATAAATTTCCCTTTTTTATTTACTACCCGTATTTGCGTAAATTGCTTTTTGTTATCAATTCTTCTAGCGAAATAGCTTTCTTAAATGGTTTTACGATTTATGAATATAATGTGTCCCTGCTTTGCTCATACTACCCCATAGGAAACAACCAAATAACAAATAACCATCGTCGTCAACTTTTAAAATGAAGAAGTGTAGAAGATGTACTATTGGTAACATTGTTTATACATTTTATACAATAGACAATTTATTTATTTATTTATGAGACAACTAGAAGAAATTTAACCTATTATATACTCGACGTGGTTTTCTTTCTGACTCAATTATAAGCTTGTAAGCGATGCACCGCGTTGACGAAAGTTTCGGCTTAGTGCTTCCATCTTCGGAGATTTACAAACTATTGGTAGGTACGAGTATATATTAAAAGTTAAGTGCTCCCTATGGTTGAATTTGGCAGCCACCTATGGTCTGGAGCCCCAAAATACTTGAAAAGACCTGGAAAGAAACGGGCGGTCCGTTTGACAGATTCGCCTATCTTAATATACGGGGTCAGTTAGACTAAGGAATTTTTCAGAGGTGACAGCCGTGCAGAGACCCCCATGCAACAATTTCATAAAATTCAACTTAAACTATAGCGTAAATTTTACTTAACTTAAACTAAAACACAACATTTACTAAACTTATCTTTTTAGGAATGGATCGTATGACTAGTAGTTCCAAAGTCAGAGTTCTTACCACAATGCCACAAATTCGTGGATCGTATTAAGTTATGAACCTATGTCGAACAACGCAAATATATTAAAAATTAAAGAAAGAATTTTAAATTTTGAACGAATCACTAATTTACTTTTTTTTTTTTTTACAGTGAATACCGCACAAGAATCTCAACTGCTCCCGTCTGGAGCCAGTGAGACTATGGCATCCCCAATTGGGGTATGTTGTGAGGCTGAAGGTAGTGGGGAGGGGAAGGAGGTGGGGAAGAGGAAGGTTGGGAAGTACCTGGCTATTCAGATCTGGTCACCAAACACGGCTAAAGCCATTTTCAAGCAACGTTTCAATTCTGAATGGTGGTCTTACACCAGGGCGATACTAATAGTATCTTCCACTCTGGAACATGCCGCAAATATACTATATATTATTTTAAATGAATTAATTGTGAAATAACACACATTGATCAAATAAAATTTATTTGCGCATGCCTTTATGCATTACTGATCTAATGTGTCACCAATGTAGCTATACCACAAACATTTCAAAACATATCACTTAAAATAATTAAAAACATTTGTGGTTGTTTGAATCATATTGTTTAAAATCAAATAAAATGTCAAACTACAAAGTACTTTATTGCTTTCTGCGAAAACAATTTACACAAAAAATAAAAATATTTATATTTTTAACAGAGATAGACTCTAGAGCACTACTGAAAAAGCACAAACTGTTGTGAAAATGATTTTTTTAATGTAGTGTATGGGACAAGCGTAGCCCGCACAAATACTGTAAATTCAACAAAATACGTGAACACCTTGATTCTTGAGTTGATCAGGTATAGTCCAGCTTGTAAAGGAAGCAGGAATTTTGTGGGACCAACGTATTTCTTACCCGGAGCGGTGTCGTATGAGGTTTGACTGCTTGTATCAGTCACTTTTCTACTTATTTATTTCGCCACATTGTACATTTTTAAGATGCATTTAATATGGTAATTATTTTAATAGGGGTGATCATCATAATCTCCTCACAGGATTGCATGAGACACCAGAGTTGAACAAAGGACGTTGCGTAAAACTGTCTGATAAGACTGAAAATTGATTAATGCAATTTCATTACTCCAACACTTGCTTAGTGATAAAATTTTTATCAAAGATGTGTCATCTCGTAAGAATGCGAGTGCAGTTCACACGCGGTAAAAGTGAAACCTTCAGAAAACAGAAGAAGACAATGAAGCACCGCACAAAGAGGACACAGATTATTAGACATCATTCTATCGTAGGCTAAACCATACAGATGTAGATGTTTGTCTCTTTTTAGTGTCGCTTTTTCATTTCATCGAGTTTCAAATCATAACGCTGCTAAAGAAGCTTTCAATTCAATGTGACTATCACTTTCTTGTGCACTAAATGACGAAAAGCACATCATAAATTAGAAATCGTAAACGTGGGTCCGTGGGTGGGTGCAGCTATTGAAATGAACTGAATAAGTTTGTCTATATGACCTGAGAACAGTTTAAATGCAGGGTATAGAAATTAACCAAGTATGAACATTTTTTTATTTTATTTATTTATCTATAATAAAATATATTTACAATGGTTTTATTTGTATGCCTGTCTCACTAGGGTATACCTGTGTCGAGACAGGCGTACAGGTATATAAATGAATATAGTAGTTACAAGGATATTTCAGGTAAAATACATATTATGAATAGAATTAAAACAGAAGGGTGATTGGAAGGGTGGTGAATCTTTTAAAGAGAGTTATTTTATAAATGTTGGAGATGGAGTAATGAAATAAATTCTGCCTAGTCTATTTATAGGTTAAATTTGACAGGATTCCATTATTTTCATTTGTTTTATATGGGTTAGGTTGTATGTGAATAGTTATTTCTGTCTATGTGTGATTTATTTTACAGATATTTGTGATAGTGTGGCGTCCAATACTTATAATCCATTTTTTAATATCTTGTTTGAATTTTGTAAAGGAGTCACTTTGTCTGATCGTAGTTGGTAGTGTATTGTATAGTTTGCAAGCTATGTATTTAGAGTGTCTTTGCCCGAAGGTGGTTTTGAAAAAAAGAGTTTGGAGAAGTTCGTTGTTTTTGGCTCGGGTATTGTGTATTGTAGTGGGTAGGAGCACAGCCGAAGGAAAGCGCTAGAATAAGCCGGCTCAGCTCTTGTTTTGAGCTCTTTGTCCGTGCGTTTCCTTCGAAAGACTCTTTACTGGAGCTATTAGTTTCAAATTATTTCGCCAGTGTGTGCTGCAAAAGGCATTTCAGTAATTTCCCGCAGACAGACATCTCAATTACGCAATAATTCTCCAACTGTAATCTAAACCGCAACTAACTCAAAGCGCAGAGCAGATTCGTTGAAAGGTCCACAATTATATCTCTAATTGATTCAGGGTTTGTGTTTGCTTAGTTTGTAGCTTGTCTTGCCCAACACTGGGTCTATTGGGCCATTTCTTATTTCACAAATAGTCGAGGAAATGTAACCGACTTCAAAGCTTCGACAGACTGGTAGGTGGTTAATTCATTCAGATTGGTCGGTCAAAGAAAAAGGAGATAAAACAAACGTTGTGAAATATCAGTTGGCGGTCTATTCATCAGAATATGATTGATCGGGAGCGGGCTGGGATTCTCCGGGACTGAGCGAGGGCTATTTTGGGTTTCTCTGATAAAAAGTTATCTGCATTATTAGGAAAGGAAATTAACATTCATATCTTGGTCGGCCAATCGTTTGGGTAAGGGAAAAAGATTTTTGAGTATTTATTTAATAGAAAATTACCAAAAAATACAACATTATACACAGTATATTATCCATATACATATAAATCAAAACATGTATATATATTATATGTATGACCGCTATGCGTTGCTAAACCATTCATCTGATTACGATGAAACTTTGGAGATTTGATGTGCGCATGCCCGCGATGTTTTCTGTATACAATAGTGAGCTCTGGTATCATGAAATTATGCATTGCTAACCGTTCATCCATTTGCCGTGAAACTTTGGGGATTTGATGTGCGCATGCCCACGATGGTTTCGGTATACAATAATGAGCTCTGGCATCATGAAATTATGCATTGCTAACCGTTCATCCGTTTGCCATGAAACTTTGGGGATTTGATGTGCGCATGCCCGCGATGGTTGCTGTATACAATAGTGAGCTCTAGCATCATGAAATTATGCATTGCTAACTGTTCATCCGATTGCGATGAAACTTTGGGGATTTGATGTGCGCATGCCCGCGATGGTATCTACATGCAATAGTGAGCTCTGGCATCATGAAATTATGCATTGATAACCGTTCATCCGATTGCGATGAAACTTTGGGGATTTGACTTGAAAAAGCCTCCCGCAGGGCCTAGCAGCAAAAACCTGTTAATAAATAACCTACCTACAAAATTTTGGTTTGTACCTGCATTGAATACCTACATTTTTTTGCTTTTTTAAAGACCATTGTGGAATCGGGAAGAAAAAAATGCAATTTCTGGTATATATACTAGATAAATAATTTATTGATAGCTTGTCATCGTTCCCGTGCACGAATACGAAGTGGTAACGCACTAACTATAGTTCACGTCGAATAAATTGAAACACTTAGTAGTTGTGAACTGTCGTTGGTTCGTTAGCAGTCATGCTCGGAAACGATGACAAATTACCGACATTATTGATAAAAGATTTTCGTAGGTGATTTCATTGTTTTAATATCTTCTGACTTTTTCGTTTTCATACAACACGTGTGAGAAGGAAGATGACTATCACCGATGAAGTGTGTACGATTTCCCTCTGCGATCTGAATATGTCTTTCGCTATGCCTGTTAATTGTTTGCATAAATTGAAAAGTGACACGTATTTTGAAATCTTAGCACAAAAAACTCTGAAATAAGGAATCATTTATCCAAACTTGAAAAATACCCAAGTGATGATGTGAAAAATCACGACTCGCCACTGGCAGGTGAATACCTCGTCTCCCAAAACGCAGTAGACAACATAATGAAAAATATTCATAAATTTCGGCAGTTTTGTCGTAATTTCGGTAGAACTCTCGAAATGTTCCCGGGTAATATTGTCGAGAGGGATAAAATACCGGAGTATGGCGTACACGCGTGGTGCTTGTAATACTCGCGTGAATTCCACGACAGAAAGTTATTCAAGTTTCGCAGGGGGAGACAATAATAATAATAATAATAAGAAGAAAAGTCGATTCGCTTCCACAGCCATCCATCTTCATGCATCATGACCCCGAAGTAATACGCACAAGGCACTACATTCTTTCTCTAATATACCCGTCGCGTCGTGAATATCTATGTGTAACTTCTTTATATCAGCCCATGAAAATATTTATATATTTATACATACCTGTACGGTTACTTTTACAAATTTGTGGTATAGGTACACACCTACAGTATTCATAAAGTAAAATAGTATTCTAATTAAATTATATAGAATCCATGCAGAAGAAAAATAGGTATTTCTGACGCTTCAGATTTCAGACAGTTAAATCATTCCCACAGGAAAAACTTAACCCTTTCACACACTTTTCCGCAAATAATAATCTAGTCAATCCACGTTATGCCATTGCACTATATAAGTATAATAAATACAAAATAATACAAGAACAACATGTCAAAGAGACCAAAAGGTAAAATAATTCACCGACTCCAGATATTTTTCATATATATAATTATATTTAGTAGATCAATTTTATTTATAAGCATACCTTAATTGAAGTTTTTTTCATCAAATAGGGGAATATTTTGATAAAGCTATTAAAATTGACTAACACATTGACAGTATTTTGTCGGCTGAAAGAAAAAAACTATTTCGGATTTTTTATATTTTGTACCTAAATACTGTGTGGTTTAAATTCAATACCTAATATTTTTACTTTGTATTTATTTTTGTGCAAGTGTTTTAAACAGTAGTTTCCTGCACCATTTACTAGTATAATTTTATATACGTATGTAAAAGCCTAAATAGGCGTAAATAAAATAATAAAAATAATAATAATAATCGAGGTATGTTATTATAGCCTGCTTGTTAACTATATTCCGTGCAGTTGACAACATATACCTTTTCTGAGAAAGTATTGCCAACTGCGTGAAATTTACGTACAAGCGAATATCTAAGTATCTAACTGTTACTAAAAAGCAATTGAAAAATAGAGTAGTTCAAATGCCAAACTTACAATTTTTTAATTACTCTGAGTTAATTACAAAGACAGCATTGGATTTTCCACATAAACTAATAACGATTGTCTGTGATGTTGTGCGTGGTGTGCAATATCCTGCGTAATGGACTCAAATTTATTTTAAAATTCTCACAATTTGGATGTGACAATTGTGTGAATACAAACAAGTAATAAAGTAGGTACCTACCTATAATCAGATTTTTTAAAATTTATTTGGAATGTGTATTTCGTTTAAATAATAATAATAGTATTTGGATGACTTATACATTTAGCGCCGTTTTTGTGAAAAATCACCTCAAGGGCGCTGTACAAACTTATAATGCATTCCTACAATCTTACTTCTAACAACAAACTAGGCAAACCACTATAACAACTTATGGCTAGAAATTACATCCACCGATTCATCGATCGCCGATACGAAACTATAATATGTACAATGATATAATAAACGCGGTGCTGGTGTAAAAATGTACTGTTCAGGCAGATTGTAAAAATGTTTGACAGATGATTGGTGTTCATTCAAAAGGTAAATATTTGATATCTCTCTAATTTGTCGACAAAAATAATAATTATGTCGTAAAGAAAATTGTCAACAGTATTTGTTTTTGAAAGGAAATGTGAACTTGCGATAAATATTTTCAGTTATACAAATCCTAACTAACTAACTATCACGCCGTTTCCCCGCTGGGGTAGGCAGAGAGGACGGACCCGCCAAAATACTCGGTCTTGGCACACACTCATTCACATTCATACATCTTCTATTATTCTGACTGTTGACACCTCATTCACATTCATACATCTTCTATTATTCTGACTGTTGACATGGCCCGACTAAAGTATCTGATTCACTTACAAATCCCAGAATTTTAAAAAATATTTTGTGTTTTTTTAGCCTGCACTAGTAATATCTCTAGGTACATATTATAAATAGAAGCCGTCTTTCTGTCTGTCTGTCTGTTTGCGATAAACTCAAAAACGACTGAAGGGATCTTCATGCGGTTTTCACCAATAGATAAAGTGGTTCATGAGGAAGGTTTAAGTACATAATTTGTAAATTGGTTGAAATATATCCTATTTGAATGGATGTATGGATATATGAATTATGAATGTATGTTTGTTACTCTTTCACGCAGAACATACACGGAAACGATTTTTTTTTATTTTTTATTAGGCAATTCACCCTAAAAAGAGTGCTTTGTAGGCGTCGTACTTAATATCTATCTCTAAAAATGAATCGCCGAAATGTATGTAGGCGCGTAACTTCCGAACGACTGCACAAATTGGATAATTCTTTTTTTTTGTTCGTTATTTTGTATAAAACTACTGTAGAGCTCTGGCATTATGAAATTTGGATTTCGTTAGCCACGGCAACGCGTGGCCGGGTCAGCTAAAATAAATCCAGCTTAGTATTTTACATTACATTTTTATTGTACATTAAATATTATCACGCATTTATACATTTATCAAACTCATAAATTACAATCATTATCGCAAGAAAAATGCTACAATTTTACAGTCGATACGATATTGAAGTAGGTAATTCCATAACGCGAAAGCTACCTAGTTTTTTCGTTTGTTTTTATATCCGATATCCAAAACGCGACTTGACGTGACGGCCAAAAAGCGGCCGTTGTAATTTTGAAAAAAAAAAACGATTATCCCCCCCAATTTGGAATCCAGATAACAATACACGAATTTGTGAAGTTTGTCCCGCACGCAATTCCTGCCAACAATCCCTCATTTTAGAATGTTCAATTCTTTATTATCGTCGCCGTGTTGACATTTTAATGATAAAGTTAGGAACGTGTGTCTACTTTGAAAGTTTATTTAATTAATTCCGGGAAAGAAACGGATAAGTTGGTGGATACAATCCCGACGATTAAAAACTTTTGCCTTTTAGTTATTCACGAACCAACCAGAAGATTATATAATTTAATTTAAACACGATTTCAAAAAAGTGGTAAGTAATGTAACGAGTAGAAATCTATTACAAATATAATTTTTTTAAGTGAAAACTTCTTTAGCACCGTTGTGATAATATGAAACTCGATGAAACGAAAAATAGCGACACTAAAAAGAGGCAAACACATACGTCTATAGTATTTAGCCTGCGAGAGAATGCGATAGTATAATCGGTCTGCTCTTTGTGCGGTGCTTCGTAGCCTCTGCACTCTTGTCTACTTTAGTTTTCTGAAGGTTTCAATTCTACCACGTGTGAACCGCACACTTGTATTTTTACACTAATTCCCCTCAGGGCTTGTGTCATCCTTGGGGATGCTGTGTAGAGGGTCTTTTGAGGAAAGGAAGGAGTATAAGACCTGCCTCCCACTGCTGGAGAGGTCAAAAGGTCTCCCTCACCCAGTCTCTCTCGATCCGGCCCGTCACGCAATAGGTGGGCGAATGCTTCCGCCGCAAATACCTGAACATGTATGGCTACCGCCGCCCCGGAAACCATTTATTGGATCACCAATACCCCTGTCATAGGTCACCCCCTGTAGTTTGCTACGCTGTGGTTTGATGACTTAGCAGAAGTGCCCTGGTCCACGTACTGTGTGGCGGCTCAGAGAGTAGAGGCTCGTTGAGGGAGACCTTTTCATCTTTCCGGACGCTCTCAACTCATCATCTTACATCGCATTGGGAGGGTTGGGTTCATACGTATTAAACGTACACACCCCAGATTTCACTTTCTACAACCTCTTTCCATTCCAGAACTTCCTCCCCTTCATTTCTCTAAAAAGAACCGCTACACAGCATTCCAAAGATGCGTGTTTCCATGGGTTCGATATTAAAAAAGCATCGCATCTTATGAGAGATTTCTTCAGTACACAGGATACGACACGTGGATGAATCAGGATGCGTATTTGTTGGTAGGTATATATGAGGTACATATTAATGAATTTGTGTATGCACTGTTTGTACTCGGAGAGGCATTCTAGGCGTGTCAATATTTAAAATATCGATTTGTAGAAATGGTGTTGGTAGTTGGATTGCTTAGCGTCAGGAGAGGTCTGGTGTCGGTCGTTGGGGCCGCCCGTCCGCGCCGCGATCTCTCCGAGATTAATGGACCCGATCTTGGAGCAAAAAACTCACCCGATCCACACCCGATAACGCCGGGGGTCAGCGAGGAACCTACGTCTGAATTAGATTGGCACTTGATAAAAAAAATACATAATAGCGTCGTTAAAGACCCGAAACACAATGAAACATTAGTTTTTTATGACCGACCAAAAAATATTCAATGCAGTTGTGTGTTTAGTGATTAGTATAAATGCAGAAAGTAACTATGTAGTTTTATTACTGCATGTTATAAGCTTCGTAAGGTTTGATTCCGTAACAAGATTTCATCTAAATGATTTTCTTAAACGTGAGAAAGAAGTGCTTTAGTGAGCCAAAGCGAAGCTTAATTTGAAATTACTATTTTAGATTAATCTTTACTACGAGTCGGTTTATATTATGAATACCAAAAAATATACTTTGAATAAATTGAAGCTTCTATCGTTTCGCTTAAACAAAATTAAAATATATTTATTAATTACTTTATAAAAAATATTAGCCTAAATTACTAAAAAATGTATTTTTTCATTAAAAATGTAGAAACGCGTATAAGAAACAGTTTTGGGTAAGATTATCCGTGTAAGTTAAATCTACCTTTTTTACAATAAAATTATTGACAATATAAATAAACACTGCTTGCCAATCGATTTTTATGCCTATCACCTATATTAGTGGTAATATAAGGTACACTCAGAATATACACATATTATATGGCTTGTTTATTCCTCTTTAGGTTACGTAGGGCGGGTTCAAATAAAAAAGGAAGATGATTTAAAGGAGAGATATTAGTGAGAGCGTAAGCTAAAATATTTAATAAGGCAGACTTTAGAATAGAGCAAAAATCTCTCGACAAAAGTCGTAAGTATCATTAAAAGAAACACTGTGAATTTTTCCATACTTGTAACACGTTAAATAACATTTTAAAACTAAAAGTAAAACTTCTTAGTGTAAAGAGTAAAGTGTAAAGAGATTATCTTTTAAAAATAACACATAACTTTTGAAGAACTTTAAAACTTGCCGTATTCACGGGACGTGCATTGTATTTATTTCTATATAATGATAGTTTTTTTTTTAATTTCGATTAATTCTATTCATTTTTTAATGTTGTTTCTTATCTGAGCACCGTCTCACATTATTTTTATCTTTGCGTCGTGAATTTTCAAAGTGTAATCGGAATTTTAGAAAAAAATGTAATATCAATGCGAACGGAATCAATTCGACAAACTGAATGAAACACGAACTGATTTGTTCTCGAATCACGAACTCGGTAGGAACCAAATTGTTTTCAGAACACGAACGAAAAAGGATCGGATTGTTTCCTAAAACATGGTTAGACCGTTTTCTCTGCGTCCGCTTCATTGATATTTTCTCGGTGGGATTATATCGAATATTGATATTTTCAAAAGAAATCGAACTTTTACAATTCTGTAGTTTCAGGCAAAAAACTCTTTTCTAAATAATATCAGTTACCCGTCGACTGCTAAACAGATAATCAGCAAACCGATTAGAAAGAAAACTAATGTCACAAATTTAGATAAGACGTTTCCATTACTAGGCCCCAGACAGGTTAATTCAATTGAAAATATTTCAAATTTTTTCTCAGAAGCATTGAACACGGCCACAGCACACTACAAAATCTATTGGTTTATATTTGCATAGATGTGTAGTTGTGCGGTTGTAGGACAAATAAGAAAAAATGATCAAACATTTCTAATATTTTTTGCTGTCTCCGTGGTTGAAGTGTAAGTCTCTAGACTACGAATCCTGATGTCGGGGGTTCAAATCCTGAAGAGCGCAAGTAAATTAAAACAAAAAAAAAGAATTTGTATTTTTTCACAATTATTTAATTGGGAAAAAATCGGTGGATCTTTTTAGTATTGAAGACACAGGTTTGTAGGAGATAGAAATTATTCCGTAACCGAATAGATTTCGTCACATTTCGTTGAAAGATGTTCTTACGATCGTACAGGGCGGTTCCAATGAGAAAGATTAATTATTCTTCGTACCAAATTTTTAAAATTATAACTCAATATCGATTTTATTTCATTCCAAATTTGCTTTAATTTATACGTACATCCAAAAATGCTGTAAGGCGTGATGATAAAACTATTAAAATAATGTACTTTTTGTAATTATTTTTTGATCATAAGTATTTATCATTTTTCAATAATATCCAAGCAAAAAAAGTATGTAAAAAAATGTGAAATATATTTGTTTTTAAGTGCGCAAATAAATACACAAACGGAAAAATTTTCGTCAAGAAATACATCTACGTATATATTTTTTAATGATTTTATTTAAACTAAAATTAAAATTCTCAAAAGTGCGTTTCCCATTTAATGTATTGATTTATTTTATTTACTGCATGATTGATTACATGATTTGAAATGGGTGTGGTATAATACCAAATCTTTTTTGAAAATTTAACAAATCTACCATCGACCTATGGTATTATAACCTTATTATACTAAAAATAAACTTTTTAAAACATGCGTTTACTAGATAAAAGAACAATATTTCGAAATCAATTTATAATTTTTTGTGGAACAGAGTCAATACGTCTAAAATCTGATTGACATATTTCTGCTTTTCTCTGGTTATATACTCTTGAATTGTGTTAAAATTATTTTATAATGTACATACCATTATGAAGTAATTCTGACTGAGAAGGTAGAAGGTAGCGAAGATACGAGTAGAACGCCAAACCATTTAACGTAGATATGATACTCATTTAACTTACCTGAAAAGAAAGAAAATATCATAATTAGTAATCAAGTACATACATACGTTTCAAAAAAAGTCAAATAATTTATAAATTATGAAAATCAACAGAAATCTGTAAATATTGTTACGCAACAGCTATTAAAACATGTAAAATCATACAGGAAACCGCAATTCAAGACGAAAAAATGATTATTATTTTTTTTGATTGATTTGTGTAATTTCACAATTTAATCGTTTAAAAATAATATAAGGTATATTTGCGGTGGAAGAGACACTTAGCGTCGCCCTGTTGTAAGACCACCATTCACAATTGAAACGTTGCTTCTTTTTTTTTTTTTTAAATGGCTCTTCACCCCAAAAGAGTGTTCTGGCCAGTGTCAAGTGAATGCTTTTGTGAGTGTAATTTTTGGTTAATATTAACTAATTTAGTTTTAATAACAAGAACCTATCTACATTATATAATAATACTATACAAATAATAATAATAATAATACGCAAAATTATTACAATAAGAGATGATTTTAATTAAACATAACAAGGAAATTAAAAGATATGCTGACACAATTTATTGTGCGTAAAAAATAAAATAAATACATGAAACTTAACTTACAGTTACAAATTGATGCTGTTAATATTCAGGAAATTAGCCAAGACTTTATACACGCGTTTGTTCACAGAAGATAACAGGCATGCAATGTTGTAGGGAGGCAATATACCCGAACTGATTAGGTGAGGGAAGAAATTTTTGTACGAATTATTTATAGGACAACTGAAAAAAATATGATTGAGATCCTCTTCACCAAGACGACATTCACACATCGCAGAATTCTTAATATGAATTTTTGTCAGGTGAACATTGTGGCAGCAATGCCCTATCCGCATGCGGCAAATGGATGATGTCGAGAATTTGTTAAAAGAAAGTCTGGAAAACCACGGTTTTGAAGGAATCGTTGGCTGAATTGTGAAAAAGCTATATCCTTTTGATTGACTAGATTCTTCCCAATGATTCTGCCATGTGGAAATCATGTTTTCCTTCAATTTTATGAAAATGTCTTCGGTGTTTAAAAATTTATATAAAATATCCCCCGAAATAATGGCATCTTTCGCCAATGAATCGGCCTTTTCATTTCCAGGGATACCGCAATGACTAGGTATCCAAGCCAAGACGATTTCTTTGCCAGAGTCGGTTAATTTATGAATTAAAGTGCGAATTCCAACACAGAAATCGTCTTCTGGGTAATGGAAAGGGGAAGAGTTTAATTTTTGAAGTGCACTCAGGGAATCGGAGAGAATTAAGAATTTTCCAATGTGAACATTGTCAATGTATTTGAGGGATTCAAAAATGGCTACACATTCAGCAGTGAAAACGGAAGCCTCTTTTGGAAGTTTAATTTTTCTATCGACTTGATCTGATGGGCAGTGGAATGCCGCTCCCACATGGTTTGATAAGGGAGACTTGGAACCATCTGTGTAAATAATTTTCCAGTTGGAATATTTCGAATTTAAAATTTGGATAAGTTTTGTTGGAGCTTCGTGATTGTTAATTATGCCGAGAGAAAAAAGAATATTTGGTTTACACAAATGAATACGAAAGGAGTTGGCATATAAAGGAAGTCTGTCTGATGGATTTAAGAGGGGTTTATACGCACAGTACGTATGGAGGCTTTTAACAAGAAGAGGGATTGATTTGTTCCTCCAATATGGAAGTGATTTCACTTGAGCAGTGAGAGCAGTAATTTTGTCTTTCAGTGGGTGATTAGAGAGTCTTAAGCATTTAAATAAAAACTTGTCAGCCAAGAACTGTCTTCTGAAATGAAGAGGAGCCTCCACAGCCTCCACTTGTAAAGCGTTAATTGGGGAAGAACGCATTGCTCCGATAATCAATCTTAAACATTGAAATTGAATACGGTCCAACCTTGCGAGGTTCTTTTTAGAAGTGGGTTCAATGAGGAATGACGCGTAATCCAAATGACTCCTAACATATGCGTTATAAAAAAGTTTTTGGGTGAATGGATGACTTCCCCACCAGACCCGTGAAACGGCACGTAAAGTGTTGAGGCCAGCTTGACATTTGTTAATGATTAAATTAACATACGGGTTCCATGTTAACTTAGAGTCTAAAATTACCCCAAGGAATCTTATTTGTACCTGCATAGGGAGAATTGAATTATTTATTTGGACTGTTACACGCCGAGTAACACGTTTTCTGGAAAAGACGATAACATTGCTTTTGGACGGAGAAATTTCTAAGCCGTGATTTTTTAACCAGGTGTCAAGGTTTTTCATGCAAATGTTAATCACATCCTCCAGAATAGAAATAATTCGTCCTGAAATATATATAAAAAGATCATCCGCATACTGGAGTATTTTACAAGATGGATGCATACTCCGATGCAGGTCAAAGGTATAAATATTAAAAAGGATAGGACTAAGGACGGAGCCCTGAGGCAAACCCTTGTTTACTATTCTTTCCAGTGGAGGAGAATCGAGCACCTGGATTTGAATTTTCCTGGTAAGAAGGAGGTTAATTATAAAACTGGAAAGCTTACGAGGGATGCCAATTTTTAATAATTTATTAAATAAAACATCCAATAAAACATTGTCAAAAGCTCCGCACACATCAAGACAAACACTGACAAGGAATTCATTATCGGCCAGGGCCAACTGGATATCAGAAGTCAGGATGGACACACTTTCGATCGTACTTTTTCTTTTTCGAAAGCCAAACTGAGAGCTGGGAAGAATTTTCTCATTTTCTGCATACCAGTCTAGACGTCTTTTAATCATATGTTCAGCTATTTTAACTAAGGAAGATGACAGAGCTATAGGTCTGTAAGAAAGTCCAGAGTTAGGGTCTTTCTGGGGTTTCAGAATGGGAACAATTATTTGAGTTTTCCAGGATGATGGAATTTTGCCGGAGTCAAAGATCAGATTTATAATTGAAAGAAAATAGTTTAGTGTGGTAACGTCGCAGTTTTTAATAAAGCTATAAGGAATTCCATCTACACCAGCGGATGAGTCTGTGAGATCGTTTAAGACCTCCCTAAGTTCCGTTAAATTGAAGTGGGTGTCCATCCAACCCCGTGTTTTAAATGAGTATGTGAATTCTGTTTCATTAAAATTACTTGCAGTTTGAGGAGCTAGTTTATCGGCAAATTCCTTCACCCACTCTGAAGTGAGTGGTCGAGTCACCGTTGGGACGTGAGAACCCTTAAACCTGCGAATTGAATTCCAAACAACTGAAAGAGGAACTTCGGGAGATAATGATGTGCAAAATTTTTTCCAGCCTTGACGTTTTTTGTTTTTTAGAAGACGTTTGGTCTTAGCTTCAATTTGTTTATACTGAAGGAAGTTCTCCATATTCATATTTGTTGAATAAATTTTCGCATATTTTTTCCTCATATCTACTGCGTCTGAGCATTCAATATCCCACCAAGGAGCTGGGGGAGGTTTCCCTTTGTTACGCGTCGTTTTAATGGAGATAAATTTTTCTGCGGCCGTAATGACTGCAGACACAAATAAATCGTAACATTCCGCAACATTTTCTGTAGTTGGAGAGGGCAGATTTTGCACAGAGAACTTTGTATGATTTGAATAGTCATTCCAGTTGGCTCTGGCAGTTAAGAACCTTGGTTTTCGACTACTGCACTTGACATTTTTGTTGGAATGATAAATATTTGAGGATTCAATGAGGATGGGGTAATGATCACTCCCATGAGGGTCATCCAAAACCTTCCATAACAGGGATACGGCTATGTTGGAATTGCAAATAGTAAGATCAACCATGCTGGGTCGCTGACCAGGCACCTGAAGACGAGTAGGAGAACCATCATTGATAATACAAAAGTCTAGTTCATCTAGTAGATCAACAATATCTCTGCCCATTCTGTCACAATTGTGAGCTCCCCATAATCCGTGATGGGCATTGAAATCTCCCAGAACAAGAGAAGGGGTAGTGACCTTGGAAAACATAGCTTTTAGGATTGATTTAGAAGGTTTATTAGATGGTGATATATACAAAGAAATTATTGTAGTGTCAAAAACCTTTGCGGCCGTCACTTGAAAAGGACAACCAATTGGTTTTACATCTACAGGGGAGAAGGGTAATGATTTTTTAATGAAAAGAGCGGAGCCGCCCTTTCCATCTTGACGGTCGTCTCGAAGACAGTGGTATCCCCTGACTCTGAAATCAGAATCCGGTTCCAGCCACGTCTCCGAGATGGCAGCCACTGCAATTGAGTTTGAGTGTAATGTGTTTAAAAATTCTTCAGTCTTATTTCTAAGACTATGACAATTCCACTGAAGAATCCTCATCAGAGGAGCCATTTCTAGTTGAGTTGATAATATTAGTAATTTGTTTAGCAACGTGGGACGGTATTTGAATGTTGTTTTTATTTAAAGTTTGTAAAATATGTAAAAATGAGGTGATTAGTGTAGAGTTAAGGTCTATATTATAATTTTGTTCTTTAGTAGATGACTTTAGGTAAGAATTGAAATTTGAACTGGAAGGAATTTGTCCATTAGGGAACCACAGAAGGGATTCGTGATTAGCATTATTTTTTTTTGTTAGAACTCTAGGTTTCACGACCCTTTCAACAGTTTTTCTAAATGAAGAAGAAGAAGGTTGAGAAGGGGTGGATTTTTTAGAATTTTTGGAAGTTACTTCAGAATAAGATGGAATGGATTTGTTAAACATTCTTGATGCTTCCGCATAAGAGATGCTCTTCTCGGCCATTGTGTGTTTAATATTGCGCTGCCTTGACAGTTCAGGGCAAGTTTTGCTGATGGACATGTGGGTACCGGAGCAGTTTAAACATTTATAATTTTCCTCTGTTTTATCACAGGAATCGCCACTATGGGACGAACTGCACTTGAAGCAACGGGGTTCTGATCTGCAGAGGTTCTTCGTGTGTCCAAATCTGCAGCACTTGTAGCATTGCACAGTTGGGAACACATAGAGCTCTACTGGTAGAGAGACGTTAAACATAGTAACATTTTGTGGAAGGTCTTTGCTGTCAAATGTTAGGACAACGGATTGGGAGGGTCTCCATTCTACAGAGTTTCCCGTATTAAACCTGTAATTTAGACGACGCGCTTTTAAAACTTTTCCGAAACCTTGAGGAACAGTAATGTTTTCCAGGATGTCCTCTATCGACCAGTGCGGTGGGATCCCTTTTGTGACACCTAACTTTGTAACCTGATATGTAGGTATGAAAACGTTGTACGAGTTTTTTTTGGCAACATCAGATTTTACAAAGCTATTGGCCTCAGCCGCTGTCTTGAATTCAACGGAAAGACGGTTACGCAAAACCGATTTTACTCCATTCCAGACAGGGTGGATTTTATTTTTAAACATAAAATGTCCAAAGTCCACATCGTATAAATTTGATTGTTTTTCATCCTTTGAAATTTTAGTCACGTGTGTAATGTAAGGTGGTCTATCAAGATTATTATACAGACGTGACATTTGTGAAGGAGTATTGTTTACCAGTGGGGCGGGTGTGGTTGAAGGGCTTGCTGGACTTAAATTTGAAATCGAGGAAGAAGTGGACGGAATTACATCCTGTAAAACAGAATTATTTGGAAGGGAGTCGTTTTGCATGGAGGGTGTTTTTCGATGTATCTGTTCAAAATCTGTTGCATTTCTATTATCTGCTGGTTTAGCAATTTTTCTTTTTTTTTGACGTAATCGTTACGAAGTCCGAAGCCTCCGGAATATTAACCGCGATTATTTTTTTTGTAACACCCGAGGATTCAGATAGCAAACCATCATCTGGGGGATCAGGTGGTTTTTCTTTATCCATTTTCGAATAAATCTACAGCACACAAATCAAAAAAATCTTACCTTAACTGCTCCGAAGAACCAATTATATAACACAAATACTTACAGTGAAAACAAATATACAAGTAAAAACTATATTACACTAATTTACAATACTATTTTAAAACTATTATCTATATAAAATGATTAATTTTGTAAAGAGGAATGAAATGACACTGGCACAGTTAGACGGTAGCCTTTGTTTTTTTTCGAAACGTTGCTTGAAATTGCTTTCGTCGTGTTTGGTGTTTGTGTTAAGTCTAAATAGTCAGGTAAGTACCTCTATTCCTTGTTCAATAGTCTATCTCCTACTCTATCTCCTTCCCTTCCTTCTCTCACAACAAACCTATTCGGAAATTTACAAATTAATTATTTAATTAAAAAATAATACATATGTGTTTAGGATAAAAGGTACCTACTCTAAATACCACACTGGTGAAAGAACACCATTCAGAATAGAAACGTTGCTTGAAGTGACTTAAGACGTGTATAGTGACCACATCGAAATTGCCAAAATAATCCCATTGTACCCATATTCATCTTTTTCATCCTCTTCGCCTTCTCACTATGTGAGGCCTCTCACAACGTACAAAACAACATATCCATGCAAGTTGGGAGCATTGGGGACTCCGCTGCGGCGGTTTCACATAAATTCAAGACCGAATTTCTTTTACTTCTTCTAGGTAATAGGATTTGACAGGTCTTATATTAATTTGAAAGTCAGGTATGGGTAGGTATCGCCTTTTTGACTTTTTTTAAATGTAGGCATACAGAGCTCCGGGCCAAAAAGGCCCCATTTTCTTTCATCGTGAATTTATAATGATGAATGTTGAAAATTTTGTTTATTTAATTACTTGTGAAAAATTATTTGCCTGGGGACATGGCTGCAATATGGAGACTTCAGTCTTTGCGGAGGATTTGTTTAGGTTTTTTATGTGCGGTACGTACGTTTTCGTCGAATCGGGCGAGACAGTTTATGAACGCGTTTTCATGGGTGGGAATTCCCGCATAAGCATTTATTGGATAACCAACACCTCTGCCATAGATCACCCCATGTGGCTCGCTACATTTGGTGACTCGGCAGGGGTGCCCGTGTTCAGGGGTGACCTTTGTCCAGGTCTTGACGGCGAAAAGACCCTCTACACAGCATCCCCAAAAATGACATGGGCCCTTTTTATCCAGGTTTATAAAAAAATTATTTATATTGACATTCGTTATGTTTCTAATCGGTAGATAGATCACTCTTACAAGGATGTTCCGTTCAGTATTCATTATAAGAAGAAAAACATTTACTAGTATCATATTTTCTATGCGTGTATCTCAGACTCTGTTGTTATTATCGTGTATTTTTCCTCTGCAAGTATTTGCAGCGAGTGGAATCTATTTAGGTTATACAAACAATGATAAACTGCCGAGCACTGTCACTATTACAATGATAACAATAGAACAGAGAATGGAGCAAATTTTAAAATCAATTTCATGGGATGCTATACCACCCACCATTTTTTCGGTGCCCGAATCCAATGTTGTATTGTTTATTGTCTTACCTGGTCAAGGTGGAAAAAAACATTTAAAATATAAAAAATTACTGCTTAGTTGTTTAAATTTGTTAATTAGTTATGATCAAAAAGATGTTTTAGTTGTTAATTTATGATGCTATAAGCTTGAGGTTGTTCGAGATATTCAAAATATAAAATTAACATAAAATAATTTTCGAAAAAGTAAACTAGAAAGAATCTTCCTTGGGATAGAGTATAACGCGCCGTTAATGAATTCAGTATTCAACACCACAGTCTCACCAAATAGTAATTAATATTCAATTATAATTAATCCCACCACCGCCCCGATAGAAGAAATACCTCCCCCATAACGAAGTGTAAAAAATGAATTTGAAATTGTGTTTTTTTAGCCTCCCTTTTAATGAAAACAAGGAAAGTACCCCCTGTTGTTCGGGCTTATTTATAACCTGATATTATTCAGGTTCGATATTCGGTCGGGGAGGGTACATATTAAAAATTCAGGTGTCTGTAATGAAACTGGGAACAAGGAATATTAATAATGAAAGAATATAAAGTATCGGACCATTATTCCTCTCTACTTGATGCCATGCACCATTAGGAAGTATGTTTATGTCCATAGGTAACTCCGCCGCAGTAAATAATGGCTGTTAGCGCTATAACATCAATAACAAAGTAATTAAGCAGAGGAGTCATTATTCATGCGAGTGCGCGTTCACTCGGAATCTGGCAGGCGTTTTATTTTTAATAGTTTCTTTGATTAATTGGAGATGTATATTTATGTAATAACTGCATGGTCGATCGGACAAGTGCTAATCCATTCGAGAATAAACTACGAAATTGAATAATAATGTTACGTATAAATATAAAGTAATAACAGGAGTTCCTCGAGGCTCTCATTTGGGCCCTCTTCTATTCACTGTATTTATAAATTATTCATCTTTGTGTTTCTGTAATGTTAAGTTCATTCTATTTGCAGATATCCTTCCAAGTTAACTGGTATACAACGTTCATTGAAATCACTTAAATAAATCACACGTGTGTTAAGTGTTAATCTCCCGGCCAAAAAGATTTATTGGATGAACTAAGTGAACTAGAAGCAATCAAAATAATAGAGATACGTGTTTAACAAGTCGGACCAAAGTCGAAACATGCAAATAAAACAAAGTATGCGCGGCGAGGAAATAATGACGCGACGGATGGGCGCGTCGCGGCGCAGGGATGCCATCAATCATTCATTGCCGCCCAGAGAACATGGAATCAATGCAAAAAGAGGCTCATTCCGAGAGTAAAATGTAAATGAAGGCAAATGGAGCAACTTTTTCCCTTTCAAGTAACTCTCGCTATTCGCAGTGCAGCTCACACACAACATGGCGATAAATCAAGGCGCCTTCCTTTAACACATTTTTTTGTCGGTCGACCGCCTTTTTTCTCTTTATTTATAAATGTAAATAGCTTTTTTTCCGGGGCCAGTTTATAAAATACGTTTTTGGTGGGACCATTTATCAAACTAAAAGCGCCGCTACCAACGGGGAAGGTGGTTTACAACAACGTAAACTTTCCGCTTCACGGAGCTTTTATTGTGGCTTTTAAACGCGTGTTGCGGGGACGCGGACGTAGCACGGAATCCCGCCTCGCAATTACGGGGAATGGCTTGCGAAGCTTTATAATGTTCCAAACGTCTTTAATCTTTAATGCGCACTTTCGCAGGGTATTTAACAATTTCTTAAATACGTCAGACACTCTGCAACGAGTAGGAGCTACGGGAGATAGGGCAAGGCGTAGGCTGATAGGCTCCTGTTTTATTAGTGAAGACATAATTACATTTTTGTAAATTTTACTTCGTTCTTTTTTCGTTTAACCCGTCTGCTTGTTAAGGAATAAATACATACTTTCATAAGACCAAAAACGTCCCGAGCGACCTTACATTTTAAAAGCTATATATCTCTCTTCCTCTCATGCAAACATATGTATTTTTCTGTTAACCAGAAAGAGAACGAAATAATGCTTCTTATTGTGTTCGAAATATGAAAGCTTTATTTTTTATTTTTTTTTATTTTTTTATTTTTTTTTTTTTTATTTTTTTATTTTTTATTTATTATTTATTACAAATAGGTATATTACAGAGTTATAAAAAGTATAAAAACAAATTGATACAAATTTACAACATAATATACAACAACATTTCAATCACTCTCCTAATAAAGCAGCTGCTTGTGTTTAGGAGAGGACAACTAAAAAAAAAAAAATTTCATTTGTTTAAATGAAAACAAAAAATATTAGTTATTCAACAAATAACATTAGTGATTTTATGAGAAGATACCTTAGAATCATAGTTCCATGGGAGATACAGATAAAAGTAATAAATTACAGGTTAGTTAATAAATGATTTGAAGTATTGATAAGGCAAAAAATATTTCTACATATTCAATACTTATTTCTAAATACAATATACAATAAGTTAAGTTATGAGGTGGTACTAGAATATTTTAATTTAATTTTTTTTTTATATTTTTCGTAGCTTTCTTCCGATCGTATATCAAGGGGTAATTTATTAAATAATTTTATACCCTTGAATGTATAGTGATGCTGTGCTGTTGTGGTTCGCACAAGTGGCACGGAAAATCCTCCAACAGATATTATTCTTTTGCTTATATTTAATTGTGGTAAATTATTTTTACTAAAGAAATCTTTATGTATTTGTAATAGTGCAATTTTGTCATAAATTTTTGCAAGTGGGGGAACCGGGAAATCTTGAAAAACATTTATAGTTGGATAGTAATAGGGCTTTTTTAGGATGATTTTTATTAATATCTTTTGAATTGTTTCCAATGGGAGAAGGGTTGCTTTGTATGCACCCCCCCAAGCCACGATTCCATATTGTAGTACAGAGTGCGCAAGTGCATAATAAATATCTTTTAGTATTTTTAATGATACAGTATTTCTTAATCTAAAAAATATATAGATCAGTTTTCTCATTCTGTCTACTGTGGAATTTATTTGACTTTTCCATTTGATGTTATTATCAATAATTATTCCAAGATATTTTATTTCTTCTTTACTACTAATGAATATACAGTTTGAGTTACAGGGTGTGATTCTAAAGAGGCAATTTCTTTCGTGAATTTTTATGTTTAGATTTTTATTTGCGATATTCCCTGTTAGACTAAAAGGTATAAAATGGGTTTTCTCGACATTTAGTGTCAATAAATTTTCGTCAAACCATACTTTTACGATATTTATTGCATTATTAGCTAATATTTCGACCTCATTCCAAGAGTTGCCATTAATAGTTATCACTGTATCATCTGCGTATGATATAATGTTTCCAGTGATTGGGAGTTCAAAAAGTTCATTTACATATAATATGAATAGCAATGGTCCCAAAACAGTTCCTTGTGGAATTCCAAAATCTATATTTTCTATTTCACTTAGTTCGTTGTTTACTTTTACCTGTTGAGTTCTTTGATAGAGATAGCTTTTTAACCAAGATTTAGCTTTGCCAGTTATTCCTATATTATTTAGTTTATTAATTAATTTTGAATGTGAGACACTATCAAAAGCTTTACGGAGGTCAATGAATATACTTAAGCATTTTTTACCTCTATCTAATGTTTTGTAAATAAGCTTAGTTAATTCTGCAATTGCGTCTTGTGTGCTAAGTTTATCTCTGAAACCATATTGACTAGGGTTAATACATTTTTGGTTATCAGTATAATCAGTAATTTGTTTTTTTATTACTTTTTCGTGTATCTTTGCAATGTTGGATAATAAGGATATTGGGCGGTAATTATTTACTTCTTTTGAATCTCCGGATTTATATACTGGGATTATTATGGCTTTTTTGTAGTTTGACGGGAATATTCCATATTTAGTGCTTACGTTAATTATATGTGTTATCGGTTTGGTTAGGAAATTGCAGTATTTTTTCAAGATTTCTGTAGTTATACCGTCGTATCCTGGCGCACTACCATTTTTAAGTGATTGTATTATGTTTTCAATATTTTTTTCTGTAGTCGGTTTAAAAATTGAAAGATTGTTATTTGTTATTTTATCTTCATGAATATCATCAGGTTGATAATTTTGATCAATTTTATATGCAAGTTTTTGACCGACGGTAGCGAAAAATTTGTTGAAAATATTTGCGCACTTTTTTGGTTCACGGATAGCATTTATATTAGTTCCATTATTGTTTATGACATTTATTGTAGACTTATTTTTATTATTTTTATTCATTATTTCGTTTATAGTGTTCCATGTTTTTTTAGGGTTATCCTTTGTGAGGATTATTTTCTCCCTGTAATATTTCTCTTTTGTGTCTTTGATAATTTTAATGAGCTTGTTCCGGAATATTTTGTATTCGTTTTTTACTTGACTATTGGTAGGGTTTTTTTTTGTATGTATGAATAGTTTTTCTTTTTTCCGGATAGATATGAGTAATCCTTGCGTAATCCATGGTTTGATTTTCCTTAATTTAGAACTACGTTGATTATTTATAAAGGTTGTACAGTCTGCGATATGAGCTTTTAAAGTTTCTTCAAAGAAGTTTGCGCACATGTCTGGGTTTTGGCAATTTAGTATTGAAGACCAAGATTCGTTACGTAATTTATTATTTAATTTTAAGTTGTTTAGTTTGGAAATTATGTTAATATTTTTTCTAGAGTCATTTAATCCTGAGTTTTTATTTAGATCATAAATAAAAATATTTGTATGGTGATCTGTTATATCATTTTTCCATAAAATAGATTTAATTTTTTCTGTGTGTTTAATATTGCTCCATATGTGGTCCAGGCATGATGGCGATTGGTTTGCAAATTCTCTTGTGAAATTGCATAGATATTTTACAATCTCGATCCAAAGTGACGGTTTCAGAATTATTTTCAGAATCAGAGGCTTCCGGATTGTGCATTTTTTAACTTACACCAATAAAGCATACACTTATTGGTATAACTTAAAAAATTTCAAACTTTTTGTGTTATTTCTTAATCCAGAATTTCTTGGAAAACTTAAGTATTTTTGGCTTAAAAAACATCAACAAAATCCATCTTAAGATTTATGTTTTGATGTATACAAAAACCTTTCAAAGTAGACAAGACATTGGTATCGTATATGAAATGACAATGTCACTGGAATCACTGGCGAAGCAGGAATAACGATTAATAGATTCATTTATAAGCTAATGTTTAAGACAAGATTTTAATGCATAGCACAAAGGGTAACAATTATTATAAGCAATAATTGTCAGCCTGAAACACTCATTTACATTGAAAAATCTTCCGAGAAAATATACTTGCCGCCAACGGGACTTGAACCCGTGTCCTTCTGATTGCCGGTCGGATGCTCTGAGCACTGAGCTATGGCGGCTTATCTAATACCCGCCCGGGTATTAGATAAGCCGCCATAGCTCAGTGTTTCAGTATATACTGGTGTTTCATAAAACACCAGTATATATTGAATTATTTGGCGGGTATTAGATAAGCCGCCATAGCTCAGTGGTACTGTAATATATACTGTAATATACTGTAATAAAGTTGGTTGTTTTCAGGTGGAAAAATATAATAATCAGTAATTGTTGAATGAAACACCAGTATATATTGAATTATTTGGCGGGTATTAGATAAGCCGCCATAGCTCAGTGGTCAAAGCATCCGACCGGCTATCAGAAGGACACGGGTTCAAGTCCGTTTTCTCGGAAGATTTTTCAATGTAAATGAGTGTTTCAGGCTGACAATTATTGCTTATAATAATTGATTAATAGATTGATAAACTTGACAAAGATTTAATTCCAACGAAGTTATGTACGTAACAACCAATTTCTTATCAACCTTAAACTGATCGTAAAAAAGTTACAAACTTCGTTTAAAAAAAGGTAAAGCATTTAACGTAATTTTGAGGTGTAAAATTCGGGATGCATTCAACAGACAAAATCGAGCAAAAACAGTTAAAAAATGGTTCTTAATAAAATGAAGCTTAAAATCAGTTCGTATCCTTTTTACACCGGGTTCATTGTGGTTTGCTTGTATTCAGATAATATGTTTAGGGATAAGTTAGGATAAAAAACAACTTGTGTTGAAAACAAAGCAGATTTTTTATTTCTTTTTAGGCGAGGATTATCCTCTGGATGTTTGACTCGAAGATTTATTCGTGTGATAACAAGATACAAAATGCGAACTATGTTATTAGAGTGTGTTTTTTTGTAGACGT
This sequence comes from Limnephilus rhombicus, assembly GCA_929108145.2. Lineage (NCBI taxonomy): Eukaryota > Metazoa > Arthropoda > Insecta > Trichoptera > Limnephilidae > Limnephilus > Limnephilus rhombicus. The sequence goes on along the minus strand of OV815275.1, from coordinate 57,315,847 downwards.
GTTCAATCTTTTTCCTTATTTTTGTGTGTGCCGTTCAAGGCTGTTGAAATTCATTAATATTAAACGTGAAAAAATATGTAGGGCAACAAATTTAATGAAGTGTTTAAAATAGCTATTTAAAATCAGTAGCCAAGAGTACGGCGAATGTTTTATTATAATTAAACTAACTTTAGCATTATTGGATTATTTCACACATATAGTTAGTAGTTAGGTAGGAATATGTTATATTATTTGCATCAAGAGCGATAGATACTATCAATATGATAGTTCTGGTACAAGATAACAATTCAGAATTCAAAAGTGTGCGTTGTTGGAGACAGTTTTATCCTTATTTAGTGTCCCGATCTGAAAAGCAAACGACCGCCTCCGTCTAGGGGTAAGGCTCTCGACTATCAAAATCAAATTCCAGCGCGGGTTTAGCGCGTGTATTTTATTTAATGAACTTGTTTTGTTTACCCTTTGTTAAATTAAAATAATGTCGATAAAAATAGTATTAATTTTTTTATAAGAACAACTCTCTTTTTATAACTTTTGAAGGTTATTCTCATCAATGTAACGTATCATTAAAGACGAAGATATAAAATATGAAAGAGAACAAGACACAGAAAAATAAAAAGATAATGGTCGCAACTGTGATTCGAATTCAAAACTTCTCGTCTTACTGGGACGGGCACCTCTACCAATTTGGCCACTGCCACCTTCAAACCGTCACATTTCAAATTTTATATTTAACAATGTTATCTTCGACTAATTTTTCCATATTATAGACAACTACCCTTTTCATTGGAAACAATCGTTCTAAGAACTGGTTTATAACCTAGATATGCTACCGTTATCTTTTTATTTTTCTGTGTCTTGTTCTCTTTCATATTTTAGTTTAGATTTTTAGTGTTATCATCTTCTTCAATGATATAAATAGTGTATTTGCGGCATATTCCAATGTGGTAGACACTCCCAGTTCGCTCTGGTGTAAGACCACAGTTCAGAATTGAAAAGTTGGCTTTAGCCATATTCGGTGACCATATCTGAATAGCCAAGTACTGCTACACCCCCCTCTTGCGCATTTACTGTCCTTTCGCACAACCTTCCGCCTAACATACCCCAAATAGGGATGTCTTGTTTCTTGGATCACTGGTTTCAGAAAATTGGGAGCAGTTGGGACACTTGTGCGATATGTATATCCCCCCCTTCACGCTCCCTCCGGTCTTAAAACGTTCCTGCCCCAATCTGTACTGTGGAGACTTTAGTACGGTATCTCATAAAAATCTAAATATTAGGCACAAATATTATTATCACACTTAAACACAGTGAGTCCTTTCAAAATTGATTCAAAGATCTGATACCCTAGCTAGCCTATAAAGACTGCAATGAAGGCGCTGCCTCCCCGATCGAGGGTTGGAATCAGAGGGATGCTAAGTATCAAATGATGAGATTTTAATGAAAAGACCTCAGCGGGAATTTAAAAATATTTTTCTGTAACCAACGACCCTCTTGAATGTTTCAAAATTGGTTCTAAGCCACGGGTGATTTGGTCGTAATGAGAAAGAGGTACAAGATATGAAAGGGGACTGGATTATTATGCAATTGGATATTATTTCAAGTGAGGCGGACTCATCTGGGAGGAACGGGAGGGATGGAATAAGTGTATGTAATTAAATACATTTGCGAAAGGTAAACAGATCTTGGAGATTAGATGGTGGAAGATAAATAATAGGGAGACGTTTAATACAATTAGATATTTTCTTAACTTGAGAAGGAGGCAATGTTTTAGTGGCTCGTTTCAGAAGATTAAAATAAATTGTTTAATTTTTAATTTTTTAAACTTTATGAGTAAAATCTCAAATTATAATATTTATAACACAATTGTTGGTAAAATGTTATTTATTTAAAGTAAGTTCACAGATCACATATAGTAAAAATAGTCACAATGTATCAATTCACAATAATAATAATTAACTGAGCAAGGGATCGGAGGGAACCTTGCTGTTTAGTCTTTGGGAACAACAAAACTGATTGTGGTTCTGCTAAGAGGGTCGTACCATAGGACGAAGCGCAAATAAGGCAGCAGTCGGGGTCTGGTTGGTGCTTTACTTATGGTAGTAGAATACTCCTTAGAGGGTCGTGCCAAAGGACGAAGCGCAACTAAGAGAGCGTACTAGTCAAGAGCGAGCTACAGACGAATTGGTTTAATTTAAGGCTCGCAGCTCTTTATATAGGCCATTGCTTGTTGCGAGGCGTGGTTTGTGTAGCGACTCGAGAGTAGGAAATGCGCAGAAGGCGTCTGCGCAGCCTGGTTCGCCTAACACAATATTAGCGAAACTCAATCGAAATCTGGAGACAGAAAAATCAGAAAAGATATTGGCTCCGCTGGGACTCAAACCCAGGACCTTTTGCTTACATGGCAACAGCTCTACCGATTGAGCTACGGAACCCATATTAATTCGGTCACTTTTAAGTGTATCATACTTAGACTAAGAACTAACAACATTATCTTCATCTTCTTAACGCACATATTATTGGCTGCTATCTTCCTAGACTTGCAGAAAAAGTCAATATGATGCAATAGATATCGCATATTAAAAATAAAATGGATAAAAATTTATCCAGACACTATCTAGATTGCATTTAGTTCGAGTTGAATCTTGCAATCATATGCCAAATGATTGCAAGATTCAACTCGAGAATAGATTGCTCCACTGGGTTCGAGTCCCAGTGGAGCCAATATCTTTTCTGATTTTTCTGTCTCCAGATTTCGATCGAGTTTCGCTAATATTGTGTTCATTTAATTAAATATTATAAATTGTTTAAGTCGGTAATATCGATAAATCTTGTTGACAATGGAATTCTCTCATAGCGTGCGTTATGTAAGTATATATATCTGATGATGTGCACACGGGAAAATTCGCCGAATTAATATGAATTCCCCTAAGAATTTTGAAACTTATTTTGAAAATAATTTAAAAAATGAATTATATTTAACGACCGTAAGATTAGTTTTCAGATATTTACGAAAATTACGAAGTTGTGAGCCTTCTAATTAAACTTAGGTAAAACGTATACTATAACACGTCACACGAAACACAATTCAGTACAGTTTTGTCCTAACCGTGCTCTAATTAATATGATACATTGCAAATAACACGAATTTTCACGCTGTAGGTGACTATACTGACAACCCCTTGAGGACGTAGTCTTTTAGATTTACATTCTTGCAATATTTCCCATTTCTTTATGGGTACCGCCGTTCCGGGAACAATTTATTGGATAACCAACACGCCTGTCGTAGGTAACCCCAAGTGGTTGGCTACGTTTGGTGACACGGCAGGGTTTTCCGGGTTCATGGGGTGAAGTTTTTTCTGGGCTTGGCAGCGGATGCTTTTGCCCACCTTTTGCATGGCACCAGATTGAGAGAGGTGGGAATCGGTTGAGGGAGTCCTTTTGACCTCATAGAAGGAATGGACTCATACGTCTGACACACTGACTCCCATATTCCTACATACCACCTTTTCCCTTCCCAGAACTTCTCCTTCTTTTCTCTCTAAACACCCCCTCTACACAGCATCCCCAAAGATTCCTTGAGGGAAATTGTTTATCTCAGGGCTTCTCGTGTTGAGCTTACGTAAAAAAAACACGAACTTTCATTGTAAGAGACAACCTCGGGGGGTTTTTGCTATTTAGGTTTAAATAGCCCAAAATATTCCCCATTAATAAATTCCCGGGATTTTACCCAGCGTTTATTATACGACACATTATTTTTCTTAGTAATTAGTACTACTCGTTAGGTGAGGTATTGATTGTTATATGTAGGTACAAATGAACATCAGACGTGACTTACCAGAAGCTAATGCGTTGCGCAAAGCTATTGTTTTTCGAAGATCAACATAATCATATTGTGTTACTCTTTTCCGGAAGGCTTCCGAGTGTGTCCTTTTTTCACATTATAACTAACTAGGTCTGCACTGGCTTCATTATAGGTATATATTAAAAATCAATTTTCCTTGAAGTTATCTACACATATTGTATTACCTGTACACGCAGCAATAAATACCTTATTTACATTTTTTTTCATGATAGAAAAAATTAAATGATTGCTTTTCATATTTTTAAATCGAATAAATTTTCTATAACGATTTAAATTGTGCCATTTTTTTTGGTCGTCACCAAAACGATGTGTTTGTTTTTGTTCGTGAATAACATATTTCATAGTAAAAACTAAAGTTAGCATAATTCTATTCTTCTGCATGGGTTCTACAGAAATTCAATTATTATACTGAATATTTATATTATAATTTTTTATTGCGAATACCGTATAAGAGTCCCAATTGCCTGGAGCCAGTGAGACTATGGCATCCCCAAATGGGGAATGTTGTGAGGCTGAAGGTAGTGAGTAGAGAAAGGAGATGGGGAGAAGGAAGGTGTGCTATTCAGATCTGGTCACCTAAAGGCCAGTTGCATCGAAAATAGTTAAAGTTACTTTTTAGTTAAAGTTAAACAAAATAACATTTTTAACATTTCTTCTAAAAATGGGTTGTTTCAACTTCATTTAAATAAAAGTTAACTAAATAGTTACAAAATAGTTACTTTTATTTAACGTAGCGATGTTAAGAATTTAAAGTTACATTTTGGTAAAGGTGCTACCTGTCATCCGTCACAAAGGAACGAAATACTGTTTGAATGGAAAATAATAATAAAAATGTCTTGATAACCCGGGTTTTGTTAATAAATTGATTAGAATATATAGGAAATAGGTAAAATAAGGAATTAAACCATGAACCAATCATTTTCCGTAGGAAGAGATGGATTCTATTGTCAGATTTCGCATGTCCAAAAGAATGGTCAGGCAATTAACTTTTCTCGTTGCCAATGACAAACTTTATTATTTACAAACAAGTGTTTATTCAACCAATGTTTATGCAATGTTTATTCAAGATACCTTCACTTCTCTTGATAATTTATACTAACATTGTTATATTTCAATTAATGCAACTGAAATAAAAAAAAAATTCAAATCAGAAATCTTGCTGCTTGTGCCGTGGAACTGTGAACTAGGTTCTAATAACATTGCATTTTTATGCAACGGGGACGATGCAAAGATATATATGAGTCATCTCTGGGGTGCATAAAAGTATTGTCTCGTGTATACCTAATAAAGACAGAGTTAGCAGAGCAACAATAGCTCGCCTTCGGTCAAAATATATTAATATCATCAAACGTTGTTCACTTTTCTAAACCGCAACTGTGACGTAACGAATAACCACAAATAAACCAATTAACAAATAACATAACCCTCAAAATCTGCATAAACGTCAAACAAATGCAATCTAAAAATCGGTCTTGACACCCTTAAAAATAAAAATTCGAAGCCATTTCAATGGCAACACCGATAACTTTAAACTAACTATTAAAATGTTGATGCAACTTAATTGTGTTGAAATGCAGCTTAACTTTAGTTAGGGCTTAAACTCTGTATAAATAATTAACTTTAAACCTTACTTTTTTCGATGCAATTGGCCCTAACACGGCTAAAGTCATTTCAAGTAACGTTTCAATTCTGAATGGTGGTCTTACACCAGAGCGATACTGAGTGTATCTTCCACTCTGGAACGTGCCGCAAATATTCCTACTATATATTACTTTTAATTAATTAATTGTGAAATAACACAATCAATGAAATCAAAATATTATTTGCGAACGCCAGGTTCGAACACGCAACCTTACTCCTCGACCACGGAGGCCGCCATAACTCATAACTGTTCCACTAAATTATTATGTATATTATCACGTTCATAAACGCCCGTACGTGCATATCCTTTTCAATATATAAAACAAAGTTGGGTTACCATTCATAACTCGAGAATGGCTGGACCGATTTCTATGATCTTTGATTTGTTGGATTTGTCTCCGCCCTGATTGGCAGAATAGCTATTAAAACATCGGAAAAAATCTGGAAAAAAAAATTATGAAGAAAATTTTTCCTCATTCATTTTGTATGGAACGAAATCTCATCTTTTGAAAGAGCTGCAGAAATATGGTGATAAGTATAATATTGAGTAACGAGTGAATTCCAAAAATTCAAAAACGTCAAATGTCAATGCACTAATTGTTTTGCTTTTGTTCTTAAACATATAATGCTGCCATCTTTCTTACACACTATGTGTCAACAGTCGAAAATGGGGCAAAAGGTGAACGTATGTCTGCACCCCTCCAAAGTTAAAATACAATAAATTATAATAAATCTCCCTCACATAAAAATAAATGAAACGCAATTCTCGTAAGTGGAAAAGTAAGAAAATCACAAAAAAACTCTGATACAAACAAGGGCAGTCGCGCCGTCGATAACTGCTTCATTGTGTAATTTTTAACTTATTAAAAACACTGAATTTAATTCAGCTAATAATTAAACACAACAGTTATTGTTTTACAGGCGGTACGAAGTTCTCCGGGTCAGCTAGTAGTATATAAATGACCAATTTAATCAAGGAAAAATATATAAATAAATAAGTATAGGTTTGTTTAATAAAATGTTGTTTATTTTATTGAGAATAAAGACAGTAAACGTGCTAACACAAGTGCGTGGTTAGTTAGTGGTTTAAGTATTTGCTCGTAAAAAAAGGATCGTCGCATTGGGATAGGAAGTAGGGAGTAGGGATGCCTGTCGAAGGTTGCAAACCTCACTTTACGATAATCTGCGGGATGCTTTGTCCCTCCAAGGGTTAGGGTTAGTCTGACCACCGACCACCGACCACTGACCATTGGCCATACGGGGCCCGTTTTGCCAAAATCATGCCGGACTCTCGGCATGAGAGAAAGACATTGAATTTTTCGAAAACGATTAAAATTTTTGTTCGTTTTTTTAACTTGTCCTATTTCTTATACAATTGTAACCATACGTTTTTTAAACTATATTAACACTAAAAATAGACAAACATATACGAATACCTACATCTTTAGGATTTAGCCTGCGAGAGAATGCGATATCAATGATGTTCCAATTCAATGCGATAAATCCATGGTCCCACGCAAGTCTCCTTTTATCTAATGATATAAAGCCCCTGACGAACCTTAGCGGCCAGTCATTTAGCGGACCAAAGATAGAACCTTACGAAATCCAAAAAAATATATAGGTAACTAATTAAATGAAGACAATGTTAGCGAATCTGTAGACAGAAAAATCAGAAAAAGATATTGGCACCTCTGGGACTCCAACCCAGGACCTTCTGCTTACATGGTAACAGCTCTACCAACTGAGATAAAGTGTCTATATCAAATTATCCCTCAGTATCGCCCTGGTGTAATGGTGGTGTAACCATTCAGAATTGAAACCTTGCTTGAAATGGCTGTAGGCCATGTGACCAGATCTGAATATCTTGGAACTTCCCCACCTTCCTCTACCGCATCTCCTTCCCTTTCCCACTATTTTCAGCCTCACAACAACAATTCACATGAAAAAGGTAGGTACCATAAAGTTCGTTATTCCGATCCGGACACCATCAACAGGAACGTAACCAACAAATTTACAAACTGTTGAAATGCCAAATAGTCAAGTTAAAACATCCAAGTTGTCAACAGTCAAGTTTGCCATCCTCAGTCAATTTAAAAAAAAATTAATCATAAAAATATTTAATTGGTTCTATGTAGATTAGTAAAGCATTTTGATGTTTTATTTCTCGAAATACGGTTGTACGGATTGTTAATAAATACAAAGTGTTGAAAGGTTATCGATAGAGGACCTTTAAAATAGTGTTCATACAAAGCAAACAGTAGAAACAATAAAACTATTACGTCAAAATTCTAAAACACAGCCAACAACAATGGGCAAATTGCTTTTACAGTTATTGGTAGCTGTTAACAGTAGTTCATATATCTGTACAGTAAACTGTCTCACTAATGGCCTCCCTTATTTCATTAAATGTGTGCCGCTACAGGGCGGTTCTGAACAAAGTAACTTGGACGATTACACGTGTAGTTTGTGGTGTAGTTTGTATGCAGTCCAAAGGCAATGAAATATGGAATTTGTACAAAAAGTAAAAAAACCGTCCTTTATCTCCAAAGACAATAATGCTTCAAATGTATAAATCTTGTCTTAACAAGCGCGTTAAAAAGGTTTATATGCATTTACTAACAGGGCTGTACGATTCAAAGTTTTGATTATTATTTTTAGCATATCTAGTTTCGATTAAAATGCTTTGAATATTGTAATAACTTTTTTTCATTTTTTTCATTTTTTATTTTTTTTTATTTCTTTTATTTATTTTTTTTTTAATTTTTTTATTATTTTTTTTTATTATTGTTATTATTTTTTTTTGCCAATGCTGAAAAATATGTTTTCATGTATTTGAATGTGTTGAAAAAAGTTCGTCTAGGTTAGGTTAGATTTTATTTAGGTTTAGGTTAGTTGAAATTTATTAATTTTTTACTTTTGAATGTATAACTTAATTTTTTACTTTTGAATGTATAGCCTATAACTTTGTGGTTATCCATTATAGATAAATGAAACAATGTTACTTTGTTTGAACCACTTGTATATTTGTTTAAAGCCGACCGGTGTCGGAACGACCGTTCCTTCCTCAGGGCAAACGTATACTGATTTGACAGTTACAAAATCGTGGATGGGAACAATGTATTATTACAGTGTAAATATACAAGTGGTTCAAACAAAGTAACATTGTTTCATTTATTGATTTTAAGTTAAATATCTTCTTAGAGCAAAATAACGCAATTTTTTTAATTGAATATTTTAAAAATACATACCATTGATAAAAATCAGCGAATGGTAGCGACCCATGCTTTTTCTTAAATTTTAATTCAGAGCTTCACTGTAGCTAACTCTTGAGCCTAGTCAGTTTGAGAGTACCAGGCGTGAGTAAATATTTCAATGTCACCATTCATAAACCAAAAAAAAAAAATATATATATATATATTTTAAAACATATAAAACATATCCTCAATAAAAAATAAAATATATATACATATATATATATATATATTTAGTAAATTTTGTAGGTCAATTTTAGGTTTTCCTGTAAACCATTGTAAATGTAAGAAATTGTTTTTTTGCGGCATTGTTTATTTACTAACCCGTGTTTAAAAAAATCCCCATGGGTGTACAAAAGAGTAAATAAAATGTAATCCCAAGTATGTCCTCTGCATGCGAACTGTATCTAAATTTCTCTAATGAGCAATAAACAGTGTTAATATCGAGTGACCTCCCAGGTAAGTAAGGTCCTGCATATTTCTATATTTTAACGCAGTATCAAGTTCATTGGTCAAATGCATCTTACTTATCGATGGGCGCAATCTGTTAGCCATAAGTAGTTATAATACTTTGTCTACTCTGTAGTTAGTAGCAAGATAGAGCATTGTAGAAATGTATCGTAAAGTACAGAACCCTTGAGGTGATTTTTTATAAATACGCCGCGCCACCAAATGGCGCTATTAAAATTTTCTAGTAGAAGTAATTAAAATAGGTATAATTATCACCACATATAATTTTCTCCCGTGTAATAACTGCAATACTAGGTACCGTAATTACACACAATAATAATACTAGCGTAATTTAACTGGTGAGTAATTCTGGCAGTTTAATATCTGCACTTGAAATTCACCGACCAGCGAGGTGCCATATTTCACACATACGCAAATCGCTTATTTTTTGTGAGTTTTGGTGTCAAGCGAGCTCGGCCGACAGAACCCAGCGGGCGCCCGGGCGGTCCATGGTCCACGGGACGGGACGGTCCCCGAGACCTAGCAGTCCCGCAGACCCGGCCGTGGACAGCCCTGCCGGATGATTTATGAGGGCCGCCCGAACAACACAGGGCGGCAACTGATTTAATATACTCTCTGCCTTTTAATTGCTTGTTCAATTGTAATTGATTCGATATGCAGGGGCGGCCACATACGATACGGTAATTAATGATTTTCGTAACAAGATATGCATGCGGGTTATATATATGGACAATGATAAACTAATGTTTTGACGTGGATATAATGATCTTCGTTAATGATAGTTCTAAGATTATCAATCCCATAATTCAAAATTTCAATCACCTTCTTTCAACGTTGTTTCAAATACAGCTTTGTGGGTTTTGATTTATTTTTATTACTGATTTTGAATTAGCGTTAACGCTATTCTTGTTAAGTGTTCAAATAAATGATTGCTTTCGGAACCGTTGAATATGGAAAAAAACTGCGTGATCCGACCAATAATTTCATAAGAAAATCATTTACAGAAAGATTTGAACAATTTTATTTCACATTCAATATAATATGAATTTGGTCACTGGATCGTTGATCTTGGATTCTCCAAATAGAAATTTTTAAAATCTAATAAAAATATTTCTGCATAAAATATGAACATAAAAAGTTTTGAACAGAGCATTAATGCGATTTTGCGTAAATGGAATTGAAACTAAATCTAGAGTGAGGAGCAATTGCCTGACTGCCATCTTGTATGAAAAACTTTTGAAACGATTTATTTAAGTGGTGTGTAAAGCAATTTTTCATACATATTCCCTCTCACCGAAACGGGCGGTCCGTTTGATAGATTCTCCTATCCTACCAAGCAGATAGCAATCTTTAGCGCACAGGAGTCAGGTGGGTATGCTGTCTTTGTTCTACCGGTATTTCACTGGAAGATGCTCCGAGGAACTAGCGTCACTGATCCCTTCGGCACCAGTATACAATGGAGAAAATGCCAAACGCACGCTTAACGTATGTACACGGTTGACATTTGATTGTAGAATGGGTCGATTCTACGACTCGTTCTTGAGTTCAACATCTCGGCTGTGGAATAATTAGCCGGCCTCTGTTCTCCTCCAACATGTTCCTCCACACAGCATCTTCAAGGATGACATAGGTCTTTATCTACCATTTTATTTTAAAGATTATCTACCTCCCTATCTACTGTAGATTGTTAAAAAAATAAGTAGGCAAATAATAAGAATAAATAATAACACACGAAGTGTTTTGTGGTGAAATTATTATAGGCCCAATTCGGGCATTTATTTACAAAACAAAACTGTGCTTTCGAAATTCAAATGGGATGGAGATCTACGATTTCAGGCACGTGTGAGTGAGACGGAACTTTAAGGGGGTTGGCCTAAATGGAACATTTGTTTCCATTCAAATTTGTATGGAAAGCACTTCTATAAATAACAACACAAATATTTCTTTGATTATAATCCCAATTCGAACATGCAACACGAGTGAGTCAACCGCGAGTTTACCCGCCATCCATCAAGAGCGTTCCGCGGAACCGGGAATTGGTAACTGCGAACGGGGAACTGGAACCGGGAAGGGAAGGGAACATATAGATAAGCACTGAATAAGTAACCAGCTCCGTGTCAATGCAAACTGCCGCTGATCGATGACGAGTGTTGTGCTGTCGCATTAATAATGTAACTGGTAAACGGAGCGAGCTTCGAGCTTTGAAGGCATTCACACCGTTACAAGTCACAGGGCTCCGGGATGGAAATATTCAGGAAAATTTAGATTTTTAAAGATCAATTGGAGCCTGTATTGAATTTTCTACGCTTAAAAGAGCACTCATTAATTAAGTATCTATTTTCAATTTGGGAGGCGGGTATGCAACAACCTTACCACATGTCACCCCAAGTAGTTTGTAACGTTTGGTAACATAGCAGAGCTGCCCTGGTTTAAGGGGTGATGTTTGTCTAGGTCTCCGTGGTGAACCCATTTGCCCTTCTACTTCGTGGCGGGCTGGATCGGGAGAGATCGGTTGAGGCAGACCTAACCTAGTTTTCTGTAGCCGGACTCTCTCGACTCAACGCCTTGCACCGGAGTAGGAGGGATGGGTTCTTAAGTCCGTCATTCGTGGACACATTGGCCCCCGGATTCTTACCCACCCCTTACACTTTTTTTCCTTCTTAGAATTTTCTATCTTTCCTTTTCCTAAAAAGACCATCCACACAGCTTCCCCAAAGATGACAAAGGCTTTAAGGATTTCTTTCCCCAGGTCCACAGAAAAAAAACACCACATTTGAATTTGTAAATCAACTTTTGGTTTATTTTAGTTCCTTCAGTTGTGCGTATGTGAAAAAATAAGAGGAAGATGGGCAAGAGGAAGATGGGAAGAAGGGCACCTAGCTTTTGAAATCTAGTCATTAGTCACTAGATATATATTACAAAAGCCATCGTTTAGTGGTGGGCACTTATAACGACGATGCTTGAAGATGAGTTTACATATAGTTATTAGTCTCAGTACCTACCTACTTAGTTCCTAACCATAACCCTTAGTAGTTGTTGTAAGTCAATAGTTATAAATCTTTGTTGTAAGTCACTAGTAATAAATCTTTGCTTTAGGTTGTTAAGTTATAAGTTATAGGTTCAATAAATTAAATTGTAAAGCCCTTAAGGTGAGTTTTCCACGAAAACGATGTAATATAAATAATTCAATCTTTATCATATACTATTATTTTAATAAATTATAACACGATAGTTCACAAGGGACAAAATCGTATTCATTTGAGCTTATTGACCTGCCGTGACATCAAATTAACATACTCGTACTTAGGTAAGGCACAATTATAAAAGCACCATAAACATATTGATATGTCTATGAAAATAACCTATTTTTGTAGTTATCTTGGTATAAAATATTCTATTTCTACTTCTGGGTAGAAGCAGTAAGCAGTATAATAAAAAAGGATGCTACAATCCTTTAAAGAAAAATAATATGACCTTGGGACCTTAAAAATATTTCCCTTACAAAATGAGACTTACGGCAGCGCAGCGGCCGGGCGGGTGACGCAAAAGGAAAAACGTTTCAAAAATAAAGAATTCGCTTGACGCGCGGATAGTGTTTTCTTTTTCTTTTCCCGGGGCAACAAATTTATATTTATTCGACGCTTTCAATGGAGGCCTTTTCATTTCGGCGACAAATCAGTATTTTCCACGTCCTCCCGTGTAATGTAAATCTAAACCTTTTTCACCTCAGATATCGGGCCGTCGCAACTCATAGGCCCTGAATAATGCCGGCCCATATTTCACCCATTCCGTGTCAAGTCAGATGGTATACGACACGACGAGGAATGAGCCGGTTGCACGTTGTTTTAAAAACAAACCATTAGTCCAAGTTTCGTAAAATGTAAAAAGCCTGGAAACTGAAAACATTATACTCTAGGTAAGTTATTTTTCGTATTAAGAGCTATATAAACGCTAGAAATATTTCGAATCTCATGCCTGCAAAATTTTTAAATCGAGCGTCTTTTTGCACGAGGCTAGGAAGCGAAAAAGTGGTTTTTATTTATTTTGTGCATAATTTTATAAGAACGAAAAAAAGTTAGAAAATGGAAAACCTCAAAAATAGTCTTAGCCTTAAAAGGGTATTTTTTAAAAATTGTTTCTTGTATTATTTCAAAGTTAAGTCATGAAAAAACATTTTTTTTTGTAGTTTACGATTATATTTTTTGTTATGTAAATAATAATTTTATTGTAATTCCAATACATAGAAAAGCTAGTAAAAGCTTCGATTTATCCGTAGCATATTTTTTCATGTTCATACTGTAAGCCGATTCGTCGTAAAGATTAATCAAAATAGTATCTAAATAGGATTTCACGTATATATTCATCTTAAGCCACTCACAATGTGACATTTGAAGTAGTAGAAATTGATAGGGCTGCGATTGTTTAAAAAGTTTAAAATGGCAAAACCAAGATGCCTTACAGGAAAATGAAAGTAAATTTAAGAACGCACATTGTTCCAAGTTCATAATTCAGAAATTAGTGGTACTTTATTAATTGATTAATTTTGAAACCTTTTTTGAAATTAAGATGATTTATATGGAAAGACAATATTTTAGTATTTCGGAAATGAACGAATTAAAAAGAATAATTTATTAGACGTTTAATCAAAATAAAATAAAATTTAATAGACGAAAAAATCGAGTTAATCTTATGTTATTTTGAAAGAAATTTGAACATGACCAACAAAATCAATCTGATCAATCAAAATCAAACCAACAAAATCAATCTGAGTATTTTTATAGTGATATAAAAATTTGTACCAACTAATTGAATACATTTCTGGAATATTATGCCAAGGTGTACTAGATGTTAATTTTCCCGCTCAGAAAGAAGTTACAATCAATTCCGTTTATTTTTTTTAAATTTTGAATCGCCTTTTCTTAGAAAATATTACTTTGAATGATTTTGTGATTGAAGCATTTTTAATACTCTTCATTCTTGTCGTTTCAACATCCGTATGTTTAAAAAATCAGAGTAACCTATCAGTTAATTAACTAAATATAAATTTAACCAATACCAGACGGTTCATAACTGAGAAACAAAACAAAAAACAAAAAAAATGCAATATTATGTGTTTGAGAGTTCATACATCATACATACATACATAAAATAGTTCGATTATAATTATTAAACATTAGTTTAGTTTTAAATAACACCCGCCAGTTAAAATCGCTAAAATTAATTAATGCCAGTTTAAAAAAAACGCGCGTGTATCGTAACTCAAATTGCACTAGTAAAATATAACAAATGAAACAATTAGTGACCTATTATTATAGTGACGTTAAAACATCTAAAAGCTTATTTAAGTAATTTATTAAAGAAAAGTGTGTAAGGTATTTTCTAACATTTCTCACCATATTATATATTATCATATATTCTTACTCACTAGAATGTTTTTTGTAAGCCAATTTAAAATGCACGCAAGACGCTCATTTATATATTTAAAGATAAAAAGTAGGGTTATTTCAGATTTGAGTTGTTTTATTATAACGTACGTGACCTCCGAGCGAGGAGGCTCTATGTGATGTATCCGATATCACGTGCATCACGCTTTGGCTGATGGGGATATTTGTTAGCTTTTTCACGCCGATATTTGTTTCAGAATAAAATAAAAGTTATGTGCGTTCAGCTATCTACAAAAACTACACAATGCGAGTAGGTCAGTAGGCATGTGTAGCAATTGGGTTAATCTACTGAGCAATTTGTGATATATACTACGAATCCCACTGGAGTTTTAGATTCTTTACAAATTTCTCCTTTATTATAAGTTCTTAATGACTAATGACTAATGACTTTTGTCACTAACCCCATATTATTTTTCAAATTAAAAAAAAAATAAAGTAGGTACTTAACGGCATTACTCCAGTTTTAAAACTGCCCTTTTATTCAAGAAAAAATAAAATGGAATAACCAGTATGGCGTTTTTGTAACAGTTAATTTGATATTTTTTATTAATATTTGTTAAATCAACAATTGAATTTTATAATTGTTTACATTATATCCAAAATATATCCAGTTTTAGATTTCCTCTTTGTGTTAAGAAATGAATAGAATTACTTACATAAAAAGAAAACCGTTGTATATTGAGATATAATAAGAAAACAGGATGTACATAAAAAAAATTAAATTCAGAAAAGAATTATGTACACAGCAACAAAAAAGTTAGTAATGACATGATTTTGATTAAAACGAAAAATAGCGACACTAAAAACAGACAAACAGATACATCTAAAGGATTTAGCCTGAGGGAGAATGTGTTAGTATAATCCTCCTCCACTTTGTGCGGTACTTCGTAGTCTCCCCACTCCTGTCTACTTTAGTTTTCTGAAGGGATCCCTTCTTTGCGAGTTAATTGCACACTCTTATTTTTCAGCTAACAGTTAATGATAATGTCCACTTTCGATACTATTTTATCGTAATTATAACGGGCTGTTCGAGCAAGAATTTTGTTAATAGTTTGTCAATGCTTTCGAGTGTGAAAATGGAATTACAGAATGAAACGAGAGCTTTTGCTACTTCAAAAAAATAGAATTTCCGTTTTATAGTTTGGATTGGAGCGTCCACGATATCGTTCAAGAATTTTCTGCTTAATTTTTCATGGAAAGACGCATTTCAGTGTGATCATCTTTAACTATCACTTATCATCTGGCCGAATCGTCGATTGTTCCTTATTCTGGTTAGTCGTCTGATGTAAAGGAGTCTGCATTGATTGCACACCGCACATTTAGGAGTTGGCCACCAGCGGGCAGCACCAGCGGGTGTAATGGCGAAAATCGTCCCGGGCGGTCTCAGGGGTAATCGGCCCGGCCGAATCAATCCGTCGCGCGTCACGCCATAGAAACACCATACATATCCCATGCATTATGCTGGAGCTTTATGTGGGCCATTCTAAGGGTAGGGCCTCTATGGCGGAATTGTTGTCCGTTTTCACACCTTTTGGAATGCGTGAATATCAAATACTACAAGAGAACTAGAAACTTCATTCTGATCCAGTAATATTTATATTTTTATTGAAGTGAAACTTCTATAGCCCGCTGTGATTTGGTTTTCGGATGAAACGGAAATGACGATTACTGCACCAGCGACGCTCATTGGCCGCATTGATGTCATTTTTAATGGTTCCTATTGGTTGAGATATGGAACGGAAATTACGCTAGGTCTGCGCTCATTGGTCGCTTTGATTATGAACTCACTTTTCAAGTATTGGTTAAGATTGTTTTGGTAAAGTTTCGCTTCTTCCGCGTGTAAACTGCACTCGATTTTTTTTATTTTGTAATTTATTATATCTTCGGCTAATAACTAAACTACACAGATTGATTGAACCTGATTAAAGATTTGGATATATTATTCATTCGATAGCATTAAAATTTTTAAAATGATATAACTATATAATATTTTCTTACCCATGCTATTTAGGTTTAGGTACATAGGTTAGTAAAAAAAAAAAATTTAATTATAGAGGTGAAATATACTTATAAAAATGCAGTAAATCATATATGTATATAACAAACCACGAGCGAAAATCGCGATTTTGAATAAAAAATGCAGAAATATTAGTAAATTCACCAAATTTCTAGTGTACATCGACCACGTCTGTTATGTATCTAATTAAACCATATTTTCAGATCAGTTTCTTTGCAAGTATAAAAAAATTAATATATTTTTAATTTAAAACACATTTAAAAAAAAAATTGTATGAAAACCTTTAACATTACTATTGCAATTGTTTAATTTTTGATAAATGTTTGAAAAATCGTAAAATAATCTTCAGACATGTTTATGTTGCATTGAATGCACCATAATTATGCTTTTGATAAAATGCACGTAGGTAATTAGGAATATTTGGCATTTAACAACAATTTGACATGTCTGAAAACAATTCGTTACAGTACTTGAAAGCTTTAGGTATCATTAATGATCTCAATTTTGGTTGTGTCCCATTTAATAGCTGCGTTTTGTTAACTTTACGTTCGTAAATACTCGAAGAGTTGTCTCTTTGTTGATTTGTTATTTCACGAACTACTGACTGATTTGAACGTTGACCATAATTGACACGCAGCGTCCTGCAAATAGATCACACCAATTTGCCGATCACCACCCATAAACACGATCGATCGGGTCACCTCGTGAATTTGGTTAAACACTTGTAATTGTTGATTTAAAATTCCAACACTGCGGTGTAATTTATAGTTTGATATGTGAGATCGTTAAGTCCCCATTACGGCTCCTGCCATACATCTGTCCGGGGTCCGTAGGTTGCCGGCAATAAAACTGTATTTTTACTTCTATGGCTACACTAAGACTTAACTACTAAATACTACTGTATCCGAACGGCGGATAATGGCCGAGATCTAAATACTGAATGAGGGTTTTACGAGTGTTGGGAAATTTGGACTTTTATTGGTACAAGTGTAAAAGCGATAGTTAAAAAAATAAGACGAATGTGGGATAGGCCAAAAGCCGTGGATACATTGAATACCACTTTGTAGATAGGCTAGATATGTTGTCTTACCAATACAACAAAGAAGAGCATAAGAAATGTCATGTGGATGTGTTTCTTGATTTTTGAAGCACCGTATTTCACTATCGTTGCTAAATTCAACTAGGATAAAGACATAGGAATTCAGGCAAGTGTTAGAAAGACAGAGCGTGTGGGCTAGAACCAAAAGGAACTAAGTCAGTGGTAACATTGGTTTCAATTAATATATTTAAGGAGCAGTTCTAGTTTGTTCTTAGCTATTACCTAAAAGTAGGGAAATCACGGTATTTGTTGATGTGAAATTCGCATTATCTTCGGAAAAGCGGTGGAATTGTGCAAGAATCGTCAAAAGAAACACAAACACAAAAGACGGGGTGCCCAGGTTCATAGGGTGAGGTTTGTCTAGGTATTCGCAGCGGATGCGTTTGCTCCCATTCACTGCGGGCAGGATCGGGATGTTTTTCGATTCATCACGTTGCATCGCAGTTGGAGGGATGGATTCAAACGTCCGTCACTGCTTAACATATTATCCCCAGATTCCAACCCACCTCTTATACCTTTTTTCTTCCCAGAACGTCTTCTCCTTCCTTTCCTTTAAAGACCCTTCACACAGCATCCCCAAAGATGACATAGGCTTTGATGGAAATTATTTTCACCAGCACTTCCTGTGTGGAGATAACGTAAAAAAATCTTACTTTAAAACACAAAATAAAAATTTTCGTTACCCCATGTTGTCATTCCATATTAAGTTTCAAGTGTTCAAGCATATTTACAATTATTTTAACAACAAAATGATCATTTAATTTGTTGTTTTGTAGGCTTTTAAGTTACTCTGATTTTTTTAAATAATTATTCACCCTGTAGCTTTCAGTTTTTTTGTCTCAAAATGCACACGGGTAATTCGATTACGCCCGGCATTGTCTACACTTTAAACTACACACATGGTGTTCCTTTGAGCGGTCGCCGGTCGCCTTATTATGCCGAAACTTTCAAATATCAGCGTGACTAATAAAGGTATTGCGTTCATATTTCGTATCCTGAATGGCCTGCCAGCCCTGGCAGGTAAGGAAGGTTCTCTCGCTAACTTTAACGTCGTATTTTAGAACCAAAGTCACTAAATTTAATACAACATGTGTACCGACAAATTAAATCTTTGTTGGTAGCATTACTAGATAGGTTGTGATTTTAAGTTTTTAACGTTATCAAAACATTAAATTTAATATAAAACCGAATGGGGCTGCTGTTTACCTTTTTATGCATTAGCTGAACACAGAAGGCCTGAGGAAAAAAAATTCTAAATCAATCTCAACAAATTCTTGAAAAGTGACGTCATAATCAAAGTGATCAATGAGCGCAGACCAGCGTAATTTCCGTTTCATATTTCAACCAATAGGAGCCTTTAAAAGTGACATCATAATCAAAGCGGCCAATGAGCGTAGTTGTGTGTCACAGGTGTAGTAATCGTCATTTCCGTTTCATCCGAAATGAAAATCATAGCGGGGCTACAGAAGCTTCATTTCAATAATTTCCCTCGGGGCCTTTGTCTTCTTAAGGGATACTTTGTTGAGGATTTTTTAAGGAAAGAAAGAAGAGGAAGTTATGCGAAGGAGGTACGCAAGAGGGGTGAGTAGAAATCTGGGGGTCAGCGTATCCAGGAGTGACGGAAGTATGAATTGATCCCTTCTACTGCGCTGCACGAGATGGGTCGAGGGATTCTGGCAGGAGAGATCAAAAGACCTCCTCAATTAGTCTCTCTCGATCCGGCCCGCCATGCTGCAGGTGGGCAGACACATCGGCCGCCAAGACCATGAAAAATCTCACCTCATGAAACCGGGCATCCTGCTAAGTCACCAAACGTATCAAACGTAGCGAACCAGTTGGGGTGACCTATGGCTGAGGTATTGATTATCTCTTGGAATAAAAATTATGAAAAAAAAAACGATTTCAAAAGAAGTTTGAAGATATGGATTATGGACACGAGATGGAGGAATATAGATACAGTGTTGACACCTAACAAAGATATTAATTTGTAATTTTCTTCTCGTAATATTTTAACATACTTACAAAAACTTACTTAAAAAAATTAACATACTGTAATTTTTTTTTTTATACATTATTTATAATTCATAAACAAAACAAACAATGAAAAATGTGACCATAGAATGGGGTTTCCCAGTAAGGTCACATTCTTCACGACTTTTGTAAAAAATAACTACAAAAAATATAAAATAAAATAAATTGTGGCATTTGACGACCAATAAAACGAATTATGAAATAAAAACTAAATTATTTTTATGGGCACTCTTCGATACCCACGGGACCGTTAAAGTTACATCGACGAGCAATATGGGAAATTAAGGCATATCCGTTTCCCAGAAGCCGGTCGAGCATATAATTTAAACTAAATTAATGTCAACTTGAGATTCTTTGAATATGTGATAACGGCAATTAATTTTATTTTATTATGAAATAATTGTTCTCAATCGTAATTTAGTACATTAGCCTGTGATAAGCTCGATTTGAATTACATAACTGCTTCAGAGTGTAATATACTCTCAGTATCGCCCAGGTGTAAGACCACTTTCAGAATTAAAACGTTGCTTGAAATGGCTTTAGGCGTGTTTGTTTACCAGATCTGAATAGCCAGGTGCTTTCCCACCTTCCTCTTCCCCATCGTCTTCCCTTCCCCATTACCTTCAACCTCACAACATACCACAATAGGCCACTTGCATCACATTTTTTTTATTTTTTTTCCTGAAGGTTAAAAGTACCTAAGCGAAATCCGAACACTAAGATTGGTGATCGTGCATTCGGAGAATCTGGCGCTGAGGCTTGGAACAAACTTCCCATGGAATTGAGATGCATAACCAACCCAGGGGAATTTAGATCCAAGCTAAAAACGCATATTTTCAGACACTCATTTCCTTAAATTCGTCATTCTATAATTGTTGATGTCCACGAATTTATAGATATATATATATATATATAATAAGTGGGAGCCTAACTGCTCAATCTGTATGTTGAGCGATAAATCATCTTAATGCGGTACGACGATTCATTTTAATTCATTTAGGATAAGCTTGTGTATGTTCCTATAAATCCAGCTTAGATCATTATTGCATCGATAAATCCAATAAGATCATTATTTCACCCGTTTTCTATAATAGTAATATTATATAAGAACTACCTCCTTCTTCTGGCGTTAATAACACTAAAAAATAGAATATAATATGTATAAAATGTGTATGTACCTACCTATGTATAAAATTTATAAATCCTCAAACTGCTTCGACTCGCAGCAATAACTTATCTATGTTTAACGAGTTTGAACATATACCTACTGAACTTGGTTGTTGTTTGGTTTTTAATGTTATCATTATCACTGTAAATAAGTATTTTGAAATGTTGGTACTTATGTTAGTTTTAAGTCTCTAAATTTAAGTCACAGTTGTAAATATGTGTATCATTAATCCACTAGTTTTAAGTCAACTATCGTAAGTCTTAGTTATAAGTCACTAGCAATAAGTCTTAGATTAAGCCACTAATTACAAGTCTTAGATATAAGTCACTGGTTATAAATATAAATCTTAGTTATACCAAATTTATTACATATTTACTTGTACTGTACAGCGCACTTGAGGTGATTTCTCACAAAAACGGTGCTATATAAATTAGCCAAGTATGATTATTATTAGTATTATATTACCGACATGAATGCAGCCTTGGTTCTTGGTTTCAATAACAAAGCAATAATAACACATATGTGGCTGAATAGCTAAAAATGTAACGATTTCCGGGGATATAAGAGATTAAGTGCCAACGGAAGGGCAAGCCTCACAATCAACACTTCCACGATATTATTCACAGAGCTGTATTACCTCCGGGCCCGGACACGCCCCGGACTGCTGAGGCCCCGGGCCCCTAGCCCCCAGGCCACAGGCCCCGGGGCCCGGCAGCTAGAGCAGCCGTAATGTGCTAGAAAATAACAAATCACTATTTTATGAGGCTGCCGCCAACAAAGGTATTTTGTAGACCGGGATCCGTCGGTCCCGATTTACAGGGTGGTCTGGAAGTGTAACTGATTTTTAAAATTAAAAATTTGAGTGTAGTTTACACGCTGTAGAAGCGAAACTTTACCAAAACAATTTCAACCAATTCTTGAAAAGTGAGAAGCATAATCAAAGCGACCAACGAGCGCAGACCAGGCGTAATTTCCATTTCATATCTCAACCAATAGGAGCCTTTAAAAGTGACAAAAGCGGCCGATGAGCGCAGTTGATGCGTCGCAGGTGCAGTAATCGTCATTTCCGTTTGATCCGTAATCCAAATCACAGCGGTGCTATAGAAGTTTCATTTCAGTAAAATCGATTTATGTAATTTATTAACGTAAAATAATTAATTTACTTCGCATAATATTATGTATATTCGTATTAGAAAATAAGTTTATCTTACGGTTATTCTTTTTTCACCTTTTCATTTACGCGAGAACATGTATTGTACGAAGTCTTACGTAATTAAGTTAGGTTAAGTTAAAAAAAGGTGTCAGTACCTAATTAGGTACATATTTTTAAAATGTATAATGTGTAAAACATTTTCGCCTGGAAGTGTAATACAGCTTAATTTTATAGTTTAAACAAAGTTGCGTAACTTTTGAAACGCACGGTAGAATTTAAGGAGGCGTATCCAAACGAGCGAGTTAATTTATGACACTGTGGCAAATCAGTGCTACACATATTTAAAGACACCTTTTATCCACATTTTATCACTACCCGCAGGCGGAATTTTTTCAATTTTCTTGTTTTAGGGAGAAAAGGTTGGGGGATGATTCATTGTCTGAACGCGGTCAAGGGTAGAAGATTTATTCCAAAGTTTTTTTTTTCAAAGAATACTTCATTATTCTATTAGTCATGCAAGATAAATGGACATTTTAAAATGGTTAGGCAAAGGGCGATCTGTTTTTTTATTGCATTGTTGGAGAAAATATATTATAATATTTCAAAAAGCGGGAATTGTGAACCGATAATAGTCAGGATTCAGGTAAACATAATATCATTATCATTGTTCAAATGGTTTGCTAAAACTTCTAATAAAATAAACAAGCGAGCAGAGCTAAACCGTTGGAAGGGTGCTGTAGTTTAAAACAAGTTTTAAAATTTAGAAATTCGTCGTTGAATTGATAACCATTGTCATTGTCTTTTCCGACTCACATAAACTTTTCGACTCCTATTTAAAAAAAAAATATCTATTATCAATTGAAAAAGTTCAAGAATAATAATTATTTTCACCCGAAATAAGGAAAAAATTGATCTCACTTCGGGTACACATACCCGCCAACATACCCTTATACCCTTTTACCTGTGCAGTTGAATATGTTTGAAATTTCAATGTCTCTCAACAGATGTCGTTAGCAAGGGTAGTTTTAGACCCTCAAAAGAGGATCCGTAAGTTTTACTACTCGTATATGAGAGAGAGATAACTGTTTCTGGGCCTAATACCCGAACGGTTACGAATATAGCGAATCCTGTCCGATCTCTGGATTTTCAAACTATTACAACGTTACATGCACAAATCTTTTTAAAATACGTACTCAGGCCCAAAATGAATTGTAACATAGACAATTCTCTTCAAAACAACACTCGATTAATTCGGATCGGATAATTAGTCTCTGAAATACAATTCCGTTTTCGGTCATTTATCTATCGTCCAAAAAATTAGTGTTTTTATCAGATATCATTTGTGCATTTTGATGTCTCCGAGGTTAGCCACTGGGTGACCGATAGTAGGCAGTCGCCACCAGCATTATAATGACTACCTACGATTTTGCGGGTACCAAAACTTCGCCACCCCCTCGCAATGTTACATACACCATCCTCGCAGTAACTGGCCCCGATAACGTGCCCCGACCGAGATGAACCACTTACCCCTCCGCCCTCTCCGCCCCCAATCCAGGACCAGCAAAGTCCGGAACACAAGTGGGTGGATTACCACAGAATTGTCGCACCAAGTATGCACTAATTGATTTGCTTACTCAGCCACGAGTGAGTTAAGCTATGTGCTACAGTAACGTGCTTCACTATCGAGTGGTAGAGAGCATCTGACAATAGTTGTTAAGTTTGCCCCTTTGAGCCGCGTATCCAACGTTTGAAACTGTTGAAACGTTCAATACCACTCTTATCATTATTGTTAGCACTAGGCTGGCTTTACCGGGATTCGGTTAGGTAATTGGACGAATTCCTATGTACGAGTTCCCGTGAATGGTCTAGACACCGAGTTAACGTTTGTGCAAAGGTAACTATTCATGTCGGAAGCCATTGTTTTGAGAATGTGGAAGTTGAATTGATTGATTTCATTATAATTGGTTAGGCATTACAATATGTTATTTTGTTTGTTCTAATATTTCAATAAATCTATTTATATTACAAGAATGGTAGTAAGGTAGGTAATATTTTGATTTAACAGAGACACCTGATGGTTTGAAAATAGAATTCAAACAAAAAATAACTGACATCGTCTGTTTTTGTGGAAAAATTTCTGGTCATTGTGAAAAACTTATGAGTTGTGTATTAATTGACAAATCTCATCTCTTGTGCAAGTTTTCAAGTCACAAAAGGATTGCACTGATTGAACTTAACTATTGATTGGATGAAATTACGGAGGCCTCCAAGCTACAAGAACTACAAAACAAGGTTGGTGGATCTGTTATTTTCCCTGGAGTTTTTCTTTGTCCCATTCTTTGTGATATATTTATCCGCTCAAGTAGAGTTTTCATAATCATAATTCTTGGGTTAAGCCCAGAGGGTCTGGGGTTATTTATAGCCCATTCACATGGTTCATTTATCTTTCATTTCTTGATTTCATTCCGCCTCTTTCCCTCGAAATGAACCGTGTGAACACGAAAGTGAAGAGGGACAGTGCCGAATGAAGCATCACTCGCAACCGGAATTTAACATCACGTGACGCGAATGATGTGTATGAACACTCAAGTGAACAGTCTTTCACTCGCGAATTAGTCGGCCGAGAATTTTCTGGCGTGAGGACGAGTAGCTGGAGCGGCTTACGTCAAAATGCTCCGTTTAGTTCGCTTTTCGAAATAACTCCTACACGTCTTATAGAAATCGTTGTTTCTCCCTTACTATCATAGTGAAAAATATGATCTAAACGGTATTAGAAAGAGAAAATAATTCTCTATATATTAAATATAACAATTAACCACAAAATAATACGAATGTACACTTTTATGGAACCAAAGTTTCTGATCGAATTTAAAAATTTGTTTTGAAATATTGTGAATTCTTTATGAATTATTTTTATATGAAACGACAAAAAAGTGAGGTAACAGAAACGTTTATAATTTATTTGTCTAACAAAATAAGTATGTGTTTTTGTATTTTTTTTTGTTACCAATAATTTTAGTTAGAATAAAAGCAAGGAGAGCCATTTTTTTAACTTTTAAAAGTTTACATTAAAAATTATTCTATTTAAAAAATTACGTGGTTATTTCTAATAATAAATTTTGGAATCATATTTCATCACCTTTCCAAAACAGTTTTTAGTTATTGGATACGTTAATAAATATTCCATTTATATGGATTTTATTGCAAGCCGAGGCCTATTTTGGAATAAAAAAAATTTCATGGTGCAAAAATACTGGTAGATGTCAGTTTTCACGTTATTATTTAACCATATGCTCATTTTATGGTGCTAAAATTTATTTACTGTTTACAAGAATCGCCAATTTCTCGTAATTTAGTTCGACGTTATCGGAAATGTCAATTGAAATCGTAAATATTCCCGAACTTAGCCGTCAGCGCCGGACGAATTCCAATGCGCGCCGCGACTACGCTCGATGTGACGGCTTCGTGGCGAGTGAACTCTTCCTTCGAAGGAACCGTCTGAACACGCGGTGAAACGAGAATGGAACATTTCATCGAGTAAACCTTTATCCGAGTGAACCATGTGACTTCAACTTAACACAACTCAGGCTCGCATATTATAATGCAATAATAATATGATTGACGAAACGATACACGGAATAAATAATTATACACCTGATAAACCTTTCATCTTTTTAATAATTTTTTACAACTTCACAAGATTTCACTATTCTAAAGTACGCCAATTCCGTGTGATCATTTTGTCAGTCTAAATACATTGTAAGTATTCATTTCTAATGCACGAAAATGTTGTATATTCTCAAGTCACTCTGGGAAAGATTTTTTTGAAGTAAAACTTCTTTACGTACGCTTAACTTGGGGAGTAAGCTGGTGAATGTGTGACGAGAGCGTTACAAAAAGTGTGATCGGGCGAGGGGAACGGTCGGGCAAGCGAACGGAAGTTGAGAGGGAGATATAAGTTAGTGAAGTTTTACTTCAGTCGTGTGGTCTAAAGCACACCGGTTTTTTCATTAGCTTCACAAAGGAAAATAATTCCCCGCAGGGCCTCTGTCATCTTTGGAATGATCCGTTGGAATGATCACAGGGATGCTGTGCGGAGGGTATTTTGAAAGTAAGGAGAAGAAATTCGTCTGACGTAAGAAATGGATGCCTCCCACTGCGGAGTCGGTGTTCCGAGGGAGTCCTGCTGGAGAGGTCAAAAGGTTTCCCTCAACCAATCTTTCCTGACTCGGCTTGCCATGCCTGGGCAAATGCATTCATCGCCAAGAGACCAAGACAAACCTCACTTCATGATCCCATACCATGAAGTAACCAAACGTAGCGAACCAGTCGTGGTTACCTAATGCAGATGTGTTGGTTAAACAAAAAGTGGATCCCGAGGCGGCGGTACCCATATCTGTCTCCCAAATTGAAAATAGAAATGTTACAAACTAAAAACAATTTATGAAAGAAATATTCTAAAACATTGACCACTGACAACAGTTGTTGGTTACGCATTGCAATATGTTTTGTTTGTTCGAAAATTTAAATAAATATATATCACAAGATGGTACTTACTCACTCCTTGGATTTAACAGAGACACCTAAATGGATTATTTTTTAAAAAATAGAATCTAAAACAAGAAAATAACTGACAGTGTCTGTTTCTTGGAAAATTTTCATCATTGTTCATTGAGTTTGTGTATTGATTGACAAATTTCATCTCTTGTGCAAATTTTCAAGTCACCTAAGGATTGCATTGATGGAATTTAACTATTGATTGGATGATATTACGGAGGCCTCCAAGCTACAAAAACTACAAAACAAGGTTGGTGGATCTGATATTTTCACTGGAGTTTTTTCTTCGTGCCATTTCTTTGTGATATATTTGTTCGCGCAAGTAAAGTTTTCATAATCATATCCGTGAGTATTAGGCTCAGAGGTTTTGAGATTATTTATACATCTCAAACTCATATTTATAATGCAGTTATTAAGATGTAACTAACTGTGCGCCAATAAAAACCAAGTTACATATATAAATTTCTATTGAATACTGATAAAACATGGTTCTAAAAATAGAGGAATATCATTTTTAAAACATTTCGAAATCATTGTGCCTACTTGTCTGTTCAATTTCCGCTAGATCCAAAAACAATTCCGCGCGTTTCCCGTTTCCAGCTGTGATTTTCATTGTAAAATCAGAGAGAAGACTTGATTCTTTCTAGACACCACCCGCAAGGGTTTCCCTACTCGAAACAACTTCAAAACCCATCCTGTAAAATAATAATACAAAACAATGAAAATGATTTAACAATATTTAAGTTGGTCATTGTATCCCGTCTAATCAGAGCAGTATTAATTTTAGGACGAATAACGATTTAAAACTTTTAATTAAATCTGATAAGCCTTCAATCCAAAATCAACCGGGCCTACCCTTTGGGAGAAATTGGCGACACTTTCCAGTGTAATATAAACAAGCCGCCTTCATTGATTAGAGTCGCCTTGCAAAATTCATTACAGATACGATCTGGGCGGCGGCGTCGGCGAAGGGCGGAAGCTGGTAGAGTCGAGAGGAAATGAAGTACACCTTCTACCCTACCTAATACACCCTTCAACGGGGACTTTTATATTTGGATATTTAATGAAAACTCACAAGGCCTTGATCGTCGAGTAACTAAGCAATATTATGTTATTTTTGTAGGATAGGAATCACTAAAAAATAGGGGTAATTTAGGCGCTCAAAGTGAAACTTAAATATGTCATCATTTGTACCTACGAATGGGATAAGAATGTTGAAATTATTGAAGTGAAGCTTCTATAGCCCCGTTGTGATTAGGGATTCGGATGAAACGGAAATGACGCATACTCTATCAAGGCTCCTATTAGTTGAGATATAAAACGAAAATGGCGCCAGGTCCTCACTTTTCAAGGCTCCTTGGTTCTTCATTGGTTGAGATTGTTTTGGTAAAGTATCGCTTCTACCGCGTGTTAACTGAGCTCGATTTTTTTTATTAATATAGATCGTACAAGAATACAGCCCGTAAAAAGGATTTGTAAATTTAAGCCCGTAAATTTTGATTTACATATAGAACTATTCCAATTTCATTATTTATTTTTTCTTTAATTTTCTACAATTCAAATTTTAACTTCACTAAGCTAAGCCTTTGTTGAGGATAATAATTTCATAAGTTAATAAAAGTAACATAAAATAATATTGGTATTAAATGAACAATATATATATATTTTTTTTTTATAATTTTATTTATCTTAAAAAATGGAACATGTTACAGTGTTACTTTTCCTCCATTAAAAGCATTTGCTTGTGGATGGAGGATTGATATTGTTAGATTAATGTTTCTTACAGATACATGGTAGGTTCTTACCAAGCTGAAGGAAGCTAATACATTTGACCATATGTTGAAATTTGATTTGAAAAAATATGTACATATATTATGCTATTAATTTAGAAATGACAAAGTATACTTTGCATCCCGATGAAAAAACCCTTGGTTATGAAAAATCTTGATATATATTATTATAAATAATAATGTTAAAGTTATTTATTTTTATTTGTTGGATATTTATCTGGAGTAACCGCAATATAATACAATGTATCGTTTGTAACGCTATTGTAAAATCATGGTATTATTATTTCTGGCGGCGGTAAACTCAAGTTATCATTTTAGTAATTCTCGGCTCCCGCTCAGGGGTTGATATTAATTGAAATTCATACGTTCCGCTTTGACTAAATGGCCTGAAGGTATTCATCTATGATGCGGTGGGTTACGCTAAATGGTTATTGAAGACCTTTGACCCCTTCTTACGGCGGGTTGGCCCCTTTGTCTTACGTCCCCCACCCACCTGCCACCAGGGATCTCTGCTCACGAATTAATATACCTCCCTGGCGCCCTTTGCGGCTGTAAATTTATTATAATCGAAAACTCTCGACTGGTTGCTACCGAACTACGCACACTTCATGAATGCGGGTTGGCTGACATTAATTTTAAATTGATGTGCAACGTAACACAAGGAATAAGTCAATATCTTATGGTGGAGTCATTGTCGATGTCATCAGACATAAGGGAACGTACCCATATTACGTGACTAACTTTTTGCAATGTTTAACCCCCCCCCCCCCAGCGTGGTATTTTGAAGACCCCCCCCCCCCTGAACGGGTCACGTAGTATGGGTACGTTCCCTAAGCTGATAGAAATGTGTAGGTACCCAAAATTAACTTAATTTTTTCCATACTTCTAGTAAAATTATTTGATAATCAAGTAAAATGACGTGCCTATAATTGCCCCATTTGGGTATTGTTGATAGGCATAGATCACAATTCTAGGAATTCTCTGTACAGTGTCACTAATAGTTACGTTTATGGGTAAGCACTTTTATTTTATTTTTATTTCACTTTTTTAGGAAACAAACAGTTCTATACATATGATAGATATTACTTATGTCTGCAGGGTTGCATAAACCAGCGAAGTTCCCACGGTAAATACAAAATATATATGTATACAAAACGGTGAAAGAAAAACATGATTTAGATAGTTGAACTGAGAGAAAAATAATCCACAAAAAAGATTTTAATTATAGATATTAGATATTATACATAGATATTATAGTGAAAATGACAATGAAAGTAAAATAAAATTTTATCATAAAATATGTACACAATAATATGATAAAGGAAAACAACACATTGGAAAAAAAAAAATTTCATTATTTTTTCACATGTGAGATTATTTATTTGTCTGTCGCCAGAAACTACCTACCCCGGAAAATCGATCATACAGTTTTGTTTCCAAAAATTTCCAAACAACTAAATAAATAACATCACAACTATAAGTATGTACGTAAATTGATACCTTTGTACACGAATCTAATCCATTTTGCAAGTTCTCTAGAGCACTCTTCAGGAAATAAAATATCTCCCCAAACCAAAGTGGTATAAATGAAACCAGGTCTCATCCTTTTTGGGTATTTTTCTAAACTATATACTTACAGCTACAACTGTAATTTAGAGCTCCAATTATAATTTCTGTTGGTCGATACAGTCAGATTACACGTGCTACTCTCTAAGTACCAGCACGTCCTTCATCAGCGTGGTGTCTTTGTGTTGTGACTAAGTTGATATGATAATTCAGGGTCGGGGATGAGATTAATTAGTACCGACGACAGACGCTGAGAGTGATTGATGCGACTTCGCAAAGAATATTGAAATTTAACACCCCCAGACATCATTCTGCACAACGCCAAGTTGGAGCCTTCCACAGTGGAT
Source organism: Limnephilus rhombicus (assembly GCA_929108145.2). Lineage (NCBI taxonomy): Eukaryota > Metazoa > Arthropoda > Insecta > Trichoptera > Limnephilidae > Limnephilus > Limnephilus rhombicus. Next base: position 57,285,450 of record OV815275.1, on the reverse strand, counting down.
GTGTATCTCTAACCGTCAGGAATTTGAAAAGTTTTCGCGAATTTTAGAATACCTTTGGCGATTAATGATTCGACAGATATTAATTTTTTAAGCTCTCTTCGTATAAAAGTTAGGCAACTGTAAATTGAAGCAAAAACAGCATTTCCTTTCTCCATTAATAGTTAGTTAGTTTTCTAGAAAACTCACGGATCGTTAAAAAGGTTTAGAGGAAATTTGAATTTAAAATTTCCACATTTTACCTACTGCCCAAGGATTATTTTCGTCTGTAACGATACAGAAGAAAATAAGTTGCATATTCTCTAAAATAGTGCAGTGACGTTATACTTATATATTTTTTTACATTAGCTCCACATACGATTCCCTTAGGAAAATAATTTCCCTCAGGGCCTATGTCACCTTGGGGAAGGCTGTGTGCAGGCTTTTTTATGTAAAGGAAGGAGAATAAGTTTTGGGAAAGACTGATATGAGGGGTGTGTAGGATCTGGGGGTGAGTGTGTCCACGAGTGATGGAGGTATGAATCCATCCCTCCGACCGCGGTGCAAGGCGATGAGATTCCGGCTGGAGAGGATAAAATACCTTTCTCAAGCAACCTTTCTCACCCACCACACGGCAGGTTGGCAGACGCATCGGCCTCCAGGACCTGGATAAACCTTACTCCACTTAGGTGGAATAGATTATCAAAAGGAACTAAATTGGCGAACAGTGAAACACAGTAAACAATTCCATTTAATGAAGAAAGAACTATTTCGTATAAGATTTGGATCTAACTCGACCACAGACTTCATAATAATAACTTAATAGTATTAAATACAATTCTGCGGAAAATTTTAAATCAAGATTAGTGGAGTACACATTTGAAGATAATGAACTCTTACTATAAACCTACCCCTTACTTATAAAGGCGGAGAGAACACGCAGGATTAAGGCCGGCTTTACCATACCGACGTTGAACCGGCGCGTATAAGGATTTAAAATCTCTTATTTTACTATAACACGAATTTTCACACTGGATGTTTTAAATGTATTATTTCTCATTATATTTTCAAAGTAATTTATAATTACATTTGTCCATATTATTATTATTTCGTATACAGGGTTAAGGGGCGAATTCGATCTACTTTAAACAGTAATTCCTGATATTAATTATAGAAAAAACGTTAAAGAAATATTGGTCAAAATTTTGTTTCATCAAAACCAAAGAAAAATTATTTTTTTATTTTTTTATTTTCTAAATATTAATACCTCACAAGAGCCTCAGCTGCTCCCTGCTGTCTGGAGCCAGAGAGTCTATTGCATCCCCGATTGGGGTATGTTGTGAGGCTGAAGGTAGTGGATAAGGGAAGGAGATGGGGGAGAGCAAGGTAGGGAAGTACTATTCAGATCTGGTCACCAAACACGGCTAAAGCCATTTCAAGCAATGTTTCAATTCTGAATGATGGTCTTAGACCGGGGCCATGCTAAGAATATCTTCTCCACTCTGGAACGTGCCGCAAATATACTATATACTCTTATATATATTATTTTAAATGAAAAAAAAATTATCGTGTAAAAAACACAAATAATCAAATAAAATTTATTTGCAAGGCTGGGATTCGATCTCGCGACCTTGCGAGTCAAAAGCCTTATCGCTAGACCACGCCATCACTGGTTACTCAGCCGAGTAACCGTTCAACCCCTCACACCGACCATAACTGTCAAATACATTCTGATTTTTTTCTATTTAATTTGAAAAAAAAAACATTAAAAAAATGACAGGAGAACAAAATTTCTTTTACAGTTTTTACTCCAAATAATTTCAGAAGTCACTGGTTAAAGTAAGTCAAGTAAGTCCCTTAACATCATATAAAAAACTAATTTTCCCCTTTTTTTATTATTTACTTACGATATCATCAACTTTCTGTAAACGCCTTTTTAGGCATGTAAATAAAATTTAAATTGTAACTAAAAAATAATCCCAAGAATTAAGTTATTTATTAATAAATTATGTGAAATGATCTTTCGACTCATAGAATCTAATTCAGAAAACTTAGGTAGACAAGAGTGGGGAGGCTACGAAGTACCGCACAAAGAAGAGGCCGATAGGCTATGAACCACTACACAAAGAGAAGACCAATTATACTATCTCATCTAAATCCAATAGACGTATGTGTTTATCTCCTTTTCGTGTCGCTATTTTTCTTTTCGTCGAGTTTCAAATCATAACGGTGCTAAAAAAGGTTTCACTTCAAAATTCGATCACTTTCACAAGAAATATGAAAAAAATTGCTTACTTCCGTACACAAACACTCCAATAGCAATCGGAGAAATCTATCGGTTTTCCTGTTCGGTGGGTGTATTGATTATTATGTTTGATTTTTAGTTTAAAAGTTGTAGAGTCATTTATGTTCGGTTAGAACATTGAAAAACGAATAAAATGAAATAAAAATAAAACGTTTCGTAAAATATTTGCCATTCGGCGCACCCACCTGAACAATCACAACCTAAACCGAACTTTTGCATAGTCCGGAATTCGTAATGTTTATTCCTTAACATTTGTTCAGTCGATTTCTCTTTCGTCGGGAGGCGCGGAGCGGAGTTTATGAATCGGAATGAACCCGGGGAATTCCCTGAATTCGTACACAGGCCCTTTTTGTCCATTCCCAGCTGCGGCCTCTCTGCGAGCTCCTTTGTTAACAGCGGAAAGCTATTTCCAATCTCCCGTCGGGCCGCGGTGCGATCGGTTCGACTAATTTTCCTGTTTACGAATTTTCTTCAGTACACCTTGTAAAAACCATAACCATCGACTGTCATACAAAAGGACAACATTTAAATTGTTTATCAAAATTGTTGAGTTAGCTCAGGAATTATACCGTCCCTTTCGAGAAGTAAATCGATCAGTTTATTCTGTTACACTTTTCCTTTTTGCTTTCTGTTCCATCACCTTGATTATTTAATTTAAAAAAAAATGGCAATATCATATCATGAGAAGCGACAAATAGCACAAGTCATCAAAGCGATACTTTCTATAATAGATTAAATCGTAAATTTATTACACATTTTACTTAAAACCACGACTTCAAAACCATATTTCAAAAAGTAAAATGAAAAACGAGCGGATAAGCAGCTATTTTTTTTACACGAGCTCCACACAGGAGACCCTGAGGAAAATAATTTCCCTCAGGTCCTATGTCATCTTTGGGGATGCTGTGTGGAGGTTTTTTTTTTTAGGAAAGGAAGGGGGAGTTCTGGGAAGGAAAAGGGTTTAAGGGGTAGGTAGCAATCAGGGGTTCATTGGAGGACCCACCACTTACCCGCCCTAGTATAGGTAACAGATGGTTACCCCTTCAAGGCTCTTGCAAGGACTCTAATTTTTTGGTAAAAACGACTCTACATTTGATAACGAAACTAATCAGGGGTTCAGTGTGTTCTGGTTATCCGCCTCCAAGACCTAGACAAACCTCACCCCATGAACTCGGACACCCCTGTTAATAGAAACGGAATAAGACACTTAAAATAAAAAAAGGTAACGGTCACAACTTGGGATCGAACCCAGGACCTTCGTTTTACCGGGACAAAGCTCTAACCACTAATCTGATTATTTTTCGCAATTATGTGTTTTTGTTCTATCTTATACAACCGAGACACTATGTAGGTTATGGATATGTAATCACGGAATGAAAACAATCAAACGAAAAAAACGAATTAATTGAGGATAGTATTGGTAATTATTACATCACCTATCAATAATAATTACAATCTCTCATAGCTTAGCGGTTTTCCCGGTCAGACGAAGGTCCTGGATTCTACTCCCAGTGGCGGCCGTTACCCTTTTTCGTTTTTTTTCGGTGTCTTGTTCTGTTTCATGTTTCGTTAAAATTTATTAAAATTATAATCTTCTTAAATACTACATCATTGAAGTTTATAACCATCGAAAAGAAGAGCAGCATTATTTGACTGAAAGCAGACGCAACGTTTGGCAACTATCTGCATAAACCTGCGGGGATGTGACACGACGTATTGATGCAGATACTATACACCGCATATAGGAAAGGCTATTTGTCTGTGAGGTGCTTTCCTCCAGTCTGTGAGTTTCGTCGTTGAAACTGTTATTTGTTTAGTTTGGAACTAAACAAAAATGCTTTACAGTTGATGTAGTGAAAATAACTGTTTCTAATAAATGTACGGAATAAGGTATGGGGGTCCAAGTATTAATAAAATGATAGTAAAGTTAATAAAAATTGTTAGTTCGGAAAGAATAACGAAAACAATATGGAGAAGGTATTTTATTTTATGGGCGACCTACGCATCGCCCGCTCGGCAAAACACGAAAACAGAATTATTATATTATGAAATTGCGCTTTGTGTGTTATGAGGTCAAATAACATCCCCATTGCTCTATGGGAGCTAGGGATGGATAGTCGTAGTTATAAAACTGTTTAATTATGAAAATAAACTTAAACGTTGCGTAGTGGTGGTGAATGCAGGCCTTCAGCACCAAGCTCCTCTTCTGAGTGAGGGCTGGGCCCGAGGTCACTTAAGACCACGCCACTGTCGTTTTTACCATTTATTTATTTTTATTTATTTTTTTTTTTCCACTTGTTTGTCTATTGTTAATTCATAAATATACCAATGCACACAGAAGCGGAAATTATTTACAATTAATTTACAAGAATCTGGATTGTTTGATTCTGAATATTATCTGAAGATTCACTCAAAATGAAGGATTGGTGGTTCCGAAATGTACCAATACATATGGCGAAAGAACCCTAAACTACATTGTACCCGAAATATTTAATAAACTACCAATGACAATTAAAAATAATAACGTTTTTACTGCTAAAAATATAATCTGAGGAAATGGCTATTAGATAATGATGATTTATATTGATGCCCTACCGGAGCCCTTGTATTCCTAATTGGAATTCACATTCTAGGAAAATGGTAAATCATTATAATTTTGTAATACCTAATATATATGAAACTATTGATGTACTTGTTGATTATATGCATTTGTTCATCTTACATTTTACGCACCAGATTTAAATGTCCGGGTTTAATTTTCCCCACAGGAAAAACTAAACCCTTTCACAGACTTCCCAAATGATCATCTGGTCAATCCACGTTATGCAATTGCACTATATAAGTATTATAATTACAAAACAATACAAGAACAACATGTCAACCTACCTGAGACCAGATGGGAAAATAATTTAAATAAAATAATAATCAGAGGGTTCGGCTCTGTGGAATTCCTAATTGAACCTATAAATCCTACTGATCCCTCAATATAAATATTTAAAAAATCTTTTGTAATCCTACATGTATTTAAAATTACCGATTTTTGCATTTTTATATATAAATTCTTTGACAAATCTAATATATAATTAAATATAAATATTTTTAATATTTATATTTAATAAATTTATACTATTCTCTAACGAATCTAATTGTTAATTTACCATCACCATGAAAATGTCCCATGCTATTGCATAAAATGTTGTCATTACGTACCTGCTGACGAACTATACAAGTAATTTAGCAGGTTTAAATACCAATTAAAAAAAACTTTTCTTACAAATATCTGTATTAACATATGTGACTATACGGGATGTGTGGGGGTTGCACTTACCTACCCCACATCGTGGAATAAAACATTATTAGTATTACAGTTTCAAATCCCTTGTAAAATAGGCAACGTGTTACCTAGTTCGAAAGACGCAGTCCTTTTTGTTATATTCGAAAAGTTAATTGAAATTATTATAGCTCTGTTTTTAATAAAAGTAATAAAATTTAATGGGACATTGATAGCGATGCGGGGGGAGAGGTAAAAACTCTTAATTTGGTTTTGAACCCCCTTCCCCAAAGGTAATTAAGATCATCTGATCATCTCTAAACATAGGAGGAAATCAAAAGCTACTAAAACGATGGAGGAACTCGGCTTGTTTTATGACGATATCTAAAGTGGAGATAACTTTTTGAAAACGGGACGCTTTTTGAAAACGAGACAACAGGATAGATTCCCACACCAACTTCTTTCGCAAATTTTCACAGAAATTATTTGGTTGTAACTGTTATGCTGGTCTTTGCACACACTACCAATGTGCACCAAATGGTCTTACTGCATTCGTTAGTGTGTAAGCTTGGAAGTACGAAAGTGAGGAAATGTTGAAGAATGTCAGTGTCTTGAAATCATGTGCAGGACGCATTCCCGAAATAGAGAAAGCGGCAGTTGGTATGCGGCCATTCAAAATCTTTCAATTCCGGACTCAGAAATGGGATTCTTCGCGTTGTTTATTATTCATTTATTTCCCTTTCATCAAAATTTATGACAAATTCTTGGCCAGACGGGAATGGAGAAACTAATGAAGCGGGGAATAATAACAGAAGGAGGTGGTTATTAACTATACATCATTTCACCAATAATAATAAAGGCATTCTTGGAACAAAACGATACACGCCTTGGGGATTTGACGACTTGTGTGGTATACATCGGAGAATGGACACAACATGTTGAACCATGGAAGAAATGTTAATTGAATTAAAATGGTTAGTTTCTTTGCCATACAAGTTGTGTATACCAGCAAATGAATTATCGAAATGTTTCACCGGCTGTTCAAAAAGTTAAATTACAAAAAATTGTCTAAGTTATGACTTAATGCATCGTGAACCGAAATTGTAATGTGTTTCGTACAATAAAGAAATTTTTGTAAACCGTGAAACTTTCAAAGATCCATAGCTGAAGAAATAATAAATGTTGCTGTAATTATTACAAACATTATGAATCTAAAACCAAACCTAAAATCGATAATTCCAAAATAAATGATAATAAGTTGATATGAATATCGAACGAATTTCTTTACAGTATCGATTTTTTGCCCTTATTTTTTGTTATATACTGTATATAGTAGACAGTTATTTTTGAAAATATGTATATACAACTATCATGGAATCGGTCGCAGGAAACGTAGATAAAATGATGAAGAATATGGTTTTTTGCACCACCAACCGATAGATGAAAAGAGGTTGTAAGTGGATGCAACAAGAAGTAGAGGACGATCGAGAGTCAAAAAATAGAAGAACATGCACTGAAAAACATGCATTAAGATAGTAATTTCTTTTCTGCCGATGAAACAAGATAGAAGTTAACGAGATCGAGAATCGGAATAAAGTAGCTTAGCAGTACATGAACAAGAAGTCGAAGAAATAACGAAAAAAACAGTTTGAAAAAATGAATCGCCGAAATGTATATACGCGCATAACTCCCGAACGACTGCACCAAATTGGATATTTCTTTTTTTTGTGTTTGTTATTGTCCGGACAAGGTTTCTATAAAACTATTGGTTAGCTCTGGCATTACGAAATTTTAATAAATAAATTGCAATAATCAAACGCGAGCTGTTTGAAAACTGAATGTATCGGGACTGAATGTATGGAATACGGGAGGGGAGGGGAGGCGAACCCGGGAGGGGAACTCGAAAAAGGGGGTTCGCGGGACGGGGGAAGGGGGGAGTGGAGTGGGGAGAGGGAAGGTGGAGGAGGCGGAGTGTACACGCGAGAGGGGAAGGGGATGCGGAAGGGAAACAGGACGAATGGGAAAGGATACGCAGGGAGAAATAATTTCTTTATTTAATGGCATAGCAATGCATGCCGGGAGCCAGCTAATAAAGTCTTTAATAAATCTATAAAATTAGATTAAAACGATGCATGATTACATGGACCTCAAAAACAGAATTTTGACCATCACGCTAAAGCAGATTGCGCATTGCCACCAGATTGCCTACACTGAAGCACTTGCGGATGCATAAATTTATTTGAAATGCCGCCTCGCAGGGGACAACCCGACATACCTAATAATAATGTACCCCAAGTCGCAAGGCAGAACACACATAACATACATACAGCACATAGCACATGTGGGCTCTTCGTGTGTAACTCGCGAGGTACGACATGCATTAGTACTTCTATTTATTCCCCAAATATTAATATGGCATGCCAGTAATGTCGGTGTTTCTAACTTTAGTTCAGATACGCATCTTTAAATTTAGCTGGAAAAAATTACCCCTCTCTTGAAGTAAAAACTTCTTTAGCACCGTTGCGATATGAAACTCTATGAAACTAAAAAGCGACACTAAAAAGGCACAAACACATACATGTATAAGATTTAGCCTGCGAGAGAATGAGATGGCAATAAAATATTTATTCAATTCACTGGTACTCGGTTCCAATATAATACGATAAAACCACAGTCGAACGCAAGTCTCCTTTGGTGTAGTGGTATAAAGCGCCTGACGAACCTTTTCAGACATGTAGCGGACCAAGGATCTAATGCTACGAAATCCAAAAAAATAATAAGTATTTTTATTTTTGTAAAATCAATATTCAATCTTCAAACCTCTCCAAAATGAACAGGCAAAAGAAAACACAAAACAAAGCGGTATCTAGCGATATAAAAAGAAAACACAAATACTAATAAGATGACAAAAGGTGCACTGAAAATCAACGACAAAAATATTGAAAAAATCATCCTTCACATTGTGTGAATTGCACCCTTATTGAATATTGATTATTTTTATTAAGGTATGTAATTACCTATAGACTGTTTGTAACTATTTTCCATGCAGTTGAGCATATCTACTACTTCTGAGAAAGTATTTCCAACTGCATGCAATCAAGTTACAAGCGTAGTATTCATATCTGGCCACTAAACACGGCTGAATGGTAACTTTCAACACGGCAACAATGAGAATATCTAACAATCTGACATGATCAGCCAAAAGTATTTGATTCACTTGATACTGTCATGTATTCCTGTAAATAAGGTCATAATATCCTAACAACTTAATAAAAGCTGCATTTAAAAATAATATTTCCGTAATAACGTTCTTCACCTTAAAAATAAATCGTGAATTAAAAATTAAAACACGCTAACAAACTTCCTTATCATCACTGTAAAATTATGTTTTGAAAATCTAACTAAAAGGCTATTGAAATTTCTTAATCTCGGCGGCAGGCTGCCCGGGTTTATACTCCAAGAGCGAGATAAAAAATGAATATTAAAACGAACGCAATATAAACCTGAATTTTTAACACCCCAAAATTGCTTGATAAATTCAAATCTCTACCGCCCCCGATATAACGACGCGTTTGTAACGCTTTCGCTATACCGGGGGATGTTTTCCGGGCCCGCATTAGCGGTGGGGCGCTTCCGGCCCGGGCCTATCGCGCCCGTTTCCGCCGCCAGCCCTGTCTAAAGGAAGTTGGGCCATTCTGCCACTTGCCGCCGCTGGAATTTCGCAGACATTTTCCCGCCAGATAAGACCAGTATGTGCGGGAGTAAATGTCATTTGTATATCAAAAGCTCGGCGATAATGTGACGATTTGGGTAAGTATAGATTCTGAGAACACTTTGCCATTTTGTTTTAAGCACACGTATTAATATAAAGTGCGTCAAAACGTGATAAGAAATTTATGACAATTTTCGGTGCTCATTATAATCTTTAAAAATCAGGCATATTATGTATGAAGCTGAGTTCAATCGAACGCAGTACCTACTCACACGGATGCATTTTTTAAATTTTTTTGTATAATGTTTTATTTTTAATATTATGTTTTACATGGTATGGTAATTATACAGGGTGTTAAGGGACGTATTTGACTTACTTTAACCAGTGATTCCTGACATTATTTGGAGTAAAAAATGTAAATTAAATTTTGGTCTCGGGTGACATTTTTGATGTTTTTTTTTTCTTTTTTTTCTACAAAAACATAAAAAAATGGTACTTGTTGAACAGTTGGAGGTGGGGTAAGGGGTTCGTCGGACACCCGGCTGAGTGACTAGTGACGACATGCGGAAGAAATTTTTTTTTTGTTTGATTTTGAAGAAAAAATTTTTGAAAAAAAAAAAAAGTCGTCAAAAAAAGTCACCGGAGACCAAAATTTCATTTACATTTTTTACTCCAAATAATGTCAGGAATCACTGGTTGAAGTAAGTCAAGTACGTCCCTTAACACCCTGTACATCTCAGGTGTTTTTTTTACTACCCTTCCATTGAAAGCATGTGCTTGTGTATGGAAGGGGAGTGTACATTACCAGCCTTACTAAAAAACCCAGTGAAAATTTTATTCAATTGACAAACGGCCGCGGATGTAAAAACATTACTAATTAAAAATCTGTTAATTGAAAGAAATACACATGGTTTACACTGCCTGAGAGGGTAGTTTATCTCTGTTTTAACGATTGATGTCCGAACAAAATTTGGAATTTTTTCAAAGTATTTTGAATGTTCTATATATTTCTTATTTTTGAAGGTGTCGTAAAAACAAATACCATTTATGAAAACTAGATAAAATTACCTTTTAGATTTGTGTGTTTCAAATACAATTTAGTATACTAAAACTGACATATTTTAAGATTCAAACTAGGAAATAAATGGAAAAAAATATCTTACCAAAATTTTTTTGACTAAAATGTAGAGAAATTAAAAAAAATCAAAATTTCAAAAACATAGTCCTTTTATGTAATAAATTTGGAAGGAAACTATAACCTCACTTTTTCCTCGTGCATACAATAAAAAAATAATAAAAATATTCAAATTTTTTTTTATTGCTAAAAAACTAACCTAAAAATTATACCGGCTTTTATAACAGATTTCTTGCATCTCTAAAGACGTTATTTTCTTTGATACATTTAGGAACACATGTATTAGATATTATTATTTAAAAAAACATCACTTTCATTAAATTCTCGTAAAATAAAATCCTTTAAATGTAAATTTGAATTTTCATGTGTCATATAAAATAGTTTTTGACATTTCAATTTTCAAAGTACGATTATTGTTTTATAACTTGACTAAAACTTATGAAAAACCACAAAAACACGGTAAATATAACAATTATATAAATAAAAGAGTAAATTAGTCATATTTAGAAATTAACCATCACAAATATTGCACACACATCCGCGAAGCGAAATCGTTTCGCTCATCTAGCGCGAAAGTTCATTTATGATATGAGCGCGAACAACGAATGCGCAGGCGCCGCCACCTAGCGGTTATGAAGGAAAACCAATAATTTAGTACTAAGACTATAAAAAAATAACATTGTTTCCAGATTTAAAATACAGTTTAAGAACAAACCTTATTAGTAATGCTATCGTGTTTTAGTGTATTTTTGTTTTATTCTTATTGCTGCAGCAACACGGGTTATCGGGCGTGCTGTGGTTTTTTTTTTAGTAAGGCTGTACTTGTATAACGCATTGCTTGTATAACGCTAGTATCAAATTTGTTTTTCGAAAATTCGTGAGAAAATAAAACAATACAATACAAGTGATGGCGTCAAAACGCTGTCTAAAAAAAGTCTTTCTCTTAGTGGCGTTTGACTGGTCTATAAATATGCACTTAATCGCACATTAATCTTAATCTATGTTCTTCTTTTTTTATGTGAATACCGCACAAGAGTTCTAACTGTTCCCAACCGCTTGTATACAGTAAGACTATGTCATCCTCTATTGCGGTATGTGGTGAGGCTGAAGGTTAGTGAAAGGTAATAGAGATGAGAAATATGAAGGTGGGGAAGTATCTGGCTATTCGGATCTAATCACCAAACACGGCTAAAGCTATTTCAAACAAAGTTTCAATTCTGAATGGCGGTCTTACGCCAGGGCGATGCTGAGAGGATCTTCCACTCTGGAAAATACCGCAAATATACCGTATATTATTTTTTATTATTAAATTAACTAACTAACCATCAAGCCATTTCCCCGCAGGGGTAGGCAGAGAGGACGGACCGCAAAACAACTCGATTTTGGCACACACTCCTTGTCTCTTCCACATTCATACATCGTCTCATACATGCTCTTCTATTATTCCGACTCTTCACATGGCCCGACTCAAGTATCTGATTCACTTGGTCGTGTCATGTCTTCGTCGGGCGTGTCCGACTTCTTCTACCATTCACATTTGCGTCATATATTCTCCATTATTAAATTATGAAAACGGAAATCTTCATTTTAGGTTTGACACGGGTTTGAGCCCAATACCTCTATACCACGAAGACAATCAAAATTCTGGTCGAATCTTCTACAAACACAGGTAATAGAAGTTTGTACAAAAAGGAAATTCACCCTTGGTTTTGACCTATCATTAAGATTTGAGAAAAGAGAGAATGTATTAATCAAAACTCTGAAAACCTACTGATGAAAATAAGGTGATACAAACAGTGTCTAATCTAAGTTTTGATTTCATCAAAGAATGGAGAATAGTTCGTCAGGATAACGCTGTATTCCTTTTGTAGTAAACATATTATTTAGTTTGTATTTTGCAAGTTGACCTATGCCGTGGAAACACCCAGACGAGGGACTAGACACATGGCACATTAGCGTAGCGGGAGTGTGGGTTGGGGGTTGGGGAGGGAGAAACACTCACACGCGCCCCTCACACCGCGGGAAGCTTTCCTTGGCCTTTAAAGGTTCGAACGACCCTGTAGGAAGGCTTTAACTACGGATCGAGCTGTGTTTCCAAAGGGGCGGGCAGAGAGTGCCAGTCATCAACGCATAACATTATTTATTCATGTAGTTTTAAATATCTTCATTTCCGATGCTTTTATCATAATATCTGTAGGTTTTTTTATGATTCTTGTTTAGGGAAGATTCTTCACGGTTGTCAATAGATTGGAATACAATGCAATCTTCTTAGAAAGATGGCTAACTTTACATTGGCATTGTAAAAATTGCAAAATTTCGAACATTTAGTGGAAATTAAAAAAAATGTTTTTTTTTATGCGAATACCTGGCAAGAGTTGCAGCTGATCCCGTCTGGAGCCAGTGAGATTACGACGTCACCAATTGGGGTATATTGTGAGGCTGAAGGTAATGGGAGGGGAAGGAGGTGAGGAAGAGTAAGGTGGGGAAGTATCAGGCTATTCAGATCTGGTCACCAAACACGGCTAAAGCCATTTCAAGCAACGTTTCTATTCTGAATGATGGTCTTACACCAGGGCGATACTGACAATATCTTCCACTCTGGAGCGTGCCGCAAATACACTATATATTATATTAAATGAATAAATTGTGAAATAACATATATTAATAATATAAATTTATTTAAGCACGCCTGGTTTCGATCCCGTGACCTTCGGAATGTGAGTCAAGAGCCTTATCCAAGTCAATCAAATCAAGATGACCTCAGCTAGTGTTAACTTAACAAAAATGGTAGAACCCAATGATTTATTGTTTTTATTGAAATTCTTGTGATATCAATGATTTATAATAAACGAACTGATAAAAAAATATTTATTTTAATTTTCCAGAATCTTAATAGATACCGCAAAACATGGCCGATGCGCCGAGTGGAAAGAGCACAGAACACAGGGTTTTTCCTACCTTAATTTAAAACATCTAAAAGTTGAGATTCATTCGAGATAAAAGTATTTCTCTCCTCTCCCATTGACAGGAACCTTAGGGGAGGAGACTAACACCCCGAAGTAAACACAATATTTCATTCTTCACTGCAACCATTGATTAAATTGTACATAATGCTCGAAGCAATGGTGAATATTTGATAAATTTTGAACGAAAAAATAATATCGGAAAATGAGGACATTAATGTGCTCGAAAAATACTGAGTTGAAGTTTGGATTTTGATCCTAACCTTTGATTGTGGGTGGAAAGATCTCTGTGTTCGGTATATTGCACCTTTTATAATAAACTAAGCAATTTCCGGTACCTTACATAGTTAACAACAACAAACAGCATTCGATTGCGTTTTTTATCACTGGGAACAACAGAGACGGGAGAAAGCCCTTCCTTCTTCCTTCAAATGTTTGATGATTAGGTTCTTCATCCACTGGTCACTTGTCACTGGTCAGTTGCTGCACCCGAGAGTAAACATAAAGTTTATCATGTATAAACGTACATGTAAGCGATTTGGCAAGAGTTTCTAATAACTGGTGTGGTCACGATCGAGACAATATTTCAACTGATATGTAGGTATTTTTTATCAAATGTATGTGACATGTTATAACCGACAAATGTGGGGAGTTTTTTTGTCATCTTCTTTTTTTCGGTTTCCCAAGTAAGGCTTTGTGAGGAAAATAGAAGGACAATGGGAGATGGCGATAAATTGAACAGGGATATATGGAGAAGTCCCAAAGCTGTTTCAATACTACACACTATGTAAAGTTTCCTACTTACTATGAATGATGACTTACTATGAACTAGTGGATGATGGAACTATTACGTTCGGATATTAGCCTGTCAAATATTTACTAATTCACCAGTTAAATCATTCTTCATAAGACCATTCGAAGTCATTCCTCGATCACTTCATAAAAATCACTACATAATCTTAATACTCCGAATGAAATGCGAATGCTTGCACATTTCGATACTTTATTGGTCGTAAAAGAAGTCGCCGAGAGTTTTGTACGTGTACAGTATGTACAGTGTACACCCAGCAAGTGCGAATAGCGTCGCATATCGCGCACCCACAACACACGTGTACATAAAAACGTGACTTGGGTCGTTCCACTTATCGGAATGGACCCGCCACGACACATTGGCTCTGATTAAACTAATGGTCCAGTATGTACAGTACACCGTACCAACATTGCTTTGTACTAAACACAGTGGTGTATACTTGTCACCTACCCTGATGATGGACACTGCAAAGCTGTCAAAACCGTTGGAAAAAGTTGAACGAAGCGCCAAGCCGCTTATCATCTAACCATTATTGGCTGATCCTAGCGACGTTCGGTTGACTCAAACATTTTGCATTTCATCTCTCTGCAAATGTACTTGTGTGGTGTACGGACAATCCTGTCAAGATGGTAGCCGTGTTTGCTAGTACCTTTTTATTCCGCTGGAGCTCAAGAACGTCAAGTTGGTTTTGTTTAGATACACGGAAAATATTTCCAAACGTTCTTTGAGCATTGGTTAAAGATCGGTTTCTCAATTTAGGGAGGCACGAGAAGGAAGCAATACCTACTTTCAAAAGGATAAATTAAAATAATTTCACATCAGAACCACTTCTTTCCTCAAGTCATAAAAATTACTAGCAAATATCTCTACCTCTCTATCTCTATCTCTGTCGTCTGTCTGTCTGTCTGTTCGCGATAAACTCAAAAACTACTGAACGCGTTTTCATGCGGTTTTCACCAATAGATAGAGTGATTCGTGAGGAAGGTTTAGGTATACAATTTGTCAAGGTTTTGTGTAAATTGGTTGAAACATAACGATAATCGTTAGAAGTGTCGGAAAAAGTCAAGCCGCCTGGGAGCTTTCACCGAAAACACTGTCTAATCCCTTTGAGATATAACAAAACAATGCATGCTGGGAATGCTGGGATACTCCTCTTTTATAGATCTACATAAAAGTCCGCGAAGGCAAATATCAATCTTTTACGGATAGCGTACTATACCCATTCTATCTTCTAAAAAAATGGTCACGTACAATGGGATAATTGGAAAGTTATTTAGACGGCTACAGTATTAATTCTTATCAACTTAAATAGGTACGTTAGTTAATTCAAGCATTTCATGCACATTATTGAAATCTTTCGCACCATCTCTAAGTATTATAAATTTAAGTCCTCCGCGGCGTCTATCTGCCTGTCTCTTCGCGATAAAGGTTGGATAACCATCCAGTAGATGGCGTTGTATTTAGTTAATCACAGCAACGCGTCGCCGGGTCAGCTAGTATCTATACAACACAGACAGTAATCCTGATTAAAACTTGAATGTCCGAACGATAAAATCTTGCATGCTGGGCATGCCAAAACTTTATTTCCTACAAACGTAATATTTATGTTATATAATGTCAAGCTTTTTTGTAATTTTTGAAGTGAAACTTCTTTTGCGGCGTTAGTGATTTGAAATTCGGATGAAACAGAAATGCGTCACAACTCAGTTCTACACAAATACTCGGTTCTGATACACTGCGGTAAATTTGCGCTTTGGCGCGTGCCCTCGATAGCGCAGCAGGCAAGGTGCCTGACAAGTCTCAGCGGCCAGAGAGACAGACATCAAGTGAATGAAGGTTCAAATCCTACGAAAAAAAAATTTTTGTGAAATTAATATCCAATCTTCAAACCACTTTAAAAAAACAGACAAGAAAAGAAAGCGACATCTAGAGAATTTCTAGTTTTTTTTTTAAAAAGACAAACCTTCCCGGGTTACGAATAACCCGACAATATTTGAAAATCTCCTACTACCTTCACGATAAGCGGAAAATTTCGCTGCGTGATGAAGGACTTAGCCAGCCGAGGAATCGAATGCGCGACCCCCTGGTGGGACCCTAATGCGATGTCAACTCAGCCATTGTCCGGACTAAATAATGTGTTTGTAAATTATTGGCAAGCCAAAACGGTAATCTGTGCAAAGTGTCATTTTATGACTGTCCACATGATTCCGTTTTGACAGCTTCATCAAACTGAATAAATCATTTTTGTATCGGCAGAGTGGGTACTGAGCGTATCGGTAACAGACTAGTTGACACGACAGACGGTGATTCGTTTGGTCAAAAGAGTAATTCAATGCGTTTTCAGCTCCAACAGTAAAGGGTTAAAAAAATCTGAGTGTGCAATTCACACGCGTTATAAGTGAAACCTTCAGTATACTAAAGTAGATAAGATAGGGGATATGAGATAAGAGTAGGGAGGCTACGAAGGGCTCAAAGAGGAGAACGATTATTCTACTTAATTCTCTTGCAGGCTAAATCCTACAGACGTATGTGTTTGTCTCTTTTTGGTTTCGATATTTTTCGATTCATCGACTTTCAAATCACAACAGTGCAAAAGAAATTTTCACTTAAAAAATTGTGAGTAGAGATATTTTAACTCACACTTCAATGGTTTCCTTGTGTATTAGAGTTAACAATATAATCCAATGTGCGGTAATTGCATCTTCTCGTATTCATTCCCTTCTCACTACTCGCTACTCGCTGCTCGCTAGGATGCGGCAGGTAAATTCCCCTGTTGAGTGTTCGCGTGGGCCCGGCCGATCCGTACGCAGGCCATTTGGACACCATATTATTATAGGCCAAATTTACATTCAGATATTAAACTCAAAGCTTTGAGAATGCAGCCACACGTTGTAGCTGTTTATTCATTTATACTGAACACATTATGTGCTTTATTTATCGCCTTGTTCAACTTACAAAGTGGAGGATTATATCCTCAGTTAAACATTGCAATGATACTGACATCGCCATTTGTGAACAAATGCATTTAATAACGTACCAGAACAAATAAGTAACTACATTCCAAAAATTTATTTGATTTAGTATATTAACCTTTGTAAGTATCGGTACCTAGTTGAATGTGAAATATTTTTGTGAATATTTGCACTATTAAAGATTTCAAGACTGTATAAATTTGTCTTCTCTCTACTCTTGAAATTCACGGTGTATACAATATTTCTCTTGAACAATTTCGCTCTGGATTACAATAAGGTGGATCACCTGTTTCCTGACATCGGTTCTCTCTACAATCTCGAAAACCTCTACGCCAGTCATAACCCACTGAATAAGTTGCTGAACGAACTAAAATTGTGGTGCAACTACATACAAATGGACGCACTACCAACAAACATCGGCAACCTGGCGATGTTGGGTTTATTTGGAACCAGGTCCAACAAACTCACCGAACTCCCCCCATCTTTCAGCAAACTCAAAAGATTATCCAGACTGACTTTATAAAACAATCTTCTCAAAAATTTACCAAGCTTCAGAGATTTGGATTTTCTCATTCATTTGAACTTGTCTAAAAACAGATTCGATACTTTTCCAAGTGAAATCCTCAAATGCTTCCGCCTAGAGTGTGTGTATTTAAATCATAACGAGTTAACCTTGTCTGAAGAAAATTTGAGAAATTTGCACGATATGATCGACTTGGTGTTCATAGACCTACGCGATAACTCGCTGATCAAAAACTTTTCCAAAATTGAAAGCGTCGTTCTTCAGAAAGGTTAACTCCGATATTTCATCCAAAATTCAAATCATAGCGGGGCTGTAGAAGTTTCACTTCAATGGTGCCACAAAAGAAGATTGCTGTATTTGAAAAAGTTTAGTTTGCCATGGCCGAAAATCCGCTCTTGCAAAGATACCCCCTTCAAGCAATCTAGTACACCTACACTAACTTGGAACCACTGGGATGAGATATAGCATAAAGTAGTGGGTAATGTCACTAATCTATGACTTTATGATGATAGACACTAAGCAGTTGGAGACACGTTTGTTAAAGGAGTGGTTAATATAGATAGATATTCATGTTATCCGGCTACAAAGTAATCGTTTGATTAAGCCAGAAAACTGTATCTTGTTCTCTTGCTCAAACTGGCGCCCAGCAGTCCGGTAGGATGGTAAACCACCAGTTATTATTGCCTAGAGTAGTGCTTCCTCCCCGCGATACTGCACAGCGCAGAGTGCAGAGCGCTGGGCGAGTGTCGAGCGGGTGGCAAGAGCTTTGATGCGAATAATATTAACTGTTACCTCGCTTCAAAGAGCTAATTAATTACTTACCAGAGCTTACATGCTACCAAGATGCTTCACCACAGGATGATATATTTATATTATCTCTTTAATCTTGTCGCGACTGAAATATATTCAACTTGTGTTGTTTCAAAATCTTTAAAAAAGTGTTACGACGAAGGGTCCTTATCATTTTATTCACATTTGAATTGCCCACATCAAACCTCAATTCTTGGCCGGCCAAACAGTAACCATGCCACCGTTCAAATTTCAAAAATTCAATAAAGCTATTATCGAAGGTTATAGTTTTAAACATCTCAAACCAAACGGGTTACCGTTTAGTTATTGGGTGCCTTTACAATTTCTACGACAAGGTGACGGCAATGACACGCGGAGTTTCATTTCTTTAATACGTGAGAGGGAGATACATGAAAATATTACATTTCAGTATACATAGATACACCTTTGTCTCATTTTCACCCTTATTTAGTGTTAACATTAAGGCTCACGGAGAAACTGAAAAAAACAGTAGGCGACACAATCCCAATCAACCTCCTGAACAAAATCAATATTTTTCTGATCTGACATGTCAAAACATGACAAAATTTGACAGGTCGTGAGCCGCTACCATGGCAACAATCCAACTGAAACGCGACTGCCGCGGCGACCAGCAGTTGACAGTCACGTTTCAGTTGCATTGGTGATAGGTTGCCACAGTTAGAGGTCAGATCAAAAAAATATCGATTTTGTTCAGGAGATTGATTGCGGTTGCGTCGCCAATTGTTTTTTTTTTTCAATTTCTCCATGAGCGGATGATCTAACATTATTATTTAGTGTATAATAAAGAGCTGCGGCATTATTGTTATAAAAACGTAGGTTTCATAATTTTTTTGTGACGTCCTTCGCCGTGCAATAGTTTATGAATGCGCCTATTATATTTGTGCAATCGTGGTGTATGTTTATTACGCAACCCGGTTTTCCGCACAATCGATAACAATAATCGAATGAATCGAAAACAGTCGCATTTCCAATATTCGGATAAGATCGGGCAAGTGGGTTGTGTGGGGGGGAGAGTGGGAGGGAAAGGGGGGGATAATTCCGGGATCCATCACGCTCTCACGGGCCATGGAACAATCCAATATCCGAATGTGTGAGCATCAACACGATGCGATATTCGAATGTGGGTTTGCATAGGAGCCATGGGACCACGATACTCGCCACTATTCAAAATTTGATGGAATAGTTAACTTAAATACCTTCCGCCTAATCTCTAACTGACAGTCCTGAAATAATAGAGCTAACTTGCAATACCTGCACAGCAATTCCAAGCAAGTATATTTTTTTCTTAATTACTCTACTTCTGTTATTCTCCCAAAATTCAACATTTTGCAAAAAAAAAAAGTTAACTCATGTATAGTGTATAGATATTCTTGATGTTGACAATTTTGCTCGATTCTCTGGCTAACTGATTTACAAATTTTTATTCTAAATATCTATAATATAAAAATGAATCGCTAAATGTGTTGGTAAGCGCAAATCTCGAGTTCGGCTGAACCGATTTCGCCAATTCTTTTTTTAGAATATTCCTTGAAGTGCGAGGATAGTTCTTACGGAGAGAAAAATTAAGAAAATTGCGCAAAAAATTGGATAATAACAGAAAACATCGCACGTTTGACAGTTCGCGTGTTAGAGAATGACATTTTGCAAAACAATGAATGATTATAATTATAATAATTATCAGGATTCTATTTTTGAAAAGTTGAAAAATTTATTTAAAGTAGGTACTCCCCTAATATTTTGAATCGAATCAAGAATTTCAGATATTTTAAATAGGTACCTATTTAAAATAATTGAAAAATGGAAATTTGAATAAAAATTGTAAAAGGTGGCACGCGAGCTGTTTAAAAACTGAATGTACTGGGATTGAATATAAGGAACGCGGGTGGAGGGTTGGCGGGACGAGGGAGCGGGAAAGTGAAGAGGGAAGGCGGGGAAGGTGATAGGGAAACGTAGGAGGGGGGAGGGGGGAGGGGAACTCGGGAGGGGGGTTCGCGGGACGGGGAAGGGAGGGAGGAGTGGAGTGAGGAGAGGGAAGGTGGAGGTGACGGAGTGGGAACGCGAGAGGGGAAGAGGATGCAGGAGAAGAAGGGGAGGCGGAAGGGGAACGGGACGAATGGGAAAAGACACTCAGGGAGAAACAATTTATTTATTAAATGGCATAGCAATGCATGCCGGGACCAGCTAGTATTTAAATAAAATGTTCTCTGTTCAAATAATCTATTATGACATTTTAAGTATTTCAAATTCTTTTTATTTGACCTAAATACTAGCTTGTATCATACACACAACATACTTTTTTATCTTTTGTCTCCCATACTATCATGGTTAGAAATATAATCTAAACGGTGTAAGAAAGAGAAAAAAACACGCTTTATATTCAAATATAAAAATTAAGTAAGCTTACTAGATTTTTTTTATCGTTATCAGTAATTTGTGTTAGAATAAATGTAAGGTTAGCCATTTTTAAAACTTTATTATGTTTGCATGCAAAATTTTTGTATTAAAAAAAATCAGTGTGTGCAATTCACACGCAGTAGAAGTGAAATTAGAAAGACGCTAGATGTTGCTTTCTTTACTTTTGCCTGTTAATTTTAAAGTGGTTTGAAGATTGGATATTGATTTAATGAAAATAAAAACGTTTTTTAGTATTTTTAGGATTCGAAGCCAGGTCGCCTGAATGTATGGCCAATGGCCACTACATTCGTTACGCGCCTTATGCCGCTGGACTATGGTAGGCTTGCGTGTATTAGACAGTATTATATTAGAACCGAGTACGCTTGGAATATTAAATTTCAGTGATGCACTTCCGTTTCATTCGAATTTCAAATCACTAATGTGGCTAAAGAAGTTTCACTTCAAAAATTATATGTTTATTTAGAATTTCATCACCTTTCCAAAACGGTTTTTAATAAAAAATATATTCAATACATTTGGATTTTATTGCAAACCCTCTGACAAAGTAGGTCTTCACATTTGAGATAGTTACTTAAGGACCGAATTCGATCCACTTGGACTATCTTCCGTATTCGAATGTCCTTATATAAAGTACCTACATCCACTCCCCTTCGCAAGTCCTCGATATTGCACAGGAATGATTATTCCGCGACCGGCCGCGTCACGAAACACATTGAACAATCGATTACTCCGACTTCATATTCATGATATTTTAAATTCACTTTTAGATTTATGACTCGGCCCGCGGCGGGACTAAACTCTCGAATATCCGCCGCCGGAGAGGAATGCCGGATAATCGGGCGCGCACATACACCCCACAAAATTATTTTGCAATATCACTGGAATGATCCATATACTCGGTACATATGGGTTTCTTAAACCATGTGTTGTAAACCTGCGTCTCACGAGCGGCTAAACTACATGAAGTACACACATTTTTTTTAACAACGCGCCACATATAGTACAATTGGAGTAGAAACATCATAGTTCACCATTATTTATAGAAACCTTCGGGGGCATGTGCACAACAAAAAATCATTTTAAAACAATCAGTTTCACGGCAATTGGATTGATGGTTTGGGGACCGCATAAGGGACAAAAAAAGATTCATTTTTATAAGTAGGTATATTAAAATTGTTTCTTTACATGGTAGATATTATTTATTTATTTATTATGAATTAACGCCGATTAAGTGCTTTAACATAGGAATTACAATAGTTAGAAATGTATAAAGAATATACATAGTTAAGAAAAAAATATTCATGTGACAAAAAATTACAAAATACATATTGAAGAGACAGGATAAAGTAAAAATAGTAAGCTATTATAAATACAAATAAGAAGAAAAAGTAAACCTCATTTACATGATTGTATACAAGATATTATATTATATATTAAATTATATATATTATATTATATATTCCAGAAGCGCATAGTGAATGCAAATCGCTGTTATTTCCGCCTACAAAACCAATTAAAGTCCAGACTGCTGTCCAGAAACACAAAGATATTAGTGTACAAAACACTTAACAGACCAGTAATTAGGTACGCAGCTGAGACTTGGGTACTAACTAAGAGGAATGGCGAGCACTGGACGTTTTTGAAAGAAAAATTTTGAGGCGCATCTTCGGACCGGTTCTAGAAAATGGATTTTGCCGCAGACATTATAACAATGAGCTCTATACTTTGTTTAAGGAGCTAAACGTCGCAAAATTTATAAAATTGGGAAGACTTCGGTGGCTGGGTCATGTGGAGAGAATGACCGAGCATCAAGCACCAAAGTCCCTGCTGAACTTAAGACCAATAGGGCGAAGGAGCCTGGGAAGACCAAGACTAAGATGGAGCGACAACGTCCTCAAAGACATATCTATCTTGGAGCTTCCAAACTGGAGAGAGCTGTCACAATACCGAGATGAGTGGAGGAAGACTCTTGAGGAGGCCAATACCCACCAGGGGTTGTAGAGCCAATAGTGATGATGATGATGATGATACAAGATATTATGAACTAAAAAATTACTACGTAAAGTACGTAAAAAAGAAAATATTAAAAAATTGAAGTAAACATCGTTTAAGAATAAAATATTCAAAGTATTTTAGATTATAATGCAATTGAGAAGCGCTGACAAACAGCTTTAATTAAATAATTTGTATGTTGATAGTCTTTCAATATTTATCACAACATCAACATCGTTTTTTTTACCAAGTATATGCAGGCGATTTATTATTTACAATAAAATATTTTTCCTCACTTGGACAAGCCTATGTTGAGGTAAATAATTAAAAAAAATAAAAATAACACAAAATAATATAGGTAGATATTAAAAGATCAATATTATTACATTCTAATGTTTCTTGCACATTATGAATATCCACTAAACTGAAGGAACCTAATACATTATAATGTAAGCATGTAGGGCCGTGGTCGTCAAACTGCGGCCCGCACAAATATATGGCGTTTTCTATTTAAAGATATTTTTTTTTCATCCGTTTTTTTTCAGCCCGCACAAATATCTGCCGTTTTCTTTGTAAATACAATTAATTGTACATGAAATATATCTTATATATATATCATACCTATAACATACTATCCGTTTTTTTGCGGCCAGCACAAATATCTGCCGTTTTATTTTTTAATATTTTTTTTCATGTACAATAAATTATACTATCCGGTTTGTTGCGGCCCGCACAAATATCTGCCGTTTTCTTTTTAAAAATATTTTTTTTTCATGTATCTACAATTATATTATCCGTTTTTTTGCGGCCCGCACAAATATCTGCCATTTTTTTTTTAATATATATTTTTTCATGTACAATTAATCATATTATCCTTTTTTTACAATTAATTATTTTGTCGTTTTAGACTTTGAGGGGGGTAGCAGAAGACCCAGAGAAAATTATAGGACATAGAGATGGCACATTGAGGGTGTAGGTAGGTAAAAAAAAAATATGGTCAAAATTGGCCAAAAAACACGCCTATAACGTACCAATAACGCAAAATAAACTTTAACATTGGTTAATTTTTGTTATTGTATGTATTGTTATCATTTTTATCACGTGTGCGAAAATTCACACATTTCGATAGTTCGGGAGATACACGCACATTTTTTTAAAATATAATATAATGATTTTACGTTTATTATTATTATTATTAAGAATTGACACTATCATGATCACAAGAAGGAAGGTAGCCAACCCGGTACTTAAATACAAAATAATTGCTTTTTTAACTTGCTAAACAAAAATGTACAACACCTCCCCCCCCCCCCCCCCCCCGAAATCATAATTAAGTGTGCGGCCCGCGGTAGTAACTCACATTGTCCTATGTGGCCCTTGACAAGAAAAGTGTGACGACCGCTGATGTAAGGTGACCATACCATGTGTCATCTTAGCAAACGCTGTGTGTGGGGTCTGCACAACACTAGCGATAAAAATGAAATTGACAAAACAATCAATTAAAGAAAACTTTGAAAGATTCTATTGAATAATATTAGTATATATATCTAAAAATAGCTTAGTATAGAAATGGCGATTGGAACTGAAAAAAGATATCACGTAAATACCTATCCCATAAAGAAAAACTTTGCACATTTCATGACGCCGGAATTCAAAATAATTCGTCAGTTTCAACACATTCATTTTAATATTTTCAGTTAAGTTTGAGAAGATAGGTGTTATTTATTATAATGTGGCAATATCTATTTGTAGCTGCGACGGGAATCGAACCCGTAACTTCGTAACTTCAAGACTCAAAGTCAAATGCATAAATCTTCACTCTACCCAGTAGACAAGTCGCGGTCTTTACCTTGTATTATGCATAATAATTCCTTGCAATATCATTCCTTGCATAGTAATGCGCCACAAAAGCAATGCAAATAAAACATATTTCACAATACTCTATTGTTAGAACAATGCAAATCATTGTTTTAAATACGACTGTGAAAGGCGCGTGCGGGCGCTTAAATCACGGATATTAGTGAAATGTGTTAAGCTCTGCCTAAGAAATTGTGGTGCACCTACAGTTGATTAAATAACACAAAACTGCGCTATATAAACACTACGTTATTATAATAATAATAATTATAACATTACAATTATTATTGTGCATTATTTACAAATTTCAAACCTTAAATGGACTTCAAAAATTCCTTAATAATAAGTTGGTAAGGGTCTGCTACCCGAATTTCTAGCGATTTCTTGCATATTCCCCTTAAATATTGGAAGTTTTTAAGTTATTAAAAAAAAATTGTTATTTTCGAAGATAATATCTATACATTCCCCACGCCGAAACGCAAATTATATGAAATTCCCGTATAATAAGTATGCTCCGAAAATTACTTTTTTCAAGTCTGTTTCGGTTATTTTAAAAGTTATATGTATGAAAAAATTCACAACGTTTCTTTAAATTGCACTTGACACGGCCCCCACGAGATTTTTGCTCTATTTGAAACGAGTCGTGTTTTATTAAACATTTTCGAAATTTTCGCATCGATTAGCTTTAAATGTTACCGCTCTCCTCTAACATTCGTAATTTCGTATCTCTCCATCTTCTTTTCGGGCCCGGTTGCGGAGTCTTAAAAAAAATTATTTACAGTAAGCCGACTTTTTGTACTTATGCACAGTATTATGTATACAGACAAGTAGTTTTATCCTTGATGCATTTAAATTAAATTATTTTTATATTTTTGAATGTAGCTATTACTTTGTGGTAATCCATTATAGAAAAATGAAACGATTCAACTTTGTATAAACCACTTATAAATATTCTTCATATTAATCATAAAGGAAAACATTTAGATAACTTAGAAGCCTTGGAAATTAAAAAATCCCTTAAAAATAATTAATCTATTTATTATTAGCAATCAAAAAATATTGTCTTATAGCCCAATCATGGATTTGTTCCCCTACCCACCCACTCTACACTAATTACCTACCCACCCAATCTACATTATTAACTAGCAACGGCTCCACCCCTACCATAATAAAACATTGTTCGAAACTGTCAAATTAGTATAAGCTTTCCCTGAAGAAGAAACGTTTGTTCCAAAACCGGTCGGATTTACGCATTATATAAGTGGCTTATACAAAGTTGAATTGTTTCATTTTTCTAAATTATTTTTTTTCTTTGTTATCAATACTATCTAATATATTAGTATGCTGGGGATCTTATCTAATGTCCAATGTAGAAATTGCACACAAATTGATCGTTAAAGTTATGTACAATAAAAAAAAACAGGGTGTAGAAGTGAAACCTTCAGAAAACTAAAATAGACAAGAGTGGGGAGGCTACGATGCACCTCAAAAAGAGGAGACTGATTATACTATATCATTCTCTCGCAGGCTAAATCCTATATATATATATGTGTGTTTGTCTCTTTTTAGTGTCGCATTTTTTTTGTTTCATCACAACTTTCAAATCACAACGGTGCTAAAGAAGTTTTTACTTCAAAAAATTCCCTTATCCACCATACCTAATTTACAAGCAATCCAATGTTATGTTCATAAAACAGCTGTATATCACTAAAATATTTTTAGATTTTTTAATGACAGTAAATCTGCAGAAAGAACACAACAAATCCATACCACCAGAATCGGCTCTACTGTGAACTTCGAGGAAGTGCATACTAAAATATTTTTTTTGTCAAAGAAACTGTCCATTTATATTCAATGTTCTATTGGCTAAATTTAAAAAGAATGTTAAGATGTTTATGTCTGAGGATTGGGATAATATTTTGTTTTTCAAAAATTTCCATTTGCCACACCTGTAAAAAAATCGTCCTCCATGTAATAGTTCGGTATTGTGTGTGTAGTGATTTAACTTATAATGCAAATTAATAAATATTATCCTCAATATAGACATTCACACAGTGAGAGACAATCTAACTAACTAACTAACCATAACGCCGTTTCCTGCAGGGATAGGCAGAAATAACGGACCGCCAAATAACTCGGTCGTGGCACACACTCTTTGTCTCATTCACATTCATACATCGTCTCATATTATTCTATTATTCTGACTCTGGACATGGCCTGACTCAAGAATCTGATTCATTTGATCGTGCCATGTCTTCCTAGGGCGTCCCCGACTTCTTGTACCATTCCCATTTTCGTCATTTTACACTCCTTTTTTCATTCATGCTACATGCTCAAACTATCTGAGGGTCCCTCACTTAATTTTATTCATTACGCTTACGTTTTTTAGAGCCTTGCATTTTTTGGGGATCTCCACATTTCCCACACGATCATGCATGGTTTTACCATGCATATTGGATCTCCTTTCAAACATTTAGTCTACTTTCATCCTTCCTCTGCCAGTTCCATGCCTCACTGGCATACATCAGGGTAGGTACCAGTACTCCACTTGCTTCTTTGGACAGTTTTTTGTTAGCGCCAACTGCCTTCAGTGCACCGTTAATGGATTTACCTGTATTTAACCTTCTTTCAATATCTCCATCAGCCTTGGTGTCTCTAGTAAACATACTACATAAACAAACTCATGCACCTTCTCCAAGTATTCATCATTTACAAGTATATTGCACACTGTTTTCGAACACTTTCTTTCAAACACTTTTAGACTTACTTACGTGCATCATTAACTCATTCTTCGTACACTCTTCGTTCATGTGAGCTAATAATTATACAAAAAATTTCGCTATTATTGTTATATATTTCTATAATAAAATATTGCTAATCAGTATATTACATATATATGAATATATTATGTAGTAGGTATATAGATTTATATCTCCACTCTGATTGACTAAGTGAGCACTTAGATACATGTTGTCAATAATAGTCAATACAACATAACCGACACATCCCAGCACTTAACAGTCTCAACACCCTCCTCGTAACTCGATAATTGGCCGGACATTATTAATTAAATTAATGTATTATTGGGATAACCAGATTCAATCAAAGCAGGGATTATCACATAGGCCACCTCCGCAAAAGGGTTACATATTTCTCCATTCGGCGATACACGAACAAATAATGCAGAAAAGGTTAACGTTAAAGGGCATTAAATTGGGAGGCGGAAACGCCATGCGTCATCAGAAGCGGTTCATCATCACAAGTAGGTATAGGTAGGTCATCAGTCATCAGTCACCACAATACGTTTGGCGAATTATGAGAGGACCTAATCTAGACCTCTCCATTTGAACTCCATGGACACATCGCCGTGCATCGCAGTGGGAGGGATTGATTTTTAAGTTCGTCTCTCCTGGATTCATTGACCCCTAAATTCCTAACCCATCCCTTATATCCTTTTCCTTTCCAAAACTTCCTCTGCTTCCTTTCCTCAAAAATACCCTCCACACAGCATCCCCAAAGATGACACAGGCCTGAGGTATTTTTTTTACACAGGGCTTCCCGTGGGGATCTAGTGTAAAAAATCAGTATTTGTTTTTTTCTAGGTACTAAAATAAAATATATTTAACTATATTATCCACGCACAGGCTGCGCCTTAATGGGTTCCCATTATTTTTATTATTATCAATATGTAACTATAAAATGTAAAATTGGGAAAAATAAAGGATTTAAAAAAATAAAAATAAAATGCACACGCGGTAGAAGTGAAACTAGAAAGTCGCTAGATGTCGCTTTCTTTTCTTTTGCTTGTTGTTTTAAAGTGGTTTGAAGATTAAATATTGACCTAACAAAATAAAAATGTTTTTTTTTAAATTTCGTAGGATTCGAACCCCCGTTCGCTTGATGTCTGTCTCTCTGGCCGCTGAGACTTGTCAGGCACCTTGCCCACTACGCTATGGAAGGCACGCGCTGAGGTGCGAATTTACCGCATTATATTAGAACCGAGTATTTGTGTAGCTCCTGAGTTGTGACACTTTTCCGTTTCATCCGAATTTCAAGTCACTAACGGCGCTAAAGAAGTTTTACTTCAAAAAGCAGTAAGTATTCTTAAATTGATTCTGGGTCTAAACCCTTGGAGCCAGATCGTTAAAGGGTATTTTTAATGTCTTGAACTCCGTAGCAGTAGCCAAGCTGCGAAAGAGCACCATTCGGAATCGAAACGTTGCTTTAAATGGTTTTAGCTGTATTCAGTGACCAGATCTAAATAGGCCAGCACTTCCAAGCTTTACCCATCTGTGTATGGGACAAAAAACACACTTTTTTGCACATCGTATTCAAGGTCAAACAATCTTATTGTTTTTTTCTTGTGAAAACGAGCAAGTTAAAAGGTTGAGGCAAAAACACAGTTGTAACAATAGACAATAAGGATAAAGCGACTCGCTTTTCAAATACACGGTAATCGGTAGCTGATTGTCTTATTAACAATCCGATACATTCTATTTGGGATTCAGCTCCTTTGTTAGGTAAAGGCGGGAAGACACTGTGCATCGATCCCTAGACGTATGGAAGCTACACCGATTAAAAATAATTTCGCCAGTTTACATAACAACTTTCACTCTTAGGTCCCAGGAAGGCAAAAACAAAGAGTGCAATTTACACGCGGTAGAAGTGAAAACTTAAGTAGACAAGAGTGGGGAGACTCCGAAGTACAATTTTTTCATCAATGTAAAGGATGACTTTTTCCATATTTTTATCGTCGAATTCCAGTGCACCTTTTCCTATACATTTGGTCATCTTAAAATTATTTGTGTTTTCTTCTTCGGAGTCATTAGATGTCGTTTCTCATGCCTGTTAATTTTGTTTATTTTGAAGTTTGGATATTGATTTTACCTACATTTTTTTTTTTGATATCGTAGGTTTCGACCCTTTGTCCCCTGAATGTCTGGCCGCTAATGTTCGTTAGGCGCTTCATACCTCTAGCACTAGACCAAAGAAGACTTGCGTGGGACCATAGATTTATCGTGGTTATGACCGTGGTATTTTATTGAAAACAATGTATAAATAAAATAATTTATTTCTATCTCATTATCGCGCAGGCTAAATCATATAGATGTTGGTGTTTGTCTATTTTTAGTGTCGCTCGCCTCCGTTTCATCGATTTTGAAATCACAACGGTGCTAAAAAAGTTTTCACTTCAATAAATCGACTTGTTCGAGAAACAATTTCGATGTTTAAAATGTTTTATACATTTCAACTTAAGTAAGGTAAAATTGTGCCTATTTGTGGCACACAGATCCACAACACATTTCTTTCGATTCATCTCTTCTGTGCGGAAAGGTGTAACGAGAGATGTGTTTATTTTCTTTTGCGGTCCGCGCATGCGCCTAGCACGCTATCCGCCATGCGCGTTTGTTTACATGAATGGAAAATTAAACGGATACCTACTGTCAAAAATAAACGGACAGTTTATATTGGGAGCACTCTAAAAATGTAGCGATCAGGGACGGAGCCCGTTTATTATTTCCTAGTTCGGATAATCATTCATTCGACTTAAAAATTATCAACATTATTGACACGGTAAAGGTTTTTATCAACATAATCGGTGATTATCGACCTCCGCCAGCACATTCGCAATCATGTTTCAGAGTTAATTTAAATAACGACTAAATCTACCGAGTTTACCGACGCCTTACACTGCCTCGATAAAGTTGTCTACATGTTGATTAAAATCTATTTTACAAAAGTTTTAAATTGATACAAGAGACAGTTGTTATTTAGGATTACTTAAGCTACTTGTTCTTGAAGCTGAAAATTGAGAAATGTTATTTGAATAAATATAATACAATTCGATGGCCTCCGTGGTCGAGGGATAAGGCTCTCGACTAGCAGGCCAAATGTTGCGGGTTCAAATGCCGGCATGCGCAAGTAAATTTAATTGGATTAATTTGTTATTTCAAAATACACTATTTTGAAAATAATGCGTAGTAGTCTCAGAATCGCTCTGGTGTAAGATTGGCATTCAGAATTGAAGCATTGTTTGAAATGACTTTGACCATGCTTGGTGTCTAGATCTGAATAGCCAGGTACTTACGTCTCTATTCAGCCTCACAACATGTCCCAACTGGGGCTGCCATAGTCTTACTGACTTCAAACAGTTGGGAGCATTTAAAGTACCTACTTTAAATATCTGAATTTGGAAAAAAAAACCCACAGACATCAAATGTTAGCTATCCAAAGTTATTTTTTTATTTGATCTAAAAGGTAAGTAACAACCCTTTTAACACCGCGTGCCTCAAGAATACATCTACAACATTTGTGAAGACCGGACAACTCAGAATAAACTCAACCCAACACCTCATTGGAAAAGTCATTAATAGTAATGAAAAATATGGATAATGGTTAGGTTAGGTTAGAGTTATGTGGTATTTTTCAAATTTTTTTGAAGTGAAACTTCTATAGCCCTATGATTTGGATTTCGGATTCGGATTCATCGGCTGCGCTCATTGAACGTTTTGATTATTATGTCACTTTTAAAGGCTCCTATCGGTTGAGATATGAAACGGAAATTACGTTAGGTCTGCGCTCATTGGTCGCTTTGATTATGACCTCATGTTCCAAATATCGGTTGAGATTGTTTTGTTAAAGTTTCGCTTCTACCGCGAGCTGCACTCGTTTTTTTTTCATGGCATTTAATGACTTTTCAAAGAGGTGTTGAGTTGAGTTGATTCTGGGATGTTATGGAACCTGCATTTGTATAGAGTGCATGTGAATGATTTACAGAAATTGTGTCTAGAAAATGGGTGTAAATTGAGGCGTTAACTCGGTCCGGTCCTCGTATCACAAATCACACGCGCGCTTTATTTTTTTTTTTTTTTTTTTTTTTTTTTTTTTTTTTTTTTTTTTTTTTTTTATTATAGCGACTATATAGAAAAAATTTTACATACAAAATGAAATGTGAAATTAAGTACAAAATATTGTATTTCTTAGTCCTCCTCACTAGGGGGTCCTGTGCCGAGGAGGACTAAAGTTATTCAAATATAGTTCATTTGTCTTCTATGTCGTTTTTAGCGTCTTCGCTAGGGTTTTCTCATTGACCTCTTTAAGCCATATTTTTATTCTTGATTTGTATTCAATTGGATTTTTTATTAGTTTTATGTCTTGGGGGAGGATGTTATGGAGTTTTGTTGCAAAGTATGTATAGTTTCTTTGTCCAAATGTGGTTTTATAACTTGGAATATTTTTTATATCATTTTTATTCGATCTAGTGTTATGCATACACGGTCTAGTAGAGGATTCATTATTTTTGAAGAGCTTCAATAATATATTTTTGGAATATATTTGTTGTACATTTGGTACGTCAAAGTTATTGAAAATTTCAGTTGAAGGCGTTCTAATTGGTACTTTCAATATGGTCTTTATGATTCCTTTTTGAATCGTATTCAGGCTGTGTAGGTACGTATTTGCAGCAGATCCCCATCCTATGATTCCATATTCAATTCGAGAATGACATAACGCATAGTAGACCTTTTTCATATCCTTTTTATTCAGCACGTTTCTTAGATTTTTGAAGAAATATGTAAGGCTTGTGAGTTTTTCCGTAATTCCTTTGATGTGTAGGTCCCATCTAAGATTTTCGTCAATTATTACTCCGAGATATTTTATGTTTTGTGTTTTTTCGATGACGGGGCAGTAACATTGTATATTATTTCCATGGCATTCATGTAATTTTAGTTCTAGTGATTTTATTGGTTGGCCCCTTGAGTTCATTGAAAATGTTATATATTTTGTTTTGCTTATATTAAGGGTAAGCGAGTTGATTTTAAGCCAATTTTGAAGTGCACTAAGCCCTTTTTCAGCCTCATTAAATGTATCAGTCCAATTTTCTTCTTGAAATAATAAAACAGTATCATCAGCAAAACTGATTACGTTTCCTTTAATGGTAAGGTTAGTTAAATCGTTGATGTAGATAATGAACAGAATCGGTCCCAGTACACTTCCTTGAGGAACGCCATAGTTTAAAGATAGAAGTTTGCTCTTTTGTTTGCCAATTTGTACTTGTTGTTCTCGCCCTGTTATATATGACTCCAATAAGTTAATTGTTGATTCGGCCATTCCTATTTTTTTTAGTTTAGTTAGTAATATTTTATGGTCTATTGTGTCAAAAGCTTTTTGAAGATCTATGAATAAAGCTAAACATTTTTTCCCATCATCTATGTTTTTTATGGCCATGCTTGTTAGATTTTCTATGGCATCATTGGTGCTCAGATTTTCTCTAAAACCATATTGGGATGGTGATAGTAATTTGTTTTGTTCAAGAAATTGAACAATTTGCTTCTTCATTACAGTTTCCAAGATTTTTGAAAAAGAGCTTAAGAGACTTATGGGTCGGTAGTTATATATATCCTTTTTGTTACCACTTTTATGTATGGGTATAACTGTAGCTTTTTTAAGGCATGAAGGGAATACATTTGTAGATATAGACAGATTGACCAAGTATGTCAATGGGAAGGTCAGTTCATTTTGTAGTTGTTTTATTGTTTTATTTGAGATTATGTCATTTCCCGATGATTTATTAATATTAAGGGATACAATTGCATTTCTGATTTCAGTATTGGTTACATCAGTTAACTTTAATTTGTCTATCTGGTTCATATTTTCCTTTTCTTCTGGTAAAATGCTAGTTATTGGTTGTCTGATTTTCTTTGCTAATTGTGACCCTATATTAGTAAAAAATTCGTTTACGTATTCGAGAATTTTGTCCGGATGCTTTGCGAAAGAGATTTGGGTATTTTCAATTGTTAATTCCTCCATGTTCTTGTAATGGGATGATTTTGCATTTGTAATTTCATTAATGATCTTCCATAATTTGCGCGGGTCATTGTTACATTCGTCTATTTTCTTCTTATAATAATTTTCTTTTACAGTTCGTATAACATTTTTGCAAATATTTCTGTACCTTTTGTAGTATCGTTGTATAAAAATATCACAAGGATTTAATTTAGATTTCCTATGTAATTCATCTCTTTTTCTAATGCAATTTATAACGCTTTGAGTTATCCATGGCTTAAGATGTTGGTTTTTATGCGAAATCTTTTTTTCTATTGATTTGGTATTTGATACGATGGTGTATGTTATATATTCAGTGAATTTACTCCAGGCATTATTTGCATCAAGGTTTTCCAGTAGGCTTATCCAGTTTGTATTGAGTAACTGTTGTTTTACATCATTCCATTTGGTTTCTGTCTTTTGCACGATAATTGGGTAGGGCTGCGATCTTTGTATTTTCTTTTTTGTAATAGATAAAATTGTTGTATAGTGGTCGGTTATAGTAGAGGTGAATATGATAGATTTGGTTGATTTAATAGTCTTACTGAACATGTGATCGATGCAAGATTTGTTGTCATTAGTTACACGCGTAGGTTTATTTATCATACTTTGGAGTCCATGGGAGGCCAGTGTTTGTAGATAATCAGTTCTATTGGGATGACCATTTTCTAATATGTCAATATTTATATCTCCGATAAGGAAGACATTTTTTGTGTTTTTTAGAAGATTGAGTTCATTAGAAAGCGTTTCAAGAAACTGATTAATATTAGTTGTAGCTGGTGATCGGTACAGAGCTAATATCGTGGTTTCATCACCCACTTTGATCTTTAAACAGTTTGCATTTGGGAATTTTATTTCATTGACTTCAGTTTTAATGTCATCTTTAATGTACGCTATCACACCATCATTTTTTGTGTAATTCAAATTGGTTGCATATGACGTGTAATTATTAATTTGCAAGGGTGAATATTTATCCTTTATCCAGCATTCAGTGAGGATAATTATATCTAGATTTATTTTTAGATTCTTAATTAGTATTTGAAGTTCATCGAAATTTTTGTTGATACTTCGTATATTTTTATTTAATATATTAAAATTGTTTTTAAGAGTTGACAGCTCATCTGGTTTGTTTGTAGTTATTGTTTCATTATCATTTAAAGTTGTTAAAGCCTTTGGTTCAGAAGTAATTATTGTGGTATTCATTTTCACAATATAAATTATTAAGTGGATTTAGTAATGTTTTTTTTTAATATAGTTTGCTAAATTATTTTTACCATATCATCTAGGTGCTTTATGTAGATAATTTTATCATCTTGTTTTTTACGGATCATAATTTTGCCTTGTTTGTACCAAACGTATTGATAATCTTTTTCCCTGGCTACTTGTTTCGTTTTCCATAATATTTCTTTATGGTACGGGCTCAATTCTTCGCCGATGTAGATAGGAGATGTCGTCAAATCCTTTATTTCATCATAATTTATTTCTTTTTTCTTTTCAAGGAGGGAATCTCTTTTTCTTTTATCTGAAAAGATCGCAAGAAGTTTTGGAGGGGCTCCATATTTTATCTGTGAAGGGAAGTTTACACTTGCGGCGTTAGTACCATGTTACTCTAAGGTACCAGCAACGAGTCACTTGCCGTTTCATAACCGCGGAGAGGGCATGTGTCATGTCATTGCCGCCAGGGTGTTTACTGTGTCAATCGCCAAGGACTTCATAAAAACCAAGCAACTAAATGGTCTGTTTTTCTTCATTTTCGTTAGTAATCATTTTGATACTTGTACCTACCTACTTAATATCCGAACTATATGTGAACTTTACCCAAAGTAAGATTAATGTTTCCTTATATCTGCCAAAGTCGCTAAAAGATTTTGACAGATTATCTGTTTCATCAACATGTCTGGTCCCTAAGAGTCAAGCCTTATATAAATTGGATTTCAAGTGTACAGAAAAAACTTTGAAAATCATCTGTGGTTTCATTTTTGAAATTTATGGCTTT
Source organism: Limnephilus rhombicus (assembly GCA_929108145.2). NCBI lineage: Eukaryota > Metazoa > Arthropoda > Insecta > Trichoptera > Limnephilidae > Limnephilus > Limnephilus rhombicus. The sequence continues at coordinate 57,249,868 of OV815275.1, read as the reverse complement.
TGAAGTGAAAACTTTTTAGCACCGTTGTGATTTGAAACTCGACGAAAGGAAAAAGCTTCACTAAAAAGAAACAAACCCATACATTTGTAGGATTTATCTTGCAAGAGAATGAGATAGTATAATCAGGCTCCTCTTGGTGCGGTGCTTTATAGCTTTTGGTCGTACGGTATTTCGAACCCTCCCCACTCTTGTCTACTTTCATTTTCTGAAGGTTTCACTTTTACCGCATGGGAACTGCACACACATTTTTTTTATCTAGCTGGTATCTAATAGCGCAGACCCGTGAAAAAATCACGAGATGTTAGGGAACGTACCCATGGACGCGTTAAGGGGGGGGGGTCTTCAAAATACCACGCTAGGTACAAATGAGCGGCGGGGGCTTAGTTTTAGTTTTTAGTCACCGGGGGGGAGGGGGGGGGGGGGAAATTCCAAAGGTTGAGCCAGGATGCGGCTAATGGTCTCCGACAACACATTGGTGACCGCAGCCTTCCAGCTTCCAGCACCAAGCGCCACTCCTAAGTGAGCGATTGGCCCGAACGCACTCGAGACCACGCCCTGCATAATAATTGGTTATTTATTTTTGTTATTATTATTTTTTTTCTATTTATGTTCTTGTTTCTTTACTGTGTAAATATATAAATATGTGTAACTATATGGGACGTGTGGGATTGCACTATCCTCCTCACATCCTGGAATAAAAAATTATAAATAAATGTATATAAAATTTATATAAAAGTAACAAAACGTACATATTTTTTTCTTATATACGCAATTTCTTACTTTAAAAAAATTGCCTCGGCCGAGAATTGAACTTTAATCAACTACTTGGAAGGCAACTACGCGGATCATTGCATAACTGGTTATTGTGTGAACTGTGGCATAAATTCGTTATAAGTACGAAAAATAATAGTGACGTGTTTATAAATTTTAGAATGTTACGTAGGCTACTGTACGTAGGTACATAAATTTTTAAATTATATTTTGAAAGGCGACGCATCACGTCGTGTACCATTTTGAAGCCTTAAATCATACCCCAATTGGGGCTGCCATAGTCTCACTGGCTCCGGACGGGAGCAGTTGGGACTCTTGTGCGGTATCCAGATGTAACAATAATTGCTTGTATTTTGGAGAAAAACTAAATTAGTCGTTTAATTTTAAAATTTGTCATTTATTTCGCTTGAACACTTTCATTTTGGATTGAATCGGTTGGGATTTGTTAGACTTGTAAACTGCCTATTATTTTAGAAGTCAAATTAATCAAAGTGCTGGTTGAATTCGGTGAACTGTTGTACACTTAGTTATCTTGAAGATTAAAGTTAGAAAGCATCTAGCTTGTACAAGCTGATTTGATCGACAGACCTAAAACCTTGTGATTCGGAAATGGCATAAAGCACTGGAGAAGTTTCACTGAGCAATGTTTGTACACCAAAACCTCGGGATCGAGAGGCAGCGAGGTATTAAAGTCTTTCGAGAGCAATCTCGAGCGGAGAGACGTTTGTTTGCGATGTGCTTTCTACATTTCCCAAGTTGAATGTGCCAAAGTCAACTTGTAGGTTATTGTGTTCTGGAGAAGCGTGAACGGAAGGCATCGGGGCGCATCAGGAGCGAGTGATAACAAACAGAGCTGTCTGCAGCTGCGGGAGGTCGACATCTCGCTGGCCTTGTGAAGCTAGGAGGGTTTCCAGGATTACGGATAGTCTGTACCACTGGAGATAAACCGATAGGAGTGTTTTGTGGACGGGAAGTGAGATCTAGGTAATAATGTTCCTGATAACAATATTTCCTGTCAAAATGTTCCCAGTAAACATGTCTCCAGTTAAAATGTTCCCAGTCAGTGATGAGAACAATTTTAATTTCTTTCATTAAACTTTCTAATTCATAATTATTAATGTTGTTTGTTCGTCCGTCCTCTCTGAATACCTCTCCGGGGAAATGGTTTGATGACTAAGTAGTAGGTTTGATTTCACTCTTGTTTGAAAAATGAGATCACTTCAGGGCCATTAACCAGCGGCCGAGAATTAACATTTCGTCGAACGATGATCTTGCGATCGTACCCTCGCAACTGTACAGGGCGGTTCCGATAAGAAAGAATAATTATTCTCCAAACAGCATTTTAACATAGTAACTCAATATAGATTTTATTTCATTCAAAATTTGCTTTGATAAATTCCTACACTCAAAGACGCTCAAAGCAGTGATGATAAAACTATTAAAATGTTCCCCACCCCCCTACCGAGTCTCCCGCCCTCCCAGGTTCCCCTCCCCCCTCCTGCATTCCATTCATTCATTCCCGATACATTCAGATTTCAAACGGCTCGCGTGCCACCAATTGCAATTTTTTTATACAAATTTCATAATGCCAGAGCTCAATAGTAGTTTTATAAAAAATAACGAACAAAAAAAGAATAATCCAATTTGGTGCAGTCGTTCGGAAGTTATGCGCATACATATCTACATTTCGGCGATTCATTTTTGGAGATATATATTATTAACTACGATGCCTACAAAGCACTCTTTTTAGGGTGAATTGTCTAATTAAAAAAAAAAAAATCGTTTCTGACGTTTGCAATTTTGTTATTCTGAACGAACCAACAATAACAACCATCAAAATATTAAAATTTAAATACGCGTAATCCGAATTTCGTAGATATATGTTGTCGATTCAAACCCCTTAATTTAAAACGTGCTTCAATTCGAGTGGACCCGAGTCTACCGTACCGAAGCAACGAATGTCAAATAATTGACAGGAAAGAAGGTAGAACAGTTTATATGAGAAAATTTAATTGTTGTTTTTACTATCTTCCTCGCAAATTTTCCATATATTCTTACCGTTTAAACCTTCCCTGAACTACGACGACAAACATTTCAAAACCAAAATCAGCTAAATCGGCCCAACCGTTCTCGGAGCCGTTTAGCGAGATAAACGAAGAGCAATTGATTTATATAGATTTGAACCAAAATTAAAATTATGAAATGTAGCTTTCCCAAATAATTTATTGATTTATTTTACTGCATATGATTTCAAATGTATGTTGTACAATACAAAATTTTTAAATAAATGAAGACAATATAAGCGAAACTCAATCGAAAATCTGGAAACAGAAAAATCAGAAAAACATATTGACACCTCTGGGACTCGAACCCAGGACCTCTTGCTTTCCGGGCAAACGCGCTAACCACTGCGCCACGGTGTCGATATGACAATCGGTCATGTTTAACTGTACCATACTTCGACTAAGAACCACCTACATTATCTTCATTTTCTTTAACGCATATATTATTGGCAACTATCTTTATGTATGATTGCAAGATTCAAACCCGAACTAAATGCTCTCTAGATAGTGTCTGGATAAATCTTTATCCATTTTATTTAATATGCGACATCTATCGACTTTTCTGCAAGTCTAAGATGAATATTTTATTTTTAATTTTTAACTTAATGAGTAAAACCTCAAATTGTAATATTTAAATAAATGAAGACAATATAAGCGAAACTCAATCGAAAATCTAGAAACAGAAAAATCAGAAAAACATATTGACACCTCTGGGACTCGAACCCAGGACCTCTTGCTTTCCGGGCAAACGCGCTAACCACTGCGCCACGGTGTCGATATGACATTCGGTCATGTTTAACTGTTAAAAATTAAAAATAAAATATTCATCTTAGACTTGCAGAAAAGTCGATAGATGTCGCATATTAAATAAAATGGATAAAGATTTATCCAGACACTATCTAGAGAGCATTTAGTTCGGGTTTGAATCTTGCAATCATACATAAAGATAGTTGCCAATAATATATGCATTAAAGAAAATGAAGATAATGTAGGTGGTTCTTAGTCGAAGTATGGTACAGTTAAACATGACCGAATGTCATATCGACACCGTGGCGCAGTGGTTAGCGCGTTTGCCCGGAAAGCAAGAGGTCCTGGGTTCGAGTCCCAGAGGTGTCAATATGTTTTTCTGATTTTTCTGTTTCCAGATTTTCGATTGAGTTTCGCTTATATTGTCTTCATTTATTTAAATATTACAATTTGAGGTTTTACTCATTGAGTTAAAAATTAAAAATAAAATACAAAATTTTGTTTGAAAATTAAACAAATCTGCCAACGACCTACGGCAAAACCTTATTGTACTAAAAATAAACATATTTTCTCAAAATTTAAAAGAATGCTTTACTAGATAAAAAAAAACAGTCTTTCGAAATCAATTTATGATTTTTTGAAAAAAAGAGTCAATACGTCTAAAATTTGATTAAAAAATGACATATTTACGGTTTTGTCTGGTTATTCCCTCTTCAGCCATGGCCAGTAATAATGTTCTTAGTAATAGGTAAATGTTCCCTGTCAAAATTTCCCCAGTTGAAATGTTCCCAGTCAAAATATTCCCTTCAGTGATCCGCCGAGATCCTTGCTAAAATGTACCTAACCTCACCTTTTATTAAATTTGTCATGATTTATTTTTGGGGTATTACTCCGTGTTGCGCTATCTTCTTTTAAAGTTATTATTAAAATGTTATATATTACTTATTGTTATTATATTATCTATTTGAGTTCTTTCCATTGAGCGATTATTAACTAAGAACATTTTGGCAGGGAACATTTTGATCCGGAACATTTTGGTAGAGAACAGGGGACGTTTCTAATGTGAATATTTTGACAGGGGACATTTACCTATTACCAGGAACATTACTACTGGCCACGTTGTAAAACCATACCACGGTAATTGTTGACATACCTAAATATTATTACCTTCCTCCATTTTTTAAAACTTTTTGATGAAAGCTAAGGTGAGTCATATAAATTACATACTATTAAAAATCATACGAACGTGAATTTGTCAAATTAAAAGTTGCGTCTGTACAATAGGCAGGTACAGTTTCACATACGACATTCTGTGAGATACCTAAGCCACCCACTTTCTAACTAACTAACTAACCATCACGCCGTTTCCCCGCAGGGGTTGGCAGAGTGAACGGACCGCCAAAGAACTCGGTCTTGGCACACACTCCTTGCCTCGTTCACACTCATACATCGTTTCATACATGCTCTTCTATTATTCTGACTCTTGACATGGCCCGACTCAAGTATCTGATTGACTTGGTCGTGCCATGTCTTTCTCGGGCGTCCCCGACTTATTCAACCATTCACATTTGCGTCATATATTCTCATTACACTCCTTTCCTCGTTCATTCGATCTACATGCCCAAACCATCGGAGCGTTCGTTTCTTAATCTTACTCATTACGCTTACATCAGCCCTTCATTTTTTTGGGATCTCCACATTTCTCACACGACCGTACATGGTTTTACCACACATACGCCTCAGGGATCTCATTTGTACAGCATTCAATTTGGGAAGCGAGAATGGGTACTGCCGCTCCTGGAGCCTTTATTGGATAACCAACACCTATGCCATAGGTCACCCCAAGTGGTTCGCTACATTTGGTGATTTAGCAGGGGTGCTTGGGTTCATGGGGAGAGGTTTATCTAGGTCTTGGAGGCGGATAACCAGGACACACTGAACCCCAGATTCCTACCCACCCCTTAAACCCTTTTCCTTCTCAGAACTCTCCTCTCCTTCCTTTCCTAAAAAAAACCCTCCTCACAGCATCCCCAAAGATGACGTAGGCCCTGAGGGAAATTATTTTTCTCAGGGCCTCCGTGTAGATCTCATGTAAAAAAAAATCAGTCTACTTTCATCCTTCCTCTGCCAGTTCCATGCCTCACTGCCTTACATCAGGGTAGATACCAGTACTCCATTATGGACGGCTAGCTTCGCTCCTTTGGACAGTTTTTTATTGGTGCCAACGGCGTTCAGTACTCCATTGACAGAGTACCCACTTTCAAGATGGTTTATCGAGATCCTACTGTACTAGTACCGCCGAGATCTTATTGTGCTGAGTAACTTCTTAATAGTTTTTACACTGATTAGTTTGCTTGGTTATTAGTTAATACGTTTTGTGCTGCCAGAAAAGTACTTCGCAAATTAAAAGACAAACGCAGTCTGAGTCGGGTATAAGTTCTGGTAATTCAGTAATTGGTAGGGAAAGTAAAATAATCAAGCACGCCCGCTAGAGCTACATATAGGGACAAGACACATCAATTAAATACACATTAATAACACCCCGACGCCTTCCAAGTTGGCGTCCCGGCGGCGGCGACGTCAACCCCCTAGCGCCCGTTACTCGCACTCTTTCCTTTATTGCCACTGAAGACCGTTGGTTCTTTCATTTTATGAAAGCAACTGGTAGACAACATACTTTTGTGTGTTTCGGATGTTTTATTACGAGTAAAACAACGTGTCGTTTGATGCTACAAGATTTTTTTTACTGTTGACTGACTCCATTTCTTTCCGTCTACTTAATAACTCTGATTTATTTTTTTACTTTTACTTTGTCAAAGGAATATCAAGATGTTTAGAGATTCAATAACAACTCTTTATTTCTTGTTTATAAAGGAATATCTTTAAATTTTATGCCTTCAACTCTTTATTTCTTGCTTTATTTAATATCCACATAATTTGAGATTTATTTTTTTGTGTCTTTAATTCTTTATTTTTTTTTGTATTTAATGTTACTAATTCACATTATTAGAGATTTAATTTTTTATGTCTTCTGCTCTCTGTTTCTTGTTTTATTTAATATCCACGGTATAAATCGTAAAAATACACTGTAAACAATCATAAATTGCACGTAAACATGCAAATAACAGCAATGATTTTTTTCCAAATAAGTCATTTGATCGTTTTTAATTTTTGGCTTCATATTCCTTTCTTCACAAGTTTATTATTTCTTATACCTTAATAATAAAAATAACGTTTTTTTTTTGTATACCGCAGTTTTGTATCATTTCACTTCAAATGCGCTTAACTATAATAAATTTAAAAAATAATCCTACAGTGTTCCTCACAATATTGGTAAAATGATATGAAATGAATAATATACAGTATTTACAAAACAATGACAAGAGAAGAAAAATTAACAAAAACAGTGCTGTTACAGCACACACAGGACAATAATAATAATAGACAATAACGGTGCTATTGTAGCACAGGACAAAACAATAAATTTAAAACTAAAATATAATATACTAACAGACGGCAGTTTGCGTTCGGAAATGAGAAATATTCTGACATTAAATTCGGACATTAAATATAAATATAAGGAAACCGAAATGAAACAATTACTGGAAACTTGAGAACATGGCTTATTACGTATGTTGAAAAGATGTTAGGATTCATGAATGGTATGATTTTTTAAATAATTTTGTTTTAAAGCCCGTTTAAATTCAGTCAAATTCTGGATATTAGTAAGAGCTAGGATAAGTTTATTTCAAGTGGGGCCAGTTACACGAAAACAGCGATCATAGTAAACAGCTCGATTTGACTAAGAAAGTTCGATTAAACGATTATGCGACCTTATTAAGTTGTCTTATTAGAGTTAAGTCACAAGGAGAAAATCCAATTTTTAAAATACTATATGCTTGTATGTACAGTGCCCTTGAGGTAATTTTTTTACAAAAAAAACGCTTCATAAATCAGCCAAATATTATTATTATTATTATGTTGACTTTATTAATTCTGTAAAAACTGAAAAAAATGTTGTCAAGCAACGCACAAAAGATTTCCATTAATTATTATAAAAGTAGTGTCTCGGTCTTACGGTGTTGAAGGGGAGCTCTTATGAGTGATGGCAAAGCAAAGAAGCAGTCTCGATATCGAGTCTCATACAGAAACACGCGAATTCGCACTTAGCAGATATCTCTAAATGGGTTAGGCCTATTCCAGGGCACGCAACACCACCCCACCCCTTCCCGCCAATACATTAACACCCCCAAATGAAGCCTTAAACAAATACAAGGAGTTGGATAAAGCTAAGGGTTGTTATTTTGTGTTAATGTTAATTTCCCAAAAAATACACAAAAATCAATGTTTATTCGGTTTCAAATTTCGTTCTTTCTTAGCCTTACATTAAAATTATTTATTAAAAATAAATTACTTATTTTGTGTAAAACCACGAGTTTAGTTTATTTACTGATCGGTTTCGGTTGTCTGTACTGATGTTTTTTGTTTTGTACTAATGATGCTTGAGCAAAGTGAAACCGGTCGGTAATATAACAATAATAAATTAATAACAACTCGTGGTTTTACATAAAAATAAGTGTTTTAATAAATATGTAACACCACAAAGTGATTTTTTTTCTACAATAATATATTTTTTTAAATGTTTGTGTTTGAGTTTATTTTGTAGAGAATTTTTTATTTATTTTTATTTATGTAAATATATTATTTAACATGAATACCCCAATTGCTCCCGTCTGAAACCAGTGAGACTAAGGCATCCCCAAATGGAGTATGTTATGTAGCTGAAGGTAAGTGGGGAGGGGAAGGAGATGGCTAAGAGGAAGGTGGTTAAGTACCTGGCTATTCAGATCTCAGAATTCCCAAAATGGATAAATTTATGTCCAATGTCGTAAATAACGTATGTAGAGTTTAAGTACACATGTCTATAAGGATATGAAGTACTAGGGAGCTTTTAAGGGACTGAAGGTAAGTGGGGAGGAAAGGAGAAAGGGGAAGAGGAAGGTGGGGAGGTATCTGACCGTTCAGATCTAGTCACCAAATACAGCTAAAGCCATTTCATGCAATGTCTTAATTCTGAATGGTGGTCTTACACCGAAAGTATTCACTCTGGAACGTGACGAAAATAAACACAATTCAATCAAATAAAATTTATCTGCGCACCCCGGAATTTGAACCCGCGACCTCCGGATCGCCGATCGAGAGCCTTGCCTCTTGACAACGAAGTCCGCAGAATAGACTGTTGGGTAAAAATTATAATATGGCAATTATCTTAAGGGAATTAATTTTAATATTTTCCTGTAATAAAATACAACATCACAGTTTCGCATTAAATCAAATGTGTTTTTAAACAAAATATAATTGGTTTAATATTAAACACCATTAAAACAAAAATAAAACATAGATAATTTGTTATTAACAATCGCAATGCAAAGACACTTACCCAGTGGTGACTTCGAGAAGTAGACAGGAAGCTGAAGAAAGGGATTTTATGTCAACCTGGAGAATAATACAAACATCGCATTTTATACATCGCATATTGGGTATACATATTTTATACATCGCATATTGAGTATACATATTTTATACATCGCATATTGAGAATACATATTTTATACATCGCATTTTGGGTATACATATTTTATACATCGCATTTTGGGTATATATATTTTATTCATCGCATATTGGGTATACATATCGCACTGTGACTGGACAGTTGATCCGCCGACAGTTGCCCCCCCAAAATGATATTTTCAATAAAATTATATATTTCAAACGTAAAATCGACTTCAAAAATACCCTTAATAATAAGTTGGTATGAATATCAAATGAATTTTAATTTTTTTGTACTTATGCGATAAGTACACACAGTATTTAGAGAAGCAGATTTTTCCTTGAAGCATTTAAATGAAAAGATGTTTTATACTTTTGTGGTACATCCCCTCTCCACTTCCCAATCAACATTATATTTTGTGTAATTAGGTCATAATATATCTTTATTGAACGAAATTTGCAAGATTTATAAATAAAAAAAATTACATATTCAGTGTTAAAAGTTTGTAAGTTACGAGTACATATGTATGTACAAAGGTTAACAACAGAAGATAATATACGTGAGCAGTGTATGTATGTCGTATTTTCTCTAAACTCTTAACCGACTGCACTTTGTATATAAGTACACCGGGGGGTCAATTTTCGGCTGATCAATTGTCATGGAACCATATCGCAAACAAACAAATTATACAAAATCGCATTTGAGGTAAAAGTAAATAACACTTCGCTAGCAGCATTTTTTTTATTTGTTCCTTGAAGACAGCATTAACCACTCTCTAACAAAAAAAAAAAATATAGATACCATATTTTTTTACATTCGCTCCATACAAAATATACCAAGAAAAAAATCCCTCAGGGCCTTTGCTATCTTTGGGGATGCTGTGTGGAGGGTATTTTTAGGGTCAGTAAGGAGAGAAAGTTCTGGGAAGGAAAAAGATATGGTAGGTTGGTAGGAATTTGGGAATCAGTATATCTATGAGTGACGAATATGAATATGAATACATGACGATTGTCGAAGAATGATGAATATGAATATATCCTTCCCAATACGGTGCAAGCCGATAGGTCGAGAGAGTCCGGCTGGAGATGTCTAGTTTTGGTCTCCCTCAAACAGGCCCGCCATACAGTAGGTGAGCAAACGCATTCGCCGCCAAGACAAGGCTCACCCCATGAAACAGAAAAGAGAGAAGGATTCGGCGCAAATAAAATGATGTTGGTAGTTCTTAGTCAAAATATGCTACAGTTAATAAAGAAAGTTGGGTGGTCGAATTGATCACAGCAATGCCACGGAAAAGGCAAAGGTCCTGGGTTCAGTTCCCAGATGCACCGAATATTTTTCAAATTCTTTTCTGTTAAACATTTTTCAGTTGAGAGTGGTTAGTATTGTCTTCAATTATTATATATGTAAGGATTTCGCTCAATAAGTTTTCCATAATAAAAATTGAGCTTTTTTAGTTCAAAGCTAAGGATTTTTCAATGCGAGGGTATCCATTAATAGAAAATACCAAACAATTTCAGCTAGTGAATCTTACCAAGAAACTTGGAAGAATGCAATTACTTTGTAATGGTTTCTTGGATAAACGTCTGGAGTTTATGTCTTGTTTAGGGCTTTGTAATGTCTCATTAGAGAACAATGTTGACTCAATAGGCTTCTAATATTAGAACAACTTACTAACTACCTTTCAACTCTGAAGCGATGAAATACAGCGATCGCAATGCTAAATAATGCACACAGACTTTCTTCGCTCGCGAGACTGTCTCAATTATGTTAATTATGCTTCATAAGCAAATCGACATTAAATGGCGCGGACCGGTTTGATAACGAGCCTGTTATAGGCTTAATTCTTGGTTCGTTTCCAGTAAAGTGTCTTAAACTGCACGTAATAAGCATCAGATAACATGCGAACCAGCACTGAACTGTGCGCCGCGACTGCACCGGCTCGGCTCTGCGGCACTAACGGCCTTAGCGCCCGCGATTCCCAAAAACACAGATACTACTCACTGCTAAATTACTTACTGACACTGACTGGAACCAAACCTACCATTCTGTAACTAAATTACAACACTGGGGCCAGATCTGCATAGACCCAGGCAATTTAGCATCACTACTACAGTTCGTAGTTTTACTGGCAGTGGCGAAAAATACAAGTTTGTGTAATGTCTCTTGTGACCTCTCCAGAAACATTCGTTATATCGATCGTCCAGTTTATTAGTCAGACTTCTTATGATAACTTCTTATGAGACTTAAATGTGTACCCTCTATCGGGTACAATGCTCAGATTACCCATAAACACCACCAAACCAATTATAATGCAGAAGAACTTGGAGTGAATTACAAAATTTTATTGTTTCTTGGGTCACTAGTGGAATATTGCAAAATGTCCTATTAATGTACTAACTTCTCCAAACTCCTTTTTTCAAAACCACCTTCGGGCAAAGACACTCTAAATACATAGCTTGCAAACTATACAATACACTACCAACTACGATCAGACAAAGTGACTCCTTTACAAAATTCAAACAAGATATTAAAAAATGGATTATAAGTATTGGACGCCACACTATCACAAATATCTGTAAAATAAATCACACATAGACAGAAATAACTACTCACATACAACCTAACCCATATAAAATAAATGAAAATAATGGAATCCTGTCAAATTTAACCTATAAATAGATTAGGCAGAATTTATTTCATTACTCCATCTCCAACATTTATAAAATAACTCTGTTTAAGAGATTTACCACCCTTCCAATCACCCTTCTGTTCTAATTCTATTCATAATATGTATTTTACCTGAAATATCCTTGTAACTACTATATTCATTTATATACCTGTACGCCTGTCTCGACACAGGTATACCCTAGTGAGGCAGGCATACAAATAAAACCATTGTAAATATATTTTATTATAGATAAATAAATAAATAAAAAAATGTACCTTACCGTTAGGCCTTTCCGCGTTATTTTATAACATATTTAATAAATACAACACAGACACGTAATATAAGTAATAATTTATTTATGGTTACCATTCCAATATTTCTTTCCTCATTATTTCAAATACTTAGTATTTGGAGATGTCTGATTAATCAACTGGACAATCGATTCGTAAGTACTGGGACCAGTATTCTCCTCTACTACAGGATGCTTATTGAAATAATTAGGTTTTTTAATTATACTTCACACACTAAAGTCCTGTCTAACTGGAAGCTAGGTTTTGTCTGCGAAGCTCTAGAATTATGATGACTCTGCACATCTACCTTCGGCACATCTCGGAACGAGACGATGTGGCCCGAAGACTTGATTTAAGATTCTTATATAGAAAACTAAAGCAACATAGGAACTAATCGTAAACTTCTTATGATATATTAGTTCTGAACCTGGGTTCGTTCGAACCTCGTGGGTTCGGCGGAGGTCAAGACTCACCCCCGACTCGTATGATATTCATTTTTATGTTTTAGTGTTTGTGTAAAAATGATGTGTTAATGGTTTTGTTATTAATGATTTGTTCATTTTGTGCACCTATGTATAAATGTATACCCACCTATTTTTTTAATTTGAAATTTTTTTTTTCCAATGAAGGGTTTGATGAATGCGCGTATGGAACTGGTGGGGGTCAATACCCCCAACAAGGTTAAGAAGTTTGGAGTTTGTTACAGATTTTAAAAATTGTTGTGGTCTGGCGTAATATGAATTCTGGTAAATAAATTGCCGAACGTTTGAATAAATAATTTGATAAACATCCTCGACCAAGAAAGTCTGCGTGCTGTCGCCAAAAAGTAATGAATAAAAAAACCATGAATAAGTGTTAATGGTGCAAATAAGATAATTAGACATTTATTCGGTGGGTAATGCCTTCCCTCGCCGCAGAGATTTAATAGTCCCATTCGATTCGCCATCATCCACAGAGTACAAGTGTACGGGTCATTTACTCGCCCGTTACTGAGTGCTTTGAAGTGGTTCGCACTTTTTAATCGGCGCCCGGGTTTTAGGGGCCACTCTGCGACGGAGACGGTCTTTTAGTCACCGATAATGTTCCGCGGCTCAATTCAAAATTCGAACCATGAAAAAAGAAAATGGCTCCCATTAGCAATCGGCGAGTGGAAAGAAAATCACTAATGAAGTCGTCCCTCACCACCCACCACTCGGATATCATAAAAAAACGGTCTCACGCGGTGGCCACTCTGCAAAAGCTACCCATCAAAACTTCAGATCACAAAGAGAGAAATTGCAATAAAAAAACATTTTTACTCTAGAGCCGTTTTTGACTTACAGATATGTTTAGTTAAATTCACTCTTTTAGTGCATTAAAAAACTCACAAACACAGCGTAAGTTCGTACGTTTTGCACAAATTGATATTTATGTTATGAATCAAAATCATTGAAGAAAAAGATAACTCTAATAATCTAAACTAACATATGAAAGAGAACAAGACACAGAAAAAAATAAAAAAGATAATCGGCGCAACTGGGACTCGAACCCAGAACCTCTCGTCTAACCCGGACGGGTGCTTCCAATTCGGCCATTGCCACCTTCCATGAAACGTCAAATTTGTCAATCTAACATTTAAAATTTTAGAATTAACACTATTATCTTCGACTAATTTTTCCATATTATAGGCAACTTTCTTTTTTATTGGAAAAAATCGTTTAAATAGGTTAATATATCCGATTTTCGTTATTTGTTTTTGGAGTGTTAGGCCGTGTTGCGCTACCTCCATCTTTAGCCAACGTTTCGGACAGCTTTCGGCCGTGAAAATCTAAAAACATGTTATGACATGAATATTCACTTTTTTTATAAAAACAGCTAGATTATTAGTGTTATCTTCTTCTTCAATGATATATTACATAGAGGGAATAACCTTTAAAAGTTATAAAAAGAAAGTAGGTCTTAAAAAAAGGGAGTATTTAGTTTGAATGATAATTTGAGTAAAAAAAAAACGAGTGAGCTTTAGACTTTAGACCACACAACTGAAGTAAATTTTCTGCTCCATCTATATGATAGGAAGAAAGAATATGTGCGCGCGCACTGCTCTCTCTTGCTCCTACAGTGCGATACAGACAATAGGCCTGCACTGCGTAACGTAACTGGCTAAGAGAGAAAGAGAGAAAGAAAATGTGTGCTCGCACCTCTCTCTCTTGCCCCTAAGAAGCGTAATCCCTCTAAACTACCGTTCGCCTCGCTTTTCGTTACGCTCTCGTCACGCATTCGCCAGCTTACTCCCCAAGTCAAGCATGCGTAAATAAGTTTTACTTCAAAAAACGAGTGTGCTTTAGACCACACAACTGAAGTAAAGCTTCTGCTCCAACTATATGATAGGAAGAGAGAAAGAAAATGTGCGCGCGCACTGCTCTCTCTGTGTCACAATAGGACTGCACTGTATCTTAGATATACGAAACGTAACTGGCTACGAGAGAAAGAGAGAAAGAAAATGTGTGCTCGCTCCTCTCTCTCTCTTGCCCCCACAGTAATATACGAAACGTAACTCTCTCTCTTTCTATCTTCACTAACTTATATCTCCCTCTCAACTACCGTTTGCCTCGCTTTTCGTAACGCTCTCGTTACGCATTCGCCAGCTTACTCCCCAAGTCAAGCGTGCGTAAAGAAGTTTTACTTAAAAAAAGTGAGTATTTAGTTTGAATGATAATTTAAGTAAAAAAATGCCCCGCGGTTACTCTGGGCGCCGGCTGTGTGCTGGTAGAGCGATCAATGGTGGTTCCAGGGTTATTCACTCGGAAACAACTCTCGTAGGCCTCGAAGGGGCGATAAATGGTACTAACTACTAGTCTAATTCCTACCCTCACTGAGCCAAGGAACTTTCAGCCATTATGCACTTTGTAGAAACCCCATACTTTCTTCAAGGCGCTAATGTACGACGGACGGAATAAATGGAAACTTTTGCTAAATCACGAGCTTCAGATAAACTTCTGGCTAGAACGATACGGCGATAGTTTCTAGGTTGATATAAGAAATGAGTGCTAAGGGGAAATTCTTTGCAAAATGAATATTTTCGTATTGCATTGCTGGCAGAAAGCGAGCGATGCGATCGTGTGAAAGTACATAAAGCTAAATGAACATGTAACAATACATCACAGGGGGAAAAATTCCCACAAAAGCCAGAACTTTTGACTAAGTATGTTAATTTGGTTCCATTGGAGCAGTTATCATTAGCAAATATTTTCAAAATCCATTACGACCAACGCCAAAATCAGTTATAACATATATAACGCAGTTCATAACACAATCGCGTTAGCCAACATTAGAATATAAAATGTTACCTTTAAAAAAACAGATTAATAAAAATCTGTATATATAAAAATGAATCCCTGTTACCCTTGATCACGCCATAACTACAGAACGACTTTACCAATTTCATTCATCTTTTTTTTAAAATTTTCTAATACTTTGTAGAAGGTTAAAAATTAATCAAATTGCGCAGAAAATTAGATAATTTCAGATAACTTAACGACTATTTTAACTTCGCACGTTTGACGGTTTGCGCGTTTGATGAATGTGAATTTAGCAGGCACTGAGTTTTTTTTTAACAAACGAATTGTCTATGGATTTTTAAATTATAGATATTTTAAATAGGTACAATATACAAAAATGAATATTTGTGATGTATGAAAAATTAAAATTTGAATAAAAAATTGTAATAGATGGCACGTGAGCCGTTTGAAAACTGAATGTACTGGGACTGAATATACGGAATGTGAGAGGGGGTTGGTGGGACGGGGAGCGGGAGAGGGGAGAGGCTAGGCGGGGAAGGTGGTAGGGGAACGCGGCAGGGAAGGGTATGCGGGAGGGGAACGGGGACGCGCGAGAAAGGACATGGGGAGAAAAAAAAAATTTCTTTGAATATGACGGGAACCAGCTAGTTTATTATAAAATTGTATTTTTTTACCCATTATTTACCAATTTCCAACTCAACATCGACATTTAAAATACTTTTAATAATAAGCTGGTTTGGATATCTAACGAATTTATGAGTAGGTATTTACTGTTTCAACTTTTTGACTTATAATTAAATAGTGGTTATCTATATAATGGGAAACGACAAAGTGAACAACAGTAAAGCCTATAAAGACAAAGGTTTTATTTCACTTCTCTTTGTTGGACTTATAATTAAATAGTAGGTATCTATATAATGTGAAGCGACAAAGTGACCAACAGTAAAGCCTATAAAGACAAAGGTTTTATTTCACTTCGCTTTGTTGGACTGATAATTAAATAGTAGGTATCTATATAATGTGAAGCGACAAAGTGACTAACAGTAAAGCCTATAAAGATAAAGGTTTTATTTCACTTCTCTTTGTTGGACTAAGAATTAAATAGTAGTTATCTATATAATGTGAAGCGACAAAGTGACCAACAGTAAAGCCTATAAAGACAAAGGTTTTATTTCACTTCGCTTTGTTGGACTGATAATTAAATAGTAGGTATCTATATAATGTGAAGCGACAAAGTGACTAACAGTAAAGCCTATAAAGACAAAGGTTTTATTTCACTTCTCTTTGTTGGACTAAGAATTAAATAGTAGTTATCTATATAATGTGAAGCGACAAAGTGACCAACAGTAAAGCCTATAAAGACAAAGGTTTTATTTCACTTCTCTTTGTTGGACTAAGAATTAAATAGTAGTTATCTATATAATGTGAAGCGACAAAGTGACCAACAGTAAAGCCTATAAAGACAAAGGTTTTATTTCACTTCTCTTTGTTGGACTAAGAATTAAATAGTAGTTATCTATATAATGTGAAGCGACAAAGTGACCAACAGTAAAGCCTATAAAGACAAAGGTTTTATTTCATTTCTCTTTGTTGGACTAAGAATTAAATAGTAGTTATCTATATAATGTGAAGCGACAAAGTGACCAACAGTATTTCAAAAAGAGACAGCGGAGAAGTACAAAGCGGCCAAGAAAGATACAACAATCGTCATTATAATCGATATGCAAACCTGCATTCAAAATTATTATTGAGCTTAGTTGGCGGAATTCTCGCATTGTGGCGCTAGTGTTCCGGCAAGATGGCGGCACTTCCGCTATTGTTTCCAGCAACCCCGTTATTGGGAATTAATAATACGAGTCTAGGCGAGGGGGCACGAGAGAGGGCGAGGGACGGCGAGGGTATCTCGCTGCAACTTTCCGAACCGGCGAAACTTAGGCCTCGTAATAACGGGTATGTAGCCTGTACCACACCGTGTAATCGGCGAGCCGGGGTGTTCAGGAATCAAATACATGTTATTTCTGTAGTATCGAACACTATTCACCCCCCCCCACTTATTCATTCAAACTCTTATCATTTTACTCATCTGTTATTAGCACACTTGATTTTATTGCAGTTTGTGCAAAAATGCGAAATATTTTAAAACGGAAATGACGATTAGTGCACCTGCGACGCATCAACTGCGCTCATCGGCCACTTTGATAATGATGTCACTTTTAAAAGATCCTATTGGTTGAGATACGAAACGGAAATTACGCGAGGTCTGCGTTCATTGGTCGCTTTGATTATGACCTCACTTATTAAGTATTGGTTGAGATTGTTTTGGTAAAGTTTCGCTTTTACCGTATGTAAACTGCACTCGATTTTTTTACTTGAGTCGGATCTGATCAAGGGTCAGAATAACAAAAGAGTATGGTGTCGGGCGATGCATGAATGTGAATGAGACAAGGATCGTGTGCCACTAGAGACTTATGTTCTGTCAATTCTTCCAAGAAACAGAATGATGGTTAGTTGACCAAGAAAACAAGATGTTCATTTATCTATTAATGTAACACAAAACTTGTGAATCAAATACCGAATTACCTTCAATACTAACATCATTTTCATCTTGTTTTAGCAAATTGTAGTGGAAAAGCACGTCAGTTTAGAATACATTTTGAGCAAACTAAATTTTTAAGGCTATCTAAATGCCTGCCATAGGTTACCCCACGTAGTTCGCTACGTTTGGTGACTTAGCAGGGATGCCCGCGTTTATGAGGTTTGCCTAGATATTAACGGCGAATGCGTTTTCCCACCTACTGCGTAACTGGCCGGATCGGGAGAGATTTTTGACCTCTCCAGCCGGACTCTCTTGACCCATCGCCTTGCAGCACATGGGAGGGATGGATTTATAAGTTCTTATCGACCGAGAATATCGACCCCTAGATTTCAAACCCCCAGTTTTTATCAGGGCCTCCAATGTGGAGCTAATACTTATTTGACAGGTCAGTGGGAGTGGGCTTCGCATTCCCTTCAATTCCTCGGCTGGCTAAGTCCTCCATCACAATACAAGCAATACTTTCCGCTTAGTGTGGTAGTAGTAGGAGATTTTCAAATATTGTAGGGCTATTCGTAACCCGGTAATATTTGTATTTCTTTTTAAAAAATCAGAGCGTGCAATTCACACACAATAGAAGTGAAACTAGAAAGTCGCTAGATGTCGCTTTCTTTTCTTTTCCAAGTATATTTTAAAGTGATTTCAAGATTGGATACTGATTTTACAAAAATTAAATGTCCCTCTGGGCGCTGGGAGTCGAGTCCTTTATACCGCCTAGTCGTCCATACCGTCGTGAATTTACCGCATTATATTAGAACCGAGGACCGTCAAATAACAAATTTTGTGACGTATTTCCGTTTTATTCGAAATTCAAAACGCTAACGGGGATAAAGATGTTTCACTTCAAAAAATATTGAAAGTATTTGAAGTAAAAATTCTTTATGCACGCTTGACTTGGGGAGTAAGCTGGTGAATGTGTGACGAGAGCGTTACGAAAAGTGTGATCGGGCGAGGCGAACGGAAGTTGAGAGGGAGATATAAGTTGGTGTGGTGAAGTTTTACTTCAGTCGTGTGTCTAAATCACACTCGTTTTTTTTTTCTAATATAATGCAATTAATTATTAGTATGCAAATATGCGTCAATGATGAACCAAGTATATATATATTGCGTGTATCATTAGAGATTAACAATCAAGAAATTGACAAGCTTTGGGTGTTTGCGACCACCGTGTGGGGGTGGGGGATGGGCGGTTAGAATAGGCTTTTAGTAATGTGGTAGAATGGTAGAATTGATAGAAGTAACTCGGTGACGTACGTCTTTAAGTTTTAAAGGATGGGGCATGGTTAGGTGTTTAATGAATCGAATCTTCGCCCCAATAAGAACGGAAAGTTGGTCGAGGTTTACTCGGAAACGAATCATTCTGTAAAGGTTTGATGTGGAAAACAATGATTTTGTACAATTTAGCGCTCCCGCAGAAAGGCTGGCGGTAATTAGAAACGCTTTCCTATGAACACAATAGTTATCAATATCTATTAGAATCTAATTGAATATAAAACATGTCATCGGTTGAATATTATATCACAAATTGTTTCTGTTATATTGTTTCTGTTATATTGTTTCTGTTATATTGTTTCTGTTCTCTTTCTAGTTCTCACTATGCAAAATGTGTTCGTAGGACAATAATATGAAATGCAAACCTCAACTACCACCTTATATTTTAATCATTTGTTGTAAATAAATGTTTATTTATTATTATTACCATTTCAACAACTATGCTAAACAATCCACGACTATTTTATGTTTTAATTGGTTATTTCATTTTTATTTTATTCTTTCTTATCTCTTTTTTTTCTTTTGCTATGCTAAACAAATAACAGTTAGGTACTATGTTTTAAACTTTTTTTTATTATTTTATTTTATTTTATATTCTTTCTCTTCTTTTTATTTCCTCTTTTTATCCACATGTTCATACCCATAATTATTTGACTGTCCTAAAACGGGATAATACTCCTAGTTGGGCAGTCAAAATTTAATAAATTATGTATACAAATGTATATTGCTGTGCTAAATAAACAAATAAACAAACAAATAACACCTATCAATTCCATTCTGTAATAATTATTGAAGCGGAATTTCTATAGCCCCGTTGTAATTTGGATTTCGGATGAAATGGAAATTACGATTACTGCACCTGCGACGCATCAACTGCGATCATTGGCCGCTTTGATTATGATATCACTTTTAAAGGCTCATAGTCAAATAATAAATTTTTGTGACGCATTTTCGTTTAATTTGATGTTTGGATACCTACCTATAAATAAGTTACTTGATTTATTTTTAAAAGATTAATTCAAGTCGTAAGTCAGTAGCTTTGTAGCTTAGCTTTCTTGCAGATAATACAGTTTTGTTAAGAGTATACAGTTATCTTTCTTTATAATATCTTTTGAATAGATAATTCACAAAAAAAACAACGCTTTAGAAACGTATTTAATATAATATGACCAATATGGTCGGTTGGTTCGCCAATGAGCTGGGTCATTGTGCTATTATTAATCTAAGTGATTGAAGTTAGATTTCACTCACTTATGTGAGGCGGGTAACTAGTTAGCAAGTGGTGAAAAGGAATTTATGTATGAGGTTGGTTTACCGTAGCGACTTACACAATGTTAGAGAAATTAAGTAATAGTTCAAAATAAGCAGTTAGGTACCTACCCAACTTATATCCATCTCATTTCTTTTATTAGTTAAACAAATGAATTGAAAACGAACTGTTTTGCGCAAGATAAAATTTGAAATTGTCACGGTAATAAATTAAATTTTCAAAATTTTAAGCAACCCCCAACACAAAAAAAAGAGCTGATAACCTTGAAACGCCCTAACAGATTTTCATGAATAATTGTAGCTAAGAACCATCTCGATCACGACAGCTTTAAAAAAAAAATCGAGTCTAGTTTACGCGGGGTAGAAGCGAAACTTTACCAAAACAATCTCAACGAATACTTGAAATGTGATGTCATAATTAAAGCGACCAATGAGCGCAGACCTCGTGTAATTTCCGTTTCATATCTCAACCAATAGGAGCCTTTAAAAGTGACATCATTATCAAAGCGGCCGATGAGCGCAGTTGATGCGTCGCAGGTGCACTAATCGTCATTTCCGTTTCATCCGAAATCCAAATCACAGCCGTGCTATACAAGTTTCACTTCAAAACCGCATCACAATCTGTCCATTCGTTTAGGAGCTACGATGCCACAGACAGACACACAGACGGACAGGCACACAGAAAGTCAAACTTATAACACCGCTCCTTGCGTCGGGGGTTAAAAGGTATTCTCGTGACTTATTTGTATGGTCTGATGCCGTGTTGGCCACCTCCTTATTTTGCCAAAGTTTTGGACAGTTTTGCAGTGTCGATCATCAGGGCAGATATGTAATCGAAGATTGTTCAATGCCAGCTCGTAGAGGACTGGAAATGGCAATACAGTATGTACATAGATGAGCACACACTTCATGACAATCTTCGATTATATAGAAAGGTTGACTAAAGAAAGAGGTAGCTAAACAGGCATAATACCTCAAAAATAAGCAAATCACCATAATGTTTTGTGTAATTTGGAGAATAAAAATAAAATCGCATTTGCCCTGACAAAATACCAAAGCATCGTTACAGCATTTAGAAGACGAAACATATAAATCATTAAAGACAATACAGAAATGAAATCTACGATTACTTTAAAAATATATATTTTTTTAAACTTACCGTGTGCTGTTAGAAGAATCTGAAACAAATAAATAAAATATTAGGCCATATTAAAAAAATAATTGCTACGGGGTACTTTGAAATCTGTTTTTTTTACATGATCTCCACACAGGAGGTCCTGAGGAAAATAATTTCCATTAGGGCCTATGTCATCTTTGGGGATGCTGTATGGAGGGTTTTTTTAGGAAAGGAAGGAAGGAGAGTTCTGGGAAGGAAAAGGGTTTAAGGGGTGGGTAGGAATCTGGGGTTCAGTGTGTCCTGGTCACCGCGTCCTAGACCTAGACAAACCTCACCCCATAAACCCGGGCACTCCTGCTAAATCACCAAACGTAACGAGCCTTGTTGGGGTGACCTATGGCAGAGGTGTTGGTTACCTAATAATTGTTTTCCCCACATTAAATATTAACATGCACTTGGAGCAGGTGGATGAGTTTGTGTATCTGGGTAGTATGTTTACGAGAGATGGGAAGGCTGAAAGGGATATTGTAAGAAGGGTAAGCGCCGGTAACTCCATTAATGGAGGACTGAATGCCGTTGGCGCTGATAAAAAAATTGTCAAAAGAAGCGAAGCTAGCAGTCCACAATGGAGTCCTGGTACCTATGGCAGTGAGGCATGGAACTGGCAGAGGAAGGATGAAAGTAAACTGAATGCTGTTGAAATGAGATCCCTGAGCAATACATTCAAGATTTCCACAAGTGTAAGGTTGATTTAAGCATAATGAGTAAGATTAAGAAAGGGACCCTCAGATGGTTTGGGCATGCAGAGCGAATGGACGAAGAAAGTAGTGTAAGAAGAATATATGACGCAAATGTGAATGGTAGAAGAAGTCGGGGACGCCCGAGGAAGACACGGTCAAGTGAATCAGATACTTAAGTCGGGCCATCTCAAAAGTCAGAATAATAGAAGAGCATGTTTGAGACAATGTATGAATATGAGTAAAGCAAAGAGTGTGTGCCAAGACCGAGTTGTTTAGCGGTCCGTCCTCTCTGCCTATGTTGTTGGTTAGTTAGTTAGTTAAATATTAACGATGTGACTTCTATTGACTTATTTAAAAGTGTCGTATTGTTTAGGTTTTGTAAACTTACTAAGAAATGGGGAATAAATAATTTTCCGTACTCATATTTAATTGTTGCTATATTGGAGTTGGTCGTGCGTTTATTGATTTCTAATTGTTAAATTAAATTTAATCTAAGACCCTTTCTTTCTGTATGTAATGATTCAGGCTTGTTGTTGTTAAGTGTAACGTTATTATTCACTAAAAGATGTTCTGTGAATTTCGAAGAAGTTCTTTTATTATTATAACGGTGAGAATTACACCTACCTAGTACCTACATGTATTAAAAAATGTTTTTAATAGGTTTTAATTTGAGAGTGTTTTTGTTTTAGGTTAGATTTGATAAAGTTTTTTAAAGTATGTATATAATTCTAGTAGGCGTAATTCTCTGCATGTGCATTTTCGATAATGTGTAATTATGGCAGTGGAATATTGGTACTTGAAATTCACACCTGTGTAGTTTCGTCAAGTAACCCCATTTAAATACAGTCAGGTTCATAAATAAGTGTTCACCACTGTAGAGGTGCGATACGTCTTGGTAACAGAGTCATCTGATACTACGGCTCCGGCGCGGAGTCGAAACGGCTCTAAATTATTTGTTTTGTGGTGTCCATCATTTATCACGTTTATGTGAGAGCCGGACCCACCTGAACGGCTGTAGTGCCGCTGCAGTAATTACGGTGACCAGACCACGGCTTCCCAAATTAACGAAACCGTATTTTAATTGTGTAATTGAGTGAATGAGTGCGGCGTGCGGTCGGTGTTTTGTCATCAATTTGGCAGCAAGATTAGATTAGTGTCAACGGGGGTAACAAATAATTTATCGTTTAGCACTTTTATAATTAATGCATTATTATTGAAGTCAAATTTCTTTACGCACGCTTGACTTGGGGAGTAAGCTGGTGAATGCGTGACGAGAGTGTTATGAAAAGTGTGATCGGGCGAGGCGAAGGGAAGTTGAGAGGGAGATATAAGTTAGTGAAGTTTTACTTCAGTCGTGTGGTCTAAAGCACACTCGTTTTTTTTTAATAATTTTTAGATTTAAACGAAGGTTGTTCAAGTACAAGAAAGCTATTCTCAGAGGGACGTAGGTATTTCTAGTAAACTTGGCGTTAAATGATTAGAATCTTATTATTATGTTTAGCGGATACATTATATTTAGTTATAAATTATTTAACAGTATTTCTTTAATAAATGATGTATAAGTGAATATTTTTTATACATTTTATTAAATATTGTAAAAATGTTTGCAGTAGAAAAATCTCTTGTGTTTAAGGTTACCTTAACTATCAATCTTTGAATAATTTAAAGCGGATTTAAAATATTACACACATCAGTATCTTTAGACCAGTAGGTACGAAGATTCCCTTTTCACTATCAGGAATAAAAAAATGGAGTAAAGATATAAATGTGTTTTAATCCTTATGTTTATTTATTTTTTGGGTATTATGCCGTGTTGCGCTACCTCCTTCTTTAGCTAATGTTTTGGACATCATTACGGTGTACATCATCAGGGCAGACGTTCACACAAAATAAATAGCGACAGTACTTTTGGCCGTGTAAATCTAAAAACATATCTGTGTTTTAATCCATTTAAAAGTCACAATAAAAAGGTAAGGCTCACGTATGGTCCCTCTACGGACCCACGAATAATGTAAGAAGCAAGGTACGGACCTTCTATAAAAATATAACAAAATTTGAAAATGATTAATAGTTCCTGCTCTAAAGGTAAATGGATAGTTAATGATTCTCGCGGGGAAGGGGGCGGGGGGAGAGAAGAAACGAAAAAATCTAATGACAAATTCTCATGTTCGGGTCTGTAGTCTACTTTATGCTAACTCTAATGTAATGTAAAGACTGACTGTTTGATTTTTTTGTGTTAATAACTAACAAGAGTCCCAGTTCCTCCCGTCTATAGCCAGTGAGTCCATGGCATCCCCAATGGGGGTATGTTGTGAGGCTGAATGTGGTGGGGAAGAAAATGAGCTGGGGAGGAGGTAGGTGGGGAAGTATACGGCTATACAGATCTGGTCACCAAACACAGCTAAAGCGATTTCAAGCAACGTTTCAATTCTGAATGGTGGTCTTACACCAGGGCGATATCTTTCGCTTTGGAACGTGCCGACAAAATACAAAATATTATTTTTTAACTAATTAATTGTGAAATTGTAACAAATTCATTAAAATTTGTAAAGGACAGTGTCAGAATCGCTTGCGCCAACATTCCCCATGGGATGGGTAAAGATTTCATTCAACTTGTAACCTCAGAATATTTTAAAATAATTTTTATCTATGGACAAGAAATGTCATTTCTGCCGCCGGGTGCCGCGTCATAATTTATGCGTCTTCCTCGACTAAAACATCGTAAAACCTATCAATTTACGTAATTAACGCAAATAATGTTGTTTTGGTACATAGTTTATTGTTCTAGGAACGTGTTTCAATCAATAAAATATACAATAGGTCAAAATTAATCCACATAACATTCAATACAAAGTTCAAAGTGGTACTTTTTTAGTGAATTTTCGTGAAATGGCCTGGCCTTCAAGGGGTTAAACAAAAATTATTTGTATTTAGGATTGCTAGCTGGGCTTAGCCCCTGATCACATAATAAGAAGCTTTTTGAAGTGAAAACTACTTTAGTACCGTTGTGATTAGAAACTCGATGAAACGAAAAAGCGACACTAAAAGGACACAACACATACGTCTATAGGATTTAGCCTGCGAGAGAATGAGATGGAGTAATCGGTCCCCTCTTTGTGCGGTGCCTCGTAGACTCCCCACTCTTGTCTACTTTAGTTTTCTGAAGGTTTCACTTCTACCGCGTGTGAACTGCATTCATGTTTTTCTTTACATTCTGTGTAGCAAAGTTAGCACCGCGAGGATTTATTGTATTTTTTATGTTATGTAATCAGTTAACAAACTGCTGTAGTTATTTTAAATCTAAGATGCACAGTTTTAAAACTCGACGCATATCTTTAACGCACGATTAATCTCGTGGTAAAAAATGGAGTTCCCCCTTTCTGTCCTTTCCTTATCTGTTCTCGGTAACACACAATAAATAATAGTGAAAGAACCGTCAGGATGTGAATAATAATATCTACCGATGAAGATAAGACCTTTCAACTCCCAGGCCTCAGGAAGAGTCAGAGACACACCGGGTGAAGCCGGGAGTTGCCGCTTCTTTCTCTAACCCTTCTTCCATCAAATTTCGAATGAAATTTCTCAACAGATGATTTTTTTAAACTTTATCTCCCTGGAGAGATCCTGAAGAAAATAATTTCCATCAGGGCCTATGTCATCTTAAGGGATGCTGTGTGGAGGGCCTTTTTAGATAAAGTAAGGAAGGGGAGGAAAAACGTATGGGGGTTAGGTAGGAATAGTAAGTCAGTGTCCAGGAGTGACGGACACATGAATCCATTCCTCTAACTGCGGTGCAAGGCGTACGGCTGGTAAAGGCGAAAGGCCTCCTTCAATCAGTCTCTTTCCACCCATCCCGCCACGCAGCGGGTGGGAGGAAGCATTCGCCGCCAAAACCTAGACAAACCTCACCCCTTGAACCCGGGCATCCCTGCTAGGTCACCAAACGTAGCGAATCACCAGGGGCAACTTACAGCAGAGGTGTTGGTTATCCAATAAATGGTTCCCGGGGCGTACCCATACCCGTCTCCCAAATTGATGGCTAGAAGAATAAAAAAAATTGTAAAAAATATGAAAACCGAGGGCTGATTTGAAACAAGTGTCCAAATTCTCCGGACTTCTTCCTTTTCTTTTTATGACGCCTCAGGGGTCTCGGCTTCGAGCGCATTTTGTCAGATGGTCAGATTATTTCCGCTTTGCAGTAAAATCCAAATAAATCGAATATTTCTGAACCTATATATTCTTTCAAGGTGTCATATAATTTACTAAATATGAAAGTTAAATGGCTTTTAATTTACAACTAACGAAAAAATTTAAAACCCTTACATATTTTATTAGACATTATGTACTTTGGTTTCGTAGAGGTGTTCGTTTTAATTATTTTGTGATTAACTTCCAGATTTGAATACAAAGCGTGATGGTTTCTTTTTTTAACCGTTTAGATAATATTTCTCAGCATGATAGTGAGGGAGACACAACGATTTCTACGAGACCTTTAAGCTATTCCATAAAGCGAACAAATTAGCCCGATGGGTTAATTATGTAAAAACAAGGCACCTTTCTGAATATCTACATAAATTCTACTGCCCAATACCTAATCTAATTGAATTTTATTTATTCAGTGGGCAAATTACACAAAAAGTTATAATCTGTTTTAAACGACCCGGTACGTTCAAATAACGCCATTTTGAGGTAATGTCATTTCTTTGTCCGTATGAAACACGAAAACTGTATTACCAGGTTTTGTGGGCATTTTGTACATTAGTCACAAAGTAAAGGTCACAACGAATTTAGATTAAGGTCACCAAGGAGATCTAATAGATAGATTACCAATAAAAGTGTCACGAACGGAAAAAAACATTGTATTTTGTTTCTTTATTCTCACAAATTATATTTTAACCTTTTAGATAGGTCGTTTCAACCTCCATCACATTTAACCGACGATAAAATCAACGACTGGCGCCAATTTAACTTAGTAATATTTAAAAGTTAAATTCTCTACCTATTTCAGCGATTGATCAAGTTTTGGCAAAGCGGTATCGCATCTACATACATAAGCATTTCACTGTACTCTGATATTACACATCTGCCCTGATGATGAACACTGAAATGCTGTCCGAAACCTTGGCTAATGAAGGAGGTAACGCAACACGGCAAATACCGTAAAAATAAAACTTCTTTAGCAGTTTAACTTTAACTCGGTGAAACGGAAGCGCGCGGCACTAAAAAGAGACAAACACATACATCGACAGGATTTAGCCTGCGAAAGAATGAGATAGCAATAATTTTAATATTTTTTATTTCACGGGTCTCTGTTCCAATATAATACGATAATCCACAGTCCCACGCAAGTCTGCTTTAGTCTAGTGGTATAAAGTTAGTTATTTAGTCTGTGGATGAGCCTTAGCGGCCAGACATTCATCGAACCAAGGGTCAAATACAATATATTTTTCTGATTTTTCTGTCTCCAGAAATTCGATTGAGTTTCGCTAATATTGTAATTATTTAATTAAATATTGCAATTTAAGGTTTTACTCACTAAAAATCAAAATCCTATCTTCAAATCATTCCAAAATGAAAAGGCAAAGAAAATACAAAAGAAAGCGACATCTAGCGAATCCGAAGAAGAAGACACAAATACTACCTAATAAGATAACAAAATGTATAAGAAAAGGTGCACTAGAATTCGACGACAAAAACATGAAAAAATCCTTCATATTGATTAAAAAATTCTTCTTAGTCTCCCCACTCTTGTCTACATTAGTTTTCTAATGGTTTCACTTATACCGCGTGTGAACTGCACACTCTGATTTTTATTATCACAAAGGCAATGTAATAGATGTGAAAAGAGATGAAATGATTTAAAAGTCTAGTAGGACGTAGAGATCACACGTTGTCATCATTAACGGGAATCAGGCAGGTTCGAGTGACAAATGACTTTTATTTGGACATAATTGATTCATTGTGCGGGCACGATCATTAGTCGGAGCTGATTTGTATCGGAGTCGTGTAGGGACGTAGTCTCAAAAGAGAAGGCCCATTAGAATGTATTGTGGTTCATATAGTATTTGCCATTAGTCACCGGTGCGGCCTGAACTCTGAACAAACCATAACGTCCCTGCACGTTAATGGTTCATTCGGTGACAACACTGGCTCCTTTTCACTTTAAATCTATCAAAATGCACGCGTAATTTATTGTTCGTGTTAACTGTTTAAATAGGCAATTTAAACGCTCAAATGTCTACATTCCTTGTAGCGGTATTACATAACGTAACCATTTACATTTAACACAATATTGGTACAACAGCTAAATGTATATTAGGTTATGTTTAGAAAATCTCGACATATTTAATTTTCAACAACCCAAACAGGTCTCTGAAATCGTTGTCTTCCCTACTTTTTTTTTTTTTTACAGTGAATACCGCACAA
This sequence comes from Limnephilus rhombicus, assembly GCA_929108145.2. Taxonomy (NCBI): domain Eukaryota; kingdom Metazoa; phylum Arthropoda; class Insecta; order Trichoptera; family Limnephilidae; genus Limnephilus; species Limnephilus rhombicus. The sequence goes on along the minus strand of OV815275.1, from coordinate 57,221,083 downwards.
GAATCTCAACTGCTCCCGTCTGGAGCCAGTGAGACTATGGCACCCCCAATTGGGGTATGTTGTGAGGCTGAAGGTAGTGGGGAGGGGAAGAGGAAGGTTGGGAAGTACCTGGCTATTCAGATCTGGTCACCAAACACGGCTAAAGCCATTTTTAAGCAACGTTTCAATTCTGAATGGTGGTCTTACACCAGGGCGATACTGATAGTATCTTCCACTCTGGAACATGCCGCAAATATACTATATATTATTTTAAATGAATTAATTGTAAAATAACACAAATTAATCAAATAAAATTTATTTGCGCATGCCGGGTTCGAACCCGCGACCTCCGGATTGTGAGTCAAGAGTCTTACCCACTGGACTACGGAGGTCGTCTACTATCACAGTGAGAAATATTATGTTAACAGTGTTAGAAAGAGAAAACCTATACAACGATTTATATTAAAATATAAAAATTAACCACAATATTTTTGAAGTAAAACTTCTCTACGCACGCTTGGCTTGTTACGAAAAGCGAGGCGAACGTAGTTGAGAGGGAGATATAAGTTGGTGAAGATAGAAAGAGAGAGAGAGTTACATTTCGTATATTACTGTAGGGGCAAGAGAGAGAGGTGCGAGCACACATTTTATTTCTCTCTTTCTCTCAAAGTCAGTTATGTTTCGTGTATCTAAGACACAGGGCAAGCCAAATATATTGAAATATAAGTAGATGTGCTATCTGCTGTTTTTACTATGTGGGTCTGCGCTTCCGGGTGTCGCCGATATTGTTTACCAATTAACAAATAAACTAAAAGAACAAATAATTAACCAATAAACCAAACGAACGTTAAACTAAATGAACGAATTCTTTCCTTATTCAAAATATAGTGTTAACCAATATTAATGCACATTTTCAAAAAATCAACGAAATGAACAAATTCTTTTTGTATGAAAACTACGCTAATTAGCGCGTAGTCCGGCGACAGTTGCGCGGACACCATAGCATATCTCTTCTGTATTTGAATATCTTTGGGGCAAGCCTATTGTCTGTATCACACTGTAGGAGCAAGAGGGAGCAGTGCGCGCGCACATTTTCTTTCTCTCTTCCTATCATATGGATGAAGCAAAAGTTTTACTTCAGTTGTATGGTCTAGAGCACACTCGTTTTTTTTTTTACATGAGCTTCACACAGGAAAGGAAAATAATTTCCCTCAGGGCCTGTGTCACCTTTGGGGATATTGTGTGGAGGGTTTTTTTAAGGAAAGGAAGGAGAGGAGATTCATGGAAAGGAAAAGGGTTTAAGGGGTGGGTAGGAATCTGGGGTTCGGTGTGTCCTGGTCATCTGCCTCCAACACCTAAATAAACCTCACCCCATGAACCCGGGCACCCCTGCTAAATCACAAAACGTAGCGAACCACTTGGGGTGACCTATGGCAGAGGGGTTGGTTATCCAATAAATGGTTTCCGGGACGGCGGTAACCATTCCCGCCTCCCAAATTGAAAGTAAACCACAAAAGAAGTAAAATGTAAACCAGTAAATTTGTGAAATTTTGGAAGTTTTTTATTAATTACTTTTACATTGAACGACAAAAAAGTGTACTTATATAAGTACATATAAATGTGTATCGTTTTTTTTCATTTACTGCAATTTTAGATAGAAAAGACGTAAGGTAAACCAATTTTTAAAACGTTTTTATGTTTGCATGCAAAAATTTTATATTTCTTAAATGATATGTTTATTTTTTCCCCATGACCTCCAGTGTTGCTTGTGTAAATAAAAAAAAATCATGTATGAAAATAAAACCAGAATTCAAATGGTTTTATTTAGTAAAACCAGCAGATTTGAGAATAATAACACGTTAACCAGAACCCTCTATTATCGCCAGAAACATCTCCGTAGTATGTTGCATTCTCCACACGGCGCTCATATGACATTATTTACTTTAATAAACTCAGCCTAAGGGAGACATAAAAAAATACCGTGGGGCAATTACACGCGTAAGTATTGAAAATATTCAAATAAATCTCTGTGGTCGGTACATTATACTGATTTATCGGCCCCGCACAGATGGCACGGTGTCACTAAATCACGGCAAATCCTCGCTTAAACACATGCATGTCTTCTGAATGTGTCTGTCTATGCCTAAATACCTATACCACAGTAAGGCCACAAACAGACACTTCGAGGAAAGGCATATCTCTAGTATGAATTAATTAATTATTCAATTTTTATTAGAGCAACTCATTTTTTATATTTTTTTAATTCCCATCAATGTAATCATTTAGACTGTTAAAAAAAGGTAAATAAAGGTTCCATGTAAATAAAATCGGATATATTTATCCGAGACTCTATCTAGGTTACAAACTAATTCTTCGAACTTAGATTGTTTGCAATAAAAAAAGGTAGTTGCCAATAATATGGATAAAGGAAATTAATCGAAGATAATACTATTAATTCTGAAATTTGAAACGTGAGATTAACAAATATGAAGTCGGATAAGGCGTTCAGCCTCCAAAAACGATAGGCTCTGGGTTCGAGTCCCAGTTGCGACCGTTATTATTTTTATTTTTCTGTGTCATGTTATCTTTCTTATTGTCGCATAGATTGTTAGTTTTAGCCTCTTCTTCAATGCTATATTGAATAATTGGTCACTTGATGAAGAATTAAAATTATTAAAACTCTTAGATAAAATATTCTACTTGATTTTTATTTTTAAAATTGTGAATGGTATTATAGACAGGCCAAATTTAATGAGCTTAAATTCCATATACCAACAAGAACTACTCGACCAAAAATAATTTTCAATTGCAACAAGAATATCAATAGTCATTTGTATACTCGCTTGTTCCTAGATTGCATTTAGTTGGCAATGCGTTCTCATAAGTTGTAGATGTGTTCAACTGCACGGAATCAACTGCACGGAATATAGTTACAAACAGGCTATAATAACATGCCTCAGTTATAGTAACAATGCTAGCGTAATACCTACTTTTCATCTACATGCATTATATATAACTTAAATAGCATATTTTAATTCATGATTACTGTACACTAAATTATAATGTACATCATAATGTTTTCAAAGGTCCATATAGGCGTACTAGTATATTAAAATAAATAAATAATCTTAAGGAAATCTCGGATGCCTTTTGCCGAGGAGCTTGTACATTAATGGATTTTTTTTTAAATTCTCATGTGTGTGTTGCTAGTTTGGAATAAAGTGTTGTTTTCCCCCACTGCTTGTTTGTAATGACGAAGTCAACATCATTACCGTTTTTTTGTACCTGAAGTAACTATCCAGGTAATGTATTACCTTCCCCAACTGTGTGAGCATTTTAGACGACAATACGACATACCTATTATAATTAGGTAATTTGCAAAGCGGAAAATTTATAAAACATCACCACAATGCGTTATACAAAGCTAGAAGTGGAAATTAACCGACTTCCAGATATCCAATCGAGATGAAACTCGGCAGATAGACTCGATGTCGATGACAATGAATTCTTTCTACTTTTATGTATGTGGAAATACACGCATTTCTTTGAAATTCGATGACATAACAGTACTTACTTAACATACGAAATAAACGTCGGTCTTGCTTTATGAATCCCAACATTTCTTACACGATCGCACATGGTTTGACAGAACATCTCATTTGTAAAGAATTGAGTCTACTTTCATCCTTCCTCTGTCAGTTCTGCGCCTCACTGCCATAGTGCCCTTACATAAGGATAGATACCAACGCATGTTTTTGTCTGCGCCAACCGCGTTTGGTCCTTCATGAAATTGTTGTTCTTTCTTCACTTTTTACTTGTGAGCAAACACTTAACACTTAGATACAGGTCAATCCATCAAGTGAAACCGCCAAACTTTAAAAGTATCTGAACTGCCTAAGTTATTTGAAGGAAGTTGTCCGCACGACATACGACTAGTTGTTGACCCTGATTGATGGATAGGGGATGAGAGAGGTTCTACATCGGCCACCGGTCGCTATCTAGGTGGTTCAGCAGATTTCTCACCCTAGACGTGCGACAAGTGGCGAATCAAATATATGTATTCCATTGCTTTTTATAAGGGGGAGGGGAACGTCTTCAATATCGAAAATGTCATTTTATTGTTTTTTACTCCACTGGCAGTTTATTGAAACAGGTCATAGTTTCTACAGAGTGTATCGGCATGTCCCCTAAAGACTTTAACAGAAGCGATTCCTGAGCATATTTGAAGTAAATCATGTAGATGTCATTTTTTTGTTCAATTATATTTTTCGATCACACACTCATCGCCACTGGGTGCAACACAGTGCAACACTTGATACGCACTCTCTCCTATTCCAGCAGACAAGATAGATAACGTGGGGTGCAGGCGAATTCTCAAGTTATTGTTCATAATATTGTTTTGTTAATTATTGTCTGTATCTGTGTTTTCTCTTAAAATAAAATAAAAATAAAAAACGCATCACTTGGGCGACTTATGGCAGTGGCGACTTTTGATAGAAAAATTCCCAATAATTGTTGTATTAACATTTAAATAATTTCTGTGAATTTCGCTGAAACTTGGTAAATTAGAAAATGAATTTTATTTTTTTTTCAATATTTAAACTTTTTCTATGAAGATCTTCAGGATTCTTTCAGTCAAGGGATGCGCCGCATCCACATTTCAGTATTTCAGTAGCTTCATACAAAAAGATGAAATTTTGAAAAAAAAAAAAATTCATTTTCAGCTACAACCTCCCCACATCAGTAATGTCGTATTTTTCAATCTTAGCACTTAGCTCATTGAAAACTCACGGACCGCCGCTGATATCTACATTATCTCATTTAAAAAACAATGAAATCTAAAACGCGCTTACTAAACAAATGATACTGCAACTGATACGAATACGTAGGTACCATAACACACAACCACTGTTCTATAGAGTCAAAAATTGATTTAATTTTTGTGTACCAAATACATTTGCAAAAATTTGTTGAATAATAGTATCCAATATGAATCAAAGTTGCTTTCCCACAATGCTCGCAAAATATCCAAATAGTTTACGGTATTTGAAAAGCCGTGAATTGAACAGTATATAAATCACATTTCAAGTCAATCAATCATTGAGGCTTGAATAATCTAACTGAGTTTTCAAAATAATTAATGATCGTGACTGTCGAAAAATTATCAATAATGGGACCAAGGGACGCCAGACGGCCCCGTGCTAAGGTGTATTAATTGTGGAACGCTCACCCAAAAAATGTAATTAACCCCTCAGGCTAATTTGTTCGCATTTCGGAACATCCCATATAGGTCTTATTGAAATCGTTGTGTCTCCCTCACTATCATGATAAGAAATATGATTTAATCGAAACGGAGTTAGAAAGAAAAAAACACCACGCTTTATATTCAGATCTAAAAGTTAACCACAAAATAATTCAAATGTATGAAACCAAAATTCCCGATCGCAATATGAAACAAAAAAAATCGAATGCAGTTTACACGCGGTAGAAGCAAAACTTTACCAAAACAATCTCAACCAATACTTAAAAAGTGAGATCATAATCAAAGCGACCAATGATCGCAAACCTTGCGTAATTTCCGTTTCATATCTCAACCAATAGGAGCCTGTAAAAGTGACATCATAAACAAAGCGTCGCAGGTGCAGTAATCGTCATTTCCGTTTCATCCGAAATGCAAATCACAGCGGGGCTAAAGAAGTTTCACTTCAAATTTTTTTTCATTATTTGTACATGAAACGACAAAAAAGTGAGTTGAGGATAACCTTTATACTACATTTGAAACTCGATAAAAAGAAAAAAAATGACATACACATACATCTATAGAATTTACTCTGCAAAAAAAACAAATAGTACAATCGGTCTCTTCTTTGTGCGGTGCTTCGTAGCCTCTACACTTTTGTCTACTTTAGTTTTCAGAAGGTTTGCACACTCTGATTTTTAAATTATTTATCGTTATCAGTAATTTTAGCAAAATAAAAACGTGAGGTGAGCCATTTTCAAAACTTTGTGTGTGAATTCAAAGTTTTATATTTCAAAAATTATATTATTTCAAATTATAAAATTTTAAAGAATATTTCATCACGTTTCAGAAAGAGTTTTTAGTTTTCGGGTGCGTTCACAAACATTCAATTTATTTATATTTTATTGCAAAACGGAAAATTTTCACCTACAGACAAAATAGACCCTAGACATGAGGGGTTAATTGTAATTACGGTAAACTCGGAAAATACATCCCAAAAAGTGCACCGGTCCTATATATTGCCACATGTCTTGGAAAGGGAGGCGCGTCTCTGTGTTCGCAAAGTACAAGTTCAATTTCCGAAATAATACCTACATTTTATATCCTATCCTACTAATCCTACTAATATTATAAAGGCGAAAGTTTGTATGGATGTATGTTTGTTACTCTTTCACACAAAAACTACTGAATAGACTTTAAAAATTCTTTCACTAATAGAAAGCTACATTATTTGCCAGTACTATAGGCTATATATATTGGTAAGCTCTGGCGTTATGAAATTATTTATCATACGTTTTCTGTCCCTAACAAAATCAAGTTATTGCAAACGTCAGAAGAAAAGCAAACAAATTGTTGCCTTGAAAACGATGTTTTTTTTTTTGAATTAGGCAATTCACCCTAAAATGAGTACTTTGTTGGCGTCACAGTTAATCTCAAAATGAATCGCCGAAATGTATGTTTGCGCATAACTTACGAACTACTGCACCAAATTGGATAATTCTTTTGACTGTTCGCTATTTTGTAAAAAACTACCGTTGACCTCTGGAATTATGAAATTTGTAGAAAAATTGTAGGAGGTGGCACGCGAGCTGTTTCAAAATTGAATGTACTGGGAATGAATGTGTGGAATGCGAGAGGTGGGAGAGGGCAGGGGGAGGAGGATGGAGTGGAGGGGGTTATGGGTGGGAGAGGGGGGTAGTAAGGAAGGGAAAGGGGGTGGGGGAGGGGTGGAGGAATGTGGGGGGCAGTGGAGGGGGGAGGGATAGGGAAAGGGGGGAAAGGGTGGGTGGAGATGGAGGGGGAGGGGTAGGCGGTTTGATGGGGGAGTGGAGCGGGGAGAGGGAAGGTGGAGGAGGTGGAGTGGGAATCCCACTACTGCCATGCGAGCGAAGCCGTGGGAAAATGCTAGGACTGGTGAGGGGGAGAGTGGAGGGGGTGGGGGGATGTGAGGGGGAGAGGGTGAATGTTGGGGGGGGAGAGGAAGAAGGCACGGAGGGGGTGGGGGGTGAGAAGGCAGAGTGGGAACCCCCTAATACCATGCGAGCGAAGCCGCGGGAAAAAGCTAGTTACAGAATAGTTTGAAAGATTTGGATAACTTAACGAATTAAATTTTGTGATATTCCTAATCCCTAGTTACGACTGTTGATTATTTTCGGTTAGATCGCCTAATAACCGTTCTGATCCCGATTTGTTATTGGCACTATTAGCTTCAATAACTATTACTATTCTCAACCCCCGATTAAAAGCAACGGCCTGGTTAAATGGGTACTAATGTTTGGAATAGGAAACGCCTTAATAGCGCATTTAAATCAATGCTGACCGGAGAAAATACTAAGGCATTCCCAAATCTTATTCCTCCGTTATCCAAATTCAAATACAGGCTAATGCTATCTAAAATGTTAACTATGATTTTTTTTTAAAGCAAAGAAAGCTCTTAAACAGTGAATTTTCTCTTTGAAATTTAAAGGTTTTAACTGTCATTTTGTTTTAAAGAATTTTATCAGGTAAGTATTGTTTTCCGTATGTTGCAAATAATAAAATTAAATAGAGTCTAAAAATTCATAATAAATTATACAGCGTCCTTGCGGTGATTTTTCACAAAGACGACGCTCTACAAATTATCCAATTATTATTGTTATTAAAAAAATATTTTAATTTGTGCGCCTTACAATCCTTAAAAACAAACAAAAAAATACAAGTGAGCAGTTCACACGCGGTTCACAGTTCACATCAGAAAACTGAAGTAGACAAGAGTGGTGAAGTAGACATTTTCTCGATGCTAAATTCTGTAGATGTATGTGATTGCCTCTTTGAGTACCGCTTTTTGAAGTGATTTGTTGATTTAAAATTGTGATTTGAAATTCGGATGAAGTGCGTCACTTAAATTTATTATTTGACGGGTCCTCGGTTTTAAAATAATGAGGTAAATGGTTTCACGCGAGCTGCCATAGCGTAGCGCCTGACAAATCTCAGCGGCCAGAGAGACATTTGGCGAACGGAGGTTCGCACCCTACGAAATAAAAAAAATAAAAACGTGTATGCTTTAGACCACACGACTGAAACAAAACTTCACTAACTTATATCTCCCTCTCAACTTCCACACATTTCATAACGCTCTCGTCACGCATTCACCAGCTTACTCCCCAAGTCAAGCGTGCGTAAAGAAGTTTTACTTTAAAAAAAAACATTAAAATTTTTGTAAAATCAATATCCAATCTTCAAACCACTTTAAAATAAACAGACAAAAGAAAAGAAAGTGACATCTAGCGACTTTCTAGTTTCACCTCTACCGCGAGAGAAATTGCACACTCTTATTTTTTTCGTTTCAGCGATTTTTAAACGGTGCTAAAGAAGTTTTTACATTAAAAAGTGATTTTGTACAAAGTTGAAAAATGGTCAAAGTATGTTACAGTACCCCTATCATCATAGTACCGACACCTACCAAGCATTTGAAATTCACCATATGAATTTCAAATGACATCTAGAAATATAATGGAGCCATTATAACTTATTCGGAATTAAAATATGATTTAATCCTCTCGATATGTTTAGGCAAATGACCCCTTAATTTATATTCCTATTTGGACAGACGGGGCAGAGATGGGAATGGAGTCATTTATCTGTCGGGTACATGAAATAATAGTTCCTGCCTTATTGCTGATCCCCGCTAACTCCTCGATCCATCATCCCGCTGAACACCTGCTCCCGGCCAGCCTGTGGCTTCTTGCCTCCTTACTGCTTACCCTGATGTATCACCCACCCCCACCCACCCCCACACCCACACGCCACCCAAACATCGCTCTAATGGCTTCTATATGAGAAGGTATAAAATTTAGAAAAAAATCACAGTGTGTAATTAACACGCGCTAGAAGAGAAAATAGAAAGTCGCTAAGATGTCGCTTTATTTTTTTTGCTTGCTTTTTAAAGTGGTTTGAAGATTGGATATTGTTTACACAAAAAAAAAAATTTTTTTTTGGATTACGCAGGATTCGAACCCCCGTTCGCTTGATATCCGTCTCTCTGGCCACTGAAACTAGTCAGGCACCTTGCCAACTACGCTGTGGAAGGCATGCGCCTAGGTGCGAATTTACAGCATTATAATATCAGAACCGAGTATTTGTCACTGACGACGTTATAATATTAGAACCGAATTTCAAGGGACTAACGGCGCTAAAGAAGTTTCACTTAAAAAAAAAAACTGGGTGTAGAAAATATTGTTTATTTTGAATATATTTTTAAAATTAACTCCATATAGGAGGGGTCTACGTCATATTTGGGGATGCTTTATTGAGGGGCATTTTGAGGAATGAAGGAGTAAATTTTGGCCTTGAAGATACTCATGTTGAGGTAGGAAGCCGGCAAATCATACCACAGCTGAGCTATTCATCTCAAGAACGAGTCGTAGAAACAACTTGTGACTAAAGTCACCTGTGTACAAATGTTGGGTGCGCGTTTGGCGTGTTTCTCGACTGCGAATCGTTACCGAAGGGATCAATGACGCTAATCCCTTGGAGCATAGCATTTTTCATTGAAATGTCGGTAGAACAAGGACAGCGTTCCCACCAACGACGCCTTGTACTAAAGATTACAATACATTTGTTAAATAGTATCTATCATAAGTACCACCCGTTTCCGCACATGGTCAAGAGTTTTATTCAGGTATTTAGTATATTAACACCATACTATAAGTCATTGGCAAATCTTTACACAGCATAAAATGAAGTCACTCCAGCTGTCTGTGCGCTTAGATCTTTTAAACCACGCAACGGATTTTTATACGGTTTTCATCAATAGATAGAGTGATTCACGAGGAATGTTTTTAGGTATATCATTTGTCAAGGTTTTGTGTGAATTCTTTGAAATATACAAATAAAGGGAGCGGGCTGACAAGCGGGCAGCGGGCAACAGGCTGGCAAGCGGACGGTATGGATTTAATTGGACAGATGGCGTTGGTTACAAAGGTTGGATAATATCGTGGCGTTGTGTTTCGTCAGCCACAACAACGTGTGGCCGGGTCTGCTACTAAAAAATAAATGATGATCCCCCAAATTCAACTCAAAGATTCCTACACTATCCTTGTTGGATACATACCGACTTATTCCACCATCCTCACCATGGATTAGACAGGATTCAAATCCCTCAAAACTATCTACACTTTATATATAGTAGGCATATCGCAAATACGTAATTAAAAAAAATATTCAGTCTGTCGGGTTTATTCTAGAAGAAGTATAGTGAAAAAAAGTTAAGGACTAATATAGTTACGATTAGAGTTGATAATCCACCAATCTACATCATTCAGAATTTAATATCTAATTTCCTCGATGTGTAAGAATAAAAAGTTCGGCCTACGTTCTGGATGTGATCAGTCGAGTAAAAGAATTCCACTTTGAATGGGGGCTAAATAATCCTGATGGAAATTCTTTAATTTAATTGTAATAACATATAAGCCACACTAGATGTTAGATGTCTTCGTCCGCAGGAACGGATATTGTTATTACGAATTCCTGAACGTTTTTGGAGTGTGGGCACTTATAACAATAAGATTATATTATGATAATAAGCGCATTATCACTTGGATTGTAGAATCTAGGTACAGACATCATGGACAGAATTTTGTGTTGACTTTAAATTAAAAATATTTCTTTTCCACTAACACTTTGCACCTGTGGAATTTTATTTGAAAGAAAGGATTAGCAAAACACACTTAAACAGTCACAGAGTCACTTAAAGAACAGTAACAGGAACAGTAAAGTAACACTTAAAGAGTCATTCACGCAAGAAATGATTAAAGTGTCATCCAAAATAAGAGTAAATAATTAAAATCATTTTGTAAATTGGTACAGATGGTACCTACGAATGAGAATTTTTAATGGAACAGATCATCACAATTACACTAGTTTCAGAATGCGATAAAATCACGTAATTTGTCGTTAATTTTGTATTCAAATGTTTAGAAAGGAGCATCCAATTTGTAGGTGGTTGGGGTACCATTTGCAGGTCCTGCAATTTTTTGGTATGCAACTTCCCAACCAATAATTCCATAATTAATTAATTAGTATTTTTGAATGTAGCTATTACTTTGTGGTTATCCATTATAGAAAAATGTAACAAAACAACTTTGTATAAACCACTTATATAATGTGCAAATCCGACCGGTTTCGGAACAAACGTTATAACATAATATTAATAAAACATTGTTCTAAACTGACAAATTAGTATAAGCTTTCCCTGACGAAGGAACGTTTGTTCCGAAACCGGTCGGATTTGCACATTTTATAAGTGGTTTATACAAAGTTGTATTGTTTCATTTTTCTAATTAATTAGTGACTGGACTGGCGTGAAATCGCCTTTTTTAAACATTTAACGTAAAATAAATATATCAATAAATTTCCTGATTTCTTAGATTTGGGAGGTGGACTTGGGTACCGCTGCCCTGGAACCTGCCATAGGTTACCCAAGTGGTTCGCAACGTTTGGTGACTTAGCAGATGTGCCCGGGTTCATGGAATGGGTCTTGGAGGCAAAAGCGTTTGCCCACCTACTGCGTGGCGGGACGGATCGGGAGACAGTAGTTTATGGAGACATTTTGCCTCGACGCATTGCCCTGTACCGCAATTGGAGGAATGGATGCATACGTCCGTCACTCCTATACATATTGACCCCCAGATTCCGACCGCCCCTTCAACCTATATGTTGGTCTACAATCTACAATATATTAATAACTAGCATTTGCCCCCGGCTTTTGACGCGCCACTCGCCCCCACTCTCGTCCCCTCCTCACCCATACATAGCCTATAGTACTCGCAAATAATGTAAGAATTTTTAAAATCCATTCAGTAGTTTTTGCGTGAAAGAGTAACAAACATACATACATCCATACATCCAGACATACGTCCATACGAACTTTCGCCTTTATAATATTAATAGGATAGGATGTAAGGTAACCATGAACCTATTTAAATAACCATAAATCGACAAATAAAATATCACTGACTGTCAATAAGCAATCGTAACGGAATTTTTTCCAATGGGTGGATAGGGGTGGATAGGAGAGGGGGTGTCAGGGTGGCAACCGTAATATCTCCGCGGTTGTTCGCTCCGGCCACCTGATTGAGTTAGTCGGATCCGTGGCCCAAGTTGGGACGGCTAAGTGAGTTAGTGAGCCACTCGATGTGGGCTTAACAAACCCATTTGAATTCGCATCTGGGGATGCGTTTTATTAACCTGATTGGCATTATCTGAATCTGTCCCTTACACAGCGCGCTGATTCAATAGGGAAGTTAACGCCTGCTGTACAGATTTAGGGAAACGTTGATTAATCTGAGACGGATATAATCCGACAAGTGCTAACTGTTTGCGAAAATTGTCGGCTTTTTAATTATCTAAATTAAAAACTATGTGTAAATAATTCATTTGGAATAACAGATGGTAAAATTGTTGAGTTCTATTAATTATTAAAACGTGTGTGTACTAATAAAGCTCTAGCTGTCAGAAGTCAGGAGGCGGTTAAACTAAAATGGCATCCCAAATTTTGTGAGACTGGAAGAAATCGTGAGAGCCTGAAGGTGCTGTCCGCTGTATACTTAGAATCGATTACGAATTAGTATTTAGCAAAGATATTCAAGTATTTAGATTAATAAGAATAAAAATAAACGAGTGTGCTTTAGACCACACGACTGAAGTAAAACTTCTTTAGCTCCATCTATATGATAGGAAGAGAGAAAGAAAATGTGCCCGCGCACTGCTCTCTCTTGCTCCCACAGTGATACAGACAATAGGCCTGCACTGTGTCTTAGAAATACGAAACGTAACTGGCTACGAGAGATAGAGAGAAAGAAAATGTGTGCTCGCACCTCTCTCTCTTACCCCTACTTTTTTTTTTTAAAGTATTTATTCAGTTTTTTTTTAAATTTTACAATATTAATCTTTAAAATCTTACAAAACTGATCAATCAGTTTGTAAGAAATCTCTCATTTGTCCTATTTAATTAATACTATTATACTTTTATGTTTTACATTGTAATAACTGTGTAAAATCTAAAATACTAATTATTATAAACTACTTATTATTATAATGTTTATGAATACAGTGTGTGATAGTAATTTCCAGGTATTTGATCAATATTCGATCTGGGTATTTGTATACAATATTATTTGCTTTCATGTTCTACGGAGATAGAATGGTTTAATTTTTTTTTTGATATTTGAATAAGATGTCTCATTTTTAATATTTTCAGGTAATGCGTTAAATATTTTCGGAATTAAATGTAATGTACGAAACGTAATTCTCTCTCTTTCTATCTTCACTAACTTATATCTCTCTCTCAACTACCGTTCGCCTCGCTTTTCGTAACGTCACGCATTCACCAGCTTACTCCCCAAGTCAAGCGTGTGTAGAGAAGTTTTACTTAAAAAAATATTTATTTGTCAATAGAGTCACAGTTGTTACATATTTGTACATCATATTTAGTTTGATAATATTGAAAAAAAGCTCAACTGTATATTCTGGACGCGTAATGCAGTTGGTTTTCATTAATTTCGATTAGATTAATAATTACATCTACACGATTCAATGTGCTTTCAACCTCTCGTGTAAAATGTGAATGATGGAGTATCTACGCAGATGAACATTAGAAAAAAATATTACAAATTTAAGGGCATTTTATTTCCGTCGTGTCAGACACGAAAGTAGCAATAATGATCGATTATTTAACGCAGAATAAATATCGTTATGTCAATACGAAGCAATAAAAGGTGTTGAAATCGGTTAATCGGTTGGGGTACGAAAACTGGTAATAGGAGTACAAAACCAGTGAATCACACAATGGGAGGTCATTTAGCATCTGCTCCCAATAAATATTACAAAAAAATGTTTGTACCATTATAGGTCTTTCTCATCGGTACCTTCCCACAGTTTTAATTAGAATTAGACAGGGAAGTAGTGAGAATGGTGCGGATTAGAGAGAGAAGCTGCGAGAATGGCACGAATTAGACAGAAGTTGCGAGAATCGTGAGACGACAGAGAAGGTGCGAAAATTGTACGAATTAGAAATAAATTGAGAGAAACGTGCGAATTTAGACAATGATACTGCGAGAAGGTACGAATTAGAAATAAGTAGCGAGAATCGGGCGAATTAGACAGAAGAGGTGCGAGAATGGTGGGAAGTAGACAGAGAAGTTACGAGAATGATATATTGCGAAACACTTTGCATTGCAGGCGGGAAATGGTAGATTAGATGGAGAAGTTACATAAATGATGCGAATTGTACCAAAAGTTGCGATAATCGTGCTAATTAGAAAGAGAGTTACTTGAACGGTATGAATTAGACAGAGATGTTGCAAGAATGGTGCGAATTAGACAAAAGTTGAGAGAAACGTGCGAAATACACAGAGAAGTAGAGAGAATGGTGTTCCTGTTTGCATTGAACTTGGAGAAAACATCATTAATAAATCTGAACATGTACAGTACAATAATGGTGTCGGGCATATAAATTGTTTACATGCGATTGGCTCTATATTGTATCGCCTGAGTGCGTTGAATCAATCAATTCCCGCTGCGGGCGCGCTCGTCTCGGTGCAAGAACTATCAGTACATGGCTAGAGGCTATGCGTGGCTCGCGCTAGGGCCAAATGGATGGAACCAACCAACTAACATTTAGGTGTAATGGAGATAATCGATTTTAATGGTTTATTTTTATATTGTTTTTTTTTTTTTATTTATTTCAGAGATGCATTCGGATAAAAGACAAGTATTCGTCTTACAAATATATTTTTTCTTATCAATTCTTAAATATGTGTAAAAACAACAATTGCAAAAAAAAATTTTATTCAATAACTCACTTAATCAAACACTTTGTATTTAACCACGAATTTGTTATTTTTTATATCGACCGGTTTCGATTCGACCAAGCTTCTTCATGATACAATAATAACTAAATATTAAGACAGAGTTGCCAGTTATATATAAGTTGAGCGACAGAGGGAGAAAGAATATGACAAAAGAACATAGTTAGACAGAGACAAAATATTTGAATGTGGTACAAATTTTGGTATAACTCATTGTAACTATGTTCTTTTGTCATATTCTTTCCCATATATTGTACCACAATTTTGTACCACATTCAAATACTTTGTCTCTGTCTAACTATGTTCTTTTGTCATATTCTTTTTCCCTCTGTCGCTCAACTTATATATAACTGGTAACTCTGTCTAATGTTTAGTTATTATTGTATCCTGAAGAAGCTTGGTCGAAGCGAAACCGGTCGATATATAAAATAACAAATTCGTGGTTAAATACAAAGTCTTTGTTTTATTTTTTACAATAACCACAAAGTAACCACAAAGTCTAACCACAAAGAAATTGCTTCTTATGAAAAAAAAATTAATTTAATTGTTGATCTGCATCATTGAAGTCAATTTTCGCAAAACAAGATAAATGTGTGATAGTCAAATCTGATTCCGACCCACTTAAGTGAGGGATATTTTGGAACGAATTTATTGTTGTCTATTTTGGTTCTTTTACTAATGCAGTCAAACGAGGCGGGTACGAAGAACGGATTTGAAGTTCACGCTAAGATGGTTCCGTTGTAAAACGACCCACAATCTTATCTCACACAAATCTAGAACAATATTAAGTGAAGAATTATTTTTAAAATGTATTTATTATTGACCTACTTTACGAAAATGTACAATTTTATTGACACACAAGTCTCAACTGTTCCCTGCTGCACGAAGTAAGTAAGACTACAGCAACCCTAATTAAGGCCATGTACAACTGCATTCTAAGGTCTAAAATTGAATACGCCTCTGCTGTATGGGCGCCATACTAGAAAAAAATACGCTGAAAAATTGGAACAGATTCAAAAAAGTTTCTTAGATACCTGTATATGAGAATGCACGGGGAGTACCCGCGATTAATGCATCATGAAGATCTGCTCACAGAAACGCGTTGCCAAAGTCTCCAGACGAGGAGGAATTGGACCCTTGCAGTAACGGCGTAAAAAAATCATTAATAATTTAATAGATTGCCCATGCCTCCTGGAATTTTATAAGTTGTATGTGGCGAACATCTTCAGCTAGGGACGGTACCACGATATTCTATGTATCCCACATAGCAAAACGGACGTACTGGCTCGGCATACCATGACACGAGGTATGGTGTTGTTAAATAAAAATAAAAAACTGTTGACTTCTTTAACAGTAGCCTTGAAGAATTCAATTACCCGCTGTAATATTAAGTACGTATCTCATGTTACTATTTTAAGTTTATTTTATTTACCCGTAAAGGTGTAGTTTGTGTTACATGTGTATTGTAAATGGACACACAGTCTGTAATACTCAATTACAAAAAAAGTAAAGGGGGTAAGAACATACAGAAGTAATCTCTATTCACGGTTAAAGTCATTGCATGGAACTTTTCGAATTTGAGCGGTGTTCTTTCACCAGGGTGATACTCTCTGTTCTACTCTGATCTACTGTTCTGTAATATTTAGAAGCTTTAGAGTCAGAGGAACTGGACGGCGTTTTGTCCATACAAACGTACTCCCAAATTTCCTCTCTGGATTTTGACACTGTTGCAAATATAATGTAGATATCAACCACTAGCGTATCGGTACGTTTTGTTGTTTTTGAAATGTTACCTCTTGTTGGAGTTAGAGCCCTCCAAAAATCATTACAATTGCTTGGTTTGATCGCTATTAACAGACGTTCAGAAAACAAACCACGCAATGTATGATTAAAAAAGCAAAACTTACAGACGTAGAATATTTTTTTCTTATGCAGATAGTAAAAAATGCTTACAAATGGTCCAGTTTTGGAGGAGAAAAATAAGGAATACAAATCCTCCAGTCGACGATTTTATTTTGGTATTTTCAGCCTGAGGTGTAGTTGTCACTTTCGCTTAATATTTGAGGAAGTAAGAGCGACAGAGACAGGAAAAAATGGTAAAATATCTATATTTTTTTAATTGCTCAAATTTATCTGGTTTCTTCTTAAGAAAGTGAGGAGGGGAAGGAGATCAGAGAGAGGAAGGTTAAGAAAAAAAGCGAGACGCCCGCTTTCGGTTGCTTCATTACTTTCACATAATTCGTAGCTCGGCTCGCGCTTGTGTTCGCAAATGCATGCGCAGCATAAGAGGGAAGAGGTTGCAATAGGTGTGTTCATCAGGAACATGGAACGCCTCTTATCAAATGTTTGAAAAACTAAATTAATATTTACATAAATCTTTGTTTTACATCACTATTATTTTTAAAGCTATTAAAACCGAAGCCAAACCATAGAAAAACTTAAGTGGGAGTTGAGAAACAAAATAATTGAAAGTGAGATATATTTTGTCGGTCCATATATTATATTTTAAATTTAATGGGTTTAATAATGTGACCTTCTAAAAATAAATATGACTACAACCTATATTGAATGATCCGAGGCACGCGAGATGTTGCGTGTAGGTTTTTTGTATAATAAGTTAATCTAAGTGTAATCGTTACAACTGAACCACTAAACACTTTACACTGCAGGCAGGGGACATGGTAGCACATCATTTCGATATATATGTTTGGTTCCGTACCAACTCGGAATCAAGTCAACACAACATCTCTTTGAAAAGTCAATAAAAGCTTTGAAAAACATAATTTTGAAATAGCCCAAAATCCAAACCTAATGAAACCTATTTAACCATTTTTTTTCATCACTTTTGATTTCTGAGTTGATTTCATTCTGAGTTGTCCGATCACCGTACTTTTGTAGTGTGTTGACGAAACTATACACATCTCCCTTCAACATACTTTCCATGGGGTGAGATTTGTCCGGGTCTTGGCGGCGGACGAGTCTACCCACCAGCTGCATGGCAAGCCGTGTCCCTTTGACTTCTCCAGTCGTACTCTCTCGAAACATCGCCTTGCGCCGCAGTGGGAGCGTTGGGTTCATACGTTCGTCGAATAATAAAGGGGTAGGTCAGTTCTTTACGTATATCCATTTTTTGCAATAATCATAGTATCATAACCTGAAATGTTTAATTTTAAAAAAATGTGTAAAATTCACAGGTGGTAGAAGCGAAACCTTCAGAAAACTAAAGTAGGCAGGAGTGGGAAGGCTACGAAGCGCCACACAAAGTGGAGACTGATTATACTATCTCATTGTCTCGCAGGCTAAATCCTAAAAATGAATGTTTTTGTCTCTTTTTAGTTTCAATATTTTTCGTTTCATCGAATTTCAAATCACTTGGAAAATCATTGATTACAGTCAATATATATGCGTCTACAGTAGTGTACGTGAAAATGTATGTAGTTTCAATGTCTGACAGATGTCGTTAGTACAGATTGTAATATGTAGTATTAACGTCTCAACAGACGTTAATACTACATACGAGAGAGACAATAATAGTCGTCCGTTAATACCAAAACGGTAACGAAGATAGCCGATGACATCCGAACGACGGTGGGCACTTTCAGTGACCATTTCCTGTGCTGCAAATTAACAAAGATCATCCTTTAGAACGGGCGTCAAATCCAGTTTAAAAAGCATTGTCAATAAGACGATAATAAACACGACTCGTAATTTAGACGAAACCAAGTTTTATTAAAACTCTCGTCATGAAACTTGTATTGTTCATCAGAGAAAACAACAGTAAACTACATTTTTTTAATTTACGACAGAAATAAAATTGAATATAAAATGTCGTACATTTATTTAATGACTGGTACCATTCAACAAACAACCATTATGGGAAATGTAATATCGGGGATATTGCGAAAAGATTTTGACTGCCTCTCAAACACACAATAAGGCATATTGTGTTGCATCGCTCTGGTGAAAGGGGATCTCTTGGTAATGTTTTTTTCTTCGCAATAATTGCATTCATAAGATGCGTCAAGTGGAAATTCAACGGGGAACATTGATCAGAGAGAGAAATCAAGATGACTCTAAAGTAATAATGTACTTTTATGTTTTCAGGTTTTTATGAACCTTATAAAGATCATGGGATATCGTGATTAATTTTTGGGTTATTATGCCGTGTTGCGCTTTTTTACACGTTTCGGACAACGCATCAGTGTCCATCAAATGTGTAGATTTATGTGAAGTGCTTGATTATGCAAACAGCTGCGATAAAATTTGTAATAACAGAACAGTATAATAATTCGATAAATTAATGTGGTTTTAGGCGTTTCGTTTTGATGTAGCCATCGATACCGGACACCGAGAACTATTAAGGTTGGCCCTGTCGTCTCTATTAATATATAAAAGCTCTGGCACCTTGAAAAGTGTAGTTACTCTTTAGGATGCATTTTTAACTTCTATAATAACGTAACTGTTTTTTATTTGCAAAATCTTTTTCGTCCAAAAGCCATGGAGCTTTGAAATATCCACGAAGCTGTTTTGGAAGACATCTCAAATTTTCCATGCCTTTTTGCCTCATCGCTGGCATAAGGAACTGTATAAAAATGAGAAAATTAAAATGAGAAAATTAAAAGGCTTTATTCAGATTAAGACATCAAATACACGGTGTTCGAGAATTCATAGTAGAAGCGGAAAACTGGTAAATCTTCATCACATTTGGAGTCGATTTAGTCGTATAACTTTTTTTGATTTCATCTGTCGCTCTCGAGTAAATCGAGTCCGTAGTTAAATTTTTTTTCATTATACCTGAAAAAATTCGGTCGCCAAGGGGTTAACATTACTTATTTCTTTCTAAGAAAAACTGAAATGCTCAGATCGAAATAAAAGATTTTTGGGTTCTCCGTGTGATATCGATTCACGAGTTTCCTGTTTGTACTACGAGTTTCCGGACACCGTGTTTATATCAATTTACATGTGTTAATTCATGATTCTACTTCATTTCATAAATTTGTGAGACTCGACGACTCACATCTGCGTGGGCTAGTCGGCTAGTAATGAATTAGGAAAACATTGATGTATGTACGATGTACGTTGGTGCTACAACTACCCAAGGCAAGCAAAGTGTATTTAACTTCGTATGAACGTTCCCAGAACATTAAGGGGATTAGGAAGACGTTACTGAGAACGGATTAAACAAGCCAGTCACAAAACATATTTTTAAGTTGGTGTACATCAGAAGTATGACTGGCTCAATCAACACGATGTATCTGACATCAAAATTGTACTTTTTGGGAAACATTTTCGTCGATTTTATTTAGGTTTATTATGTCTTTTTTAGGTCTAAGTGATGAGAATTTTGGCTCAACGTACATAATTTATTTTATGTAATAACATCTGACTCCAGAGGAGTCTATTTTTAAATATTTTTTAAATTCAAATAATATCAGATTATACCCTTTTTTTAATCACAACTAAATAGAATGAAAGTATTCAAAATTTTAAAAGTTGATTAACTTAATTAATAACTCAAATTGTAATGTTTAATCATTGATGACAAAAGACAATATCAACGACTCAAATTGTCTCCTATGATTTAATATTAGAATTTGTTTCTATTGTAAAAATATTGAATATTCATTAGGAAACAGTAAATAGATGTCGCACATAAGGCTCGGCTGGATTCAATTCTTAGATGCGATTGAATATTTTTCTGTTTTTTATTTTTTATTAAACATTTTTGAAGTGAAACTTCTTTAGCGCCATTAGTGACTTGAAATTCGGGTGATACGGAAATGCGTCACAACTCAGTTCTTAACAAATACTCTGTTCTAATAATTGCCTGATAAGTCTCTTAGTGAGAGACAGACATCGAGCGAACGGGGGTTCGAATCCTACGAAATCCAAAAAAAAAAACATTTTTATTTTGTGAAATCAATATGGGGTTCGAATCCTACGAAATAAAAAATAAAAAAAATTTGTAATCAATATCCAATCCTCAAACCACTTTAAAAAAACAAGCAAATGAAAAGAAAGCGACATCTAGCGACTTTCTAGTTTTCGTGTGAATTACACACTCTGATTTTTGTTTCATTTGAGACTCGTTAATATTGTCTTCAATGATTAAGTGGAAAATAAATATTCAGGAGGGTTTATGTATTGTTTATATATGTATAAATGCCGAAGAAATGAAATGTTTACCCAATACTCTTTAGTCTAATCGTTGCTCCGCAAGATTCCTAGAGACATTATAATAACAGTGAACGTACGTTGGTGTAAAATATTCTATTAGAAAGATGACGTCCTTAACACTCCAATACACGTTGCATATGCAATACAACGAACTCAGACATCTGATTTTATAAATTATGGTAATCCAGATTGAGAAAAAGACTAACAACAGTCCCTCGGCAGTGCAGCTTCGGTTACGATCTCGAATGATCCCTTTGCTTACGGGAAAATTTAATAATAATCCGGAGATACCTTTCCAAGTCACCCGGGCCCTACCTGACTAACTAGAGAGGCCCTTGAAATGATTATCCGGCTGTTCCTTTATTAGAATAAACATTTCATGTTGATAAGGGCGGCCATCTCATTATATTACGTAGTTTACAAAGCAAACAGCCGGAGGCTCGGGCGCTCGGGACTTGGGACTCTGGCATTAAAATTAAGGACATTAAATATTCAGAAATTCCTGACGTCCGCCGTAGCGGCTAATCGTGAGGGTCATTGGTCATTGGTCATCGTTCCTCGGACCCCGGTAGGTACCAGCTCGTAGCTACTTCATTGGATTCTCCGAACTTGTTTAATCATTCAATCACTGTCCTCACTGAATACTAAAGCAGTTTCCGGAAAGAATAACTCTGCGTGTACCAAGTACCAAGCCAATCCCAGCCTGCGGATGCGGCGTCTGCTTTACAGACGTTTTGATGGTCTGTACGTAATGCTTAAAGTAGAAATTTATGGAGAAAAGGTGTAAACAGATAACAGCTTTAACAAAGCAACATATAAAATACAGATGCGGAACACGAATTATCAGATTGTTTGTATTTATGAGCGAACGCTAAAGCCCGCAATTGTAAAGTTGTAAAATTTGGACGTTAATTCTCCTCGTAGGTGGTTTCTATTGTAATATATGCGCTTTATATCGCAGAAGGTAAATTCAATATAATTCGCAAAGTTCGTATTTTGATTGCAGTCTCGTCGAAATGCTTTATTATTTAACTGTACCGTTAAACTGCAAGCCTCGCCATATATCTAATTTACTCAAAATGCATAAAATCACATTGTGCAGTGCGCTGCAAATTGCTAAACCCAGCGGTGCTAACGGCTGATGGCTGGTGGCTGATGGTTGACGGCTGACGCATAACGACTGCAAGGAGGGGGTTCGAGTGAGAGCTCAGCGGTTCCGACAGACCTTATCTCGCCTCGTTAGATTCATCAAAGGCTGGAAGTGACAAGTAGTTTCCGATACCCGCGCTGGAATCAAGAGGCGATACAGACCTATCTGCAAATTGAATCAGATGATTTGAATACCCACTTTGGTAGGCCTCCCTTTCAGCGCGTCATATCAACCGATCACCGGGTCTTATCGTTTAGCAGGCAGAACGCAGAAAGGCGTGCTTTGTATTTGTATGGCCTAGCTCCGGCCTGTGCTCCAGTCGGTAGGTCGCCGGGCCATTTCGTGTTGTTATTGTTGGATTGGCTAATAAAGATATATCGCCATCGGAGTTGGAGGATATCATCACGGCCTCCTAGTAGCTTGCAGCCGCTCGTCACTTACAGAGAAGTAATTAAAATGTACCTTCTTAAAGGCGTGTCGCTTAAAGATACTTGAAAATAATTAGTTTCCGCAAATTAAATAGAAATACTAGTTTACAAAAGAACTCACAGGGTCCGAACCACAACGCTCATAAAAAATGTATGGGTTAAATTTCCCTACGATTAGTACGACATATTATTTTAGTTGGATAATTAATATACTTATATCTAAAAAAAAACAAGAAAAAAATAATAATATCGAAGTCATGTCGTATACAGATCGTTTGACGGCTTCACAGTTAAAGGTTACAATCCTTGGCCGAGTCCCGGCGTACGCAAGTAAATTTTATTTGATTAATTCGTGTTATTTTACAATTTATTCTTATAATATTTTATTTTTATAATCTATCTATATATATAAATGAATCCCTGTTTCCCTTGGTCAAGCCACAACTTCAGAACCACTTTTCCTGTTTCATTCCTCTTTTTTTAAGTTTTCTAATACACTGTAGAAGGTTATTACGGAAAGAAAAATTAAGAAAATTGCGTAGAAAAAAACTTAATGACTATTTTAACATCGCACGTTCGACAGTTCGCGCGTTTGATGAGTATGAATTTACCAGGCAGCTGTTTTTTTTTGTAACAAAAGAATAATCTATGAAATTTTTAAGTAGGTAGGTACCTACTCTTATGTATTTGATTGATTTATTTAATTAAATGAAGACAATACTAGCGACACTCTATCGAAAATGTAGAGACATAAAACTCAGAAAAAGATATTTGCACCTCTGGGACTCGAACCCAGGACCCTTTTCTTAAATGGCAAGTGCTCTACCAACTGAGCTAAGGTGTCGATATCAAATTCGGTCACTTTTAACTGCATCTATAATACTTCGACTAAGAACTACCAACATTATCTTCATTTTCTTAACGCACATATTATTGGCTGCTATCTTTATATATTGATTGATTTATATTATAATGTACAAACATTAATATTTTTAATATATGAAAAATAAATTTAAAAAAAAAATATTACTAAAGGCGGCACGCTAGCTGTTTGAAAACTAAATGTACTGGGACGGTGGAGCGGTAAGGGGAGAGGGAAGGCGGGAAAATTGGAAGAGGAACGCGGGAGGGGAATGGGACGCGGGAGGGGAAGGGGACGCGGGAGGGAAACGGGACGCACGGGAAAGTTTGTCTCTTTTTAGTTTCGCTTCTTATCTTTTCATTGAGTTTCAAATCACAACGGTGCAAAGAAGTTTTTACTCCAAAAAGGAAGAAAGTATGTGGAGAGATAAAGAGAGAATTTGGAATCAAGAAATATTTGAGTGGTCAGTGGTTGAGTGGACATAGCGCTTGGATCTCACCTGGGCGTCGCGTGCTTGATTACTCGGCTGGCTAAGTCCTCACAAGCAATATTTTCGGCTCTAGTTCTTCAAACATTGTTGGGTTATTCGTAACATCCGTCATTCGTAAATCCCGGGAATGTTTGTCTTTCTTTTTAAATACTAAAAAAAGTGCCATGTACGATTTACAATCTTGTTATATCGGTCTTAATTAAGAAAGCAAAGATTCAGAAATTCCATTCATCTGTGCTGGACCGCCCAAAGCGATTAGCACTAGAAGCTATTCCCAGCCAGTCCCATCTCCAACTTACCGTCAGCAGTTTGAGCGAGTGGCTGTACATTGTACACTGAGCGACATCAGATGATGTTATCTTAAATGATTTAATTCCCTCTCAAGTGCCATCCCGTCAAACAATGGCTCCTTTATGTCCTACGTCTTCAGACTTCAGAGACCATTCAGCACCGTACGACTGACGGTGGTATGAGTATTGAATCTTATCACTTATCGCCAGGGTTGCCAATGCTTATGTTCTAAAATACCCGCAATAAATGTTAAAATTTACCAAATTGGGGAGAAAAAAACACGCCGCAATTTCCCCATAAGTTCCTTTATAATTCTACCTCCAAAATAAAATATAATTCAAATTAAATTAGCATTTTTATTGATTTATTGTATTATTTTATTTGGAACATTACCGGGAATAAAACTTATTGTCACAAGAATAAATAAGAATAAATTGAATAAGACCAATAAGAATAAATTGCGATGAAACTTTGGTGGTTTGATGCTGAAGTGAGGTGAGTGAGGGGGGGGGAGGGGGGGGGAGGGTGAGGAGGCGGGGTGGGAACCCTCCTTACACCCTGCGAGCGAAGCTGCGGGAAAAAGCTAGTAAAAATAAAATAAAATCATCACGGTGTGCCGTGTATAATAAATTGTTTGATTAGAAGAAAAAAAGGCAAACATAAAAAATAAGTTAATATAATCACACGTATATATCAGCTATGGCTATGAGAAGAAAACTACTGAAAAATATAAGTAATTCAAATGAGACAAAAAAGATTTCTTGAAGAAAAGAAATACAAGTGTGCAGTTCAAACGCAGTTGAAGTGAAAACTTCAGAAAACTAAAGTAGATAAGAGTGGCGAGGCTACGAAGCACAGCACAAAGAAGAGACCGATTATTCCATCTCATATCTCGCAAGCTAAATCCTATGGATGTGTAAGTGTTTGTCTCTTGTTAGTGTCGCTTTTACGTTTCATCGAGTTTCAAATCAAACGGTGCTACAGAAGTTTTTCAAAAAGTGTTTTAGTGTTAAAACATGTTTTTAACCGATATTTTTATAAATTTATTTTTTTAACTGATATTGAGACAATAAAATTCAAATAATAAGTTAAGTTGTTTAGAAATTAAGAATATAATTTTGTTTTTTTAAGACTTTAATTTTTTATTTTTTTGGAAAACATTTTGATTAAACTTCGAACTTCCTCCAGACTCAGTGCTATCACAGTATAGCTGTATGTATGTAGTTGATTTTACACTAAATTTCCTCTCATCGGAAGTGTTCGCAAATAGTAACACGAGCAATAAAGTAGACTTGCAAAATCCTTAAAAATTCCCCGCAAATTGGCAACCCTGCTTATCGCAATGAGCACACCGAACACTGATCCCACTGAACACTGCCTAGTCCTGAACGCAGTGTATTCTTAGGTCAACCGCTGTTATTGTGTTTTATGCCGACTTAATGGCCGCTTGATTACCACCATGAAATCATGCGCTCGTGTTTTATTATAATATCGCTATCTTAATCGCGAGTGTGCTTTTGTATGTCGTCAGTAGTGCTCTTTTGATAAATCATAATATTCTTGTTCAATCTTTTACATTTCTACCGTTTAAATAAACAAACAATTAACTCTTTGTAATCAATAGAATACTTTTTTATTCACTATGTATCCAAGTAATAGCACCTACAAATAATGTTATTAAACAAGATTTTTTTATTGTTACAATGATTTTTTTTACATTAGCTCCACACAGAAGGCCATGACGAATAAAATTGCCTCTCAGAGCCTATGCCGTCTTTGGGGATGCTGTGCGGATGGTCTTTTTAAATGAAAAAAACGTTCTGGGAAGGAAAAAGGTATGAGGGGTGATGGGAATATGAATCCATCCCTCCAAGTGCGGTGCAAGGGGTCGAGAGAAACTGGCTGGAGAGGTCAAAAGGTCTCCCTCAACCAATCTATCCCGGCCCGGCCCGCCATCCGGAAGGCGAGCAGAAGCATCCGCCGATAAGACCCGGTTAAACCTCCCTCCATGAATCCGGGGGTGGTGGTACCAATAACCCGCCTGCCAAATTAATTAAAACTAGCAGTTAAAAACCCACTCCGCAGGTTTTGCTGCTATGCCCTGCCTCCGGTTTTTGGTTTGGCTTCGTTCATTTAGAGATGGTGACCGTTTGATAAATCCGATAGGAACTGGTTCCAAAAATAGCCCGTTCCTCGGATCCACTGTGATCTAGTGATAGCTAGTCACCGGGACAGGCAATAACGTCATTAGTAATATGAAGCCGCGTGATACTATTATTCACAACTAAGTAATGCGGCCGAGAATTCATAATTCGTCGAAAGATTTTCAAATCACAACGGTGCTAAAGAAGTTTCACTTCAATAATCGGTCTCCTCTTTGTGCGGTATTTCGCATCCTCCCCAGTCTACATACTTTAGTATTCTGAAGGTTTCACTTCCACCGGGTGTGAATTGTTCACTGATTTTTTTTACTGATTTTCTTACTTTCAAATTCTTTGAAAGAGTTAAGCTAATCGCTTTAATGTCATGAAAGTTTTCGTCTCACGTAAATAACGCCAATAATTCTTTAATTACTATGCATGTTCATAGAAGTGAGGCTGGCTAAACGATGGACATTTGAATTAACGTCAAGTGTCAATTTATTCATCTGTCAGAGAAGTAAAAACGTGAAAATAAGGTACAGAATTTAGGTATTTATAAATGATATTATTGTTTAATTTTTAAAATAATTTTTTAAGTTTGTACACACTAATGTAATATTAATCGTTGAAGAAGAAGATAACAATATAAAATCTAAACGAAACAGAAAGCAAATAAAAGGAAACGGTCGCAACAAAAAATTCCAATAACCTGAGATGAATGGATTGGGACTCTTTCCCGGTAAGATAGAGATCCTTGGTTCGATTCCCAGTTGCGGCCGTTACCTTTTTATTTTCTCTATCTTGTCCTGTTTCGTGTTTCGTTTAGATTTATTTGTAATATCTTCTTCAATGATTTAATATTATTATTATTGAAAAATGAAACAATTCAACTTTGTATAAACCACTTATATAATGCGTAAATCCGACCGGTTTCGGAACAAACGTTCCTTCTTCAGGGAAAGCTTATACTAATTTGACAGTTTCGAACAATGTTTTATTATGGTAGGGGTGGAGCTGTTGCTAGTTATTAATGTAGATTGGGTGGGTAGGTATTAATGTAGAGTGGGTGGGTAGGGGAACAAATCCATGATTGGGCTATAAGACAATATTTTTTGTTTGTTGATAATAGATTCATTATTTTTAAGGGATTTTTTATTTTCCAAGGCTTCTAAGTTATCTCAACTTTTTCCTTTATGATTAATATGAAGAATATTTACCCCTGTATTTTTTTCAAAACTATGGTTATTTTCAATGATATGGTTAGCGAACTCAGAAAAATTATTACTATTAAGACACCTTAAATTTTATGTGATTCTGATTTCAAAATTACCACATAATTCTTCAAACGAGGATGGCATAGTCCCACTCGTAGACTCATATCTCGTGTCATTGGGATTCATGAACAGTGTTAACATTTTAAGAAAATAATAATAATGAATGTTTAATTTTACTTAATAAGTAAAACCTCAAATTGTGATATTTAATCACTGAAGACAATATTAGCGACTTCCTACCAAAATTTGAAACAGAAAATCTGAAAAAGATACGGTCGCCTCTAGGAATTGAATCCAGAACCTTAGCCTTGCCGGGCGATGCCCTATCACTGAGCTAATGGGACTCTTTCCTCTTCGGTTATATTTAACTGTATAATAAATACTTCGACTAAGAACTACCAACTTTATTTTTATTTGTATTGTATATTTGATTAAATTTTGCAATTTGCGTTTTACTTATTAAGTCAAAATTAAAATATTCATCCCTGACTTGCAGAAAATTCAATAGATGTCGCACATTAAATAAAAATTGATAAATTTATTCAAACACACTATTTAGATAGCAATTAATTCGAGATGAACCTAACAATTAACAATCACACATAAAGATGACAGTCAATGAAAATATGCGGTAAAAAATTGAAGATGATGTTGGCACTTCTTAGTCGAAATACGATACAGTAAAAAAGACCGAAGGTAATGAGGTTTTCTTTAGCTCAGTGATAGAGCAGAGCCTCGGTTGGATAAGGTCCTGGGTTCAATTCCTAGATGCGACCGTATCTTTTTCTGATTTTACTGTTTCAAATTTATAATTCAGAGTCACTAATGTTGTCTTCAGTGATAAAATAATAATTACTGTCACTTTAGGTACACTAATACGCCTATAACACACGTACACTGTTTTTATGTTCATTGGATAAAACATTTACAAAGGCGGTTTACAATTCAGATATAAAAGGTCGACATTGAAATAGAAAGCATGAATGAGGTTGCTTTGTCCCTTATTCGAAATTAAAATACATAAAAAAGCTTTCGCTCCGCCGATATTACGTCATTAAAACGTCAAGCTGAATTCCCAAAAGAAATCAACATTTGTACGACGGAAAAGAGAGAAACACAGAGAGTTAGAGACCAACCCTTCCGTGAATTCTTGTGCAAAACAAACCGGGCAGGGAGAGCGTGAGGGGTCTGCGGCCCCCTAATTGCATTAAATAGTGCGTCCCCTGCGATAGTAATATATGCACCGTGACGGGAAAAATATATTTAATTTCATAGCCCCTTCACACAGGGATGATGTCGGGCTATCCATTTATTTCAAATTTATGTACATAACTTCTCCTATGTCGAAGACCGCAATGCATGTGGTCAGAACATGGTTTTGGTTTCAAAGATAATGTTATTGAATTTGAGATGATGGAATTAAAGTCAACAGGCGATGATGAAGAGATGCTGTTTAGATGTGTTTGCACAAACCAGTTTTTTTAAACATAATTTCCACACCGGAGGCCTTAAATAAAAAAAATCTTTAAGGGCCTATGTCATTTTTGGGTATGCTGTGCGGCGGGTTTTTTTAGGGCAAGGAAGGAAAAAATGTGTAAGGAAAGGAATTTAAGGGTCAGTATTGAGTCCAGGAGTGACGGACTTATGAATCCATCCCTCTATCCCGATTCAACCCGCCTCGCAGTATGCGGGCAAAAGCATCCGCCGCCAAGACCTGTACAAACTTAATCACACGAACCCAGGTACCCATGGGAAGTCACCGTTCTACAGTTTGTAGTGTAAAAAAATTATACATTTTTGTAATAAACTCTCAACGCATGACGAGAATATTTTCTAAGCGTTCGCCTTACTTTTATTTTGCTTCTATCAACATGACCTTATTGGTTAATTATTAATTATCTTTAAATAGTATAAAATGAAGTCACTCCCGCTGTCTGTGCAATTAGATCTTTTATACTACGAAACGGATTTTCATGCGGTTTTCACCAATAGATAGAGTGATTCGTGAGGAAGGTTTTTAGGTATGTATTTGTCAAGGTTTTGGGAAAATTAGGGAGCAGGCTGGCAAGCAGGTAGCGGGCAGTAGGCTGGCAAGTGGGAGGTGTGGATTTGATTTAACAGATGGCGTTGGTTTAAAGGTTGGGTAATGGCGTGGCGTTAGTTAGCCACAGCAACATGTGGTCCGGTCTGCTAGTATTTTTATAAGTGAATATAAAACAAACAGCGATGTTAAACTAAATATTAATAAATAAGTAGGTAACAATTATTATAAGCAATAATTATCAGCCTGAAACACTCATCAACATTGAAAAATCTTCCGAGAAATGATACTTGCCGCCAACGGGACATGAACCCGTGTCCTTCTGATTGCCGGTCAGCTGCTCTTGACCATTGAGCTATGGGGGCTTATCAAATACCCGCCAAATAATTCAATATATACTAGTGTTTCATTCAACAATTACTGCTTATTATATTTTTGGAAGATTTTTCAATGTTGATGAGTGTTTCAGGCTGATAATTATTGCTTATAATAATTGTTACCCTTTGTGCTATGCATAAAAATCTTGTCTAACATAATATAAAGTAAGAGTGAGAGAGTGTAATTAACATCCTACATAGTGGTAGAGATGAGTAATTACATTATATCTACCGGGACAAAACGTCATTTGAACAGGTGATTAAGGAATAAAGTGGCTACGGGTTTTTTTAGTTTATGTGAAATATTAATAATATCGGACTGTTGGACACATTTAACTGATTATTAAGGATTTGGGTTTTTGTTTTAACGGCTTTCTTTATTTCGAGTGCTTCTAAATTATTAAGCCTGTTACCATGACCATTTCTGTGTAAAATCTTAACACCGGTGTTTTGATTGAAGGTATGATCTTTATCAATAAGGTGATTAGCGAATTCCGAAAATCCATTATTATTTTAGCATCTAAGATGCTCTTTGATTCTAATATTGACATTACGCGTCGTTTTACCTACATAAAATGATGAACAATCATTACAATCTAATTTATATATTCCGGAATGACTTAGTTTTTCGTCCTTATCTTTCGAATTAATTAAAAACTTTCCTAAATTATTGTTTGTGTAAAATGCCGGTCTTATTTCGGGAGGTAGATTTTTTACACTGCAGGAAGAGAACTGATTAATGAATAAAATACGACGCCATTGGATTACAAAGATTAGTATTATTATTTATATTATTATGATTAGTAAATAAGAAATTCTTAGTGGCTATTTGTTTTTGTTTTTTATTTAAAATTGCATCAAAAAAATTTAAAGTTGAATTAGTTCCTATTTCTAATGTGAATTTAATGTCAATCAAAACATTAAATTCACATTAGAAATAGGAACTAATTCAACTTAAATTTTATTAGATCTCACCTTATCTTTCGTAAATAATAAAATAAATTTTAACATCTTTCGCAAGCCTACTTACACCGACGTCGTTATCCATAACACATCCAATCATCCTGTTTCACGTAAACACTCCGCGTTTCATTCAATGGTTCATCGTTTGGTCACAATACCGTTATCTAAGACTAATTTCTCCAACGAACTAGCAATAATTAAAAAAAATTGCGGTTAATAATGGTTATAATGCCGAACTCATTGATGCAATTTTAAATAAAAAACAAAAACAAATAGCCACTAAGAATTTCTTATTTACTAATCATAATAATATAAATAATAATACTAATCTTTGTAATCCAATGGCGTCGTATTTTATTCATTAATCAGTTCACTTCCTGCAGTGTAAAAAATCTTCCTCCCGAAATAAGACCGGCATTTTACACAAACAATAATTTAGGAAAGTTTTTAATTAATTCGAAAGATAAGGACGAAAAACTAAGTCATTCCGGAATATATAAATTAGATTGTAATGATTGTTCATCATTTTATGTAGGTAAAACGACGCGTAATGTCAATATTAGAATCAAAGAGCATCTTAGATGCTAAAATAATAATGGATTTTCGGAATTCGCTAATCACCTTATTGATAAAGATCATACCTTCAATCAAAACACCGGTGTTAAGATTTTACACAGAAATGGTCATGGTAACAGGCTTAATAATTTAGAAGCACTCGAAATAAAGAAAGCCGTTAAAACAAAAACCCAAATCCTTAATAATCAGTTAAATGTGTCCAATAGTCCGATATTAGGAAAATTTCCCATAAACTAAAAAAACCCGTAGCCACTTTATTCCTTAATCACCTGTTCAAATGACGTTTTGTCCCGGTAGATATAATGTAATTACTCATCTCTACCACTATGTAGGATGTTAATTACACTCTCTCACTCTTACTTTATATTATGTTTTGTCTCTGTCTGTATGTGTATATAAGCTCACACAATGTATTTTTTCATCAGTTTTAATTTATACCCCGAAGATGATTGTATTAAGCGAAACCGGTCGGTAAATAAAAATTAAATCAATAAATCGTGGTTACAAACAAAGTGATTGTTTTCCTTTAATTAATAATTAAATAAGTAGGTATTTAATATGTCATGAAAGTTATTATTTTTCAATGAACAACTCGCTTTTAAAATATTTGTTTAAGCATTGAATGCAGTTTTAAATTCCCCTGTAACGTGATTAGGGGAGAAGCGGGCATTGTCAGTCTGAAGGGGTTGCATGTGTCGCTGAATAAAGATTATATTTATATCAGGAACGTATGCGAGCCGATTGTTCACCGCTCTCCCCTCCACGTCCCTCTCTCCCCTAAACAGCGAGCATCGGGGTCACCAGGTTGTTAAAATCCACCCCAATAAGCTGTTTATGAGATGCATCGGTCCAACTGTGACCTATATATACTATTTTATGAAATTAATTCGAGCAGTCATAAAAATTATATGAACCTATGCGTAATAATGCAATCACTGTGTAATTTATTTCGGTGAACAACATGGGTTAACTTGGGGTAATTTTTTTAAATGGTGAAAAGTGAACTAAAGGTCCCCTCTGTACTCTGTAGATACTAAAAATTTAATAAAATAATTATTTCACTTTTTATTTTAGAACTGCTCTATTTTTATAACTTTTTAAGTATGCTCCCATCAATGTAAAAAACATTGAAGAAGAAGGTAACACTAATAATCCAAACGAAAATATGAAAGAGAACAAGATACAGAAAAATAAAAATGTAACGGTCGCAGCTGGGAACCGACACCAGAACTTTTAGGGATAAGATCAGTTGCGACCGTTATCTTATTATTTTCCTGTGTCTGGTTCTCTTTCATATTTTTGTTTAGATTACTAATGTTATCTTCTTCTTCAATTATATGGATTATTTTACTTTTTGTTAATATTTTTCTGATGTCGATTCACAATATATTTGTGTTATTTTTTATTTTTTTTCATGTGAATTCAGTGAGACTATAACACCCCTAATTGAAGTATGTTGTGACGCCATAGGTAGAGCGGAAGGGAAAAGAAGATAGGGAAGAGGAAGGTAGGGAAGTATCAGGCAATAAAGATTTGGTCACCAAGCACGGCTAAAGCCATTTTAAGCAATGTTTCAATACTGAATGGTGGTCTTACACCAGGGCGATTCTGAGAGTATCCTCCATTCTGGAATGTGCCGCAAATGTACTATTTATTATTTTAAAGTTATTAATTGTTAAATGACACATATTAATTAATCAAATAAAATGTATTTGTGCTAACCACGAATTGAATCCGCGAGAGCCTTGCCCTTCGACCATAGAGGCCGTCAAATTTTTAGGGTAAAGGATTTTATAACGAATAGCGGAATAACGGAAACTCAAAACAAAATAGTAACCCAAAAAATAATCACGACAGCAGTTTTGGGAGAGAAAATCTCAATTATACTATCCAATTCAGTTGTTCATTAGAATAGTTAATGCATTTAGATTCTAACGCAGTGTCATTTGATTCAAGTTTCTTTACATTCCAAGGCTGGTCATAAATAAACCTGATGTAAATTCGTTAAAGAGCCTTCTTCAAGAGTAGGTTAATGAAAGGTTTAGGTATTCGGAGAAAACGTTTAACACAAAACAATAATGAGTTTAACACTAAGCAATAAGTAATTATTGGGTCTTGTTCCAGAAACGTCAATCAGACGACCGCCACCGCCACCAGCTCCTGCAGAGTGCAGGGAGTCAGGGAGGGAGAGGAGAGCCAGGAGGCACTACGAGCTGCCAGGAGGTTCCAGGAGCTACCAAAGTGGAAGGAGCAGAACGGGCAGGACGTATTTACCGAATATCGGACACGTAATATATCACGATCGGGTAACGGTCAAGCTGTCAGTTGTCAGTTGGCAGCTCGGATTATACAACCAGAAGGATTGGAGTCCAAGTTGGCAACGATGTTTTTTTTTTCAAAATATGTATTTTTTTAAGTGAAACTTCTATAGCCCCGCTATGATTTGGATTTCAAATGAAACGAAAATGACGATTAGTGCACCTGCGACGCATCAACTGCGCTCATTGACCGCTTTGATTATACGTCACTTTAAAAGGCTCCTATTGGTTGATATATGAAGCGGAAATTACGCTGGTCTGTGCTCATTGGTGCTTTGATTATGACCTCACTTTTCAACTATTGGTTGAGATTGTTTTGGTAAAGTTTTGCTTCTACCGCGTGTAAACTGCATTCGATTTTTTTTATTTTTTATTCATACATGTAATTTTTAAATTACAAGTTATTTTATCAGATAGGTAGTCCCGCAAAGCTGTCACAAGATAGCTTGTATGCAGGATCCACCGAACATAATTATAATTCACCAATTCAATATTTTGCAAGGCATTACGTTCATTAGTCAAATGAATGGTACATAATCCGTCAGTCCTCAACAGTTTGACCCCCAGATTCCTACCACATACATTTTTCACTTTCAGATCTTCATCTCCTTCTTTTCTCTAAAAAGTCCCATCTCACATCGTCCCAGCTGGCATCTAATGGCCTGTGTGGAGCTAATGTAAAAAAAAATAACGAACGTGTTCAGATAACAAAATGGCCATCCTCTCATTTCAAATCTTAAATAGAACAGCTGACCGTGTGGAAAGAAATAATTGAATTAATCTTTAAAACATTACACAATTAACAGCAACAAAGCTTGCCTTTTAAATAAATAATAATAATAATATCTTTATTCAATGAAATTGGCAACATTATAACTAAAAAAATTACATCATCAATGTAGTTTACAAATAGATTACATCAATCAGTACAAAAAAATTAACAAATAGAAAGTAAAGTAAGAACGGTTACCCAGAAGTAGCATTATTATACAATATTTTTAGTTGTGCATAGCTTGTCTCACTAGGTCAGGGTTTCTCAACCAGTGGTCCGCGGACCATTAGTGGTCCGCGAGAGGCTAGAATATGGTCCGCCATGGTCCGCCGGTCAATAAATGAGCCAGCGCGCGGGCGGTCCCTGGTCGAGAAGTCTGAATAAAAAAAATCTGGACAATATTCAGTTTATCATTATTGTACCTTATGGTCAGTGGCCATTAGAACCCGGAACCCATCCCACCCTATCCCATTCCGCCCCCCCGTTATGGTAAATATTATGCTACCATGGGTGGCACCTGGGACGGATAGCCCCCCCCCCCCCATTAAAGTTGCCAAAACACAAATTTAAAAAAATTGGTCCGTCCTTTGGGGAGGGGGAGGGGATGGGGGGGGGTTAGCTAGAGAATTGTTGTCTTGGGGGGTGAAACTCGGTCGGGCGGCACCCGGGGCGCCACCGCCCCTCGCTACGCCACTGCTTGTGGTCCCTGTCGAAAAAATAAACGTAAAAGTGGTCCCGGGTCAGAAAAAGGTTGGGAACCACTGCACTAGGTGAACCTGTATTGAGGCAGAATTTTGCTTCATTGATGTTAAACATGTCGATATTCGAAGTAATTCTATTTAATAACATGATAGCTCTCGCGACTAGTTTTGAAAATCAATCGTAAGGATGTGTTTATATGAAAGCTTTGTAAACTACACACAAATTAGAAATTTATTATAAACTTCTTTTTATCAAGGCACTTTTGAAAACGTCTTATAAGAAATATAACGTTGTCTTTAGTAGTTCTTGTATCATCTGTCTGTGGGAAGTTGGTTGGTTGGGAAGCAGCGGCGGTGGCAGCGGCAGTAGGTGAGGGACCCATCGGGCGGCACGCGATAAGTCAAGAAGTCGACAATCATCGTGAATAATGAAGGAGCTCCGAGCGGGCTGCGGTTAGCAACTTATACTGCGAGTTACAGTCGCTGGTGGTGCTAGTGTTGGTGCTACCAACACCAACTACCTAGCTACCAGTAAGGTGTAGGCAGGCGCCTTATATCCCCACACAACTTATAGGCATTCTAGAGTTAACCCCCGGATACCGAACTAACTTACAGCAATCTTGGTGATACCGACGCGTTTCGCTGAATATTTAACTAGACCGCATTTGAAAGCAACCATATTATTTATTTGAGTTGTGTTCGCACTTTGCAGGTATGTCTCAGATACGTCTTAAATAAGTAATGATTTTGACTACTACTGTCCCCAATACTCTAACTCTAAGCAACAACTTTAAACTACAATATATATTTTTTTTTGAAAAAAAAAATAGCAACCATTTCGTTGAAAGAACGCCGGACATGTATTTTCATGGTCCTATTCTATAAATTCCTAATGATGTAATGATATAAATAATTTACCACTCCGGCGAGAGATCGAGATCTAGTGTCTTTTTAGTTTTCAAATAAGACGCGTGAGAAGGTAGAGGACGTACGTACGAGCTCTAGCTGGGACTAGTTTAGCCGACGTACTAATACAATAAGCTGAAGAGCCAATAGAACTATGATATTCCTCTGGATATTCAGATCTAGTCACTTAACAAATGCTATAATCATTTCATTACGTTTCGGTTAACCTACCTACACATTTAGTATTTGCTATAATAATAATAATAAGTAGTATTTATATAGCGCAGTTTTGTGATATTTCACTTCAAGTGCGCTTAATTATAATAAACTTAAAATTAATCGTATAGTGTTCCTTACGAGTCCTTACAAAATACAAAATTGATTAAATAATGTGAAACAAAGAATATACAGTATATACAAAGCAATTCCTAAAGAACAATATTAACAACAAGATTTCTTAAAACTAAATTATAGTAAAGAATAGGAGGCAGTTTACGTTTATAAATAATAATAACAGAGTGCACAGAGTAACAGTGTGAAACAAAGAATATACAGTACAATTTGGGAGGCGGGAATGGGTACCGCCGCCCCGGGAATCTTTATTGGATAACCAACACCTCTGCCATAGGTCACCCCAAGTGGTTCGCTATTTGTGGTGATTTAGCAGGGGTGCCCGGGTTCATGGGGTGAGGTTTGTCTAGGTATTGGAGGCGGACGACCAGGACACGCTGAACCCCAGATTCCAACCCACCCCTTAAACCCTTTTCCTTCCCAGAACTCTCCTCTCCTTCCTTTCCTTAAAAAAACCCTCTACACAGCATCCCCAAAGATGACATAGGCCCTGAGGGCAATTATTATCCTCAGGGACTCCTGTGTGGAGCTTATGTAAAAAAAAAGTCCTGCCTTGATACTATCAAAAATACTAACGCACGAGTGATCAATGGTCTGACGACAAATTATATTTTTTAAACGAGAAATCGTGTTTTAACTCGACCGTTTGGCATTTCGTTTCTCTGTAAATGTGTCTGTACGTTCCGTTTTCGGTATTTAAAATCTGCTGCATATTTTGACTAGGTGGCTAACTTTGACCGAGTTATTGGTGTACCTACCCGCCTGAATAAATATGAAAAAATATTGTTTTTGGTGAGTTTCTTTGAAAAATTGTATAATTCCTTGTTTGACATAAATAAAATAGTACTATATGAAATATTATATGGTTTACAATTAAGTAGGTAGGTATTGTGATATAACTAATAGTATATTATGTATATCTTGTACTGCAGAGAAAATTTTGTTTTTTGTATATTAAATAAGAGAAAAATATCAATGTACTGTCACAGAACTATTTTTTAAAGTTTTTATATTTTTGACTTTTAAAAGTTGAGTTATTTTCTGTATTTAAATATTACTTATTGTTATGAATAAAATATTAATATATAAAACCAAGTCGAGTTAGTTACACCATTTATAACTCGAGAACGCTGGACCGATTTTTGTAATCTTTGATTTGTTGAATTTGTCTTCGCCCCGAATAGCAGAATAGCAATTAAACATCGGAAAAATTCACGAAAAAAATGAATGTGAACAAAATTATTTTCCTCGTACATTTTGTATGGAACGAATTCCCATCTTTTGAACGAGTTGCAGGAATATTGTGGTAAGTTTAAAATTGAGTAGTGATTGAATTCAAAAATTCAAAAACGTCAAATGTCAATGCGCTGATTGTTTTCCTTTTATTCATAAACATATAATGCTGCTCATCTTTCTTACACACTAAATGACAATGGTCGAGAATGAGACAAACGGTGAAAGTATCTGCACCCCTCCAAAGGAAAAATACAATAATTATAATAAATCTCGCTCACACGTATAAAGAAAGTGATACGCAATTACCGTAAGTAAGTGGAAAAGTTAGAAAATCGTAAATATTATAAATCCGTACACAACGCCATCTCTGATACTGACAAACAATACAGACAGTTGCGCGTCGATAATTGCTTCATTGTGTAATTTAACTTAATAAAAAAACTGAATTTAATTCTGCTCATAAGTTAACACAACAGTTATTGATTCTGAGGCGGTACTAAGTTCTCCGGGTGAGCTAGTAATAAAAAAAATAAATCTTTTCATTCCAACTAAGCAGCAACAAACAAAAATAAAGTAGTTAACACGATGATTAATAGAATACAGTTCATTTAACATATCAATTAAATGCTTTAATTATGTCGATAATGTTAAGATATGTACGATGTACGTGCTCATTAGTGCACAGAGAGCAAAGATAAAACCAACCAGGAATTTAAATAGAATTAATTAATCTATTCGGATAGTTCATAAATAAAAAAAGCATTAATTACCGTAGAATTTTGTAGTCTATTAATTTCTACGACGTAAAGATAGGTTAGGTTAGACACACGAAAACGTCGCATATAAATAATCTAAACATTATAAGGTTGGCTAATTGCGGTGGGGAGAGGCGTAAGGCAAAACCCATATAAAATTTATCTAATTGTTTTTCCTACTCAGATGGGTTGAATATTTTATGATTCACGAATTTATATTTAGGTCCACGAACCTATAACGTAATAGTGTTTTACACAGAGAGCTTTAAATATCTGAATTATATTATTAAGTTTGTGTATCGGGAAGAAATGTTATATAAATCTTTATAATAAAACAGAAATACAAGAAGCTAAATACTTGCGATACTTTTAAAACATGAGCAATGTCTCATTCGATATATTAATTTTAAATCATTAATTTATTATCACAGTGATAAAAACAATTAAAAAAGATTCATTTTAATTAATTCTGACGAACGTGTTACAAATATTTAAGATGTTTATTTTTTTAATGGCTTTTCACCCCAAAGGAGTGTTCTGGCCAGGGTCAAGTGAATGATTTTGTGAGTGTAATTTTGGGTAAATATTTACAAATTTGGTTTTAATAAGAACCTATCTACACTATATAATAATATTATACAAATAATAATAAAAATACACAAAATTCTTACAATACGAGATGATTTTAATTACATATAACAAGTGGAAGTAACAGGAAATTAATAAATATGCTGATATAATTTATTGTGCGTAAAAAATAAACTAAATAAATAAATACATGAAACTAAACTTACAGTTATATTATTTTGTTAATAAATTTATGCTGTTAATATTCAGGAAATTAGCTAAGACTTTATAAATGCGTTAAGATGTTTCTAAATGTTGCCCTTCCGAAGTTAAAAATTCATCGTCTAGAAAAATAAAATCTGGTGCTTACCGCCAACTTTATAGTTGAAAAACGGGTTATAAAGTTTAAAAAGAGATGGGGTTGTGGGAGGGGGAGGGGGAAGGGGAACTTGGAAGGGTGCGGAGGGGAGGGGGAGGAGGGGAACTATGGAGCGCGGAGGGGAACGAAAAGCCGCCCGCAGGGCCTAGCATCAAAAACCTGCGGAGCGGGTTTTTAACTGCTAGCATAATGTATAATTTAAATGAGCGAATGATAAAGCAATATGATTTATGCATTTTTAATCCTAGCGATGAAAGAAAACAATATTCAATAAAAAGTTGCACATTATTTATTCGCCGAGTTAAAATTTCTAATGACATTATAACACCGCCTTAGGTAGCCGGGAGAATTCTATTGAATTGCAAAAGTAGCAGTACCATCCGAAGGGGAGTTATTATTACCTAGAATAGAATGGTAATTTTTAGAGAGGGTATAACCTGCTTCTACAAGAAACCCTTTTCAAAGGGTCTGAAAGAGTGGGGCCCATTCACTCGATCCTGGTAGGCCTCTAAGGCCAGCCTCTTATCCTGGGCATTCCTTCCTTATATGCTGGGAAAAATACCTACATTAGATTGAATAATGGATCCCTGCTTCTGCGACTAATTGGCCTATAAAGATATTAGCAGGGATGTTTTGTTATTGTATGAGACCAAACTATATAAAAATCACAATTTAGATAATAAAAATAGACTATTCACGTGTGAATATATTTATTTACTAAATCATCGAAGATTTTTGAAGTGAAAACTTATTTAGTTCCATCGATTTAAAACTTGATGAAAGGAAATAGCGACACTAAAGAGAAACAAACACATAAATCTATTAATCTATATGATTTAGCCTGCTAGGGAATGAGATGGAATAATCGGTCTCCTATTTGTGCGGTGCTTCGTAAATAATCGGTCTCCTCTTTATGCAGTGCTTCGTAGCCTCCCTACTTTTGTCTTCTGTAGTTTTCTGAAGGTTTCACTGTAAACTGTACACATGTTTTTATATGAGACACCTATCGACTGTTCTACAAGACTAGAATGATTATTTTATTCAATGTTAATTTTAAATTAATGATATAACTTCTTTCAAAAGTGTATTTCAACATAATAAAATATTTATTTATTAGTTTAAAAAAACAAATCAACATTAAGAACAAAACTAATTATTACCTACTATTCGATTTCGTTGGAATTTCAACACTGTTTTCGAAGTTAGTTTTTTTATTGAACAATATTGAAAACGGAGAACAAATCGTAGAATAAAGAAGAATACAAAAGTGATCCAAAATTGATTGGTCTTAAATTTGTTTTTGTAAATTCGAATGGGTTAGAACCAAAAAGACTAATGGCGACTTTCATTTCCATTCAAAAATATATGGATGGTATTTCTAGTCTGTAAGTTCTAATCAGTAGAATAAACAATAAGTAAACAAATACCCCTAGAATTGTGCAACCTAACTGTAGTATATGAATGAAGTACACGAAAGACCGCGCTCGTTCGGAGATGGTCGGGCGGCGCCGAGTGTTTCCGAACGTGCGGAGTAGTCAGCCGTTCGGCGAACAGTCGTCAGACCTAATTAGAGATCACCTGTAAACAGACGCTACTAACAATATTTGTTCTCATTAAAATCTTGAAATAAACCAGTAAAAGAAATCACGTTGTAATCCTTACATTGTGGGCTAGACAGCCACAACACGAATCAAAGAACATTACAACAACTAACTAAACTTAACCATTACGCCATTTCGCGCAAGAGTAGCAGAGATGATGAACATAAGAACTCGGCTTGGTACTCGCTCCATGCTAAATTTATTTTCGTTTCAAATATCGTCAGAAGAAAAGTACAGAATTGTTTTATATTTGTATAATTTAATAGATATTACGTTGTCATTGTGAGACAAATATATACCTGCTGCGTCGGCAAACAAAATTCAAAAACACAAAATTCTGTTCAAATTTTATTACATCAAAGATGGTTTGAGCGTTTTTTCCTCCATAGAAAAAAAGATTTCTGTTTTATAGTTACGATTGTAATCATTCCTTATCAAACCAATACGGACCGTTTCAAAAACTATAAATTCTGATAAATGTCCCATTGAAGGTCCCACTAGATTTAAAACTAAAATAAAATGAATAAAACAGTTCGCCCTCAGAAGGACCTTAGTCGACTAAGATATGGGGTATATTTTATTTAACTGTAACGAATATTGATTTTAAAAGGCTTGTCGTGTTGTATTCTCAAAGGTCTTAAATTCAAACAATGCTCATTTTAGTATGGAAAATAATACATTTAAGTTAAAAAAGTAACTGGTTTAATTTCGTCAACGAAAAATATACAGAAAATTAGGGCTTAGTAAATTCTACAATTTTCATACCACTAAAAATGCGTATAGATGGAAATCTACCACATAATTTCATTGGCTAAATTTCAAAAGTTTAGTAATTTATCGAACAATCTTTGTTAAAAACAACTATCTGTTGTTGAGAAGTTGGTCGGGCATCCGAAAAGTAAACAAAAGCTTTTGGGTTGACTTTAAACTAATATACAGAACAGTGGGGTTCGTTTTGTATTGGGGCATTATTTAAGGAAAGTCTTCAATCTTCAATGGCTTTTATTGGGCACAAAACAAACGTGGAGATAGACAGGAAGAGGGAGACAAGTTTGTGGGGAGATTTCTTTGAAGGGAACCTTATTCGGGATGCATATATCGGGGCTGGAGTGAAAGGAAAATCAAAGGCTGGCGAAGAAAACCCATTTCACGGGGTACACGTATATTCCGAAATCACGATAAGTACCTCCACCAATACCTACC
Organism: Limnephilus rhombicus; assembly: GCA_929108145.2. Classification (NCBI taxonomy): domain Eukaryota; kingdom Metazoa; phylum Arthropoda; class Insecta; order Trichoptera; family Limnephilidae; genus Limnephilus; species Limnephilus rhombicus. The sequence goes on along the minus strand of OV815275.1, from coordinate 57,178,458 downwards.
CAGTCCCAGTACCCACCGCTGTGCGCTATTTGAATTGTAAAGTAACGACCTTTTTTGTGTATCTTTTGCCATGAAAATAACTGATTGGAGAGTGGATAACAAACAGGATTTAGGGATAGATTATGCTGGTATTCCTTTTGATACACTGTCCATCCTTTTCCAATCCAAAAAACTCTTTCATTATGATATTAAAAATATTAACAAAAACACAGAGATTTTAGAAATCATATGTAGACAGTAATTTTCCTCTTATTTTGATCGACAGATGTGCAAAATTTTATGGATGGGAAAAAGGGATGGGGTAGTTTTTCAAATTACCACAGAGACAGTGATCTTGCGTTTGTTTAGAAGATGAAGTGAACAATTTAAAACATCTAGACTTACAGAAAAAAAATGTAACTGGCTGCAACCCTCCTAAGTTAAAAATTGGTTATCTTACTTATAGGATACATTTATTTTATTAAAACTTTGTATGTAGTGCAGAGGTCGTTTTTTCACATTTTTAATGCTTCTCTTTCTTATAATAGATACCAACTATAAATAACTCTATAGCCAATTTTTTATGTTCTAAAACTAAGTCCACTGATATTATTAAGAAATTTACCATTTAAAAATGTCTCCCACAACACAGAAGAAATCCTAGCATTGAGAAAAGTGTACATTATCGTTGTATTATTAAAATTAAAATAAAATAAAAACAGCCTTTATTTCTGTTACTTATAAACATTTTTCCAATCAAATTAATTAATGTTTTTTTTAATATTATTCTAAATTATCAGCATTATTTCAGGGTCATTATTTTTAGAAACAGCTTATCTTTCGTCATAGGCGTAGGCATAGACATCATATTCGACATATAGTTGTATTATTAATACGTAAAGAATAATTAATAAACAAAAACAAAAAATGCAAGTGTGCAGTTCACACGCGGTAGAAGTGAAACCTTCAGAAAACTAAAGTAGGCAAGAGTAGGGAGGCTATCTGTTTGACTTTTTTTAGTGTCGCAATTTTTCGTTTTATTAAGTTTTAAATCACAACGGTTCTAAAGAAGTTATCACTTCAAAAAAAACAAAAACGAAAAAGTGTGCAAAATTTCATCGATCTCGAAATAAAATTTTAGATTTGTATAAAAACCAAAGCCACGCGCGTCGCCGCGCCACCATAGAGACAATTTTTCATAAATTTATTTTAAATGTTATTATATAAGCATAGATACATAAATAAATATAATTTACCTGTTCCTGCCTTTTTTTACTCGTAACGTAAATCCACTGTAAGAATTTATTCAATTAATTCTCCAAGGATGCAAGTACAAGGTAGTAAGTATATATGTATTTATTTTGTCTATCTCTAAATGCTTGCAAATTTAAAGTCTCCCCCTCAAGATCTAAGATTCGACTAAATCTCCCGTGGATAAGTAAAGATCAGTTTGTAGCTTAACTCAACAGAATGGGATAAGCTTGATAATAGGGTCGTTTGGGAAGAAAACTGTTTTGGTATTTTCCGGCATTAAATGAAATCCTCCACTAGATACTATTTTCATTTTTCATTCTATTCGAGGAAACACCGCTGAAAGTAGAGCTATTGACATTCTTAAGAAATATAAGATACTAGGAGGTCTTACATGGACGATCGATTAAAACGTGTTTAAATGCTTTATTGACCAAATAAGTCATCTATGGTCGGCTGTCAATATTTGCGAGCACGGTCAAATATTGTTAACAGATGTTCCGACCGACGATTGACAAATTTTAGCCCGTCCTCCATAGTATCAGGTATGTTTCGGTTAACTGTCAACATGTACATATTTTTTAATAATATCGTTCGTTATGCAAAATTACTTGCTAATACTCGTACATTAAATCGGATTGAACTAGCGAAGCTCTTAGAAACGAAAAAAGTTAAATAATACATCTAAGACGTAAACAATTTATTCGAAACTAAAATTATCGAAATATGAATAAAGACCCCATTAACTAATTAACAGCCGTTTAGTTGCCGTTAAAATAGTAAATGTGGACTGCTGACGCATATTTAGGTTACAATTTAACATTGCCAATTTATAAATATGATTGGCGTTTGATGTTTGTAAATAATAAGAATTCGTAGACAGGTTCGCCAGTGTTGCCAGAGTATATCGATTTATTATTTATTCCCTGCCAATATCGGTTCGGCTGTTAACAGTGAAACTGTACTTGGTATAACGATATAAAATCGTCGGAAGTTACACACTATTGTAAGCTATCGATTTCTCTGTGCTTGACACCCTGGTGACAACTTATTATGAAGTTACGAGGAAGAGTGGATAATGTTAGATCGTAAAGTTCGGACCATGAACGTATACATTATTATATATCTTTGGAAGTTCCTAATTTTGCTTTCGTCTGGATGCAAATTCGGGTTCAAGCCAAATCATCTTCCTTTGGAGATTGAATTCCTTCGGCTCGCTTTCGGGATCTTGTGAAAATTAATATTCCCAAATGTAATTAGGAATTTTTAAAAGCCTGGCAGTGTCTGGGGCCCGAAATGTAATACTCCGATATTAAAGGGATAGAAGGAAATATAAGTATCCGATAACCGATACGTACTTAGTACTTGGGAAGAAAGCAGTCGGAGATTACTTTCCAATAATTGAATCTGCAATCTGATACCTGTTTTGCATAGCACTCTTGCTTCAAAAATGCCGACTTAATTCAATCATTTATACTTATTGCATTTAGGTATGATGGGGTATTCGTATTTTAATATCGATTATGGTCTTATGGAAATGATTGGTTTACATTTTTCTTCAGGTAGCGATAATAAAACATAAAACTGTTTTGACGGATATACCTACAGCAGTAATGTTTTAAAAGAAAAATAATTTGTTACATTTCCATCCTTTTCATAAAATGTTTGTTTCTGCAGTTATAAAAGTATTCTTTAATTTTAAGTACAAAAAACCATCATCCGAAATGAATAAAAGGAAAGACGAATTAAAAAAAGCATTTGAAAAGGGAGGAAAAGCAAAAAAAAAATACGAGTGCAGTTAACACGCGGTAGAAGCAATCTCAACTAATGAAGAAACAAGGAGCCTTAAAAAGTGAGGTCACAATCTACAAACAAAGCGACGAATGAGCGCAGACCAACGTCATTTCCGTTTAATATATATATATATATATATATATTTTTTTTTTTTTACATGAGCACCACACAGGAGGCCCTGACGAAAATAATTTCCTTCAGGGCCTATGTCATCTTTGGGGGTGCTGTGTGGAGGGATTTTTAAGGAAAGGAAGGAGAGAAGAGTTCTGGAAAGGAAAAAGGTTTTAAGGGTGGGTAGGAATCTGGGGTTTAGTGTGTCCTGGTCATGCTCCTTCAGGACCTAGACAAACCTCAGTCCCATGAACCCGGGCACTCCTGCTAAATCACCAAACGTAGCGAACCACTTGAAGTGACCTATGGCAGAGGTGTTGGTTATCAAATTAAAGTTCCCGGGGCGGCGGTACCCATTTCCGCCTCTGAAATTAAAATATATGAAATATCTCAACCAATAGGAGCCTTGATATGAGTTTGATGCTTCGCAGGTGCTGTTATGAGTCATTTCTGTTTCATCCAAATTCCAAATCACAATGGGGCTATAGAAGTTTCATTTCAAAAAAAAAATTTAAGATAATTTTAGTTAAAGAGAAAAATCAGAAAAAGTTATGGTGGCATCCAGGAATTGATCTCAGGACCTCAGCTTGCCGGGGTTAAATCGATACTCACCCCTTCAGTCAACTACCACTGTCATCTTCATTTTCTGCTATCTTCATGTATGATTGCAAGATTCCAAACAAAAAAATCACAAAGGCACTGGTAAAAAAAAGGTACTGTCGTATCTAGGAATTGAATCCAGGACATTAGCATTGCCGGGGTTAATTCGAACCCATCCCTTGGGTCAACTAAGAATACTTAAAGCATATATTGGCGGCTATTTTTAAGTGTGATTGCATGTCTTGGATATATGTATGTATTAATTTTTATTTTAATGTGCGACATCCATTAACTTTTTTTACAAGTCTTCGAAGTTTTTTTTTTAATAACATGAGTAAAATCTCAAATTGTAATATTTAATCACGGAATATTAGCAGCCCTCAAACGAAAATTTTAACAGAATAACCAGAAAAAGATACGGTAAACCAGAAAAGATAAGTAGACTCAGAAGGAAATCGTTCGGAACGATTTTACATTCATTATTGTCAAAAATATTTTCAGATACCGATAAAAAAAAAAATAAAAAAAACGATTTTTTTTTAAAGTGGCAACACCACCGTATATTTTTATCTTTCACCCCATCCATATTCTGCATTAATTCCTAGCAGGGCCTCCGGAATGATTAGTTCTAATTAGTGCCGCTCCGAGTCTGCGGCCGACTGCCAACTGACTGCTGACTCTGTTGTAATTGATTGTTTCACGGATTTCACTTGCAAAATATTTACATACTTTTTTATGATAAACGACCGCCGCAAATAAACAATTCCCGCTGACCGATGCATCATTTTCAGTGGGAATTTATTAAGGCAGAAGTTTGTCTCGTTAACATTCACCAACTTGGGAGGACGGAAGGAAACACAAATAAAATCCGCGTGCATAATATGCAACACTATAAATTACACAAATTTCATGCAATTTTAAAACAAAATCTAGATATATAAAAATCTCGTGTTACGGTGTTTGTGGTCGCACTCCTCTGAAACGGCTCTACCGATTTTATGATTTTTTTAAATGTATATTTGGTAGATATGAGAATAGGTCGTAAAATATATTTCATACCGCTAGGTGATTAGGTTGTCTATTAAGATTTTTTTTTCTTTTTCTTTGACTTTTTTTTAGTATTTTTTTTTATTTGGCATCAAAAAATACCTAAAACCCCAAATTTTCACCCTCCTCCATTTTTTAATCGCAACCCTCCCAATTTTTTTCGGGATTTTAGTATTATTAGTAGATTTTAGTATTTAACCGTCCTTCTTACTTCACACAAAAATAAATTATTTATGTTGTTGAATGACAGATGGCGCTACTAAATCTCACCACCTGAATACCAGCACTGTTAGAAAAAGCGGCTAAAGGCACTTTAAGCAAAGCGCTTCGAATGTTATCCGTAGGTAGACATTACATATTATTCTCATGTTAATTAAATGTGAAATATTTCAACAGTATTAAATAGAGAAAATGGAACACGTCTTTTAATCAACCCGAAACTGTATTATGAAAATATGAAAATTGAACGAAAAAAAAACATTGTGTAAATCGCACATTACAGCTAAGCAGTAATGTAAAGTTTATTTTTCCGACGCTGAGCAAACGTGAAAGTGTTAAGTGGGCCGGGAATTATTGACAGGGGAACATGTCGGTAGTGAGTGAAATACCGGCGCAAATAATATTCCGAGAACAAACAGAACAGAGACCGTTCTGCCTTCTGCCTTCTACCACGACTCATCCATTAGCATAATGAACTGGTGCGGTATGACGTATGACGTTACAATACTATTTTTAGACTAAACACACTTTAAACATTTTTTTATAAGCAAACGGAGATGCCATGAAAAATACAGAGATACAAAGCAGTAGCTAGCTGCAACCTTTTTACCATCAACTTTCGAGGTTTACCAAAACAAAAATTATGATCGCTATTATTGCTACGTCTTTAAAAATAAACTTTATTTAAATCAAACGAAAAGAGATGTTTGTTGTGATTAATATATATTAATCAATGGCTAGTGACCGATATTTTTGAAGTGAAAACTTATTTATTTGTGATTTGAAAATCGATTAAACGGAAATGAGCGACACTAAAAAGTGACAAACACATGCATCTGTAGAACTTGGCCTGCGAGAAAATGAGATAGCAATAAAATATTTGTTTAATTCACGGGTACTCGGTTCCAATATATACGATAAATCCACAGTCCCACACTAGTCTCCTTTAGTATAGTGGTATAAAGCACCTGACGAACCTCTGCAGACATTTAGCATTAGCAGACCAAGAATCAAAACCTACAAAATTAAAAAAAAAATTGTAAAATCAATCAATCTTCAAACCACTCTAAAATGAACAAGCTAAAAAATTCAAAAGAAAGCGACATCTAGCGACTCCAAAGAAGAAACCACAAATACTAATAAGATGACCAAATTTATAGGAAAAGGTGCATTGGAATTCAACGACAAAAATATGGAAAAGATCATCCTTCACATTGATAAAAAGAGTATTATAAAAAATAAAACAAACACTTTGTATTTAACCACGAATTTATTATTTTATAAATCGGCCGGTTTCGCTTCGACCAAGCTTCCTCAGGATATAATAATATCTGTTTTTATTTGTTACTAGTTATTAGTATATCCTGAGAAACCATCGATATATAAAATAATAAATTCGTAGTTAAATACAAAGCGTTTGTTTTATTTTTATAATATAAATGTCTAACCACAAAGTAATTGCTTCTTGTGAAAAAAGAGATAAAAATAGTGCTTCGTAGTCTCTCCACTCTTGTCTACTTTAGTTTTTTGAAGATGTCATTTCTACCATGTGTGAATTGCACACTCGATATCGATGCTTTCTCGCTTATAATGAAGTAGCAATCCTTTTAAGGTTAAATCTGCAATGAAACAACAATAGTTTCTTCCATCTATCAAACACTAAAATAAATAACATTTTGACTGAAATTAAATGATCAAAATTAGGTATAAATATTAACAAAAAAATGAAACAATATAACTTTGTATAAACCACTTATATGATGTGCAAATCCGACCGGTTTCGGAACAAACGTTCCTTCGTCAGGGAAAGCTTATACTAATTTGACAGTTTAGAACAATGTTTTATTGTGGTAGGGGTGGAGCCGTTGTTAGATAATAATGTAGATTGGGTGGGTAGGTATTAGTGTAGAGTGGGTGGGTAGGGGAACAAATCCATGATTGGGCTATATGACAATATTTTTTGTTTGTTGATGATAGATTCATTATTTTTCTATTATCAACAAACAAAAAATTAGATTCATTATTTTTCTATTATCAACAAACAAAAAATATTGTCATATAGCCCAATCATGGATTTGTTCCCCTACCCACCCACTCTACACTAATACCTACCCACCCAATCTACATTATTATCTAACAACGGCTCCACCCCTACCACAATAAAACATTGTTCTAAACTGTCAAATTAGTATAAGCTTTCCCTGACGAAGGAACGTTTGTTCCGAAACCGGTCGGATTTGCACATCATATAAGTGGTTTATACAAAGTTATATTGTTTCATTTTTCTATAATGGATAACCACAAAGTAATAGCTACATTCAAAAATATAAATATTAACATTTAGTTACAATGCATTAACAGATCTAGTCGGACCAACTCCCCCATTCCAGTGACTTGGTATGAATAATTATTATTTGAAGTCGTGACACGCATGTGCCAACATTAATTTAAACCCCGGCGGGATGAGATACAATCTGCATGGCCATTTTGGCGGTAATTAAAGCGATGGATCCTTTCTATAAATGCTTACACTGGATCTTCGGTTCTGTGGAAGCACAAATTGGAGTTTTTTCTTCTTTCTTGGAATTAGATCATCATCTAATGAAATAGTTAAAGTACCTATCTAAAAACTATTCTTATTATTCTTGTTGAAGCAAGAGAAGAACTAGAAAAAGAAGTAAGAACTGTAAATTCGTGATTCCTTCTTTGGTTATTATGTCGTGTTGGGCTACCCACTTTACCCAACATTTTATTCAGCTTTACGAGTCCATCTTTAGGGCAGATGTATAATGGACACTGTAATGCTGTCCGCTGCGGCAAAATAAGGAGGAAGCGCCACACCCAGCTATTGCGTGGCGGGTCGGATCGGGAGACCCTGGTTGAGGAAGACCTTTTGACATGTCCAGTCGGACTCTTTCGACCCATCGCCTTGCACTGCAATGGAGGGGATGGATTCCTACGACCGTCATTTCTGGACACATTAACCTATCCCTCCCATATTTTTCCTTCCAAAACTTCCTTCCCTTCCTTTCTATAAAAAGACACACCACACAGCATCCCCGAAGATGACGTAGCGCCTAAGGGATTTTTGTGGTGAAAATTCTTTTGCCCCGTTATAGTGATTTAAAATTCGGATGAAACGGAAATGACTCACCGAAATGACGCACGAAATACGGCACCTGCGAAGCATCAAACTGCGCTCAAGGCTCCTATTGGTTGAGATATTAAACGGAAACGACGATAGGTCTGCGCTCATTGGCCACTTTGTTTTTTTACGGGTCGTCGGAATATAATGCGTAAATTCGCGCGTCCCGTAGCGCAGCGGTATAGTGCTTCGCAAATCTCAGCGACCAGAGAAATCAAGCGGACGGAGGTTCGAATTAAACATTTGTATTTTTGTAAATCCATGTCCAATCTCCAAACCACTTTAAAATAAACAGCCAAAATAAAAGAAAGCGACATCTAGCGACTTTCTAGTTTCACTTCTATCGCTTGTGAATCACACACTCTAATATATTTTTTCTAAGGACCTCCTGTGTGGAGCTAATTTTAAAAAAAATAATCGTTTTCTAGCAATACTTAGTTCGCATTGCGTACTCCGTGCAATATGACTTCACACCCAACGATGTGTATTGTGCAAGACACCTCTGGTGATTTTCACTAAAGCAAAGTATAAAAATTAGCCAGGTGTTAATACAGTTTTTAATTATACCCGTGTTGCTGGAAATGTGGTAGTCTGTAGGTGTACAGGTAATTGAATTATTGCTTCCCAAGAGTCGGTCCTCAGGTGTGCAGGAGATATTGCATGTGGTTATGTAGTTCATATTAGCAGTAAGTAGATCTATGTATTTAATAATTAATTTTAACTTTCTTTCCTCTTGAGAAGACGTGAGACACTCTGATATTGCATCTGGAGAGGATATTATTAATATGAAAGATCTTGGACAATATTGAATATGAAGTGAAACTTCTTTAGTCCCGTTAGTGATTTGAAATTTGGATGAAGCGGAAATGCGTCACTGAAATTTATTATTTGGCAGTTCCTCGGTTCTAATATAATGCGGCAAATTCGCCCTTCAGCGTGAGAATCCGATAGCGCAGCTGGCAAGGCAGTCGACAATTCTCAGCGGCCAGAGAGACAGACATCAAAAGAACAGATGTTCGAATCTTACGAAATAAAAAAATAAAAACATTTTAATTTTTGTGAAATTAAGATCCAATCTTAAAACCACTTTAAAATAAACAGGCAAAAGAAAAGAAAGCGACATCTAGAGACTTTCTGGTTTCACTTCCAGGAAGGTGGTTTAGTTTCCTGGGCATTCACATCTGGTCACCAAACATGGCTAAAGCCATTTGAGGCCACGTTTCTGTTCTGAATGGTAGTTTTTTAATAGGGCGATACCGAGAGTATCTACCATCATGGAACATGTTGCAAATATACCACAGGTTTTTGTAAGAATGAATAAATCATGAAAAACACAAATTAATAAGGTTCACGACGGGATTTAAATCCACAACTTCCTGATTACTGGTCGAGAGTCTTACGCCTCTTTTATTGACTAATTCAGGTCTAATGAGTCTAAACAGGACGATAGCTACATACATTTTTGACATTTCTCTTATTGGCATTTTTAAACTTCTGCTTAAATTCTCGTGTATAAATTTTCATATATTATTCCGAAATTTATCTTTTTTATCTTTACATAATATTAAATGAAGTCGCTCCCGCTGTCTGTGCGATAAGATATTTTAAACTACGCAACGGATTTTCTTGCGGTTTTCACCAAAAGATAGAGTGATTCATGAGGAAGGTTTTTAGGTATATAATTTGTCAAGATTATGTGTAAATTGGTTGAAATATATAAATAAAGGGAGCAGGTTGGAAAGCGGGCAGCGTGCTGGCAAGTGGATTTGATTTCACAGATGGCATTGGTTATAAAGGTTGGGTAATGGCGTGGCGTTGTGTTTCAACGTGTGGTCGGGTCTGCTAGTATTTTATAAAATTGATAATCATAAATTTAAATATATTTAATAACACAAACTCCGCACATTTTGGAATTATGCCACTGAATGAATTTATTCAAGATTCACTGCTAATAACAAAGAAAAGCGCCATACGTCGAAAAGACTTTATGAAAAGGCATAAAATACATTAAAAAAATCGGTGTGTGCAGTTCACACGCGGTAGAAGTGAAACCTTCACTAAATTAAAATGGACAACAGTGGGGAGGCTACGAAGCACCGCACAAAGTGAAACCGTTATTTGACGATTATTCTATCTCATTCTCTCGCAGGCTAAATCCTATAGATGTACGTGTTTGTCTATTTTTAATGTCGATATTTTTCGTTTCATCGAGTTTGAACGGTGCTAAAGAAGTTTTCACTTTTAGGAACAGAGCGTGCAATTAACACGCGGTAGAAGTGAAACCTTCAGAAAACTAAAGTAAACAAAAGTGTGGAGGCTACGAAGCAACGCACAAAAAGAAGACCGATTATACTATCTCATTCTTTCATACGCTAAATCCTATAATGGATGTGTTTGTTTCTTTTTAGTGTCATTTCCGTTTCATCCTAAATCCAAATCACAAAGGTGCCAAAGGAGTTTTCACTTAAAAAATTCAAGTGAGCGGAAAGTTTAACACGATGCAAAACCACTTAACACATTCTCTTTAATTGTTTTACCAGTGAACGCCGCTATCCGCTATGGCGACTGAATAAGTAATAAACAGTACCTATTTAAGTGGATTCGAACGTGCGACCAACTTGTTAATTAATATTTAAGCCCTTGCATGTCCCAAGGTTTAAATGAAAAACATTATAAGTTGGTGATTAATTTGGAAAAGTTCCGTTTGGCGGACATCCATGAAAGTGTTTTGTTTGCCATAAATTCGAGCACCCCTTTCTTAGTTATGAGTTACGGGGAATATTGCCGTCGCAGAGTTTTATAATAATTGGCTTTGTTATGCCCCGCGAGAACAGACTAATTCATGAATTATTACAAACTTTATGAGAAAATATCCAATACGTATCTGCGTCGGCGGGGGTGAGGAGGTCTAAAGAAGGTTCTGACGCCAAGTAATTGAATGCTTTCTTTGTCCTGAAATCACTTTATAAAATACTGAAAAACTTTTTTTGTCGCTGCAAAATCACTAAGATCTCTCAAAAATCTTATAAATATGAAACTATGATTGCCAAATGCCTCTTCATCTGATGAGTGACGCGCGTGCAGGAATTACCCAGATTCTCATAGTACTCGTAAGTACCTATGCTCCTATTTATCTAAAGGTATGATGGTAATATTATTTCATTTTATTTTCTACCTGAATATCATTTGTCCAGTTAAGTTGAATATTTGAAATTTGGAACAACGACAAGAAAAATAGCGCAAATTCGAGTGCTGTTTTGAAAACAGAAGAAGATTTGGAACTACCTTAGAAGTAAGTTTTTTTTAATATTTTTTTTTTAATAATTTTATTTATCTTAAAAAATGGAACAAGTTACAGTGTTACTTTTCCTCCATTAAAAGCATTTGCTTGTGGATGGAGGAGCTTGTGGATACATTTTAAATATTTACAATTTATACAGTCAGGTGTTTCACATAATATATGCACAGATTCACAGTTAATATACATACACCGTTAAAACACATTTTAATCATATCGCTATCAAGATCCTTTAACTAAAAGATAAAATCATCCACATGTATTCAGTAATAAGTAAAATAGGTATAATTTTTAGTGTGACATTCATGTGGTGGTGAGGGAAGCAGCAATTTTCCCTTTGGTGATTTCTCTAAAATGTTTTTTGATGGAGTTCAACAATTGTACTTTGTCATGAATGCTTCTGATTTCTACTGGAAGGTTATTAAAGAAGTATTTTCCTTGGTGTGTATAATGGTGTTGGGCAAAAGACGTGTTTAGTTTGGGGCATACAAATATATGTGTAAGTCTTGTACGATTTTCATAGTTGTTAGTGTTTTTCGTGAACACAATCTAGTTTTTCAGTAAATTTAAGGAATTTGATAATCTCGGAAGTAGATAATATTGTTTCGAAGAAGCAGTTCGAATGAGTATCAATTTAGTTGAGGTTATAATTACCCCGAGGACCTTGAGTTACCGAGGTGAAACTGTATAGATATAGTGGTAAGTGATTGGTTATCCTTCTTCCTTGCATCTCTAGTTTTTCCTTCACATATTATCACCTGATTTTAGCAAACACCATTTCGCTTCGTTTAATTTTTTCACGTCACCTGAAGTTGTAATTCGTAAACAGTTTTGGATGCAACACTATTTGCAAAAAATATTTTCTCTCTAGGATTTATAGATCAACGAAATTGTTTTCAGCTGGCAAGGTTTACACTGAATCTAACAGTTAACTACGTAATGCAAGGAATCATTGATAAGTATACTAGCTGGGGTACCCGGCTTCGTTCGGGGAGTTGATAAGAGATTGAATTGACGTTCGAACCCACGACAGAACTTACCTTATATACCCCTACCAATGGTTAGCCCCACCCATATAAAAAAGGTTTCGTATGATCCACAATGTTCCAGAACAGTTCACAACATTAAAAGAGTGTGGTGGAATGTTCCACAATGATGGACCCGATTGCCAAATCCCGAACATTCCACAATATTTTAGAATTTTCCAGGATATTCTGGAATGTTGTGGAATCCTTTCGAATGTTCTGGACTGTTCCAGAAATTTCTGGAGGGCAAAACTTCCAGCCCTTATATGTTATAAAGCACGCCCTTCAGGTAAAAACAGAAACCTTCTTCAGGGATGGGGATAGTTAGCTACCACATCATAAATCTACCTTGATCGTACCGGGACTCGTTTCTGCGTTTTAGCGGGACCCACACTTTTATACACTTTCTTTTATAATATACTAGCTGACCCGACGAACTTCGTACCGCCTCAGAATCAATAGCTGTTGAATTAAATTCAGTTTTTTTATTAAGTTAAAAATTACGCAATGAAGCAATTATCAATGCGCAACTGTCCGTGTTTTGTTTTTGTCAGTATCAGAGATGGCGTTGTGTACGGATTTATATTTTTGTGATTTTCTTACTTTTACAATTACTTACGAGAATTCGGGAGGCGGATACGGGTGCCGCCGCCCCGGGAACCATTTATTGAATAACCAACACCTCTGCCATAGATCACCCCAAGTGGTTCGCTACGTTTGGTGATTTAGCAGGGGTGCCCGGGTTCATGAGGTGACTTATATCCGGGTCTTGGCAGTTGATGCGCCTGCCCACCTGCTGCGTGGCGGGCCGGATCGAGAGAGACTGGTTGAGGGAGGCCTTTTGACCTTTCCAGCCGGACTCTCTCGACCCATTGCCTTGCCCCATAGTTGGAGGGATGGATTCACACGTCCATCACTCCCGGACACACTGACCCCCAGATTCCTACCCACCCCTCATACCTTTTTCCTTCCCAGAACTTTCTATCCTCCCCATTCCTCAAAAAGATCCTCCACACAGCATCCCCTAAGATGACATAGGTCCTGAGAGAAATTATTTTCGTCGGGGCCTCCTGTGTGGAGCTTATGTAAAAAAATGCGTTTCATTTCAGAGATTTATTATAATTATTGTATTTTTCCTTTGGAGGTGTGCAGACATACGTTCACCATTTGTCTCATTTTCGACTATTGACATTGAGTGTGTAAGAAAGAAGGGCAGCATTATATGATTAAAAACAAATGCACAACAATCAACGCATTGACATTTGACGTTTTTGAATGTTTGGAATTCATGCACAGTTCAATATTATACCCCTCACAATACTGCTGCAGTTCTTTCAAAATAGGAGAATTCGTTCCATGCAAAATGTATGGGGAAAATAATTTTCTTTATAACTATTTATTTCGTTAACTTTTGTGATGTTTTAATAGTTATTATCCTATCCGGGGCGGAGACAAATCCAACAAATCAAAGATCATCAAAATCAGCCCAGCCGTTCTCGAGTTATAAATATCGTAACTAACCCGACTTTGTTTTATATATTAAGATTGATTATCATGATTAGGTTTTTTGTTCAGTTTTCAACTTATGTGTGATACGTGTTTGTTCCGGCTTCCGAAAGTGGACAAGTTCGGATACAAGTTACCTTTGATCGCCCAGCCCAGCTACTGTACGGCACGGCGGGTAGGGGCCACCCTGCGACCTGTGTTCAACAAGGGGAGACGTTGCGAGACGTTGCAGAAACGGACGCCTCGGCCTTATTAGATTTAAGTCTTTCTGTTGCAGGTTGCTGTTGCTTTGTGGAATATTGAATTAAAGTTCGCTCGTGGACGAGTTATTCAAATGGAACTTGTGTTTCACGTGCATACAAACAGGCGGGCGGTACTATACATATAATACGACAAGCAAGATACTGCACTAACCTGCTAAGCCTAATTTTGTATTTCATTCCAAATTCTACATACATATTCGTTTAACCTTTAGTGTGTCAAGACATCCACCGTGGAATTCTAGTAGCTCACCGAACTTATCTCGATTTTATGTAATTTTGAACCTTCAGTAGTGCTCCAAACGCACATTTTCTGAAGTGAAACTTCTATAGCCCCGCTATGATTTGGATTTCGGATGAAACGGAAATGACGATTACTGCACCTGCGACGCATCAACTGCGCTCACTGACCGCTTTGATTATGATGTCACTTTTAAAGGCTACTACTATTGGTTGAGTTATGAAACGGAAATTACGCTGGTCAGCGCTCATTGGTCGTTTTGATTATGGTCTCACTTTTCAAGTATTGGTTGAGATTGTTTTGGTAAAGTTTCGCTTCTACCGCGTGTACACTGCACTCGATTTTTTTAAAATTCGCTCTAGCCTGTCGTTTCGTCGCTTGGAAGTATGTATTGTTAGATTTTATTTGTGAAAAATCACGTTGTGAAATTTCATGTCATACATCATAAGTTATAGTGTTATATTTATTTATAGGAAAGCCTCAAACGATTTATTTTTATTTAAAAGAACGCATATTATATCTTTTTTTGAAAGGAGACCTTGGGGAAAAGAAATCCTCAAGGCCTCTGGTCATATTTGTTACCTTGGGGATTCTTTGTGGAGGGTCTTTTTATGGAAAGGAAATGGAGGAAGTTCTGAGAAGGAAAAAGGTATGAGGGGAGATAGACTACGAATCCATTCCTTTCGTGGGTCGAGCAAGTCTGACTAGAGAGGTCTAAGTTAGGTCTCCCTCAACTAGTTTCTCCCGATCCGGCCCTCCACGCAGTTGGCATTTTACCCGCGGCATTCTATTTTTAATGATGCAATAACTGAATTTTATTACGTCGCATTAAAACGCACCGCCTTCATTTATTAATCAATATTTACTTTTCATTAAAAATGATTTTTAATAATTTCTTGTTGCATAGAAAAACCCGGCCCAATAAATTATTAACATTCTCCCAGTGTTGTTTTGCAAGGCATGAATGATGGGGGTGGGTGGTTCTGGGGGCGCCACACCCAATTATGAGTTCCTTTGATTAATTTGAATAATGTCGCCGCGAATTTATTTAGTTAGCAATGAAAGTTTGAGGATAGGCCCACAGGGGGTGCGGGATGTGAGGAGCCCCCTGTGTCGAGGTTCAAACCACGAAAGAAAACAATCTGTTCCGTTACCATTATTTGTCTATATTTCCATAGGAAACCACAAACTTTCAAGAATATAAATAAAAGATAATAAAAGTTGTATCTACTAATAAAAAAATCAGAATATTCGATTCACGTGCGGTAGAAGTGAAACCTCCAGAAAACTAAAGTAGACAAGTGTGGGGAGACTACGAAGCACTTTTTTTTATCAATATGTGAAGAATGATTTTTGAAGTAAAACTTCTTTACGCACGCTTGACTTGTGATGTAAGCTGGTAAATGCGTGACGAAAGCGTTACGAAAAGCGAGGCGAACGGAAGTCGAGAGGGAGATATAAGTTAGTGAAGATAGAAAGAGAGTTAAGTTTCGTATATTACTGTAGGGGCAAGAGAGAGAGGTGCGAGCTCACTTTTTCTTTCTCTCTTTCTCTCATAGCTATTTACGTTTCATATATCTAAGACACAATGCAGGCCTATTATCTGTATCACACTGTAGGAGCAAGAGAGAGAGAGAGCAGTGCGCGCGCACATTTTCTTTCTCTCTTCCTATCATACAGATGGAGCTAAAGAAGTTTTACTTCAGTCGTGTGGTCTAAAACACACTCGTTTTTATCCCATATTTTTATCATCGAAATCCTATGCACTTTTTCGTATACATTTGGTAATCTTTTATTCTAGTATGTGTGTGTTCTTTTTTCGGAGTCGCTAGATGTCGCTTTCTTTTTGTTTTCTTTGTCTGTTGATTATGGAGTGGTTCGAAGATTGGCTATTTCTTTGCCTGTTCAATTTGGAGTGGTTTGAAGATTGGCTATTGATTTTTCAAAATACATATTTTTTTTTATTTCGTAGGATTCGATCCTTAGTCCGCCAAATGTCTGCAGCGATGCGTCAAGCGTTTTATACCACTACAACAAAGGAGATATTGCTATTTCATTTTATATATGTATGCGTTTCATCGAGTTTCAAATCACAACGGTGCTAAAAAAGTTTTCACTTCAATAAAAGTTGGTTTGGTAACAGCGAAGGCAAATGAATTCTTCCTGCTGGTAAATAAGACCGATCGGCGCGGCGTCTAATCTTGAGTCGCGGACACGCCATACGCCGTCTAGTTCCCGTTCAAATAAAGAGGCTACTGTTTTCATTTCGGGAAATTCCCCACCCCCACTCCAACACTCCAGGGGGATAAGTGCCGGGTAGAGCGGGAGGGTGGGGAGTGAGAGAGTCGAGCGCCACCCCTCTTGGATGATCTTCTTCGGTGCCATTAAAAGTTTGCTCCCGACAAAAACAAATTACAAGACGTCTGAAAACAGACGAATGATGGTGATTACAAATTTGGCAATGTCCAGCGAAGGAAAGAGAGTTTCCCAATACGCTACTCCCCAGAACAGATTGTTTTGATAGTCCGCTTTTTGAATCAGAGTCTAATATTGTTTGAGGCACTCCTTTATAATGACCCAAATTATAAAAATTTGCTCGAAGCAGACGTTTCTTATCATTACTGCTGATAAAACTTCCCATTGACTTTCGATGACAAATACTAGATGTTATTTTTTATTTTTATTTTTTTTATTATTTTATTTTATTTATTTGTTTATTTAGCACAAGCTTATACATAATTTATTAAAAAAGATTGACTGCCCAACTAGGAGTATTCTCGTTTTAGGACAGTCAAAATATAATGGGTATGAACATGTGGAACATAATTGGTACAAAAAAAGAAAGAAAATTGATGAAATAAAAAGAAGAGAATGAATATTAAATAAAATTAAAAAAAAAAAAGTTTAAAACATAGTAACTGTTATTTGTTTGGCATAGAAAATAATATTAATTTTAAAAAGAAAAAGTAGATAGGTACATATTATAGGTAACATATAGGTAACTTAAGAGGAATTAAGAGGATTAAAACATTTAGGTAACTTATGTATGCTTTGCATATTATAGTCCTACGTACATGTGATGTAGAAAATAAAGAAAAAGAAGAGAAGATAAAGAATAAAATAAAAATGAAATAATCAATTAAAACATAAAATAGCCATGGTTTGTTTAGCATAGCTGTTGTAATGATAAAAATAATAAATTAAAGTTATAAATATATGTGTACTTAGAAGAAAATAATTATAACATAAGGTAATGCTGTTTGCATTTCATATTATAGTCCTACGTACACATCTTGTATAATGAGAACTACGAGTAGAAAGAGAACAGAAACAAGAAAGTAAAATAAAATAAAAAATGAATACCTGATTATTACTGTTGTTTGCTAGCATAGTTATTAAAATAATAATAATTGTTTATGCATAAAAATCTTGTCTAAACGTTAGTTTATAAATTAAAAATAATAATTAATATATTTGACAAGTTTAAGTATTTCCCCAATAAATGTAGTCATAATTTGTCTCGACGCCACCTAGCGAGGGATTTAACACTTACAATGTCTCTCTCGCAAAAATAAAGTTGGTTGTTTTCAGGTGGAAAAAATACAATAAGCAGTAATTGTCGAATGAAACACTAGTATATATTGAATTATTTGGCGGGTATTTGATAAGCCCCCATAGCTCAAATTTTGTATTTATATTGTTTTCAATTAAATGTTATAATTCGAGGTTTGAATCGTTAAGTTAAATATAAATATACATCCTAGACTTGCAGAAAAGTCAATAGATGTCGCATTTAAAAATAAAATTTATCCAAGACACTATCTAGAGAGCATTTAGTTCGGGTTTGAATCTTGCAATCATAGATAACGATAGCAATGAATAAAAATATGCGTTAAGAAAATGAAGAATATTGGTATTTCTTAGTCGAAGAATGATAACGTTAAATATACCGAACACATTAGCTCAGTTATTAGAACTGCGCCCCGGCAAGGCGAAGGTTCTGGGTTCGAGGCCAAGATGAAACCGTATCTATTTCGGACTTTTCTGTTTTCGGATTTCCGCTAATATTGTCTTCAATTAATCAAATATTATAATTTGAGGTTTTACACGAGTCAAAAACTAAAATTACTAATAAATAAATAAATATTATATTTTAGCTTTCGTTGTAAGTGCACACAATCGCAATGATCAATAATGACATTCGTGAAACGTATTGTCTGTTTGAGTTTAAAATAAATGCACGAACAACTGACGTCCTTGAATAAATATTGAATAAAATAATATTCTACATCCGGAAAGCGGCGAATGAATAGGTTTCTTGTGTATTTAATGAGGCGGTGTCGTTTGGCCATGCTAAAGTGCGTTAAAATTTTTGCAGAAGCTCAAAAAAGCAATAATAGAGCAGTGTACTGCGGCAGGACAGAAGACACATGTCGGTGGCAAGTGGCAAGTTCCCAAATATTCGGGGGATAAATCATGGCGAGTCGTGATCTTGGGGCGAGATAAAACTAAAATGTTAAGACGCAAAAAGGCCTGTTAATTAATACCCATCGCGAGTGCAATATGACCGACCTCCCATTTCACTGGAATGAGACTGCAGAATGACGAAAAAGCAACCAAGGATGCATTTGTGACCACATATTTACAATACAATAACCGTTTCAGTTTGATCACTTTTGGATAAATAAATAATAGGTTGAGTGTTCTTTGATTTTTGTAGTGAAGCTTCTATAGCCCCGTTGTGATTTGGATTTCGGATGAAACGGAAATGACGCATACAGCACCTGTGACGTATCAAACTCCTATCAAGGCTCCTATTCGTTGAGATATAAGACGGAAATGACGCTGGTCATGTGGTCATTGGCGGCTTGCACTTTTCAAGGCTCCTTGGTTCTTCATAGTTTAAGATTGTTTTGGTAAAGTTTCGTTTCTACCTCGTGTTAAATGCACTTGATTTTTTTTACGTACACACTGCTCCACGCAGGAGGCAATCAAGAAAAAAAAATCATTGAGGGCCTCTATCATATTTAAGGATGTGGTGTGGAGTGTTTTTTAAGGAATTTTAGGAAAGGAAGATCTGGGAAGGAAAAGGGTATGAGGGGTGTCCAGGAGTGACGGACGTTTGAATTTATCCCTCCCATTGCGTTCCAAGGCAATGGGTCGAGAGAGTCCAGCTGGAGAGCTAGAAAGGTTTCCCTCAATCAGTGTCTCCGCCACACAGTAAGTGGGCATACGCATCCGCCACCAAGACCTAGACAATTAGACAATTAGCCAATTCTCATCACAATCACAACACTCACCTTCCGGGTACCCCTGCTAAGTCACCGTATGTAGCGAAACACTTGGGGTGAACTTTGGCATTGGCGTTGGTTATCCAATGAATGGTTCCCGGGGCGGCGGTACCCATAAAATTGACATAACAGCATTGTTTGAAAATTTGATAAAAGATAAAGATCAGAAAGAAAACCTTATTTCCGAATAGACCTTAACAATGTATTTATGTGTGAAATTTTTGTGTTTTTTTTAACGTCACAATTGACATTTTGCAGAATTTCATAAAAATATTAATGCATTATGCTGTAGACTCATATATTGCTCAGTGACTTTACTTATTAGCTTCGGCCGTTGTTTCCAAATTTTCAATCGATTAATCTGAGTCACCGATCAGCTAAGCGATTTGTTTAGTAACGCTGTAACAAATATATATGTGTGCGTTTGACGACTGTTGAACTAAAATGCCAGCTCAAAAGTTGATCAGTGGGATTGGGAACAACGGCCGTCAGACTTGATAATCTAAGGATGAGACGATTGAGACGTGTGTCGAAAACCTAATAGGCCCGAATATAATATACATGATTGCAGTTAAAATTGAATTATTACACTTTAGTTTTTTTTTGACAGAAATATCGTGTTATGATGCTACCGTTTGTTGATGAATTATAATGAAACAAATTACGTGTTTTTGTACATCATATAAAAAAGGATAAATTTTAAATTTCTCGCGTCCAACGCTTGTATAATCCGAAGACAGTGTGAGCATTTCGACTTGGACGAAAAAGTTATTTGTTAGAGCGTGTTCGCGCGCTAATAGCCGCTTATATTCACGAGACGGAGCGGCCACAAACAAAGCGTCCTGCAGAACTGAGAACTGATGCGGGCTCCCGATAGCGCAGATCATCTGCTCCGGGTTCCGGGCCGCTAATCGAGCGTGAGCAACGGCTAATAAAGGGGATCAAACCCTATCAAGGAATTTATCACTGTAGCCGCGAGCGCACTGTGCTCAGCTCAGTCTCTCGCTTCTTTACGTTGTTTCACCCATTTCGGTTGGTAACGCTTTACTATACCAAAGCATAAATAATGATGAATTCCTAGATCGAAGGTGAATGTTTGGTTTTGAAATGAGAATATACATAGTTCTTATCGGGATGTCACTTATCCAGTACCTACCTCTCCCTAACTAAATTACCTGGCTGGAAAAAAAATGTAATTCACACGCAGAAGAAGTGAAACTAGAAAGTCGCTAGTCGTCGCTTTCTTTCATTTTGCTTGTTTTTTTAAGAGGTTTGAGATTGGATATTGATTTCATAAAATAAAAATGTTTTTTTTTGGATTTCGTAGGATTTGAACCCCAGTTCGCTTGATGTCTGTCTCTCTGGCCGCTGAGACTCGTCAGGCGCCTTGCCAACTATGCTACGGAAGGCACGCGCTGAGGAGCAAATTTACAGCATTATATTAGAACCGAGTATTGTGTAGAACTGAGTTGTGACGCATTTCCGTTTCACCCGAATTTCAAGTCACTAACGATGCTAAAGAAGTTTTACTTCACAACATTTTAAATTTAGAACAATGACAAGATAAATAGGGGTTTTGAGTGCAATAGGGATTTGAGTTGGTTGAATTTGTTTATGAAAAACAGAAGAAAAATTGGGACCACCTTGGATGCAAGTTGTTGGTGTTTTTCATGTTGATAATCTCATTTTTGGACTTAAAAGAAGGTGTTTGACCATCTCGAAAGCAAAAAATTAATTTTGTACTCATTCGTTTTGTTGTGGCGATAAATACCACGAGGTATAGCGGTGGAACTATATAATTATATGTGATAATGTTGTGTGCTTCTTCGTATAGGTGATCAAGTAAGTGATTGGTTATCCTTCTTCCTTGCATCCCTAGTTTTTTCTACACATATTATTACCCAATTCCAGCATTCATCATTTCATTTCGTTTCATTGTTAGTATTTACGGTCCATTTCAAGTGCGTCTAAAAGCAGTATAAGCATTCGTAAGCAGTTTCGGAAGCAACAGTGGAGATGCCAATTTTTATGTGAATACCGCATTACGCTACAGACAGGTACATTTAGCTTTTCTATTTGCTACATACACCGAGGAGATTTACAATTTGCCATTTTTTCTGTTGAAATTGATCAAAAATTTTCAAACATTAAAATTCATTCTTGACGTGAAAATCAATTTCATCAGCCAGTCTGGACGTAGGATTAGAAAGGATTTCTTAAAATGGCAAATATCTCACTGCTAAAGATTTTCTTTTAGCCTAATAGACAATTGCAATTTTTTCCAATTTGACCAATCTCTAATACGAAAATCGTAATCTGAAAAATCCAATTCTTTTAATCCAGTTCTCTCATAACCTTTAACCGAATGTGTTCATTGTAGGAACCCTATTTACTTCATAGAAACATGCTTTAAATAGATACTTACCTTTTCGTTTTATCATCTGACAATATTATATACATTTATGTATTAATAAACTACGCAGATAGAGTAACAAGTCAAGTCTACCTTTTCCCAGGGAAATAATATTATCTTATCTTTCGAAATGACAATATAATATGAAAAGATGTTTAACAAAAAGAAAAGAAAACATAGAAATGATTCAATAAAAATAATAATAACTGGACAAAAGTTTTGGCAGCGGAATATCCAGGATATTCCGAAGGGTATTTATTTACGCACTGGCGGATACCTTTTTGGGGGATTTCCCTCTTCTGTCGGTGATCGGCGAAGCCTTAAGAAATACGCACGACCTGAGGAACACTTGAAGGCGTTTCGTGTATTCCGTTTGGCATTATTATTTATTTTTTAAGAGGCGTACATTATGACAGCCTTCGGGAAATTAGCTTCGTCGTACCATGTCACAAAAACTGGTATCATTATTTATTTTGATACACTAAAATCAAATCCAATAAAATATAATAAAATGTAATAGATTACTTACACGAAATATTTTACATTAAATTAAGACACATGTGACAGTTTTTTAAATTACATGATTACTGTGTAGAATTTGCACTTTTCAGTAGGTTTCAATTATAATAAAAGTAATTAACAATTACTCAAAATCGAAAGATTCTTTTTGATTTAGGAAGATAACTAAATTTTGATGTGAAATCTCAAATAATATAATGTGTAACGAAACACTGATATTGACTCTTTTAGAAACGAGCCACAGATATTAAAATTGGTTTCCTTTACAAACGGCGAATGAAAAAAAAGAACTGTATGGAAAGCATTTGCAGTGGAGTGAAGGATGTAATACGAAAGACACTGAAAATATGAACCAACAGAAGTTGTTTGTAGGCGTGTCTAATTTTTTTTTATAGTATCCTACACATTTTTCTATAAAAAGATAATAAATTTCAAAGGCTTATATTGGGTGGCTGGGAGTTCAAAGGTCTTAAATACATTTCGAATATATATACTTCGAAGTTAATCATTAATTTATTAAGTGACTGAAGAATAGTAACCGCAGATTTATTTTTATAATCATAGTGTGAAATGTCACCGTTTCAGAGGCTACGACATTGTGTTTTCAGGCCCCAGTTTAGAGTCAAGACGCGGGGTAGGGTAGTGTGTGGGGAGTGCGAGGTTGGCGTGAGGTGTGAGGCCCGACGGGTCGCTGCGGCCAGCCCCGCCAGGAGAGAGGGTCGAGCTTATTTGTTTGGAAAGGAGCGCCATCCACTACGGGAGGAAATTAATCGCCGTCATTATTACCGGATACCCCGCAGCAGTAGCTAGGAGCTATACCAACTAAGCCACAAAGCAGAATTGTAGAGAAACAATATTACACAGGTACGGTACGAGCACGTTAGTACCTAGGTCTGCTGGATACTTAATAATATTATTAACAATTTAGGCATTGAGTCGAGATACGCCGTTTATTAATTCTCAGCTTTACTAAAAATCTCGCGAATTTTCTACAACTGATAAACAACCGTGTGTGTAAAAATCTTTCTAATGTAGAAACTGAAAAACATAGTTAATGAAAAGCTATGTATATTGCTTATACATTCAAAGAGGGTGGTTTATCTGGTGTATACATGGATATTAATATTAATCGAATTTCGGAAATTTTAAAGGTATTTTAAATGACTTGTATATTTCTTATTTATGAAGATGTAAAAACAAATATCATTTTAGAAACTAGATAAAATTAACTTTTAGATATTAAACTATGCTTATTATATGTACAGCGCCCTTGAGATGATTTTTCATGAAAACGGCGCTTTATAAATCAGCCAAATATTATTAAATATTATTATCATTTTTCGACAAAATCACACGCATGGCGCATGTGCTGCATAACCAAATGTAATTTTGCCATTTCTTTCGCAGCTCAGTTAAAGACATTTTTTTAGTAATAATTCAAAATATTACATGTACAGCTTGTATTCAATGTGTAACTAAAACACCATTTAACTATTGGGAAGCGTGTTTTTATAAGTAAGGCTGATTTTTTTTTGCATTAAAACGTTATAATCTGAAATATTATTGAATACCATTGAATTCTTTAATTATTTAGGTATCCCAAACCAACGTAAAAATCTCATACGGTTCTAAAATAAAAAAAAAAATAATGAAAAAAGTTCAAATGTACGCGTATATTGATTGCGCACACTTGACCCATATTCGAGATCAACATGCGCATACCATGAATTAAGTGTATGCACTCTGCTTTAAATCTTGGTTGTAAAATGACCTACCCCGATGGTACAGGTACCAAAGCGAGATATTTCACTGTAAATTGAACAGGTGTTAAAATTAAAAATAATTTTATGTAAAGGGGTAAGTTTATGCACACCGTTTATCTTACAACTGCTTAATAAAAATCAGTTCTTGTTTAAGAATCGTGAGAAGCGCGCACACATCCAGAAAGGAAAAATCAGAAGAAAGCGCAAATTTTGTACATTTTTGAGGTGACTAATAAGTTAAATAATTATAATAATATTCGGGATCAGTAGGATTTATAGGTTCAATTAGGAATTCCACAGAGCCGAACCCTCTGATATGAAAATATCTGGAGTCAGTGAATTATTTTCCCATCTGGTCTCTGGTAGGTTGACATGTTGTTCTTGTATTGTTTTGTAATTTATATAGCGCAGTTTTGTGATATTTCACTTCAAGTGCGCTTAATTATAATAAACTTAAAATTAATCCTAAAGTGTTCCTTACGAGTCCTTACAAAATACAAAATTGATTGAATTATGTGAAACAAAGAATATACAGTATATACAAAGCAATTCCTAAAGAACAATATTAACAAAAAGAATTCATTAAAACTAAATTATAATAAAGAATAAGAGGCAGTTTACGTTTAGAAATAATAATAACAGAGTGCACATAAAACCATAGTAAGGAGGTAATCGAAACCAAACAATTACCAGAAACTTGAGGAACATGGCTTATTATGGTAGATTGAAAACGAGTTAAAATTCATGAAAGGTACGATTTTTTTAAATAAGTTTGTTTTTAAAGCTCTTTTGAATTCAGCCAAGTTCTGGATATTAGTAAGAGCTGAGGGAAGTTTGTTCCAAATGAGCGGGCCAGTTACACGAAAAGATCGATCATAATAAACAGCTCGATTTGACCTAGAAAGTTCGATTAAACGATTAGTAACATCTAGAACTGCTGACCTTAGAGTAAGCTGCCTATCGCTTAAGTTTTGTCGGACACATAGTTCCGATATATAGGCTGGCGCCATTCCTTGCAATGCTTTAAAGGTCATTAAGCAGATCTCTATACATTAAGCAGAACTCTATACTTTAAAAGTCCGAAGGTCTTGATAACACAAACAAATCAATTTATATTATCAAGTTGTCCACAAAACTTTTTTCTTCCACTAAATCTTACGCGTCTGGATCTTACGAATCTGATAAATCGGCATTGATAACATAATAAATACCATATCTGAGTGTATTCACAAATAGAAAAGTATCGCTAACAAGTAAAATCAATTAAGGTCGACAGTTAGAAGATAGACAGACAAGTGATTATATTGTCTGCTGCCTTTAATCCAATTCGTTACAACGAATTTCAATAAAATTCTGTATTATTATTTATAACTAATGATTATATCTTATAATAGATATAAATTATAAATTATTTTTAATGCTTTAAATCTGTAATAAAAAAAAAAAACACAAATATAAAAGTGGTTCAAACAAAGTAAAAACTGTTTCATTTATCTATAACTAGCTGACCCAACGAACTTCGTACCGCCTCAGAATCAATAACTGTTGATTTAAGTTAAGTTTTTTTATTAAGTTAAAAATTACACAATGAAGCAATTATCGATGCCCAACGGCGTTGTGTACGGATTTATATTTTTGGTGATTTTCTTACTTTTCCACTTACTTACGGGAATTTTTGAAAGGAAGCGGGTACGGGTGCCGCCGCCCCGGGAACCATTTATTGGATAACCAACACCTCCACCATAGGTCACCCCAAGTGGTTCGCTACATTTGGTAATTTAACAGGGGTGCCCGGGTTCATGGGGTGACTTTTGTGCGGGTCTTGGAGGCGGATGCTTCTGCCCACCTGCTGCGTGGCGGGCCGGATCGAGAGAGACTGGTTGAGGGAGGCCGTTTTACCTTTCCAGCCAGATTATCTCGACCAATGGGTCGAAAGAGTCCGGCTGGAAAGGTCAAGGTAAAAGGTCAATTCCCGTCAAGTCAAATGGCCTTGCACCGCAGTTGGAGGGATGGATTCACTCCCGGATACACTGACCTCCAGATTCCTACCCACCCCTCATGCCTTTTTCCTTCCCAGAGCTTCCTATCCTACCCTTCCTTAAAAAGACCCACCACACAGCATCCACTAAGATGACATAGGTCCTGAGTTCATTTTAGAAATTTATTATTATTGTATTTTTCCTTTGGAGGGGTGCAGAGACATTTATTTATTTATTTATTTATTTACTATAGATACATACAAAAGAAAGTACAAAACACATATTAGGAAGCTTTGCCTGTCCAACTAGGAAAGTTTCCCGTACCAGGACAGACAAATTTACAGGTTTAGTTCATATTATACATACATAATTACATAACAAAAAAAAAATAGAAAAAGAACCTGGTAGCATAAAGTATATTCGGATTTGCGGAATTAACCTGATAACATATAATATATTCAGATTTACAGTGTATGAGATAAGTAGGTAATAAAGTT
This sequence comes from Limnephilus rhombicus, assembly GCA_929108145.2. NCBI lineage: Eukaryota > Metazoa > Arthropoda > Insecta > Trichoptera > Limnephilidae > Limnephilus > Limnephilus rhombicus. The sequence continues at coordinate 57,151,520 of OV815275.1, read as the reverse complement.
AGTAGCATTAAAAAGTCAAAAAGTGTAAACCAAGTATTTGATAACAAGTTGGAGGAATTACAACAAGATTCACAATATAGAGAGATGAAGTTATGTGTTTAAAAGTGTGAACTTATAATACATAGTTCACTTATAAGAGAAATACATAAAAATTTACAATATTAGATATAATTTATGTATGTAAAAATATATATTAATTTGATAAGTTTTAAGATTTTCACGGCCAAAAGCATTTTCGTTATTTGTTTTTGGGGTGTTATGCCGTGTTGCGCTACCTCCTTCTTTAGCCAACGTTTCGGACATCGTTGCAGTGTCCATCATCAGGGCAGATCCGGCAGATCTGGATCCGGCACATCTACCGGATCTGCCGGATCTGCCCTGATGATGGACACTGCAACGATGTCCGAAACGTTGGCTAAAGAAGGAGGTAGCGCAACACGGCATAACACCCCAAAAACAAATAACGAAAATATATTAATTTGTTTTTTTATTATTTATTTATGCGCTGTAACTAATATGTAAACAATTATGTGCAAACATGACATTATCTTTACTGATTTAAAAACATGTTTTCAGTACATTTTATATTATACGACAATACGAATATACACCGCGCTCATGTCTTGTAGTACTCCTGCTAAAATACGAAAACAATAACTATGAAATACTAGTGCTACTTTGGTAAAGGTATAAGTAGTATATATTTGGTAAAGGCATAAGTAATTGGTGCATTATTTCGTATGTCATACAAGTTGTGATAAGTATTGTTTATTTATAAAAAACATCACCGCTATAAAGTACCAAGATTCACATAGCTAGTCTTGATGTTAGTGAGCGACGTAAGTATATTACGCCTTACGTGAAGCACTAACAGTGAAATAGCGAACAGTATTCAGGGGCACAAAACCATAAATCTCAGGTATAAAAATATCAAAAGGATGTCGAAACATTGTGAAGCCATATCAGATCTCAATGAAGTGTGGTGGGAGTTTTGGTCTAGTGATCAGGAAAGTTAGGTGATTTTGTATATCAGTTAAACAGCATACGTTCACATTCGTCTCTTCCTAAGTCCAGAATCCAGTCGTTGACTAATTTACGCAAGACGCTTGCAGTTTTCAATTTCCAAGATCCGGGTATAAGGTTGAACATTTTAGGACCTAGGTAAGAATATTGTCTTTGAGCAAGGGATGTCATAGAAGTAAGTGGAACTATTGGATTCCTCCCTGCGTGTCGGGTGTTGTGATAATGTTCTACGTAGGGGAAGAGGTGACGATATTTTTGTGTGTATAAAATAACTTTTCTTATGAAAAGTTGTCTCACATCCAAAACTCCTATCTCTTTGAATAAATCATTACTGGGGTATCTGAATTTTTTTTTAAGGATGACCCTTAATAGTGATTTTTGTGCTTTGGCTAAGGGGTCCAGTATTGATTTGGTACATCCTCCCCATCCTAAGGATGCATATTCAAGTAATGAGTTGCACATAGCGTAGTACATTAGTTTCATATCCTTTACGCAAAGAATATTTCTAATAGCCATGAAAAGATGCGTGAGTTTTCTGATCTTTGTGGAAATTGAGACGATATGTTCATTCCATCTCAGATTCTTGTCTACGATAATTCCTAGATATTTTATGCTGTCTACAAATTCTAAGGTATTGCAATTGCAAGTGTTTAGGTCATTGCAATGGTGCATAATAATTCTTTGAGTTTCTCTTGGTTGTCCCGCTTGAGTTGCACTGAAACGGATGAATTTAGTTTTGTCAGTGTTGAGAGTGAGAAGATTATTGTCTAGCCATTCTTTTACCTTGTTAATACCTATTTCTGAATTTTTATGAACTTCATTCCAGTTTTTGCCTTCAAATAATAATACTGTGTCATCGGCAAAGGTGATAATGTGATCTGCAAATGAACTGTTACATAATTCATTTATATAGATATTGAATAAAAGTGGACCTAGAGTGCTTCCTTGAGGTATACCAAAGTTAATATCAGCTGGATCGCTCAGAGTATTGTTAATATTCACTCTTTGGCTCCTATTTTATAAATAACTAACTAACCACTTAAGTAGCTGACCCTGAATGCCGATGCGCTGTAGTTTTTTCACGAGAATTTTGTGTGAGATAGTGTCAAACGCTTTGGCTAGATCCAAGAAGAGCGCAATGCATTTTCTTCCTCTATCGATATTGTTGGAGATGATTTTCGTCAGGTTTGTGATGGCATTTTCAGTGCTCAATCCTGGTCTGAAGCCGTACTGTCTATTGGAAAGGATATTATTTTTTTCAAGATAATGACTGAGACGATTCTTCACAATTTTCTCAATAATTTTCGAAACAGAATTGAGCAAAGAAATTGGCCGGTAATTGTGTATCTGCGATTTATCTCCATTTTTGTGTAGCAATATAACGATAGAGTGTTTTAAATGATTTGGAAATTTTCCTGAATCAAAGCTTAGATTGGAAATATACGCGATTGGAGTTGCTATGAAGGATTTAGTACGTTTTAGCAGAATTGATGAGACGTTATCAGGACCACAAGCATTCGATGACTTTAGTTCGTCAATTATTTTCATGACTTCGTTTGCAGTTGTTTGGATATTGTCTAGTTTATGACCGAAATTAGAGATTGTTAACTTAGCGAGATCGGATTCTGTTGTATTAAGATTGTCGAGAATTTTTTTCGCAAGTGTGACTCCCACTGACGTGAAATAATTATTGGCAAAATTCGCAATGATTTTTGGGTCTGATGTGTTCACGTTATTGATGTTCAATGATTTAATATCGGAAGATTTATTTATTTTTGTTTTAGTTATATTGCGAAATGCTTCCCATAAACGTTTTGGAGTACAGTCATTTTCATAAATTATTTTTTTATAATAATTTTCTTTTGCCGATTTTATTAATTTTTTGCAAAAGTTCCTATACTTCTTGTAATGAGCTTGAACTATAATATTCTCAGAGCACCTATTCGACTTTTCATGAAGTTGGTTCCTAATGTTAATCGATTTGATAAGGCCAGGGGTGATCCATGGCGTAAGTTTTATTTGCTTATGTGGTATAAGTTTATTGCTTGTGTGTTTAGATATATATGAATGTAATTTAGTAATAAATTCATTCAATGATAAGTCGGCATCAGTTTGATCTAGAACATTTTGCCAGTTTTCCGAGCTCAGGTCCTCAATTAAGTCATTGTAGTTTATACTTGCAACATGTTTAATTTTAACAGGATTAAGAGGTTTGTTTTTAAGGCAAAGTGCTGTTGTATAGTGATCTGAGATTGTAGAGTGAATGACAAATGAGTCAACATGGTTAATTTTTCTGACATTGATGTGGTCCAGACAAGATTTACTCATGCCCTGCTCACGAGTAGGGCTGTTAATTGTCTGAATGAACCCATTTTCAGTTAGCAGGCATAAGTAATCGTTGGATTGGCGGTGGTATTCGGTAATCGTATTGATGTTGAGGTCACCTATAATAATTTGTCGTTCTATTTTTTTAGAGCTGTTGATAATTGATTGTAGTGAACTCAGAAAAGTGTCAATATTTTGAAAAGAAGGTGATCTGTAGATTGCAAAAATGCATAAGTTATTATTCAATACAATTTTCAGGCAGTTGGCTTGTGATAAGAATATTTCATCAACTTGAGATTGAAGTCCGTCTCTGATGTAGACAACGATCCCGCTAGACTTATTGAGATATATATTTGTGTGGTGTTCAGTGTAATTATGAATAATTTTTGAGTTGTAATCTTTATTAAGCCAACATTCCGATAAAATTATAACATCGAATTGGTTATTGAATTGATCCAGAAAAATTAAAAAATCGTCTATATTACAAATACATACGATCACCATTTGTCTCAATTTCGACTGTTGACATTTAGTGTGTAAGAAATAGGGGCAGCATTATATGATTAAGAACAAAAGCAAAACAATCAGCTCATAGACATTTTTGACGTTTTTGAATTTTTGGAATTCACGCACTGTTAAATATTATACCTATCACAATATTGCTGCAGTTCTTTCAAAATATGAGAATTCGTTCCATACAAAATGTATGAGGAAATGAATTTTCTTCATAACTTTCTTTTTCGTAAATTTTTGCGATGTTTTAATAGTTATTCTGTTATCCGGGGCGGAGACAAATCCAACAAATCAAAGATCATCAAAATCGGTCCAGCCGATCTCGAGTTATAAATAGTGTAACTAACCCGACTTTGTTTTATATATTACTAGCAGACCCGGATACACGTTGCTGTGGCTAACGAAACACAACCCCATTACCCAACCTTTATAAAATCCACACCACCCGCTTGCCAGCTGCCTGCTGCCCGCTGCCTGAATTGAATATTTTAATTTCTCGGCTTTTCACTACTATAATAATATGTATTATATATATAAACCTTCCTCTTGAATCAACTATATTATTATTATTATTATTTATATATAATAATACAGTTAGTGATCGCCACTAATTACAATGCTTGCAATGCAACACTGGATATTTGAAAAGGGAAAATCAAATACCTACTTACTCTAGGACATCTATTTTCCAATTTCTTCCGTAGAACGAATTTCAAAAGTGACTATAGTACAGCCCGCCAGCCGTTTTAAATCGCACAAAAATATGTTTTCTTTGAATTTCTCGGCTTTCTCTAATATAATTTACATGTATTATACATACAAACATTCCTCTTCAATCACTCTATCTATTGGTGAAAACCGTATGAAAATCCGTTGCCTAGTTTAAAAGATTAACGCGCACATACATTTTGAGCGACTTCATTTTATACTACGTAATAAAATGAAGATGGATAACCACAAAGTTAAAGCTACATTCAAAAGTATAAAAAAAAAACACATTTTATAAGAGAGAATATTATCTGTGGAGTGTGTGGTAAAACCGGTGACCGGCCAACTTAGAATGAAACCAATTCAGAAACACCTCAGAAAGGTGACGTGATGATGATGGTGATGATAAAAAAATATTTTAAAAAATTGGTTAAATAGGTTAGGGTTACCGGCTATTTTAAAATTATATTTTCATAGCTTTTAAGGACCTTTCTGAGGTGCTTTTGAGTTGCTTTCATTCTGAGTTGGCAAGGAATCGGTAAAAGCATGTAAATGTCGATATCTGCAAAGAATGCAAGGCCGATGTAAGCCTGATTAAGAAAGGGACGTTCAGATGGTTTTGCGCATGTAGAGCGACTTAACGAAGAAAGAAGTGTAAGGAGAATAAATGGCGTTTATGTGAATTATAGTATAAGTCGTGGAAGCCCAGAAAGACATTGCATGATCAAGTGAATCAGATACTTGAGTCGGGCCATGTCATGAGTCAGAATACTAGAAGAGTAACGAGACGATGTGTTAATTTGATTAGACGATTAATGTGATTGAGACATGGAGTGTGTGCCATGACAGCTATAAGTACATTCAATCGAAACTAGTAGTTAAAAACCCGCTCCGCAGGTTTTTGCTGCTAGGCCCTGCGGGCGGCTATTAATTCGGCTTCGCCCAGTTTGAGTGTAAGTAACCATTTTATAAATCCTATAAAAATTGGTTCCAAAAATAGCCAGTTCCTCGGATCCACTGTGAACTGTGATACAGTGACTGAGTGACAGCTAGTCACAGAGTAAAAGTAACCGTGACAGGCAATGACGCCATGTGTATTCTCTCCGTATTCGGAAAGATACTTAAATTAGGAACGGAAGAATACCTAGGGAAGAAACGCTCACATGCGAGCTGCTGACGAAAGTAGCAACATCTTGCGTCGAAATCTTGAATTCGAAACCGAATTATAACAGTAGCTTTGTGTGAAATTCTACATACTGTTCGAATATAATGCATACATCTTACATAGGTAGGTACATATTTCAAACAAAATGATAAATTCATCACAGTATTATTTTTAATGTGTTCTGATGATGTGTGTTCATACTTATTCGACAGCTGTTTTTCTGAGATATTTGTTTTTAATACCTTAATTATTTTTATTTCAGATGTTAATTTCGAATGAATAATTATAATCGTTACCAGCAAGTTTAAATTGTATAAAATAGTAAATTCCAACCATTTGTTTCTGAATAAATTAGTAGATTTTTGGCCTCTACGAAAAAGTGTGTTTTTTTAATACTGTGTATATGAAAATATAAATTAGGTACGTTGTGAGGCTGGAGGTAGTGGGGAAGGAAATGAGATGAGAAGAAGGGGAATTAATTTATGTGAAATATAATGTTTCCATTTTCAAAGACGGAATATTATGTTTTAATTAGGATAATTATAAATAACAAAATTAATTATTATCTTCCCTTGTACTTTCCATGCAAGGGTATTGGGCTGTGCCTCATATCCTTTGGTCCGGGCCTTCGCTACCTTTGAAACTTAATACCTGGGTAATATTAAAAAACACTGGGAAAACAAAACCAGCATTTCTTTAACACTTTTAAAAACGTATTAATTTTCGCGTTTAGAATATTGATTATAAATAGGGTTCTACGAGAAAATATCTCTGCGAAGCTTTCCGAGCAAGTCACCATTTTTGATTTGATTTTTAAAAATTTGTTTGAATGGGTAAAGACAAAAGGTTCCAATTGTCCGAATTCGGTGTGGAAAAATGTCGTTCCGAATAATTTGTAATACCTCACAAGAGTCTCAGCTGCTCCTGTCTGGAGCCAGTCAGACTATGGCATCCCCAATTGGAGTATGTTGTGAGGCTGAAGGTAGTGGGGAGGGGAAGGAGATGGGGAAGAGGAAGGTGGGGAAATACCTGGCGATTCGCATCTGGTCATCAAGCACGGCTAACGTCATTTCAAGCGATGTTTCGATTCTGAATGGTGGTCTTACACCAGGGCGATACTGATAGTATCTTCCGCTCTGGAACGAGCCCCAAATACATTATTTTAAATGAATTAATTGTAAAATAACACAAATTTTTCAAATAAAATTTATTTGAAAAATTTGATTCGATCCCGCGAACTTCGGATTGCGAGTCAGAAGACTTACCGCTAGACCACGCCGGCCGTGTTGGGTGTGTTGTAAGGCAGAAGGGAATGGATAGGGGAAGGAGGTAGGGAAGTGAAAAGTAAGGAAGTACCTGGCTAATAAATATTTAGATATTTTCACTCTAATATCTAAGACAGCTTTCCGCCATGGTAAAACACTGCCTTTCAGGACTTGAGTTATTTTAGTGCACAGATTGTATAAGCCGGGTATTTCCCAACGTTCCCATTTTTCATTTTCATTCGCAACATTCAGCAAATTTGGATCACTTACGTCATTGATGAGATTGAAAATTACAATAATTGATACTTTTTCTGGGGGAGAGGAAGGTGGGGAAGTTCCTGGCTATTCAGATCTGGACACCAAACACGGCTAAAGCTATGTCAAGCAACGTTTCTTTCTGTGATCTTACACCAGGGCGGTACTAATAGTATCTTCCACTCTGGAAATGAATGAATAAATTGTCAAATAACACAATTCAAACACATAGAATTGGCGCATAAGCGACCTTCGGCTTGCTTATCCCTCGGCCATAGAGACCGTCATACCTTGTGAGGATTGAAAAAAAAATCATCCAGTCGAAAATTATTGATAAAAATGATCGAATATAACTATTTGCGAATACGTAGAAATCCTGAAAATACCTTCTTTCAATAATATATGTAGACATGTTTGTTAAATAAATCGTACACATTCCGCACGGAATAAAATATTCCTTTTTTTAATATCGCGTCCCAAACGGCGCAGCTTAGCATGTTATCCACTTTCCGTACATCTTTAAGTACGTCTTACTCTCGAAAGGGAACGAGGGTGAGCCGGAGATTAAATGAAATACGGAGAGAAGGAGCGGAGGAACACAATGCATATCCATTCTTTACATCTTTTGAAAAGCTAACATCATGATCTTATTCAGGTAAGAGCGCGCGCGCAACCTTAGGGTCCCCGGGTACTCTCACCCGTACCTACAGTACCTACACCGCGCACCGGAGCGGTGTTCGCCGCTTCGAGGATATTTCTCGTATTGGACCCTGATGAAAATTTAATATTTTACTAAATGTGTAAAGGCATCCTACAGAAGAGGCCGTGCCTACAATCTGTTTGCAGAAGCTTGCATACAAAATCGCAAGAAGTAAATTTTTATTATTCCATTAGAGGATTGTGACTTTTATCGATGGAGCTTAAAAATATATAATACAGTGTATCCCCGTTCCCCTCCCATATTACCCTTCCACCTTCCCCGCCCACCCTCTCCCTCAGCCGCTCCCACGTCCCGAAAACCCCCCTCCCATATTCCATATATCCAGCCAGTACAATCAGTTTTCAAACAGCTCGCGTGCCATCTATTACAATTTTTTTATTCAAATTGAAATTTTTCTTATATTACAAATATTAATTTTGGTACATTATAATAACAATCAATCGAATTTGGTACCTATGTCAGATATTAAATTTAAATCTTTAATTTAATAAATCTATAATACAAAAAAAACAGCTGCCTGCTAAATTCAATTTCATCAAATGCGCGAACCGTCAAACGTGCGAGGTTAAAATAGTCTTTAAGTTTTGTGAAATATTCCAATTTTCTTTCCGATATAATAAAGAAAAGAAAAGATATAAGAAAATTTAAAAAAAAAGATGAATGACATAAGGGTAAAGTAACTTAGGTAAAGTAGTTCTCAAGTTATGGTGTGACCAATGAAAACAGGAATTTATTTTTATACATATAGACACTCGAACCTTAGTTTGCTTTTTTACTAGTTTTTTTTATATGTATAATGCAAAAAAGTAAAAAGTATCGCCGCCCCGGAAACCATTTTTTGGATAAATAACACCTCTGCCATAGATGACCCCTGGTTGACGGAGACCTTTTTACCTCTCTAACAGGACTGTCCCAACCAATCGCCTTGCACAGCAGTTGGATAGATGAATTCAAACGTCCGTCACCCCTGGACAATCTAACCCTCAGAATCCTATCCGCTCTCATATTTTTTCCTTTTCAGACCTTCCTCTGCTTTCTTTCCTTTTAAAAATTCCTCCACACAGCACCCCCGAAGATTACTTCAGCCCCGAGTGAATTTATTGTCATCATGGCCTCCTGTGTGTACCTATATATTAAAAAAAAACAATATATAGGCAAATACCTATCTCCAAAATATGCCTTCAACCGTTTTTTATCAACTCTATGCCACAAAAATATTGCAATCACAACATATCATTTGATCGCGCTGGTCTTCTCCGGGCGTCCTCGAATTCTTCTACCATTCACTTCCGTTAACTTCCAAAGTTGAAGTTGACGTTACAAAAAAGGCTTCAAAGCTGTCACAAAGAATAGACGTAGACAAATATAAAAACACCTGGATTAACAGGAATTATCAGGTTATGACAAGGCGCGATATCATTTCCTGCGACAAAGGTAAGTCGCTTTGCCTGGGAACGGGAACGCCACGCAATGAGTCAATTTCCTAATCAAACTGCGGCGTCTCGGCGGCACTGTCTTTGATGATAAGGCGATAATATACTTTGTTGCTGCTCAAAGAGGTACACGGATAGACACTTAACATTAGTTCATCAAACTATATTTAGCTTTCCGTGAAACTAATAAAAAAATAAAGATTGTGAAATGTAATCAATATAGGGTACGTACCTTATCATTTGTTTGTGACGCTGATTAAACACAGAAAAGCATAAAAAACGCTAAGTTACTATTAAATACATTCAATTATAATTATCCCATATTTTTCGACTCCCTAACGTCATTTAAGAAAACCATTATTCGTTACTTAATCAATGGCACTCACAACAAAACACAATCTACACACACTTACACAACACGTACATTTTTCAAAGTGAAACTTTTTTAGCACAGTTGTGATTTGAAACTCAATGAAACGGAAACGAGTGGCACTAAAAAGAGACAAACAAATACATCTATAGGACACAGACTTTGAGAGAGTGAGATAGAATTAAACATTACCTACTTACGGTACCTACGAAGGAACGACCTACCTATCAAGCTTGGCGCATTGGCCGCTTTGATTATGTGCTCACTTTTCAAAGCTCCTATTAGGTTGAGATTGTGCGGGTGAAGGTTTCACTTTTAACGCGCGTGAACTGCACTGGAGTTTTAACATTATATGGTTTATCTTTATATCTATCTAACCAACTAACTAACCATCACGCCGTTTCCCCGCAGGGGTAGGCAGAGAGGACGGACCGCCAAAAAACTCGGTCTTGGCACACACTCTTTGCCTCACTCACATTCATACATCGTCTCATACATACTCTTCTATTATTCTGACTTTTGACATGGCCCGTCTCAAGTATCTGATTCACTTGATCGTGCCATGTCTTCCTCGGGCGTCCCCGACTTCTTCTACCATTCACCATTACATATTATATATTTACCAATCCCGCCTGGTAAAATATATATAATCACTCGCCAGATATTTCATTTTTCATTTGCATCGATCCCTGTAATAATTTTCACTGTTTCTAAAAACATTTAAATAAAATTATGCATTTATTTTTAATGTGTTTCATAATCAATTTTTTACTCTTCATTTAAAGCAAATCTAATTTAATATGGTTTTTTTCTAGTTCTGCAAGTACTTAAGTTAAGTTGTATTATTGTGACAGCTGTTTCGGCAGGAAATTCTATTATCAAACTGTTAGGCAACAACGAGAAGACTTATTTATAAGTTTTATTTACCCCAATCCTATTTTTATTTGTGCGATATTGATGTGTAAAATGATTTTTATTTTTCGATAAAAACCGATTATTTTTAATTTGTTTTATTGGTTTTCGCAAGCGAGTTTAAAATGTTTTAAACCAGTGGGACTAAGTATATTAAAAAATTGAAGGAAACGGATCAGGTAAGGAAATGAAGAGGAAGGTTAGACAGTACCTGAATTATGAAATTTTGTTCACTAAGCACGGCAGTACTCAACCCGTTAAAATCTTAATCTGGTCAAAATTCTAGTTCTAAACCCAAACATTTATATGTGTTCCCTTTAATATTTGATCACAGCTTTTCATAGATATAAAGGCGATTGTATGGTTGCCCAAAAAATAGCAAGGCGTACTTCATCTAAATGCCTACAAATCAAAACGTATCAACTAAAAATAGCAACTTTCCTGCACACAGAGGATAGAACGCAACGTTTCCATTTCGCAATGTTGCGGTAGGTTGATTCAGGAGTAATGTAAACCGGGAAGGTACCGAATATCGTTAGCGCATCTCGCCTAGAAGTGGAGTTACTCAACGCAGAAAGATAAATAGATTTAGATGCTTATGTTCACAGCCCGCCACCACTGAACCGATAATCTCTAGTAGTGTGACCTAAACCGATTTGAAGGAAAAAAGGCTGTTTACGGTAATTTTATTTAAGACGTTTCGATTATAAGGCAGTAGAATGGCCGATGAACACGATTTTCTGTTCAAATAGGATTTTTTTTTGATCAATTTCAGAAGTGAGCAAAAATTGAGCTTACTTCGGACACATGGGTACGATTGTACCCCAGTCAGGAGCCACCCCAGCTAGGAGCACTCCCGTTCCGGTGCGAACAATACGCCATAGGGCACTGATTTGTTAGGTCGAACAAAAAATGTTAAACAGAAAATACAGAAAAATAATCTAAAAATAGTCGCATCTGGGTATGAACCCAGGACCTCGGTCTTGCCGGGGTATTGCTCTGAGGTAATTCGACCATGTCACCATAAATGTAGAAGACTTCGACTAAGAGTTACATTTTTAACCCCTCAGACCTCTACCGTATTATTTCAGAGGGTTAAAATATTTCCGCTTTACAATAAAATGCAAATAAATGGAATATATCTGTATTCGTAACCGAAAACTAAAAATTGTTTTTGAAAGGTGATAAAATACGCTTTCAAATTTTATAAATCGAAATAAACATATAAATATAAAAAGTTTTTTTTAACTAAAATTACTGATGGTAAAAAAAAAAAAAAAAAAAAACACTTACATGTTTCATTAGACAAATGTATTATAAATGTTATCGTCACCACACTTTTGTTCCGTGTAAAAATAATGAATCAACAATTCCCGAAGAGTCCAAAGTTTCATAAATTTATTTCAAAATGCGTTTCGAATTTTAGGTTTCATAAAGTAATACATTTTACTTCTTCATTATCATCATTACATAGTATAAAATGAAGTCGCTCAAAATGTATGTGCGCGTTAATCTTTTAAACTACGCAACGGATTTTCATACGGTTTTCACCAATGGATAGAGTGATTCAAGAGGAAGGTTTATACGTATAAAAACATGCTTATTATAGTAGAGAAAAGTCGAGAAATTCAAATATTCAATTCAAGCAGCGGGCAGCTGGCAAGCGAGTGGTGTGGATTTTGTAAAGGTTGGGTAATGGCGTTGTGTTTCGTTAGCCACAGCAACGTGTGGTCGGATCTGCTAGTTTGAGTATAAAGTGTGGTCTTTTCTTTTTCTAACACCGTTTATATCATATTTCTCACTATGATAGTAAGGGAGATACAACGATTTCTATGAGACCAATATGAGTTGTTCCGAAAACCAAACAAATAGACTTTACATGACAATCTAATAATCTAGTATTGGATACGCCCACTGCCCAATTCTATCCGTTTATTTCCTCAGTGTTCGCTGCTAATTAAAATCCGGGAGATAATCTCTCCGGATTTATACGTCTCCGGGAGGGGGGGATGGTTTGGGTAAGGGTGTGGGGTATGGGGGATGGGGGGGTGGGGGAGAGGAAGACGAACAAACTGTGCCTTCGGTAAACACTTTTATTTACTTCAGAATTTAACGGGAGCCGTGATAATGGCGTTTACAGGTACCCAATACCTGAGTTCTGACTTGGATATATTTATCCAGTGTTGCAAGATGGTTCCGCAAAACTTCAGGTGATTATTAGCCATTTTCGAAACATAAAAAATTTTGGCACATCACTATTTTAATTCTTTCCAACTTTTTCAATTAATTTACGTTAGATATATTTTACAAATTTAACAGTGGCTTGCAAACCCAATCAATAAGGCGCAATGAAATTTGCACACTTTTCACAATTCAATCTGTCTTGAATTCTTGACCAACGCAAATAATTCCACCCCTTTTCGTCTTTTACACCATAAGCTACGGAGTTTTGAAAAATAATGCTAAAAAAAAATACGAATCGTCAAATCATTAAACGTCACATAATAGAGCGAAACCGGTTTGTAATTAATAATCTAGAAATCTTTTTTTTAATGCTTTAAATTATAAGATGCTTTAAAAATAAATAAGGAGGATAGAATACGATTTGTCATTACAGATGACATGACGCCGCATCAGCGATTGGAGTTTTGACTAACAAATCCGCTGTGCGAGATAGATAAAGAGAGGGTGGGTGAGGGCGGATGGGAGGTGAAGAAACAACAGCCTTCCAACTAACAGTCAGCAGGCTTTAACCGGAGACGGAAGAAAGATAGCAACAAGAAATCATGAAATACGACAGACTCTCAGATTTTAAATAAGGACATATTGTATGCAATTAAATATATAAACATTTTGAATTCAAACTAGCAAAAGTTTTTTTTAATCGTTTTCTGGTCGTTTTTTTCTTACACACTGTAAAAAAAAAAAAAAAACAAATTTAGTTAGACAAACATTTTTATAGACAATTGTATCTTCACGTTATTGTTGTTGATAGCATAAAATAAAAATTCTTAAAAAATTGGCAAACCTTCATCTGGTTAACTGTCTCGCGGTTTCTGTCTTGCAGAATTATTTTAATTAATTTAAAATATTATGTTTAAGGCGTTCATGGGCAACATTTAAAAGCAAAGAGAAAGGCTGGTGTTCTCTATCCTAAAACTTTATTTATTACTAGCTGACCCGGCCACGCATTGCTGTGGCTAACGAAACACAACGCCATCAACTGGATGGTATCCCAACCTTTATAGCCACGATAAATTAACTCACACTGCCATCTGTTAATTTGCATACAAATCAAATCCACACCGCCCGCTTGCCAGCCCGCTCGTCTGTTCTGGATAGGGACACCCTAATCACTTAGCTATTACTTTACGACCTATTCTCGTACCTACCAAATTTACATAAAAAATTTCATTAAAATCGGTCGAGCCGTTTCGAAGGAGTGCGAACACAAACACCGTGGCACGAGATTTTTTTATATTTGTTTATATGTATATGTATAGATATAGATATAACTGACCACAATACAAAAGGTGGTAGAACTAGTTTTTCCTTGATGATCTATGAAGCTTTGAAAATGTAGTTCAATCGCAAAATCAGACAAAAGTGTTCAAGCGAAACTGGTTTGTAACACTAACTAACTAACTAATTAACCATTACGCCATTTCCCCGCAGCGGTAGGCAGAGAGGACGGACCGCCAAACAACTCGGTCTTGGCACACACTCTTTGCCTCACTCACATTCATACATCGTCTCATACATACTCTTCTATTATTCTGACTTTTGACATGGCACGTCTCAAGTCTCAAGTATGTCTTCCTCGGGCGTCCCCGACTTCTTCTACCATTCACATTTGCGTCATATATTCTTTTTACACTACTTTCTTCGTTCATTCGCTCTACGTGCCCAAACCATCTGAGGGTCCCTTTCTTAATTTTGCTCATTAAACTTACATCAGCCTTACATTCTTTGCGGATATCCACACTTCTAACACGATCATACATGGTTTTACCATCCATACGACTCAGGGATATCATTTCAATAGCATTCAGTTTACTTTCATCCTTCCTCTGCCAGTTCCATGCCTCACTGCCATACTTCAGGGTAGGTACCAGGACTCCATTGTGGACTGCTAGCTTCGCTTCTTTTGACAGTGTTTTTTTTTTATTTGCCCCAACGGCATTCAGTCCTCCATTAATGGAGTTACCGGCATTTAACACGTCATGAACAAAATGATGTTTTATTGGTAATTTAACGGGATTTTAAAGTTGTATAAGATGTTGTTAAAGTAAGGACCCTTGAGGTGATTTTTTACAAAAACGGAGTTCTACAAATTATCCAATTACTATTATTATTATACTTTTGAATGCAGCTATAACTTTGTGGTTATCCATTATAGATAAATGAAACAATGTTACTTTATTTGAACCACTTATATATTTGAAGAAGGAACGGTCGTTCCGAAACCGGTCGGCTTTACTCAAATATACAAGTGGTTCAAACAAAGTAACATTGTTTCATTTATTTATTATTATTATTACTATTATTAAGTAAGGTGGAAATAATACGAGACGTTATTATAGGTGACAAGCGATTGCAGTAATTACGAACGAATCC
Source organism: Limnephilus rhombicus (assembly GCA_929108145.2). Lineage (NCBI taxonomy): Eukaryota > Metazoa > Arthropoda > Insecta > Trichoptera > Limnephilidae > Limnephilus > Limnephilus rhombicus. The sequence goes on along the minus strand of OV815275.1, from coordinate 57,136,213 downwards.
GCTGAGCGACAAAGGTAAAGATGGGAGTGCAGGGTGGAGGGGAGGAAGTAAGAACAGCAGCCTGCCAACTAGCAGCCAGCAACCCTTAACCAGCGCCGGAAGAAAGATGTTCCGCAATTAAACACACATCCAGATTCAAATGAAACGGAACGTACATATTGTTACATCTGTTCGCAGCCGTGCGGGGAACAATGCGAAACGTTCAGGACAAAAGCTTTTGTTGGTGAACTCCGAGTTGGGATGTTTGGAAGGGGCAAACATCCAGTGCAGCAGCAAGGGGGTGGAAATGGGGGTGGGGGGTGGAAGGCGCATTTGCACCCCGCCACGATTCAACTCCAAACTCGTGGGTGGATCAGAATGATTTGATTGGGTGGGTGAACCGTTTACTTGTTAACAACCAACTGACGAACTCAACTTTGTTCCAGTATTTGTACATCTGTAATGCGTTTAAGTAATAATGTACCAAACGGTTGAACGTAGGAACCATTGTGACTCATTATGTTTTAGGTGGGGAACACAATCAAACCAGAAGATAAATACATAAAAAAATAAATTAAGAACGTTTAACCAGCCAGCTGCCGAAAATCCACATTTCGTCGAAAGTTGTTTTTACCATCGGAAAGATTAATTATTCTCCGTACCAGCTTTTTAAAATTTCAACTCGTTATCGATTTTATTTCATTCCAAATTTGCTTTAATTTATACCTACATCCAAAAATGCTAAAAGGCATGATGATAAAACTATTTAATCATGAACGTTTTGTTATTATTTTTTGATTATAAGTATTTACCATTTTTCAATAATATCTAAGTAAAATAAGAATGTTAAAAAAATCTGAAATATATTAGTTTGTAAGTGCGCAAATAAATACAAAAACGGACCAATTTTCATCAGAAACACATGTACGTATATATTTTTTAATGATTTTATTCAAATTAAATTAAAATTCTTAAAACATGCGATACGCAAATAATGTATTGATTTATTTTACTGCATGATTATATGATTTGAAATGGGTGTGGTATAATACAAAATCTTTTTTTTTAATTTATCAAATCTGCCAACGACCTATGGTATAACATTATTATACATATAAGAATTTTTCACATAAACAGAGCTACACAAATTACCCAATCATTTTTACAATTTTGTTTTGAAGTGACAACTTTAGCGCTTTTGAGATTTTAAATTCTATGAAACGAAAAAGCGACACTAAAAAGAGATAAACACATACATCTACTAGATTTAGCCTTCGAGAGAATCAGATAAATTAATCGGTCTCCCCTCTGTGCGGTGCTTCGTAGCCTCCCTACTCTTGTCTACTTTAGTTTTATGAAGGTTTTCACCTCTACCGCATATGAACTGCACACTTGTAGGTATATATATATAATTTAAAGTGAATACCGTGCTGAGTCCCAACTGCACCCGTCTGTAGCCAGTGAGATTATGGCATCCCCAATTGCGGTATAAATAAATGAAGAAGAGGAAGGTACCTGGCTATTCAGATCTGGTCACCAAACATGGCTAGAGCCATTTCAAGCGATGTTTCAATTTTGAATGGTAGACTCACACTCGGACGATACTGAGGGTATCTTCCACTCTGGAACGTGCCGCAAACGTCTGTTGACGTGCCTCAAAAAAAATCGTAGAATTTGCATGGAATCCATTTAGAATTTCTGGACCAATGTCAATATTTTAATTTCCTTATATCATTGCAATCATGAACAATAGAGCTTGAAATATGCTTTTAACTTTAAAAAATAATATATAACGCCGTAATCATAATGATGTTTGGATAATTTCTGTAGTACCGTTTTGGTGAAAAATCACCGGCGCTATTATTTATTGTTTGTACAAGAAAAATAATTTCACTAGTAACGATAGGTTGAAAAGAGTTTTGAAACTCGAGTAAAAAATATTCATTTATTTGTAAAGAGCACATTTTTCTGCAATTTTACTGAAGTCGTTAATTGGTCCTTAAAGCTGTCGGATAAGTTATGCAAGTACAAATTTTAAATCCTTTAAAGCATTTTCTTTATTGTCCGCGCAATTATGAAAGTTAAATTGGTATTTAGAGCCTTCTAATCTAATAATACAACAAATGGACCGCTTATATTCAAAGGATCGTCCGTTTAGTCCGGGCAGGGCAGATAAAACCAGGTCCCGCTTCACTAAATCACAGGCGCAATTGTCCCCTAATTAGGTCCCCGAGATGTTGCGACGATTATTTTTTGGCTTGTACATTTTCGGCTGTTATTCATATATATTCTCAAATAGTTGTTTACACGGTGTCCGGAAACTGGTGCTATAATCGGGACTCTGGTGAATTCACATTACTTCGAGACAGAGATCCCAATAAAACGTTTTTAATACGAATTCGAATTTAGATTCTTTTTCTTACATTTTTTGTTTTTTCTGGTCATTAAAAAGTAAAAAAAAAAAACATTTTTAAGATACATTTTAGAAGACAAACATCACTTTCTAGAAACCTAATTTTAAATACTGCATAGTTTTGAATTTCACTTTTTTGACGTGGAATCTTGGAAGTGGAAATTAATCCGCATCCCGACACCTAATCGTTTTTTTATCGATGACAATGCATTCTTTCTACTTTTTGCAATCACTACGTTTGGCAATCACGTACCACCGATGAAGAAATTAAAGAACTCGATATTCGAAATAAATGTCGATTTAATCAAATCAGGATCTGGCCCTTTTGGTAGCGCGGTGGATTACGATCACTAGGTAGGAAGGTTAAAATCTCAGTAAAAACAAAAAAAATAAGGTTTTAATAGGCATTCGAAAATAGATACACCTACCACTGTAAAAAGACGAAACAGTATTTAATCATTCCACAAAATCTACTAAAAATGTTGAGTAGATTCTCAAGTTTCCAAGCAATTTCCAGACACTTAAGTATTTTACTAAATAAATTAACTAAGTAAACACTCCAAATTCGTACATTTCATACAAGCAAACTATTTCTTCTTTTATGCTGACTTTTAATATGATTCGATTCAACCATTTGATTCACTTGATCGTGACACTCCTTTCTCCAATTATTCATAATTCATGTCCAAATCATCTGATCATCCCTTTCCTAATATCAATTAGGTACTTATATTGATATTAGGAAAAGCCTGTTTCATGCCTCACTGCCGTATATTTTATAAAGAACTGTAATATTATAGTTAAGCTTTTTTCATATAATAGTTTTATTTCATGTAGGTATTAAATTATTTCACATACTTATATATAATGTTTAGTGTTCTATTAAAGCATTAGTAAAAAAAACAAAGTTATATGGAATTATACTGAACAAATTTATGATCCTTGGGACACACCCGCTAACCTTTTTGAGGCAGTACATAACCGCCTACCAGTATGTTAGAACCTACTTATGCAACCGCTAATTTCGTGGAAAATAAATAAGAATTATGTTTCCCACGATGCTAATTCTCATTCCGCTTTGATTTATTTAAGCTACCCAATAATTTTCTATTACGTCCATTCCCATTCCACTAAGTTATATTTATCTCAGCCATTTCCCCACCGAGTTGGCCTAACTACGGCGTGATGGAGTACGCAGCGTATGATTGAGGAAAAAAACACGAAATGTTCGTGACGCAGAACAATTTCATAATATAACTGCCGAACGGCGTGTCTGCCGCGTATGAAGAATGTATTTATGCTACGTAAAAATTATACGTACCGCCGATAGGGGGTGCAATTTACCCCGCGCGTGCGGACGCCGAAGCGGGGGTGGGGGCTGAAAGAATAAGGCCCTTTAATTGGCCATAATAACACTCAACACTTGTTTTGGCCATTCGGAACTGAAATTAAACATATCGCTGGTACGGGCGCAAACCATGGGAGCATTAGCTCGCTGGAATATATGACATTAGTCCAGTGCCCCTAACCACCCAATAACGCTGAAACTCACAGCACCCGATTGGTTTACTTAACGGGCGCGCGCACGCAGAAACACAAATTACATTTTTTTACATCATGTGTTAGGTTGAGGTTAATAAACTAGCCAACTATACAATTTGATGAATTCGAAGGTTCCTGCTTACCTGTTAGACAGACTGCAGTGGTCCCGTGACTCTTATGCACACATTACACACCAAAGAGACCATTTTCTAGTCCTCCTCAGACATAAAACTGCTGAATTTGAGATTAGTTTCAGCTATTCATAATCAAAACTTTGGAATGAAATACCACTGTCTATTCGAATATCGACATCGTTGCAGTGCTTCAAAAAGCTCTGCGGCGAATGGTTGCTGACTGCACAGTCAATCATAATAATAGTTAGAATTTACAATGAAAGGAATACCTATTTGTGTTTGTGATCATATTATTTATTTTTAATTTTGATATTATTTGCTTGAATTCGAATTTTGATTAAATTATTTAAATGTAATTTTAATTTTATTTTAATATCATCTAAATTATTTATTATGCGTTATATTGACCAACAAACTGGATTCCAGGAGAAATCTTAAAGATATAGGTGAGCATTTTTCAATGGAATGAATGTTATAAACATAAATAAGATGTATAAATTCATAAAAATCTAATGACAAATAAATGTTTTTATTATTATTATTAATAACTAACAATAATGCAATTTATTGCGTGGTGGGCAGAAGACGAACCGTCAAACCACTCTATATTGGCACGCACTCTGCTTCATTAACATTCATAAATCGTCTCAGACATAGATTCTCTTCTGTTATGCCGATTCTTGACATGATCCGACTACAGTATTTGATTAAGACATATTATTCTGTCGTGATATGTACCTACCAACGCCTTTCTGTGTTCATACGATCTACGTGGCCAACACCATTTGAGGGACCCATTCTGAATTTTTCATTTATTTATATTTTTCATTTAAATATATTAGTTTTAAAAATAATCATTATTTTGTTCATGTCCCTTATATCGATCTGAAATTATGTACGATTTCAATATTATCTATCTTCTATCTTCTTCTTCTATCTTCCATCTTCTATCTTCCATCTTCTATCTTCTATATAAATAAAAATGAATCGCCGAAATGTATGTCCGCGCATAACTTCCGAATGACTGCACCAAATTGGATAATTAATTTTTTTGTGTTCGTTATTGTCAGGACAAGGTTTATATAAATTTACTGGTGAGCTCTGGCATTATGAAATTTGTGTAAAAAAATTGCAAAATGTTGCACGCGAGCTGTTTGAAAACAGATGGTACCGGGACTGAATGTATGGAATGGGAGAGGGGGGATAGGAACACTGGTAGGGGTGGGGGGGTGGGGGGGAAGAGGAACCCGGGAGGGGGAAAGGAACCTGGGAGGGGAACTCGGGAGGGACGTTAGCGGGACGGGGGAAGGGGGAGAGTGGAGTGGGGAGAGGGAAGGTGGAGGAGGCGGAGTGGGAACGCGAGAGTGGAAAGGGACGTGGGAAAGGCGGTAGGGGAACGGGTTGAATGGGAAAGGACACGCAGGGAGAGACAATTTTTTATTAAATGGCATAGCAACGCTTGCCAGGAACCGGCTAGTTTATAATACAATCAGGGATTTTGCTGTGCTCCCGGAAAAATTCCCCGTCTTAATTATATCGTCTGTGTGCAAACTGAATCTAATTTTGTTCAAATAAACAATAAACAGTGTTAATATCAAGTGACATCCCAGGTTAGCATGATCCTGTATAGTTAATGCCTATACATAATATAAATAAATAACAATACATGAACATTTTAAAGCTGCATCATGTTCATTGGTCAATTGCATGCATTGTAGATCGATGAACCGGCAGATGCAATCTGTTGGCCACAAGATGTCATAATACTTTTTGTAGTCTATAGATTGTAGCAATATAGACCATTGTAGAAATGTTGACCGTCCAACTCAGAACGAAACCAATCCAGAACCACCTCAGAAAGGTCATTAAGAGTGTATTAATAATGAAAAATATAAAAAATGGTTAAATGGGTTTAGTTAGGTTAGGGTTACCGGCTATTTTAAAATTATTTTTTTATAGCTTTTATGACTTTTCAAAGAGGTGTTGAGTTGACTTGATTATGAGTTGGCGTGAAACCTGTAGAAATAAATTATAAAATTGATCCCCTCCCTCGGTGTGATTATTAATCGTTGATCACACCTTTTGAAAAGATATGATCCGTGGGAATTGCAGTATTAAAACGGATAAGGTATTTATGTTTTTTTATTGTAGGCATAATAACGACGGTGTAATGCTTTATGGTATAGTCTATAGTATATGGCTCTTAGATATCTTCAAAAATGACGAAGTAATGATTTTTCAATGTGAGCTTGGGTAAAACCTTGGGGGATACGTATTATTTCTTCAAGGGTAAAACGTATAAAATTGTGTCTCGCGATGTCACACAAGACACAATTCAGTACAAAATTATTCATAAATCGAATGAAAATGTTGCCATACTGCCGTGCCTGGCATTGTACGTACCGTGACATTGCACGCTTATCGGCCGTTCTCAAATATCAACATTTCGACGGCTAATGTCTTTGATAATCTAATATTCGATATTTTCGACAAAAATTATAAAAAAATTATCCTCAGCACGATCTAATTAATACGATACATTTGTAATATGAAAATTCTGTGACCCGAAAGTGAATCCCTCTACAGTTTCAGGCCCCCGAAATGATATCTATATTATATAATAATGAATACCTGTTTCCCTTGGTCACGCCATAACTACATAACGACTTTACCTATTTCTTTTTTTTTTTAAGTTTTCTGATACTTTGTAGAAGGTTCTTATGGAAAGAACAATTAAGAAAATTGGATAATTTCATAAAACTTAACGACTGTTTTAACGTCGCACGTTTGACAGTTCGCGCGTTTGATGAATGTGAATTTAGCAGGCAGCTGTTTTTTTTTGTAAGAATTGTCTAAGGATTTTTTAAATTATAGATATTTTAAATAAGTACCTATGTTAGGTTAGGTTAGGTACCAATTTTGATTATTTGCTCTTATAATATACAAAAATGAATATTTTTAATAAATGAAAAATGAAAATTTGAAAAAAAAAAATGTAATAGGATGGCACGCGAGCTTTTTGAAAACTGAATGTACTGGGACTGAATAAATGGAACGGGGGGGCGGGGGGGTTGGCAAGACCGTGGAGCGGGAGAAGGGAGGGGGTAGTAGGGGAAGTTGGAAGGGATGCGCGGGAGGGGATCGGGGACGCACGGGAAAGGACATGCAGGGAGAAACAATTTATGTCTTTGAATATAGCAATGCAACGCATGCCGGGAGCCCGCTAGTTTACTATAAAACTATAATTATACGTGCATTATTTACCAATTTCAAACCTAAAATCGGCTTCAAAGGTTCAAAGACACCTTTAATAATAAATTTGTGTCGATTTTTTTTGCTTATTCGCTTGTATATACATATACAGTATACAGACAAGTTGTTATTTCCTTGATTTGAATGAAAATATATTTTATTCTTTGGTTATTCGGCCGTACACCCTTTCAGCACACCCCTTTCGGGACACTTAGTTATATTTTGTGTAAGTAGATTATTTTCCTTAAACTGACTGCACATTGTATATCAGTATGCGGAATTAGATGAAAATTCCCGCAATATTCTCCGCTTTTAGAATATTCGACACATCAGGGATCTCATTTCAACTGCATTCAAGTCTACTTTCATACCTCTACCAGTTCCACACATATCTCACAAACTTCAGCGTAGGCATCAAAACTTAATAGTGAACCTTGAAATGATTTTTTCTTTTTCGGCGATCAAAGTATTGATTTGCTCTACATAAAGTTGGCTTATTGGAGAGAATATTACAGCCCCTGCAGTAAACAACATTCTAGCCAGACGTAGAGAGAGTCTACGACTATGTCCCGCCTGCGCCCGTGTAATATTTATCTCGGGCACGCCAGGGTCGTATGTCATTAAATCATTGTAATGCGGAATATGTGGAATATATTTGGAATACGTTTTGTGTACGCGATTATGTTAATCTAGCCATTACGATTTTTTCACGTTTGTGTCGTTTGTGAACAATCCTCCTGACCTCAAAACGCTCAAATACCATCATTAGCACTCCACCGTCGTATGAGTGCCTGATATTTCTACCGGAAGGCTATAAATCTAGTGGGTGCCGACAGAAGACACCAGCCGACTTTTATATACATTGTATCCGATGCTCGTCTCGGTTGAATATTCATCACACATCTCAATATGTATTCACATTCACACTTGTCTCAATAAGCGGATAGATGGGAGAACTATTCGATCAAGTCAATTGGCACCGAATCAAAATGTGCTGTCGGCGCGATGCTCAAACAATTATTCAATTGACACTCTACACTTTACTAGTCTCGTGCTAGTAAAGTGTTCTACTGAAGAAAATATTCTAAAATCGAACTTTATCATGGAAATATCATCTAGTTAGTTGTCTTAATGGTATATGCGCTCTATGGCTGTAAGAGATGTTGAGAAAGGCCGTATTTCTAACATTATGTTGATAAAGTAAAAATTGTATATAATTGTGATGGATTGTGAAGCCGTAATGTGTTTTCAAATATATATTTTAATATGAATACTGCACAAGACCATGGCACCCCCAAGTATGAGGCTGAAGGTAGGTGGAAGGGTAAGAAGATGAGAAGGTTTCGGTTCTGGATGGAGGTCTTTGATCAGGGCGATACTGAAAGAATTAACGACTCTGAAACTCACTCTTCTGATCAATATCCGCCCACATTTAAATTCCTGTAAATTTCTTAACCTCGATTCAATTTATACAAAATGTGTTCTTTTAATTTTATGACTGCCTTCAATTAACGAGTCTCGTAAAATTAACCAAGTATAAACCCACTCACTAGAAATTGTTAAAAACAGTAGCGTACCTATGTAAACACATACATAAAGGTACAACGGATTTACGCTGGCGAAAGACGACGGTTCGGAATAGAAACATTAACAGATTAACAAAACAGTTTAGCCAATGTTTAATGACCAGATATGCATAAACTTCCCGTTTCCTTACCTATCAACTACTTTTCTTTAGCTTCACAATTCAAAATGACAAGATATTATTTTCTCTTTGAAGCCTGTTGGGCTGTGGCATTCATAAAAGGGATTGTGGTTTGAAGGTAGTAAGGGAGTATGGGAATTACCTGGCTTTTTGGATCAAATCACCAAACACGGATAATGCCATTTCAGGCAACGTTTCGATTCTGAATTGTGGTCTTTCACCAAGACTCTACTAGGACAATCTACGACTATGTCGTAGCACTGTCTAACACGGTTGTTTGAAGAATTTGAACAATTCATCAAATTACAAAGTTAATTTTCAAGTTCTGTGAAAATCCGATTCAAGTTCTGTAACTATATCAATGTTTTTTTTTTTTTTACAGTGAATACCGCACAAGAATCTCAACTGCTCCCGTCTGGAGCCAGTGAGACTATGGCATCCCCAATTGGGGTATGTTGTGAGGCTGAAGGTAGTTGGGGAGTTGGAGGAGGTGGGGAAGAGGAAGGTTGGGAAGTACCTGGCTATTCAGATCCGGTCACTAAACACGGCTAAAGCCATTTTCAAGCAACGTTTCAATTCTGAATGGTGGTCTTACACCAGGGCGATACTGATAGTATCTTCCACTCTGGAACATGCCGCAAATATACTATATATTATTTTAAATTAATTAATTGTGAAAACACAAATTAATCAAATAAAATTTATTTGCGCATGCCGGGTTGTGAGTCAAGATTCCTCCCGCGACCTCCGGATTGTTGGACTACGGAGGTCGTCAAATGTGGGCAAGTGCTTCACAAAACTGAAATAATAACAGAACTTTAAAATTAACTTTGAAACTTGATGAATTGTTCAAATTCTATGAAACAACCGTCATTAGTGCAATCGGAACTCTTATACGGTTTCATTTTTATTTTTTTTACAGTTCACATGAACTGAAAACTGAGGTCCTGATGAAAATAATCTCCCTGAGGGCCTCTGTCATCTTTGGGGATGCTGTTGCTGTAGGAAGGGTTTCTTTGTGGAAAAGAAGGAGTGAATCTGGGTATTGAAGAGACGGTCCTTTCTCATGTGACAAATGTCAACTATAAAAAAAAGTGCGCAGTTCACACGAGGTAGATGTGAAACCTTCAGAAAACTAAAGTAGACAAGAGCGGAAAGGCTACGAAGCACCACACAAAGAGGAGACCAATTATTCTATGTCATTCTCAGCAGGTTAAATCCTATAGATGTTTGTGTTTGTCTCATTTTAGTGTCGCTATTTTTATATTTCTATTCTTCGAGTTTCAAATCCCAACGGTCCTAAAAAAGTTTTCATTTTAAAAATTTTGGGAGCGCGTTTGGCATTTTTTCCGACTCTGCATCGACGCCGAAGGAATCAACGACGCTATCAAGGAAAGGAGAAAAATGAAAATTATTTCTAGGGTACCAACAATGTTAAAAAAAGGTCAATTATAAAATCAACATTAAATTCGATTACATTATCAACATTGTATGTAAAAGAAGTTTTTTATAGCTAAACGAAAACATAAAACATAGTTACATCTTTTATTGTCTTGTTTTTAAATATGTTGCACAGTTTTTTGGACTGTCGCGTCTACAAAAATCGGCTTCTGCCCGTTCCACGATCGTTGCAAGTACAAACAATTTACAATTTGCAACAACAAGAATAATAATATTTGGGCGGTCGGTGTCCGTGACTCGGTGGCAGATTTAGCCGCCCGCCGCACATCTCCTTTGATAGGCCGCTGAATAAGGCAATTGAATATTTAATACCGCAGATTATACAAGGGTAAGGGTTAGAGCCGATGTTCGCGGAAGCAAAGTCTACTGCAAATTGAAATGTAATGAATATTAGCCGATTTGGTATTCATGTGCGCTCTCTCATTTATTTACAGGCGTGTGGGTTCATTAGCGGGGAGCTAGACGTCGTTAAATAAATTTGTATCTATAATTTGTACCTATCAAGTCAACAAAAAACTGTTGAACAAATAATTTCTACCATTGTAATTAGAGTTTAAATATGTATACTAGCTGACCCGACAAACGTTGTTCTGCCATATAAATTATTTCTAGTAAATGTTTTGGTTCTTAAGTAAAAAAAAAAACGAATGTATTGTAAGTATGTGTGGATGGGATCTGTGACAGAAAGAGGAATGGAGCGCTGTAGAAGATGTCCGCCGATAAAAACAAAAAAAAACACCAACTGTAGTAGGAAAATGAAATAAAGAAAATCAATATAAATTTCGAAGAGCAATTGAGTGTACGATATTTTTTTTCAGTCCATCTTTAGCCAACACAAATAAGCTCCATGGTTTGTCCACGAGAGAACATGATGCCGAATGAAATATCAAAATGACGCGACGCACGCTTCTCGTGAATGTTTTGTGCATGTGTGGATGAAAGTTCAATGAGGCGGACGTAGCGCCATCTGTCATTCAACAACACAAAATAATTTCGTTCTGTTTGAAATAGGTTAAATTTGTTTATACAAAAATACTATTCGGAGGAGTGCGACCACAAACATCGTGACACGAGATTTTTATATATCAGAAGATATTGTTTTTGAAGTGCTTGTTTAATAATAAAAATTGAGTAGTTATTGAGTCGTTTCCACAAAACTAAGTAGAACTTCTCTTTTTGAATCGTACAAATTACGAAGCATTAATTTTTAGTACCTAACAGTAATAATAATTGAGAAGTTTAACATATCAAAGTATAATATATATATTGTGTCTCACGCCTCGCCGCTCCCGGGCCTCAGATATAGCGATCACGATGCGTGCGGTGCCCCCTGAAGTGTGTGGTCCTTTTGATAGGAGCTGTTAAACTGGTGACAACCGCAGAGCGTAGAGGACTTATTCCTCGCGAACATTAAAGTCAATGCGTGAAGTCTCGTCCGCACCACGATCAACCAACCACAAGGGAACTTGTTCCTTGCTAATGTTAAAGTCAATACATGTGAGACACTTCAACAAACAAACCAATCAATGCTGAGTATTAATTAAATTGTTGGCTAATTGATAAGAACTTTTATTCAAAAGGGATTATTTTGATCGACTTTATTTATTGGAGTCATTTTGCGGATCTTTTGAGTGGTATTAAATAATATTAACATTCGGGAGACGGAATTGCCTCTGCTGCCGGAAAACGTGTTTATTTAATACTTCTGGAAGATGTGTTCCTCAACATTTTTTGTTCTGCATTTTTTTGACGTAAAACTTCTTTACGCACGCTTGACTTGGGGAGTAAGCTGGCGAAAAGCGAGGCGAACGGTAGTTGAGAGGGAGATATAAGTTAGTGAAGATAGAAAGAGAGAGAGTTTAGTTACGTTACGTTTCGTATCGTATATTACTGTAGGGGCAAGAGAGAGAGGTGCGCGCGCACATTTTCTTTCTCTCTTCCTATCATACAGATGGAGCAGAAGTTTTACTTCAGTCGTGTGGTCTAAAGCACATTTTTTGTTTGTTTTTGAGATCAAGAAATATACTGTTGTTTTGATATTTTGCATTACCCTTCATTTAATTAAAAATTCCGAAAATACAGACTTTTTAAACAACAAAATAAGCCAACGAAATGATTTTTAATTTTTAGCACATTCGAAATTCTTCTTCGGGACCGTCATATTGACACGAATACAGTACTCATGCATTGCTTGCATATTGCAAGTTTCAAACATGAAAGATATTCACTTCAGAAAAGAAAATTCCAGTGATATTAAAAAAGTAATGTTTTACAGATATACTTAAAGAGCAAGCTGTACGATTGTTGTTAATTTTTGCTAAAAAATAATAAGTGAGCTCAAGTTAAACTGCTGTTTCACAGTGACGTTTCGCAAGGACATCAATAATCACAATCACGGTTTTTATTGTTAAGTTATTATTATTGAGTCATCTCTAATTGTGCAACCTATATTTAGGGATTGCGTAAGACGAAAGACCATTATTTTTAATTTGTAATTGAATTTATGGTGTCTGGGAAAGGTAAACTATTAAGATTTCAATTTAAAAAATCAGAAAAAGCTGTCCCGTGGTATAATATGGAAAGTGTATGGAGCAGAAGTTCGATTGGCCATTATTGCAGTCCGCTGGATATTAGTATTTCTGTTTATTTATGCGCTTATAATGACCGTGGAACTTTGAAACAAAAACACTTAGCTTTTGCGAAGAAAACTTAAACTCCCTTAGAAAAGTAACTGAAGCGGTAACTGCCGATTCATGTCGCTGCTCCTTACCGGGAAAAGCTATCAAGAAACACTTTTCGTTGGTGAACGCTCACCGACAAAGAAAACCTGGTGCCGCGACTAAATCCCCGCGCTCCTCCAACATCCACCAGTCGCCGGCTGCGCGCAAAAAATTACAATCATTACTTACAAACTTGTAGACTCGCGTAAAAAAAAGAACGTCCCCGTTTTACTTCGTGTCGTAGAATTTTTCCGGCAATTCAAAAACTTGCGGATCGGGCGAGGTGAAATTATGATATGGCCTTTCACTTACCTACACCATTTTATTTTTACGATATTTTTGAGGAAACGCAAAAACGGTAAATGTTAAAAGTTTCGTTTAGTTCTCGAGTTAATTTATTGGAATGGCCGCTAAAAATTGGAAAATGGTTTTCATTAGCGCTAATAATAGCGCCATCAGGACGCGATTATTAGCTCTCCCGATCAGGATTACCATTGACAATAAAACGAGGATCAGCATAATGGATATGATTCCGCGACTTGTATTATTCAAAAAGCCAAATTAGACCAGACTCAAAGCCGATTTTGAATGCGATTTTAGTGGTGTACAGCACCGACTGTGTTTAGTGGTGTGATAGCACCAACTGTATTTACAGCGACGTTTCAGATAATCATTGCCGACAGTTTCATGTGTCGTTTATTGACATCCGAACACCGCCCGTTTCATTATAATCCGGCCTAATTAATTCGTTCGCTCGCGGTTCGGTGTGGGATCCATTGTATTACCGGCTTATGAAGATAAACTGTTCATGATTAATTTAAGTAAATTGTACGTTATTAGTTCGCATTAACTTTCAAAATCCTATTATTTTGTGAAAGCTATATTTAAAATTGGTCGTTTAAACTTTAAATAACAGAGCAAGTTTTTAAAGATGGCATGTTGGAATGAGTCCGATTCGCATTTCCCGGCCTCAGACCGGCATTATACATACTGTTGTGAGTACTTACTACACTAGGTACTTGCAAGCAAGAAATGAGGGCTGTTTTAATATAATGCGAGTATTTTTTAAATTTATTTATTTCTTGAAACATTTACTTACTATTAACACATTAATGAAATTCTCTTAGGGATATTTATTTATTTAAAATATTAACGCCTTTCATAACATAACATAGTATCGGGTATAACTCAATTTAAGAGGCGGGAATGGGTACCGCCGCCCCGGGAACCTTTATTGGATAACCAACACCTCTGCCATAGGTCACCTCAAGTGGTTCGTTACGTTTGATGATTTAGCAGGGGTGCCCGGGTTCATGGGGTGAGGTTTGTCTAGGTCTTGGAGGCGGATGACCAGGACACACTGAACCCTAGATCTACCCATCCCTCAAACCCTTTTCCTTCCCAGAACTCTCCTCTCCTTCCTTTCCTTAAAAAAACCCTCCATACAGCATCCCCAAAGATGAAATAGGCCCTTAGGGAAATTATTTTCCTCAGGGCCTCCTGTGTGGAGCTCATGTAAAAAAAAAACTAAAATTTGAAATATGAGATTGACAAATACGACGGTTTGACAGAAGTTGGTAATAGCGAAATTGGTTAACGCGCACGTCCCGGTTAGACGAAAGGTCTGGGTTCGAGTTCCAGTTGCGACCATTGTCTTTTTCTGTTTTTCTGTGTCTTGTTCTCTTTCATATTTTTGTTTAGATTATTATTGTTATCTTCTTCTTCAATGGTATATTACATTGATGGGAATAACCGTCAAAAGTTATAAAAAGAGATTAATGAAACTTTGTTTGAACCACTTATATAATGAGTAAATCCGACCGGTTTCAGAACAAACGTTCCTTCTTCAGGGCAAGCGTATACTGTAGTATAGAAACCGGTCAGATTTACTCATTATATAAGTGGTTCAAACAAAGTTGAATTGTTTCATTTATCTATAATGGATAACCACAAAGTTATAACTTCATACACACCAGGCTAGGCTTGCATTCAATAAAAGTTCGAAAATAATAGAATCGAATAATATAGACCTGAAACTGAGAATACTCCTCATCAAGACCTATGTATGGAGTATCTTGATGTACGGCTGCGAAACATGGTGCCTATCCGAAAGAGATAAACGGAGACTAGAGGCTTTTGAGATGTGGTCCTGTAGAAGACTATTAGGAATTTCCTGGAGAGACCACATCACAAATGAGGAGGTTCTCCGAAGAATCGAAGGAGGAAGGCACCTGCTCAGGACCTTGTCCGGAAGGCGCGCAATATGGATCGGCCATGTAATAAGACAAGAAGGCCTCTTGCATGCCATCATGGAAGGGAATGACCGAGGGGACAAACGCTAGGGGACGCCCACGCCGAGAGTACCTGGAGGACCTGCTGGTGGACGTGCGCTGCTCATCATATGCAGACTTCAAAAGAGCCGCACAAGACAGGGAAGAGTGGAAGAAACGTATAGATGAAATTGCTGCAAACCAATCCCACGATTGAAACCAGAGAGAGAGATAGCTTCATTCAAAAATATATAAAAAGAGAGTTTAAGAATATTCAAGTAGACTTTTATAAAAAGTCAACAGTTCCATATGAATAAATTCGGATATATTTACCCGAGACGCTATCCAGGTTACAAACCAATTCTTAGAATGAATGTTTCCAATAAAAAAGTGTGGTTATATGGAAAAATGTAGAGCATGTAGAGCGAATGAACGAAGGAAGTAGTGTAAGAAGAATATACGACGCGAATGTGAATGGTAGAAGAAGTCGGGGACGCCCGAGGAAGACATGGCACGATCAAGTGAATCAGATACTTGAGTCGGGTCATGTCAAAAGTCAGAATAATAGAAGAGAATGTATGAGACGATGTATGAATGTGAGTGAGGCAAAGAGTGTGTGCCAAGACCGAGTTGTTTGGCGGTCCGTCCTCTCTGCCTACCCCTGCGGGGAAACGGCGTTATGGTTAGTTAGTTTTAAATGGAAAAATAATTAGTTGAAGATTATTATATTGTTAATTTTAAAATCTTCAATATGAGATTGAAAACGTAGCAATAGCGAAACTTGGTTAACGCGCACGTTCCGGTTAAGCGAGAGGTCTTGGTTCGAGTCCCGGTTGCGACCATTGTCTTTTTCTATTTTTCTGTGTCTTGTTCTCTTTCATATTTTCGTTTAGATTATTATTGTTATCTACTTCTTCAATCATATGATACAGACAGCTCTAGTGAGCTTGTAAACAGCAAAAAAATAGAAAACTGAAGTAGAGAAAGACACGTGTAGATAACAAATCAAATAATAAATACTACAATATGCAAATATGTACTACAATATTAGTATGTTGCCTGTTGTATGCTGATGATGCGGTGCTGATTTCTAACACTATGGAAGATCTACAGTCTCTAGTATCTAGGATGAACGAAGTATGTATGAAGAATGAGCTAATGATGAATGTAAGTAAGTCTAAAGTCATGGTGTTTGAAAGGGAGAGTACGAAAACAGTATGCAACATAGTTGTGAATGATGAATATTTGGAGCAGGTGGATGAGTTTGTGTATCTGGGTAGTATGTTTACGAGAGATGGGAAGGCTGAAAGAGATATTGAAAGAAGGGTGAATGCCGGTAACTCCATTAATGGTGGACTGAATGCCGTTGGCGCTAATAAAAAACTGTTAAAAAAAGCTAGCAGTCCACAATGGAGTCCTGGTACCTACCCTGATGTATGGCAGTGAGGCATGGAACTGGCAGAGGAAGGATGAAAGTAAACTGAATGCTGTTGAAATGAGATCCCTGAGACGTATGTGTGGTAAAACAATGTATGATCGTGTGAGAAATGTGGATATCCGCAAAGAATGTAAGGCTGATGTAAGCATAATGAGTAAGATTAAGAAAGGGACCCTCAGATGGTTTGGGCATGTAGAGCGAATGAACGAAGGAAGTAGTGTAAGAAGAATATACGACGCGAATGTGAATGGTAGAAGAAGTCGGGGACGCCCGAGGAAGACATGGCACGATCAAGTGAATCAGATACTTGAGTCGGGTCATGTCAAAAGTCAGAATAATAGAAGAGAATGTATGAGACGATGTATGAATGTGAGTGAGGCAAAGAGTGTGTGCCAAGACCGAGTTGTTTGGCGGTCCGTCCTCTCTGCCTACCCCTGCGGGGAAACGGCGTGATAGTTAGTTAGTTAGTTAGTTATATTGTAACAACGAAAAAATGTTTTTATGTAATATATGCAAATAACTTAACGTAAAGATGAGGCAGTTTGAAAATGTTTAATGGTAGGTAAATTATTACAAATGGCAGGTATATTTCAAGTTGAGAAGATATTTACATATTACAGGAAATAAACCTAATTTCCTATGAAACAATAAAATTACGAAAACCCGGGAACAACATAACCAGTTAATAAGTATAGCCATTTTTGTAGGTTGGTACCATTATCTTGGCATTACTATGTGTTTTTAAAGTTTTAAAGAAATTCTTGATTTTATGAAAAACTTATAATTCTGTCAATATCTTTGGTTTTATGACACTATGTACATTCCATGATACCCTTATAAAAATTTTCAATAATTCTTTTTTTTATTTTTGGTTTTACGACATTATGTACATCCCACTATAACCAACAACCATTTACAATAATTTTATCTAGATTCTGTATACTTATGTTTTTATATTTTTGAATGTAGCTATTACTTTGTGGTTATCCATTATAGAAAAATGAAACAATACAACTTTGTATAAACCACTTATATAATGTGCAAATCCGACCGGTTTCGGAACAAACGTTCCTTCGTCAGGGGAAGCTGTCGGATTTGCACATTATATAAGTGGTTTATACAAAGTTGTATTGTTTCTTTTTTTAATGTTTTTATGTGTATGTGTGTATGTCTGTGTATATGTATGCATTTATATGTACCTGTCTCAGAACAGACCTTGTCTAGTGAGGCGGGTTATTTACTTGTTTGTATATGTTAATGTTATTTCAATAAACGCCCGGGTTGCAATTTAAAAAAAATGCAAAATTAAAAAAGTTGCAATTTAAAAAAAATAAATTATTGCTATTAAATATGATGTTTAAATTTAAACGACGTAGTTTAATAAATTTACGAAAGAACTTCCTTAGTGAGTACTTACACCGTGGATAAATTATATGCACAGATATTAACAATCCAATTAAAAATGTTTACAGTGTACCTAAACCAAGGTTTAATTGATAGAAGGTTAAGAATGCTAAAACAAAATATAGAACATAGTAAGTTTATAATATAAAGAAAGAGAAAAAAGAAAGAAAATACATAATTTTTTGATTTTTTGCCCTAATACTGTTAAAAATGCCACGTATTGTAGTAAATTATAACTCAGTATCGATAAAAAAAAAAACAATGTTACCAATATTGGTTTACTGAAAATTCTCAACTGCACGGCGCGGCGGCAGCGCCGGCACATTCCCCTGATTTCACGAGCCATTTGATGCAGATTGAAACTGGCTGGAGAAATATACCCGGGACTCCAGAATACTGGCCTTGCTTTTGTTGCGTTTTTAATCCATTTTTTAATAGGATAACTTTTAACTTCAGACTCTAAATCCTTTAGATAATAACGAAGGTGTTATTACAATAATTTTGTTAATATTCTTTCTTAATCCCCATCAAGTTTGAGTTAAAATCGAAAATAAATAGAACCCAGTAACTGGCGTCATTGTAGGAAAACCTTGTATTTTGATTTTAAATGCTGGCAATTTTCATTTAGTTGCCACACTGAAAAACATGCGCGTCGGACCGCATTTCATCAATTACGACAAAACAGTTGAATAATTTAATAAACAATTTGGGAGGCGGGTATGCGTACCGCCGCCCGGAAACCATTTATTAGATAACTAACACATCTGCCTTAGGTCACGCTAAGTGGTTCGCTACGTTTGGTGACTTAGCTGGGGTGCCAGGGTTCATGTGGTGAGGTTTGTCTAGGTCATAGCGGCGGATTCGTCTGCCCACCTGCTGAATGACGGACCGGATCAACAGAGACTGGTTGAGGGAGGCCTTTTGACCTTTCCAGCCGGACTCTCTTACCATCGCCTTGCAACGCAGTTGGAGGGTTGGATTGATACTTCCATCACTCCTGGATACTGACCCCCAGATATCTACCCACCCCTCATACCTTTTTCATTCGCTGTACTTCTTATCCTTCCTTTCCTTAAAAATCCCCCACACGGCATCCTTTAAGATGACATTAGGCCCTAAGGGAATTTTCTAGTATTTCTTTATATTTCTCCCTATTTTCCTCAGGAACTCCTATGTGGATCTAATGTAAAAAAAGACAAGTTTAAATAATATTTGATTTAATATTGTAATGAATTGTATTCGAATATTTATTTTCTCACTATCTTAACTTAGCATTTGGAGATGTCTGACTAATAAACAGGACGATAGATATACCTACTATTTTATAACTTATGTAAAAGCTTGTTAATGTTGGGAGCTTGTTAATAAATAAAAAGGGCGTTGTTGATAAATAAAACGAATATATTTCTTAGCTGAGGTTTGAAACACGGATAATGGCAGTAATTTGTAACCGCTGGTCTGCGGGCAACCGGCAGCCGAGACGATGCCTGCTGCAGAGAGTTTTATGTTAGCCGCCCAAGCCCGGCAGCCTTAGTACAGCCGCCCTAGTACAGCAAATAGAGCCGGCCGCAGGGGGCGCTGCACCGTGCCGCTGATGTTTCATAACTCACTCGGGCCGCGGATTAGGCGACCGAATGCATTTCGGGAATAAATCCGAAACAGCCGTCAGGGCCAGAGGTAGTGAGGTTATTAAGACCAAACGTTAGAGTTGCTCATTTATCAAAAGGAAACAAAATGCTGGAGAAAATTTAACGATCTTTCCGCTGTCGAGTTGGGAGGGATATGAGTAATGAGTTATTAATATAATGCAGTCCAATTTACAAAACACTTGGATAATAATTTAACACAACAGATTTTTTAATGTTAGCTCCATACAAGAGGTCCTGAGAAAAATAATTTCACCCGGGGTCTATTTCACCTTTGTGGATGATGTGTGGAGCGTATTTTTAGGGGAAGAAAGGAGGGGAAGTTCTGGAAAGGAAAAATGTATTCAGGTGTGACGGAAATCCACACCTTCCCGCCTTAATCAGTAATGTTTGCTTTAACATTTTTATAGCCTATAAACAAAAAAAGCGTTAACCCAACAATAATTTATCTTGGAAAACAAACTTCAAAACAAAGAAAATGTATATATCATCATTTTCGAGAAAATAGATCTGCGCTATGAATTAAATGGAAATAAATTGTATTTAATGTAATACATAAAAAATACGTTTTTAACATTACATAAAAAAAAACAATAAATCACTTATTGCGACATTTTTTATCTATAGATAGTTACTTATTGTTTTCTAATACTGAATATCTAAATTTTCAGTATATTTTGTGTCTTGATGTAGAAAACTTCGATTTTGAAACGTGTTGAAAATAAATAATTTTTCCCTGCATGTCCTTTCACGTACGTCCCCGATCCCCTCCCGCATCCCCTTCCCCTCCTGCATCCATTTCGCCTCACGCGTTCCCCTTAAACCTTCCCAGCCTTCCCAGCCTTCCCTCTCCCCTCTCTCGCTCCCCCGTCCCGCCAACCCCACTCTCACGTTCCATATATTCATTACCAGTACATTCAGTTTCCAACAGCTCGCGTGCCACCTATTACAATTTTTTTTAATTCAAATTATCATTACAAATATTTATTTTCGTATATTATAAGAACAATCAATCTAATTTCGCATCTAATATAGGTAACTATTTAAAATATCTATATAGATAACACTTCTAAGAGACCCCAGTTTAAAACAATTATCACGGCAAGTTTTGTTGTTTAACTCAGCTGACTATACTCAAATTAATAAGTTTCTAGAACAATTTAACTGGACGCATGTTTTCAATAAAATGTGCATGGAAGAAGCTACTAATAAATTCTACGAAATTATATATGAAGCTATCAACCAATACGTCCCATTACGAACCATTAAAATGTCTCCAAAATATCCCGTATGGTATACGTCTAGCTTAATAAAAATCATCAAAGAAAAACTAAAATTTCATCGTAAATTTAAAAAATATTCCCAACTTTCTGATTATCATACATTCTCGTTACTTAGAACTCGCCAAAAGACGCTTGAGAAAGAATGTTACACAAACTATATAAATAATGCTGAGTTAAACATAAAGAATGATGTGAAATTTTTTTGGACCTTCGTCAAATCAAAACAAAACTCCTCTGATATACCTCATAACATATTCCATGGAAACATTTCTTCAATTGATGGGCAACATACTTGCAATCTTTTCAACGATTATTTTCAATCTGTGTTTGTCCCCTCTCAAACTAAAAACATTTCCACATATAGCAAAGACGTAATCAATGATAATAATATAAGTTCAATACACCTGAATTCGATTAATATCGAGAAATCTTTAGTATTAAAATACTTGAAAAATGTCAACACAAAAAAAGTGCTGGTTGTGATAAAATACATCCAATTTTTATTTTGAATTGTGCTGAACAACTTGTCACCCCCGTGACATTACTGTTCACACTTTCTATCAAAGAAGGCGTATTTCCCACCATTTGGAAAAGAGCTCTTGTGACACCTGTTTTCAAAAAGGGGGACAAACACAATATTGAGAATTATAGGCCTATATCGAAACTATGCATTTTAAGTAAAATTATGGAAAAAATCGTTTACGACCAACTCTTTAATTTATGTAAAAACATCATTATCAATCCTCAACAGCACGGTTTCTTTCAAGGCAGATCTGTCGAGTCGAACTTGGGTCAGTTCACCGATTTTGTTCTGAATACTATGGATAAAAAGAAACATGTTGACTCTATCTATACTGATTTTTCTAAAGCTTTCGACAAAGTGAATCATGATATACTCCTAAGCAAACTTGAAAAAATTGGTATAAGTGGAAATCTTCTCAGATGGTTCTCATCTTACATTAAAAATAGAAGTCAAGCTGTTGCACTCAAAGGTTACATGTCACAGGAAATAACCGTCCCTTCGGGTGTACCTCAAGGTTCCCATTTAGGACCCCTGCTCTTTACTTTGTACATAAATGACATCAAACATGTCATCTGTAACTCTGATTTTATTCTTTACGCTGACGATATGAAAATATACAAATGTATAAGCTCAGAAGATGATTGCAATAAATTACAAGAAGATATTAATAAAATTAATGAATATTGCATAGAAAATCAACTATTTCTCAATGTAAAGAAATGTAATGCGATAACGTTTTCACGTAAAAATCACCCAATCGTCCATATTTACCATCTGAACAACGTTCCGCTTGAAAGAGTGGATAAAATTAGAGATCTTGGAGTATTACTTGACTCCAAATTACTATTCAAAGATCACATTGAATACATCTTAGAAAAAGCCTACAAACAAATGGGTTTTATCCTACGCATCACAAAACCGTTCAACAAACCTTTTACACTTGAACTACTATATATGGCGTATGTAAGATCTCATCTTGAATTTGCATCTGTCATTTGGAATCCACAATACCAAACTTACATTAAGCGTATTGAAAATATTCAAACAAAATTTTTGAAACACCTTTCGTATCGTTTCGAAAATCACCAGTGTAAACCTATTGCTCTTTACAAACGTAGAAACATTTCTGACGTACTGTTTCTATACAAGATTGTGAACTGCCTTATTGACTCACCAGATCTATTAGAAAGGATTGCATTTCCTAATACCCTATTTTTTATACAGCATTTCAAACCGAAATATGCACAAAATTCTTTGCTCGGGCGTATCTGCAAATCTTACAACGCCCTAAGAGATATCGATATTTTCCACTGCTCTCTTAAAACGTTTAAAACTAAATTAACCTTACAATGTACTTAAACCAAAACGATTATTTCTTTGTTATTTCTTCATTGTTTATTTTTTCTTTTGACTCACTTTTTACTAATACTATATTATAATATTATTACTATCTACTTGCTTCCTAATCAGTAACCATTTCCTTTCTTTTTTTTTTAAATCATAAATGGAACTTCACTGGTTTATACTATATTCAATATAAAATGTAAAATGAATGTATTTACAACTGTATGTTTCCTAAATAAACTTAAAAAAAAAAAAAAAAAAAAATTTAAAAGATCCATAGACCATTCTTTTGTTACAAAAAAAAACAGCTGCCTGCCAAATTCACATTCATCAAACGAGCGAACCGTCAATTTTTAATGAAATTATCCAATTTTCAGCGCAATTTTCTTAATTTTTCTTTCCGTAAGAACCTTCTACTAAGCATTAGAAAACTTAAAAAGAATGATGAATGAAATAGGTAAAGTCGTTCTGAAGTTACGGTGTGACCAGTGGAAACAGGAATTAATTTTTATGTAGATACATATAAACATAGATGTTGGTTTAAACAATGTTGGATTTAATCATTTAAATTTAAAATGCCGCCACAAAGTAATTTCGCAATTATTGAAGAAATTAAACATAATTTTATATCCGTGTTTTCAAAATAGCTCTAGAAGAAACTTTTCTGAAACTCGTAGGTCTTATTTGGACTTGGTATGGTATGGTTAGCCCGTGTCTGCGATTTCCTAGTAAACTCCCTTCCTATCTATGAATTCGTACGCCAACAGCATGTTTTCTAATGCAATTTTACTGCACTTTCTGTTACTTTCGGCTATGGCTGCTTCAATAATGCATTTGAATCCCAGAGATATTGAAAGTTGGGACATTATTGGCAGAAGGAGGAGTTGGGACATTATTGACTTTCTTTCCCAAACACTTGTAAATACCTCCACATTGAAATATGTATG
The DNA here is from genome assembly GCA_929108145.2 of Limnephilus rhombicus. Classification (NCBI taxonomy): domain Eukaryota; kingdom Metazoa; phylum Arthropoda; class Insecta; order Trichoptera; family Limnephilidae; genus Limnephilus; species Limnephilus rhombicus. The sequence continues at coordinate 57,112,152 of OV815275.1, read as the reverse complement.
AACTTTCAAACTCGCAAATACAAATAAAATACTTTACGAATAAATAAAAACTAACTAAAGATAACCTTTATACCACTGATCATTAAATGTAAGTTATTCATCTCAATATTGGATTATTATTAACATAATGTTGTTATTATCATTTATTTTACAGTTTTACCGCATATTATTTTTTCTTTTTCCTCTTTTTATAGTGTAATTTAAATATTCATTGTCATTGTCTCCAATACCTATTAAACGCTTTATGTGATTTTTTTCTATACGAAATTATTTTTTGGTGAAGAAGATAACAATTTATTTTTTTATTCTTCATTTTAAGCACCCGCTAAACTGCCAAAGCAGTTTGTCAGCAGGTCAATTTAACAATATTACTATAACACTAAAACACAAACATAACAAGAAACCACAATATACAAAATAGGTACAGAAGAATAACTTTAAAGTAACTACAATACAAAGGCATACTATATATAGACACACAGGAAAATTACTCAAATACATAAGATTAAAAAACAGTATCAATATAAAAAATTTTGATCCATTAGCCATTTTTTTTTGAGATCGGTTGTGCAATTTGATGCGATTTTTATGTTCATTGGCATCCAATTAAATATCGTATCGTGAGATAAGTAAATGTCCGTTGCCCGTATTTATTTATAATTTTTGGTACGGACCAACCCTCATTTTTACAAAATCTAGTGACATGCGTAATCTAAACGAAAATATTAAAGAGAACAGGACACCGAAAAAGACAATGGTCACAACTGGGACACGAACCCAGACCTCTCTTCTAACTGGGAAGTGCGCGTTAACTAATTTCGCTATTGCCACCTTCTGTCAAACCGTCATATTTGTCAATCTTATATTTAAAATTTTAGAATTAACAATATTATCTTCAACTAATTCTTTTTCCATATTATGGGCAACTACCCTTTTTATTGGAAACAATCATTTTAAGAATTGGTTTGTAACCTGGATAGCGTCTCGGATAGATATATCCGAATTTATTCATATGGAACTATTGACTTTATAAATGAATATTCATTTTTTATAAGAAAAACTCTCCTTTAATATGGATCATCTCTTCTGATAAAATTGTAATTATTTTTGATTAGATACCAAACTTTTCTTTCTCTTTTATTAATGTGTATTAGATACTCATTTGAATTTACGTAATAAACCATTAATAAATAAAATACGTATTTGAAACCGCACATTAGAAGTACGTACTGAATACTTCAAGATTAATGCACTTAAAATTAGAAGGTAATTGAGCAATAGGCTAATCTAATGTATTTAAAAAATAAATTTATGGTATTTTGGCAGAACATCACGTCTTACAAATATTAAAATAAATGTTTCTGTACCCGCTCCGCCATTGCATGTTTCATCTGAATACATTAAAAATATTATCTATTACGCCTAATGTCTATTTTAACCCTCTGACCTAAATGCGTCGATTATAAAATAAAATGTGCTAAAGTAGACATTTTCATAAATAATTTATATGATTCAGAAAAAATATTCTGCAATTAGAAAAAATTGTATTAGAATAGCTTAAGGCACCGTTTCCCCGCTCAAAAAGAAGAAGATGGAGAAATATGTAAGTACGAAAGTTGGAGACAGCGCACTAATATTTAAAACGATAAAATTGAAGCGAAAATTATGAAAATGTTTAATAAAACACGACTCGTTTAAAATAGAGCAAAAATCTCTTGAGGGCAGTCTAAAACAGCATTTAAAGAAACACTGTGAATTTTTCATACATATAACTTGTAAAATAACTGAAACAAACGTGTTTATAATAATTTTCGGAGCATCCTCTGCGATTATCTTACAAAATAACCCATCTTTTTTTAAGAACTTAAAAGCTTCAAATGTGTGAGACATGTAAGAAATCTGTAGAAATTCGTGTAGCGGCGGCTCAAACTTATCATGTTAACTTTATACATATCAGACTTATAAATTTATACATATCAGACTTATAAATTTATACATATCAGACTTATAAATTTATACATATCAGACTTATAAATTATCCAAAAATAGCTACGAAAATCTTCAAAATATGCAATTTGTAGAAATTTGAGTCAATTCACGAAGATTCATTCTAACGAAAGTATTTTATCGGTGCAACTGTCAAAGTTAATCGAGCCAGTGACGTCCGTCTAGTACGAGTAGCGTGACTTGCAAGCGGAGAGGAAAAATCATATCATTTAATAAGGTCGGGTCTCGGGTCTCGGGTCCTACGCAGAGCGAATGAATGCCCCGAACGGCCCGTGACAGGCGCAGAATGAATATCACAAGTTCTGCACAACTTTTGACACGACTAAAAGTAACTAAATAATAAAATCTCTCTGAATTCTCCGCCGAATAATAAAAGACAGGTCTATTATGCGAGGACTCAGAGAACGGCGGATGACGAAGTGGCCTATGGGAAATGACAAAAGGAGAGAACGTGAAAAATGATATCTAACAGATAATATTGAAATAATAGACTGCACGTTTAAGCATTGGGTCAATAGGTATTTAGCTGACAAGCAAAATACTATATCACAATTTCTTATCAGTTGGTTTTGATCAAAAACTGAAATGCTCAGAGAATCGGCGATTAAACGAAATGAACCATTCAAATTAAGAAAAAAAAAAATCGAAAGAAGCGAAACTTTACCAAAACAATCTCAACTAATACTTGGAAAATGAGGTCATAATCAAAGTGACCAATGAGCGCAGTCCTAGCGTAATTTCCTTTTCATATCTCAACAAATAGGAATTATGTTAAAAGTGACGTAATAATCAAAGCGGTCAATGAGCGCAGTTGATGCGTCGCAGGTGCAGAAATCGTCATTGCCGTTTCATCGAAAACCAAATCTAAGCGGGCTATAGAAGTTTCACTTCAACAAAATGGTGTAGTTATTTTTTTACTAATAGCGGAACATATTTTCTGAATCTTTAAAAAATGATGACGAAAACGTCTACTTTGGCAAATTCTATTTTTTTGATTCAGACAATTTTGGATCACATGGCTAAAATAGCTAAAATAGGACTAAAATAGAGGGATAAAATGGCTATAATTTATTTTTTTATGTATTCTGGTGAAACATGCTATGGCGACCTAAACAACAGGACTTTGGTACATTTATTTAAATGTTACAAACATAATGTAGTATTAAGATAATCGTGAATTATTTTTTTGTAAATAAGTAGATATATTAGAACAGTCAATAAGTCAATTGTATTTTAGTTGGAATCGTCGATTTGTTGGTTATTAACGTCAACTCGATAAGTTTAGGTATTTTTCAAAAAGAAAACTTCTTCGCCAAATTATCAAGACACCCTTTCGACAAGTTTTCATCATTTTCACAGAAATAAAAGTGTTAACAGCTAATGAAGAATAACTTTCCGGGTTTGAATATTCATGATTGAATAATAAATAGGTAGTTTTCCGTAAAGAGCAGTGAGTAGTGAGCACCACAGACAGAACAAAGGACCGATGTGCTTGCAATAACTTGAATAGGTGTAGTACCCACTAAAAACGTTCTTAAACCCTACATTTATTACTAATTTATTAGTCTACCTACATATATTTTTAAGCGCCAATCATAATATATGGCATCCCTTCTTGGGGTATTTTGAGAGGCTGAAGGTAGTAAAGAGGGAAAGGAGGGGTAAGAGGGAGGTACTGTGAAGGCATTGGCTGTCACCAAACTCGGCTAAAACAATTTCAAGAAAATTTTAGATTCTAATGGTGGTCGTTCACGAGGGCAATACGGAAAGCATCTACCACTATGGAACGTGTCGTAAATATGGGTACACACTACGTGTTATTTTAATTAATAACTTGTGAAATACCTAAAACAAATAACTCGAAGAAAAATTTGATTTAATTACAAAGCGGTGGTTAGGTATAAATATGCTCAATGATGGACACCGTAACGCTATAATCCGAAATCTTGGCTAAAGAAGGAGATAGCGCAACCCCAAAAACAAATCATGATATTACTCTTGGCAATGAAAACCTCATACCATACCGTACACAATGTGGGTTTTTTACGAATATACTCAATTTTAAAGATCTCATATTGTACGAAAATAATAAATAACCCTGTTAATAAATTGGCTTACCTTACTACAAAATAATTATATTTGGAAGCCAAATAGAAAAGATTAAAGTGACGCGTAAAATTTGATTGTGTTTTTTATACCACGATTTTTATCCATTACTTATCAGTAGGTCCTTTGTTCATCATATTTATTTATGCCTGTATGGCCTATACGGATTTTTAAAATCATGTGATATTCATAATAATTTTGTCATTGAATTATCATTTGAACATTTAGTCAAATTTGTTGATTAAATTATGTGGAACCCATGCAGAAGAGTGGTATGTATTATGATAACATTGATTTTCATTTTTGAGGTACGTTATTATAGCCTGTTTGTAACTATTCGACGTGCAGTTGAACCATTTACTACTTCTGAGAAAGTATTGCCAACTGCGAGAGTCTTCAAAATTACTGATATTGTTTTTTTTTTACATGATTAGTGCATAGACCCGAGTCAGTGAAACCATGGCATCCCCAATTGGGGTATGTTGTGAGGCTGAAGGTAGTGGGGAGGGGAAGGAGATAGGGAAGAGGAAGGTGGGGAAGTACCTGGCCATTCAGATTTTGTCACCAAACACGGCTAAAGCCATTTCAAGCAACGTTTCACTTCTGAATGGTGGTCTTACACCAGGGCGATACTGAGAGTATCTTCCACTCTGAAACTTTAATTGAATAAATTGCGAAATAACACAAATTAATCAAATAAAATTTATTTGCCACGCCGGGATTTTATCCCGCGACCTTCGGATTGCGAGTCAAGAGCCTTACCGCTGGACTACGCCGGCCGTCTGTTGTTGCGATTAAAAGAATTTTAGATCGAGTAGTTCTTGTTCTTTCAATAATCAAGGTTGTCTACAATATGTACGTTAACAGTTTCAAAAATAAGAGTTAAGTGGGAATTAGGTCTTTTTTTAACATTAAATTTTAAATATTTTTGGAAAGAAAGAAAATAAAACGATGAGAGAAATTTTGATAAGCGTACTTTTTGTATAGATGGAAACAATTTGAATAAATGTTACTCAAATACGAAATAAAACGATCTCAATAATTTCACATTCAAAATCAAAATGGGTTTTACATAATTCGTGTTGTAAGTATTTTTCTAGGAACACTTCTGTTAAATTTAATGACATGGGGGCGCGATTGCTTCAGCGAATTAATAAATGTTTTTAAACACATTACTGTTCATTATTAACATCATTTACCAGCGTTCCGACGGAAATTAGTTATTATCGGTGGATTTGTTGATTTAATGATATTTTGAGCGAAAACGAAATTGCAATTAAAAGTTATTTGGCTACATATTGATTTATTATAGACAGGCAATAATTTTATAATTTCTAGCACCTATCTTTTGGAAAATGTGTATACTTGTCTAAAAAATATTAATTATTTATTAATGATTTTTATTCAAATGTTCCTAAACACTATTAGTTTTTACAACCAAAAACGTGTTGGAAACATTTCAAAGTACCTACACATAACATAAATTAATACAATTACCATGTATTCATTAAAAGGTATGTGATTATGTTTTTAATTTATTTAAAAGAGCTTTGATAATGTTTTGTAACCTTTTTTTCGTATTTTATTACAAAAGTGGGACGGGAAGAAATCCTTCATGCGTACCAACCTGAAGTAAATTCATATAACTTGTGTGAATATAAAGGGTACGAAATTATGTATTTATTATTACATGTACTAAATCTATTATTAAGTACAGAAGAAGCTTGGTTTATAAAATAATAAAGTTCGTGGTTGAATTTGAACAATTCATTAATTTCGAAGTTCATTTTCAAGTTCTGTTATTATTTCATTTATGTGAAGTTACTGATATGTAAAATGATATAATAACAGAACTTGAAAATTAACTTCCAAATTTGATGAATTGATATAATTCTGCGAAAGAACTGGCCTTAAGCGTTTATTTTAAAAATATAATAATTACGTGCTAAATTTAAAAGAGCTTTCATTAAATAAGCTGTATCGGTCTGACTTTGTTTTTAAATAAAGTTAGGTGTGCAAAAACGGTCAAAAGTATTATCTTGATTTATTGTTCGGGTGTTATGGCGTGTTGCGCTAACACCATTTTTAGCAAACGGTTCGCAAAGCATTGCGGTGTCCGTCATCAGGGCAGATAATGTAATGATAATGGATACTGTGATGTCGTTCGAAACATTGGCTAAGGAAGGAGGTAGTGCAGCACGGCATAAACCTAAAAAATAATTTATACTTCCCGTGTATAGTTAGAATTTCTTAAAAACACTGATTTAATTCATTTTTACAGTGTTTTTTAATAATTAAAATAGTAGTAAATAAAAATTTTACGTGAAATATTTAATAATATTTACCTGATACTTCTAAGCATAACACGATGGGCTGAATCATCAATGGCGTTTTAAATCCTCAATATTTAATTCGTCCTCAAAAACTTTTGTTGTATTCACTTCAAAAGAATAATAACACTCGATTATTTTTCAATTCCACATTCACTTTGACAAAAAATTACCACCCCTTCGTCGATGAAACGCAATTTTAAAATTTATTATTATTTTAAAATGCACTAGATTCGATTCAAAAATTTTACACAACACACACTATAATAAAATAATTACCTATTTGAATTAATTATTATAATTTTCATGCAATTAAAACGTTTTATTAATATTGACGATTTAGCAGTATCAATATTAATTAATAGCAACAAAGATAATAAAATGTTTTTTTTTCGACTGTCACAAAACTTTTCTCAAATTTGTCAAAAGTTGTATTTTTAACTGATTTTATTCACTAAGTAAAATTAGTATCGTAGGGCCACAATTAGGGTTTTTTCACACTGCGACAGTTGAAATAACGATTTTTTTACAACACGGGAAAATCGACTATATAGTTTTTCGTAAAGTTGTCACGCGATGTTTGAGAGCAAACTGCGACAGAGTACCCAGACGACCTATTACCGGCCCAGCGCGGCTTTGACTGAAGTTCGGATCGCTCGCGGCCGGCGAGGCAACTCGGGCGAAGTGGGCGACATCTACGAACTAACGGCCGAAACAAACATTTTTAGTGAAAACTCTGAAATTCTGTTCTGTTTTACAATGGAAAAGCGTTGAATTAAAACGTAGATCTACTATTTTCAGTTATCTGTTCTGTATGTTGGTCCTTCGTGAAATCTGATTCATTGATCTCAAATTTTAGTTGATTTTTCGAAACAGGAACTAGTGATGTATCAAGAATTCAGCCTAACATGTGATTTTTCATGTACAAAGCAAGAAAATGTTTTGGACTGGGAAAGAATATTATTGTTCTGTTTTATTCTGGTGGTGTTTCAATTACGCATTTTTTATTTATTTTGATACAATATTTTACATTTCATAGTTCAGTTCTTAATCCAGCAATGTTGGCCTCACTGGGTGGCTTACCCGTGTTTATGCCCCCATTTTGTATTATAAGAATATATACGTAATACATTTTGAAAAAAAAAAGTTGAAGACGAAAAAACACTTATTAATAAGATAAATTTAAACTAAAATATAGTTAAAAAATTAAAGTAAAGTTAAATGAAAATCGGCATTTATTATGATTTCTGTTTTTGTGAGTGTTCGTGTTTTATAATGGTTTTGTGTTTTGCGTTTATATATTTTATTATTTTATGTTTTAAAATTTTGCTAATATTGTCTTTTTTGTTCTTCCATTTTTTTATTTTGTCTGAATTTATTATTGTTTTTCTCAATTTTTGTTTCAAGTGAAAGACTGTTGAATACTTTTATAGCATTGTATTTATGATGTCTTTGTCAAAAGGTAGTGTTTACTGTCGGAGTTTTTATGTTTTCTTTGTACGCTTGCCTAACTGGTCTGTTAGTGATATTTTGTGTTTGTTGGAGTTTGTTTTTTGGTCAAAAATGTAGTTTAGTAGTGTTTTAACATGTAATAGGCGTATATCTTGTACGTCACAATTGTTGAATATTTAGTCTGTATCGATCAGTCTACGGTTTTTAGGTATTACCTTCAAGATCGTTTTCTGCGCGATTTCTATTTTATCGATAGCAGCGCTTGTTGCCCCTCCCCAAGCAATTATTCCATGTTCTATTATTGATTAACAAACTGCAAAATATATTGTTTTTATTTGTTTTATTTTATACATGTTTCTTATGTTTATGAAAATGTGTATTGTTTTGAGTAGTTTATTTGTGATTTGTTTGATATGATTTGGCCATCTAAGATTATGGTCAATTACGATTCCTAGATAATTTATTTGTTTTTCTTTCTATAGGAGGGCAACACAATGTGGTGTTTATGCATTCGTGTATTAAAAAAAAACCTTGTTGCTATTAACTTTTATATTTTTATTCATTAATTCTTTAATTGTAGAATTACACACAGATAAAATTACATATAGAAAAAAAAGTATATTAAATGGTTTAAATTCACGGTTTAAAAGAATTCAAAATGGACTCTTTCACGAATGGCGAAAATTGAATTATTTTTAAAACAATTTTTGCAAGTTATGCTTTAAAATATAAATATGAATTAAATTAATCATAATTATATTGAATACGTGTGAGTGCAAACAATTAATTCATCTTAATATTTTAAAGCGTAACTTTCAAGAAGTGTTTAATCCTACAATAATTAAACTAGCGCCATCTGTTAAAGAGCAGATTTCGCCTCGAGATAATTTAATATCGACTATTCCGTTTATCAAATATTTTGAGGTTAAAATAAATATAATCGAACAAGGTTCATCAGTTATTTTATTATCTACCATAATTATGTTATGATCTGAAACCTTCATCACCGCTAGATAACAACGTACTCTCAGTATCGCCCAGGTGTACGACTACCGTTTATAATTTACTGTGCGTGAAATGGCTTTAGCTGTGTTTGGTGACCAGATCTGAATCTCTCCCCACTACTTGCAGCCTCACAACATACCCCAATTGGGGATGCTATAGTCTCACTGGCTCTAGACAGTAGCTTTGGGGACACTTGTGCGGTATTCACATAAGAAAACATACAAACAGAATTTTTTTTTAAATACTTAAAAAAATTATCGAGCATTGTTTTATTAGTATTTTTATAAGACCAGAAAAAAATAAGTATATTCCTTCAAAAACTTCTTTAAGGTTCAAAATTTCCTATTTACGAATCCCATTTCGGTTCCATTATGGTTCCATTATTATCCCATTATGGTTTATTATGTATTGTGGAAAATTAAGTTCCTTAGAAAATGATCGAAAAACATGAGTATTTGTCACCTGATCATTCGTTACACAAGAATTTTCCAGGCAAAATCCACGATGCGAACGTAAATATTCATAAATATTAAATTACAAAAATTATTCAAATTCTTCATACATTTTCAGGAAGAATTTTATTTAGGCATAGGTATCACTATCTCAAAGAGACAGACATGAAGGAAAAATGATATTTGCACAAGCTCGTGGAAAATTCATTTGCAGCGAAAAGAGTGGTTAAATTAATACCTATCTGTTTCTTTTTGCAAAGGTATTCATTAGAGGGCTGCGACGGAATGACAAGCAAACCTTTAACTATGGACGCGCTGAAATAATTAAAGTTTTTACTTTCGGCCACTGTCCAAAAATACACATTTTTTATTGGGCTAACATAAGAAATGATTTGTGTGAAAATTCTATGCGAGAAATTAGGAAAACGTATAAGGTTTCCTGTGAAAAAAAGTCCTTAGGTCCAGTTGTCTCGAAGAAATTCACGTGTGAAAAAGACATTAAATGGTCGTTTAGCACCATTTTTGGGACAGTTCAAATTCCCGTTAAGAGGAACCCGCGACGAGAAATTTTAACAATTGGTTTTTTACCAAACTGTTGCTGTCACTATCGTTCTTAATTCCTTGAATACTGAGCGAAAGGAATCGATATTTTGTATTCAGCGTTTCTTCCAAAACTGGGTCGTTTTTTAAGATTTTTTACTAACAGTGTTAGAAGAAAATATGTATTCTATATCCGTACTTTTTGCTTTTTTTAAAAAATACGTTGTGCAGTTTGAAAATAATATTTGCAGTAGTATCAAAAACCAGAGAGGAAATTGGGGAGACGCAAAAAGCTGAAACGCACCTAGAATAGGTATCAGCGACCTTTCAAATGTTAAAAAAAAAAAACAAAATGGCGTTGAATGGCCATTGATAATGATAAATTTGAAGTTTTGTAAAAGAAATGGGCCTTAGACGGAGGGCTTTGAGTTCTGCATAATGAAAACGAATTTCGGATAAAATGTTCGAACTGTTTTTCAAAAAATGTCACCGGAGGCTAAAATTTCATTAACATTTATTACTCCAAATGCTATCAGGAATCACTGGTTAAAGTTAACGTGACGTACGTTATAATCTACGCATTCTCTGTTTCACTCTTTGCAAGAAAAGCTTTAAAATATTAAAGTAAATTATTTCAGTATGAATAAACCCAAATCTTTCAAGAAAGGCTAACAAATCCAATTTTGTATCTGTGATTCAATCCAAAATCTTATTTGTTGGCCGTTCCTGAAAAATCTGAGTTTGTTTATAGACAATTCTATTTATTTATAATAATATTGAATACGTACGGAAGCAAACAATTAATTCCTCCCAAAATTTTAAAGCATAACTCGCAAAAATGTTTTAACCTAAAATAATTAAATGGGCGCCACCTGTGAATGCGTAAATTATGGGACTAGGTAAATTGACCGAATTGCAATTTTTCGAAATTATTTATTTTTCGAAAACATATTTTTCGAAATTAAATTTTTCGAAAACTTATTTTTGAACATCAATTTACCGAAACACTAGCTTTTCGAATTGATATGTGTACAGTACGCGCAAGAGTATTTTATTATAGAATGTAAAATATTAATTAACCTAATCTAACCTAACCTAACCTGATAGTATCTCGTTAGTCACATGCAAGTGAAATATATATTTTAAAAGTTATTAACAAATTCGAAAAATATGTCTTTCGGCCAATTGCTGTTCGAATAATTAGTTCGAAAAACTGAAATTCGAACAATTTTTAATTTTTTTAAATAAAACTTCTTTTCGCACGCTTGACTTGGGGAGTAAGATGGTGAATGCATGACGAGAGCGTTACGAAAAATGTGATCGGGCGAGGCGAACGGTCGGGTCTTTACGCACGCTTGACTTGGTGATTAAGATGAAGCCATAGTAAATAATGCAAAATCATACAAAATCATATGTTTTTGTTTTGAAAATTTGATCGCTTAGAAGTATTGTAGATGCTTCAATTAAATATTGCATGTAGAACGTACCTTGGTCCTTAAAAATATCGATCATTTTTTTTATAAGTCTTTTAATAAGCCTTTAAAAAAATAAAGTATAAGGTCTAAAAAACATACTTTCATGTCCAAACTCTCCTATTTATAAACCTCTTTTCGGATATGGTTTTATTGTATAATGTGGCAAATTCAGTTTATTTTATAATGATCGCAAAAAAAGTTGATATTTACACCCAATCTTCCCAAAATAAAATAAAATATGCATTTTCGCGTTGTTATTTTACAATACGGCCGCTAGTCGACGAATTCGGTTTTTCAAAGTGAACCCTATGATGTCCACCGAAGAACTACTGTTCACGCCACAGTCGCCAAACCTCAGTCACGCCCCGAACTGAGCGGGAGATGGACGCGTCACTCCGCGTCGCTTGTTTTCGTGAAATCAATTTTAATTTTCCGTTTTATTACAATAAACAATGCGTAAAACAGGAATTAATATTTATTACAGGCCTTTACGAAATCAACCTGTAAAACAAAACTCTCAAATACCTCTTCCAACCTTTCCAAAAGCTTTTTCTCAAGTATTTTTAAACTCCTCCCATAAAGGGCGTGAATTCCGATTTCGATTTTTTCCTGAACTAGTGGATCGCCTTAAGCTGGTGAATGCGCGACGAGAGCGTTATGAAAAGTGTGATCAGGCGAGGGGAACGGAAGTTGAGAGGGAGATATAAGTTGGTAAAGTTTTACTTCAGTCGTGTGGTCTAAAGCACACTCTGTTTTTTTTTTTTATTTAATGGCAATATAAAATAAAGTAAAATTGATTTTAACTTTGAACAATTGATTTCGAAAAATTGAATTCGAAAAACATGTAAATTGCTCATGCTCCTGTAAATTATAACGTACGATTCTCTTAACCTTAAAATTCGTCCCTTAACACCATAACAAAGTTTAATTAATAGAGTAGATAAGCAATGTTAACCAGACAAAGTGCTTAGGTAATAATATTTAGTCTTAATTTTAATTTAAAATGTATAAAATAATGTTTTAGTCTGCATGGTTCCCATAAATGTGGAATTTACTCGACTAAATAGCCGGCTTACTGTTAGGTACAGGAGATACTAAAATTACCTATGCGTGCTTGTGAATATTTAAATGGCGGCTCGGCTAGAAATGGGGAAATTGGGGAGGGAGAGGGGGAACTTCCTGTTGATTTTTGGCGGCAAACCAAAATTTCAGTTTCTATTGTCGGTCCTTTATTCAATTTCTGTCACGCCGGAAGAATGTATTGCTCTCAGATAATGCCGAATTCCAAGGAATTTATAAATAATGCGAACTGCTGCATTGCTTCCTGCGAGTTATTACGATTAATTTTTAATGTAAAAAAACATAGCATTTTTGGAATGAAAATGGTTCTGTTGTATCATAATGCAGATAATTTTTAATTATTTATTTTTATTTATTTAATATTTGATGTTTTTACTATAATTATACATTTTGTTACAAGTTAAACAGATTTGTAATATGAATACAATAAAAGCCTTTCTTTTCCTCATCATAAAGAGGCAAGGGTATTGTGTTGGGTGAGTGAACTCATGCTCAATTATTTGTTATCATTTGAGTTAGTGAATAATAATATTGCAACTAAAAACAATAGATATGTAAGAAAAACTTGAGATATATCAATAAACAGATTGTTTCAGGTATTTTTTTTAAATTTAATTTGCAATTCACGTTAATTTTCGATAATTTTTATTTTAATAGGAGTTTGTTGAAATAATTTAAACCTAGATACTGATAGGTATTTTGGATGTGCTTGGTATTAAATTTTGGGATTTTAATATTGTTTTGATATCTTGCTGATAAATTGAAATGTATTTTTTTAGCTGTATTTCTTTGAAAGTTTGTAGTATTGAATATTTTTTAAATATATTAACTATTGTAGATACTTTGAATATTGAAAAGATTTTTTCAGTAGAAAATGTATATGGCTTTTTCAGGATAACCTTAATTATTAATCTTTGAACTATTGTGAGAGGATTTAAAATAACACAAAATGTTCCTCCCCATCCTATAATACCGTATTGTAATATATTAAAAACACATTAACTGTGAACCCATCGACGAAGCCCATTTTCTCCTGATTCGTCAACGTTGCAGTGAGGAAATATCTTGCTCTGTTTACGCGGGTCGAGAATTGATGGTGGAAAAATATATTGAATTAAAGTAAATTGTGGGTGAAAACTATTTAGGATCATAATACTATTATTTTACTAAATTGACATATCATATTGTACCATTTGTAAACAGTTCCAATTAGCAATTCTACCCCTTCCTGTGTCAACTGTCAACAAATAAGGTGCATAAAAAAATGACAACCTCGTGATTGGTTATGATTCTAGGTTCTGAATCCAGAGGTCTTCGGCTGTTTCAAATCCGGCGTGTACAAGTAAATTTTGTTTGGTTTATTTGTATTATTTCACATTGTATTAATTTAAAATAATATTTGCACACAAACAGAGGCTCTAGGCTCTAGGGGTCCAGAAGTGGAAGGTGATTTAAAAAAATTATATTTTGATACAATATCAAATTAAATATGATAATATTCATTTGTAGGTACCTCACGAGTTTGAGAGTCAAATTCATCCACACATATCAAATTACATTAAATAGAGTAAATTATTTCATGCGACAATCGTGAAATATGCAGAATCAACCTACGTTTATCAAACCATCTCTTTCAGACGCATACTATTCAGCATGCTCTCTCTCCCTCACGGCAATGACCCAAACTGTCTTCAGAATCTGAAAACTTTTTACTAAGCGATATACCTAGTGCCATCTCGTTTATTGTGTAGAGACAGAAGATATGATATCGGGGCATTTCATAATTTGACCCAGCCAATCATAGTGCGTGGGAAAAGAAAACTTCCATAAAGATTTAGAGTTAGATGTTACTGCTTGCCTCTGTCTGCTATCTCGCAGTGTATTTCAAACACAAGAGAATAATATCAATTGTTTTGATTTGCTTAATATTTCATAATAATATTATATTTTACTGTCATCTTATAATTTTGGGAGGTTTTTGGCCAATTGACCTGAAGGAAAGGACCGCCACTGCACACAAAGTATATTTTGGCAGGTTTAAGTTTGGTAAGAAACTTTCAGTTTCGCCCTGAAAATTCGCCATTCAGAATCGAAACGTTGCTCGGAACGACTTTAGTCATGTTTTGTGACCAGATCTGAATAGCAAGGTAATTCTCCTCCCCACTACCTTCAGCGTCATAACATACCCCAATTAGGGATGCCATAGTCTCACTGGCTCCAGACGATTGAGACCAGTTGTGAATTTTGTGCGGTAGCCGCTCACATAAAGTCCGCACCAATTGGAAGGTTCAAGATGTATTGTAGGAGCTACATCAAACTGGAAAAATATAGTATGCCATATTTAATATCATAATTGATTAGCAATTTGTAAACTTTTATGTAAAAATTACTAAAATAAAATTAATAAATAAATGAATAAGGAGATAATCTTTGCACCCGGTGAGCGATCTACCTACTGCTATCGCAGGGCTTTTTAGTATACACGGTATCTGAAGTAAGGTATCTACAAGCAGGAGTCCGTAAATCTATTAATTTAAATATGGTGTTTAGAATAACTATTTTAATGTGAGCTTTCGATTTTAAGTAATTCGAGTCTGAAGTTAAAATTTTTAGGTCATAAATTATTATTAGTCATTTTTTATGTATGTGTGTGTGTGTGTGTGTGTGTGTGTGTGTGTGTGTGTGTGTGTGTGTGTGTGTGTGTGTGTGTGTGTGTGTGTGTGTGTGTGTGTGTGTGTGTGTGTGTGTATGTTTATGTGTATATGGATGTGTTCACCTGTATATACACTTATAGAGGTACACGAACCTATGCACGCCCACATATAAAAATAAATATAAAATTTTTAATATTGATATGCATATTTTCATAATCTTATCCTTACGCACTTCTTTTTCTATTTTCCATTTTTTTATTATAACTTTAACAATTTTCAAAATCATTACATACCTGTACCATATGTTTACAGGTTTATTTTATTTACATGTTTATTTTATGCACTTCTTTTTCTCTTTTCTATTTTTTATTATAACTTACCAATTTTCAAAATCATTACATACTAGTACCATGTGTTTACACTAGACTTCACTAGGTATCTTTAATTGATCACCATGAAACAGGCAGCCGCCTAGTATGGTGATTTAATTAATCTAATCTACGTAAATGTCTACATAATATATGTAACATGTATTTTATAAATAAATAAATATTTGAAATAAACCAGCTTTTTAATGTCTTTTAAAGAGTGTCAAAGGGTAGACCTAGCTCCTTTTTATCCCTTGAGTTGTTAAAAAAAATATTTAAGCATAACTTCTTTAGCACCGTTGGATTTTTAAACTCGATGAAACGAATAATAGAAGAGACAAACACATACATCTGCAGAATTTAGCCTGCGAGAGAATGAGACAGAATAATTGGTCTCCACTTTGTGCAGTGCTTCGTAGCCTATCGGTCTTCTCTGTGTGCGATGCTTCGTAGTCTCCCAACACTTGTCTACTTTAGTTTTCTGAAGGTTTCACTTCAACCGCGTGTGAACTGCATACTATGATTTTAATTAAATTTTAGTTTAAAAAAATGTTTTTGGGGTTCTCTACGTCGTAATGTATACCTCTACCAGTTTTTCGTTTTCAGTTTCCGGAAATTGTGTATATATATAAATATACAAAGTTCTGGAAATAAACATAGTGCGTCAGAAACGTCTCACAATGTTCACAATAAACATAAATTTATTTAAACTAGTAAGTTTACATGCTGATAATGTATCTATAGTAATGACAGCTTTACATTTACGCACAAGAATCTCACTGCTCGAGGCCAGTGGAGTACGGCACTCGCATCAATGGAATATTGTATTGCAACAGAGGGCGTGTAGAAGGAGAATATATTTATTAATTTATTGATACAATATTTTACATTTCATAGTACAATCCAGTAATGTTGGCCTCACTGGGTGGCTTACCCGTGCTGAGGCCCCATTTTATAATTCAAGAATTTACGCGTAATACATTTTGAAAAAGAAAAAACGAAAAAACACAAATAAAATGAAGATAAATTTGAACTAAAAATAAAGAATAAAATTTAAAAAAAATTAAATTAAAATAAAATCGGCGTATATTATGATTTGTGTGTTTGTGAGTGTTGCGTGTTTTATATTGCTTATTCAATTCAATTCAATTAAATTTTTTATTCATTTTTAAAACATTACAAAATAAAATTTCAATGCGTTTTCAAAGAGATAAAGTATTTTAAGATTTAAACAGATTTAAGCAATTTATACTTCAATGAAGCACAATGAAGCAACAAAGCTTGTTGTCTGAATTGTGCTTCATTGATATTAAACATATCGATATTCGAAGTGATTCTATTTAACAACAAGACAGCTCTCCCGACTGGCATAACCATTGGCAAGTTAGTTCTGCAAGCCGGGAGATAAAACAGTCTATGCTGTCGGTGACGGTGATAACCATCGGGAACATAGAAACTAATGCTCTCCATGATAGCCGAGTTTTCAAACCTTCCACGAATCAGTCTGAAGAAATGTGTTACAATGAGCACATCCCATCTGACCCGTAGAAGGTTCATACCAAGCATGCCCAAGAGAAAGTGGGTATGGTAGAAAATGTTATGTTTGTTGCTTGTGTATGTTTTATTATTTTATATTATAAAATTTTGGAAGCATTGTATTTTTTGTTCTTTAATCCGTTTTTTTTATTATGTGTCTGAATTTATTTTTGTTTTCCTCAATTTTTGTTTCAAGTGAAAGACTGTGGAATGCTTTTATAGCGTAGTATTTACGGTGTCTTTGTCCAAAGTTAGTCTTTACCTTCTGAGTTTTTGTTTTCTTTGTAGGCTTGCCTAATCTGTTATTGATATTTTGTGTTTGTTGGAGTTTGTTTTCTTGGTCAAAAATGTAGTTTAGTAGTGAATACAACTTTTGAATATTTGGTCGGTATCCGTTAGTCTATGTTTTTTAAGTATTACCTTTAATTTTAATGAAAAGACAAATAACTTTGTTTACATCACTTTTATCTAGTACGAGCCCTTTGATTGCAGATATTTTTGTTAATAATTATAAGAATATAATATATTATATAAGAATAAGATTTTTAATAGCGGTGCGCTTTTACTTAAAAACGTTTATTGCTGGAAAAGATATGTCGATGATATAATATGTATTTGGTTAGGTACAGAAAGGCAACTGAACATGTTATTGAACTTTTAAAATAAATTTCATAAAAACATTCAATTCACACATTCATTCAAACAGGTAAAGATAAGAGTCTTAGATTCAAATTTAACATTAATAGGTAATAAAATAGATTTCAATATTTTCCGTAAAGATACTTAGGTACACCGATATTGTCAGAGATAATTCATCAAATCATCCTTATTACATCCTTATACCACTCTATGATTAATAGATTAATTACGATTCCTTTGTCTGTTCCGAATTACACCTTGGAAAAAAATCTTATTAAACAAATGGCAGTTAATAATGGTTATTCTGCTAAATTAATAAATCAACTAATAAATAAAAAGAATAAACAGAAATTCTTAAAACTATTTATTTACCCTTTATCTAAAAAAATAAATAATCAATGGCATAGAATTCTATTTGTTAATAACAATATGTCAAAAATAATTAGTAAAAATATTCCCGGTACTATACAACCAGCATTTTATATAAATAATAAATTTAAAAAGTTCATCCTTAACAAATAGAAACATTGAAGTAAGGGTTAAAGAACACCTCAGGGCATTAAATTGCAATGGCGAATCTGAGTTCGCAGATCATTTAATAAAAAATGATCACAATTTTGACAAAAAACCATGGACTTAAAATATTACATACGGGTTATAAGGCATCACAGATAAATAATTTAGAGATTTTAGAAATTAGGAAAAATGTAAATAATAAAGCAGACATAATTAATAAACAACAAATTTTTATAAACCCACTTTTGAACCTTTTCCCACTTAACCAGTCTTTCCCTGCTAATGACTTTGAAATCCCCAATTTTAATAAAGTCCTCCCAATCTTACCAATTCCCCTTCCTCCCACCCCTTCCTCCCATATGTGATCCGTGTTTAATTTTTAAGTTTAGTATACATTTTTTTATTTTTATTTTTTATTTAATTATTTTGTATTAGGTTTGTCAACAGTGATTTACATCAAAGCTTTCACAGATAAAATTACACTGAACATGGTTGATGCTATCATTAATTAAAGACAAACACAGCATTGATAAAATAATACTTACATTTACATTACATTCATTCACATTTCACATTTGATGTTCACATTTGATCCTGATGATGTGAACATCGTTCACGAAACACGTTAAAAAGTGATGTAAATAAAGTTATTTGTCTTTCATTAAAATAAATTTTTATTTTTTATTTTTTTTATTTTTTTATTTTAGTTTATTTAGGAAACAAACAGTTATACATATTTTATAAGAAAGTAACATATTACATGATTACATTAACCAGCGAAGTTTCCGCTACAATTTATAATATATAAACATGGATTAAAACATTAATGAAAACATAAAGTGGTAGAAAAAAAAGAAAAATATATATATATATATACAACAGAAATGAAAGAAAAAAACACACACACAAATTAAAGCATATGGGATATATAAATCATCCAAATATTATTATTATAATAAAAAGAAGGAAAACCAACATAATGAGAATGAAAAAAATAACATGCAGCAGGGGTGGAGAGTTCGTAATAAACAATTTGTTTTAATTTTTTCTATTATGGATTTAATAAATTGGCCTGAGGACAAATGGAAAATATCAGCGTCGTAAAAGATATCATTGTATTTTGTGCACGTCCTTCGGAGAAACGAATGTTGTGTGTAATTTGTTTTTGAGTGTGGGATGTGGAATAGTTGGTTTGACCTTGTGTTTCTTATTGGACAGTGGAAATTAATGTGTTCTAGAAGATAGTTGTTGTCAACAACGTTGTTAATGATTTTGAATAAAAATTTTTGGTCGGATATATTTCTTCTATCTTCTAAAGTTGATAAATTATGGAATGTTAATGAGTCTTTTAGGTTTTCTGAAGTTCGAAAGGATTTAAAGTCTAGGTGTTTCAATATCTTTTTTTGAATTCTTTCTAACCTTTCAATATTTACTTTGTATTGGGGATTCCATATGACTGATCCGAATTCTAATATTGAGCGAACAAAAGAGACGTACAGTATTTTGATTACGTGTGGAGACCTAAATGGTTTGGTCACTCTTATGATGAATCCTAGAAGTTTGTACGCCCTGTCACAGATGGAATTTATATGTGTTCGGAAAGACATTCCGGAGTCCATTATTATTCCTAAGTCCCTCACTTCACAACATCTTTTTATCTCTACGTCATTGATTTTGTACGGGAATATTAGGGGGTTTATGCTTTTGGTGAATGATATTGTGTTACATTTTTCCAGATTAAGGAACAGTTGGTTGTTAGCACAATATATTCCAAGCCTATTGATATCATCTTGCAATTCTAGGCTGTCATTAATATTAGTGATTTTTTTGTAAATCTTAGTGTCATCAGCAAAAATTTGGAATTTGGAATTTTTAAAGCATTTACCTATATCATTGATGTATAAAATAAACAAGAGACATGCCATCACAAAGTGAAAACCTTTCCGAAGAAGTTTTCTTAGAAAAATTACCTTTAAGATCGTTTTCTGCGCGATTTCTATTTGATCGATAGCTGCGTTTGTTGCTCATCCCCAAGCAATTATTCCATATTCTATTATTGATTGACGAATGACGAAGTGCAAAATATATTGTTTATTTTATATACGATTCTTATGTTTGGGAAACCTTGAGAGGTAATCCGCTATTTTTTCTACTACAAGCCCTCTATTGCAATACAATATTCCACTAATGCGAGCGCCATAATTCCACTGGCCTCGGGCCGTGAGACTCTTGTGCGTAAATGTAAAGCTGTCATCACATTACCCACAGATACATTATCAGCACATAAAACTACTAGTATAAATAAATCTATGTTTATTATAAACATTTTTAAACGTTACTGACGCACTAGGTACATTTTCCAGAACTTTAGAAAATCTTCGAGACTGAAAAAGCAAAAAAGTCTTGAACGTTGAGATCTGATCAATGATACACGAGCAATGCAAAGCGCAAGCGAGTTACCTACAGAGCGTCGGACCATTCTGTAATCGTTATGGGAAGATACATACTTACGGGGTGGGGCCTAAAAAGATCTTCTTATGAAAGGCAAATAAAATAAACAGCATTGCTGATTTATCGTAATTAATTTTGGGGTATTATGCCGTGTTGCGCTTCCTCTCTTTTAGCCAAAGCATTGGACAGTGTTACGGTGTCCATCATCAGGCATATGTGTTCATATTTATGTATGTACGCTGACAAATCAGCATTTTCTGAAGCTTTGGAAGACCCAAAATCGAACATGTCTATTTATATAGGCAATTGAAATCCACAAAAAACCCATTAGCATTTATAAATACGATTTTGCCACGCTTTTTGCTTCTTCGTAACCAGTACCTACCTATACTTTTATTTTTTTTTTAAGGAAAGACAAACATTACCGAGTTACGAATAACCCGACAATATTTGAAAATCTCCTACTATCACGACAGAAAGCGGATAATGTTTCTTGTGTCATGATGGAGGACTTAGCTAGTAGAGGAATCGAACCGGCGACACCCGGGTAGGACCAAAACGCGATACCAACTCAGCCACTGACCGACTTACACCATAATTAAATGCCGAAAACAAAATTAATTTTACCGAAATACAGCCCCTAACATAAAATAGCCCGAATTCCGGTGGACGTTTTTGAATATAAGTGTAGAGAGGTGCTTTTAAATTCGGTTGCATCAGTGTACAATGGTGGACACCATCTAAGGGAAGTTTTCTTTAAAACTATATTGTGTTAAATCAGTAAAAGTATGCAAAAATAAATTTTGTCCAACAGCAATGGGTTTTAGTTTTATTTGCCTCCAAAAAAGTAAAGTATACACGCCCTACCCTGTATATCATCCAACTAATATAATAAACAAATCTAATTTTATTATAAACATTGTCTAATGTTTTATTTTATTTGTTAGCGTTGTAAACAGTCATTACAAGTTCATATATAACAGTGTTAGAGATAGTCATATCATTGACCAATAAAATAACGACATAAAAATTTGAGACCATAATAAAAAGAAAAACAAACAAAACAATATATGTATGTAATATAAACAGTTCTGCATCTACTCACTTAAATCTACCAAAAATGTATTTTCAAGGGTAATATATATTGTAAGAGGTTATTTAATGCAAACTGCTGAAATCAAAAAAGAAAATGTAATGAAAATGAAAATGAAAAATGAAAAAGAAAGATAAGGAATTAATGAAACATCAAGTTTACCGTTGAATATTACTTTTTACGAATTTTATGAAGTTAGCAAGGTTCGTGTTAAACTTGTCAAAGTCTGTGCATAATCTATTGAAAGTGCTACAGCTTCTTCCTATAAACACATTTTGAAGATAATTAGCATTGCTCTTAGGAATATAAAATATGTCTGGAGATCGAGTGACTCATATTGGATATCTGAAATTAATATTTTGTAATAGGTAAGGGCTATCAAAAAAATTGTGGATTATCTTATAAAGCATTACTAGGTCTCTGATATCTCTGCGTTGATCAAGGGTTTTGAGGTTCATAGAGACATAATTTACATCATTTCGCATGCGAAACGAAACATATTTCAAAAACTTTTTCTGGACTCTTTCTATATTTGATTTATATGTAGAACAATGGGGGTTCCATACTGTCGAAGCATACTCTAGGTGGCTCCTGACGTATGATATGTAGAGAATCTTAAATGTTTGTGGATTTTTTAAAACAGAACTTACTCTTAGTATAAATCCTAGCATTTTCAAAGCCTTAGACGTGATGTGCTCGACGTGAGATTGAAAAAGAAGCTTACTGTCTAATAGAACTCCAAGATCTCTAATTACATTTACCATATTTAAAAGATTGTTTTTAATTATGTACGGATATAGTATAGTGTTTTTCTTTCGAGAATAAGATATGATGTTTCCAACGATGCACACGTGGGAATTAATGTTTTAGTTTAGGACTACCTACAATTTTATACGTTCCTTATTTGTTAAATCTGTTATGATAAAATATGCACGGTCCTTCTAGATAATTGATAATTACTACTATTTTGAACTCACGACCGCGACATCTTCAGTACCGGAGGAACGTTTGCACAACCCGTATCGGCCCGTTTCATTAAATTTTAATGATGTATTTGCGATCACAACACCTAACCAAACTGACAAATTATTTTTGTAATCATAAGGTACGAGTATATTAAATATCTAGTACGGATGTGAGCTACTTTATTTATTTTTGCTTTAAATTATAAGATATAGGCAATTAAAGATTTTTATGTTTAATGATTTTAGAGGCAACTTGGTCATTTATTTGTGAGTAAAAAATGACATTTAGTAAAATAATTGTACTGTATTTATTATAAAAATATGATGAAATGTAAAAAAAAAAAAAAAAAATAAAATAATTTTGTTGGGTGCAAAATTTAAATTACAAATTTTCTGAACTGCCCTCATTTTTTGGTTGATAAATGATAATAATTACAAATTAACTATTTATAGACCAGAATTATAAAAATATAATTATTACCTAGAAAAAAATAAGTTATCAGGCCTGTTTGAAACACTGCCTGGTATTTATTACAATGGAAGATGCTCCGAGGAACTAGCATCATTGATTCCTTCGGCACCGGTGCATAGTCGGGAAACACGCCAAACGCGTGCCCAACATTTGTACACGGTTGACATTTGTCTCATGAGAACGGGTCGTTTCTTCGACTCGTTCTTGTGTTCAACAGCTCGGCTGTGGAATGATTTTCCGGCCTCTGTGTTTCCTCCTTCCTACAACATGGGTCTCTTCAAGACCAATGTTCATTCCTTCCTCTTCTCAAAAAGACCCTCCACACAGCATCCCAGATGACAATTATTTTCCTCAGGGCCTCCTGTGTGGAGTTAATGTAAAAAAAAAACTGCTTTAAAGTTCAAAATTTAATATTTAAGAACCTTTTTTTTTGGTTTTATTGTGCAATGTAAAAAAGTATTATTTAGAAAATGATCTTAAAAAATTTAAATAAGTCTGTCCGAACTTGGCAACATAAAATAAAACACGCCTTTTGGGACTTTTTTTATGAACAAATCAAAACAGGTTGCTTTTGTTAAACGGGAATTTTATCATTATCGCCATCTACATAAGGAGTGTTATTGCTAGCGGCCCATTCCCGGATTTAACACGACTTGGTGCATCGCCTTAAATACACTAGGCAGTGAATTTTTGACCCAATCAGTTCCACATTTGAAAGTGACACTAAAATTCAATGATAATTTGAGTTCATCGAATCAGATTTAACGCAGGAATAATTTCACTTGGGAATAACTAATCTTCATCACAGATAATCGACATTAGTTTGTTTTATTGTGATTTCTATATTAGATCATTTTTCACTACGTTTGTCTGCTTACGGAAAGTTAAAGAAAATCTTCAGTTTTGTTTCGAGATTGATGAAATTTTGCACACTTGACGTTCATAGTAAGAGGAATGTAACTGTATGTGTAAAAATTGGAGGTCTTCACTCAGGAGAATTTCTTTGGGTAGACTGGTTTTTTTATAAATGAAGCACTTTTTGGTTTTAACTTTAAGTTCTTGATTTTTTATTGTTATGATTTGAATATTTACAAACTGACGACAATAACTTTCCCCACCCAACGGACAAGGGTTCAGTAGTATTTTAAATTCTTAGTGCAAGTTTTCGTAAAGAAGTAAGTTAATTTTACCGATGCAAGCCTTTTTATAAAGGTTTCGTACATCTATATTTACCTTGTTTGTTGTGTGAGAAAGGGACAAAAATAAAATGATTCTATCGACATCTAACGAACAAATCAGACAACTCTTGGATCGCAATCCAACCTTTGATGGTAACTCAACTCCATAATTGGTTTGAGTCCTGGGTTTAAATCTAAACAGTATGCAAAAAATTGTGTGTAAAGTCCGTGCTTTGCCAGTCGTGAAGTGTAGCAAATCTCATGTTCATTGGTATTCAGCCTTGGATATCCAATTAGCTATAAAAAATGAGGACCAATAATTAATCAACAATTTTCAATCTCAAACAATTTCAAAATTCAAAATAAATCTCTCAGCTAAAATAATCTCTAGTGTGTGTACCTCCATACACCATGATGGATTTTATTATTTCCGCAATTTTTCTGTCTCTGCAACTAAAAGACTCTCGACCAGGGAGCCACCAGCCAAAAATGTATGTATTCTTAGTTTGCCTTATATCGTCACAAATTTAGGTAAAAGTCATAAAAATCGCTTCCGGATTAAAACGTCCAGACGTAACGATTTCAAGCGTCTAAGTGGATTTTATTTATTTTCTAATCATTTGGAAGTGAAGTCGCTTTCTTTTCTTTTGCCTGTTTATTTTAAAGTATTTTTAAGATTGGATATTGATTTCACAAAAATAAAAATAAAGTAGTTTTTTTTGTATTCGTAATTTTAACCTCCATTCGCTGGACGTCTCTCTCTCTGGCCGCTAAGACTTATCAAGCGGCTTACCCGCTGCGCTAAGGGAGGCGCGAAGTCACCGCATCGTATTAGAACCGACGACCCAACAAATAATAAATTTTAGAGACGCACTTCCGTTTCATCCGAATTTTAAATCACTAACGGGGCCAAAGAAGTTCCATTTCAAAAAAGTTAATCAACGAAAACTGTCATAGATAATTTGAGCCATAAAAAAAATTTTTAAAGGTTTGTTTTTTCTATGCATTCATACATTTATTTGTAAAGTAATAACAATTTTATTTTATTTGTATTCTATGGAAACGGTAATAAAAGCTTTAGTTTATCCAAACCATTTTTTTAAGTAAAACTTCTTTACGCACGCTTGACTGGGGGAGTAAGCTGGTAAATGCATGACGAGAGCGTTACGAAAAGTGTGATCGGGCGAGGCGAACGGAAGTTGAGAGGGAAATATAAGTTAGTGAAGATCATATTTTTGACCGGTCAGTGGTTGAGTGGGCATAGCGCTTGGGTCCCACCCGAGCGTCGCGTGTTCGATTCCTCGACTGGCTAAGTCCTCCATCACAACACAAGCATAATTTTCGGCTTTCTGTGGTGGTAGTAGGAGATTTTCAAACATTGTTGGGCTATTCGTAACCCGGGAATGTTTGTTTTTCTTTTTAATAAAAAAAGAAAAAAAAAGATAGAAAGGGAGACAGAGTTACGTTATTTATTTTACTGTAGGGGTAAGAGAGAGAAGTGCGAGCACACATTTTCTTTCTCTCTTTCTCTCACAGCAAGTTACGTTTCGTATACCTAAGACACAGTGCAGGCCTATTGTTTTTTTCACACTGTAGGAGCAAGAGAGAGCAGTGCGCGCGCATATTTTCTTTCTCTCTTCTTTCATAAGTTAGTTAAGTTTTACTTCAGTCGTGTGGTCTAAAGCACACTCGTTTTTTTTTGTATTTGTAATGAAAATTGTTTCGTAGTAAACGTTAAGCGAAAAGGGGCATTTAACATTAATCTTCGCCTAAATCTATTGAAGTATAAACGCGGAAGGTGTCTAGAAAAACTGGTATAAAAATGAAGGCAATATCCGTCAATGTTTGCTGTTGAAACGCGAAACACCGCTTTAATTCCCCGAGGATTGCAATAGACACGGTAAACATAGAAGACTCGGCAAACCCAGTAGACCAGCACCGCACCGCACCACACCGCACCGAACACCGGACACTAATAAAGCACGTTCGATACTATTTTTTAAGACTCCATATCCACAATCCATTCGTGCTTCCGCCAGGAACCGACGTCCGGATCTCCTCTATTAAGTAAATAACAGGTAACCCAACCAACTTGTACAATTTAAACGCTGGCTGTTCATCAGTTTAATTTCCTACGTCCATTTACAATATATTATTAAAAATAGGTATAAAGGCTTCACGTATACCATATATGGTAGTCACTGATAATAATAATGTATTCTTCCAACAACTATATTGCTTGCATTACGTCCATATTCGGTGTTTGAACTATCTTTTTGGTTATTAAGCTCTAGAAGTCAATTGTACATACAAATGAGTTTAAAGAACGTACGTTTGTAGTTCACATTGGTTGATTGGTTCTAAGTAGTTTGCGAAACCCGTTCGCAGTCCCTTTTTACTCTGCATATATCTTTGAAATTATTCCACTGTATAAAAAAAATAAATCAGATCGAGTAATTCACACGCCGTAGAAGTAAAACTAGAAAATCGCTAGATGTCGATTTCTTTTCTTTTGCCTGTTTTTTTTAAGTGGTTTGATGATTGGATATTGATTTCACAAAATAGAAAAGTTTTTTTTGGATTTCGTAGGATTCGAACCTCCGTTCTCTCGATGTCTGTCTCTCTGGACACTGAGACTTGTCAGGCGCCTGGCCCACTGCACAACCGAAGTTTCACTTCAATAAACCTAATAATTTGATTCTACAAATAAAAAAAAGAAGATTTTTTGTATTTAAAAGGTGGTTTGTAAGAATTATGATAAAACTAGTGAAGACTAGGAAATCACAGAATATTATAATCGTAGGTGTGGGATTTGCGAAGCTGGAAGTATTTATAAACAGATCACATCAGAACAAGGTTAATTGCGGCAAAAATGATCAAGAAAAAATAATCATGAAAATCTGCTATTCTACTATATAGTATGCTTGAATAATTTCTATATAAGTTTCATTTTTAAAACGTCAATTAAAATATTTTTCTTTTAAATATTGTATTATAGGTACTAATACTACTCAATTTTGAAAATTACACTTATCAAACACAAATTCGAGTTCCAGATTCCAGATCCGAGAACCAGAGTTACGAGTATATTGATTCTATTATCTTTAGTAGGATATCTTCAAGACCCTTGTTCACCCTTTTCTTTCCTCAGAAAGACCCTCCACACAGCTTCCCCAAAAATGATATGTACCCCGAGGGAAATTAATTTCTTCAAGACCTCATGTCCGAAGATAATTTTTAATTTTATGAGTTTTATTTGTGTAAGCATTTACGCTAATTCAGTGATATACGAGTAAATATACAAATCTTAATATATAATATAAAAACTGAAATAATTAATTTTAATTTTTAGGTACGTTCCTAGTGGGTTTGTGAATGACCCAACGCAAATTTTTCCTCGATATTCCTCTGGACACCAAAAGCTAAATAAACAAGATATGATTTGTTGAAGTTTTGCTGCACGACAGATTACTGAAGTTACCGAACATTGAAGAGATGTGAAAGAAACCCAGCAACGGATAAAGAGCAACAGACAGATAAAGAAAAAGCAAGACAGATTCACGGCATTCGGCTCCGATCAGGACGAATGTCAAAAGTAAACTGGCAAAACTGGCTGAGAACAATACGAACTTTGGCATGATACAGTCAACAAATGAATTGATGCAAAAATGATTATTTTGATGAATTGGTGACCCCAAAGAAGAAGAAAAATCCAGCCCGCAGTCAGCAATCAAATTACTGGAAGGCGTGGGGGTCGAAATGGTGGGTACATTTACTTATTCTATTAAGTTGTAGCTTCAAAGCCTGTGCAATCAATAGGTCAGATAATTAGATTCGATGATTAAATGGTCCAATCATCTCCAGTGATCATGTTTGGAGGTCATTGGTTTTAACAGACTTAATAGAGTAATTGAAAACAAAACTATTAATGAATTTGCGGCGGCTAAACAAGTGAAAACAGACACCAAAAGACAACATACTAACAATGCAATTGCTTAATTGTAGAATGGAACCACTTCTTTTAATTAAATAATAATAAACCTGTTACTTCCTCAATTCTGCTGGAATTTAGAGAAGTTTTTGTTAAGTAAATAAATATAAAATATGTTAATTTTTTAATCATTCACATAATATAGCCACTTTGTGGGTTGGCACCTATACGTAATAATAATTTTAATAATGACTGTAAAATAATTTTGTTTTAATACCACTTTACTTAATATCTCCAACCAACCGGTTTCGGTTCGATATGAACCTTCATCAAGGTTGAATAAAATATACACAAATATGTACAATATACTTTATTTACCCCTGATGAAGGTTCTGGTCGTTATTTGCAAAGTTATTTTATTGACTATATTATGTATATTTAATTAATCGATTTTTTACAATTATTAATAGATTAATTAGATACCCTCCCTCAACATCTACTGTTATATTTTTTACTGTTGTATTCTGCGGAATGAATCGTTGGTCTGAACATATAATAAAGAGCAGAAGAAGTGCCTTGGCGACCTGTTTAGCGATCAATTTGGGAGGCGGGAATCGATACCGCCGCCCCGGGAACCATTTATCGGATAACCTTCGCAAAAAGTCACCCCAAGTACTTCGCTACGTTTGGTGACTGAGTAGGGGATTCATGGGGTGAGGTTTTTCTGGATCTGGCGGTGGATGACCTGGACACACTGACCCCCGGATTCCTACTCACCCCACTTAAATTTTTCCTTCCCAGAACTTTCTCTCCTTCCTTTCCTTAAAAAAGACCCTCCACACAGCATCCCCAAATATGACATAGGCCCCGAGGGAAATTATTTTTCCTTAAGAGCGTTTAACCAGCCAGCGGACGAAAATCCACATTTCGTCGAAAGTTGTTCTTACGATCGTGCAGGGCGGTTACAATTTTATTAAATTTAAAAAAAAAAATTTAAATTTATTTTTTATTTTTTATTTGATTTATTGGGGGGCTAGAATTCCAACAATCCATGCGCTTGATAGCTGCAAGACGAGTGGTTATCTAGTCCCCTACATAGTTAAGTAAATTGAGATACGTGTAAAAAAAGATATTTTATTTTATTTTAATTTTAATTTTAATTTCAATTTTAATTTTGATTTTAATTTAATTTTATTTTATTTAATTTATCGAGGGGGCTAGAATTCCAATAATCCATGCGCTTGATAGCTGCAAGACGAGTTGTTATCTAGTCCCCTACATAGTTAAGTAAATTGAGATACGTGTAAAAAAAGATATTTTATTTAATTTTAATTTTAATTTTAATTTTAATTTTAATTTTAATTTTAATTTTAATTTTAATTTTAATTTTAATTTTAATTTTAATTTTAATTTTAATTTTAATTTTAATTTTAATTTTAATTTTAATTTTAATTTTAATTTTAATTTTAATTTTAATTTTAATTTAAATTTAAATTTTAATTTTAATTTTAATTTTAATTTTAATTTTAATTTTAATTTTAATTTTAATTTTAATTTTAATTTTAATTTTAATTTTAATTTTAATTTTAATTTTAATTTTAATTTTAATTTTAATTTTAATTTTAATTTTAATTTTAATTTTAATTTTAATTTTAATTTTAATTTTAATTTTAATTTTAATTTTAATTTTAATTTTAATTTTAATTTTAATTTTAATTTTAATTTTAATTTTAATTTTATTTTATTTTATTTAATTTATCGCGGGGGCTAGAATTCCAATAATCCATGCGCTTGATAGCTGCAAGACGAGTTGTTATCGAGCCTCCTAAGTTAAGTAAATTCTAATGTAAAATCCATGCTAATTTGTACAGAGCTCTTGAGGCGATGTTTCGCAAAAACAGCGCTTTATAAGTTGTCCAAATTTATTATTTATTATTATTAAAGATTAATTATTCTCCGTACCAGCTTTTTAAAATTATAACTGAATGTCGAATTTATTTCAATCCAAATTAGCTTTAATTTATACCTTCATCCAAAAATGCTGAAAGGCGTGATGATAAAACTATTAAAATAATGTACTTTTTGTAATTATTTTTTGATTATAAGTATTTATCATTTTTCAATAATGTCTAAATTTAATAAGAATGTTAAAAACAAATCTGAAATATATTAGTTTGTAAGTGCGCAAATAAATACACAAATGGACCAATTTTCGTCAAGAAACACATGTAGGTACCTACATATTTTTTAATGATTTTATTGAAACTAAAATTAAAATTCTAAAACATGCGTTTGCTAGATAATGTATTGATTTATTTTACTGCATGATTATATTATTTGAAATGGGTGTGGTATAATACAAAATCTTTTTTGAAAATTTAACAAATCTGCCAACGACCTATGGAATAACTTTATAATAATAATAATAATAATAATAATAAGCCTTTTTATTCTGAACTTCTGTTAGGTATGTATTAGACATGATCTTGTTTGTTATAGTATATCCCGAAGCTCAGTTTGCCTCTTGGCATAGGCCTCCTCTAACATTTTCCATTGGGACCTGTCACGCGCTACTCTTCTCCATTGATGTCCAGCAGTGAGTTTTAGGTCATCTTCCCATCTCATGTGTTGACGTCCTCTACTTCTCTTGCCATCTCTGGGATACCAGTCAGTGACATTTTTGCACCATTTCTCTTGTGGATCGCGTATCATGTGTCCTGTCCATCTCCACTTTTGTTGGTCTATTCGGGTAACTACATCGGCAACTTTAGTTTTCTCCCTTATTGTGCTACCTCTCACTCTGTCCTGTTTCCTTGTTCCTGTCAAACTTCTCTCCATGGCTCTCTGGCAGCGTTCCAACTTTTCTCTGTGGCGTTTGGTGAGTGCCCAAGTTTCACATCCATAGGTGATGACTGGAAGTATACACGTGTTGAAGACTTTCCTTTTTATTTGCATACTTAGCTCCTTAGATTTCAAGACTTCTTTCAAAGACCAGTATTTATTCAAAGACAAAACAAAATTGCTTACAAACTCTGAACCAGTAACTATAAAAATTAACAACCAACCACTCGAATATGTGTCAGATTACATCTATTTAGGACAGATAATATCTCACAAAGATCAAACCACTAAAGAAATCGAGAGAAGAGTAGCAAATGGATGGAAGAAATACTGGTCTTTGAAAGAAGTCTTGAAACTTTATTATACTAAAAATTAAAAATATTTCTCAAAATTTATTACGTGCGAATGCTAGATAAAAGAACAATCTTCCAAAATCCATGTATGTATTTTTTTGTGGAAAAGAGTCAATACGTCTAAAATCTGATTTGAAAGTGAGATATTTCTGGTTTTCTCTGGTAATGCCCTCTTAAATTCGCGCCTCGCCGAGCTCGTCCCATAGCGCAGCGTTATAGCGCGTCGCTAATTTCAGCGGCCAGAGAAATCGAATCCTATGAAATCCAAAAAAAACATCCTTTTTTTTGTAAATTAATATCCAATCTTCAAATCACTTTAAAATAAACATGCAAAAGAAAAGCGACATCTAGCGACTTTCTAGTTTCACTTATATCGCTTGTGAATTACTCGAGATCACACAATGTATTGACTATTATACCGCCATCCGAATTCGTAGCATAATTAATGTTACGAAAACATTGTCATTACACTATTTAAAAAAGAAACAGCACCAAACATCAAAAGCAATAAATAAACATTTATAAATATCGAAGATGAAATTAGCATGCGGAAGAAACAACGTTGACCCTGGTGTCTTGATGGCATCATGCTATGGCTTGAATAAATATTACGAGAAGAAAAATTTGACTTATCAGCCAATTATTTCATTGCCCCATCATTAAAATACTTCAATCGTCCGTCAAATGAATTTGTCGCACAAAAAACAACTGATATGGAATTTTATAGCCATACTGAAACCAAGCAATAGCAGATAACTTTGTAACACGAATCGTTTGAGTCACGATACCATTGTTACACTATACATACAATTAATATTGACCCTAGCACCATAAAAAATGACATCACAGAGTATTGAACAAAGTGCGAAAATATAGAACTTTCCCCCAAATCTTATAATGGTGATGTAAAGCTAGTACTAAAAAAATTTGGTGGTATATTATCGATTTAATAAGAAACTAACCAACCATGACGCCGTTTCCCCGTAGGTAGGGAGGACGGACCACCAAAAAAACTCGGTGTTCTTATACATTTATACATCGACTCATACTCTTCTATTATTCTGACTGTGACCAAGGTGACAATTATAAGACTCAATTCTTGGACATTTTTAAACTGTTTTTCAGGTAATGGCTTGATATTGTCTTATTTCTGTATATTTTTGTCTTACTTGTTTGTCATTGTTCTATTCATGTGAAAGTTTTTTTTGAAGTAAAACTTCTTTACGCTCGCTTAACTTGGGGATTAGGCTAGTGAATGCGTGGCGAGAGCGTTACGAAAAGTGTGATCGGGCGAGGCGAACGGTCTGGCGAGGCGAACGGAAGTTGAGAGGGAGATATAAGTTAGTGAAGTTTTACTTCAGTCGTGTGGTCTAAAGCACACACGTTTTTATTTACATTAGCTCTACACGGGAGGCCCAGAGGAAAAAATCATATGTCATCATTGGGGATGCAGTGTGGAGGATCTTTTTTATTTTTTTAATATTGAAAGATGTTGAAGGTGTTATTTCTCTTTGTCCATTTCAGTAGAAGATCAACGTTGAACACAAGAATTATTTTAACACAATATAATGATAATTTTTGAACAGAACAAAGACAAAAATGATTTTGCGTTTTTAGGAAGGTGCTTACAAACTCAAAAGAATTTACGTATACATTGCAAAAACAGATTTGTAAACTTTTTCTATTTTATTAAATAATACCATTCTAGAGCTTTCTAATTCAAAGCGTATAGAGTTGAATTGGAATAATATCTTATAAATAATAAACATCGAACAGATCAACAGACCAAGGCTTCTTGGAACAAGTACAATCTTCACTGGGCGGCGCACAAAGTAGGTACCTGCTAATGGTGTTTTTTATTGACATGATAAAACATTGATCGACATAATTCTCTGGCCATTTGGCAAAACTGTGATATAAGTGGAGATGGACACATTTTACTTATGCGTCCCGCCAAAAGACCGACCATCTTGGTGCACAAGTTATAGATAATATATAGTACTAGGAATTAAAAACCCGCCCCGCAGGTTTTTGCTGCTGGGATCTGCGGGCGCCTTTTGGTTCGGCTTCGCGCAGTTACTGTTGGTGACCATTTTACAGCTCCAATACGAAATGATTCCAAAAACAGCCCTTTCCTCGGATCCACTGTACCTAGTCACCGATACAGAGCAATGACGTCAAATGTAATAGTTAGCCACTTGATACAACATGTGTTACCGTCAGTCTTTTGATATCCGGAGAGATACCACATATTCATAAATTCGTAGCAGTTACACCTAGCGGGGAGACGTCCCCATCCGACCTGCTGACGGAAGAAGCGACATCTTGTGTCGAATTCTTGAATTCGGAACCGAATTATAACAGTAGCTTTGTGTGAAATTCCACGTACACAGATGTTATTTGTGGCGCGCCGCGTATGGCGTGGCGTCTGACATGCACTCATAGCTGGGTTCTGAAATTCAACCACACAGACGCTACGGTAATAATACTGTTCGATTCAGTACGTAGTGCTCATTTGGGTGTCCATGTCCTGTGCTGATCTATAACAGTAGAATATAAATTAATATTCCACTTTTTAGTTTTGTTTACAGATTGCCATCAATCTTATTTGAATTAACTAAAATTATAGTATAATTTAAAAAATACGTTTCTTAAATAAAATGTAAATATGTGAAATGTTCTTCAGTCCCAGTGTTTGACATTACTTGATATGTTTTGGGGAATATGCGATAAAGCTCGAGATTCGTCGAGATTACGTGTTACTTTATTTACGTTTGATTTCAAAAGTACGTCCAATGGATGCTCTGCATAATTCTGAAGCAAAAGAAAAAGTGCCCGGCTGTCGATCGTATATTTCCGTAATCGTTCGGAAATTAGACACGAACGGCGACGGTTTCAATTATACTAAGGTAATACTTAACTTACATCTGTTGATACACTTCAAAACTACATATAACTAACTATGCTAACGACATCTTTTGAAAGACGTAGAAACTTCATACGTAGTCCTATAAACCACAGTTTATATTTGCACCGTTTATGACAACGGTTCTGGACGTACCAATTGTCGAGTCACCATGAAAACACCAAACTCATATTAATTAACTCTCAAAAACAACTGACGGCCGGCGTAGTCCAACGGTAAGGCTCTTGACTAGCACACCGAAGGTCGCGGGATCGAATCCCGGAGTGGGAAATAAGTTTTATTTGTTTAATTTGTGTTATTTCACAATTTATAGTATATTTGCGACGCTTTCCAGAATGGAAGATACTCTCAGTATCGCCCTGGTGTAAGACCACCATTCAAAATTGAAATGTTGCTTGAAATAGCATAAGCCGTGTTTGGTGACCAAGGTACCTTCTCACCTTCCTCTTCCCTATCTCCTTCCCCTCCCCACTACCTTCAGCCTCACAACATACCCCAATTGGGGATGCCATAGTCTCACTGGCTTCAGACGGGAGCAGTTGGGACTCTTGTGCAGTATTCATATAAAAAAAAACTTCTCCACAAAAAAGAAAGATACCTAACTTCTTGCAAAAACAATTTTTTTAAACTAAAACTTCTTTATGCACGCTTGACTTGGGGAGTAAGCTGGTGAATGCGTGACGAGAGCGTTACGAAAAGTGTGATCGGGTGAGGCGAACGGTCGGGCCTTTACGCACGCTTGACTTGGGGAGTAAGCTGGTGAATGCGTGACGAGAGCGTTATGAAAAGTGTTATCGGGCGAGGCGAACGGAGGTTGAGAGGGAGATATAAGTTAGTGAAGTTTTACTTCAGTCGCACACTCGTTTTTTTTTTAATCCCAGTTTTTTTTGTATTTTGGTCACATTATCATGGGCGTCGAAAAGATAAGATTAACCTTTTTTAAGGGACTTTGCTTGAACAATTACCAAAAGAAAATATAATTTTCACAATATGATATCTCTGATTCTTGATGCATTTGTTGCATATGTTCATGAAATTAAATATTTCATAACATGGTCAACAATAACTTGGGTGGTCTTTACAATTTTTAAAATATTTTTTCTCTTTTACATAATATTACGATAATGCTTTTGATAGCCCGTCACTTATTTAGTTCATTCATAAATTTGTTATCAGTTTAATAAACTTAGCTGAAAAAAATCAACACGTACAAAAGGGTATCAATTTAACATTGCCATTTGATAATAAAATGATAAAATCATAATAGTGGTGTTTACTAAGTTATTGTTTTATTTGAAGTTATAATGTCACATCATAAAGTATGTGCTTCATATCAAAATATATTTATTTCTTCAATCATCGCAAATTCATTTGTGGCGTAATTTAAATTACATGAAAATAAATCACCTTTTCATCAACATTATCATTACTGGAAGTGAAATATCACAAAACTGCGCTATATAAATACTACGTTATTATTATTATCAACATGTTTCTTTTTCAGGAAAATGAAAGTTTTCAAAAATAGTAAGACAAACAAAAAAAACGGTAAAATGAAATAAAATAAAACAAACGATAATAAAAGATAAACAACCTAAGGTTTAGAATAATAATGATTATATGAACTAGAGTTTTCCCGGTATGCGTTACTACGCCACTTAATAAATCCCGGTAAATTAAGTTTTCAAATTTCATTTGCATTTTTTTATTCACATTTCAAAACACCAGAGCTCTCCGCTTCTTTTATGAAAACTTTTTCCTGACAATAACGAACACAAAAAAAGAATTATCCAATTTGATGCAGTCGTTCGGAAGTTATGCGCATATATACATTTCGGCGATTCATTCGGCTGCTCCCACCTGGAACCAGTGAGTCTATCGCATCCCCAATCGGAGTATGTTTTGAGTCTAAAGGTAGTGGGGAAGGGAAGGAGATGCAGAAGAGGAAGGTAGTGAATTACCTGGCTATTCAGATCTGGTCACCAAACACGACTAGAGCTATTTCAAGCATCGTTTCAATTCTGAATGGTGGTCTTACACCAAGGCGATACTAAGAGTATCTTCCGCTCTAGAATTTTGGTGCGGTGACGAGAATTATCTTTATATTAGTAGTAAATTTAAACGAATGTTAGTGTACGGTATTCAGACTAATTCGCGTAAAACTCTCAACTCCACAATATTATTAAATTTAAAAAAAAAAAATCATGATTTTGCATTACTTCGCCTTTTTTACATGCAATTGATTTGTATGCTGCTGTAAAATAAAAAGGATCGACCAATTATTAACAAACTTTGTTTTATTGGTTGAATGTTTATATCAAAGATTGCGGAATATTGAAGGCTTTATTTACTTTCAATTAAGCTTACAAAACAAAACAAACGCAAAATGTACATATCTCAAATTATTAGCTACCAGCTTCCGTTGAAGACCAACCTTACCGTACTAGGTAGGTGGGTAGATATGTAGATGGATATGCAGGAGGTCAGGCACCGACATCATCTCTATGGTTAGTTATCAATATTTGCGAGCACGGTCAACAATTGATAAGTGATATTCCGACCGATGACGCACGGTTGATAAATTTTAGCTCCTCCTCCTGAGTGTCAGTTAAGCTGGCTATATGCAAATCATTTTTGAAGTAAAAAATGTTTCTACTACTCAACGCTCAAGTTTAGTATCGAAATAATCGGTACTTAACTAACTAACTAAACATTACGCCGTTTCCCCGCAATGGTAGGCAGAGAGGACACTCTTTGCCTCACTCACATTCATTCATCGTCTCATACATACTCTTCTATTATTCTGACTTTTGACATGGCCCGACTCAAGTACCTGATTCACTTGATCGTACCATGTCTTCCTCGGGCGTCCCCGACTTCTTCTACCATTCACATTTGCGTGATATATTCTTTTTACACTACTTTCTTCGTTCATTCGCTCTACGTGCCCAAACCATCTGAGGGTCCCTTTCTTAATTTTGCTCATTATACTTACATCAGCCTTACATTCTTTGCGGATATTCACATTTCTAACACGATCATACATGGTTTTACCACACATACGTCTCAGGGATATCATTTCAACAACATTCAGTTTACTTTCATCCTTCCTCTGCCAGTTCCATGCCTCACTGCCATACAACAGGGTGGGTACCAGGGCTCCATTGTGGACTGCTAGCTTCGCTTCTTTTGACAGTTTTTTATTAGCGCCAACGGTATTCAGTCCTCCATTAATGGAGTTACCGGCGCTTACCCTTCTTTCAATATCTCTATCAGCCTTCCCATCTCTCGTAAACATGCTACCCAGATAAACAAACTCATCCACCTGCTCCAAGTATTCATCATTCACAACAATATCGCACACTGTTTTCGTACTCTCTCTTTCAAACACCATGACTTTAGACTTACTGTCGGTACTTAACTATAATTAGCAACAAATCTTTATACAAAAGTTTTATTTAGTATTGAATAAAATTATAATATTTTTTAATGCTCTTATATGTATTTTTGATTTATTATTTAAAAAAGTGGAAAGTTGAATTACACATTTCTCGCATAAAAACCCAGCGTATCTCATTCTTTCTCAGCCTTTTTTTGTTTTACACAGCGAATATCATTTAAACTACCTAACAATATGTTTTTAATGAAAAATAATGACTTCTCCAAATAACTGATCGATAAATATTAGTCGACGCTTTTTTTCAAGTATGTGCTATTTTTATTTAAAAAACTAAATAGTTTTTTGTTTCTCCTGAAAACCTGTATAAAATAAGATACGAGGTGTTATAATGAGAGTGATGATACACGCTTGCCATTAATCTAAGACTCGGTCAATTTATTTCATTCAATCTTGAAGAAACAAAGTGGTTCAAATATGACTAAAGACCTCATTAACTAATTAACTCCCGTTTAGTCTCAAAAAGTACACGCAAAGTGCACATGTAAATTAATATTAAAGTTAAACACAATAAATTTAATATTAATAGATACATTGTTTTTACATTAACTCCACACAAGAGGCCCTGAGGAAAATAATTTCCCTCAGGGCCTATGTCATCTGAGATGCTATGTGGAAGGTTTTTTGAAGAGAGGAAGGAATGAATATTGGTCTTGAAGAGACCCATGGTGTAGGAAGGAGGAAAAAAAAGGCAGGCAAATCATTCCACAGACGAGCTGAAGAACACAAGAACGAGTCGAAAAAGCGACCCGTTCTCATGTGACAGATGTAAGTATGTTGGGCACACGTATGGCGTGTTTCCCGACCATGCGCCGGTATCGAAGGGATCAATAATGCTAGTTCCTCGGAGCATGAAATACCGGTAAAATAAGGATAGCATTCCTACCCGACGCCTGTGCTCTAAAGATTGCAATCCGTTTATTAAGTTAGGATAATCTATCAAACGGACCGCCCGTTTCTGCACACAGTCGAGGGCTTCTTTCAGGTATTTTGGGGCTCCATACCAGAGGTAACTGCCAAATTCTACCGTAGGGCGCACTTGTGATTTGTCGGGGTTAGCAGTTGTGTACTATTAAAGTATCTGCGGGCCCTGTACAGTCCCGTCCAAATTTTGAGAGGCTAACTTAACTCT
The DNA here is from genome assembly GCA_929108145.2 of Limnephilus rhombicus. Classification (NCBI taxonomy): domain Eukaryota; kingdom Metazoa; phylum Arthropoda; class Insecta; order Trichoptera; family Limnephilidae; genus Limnephilus; species Limnephilus rhombicus. Next base: position 57,073,193 of record OV815275.1, on the reverse strand, counting down.
GGCTGCGATGGAGCCCCCATATCTGAGCTGGTCACTTAGAGTTACACCAAACATAACATCCGCTATCCGCTACCCACAGATCTGATGTACACAGCGATATCCGTATTTATTTATTTTTATTTAATTACATAAATTAGGCATTATGGCCAAAAATTTAAACAAACCGAAAACATGGAGGTTTTAAAAAACAGAAATTACCACAAAAATAGTAACAAAAATAATCAGCTAAAATATGCAGAAGTAAATGACAAAAAAGAATGAGTAAAAGATAGAACACAAAAGTATCACCAACAATTTATTATTGGCCCTGTGCTGATTTAGTAGGTACAATATTTCCTGCCTTTGAATAAAGGGCTTCATCAGCTTTCTGGTTGATGGTAAAATATATTTTTTGAAGTGTTTAAATGGGTCATTAAAAATGTCAATTTCATTATTAGAGCAGTGTATAGTATAATAATGTCTTAATGTTCATGGTATAGGGGAGAAATATCCTGTATTTGTGTGGTAGGTAGATATGTAGAAAATATCTTGCATCCTCCTTGTTGAATTTCTTGATTGTGTGTTGATGTTAATTTGGGATAAAATTTTTGCTGTATCAACTGATGCATGTATAATTTTGTGCAGAAGCAATAAATCGGAAAGTTTCAGTCTGGCTATAAGAGAGGGTAGTTTATAGTGTAGAATTCGGTTGTTATACATTCCAAGTTGATCAGATAAACCTTCGCGATAAGCAATAAACGGGTTAATTTTCTTTGTATGGATTCGATTCTATAATTGTGTATCTCGTAATTGGGGTACCAAATAGTGGATCCGTACTCGAGAATACTTCGCACAATTGATTTATATAATGTTAAAGTTAATTCTGCACTTTTAAAGCAATTTGTGATTCTAAGCTAATTTTTGTAACGCACTTTTTGAAATTGAATCTACATGTTTATTGAAGCTAAATGACGAGTTAAATATCACGCCCAAGTCTTTAATTAAAGTTATGTTTAATAAAGCGATATTGTTAATGTGATATGTGTTTGAAAAATTATTTCTGTTCTTTGTAAAGGAAATTACAGCACCATTCGTGAAGTGATGATAGGTCTTTTTGCAAATCGATGCAATCTTCCAATGGTGTGATTTTTTGTACAGCTTGAGGTCGTCGGCAAATAGGAGATATTTTGAAAATTTTATTCTTAAAACCATATCGTTGATTAAGATTTTTTATTATTTATTTATTTTTATTATTATTAAGTTAAAAGAAATATAATATTTCGCTTTCTTAACTTAAATGCCGAGCATATAGTAAGTAGTACAAGTATAGAAGTAATATTTTTAATTTTGTTCCAACATCTTAAGTTTAAATAGTTTTTTTGAAAGGTTTTTATATTCTTTTCCGTTTTTAGGTTATCTGGAAGGAGACTATATATGTGAACTCCCTCGTGGCCAATACTTCTCTTGCCACTTTCAGTCTTGACAGTAGATGAAAAATAGCAGGGGTTCAAGATGAGAGCCCTGCGGAATTCCCGATGTTACAGTAAAAAGATCCTCCTACAACTACTTATAATTTTCTTTCGGTAATGTAACTCTCAAACCACTAATTAGTATTTCCACTAATGCCAAACTTGTCCAGCATGATGATTTCACTGGTCAAATGCTTTGCAAAAATTCGTATAGATAGTGTAGCCAGAGAACATCTATTTCTTAATTATTCCCTGTCAATAAAGGACTTTTCTCACCCCTCAAAGCAGAATAAAGCATATGAAAAGCCGCGTGCTCCAGTTAGTTTGTTATAAAGGATCTTCAGGTTTACAAGACAAAGCAAGCGCTACAGGCGAAACTTTTTGAATAATTGATAATGTAGCAAATCTAATTATTTCGAGCGTATAGTATTCAATCTCGAATACTCTTTTCCACGTCACTTGGTCCCTTACTAATAAGGGGAGAGGGATACTATTAGTTAAGTGCCACAGATGTCGCAAATGGGCTGACCCATATAAGGTCATGTGGTATCTCGAGAAAATGGAGTTTCCTTCCAGTTCCACCCGCGCATCTTCAATTAAAATCTGTGGCAGGTTTGAAAAAAGTCAGCTAATCTAAAGTGATTATAGATGTAAGGCTCCCGTCAAAAGGTTTAACGAGCGGTTGGGTTATTTATTGTTATGGTCAAGTTTTGTAATAAGGTTATTGTTATAGTTTTGTACTGTTTTACTATTATTAAATACTAATAATCATAACAGTTTATTCCAGAATGTATGCAGGGTAGTGCAAAGCAATACATTCCATATTTTGAAATAAGAAAATAAGTTAGGCAAATAATAGTATAAGTTTAAAAGTAAATTACAACACATAAATAAAATAAAAAATTAAAATAAAAAACGAATAAACACGGAAAACATGAGAAATGAAACTGAAAACAATTATAAACGCTAAAATGAATTCAAGCAGCTGTTTATTTGTATTTTACCGTCTCCCGTATCCAGAGGGCTATCAGGATGGACTACATCCAGACAATCATGGCGGTGATGATCGCATTCTTCGATTGGCGTAGTCTGCGCCATAAACTTCCCATGCGGTGGCGATGAAGTGCTCGGAAAAGTGGGCAGGTGTGTTCCTCCAGGTAAATTTCCATAGCACTGCAGTTTCTCGGTAGGCGGAAAAGTGGCGACAAGCGTTTTTGTAGGCGACTTATGTCATTGGGATGCAGTACAGTCCCACACCCACAGATCTGATGTACACAGCGATTTTTCAGAAAACGTTGAACAGTATACTTTTTAGTTTAGTTTGGACGGCAGAAGTGAAAACGTCTTGACAGCAATACGTGCTTTAACGGATATCGCTCTTCTTTGCCTTTCCATTTTAAGTCATCTGTGATATGTCCCAGGTACTTATTCGATGACTCACTTCCATTTTCCTTCAACCTAGCCACACTGAGGGTGTTTAGATGAATTAGTTTTAATGTTTGAAAATCATAACGATTAATTTGACGTGTATACGGAAGGTTATGGTTTTTTGCAAAGTATTCACATATTTTGAGTAGTTTCTTCAATGTACTAAGTGATGGTGCAAGAAAAGCCATATCATCTGCGTTATTATGTTACTTACACATACTTCATGTATACGGTAACCTTTTTTTTTTAATTAGCTCATCGGTGTACAGATTGAATAGAACCGGAGACATGCTTCCTCCTCACGTTACGCCACTTTACAACATTTTCTTGTTGCGTGTGCCAAATTGAAAGCATCGCTATTACATCTTCCAAAACTGCTCTTTTCAGTTTATAGTTTAAACTGCGTCTTAATTGGAAATTGAATGTATCTACTCCAAATAAAGACTAATTTGTGATTACCGTAAAATAATGGTGGATTTTAAATAATAAATTAAATTAATTAATTGATATTTTAATTATTATAAGCAATAATTGTCAGCCTGAAACCCTCATTTACATTGCAAAATCTTCCATCATTAGTTTATAAATTAAAAATAATAATTAATATTTAACAAGTTAAAAGTATTCCACCAATAAATGTAGACATAATTTGTCTCGACGCCACCTAGTGAGAGATTTAGTACTTACAATACCTCCCTCACAAAAATAAAGTTGGTTGTTTTCAGGTGGAAAAATATAATAATCAGTAATTGTTGAATGAAACACCAGTATATATTGAATTATTTGGCGGGTATTAGATAAGCCGCCATAGCTCAGTGGTCAGAGCATCCGACCGGCAATCAGAAGGACACTGGTTCAAGTCCCGTTGGCGGCAAGTATCTTTTCTCGGAAGATTTTTCAATGTAAATGAGTGTTTCAGGCTGACAATTATTGCTTATAATAATTGTTACCCTTTGTGCTATGCATAAAAATCTTGTCTTAAACATTAGTTTATAAATTAAAAATAATAATTAATATTTTATTCGGCTACAATAAAATATTTTTGAGCCATTGATGTTTTGGCCACCGTCCGAGATCAAGTTTACCTCAACTCATCAGCAATACTGTAGGCATGTACAATAACAAGAATCGTGTTTCAAGTTCTAAAAATCGATCGAAGTCGGCTCCTTATAAAAGACTCCATAAAGCCGTCAACAAAATCCTGAATAAATAATCATCGCTAATTAAAATCCCTTCTGGTATTTTTTTGGTCGCACTTCCGAATCCGGACAGCCGTCCGCGTTATCCGCCGCTACAGGGAGTAACAAAGCGAACTTTAATATTATTAACTTTCGGGAATTATAATTTGAAATTGATAAAATAAGTGCTTCATGGAAACTATAATGTGCAAATAAAATTACAAGAAAAATCGGTCGAAAGGTCGGCAAGCTCTTTTTATGTGCCCCCTTATTGCGTGTCAATACTTGCTAATTATTTTATCTAAGAAATCAAATATATTCGGGTATGACATATATTAAATGAAAAAATGCACTTTGTTATACAACACTTTATTATATTTAACAGCCGACCGGGTTTCGCTTAGCTCAAGCTTCGTCAGGGCTTATTATATTAACTAAAGATAATTACATACAGACACACATATATGCATATAAGTATTGGTACATATGTATATAAGAAAATAAAATTTATTATTATTTCAGAGCTTATTTTACTCCAAATAATGTCAGGAATCACTGGTTAAAGTAAGTCAAGTTCGTCCCTTAACACCCTGTATACAGGGTGTCCGGGGGTAAAGTGCATTAACTTCGGGAGGTGATTCTACATGATGGTAGGAGTAAAAAAATTAACAACTTTTTCCGAAAGTACAACATTTTTTCTCATTCAAAAAAACGTACCTACAAAAAATCCTTAGTGTGAGGTACGATCTTACTTGCTGAGAGCCTACCGGGCGCCCGACTCGATTGTGATTCGCCCGTATCGTATCAGAGGAAAATAATAAATCTGGCCGAACACGCTGGACTAATTTTATCTTTTTACCTCAAAACTATCCCTAAAAGTTGGAATTTCGAAAAATGTTATTTATCTTTTTTACTTGTAAGTACTATTATGTAGAATCACCTCCCGAAATTAATGCACTATACCCCCGGACACCCTGTATATATATGTTATGTAATTAACCTAAGTTAATGCTTGCTGAAGTGCCCGGGCTTTATATAGAGTTTTCGAAATCTAATGTAGATAGTGACCTTCCTTTGCATACAAAATATCACCCGCTTGCCAGCCCGCTCGTCCACCGCATGCCGACATTCTCCTTTATATATTATTCATACTAGCTGAAGTTCCCGGCGATGCCCGGGCTTTACACAGAGTTTTCGAAATCAAATGTGAAAAATTTCATCAGCCTCGGCATCAACTGTAGATTTGCATAAAAATCAATTCCCCACCATCCGCTTGCCAGCCCGCTTGTACATTACATACAGACATTCGCCTTTATATATTTCAACCAATTTACACAACACCTTGACAAATTATATACCTGCACCTTCCTCATCAATCACTCGATCTGTTGGTGAAAACCGCATGAAGATCTGTTCAGTAGTTTTTTAGCTTATCGTGAACAGACAGACAGACGCGGTGGAGGACTTTAATTTATACTATGTAATGTATAGATAATAAGGCCTGACGAAACTTGAGCTAAGCGAAACCCGGTCGGCTGTTATATTAATTTTTAAAAAATTCAAGTGAGGTGAAAAAAACATGAAAATTCAGGTCATAATCAAAGCAGTCAATAAGCGCAGACCTGGCGCCATTTCCGTTTTGTATCTCAACCAATAGGAGCCTGATAGGAGATTTACGCTTCGCAGGTGCTGTATCTATGCGTCGTTTCCGTTTCATCCGAATTCCTTATCACAACGGGGCTATAGAAGTTTCACTTCAAAAGTGATGTATGCGTATGTTTTCGATTTGATGAACCATTTATTGGATGACAAAACACCCCTACCGTGAATCACCCCACGTGCTTCACTACTTTTGGTGATTTAGCATAGGTACTCGGGTTCATAGGGTGAGGTTTGTCCGGATCTTAGCGGCACATGAATATAGAAAAACCAAACGTCAGCATTAAAGCAAGATGATTGACATAAGTTATTTGACTAATATGAAACCCCAGCGCAGGCCCAGTGATGTCAGACCGTGGCGCTGTGATCAGGCAACACTCAGTATGTGCCTACTATCTACTAGCCAGGCGGCCGCATTAATCTGTTGTTAAATAAACACTAGGTGCCAAAATACCCTGAACATTACCGAACAAGCTGCCCAGTGAATCACTACATGAACTGCTTGTGCTTCTAACTCTTTCAGGGACAGTGTTACAACTAAATATTAATATTTATAAAAAAGCTTTAACATTTTTTTGAAGTGAAAACTTCTTTAGCAACGTTGTGATTTATTTTATTTTTATTTTTTTTAATAAATTTTACAAATATAAGACAAAAAGTCCCGATAAACTACTTTTTAGCAGTTTGTCTAACGGGTTCTTTACATTAAAGATCTTATAGCGATTTAATAGTTACGTTTAAAACTCGATGAAAAATAAAAATAAACATTAAATCGTAATTCACACGCTATAGAAGTGAAACTAGAAAGTCGCCAGATGTCGCTTTCTTTTTCCCGTTTATTTTAAAGTGGCTTGAAGATTGGATATTGATTTACAAAAACAAAAATGTTTATTATAAGCAATAATTATCAGCCTGAAATACTCATCTACATTGAAAAATCTTCCGAGAAATTATTAACAGGCTGATAATTATTGCTTATAATAATTGTTACCCTTTGTGCTATGAATAAAAATCTTGTCTAAACGTTAGTTTATAAATTAAAAAATAATAATTAATATTTGACAAGTTTAAGTATTTCCCCAATAAATGTAGACATCATTTGTGTCGACGCCACCTAGCAAGCGATTTAACACTAACAGTGTCTCTCTCGCAAAAATAAAGTTGGTTGTTTTCAGGTGGAAAAAATATAATAAGCAGTAATTGTTGAATGAAACACTAGTATATATTGAATTATTTGGCGGGTATAAGATAAGCCGCCATAGCTCAATTGGAAGAGCAGCTGACCGGCAATCAGAAGGGCAAGGGTTCATGTCCCGTTGGCGTCATGTATTTTTTCTCGGAAGATTTTTCAATGTGGATGAGTGTTTCAGGCTGATAATTATTGCTTATAATAATTATTAAAAACAAAAATGTTTGTTTTTTTGGATTTTGTGTGATTCAAACCTCCGTCCGCTGGATTTCTCTGGCCGTTAATATTTGCGACGCACTATACCGTTGCGCTATGGGACGCGCTCAGCGAGGCGCGAATATACGCATTATATTCCGACGACCCCTAAAAAAATAAAGCGGCCAATGAGCGCAGACCTATCTTCGTTTCCGTTTTATATTTCAACCAATAGGAGCCTTGAGCGCAGTTTGACGCTTTGCATTTCCGTTTCATCCGAATTTAAAATCACTCTTACGGGGCTAAGGAAGTTTCACTTCAAAAAGAGAGAAACACTTTTTAGCTTTCCCACTCTTGTCTACTTTAGTTTTCTGAAGGTTTCATTCTACCGCGTGAGAATTGCAATCTCTGTTTTTTTTTTATCATTATCTCGACGGAAGAAAAAAGGGAGAGGAAGTTATGGATAGGAAAAAGGTATGAGAAGTGGATTGAAATCTGGTGGTCAATTCGTTCAGGAATCGTATGAATCCATCCCTCCCACTGCGATGGGTCGAGAGTCTGGTTGGAGCGATCAACAGGTCTCCCTCAACCGGTCTCTCCCGATCCGGCCCGTCATTCAATTGGCGGGCAAAAGCATCCGCCGCCAATACCTAGACAAATCTGACCACATGAACTCGGGCATCCCCGTTAACTCACCACACATTGCTAATCACTTGGGGTGACCTATGGCAGGGGTGTTGTTTATCCAATGAATGGTTGGGGGGACGGCGGAACCCATGTTCAAAATGGGTTGAAAGTGTAACTTTCATTTTTTTTATTATTTAATACATAAAACAGTCGTGTTGCCCAAGAATTTACGTACATGGAGTATTACACTGTAAAACAATTTAAATAAAAACAGAAATCATGACAAAAGTAGGAACCTAATTAATTAGCTAAGTATACAAAAGTAAATGACAAACAAGAAAGAGAAAGACGGATGCCACAAACAGCTACAAAAGATAATAGATCATCGCACGCCCAATATCGCTCTCCTTGCAATCCCGTACAGACCGCCACACAGAGCAGATGATATGCTCGAAGCTCAAAATTAATAAACCGAGGCGATATGCGAAAAGTTATGCGACCCAAGAGAGGGGGTCATTTTAATTATGGAGCTGCCTAAACTGGCGGATGACAAGTTGATAGATTCAGCACAAAGAAATCGTGGAAGCTTCCTAATTCCTCTGATCCCCTCTCCTACCTTAGGAAGAAATATTTGATAGCGTCGTGTGACGGTACAACACATAAGCTCTCGCGGTTCAACAGATAACTGCTCGCGCTTTTATAGATGTGTGTGTCACCTACGTATAGGGTAGAATTCAAAAGTTTCTCAACCAATTTATTATTGGAACATGTACTGACGCGACATTGATTTAGTAGGTACAATAATGCCTATCTTTAAATAAAGAACTTCATGTCAGTTTTATATGACTGATCGTAAAATATATTTTTTTAAATGGGTCATTAAAAATGTTTATAAATTATTATTAGAGCAGTTATAATGTCATGTTTGCGGTATAGTAAATATACTGTATTTGTGTAGCAGGCTTTAATATAGAAAATACATGAATGTACAGTGTACATATCTGTTTTATGTAAGAAATTATAATAAACTAATTGACCCGGCCACGCATTGCTGTGGCTAACGAAACACAACGCCATCTGTTAATTTGCATGCAAATCAAATCCATACCGCCCTCTTGCCAGCCCGCTCATAGTGATTCTTATATATTTCAACCAATTTACACAAAACCTTGACAAATTATGTACTTAAACCTTCCTAACCACTCTAACTATCGGTGAAAACCGCATGAAAATCCATTCTGTAGTTTTTGAGTACATCGCGAACAGACAGTCAGACGCGCCGGAGGATTTTAATTTATAATATGTAGAGATAATAATGCAAAAATATAGCGGAAACACAATTGGTATATGAATATCATATCTATAAATACTAATCTAGCTGGAGTGATTACAAGTAATAACATTAATTAATTATTAATTGGTTTTTGTGTTTAATCCACGGAACTCCGTTTATTTTTTAAAATTCAATTTAAATTAAATTTAAATAGTTATTTTTAAGTTCTGCAAGTAGGTAACATTATGAACGAAAATCTAACACTAAGATCACAAGTTCAATGAGAATACATTGAAAAATAGGTTTAAAATGAGTTGCTTTTAATTCTAATTAATTAGGAATTTAAAGGGTTGAAGGTCTGGAGAATATCAACTCTCCGGCACTTCAGTATTGATTGAGTCAGCGTTTGTTTTTATAATAAGGTGCGTTTGTTTATGTAGAGAATCGTATCGAGCACTTGAAACAATTTGGTGGATTCATATCTGAAGGTTAGGAGCGTAACTACCGCATGATCACGTCATTCTGTTGACTCTGTTTTCTTGGCAATCTTTTAAAATAGTCAACTTTTAATATTTTCGTCTTTAATGTAATAATCTAACTGACTGGTTAATGAATATAAAATAATTGATATGTATGCATGTTAAGTAATAATAATATAAAGTTTAATAGCGTGCATGATAGATATATGCAAACAAATTATACATAATGCTTGTTAACACAACGGTTCCATGTCAACTCAGAATGAAACCAACTCAGAAACCCCTCAGAAAGGTCATTAAAAGCTATGAAAAAATAATTTAAAAATAGCCGGTAACCCTAACCTAACTTAACCTATTTAACCAATTTTTTATCATCACTCGTAAGAGGGCATTACCAGAGAAAACCAGAAATATGTCATTTTCAAATCAGATTTTAGACGTATTGACTCTTTTCCACAAAAAATTATAAATGGATTTCGAAAGATTGTTCTTTTATCTAGCATTCGCATGTAATAAATTTTGAGAAAAAAATTTTTTTTAGTATAATAAGGTTATTCCATAGGTCGTTTGCAGACTTGTTAAATTTTCAAAAAAGATTTTGTATTATACCACACCCATTTCAAATAATATAATCATGCAGTTAAATAAATCAATACATTATCTAGCAAACGCATGTTTTAGAATTTTAATTTTAGTTTCAATAAAATCATAAACAAATATGTACGTACATGTGTTTCTTGACGAAAATTGGTCCATTTGTGTATTTATTTGCGCACTTACAAACTAATATATTTCAGATTTTTTTAACATTCTTATTAAATTTAGACATTATTAAAAAATGATAAATACTTATAATCAAAAAATAATAACAAAAAGTACATTATTTTAATAGTTTTATCATCACGCCTTTCAGCATTTTTGGATGAAAGTATAAATTAAATATTTTTGAATGTAGCTATTACTTTGTGGTTATCCATTATAGAAAAATGAAACAATATATGTAATTAAGAACTCTTTTGAACTGATTGACTTTGTACTTTGTACTTTGTAAAAATTTTGTACTTCCCGTTAATGCCAAACTTGTGTCTTTTGATGTCATTAATCTATTTCCTAATGTGCCTATTACTGAAAGTAAAGCAATTATGTCCAAATTATTGAAAGATTCTAAATTACCTACAGATCTGTCCAGTGACCTAACTCGTTTATTTAACTTAGTTTTAAATCAAAATTATTTTCAATACAATAATGTCATATACCAACAATAAGAAGGCCTTCCAATGGGAGCCCCCACCAGCCCTCTTATTGCTGATATATTTATGAATGATTTAGAAACAACTGTTTTTAATTCAAAATCACCCCTTTTAAACAATGTTTTACTATGGAAGAGATATGTGGATGATATCTTCATCATTTAGACAGGATCTGAACGTCAACTCAACAACTTTCTTTACCTTTTAAATTCCTTTCATAATCAAATAAAATTTACGATAGAAATAGGCAATGAAAAATTAAACTTTTTGGATTAAACTGTATCTATTATAAATAATAAAATCGATTTTAGTATATATCGCAAGCCAACATACACTGACATAGTAATTCATAAGACCTCCAACCACCCTGTCTCACAAAAACACTCCACCTTCCATTCCATGATACACCGCTTAGTAAATGTCCCAATGTCTAATAATAATTTCCTTTCTGAACTTTCTATAATAAAACAAATTGCTATAAATAACGGATATGAACCAAAATTAATTGATAACATCCTAAATAAAAAACTTAGCAAAATTTCAAAAAATAAATATCTATACAATTTCAATAATATTAATGATAAAGAATGGCGTAAAATTTTGTATATTAATAATTTTTCAGTTCAATGTTGCAAAAATTTCCCTTCTAATATTAAACCAGCGTTTTATACAAGAAATAATATCGGTAATTTTTTGAGAAATACTAAAGATAAAGACCATAAATTGACTAATTCCGGAATATATAAAATCAAATGCAATGATTGTCCCTCATTTTATATTGGAAAAACAACTCGTAATTTTGAAATCAGAATCAAAGAACATTTAAGGTGTCTTAATAATAATAATTTTTCTGAGTTCGCTAACCATATCATTGAAAATAACTATAGTTTTGAAAAAAACACAGGGATAAATATTCTTCATATTAATCATAAAGGAAAACGTTTAGATAACTTAGAAGCTTTGGAAATTAAAAAATCCCTTAAAAATAATGAATCTATTATCAACAAACAAAAAATATTGTCATATAGCCCAATCATGGATTTGTTCCCCTACCCACCCACTCTACACTAATACCTACCCACCCAATCTACATTATTAACTAACAACGGCTCCACCCCTACCATAATAAAACATTGTTCTAAACTGTCAAATTAGTATAAGCTTTCCCTGACGAAGGAACGTTTGTTCCGAAACCGGTCGGATTTGCAAATTATATAAGTGGTTTATACAAAGTTATATTGTTTCATTTTTTTTTTTTTTTTTGTATAAATTAAAGCTAATTTGGATTGACATAAAATCGATATTGAGTTATAATTTTAAAAAGCTGGTACGGAGAATACTTAATCTTTCTCATTGTAACCGCCCTGCACGATCGTAAGAACAACTTTCGACGAAATGTGGATTTTCGTCCGCTGGCTGGTTAAACGCTCTTAAGGACCTTTCTGAGGTACTTCTGAGTTGGTTTCATTCTGAGTTGTCCGGTCACCAACACAACATGTTAGTTTGTGCTCTTCTTTTATTCGTATTTCGTTACACAATTAACTAATTAACTTTGTAATAGTAATACTCGCTCTTTGAGTAAGATCCCATAAATACGAAATTGGCGCAGCCGATCGGATTACATACTTAAAATTATTCATTTACCGCCATTAGATGCTTCACACAACCCTCGTGTTGCTGTCTTCAGGCTACTGTTAAAGTTAAAATGATTTTCTTTTTACTTGTAATGTGAGTACATATATTACTGTTAACAGGCAGATTGCGCTAATGGTTACCTTCAAGATGGTAAAATAAGTCAATTTTGGAAACGATTAGTTGCATCTAAAATTATTTAACAAACCTACCTCATAATCAACGAAACTAATTGAATTAATTTAAGTTATAATTTTTTTTTTAAATTTTATTTATTCATTGTATTGAATGGTTACATCATTTGTAGATTTTTCGACCACCATGCTAGGCTCATGCCCGTGTTTTGGTGGTCTTTTTTACATGTAGTGCAATAACAATAATTTAAAAGCAATAATGTAAGAGAACTTAAAGGATCATAAAATATTATAAAAAATATTAAATAACACAGTATTAAAGAATAAAAATGAATATATATGATATAAAAAGAGTAGGAAAGATATAAAAGAATATAAAATCATAGCATATGAAATAAATATAAAAGTATGCATTTTAAAACTATCTAAAAACAATGTAAGTCCTATAATAACCAAAAAGAGTTATTATTTGTGCATTGTGCATATTAAGTTACATAGGTATATTATTTTTCGGTAATTTTTGGACAAATAGATTCTTGTTGAAACTATTAATACTGCGGTGAAATGTTATAGTAACAATTATTGTCTAAGCGGATACATCCGTAAGTAAGGCAGTAAGCACATGGGACAAATCGGTGGTTAGAAAAAGAAAACTGTAAAAAATATTTATTGTAAAAAGAATAAATCAATCTTACGGCTATTAAAATGTTACCAATCTACGTTCTTTGAAGAAATTCTTTATAGAAAATTCGCCCCTTTCCGGATATCCATTTTTGGACACTAAATGCAAATTGTATTCGATCTTATGTCGTTATTTAGTGCGTTGAATATTTTAGGTGCGATGTACAAGAATTGTCTCTCTAAAAATGTGGTTTTTGTTTGAATTGAAATGAGATAACTTATTAATCAATTATAGATAAATAAGGTTTTTACCAAAAGCTTTTCACAAATTTTAGGTCACTAGTTAAAAGTTTTCAATGCTAATTTTGGGTAGGCATTCAATTTCATAATTTTGAAGTCTTTTTAGATCTCTAGAGTAGTTATTACAAAACCGCTTTGTAGCAGTTTGCTACTACCATCCAATTTTTACAGACAGTACTTGCCTATTATTATCAACCGACCAACCTTCTTCTAGCGAGCTCGGCATATTCTTCTGCGCAAACGCCAAACGACAGTGGTCAGTGAGGAATCAGGCGGCAAGAGAGCCGACAGCTGCACGAGGAACGAACAATAGCGGCCTCCGATTTTAATGTAAAACCTCTATTGCATATTTTATTTTTACTACTTTGGTTTACCTATTTATTTAAATCCACTACTTACAATGCAGTAAACCACACCTAAAATTCAAACACGCTGGCGCCCGTTAAAGTTTATATTTCACTTTATCCACATAGAATCATTTTACTAAAAACATGGTGACATGGTATTTAACATGAAGATGATTTCTTAGAGCTTTTTTCCACGCCCTGAGTTTTTAACACAATAGAGTTTAAATACTATTTGTAACGTTGTGTTATAAATAAATTCATATTCCTTAATCAAACTCTTGTAATATAGGTTTACTAAATTTTCTTATCATGTTACCTTTACTTTATGTATAAGTAATACCTAAATCAAAAATTAAACATTAATTTCCATCCACATTACACTTAATAATAAAAATTTTAATTTGGTGTTTTAGCTTTACAATTTGTTTTGTACACTTTTAATGGTAATGATTATATATTTAAAAGGAATTACTCACAGGGAAACCAAATAGGATGGATTCTCCGCAATTTGGAGGATTAATTCCTCTCAGCGTTCTTCACCATGGGTTTTGTTATTTTTACTTAGTATTAAACTCGCTTCAAAATGAACTTTGCATATTATTTTCGTTATGCGTTTTATTAGTATTATGCGATGATTACCGTCCACACTTCAAACACCGAAATTTGCGAGTTGTCAATAATAATGATGAGGGAACACACGGGGAGCGGGGAAAGGAAGATAATCATTGCCATAGGACAAAATATTATAGATCCGAAATAAACACAAACAATTTCGCTGAGCGCATCCGATTGTACTAAGCGCTAACATTAGTTACATGGTTTTTGAATGGTTTTTCACATGATCAGCGCTATATTACGCATAAATAATCTGTTATTGATAACTTTTATTGTAAAAACCGGTTAAGCTAATAATAATGGATTTAATCATGATTGATGACAATATTAGCGACTCTCAAACTAATATTTTGAACAGAAAAATCAGAAAAGGTTACTGTATTAAAATTTTTCATCCTAGACGTAAAATAATAATAAAAAACAGATGTTTATATCCAAGACACTATCGATACGTATATATATATCAATGATCGATACTATATTTAGTTCGGGGAGAATCTTGCAATCGTACCTACATAAATATAGCAGGCAATTAAAAACACGCGTTAAGAAAATGAAGATAATATTTGTAGTTATACGTTAAAGTTTGATGTAGTTAAATAAAACCAAGGGATCAAGGGATAGCTCATTAGTCATCTAGTATATATATATATCAATGATCGATACTATATTTAGTTCGGGGAGAATCTTGCAATCGTACCTACATAAATATAGCAGGCAATTAAAAACATGCGTTAAGAAAATGAAGATAATATTTGTAGTTATACGTTAAAGTTTGATGTAGTTAAATAAAACCAAGGGATCAAGGGATAGCTCATTAGTCATCTAGTATATATATATCAATGATCGATACTATATTTAGTTCGGGGAGAATCTTGCAATCGTACCTACATAAATATAGCAGGCAATTAAAAACATGCGTTAAGAAAATGAAGATAATATTTGTAGTTATACGTTAAAGTTTGATGTAGTTAAATAAAACCAAGGGATCAAGGGATAGCTCATTAGTCATCTAGTATATATATATCAATGATCGATACTATATTTAGTTCGGGGAGAATCTTGCAATCGTACCTACATAAATATAGCAGGCAATTAAAAACATGCGTTAAGAAAATGAAGATAATATTTGTAGTTATACGTTAAAGTTTGATGTAGTTAAATAAAACCAAGGGATCAAGGGATAGCTCAGCGGCAGAAGTGAAACTAGAAAATCGCTAGATGTCGCCCGCCTCGCCCGCTCCTTTTGCCTGTTTATTTTAAAGTGGTTTGAAGATTGAATACTGATTTTACAAAAATAAAAATGTTTAACAATTATTATAATCAATAATTATTAGCCTGAAACACTCATCAACATTGAAAAATCTTCCGAGAAAAGATACTTGCCGCCAACGGGACTTGAACCCGTGTCCTTCTGATTGCCGGTCAGCTGCTCTTGACCACTGAGCTATGGGGGCTTATCAATCAGAAGGACACGGGTTCAAGTCCCGTTGGCGGCAAGTATCTTTTCTCGGAAGATTTTTCAATGTGGATGAGTGTTTCAGGCTGATAATTATTGCTTATAATAATTGTTACCCTTTGTGCTATGCATAAAAATCTTGTCTAAACGTTAGTTTATAAATTAAAAATAATAAATAAAAATGTTTATTTTTTTGGATTCGGTAGGATTCAAACCTCCGTTCGCTGGATGTCTCTCTGACAGCTGAGACTTGTCTGACGCTTTACACCGCTGCGCTATTGGAAGCTCACGCAGAACCATGAATTTACCGCATTAGAGGTATTAGAACCGAGGACCTGTCAAATAATAAATTTTAGTGACGCACTTCCGTTACATCCGAATTTCAAATCACAACGTGGATAAATAAGTTTCACTTCAAAAATAATGGATTTGCTTTTCTTTCAGACCTTTTTTTAAAAGCATTTGAAATTATTCCTCACCAACGGTTTACAAGTTACCAAACATTATTTGTCGTAAGTAATAAACCGTCGGATTTCTATTATATTCGAAATGCAGCCGCTTAGGGTTTAGGGTGTAAGTAGAGGATTATGATTTAGTGCTATGTGAGACCGGGAGCCGAGAGAGATATGAATGGAGATATTTGAAAGCCGCGGAAACCCGATTTGAACCCGACTGTGGATGGATTGTGGAATCCTCACCCCCAATGATTGTATTACCCTCGGCTGGATTTTCATATCCACAGATCCACACAAGAATGGGTTCAAACGGTTTCGGAATATGGAGATTCTGACGGGGACGGGATAGACGTTGAAGGAGGCTGAGGTTTGAATCCGCGCCAAGTGTGAAAGCGTTTTGTAACGAATATTTATTCGACATGTCTATGTTGTCTTATCCTTTTATTACAAAACTAGCGCAGAGAACCGTGAAAAATCAAGAGATATTTTAAAAATTGCAGGATTTATAAAGCTGAAAGAAATATTTAGGTACATTGCTTTTCAAAAACAAACACACATTAAAACATTCCTTTCATATTTATTTATTTATTTTTTGTTGTGAATGACAAAAAAATAAATAAAAGAAATACACTTATCAAACATAAATTATTAATTAATTAAAATAAAATAATTTTCCCATCATACATGTCTTGGGAAAATTATTATCGGATTGTTACCTGTTTATTTATTTTTGTTGACTAATTATATTTTTACCTTTCGAATCAACGCCGTTAGTAATCTTAATATTCAAGAAATCTGCAAAAAAATTAAACAAAAGAAATTCACTTATCAAACATAAATTATTAATTAATTAAAATAAAATAATTTTCCCATCACACATGTCTTGGGAAAATCATTATCGGATTGTTACCTGTTTATTTATTTTTGTTGACTAATTATAATTTTACCTTTCGAATGAACGCCGTTAGTAATCTTAATATTCAAGAAATCTGCCAAAAAATTAAACAAAAGAAATACACATATCAAACATAAATCATTATTTTCCCATCACACATGTCTTGGGAAAATTATTGAACAGTTACGTGTTTATTTTTTTGTGTTTTGTTCTTTTTCATAATTTCGTTTTGAATTATTAGTATTCTCTTCTTCTCCAAAGATATATTATACGTATTTATTCTGTTCCTCTTATTGTGATCGTCAAGTGTGCAAAATTTCACAAAGAAGTATCAAAATACTGCTTAAGGGGTGAGGTATGGGAGATTTTTCGGAATCTCACGTAAACAGTCACCTTCCTATTGTTTTGAAGGTTGAGTGTGCAAATTTCATCAATCTCGGAATGAAACTGTTGATTTTTGAGATTTTTGAGAGTTGAATTGTGAGAAATTGCACTTGGAATTTTTTTTATTTTTTTTGTTACTTTGTGAGTAAAACCTCAAATTGTAATATTTAATTAATGAAGACAATATTAGCGAAACTCAATCCAGAAAACCGGAGACATAAAAATCAGAAAAATATATTGGCTCCTCTGGGACTCGAATCCAGGACCTTCTGCTTACTTATCTAGATTGCATTTAATTCGAGTTTAAATCTTCCAATGTTGTATAAAGACAGCAGTCAATAATATGTGCGTTAAGAAAATGAAGATTATGTTGGTAGTTCTTAGTCGAAGTATGTTACAGTTAGTGACCGAATTGAATATAGCTACCTTAGCTCAGTTGGTAGAGCTGTTACCTTGTAAGCAGAAGAAGGTCCTGGGTTCGCGTCCCAGAGGTGCCAATATCTTTTTCTGATTTTTCTGTCTCCAGATTTTCGATTGAGTTTCGCTAATATTGTCTTCATTTAATTAATTAAAATTGTTCGTTTTATCTTATTTATTCTTCTACCTGTTTGCAGTTTGTATTATACATACATTGTAAACTGAATAATTGAATATCTCATAATTAACCGCGAAGCCATTTGCGAATTAGTGCAGACAACAATGGCAAACGCGTTACCATCGCAGAATCAATGTTGAAATTCCGAATGTAGCGAATCAATCGTTGGCAAACATTAAAACAATATATAATATAAACCACACACGGCGAGCAAATAGCTCGCAACCAGCAACTAGCGACTAGCACGCACTTCATCAGCATTCCTCTCAAACTGCTGATGCCGACACACGCTAACAGGGAAATCCTGTTCACATATTATACAGGATCTATCTGCCTTTAGATTCTTCAGGCAAGGGTTATTCTTTCGATGCTTACTGCAGCATCGATGTTTTCTATCAACCGATGATTTTTTTTTAAAGTGAAACATCTATAGCCCCGCTGTGATTTGGATTTCGGATGAAACGGTAATGACGATTACTGCACCTGCGACGCATCAACTGCGCTCATTGGCCGCTTTGTTTATGATGTCACTTTTAAAGGCTCCTATTGGTTGAGATATGTAACGGAAATTACACCAGGTCTGCGCTCACTGGTCGCTTTGATTATGACATCACTTTTCAAATACTTGAAAAGGATTGGTTGAGATTGTTTTGGTAAAGTTTCGCTTCTACCGCATGTAAATTGCACACATTTTTTTTTGCATAAACCCCACACAGGAGGCTAAGGGTCTCGAGGGTTTTTTTAATGAAAAGAAGAAGAGGCAGTTCTTGAAAGGAAAAGGTATGGGAGGCTGGTAGTAATTAAGGGGTCAGTGTTTTTTTTTTTACATGAGCTCCACACAGGAGGCCCTGAGAAACATAATTTCCCTCAGGCCCTATGTCATCTTTATGCTCACCTATGATGCTGTGTGGAGGGTTTTTTTAAAGGAAAGGAAGGAGAGGAGAGTTATGGGAAGGAAAAAGCTTAAGACCTAGACAAACCTCACCCCATGAACCCGGGTACCCCTGCTAAATCACCAAACGTAGCGAACCACTTGGGGTGACCTATGGCAGAGGTGTTGGTTATCCAATATAGGTTCCCGGGGCGGCGGAACCCATTCCCGCCTCCCACATTAAGAGTGTCCAGGAGTGGACAATTTATCCCTCCCGCTGCGGCGCTAGACCTGTTGGAGAGGTCAAAGGGTCTTCCTGAACCGTCCTCTCCCGATTCAGTTGTCAAGGGGCTGGTGGGTAGGCGCATCTGCCGTCAAGACCTGAACACATAATTCTTTCAAATTCAGTAATAATAATAATAATATTTGGATGATTTATATAGCGCCGTTTTTGTGAAAAATCACCTCAAGGGCGCATTGTCTCATATATCATATTTAACATCTCTGTATTGTATAAATAAATAATATTTAAGTCATATCGTTATCGTATTGGCACATCGCCATCGTTTCAATAAATGAGTCATATTATCAGTCAGTTCCAGCTAAATACAACATTCCTCGCGGGCTAATTAGGCCGCTTAAACCTTGATAATCGGCAGAATAGTTCCTTTTTTAGAGGCTGGGGCACTAGCAGTCACATGTCAAACCTGAAGTTAACGTGAATAATTGCAAACGGTAAATTGCCTAATTTTATCAGTATGGACTATTTTATACATCGAGCGATGAAGAATGTTGATGTAATTAATTGATAATCAATCTGGTATCAAACAGTCTGGTAGTGGATTGTCAACTTCTGGACAGTTGTTTTCAGCGGTTAGTTAGTCACAATTTCAAGAAGACTGTACTGAATCTAGCAAAACACATACTATTTAAAAATAATATCTTCGCAAACAGCACCATGCTGGTTGAAGTGTGGTACTTTTGGTGGTCCTTTTAAAAATCAAACCAACGTCAAATAAACTGTTGTTGTTCACATTTTTGAAAGCTCGTGATGAGAATAGACAGCGTAAATATACCGCTCTCGTTGAAGTAGTTTGGTTCTACAAAGAAAA
Source organism: Limnephilus rhombicus (assembly GCA_929108145.2). Lineage (NCBI taxonomy): Eukaryota > Metazoa > Arthropoda > Insecta > Trichoptera > Limnephilidae > Limnephilus > Limnephilus rhombicus. Next base: position 57,053,047 of record OV815275.1, on the reverse strand, counting down.
ATGTAAACAATTTTCCTATAAAAATTATAGACTACATTTCTTAATGGTGATATATAAGCTTACAATATATGTGCGGATTATGTTCCAATCCGCGCTAAGTTTGATACTCCAACCAAGCCATGCTTAAAATCAACTGGCATACCAGGCTTACGTCGTATCAATAAGGGAATCATTTTTAAAAAATGGGTCACATCATCACGATGTCGTATCAATAGTTATCCACATGTTGTATCAATCGACGCAACGTGTCACACCTCAAGATGTCGCATCAATTGACGTGGTGTAGCAACTAGCGCTCGTTATCATATTCACACATTTTCTACTATTATACCGACCCTTGACATAAACCGATTCAAGAAATTGATTTACTAAATTGTGTCATGTGGTCCTCTTCTTTCATCTATTTAGTATGTTCTCCACATTATGTAATATTACCAAGTCTGGAAAAACGAAACATGTGTTTTAAGTATTCGTTACGATTTGTCTTGTGTTGTTTGTTGGCAAAAATGATGTCATTTTTTAACTTCAATGTTAATTGATCGTAATAATCGACACAATGTTTGTCGTAATCGTAATTATTTTTAAGTACACTATTTGAATTCGATTTTGTTTTCTCGATTTAATAAATGAATGAATGTATTGATGAAGTATCTTGGAAGTGGATATTAAGCCACTTTCCGACATCCCATCGAGCTGAAACTCGGCAGATAGACTCGTTTGTCGATTACGGACATTAGATGGCACAGGTGATTACTCTGACATTAGATGGCACTGGTGATTAAAATTTGGGACTTAGCACAGGGTGACCGGGGGGGGGAGGGGATCTGGACAAACCCCAGTTCCTATTTACCTTTTCTTTCCAGAACTTCCTCTCCTTCCTTTCGTTGAAAAGACCCTCAACACAGCATCCCCAAATTTTACATAAGCCAGGAGGGAAATTATTTTACTCAGGGCCTCCTGTGTGGAGTTAATAAAAAAAAGTATACCGCAATCAATATGTGAAATAAATATCGGTCTTGTCAAATCGGGAATAGTTCAGTTGGTAGCGACGTTGACACCAGTCCCTGTGAGGAAGGTTCAATCCTCAGCCTAATATTTTTTTTCTAGTTTGAAAAATTAAAAATAGGTATTTTAGTAAAAAAAAACGAGGTGTGCAATTTGCACGCGGTAGAAGTGAAATCTTCAGAAAACTAAAGTAGACAAGAGTGGGTTTGCTATGAAGCACCGCATAAAGAGGGGAGAGAGACCGATCATTCTATCTCATTCTCTCACAGGCTAAATCCTGTAGATAGTGTCGCTTTGTTCATCGAGCTTCAAATCACAACCTGCTAAAGAAGTTTTCTCTCCAAAAACTTTATTTTTACGGGTTTATTTTTTATACTCTTCTTCATCCGAGAAATCATATGTTATACAGGACGTGTTGGATGAAAAAAAAGTAAACAACGAGCTCAGAATACTAATGAATTAAAACGAAACGTCAATGAATCGATGCTGTTGAAACGCACCGAAGCAGCCCTCGAAGCGGCCCTCAAAAGGGATGCGGCCCAATTAAAACAATTACCGGCCCATTGAAGGGGATATCGCGATTATATCTACTCGATCACTCGACGGATTTGTATTTGAAAGGTAAATACTCGAATTAACAATCCCATAGCCGAGTTCAACCGTGCTCGGTGTAGACGGGCTTTTTATTTGCGTGGAACGGGGGCATGTTTGTATGGACGTATCGGAGCAACGTATTGTGTTTGTTTAATTATCCATTTTTCCTGATGGCTTTTTTTCGCAACAATTGAAAGAGGATGGTAAACCTGTTATTCAATGAATGCGCAAATAAAAACTAATTAGCGCTAGTACCTACTGTACCGATTGTAATCCACTTTGTAAAAATACACCAACTGCAATTTTTCTCATTTCCTATTAGCGTGCAAACAATTACCTAAAATAACATGTATTTTAATTGAATGAACACCGTGTTCGTATTGTTGGTACTTGTATCATGTTGCGCATTCTGCTTGCAGCTACTATCATATTATGTATATATATTAAATTCTTCTTAACTCGGTTCCTCATTGCTGAGGATCGTGATCGCTACTCCAATTTCCACGATGAACAGGGCTCCGCCACTCCTCGCGGTTCTGCGTTACATGTTGCTGGGGACACCTAGGTACGTACCGGACGTGAATTTCCTTTTCCGTGTTCAATACGAGGCAACCATGCCTCGAAATCAACACGGGTTTGTAACGCCATTTGTCCTCCAAACCCGTGTCCAGTAGAGGGCAAGCGGCATCATATTGTGCACGGGTTTGTAACCCCAATCCCTTCCCAAACCCGTGTTCAGTACGAGGCACGCGTCCTCCAAACGTGATTATAACATAAAAAAAGGAAGTGTGTGCATACACGCACAATATAATGGATAGGCAATAAAACGCAAAAAAAGCCTTACTAATAAAATAAATAAAAAAAACTTTAAAATATAAAAAGTAAGTATAATTTAAAAACAATTATATATCTTTTGGGAGGCGGGATTGGGTACCGCCGCCCCGGGAACCTTTATTGGATAACCAAAACCTCTGCCAAAGGTCACCCCAAGTGGTTCGCTACGTTTGGTGATATAGCAGGGGTGCCCGGGTTCATGGGGTGAGGTTTGTCGAGGTATTGGAGGCGGATGACCAGGACACACTAAACCCCAGATTCCTACCCACCCCTTAAACACTTTTCCTTCCCAGAACTCTCCTCTCCTTCCTTTCCCCAAAAAACCCTCCACACAGCATCCGATGACATAGGCCCTGAGGGAAATTATTTTCCTCAGGGCCTCCTGTGTGGGGCTCATGTAAAAAAAAAAAAAATATATATATATATATATATATATATATATATATATTAAGGGTTTGGAGGACAAATAATGGCGTTATAAACCCGTGTTGATTTCGAGGCATGGTTGCCTCATATTGAACACGGAAAAAGCAATACGCGTACCGGACTAGGTCTTTCCAACATTGGTTATCTTCCTCTGCTGCTTCTGCCAAACACTTTACCACTGACTCTGAGTTTCTCCTGTTGAAGTCATCAGTTTGGCGAGCAACGAGCCACTATCTTAAAATACATAGTTGAGAGTCTATCGTGGATGTCTAGCTCTTCCAGAATGGACACATTTGTATCATTGGCCGTCCATGGAATCCTGAGCATTTTTCTCTAATACCTCCTTGAAGGACGCTTTTTTTTCGCTGGTTCCAAGTATCCATGTTTTCGCACCATAATATATTAAATATAAAATGTATTGCTTTCAAGATTAATCTCCGTTGTAACAAAGATTTTTGAAGTAAAACTTCTTTACGCACGTTTGGGGAGTAAGCTGGCGAATGCGTGACGAGAGCGTAGGGGCAAGTGTGAAAGGTGCGAGCACACATTTTCTTTCTCTCTTTCTCTCATAGCCATTTACGTTTCGTATGTCTAAGACACAGTGCAGGCATATTGTCTGTATCACACTGTAGGAGCAAGAGAGAGCAGTGCGCGCGCACATTTTTTTCCTCTCTTCCTATCATATAGATGGAGCTAAATAAATTTTACTTCAGTGGAGTGGTCTAAAGCACACTCGTTTTTTTTGTATTTAAATATCACTATTAATTAATGTATAATTTTTTGTTTATGAAAACAAGTTCTTAATAATATATCTATTTTTGAAACTCAAAATTCATGGTCAAATTCCATTGCAATATATTATAATAAAACAAATTTATAGCCTTATTTACACTTTAATTTATTTGACCGAAACCGGTTTCAGCTTGCTAAAGGCATCTTCACACTGATCTAAACTGGTCTTCAGACTGGCCTGAAGATGGCTGTAACAAGCTGAAACCAGTTACGGTCAAATAAACTAAAGTGGAAGTTTTTTTAATTTTTTTAATTATAATACAGGTATTAAGTTTTTAATAATTCTTCCTACTGCCTTCTAAATGCACGTTTTGATAACTTAGAAGCTTTGGAAATTAAAAAATCCCTTAAAAATAATGAATCTATTATCGACAAACAAAAAATATTGTCATATAGCCCAATCATGGATTTGTTCCCCTACCCACCCACTCTACACTAATACCTACCCACCCAATCTACATTATTAACTAACAACGGCTCCACCCCCTACCATAATAAAACATTGTTCGAAACTGTCAAATTAGTATAAACTTTCCCTAACGTAGGAACGTTTGTTCAGAAACCGGTCGGATTTGCACATTATATAAGTGGTTTATACGAAGTTGTATTGTTTCATTTTTCAATAATGGATAACCAAAAAATAATAGCTACATTAAAAAATACATACATTTATGTTTTTATTTCACTGTTTAAGTTACATTTACATAATTTTTTGGGGTTCCTTTTTACACGATTATAAAACGTATTAATTATTTACGTTGTACGAAAACAAACATATTTTATTTTTAAAGTGAAACATCTTTAACGCCGTTAAGCCGCTAAAAGTTAACTCAGTTCTACAGAAATACTCAGTTCTAATATAATGCGGTAAATTCGCGCTTCGGCGCAGGCCTTCCGTAGCTCAGTGGGCAAGGCGCCTGAGAGACAGACATCAAGCGAACGGAGGTTCGAATCCTACGAAATCCAAGAAAAAAACATTTTTATTTTTGTGAAATCAATATCCAATCTTCAAACCACTTAAAAAAAACAGACAAAAGAAAAGAAAGCGACATCTAGCGACTTTCAAGTTTCACTTCTACCGCGTGTGAATTATGCACTTTTTTTTGGTCAATTTGTTTTGACGTTAAAATGTACATTTTATATTTAATTGCCGGCAACCCGGGCGTTTATTGAGATAATCTTAATACAAACAGATTCTTAAAAAACTTTAAATTGCGTCCCGCAGAAGGAAACAAGTCACCAACCACGTACATCCTGTGCACAATTCAATATTTTGTTCTAAAAATGTCACTGCTCCCCACTGTTACCTGCGTTCGAACAAAGGTAACCAGCATTCCATTAAAGCCTGCAAAAACTAAACAGTTGTTAATTAATGAAGAATAATGAAACGTTAATATAACTTTTCAATTTTTTGACCCTTAATACTCAAAAATATATTCCGAACTAACGAATTTCAGTCTGTGTTTTTGCGGCTTGTTCCGCATTGACATCTGTCCCATCCGGAAGGCGAACAGGGAACAAGCAACGGCCAACAAGCCACTAATCACCATAACAGGCCTTATTATTGTGTGACTGCGTAAACGAAAAAAACACCTTAAAAGCGGGCACCGTGGAGGGTGGGTGTCAAATGAACAATATTATAATTGGCCGCTGCAGATGTTAACATGTCGAAGATGTTGGAGACGTTAAATTACCCTGGAGAAGATTTTAGAGTAAGCTATATGGGTTAGACCGTTATTGGTTGATATATTAGGTCTTGTAAACCAACCTAAGTATCTACTCGAAAAGTTTACATTGGTTTAAATATAAAATGAAATAAAACAATAATTTTTTTATAACCAGTAACTTGTTTAAAATATTGAGACCGACCGGTTTCACTTAACACGATGCAGGGTAAAAATAAAACTAATTAAAAAAAATATAATGTGTTTGCTTGTTTTACTTTTTATTTGGGAGGGTAACAGATTTTTTTTTAAACAAAGCATAACACGAGTAATATTCAAGTTACAATAATTGTACCAATTAATAATCGTTCTTAGGTATTGTAATATATAAGTGAATTAAGTGATTAGAATTGATGTACCCCCATAAATAAGCAGGGCTTGTGTGTATGGGGGGTGTTATTACATTGGTTCAATTTATTATTTTTAATTCAGTTCAAATTTTCAGTATAATTTTTAAGTTGAGTTTTAAATTTTTTTAAGTTACTGTCCATGTCCAAAATTTAACTCTTAATATATATTGAGATATTTATGATTTAACTGTCCTATTGTTTTTTTTTTACATTTTGGAATAGGAAGTTTTGATGTTTGTCTAAGATTTCTGTTATTTTTAAAGGGTGCAACTTTATTTTGAATGTTATCTTTATAAATTTGTAATGTTGCGTGATAAAAGTATAATGCACTTAATTTTCTGACCTTAAATTGTTTGAATAACAGTTCTGATGAATAAGAGTAGGGTTTTTTTTAAATTGTTTTTATTATTAGTTTTTGTGATATGTAAATAATTTGTGTTTGATTTGTATATGTACCGCCCCATCCTATAATGCCGTATTATATAATTGATTGACAGAAAGTGAAGTATGTAGTTCTAAGTAATTTTTCGTTTAAAATATCTCATCTAAATATATATGTTAGTTTCCTTATTCTGTTGTTCAGAATATTTATGTGTGGGGACCACTTTAATCGCTGGTCTATTATTATGCCCAGGTACTTAATATCGGTCTTGCTTTCTATGTTTGTACATAATATATTGCATTTGTGGTTTTCTGTATATGTCACAGAGTGGATTATTATGTTTATTTCTTTAGGTGTTTCTTGTTTTTTAATAAAAAATGGTAAATAATAGGTTTTTTTAGAATTTAAAGTCAACAGGTTTTTATCAAACCATAATTTTAGTGCATTGATATCTGTGTTAGCCATTTTATTTAATTCAGACCATGTGTTTGCTTTTAGTAGTAGGACTGTATCGTCAGCGTAGTCTGTCAACATTGTATCCATATTTGGAAATATGGAATATATCATTGACATATATAATAAATAACAGTGGTCCCAAAACTGTACCTTTGGGTATTGAAAAGTCGCTATATTTTGAATCGCTGACTTGATTGAGTAATTTTACTTGTTGAGGTCTTTTATGTAAATAACTAGTTATCCATCTAAGACTTTTCCATTAATTCCTATCGATTTTAATTTATTTATTAATTTTTTATGTGATATGCTGTCGAAAGCTTTTTTCAGGTCTATAAATATTCCAATACATTTTTTACCGGAATCTAGGGCCGTATATAAATTGTTAGTTATTTTTGCTATCGCGTCATGAGTACTTGTATTTTTTTTTGAAGCCGAATTGGTTATCATTAATTATTTTATTTTCTTCTAAGAATGTCCAAATGTGTTTTCTTACAATTTTCTCATATATTTTTGATATGTTTGATAGAAGGGGAATCGGGCGGTAATTTTGTGTATCTTTACGACAGTCTGTTTTATAAATGGGAGTTATAATTGCTCTTTTATAATTATTGGGAAATTTGCCACTTGCTAGACTTATGTGTTATGGGGAGAACTAAGTATGTTTTCATCGCTATTATTGTCTTTGCATCTATGTTATCAAAGCTGGGGGCGGAACCTCCTTTTAGTTCCGAGATAGTTTTGTCAATATCGGCTTCTGTGACTGGGTGAAATTTATTTATTTGACATTGTGTTATCTGTTGTGGATTTGATATATTAGTTGTGTTTATGGATTTTGCTAGGTTTTTTACAACGTTTTAAAATAGTTATTTAAAATATTACAATTTTTTTTTGTGTCATTCTGTACGTTATATATTAATTTCCCATCTGATATTTCTGATATGTGCTTATGTATTTTTTATTTCATTTATTGTTGACCATATTTTTTTATTATTGTCTTAAGCTTCTGAAATAATTTTTGAGTAATAGTCGTTTTTCGTTTTTCTTAAAGTAGTTAATATATTTTTATACTTTTTATAATATAATACAATTTTATTGTTAACTAGTAGCCTTTGTGTTATTTTATAAAGTTTATTTTTTTTCTAATGGCTTTTATTAATCCTAGAGTAATCCAGGGTTTAATTTTCCTTGTTTTTGAATTGGGGACGATCTGTGTTGTTTTTGTTGCTTCTAAAACGTGTTTAGTTAAAGTGTTTTCAAACAGTAAGGCACTTTGGTTGGCGCATTTATTTTTTTAAAACTTCTTCCCATTTTTCATATTTAAATGATATACAGTATGTACACTAATCTTACCTTATAATATATAAAACAAAGTCGGGTTAGTTACACCATTAAGAACCGCTGGACCGATTTTTATGATCTTCCTCTAACATGAAATTATTTTCCTCTTTCATTTTGTATGGAACGAATTCTCATCCTTTGAAAGAGCTGCAGCAATGTTGTGATAAATATAATATTGAATAGTGAGTGAATTCCAAAAATTTTATAACGTCAAATGTTGACGCGCTGATTGTTTTGCTTTTGTTCTTTATCATATAATGCTGCCCCTCTTTCTCACACTTCACCCCTCCAAAGGAAAAATACAATGATTATAATAAATATCCGTCACACGTGTTATGATGCAGTACAAATCCTTATTCCTTTAAATATAATTATTAATGTCTTTATCATTTGTACTGCATCCTGACGTCTCTACCCGTCGAAATCATCATTAGGTAGGAACTAGCTTATTATTTATTAGAGTGCCAGCTCTGATTTTGTCTAAATCGGAGGCGAGGCCTGGATCAGTTCCGCGGCAATACGACACTTTTTGCGTGGGTAGATTTCGGAGAGGTTGGCCCCGAGACCTACACACGCGACAGTCACGGAGTATTTTGTGAATTTTGAGTTTGTACGGGAAAAAATTCCCTTTTTATATAGATAATGCCGGGCGTTTGAAGTTTATAACGAGTACGTTATGTGTGATCGGTGTAATTTGAAAACCCCTTAGTGGGAATAGTTGTGATTCTTTAAAAACAATGAAACTTGTTCGGCAGCCATGCGATGTTTTGAGCCTGAGAGATTAATCCGTGCTAAATCGACCGATCATACTTGGGAGAGAGCTCCGAATTGATTGATTATCTGTGCCCTGATTGCTCGTGAAGTTATTCACAGTTCTTTGTGGCGAGAAAGTAATTTTCCGCCGACCTTGACACTCGTCTGGCCCGAGGGCAGGCACCACCACATGCCAAACCTACATCATTGGAAAACACCCCCCGGCGGGGTTTCTTGCTAATCTTGGACGCGGCAAAAGGCCGCTTGATGACTTCCACTGACTGGCTTCGGCGGTAGCTTCCCGGATACTGCAGGAGGAAATGCTGCCTGAGCATTGCAGCTACTAGACGGTCATTTATCAGTTAGTTATCGGTAGTTCTCATAGTAAAAAGGTCGGTTCCATGGGGGTAAGTCCAATATAATATGTATAACCACCTGTTGAGTGAGGCCTCGACATATGTTTGATATTTTAAAATTATATGTGTTAACTCACAATCTCCGTATTTAAATTATGTACCCTGCATACCACCCTTTTAAAGTATGACACATATCGTGGTTTACGATCCACCTCCTGAGCATTAACGGGATCCACAGATATTCTCGGCGGGATCATATTCCGTCCAGAATTGGCGCTTCCGTAAAGTCGGGTCCAAAGCTCGTCATTTGTGTCTTGATAAAATCATTGACAGTCCCACAACAAGTCAATGATTTTATCAAGTTTGTCAATGTTTCGAGTTTAGTTGTGCTTTCCATGTTCGACGGAAAACATTTCCTAAACACTCCATCCCGGGTGGAGCGGGAAGGCAGGTTGGGGGCCGGCGGGGGGGGATTCATTTTTTGACAGGAGCCGCGCGGTGTGGTTATATTTATGGAAGAACAAACCGAACGGCTTTTTGAGGTTACGTGTTATGTGTAATGAGCGAGCTTAAATAATCACGAGTTTAAAATATTATTATACTTACGCATAATATTATAATAAATATATTTCATAATAAAATTATAATATAGTAACAAATATAATTATAATTATTCGGTTTAAATCGAGAAACGCCTGGAATATTCTCCGCGCGGAACGTGGATGCATAACATGTTTTTGTGCAGTGCCCTTGAAATGATTTTACACAGAAACGCAAATTTCATAAACAGCCATATATTGTTATTATTATTTTATGACTTTGGGTCCTGCCGCGACCGATGCTCTCGAACAATAACAATCGTCAGTTGCAGTTTGAGCTTTGAGCATTCCCGAGTAAATTCTCCCCACACGACCGCATTGCGCGGCATCTGTCAAAAAATGAATCCCCCCCCCCCGCCCGCCTTCCCGCTTCACCTGGGATGGAGTGTTTAGGAAATGTTTTCCGTCGAAGATGGGAAGCACAACTAAACTCGAAACATTGACAAACTTGATAAAATCATTGACTTGTTGTGGGACTGTCAATGATTTTATCAAGACAAATGACGAGCTTTGGACCCGACTTAAGGATAAAGTCTGTGAGTACCTGGTCAGTATTATAATACTCTTTGTTGATTTATGGAATGAATACATGGTTTTGCTGCTTGGCGAAAAAACCCACGTAGCACACGTATAAAGAATATGAAACGCAATTCTTCTAAATAAGCGGAAAAATAAGAAAATCACAAAAAACCGTACTCAACAAAATACCGACAAAAAAAACACGGACAGTTGTCATCGATGAATGCTTCATTGTGTAATTTTTAACTAAATAAAAAAACTAAATTTAATTCAGCTAATATGTCAACACCAGTTATTGATTCTCAGGCGGTAATGGAATAAAAAAGGAAGTTCATAGAATGGTGGTAGCAATCGTTGAGTATCCATAGTATGTAGTAGTATAAAGTATCCAGATATCGCCTTTGTGACTTTAAGTTTGTGGTTAAAGTTAAACATGTAAAATTCTTTGTAGTGTGTATTGAAAATTGTGTGAGGAGTTTAGAATTGGTGATGCATCGATGGAGGCTAAGAATTTTATCTGATCTGCTTCGTTTGTTGGGTACTCGCAATTGGATCGTTGTAGGAGTTCCGGACAATCTATGGCAGACCTGTATATTTTCTGTAGAAAGAGTACATCAGCCGAGCTTTTTCGATCTTTCAATGGTAACATATAAATGGAGTGAGACAAAATGTAAAATAGAATAACGGAACAAGAGATAGCCCGAAATTAAAATGTAACATAGCAACAGAAAGAAAGAGACAGATAATATGCACGTAATGGATTACCATATTATAACAAAAGAGACAAAGCGTCGACTAATAACATGATTTAGAGGTAATATTGTAATAATAATATTGTACTTCACATATTTTATTTAGGCTTTTAGAGTAAGATTTAACATACCAATTAAGGCCCTCTCTGAACAAATATGTCTTTTCATGGCCATCTGGTAATCCAACATCTTGTTGATGGATTTAACTAATTGTACCAAAACGCCAGGAACATACGGCCAGGCGTTTCAACGTCACGTCTCACGCCGCGTCAGTTCGTCTGTCGTTAGTTACATGTATGTTGGTAGGTAATTATTGTGATATTGCGAATATAACTCTTAATAGGAAATTTGTGGTAAAATTAAAAATATTATTAAATCTAAATCCTGACACAGATATTGAAAAAAACCTTTAACTGAAATTTAACATTGTGAAAGAAAATTTTATCTAATTTGGAAGGAGTACCAGAAAATAATTAAATCTGCGTGTTCACAGATTTTCATACCTTTTGAAGTAAAACTTCTTTACGCACGCTTGACTTGAGGAGTAAGCTGGTGAAAAGCGAAGCGAACGGTAGTTGAGAGGGAGATATAGAGTAGTGAAGATAGAAAGAGAGAGTTACGCTTCGTATATTACTGTAGAGGCAAGAGATAGAGGTGCGAGCACACATTTTCTTTCTCTCTTTCTCTCATAGTCAGTTACATTTCGTATATCTAAGACACTGGGTAGGCCTATTATCTGTATCACACTGTAGGAGCGAGAGAGAGCAGTGCACGCGCACATTTTCTTTATCTCTTCCTACCATATAGATGGAGCAGAAGTTTTACTTCAGTTGTGTGGTCTAGCGCACACTCTTTTTTTCTGTCTTTTTAGTCAATCTCATATTTTAAATTCAGAATTAACAATACTATCCCAATGGCCGAGTTGGTTAAGGTGCTATATCCTGGGTAGAGTTCCAGTAGCGAACAGTTACGTTTTTATTTGATTTTTAATTTTCTGTTTCTTGTTCTGTTTCATTTTTCGTTTAAATTTAATATTATATCTTCTTCTTAAATGTTGTATTGGGTGTGACCTTCAAAAGTAATTACAATAAAAATAAAAATATTTATTTGAAAATTTTCAAATTATAAGAAGTCTACTTAATCCCTTGTCTGAATGATAAGTCTTCACACTGAAGTCTTCACACTGAAAACAAATTTGAGTTTATTGAACCAGATTTCACGGGGAAAAAAAATCACGCACAGATAAGCATGTTTGATTATGTGCTTGAAAATCATTTTTAAGTTTCGCTTGAGTATCATCAGTAAGAAAAATCAGTTTTCCTTAATTACTCAAAATGTTATTTTTATAGCCTAGCGTCAAAGTTTTTACTTATGTTTCTTATTATTCCACGGCGATCGTCTGACATCTGATGTGTCACCGGGGCCCATTTGTAGTGTGTAGTACGATTAGAATGATTTAATGAATAGAACTACTCACTAGCACATGTTGAAGCAGCACATTGTGTAAGTTTCTCAGGACAAAATGAAGTCAAACGTTACTTTAATGCCGTAATCCGACACCTTTCGGCTTCCGAATCGAGCCGAACGGTATGGGACATGCTGCGCCAGAAAAACTCCCATGTCTCGCTCTTTTTCTTCTGCCCGACATGTCGCTGGTCTAGTAAATATCAACAACGGGATTCCACGATAGTTCATCCCCCAACACTTGCCCCCCGGTATACTCGTACACAATATACAGTCGGTTTAGGGAAAATATGGAAGGTATACTTACTTAAGAGTACGTACCGCCGAATAACAAAATAATTAAACATATTAACATTTAAATGCATCAAATATAAAAATACTTGTCTGGTTACCGTATACTACAGCGTACAAGTACAAAAAATCGGCAATTTATCCCCTCCATACCCGTTACATTCATTTTTCAAACAGCTCGCGTGCCACATATTAAAACGTAACAATCAAACACGCGCAATAAATTTTAACCATCAATGGGATCTCCATAGTAACCTAAACAAATAAAAAAATGACAGCGCACGTCAAACAATTACTTAGCAACGCTTTGCTTTTCGTCTGGATAATAAATGTATAATAAATAATTTCATAACGCCAGAGCTTACCAATATATATAGCCTCTAGTATTCGCAAATAATGTAGCTTTCTACTTGTGAAAGAACTTTTAAAATACATTCAGTAGTTTTGGCGTGAAAGAGTAACAAATATACATACGTCTATACATCCAGACATCCATACATCCATACAAAATTTCGCCATTATAATATTATAATAGGAAAGTATTTTTGAGGTTGATTTTATGTTTGATTTTGGTAAATAATGCAAAAAAAATTATAATTTTATAATTATAAAATCGGAGGCCAACTTTCGGGGGATCAACTGCCAGATTACCCCAAACCGGTAACCGGACAAATCAGAATCTTTTGAAAAGTGATATAAAGTCATGAAAAGTTATAAAAAAAAAACAAAGTTAACTTTTGAATACTCTTTTTTGCATCACTTTTTTACAGACTGCCTTAACGTGATTTATTTTTGGAGTATTATGCTGACGGTACTGCTATTTCTCTTTATTTAGCCAAAGTTTCGGACAGCGTTTCAGTTTACATTGCCCATCATCAGGATTGACGAGTAGTTTATAGCGAAGGGTGTGCTTATAAATATTAAATGTTTTTGTGTTTAATTCGTTACACTCTTCATAATAAAAAAAGATTTAATAATTGTATTATTTTTAAGTTCTGCAAATATTTTAGTGTTTATTCTTATGACAGCTCTTTTGACTTATAAGGCCATTTTTAAACGTTAATACATGGGTCGTAATACAAGTGAACATTCTTCCACTCAAAACGATTCTCCACACAGCATCCTCAAAGATAACTGATATCTTAAGGCTCTGCAACCGGTATCGAAAAGAAGAAGATGGAGAGATACGAAATTACGAAAGTTAGAGGAGAACGCTAACATTTATCTCGACAAAAGCGAAAATGTTTAATAAAACACGACTCATTTAAAATAGAGCAAAAATCTCGCGGGCATTATCTTAAACAGTATTTAAAAAAACACTGTGAATTTTTTTTATACATATAACTTGTAAAATAATGGAAACAAACGTGTTAATAATAATTTTTGGAGCATACTTTGCGATTTTTTTCTATCGAGGGAATTTTATATAGTTTGCGTTTCGGCGCGGGCAATGTCTTGATATTATCTTCAAGAATAACATATATTTTTTTAAGAGCTTTAAAAATTACCGTGTTTAAGGAAAATATGTAATAAATCGGTAGAAATCCGGGTTGCGGGCCCTTAAGCGGGGAGATAATGTTAAAAAAGTGGAGAAGCCTTGTCCACCAAGGAAATTCGAGAAGAAGAAGAACTTTATTTCATATTTCAAAAGTGTGCTGATTTTACTATTATGATTTGTAACGGAACCCCCACCATAATAAACCATACCCGTATCCTCTACTGTACCCAGCAGCCAGTTTCTGCCTGCGGCACCTCCCACCTCCTCGGCCGGAGCTGAAGGGTGTTGCTCCAGTTGATGTATTTCCATTGCTGCAAGTCGACTGGAACATTTTAATAGGACGCAAGCAGACACATGTTGCACAGGACCAAAATGGTATAACAACATACTTTTATTGTTTTATGTTTTTTTACAAGAACATTTTAGCACTCAGAATATTAAATATATGTATAATGTACTTTATTCCCAGTCAATTAAGATTACTTGAAAAGCGTTCGGAGAGACTCAAAATAAACATCTAGGATTGTCGAGATTACAAGTTGCTTTATTTACGCTACCTATCGTAAGGTTTACAATTAATATTTGACTGTACCAGAAGTCCTCTCTATAAGCGGCTGGGCGTGCGACACTCATATGCCTTTGGCTACTACTGTAACCATTCGCACATGAGACATGAACGACGACGGATGTAGGTTTAAGGAACTACTTTACTTACATCTGTTGAGGCACCACAAACTACGTATAGCTAACTATACTATCGACATCTCTTGAAAGACGTTTAAACTACATTCTGCTTCTTTATACTAGAATATAAATAAAACCACTAAGGGGAAATTATATTATCATCGTATTTTGTTTGATGTAAAACATCATAATCAAATATATTTTTAAAGGAATCCGAGAAATTTGTGTGTTTATTTTTATTATTTTTATTGTTTATTTTTATTTATTTTTTATTTTATATTTTATTAACGCCCTAGTGGGCTTTTACAAGAAAAGAAGCAAATATATAATAAACAATATTAATTACATGTATTACATAAACAATAAAACAGAATAAATATGAATGCAATCGACTCGTTAGGTAAAGAATATTACAACATAAAAAAGAAATTAAATGAGATAGTACAAGTTGTACTTACAAAAAACTAAAACAATTCAGCTTTAAATATTTATACATATTATTAACAATAATAATAAGACCTGACATAGAACAAAGTGTAAATAGAACTGCAAAAATATTATAAAGTAAGTATACATTTTACTGGTGAGGTTTAGATGAGAAAATATTTTATGAGAAAAACAAAAAAAAATAATAAAAGTTAATTATTAGCAGATAGAATCGAGATTAGTTGATTTTTGAAACATTCAAAACTGTCAATACTAAATATATCTATAGATTCGCAGTATTTATTCGCAAGGTTATGGATTCTTGGTATTGGTGAGTATATAGAGTAATTAGTGTTGAGTTTATTGTTGCATTTAAAAGTATCTTTACTACGAGTTTGTCTAGCGGGTATGCTAATGCAAATTAGTTCCAACAAATTAGGGCTGTCAATTAAAGATTTTATAATTTTGTATAAAAATAATAAATCAATTAACACTCTTCTATCTGATAATTTAAAAAGTCTGGTTTCAGCGCGTAAGTAATTATAATTTATAAATTCGATTGGTATTTTCATTTTAAAATTGATGTACCGGAGAAATTTGTTTTATACCTTTTCCAATGATTGAGAATGAACATTGTAGTATGGTGACCATACAGAGGAATTGAATTCTAATCTGCTTCGTACTAGTGAGCAATACAGATGTTTTAATGTTAACATACTTTTAAAATTTGCCCCCATTCTCAAGATAAAACCTAGTATTCTCATTGCATCGCTTGTTATTTCATCGATGTGCACATTGAACTGTAGACTCTCGTGGAATATAACACCAAGATCACGAATCTGCGATACACGAAGAAGATTAACACCATTCATATCATAAGAAAATTTAAAAGGATTTTTACCTCTGTAAAAACTAATGATCTGGCATTTACCAATATTTAGTTGTAAATCATTGACAGAACACCACGCGCATAGTTTGTTCAGGTTTAACTGCAGAATGGCGCGATCGTCATCGTTTCTAATTGTTCTGTAAATCTTCAGATCATCAGCAAATAATAGGACTTTGACATTACTAAAAATATTAACTATATCATTTATGAATAAGCAAAATAATATCGGGCCCAAATGAGATCCCTGTGGTACCCCACTCGATGCAGCAAATGTATAAGAAGTAAACGAATCAACTTTGACCGCTAAGTACCTTCCCAATAGATAACTCTTAAACCATTCCAAAATACTCCCTCTCATTCCCAACAACTTCAGTTTTCGTAATAAGAGTCTGTGGTTAACCTTATCAAATGCCTTACTGAAATCAGTTATTATTGTATTGGCATTGTATTGTATTTATGGTATTTTATTGCTAATTGTATATTAGTCCATATGCATTTCTAGCAGATAGTCTTTGCTGTCGTTGGTTGTTGTTGTAATAAATTTCAATAGATGTACATAATTTAATTTTAGAGCTGCCTTTTTGAGAGCATTTATGTTTTATGTGTTCTGAAACAGATTCTTGAATTTTTGTTTCATTCAGAGTTATTGCTTAAGTACTTGATATAATAATTATAAAGTTGTTTTAAATGGACAGATAGTCAGTTATAAGTTCCTTCTGACGGTAGTGATTGAAATCAAAAACATATAAGTCTTTATGATTGCAGTATATATTATACAAATTATAAAAATATTTGATTCTTGTAGCAAAATTAATGAATACGTATTTTTCAAAATTTGCCCACCTACAACGAAAATAGGCAAACATTATTAGGTACAACATACAGACAGATTTTGCCACCGATGTTGTGGATATAATAGATGTATTATATAGGATCAAGCGTACAGTTTCAAATCCTTCAACAGATGTCATTAGTATAGATAGTTATATATAGTTTTTAGGTGTCTCAACAGATGTCAGTCAAGTTCTACCTTAAAAGAGTATGATCTATTTTCGTTCGTGTTTAATGCACGAACGGTTACAGAAATAGCCGACGGCTTGTGATAGACCGCTGGGTTCCGACAGTGTTCGGGCGGTCAGCTTCAGAACAACTCAGAGCCTCTCACGGACGTCTGCGTTAATTAAATACGCATTGTCAACCTTACGATATCGTGCATAAAGCAATTTCTCGAAGAACCTCAATCTTTTTTCGAGTTTTTCCGATCATGTTTCAAGTAATCTCAATCACTGGGATTAAAGAACAATTTAAGATATAAGGACATTAACCCCCATCTTTAGATCGTCAAAATTACACCTTCAATTTGATATATAAAATTTTATTTATTGATTTTTTCTCCAATCCGTGCCTGGAATCTGCACCTTTATCTTGTACAATTCAAGCGTCAAAAGAACCAAAGGGTTCTTCTTAACCAAATATTATTTCCTGACTTTTTATCGCCTTCAAATCGGATTTCTTATCGGGCCAGTTATCAGACACACACACAGGCCGCTTGAGTTAGGCGCTTGTCGCTTGTGTTCACCTCCTAGAGCGCTCCATTCTTACGGTTCTAAGACGCTCCTATGTACCTACTATTTACTCAGAACTTAATTTTATGTGTTATCGTCTGGAAGCAACTATACTTGAAAAATATACTTTAAAAAACTATACTTGAAATAAAAAACGAAAAATTAGGACTTGAATCACCTTTCCCGTGCGTCCCCGTTCCCCTCCCGCGTCCCCTTCCTAGCTAGCAACATAAATTATAGCCTATACGTTATTCTGATGTACGAGCTAAATTATTGTAAAGTTTCATTAAAATCCATTTAGTAGTTTTTGCGTGAAAGAGTAACAAACACACATACATCCAGACAAACTTTCGCCTTTATAATATTAGTAAGATTTAGCCTGCAAGAGAATGAGATAACGATAAAATATTTTTTTAGTTCACGGGTACTCGGTTACAATATAATACGATAAATCCACAGTCCAACGCAAGTCTCCCTTAGTGTAGTGGTATAAAGCACCTGATGAACCTCAGTGGCCAGACATTTAGCGGAACAACAGTAGAATCTACGAAATTAAAAAAATAACAATTTTTATTTTTGTTAAATCAATATCCAATCTTCAAACCACTCGTAAACGACAAAAGTAAACACAATAAAGCGACATCTAGTGACTCCGAAGAAGAAAACATAAATACTAAGATGACCACAGGAATAGGTGCACTGGAATTCGACTACAAAATTTAAAAAAAAATCATCATTCACATTGATGAAAAAAGTGCTTCGTATTCTTTCGGTTTAGTACTCATATTTCTGGTGACCCGACATCTCCCTACTACCTTCAGCATCACACCATACCAAAATTGGGGATGCCATAGTCTCACTGGCTCGAGACAGTTGGGATCAGTTGGGACTCTTGTGTTATATTCAGGTATAAAAGTTATATAATATGCAAGTAGGAATCTTTAGCGTTTTTTTGCTAAGCCGACTGCACGTATAAGTACATAATATGTCATATTTTGTGATTGCCGCATGCTACTTCGGAGATTCGAAATTGTTAGTAAAAATATTTTTACAGCGGATTTCCACTCAAGATGCCTTCAGATATAAGTATATGGTTTTTGGTTGTACGGCCGTATATCCTCTTTGCATACCTACTTGAAGAAAACATCTTCTAACTTTCGGCCGGACCAATTGTCGCCGGACCAATTGTCGCAGGACCAAATGTCGGCCAGACGAACTGTCGGCCGGACCAACTGTCGCCGGACCAACTGTCGCCGGACCAACTGTCATGGAACCAATATTTCTGTAGGTTACTACCGCGTGTGAATTGCACACTCTGATTTAAAAAAATTATACTATGATTTTCAGACAAACGTATGGCATTTTTAACATATTATCCTTGGTGCCAAGTTACCTAGACTACCGTAATATAAAGATCACCATTCATAATTTGATGATAGACATCATCGGCAACTCTTTGACAATTTTTGTAAAAGAGTTTTTCATACAGGTTTGCAGCAGAACATCTGGAGCTAATCGGTGGTGAAGATTCACGTCATGGAGCTACCACCAATCCGGTTAGTAGGTACTTTCTGAAGGGAAATATAACTATTTTATGCAAATTAAAAAAAAGGGCAGGCGCCACACTACAGATGTGCGTATACTTAGATTTTAGATAAAATCGCTAAAGACCCAGACATCTTTAGATTTAAAACTAGCTTTGGCCCATGGCTTCACTCGCATAGTATTAGGGGAGTTCCCACTCCGCCTCCTCCACCTTCCCTATCCCACTCCACTCTCCCCCTCCCTCTCCCACCTCCCCCAACCCCCTCTCCCCCTCATCAGTCCTCCTCCATACCCATTACATTAATTTTTAAAACAGCTCGCGTGCCACCTATTAAAGCGTAACAATCAAACACATGCAGTTACGCATTTATAATATTAGCACAGATTAGTAAAATTTTAACTCAAATCAAAGGGATCTCCATAGTAACCTAAACAAATGACAAAATGACAGTGCACGTCAAATAATAACTTATAGTTACCAAGCAACGCATTGCTTTACATCTGGACAATAAACGTATAAGAAATAATTTCATAACGCCAGAGCTTACCAATATATACAGCCTATGTTACTCGCAAATAATGCAACTTTCTATTGGTACATTCAGTATTTTTTTTTTACGATTAATACAAAAAAATTAGATATTAGGCATTTATATTTATTTATTTATTTTATTTATTTATTGCTTCTTCACAATTTATATACATATATTTTTAGCGTGTAATTATTAACCCCACTAAGGTTCGCCTGTATCGGGGTTAATAATTTCACAATTTAATAAAAATAACACACGCAAATATCCGTCATGCAAAACAGTTAAGTAAAAGCAAAATAATACAATTTAAAAATAAAATGATAAACAGAGAAAATAATAAGTGATAAAAATGTATGAATTAATAACAAAGTGTTAAGAGATCAGACGAAATGTTCTCATTCATTATATCATTAGTTCATACCATTTTCAACAATAGATAAAATTTAAAAAAATATATGTCCTTAGGTTTTTTTTTTTTAAATATGTGTAAAAATAAAAAATGAAACAAAACAATGATTTATAAGCGATTACATTAGAGCGAATCTTTCTTATGCAATATTAAAGTGACTATCAAATAATTATGAAATAAATATGAAAGAAACCGTTTTGATCACAACATTATTGTTTTCATTCCATTGAAGTGACCGTTTTCATTAAAATATGATTGTATTTTATAGTGTAAGTGACACCTTAGAAATGCCATCCGTGTGATATTTTAGTTTTGACAAAGTTATGGGATACGATAACCCATATATATTTATTTATTTATTGTTTCTTTACCTTTTTAATTTAGGTGTTATTGTTTAAATTGAAATTTTGAACTTCGTTTTGACTTGAGATTAACAATTTTATAGAGTACACAAAATAATGTGTTGAAAGACAATATTGTTACAATAATATTTCTCACATAATGGGCCTCTACTGCACTATAGGAACAAATACATTATAACGTAAAACATGTAGAGTGACCATATGTTGAAATTAGCTTTGAAATAACATTTTTTTTGCAAGTTGTTTAATCTATAAAATTTAAAATTAGTTTCGGTTAGAAAATAAATATGTAATGGTATTTATTATCTACTTAGTTACACGTTTTAGTTATTGACTTAAAATGTTTGTACAAAAGTGTTCACAATATTGCCCAATTCAATCCAACGTCTCAAACATGTAGATTGTAAAATGCCATGGAATATGACAAAATATGTATACATCTTTCTTGTCAATATACATTCTTCGTATATTTAAAAAAACACGTGCTAAATTTATTTGGTGCAATCTAATATGGCGTCATTGAGTTATATCAACAATTGAATTTAAATTTATGCAATTGATTTATAAAGATTTTTTATCATTCTTTTCTTCTTCTCTTGTACTATACACTTACTACATTGTACATTTTATTTTGCTTATTATTATTTCTGTTATTTCACTAGTAGCAACTTCACCTAGGAACAATTAAACCTTGATTCAAGCATTCTGTAAAGATTTTTAATGGGAGTGTTAGGACCTACGTACATCCCAATGGCAATTTCATAAATGTAATAATTCTAAACACTGTGAATGTTTTAAAAAATTAATAATTAAATTTTACGCACAAACGGGCAGTGTCTCAGTGGGTTTCCATTATGTAAAAACAATCAAAGGAAAACATAAAAAATATACAAGTGTGCAGTTCACACGCGGTAGAAGTGAAACCTTCAGAAAAAGTAGCCAAGAGTGGGGAGGCTACGAAGCACCGCACAGGGAGGAGACCAATTTATCTATCTCATTGTCTTGCAGGCTAAATCCCTTAGACGTAGTATATTTGTCTATTTTTATTGTCGCTTTTTCATCGAGTTTCAAATCACAACGGTGCTAAAGATTTTCACTTCTAAAATCATATAGCAATTGCATTACCTACCAGGGGTTATCCACTATTTCGAACCCTTCCCACAAGACAATATTAGGACGCCGAATGTCGCCGAATAAAACTAACTTGCAACAAAGTGATTATGACATAAAATAACTATTTTTATTAAAAGCTGTGAAGCAATTATGTGTAAAATAAAGCATGTAGATTGTGTGTATATATACACAGTAACGCCCTTATGAAATTTAAAAAATCACCATTAAATTATTGAGTAAGTTTTTTTTTTCAATTTGGTAACAAATTTCATTACGACAGAGCTCATAATTATGTATAGAAACCCCGCGTTTCAATATAACCGGAAGAGTGGTATAGAAAATACTAAGGGAAAATCATAGAAACGAGCATTTTTCTATACGTACATTCTAGATTTGTTATATTACACTGCTTACAAAACTTATTAAATTTCACCAGTTGAAGCAAAAACTCTAAAACTTTTAAATATTAATTTAAGCAAAAAAGAGATATGAATATCTTTTTACAAACTCTACAAGTTAATGTTTAGCAAGTTTTAATAAATCGGCAAAAAGTGTCACAACGCGACCGACGTCAGGACCACGCACAACAACTCCCGAGCAGTTATTAAATAAAGTAATTAGCTGTTTTATACTTAGCCTTTCACAAAACCGATGGTGCTTTGAAAGTTACTTGATTGCTTGCATTTGGCGGAAACGTAATTTTATTTGTAAGTCACGTAACAGAAAATGTGTTGTTTTCTTTACATATTTTTGAAGAGAAACTTCTAAAGCCCCGTTAGAGTGATTTGAAAGTCGGATGAAACGGAAATGACGCATACAGCACCTGCGAAGCATAAAACTCCTATCAAGGCTCACATTGGTTGAGATATTTAATAAACATATTTAATTTAAACTTCGATACATTAAAAAAACATTAAAGCATAAAAATTAGTCCACCATTTTTTAGATGTATTAATAACTAGCTTTTTCCCGCGGCTTCGCTCGCATGGCATTAGGGGATTTCCACTCAGCCTCCTCCACCTTCCCTCTCCCCACTCCACTCCCCCATCAATCCCCCTCCCCCTCCACCCACACCTCCCCCCACTCCACTCCCCCCATCAACCTCCTTCCCCCCACCCCCTACCCCTCCCCATAACCTCCTCCATCCTTCCACTTTCCCCTTCCTTCCCTCCCCCTCTCCCTCCCCTAACCCCGTTCCCCCCCACCCTCCTCCCCCTCCCCTTCCCCCCTCCCCACTCCCCCCACTCACCTCTCGCATTCCACACATTCATTCCCGATACATTCAGTTTTCAAACTGCTCGCATTCCACCTGTTATAATTTCTTATACAAAATTCATAATGCCAGAACTCAACGGTAGTTTTATACAAAAAAAAAAACGAACAAAAAAAAGAATTATCCAATATGGTTCAGTCGTTCGGGTTTATGCGCCTACATACATTTTTGGGATTCATTTTGGTAAATATGCAGTTAGTCCACCTCACGGATAACACGGAACGCTCGTGTTGTCGAAGTTTGATGCACGGATAATGTTCCTTTTTTAACTAATAGACAATCAAATATGACATTTGTCGGAAGTACCATTCTTATAAAATAAATTCTCTAACATAAACTCGCTTTTCATCATGCTTTTAAAAAACATCCCAGGTTTTTAATGGTTTGTTTGGCTACGCAGGGTTTGTCTAGCGGGTTTGTGTAATTATTTTAATACATTTCTTTCCATGTTCTACTGTTATAAATACTGGTACAAACTTGCCAATGATGCATTCACTTTGTTTTACGCAAAAATATTTTTTCTATGATTGGCAGCATTGATGAAATGTTAAAATAAAAACGATGAATAAACATGGCGTTACCGCGCTAGTCAATTAATTTTAACAAAATTAAAATGTTAAATGCATATTTTTTGCATGTGTTTTGGTCTCCCCCGACATAAATACTCACTTTTCGTAATAATAAAGCTAAATCTAACTGTTTGGATAAAAAATTTCCGTATTAACGAGTAAGCGGTTTAATGCATAAATAATTTCATTTTTATAGATAGTTATTAAGTACGAATTATTATTCTTCTTTGGGTAAAGTTCGGTTTATGGGCGAAATTCCTAAAAAATAAAACTAGTTATTTTTATACTAATTTGGGGTCGGGGAATCCGAATCTGAAAGAATTAGGCGGCGGCAAGCAATATTAACTGAATTACACGACTTTAAAAATTTTTATACACATACAGGAAAATAGCCATTTTGGAAGCATTTTGATTCCTAGAAAATCAAACTAGTTATTTTTATACTACCTATGGGCCGGGGAATCCGAATCTGAAAGAATTAGGCGGCGGCAAGCAATATTAACTGAATTAAACGACTTTAAAATTTTCTATACACACACACATGAAAAAAAACATTTCGCAAGTATTTTGACACACGTAGTACAAACATCATAGAAAAACAAGATAACATAGATGTTTTTACCACACAAAATTAAGTGTTGCCATTAAGCAGTAATATTAATAAGGTAAAATAACATGTTTATATTTTAAGTACTTTTTTTTTATAAATTATAAATTTTACTCACTTTTGTATCACAAACCATGTTACATAAACCCGGCGTAGCTGCTAAACTACTTGAAAACAGGGATGTTTTTTTGCCGTGACGCGAGCAGGCGGTATAATGGGGTACAAACCATGTTACACAAACCTAGCGTAGCCGTTAAACTACTCGAAAACAGGGATGTTTTTTTGCCGTGACGCGAGCAGGCGGTATAAAGGGGCACAAACCATGTTACACAAACCTAGCGTAGCCGCTAAACTACTCGAAAACAGGGATGTTTTTTTGCCGTGACGCGAGCAGGCGGTACAAAGGGGCACAAACCATGTTACACAAACCTAGCGTAGCTGCTAAACTACTTGAAAACAGGGATGTTTTTTTGCCGTGACGCGAGCAGGCGGTATAAAGGGGCACAAACCATGTTACACAAACCTAGCGTTAGGTTAGGTTAGGTTACGGATTTTTAAGACTACGAATTTTCATACTTTTGGTTTAAGAATACGGCCGTTGAGATAGTCGTAATTCATCAGGTTAATGTGTTATGTGAGGAATTATCGTGTCGGAAATTATTGATATAGGGATAAATATTTTTGAGAGCTGGTAACACTGCCGGCACATGTTTTTGTATATTCCTTGTTTTTCTATGATCTTTGTACTACGTGTGTCAAAATACTTCCGAAATGATTATTTTCATGTGTGTGTGTATAGAAAATTTTAAAGTCATCTAATTCAGTTAATATTGCTTGCCGCCGCCTAATTCTTTCAGATTCGGATTCCCCGGCCCATAGTTAGTATAAAAATAACTAGTTTTATTTTTTAGGAATTTCGCCCATAAACCGAACTTTTTCCTCTTCTTTTTATATTCTACCAAAAAATCCAGTACGTCAGTTTTATACTTAAAAATGCGATACCTGTCTATCCAATTAAAACAATAATTGTTGTGTGACATTATGTCAAAATTTGAGAATGACATTTTGCAAAACAACGATTCTTAAATAAAAATTCTATTTTAGAAAATATTTAAGCGAATTTATTTGAAGTACCTACTTCCCTAATAATTTGAATCGATTAAAGAATTATAGATATCTTACTAATCGTGCCACCTATTGCAATTTTTTCACACAAATTTCGTAATGCCAGAGCTCTGAGCTATAGCTGTATGTTAATATTATTGTAAAGTTTCATTAAAATCCATTCTGTAAAGTAGGAATTAGTATTTTATACATATTCGAATTTTAACATCAAAGGGATGTCCACAGTAACCTAATTTAAAAAAAAATCGTTACCAAGGCGACAATTGGCGTTTGCAATAAATCGATTTTGTTAGCGGCAGAAAACGTATGATAAATAATTTCATAACGCCAGAGATTATTCATAACGCCAGAGCTTACCAATATATATATAGCCTATAGATCTCGCAAATAATGTAGCCTTCTATTAGTGAAAGAATTTTTAAAATCTATTCAGTATTTTTTGCGTGAAAGAGTAACAAACATACATCCAGACAAACTTTCACCTTTATTAATATTAGTAGGGTAGGATGTATAATAATGAATGAGAAATCATTTTACTTTATTTCGATTTTCTTTTGTTTGTTGTTTTTTTTCTAATGTTCGTAATCTAAATGCATACAACGAGTTATTAAATAAAAATTAAAGTGTTTTGATTTTTTTAAATGTTTTTGTTGCTCGTAGGTATATGAATTGTACCTACGAGTTCTCTTAAGTCATACATTATAGTATTTTTTGATTTATTTGTATATTTTGTAATATTTTTATATGTGTATACTGTTGTTATAAATGATATTTGTATTTAATATCTACTCGTAAAAGCCCAATAGGGCGTCAATTAATAGATAAAAAATCAGACGGAAATGGCGCCAAGTTTGCGCTCATTGGCTGCTTTGATTATGACCTCACTTTTCAAAATTATCTTTTTACATCAAAAGTAGAGTGACGAATTTAATGAAGTATGTATATTATCATAGGTACCTACTTAAGTAATAAATAAATAAATGCACATAGGTTTTTTCGGGTAACTTATCATTTTCTATCCCGGAATTACCTCTCTATCTTTGCTTTAAAATACTATCTTCACAGCCTCCCTAAAGATGATTTAGGGCCTACTATTTATTATTTTCCTCATCATATCACATGAACAAAATATATTTAACATACCAGCCTACCTACATTCATAATTAAAATTCAATTTGTAGTGAAATCTATTGCCTCGCCTATCAAATTGATTTTTACCAATTTAACGAATCGTTTAATTAATAGCTGTTGACCTCAAACGACCAACTTCAAATAATAATGACTATGAATATTTATGGGAATTATGCTGCAAGTATTGTCTTCAATAGCTCTAATCGCTTTAATCTTAGATTTAATTAATTATTATTGCTTTTAATCCCATCACTAATCGTTCGACGAATATACGATATTATTTTGGAGATAATTTGTTTTATTTTTGTTTTTGTTTTACAACAATATACCGGATTACCTACTTTTCCACATACATATAATATTATAGATATTTGTATAAAATTACGGTAAATTATTTTGTGTTTATTAAATAATGTGTCTCAGAACGCATTTAATTTTGATAAGACATTGCAAAACACTATTTATGCAGCATTTACTATTTTTTTATCTTGTCATTTAAGATATTAGTAATATTTCTGCGAACTGTTAGAAAACCTTGCGTCCAAAAAGTATATTGAAGTGAAACTTCTATCGCCCCGTTGTAATTTGGAATTCGGATGAAACGAAAATGTAGCACTTGCGAAGCAACAAACTCCTACCAAGGTTCCTATTGGTTGAGATATAAAACGGAAATGACGCTAGGTCTGCGTTCATTGGCCGCTTTATTATGACCTCAATTTTCAAGGCTCCTCGGTTCTTCATTGGTTGAAATTGTTTTGGTAAATAACTCTTATTTTAAATCGAAATCAAAATTTTCTCTGAAATCATTAGATTTTGTACGACGATTTCAAATTTTAAAATAATAATAATCTTTTCGGAACTCTTAAAAGGACCACTATCTTGAAATAGGAACCGGGACGCAGCAAACCGTATTTTTAAGGAAAGGAAGGAGAGGAAGATCTGGGAAGAAAAAGGTAAGAGCGGTGGGTAGGAATCTAGGGTAAAGTGTGTTCAGGTCATCAACCGCCAGATCCAGACAAACCTCACCCTATGAACATGAGCACCCGTGCTAAGTCACCAAAAGTAGCAAGCCACTTGGGGTGACCTACGACAGGTGTGTTGGTTATCCAATAAATGGTTTCTGGGGCGACGGTAACCACTCCCGCCTCCCACATTGAGAACCATATATGAGATTAATAACCATCCATATATGAGATTGCACGGCGATACCCGCAATGCGTGCATCTGGAAGAATTTATCTCTGGGAGGCACTACGTAAGCCTCCACCCGAGAAGGTACCCTTGCAGCAACAGCTTCTTAACTTAGGCATATTTTGGTAGATAGTCCATACTTCCTGGAATGATGTAATCTGTTTGAACCAAACAACTACTGCAATAAGTGGCACCACGATCTTCTGTCCATACCACATGAGAATAGGCTCAGAACATAACGATTGAAGGTTTCAAAAGACATGCAAGTAATGTCTCTTTTATTCATTGTCGTGCTTTTTCATTACCACTTATGTTTACATTGTTTACCTATGTTGAAATAACGTATTATTATTTTTTGGTACTCTCCAGTAAAGGATGTGCTTAAACCTCAAAAACATATTTATGTATTAATCTAAAAATGGTAACCAATAGCACCTATCAGCCCTATAACACCAAAAATATTAACATGGCGAATTATATGATCTGGTGTCCTCTGTTGAACACACCTTCTCGGCTGATCGGGAGTTTCAATGATACTCGGCTCGTCAGGTTACGAGTCGTGGATATTTATCATCTTGTTTACAATGAACATCTAATAGGACTAAACGTCCGTTCTAATGATTGCTTTGTGTTTATATGAAGCAGGGGAACTCGTCACTGAATGAATTGAGCTGTCGATCGGGTATCATCGAATATTTCCATAACCGTTCGGGATTGGACACGAAGCCTTCCTCCAGCATTGCAGAACAACTTTGGTGACTTCGGTTGAGACACCTCGAAACTACGTAAAACTACCTAAACTAACGTCATCTTATGAAGGATATTGAAGTTTCTTACGAATTCCTATACACAACCCATAATACATGTAGATCTTTGACACCTTGGAGTTTAATGATCTTTGACACCTTGAAGTTTGTAAAGAACCAAATAAATCTAACAAAAAAGTCTAGAAAATCCTTCAAGTGTGATTTCAGCATATCGTGCAAGTGAACAGTAAACACTGAACCACCCATGCTTGCAGTGACTTCTAGCTCTGAGAGCAATTGCATTAGAACATTCCAGTGCGTCTATTATCCACAATCTTCGCAAGATGACGCCTAATGCAAACATCAACATTCCTGGGGAAAGACTGTATTTAAAAGGTAAGTGGTAGGTCTTTATAATGTATCACCCCTCCAACAGTCCACCGTAAGTAATATGTCCGATGTAAGGACTGAAAGGAGCCCATTAGACACTGGCTACTTAATTCTCTGATTGAGATGAATCATCATCACGCCATTCGGTAAGTACCTACCTTCACCTAGTTATGTTCTTCCTGGTGAATGCAAAGCAGTGCTTACAGCATGTTTCCGCTTAAACTGTTTTCAGGAAAAAGTCAACGGTGAAAGAACTTGAGAATACGTTGCTAAAATGCATTTTGCTTAAGACGCTTTTTTTAAGTAAAATTTCTATAGCCCCGCTATGTTTTGGATTTCGTATGAAACGGAAATGACGATTAATGTACCTGCGACGCATTAACTGCGCTCATAATCCGATTTGATTATGATGTCACTTTTAAAGGCTCCTATTGGTTGAGATATGAAACGGGAATTACGCTGGTCTGCGCTCATTGGTCGCTTTGATTATGACCTCACTTTTCAAGTATTGGTTGATATTGTTTTGGTAAAGTTTCGCTTCTACCGTGTGTAAACTGCACTCTAATTTTTTTTACCTTAAATTCCCCGAGGAAAACAATTTCCCTCAGGGCCTATGTCGTCTTTAAAGGAGTCTGCCAAGTGGTACGCTACGTTTGTTGACTTAGCAGGGGTGCCCGGGTTCATAGGGTGAGGTTTGTCTGGATCTGGCGGCGGATGACCTGGACATACTGAACCCTACATTCCTTGTTTACTTTTGCCTTCCCAGAACTTCCTCTCCGGGAAAGGAAGGAAAATAAGTCCGGTTAGGAGGTAGGAAGGTTTTTCTCAACCAGTCTTTCCAAATCCGGCCTGCCACACAGTATGTGGGCAGACGCGTCCGCCGCCAAGACCTAGACAGACATCCCTCCATGTAGCCGGGCGCCTTTATTTTACTTTAATTCAGTGCAACCCCGCAGACTGTCAATCTCACAATATTTAAGAATTGGAGTTGGCATAGTCCCATTCGTTACGAGCATTGTGATTCTTGTGCAGTACCCAAAGATATTGAAATATAAGAGATGAGCTACCCGCTGTTTTTAATAGGTGGGACTGTGCTTCAGGATGTGGCCGATATTGTTTATCAATTAACAAATAAACTAAATAAACGAATAATTAACGAATAAACTAAACGAACTTCAGACTAAATGAACGAATTCTTTCCGTATTCAAACTGTTTTGGTAACCAATACTAATGCAATTTAAAAAAAAAAAAAACAAATTCTTTTCGTTCAGTTGTGCGGTCATCATAGCATATCTCTTTTGTATTTGAATATCTTTGGAAGTACCTAATCATAATCAGCAGTCACGTTAGAAAAAAATCAGTGAAGTTGAAAATATTGTTAGAATGAAGTTATTATTAAGTTATTCTATTAATATAATATAGTTTCTCCTATAAGTGTACTATGTATTAAAAGTTCAAACTCCTAAACACATAACTTAACATAATTTCATTTCTTTGTGTTGTAAATCTTTTGTAATTCCTCCATCTTGTTCTTGTAATTCCTCCATCTTGTAAATCTGAATGTATTATACATATGTTACCAGGTTAATTCGGTAAATCCAATTATAATATATGGTACCAGATTACCTTTTCTACTTTGTCACAAAAAAATGTATGGGTACTTATATTTATATATTTTATATACATTTTCTTTATTACACACCTTAGCTTCAGAAAAAAATGAAATTTTCTGTTTTTTTTTTTGGTTTTGTTTTTGTTGTGTAATTTATGTACATTTCAGGTATAATATGAACTAAACATGTCAATTTGTCTATCCTGGAACGGGAAACTTTCCTAGTTGGACAGGCAAAGCTTCCTAATTGTAATTTGTACTTTCTTTTGTATCTATAATAAATAAATAAATAAATAAATAAATAAATAAATAAATAAATAAATAAATAAATAAATAAATAAATAAATAAATAAATAAATAAATAAATAAATAAATAAATAAATAAATAAATAAATAAATAAATAAATAAATAAATAAATAAATAAATTAATAAATAAATAAATAAATAAATAAATAAATAAATAAATAAATAAATAAATAAATAAATAAATAAATAAATAAATAAATAAATAAATAAATAAATAAATAAATAAATAAATAAATAAATAAATAAATAAATAAATAAATTCTTGCATTTGTGTTCGAAGGTGAAAACGTTTAGGTCATTTCATGAAAATTCTTTAGTCCTAAAGAGTCCTCAATTCTCCAACCTTCTTTCAAAATCCATATCAACTTTACCTTGGCCAATAATCGTTTCTCATAAACGAAATATTAAGAGTAATGAAGGGTAGCAAATGTGAAATCATGCAAACTCCGGTGTTTTAAATATATTACCCTCTATGTGCAAAATTGTATCTAAAAGTGTGTTTATCGGTAGTGACCTGCCAGTTAAGTATTTTTTAGGTGTCTGTAAATAATAAAACTAGGAAACTAAGAACCAAGAAAAAGAAGAAAAGAGCTAAGAACTCAAGAAAAGTAATAATAATAATCAAAAAGGTTCCAATACTAAGGTCCCGCCAGAGTTAGCTGTGAAACGCTATTCTTATCGCCAAATATTAAAACATGTCTCCTGGCCCAAGGATTATGGCGGTAGGAAGCAAGTATATTCTAAAAATGGACCATTGTCTTAATTATAACGGTAATTGACAAAAAAGTAACGGTATTGCAGAGATTAATGTTTCGGATGGACGTTTTTATGTTCTTATGCATATAATTGTAATGCATCCTCTTCAGTTAGTAAATTCAGAAAAAAATATCTATCTATCGCCAGAGTGACGTGTATTCAATTAGCCGACGAAGTTGGTCGGTAGGCAGTAGGCAGTAGTAGGCACCGCGGACGTGGATTGATCGCGGACCGGCCTTCATTAGCGGGCCGTTGTGATTAATGGCCGGCCGCGTCACTCCACCTCGACCCTTTTGACTGATGGTCCGGAGCGTTTTGAGCGGCCCGCTAGGCCTGCACCACTCCGGACCTATGCTGGGCCTGCCAATCGTCGCCAATATACATTGATGCAATACACTAAGCAATAATAGTACTGATACACTTGCATATAAACAAGCCGGCATATGAGCATGCTCATCAACTGTACACATGTGCTCATAAATGAGCAGGCTTGGTTTGAGATTTCTCGTGAATGAGCTTGTTCTCAGCCAACAATTGATAACGCATGCTCTTCAATGAGCATGCTCATGTCAAATAGAGTCAGTTCGCCCAGAACTAAACAAAATAATCTTATTGCTTGAATCTTCTGACGAAGAAAATAAAACGTTTGATTTGGGTCCAAGATGTTAACAAAACCGAAAATGACTAAATAATAAAAAAAAAATGCTAATTTCAAATAGAATGTGGTTTAATTTTTGAGGTAAAAGAACTTTTGGGGAATTTGAAAATCTATTGTAAGTGTTAGTAATCTTGTGTTCCAAATAAATCACGAAAACAAGGTTTTTTGGCGGGCTATTTTAGAATTTTATTTTAGAATCCGCAGGCGCGAACTGAGTTTGGATTGAAATGAGGAAAATCATAAGCTGGCCTTTTCACACGTATTTAAGAGGCTTCCCCTTCCACCCGATAATCCAATGAGGTTGCTCGTAAATCAAACGGCTGTTAATTTGTGAGCGTGCTCATTTGGCTTCAAATGAGCATGCTCAATACTAGCAACGTCACTGACACACATGCTACTAGGTAGCAATTGTTACTAGGTAGTATGCTCCTTGGCTTCAAATGCAAGTGTTTCCGTAGCATAAAGTTGCATGACAAAACGTTGAAAAAAGTTAGCAAAAAAATCTAACCTAACATAAAATAGTAACTCGACTTGACTCCATGCAAAATGGACGGTCCATTAATAGTTTGTAGAGCGCGGGAATCAGATTTTTTTATTTTTTATAAGTGATTACCTTACAAGAGTCCCAGCTGCTCTAGTCTAGAGCCAGTGAGACTAAGGAATCACCAATTGGGGTATGTTGTGAGGCTGAAGGTGGTGGGGGGGGGGGGGGGGGGTAGGAGATGGGTAAGAAGAAGGTGGAGAAGTACCTGGCTATTCAGATCTGGTCACCAAACATGATTAGAACCATTTCAAGCAAAATTTCAATTCTGAATGGTGGTTTTACACCATGGCGATACTGAGAGTACCTTCCGTGTCGCAAATATACTATATATTATTTTAAATGAATTAATTGCGAAAGAACAAAAATTAATCATTAAAATTGATTCGACCCCGCGACCTTCGGACTGCGAGTCAAGAGTCTTACCCCGCGACAATAGGGGCCCTCAATGATGAATGTTATGGGCATGCTGTCCTTACTCTACCTGTATTTCAATGGAAAATGTTCCGATGAACTAGCCTCATCGACCCTTTCGGTGAATAGTTGAGAAAAACCTCAAACGCGTGCCCAACATATAGGTATACATGGATGTCATTTGTCACACGAGAACGGGTCATTTCTATCACTCAACGAATTCTTCTCTCTTGTTGTGGTCTCTTCAAGACCCTTATTCATTCTTTCCTCTCCTAAAAAAAGATCTTGCACACGGCACTCTCAATGGTGACATAGACCACGAAGGAATTTATTTTTCTAAGGGTCTCTTTTGTGGAGTTAATGTAAAAAAAAGAAAATCGTACCCCCGATCGTTTTGTCCCTGGACAATGGGAAGTTTTGAGCTTTAGTCCGTATGAGCATGTCGGTTTCTTCTCTTTTATGATTACCACATCCCACATTACATTGTATGCGGGTCACTCATTTGAGCTGTTTGAACAAGGATTCTCGTGCTGGAAAGGAATATATCCTTTTGCCCGAGGAATACGGAGAAATTCCTGCATGCTCACAAAGGGTAGGGTGGCGACTCTTGAATTCGCGAGATTAATTTTTTCCACGTAACCACATTTTAAGTGGTCAAACAAAAATATAAATCCACCACAATTAAAGAGTGAGAGAGAGATTTAAATTGACGTGTTTTAGGAGAAGGTTTAAATTAAAGGAATACAAAGTGTCTATAACAGAAAAATCACATTCTGCATGAAATGAAATTGTACATCTTAAAAATGGAAAAAACTATAACATATTGGCTTAGATTTTTAATTTTTTTCCATTCGCAGTTCCATTAAGACTTTGATTAGATTATTTTTTTTAATAATTTACACAGTATTAACGTGATTATAACTGATTGGTAATGACCGATATTTATTAAATTGTGAAATTATTAATTAATTATTTATTAATATTATTAATTAATTATTACTTGGTTTTGTTTTTCGTATCACTAAAGTATTCAGTAACCCGCGTACAGTAGTAATGTTATATTTTGCATTAGTCAGAAGTACACTGGAATATGCCTCGCCAATTTGGAACCCGCAGTACAAACTGTATATTGATAACATAGAAAACATTCAACACAAATTCATAAAATTTCTTACCTAACAATAACTTTAAACGCACTTTTCAAACGTACAACAAAGGCGAGCAATAGCTGATTTAACATTTATACATAGAATTTTAAATAATAACATCGACTCTACCGAACTTCTTTCCATAATTAATTTTAACACACCCTTAAAACGTACACGTCATACAGAATTATTCCACATGCATAAATATAAAACAAATGCAGCAACTAATTCACAAATTAACAGTGCTCTTCATATGTTAAATAATGTTTGTCTAAATCCTAGCATCGACATTTTCTCCGATTCACTTCCCAAATTTAAGAAGAGCATCATGTCAATAATATAAATTGTTCAAGGCGCATACATACAATACATACATCACCACTTCTCACATCTACAGACGTACTCACACACACACACCTACCCACTACGCAATCACCCGGTAATCACTTAATATAAATAAGATACTTCAATGCATATCATAGGCACCCACCTTCAAATATACTTAATAAATGTAAAAAAATTTCACCACTGTAAATAATGTACTGTTTATTTCTTCAATAAATAAATAAATAAATTAACCTCAATACAGGCGAACCCTGGTGGGGTTAATGTCTACAAACCAAACAATGTATTTAAATTGTGACGAAGCAATAAATAAATGGTTTTTATTTACCTAGGAGGCTCTGAAAAAAATAATTCCCTCATGGATCTGTCCATTAATGCTTTTTGGATGTTTTTTTTAGAAAAAGAAGAAAAGTAAGTTCTGGGAAGGAAAAAGGCATGAGGGGTGGGTAGGAATCTGGGGATAAATGTATCCAGGAGTTACGGACCTACGAATCCACCTTTTTTAGTCAACTAGTCTCTCCCGATCGGGCTTACCACGCAGTTGGTGGGCAGATACATCCAATCAATAGATGTTTCCCCGGGTGGCGGTACCCAATAACCGCCTCCAAAATTAAAAGATTTGATCTATTTTATTTAGTTATTGTTTTGGAACATTTACAGAGTATTATCAAGAAAAAATTTATAAGGCTACCATTGTGAAGAGCGTAAATATTAATAATTCACTTAAAAATGTTCACAGAATGCACAGTTTAAGATTTGTTTTTTTTTTTTCTATGTCGAGATGTTAACAATAATTAGAAGTAACAAGATATAAACAAAAATTTAAAGAAAGGTAAATAAAATAAAATGTAAAGATTAAAATATGCTGTAAAAAAAAAACTATAATAAGTAGAGTAAATAACAACCATTCACATTCGACTTAAATTCTCCATGAGATCTCATGTTAGTATGTTAGTATTAGATTGTTTTTACTTTTAAAAATATGCGCGACTATTTGAATAGATATTTATGGTCACATTCAATAGTATTATGCAGACGGCACATTCGAGACAGCGGATAGAGCAATATAGTTATTATATAATTCAAGATGGAATATATTATGACTTCTTTGTTAGGAATGTCTATTAGGAACTCCATGTCCATTAGGAACTTTATTATGTTATAAATATTTCTCAGACAATGAGTGGTTAAAGGTTTATCATCAATAATTTTATGAAGACATATTAAGGCAGCTAATTTCCGTCTTTTTTCCAGGGTTGTAAAATTAAAGTATTAGAGTTGTTTCTCTTAAGATTGGAGTAAAGCATTTCGTCCAAGTTAAAATGATAACAGTCTTAGGAATTTTTTTGTACGATGCAGATTTTGTAAGATTTCTAAAATTAAAATCAAGATTTTGTTTTAAGACTTCTAAAATGGTGTCTTCATTTTTGCAAAGCCGATTTTTTTGGTGAAGTAATAAAGTATGATGGCCTCCGTGGTCGAGGTATTAGGTTCGTGACTAGCAATCTAGAAGGCTTGTATTCAAATCCCGGAAAGCGCAAATACATTTTATTTGTGAGATATTTCAAAATAAATCTATAATTTTTTTTTTGCATATTTACGACAAGTTGCAGAGTGGAAGCTACTCTCAGTATCTCTCCCTGGTGTAAGACCACCTTTCAGAATTGAAACGTTGCTTGAAATGAATTTGGCCGTGTTTAGAGAACAGATCTCAACAACCAGGTACCTCCCTACCTTTCTCATCTCTTTCTCCTCCGCCCACCTCCTGCCTCACGCCCATTCCTTAGAATTTAATATTTTAGCTAACTTAACCTAACCTAATTTATATTTTTTTCAAATAAAATGTAATTTATTGAGGTGAAACATCTTTAGCCCCGCTATTGGATTTCGGATGAAACGCAAATAACGATTACTGCATCTGCGATGCATCGATTGCGCTCATTGACCACTTTGATTATGATGTCACTTTTAAAGGCTCCTATTGGTTGAGATATGAACTCATTGGTCGCTTTCATTACGACCTCACTTTTAAAGTTTTGTTTGAGACGGTTTTGGTAAAGTTTCGCTTCTACCGCTTGTAAACTGCACTCGAATTGTTTACTAACCGCAAATTTTAAACACTCAAAAATTTGAATCAATAAACAAAAGATATTTTTAACGTTTGAAATTCTAGTGAATGTCATTTACATAGGTGTAATTCTCTCCACGTGTAATTTCGTAAGTATGTTATTTAAGCAGTAAGTAGAATGTATTATGTATTTTCGTACTGACGATAGAGATGATACTTACACAATAAAAATCAAATTTCAACACGTGGTCTTCCCCATATTAACATTATCATGTATTAGCGTCCTTCAGCTTAGTAGGTACCCATTATTTGTAAGAAACATTAATGTAGCAACTATTATTGTCTTAATACCAATATTAATTTGTGTCCTTTTTATAACTTTACTAGCTGACCCGGCGAACTTCAATACCTGTTGTCTAAACTTATTAGCTGAATCTAATTCAGTTTATTTATTAAGTTAAAAATTACACAATGAAGCAATTGTACGTGTTTTGTTTTTGTCTGTATCAGAGATGGCGTTGTGTATGGATTTATATTTTTCGTGATTTTCTTACTTTTCCACTTATTTACTGGAATTTTTTTAATTTTCTTTATACGTGTGAGGGAAATTTATTTTAATCATTTTATTTTTCTTTTGGAGAGTTGTAGACATACTTTCACCGTTTGTCGGCATTATTTTTTTAAGAAGAAAGGCAAAAAAATCAGCGCATTGACGTTTTTGAATTTTTGGAATTCACCCACTATTCAATATTATACTTATAACAATATTCCTGCAGCTCTTTCAAAAGATGAAAATTCGTTCCATACAAAATGTAAGAGGAAAATAATTTTCCTCATAATTTTGTTTTAATAGCTATTCTGCTATTCGGGGCGGAGACAAATCCAACAAATCAAAGATTATAAAAGTCGGTCCAGCCGTTCTCGAGTTATAAATGGTGTAACTAAACCCGACTTTGTTTTATATATTAACCCATCTGCTTGGTTCAATATTTTCGCACCTCAGAATCCGGAAGCATCAGTTTCGGGCATAAATTCTGAAAGCGTCACTTTGGATCGAGATTTTAAGATATCTATGCAAGAAAGCGTTCATATTTCAAAGACAAAAATAAGCATCATTTTGTTCTCTTTCTGGTTAAAAGAAAAATACATATGTTTGCATGAGAGGAAGAGAGATATATAGCTTTTAAAATGTAAGGTCGCTCGGGACGTTTTTGGTCTTATGAAAGTATAACGCAATTACGTGTTTTGGGATGTATTTGTTCCTAAACAAGCAGAAGGGTTAAAATAAAATTATTAATCTCAACACAGGCTGGTGTTAAAATTTCCCAGTGGGGTTAAAATTTGAATTGTAAATAATTATGCCCACCATATAAAGAAACAAAAAATAATTAAATAAATATTGCCTTTAAATATCTAATAATTATGCACATGTCTTCAGGTATATTATTTCTGGTTAAAAACAAAGGTCTGGCGAATGCACGTCCCACTGTTTCCGCTAGACTCCAACACAACCACTGGCAACTGGCAGCCAATATGCAAATGGACAGAATTTCTCGGCATTACACAAATTAGCATTTCCTGCCACTATTGTCTGAAGATCACAACAATAACTCATCATATTTCTCGGAGACATTTCCACAGGTATTCGGAGACCAGTTTCGCAAACGTGATTTACATTCTTAAAAGGTCGTAAATCAGTATCAGAACATTTTACAGGGTTTTCACACCTCTTATTATGTCTTTAATAATATTTTTTAAAATGATTCACATACTTACATACCTATCTGCTTTACAAATAATGATACCTAATTCATTAAATAACTTTTTTTTATTTAATAACGTACCATATTATAATTATTTTATTTAAAAAAATGTAATTAACACATATGGTAGGTGGTAGTGGATGGGGAAGTTCTTGCGCTTTCACCATAAAACCAGTTCCCATAACATAAAAGGCCATTTTGAAAATTTTACTTAGAGTCTCCATCAGAACTTCTGCAGACCATGTTTTTAATGACCTGAATTTAATGTCTCTGATTAATAATTATATTCAAAAGACACGCGTTCAAAAAATAACTTACACATACAAACTCGAGTAGATTTACAAGATTCTCCGTAGCAAAAAACGTTTCAACAAACTTCTAATGACTTTTGGACGATACTTGCAATATTCCTCTATAAAATTATTTAATTTCAACCATCTTACACTATATTAGGAAATACATTTTTAACACGGGAAGGAAGAATACAGATTGTGTTATGTTTTTTTTTTAGATATTTATCTCTCGTAATATTTTTAACTTACTCTCGTAATATTTGATATTCTAAAACTTACTTAAAAAATTAACATTCGTGCAAAAAAAAAACTACTTTATAATTGTTTTGGTACAAAGCTATCAATTTGTGATTTGACATATTATTTAATAAAATAAAAGAATTACTTTGTTTTTAACTACGATTTACTTGTTTAATTTATTTTTATGTATTTTTCCGGTTTTGTATAACACAAGCATCATCGGGGTATAAAATTAAACCAATCAAAATCCAAGTCTATGAAATTAAACTAATCTTTTGATTAGATTAATTTAATAACTTGACAATGCTGGTGTTAAACGAAACCGGTCGATATTAATTTTTTTTTAAAATTTAATTAATTTATAATTCGTACACAAAATCACGTACAATAATACAAATTAAATTGTCGGTCAACCAGAACAACAGTCAGAACCATTGACAAGAAATATAGAATATTTCATACTAAGAGATCCCATAGTGAGGGGAACATGGATTTGGATTCAGTCTTTTCAGCATTCAGTTTCTTTCGTTCAACTTCTCAGTTTAGATAGGGTTTTTTAGTAATATCTGGAATAGTAACTTGGTGAATTAAAATATCAGCTAAAAACAACGAACGAAAGATGTGTGGTCTAAAATGGCGATTCAAGAGAAAACTCAAAAATACACTTTGACTCCTGTATCTCACACCGGCCAATGAATTTGATTTATTAGTTCATGAAAAATTTTCGACTGCAGTTAACAAGCCGAAGAAGCTAAACTTTGCCAAGACAATCTCAACCAATGAAGAACCAGGCAGCCAATGAGCGCAGACCAGCTTATATCTCAACCAATGATAGCCTTGATATGAGTTTGATGCTTTGCAGGTGCTGTAGTGCGTCATTTCTGTTTCATCCGAATGCCAAATCACAACGGGGCCATAGAAGTTTTATTTCAAAAATTTACATAGATATCTGAAAAATAAGACAAAATTGATATAACTTCGGGCACACGTACAAGCTACTGAAAAAAATCAGTGGTGAAAAGAGATTCTTTCAATTGATCTAATTATTTTTTTCTTTTTTTAATTCCTTCTCAGCGTCGTAAAACATGACCACAACTGAGGCGATTTTATTTTGCAACAATGATCACCTCCGCGTCAACAACATAGCACTTTGTAAAATATCACTAGTATAGTCACCCATAGTC
This sequence comes from Limnephilus rhombicus, assembly GCA_929108145.2. Lineage (NCBI taxonomy): Eukaryota > Metazoa > Arthropoda > Insecta > Trichoptera > Limnephilidae > Limnephilus > Limnephilus rhombicus. Next base: position 57,013,027 of record OV815275.1, on the reverse strand, counting down.
CGCTATTACCCTTTAGTTGTCCTTATTATTTATTTTGAAGGTATGTTTTATATTAGATAGAGGCATTGTTGAAAACCAGCTGCATTCCTGGAGAAATCCGGAATGTATAGCTGAATAGTGTCCCCTTTCTCAATAGAATCAATATAAACATTCCAAATATATTGGAAAATAATATTTTTTATTGATATTACAAAGGAAAAATCTCTTAAAAATGATTCTACAGTACCCTGACCTGCTTAAGAATAGATTGTAAATAGATTCTAATGACAATTTAACTGAAAACCAGGCTAAAAATTAATAAGTCTAAAATTAAATTACACTTACCACCTTATTCATGAGGGTTTTAAATTTTACTCATCTGATTACCAACCATTTACTCTAATAATACATTTACCTAATTACAGTAATACTTGTTAGTCAGTGGTGTAAAATTGACAGCAAGTTTATCAGCAGTTCTGTGAAAAGTAGACTTCGCGTAATAAATGTTGATTGTTCCGACTAGACAGCACGCAAAAGTCGCAACATTTGTGCGCTCTGGAATAAAAAGACACTTTCAAACACAGCTACCATCTTGACAGGATTGTCCGAACATGGAACACACAAACAAATTTACAGATGCAAAGTGGTCGAGTCCATAAAGGACGATTAACGATTAAATAACATTATGTCCGGATTGTTTAATAAAATTATAGATTCAAAATAAGGCAAGATCATAATTTTATGAAATTCATTGGAAACAACGCCCTCGAGGTGATTTTTCACCAAAACGACGCTATAAAAATCATCCAAATATTATTATTATTGATATTAATTGACCTGAGGTCGAAAAAATAAATTAAATCGAAAAATAGCCATCAAAAATTCGTCACTTCGACGTGTGCAAAAATGAATTTATTTGATTCCGCCGGATGTTCATTCATCTGTCGAACTATTTTTTGTTACCGGATATCTATTGATCTTCTATTAATATACCGCACTTTGATAATACCGTCAGGAGATGAAACAGTTTACGAAACAGAGCCTTACTTTATCCTTATCTCGTGTCTCCTATCGTGAACATGTCCTATCAAGGTAGTTGACCCTTGAATTGTACTTTTTTATCTTTTTAGTGAAGGGGTATCAGTTTTAAAGGAGACGATAAGAATGAATACGTTATATAAATTGTGTTTAGTTTCCAAGCAAAACAATTGGTCATTTGAAAAGATGTAGGTAAAATTTGAATTTCTACTCGCCCCAACTTTAGACTGAACTCAGTCAAGAACAGTTTGTTTCAAGGCATTATTATGGCGGTACACAACCCTAATAATTTTTATTTGCTCAAATCTCACATTTTAATCATTTCTGGCGAATTCATAATAAAAATAACTTTTTTATTTCCATGCCGCACAAGCGAGTTATTTATATTTTAGATTAATAAAAACAGTACCTACCTTTCCAATCAATATATTTTACGTACAACGATTTTAAAACCTTACAACCCGTTTTTCAACTATAAAGTTTGCGGTAAGCACCAGATTTTATTTTTCTAGACGTTGAATTAATAACTTCGGGAGGGCAACATGGAGCCACATTTTAAATATTTGTAACACGTTCTTCAGAATTAATTAAAATGAACGCAGCAGAAAGGTCGAATCTCGAGGCCTGCTAGGTTGAATTCGACCGTACGTTCGTACAATACGCCGTGCCGCGGTGTATATTTGTTTACACGCTTTCTTCACTTACGTCGTTAAGATTCTCACATTATTTTTCTTCTTCTTCTTTTCTTTGATACGACAAATTCGATAGTAGGTCCGTCCAATACACGGGTCGCGAATCGCAATTTGTATACGCGGCTTCTTGTCGTTAAGATTCTGAATATATTTTAGGGTATAATGTCGTTTTAACCCTAGAATACTATAATATAATGATTCCTGGAAAAAACCATGTTCGCGTCGTTCCCGAGCCCCCCACTTCCCAGTACCTTCATAATGTTTTCCATCAGTGTGCCACGCGCCGTTATTGTGGTCGGGTGTCACTTGTGTGTTGACTTATATCAAGAGCGTCGTAAAATTTACGAAAGTTAATTTTTATGATAGTTTGGTATTCTAGGGTAAAACGTATGAAATAAAAGAGCTCATAAAAAGTATCTTGCTTGTTGAATCTGTTCCTGAAGCAGCAACAATTCCACAACCAAATTCAAGAAAAATACGGGCCTTTTTGTCCATCCAAACCAAGAAAAATGAAACAAACTTTTGCACACAATGCAAATCGCCATTTGTAGGGCGCATGTCATAAACATGTGTCCCAACTGTGTAGAATAATATTTGTTTCCTCATTATTACTTGATCTCTTAAACCCAAAGAATGTTCCTATTAAATTAACAAACGTTTTTGGTTATTTTATTTGTTGCCTTTTTAGTTTAGTAATCTAGAGTTAAGAAGAATCCGTGTGGCGTTTAGTCTACATAAACTATTTCCACAACTTTCTCCCTGGTTTTTGACACCAGCGCAAAAGTGTTTTTAAAGTAATACAGATATTGGCCACCAGCGTGTCGGTTTGTTTTGCTTTTTTTATTAGTAACTAAGTATGTAAGTAAGGAGTTAAGACCCTCCAAAAATCGTTAAAATTATACTTTCAGTACGTTAACTATACAATGTTTTTGAAAAAAGTAAAACTTATAAACATAGAAAATTTTCTTCTAAACAGTTGGTACAAAAATATTAAAAAGTTTTAGAGGAAAAAAATCGAGTGCAGTTTTACAAGCGGTAAAAGCGAAACTTTACAAGAACAATCTCAACCGATACTTGAAAAGTGAGGTCATAATCAAAGCAACCAATGAGAGCAGACCAACGTAATTTCCGTTTCATATCTCAACCAATAGGAGCCTTTAAAAGTGACATCATAATTAAATCGGTCGATTAGCGCAGGTGCAGTATGCAGTTTCACCCGAAATCCAAATCATAGCAAAAATTAAGAAATTATTAATTTCCATTTTTACCAATTTATCGTTTCGGTGATTCCGACCTGCGAGTTAGTAAGTAGATATATAAAAATACTCTATATAATATATAATAGGTATATATATATGTTTTTAATATTATTAAAATCACTTTGAAAAAATTACTGCACATTAAAAAGTACTGCATGTAAAATACTTATATTAAAAAGCACCATATATTTATAAAAAACACATTTTAATAGATATATAGTATTTGCATGCTATTGCAAAAATATACTTATATGTACATATAATAGGTAATTATTATTTTTAATTGTTAAACTAACGTTTAAGACAAGATTTTTATGCATAGCACAAAGGGTAACAATTATTATAAGCAATAATTATCAGCCTAAAACACTCATCCACATTGAAAAATCTTCCGAGAAAAGATACATGACGCCAACGGGACATGAACCCGTGCCCTTCTGATTGCCGGTCAGCTGCTCTCCCAATTGAGCTATGGCGGCTTATCTTATACCCGCCAAATGATTCAATATATACTAGTGTTTCATTCAACAATTACTGCTTATTATATTTTTCCACCTGAAAACAACCAACTTTATTTTTGCGAGAGAGACACTGTTAATGTTAAATCCGTCGCTAGGTGGCGTCGAGATAATTTATGTCTTCATTTATTGGGGAAATACTTAAACTTGTCAAATATTAATTATTATTTTTAATTGTTAAACTAACGTTTAAGACAAGATTTTTATGCATAGCACAAAGGGTAACAATTATTATAAGCAATAATTATCAGCCTAAAACACTCATCCACATTGAAAAATCTTCCGAGAAAGATACATGACGCCAACGGGACAAAACCCGTGCCCTTCTGATTGCCGGTCAGCTGCTCTCCCAATTGAGCTATGTCCCGTTGGCGTCATGTATCTTTTCTCGGAAGATTTTTCAACGTGGATGAGTGTTTCAGGCTGATAATTATTGCTTATAATAATTGTTACGTATAAAAGGATTTAAAAATATTGCATGAAAGAAATACTGTACTCAATGTATTGTACTGTACTTAAATAAATAAAAAAAAAACGTAACTGTATTAAAACTCTTGATCAGCTTCTAGCTATTAGAGACCTAATAATGCTTTATAAGATTACTAGCAGACCCGGCCACACGTTGCTGTGGCTAACGAAATACAACGCCATTACCCAATCTTTATAAAATCCACACCACCCGCTTGCCAGCTGCCCGCTGCGCGCTGCCCGCTGCCCGCTGCCTGAATTGAATATTTGAATTTATCGGCTTTTCTCTACTATAATAAGCATGTATTATACATATAAACTAATTAACTCGCCACTAATTACAATGCTTGCAATGCAACACTAGATATTTGAAAAGGGAGAATCAAATACCTGCTTACTCTAAGACATCTATTTTCCACTTTCTTCCGTAGAACGAATTTCAAAAGTGACTATAGTACGGCCCGCCAGCCGTTTTAAATCGCAAAAAATATGTTTTCTTTTGAATTTCTCGGCTTTTCTCTAATACAATTTACATGTGTTATACATATAAACATTCCTCTTCAATCACTCTATCTATTGGTGAAAACCGTATGAAAATCCGTTGCGTAGTTTAAAAGATTAACGCACACATACATTTTGAGCGACTTCATTTTATACTATGTAAATGACTAGCTGACGTATACCTACCCGGCGCGCGGTACTCGGGATTATGGATGTTTTGGAGAAACAGATAGGAAATCAATCCTATAGTTTTAGGTCTAGAGGACACACCTATTGATATTGCCTTTTTTATTATATAGACAGATAATTTTAAAAATATAGTTGAAGATCTCGGTGTTGCCCGGGCTTTGTATAAAAGTTTTTCGAAATCAGATGTAATTTTCATGGTAATTTTCCTCAAATTTTGAACGTCAAGAGGGCAAAATTTAATCAAGTGGTGTCAAAGTATGTTTTAAGGGACGAGAAATGGGATGGGGTAGTTTTTCGAAATTTCTTGTGATCTTAGTTAGCTACCTTAGTTAGTTACCTTACTCTTATTTTGAAGATCAAGTGTGCCAAATTTCATAAATTGTAAAAAACAACGTCACACGGTCACACCAGAAAACTCTTCTTTACATATATACCTAAACAGATTAATATATAGCTAAAGTTCTCTTAGTGTAAACACCTAGAATACAAAATTTAATAAAAAAATGTCCAAATTCTGCTTTTAGTCCAGTCAGTGGGGGATAAAAAAGGCCTTTAGCTTGCAAAAGGTTGTGTAGTAGCGATTTTGATATATGTTGTTTAGATTGGCACTCTTTAGATTGAGAAAAAAAAAAGTTTTCGACCTTGGGGGGGTCGAGCTCGAGCCGCCATCTTGGATTGAAGGTGCCAAAATTTAGTTTTTTCAAAATAATTCCTCAACAGTTGATTTTACAACAAAAATGACTATGGCAAATTTGAAGGAGACTAAATTAGGTACATTTTTTGATTGATTTTTTTTTTTTAAATCTAATATATAATGACTTACAGCGGTAGAAAGAAGAAAGTTTTGACAAAAAATCGTAAAACTCAAGTTTTCATGGTAAATTTTGGAAGAACATATTACACAATATCATTTTAACGTATTTCCACAACACGTACAGCAAATCAATTTCCAGATCTGAATAGCCAGGTACTTCCCAACCTTCCTCTTCCCCACCTCCTTCCCCTCCCCACTACCTTCAGCCTCACAACATACCCCAATTGGGGATGCCATAGTCTCACTGGCTCCAGACGGGAGCAGTTGAGATTCTTGTGCGGTATTTACTGTAAAAAAAAAAAAAAAAGTCTAGAATTCCACTATGACAAACCTGACGTCATCGAGTGCATGGATGAAACTACTTTGTAGTGATAATGAACGTTTGGTAAGCCTTAAAAAAGCTGCTCTGCCAGTGCGTCTTCATTGAATATACGAATGAAAACAACATGATGCAAAACCAGAAGACAGCAGATGAAGGAAAACGCATTCTTGTTGCTTTGTACGGGGTGACATGGATGAGAAAACCTTGGAAGAAGTTCGCTACCAACGTTTCGCAAAGTCTACAACAAAAAGCAAATTCAATCTTGCCCATTTGCAACCAACTAATGGCGCTGCACGGTACCATGCATTTAGGACATACCATCAAGTTCAAAAATGGTATGGAATCCAAAAAAATCCAGAAAACTGGGGCTAGAAACGTGGCACCAATGGGCTTGTTCCAATAAGAATGACAAAGAAACCAGCACCCGAGACTTTATTCAAATTTATTTCTTGCAATTGAATATGAAGAGATTTTGTCAATGGAAGCCCAGCATCTCAGTACCACAGGCAATGCGTTAGATCATGAGATTGATGACAAAGACTATTATTAAGATGTCAATAACCAACCGAGATCAACAAAAAAAAATTATTACGCAATAGCGAATATGTAACATAATTAATACTAGTCGAACTCTGTGCGGCTCGCCATACCATAGCTGGAATATCTGTGGAATAGACATACTGACCTTAACATTGTGGAAAGATCCCTACAGGCTGTAAGAGAGGTTTTTGGAGACTCGGCAAGAGAGGTGGGTTTGCAAATCAATGAGAATAAAACTAAAATCATAATGCTAACCAGAACCCTACACCTATAGAATAAAAGATAAATTGAAATTTGAAGATACTTATAATTTCAAAGTGGTCGAAGAGTTTACATACCTGGGCTTCATCATAACGCATAACAAAGAAAACCCAGTACAAGTAAGAAAGCGCATCACAGGCGCTAACATCACTTACTTCGCGTTGTTGCCAGTTTCAAATCCTGAAACGTCCATAGGAACATCCTATATAAAACAATTATTAGAACGGTCTTGGCCTATGGATGTGTGGCTGGAACAGCTGGACACCTTTGAGAAAGGTACTTCGAAAAGTCTTAGGAATCGAGAGGGAGAGGCATTGGAGGAGACCCAACCACTTTCCCAATGGCGTTATAAGGAAACACATGGTTTCCTCCTTCACCGCATACGTCAAGAATCTATTTTATTGAACGAAGCTACATTTATTTGAACGACTATAGACCCTCCAATGTCCATGCATACGGGGTGAGAAAGCAGTATGCAAGTACTTACATTAACACGAGGGAGAGGTATGGAGTATCCGCCACAATAAAGCTCAATGTTATTTACCAAGCTCCCAGACTCTCTATCCATCTAAGGCTCCAAAGACTAAGATGGGCCGGACATGTAACATCTAACAGAACACCCAGGAGATAAACGAAAGGCGGGCAGACCTAGGCTGAGACGGGAGGATGATGTCAGGAAGGATGCAAGAGGGCTACTCCATGTTGCAGTTAGGAAGACGACGGCCGAGGAAGGAGGGCGGTGGAGGCTTATGTTGAAGGAGGCCAAGACTCAAAATGGGTTGTAATGCCATTTAAGAGGAAGAAGGCCTACTGGGGATACTACAATAAAAAATGCGCCATTTTCTCTACCTCATGGTGGTGTGGAAATGAGTTTGCAAAATTATAATTATTGTAATGCAGAGCCCGAAAAAATACAAAAATTGGGAATTTCACCATTTTTTAGAAAAATATTCACGTTTCCGCCACTGTAACTCGTTACCTATTATTATACTTACAAAAAAAAATTTGAAACAAAAAATATTTAAAATTTTATCTTCTTTAAGTTTGTCTTTCGTAATTTGGTCATAAGATCAACCATTGCACAATTATTTTGAAAAAACCAAAATTTGGCACCTTCAATCCAAGATGGCGGCTCGAGCTCGACCCCCCCAAGGTCAAAAACTTTTTTTTCTTCTTTAGAGTCCCAATCTTAACAACATATATCAAAATCGCTACTACATGACCTTTTGCAAGGTAAAACTCCCCACTGACCGGGCTATTTGTTGGTGGTTAGAGGATGGGAGTCGTTTTTCAAAAATTCATGTAGATAATGATTTCTCTTCTTATGAAGGTCAGGTGGTCAGTTTTATAAGTCTTTGCATAAAACTGTAGTTTGAATACAATGACAAATCCACGCCGCCCAACGCAAAGCCATAATCAACTTTATATATTACAAGATTCATAATTTTGTACCTGTTACAAATTATCAATTTCATATCTCCAATTACTCCGGAGACGTTTTATATTCCAAAGAATAACACTACCTATCTTGAAAATATATTTTTTGCAATTATATAAACCTTCTGAACAAACTGTCGAATAGTATGAATTTGTAAGGACTATTTATGAAGTCGAAATATATTGTTGAAACCCAATAAGAATCATGTGGGTGAAACAATAAACTATTTTTCGTGCACATAAAAAGACAGGTGTACGCAATACGCTGCCGTCTGGGAGGAGGGAAGCGAGAAGGAAGCAAGTCCTCGTTCATTACGCCACGTAACGAGGTGGCGCGCTGCGCGGAGACGGCTGTCCCTCGCGGCTGATGTACGGCGGCCGCGGCCCGGGTAGCCTGACTGCTGTGTCAGGGCTCGCCTCGCGTATTCACGATGATCGGCCCGCACTAGGGGCGCCACTCTACCAATATATCTAATATCATGTACCCTGTAATATTAATAAAAAGGAGAGTCTGCAATTCACACGCGGTAACTGAAACCCTCAGAAAACTAAAGTGGACAGTGTGGGAAGTCCCCGAAGCACTTTTTTTATCAATGTGAAGAATGATTATTTTTTCATATTTTTGAAGTCAAATTCCAGTGCGCCTTTTCCTATACAATTGGTCACCTTATTAGTACATGTATGTGGTTTCCTCTTTGGAGTCGCTAGATGTCGCTTTCTTTTGAGTTTTATTATGCCTGTTCATTTTAGAGTGGTTTGAATATTGAATATTGATTTTACATTTTTTTAAGTGAAACTTCTGTAGCTCCGGTATGATTTGGATTTCAAATGAAACGGAAACGACGATTACTGCACCTGGGACGCGTTAACTGCTCTCATTGACCGCTTTGATTATGATGTCACTTTATTGATGACATTTATTTGTCAAAAGATTTATACATTTTTTTTTAAAGTGAAAACTTCTTTAGCACCGTTAAGATTTGAAACTGGATGAAATGTAAAATAGCGACACTAAAAAGAGGCAAATATATATATATCTATAGGATTTAGCCTACGAGAGAATGACAAAGTATCGGTCGTATGACTGATAATGTCTCCTCTTTGCGCGGTGCTTCGTAGCCTTCCCATTCTCGTCTACTTAAGTTTTCTGAAACTTTCACCTCTACCCCGTATGAACTGCACTTTTTTTTACAACAGCTTTAACAAAAAAAAAACAAATTTCCCACCATCGCCGTCATTTTTGGGGATGCTTTGTGAAGGGTAAATTTAGGGAAAGCAACGGGAGGTAGTTATTGAAAGGAAAAGGTATGAGGAGTGATGGACCTACGAATCCATTTCTCCCACAACGGTGCAAGTCGATGGGTCGAGAGAGTCCTGCTGGAGAAATGAAAAGGTCTTTTTCAACCAATCTCATCATATCCGGCCGGTAGTATAACATCACCCATGAACCCGAAACCCCTGCCGGACACATCAAATAGCGAAGCATTTCGAGAGGCTTATGGCAAGTATGTTGGTTTTCCAGTAAATGGTTCCCGGAGCGGCGACACCCGTACCCGGCTGCCAAATTGATCTATTGACAAATGGGTCACTTTTCGGTTATATATTCAAGATTTCTACTGGAATGCAGTTGGTTTTCAGCAGTGCCTCTAATATAATACGCATAATATAATGTGTAATAAAATAATTAAAATTAAATTAAATTTAAAAAATATACCTAAATCAAAATTCAAATAAAAGCTAATAAAACAATGTTTTTATTATCAGGTAGGTATTCCCTTTATTGTAAATTCTATCAATTATGTGGTGCGGTTGACTGTGCAGTCCGCAACCATTCGCCGCAGAGCTTCTTGAAGCACTGCAACGATGTCGATATTCGAATAGACAGTGGTATTTCATCACAAAGTTTTGATGATGAATTGCTAAAACTACCCTCTACTACTGAAGTTTTTTGTCGCAGCTTTATGTCCGGGGAGAATGAGTTCTCTTTGGCGTATTATATCCTGTAATATTAATAATACCTCCAACTTCTGACATATCGCAAACATACCTACAGTGGCTGAGTTGCATCGCGTTTGAGTCCCACGCAGGCGTCGCATGTTCGATTCCTAGGATTTTACGTTAACAGGAGCCCATCAGGAAATTAAATTATCTCAAGGCCCATGTCATCCTTGGGTATGCTGTGTGTAGTATCTTTTTAAGGAAGGTGAATAAGTTCTGGGATGGAAAAAGGTTTGAGGGGTGGGTAGGAATCTGGTACCAGTCCTCGTAGTAAAGCTCTCAACTAGACAGTACATATCGATCATCTGTACTCGTCATCTTAATTAATGTAATCGAATTATTAATAATAATCAAGTATACAGTTATAAAAGTTTAAAAAAAATAATAAAATAATACCACCATGTCTCTGTCTCTGGTTTCAATCTTGGGATTGGTTTGCAGCAATTTCCTCTACTCGTCTCTTCGACTCTTCCCTGTCGTGCGCGGCTCTTTTGAAGTCTGCATATGATGAGCAGCGCACGTTCACCAGCAGGTTCTGCAGGTACTTTCGGCGTGGGCGTCCCCTAGAGTTTGTCCCCTCGGTCATACCCTCCATTATGGCATGCAAGAGGCCTTCTTGTCGTATTACATGGCCGAATCATCTTGCACAAGGTCCTGAGCAGGTGCCTTCCTCCTTCGATTCTTTGGAGAACCTTCTCATACCACCATGTAAGATACAGTAAATAATTAAATGTTATGATTATTTTTGGCTACTTCGAAGGTTGGCTTCAACATTTAGAAAATACTGTTATAATATTAATTTGAAATATATGTTGACAGTCATTATTGATTGCAAAAGTTATCATTTTAATCGATAGCTTTAATAATCTCTGCTGATAAACTAAAAAGTAGTAAAGCGGGATTTAAATTTAACTACGAATAAATAAAATAAAATAAAAACTTCTCGTGTGTAAAATTCACCCCTGTTAAAAATATAATTTACTGTTTGCCTGATTTACTCCTAATTTATTCAGTTAACGAGTGCAAACACTGCCTTCTTCAATTCGTGAATTATTATTTACCTTCGTAAGTATTTATAACTCTGGTAGTTTGTCAATACCTTCGTAAAATAAATAAGTTATTAAATTTTCATTGAAATAACTCTTGTTATAATAATTTTCGCGACCGTTACCTTTTTGTATGTCTGTCTTGTTCTTTTTCATATTTTTGTTTAGATATATTAGCATTATCTCTTTCTTCAACGAAATATTATATTGATGGGTTTAACCTTCAAAAGTTATCAACGAGTTATTCATAAAGACTCTGTCCAGGTTGCAAATCAATTTTTTAGAACTTTGTGATCATTTGAAAAGGTAGAAGCCAAAAATTAGTCGAAGATAATATTGTTCTGGATTTAAAATATGTGATCGATTAAAATGACATAAAAATCTCAAAGGCCGAGTTGTTTCAGGCGTATGTTTCGATAAGGCAAGAGATCCTAAAGGTTCAAGTCCTATCGACCGTTAGCGTTTTATTTTTCTGTGTCATGTTTTTTTTCATATTTTGGATTATTATTTTCATATATTATATTTATTATTATTTATTTTCTTCTTCAATAAAATAAGAAATTTCTCATAAAGATCCATACCGAATTTTCTTTTGTAAAGTTCAATGTTTATTGAATTTGTATTATTTATTATATTATAGTGCGTTGATTTGCATTGTCATTTTATGTAGGTATGTAAGTTTCACTTTAAGGTAATTTAAGTTTTAAAAAGATAGTTATAAAGATATTATTATTTAAGTTTCTTATCACTTATCATAATGTATCTAAATGCATTAAATTACGCATTGTTATTCGTTTTGGTAAATCTTCCCTGATGAAGCTGTGGTAATACCGAAACCGGTAAGCGAGTTCTCAGATTGTGAATAACATGAAAATATTTAAATATTACTACTACCGCGACTTACCGAGCCTACAACACATCTAGAACATCCGAAGACAGAACAGCTTACAACAAAATGGCAAACGAAACCAAGAGAATCATAAATAGGTTAAAATTGGAGCACGACCAGCAGATCAGCAGAAAGCTGGCTGCATGCCCGCATGGCAGCAGGCAATTCTGGTCGCTTGCGGGCTCAATAGGCCGTAATTTCTGCAAATCCAGTCTGCCACCTCTCACCAGACCTGACGGCTCACTAGCAAACACCGCCACCGAAAAGACAAACTTATTAGGAAAATTTTTTGCGGATAACTCAACCCTCGATGACCAAGCTGCTGTCCCGACGTCGGTTCCTCACTGCGGTTTTCGTATGAAAAAGCTGAAGATCCGGCATCGGGAAGTACTCCATGTTTTACGAGGGCTAGATGTTAATAAAGCTAGTGGGCCTGATGGAATACCTGCCCTGGTACTGCAGAGGTGCGCTGCAGAAATAGCTCCAATTTTGACGAAGCTTTTTAAAATGTCCCTGAAGACTGGCTCTGTGCCCTCTGGTTGGAAAAAAGCGGTTATCCATCCTATTTCAAAGAAGGGTGACCGCTCCAACCCGGCCAACTACCGCCCCATAGCGATCACATCACATCGAGAAGAACAAAATTATTAACGACCGTCAATAAATAATACTTATTATTTATTTTAATTTTATGCTTATTTTTTGTTATTTGTGTGATGAATTTTGTTTTCATTTTATGTTTTAATCAGGTACCTACCTAATATTTAAACTTTTTTTTTCTTTTATAGTTGTTTATGTAATATGGCAGACTGACGCATGTTTGGGGGCGGTGCCTGGAACGCTTTGGTGAGACCCAAACGGTTGCACTGGACATTTCCAAGGCCTTTGACCGGGTTTGGCACCGAGGACTTGTCTACAAACTGCCTTCTTACGGACTTCCCGCATCCTTGTGTATGTGGTTTGCCGACTTTTTGAGGGAGAGGTCGATTCAGACGGTAGTCGATGGTTTCACCTCTTCCTCACACTCGATAAATGCTGGCGTCCCACAGGGATCGGTTCTGTCTCCGACTTTGTTTTTGTTGCACATCAACGACCTTTTGTCACGTGCACCAATTCACCGTTACGCGGATGACAGTACCGTCCATGATAGCTTTTTGTTTGACAAGCCCCCAAAGGGCTCACAAACACCAACGGCTCGGAGGGCTTTGAAGCAAAGAATGGACGGTTACCTCGAGAGTGTTTTCTCTTGAGGTAAAAATAATCACGTTGAATTTAATGTTTCAAAGACCCAATCTTGTCTGATTACGTCTAAAAGGGATTGAAATGAATATCTAGTATCCTTCAATGGAAGCAATCTTCCGAAAAGGCCCTCCATTGATATGCTTGGTGTAACCCTAAGTGACCAGCTCAGGTACGGGGGCTCCATCGAAGCCAGAGTAAAGTTAGCCTCCCAAAAACTGGGCGTACTGTACAGGGCCCGCAGATACTTTAATAGTACACAACTGCTAACCTTGTACAGATCACAAGTGCGCCCCACGGTTGAATTTGGCAGCCACCTCTGGTTTGGAGCTCCAAAATACCTGAAAAATACCTTCGACTCTGTGCAGAAACGGGCGGTCCGTTTAATAGATTCTCCCGTCTTAACAGACGGATTGAAATCTTTAGAGCATAGGTGTCGGGTGGGAATGCTATCCTTGTTCTACCGGTATTACAATGGAAGGTGCTCCGAGGATCTAGCATCATTGATCCCTTCGGCACCGGTGCATAGTCGGGAAACACACCAAACGCGTGCCCAACATTTGTACACGGTTGACATTTGTCACATGAGTACGGGTCGTTTCTTCGACTCGTTCTTGTGTTCAACAGCTCGGCTGTGGAATGATTTGCCGGCCTCTGTGTTTCCTCCTTCCTACAACATGGGTCTCTTCAAGACCAATGTTCATTCCTTCCTCTCCTCAAAAAGACCCTCCACACAGCATCCCAGATGACATAGGCCGTGAGGAAAATAATTTCCCTAAATTATTTTCCTCAGGGCCTCCTGTGTGGAGTTAATGTAAAAAAAAACTACCAGTACTACCAGATTTATTTATTTAAAAATAAAAAACTGAACATTTCTAAAAAATTTTACTAACATTTTCGTAATCTTAGTAGATTTTTTCCAAGTCGTTATGAAATCCAAGCAAGTGGCCTTTTCGTAAGTAATTTTGAATGCAAGAAGAACCTTAAACGGAAAATGTTACTTTTGCAACGATGGTGAACTTTTCTAGCAGACGAATGACCCGAGACACCCGGGCGGACTCCCGACTGCGCACAACTAAAGTGTGTTATTAAAAAAATTAAATTACGAGTATTATATCCTTAGATACTTAACGACCTAGGTTTTCATGCTTGTCCATTCGTTCAAGTTTGTCGTGATGGGATTTTGGTATGCACAGAACTAAATAAACGAATTTAAAAATAAAAATTGAACCCATTTTGTATTGTGGAATTTATTTTTATTTTTATGCAAGAATTATATAAAAAATAAGAAAACAAATATGCATTTTGAGTAGTACAGTATCTGAAAATATAAAAAATATATATTACATGATTAAAAAATTATACTTCTTTTTAATAAAATTGTTTAGACAGATACTACAATAAGGTAAAAGTGAATTGAAATGCTACAGGTTTATTTTTCAAAATTACCTGCAAAAAAGTTTTTTTTTTTTTTATAATTTATTCTCTTATAATTTTATTTATCTTAAAAAATGCTATCTACCTTTATTTCGCAAAAATGAAAATGTATAAGATTTTTAATAAGACTACAAAAATCACAACTGCAAAGTAACTTTTTTTTATCTAAATAATAATAATAATTTTAACTACAATGAGGTAAAAGTGAATTGAAATGCTACAGGTTTATTTTTCAAAATTACCTGCAAAAAAAGATTTTTCTTTATAATTTTTGTTTATTTTTATAATTTTATTTATCTTAAATATGCTATCTACCTTTATTTCGCAAAAATGAAAATGTATAATCTTTTTTATAAGACTACAAAAATCACAACTGCAAAGTAACTTTTTTTAATCTAAATAATAATAATAATTTTAACTACAATAAGGTAAAAGTGAATTGAAATGCTACAGGTTTATTTTTCAAAATTACCTGCAAAAAAGTTTTTTTTTTTTTTTATAATTTATTCTCTTATAATTTTATTTATCTTAAAAAATGCTATCTACCTTTATTTCGCAAAAATGAAAATGTATAAGATTTTTAATAAGACTACAAAAATCACAACTGCAAAGTAACTTTTTTTTATCTAAATAATAATAATAATTTTAACTACAATGAGGTAAAAGTGAATTGAAATGCTACAGGTTTATTTTTCAAAATTACCTGCAAAAAAAGATTTTTCTTTATAATTTTTGTTTATTTTTATAATTTTATTTATCTTAAATATGCTATCTACCTTTATTTCGCAAAAATGAAAATGTATAATCTTTTTTATAAGACTACAAAAATCACAACTGCAAAGTAACTTTTTTTAATCTAAATAATAATAATAATTTTAACTACAATAAGGTAAAAGTGAATTGAAATGCTACAGGTTTATTTTTCAAAATTACCTGCAAAAAAAGATTTTTTTTTTAATAATTTTTTTTTTATTTTTATAATTTTATTTATCTTAAAATATGCTATCTACCTTTATTTCGCAAAAATGAAAATGTATAAGCTTTTTAATAAGACTACAAAAATCACAACTGCAAAGTAACTTTTTTTTATCTAAATAATAATAATAATTTTAACTACAATAAGGTAAAAGTGAATTGAAATGCTACAGGTTTATTTTTCAAAATTACCTGCAAAAAAGATTTTTTTTTTTATAATTTATTTTTTATTTTTTTTATAATTTTATTTATCTTAAAAAATGCTATCTACCTTTATTTCGCAAAAATGAAAATGTATAAGCTTTTTAATAAAACTACAAAAATCACAACTGCAAAGTAACTTTTTTTTATCTAAATAATAATAATAATTTTAACTACAATAAGGTAAAAGTGAATTGAAATGCTACAGGTTTATTTTTCAAAATTACCTGCAAAAAAGTTTTTTTTTTTTTATTATTTATTTTTTATTTTTTTTATAATTTTATTTATCTTAAAAAATGCTATCTACCTTTATTTCGCAAAAATGAAAATGTATAAGATTTTTAATAAGACTACAAACAAAAAAGATTTTTTTTTTAATAATTTTTTTTTTTTTTAATAATTTTATTTATCTTAAAATATGCTATCTACCTTTATTTCGCAAAAATGAAAATGTATAAGCTTTTTAATAAGACTACAAACATCACATCTGCAAAGAAACTTTTTTTATCAATGAAGAAACCGACTTACAAACCTACGAAAAACAAATTTAAGAACTACATAAAATGAAGTAATAAATATTCATCAACCATGGAGTATTGAAATAAAGAAATTTCTAAAGAAGTATCTAAGTACCTGCCTAGTCATAAGTATTCAAAAAATTAAATGATATTAAATGATGTTCTTTAATTGATTTTAAAAGAACAATTTAATCGAAAATAATTATTTATAGTTATGTTACAAATAGCAGATTGATGCCAGAGGACTGAGGTATTTTCACAAATTATATTTAAATACTGTTAAATTGCGTGGAAGATTCGAAGATAATTTTTCTGATTCTGATCATCGTACAAAAAGTGTGTAATTTGGACATTTTCATTCGTAATTATTGATTTAAAAAAAGATACTGGCAATAACGTCATTATGACATAAAAAACTCCACTCAATTCACAAATAAAAATGAACATTTCGTTTTGGCGGCAAATTGAAAATGACGCATTTTAAATCGTTATGGAGCAAACATAAAAATAAAAATACTTTAATTATCGTAAATTTTTAGTGTTAAAACTGTAAAAATATCCTAATCTGATTGGTGCATGTTTAAAAGATGTTTGTTAAATAAAACTAACTCTTTATTTAAAAAAATGTATTTATTAGTAGCTGTATGTTTGTTCAAATTCGTTAATTTAGTGGTTGAAAACAAAGAGTTTATTTTATTGATTAATATGTCTAACCCAAAGTACTTTTGGTTCGTTATATTTAAGTGTAACTGAAGAATATATATTTGTTGGTTTTTTGAAGAATAAATTTTAAAATAATTTTTTTTTTGTACATTTGAATACATCTCCTTGGCGTCAGTGTAAATATAATTGTTTTATTAAAATTATATAAAAACCTGCCACAAGAAGAGTTATCTACAAAAGAATTATTTAAAATTGAAACATTTTTGGTTTAAATTTAATCTGATAATGACTGAGATATTATATATTTCATGTACTGTACCCCGTTACTTAAAATGATAATGAGTTATATTTATTAGTTCGATTAATAAATTTTAATATTTAGACTAATAGACTAATGTACATTTATTATTGAAATGTAATCATGTAAATATATATGTGAAACAAAGTAATACTTACAAGTAGGCATATTTATATCTACAAATAACAGTTTACATACATTTTGTACGTTTATTCGTTTTGTACTTGTATTTTGTACTTGATTTTGAAATTAACGAAAAATCAATGTCATCTTTGGGGGGTGCTGTGTGAAGGGTCTTTTTAGGGAAAGGAAACAGAGGAAGTTCTGGGAAGGAAAATATATGAGGGATGGGCAGGAATCTTGGGGGTAAATGCGTCCAGGAGCGACGGATTAATGTATCAATCCTTCCTACTGCGGTGCAATACGATGGGTTGAGAAAGAGAGTTAGGTCTCCCTCAACCAATCTCTTCCGATCAGGCCCGCCACGCAGTAAGTAGGCAAACGCATTCTCCGCCAAGATCTGGACTAATTTAGCGAACCACTTGAGGTGTCCTACGGCAGGGGTTTTGATTATCCAATACAAGGTTCCCGGGGCGGCGGTACCCATACCCGCCTCTCAAATTGGTTTACATCATCTTTAATGTTTTAATTAAAATAGTATTGTAAACAAAGTTGGTTATTCTATTTTAATAATATATCTGTTCACTTCACTTTTGACGCTCTTGGAGTTAAAAAAATGAGTTTTAAAAAAGTTGAATTTAATATACGAGAGGTATACAAAATGACTGAAGGCCGCACTATTTTTCAAAAATTTATAAAGATTACTTATTTTAAGGTTTATATACTGAAAATAATCACTTATTACTACTTACTACCTGCTCAAATTATATGTATTATGCCGAATACGTGAATTACCAAATTAGAAATCTTTTATGAAAATAGACTGTAGTCTGAAACATTGAAATGACTTAACAATTTTTAAAGGGTGTTCTATTTTATCTACAAGATCATATTCAGCAGGGTTACAAGTTGCAGGTAACATTAAGGCATTGAAGGCAAAACTAGCTTTTACTAAAATATCACAATATTTTCCAAAAATATTAATGTATTCACATTTTAAATCTAGGAAAACAACATCAACACCGAAAAGCTTACGTTTATGAACATTTTGAAGAGCTTCAGCAAACTCACATGTAGGCTACAATATAAATTAATTAAACCAATCTTTCGAACATTCAAATAAAGTTCAACGTACGTTCAACGATGCGTTTTCTTAATCACATGATTGTATTTTTATTGATTTTTGGCTGAATCTACACGATTTAAAGTTTTGTTTAGCAACTGCTCCTCAATTTTATAACAACAAAAAATGAATAAAACTTTCACAGAATTTGAATATTATGTAACATGTGAAGTCTTTAAACAATAATAGTTTCTCGGTGTTTGCCAATCATTTGTTGGAGACTTTTACTTCAATAGTGGAATCGAATTATTACTTATTATTTTTTAATTTATAAACTAACGTTTAGACAAGATTTTTTATGCATAGCACAAAGGGTATCAATTATTACAAGCAATAATTGTCAGCCTGAAACACTCATTTACATTGAAAAATCTTCCGAGAAAAGATACTTGCCCCCAACGGGACTTGAACCCGTGTCCTTCCGATTGCCGGTCGAATGCTCTGACCACTGAGCTATGGGGGCTTATCAAATACCCGCCAAATAATTCAATATATACTAGTGTTTCATTCAACAATTACTGCTTGTTATATTTTTTCCACCTGAAAACAACCATCCTTGCAAAAATAAAGTTGGTTGTTTTCAGGTGGAAAAAATATAACAAGCAGTAATTGTTGAATGAAACACTAGTATATATTGAATTATTTGGCGGGTATTTGATAAGCCCCCATAGCTCAGTGGTCAGAGCATTCGACCGGCAATCGGAAGGACACGGGTTCAAGTCCCGTTGGGGTCAAGTATCTTTTCTCGGAAGATTTTTCAATGTAAATGAGTGTTTCAGGCTGACAATTATTGCTTGTAATAATTGTTTCGAATTATTACATTGTAATTTTAATTGGGACTCAAATTGGATTTATTAGAAATTAGAAAGAGCGTAAATGTAAATCTAAATAATATAAATAATCAAAAAATATTTTTTAATGACCCAGTATTGAACCTGTCCCCTCTTCCCATTCCTACCTTCCAATTGACATGATTAAAATTATTTATAATTAGTTTTTAGTAAACCCCGAGGGAGAGAGCGTCGCTCTAGAAACATGTCGGTTTTATGGACATTAAAAAGTTGTGAAAACAAAGAAATTCTTTTAATTTTTAATTTAATATTAACTTTAACCTTGAAATGTAAAACAACTACCCTAAGAACATTGCACACATAATTTTTAATTTTAAAGTAATTGAGTGTTTTGGATTATATCAGAATTTAAAAAAAAGGTTATTAACAATGACAGGTTTTAATTTTTTAAAACCAAAAATTTCGGTCCAACACTAGAATTGAAAGTGTCAGTTATTTGAAGACAGGTCACAATTTGAATGTTTTTAAAAATTATTATTTGGGAATTCACTAAATGTTGGTATTGACGAGCTGAGTAGTCACATTACAGCTCAGGCACTTTAGTAATTCTGTAGAGAAGTTGTAAAAAATTGCAAGTTTTCTGTACCGTATTGATATGGTTTTCTTATTTCTTAAGTCATAAAGGCCATTTAACAGTCATGGCAGCATATAAAATAATGTAGGAATGGCACAACATGAATTTGTATTTGAGGCCAAAATACTCAACAAATCTGAACGATTATTTGTTTTATTTATTAGTATAGCAAATATTCAGTACAGATATGTGCTATATTCATTATTTAAAATTTAAATTAATATATATTGGCCTATAATGAATTCAATTTTTAATGATTTTAAATTGAACTTTGGCGTTTTTTGCATATTAATTGTAATTACTAAAAAAAAAAATTGTTTTACCAACTGTGTTTAAATAATGAAAAAAAAAAAGTTTTTTAAGGAAATAATTCTAATTTACACAGGACACATTTGTGTTCTAACTTAATCAGGTCATCAAAATGTTTTTTAAAAACAATTTTTTTAATTTTATTTCAAAATACTTGTAAAGTAAATAATGAATTGCTATAGTTGCCTTTGAAATCACGGTAAGTACTATTATTTTATGCTTGTTTTTTATAATTTAATAATTATAAAAAAAATATAATTTAATAAATAAAGCTCGTATCCGTACAAGATATTTGCCATTCCTTTTGTTTAAAAAAAATTAGAATGTGCATTTCACACGCGGTAGAAGTGAAACCTTTAGAAAACTAAAGTAGAAAAGAGTGGGGAGGCTCCAAAGCACCGCACAAAGAGGAGACCGATTATGCTATCTCATTCGCTCTAAAGATAAATCTTATTTGTCTCTTTTTATTGTCGCTTTTTTGTTTCATCGAGTTTCAAATCACAACGGTGCTAAAGAAGTTTCACTTCAAAAAATTGTTTTCAAGTCTGGAAAAAAGTTTGGTATGAAAAAGGACGCACAGCCGTTCCCCTAACAAAGTAATTTTCTATAGAATTTGTACAATACGTTTGGTTTTTGATCTCTTGTTGCACGTAGTCGCGTAGGTCAGTTTCGCAGAGCCGAGTAGCATCATGGCGTCATATGATAGTATAGTGACAGTAGAGACAGGGTAGTCGGTCGATTAGGCAGTGAGTAGGTGCTCTACCTACGACGTTGATTTTGCCTTCGTTTCCGGAGCGCGCGACGTGCCGCGCAAGTCTTGCGGTGCGCCGTGTAGTTTGCGCGGCGGGTGCGTTCCACCACCTTCGCGTACACGAAAGTTGTCCACACGCCCCCCATCACGAGACCCTGGTAGAAGAATAATTATTTTATTTATTTATTATAAGAATACATTGTACATTGTTTAGATGTTTGTGTTATTTCATCCGCCATGCTAGGGATGTCCCTGTGTTATGGCGGGTGAATTTTACAGATTGGAAATGTATTAGTTGATAAATTAAATTATAAGTTAGTAAATTATGTCAATTTAATTAAATTGCAAATTTTATGTATCATGGTTTTTAAATGTAGTAATAACCTTTAAATAGTGTAAAATGAAGTCGCTCCCGCTGTCTGTGCGATTAGATCTTTTCAACGAATTTTTATGCGGTTTTCACCAATAGATAGAGTGATTCATGACGAAAGTTTTTAGGTATTTAATTTATCAAGGTTCGGTGTAAATTGGTTGAAATACATAAATAAAGGAAGCGGGCTGCAAGCGGGTAGCGGGCAGCGTGCTGGCAAGCGGGCGGTGTGGATTTGATTTAACAGATGGCGTTGGTTATAAAGGTTGGCTAATTGGCGTTAATGGCGTTAATGGCGTTAATGGCGTTAATGGCGTTAATTGGCGTAATAGTTGGCGTTGTGTTTCGTTAGGCACAGCAACTTGTGGCCGGGTCTATCTTCGACATAAACGGCACAATTTAATTTTTTTTTATTGTGACCTTAAAAGCGAATATGTCGTTTTTATATTATAATGTATTAATCGAATCCAAGCAAAAATAGTGGCACAATGATCATTGTACCTCCATTATAATATTAAACCTAATAAATATTAATATACTGACTTTCAACTTTTGTAAAATAATGTTTTTTTTTGGTTAATAAACTGATTTAACAACTGCTCCCATCTGGATCCAGTGAGACTATGGCATCCCTACGTAGGTTATGTTGTGCGGCTGAAGATAATTTGGAGGGAAAGAGATGGGGAAGAGGAAAGTGGGGAAGTACCTGCTGTTCAGATCTGATTACCAAACACGGCTGAAGCCATTTCAAGCAACTTTTAAACTTTGAATAGTGGTCTCTTACCGCAGGGCGATTCTGATAGTATCTTCTACTCTGTTAACATGAAGTTAAGGTGAGAGTGAAGAAATGAGTTGTGGAGGTTGGTAAGTACCTCGCAACTGAACACAGTTAAAAAAAATCGAGTGCAGTTTACATGCGGTAGAAGCGAAACTTTACCATCACAATTGGAGCCTTGAAAAGTGAAGTCATAATCAAAACGGCCTATGAACGCGGACCTAGTGTCATTTCACAACGCACAGTTTGAGCGCAGTTTGATGCTTCACATGTGCTGTAATGCGTCATTTCCGTTTCATCCGAATTCCAAATCACAACGAGGCTATAGAAGTTTCACTTCAAGAATTCGAGTGCAGTTAACACGCGGTCGAACTTTACCAAAACAATCTCAAACTTTGAAGAACAAGGCGTCTTGAAAAGTGAGGTCATAATTGAGCAGGCCAATGAGCGCAGACCTTGCGTCGTTTCCGTTTTATATCTCAACCAGTAGGAGACTTGATAGGAATATAATGCTTGTAATATTGAATTTGTATTAAATTGTAATATAACGTAACAGATATATAAATGAAACTTTCTGTTCATATATTCGTAGTAATCATTTTTTTAATTTCTTACAATCAAACTAAAAAAACCTGAATTGTAAGTATTAAATTAATTCTAAGATAATTAAAAAAAAAACTGAATTAAAAATATTTACAACAAAATAATAGATTTAGTTACAAGGAGAATCCAAAAAGAAATACAAATCTTCAGTAATGTTTAAATTTGGGTTTTCTCTGTTTTGATTGCTCGTTGGTTTGCCCCTGTCAATCTTAGCATCGCTGAAGAGCTGTAATACCATGAAATTTGTAAGAACTTCGGGCAGAACTAAAATGGAATCCTGGAGACCAATTTCAATGCCTTCTGACTACGGCTGCTGCCCTGGGGCTGCCTGGTGACGACGAGGGTCTCTCGGGGCCGTGCTCCCTGTCTTGGAACTCGTCTATATTCTGGTCCAGGTATAAACGCTCCTCGCAGCAGTGCCAGTAGCTGAAGTCAAGACTCAATACTGGCAGCACTCACACATGATAAGTCGGACATACTTACAATGGTTATGTCGGCAGACAAATTGATGAAATTGGGATGCTCACAAATCCGGTCCATCTAAAAGAACACCAAATACTTAAAATAATACTCTATAAAATACACGAATCTAAAACTAATTGCAATGGTGCTACGACATAGATTAGGTCTTTAAATTCCATCACTCCATCTTGAATTTTAGGTTTATGAACAATTCCGTTTCCGCTTGTCAGTTAACCCTAATTTGATAAACAGGTTAAATGCTGATCAGCGTTTAACGGGGTCCGTTCTAATGTATTTATTTACTAGCTGAACCCGGCATGCGTTGCAATGCTACTTAAATAAGGTTATTGTTTCTCCCTACATGTCCTTTCCAATTCGTCCCCATTCCCCTTCCGCCTCCTCTTATTCTCCCGCGTTCCCCTTCCACCTTTCTCCCCCTTTCCTCTCCCTTTTTCCTCTTCAACCCATCCAGCAAACCCCTTCATTACTTCATTCCCCCCCGCCCCTCCCGGATTCCTCTCCCCCTTCCACCTACCCTCCCTGTTGCTAAAATACATGAAATACACTCATTTTTCAAATAACTCGCGTGCCACCAATTGAAAATTTTTTATGCAAATTTCATGAGAAAAGAGCTCAGCAGTGCATATTCAAACACTCTTTTTGCTGAAATGCAATGTTCTGTAAAAAAAAATTGAGTCATTCCATCGATTAATTTCCGAGATTTGTGGACGCACACACACGGAACCTAAATGTGTATATACATTGACGGACTTACGTCCAATTTAGAATAAAATAACACGAAATTTGAAAACATATGATTATTGCAAATATAAAGTATGGTATATGAAAGCGAAGACAAAAATCCGAAATAAACATTAAAAAAAATAGAAGTGACAAGTTAAATTAAGAGCTAGAAGTCAAAATAGTTATAAAATATCTTCAATTGTTAAGTGACTGACAAAAATCATTTAGACTTAGGTATACCAAAAAATCAAGGACTTGACTTTATTTGAATAGTCTACACATTCTGGACAATGGTGAATAATATCCATAAATAGTTGAATGTGATTGAGGATTATTTCTGAGTCTACGGGAAGGTATGTTGAAAGAGACGAGTTGTGGTAAAGTTGGTGAATCAATAATACAATTGATAGTTATGAAGAAAAAAATGAGATCAGAGAAGGATTTAGATAAGTTCAATTTCAACATACGAGTAAATGCCTCTTTCTAATCCTAACCTTCTTCTGAACCTGATGTTGAGCAAACATTCAATATGACGAATATGGACAGAATAAAGGGGAGACCAAATAATACAAGCATATTCAAGATGAGGGCGAACCAAGGAGCAGTAAAGAGTTCTTAGCGTATTTATGTTTTTGAAGTCAGAAGTAATTCTATTATTGAAACCAAATAGTTTGAGAGATATACTTTATGTATTCCCGAAAAGAATAATGCGTGTAGTTATAAACACAGTTACCCACTCACTAATTAACACGTTTAAATTTTACACAACCGATAAATAACAATTTTCCGTACATTGAGATTGAACCCACTACCTTAAAATAACCGTATTGACCATTATATTATACACGTATACATACCGCCGATATTTTATTACTTTTAATAGAAACCAACAAATATTGGTTGATTTATTTATTAATTTATTTATTAATTTTCGTGAAATCGGCAGTTTACATATTTTCAATTTCTACATAAGTATTATACAGCCAAGATAAAACCAATTATGGATTTCCTCCTTGTGACTTTAACTGTACTGAGACAGCATAATTAGCAATAAATAAATTAAGTGTATAAGAAAGGAATGTGAAGTAAAAAATTACGTATAACAAAAAATTACATAAAACGTCAAATTACATAACCAAAAATTTATCAATACATTGGTAGACGTGGAGAGAGGTTGTACATACAAATCAAATCATAACAGAAATATAAACAATAGAAACATAATATTATTCACGAAACACCTCTTATATTCGGTAAGTTCGCAATTGAAAATGTCCATATTGGATAATTTATGTTATTATACCTATTGCATAGTCTGTTAACGCAACAATTCTACTTTCAGTTTGTCTTGCATTGATCCACCCTGAAAAGGACAGAAGAGCGTGTTGAACGTGCAGATACATTGAATTGAATTTTATTTAGCAACTCTGGGCATTGAATATTATTGTTGACTAATTAATACAGGAATAGTGCATACATATTATGATGTCTTCGTACACTCAATGAATCAATTTTATAGTATGAAGCTATGCATAATTATTTAATTTTACATATAACTTGTAACAAAGATATTTTAGATTTTTTTTATTGAATTCCGAGAGACATTATATTTATGCTAAGTGGCTGTTGTTTAGAACTTTCAAAGACAATATTAAATAGGGTTACCGAAGCGTTGATCCGCTGATAATGAGCCCCCTGAAATTATAATTATTATAATTTTTTGAAGTGAAACTTCTTTAGCCCCGTTAGTGATTTGAAATTTGGATGAAACGGAAATGCGTCACAAAAAATATTATATGACGGGTCTTTGGTTCTAATATAATGCGGAAAATTCACAACTCCAGAAATCCAGCGAAATCCAGCAAACGGAGGTTCGAATCCTACGAAGTCCAAAAAAAAAACATTTTTATTTTTGTAAATCAATATACAATCTGTAAACCACTTTAAAATAAACAGGCAAACGAAGAAAAACGACGAATCTAACGACTTTCTAGTTTCACTTCTACTGCGTGTGAATTACACATTCTATTATTGTTGCACATTATTTACCAATTGCAAACATGAAATCAAGGTCAAAAATACCGTTAATTATAAGGCGGTACCAAAATTAAACGAATTTATTAAGAGTGTCGATTTTCCATACTTGCATGGTAGTATTTACGGTACATAGACAAGTAGTTTTATCCTTCGTATACCGTATTTTCCATAAATCGATTGCACATATAAGTTTGCCAGGAGGCCAAGTGGTGCGCAATGTTTGGTGACTTAGCAGGGATACCCGGGTTCGGTATGTCTAGGTCTTGGCTTGTGCCGTATTCACATAAAATATATTCGGGTAAGCCACCAAGTGATGCTAACATTATTAAATTATATAATAAAATGTAAATTATTGTATCAAAAAATCAGAGTGAGCAATTCACACGCGGTAGACATGAAACATGCAAAGTAAATAAGTAAGTAAGAGTGGGGAGACTACGAAGCACCGTACGAAGAGAAGACCGAAATGCTATGAGGATACCTATTATACTATCTGTTTCTCTCGTAGGCTAAATCCTATAGATCTATGTGATTGTCTCATTTTAGTGTCGCTATTTATTGTTTCATCGAGTTTGAAATTTCAGCGTTGCTAGAGAAGTTTTCACCTCAAAAACATCAAAAATGTCACCGGAGACCAAACTTCATTCACATCTTTTACTCCAAATAATGTCAGGATTCACTGGTTAAAGTAAGTCAAGTAGGTCCATATAAAAATCTATAGTATATGAAGAAAAGAAAACAATCAATATATAAATAAATAGATATATGCTCACCACAGAGAGAACAAAGACAGCCGCACACAATGTGAGCGTTTCCAAGTACACATGCGTCCTGATGTTGTGTCGGGAGGGCATTATATTAACAGATTATTATCCTTTGGAAAAACTATTGATAACGTTATTGAATTCACCTAAACTTTTCACTTAGCCACTTTTCTAAAGCTGGAAGTTAGTTTTTCTGGTGCACTTATTAAATATCACCAACCAGGCACTTTTCTAAAACTTTAAGATGGTTTTTTAAAGCACTTGTCCGCGATCTAGTTTGCCACTGTCGACGGACTGAGGGGAATGCAGCGAATGAACTTATTAGCGATCTTTGGCAGGCATTGTTACAACTCACAACCACGGTGAAGGCGGCATGTACAGGATGTCCGGAAACTCGAGTAAAAACGGATAACGGGTGAATCTGCATAACTTTTTGAGTTGATTTTGTGGTATAACTGCAGTGAGAAGAATAGATATGTACATATGTCACTCCTGGAAGCACTAACCCCTACCAGTACTTTTTCCCAGAAATCCCTCTTTTCCCCAGCCTTAAAAATACTCTTTAGACAGCAAATCCAAGGACGACATATTCGACGTCAAATATTTTATTTAATAAATAAAAATATATATAAAAACATTAATTCATCAATACATTTTTACAATTTTATACACTTTGTTTACCTCCCGGAATGCAGGTAATTTTCAGTAGTGCCTCTGAGTAGTTTAAATTTTGCATTTTTGGGAGGCAGGTTCGGGTACCGCTGCCCCGGGAAGCATTTATTAGATTACCAACACCTCTGCCATACAAGTGGTTCGCTGCGTTTAGTGAATTAGCAGAGGTTCCCGGATTTGTGGGGTGAGATTTGTCCGGGTTTTAACGGGGGATGCATTTGCCCAATAAATCCGACATGCTACAAATTTGTGGCTTGTCGGATCGGGAGACTGGTTGAGGGAGACCTTTTGATCTCTCCATCAGGACTTTCTCGGAACAACTCGCCTTGCAACTTGCAAGGATTGGGTTCATACGTCCGACATTCCTGGAGACACTGACCCCTAGATTCCTACCCATCCCTCATTCATTTTTCCTTCCCTTAACTTCATCTCCTTCCTTTCTTCAAAAGACCATCCACATAGCATCACCAAAGATGACATTGATCCTGAGGAAAATTATTTTCCTCAGGAAAATAATTTTTTAAGGAACCATTTGTCGGATAACCAATACCTCTGCCATAGGTCACCCCAAGTGGTTCGCTACGTTTGGTGACTTAGCAGGGGTGACAGGGTATGTGGGGTAAGGTTTGTCAGGGTCGGATGCGTCTGCCCACCTGCTGCGTGGCGGGCCGGATCGAAAGAGATTAGTCGAGAAAGACCTATTGACCTTTCCAGCCGGACTCTCTTAACCCATCTCGACACATTGACCCTAGATTCCTACCCAACCCCCATATCCTTTTCATTCCCAGAACTTCATATCCTTCCCTTCCTTAAAAAGGCCCTCCATACAACATCCACTAAGATAAAATTATAAAACTAAGGGAAATTATTTTCCTTAGGACATCCTAGCTAATGTAAAAAAAAAATACTAACATTTTTGTCTTTTAGATTTAAAACAAAAAAAGTTCCGCTAAGGGTTAAAAGAGCTCAAAGTTGCAATTTTTAAGGTGCAATTTGAAAAGCATCGATGTGGTTTTGTTGGTCGATGGCCGCTAGAGTCTAATATCAGCTCTTAAAATAGTCGAAGCGTAAACCAGGCACTAAAGGTTTTCTTTCGAAGTGAAACTTCTATAGCACCGTTGTAATTTGGATTTCGGATGAAACGGAAATGACTATTACTGCACCTGCGATGCATCAACATGCGCTCATTGGCCGCTTTGATTATGATGTCACTTTTAAGGGCTCCTATTGGTTGGGATATGATATTACGCGATTTGATTGCACCTCTCTTTTCAAAAATAGGCCACTTGCATCACATTTAAAAAAAAAATCCGGTTTAGGCAAATATTCTAAGACATTCCCCCTTTTTTTAATCGTATTTTTGAAATCCTGGTGATTTTTTGAAAATTTCAATCCGAAAAATCAGACCATTTTTTATAAATCGGAAAGACGGGACATAATTTTATGGGTTCGAAAAAACCATAATTACAGAGCCGAAAATCATTTTTGAAAAAAAAAAGAACGTTTTCCACACGAATGGCACAGGAGAATAACGAGGCATACCAAAAATATTATTGATCGATCTTATTGATCATAAATCATTATAATGTACAACGTCATCATGTATATAATGTACATCCAATGTAAATATACTTATACTTGTAAATTATAATAATAATAAGAATATTATAAAATTTGATTTTGCTAAAATCAGCACCATAACCATTATACCTCTAAAACACGTACCGACATCTAAAATGTATGTTCTCTTCATAACATCTGTCAAAAAGTCAAACCAAATGATAAGTTCGCAGGGAACAAACAATAAATCTAGTGAACTTTAAATGTCAAATTCAAAAATTCGCCTGAAATCAAAGTGATGCCATATAAAAAAAAAATAAATCAGTGTGGAATTTTACAAAATTAAAAGAACATTTTCGGAGACGGGACATTTCCATGTAGTGACGTCACGAGGCCAAATAATGGATTTATTTATTTAAAAAAAAAAAATTGTACATTACTATCAAATTTTACTAACATTTTCGTAATCTTAGTAAAAAGATCTATCCACACGATTTTTTCCAAGTCATTATGAAATCCATGCAAGTGGCCTATTGGTTGAGATTGTTTTGGTAAAGTTTCGCTTCTACCGCGTGTAAACTGCATTCGTGAGTTTCTCGCTAGTACCACGAGTTTCCGAACACCGTTTATGTGGGGTAATGTGATACATTTATTATTATAATATTTCGATAGCGACTGTCGGCTTTTTCCAGATACCTAGTTGTTGACAACGCTCAAATTTACACGAAAGATAAGCTCCATTGTTCTCAAGAAATTGAAATACAGAGAGCGTTATTTTGATTCTTTTTCAATTTAGTACCGCACAAAAGCGGTATTGAAATGAAAAAACTACTCTCCACCATTTTGGGCCAAAGTTGTGAGGCTGAAGGTAATAGAGATAAAAAGTCAGATGTGGTCTGCGAACACAATAATTGACTTCAGCAATGATTTCAAATACTATTTCATCCTTGTAGAAATTTCTCATTTTCATTTGGATACCTTAAAACAACCAAAAATGTGTATTTTATTTTTTTTATTTTAGTTTATTTAGGAAAAAATCAGTTATACATGTGTACAGTGTATGTAAATGTATAAAATATATACCTGCTCAACTAACAACATTTCTGCCTATTCCTTCGTAGAAACTTCTCATTTTCATTTGGAAACCTTTAAACAACCAAAAATGTGAAAAATGTATACCTGCTCAACAAATAACATTTCTGCGTATTCAATAAGAACTTCACAAATAATAAATAAATATAATAATCAATTTCACCAAGTTGCCAATTTCAGAGAACTGCGTGTTTATGCTTGAGTGCCACAAAGTTGATAGGGTTCATTGTCATCTCTATCTGCCGAGTTTGAGCTCGATCGGATGTCGACAAGTGTTATTTCCACTTCCAAGATTTGCGTTCATTCAAGAAAATATCGAAGTTCAAATACTAAGATATATTTTAATTTATTTTTACCATTGTACCGCCATCATCAAATGTATTTCAAAACTTTTTTTTGATTTGATAGATGTTTGAACCTTCCTAGCCAGTGATCGGAATCAACAGCGCTACCAACTCGGCAAAATTCCGAGTTGGTAGGACCGACATTTATTTTGTATGATGTTATTTTTTTTTTGAATTTCAGAAAAATGTCTATAACAATAAACACATCCACAAAAAAAAACAACAAACATCTCGGAACTGTCAAACTTTTTGAGATTATTTCAACCAAAGACAAAATAGTGCGTTTTGCTGAAAGAATGTTGGCGTTCTCAAATTTCTATTTGGAAGAGTGCACTTTGGTATTTTACGGAATTAGTCACTTTTGCAGAAAAACACAGCCATATTTTAGCCGAAGTATCACCATGATGAAAAACTGCCTTTCAGAATCGAAAATTTGGTTGAATGGCTTTAGCCGTGTTTCGTAACCGAATCTGAAATGCCAGGTACTTCCCAATCGTTATCTTAACCATCATAACATACCTCGATTTGAGATGCCGTTGTGCCACTGACCCCGGAAATAAGGGAGTAGTTGAAACTCTCAAAAAGGCTTAACCGCTACGATTGCTACCTACAGGGGTAGGTATATATAGGCTCATACCATTTTCCATTCCAGAACTTCCTCTCCTTAAAAAATACCCTTCACGCAGCACCCTCAAGATGACACCCAGGTGGAAATTATTATAATTATTTTTATTTATTTAAATAAATGAAGGCAATATAAGCGAAACTCAATCGAAAATCTGGAAACAGAAAAATCAGAAAAACATATTGATACCTCTGGGACTCGAACCCAGGACCTCTTGCTTTCAGGGCAAAAAAAAAATTCATCCTAGACTTGCAGAAAAGTCGATAGATGTCGCATATTAAATAAAATGGATAACGATTTATTCAGACACTATCTAGAGTGCATTTAGTTCGGGTTTGAATCTTGCAATCATACATAAAGGTAGTTGCCAATAATATATGCGTTAAAGAAAAATGAAGATAATGTAGGTGGTTCTTAGTCGAAGTATGGTACAGTTGAACATGACCGAATTTCATATCGACACCGTGGCGCAGTGGTTAGCGCGTTTGCCCGGAAAGCAAGAGGTCCTGGTTTCGAGTCCCAGAGGTTTCAATATGTTTTTCTGATTTTTCTGTTTCCAGATTTTCGAATGAGTTTCGCTTATATTGTCTTCATTTATTTAAATATTACAATTTGAGGTTTTAGTCATAAAGTAAAAAAAAAAAAAGAAAATTATTTTTTTCAAGGCCTCCTATGTGGATCTACTAGAAGAATAAAAGTAGAAGTGAAACTTTCAGAAAACTAGACAAGACAAGAGACAAGAGTGGGGAGACATAGGAGCACCGCACAAAGAGGAGACCGATTATACTATCTCATTCTCTCGCCGGGTAAATCCTATAGATGTATGTGTTGGTCGCTCTCTTCCCACCGATCTTTTGACCATCTAACTAGGAACATGTGAGAATAGAGAACTCCAGTCCATTTATTTTTATTTTTTTTTAATGAATAAAGACCTTTAAACTTACTGCATTTTTATTTTTATTTTTATTTTTATAGTTAGTTTTAGTACTTAAAATAATTGTCAAAGTTTTAATTTTTCAAGACCCTTAGAAAACCACCGTATCTATTGTGGATTGTGTGACTCATCACCCACCGATAGTTTTATTTACTTTCAAGTTGTCATATTGAATCAGTGATGTTACGTCTAGCTAAATTTCCCTAGATCTGGGGGAGAAAAATATTATTTTAGGGAAAAGGGAAATCAGGACCAAATGTAGGGAAATTTCGAACTCTGGCAATTTTTTTATTACGTATGACAATATTACTGGTATTATTTATGTATATATACGTATATATATTTTTTTGGAATTCCTATGAATCTTAATTATAGTTCATGTACTTACATGCAATGGTATTTTTAACACTTGACAACTCAAAATGATATTATGTATCTAAAAAGATAAATGGGACCTCTGAAAAAAATCAATTTATGTTTTAAGTTCCGTTTTATCGGTGATTGCGGTTGATTTTTATTGTGCAAAGTTTTTTTATTTTTTTATTTGGAATTCAGTTTCTAATTCAGTGGTGAGTGTATTCGTACTTTGAAATTATTATTTCACGTAGCAAAGTGTTTTATTTGGAAAAGCACAGTATTAGAAGTACATTTACCAAATTCCAATATCTTCCCAATTAATTAATCATATTAATTAACATATAACAGGATTAGTGTTACACAATCAGGTGGCTACGTAGGTAATTGCGTAAATGTGAAATTCTAGGGAAATTTCACCTCGAAATCTAGGGAAATAATTTTTTTGGGCAGAACACCCCTGTTTTCAATAAACAATAGGGCGAATGTCTAGTTCTATTACTTTTAGATGTGAGAAGTCGTTTTTTATTCAAGATTAACTGCTTTTAATATAGAAAAACATTGGTAAAATGTTCACATTTCATCGCTACTGTTATTGTATTGTACCAAAGTGCAATATAAAAACAATAAATCATCTTATTCATTGCAAATACAAATGACATCTTGCCATCTAATTTTGTGTTTAGGCGTGATTTTGTACATTCTATTATGTATAACACATACAGAAACACTGGTATTTATAATACACTGATCATGACGATTGTGTAATAACTTGTATAAAAAGCCCTAAACTAAAAACAATTTGAAAATACATAAACCAAATGTCAAATATGACACGACTTTAACCTCAAATAGGCAAAATTTATTGCAGATTGTCCGCAAATATAGCCCTTTTCGTTAATTGTTGAGGGCCTATATAATGTTTCAATAAACACAACAACTATTATTTATTTAAATCTCTATAAACAGTATGAAAACAAACCAAAAACACAAAATGTTGAATTGCGTACGTGTGCACTCATTTCAGTAGGAGTTTCAAATGTCAATACAACATTCAACACGCTTATCACCAGGTGACAGGTTAACAGTGACGTCACCGTTAACCAATTCAGTAATGCCAACTTGACGTTGTGTTCTGAGGAGAGGTTTAAAAATGGACTTTTTAATAATTTTTTTAAAACTCTGCGTTTAATATTATGAAATAAAACTTATATATTCAAAATCAGCGTTTATTGGTCTATATGAACGTATATTTTTAAAGCCATAATATTTTCACTGGAGTTCCTTATTTAGAAGGACCTCGCGTAATTTATAAACAATAACGTCTGTTTAATAAATAATCAAGGTATTATATTACCTTTGTTTCGCCGAAGCGAATATCGCAACCTAAGCGGATGCAACGGGCAGCTCTCACGTTACATATTTATTGTGTTCATGTTTTGATTAGTTAGAAATTGAAATACAATTCTTTCTGTAACAATCGAAGAGCCCTGCTTTGCGGTATTCTAAACTTGAGATAGTTTCTCATACGTCTGAGTTATTGGGTGGTTCACATCAACCGGTCAATTTTTGAAGTTTATTATTTTATATTTTTAACGTTCATAATTTAGAAATAGGTTTGATTAACTTGCAACACTGCAATACTACGTACAATAGGTACATGCGATCGCAATACAACGAAAAAGTTTCTTGATTAGTAAAGCAATAATTAAGATTAATTTTAAATATTATCAGATTAAATATTTACAGATTGTTCTCATACACGTGAGAACAACCCAGTTATAAAAACTCAGTTAATTATACAAATAAGAAAAATAGGTAAACATTTATATAAAATCAATCAGCCAAATTATACAATGGTTAAATTTTTAAACAGTTTAAATAAAAAATTGATAAAATAAAACAAAAAACAGTTAGAATTTTTTTTAAATAAAAATACAAAGTTTACTCAAATGACAATTAAAGAGAGGCAAGACAAGAGACATAATTAAAGACACAAATGATACATAAAAAAATTAGCACATATTTTTCAGCAATCGCAAAGCATTTTTTTTTGAAACCATATAAATTATCGGCAAAAATATCTACTTCAGCACACTCTATATTCATTATAGATATAATCGACACATTTGGGTCAGAGGGTATACATAGGTGATATTATTTTTAAATGTGTTCAGGTGAAACATATTATGGCGTCTTAAACAATGGGAATTGGGAATATTTATATCAATATTGCTAAGACACAATGAAGTATCAAGATGGCCGTGAATTATTTTATGTAAGCATATTAAATCAGTCTGATTTTAGTGTATTCAATTTGAAGCATTCAAGTCGCATTTCGTATGATCTAAGATGTTTATGTAATCCACATTTAAAAGATAAGAGTATTAGCATTTTTTAACTGATTCTACAATGTTTTCATATTTGCAGTAATGTGGATTCCAAATAGTGCTTCCAAATTCAACTTTACTTCTAATTAAGGCATTGTAAAGGGTTAGAATTGAAAGAGGATCTTTGAAAGGTTTACATATTCTATGAATAAATCCCATCATTTTAAATGATTTGCACTTAATGTCGATAATGTGTACATCAAATATGAATTTAGAATCAAGAGTTATTCCTAGATCTCTTATGGAAAACACTTTTTTAAGAATAGTATTATTAATAACATAATCCTTTATAATTCTATTACGAGTGAAGTTTAAAGTGTAACATTTAAGTGCATATTATTGACAGTACACCAGTTATTGAGTGTGTCGAGGTCATTTTGAAGCAGTTGATGATCAGAAACAGATTTAATTTTACGAAAAATTTTAAGATCATCGGCGAAAAAAGCATAATAACGTTTAATTTTGAACCAAGATCATTTATGAATATTAGAAAAAGAAGAGGACCCAGATTGGACCCCTGTGGTACACCAGAAGTTACATTTATAGGGGATGATTTGTATCCATTAATAAATACTAGTTGCGTTCTGTTACATAACTATGATTTCACCCAGCGAAATAGGTCTCCATATATTCCTATTTGATCAAGCTTTTTAAGTAAGATGGAGTGGTTAACTTTATCAAAAGCTTTTTGGTTATATATTTTATTATTTTTGAAAAATATTTTATTATTACATATTAAATATTTTATTATTTTTGAAAAATAATAAAAAGCGATAAACATAATGAATCAGCACAGCATCTAACAAAGAAAGGTGGAATACCATAGGGCCGGAACCCTTATTGGAATCTATTTTACTCAAAAAACATTTTATTTCAACTGCACTAATATGAATTTTACCGAGATTGCTTTGGATGTGTTCAGTAATATTTAACATTGAATCATTATCAGGTGATTCTGAATTAGTATAAACAGATGAAAAATTTTTGGAGAACATGTTTGCTATGTGTTCTCCATAATTCGTGGAAATATCATCAAGATGCATTACTTTAGGAATTCAATTGGTTTTTCGTAATGATTTTGAGTATGACCAGAATACCTTTATGTTATCTTGCAGACCACTTTCGACAGAGTTGATGTATGATTTATAACATTCAATTTGCACTTGTTTGGTCATTTTCCGTAAATTAGAGAATTCCCCTTAATCTGAAACGTTGCAATGTTTTTTTGCCTTAAGTCTAATTTTTTTTTCTTAAGAAGATCAATCTATTGCTGATTAAACCAGATAGGGTATTGGTTTTTTGATTTAAGAACATATTTTTTAAAATTCTTGTCAATTATTTCCCACAGTTTTTCATAAAACTAGACAACCATACTATTCACATTTTTATTTTTAAAAAGAGTTATCCAATAGAGTTGTGTAGAATCAAATGCAGCATTCTCCACTTTTTTTCAAAAATGGCCTAATTATGCAACTTTGTTAATGATTCACTCTTTTACCTAAGCAGTTATTTGCCATTAAAACCAACTCTTTATGCTTTTAAAATCCATTTTAAAAACTGCGTTAGTATCAAATGCAGCAAACTCCAATGCACTTAAGAAACAAAACCAGCATTCTCCAATTTGACCAATGGTAAGCCTCCATATGGTCACGTGACAACATGGCCGCCCACACAAAATTGTATAGTCGTGCGCTGAATCTGTCGCTCTTATTTTACTGTTTTAAATAGTTTGAAGTGAATTTAGAAATAAAAACAAGATGCCAGTGTGATTATGGACTCTCACCCTTCATCCGTGCCTAAGAAAAACGCAAGGAAGAAGACAAGAAATCCAGAAAAATGGAAAGCAAAAGTAGCCAAATTTCAATGATGAGCTGTCATAAAATACTGCTTATTTCAGAGGCGTGGAGTGGCAAAAGAGTTTTTTAGGTTTTAATTAAAACTCATTAATTAAATTAATATGCACAAACATGTTTTACTTTTATAATTAAACCTAAGATTCATAGCCTTGCATATAAACATTGTGAATTACACGTTTGGTGTCGAAAGTTTTGAGAGTTTCAAGAAAATTTTGATCAAAATAATTACTTTCATTATTTTTCTTCTTTTTTTTTTAAATTTTACCTTTTAATATTATCATTTTTTTAAGTGAAAGCTTCTTTAGCATTGTTGTGATTTGAAACTCGATGAAACAAAAAAGCGACACTACAATGAGACAAACGCATACATATGTAGGATTCAGGCTGAGAAAGAATAAGATAATAATTGATCTCCTTTTTGTGTAGTGCTTCGTAGCCTCCCCACTCTTGTCTACTTTAGTTTTCTGCAGGTTTCATTTGTACCGCGTGTGAATTGCACACTTGTATTTTTTTACATTAGCTCCACACAGGAGGCCCTGAGGAAAATAATTCCACTCAGGGCCTTTGTCATCTTTGGGGATACTGTGTGAAGGGTCTTTTTAGGAAAAGAAGGCGAGAAGGTTCTGAGAAGGAAAAGGGTATTACGGGTGGGTAGGAATCTGGGGGTCAGTGTGTCCAGAAGTGACGGACGTATAAATCTATCCCTCCCACTGCGATGTTCCGAGAGACCACAGCTGGAGAAGTCAAAGGGACTCCCACAACCATTCTCTCCCGATCTGGCCTGCAATGCAGCAGGTGGGCAGACGCATCCGCGACCAAGACATGGACAAACCTCACTCCATGAACCCGGGCACCCCAGCTAAGTCACTAAACGTAGCGAACCACTTGAACAGAGGTTTTAGTTATTTGTTTTTGGGGTGTTAGAAGCCAAAGCAAACGTTTCGGACAGCGTTGCAGTGATCGAAACTTTGGCTAAATAAGGAGGTAGCGCAACACGGCATAACACCCCAATAACAAATAACGAAAATATCTTTGGCCGTGAAAATCTAAAATCATATCTATAGCAGAGGTGTTGTTTATCCAATAAATGGTTTCCGGGGTGGCGGTACACGCCTCCCAAGTTCTATACTGTATGAGTACATTACAAATCCTATTTTTATTTGAATTATACTAAAATTAAAATCATAATAATATTACAATAATCACGTACTTTTCTGTGCTTTGGTCGGCCCGTTATTGGTGACGTCATATTTATTTGTCAGTATCAAAGTCAGATATCTCCACACGTATGAGAAACAAAAGCAGCATTCCCCTTCGGTGAGTATCAAATGCAGCAATCTCCAAAATTAAATCCGTTATAACTTATCCTACTAATCCTATTAATCCTATATCCTATATCCTTCCTATATACTACTAATATTATAAAGGTGAAAGTTTTTATGGATGTATGTTTGTTACTCTTTCACGCAAAACTACTGAATAGATTTTAAAAACTCTTTCACTAATAGAAAGATACATTATTTGCGAGATCTATAGGCTATATATATTGGTAAGCTCTGGCGTTATGAATAATCTCTGGCGTTATGAAATTATTTATCATACGTTTTCTGTCGCTAACAAAATTGATTTATTGCAAACGCCAATTGTCGCCTTGACAACGATGTTTTTTTTTAAATTAGGTTACTATGGACATCCCTTTGATGTTAAAATTCAAATATGTATAAAATACTAATTCCTGCTTTACAGAATGGATTTTAATGAAACTTTACAATAATATAAACATAATAGGCTATAGCTCAGAGCTCTGGCATTACGAAATTTGTATGAAAAAATTGCAATAGGTAGCACGATTAGTAAGATATCTATAATTATTTAATCGATTAAAATTATTAGGGAAGTAGGTACTTCAAATAAATTAGCTGATTTAAATATTTTCTAAAACAGAATTTTTATTTAAGAATCTTTGTTTTCCAAATATCATTTTCAAATTTTGACATTTTCTATAACAAAACAATTATTGTTTTAATTGGCTAGACAGGTATCGCATTTTTTAAGTATAAAACTGCCGTACTGGATTTTTTGGTAGAATATAAAAAGAAGAATAATAATTCGTACTTAATAACTATCTCTAAAAACGAATCACCGAAATGTATGTATGTATTTTGGTAGAATATAAAAAGAAGAATAATAATTCGTACTTAATAACTATCTCTAAAAACGAATCACCGAAATGTATGTATGCGCATAAACCCGAACGACTGAACCAAATTGGATAATTATTTTTGGTAAATATGCAGTTAGTCCACCTCACGGATAATACGGAACATTCGTGTTGTCAAAGTTTGATGCACGGATAATACGGAATGTTCCTTTTTTAACTAATAGACAATCAAATATGACATTTGTCGGAAGTACCAATCTTATAAAATAAATTCTCTAAAATAAACTCGCTTTTCATCATACTTTTAAAAAACATCCCAGGTTTTGAATGGTTTGTTTGGCTACGCAGGGTTTGTCTAGCGGGTTTGTGTAATTATTTTAATACATTTCTTTCCATGTTCTACTGTTATAAATACAGGTACAAACTTGTCAATGATGCATTCACTTTGTTTTACGCAAAAATATTTTTCTATGATTGGCAGCATTGATGAAATGTTAAAATAAAAACGATGAATAAGCATGGCGTTACCGTGCGAGTGAATTAATTTGAACAAATTTAAAATGTAAAATCCATATTTTTGCATGTTTTTTGGTCTCCCCCGACATAAATACTCACTTTTCGTAATAATAAAGCTAAATATAACTGTTTGGATAAAAAGTTTTCCGTATTAACGAGTAAGCGGTTTAATGCATAAATAATTTTTTTTTTGTTCGTTTTTTTGTATAAACCTACCGTTGAGTTCTGGCATTATGAAATTTGTGTAAGAAATTATAATAGGTGGCATGCGAGCAGTTTGAAAACTGAATGTATCGGGAATGAATGCGTGGAATGCGAGAGGTGAGTGGGGGTAGTGGGGAGGTGTTGGGAGGGTGTTGGTGGATGGGGGGAGGGGAGAGGGAAGAGGGTGAGGGGAGGGGGTTAGGGGAGAGAGAGAGAGGGGGGAGGGAAGGAAGGGTAAAGGCGAAGGATGTAGGAGGGTGTGAGGAAGGGTAGGGGGTGGGGGGTAGGAGGTTGATGGGAGGGGAGTGGTGTGGGGAAAGGGAATGTTGAGGGGTAGGGGGTGAGGGGAGTGGTGGGTGGAGGGAGAGGGGGAGGGAGTTGATGGGGGGAGTGGAGTAGAGAGAGGGAAGGTAGAGGAGGCGGAGTGTGGTGGAAGAGGGGGAAGGGACGGAAGGGAAGGAGCAGGGGTGGAGGAAGTGGGGGATGTGGAGTGGGAAGGGTGTGGGGCGGGGTGGGGTGGGTGGAGGAGGGGGAGGGAGAGGGGGATTGATGGATGAGTGGTGTGGGAGAGGGAAGGTATAGGGGGAGGAGTGGTGGAAGGGGTGGGTGGAGGGGGAGGGGGGTTGATGGGGGGAGTGGAGTGGGGGGAGGGGTGGGTGGAGGGGGAGGGGGATTGAAGGGGAGAGTGGAGTGGGGAGAGGGAAGGTGGAGGAGGCTGAGTGGAAATCCCCTAATACCATGCGAGCGAAGCCGCGGGAAAAAGCTAGTAATTTTATAAAGGCGAAAGTTTGTATGGATGTATGTTTGTTACACTTTCACACAAAAACTACTGAATGGACTTTAAAAATTCTTTCACTAATAGAAAGCTACATTATTTGCAAGATCTATAGGCTATATATACTGGTAAGCTCTGGCGTTATGAATAATCTCTGGCGTTATGAAATTATTTATCATACGTTTTCTGTCAGTAACAAAATCGATTTATTGCAAACGTCAACCAATTGTCGCCTTGGAAATGATATTTAAAAAAAAATATTTTTAATTAGGCAATTCACCCTAAAAAGAGTGCTTTGTTGACGTCATACTTAATAACTAGCTCTAAAAATGGATCACCGAAATGTATGTGTGCGCATAAACTCAAACGACTGCACCAAATAGGATAATTCATTTTTTGTTCATTATATTTATTTTTTTTACATTATCTCCACACAGGAGGCCCTGACGAAAAAAGAATTCCCTCAAGGCCTATGTCATCTTTGGGAGATGCTGTGTAGGGGGTCGGAAAAGGGTAAGAGGGAATCCATCCCACTGCGGTACAAAGCGACGAGTCGAGGTTTCCCTCAACCAGTCACTCCCGATCTGGCAATAGGTGGGAAAACGCATCCGCCGCCAATTTCTCAACAAACCTCAAATATATTAATAGGTGGCACGCGAACTGTTTGAAACTGAATATATCGGTAATGAATGTGTGGTGTACGAGAGGTGAGAGGGGAGGGTGGAGAGGGGGGTAGGGGTGTTGGGATGATGTTGGCGGATAGGGGAAGGGGAGGAGGGTGGGGGGAGGGGGTTAGGGGAGGGAAAGGGGGGGAGGGAAGGAACTGGAAAGGGGAAGGATGTAGGGGGTGGGGGGGAAGGGGTTAGATGGGGGGGAGTGGTGTGGGGAGAGGGAATGTGTAACGGTATGGGGTGAGGGGAGTGGTGGGTGGAGGGAGAGGTGGAGGGGGTTGATGGGGGGAGTGGAGTGGAGAGAGGGAAGGTGGAGGAGGCGGAGTGGGGTGGGAGAGGGTGGGTGGGAAGGAAGGGGGAGGGGTGGAGGAAGGTGGGGTGAGGTGGAGTGGGGAGGGTATGGGGTGGGGGAGGGGTGGGTGGTGAAGGAAGGGGAGGGAGAGGGGGGTTGATAGATGAGTTGAGTGTGGACAGTAAAGGTGAAGGGGGAAGGGGTGGGTGGAGGGGGAGGGGGGATAATGGGGGGAGTGGAGTGGGGAGAGGGAAGGTGGAGGAGGCTGAGTGGGAATCCCCTAATACCATGCGAGCGACGCCGCGGAAAAAAAGCTAGTCAATCAATACAATAAATAAATTCTACTTTGCAAATTATAATAGATAAGCAGTTTCCCTTTTTTAATAAAATTATTAACTTATAAATGCGCGAGAACTATTGAAATGAAACGTTTTTTTTTGGTTTTCTAAAATAACGCTATTTGGAGAATGTTGCCTTTGATTTTATACACCTCAATTAACAGCTAATAGATCCTGCCGACATTCATCATAGTTACCCCTCCTGAAGTTGTACTTTGAATCATTTTTATTAGTTTCTAAGAAATGTTTTTTATTTTGTTTTACCGTCATTTCAAATGAGAAATGATAATTATCCAATTTAGTTAAGCCTTGTGCTATACGTAGATCTATATTAATTTTATCAGATAAAACAAGGTCTAACACATTTTCATTTATATTAGAAATATTATTAAATTAAATAAAAATTAAATTAAATTATTTTTAGAAACGGCGGTTAGAACTCCGTCACCTACTTTAGACACAGATTTGGTTGACTCACGATCTCTTCTAAATATTACATATCTGTCATCAAACAGTTCTTCACTAAATGCTGTTGAGTTCAGCCATATTTCGGAAAAACAAATAATGTCATAATTATTAATTAAAATATGATTGCGTACACCTACAGTCTTTGTTCGAATACCCCTTACATTTTGATAAAATATATTTAATGCATCAACAGCAGGAGCCTCGCCATCTATTTCGGAATGCTTAGACGCCATAGTCGATGGTGGAGAGGTCCTTCAATAATGCTGCTTTGTAGGCCGGGCAATCCTTATCTCCTGTGGGGTGGGCACGGAAAGCTGCAGGTAGTGTCAGACCGAACTTTCGGTTTCGGTTTCGGCCTAGTTTCGGCCAAAAACCGAGTTTCGGCTTAGTTTCGGTTTCGGCCGCAATTCAGCCGAAACTACGGCCGAAACCGAAACTGAATTCGGGAGGTTTCGTTCTGCGATCGGACATGTTCGGTGCACTGAACTGCGAGCCACGAAGTGTCATTTTGCTGCGTCCGCGCTCATAGTCATGTCAGGACTTGATTCACTTGTTTGTGTTCGCTCCGCGAACTTTGCGGTAGTTTGGTTTATTTGTTGTGAAATTGGAGGTGTTTATACTTAACATTATTTCGAAATAGATAAGTTTTATTTCGCTATTGAAATGATTTAGTTCACGATAGGCA
Source organism: Limnephilus rhombicus (assembly GCA_929108145.2). Classification (NCBI taxonomy): domain Eukaryota; kingdom Metazoa; phylum Arthropoda; class Insecta; order Trichoptera; family Limnephilidae; genus Limnephilus; species Limnephilus rhombicus. The sequence continues at coordinate 56,970,328 of OV815275.1, read as the reverse complement.
CTGAGGAAAATAATTTCTCTGAGGGCCTATGTCGTCTTTTGGGACGCTGTGTGGAGGATTTTTTTAGGGAAAGGAAGGAGAGGAGAGTTTTGGGAAGGAAAAGGGGTGGGTAGGAATCTGAGATTCAGTGTGTCCTGGTCATCCACTTTCAAGACCTAGACAAACCTCATCCAATGAACCCGAGCACCCCTGCTAAATGACCGATGGATGCAGATGATGAGGCGACCTCCATGATGGACGATCCCAAAATATCTTTTTATTTTTAATTCTGTCTACTTATTATTTATTTTAATTTTATGCTTATTTTTTGTTATTTGTGTGATGAATTTTGTTTTCATTTTATGCTTTAATTAGGTACCTACCTAATATTTAAACTTTTTTTTTTCTTCTTTTCTTTTATAGTTGTTTATGTAATATGGCAGACTGGGATTGCACTACCCTCCCAGTCTTGCTGGAATAAAAACTTAAATAAATAAATCACCAAACGTAGCGAACCACTTGGGTGACCTATGGCAGAGGTGTTGGTTATCCAATAAAGGTTCCTGGGGCGGCGGTACCCATTCCCACCTCCGAAATTATTTTGTTCTTAAGATGAAAGAGTATTTTTTGTTTAGTGGACCTAAATAAATCTGTTGTACCTAAATAAATATTTTGTTTTCTACCTTTTATTTTATTTTATTTGTTAATCTTATGTACAGGGTGTCCGGGGGTAAAGTGCATTAACTCCGGGAGGTGATTCTACATGATGGTAGGAGTAAAAAAGATTAATAACTTTTTCTGAAATTCCAAATCTTTTTTTTCCATACAAAAAGACGTATCTACTAAAAATCCGCAGTGTAAGGTATAACTTTTATCTTTTTACCACAAAACTACCCCTAATAGTTGGAATTTTGATAAAGTTAGTTATCTTTTTTACTTATACTATTATGTAAAATCACCTCCCGAAGTTAATGCACTTTACCCCCGGACACCATGTATAAAAATTTCATGTCACGGTGTTTGTGATAGCACTCCTCCGTAATGGCTCGACCGATTTTTATGAAATTTTTTATGTATGTTTGGTAGGTATGAGAATAGGTTTTAAACAATATTTCATACCGCCAGGTGATTAGGGTGTCCCTATCTAGAAAAAATATTTCTATCTTTTTGGCATTTTTTTTTATTTGTATTTTTTATTATTTGGCATCCAAAATACCTACAACCCCAAATTTTAACCCGCCTACCCCCCACCCTCCCATTTTTTAATCGAGATTTTATTATTTTTGTATGAACAAACTAACCGCCTTTCGTATTTCAAACAGAACGAAATTAATTATGTGGTTGAATGACAGATGGCGCTACGTTCGCCTCATCGAACTTTCATCCATCCATGCGCAAAACATTAACGAGAAGCGTCGCGACATTTTGATATTTCTTTCGGCATCATGTTCTCGCGTGGGCAAACCATCGAGCTTATTTGTGTTGGCTAAAGACGGACTGACAAAAATATCGTACACTCAATTGCTCTTCGAAATTCATATTGACTTTCTTTATTTCATTTTCCTACTTTAGTTGGTGTTTTTTTGTTTTTATCGGCGGTCATCGTCTACAGCGCTCCATTCCTCTTTCTGTAATAGATCCCATCCCCACACACTACATTCGTTATTTTTTTATTTAACAACCAAAATATTCACTAGAAATAATTTATATGGCGATTATAAATAATAATTTATATGTTATGTTTGTCGGGTCAGCTAGTAATGTTATAAATATTATTTACGAAGCGATTTACGATTACGGTTTTAAAAAGCATAAATAATTTATTTGATATAAGGAGTGATAATTATTTTTTTTTTTTTAAATATATAAATAATTTATTTGATATAAGGAGTGATAATTATGTTATGTTTATTTTTAGTTCAAATATCAGAGACTGAATGATTAATTTATGATTGATTAAGATTGACTATTTTTTTCCACGAAAACATGACCTTATATGGAAGTTTCGATTTCGGTTTCGGTTTCGGCCGTAAAAACTAGTTTCGGCCGGACACTAGCTGCAGGCTTTCCGAAACGTGCGCATGTGGCACAACTGGGTGCTGCAGCAGCAGCCGGGCAGGCCTCACGAGCGTGTCCTTCTACGCCGCAGTGGGAACATCTCTTTGTATCTTTGCAATACTTGTGTGAGTATCCAACCATTTGGCAATTCAGACATACTGTAAGTCACACAAAGTCACGCACACCGCAAACGGCTGCAATAACGGCTACGATTAAATAAAAACCATTTATTTATCGTTAACGGCTACGATGACGATAAATAAATGCTTTATATTTAAATTATTTTATTATTGAAACACAAAGAATATTGTTTAACTGAAAATAATATAATAAGGTTTAATATTCAAAACATATTATCCAAAACAGTAAAGTAACTTTATTACAAAATATCACATATAATACGCGATATATATTAAAAAAAATATCCAAAAATACTTTATTCATAACACTTACTCACTACAAAAATAGTTTTACTTATTTTATAACAAAAATATATTACAACCTTTGACATGAAAGGTCCTGAAGACGATGGTGGGCTTATGGACAATATTAATACTAACTAAAGGTCAAAAAACAGGTGGCGATGCCAATAACAATAATACGATAATAACAATTATTATGTAAACAATAGTAACAATTATGCATAACACTAATAACGAGCTGCACAACTGGTGATCCTTTACAAATCACATGTGCGCCCCAGTGTTGAATTTGGCAGCCACCTCTGGTCTGGAGTCTCAACATATTTAAAAAAAACTTTGATTCTGGGCAGAAAGAATTTAATCTTAACAGATTGCAATATTGAGGGCATAGGCGTCAGTTGGGAATTCTATTCTTCTTCTCCTCTTCTCAAAAAGCATCATCAAAGATGACGTAAACCCTGAGGAAATTGATTTTCCTCAGGACCTCCTGTGTGGAGTAAATGGAAAGAAAATAAAACACATGAAAAGTGAAGAAAAAAACAAACACATCCTACCTAACCTGCTAATTGAGTACCGCACAAGAACCACAAATTCTCCCAACCATCTGAAGCCAGTGAGACTATGCCATCCCCAATTGGGATGTGTGTTGAGGCTGAAGGCAGAATGAAGGGAAAAGAGATCGGATAGAGGAAGGTGGGGAATCACTCGGGGTGATCACTCACATTAACGCAATAAATGAGATGCGAACACTGATGTTGTAAAAATGACACGGTTAGTTAATATGAACATTAAAAATACAATCATTGAACACAATATATCTCTATTAGAAAATTTATGACAGAAAAATTGGTGCTACGCAAAGTGCTGGGTTCAATTCCTAGGCGCGACTGAATCTTTTTCAGTCACCAATTTTTGTTCAAAAATATTACTCTTTTAAGTTTAACTCATTAAGTTATTGTAAATGAAAATATAATTTAAATAAAATTGCGGACGTTCGTTTAAAACAAAGAAGTACTTCTTGGCAGTACTTTTGCATTGGTTCTTGGGGGTATTTGGCATGGTGAGAATTAAAAAAAATTGACCACGAATGCAAATGAGGAACAATATCATGTCAAAATCTTGGCTCAGTAGCAACGTCAGCAAATTAACACGTTCAAACTATAAAAGTAATATTTAACTCTCGTTTCAAATGCATTGTTTTATTAAACGAGCGTTTTAATCAGCCCGAATGTTTGACGAAAAGGTGGTTCTACGTAAATGGCTACATCCAAAGTGTCATTTTAAGTTAATAATTCAGAAAAAGACGTTTTAACGCAAAAAAGTAACGAAAGTGTAGAAATACTAACCACCTTAATTTTTTCAATGCTTAAACTGTGATCGAACTCGTAAGGTTTGACCCAAAATTAATTGAGTTAGACACCTTGCTGTGAAGTTGTCCCTATTATGTGTTGTAAACTTAAGAACATTTGTAAAAAAAACTTCAGCAAAGTTGCTACAACCTTCTTATATGTGTTCTATGCTTTAATAGTGAGCTAAACCCTATCTCCTTTACTGATAAAACGTTTTTCAAACTTCATACAAGTTAGTGACAAACCACCATCAATTTATCGTTAACCGCCGTTTAACGCCAAAATTCCAAAAAAACACTCGTGATATGTAAAGTCCTATGTCAACACTAAATAAGCCAGATAAACTGCAAGTCAAATTAACTATCCAACAACCTAATGAACATAATATAATAACTATTCATTAAATATTTTAAATTAATTTTTACGTTCTGTGAAAGTTCTATTCAAATTCTGTGATTATTTAACTATAAAGAATCATTTGTTCATATTAAGCGGATACTTTGTGATGTGACATCAACCCGGTCGGCATAAAGTATAAAAATGAAAGTGGTGTTTACAAAGTTATTGTTTTATTTTAAATTTATAAAGAATCAACTAGCTTATGGTGATATAATAAAAGAACTTGAATAGAACATACACAGAACGTAATATTTAACTTCAAATATTTGATGAATTGTTCAAATTTTTTTAAACAACCTGTTTTTATTAATGTTGCCTACGATGACACCTATTGCAAACTTGTGCAACGTTCTCGGAATGCTCGTGGAAGTACGAGTCCTCTCCCGAAGCACTTTACCACTACGACGCGCGGCGCTGCGCGCGCTCAACCATTTATAAACCATACCTTTAAATCAAATGTATGGTTTGTCGCCAATATAAACAATAGTAATGGTATTAAATTGGAAAATTAATGGTTTGCATTGAGAAAAAATAAAATTTTCTAAATTAGAAAAATTGAAAACAAGAGTTTAAATATTACCAAAAATCAAATTAATATAATTTTTTTTTAAATTTTATCCCATTGTAAATAACGTCATATTAACCAGCGCCTCATCCCACTTGTGTCCATCCTTTAACAGATTTAAGTGTAATTTAGTTTTAAGTAAACCCTGAAAAAGTTACGAAATATGTTGGGTTTTAAAAAAAAAAACAAAGGCTAAAAATATCTGTTAATAAAAAAAATGAGTGTGCTTTAGACCACACGACTGAAGTAAAACTTTACTAACTTATATATCCCTCTCAACTTCCATTCGCCTGGCCCGACCGTTCGCCTCGCCCGATCACACTTTTCATAACGCTCTCGTCACGCATTCACCAGCTTATTCCCCAAGTCAATCGTGCGTAAAGGCCAGACCGTTCGCCTCACCCGATCACACTTTTCGTAACACTCTCGTCACGAATTCACCAGCTTACTCCCCAAGTCAAGCATGCATAAAAAAGTTTTACTTCAAAAATATTAGGCAGTGCCTCAAAATATGTTTGCCGTGTTTTTTAAATTTCTGAAATAGGGCCACACCTATAAAACGGCGTAATTAGAGCGCGTGTTATTGTTTTATTGTCAAAATTGCTAAAGTGTTTTAGAAATCATGCCGTTTTAATAAAAATTTCATTTTCAAACTAACACATCTAAAAACTCATAGACATTTTCCATTAAGTCGAATAAAGTCAAAATATAAAACGCATTTCTTTCGAAAACCCATTGCTCATTAGAATCATCACTGAGGAGCTGTCAACAAATTATTAGCTCTGAATTACAACGGGTTCCTTAGTAAAAAAAGTGAACGTTTACCAAAACAACAAATTTTAATAATATCGGTTTTTCTGTACCGAAAGTATATCTATAATATTGGACTAACCCAAGCCATGCGTAGGACATGTTTTGACATTTCACGCCAAAATTTACTATCGCGAATTTTTTTGGGTTATTGCGCCGTGTTGCGGACAACTCCGAAAGGATCTGAGAATACTTTCGAGTCCGCAAATTTGACCATCAGAAAATATCGGTATCGGAGTACTTGAAACCGGCCATTACTTTGGGTTTGATCCTGATATCTTGAGAAGACCCAAAACGCGCACAGCATACGAATTAATATTAGAGATGAAGGGGCTTAGCATTAGTTCTCGGTATCTGATACTTGACGTCTAGTTTTGATTTTACTAAATATTGTATTTAACTCGACGCGCCCAATGGAAATCTTCACTTCTAAATACATGATCACTCATTTCAAAACAAACTTCACATCTACCATGATGGAAGTACAGTGAAAAGCTGTCCGAAACCTTGGGAAAAGAAGGAAGAAGTGCGACACGGCATTATTACCGAATAATGAATTAAAATAACATTGCGTAGGTGTAACTCACACCTTTTATTTTAAATCAGGAAACAAAGACAAAATTCACCTTGGAAATTAAGTAATAACTCGTAATCGTACCCACTATTGTAAAAATTGCGACACTTATACTGATCTTCGTAATTTTTAAAGTTGAAAAGAGATCGAACTTCTGATGCAAAGGAAAGTTTTGAAGTAATGACAAGCGAGTGACAGTTGGTGACCATAGATAAATATGGGATCGATTAGTGTCATAAATACTACTTGTGCTCCCGTTTTTTTTAAGCAAATCAAAGTCAATTCTAAATCAATTTGATTTTCAAACACTGTCAGAATGAAAAATTATTTGCCTGTGAAGATGACGGTTTCGGGTAGAGATGGTCGATATTTCTATACCGGTTGCACGTAACGGGCTCCTTTGCTGACAATGTCACCGTAATATTTTACCAGACAATGTCACCAGTTACTTTTGGTACCGATTTTCTAAGTGAAACTTCTTTGGCACCGTTGAAGATTTGAAACTCAATGAAACGGAAACGACACTAAAAATAGACAAACACTTACATCTATAGGATTTAGCCTGCGAAAGAATGAGAAGGAATGAAAATGATTATGAGCTCACTTTTCCAGGCTCCTTTTGGTTGAGATTGTATGATTGAAGGTTTCACTTCTACTGCGTGCGAACTGCACTATTTTTTTAATGTTGGAAAAATAGTCGAAAATTATAATTTATAATTTATTTATTTATTTATTTACGCCTATTTAGGCTTTTACATTCATATATATAACAATATTAACGAAATTATACTTGTAAATAGTGCAGGAAACTACAGTTTAAAACACTTGCACAAAAATAAATACAAAGTAAAAATATTAGGTATTGAATTTGAACCAAACAGGATGTAGGTACAAAATACAAAAAATCCGAAATAGATTTTTTTCTTTCAGCCAACAAAATTATGTTTTTCATTAAAAACTTTGAGGAACCGGTTAAATTTTTCACAGAATTACTCTAGTCACTTTCCCCCGGTATTTTTATTATAACTTAAAAAACTGTCGACTTTGGGAAAAAATTCAAAACTTCAAACCTGTAAAGCAGAGTTTAGTCATAAACTAGATTGCGGCTTTGTGGCGGGAGGGGCAGGCGGGATCCGTGGTTTTGATTTGCATACAAATCAACAGTCTTATTTCAAGATTCGATTTGGTGGTGTTTGGTCTGCATTTTCCTCACAGTTAATAAATAGGAAACCAGTTTATTGTTGGGACTGCTTCTGCAACAAACCATTTTACAGTTTTGATTGCAACCCTGTTATCATTATTGCTTATGCTGTTGTTTTATATGTTTCTACATTTTCCTCATAGTAATCGCCAGTAAACCGGTTTACTGTTGGGACTGATTCTGCAGCAAACCATTTTACAGTTATGATTGCTACCCTGTTATTTTTTTACATGTTTCTACATTTTCCTCGTAGTAATCAACAGTAAGCCGGCTTACTGTTGTGACTGCTTCTGCAGCAAACCATTTTACAGTTATGTTTGCTACCCGGTTTTTATTATTGCTTATGCCATTGCTTTACATGTTTATACATTTTCCTCATAGTAATCGCCAGTAAACCGGTTTACTGTTGGGACTGCTTCTGCAGCAAACCATTTTACAGTTATGATTGCTACCCTGTTATTTTTTTACATGTTTCTACATTTTCCTCGTAGTAATCAACAGTAAGCCGGCTTACTGTTGTGACTGCTTCTGCAGCAAACCATTTTACAGTTATGTTTGCTACCCGGTTTTTATTATTGCTTACGCCATTGTTTTACATGTTTATACATTTTCCTCATAGTAATCAACAGTAAGCCGGTTTACTGTTGAGACTGCTTCTGCAGCAAACCATTTTACAGTTATGATTGCAACCCTGTTTTTATTATTGCTTATGCAATTTCGCATGTTTCCACATTTTCCTCATAGTTAACACCAAAAATTCAGTTAATGGTTGGGACTGCTTCTGCAGCAAAATGTTTTACAGTTGTGATTGCAACCATATTTTTTTATTGTATCTACTATTGTTTTATATGTTTCTACATTTTTCTCACAGTCAACACCATGAAAACAGTTTACTGTTGGGTTGTGTTACAGTTGTGAATGACCTCGGTATTTATTTTATTATTGTTTTACTTTTATCGAAGGAAGCAAACACTTTGTGGTGTGACATTATATATTAAATGAAAAAACACACTTTGTAAAACACCACTTTTTATTGGAATTAATATTGAGAATTAAGCTTGAGCTAAGCGAAACCTGGTTGGCTGTTAAATATTAATTCCAATAAAAAGTGGTGTTTTACAAAGTGTGTTTTTTCATTTAATACATTGTTTTACTAATCTATTTCTATTCTGTACAGCGTGAACCCTGACTTCCGGTCACTTTGATGTCATGAGTACTCCAGCGACAACACGTCTTGGAGTTGGGGCCCGCACACTGCTCAGCCCAGTGTTGCAGCTGCTGCTGGAGGCGCACCATAGGATTTGACACAGCTAGTTTCCTTTCTAAGAATTTTTCTGAATAGTTGAAACATAATAAGTTTCTTTTCTTTAATTTTTTGCCTTGTGTTTTTATAATTTGGGTTGTTTTGGGTATTTTTTTCTTATTACTGACCACTCTTTACAGCGCGAAAGCCAATGTGATAAAAACTGAACAATGTACTGTATTGTCAAAAATTCCCCACTAGAGGATTTTGACAATTCACTACCCATCCCTGCACACGAGTACCGGCGATATGGACCCGTAGCACTATCTCACCGACCACCCGCGCTACCCCTGGGGACAGTTGTGGGTCTGACGGACGTTCGAACGCGCTAGGGAACCTTTCGCCCTGCCCCCGACTACCCGACGCTTATTTCCTTAGGGTCTTTGGGCGTCCAATCCCCGACTTCCCAATCACTGATCGTCAAGGCACAACCGGGAAGTCGGCTGCCTGAACACCGACACAATCTCAACACGACTGTCAGGTATTCTGCGTCGCGCCGCCTCCCACCCAGGATTCATAATTTATGTTCGGCTTACATCTTGTTTTTATTTTTATGATTTTTATTTCCTCGTGCAAAAAAGAGGCAGAATAGGAAAACCGCCTACTTTTCGTTATTTTATTTCTACCCTTTCCCTTTTAAGATTAAGAGGTAATATAGTTATATTTTAACATAAGATTTCTAACACCTGTACATAGTAAGCACTTGCATACTGCTCCTGAACACCGTATGCGTGGTCAATGGTGGTCTAGTTTCGTTAACTTAAATGTAGAGTCGTACTATAAAAAAATTAGAGTCGTTGCGAGAGCCCTGAAGGAGTAACCATACATAAATTACTTATACCAGGGCGGGTATGTGGTGGATAACCTCCGATGTTTGGTCAGCGTATATTCGATTTGAATGGAAATCTAGTCTTAAGATTGATGAATTGTTGCAATCTTGACCATCAAAACAAGAGGAAGGCACTTTTTACATCAAATTACGAAAAACTTCCCTTAAAATTAATGTTCTGTTTTGTCCAAATTCCCCACCACGGGGGGGGGGGGCTTTCCGCGTCCCTGCACACGAATACCGGCCATGTGGACCCGGAGCGCTGCCTCACAGACTACCCGCTTCAACCCTGGGGATAGTTGTGGGTCTGAAAGACGTCCAAACGAGCTAGGGGACCTTCCGCCCTGCCCCTGACAATCCGATGCTTTCCTTAGGGTCTTCGGGCGTCCAACCCCCACTTCCCAATCACTGGTCGTCAAAGCACAACCGGAAAGTCGGCTAAGTGGCGTGGAAATCGAACCTCGTTCCCGGCTTCTTGATCACCGACACACTCTACAACAGGACTGTCAGGTGTTCTGCGTCGCGCCGCCTCCCACCCAGGATTCATCATTTATATTCGGATTACATCTTGTTATTTTTATGATTTTTATTTCCCTATGCAAAAAAGAGGCACGGCAGGCGAACTGCTTACTTTTCGTTCTTTTATTTCAACCCTTTCCCTTATAAGATTAAGAGGTAATAGAGGTATATTTTAACATAAGATTTCTTACATCCGTACATAGTAAGCACTTGCATACTACTCCTTAACACCGTATGTAGGGGCAATGATGTTCTAGTTTCGTTAACTTGAAAGTAGAGTCGTTCTATAAAAATCCATACGTTTCTTGTACTAGGGCGGGTATATGGTGGATAACCTCCAATGTTAGCGTGTATATGATTTACATAGAAATCTACAGTCTTAATCTGAGATTGATGAATTGTTGCACTCTTGACCATCAAAGCAAGAGGAAGGTCATTGTTAATAACAAATTACGAAAAACTACCCTTAACCCATTTTCTACCCCTTAAAACTAATTTTTGATAACACCCAATGAAATTTCGCCTACTTGGCATTCAAAATTAGAGGAAAATTACTGTCTAAATCAATCAATAAATAAATTTCTAAAACAATTAAATTAACTAACTGGAACTACTTATAAAAAGATTTTTTGATTATTGATAGTACGTCAAACCTTCTTTACACTCTTTCAAATTTAAATATTTGAATTTTTATCTAAATTGATAAAATTTATATTACAATGTAACAACTTAATGCCATTACTTTAGTTTATATTGGCGACAAACCATCCATTTGATTCAAAGGTACCACAAATGGTTGTGCGCGCGCCGCACAACGCGTCGTAGCGGAGAAGTGCATCGGAAGAGGACTCGTGTCTCTACGAGCATTTCTGGAGCTCTGCACATATTGGCAAAAGGTGTCATCGTAGAAAACGTCAAGGACGGGGTCTTTAAAAATTTGAGCACTTCATGAATATTCGAAGTTAATTTATACGTTCTGTGTAGGTTTTTCTCAAGTTCTGTTATTGTATCATCACAGGCAAGTTGCTTCATAAAAATGAAATACTCCAAGAAATCGAATACAACTTTCACAAAACGCGAAAATTAACTTCAAATAACTTCCCATCTTTTTTATGTCATTAGGTTGCAGAATAGTCAATCTGACTTATAGTTTATCTGGCTTGAGTAATGTTGACTAAGGACCTAATAATGAGAAGGTTTTGTTTTTGACGACCTCCGTAGTCCAGTGGGTAAGACTCTTGACTCACAATCCGGAGGTCGCGGGTTCGAACCCGGCATGCGCAAATAAATTTTATTTGATTAATTTGTGTTATTTCACAATTAATTCATTTAAAATAATATGTAGTATATTTGCGGCATGTTCCAGAGTGGAAGATACTATCAGTATCGCCCTGGTGTAAGACCACCATTCAGAATTGAAACGTTGCTTGAAAATGGCTTTAGCCGTGTTTAGTGACCAGATCTGAATAGCCAGTTACTTCCCAACCTTCCTCTTCCCCACCTCCTTCCCCTCCCCACTACCTTAAGCCTCACAACATACCCCAATTGGGGATGCCATAGTCTCACTGGCTCCAGACGGGAGCAGTTGAGATTCTTGTGCGGTATTCACTTTAAAAAAAAAAAAAGACCTCTGGGTCCACGTAATCTTTAATGCTACTTTTTGTGGAGAGGAGAAGAAGAACAGCATTCCCAACGGTGCTCTAAATATGGCAATCTGTTTGTTAAGATTAATCCCTTTCTCTACAGAATCAAGGGGTTTTCGAGTATTTTAAGGTTCCAGACCAGTGGTGGCTGCCAAATTCAACAGTGGGACACACTTGCTATTTTTAAAGGGTCAGCAGTTGTGCACTATCCGCAGTATCTGCGGGCCCTGTACAGCACGCCCAGCTCCTGAGAGGCTAACTTAACTCTGGCTTTGATGGAGCCCCCATACCTGAGCTGGTCCCTTAGGTTGTACCACTCAAACCAAACGACCATGCTGAACCTTGACAATAATTAAAATATTTTATTAATGGTTATTAGATGTTCCGCGTGGGCGGCTATCCCCCCTCGGTCCCCGCTGAGGATCGACCAACCGAGCAACCAAGGCCGAGGAGCACGACACCCAACAACTTACCAATGCAGAGCGTCATCGTGCCATCGAGTTGAGCCGCCTGGCCGTCACCGCGCTCCACCCTCGTTTCAGGAACAACGCTCAAGAAAGCGTAAGACAAAACTCCTATTTAAAGTTAATAATTTAATTCAGTTTATTATTTTATCCCCTCAAGCCTCGGAATGGCACTACGGTTCACAAACATCATATTCCATTTTAACCGGGTCCATACATTATAACAGTATTCTTACCTTTTTTGTATTGTAGGATGCAAGCAATGAATTTACAAATATTTCACCGTTTATCTCACAATTTATTTATTTATTTATTTTTTAATTCTTCTGATGATGATGACTTCTGTTCTGATAATGGACACTATAACGTTGTCCGAAACGTTGGCTAAAAGAGGAAGTAGCGCAACACGGCATAACACCCCAAAAATAGATAACAAAAATATTATTAATTGTTTTTCATTTCAATAGAACTTTAATATTCTTTCCTATATTTGGGAGATGAAAATTATTTTTGCGCAGTAATAAATTGATCTCTGCGTAACACTCTGAAAGGCTTTTGGCGTGAAAAATGTGTACGGCACCCTTAAAAAAATACAGTATTGTACAAACGCCCCACTAGTCTCGTACAGCATTATTTGATCCCGTTGTTATCTATGGTCATCAACTGTCACTCGCTTGTCATTGTTTCAAACTTTCCTTTGCGTCGGAAGAACGATCACTTTGCAACTTTAAAATTGACCAAGAACAGTATAAGTGGCGCAATTTTTACACTGGTGGGTACGATTACTAGTTATTAGTTAATTTCCAAAGTGAATTTTGTTGTAGTTTGCAGATATAATATAAAGGGAAAGAGTTACACCTCCGCAATGTTATTTCGATTCATTATTCGGTAATTATGCCGTGCCGCAATTCTTCCTTCTTTTCAAGGTTTTGGACACTGTACTTCCTTCAGGGTCGATGTTAAGTTAGTTTTGAAATGAGTGATCATGTATTTAGAAGTGAAGATTTCGATTGGGCGCGTCAATCCTCTGTCGGCCGATATTTTAATACAATATTTAGTAAAATCAAAAGTAGACGTCAAGTGTCAGATACTGAGAATAAATGCTTAGCCCCTTCGTCTCTAATATTAATTCGTGTGCTGTGCGCGTTTTGGGTCTTCCCACGACATCAATCCAAAGTAATGGCCGGTTTAAAGTACTCGGATGCCGATGTGTTCGGATGGTCGAGTTTGCAGACTCGAAAGTGTTCCGAGATCCTTTCGGAGCTGTCTGCAACACGGCGTAATAACCCAAAAATGATTCGCGATAGTATATTTTTGCGTAAAATGTCAAAACATGTCCTACGCAATTGGGTCAGTCCATTATTTTAGAAATTCGTTCCGTAAAGAAAAACTGATATTAATAAAGTTTGGTGTTTTGATAAACATTCGCTTGTTTTTACAAAGAAACCCGTTTTAAATCAGAGATATTATTGGATGACAGCTCGTTTGTGATGATTCAAATGAGCAACACTTTGGGAAAAATAGTGTCAAATTTAGAGCATCGAAAGAAATGCATTTGAATATTTTAGAATTATTAGACTTTTAATGGAATATATTTGTGGGTTTTTAGATGTGTTAGTGTGAAAATAAAATGTTTGTGAAAACGGAATCTATTTTTGCAAATTTCTAAAACACGTATTTTGTAAAAATACAATAACACGCGCTCTAATTATGCCGTTTTCTAGATGTGGCCCTATTTCAGAAATTTAAAAAAACACAGCAAACTTATTTTAAACTTCTTTACGCTCGCTCGACTTGGGGGGGTAAGCTGGTGAATGCGTTACAAAAAGTGGTGATGCGTTACAAAAAGTGGTCATGTGTTACGAAAAGTGGTGTTGTGTTCCGAAAACTGTGATATTACGTCAAGTGTGATGTTAGGAAAAGTGTGATGCGAATGGTAATTGATGCGAACGGTGATCGATGGCGAGGCGAATGGTAGGGCCTTTATGCACGCTTGTTATTCGTGTTATTGTTGGACTATTCGTCCGTATGTAATGGACTATTGTCCGTAAATAAATAAATAAATTATATACAGCGGGTACCCGGCATGCGTTGCATGGCCACTGTAACCTCGCAGTCAGCTAAACTACTATGGTTCCATCCCAAGTCCCGGGAAACTACATTATAATGCAAGCGCCTGTACTATATAACATTATATACAGCGGGTTACCGGCATGCGTTGCAAAACCACTTTAACCTCGGGGTTAACTAAACTGTTATGGTTTCACCCCAAGTCCCGGGAAACTGCATTACAATGAAAGCGCCTGCGCTATACAAGGTGTTAAGGTACGTACTTGACTTACTTTTACCAGTGATTCCTGACATTATTTGGAGTAAAAAATGTAAATGAAATTTTGGTCTCCGGTGACTTTTTTGATGGCTTTTTTTTTTTTCAAAATTTTTTTCTTCAAAATCAAACAAAAAAAAAATTCTTCCCCATGTCGTCACTGGTCACTCAGCCGGGTGTCTGACGAATCCCTTACCCCGCCTCCAACTGTTTAACAACTACTATTTTTCAATGTTTTTGTAGAAAAAAAAAAAACATCAAAAATGTCACCGGAGACCAAAATTTCATTTACATTTTTTACTCCAAATAATGTAAGGAATCACTGGTTAAAGTAAGTCAAGTACGTCCATTAACACCCTGTATAACATTATATACAACGGGTAAACGGCATGCGTTGCAAGGAAACTTAAACCTCGGGGTCAATTAAACTGTAATGGTTCCATCCCAAGTCCCGGGAAACTATTTTATAATGCAAGCGCCTGCACTTTATAATATTATACACGATGGGTACCCGGCATGTGTTGCAAGGCCACTGTAACCTTGGGGTCAACTAAACTGTAATAGTTCTATCCCAAGTCTCGGGAAACTACATTATAATGTAACCGCCTGCACTATATAACATTATATACAGCGGGTTCCCGGCATGCGTTGTAAGACCCGTTGAATCTCGGGGTCAATTAAACTGTAATGGTTCCATCCCAAGTCCCAGGAAACTACATTATAATGCAAGGGCCTGCACTTTATAATATCATACACAACGGTAGCTGGCATGCGTTGCAAGGCCACTGTAACCTCGGGGTCAACTAAACTGTAATAATTCTATCCCAAGTCACGGGAAACTATATTTTAATGTAAGCGCCTGGACTTTATAGCATTTTCAAGAACGGGTTCCTAGCATGCGTTGCACGGCTACAGTAACCTAGGGGTCAACTAAACTGTAATGGTTCCATCCCAAGTCCCGGGAAACTATATTATAATGCAAGCGCCCGCACTATATAACATTATATACCGCGGGTTCCCGGCATGCGTTGCAAGACAACTTTAACCTTAGGTCAACTAAACTGTTATGGTTTCATCCCAAGTCCCAGGAAACTACATTATAATTAAAGCGCCTGCACTAAATAACATTATATAAATATAACGGGTACCCGGCATACGTTGCAAAGCCACTGTAACCTCGGGGTCAACTAAACTGTAATGGTTTCATCCCTAATCCCAGGAAACTACATTATAATTCAAGTGAATGCACTATATAACATTATGTTCAGGTACCCGGCATGCGTTGCAGGACCACGTAACCTCTGGGTCAACTTAACTGTAACGGTTCCTTCCCAAGTCCCGGGAAACTAGGTACATTATAATGCAAACGCCTGCACTATATAACATTATATACAGTGGGGTACCCGTCATAAGTAAGTGAAATTTTACTTCAGTCGTGTGGTCTAAAGCACACTCGATTTTTTAAAAATTAACACGTATTTTTAACCACTTGTATTGTTTAAAACCTAACATGTTTTGTAACTATTTCAGGGTCTACTTAAAACTAAATTACTCTTAAATCTGTAAAGGGATGAGCAGGAGTTGGAAGAGAGGGGATGGAAAGGTGGTTAATATGACGTTATTAACAATGGGATCAAAATTAAAAAAAAAGATTATTAATACGATTTTTGATAATATTTAAACTCTTATTTACAATCTTTCTATCAGAATGGATATTATTAATATTACAGTGTAACAACTAAATACGATTACTTTAGTTTATATTGGCGACAAACCATACATTTGATTCAAAGGTTGTCGTCTAAAAATAGTTCTGCGCTCGCCGCACCACGCGTCGCGTCGTAGGCGTCACGTCCTAGAAAAAAATAACAATTTATCAAATATTTGAGCTAATTTTAAAGTTCTGTGTATGTTCTATTCACGTTCTGTTATTCAATCAGCAAAGGAAAGTTGCTTTATAAAACCGAAATAATCTAAAAATTGAATAAAACTTTCACAGAACATGAAAATTAACTTGAAATATTTCATAAATATTTCTAATTTTGTGAAACAATCTGACTTTATAGTTTATCTGGCTTGTGTAATATTGACTTAAAAGCTTAAAATGAGAATTTTTGAGTCTTACGTAGCTGTTAAATGGCCGTTTAAGATACGTAGATGGTGGTTAGTTGTGTGTACTTAGAAACGCATTTTCTTGAACCACCCTTTCATTAAAGCTGTCGGACAGATTACGACACGCATTTAATAAAACAATGTATTTGAAACAAAAGAAATGCAGAAAACGTTGATATCATTATGTTATGTGTCACTTTGGTAGTTATATCGCTCCTCATTCGCATTCGTACTCCATCTGAAAGTGGTATATTTAATTATTTCCGTTGTTTTGCAGATGCAGGCCGAAAGTACTGCCAATGGCAGTGCCAAGTTCTCAAAGACCATGGTGATGACGAACTTTCTTTTCTTTGTATTAAATGTAAGTCCATAATATTATTTTCATTACTTTATGAGTTAAAGTGAACGATTCTGCAAATAAAAAAATAGTTAAGTTGAAAATATTATTCATATACATTATTGTAAATAGTTAAATAAATATAAAATTATTAAAAATTATTATAGTCAATAAATTTGGTGTAAAATGCTATCGAAACCAGTTTCATAATCCGAATGATCTGTCAAAATTAGAGTAGCGAATTATTCTGCTGTCGCATTTCAGTTCTAATGTTTCGAGTGGAGTTGAATTGGTAGGAAAACCATCTAATCAAAGCTGGAGACTCGCATGCTGATTAACTATTAATTTAAAATCTTGTTTTTTTTGTTCAGAATGAAAAATTCACATTCCAAAAAATTGAAATCATCTGCTGACACATTTTGAGGGAAACCATTCACTTATTCGAAGTGCAGTTATTAAATACTCGTTGCAAACTATTTTTGTACTGCCAGAATCAAAGAAAAACCGTTTTCACGTTCTGAGTGTAGTATTAATCCACCACATACAGATTAAATTTAAACCAGTTTTGTGTTCAGAATATAACGATAAATTAAATGATATGTTGCAGATTCATCAAAGGAAGCCCGAGTACCGAGTGAAGTTCTGTGGGGAACTTTTGTTTAAGCTTGTGGACTCTTACGAAGGATCAACCTTAAGTTAAAACCTACCTCTTGTTATAAAAACAATGTAAAAATTCGAGACGTGAAGGGATACATTCTCGATTTCCGAGAGCAGTTAGAAATTTCTAGATACAGAATTCGTGTTCTTGATTTTTTTATTCGAAGAATTCTCGTCAAATGTGATAATAAAAATAAGCGACACTGAGTTCCGCGAGTGATACCACAAACGCCCAAGTAGCCCCCGATGACAAAAAGGTTCCCCACCCTTGCTCAACACCATATCCTCCTTCCCTCTTCCTCTACCTCCAGCCATACAACATGCCATAACATCAATTTTGGAGGCGGGTTCCTGCCACCCCGGGAATATCCATTACATCCGCCATAGGTCACCTCACATGGCTTGCTAGGTTTCGGTGACTTAGCAGTGGTACCCGGATTCATTTGGTTTTGTTTGTCCGGGTCTTGGTGGCGGGCCGGATCGAGAGAGACTGGTTGAGGGAGGCCTTTTGACCTTTCTAAGCGAACCCTCTCAACCAATCGCCTTGTTGCAGGGATGGCTGTCAGTTGAGGGATGACGCACCGACCCCCAGATTAATAACCACATCTCAAACCTTTTTCCTTCCCAGAACTTCCTCTCCGTCTTGTCTCTTTAAAAAACTTCCACACAGCATCCTCAAAGTTGACATAGGCCCCAAGACACATTGTCTTCCTCAGAGCTTTCTGCGTGGAGCTAATGTAAAATAAAACTCCATTTTGGACGCCATAGCCTCACTGGCTCCAGATGGGTGGGAACATTTATGGTTCTTGTACGGTAGTCATATTAAAGAGGTTAGGTTATGTATCTTTTTTGTTTTTTTTCTTCACTTTTCAATTTTTTGTATACATTAACTCCACACAGGAGGTCCTGAGGAAAATAAATTCCTTCGGTGTACGTCATCTTTGATGATAATTTTTGTGCAGGGGAAAAGAAGAACAGCGGTACTCTAAAGATGGCAATTTGTCTGAAAAGATTAATCTGTTTCCATTAAAAAAATTAAAAAAAATTGTTATTTGATATTAGGTTTTCCGAACGGGTGGCCTTCCCCCCGCGGTCCGCGTTCAGGATCGGCCAATCGCGCGACCGCGACCAAGGCCGAGGCGCTGGAGATCCAACAACCCGCCGATGCGGATCATCCACGTGACCCGCCTGGCCGTCATAGGGCTTTACCCTCGCCTTAGGAACATCACTCAAGGAACCGTAAGACAAAACTCCTATTCTAAGTTAATGAGGCGATTCAATTCAGTTTATCATTTTAACTTCTCAAGCCTCGGAATGAAACTACTGTTCACAAACATCGTATTCCATTACAGCCGCCAAAGGACAGAACCGACTAGGTCCATATATTATAAAAGTATTTTTATCTGTTTAACAGAACCAATGAATTCACCTACATTTCACCGTTTATCTCATATTTTTAAGATAATAATTTTTTTTTTAATAAAAAACCTCTAAATTTGTGAATGCTTAAATTCGGCGTGTAGGTTGATATAAAGTTGACTGATTGTACTTAAGAGAAAACCCTGTCGCTGAGAAATTTAAACAATAGGTATTTTACCTAACTGTTGCTATCACTATCTAACTAGTAAAAGAAGTATCCTATCACATTAAGCATATATTACCGATATTGTATTTAAAAAAATAACAGTTGTGTCAAAATCCAGAGAGGAATTTGAGGAATAGTTTGTATGGACAATTTTGCTTCTTCCTCTCCCCTTCTTATTCTCATTGTAAATTTTTTTTTTAGGTTCCGCCAGATTATTCTCAGATGCGTGAAAATGATGTTGTGATGCTTCCACCTGAGGGGGAGACATCCGCCAATGGAGCCCCTGCCAATGAGTCCGGTGCCAGTGGGGCCCCTGCCAATGTGCCCCCTACTATTGAGGCCCCTCCAAGAGAGGACTGGGATCAGTTGGACTAACTTGTATCCAGTTTATATTACATAAGTTGCCCATAAGGCCACCATAGCATCGTTACAGGACCTGTCGGAGTCGATTTTTGTAATTTAAAAAAAATTTAAACTGTTAATGATATTGTTGAATATTTAACCTTAATGTATTGTTTTCAGTTACCCCATTTTTTTCATAATAAAATACATTTAAATGAAATACAATTATTTAGATTTTTTTCACTTACTAATTTAAATACTTTTGTATTTTAAATTAATCTAAATTTTTTTCAGAAGTATTATGAATCAAGAAACTTTTTTCACAGATTAATTATTTATTGATGATTTCTATTCCAGAGAAATTATTAGTCTCCTTGACTTCGAATCCAGCGGTCACGGGTTTGGCAACCGGTTGATAAATTATTTTTAGTTTATTTTGTAATAATATTTTTAATACCGCACAAGTGTTCCAGGAACAAGTGGGAATAGGGCGTCCTCGATTAGGGGTGGGAGACGGGGAGAGAAAGGTTGGAAAGTAAGCGGCTATTAAAAAAATAGATCTAAATCCATCGTAATTCTTGAAAACAATAAATCAAAATAATACCTCTCAAAATTTCATTATTTTAATTTTGGTATTTGTATAAAAAAAAAGTTTTTAATTAATTTAGTCATTTGGGAAATTGGAAATTTTTATGAAAATATAAATGAAGGTATTCAGAAAAATTACAAAAAACAAGTTGTGATCCCTGAGGCCCAAGTGTGTGAAAGCTGTACCGCGTGTGGAAAGCATTCATACTTGTGGACATCTGCAAGCAATGCATGACCAATATAAGAAGTGTAAGTAATTTTTATAAACAGGTTTTGGGGGTATTCTAGTCTAGAAAAAAAAAATTCTTCATATTTTGATAGTTTAGATATTCAAAAATATCTCCCTTAATGGATTTTTCAAAATTAGAATTATTTTAAAAGGTATAGCCATTTTAGTTCAACCGGTTTAGACGGAACCTAACTAGAATCTAAATAGAACAAAACTTAAAACTCGTGTTTCTCAAAACCACTTTTATTGAGACGGTTGACACAATATCTAAGTTCCACTGAACCAATTTACATGAAATTTGTTTAAAAAATGTCTTTTTATTTCAGACAGCCACCATTTTGTGAAAAATATATATTTTTTTACTTTTCTTTAGTTCCGGTTATAGCAGCATTTGTTTGAATTAAGAATTAATTTGTGTGTGTGTGTGTGTGTGTTTTTTTTAAAATTATTGGGAGGCTTGCAATTGCGACAACCAGGGCACGCCATTTTTTAAACACCCCCACTTTAACACCCTGTACCTTTTTGAATTTTAAATATTTTAATTTTCATCAAGCAACGTTTCATTCGTTTTTTTAATTTTTTTATTTCATAAATTGTTAGTATAACTATTGAACATGTTCCCAAAGTTTTAAATAAAAATTTCAATTCGTTCCGGTGTTGTGAAAAATTCTTAGTAGTCAAAACTTGTTAAAAGTTCTTTGTAATTGCAAAAAATGTAAAAAAATGGCAAAAAATCAAGGTTTCCCGTTTACACACCTGTAAAAAAATTAATTTCCATTTCGTTTTTTCACTTCGAACATTCAACTATTTCCAACTTCGAAAAAGTCTTTAAAATGCACGTCTGCTACGTCATTCGCGATTTTTATAATTATTTATTAATATCATATCTTTTGGTGTATTAATAATTATTAAATATTTAAGATATTTTTTTATTGTAAATCCACACGGGAGGCCCTGAAAAAAATTATTCCCATCAGGGCATATGTCATATTTGTGGATGCTTTGTGGAGGATCTGTGGGAATTTTGAGAGTTGAAGAGACATCGGGGCTTCGTCATTTGAGGATTCGTCGCCTGAATCTCTGTAAATATCAGAAATGCGCAATTTCGTTTCTCGTAGATGACACGAAGGTTTCTAGTAAAATATTCATATTCTTTTTTGTTTGTTATACACATATTTGAATCCTATAACTAAATACTAGTTGTTATCATACATATGTACTTTTTTTAATGTACACTATTGTAATTACCCTCCTATGTACCACTGTGTATCATGTATCACAGGATGTAATAGCCATTTTATGGCGTTGAAATAAATAAATAAGCGACCCACTGTTTTGCCTATTGCTCTCAACCCGTACCATGGCGTGGTGCGACTTCTTAGAATAATCTTTGTGTATTTGAAGCAGATGGATGTATTTTTATAAGTGGGACTTGAAAGTCTTGAAAAATTTGAACGGTTGAATAATCTGATGGTTTCTTAGTAATAATTTTGGAGTAATTTCCGATAAGTGTTGGTAATTAAAGTAATTTCAAGTGGCAAATTTCCTGTGGTTGAGTTTTCGTAAGCTCCTCCCCACACAATGATACCGTATAGATATGAACTATTAGCGAGTCGGTAGGATATGTTTTTTTGATAAGATACTTCTTATAGGAGTTATGACCCTCCAAAAATGGTTAAAATTGCCTGATTTGAACGCCATCAACTAAGTTCAGTTTACAAAGTAGACAAATGTATTATTTAAATAGTAAAACAAAGTGATAATGTTTTCCATTAACTCGGTAAAAAAAACTTTAAAAATCGGTCCAGTTTTGGAGAAGAAAAAATGGAGAATGCAAACCTTGAGATGAATGATTTTATTTAGGTAACATCTGCCTAAAGTACAATTGTCCCTTTCGCTCAGTATTCAGGTGAGCAAGAGAGAGAGTGACAGCAACAGTTTGGTAAAATACCTGTTGTTTAAGTTTCTCGATGACAAGGTTTTCTCTTGGGTACGATTAATTAATTTTAAATTAACTAACGCGCTGAATTTAATCAAGAATGAATTTTTAATATGAGATAAACAATGAAATATAAGTGATTAAATTGGCTCTGTTGCACCGTAATCAGTTCAAGTCTCCATATTAAGAGGCACTGCTGCTTGGCCTTTTTCATACAAATTTTCTTTTTTTAAACAGGAAGCCAAAATACAGCAAACTGGTTAACTATTTTTGAATCAAAAGTCATTGCACATAATATATGAAATATTTATTTTTATTTTTGTTTTGAATCTTAATATATAAAACAAAGTCGGGTTAGTTACACTATTTATAACTCGAGAACGGCTGGACCGATTTTGATGATATTTGATTTGTTGGATTTGTCTTTTTTTTTTTACATGAGCTCCACACAGGAGGCCTTGAGGGAAATTATTTCCCTCAGAGCCTATGTCATCCTTGAGGATGCTGTGTGGAGGGTTTTTTTTTAAGGAAAGGAAGGAGAGGAGAGTTCCGGGAAGGAAAAGGGTTTAAGGGGTGGGTAGGAATCTAAGGTTCAGTATGTCCTGGTCATCCGCCTCCAAGACCTAGACAAACCTCACCCCATGAACCCGGGTACCCCTGCTAAATTACCAAACGTAGCGAACCACTTGGGGTGACCTATGGCAGGGGTGTTGGTTATTTTTATTTATTTTATTTTTTTATTTTAGCATATAAAATATAATGTTAAATGTACATTATGTAATAATTTGTGTACATTCATGTTCAAATATCTTAATTAATACCACTCTTCCATGGAAGCATTAGCTTGTGTCTGGAAGAGTAGTGTACATTTTTTAAATGCTTTATTATATCTTAAGTTCTTAAATTACAATGTGAATGTAAAAAAAAAACAATAAGTTGTAAGTTCGGTTTAATGTAATTGTAATTATAAGTATTTATCAACTATCAAACAATTCTATTATTTGGATAATGTATCTAGAATTATTGTAATTAGTTGTCAAAAACAAAACATAATTTAACTTATTTGAAGAATGGAGTATCACTAGGAAACTGAGTTATAAGTTATTTTTGAGATTAGATTAGTTGGAAACTTTTATTTTTATTTTTTTGAGATTATCTTTAAAATATTTTTTAACAGTGTTTATTAATTTGATTTTATCATTAATTTTTCTAATTTCATCCGGTAGTCGGTTGAAAATAAGTCTTCCTTGATAAGTATAAAAATTTTGTGCGAATGAAGTGTTTAATTTTGGGCATGAAAAAATATATTTATGTCTTGTACGGTTTTCAGTTATAAATTGATACTTTTCTTTTTCTTTTATAATTTGAATCAATGCATTTTTATTGTACAGATCTTTGAATGAAGGTACTTGGAATTCCTTAAATAATTGATCCGTTGGGTAGTCAGAAGGTTTTTTTAATATAATTTTAATTATTAGCCTCTGCACAACTTCAATCGGGGAAAGAGTAGTTTTGTATGCGGATCCCCAGCTAATGATAGCATATTGTAAAGTTGATTGAACCAAAGCGTAATATATTAGATATAAGTTTTTTACAGATAAAAAATTTCTGATTCTTAAAAATATATAAATCAATTTTCTAATTTTTTTTACAACTTGACAAATTTGTTCCTTCCATTTCAAATTTTTATCGATAATAACTCCTAAATATTTGATTGTGTTTGTTGTTTTTAATATTGTGCAGTTTGGGATACAATAGTTTTTACTATGTGTTTTGGAATTATCATGGATGATGATGTCAATGTTTTTAGGGGTATCATTTTTGTGTATTGCAAATGGAATTACAAATGTTTTATCACTATTTAGTGATAGTAAATTTACGTCGGAGAAATTCTTTAAAATATTTATGTCTTCGGTGGCTTTAAATGTTACTTTTTCCCAAGTTTTATCGCTAATTATTAGTACCGTATCATCGGCATATGAAGTAATTTGGCCATGTAGTGGTTGAAAAAAAATGTCATTAACATATATGGTGAAAAGGATTGGTCCGATTACTGTACCTTGCGGGATTCCAAAGTCTGATATTTCTTTATCGCTATTAATTTGATTTATTTTTACGACTTGCGGTCGATTTTTTAGGTAGTTCGAAATCCATTTAATCGCATTGTCTTTTATACCTACATTGTTCAGTTTTTTTAGTAGAATCTCATGGGATATACTATCAAAGGCTTTTCTGAGATCAATAAATATACCGGCACATCCAATAAAGGTTCCCGGGGCGGCGGTACCCATTCCCGCCTCCCAAATTGTCTCCGCCCGGATAACGGAATAACTATTAAAACATCACAAAAATTCACGAAAAAGAAAGTTATCAAGAAAATTCATTTCCTCATACATTTTATATGGAACGAATTTTCATCTTTTGAAAGAGCTCTAGCAATGTTGTGTTAGTTGAAGTTTGCGTGAATTCCAAAAATTCAAAAACTTCAAATGTCAATGCGCTGATATTTTCGCTTTTGTTCTTAAACATATAATGCTGCCTCTCTTTCTTACACACTAAATGTCAACAGTCGAAAATGAGACAAACGGTTAACGTGTGTCTTCACCCTTCCAAAGGAAAAATAAAATAATTATAATAAATTTCCCTCACACGTACCTATAAAGAAAATGAAATGCAATTCCCATAAGGGTCATCCATAAATTACGTCACACATTAAGGGGGGGGAGGGGAGTAGGAAGTATGACTAGGGGTACGGGGTGGTCATCAGCTCTGTGACGTCACATGTAAAAAAAAATTGAACTACTGTTTTGATTATTTTTAGATGTAGGGGGGAGGGGTCTCATAAATGTGACGAAGTGTGACAGGGACGGGGAGAGGGGGGGGGGGGGTAAAAAATCATGAAATTCATGTAACATAATTTATGGATGGCCCCTAAGTAAGTGGAAAAGTAAGAAAATCTAAATCCGTACACAAGGTCATCTCTGATACTGACAAAAACAAAACACGGATAGTTGCGGATCGATATTTGCTTCAGTGTGTAATTTTTAAGTTAATAAAAAAATGAATTCAATTCTGCTAATAAATTAACACAACAGTTATTGATTCTGAGGGGGTACGAAGTTCACCGGATCAGCTAGTTATAAATAATTTAAGCACTCAATTTTTAATGATTTGATAGGCAAATCAGGCATTTTTATTGTGAGTTAATTATATTTTTAAAAAAATTATCTTACCCTTCCTACTGAATTAAGTAATTATAAAAAAATAAATAAATAAAAATAACATCACCAAAAAAAAATCACATAAAAAGCTTTTCTTTGAAATTACAAAATAGAGAATTTTATTTGGTACGACAAATTTGTGTTAACAGCGCAAATTGGTCGTTTGTAATTTGCGTTTACAACCAAATATTTGTTTTTTTTTAATCATTTATTTATTTATTTTATATTGTTTCATATTTCTATATTAAATAAAGCAAAATATAAGTTTTTTTTAAATTGATGCCTTTAAATATTTGAAAAATTATACGCGCAAACAATATTTCCGGTCAATGTTACTAAGTACTGGTATTTTAGTTGATGCCCACTATTTATATTCATGTTTCATAAACATAAAATGCACTAAAAACACAAATTTTGTAATACTTTTAACTCTTCAGACTAAAACATTTTCACCTAGAATAGTCCCAACGACACGATAAAATTTCACAGAATTTAGGAATGCTTCCGATATATTTTCAATGTGCTATATAATTCTTAATTTTGAAATTGTTGTAAAAATTAAAGTAATTTCAATTAAGTCTTACGGTTACTTGAATGATGTTTCTGAGAGGGTGAAGCACGGTGCGGCCAGGCGGCTCAAGTCGGTGGACACCCTGACGCTCTCTACTGGTGGGACGTTGGGTCTCGTGCTCCTCGGTCTTGGTTGCTCGGTTGGCCGATCTTGAGCGGGGACCGTGGGGGGAAAACCACCCTAATAACACATAATAATTTGATTAATATTTAAGTAATTTAGACATTCCTTTTGTGAAGGAAATTTAATTTAATTTTTAGTAACAAGACTTTCACTTATTTACATAAAGATTTTTTTAAACTTTAGCCTACGTAAAAATCCCGCCAAGTTGCAATCACAAACTTTGACAATTTGGTTGAATTTAATCCGTGGAATCAAGAAAAAATTTTTAAGATTCACTGAGAAGAATAAAATTATGCCACGTTTTAACGACTTAATATTATTATTTTACCCAACAAATCACATACGGAATGCGGAATGGTTAGGTAGGTGATCAGTGGGGGTGTCGCTGAATTAGGTACTAATCGAGCAACTCATTATAAGTACAAACACAGGGTCTTGGAGCTATCGTCGACCAATCGAGTCAATTGGGAATAAATTGTGAAATATGGAGAAAATCGAGTTCCGCGCTGTTATAAAGTTCCTTACCAAGCAAGGAAAACGAGTTCTGACCATACTGGAAGAGATTTCATCCATTTGCGGGAACACTTGTCCAAGTAAAACTATTGTTTACAAGTGGCCTACCCTCTTTAAACATGGCAGGGAGGTCATTTGAAGACGACCATGGCCAGGAAAGCCGATTGTCCAATCCAATTATCCACTTAATTAATTTTTTTAAAATTAAATGGAGTTCTACGAATTAAACACAAAAACAATTAATACTCCGGAAATTATTAAAAAAATCGAAAAATTAATATTAGAAGATGCCCGACTAAAGGAGAAATAGCTTGGAGAAATGGTTAGAGTCTCAGATACAACCATTTTCAAAATTCTTCACAACCATCTTGGCATAACTAAAGTCAGCGCAAGATGGGTGCCGAGAATGCTCTCGCCGCCTCAAAAACCACAGCGCTTGGAGTGTTCTCGTGCATTTTTGGACCCCTGTAGGGATGATAAAGATGGAGTGTTGGCTCAAAATGTAACTGGTGCTTGGGTTCATCATTATGAACTCTTTCTAAACAGGACTCTATGCAGTGGCACAAGAAAGACACCGCCACCACCCAAGAAGGTTAGGGTGTCACAATCGGCTGGGAAAATCATCACGACAGTCTTTTGGGACTCAGAAAGAATCCTGTTGAGCTATTACAAAGATAAAGGTGTTTCCATAACCGGAGATTACTATGCTTCAATCTTAGATCAATTAAACGAAGCCATCAAGGAGAAAAGAAGGGGAAAATTCAAGAAAAAGGTGTCCTCCTTCGGCACGACAACGCGCCTGTTCACAAGAGCCGTGTTGCGATGACAGCCCTGCAGAAGGTGGGCTTCGAAATTCTTGCTTCGTCTAAGAACTATCAACATTATCTTCATTTTCTTAACGCACATATTATTAGCTGCTATCTTTAAATATGATTGCAAGATTCAACTAAAACTAAATGCCATCTAGATAGTGTCTGGATACATTTTATTTTTAATAAGTGACATTTATTGACTTTCTGCAAGTCTAGGATGAATATATTTTTTTTTTCACTTTGTAAGTAAAGTCTCAAATTATAACATTTAATTAAACGAAGACAATATTAGCGAAGCTCAATCGAAAATCTAAAATAAATCTACATTAACTATTCAAATAATTTTAACAAATTAAGTTGACATAGTAGCTAATCATAGTTGACACTTTCCCTTGTAATAAATACCAATTCTGAAATTAATGAATCTTAAGAATTTATTTAGAATTTAGTCTTTAATTTTTCAAAACAAGCAAACACATTGTGACTTGACATTTTAAATAAATAAAAAGAATATACTTTGTTATGATTTTTTTATTTCCAATGCCTCTAAATTTTTATAATATTTATTATAATAATTTAGAGGCATTGGAAATTTAAAAAAATCAGTTAATACAAAGGCTGAAATCATTAATAATCAACTAAATCTAACATTCAGCCCAATTATAAGTATGTTTCCTGTTATCCCACTCTCTTCTAACCACTTCCCTCCCACAACTGACGCACTGTCCCACTCTAATTTACTGTCTCTTTCTTGCATAAATGTTTCCGCAATGTCCCACTCTAATTCATTGTCTCTTTCTTTCACAATTTGTATATAATATATATATGTGTATTAGTATTTTTATATTCAGTCCTGATGAAGGTACGGAGGTACCGAAACCGGTAGACGGAAAAAATAACAATAAAGTGACTTAAAACAAAGTATTTTCTTTTTATTTATTTATTTTTTTCTTTCGTGAGTGAATGACTAGCTTACACACTGGTCATTCACTGGTGCCCACACTGTCGAGTCAAACTCAATTTGACTCCTTACCGACCTACAAATTTTTATGATTTGAATTTTTTCATTGGCTGTAAATTCTTATTACAAAACCTAACTTTTTCAAGGCTTCATTTGATGTAATTTTAATATGGTTCATAAAATTGCTATTTTATTACGCCTAAAATGTATAACTAGTACACATCGCCTTCAAATTAATATATTTATATTTAGATACTGCATGCAGGAACTCGTTTTAATTAAAACTACACCCAGAACACAAAAAAAACTGCAAAAAGAACATTTAAAAGTCCAAAAGCCGTCTCACAGTGGAGAACGACCTTTTGTATGTTCCGATTAGATATTATATGTATTTTTTTTCTTTATTTATAAAATTTCGGAACATGGAAAAGGTTTTTCTCAGCGGTGAATCAGCATGTGGATTTAAATTTTCACTTACAAGAACATTAATAGTTGCAGTCGGAACATGAAAATGGTTTTTCTCCACTATGGGTTGAGAAAAACCATTGAGGTTTTTTTTTTAACTTGTGGGTTTTTAAAGTCTTCTTTCTAGCACATAAATAATAATTAATAAATTAATAATTAATAAAATAAAAACATATATTTTATTTTTATTTTAATTCACGGATTGGGGACCACTGCCGTAGGTGAGTAATTCGATTAAATTCATTAATTTAAAGAGTTTATTCGAAAATAGATTTTTTATCGAAAAATCGATGTTTGCAAAATATCATTCTCAAATAATTACATTTTTGACAGTTTTTGTAACGATAAAAAAACTTTTCAAATGTATTGTCATGTGGTTGTAATAATCCAGAAACCTTTGCGAGGGTGGAAAAAGCACATTTTGAAAGTTACAAACATTTCCTCTGCTATAGATATGCATAGACAACTCATACATATGTATATATTTAAGCATATTTTGGTTTTTATATACATAGATGAAACCGGTCAGATCTGTCCTTCGGCGGCTGTATTGAAATGTGATGTTTTTGAACAGTATTGCCCTTCCGAGGCTTGAAGAGTTAAAATAATAAACTGAGTTGAATCGCCTCATTAACTTAGAATGGGAGCTTACGGTTCCTTGAATGGCGTTCCTAGGGCGAGGGTGAAGCGCGGTGACGGCCAGGCGGCTCAAGTCGATGGACACGATGACGCTCTGCATTGGTGGGTTGTTGTTGGGTGTCGTGCTCCTCGGCCTTGGTTGATCCGTTAGCCGATCCTCAGCGGCGACCGCGGGGGGAAAGTCTACCATTTGGAAAATCTAATGACAAAATTATTTAATTTTTTTTTATTGTCATGTTTCAACATGGTTCTTTCATTTGGTTGGCATAACTCTAAGTGACCACTCAGGTACGGGGGCTGCCTCGAAGCCAGAGTTAAATTAGCTGCACAACTGGTGATCCTTTACAAATCGCATGTGCGCCCCAGTGTTGAATTTGGCAGCCACCTCTGGTCTGGAGCCTCAAAATATTTAAAAAAAACCTTGATTCTGTGCAGAAAGAATTTAATCTTAACAGATTGCAATATTTAGAGCACAGGCGTCAGTTGGGAATTCTGTTCTTCTTCTTGTTACCTCAAAAAGCATCATCAAAGATGACGTAGACCCTGAGGAAATTGATTTTCCTCAGGACCTCCTGTGTGGAGTAAATGGAAAGAAAATAAAACATTGAAAAGTGAAGAAAAAAACCAACACATCCAACCTAACCTGCTAATTGAGTACCGCACAAGAACCACAAATTCTCCCAACCATCTGGAGCCAGTGAGACTATGCCATCCCCAATTGGGATGTGTGTTGAGGCTGAAGGCAGAATGAAGGGAAAGGAGATCGGATAGAGGAAGGTGGGGAATCACTCGGGGTGATCACTCACATTAACGCAATAAATGAGATGCGAACACTGATGTTGTAAAAATGACACGGTTAGTTAATATGAACATTAAAAATACTTAATCATTGAACACAATATACCTCTATTAGAAAATTTATGACAGAAAAATTGGTGCTTCGCAAAGTGCTGGGTTCAATTCCTCTCCCGAAGCACTTTACCACTACGACGCGAGGCGCTGCGCGCGCACAACCATTTATAAACCATACCTTTGAATCAAATGTATGGTTTGTCGCCAATATAAACAATAGTAATGGTATTAAGTTGTAATATTAATGGTATCCATTGAGAAAAATTAAAATTTTCTAAATTAGAAAAATTGAAAACAAGAGTTTAAATATTACCAAAAATCAAATTAATATATATTTTTTAAATTTTATCCCATTGTAAATAACGTCATCTTAACCACCTCCCCATCCCACTTATGTCAATCCTTTAACAGATTTAAGTGTAATTTAGTTTTAAGTAAACCTTGAAGAAGTTACGAAATATGTTGGGTTTAAAAAAAAACAGTGGCTAAAAATACGTGTTAATTAAAAAAAAACGAGTGTGCTTTAGACCACACGACTGAAGTTAAACTTTACTAACTTATATATCCCTCTCAACTTCCATTCGCCTCGCCCGATCACACTTTTCATAACGCTCTCGTCACGCATTCACCAGCTTATTCCCCAAGTCAAGCGTGCGTAAAGGCCAGACCGTTGGCCTCGCCTGATCACACTTTTCGTAACGCCCTCGTCACGAATTCACTAGCTTACACCCCAAGTCAAGCATGCATAAAAAAGTCTTACTTCAAAAATATTAGGCAGTACCTCAAAATATGTTTGCGGTGTTTTATAAATTTCTGAAATAGGGCCACACCGCGAGCGCGTGTTATTGTTGTATTGTCAAAATTGCTAAAGTGTTTTAGAAATTATGCCGTTTTAATAAAAATTTCTTTTTCACACTAACACATCAAAAAAACTCAAAATATTCAAACGCATTTCTTTCGAAATCTCTAAATTTGACACTATTTTTCCCAGCCAATTGCTCATTAGAATCATCACTGAGGAGCTGTCAACCTCAATTAGCTCTGAATTACAACGGGTTCCTTTGTAAAAAAAGTGACGTTTACCAAAACAACAAATTTTAATAATATCGGTTTTTCTGTACCGAAAGTATTTCTTTAATATTGGACTAATCCAAGCCATGCGTAGGACATGTTTTGACATTTCACGCCAAAATTTACTATCGCGAATTTTTTTGGGTTATTGCGCCGTGTTGCGGACAACTCCGAAACGATCTGGGAATACTTTCGAGTCCGCAAATTCGACCATCAGAAAATATCGGTATCGGGATACTTGAAACCGGCCATTACTTTGGGTTTGATCCTGAAATCTTGAGAAGACCCAAAACGCGCACAGCATACGAATTAATATTAGAAACGAAGGGGCTTAGCATTAGTTCTCGGTATCTGATACTTGACGTCTAGTTTTTATTTTACTAAATATTGTATTAAACTCGACGCGCCCAATTGAAATCTTCACTTCTAAATACATGATCACTCATTTCAAAACAAACTTTACATCTACCCTGATAGAAGTACAGTGAAAAGCTATCCGAAACCTTGGGAAAAGAAGGAAGAAGTGCGACACGGCATTATTACCGAATAATGAATTAAAATAACATTGCGAAGGTGTAACTCACACCTTTTATTTTAAATCAGCAAACAAAGACAAAATTCACTTTGGAAATTAAGTAATAACTCGTAATCGTACCCACTATTGTAAAAATTGCGACACTTATACTGATCTTCGTAATTTTTAAAGTTGAAAAGATATCGAACTTCTGATGCAAAGGAAAGTTTTGAAGTAATGACGAGCGAGTGACAGTTGGTGACCATAGATAAATATGGGATCGATTAGTGTCATAAATACTACTTGTGCTCCCGTTTTTTTAAGCAAATCAAAGTCAATTCTAAATCAATTTGATTTTCAAACACTGTCAGAATGAAAAATTATTTGCCTGTGAAGATGACGGTTTCGGGCAGAGATGGTCGATATTTCTATACCGGTTGCACGTAACGGGCTCCTTTGCTGACAATGTCACCGTAATATTTTACCAGACAATGTCACCAGTTACTTTTGGTACCGATTTTCTAAGTGAAACTTCTTTGGCACCGTTGTAATTTGAAACTCAATGAAACGGAAACGACACTAAAAATAGACAAAAACTTACATCTATAGGATTTAGCCTGCGAAAGAATGAGAAGGAATGAAAATGATTATGAGCTCACTTTTCCAGGCTCCTTTTCGTTGAGATTGTATGATTGAAGGCTTCACTTCTACTGCGTGCGAACTGCACTATTTTTTTAATGTTGGAAAAATAGTCGAAAATTATAATTTATAATTTATTTATTTATTTATTTACGCCTATTTAGGCTTTTACATACATATATATAACAATATTAACTAAATTATACTTGTAAATAGTGCAGGAAACTACTGTTTAAAACACTTGCACAAAAATAAATACAAAGTAAAAATATTCGGTATTGAATTTGAAACAAGCAGGATGTAGGTACAAAATAAAAAAAATCCGAAATAGTTTTTTTTCTTTCAGCCAACAAAATTATGTTTTTCATTAAAAACTTTGAGGAACCGGTTAAATTTTTCACAGAATTACTCTAGTCACTTTTCCCCGGTATTTTTTATTATAACTTAAAAAACTGTCGACTTTGGGAAAAAATTCAAAACTTCAAACCTGTAAAGCAGAGTTTAGTCATATAGATTGCGGCTTTGTGGCGGGAGGGGCAGGCGGGTTCCGTGGTTTTGATTTGCATACAAATCAACAGTCTTATTTCAAGATTCGATTTGGTGGTGTTTGGTCTGCATTTTCCCCACAGTTAATAATTAGGAAACCAGTTTATTGTTGGGACTGCTTCTGCAACAAACCATTTTACAGTTTTGATTGCAACCCTGTTATCATTATTGCTTATGCTATTGTTTTATATGTTTCTACATTTTCCTCATAGTAATCGCCAGTAAACCGGTTAACTGTTGTGACTGCTTCTGCAGCAAACCATTTTACAGTTATGTTTGCTACCCGGTTTTTATTATTGCTTATGCCATTGTTTTACATGTTTCTACATTTTCCTCATAGTAATCAACAGTAAGCCGGTTTACTGTTGAGACTGCTTCTGCAGCAAACCATCTTACAGTTATGATTGCAACCCTATTTTTATTATTGCTTATGCAATTTTGCATGTTTCCACATTTTCCTCATAGTTAACACCAAGAATTCAGTTTATGGTTGGGACTGCTTCTGCAGCAAAATGTTTTACAGTTGTGATTGCAACCATATTTTTTTATTGTATCTACTATGTTTACTATATCTACTATGTTTTATATGTTTCTACATTTTTCTCACAGTCAACACCAGGAAAACAGTTTACTGTTGGGTTGTGTTACAGTTGTCAATGACCTCGGTTTTTATTTTATTATTGTTTTACTTTTATCGAAGGAAGCAAACACTTTGTGGTGTGACATTATATATTAAATGAAAAAAACACACTTTGTAAAACACCACTTTTTATTGGAATTAATATTGAGAATTAAGCTTGAGCTAAGCGAAACCTGGTTGGCTGTTAAATATTAATTCCAATAAAAAGTGGTGTTTTACAAAGTGTGTTTTTTCATTTAATACATTGTTTTACTAATCTATTTCTATTCTGTACAGCGTGAACCCTGACTTCCAGTCACTTTGATGTCATGAGTACTCCAGCGACAACACGTCTTGGAGTTGGGGCCCACACACTGCTCAGCCCAGTGTTGCAGCTGCTGCTGGAGGCGCACCATAGGATTTGACACAGCTAGTTTCCTTTCTAAGAATTTTTCTGAATAGTTGAAACATAATAAGTTTCTTTTCTTTAATTTTTTGCATTGTGTTTTTATAATTTGGGTTGTTTTGGGTATTTTTTTCTTATTACTGACCACTCTTTACAGCGCGAGAGCCAATGTGATAAAAACTGAACAATGTACTGTATTGTCAAAAATTCCCCACTCGAGGATTTTGACAATTCACTACCCATCCCTGCACACGAGTACCGGCGATATGGACCCGTAGCACTATCTCACCGACCACCCGCGCTACCCCTGGGGACAGTTGTGGGTCTGACGGACGTTCGAACGCGCTAGGGAACCTTTCGCCCTGCCCCCGACTACCCGACGCTTATTTCCTTAGGCACTTTGGGCGTCCAATCCCCGACTTCCCAATCACTGATCGTCAAGGCACAACCGGGAAGTCGGATGCCTGAACACCGACACAATCTCAACACGACTGTCAGGTATTCTGCGTCGCGCCGCCTCCCAACCAGGATTCATCATTTATGTTCGGCTTACATCTTGTTTTAATTTTTATGATTTTTATTTCCTCGTGCAAAAAAGAGGCAGAATAGGAAAACCGCCTACTTTTGGTTATTTTATTTCTACCCTTTTCCTTTTAAGATTAAGAGGTAATATAGTTATATTTTAACATAAGATTTCTAACACCTGTACATAGTAAGCGCTTGCATACTGCTCCTTAACACCGTATGCGTGGTCAATGGTGGTCTAGTTTCGTTAACTTACATGTAGAGTCGTACTATAAAAAAATTAGAGTCGTTGCGAGAGCCCTGAAGGAGTAACCATACATACGTTACTTATACCAGGGCGGGTATGTGGTGGATAACCTCCGATGTTTGGTCAGCGTATATTCGATTTGCATGGAAATCTACTGTCTTGAGATTGATGAATTATTGCAATCTTGACCATCAAAACAAGAGGAAGGTCACTTTTTACATCAAATTACGACAAACTTCCCTTAAAATTAATGTTCCAATTTGTCCAAATTCCCCAACACGGGGGGGGGGGGGGTCAGGTGTTCTGCGTCGCGCCACCTCCCACCCAGGATTCATCATTTATATTCGGATTACATCTAGTTGTTATTTTTATGATTTTTATTTCCCTGTGCAAAATAGAGGCACGGCAGGCGAACTGCTTACTTTTCGTTCTTTTATTTCGACCCTTTCCCTTATAAGATTAAGAGGAAATAGAGGTATATTTTAACATAAGATTTCTAACATCCGTACATAGTAAGCACTTGCATACTACTCCTTAACACTGTGTGCAGGGGCAATGATGGTCTAGTTTCGTTATCTTAAAAGTAGAGTCGTTCTATAAAAATCCATACGTTTCTTGTACTAGGGCGGGTATATGGTGGATAACCTCCAATGTTAGCGTGTATATGATTTACATAGAAATCTACAGTCTTAATCTGAGATTGTTGAATTGTTGCACTCTTGACCATCAAAGCAAGAGAAAGGTCACTGTTAATAACAAATTACGAAAAACTACCCTTAACCCATTTTCTACCCCTTAAAACTAATTTTTGATAACACCCAATGAAATTTCGCCTACTTGGCATTCAAAATTAGAGGAAAATTACTGTCTAAATCAATCAATAAATAAATTTCTAAAACAATTTATCAATTTAGACCATTTGTCTTGTTAAATTAACTAACTGGAACTACTTATAAAAAGATTTTTTGATTATTGATAGTACGTCAAACCTCCTTTACACTCTTTTTTTTATCTAAATTGATAAAATTTATATTACAATGTAACAACTTAATGCCATTACTTTAGTTTATATTGGCGACAAACCATCCATTTGATTCAAAGGTACCACAAATGGTTGTGCGCGCGCCGCACCACGCGTCGTAGCGGAGAAGTGCATCGGAAGAGGACTCGTGTCTCTACGAGCATTTCTGGAGCTCTGCACATATTGGCAAAAGGTGTCATCGTAGAAAATGTCAAGGACGGGTTCTTTAAAAATTTGAGCAGTTCATGAATATTCGAAGTTAATTTATACGTTCTGTGTAGGTTTTTCTCAAGTTCTGTTATTGTATCATCACAGGCAAGTTGCTTCATAAAAATGAAATAATCCAAGAAATTGAATAAAACTTTCACAAAACGCGAAAATTAACTTCAAATAACTTCCCATCTTTTTTATGTCATTAGGTTGCAGAATAGTTAATCTGACTTATAGTTTATCTGGCTTGAGTAATGTTGACTAAGGACCTAATAATGAGAAGGTTTTGTTTTTGACGACCTCCGTAGTCCAGTGGGTAAGATTCTTGACTCACAATCCGGAGGTCGTGGGTTCGAACCCGGCATGCGCAAATAAATTTTATTTGATTAATTTGTGTTATTTCACAATTAATTCATTTAAAATAATATATAGTATATTTGCGGCATGTTCCAGAGTGGAAGATACTATCAGTATCGCCCTGGTGTAAGACCACCATTAAGAATTGAAACGTTGCTTGAAAATGGCTTTAGCCGTGTTTAGTGACCAGATCTGAATAGCCAGTTACTTCCCAACCTTCCTCTTCCCCACCTCCTTCCCCTCCCCACTATCTTAAGCCTCACAACATACCCCAATTGGGGATGCCATAGTCTCACTGGCTCCAGACGGGAGCAGTTGAGATTCTTGTGCGGTATTCACTTTAAAAAAAAAAAAAGACCTCGGGGTCCACGTAATCTTTAATGCTACTTTTTGTGGAGAGGAGAAGAAGAACAGCATTCCCAACGGTGCTCTAAATATGGCAATCTGTTTGTTAAGATTAATCCGTTTCTCTACAGAATCAAGGGTTTTTCGAGTATTTTTAGGTTCCAGACCAGTGGTGGCTGCCAAATTCAACAGTGGGACACACTTGCTATTTTTAAAGGGTCAGCAGTTGTGCACTATCCGCAGTATCTGCGGGCCCTGTACAGTACGCCCAGCTCCTGAGAGGCTAACTTAACTCTGGCTTTGATGGAGCCCCCGTACCTGAGCTGGTCCCTTAGGTTGTACCAATCAAACCAAACGACCATGCTGAACCTTGACAATAATTAAAATATTTTATTAATGGTTATTAGATGTTCCGCGTGGGCGGCTATCCCCCCTCGGTCTCCGCTGAGGATCGACCAACCGAGCAACCAAGGCCGAGGAGCACGACACCCAACAACTTACCAATGCAGAGCGTCATCGTGCCATCGAGTTGAGCCGCCTGGCCGTCACCGCGCTCCACCCTCGTTTCAGGAACAACGCTCAAGAAAGCGTAAGACAAAGCTCCTATTTAAAGTTACTAATTTAATTCAGTTTATTATTTTTCCATCACATTTCCCCCGTGATGTGTGGGCTCTAATAAAAGAAAGTAAAGTACAACCAGACATACAAAAAAGAATAGTATTACACAAATAAATTACAAATACCTACCGTCAAAAACAAAAATATATTAAAAAAAAAAAAAAATTAAAATACAAAAAAAGATAGAATTAAAAAAATAAAATCATAAGCCCTTCAAGTTGCCAAAGGCAGCCCACACATCGGGTAGAAAAAAACCATCCTTCAGGTGACGACATAATACAGTTCGCGAGACAGAGGGATTGACTTCCCTGAACCTAGTCCAACGTAACAATATGATATAGTAGTTAATTATTTTATCCCCTCAAGCCTCGGAATGTCACAAACATCATATTCCATTACAACCGGGTTCATACATTATAACAGTATTTGTACCCTTTTTGTATTGTACGATGCAAGCAATGAATTTCACCGTTTATCTCACATTTTTTTAATTTTTTTTTTTTTTTAATTCTTATGATGATGATGACTTCTGTTCTGATGATGGACACTATAACGTTGTCCGAAACGTTGGCTAAAGAAGGAAGTAGCGCAACACTGCATAACACCCCAAAAATAAATAACAAAAATATTATTAATTGTTTTTCATTTCAATAGAACTTTAATATTCTTTCCTATATTTGGGAGATGAAAATTATTTTCGCGCAGTAATAAATTGATCTCTGCGTAACACTCTGAAAGGCTTTTGGCGTGAAAAATGTGTACGGCACCCTTCAGAAATACAGTATTGTACAAACGCCCCACTAGTCTCGTACAGCACTATTTGATCCCGTTGTTATCTATGGTCATCAACTGTCACTCGCTTGTCATTGTTTCAAACTTTCCTTTGCGTCGGAAGAACGATCACTTTGCAACTTTAAAATTGACCAAGAACAGTATAAGTGGCGCAATTTTTACACTGGTGGGTACGATTACTAGTTATTAGTTAATTTACAAAGTGAATTTTGTTGTAGTTTGCAGATTTAATATAAAGGGAAAGAGTTACACCTCCGCAATGTTATTTCGATTCATTATTCGGTAATTATGCCGTGCCGCACTTCTTCCTTCTTTTCAAGGTTTTGGACACTGTACTTCCTTCAGGGTCGATGTTAAGTTAGTTTTGAAATGAGTGATCATGTATTTAGAAGTGAAGATTTCGATTGGGCGCGTCAATCCTCTGTCGGCCGATATTTTAATACAATATTTATTAAAATCAAAAGTAGACGTCAAGTGTCAGATACTGAGAATAAATGCTTAGCCCCTTCGTCTCTAATATTAATTCGTGTGCTGTGCGCGTTTTGGGTCTTCCCACGACATCAATCCAAAGTAATGGCCGGTTTAAAGTACTCGGATGCCGATGTGTTCGGATGGTCGAGTTTGCAGACTCGAAAGTGTTCCGAGATCCTTTCGGAGCTGTCTGCAACACGGCGTAATAACCCAAAAATGATTCGCGATAGTATATTTTTGCGTAAAATGTCAAAACATGTTCTACGCAATTGGGTCAGTCCATTATTTTAGAAATTCGTTCCGTACAGAAAAACTGATGTTAATAAAGTTTGGTGTTTTGATAAACATTCGCTTGTTTTTACAAAGAAACCCGTTTTAAATCAGAGATATTATTGGATGACAGCTCGTTTGTGATGATTCAAATGAGCAACACTTTGGGAAAAATAGTGTCAAATTTAGAGCATCGAAAGAAATGCATGTGAATATTTTAGAATTATTCGACTTTTAATGGAATATATTTGTGGGTTTTTAGATGTGTTAGTGTGAAAATAAAATGTTTGTGAAAACGGAATCTATTTTTGCAAATTTCAATAACACGCGCTCTAATTATGCCGTTTTCCAGATGTGGCCTTATTTCAGAAATTTAAAAAAACACAGCAAACTTATTTTAAACTTCTTTACGCTCGCTCGACTTGCGGGGGTAAGCTGGTGAATGCGTTACAAAAAGTGGTGATGCGTTACAAAGTGGTCATGTGTTACGAAAAGTGGTGTTGTGTTCCGAAAACTGTGATATTACGTCAAGTGTGATGTTAGGAAAAGTGTGATGCGAATGGTAATTGATGCGAACGGTGATCGATGGCGAGGCGAATGGTAGGGCCTTTATGCACGCTTGTTATTCGTGTTATTGTTGGACTATTCGTCCGTATGTAATGGACTATTGTCCGTAAATAAATAAATAAATTATATACAGCGGGTACCCGGCATGCGTAGCATGGCCACTGTAACCTCGCAGTCAGCTAAACTACTATGGCCATCCCAAGTCCCGGGAAACTACAATATAATGCAAGCGCCTGTACTATATAACATTATATACAGCGGGTTACCGGCATGCGTTGCAAAACCACTTTAACCTCGGGGTTAACTAAACTGTTATGGTTTCACCCCAAGTCCCGGGAAACTGCATTACAATGAAAGCGCCTGCGCTATACAAGGTGTTAAGGTACGTACTTGACTTACTTTAACCAGTGATTCCTGACATTATTTGGAGTAAAAAATGTAAATGAAATTTTGGTCTCCGGTGACTTATTTGATGGCTTTTTTTTTTCAAAATTTTTTTCTTCAAAATCAAACAAAAAAAAAATTCTTCCCCATGTCGTCACTGGTCACTCAGCCGGGTGTCTGACGAATCCCTTACCCCGCCTCCAAGTGTTTAACAACTACTATTTTTCAATGTTTTTGTAGAAAAAAAAAACATCAAAAATGTCACCGGAGACCAAAATTTCATTTACATTTTTTACTCCAAATAATGTAAGGAATCACTGGTTAAAGTAAGTCAAGTACGTCCATTAACACCCTGTATAACATTATATACAACGGGTAAACGGCATGCGTTGCAAGGAAACTTAAACCTCGGGGTCAATTAAACTGTAATGGTTCCATCCCAAGTCCTGGGAAACTCTTTTATAATGCAAGCGCCTGCACTTTATAATATTATACACAATGGGTACCCGGCATGTGTTGCAAGTCCACTGTAACCTTGGGGTCAACAAAACTGTAATAGTTCTATCCCAAGTCTCGGGAAACTACATTATAATGTAACCGCCTGCACTATATAACATTATATACAGCGGGTTCCCGGCATGCGTTGCAAGACCCCTTGAACCTCGGGGTCAATGAAACTGTTATGGTTCCATCCCAAGTCTTAGGAAACTACATTATAATGCAAGCGCCTGCACTATATAACATTATATACAGCGGGTTCGCGGCATGCGTTGTAAGACCCGTTGAATCTCGGGGTCACGGGAAACTATATTTTAATGTAAGCGCCTGCACTTTATAGCATTTTCAAGAACGGGTTCCTGGCATGCGTTGCACGGCCACAGTAACCTAGGGGTCAACTAAACTGTAATGGTTCCATCCCAAGTCCCGGGAACCTATATTATAATGCAAGCGCCCGCACTATATAACATTATATACTGCGGGTTCCCGGCATGCGTTGCAAGACCACTTTAACCTCAGGTCAACTAAACTGTTATGGTTTTATCCCAAGTCCCGGGAAACTACATTATAATTAAAGCGCCTGCACTAAATAACATTATATAAATATAACGGGTACCCGGCATACGTTGCAAAGCCACTGTAACCTCGGGGTCAACTAAACTGTAATGGTTTCATCCCTAATCCCAGGAAACTACATTATAATGCAAGTGAATGCACTATATAACATTATGTTCAGGTACTCGGCTTGCGTTGCAGGACCACGTAACCTCGGGGTCAACTAAACTGTAATGGTTTCATCCCTAATCCCGGGAAACTACATTATAATTCAAGTGAATGCACTATATAACATTATGTTCAGGTACCCGGCATGCGTTGCAGGACCACGTAACCTCTGGGTCAACTAAACTGTAACGGTTCCTTCCCAAGTCCCGGGAAACTAGGTACATTATAATGAAAACGCCTGCACTATATAACATTATATACAGTGGGGTAGCCGTCATAATTTAGTGAAGTTTAACTTCAGTCGTGTGGTCTAAAGCACACTCGATTTTTTAAAAATTAACACGTATTTTTAACAACTTGTATTATTTAAAACCTAACATGTTTTGTAACTATTTCAGGGTCTACTTAAAACTAAATTACTCTTAAATCTGTAAAGGGATGAGCAGGAGTTGGAAGAGAGGGGATGGAAAGGTGGTTAATATGACGTTATTAACAATGGGATCAAAATTTAAAAAAAAGATTATTAATACGATTTTTGATAATATTTAAACTCTTATTTACAATCTTTCTATCAGAATGGATATTATTAATATTACAGTGTAACAACTAAATACGATTACTTTAGTTTATATTGGCGACAAACCATACATTTGATTCAAAGGTTGTCGTCTAAAAATAGTTCTACGCTCGCCGCACCACGCGTCGCGTCGTAGGCGTCACGTCCTAGAAAAAAATAACAATTTATCAAATATTTGAGCTAATTTTAAAGTTCTGTGTATGTTCTATTCACGTTCTGTTATTCTATCAGCAAAGGAAAGTTGCTTTATAAAACCGAAATAATCTAAAAATTTAATAGAATTTTCACAGAACATGAAAATTAACTTAAAATATTTCATAAATATTTCTAATTTTGTGAAACAATCCATCTTTATTTTATGTCATCACGTTGCAGGTTGCTTAATCTGACTTTATAGTTTATCTGGCTTGTGTAATATTGACTTAAAAGCTTAAAATGAGAATTTTTGAGTCTTACGTAGCTGTTAAATGGCCGTTTAAGATACGTAGATGGTGGTTAGTTGTGTGTACTTAGAAACGCATTTTCTTGAACCACCCTTTCATTAAAGCTGTCGGACAGATTACGACACGCATTTAATAAAACAATGTATTTGAAACAAAAGAAATGCAGAAAACGTTGATATCATTATGTTATGTGTCACTTTGGTAGTTATATCGCTCCTCATTCGCATTCGTACTCCATCTGAAAGTGGTATATTTAATTATTTCCGTTGTTTTGCAGATGCCGGCCGAAAGTACTGCCAATGGCAGTGCCAAGTTCTCAAAGACCATGGTGCTGACGAACTTTCTTTTCTTTGTATTAAATGTAAGTCCATAATATTATTTTCATTACTTTATGAGTTAAAGTGAACAATTCTGCAAATAAAAAATAGTTAAGTTGAAAATATTATTCATATACATTATTGTAAATAGTTAAATAAATATAAAATTATAAAAAAATTATTATAGTCGATAAATTTGGTGTAAAATGCTATCGAAACCAGTTTCATAATCCGAATGATCTGTCAAAATTAGAGTAGCGAATTATTCTGCTGTCGCATTTCAGTTCTAATGTTTCGAGTGGAGTTGAATTGGTAGAAAAACCATCTAATCAAAGCTGGGGACTCGCATGCTGATTAACTATTAATTTAAAATCTTGTTTATTTGTTCAGAATGAAAAATTCACATTCCAAAAAATTGAAATCATCTGCTGACACATTTTGAGGGAAACCATTCACTTATTCGAAGTGCAGTTATTAAATACTCGTTGCAAACTATTTTTGTACTGCCAGAATCAAAGAAAAACCGTTTTCACGTTCTGAGTGTATTATTAATCCACCATATACAGATTAAATTTAAACCAGTTTTGTGTTCAGAATATAACGATAAATTAAATGATAAGTTGCAGATTCATCAAAGGAAGCCCGAGTACCGAGTGAAGTTCTGTGGGGAACTTTTGTTTAAGCTTGTGGACTCTTACAAAGGATCAACCTTAAGTTAAAACCTACCTCTTGTTATAAAAACAATGTAAAAATTCGAGACGTGAAGGGATACATTCTCGATTTCCGAGAGCAGTTAGAAATTTCTAGATACAGAATTCGTGTTCTTGATTTTTTTATTCGAAGAATTCTCGTCAAATGTGATAATAAAAATAAGCGACACTGAGGTCCGCGAGTGATACCACAAACGCCCAAGTAGCCCCCGATGACAAAAAGGTTCCCCACCCTTGCTCAACACCATATCCTCCCTCCCTCTTCCTCTACCTTCAGCCATACAACATGCCATAACATCAATTTTGGAGGCGGGTTCCTGCCACCCCGGGAATATCCATTACATCCGCCATAGGTCACCT
Organism: Limnephilus rhombicus; assembly: GCA_929108145.2. Classification (NCBI taxonomy): domain Eukaryota; kingdom Metazoa; phylum Arthropoda; class Insecta; order Trichoptera; family Limnephilidae; genus Limnephilus; species Limnephilus rhombicus. The sequence continues at coordinate 56,926,711 of OV815275.1, read as the reverse complement.
CACATGGCTTGCTAGGTTTCGGTGACTTAGCAGTGGTACCCGGATTCATTTGGTTTTGTTTGTCCGGGTCTTGGTGGCGGGCCGGATCGAGAGAGACTGGTTGAGGGAGGCCTTTTGACCATTCTATGCGAACCCTCTCAACCAATCGCCTTGTTGCAGGGATGGCTGTCAGTTGAGGTATGACGCACCGACCCCCAGATTAATAACCACATCTCAAACCTTTTTCCTTCCCAGAACTTCCTCTCCGTCTTGTCTCTTTAAAAAACTTCCACACAGCATCCTCAAAGTTGACATAGGCCCCAAGACACATTGTCTTCCTCAGAGCCTTCTGCGTGGAGCCAATGTAAAATAAAACTCCATTTGGGGACGCCATAGCCTCACTGGCTCCAGATGGGTGGGAACATTTATGGTTCTTGTACGGTAGTCATATTAAAGAGGTTAGGTTATGTATCTTTTTTGTTTTTTTTCTTCACTTTTCAATTTTTTGTATACATTAACTCCACACAGGAGGTCCTGAGGAAAATAAATTCCTTCGGTGTACGTCATCTTTGATGATAATTTTTGTGCAGGGGAAAAGAAGAACAGCGGTACTCTAAAGATGGCAATTTGTCTGAAAAGATTAATCTGTTTCCATTAAAAAAATTAAAAAAATTGTAATTTGATATTAGGTTTTCCGAACGGGTGGCCTTCCCCCCGCGGTCCGCGTTCAGGATCGGCCAATCGCGCGACCGCGACCAAGGCCGAGGCGCTGGAGATCCAACAACCCGCCGATGCGGATCATCCACGTGACCCGCCTGGCCGTCATAGGGCTTTACCCTCGCCTTAGGAACATCACTCAAGGAACCGTAAGACAAAACTCCTATTCTAAGTTAATGAGGCGATTCAATTCAATTTATCATTTTAACTTCTCAAGCCTCGGAATGAAACTACTGTTCACAAACATCGTATTCCATTACAGCCGCCAAAGGACAGAACCGACTAGGTCCATATATTATAAAAGTATTTTTATCTGTTTAACAGAACCAATGAATTCACCTACATTTCACCGTTTATCTCATATTTTTAAGATAATTTTTTTTTTAATAAAAAACCTCTAAATTTGTGAATGCTTAAATTCGGTGTGTAGGTTGATATAAAGTTGACTGATTGTACTTAAGAGAAAACCCTGTCGCTGAGAAATTTAAACAATAGGTATTTTACCAAACTGTTGCTATCACTAGTATAAGAAGTATCCTATCACAAAAAGCATATATTACCGATATTGTATTTCAAAAAATAACAGTTGTGTCAAAATCCAGAGAGGAATTTGAGAAATAGTTTGTATGGACAATATTGCTTATTCCTCTTCCCTTATTATTCTCAATGTAAATTGTTTTTAGGTTCCGCCAGATTCCTCTCAGATGCGTGAAAATGATGTTGTGATGCTTCCTGAGGGGGAGACATCCGCCAATGGAGCCCCTGCCAATGAGTCCGGTGCCAGTGGGGCCCCTGCCAATGTGCCCCCTACTATTGAGGCCCCTCCAAGAGAGGACTGGGATCAGTTGGACTAACTTGTATCCAGTTTATATTACATAAGTTGGCCATAAGGCCACCATAGCATCGTTACAGGACCTGTCGGAGTCGATTTTTGTGATTAAAAAAAAATTAAAACTGTTAATGATATTGTTGAATATTTAACCTTAATGTATTGTTTTCAGTAACCCTATTTTTTCATAATAAAATACATTTAAATGAAATACAATTATTTTGATTTTTTTCACTTACTAATTTAAATACTTTTGTATTTTAAATTAATCTAAATTTTTTCAGAAGTATTATGAATCAAGAAACTTTTTTCTCAGATTAATTATTTATTGATGATTTCTATTCCAGAGAAATTATTAGTCTCCTTGACTTCGAATCCAGCGGTCACGGGTTTGGCAACCGGTTGATAAATTATTTTTAGTTTATTTTGTAATAATATTTTTAATACCGCACAAGTGTTTCAGGAACAAGTGGGAATAGGGCGTCCTCGATTAGGGGTGGGAGACGGGGAGAGAAAGGTTGGAAAGTAGGCGGCTATTAAAAAAATAGATCTAAATCCATCGTAATTCTTGAAAACAATAAATCAAAATAATACCTCTCAAAATTTCATTATTTTAATTTTGGTACTTGTATAAAAAAAAGTCTTTATTTAATTTAGTCATTTGGGAAATTGGAAATTTTTATGAAAATATAAGTGTAGGTATTCAGAAAAATTACAAAAAACAAATTGTGATCCCTGAGGCTCAAGTGTGTGAAAGATGTACCGCGTGTGGAAAGCATTTATACTTGTGGACATCTGCAAGCAATGCATGACCAATATAAGAAGTGTAAGTAATTTTTATAAACAGGTTTTGGGAGTATTCTAGTCTAGAAAAAAAAAAATTCTTCATATTTTGATAGTTTAGATATTCAAAAATATCTCCCTTAATGGATTTTTCAAAATTAGAACTATTTTAAAAGGTATAGCCATTTTAGTTCAACCGGTTTAGACGGAACCTAACTAGAATCTAAATAGAACAAAACTTAAAACTCGTGTTTCTCAAAACCACTTTTATTGAGACGGTTGACACAATATCTAAGTTCCACTGAACCAATTTATATGAAATTTGTTTAAAAAATGTCTTTTTATTTCAGACAGCCACCATTTTGTGAAAAATATATATTTTTTTACTTTTCTTTAGTTCCGGTTATAGCAGCATTTGTTTGAATTAAACATTAATTTGTGTGTGTGTGTATTTTTTTTTTTAATTATTGGGAGGCTTGCAATTGCGACAACCAGGGCGCGCCATTTTTTTTAAGACCCCCACTTTAACACTCTGTACCTTTTTGAATTTTCAATATTTTCATTTTCATCAAGCAACGTTTCATTCGTTTTTTTATTTTTTTATTTCATAAATTGTTAGTATAACTATTGAACATGTTCCCAAAGTTTTAAATAAAAATTTCAATTCGTTCCGGTGTTGTGAAAAACTTGTTAAAAGTTCTTTGTAATTGCAAAAAATGTAAAAAAATTAAGGTTTCCCGTTTACACACCTGTAAAAAATTTAATTTCCATTTCGTTTTTTCACTTCGAACATTCAACTATTTCCAACTTCGAAAAAGTCTTTAAAATGCACGTCTACGTCATTCGCGATTTTTATAATTATTAAATTAATATTAATATCTTTTGGTGTATTAATAATAATTAAATAATTAAGATATTTTTTATTGTAGATCCACACGGGAGGCCCTGAAAAAAATGATTCCCATCAGGCCATATGTCATATTTGTGGATGCTTTGTGGAGGATCTGTGGGAATTTTGAGAGTTGAAGAGACGTCAGGGCTTGGTCATTTGAGGATTCGTCGCCTGAATCTCTGTAAATATCAGAAATGCTCAATTTCGTTTCTCGTAGATGACACGAAGGTTTCTCGTAAGAACACACTCGGATCTGATACTGAAGGCGCAGATAAATCGAGACCGAGAATTTCCTTTTGTATTTTGTAATTTGTAAGATGTTCCAAATCTTTATCTTTATTAGATTAAACCACATCACTCCAAACGTGTTGTAGTGTTGTGCAAAACTGATATGCATTAATGGCGTACATAAGCGACCCACTGTTTTGCCTATTGCTCTCAACCCGTACCATGGCGTGGTGCGACTTCTTAGAATAATCTTTGTGTATTTGAAGCAGATGGATGTATTTTTATAAGTGGGACTTGAAAGTCTTGAAAAATTTGAAAGGTTGAATAATCTGATGGTTTCATAATAATAATTTTGATTATTAATCTTGGAGTAATTTCGGATGGCAAAAGTGTTGGTAATTAAAGTAATTTCAAGTGGCAAATTTCCTGTGGTTGAGTTTTCGTAAGCTCCTCCCCACACAATAATGCCGTATAGATATGAACTATTAGCGAGTCGGTAGGATATGCTTTTTTGATAAGATACTTCTTATAGGAGTTATGACCCTCCAAAAATGGTTAAAATTGCCTGATTTGAACGCCATCAACTAAGTTCAGTTTACAAAGTAGACAAATGTATTATTTAAATAGTAAAACAAAGTGACAGTGTTTTCCATTAACACGGTAAAAAAAACTTTAAAAATCGGTCCAGTTTTGGAGAAGAAAAAATGGAGAATGCAAAACCTTGAGATGAATGATTTTATTTAGGTAACATCTGCCTAAAGTACAATTGTCCCTTTCGCTCAGTATTCAGGTGAGCAAGAGAGAGAGAGAGTGACAGCAACAGTTTGGTAAAATACCTGTTGTTTAAGTTTCTCGATGACAAAATTTTCTCTTGGGTACAATTAATTAATTTTAAATTAACTAACGCGCTGAATTTAATCATTCATAAATTTAACGATGTTTTCATAGTTTTTTTTTTAAATATGAGATAAACAATGAAATATAAGTGATTTAATTGGCTCTGTTGCACCGTAAGCAGTTTATGTCTCCATATTAAGAGGAACGGCTGCTTGGCCTTTTTCATACAAATTTTCTTTTTTTAAACAGGAAGCCAAAATACAGCAAACTGGTTAACTATTTTTGAATCAAAAGTCATTGCACATAATATATGAAATATTTATTTTTATTTTTGTTTTGAATCTTAATATATAAAACAAAGTCGGGTTAGTAACACTATTTATAACTCGAGAACGGCTGGACCGATTTTAATGATCTTTGATTTGTTGGATTTGTCTTTTTTTTTTTTACATGAGCTCCACACAGGAGGCCTTGAGGGAAATTATTTCCCTCAGAGCCTATGTCATCTTTGAGGATGCTGTGTGGAGGGTTTTTTTAAGGAAAGGAAGGAGAGGAGAGTTCCATGAAAGAAAAGGGTCTAAGGGGTGGATAGGAATCTGGGGTAAAGTATGTCCTGGTCATCCGCCTCCAAGACCTAGACAAACCTCACCCCATGAACCCGGGTACCCCTGCTAAATCACCAAACGTAGCGAAACACTTGGGGTGACCTATGGCAGGGGTGTTGGTTATCCAATAAAGGTATCCGGGGCGGCGGTACCCATTCCCGCCTCCCAAATTGTCTCCGCCCGGATAACAGAATAACTATTAAAACATCACAAAAATTCACGAAAAAGAAAGTTATCAAGAAAATTCATTTCCTCATACATTTTATATGGAACGATTTTTCATCTTTTGAAAGAGCTCTAGCAATGTTGTGTTAGTTGAAGTTTGCGTGAATTCCAAAAATTCAAAAACGTCAAATGTCAATGCGCTGATAGTTTCGCTTTTGTTCTTAAACATATAATGCTGCCTCTCTTTCTTACACACTAAATGTCAACAGTCGAAAATGAGACAAACGGTTAACGTGTGTCTTCACCCTTCCAAAGGAAAAATAAAATAATTATAATAAATTTCCCTCACACGTACGTATAAAGAAAATGAATTGCAATTCCCATAAGGGTCATCCATAAATTACGTCACATATTAAGGGGGGGGGGAGGGGAGTAGGAAGTGTGACTAGGGGTACGGGGTGGTCATCAGCTCTGTGACGTCACATGTAAAAAAAATTGAACTACTGTTTTGATTATTTTTAGATGTAGGGGGGAGGGATCTCATAAATGTGACAGGGACGGGGGGGGGGGGGTAAAAAAATCATGAAATTCATGTAACATAATTTATGGATGGCCCCTAAGTAAGTGGAAAAGTAAGAAAATCTAAATCCGTACACAAGGTCACTGACAAAAACAAAACACGGATAGTTGCGTATCGATATTTGCTTCATTGTGTAATTTTTAAGTTAATAAAAAACTGAATTCAATTCTGCTAATAAATTAACACAACAGTTATTGATTCTGAGGGGGTACGAAGTTCGCCAGGTCAGCTAGTTCAGCTATAATTAAAGCACTCAATTTTTAATGATTTGAGAGGCAAATCAGGCATTTTTATTGTGAGTTAATTATATTTTTAAAAAAATTATCTTACCCTTCCTACTGAATTAAGTAATTATAAAAAAATAAATAAATAAAAATAACATCACCAAACAAAATCACAGAAAAAGCTTTTCTTTGAAATTACAAAATAGAGAATTTTATTTGGTACGACAAATTTGTGTTAACAGCGCAAATTGGTCGTTTGTAATTGCGTTTACGACCAAATAATTGTTTTTTTTTATCATTTATTTATTTATTTTACATTTATTCATATTTCTATAGTAAATAAAGCAAAATATATATATTTTTTAAATTGATGCCTTTAAATATTTGAAAAATTATGGTACTAAGTACTGGTATTTTAGTTGATGCCCACTATTTATATTCATGTTTCATAAACATAAAATGCACTAAAAACACAAATTTTGTAATACTTTTAACTCTTCAGACTAAAACATTTTCACCTAGAATAGTCCCAACGACACGATAAAATTTCACAGAATTTAGGAATGCTTCCGATATATTTTCAATGTGCTATATAATTCTTAATTTTGAAATTGTTGTAAAAATTAAAGTAATTTCAATTAAGTCTTACGGTTACTTGAATGATGTTTCTGAGAGGGTGAAGCACGGTGCGGCCAGGCGGCTCAAGTCGGTGGACACCTTGACGCTCTCTACTGGTGGGACGTTGGGTCTCGTGCTCCTCGGTCTTGGTTGCTCGGTTGGCCGATCTTGAGCGGGGACCGCGGGGGGAAAACCACCCTAATAACACATAATAATTTGATTAATATTTAAAAAATTTAGACATTCCTTTTGTGAAGGAAATTTAATTTAATTTTTAGTAACAAGACTTTCACTTATTTACATAAAGATTTTTTTAAACTTTAGCCTACGTAAAAATCCCGCCAAGTTGCAATCACAAACTTTGACAATTTGGTTGAATTTAATCCGTGGAATCAAGAATAAATTTTTAAGATTCACTGAGAAGAATAAAATTATGCCACGTTTTAACGACTTAATATTATTATTTTACCCAACAAATCACATACGGAATGCGGAATGGGTAGGTAGGTGATCAGTGGGGGTGTCGCTGAATTAGGTACTAATCGAGCAACTCATTATAAGTACAAACACAGGGTTTTATCGTAATTAAGTCTTGGAGCTATCGTCGACCAATCGAGTCAATTGGGAATAAATTGTGAAATATGGAGAAAATCGAGTTCCGCGCTGTTATAAAGTTCCTTGCCAAGCAAGGAAAACAAGTTCTGACCATACTGGAAGAGATTTCATCCATTTGCGGGAACACTTGTCCAAGTAAAACTATTGTTTACAAGTGGCCTACCCTCTTTAAACGTGGCAGGGAGGTCACTTGAAGACGACCCATGGCCAGGAAAGCCGATTGTCCAATCCAATTATCCACTTAATTAATTTTTTTAAAATTAAATGGAGTTCTACGAATTAAACACAAAAACAATTAATACTCCGGAAATTATTAAAAAAATCGAAAAATTAATATTAGAAGATGCCCGACTAAAGGAGAAATAGCTTGGAGAAATGGTTAGAGTATCAGATACAACCATTTTCAAAATTCTTCACAACCATCTTGGCATAACTAAAGTCAGCGCAAGATGGGTGCCGAGAATACTCTCGCCGCCTCAAAAACCACAGTGCTTGGAGTGTTCTCGTGCATTTTTGGACCTCTGTAGGGATGATAAAGATGGAGTGTTGGCTCAAAATGTTACTGGTGCTTGGGTTCATCATTATGAACATCAGTCTAAACAGGACTCTATGCAGTGGCACAAGAAAGACACCGCCGCCAGAAGTTTAGGGTGTCACAATCGGCTGGGAAAATCATCACGACAGTCTTTTGGGACTCAGAAAGAATCCTGTTGAGCTATTACAAAGATAAAGGTGTTTCCATAACCGGAGATTACTATGCTTCAATCTTAGATCAATTAAACGAAGCCATCAAGGAGAAAAGAAGGGGAAAATTCAAGAAAAGGTGTCCTCCTTTGGCACGACAACGCGCCTGTTCACAAGAGCCGTGTTGCGATGACAGCCCTGCAGAAGGTGTGCTTCGAAATTTTGCCATCCCCACCCTACACTCCTGACCTGGCATTCAGTGATTATTACCTACTTCCAAACTTGAAAAAACGTGTGAAAAAGTTTTCAAGTAATGAAAAAGTGAAGGACGCAATTTCGGAGTATTTTTCAGAAAAAGACAAATATTTTTTTAAGGCATTGAAAGATCCGAAAACTGTATTAAGTTAGCAGGTAAATATATTGAAAAATAAAAATAAATTTGGATTTTTATTTCCAGTCCTTACCCCCCATTCCGCGAACTTAATGACGTCTCCATATTATGTCCGCGAATTAGAAAAAAAATGATAAACAACATTTTTAATGTTGTATGGACCCGGTCAGATCTGTACTTCGCGAATTTATTAAAATATTATGTTTCTGAACAGGAATGTCATTCCGAGGTTTGAAGGGTTAAAATAATGAACTGAATTGAATCGCACCATTAACTTAAAATATGGGCTTTGTCTTACGGTTCCTTGAATGGCGTTCCTAGGGCGAGGGTGAAGCGCGGTGACGGCCAGGCGGCTCAAGTCGATGGACACCTTGACGCTCTCCAGTGGTTGGTCGTTGGATCTCGAGTTTCCCGGCTTTGGTTGCTCGGTTGGCCGATCCTGAGCGGGGACTGCGGGGGAAAGCCATCCTAATAACACATAATAATTTTTAATTAAATGAAGACAATATTGGCAAAAGTCAATCGAAAATCTGGAGACAGAAAAATCTGAAAAAGATATTGGCTCCACTGGGACACGAACCCAGGATCCTTTGCTTACATGGCAAGTGCTCTACCAACTGAGCTACGGTACTCATATCAAATTCGGTCACTTTTAAGTATGCTTCGTCTAAGAACTATCAACATTATCTTTATTTTCTTAACGCACATATTATTGGCTGCTATCTTTAAATATGATTGCAAGATTCAACTAAAACTATAGTTAGATAGTGTCTGGATACATTTTAATATATTTTATTTTTAATAAGTGACATCTATTGACTTTCTGCAAGTCTAGGATGAATTTTTTTTTTCACTTTGTGAGTAAAGTCTCAAATTATAACATTTAATTAAACGAAGACAATATTAGCGAAACTCAATCGAAAATCTAAAATAAATCTACATTAACTATTCAAATAATTTTAACAAATTGAGTTGACATAGTAGCTAATCATAGTTGACACTTTCCCTTGTAATAAATACCAATTCTGAAATTAATGAAACTTAAGAATTTATTTAGAATTTTTTCATTAATTTTTCAAAACAAGCAAACACACTGTGACTTGACATTTTAAATAAATAAAAAGAATATACTTTGTTATGATTTTTTTATTTCCAATGCCTCTAAATTTTTATAATATTTATTATAATAATTTAGAGGCATTGGAAATTTAAAAAAATCAGTTAATACAAAGGCTGAAATCATTAATAATCAACTAAATCTAACATTCAGCCCAATTATAAGTATGTTTCCCGTTATCCCACTCTCTTCTCACCCACTTCCCTCCCACAACTGACGCACTGTCCCACTCTAATTTACTGTCTCTTTCTTGCTTAAATGTTTCCGCAATGTCCCACTCTAATTCATTGTCTCTTTCTTTCACAATTTGTATATAATATATATATGTGTATTAGTATTTTTATATTCAGTCCTGATGAAGGTACGGAGGTACCGAAACCGGTAGACGGAAAAAATAACAATAAAGTGACTTAAAACAAAGTATTTTCTTTTTATTTATTTATTTTTTTCTTTCGTGAGTGAATGACTAGCTTACACACTGGTCATTCACTGGTGCCCACACTGTCGAGTCAAACTCAATTTGACTCCTTACCGACCTACAAATTTTTATGATTTGAATTTTTTCATTGGCTGTAAATTCTTATTACAAAACCCAACTTTTTCAAGGCTTCATTTGATGTAATTTTAATATGGTTCATAAAATTGCTATTTTATTACGCCAAAAATGTATACCTAGTACACATCGCCTTCAAATTAATATATTTATATTTAGATACTGCATGCAGGAACTCGTTTTAATTAAAACTACACCCAGAACACAAAAAAAACTGCAAAAAGAACATTTAAAAGTCCAAAAGCCGTCTCACAGTGGAGAACGACCTTTTGTATGTTCCGATTAGATATTATATGTATTTTTTTTCTTTATTTATAAAATTTCGGAACATGGAAAAGGTTTTTCTCCGCGGTGAATCAGCATATGGATTTAAATTTTCACTTACAAGAACATTAATAGTTGCAGTCGGAACATGAAAATGGTTTTTCTCCACTATGGGTTGAGAAAAACCATTGAGGTTTTTTTTTAACTTGTGGGTTTTTAAAGTCTTCTTTCTAGCACATAAATAATAATTAATAAATTAATAATTAATAAAATAAAAAATATATTTTATTTTTATTTTAATACACGGATTGGGGACCACTGCCGTAGGTAAGTAATTCGATTAAATTCATTAATTTAAAGAGTTTATTCGAAAATAGATTTTTTGTCGAAAAATCGATGTTTGCAAAATATCATTCTCAAATAATTAAATTTTTGACAGTTTTTGTAGCGATAAAAAAACTTTTCAAATGTATTGTCATGTGGTTGTAATAATCCAGAAACCTTTGCGAGGGTGGAAAGAGCACATTTTGAAAGTTACAAACATTTCCTCAGCTATAGATATGCATAGACAACTCATACATATGTATATATTTAAGCATATTTTGGTTTTTATATACATAGATGGAACCGGTCAGATCTGTCCTTCGGCGGCTGTATTGAAATGTGATGTTTTTGAACAGTATTGCCCTTCCGAGGCTTGAAGAGTTAAAATAATAAACTGAGTTGAATCGCCTCATTAACTTAGAATGGGAGCTTACCGTTCCTTGAATGGCGTTCCTAGGGCGAGTCGGCTCAAGTCGATGGACACGATGACGCTCTGCATTGGTGGGTTGTTGTTGGGTGTCGTGCTCCTCGGCCTTGGTTGATCCGTTAGCCGATCCTCAGCGGCGACCGCGGGGGGAAAGTCACCCATTTGGAAAATCTAAAAACAAAATTATTTAATTTTTTTTTATTGTCATGTTTCAACATGGTTCTTTCATTTGGTTGGCATAACTCTAAGTGACCACTCAGGTACGGGGGCTGCCTCGAAGCCAGAGTTAAATAAGCTGCACAACTGGTGATCCTTTACAAATCGCATGTGCGCCCCAGTGTTGAATTTGGCAGCCACCTCTGGTCTGGAGCCTCAAAATATTAAAAAAAAAACCTTGATTCTGTGCAGAAAGAATTTAATCTTAACAGATTGCAATATTTAGAGCACAGGCGTCAGTTAGGAATTCTGTTCTTCTTCTTGTTACCTCAAAAAGCATCATCAAAGATGACGTAGACCCTGAGGAAATTGATTTTCCTCAGGACCTCCTGTGTGGAGTAAATGGAAAGAAAATAAAACATTGAAAAGTGAAGAAAAAAACAAACACATCCAACCTAACCTGTGAATTAAGTACCGCACAAGAACTACAAATTCTCCCAACCATCTGGAGCCAGTGAGACTATGCCATCCCCAATTGGGATGTGTGTTGAGGCTGAAGGCAGAATGAAGGGAAAAGAGATCGGATAGAGGAAGGTGGGGAATCACTCGGGGTGATCACTCACATTAACGCAATAAATGAGATGCGAACACTGATGTTGTAAAAATGACACGGTTAGTTAATATGAACATTAAAAATACTTAATCATTGAACACAATATACCTCTATTAGAAAATTTATGACAGAAAAATTGGTGCTTCGCAAAGTGCTGGGTTCAATTCCTCTCCCGAAGCACTTTACAACTACGACGCGAGGCGCTGCGCGCGCACAACCATTTATAAACCATACCTTTGAATCAAATGTATGGTTTGTCGCCAATATAAACAATAGTAATGGTATTAAGTTGTAATATTAATGGTATCCATTGAGAAGAATTAAAATTTTCTAAATTAGAAAAATTGAAAACAAGAGTTTAAATATTACCAAAAATCAAATAAATATATATTTTTTAAATTTTATCCCATTGTAAATAACGTCATCTTAACCACCTCCCCATCCCACTTATGTCAATCCTTTAACAGATTTAAGTGTAATTTAGTTTTAAGTAAACCTTGAAAAAGTTACGAAATATCTTGGGTTTAAAAAAAAAAACAGTGGTTAAAAATACGTGTTAATTAAAAAAAAACGAGTGTGCTTTAGACCACACGACTGAAGTTAAACTTTACTAACTTATATATCCCTCTCAACTTCCATTCGCCTCGCCCGATCACACTTTTCATAACGCTCTCGTCACGCATTCACCAGCTTATTCCCCAAGTCAAGCGTGCGTAAAGGCCAGACCGTTGGCCTCGCCTGATCACACTTTTCGTAACGCCCTCGTCACGAATTCACTAGCTTACACCCCAAGTCAAGCATGCATAAAAAAGTTTTACTTCAAAAATATTAGGCAGTACCTCAAAATATGTTTGCGGTGTTTTATAAATTTCTGAAATAGGGCCACACCGCGAGCGCGTGTTATTGTTGTATTGTCAAAATTGCTAAAGTGTTTTAGAAATTATGCCGTTTTAATAAAAATTTATTTTTCACACTAACACATCAAAAAACTCAAAATATTCAAACGCATTTCTTTCGAAATCTCTAAATTTGACACTATTTCTCCCAGCCAATTGCTCATTAGAATCATCACTGAGGAGCTGTCAACCTCAATTAGCTCTGAATTACAACGGGTTCCTTTGTAAAAAAAGTGAACGTTTACCAAAACAACAAATTTTAATAATATCGGTTTTTCTGTACCGAAAGTATTTCTATAATATTGGACTAATCCAAGCCATGCGTAGGACATGTTTTGACATTTCACGCCAAAATTTACTATCGCGAATTTTTTTGGGTTATTGCGCCGTGTTGCGGACAACTCCGAAACGATCTGGGAATACTTTCGAGTCCGCAAATTCGACCATCAGAAAATATCGGTATCGGGATACTTGAAACCGGCCATTACTTTGGGTTTGATCCTGAAATCTTGAGAAGACCCAAAACGCGCACAGCATACGAATTAATATTAGAAACGAAGGGGCTTAGCATTAGTTCTCGGTATCTGATACTTGACGTCTAGTTTTTATTTTACTAAATATTGTATTAAACTCGACGCGCCCAATGGAAATCTTCACTTCTAAATACATGATCAGTCATTTCAAAAGAAACTTCACATCTACCCAGATGGAAGTACAGTGAAAGGGTGACCGAAACCTTGGGAAAAGAAGGAAGAAGTGCGACACGGCATTATTACCGAATAATGAATTAAAATAACATTGCGTAGGTGTAACTCACACCTGTTATTTTAAATCAGCAAACAAAGGCAAAATTCACCTTGGAAATTAACTAATAACTCGTAAAAGAGATCGAACTTCTGATGCAAAGGAAAGTTTTGAAGTAATGACGAGCGAGTGACAGTTGGTGACCATAGATAAATATGGGATCGATTAGTGTCATTAATACTACTTGTGCTCCCGTTTTTTTTTAAGCAAATCAAAGTCAATTCTAAATCAATTTGATTTTCAAACACTGTCAGAATGAAAAATTATTTGCCTGTGAAGATGACGGTTTCGGGTAGAGATGGTCGATATTTCTATACCGGTTGCACGTAACGGGCTCCTTTGCTGTCAATGTCACCGTAATATTTTACCAGACAATGTCACCAGTTACTTTTGGTACCGATTTTCTAAGTGAAACTTCTTTGGCACCGTTGTGATTTGAAACTCAATGAAACGGAAACGACACTAAATATAGACAAACACTTACATCTATAGGATTTAGCCTGCGAAAGAATGAGAAGGAATGAAACTGCGTGCGTTGGCCGCTTTGATTATGAGCTCACTTTTCCAGGCTCCTTTTGGTTGAGATTGCATGATTGAAGGTTTCACTTCTACTGCGTGCGAACTGCACTATTTTTTTTTTAATGTTGAAAAAATAGACGAAAAATTATGTTTTTAATTAAAATTTTTGAGGAACCGGTTAAATTTTTCACAGAATTACTCTAGTCACTTTTCCCCGGTATTTTTATTATAACCCAAAAACTGTCGACTTTGGGAAAAAAATTAGTCTTCACTAAAACAGTTATGCATAACGTCGTCTTCAAACCTTAAAGTAGAGTTTAGTCATATACTAGATTGCGGCTTTGTGGCGGGAGGGGCAGTCGGGTTCCGTGGTTTTGATTTGCATACAAATCAACAGTCTTATTTCAAGATTCGATTTGGTGGTGTTTGGTCTGCATTTTCCTCACGGTTAATAATTAGGAAACCAGTTTATTGTTGGGACTGCTTCTGCAACAAACCATTTTACAGTTTTGATTGCTACCCTGTTATCATTATTGCTTATGCTATTGTTTTACATGTTTCTAAATTTTCCTCATAGTATTCGCCAGTAAACCGGTTTACTGTTGTGACTGCTTCTGCAGCAAACCATTTTACAGTTATGTTTGCTACCCTGTTATTTTTTTACATGTTTCTACATTTTCCTCGTAGTAATCAACAGTAAGCCGGCTTACTGTTGTGACTGCTTCTGCAGCAAACCATTTTACAGTTATGTTTGCTACCCTGTTTTTATTATTTCTTATGCCATTGTTTTACATGTTTCTACATTTTCCTCATAGTAATCAACAGTAAGACGGTTTACTGTTAAGACTGCTTCTGCAGCAAACCATTTTACAGTTATGATTGCAACCCTGTTTTTATTATTGCTTATACAATTTTGCATGTTTCCACATTTTCCTCATAGTTAACACCAGGAATCCAGTTTATGGCTGGGACTGCATCTGTGGCAAACTGTTTTACAGTTGTGATTGCAACCATATATTTTTTATTGTATCTACTATTGTTTTATATGTTTCAATATTTTTATCGTAGTCCAGACCAGGAAAACAGTTTACTGTTGGGTTGTGTTACAGTTGTGAATGAACCCGGTTTTTTATTTAATTATTTATTGTTTTACTTTTATCGAAGGAAGCAAACACTTTGTGGTGTGACATTATATATTAAATGAAAAAACACACTTTGTAAAACACCACTTTTTATTGGAATTAATATTGAGAATTAAGCTTGAGCTAAGCGAAACCTGGTTGGCTGTTAAATATTAATTCCAATAAAAAGAGGTGTTTTACAAAGTGTGTTTTTTCATTTAATACATTGTTTTACTAATCTATTTCTATTCTGTACAGCGTGAACCCTGACTTCCATTCACTTTGATGTCATGAGTACTCCCGCGACTACACGTCTTGGAGTTGGAGCCCGCACACTGCACAGCCCAGTGTTGCAGCTGCTGCTGGTGGCTCACCATAGGATTTGACACAGCTAGTTTCCTAGCTACGAATTTTTCTTCATAGTTGAAACCTAATAAGTTTCTTTTCTTTAATTTTTTTGCCTTGTGTTTTCATAATTTGCGTTGTTTTGGTTATTTTTGTCTTATTACCGACCACTCTTTACAGCGCGAGCGCCATTGTGATAAAAACTGAACCATGTACTGTATTGTCAAAAATTCCCCACTAGAGGATTTTGACAATACAGTACCCATCCCTGCACACGAGTATCGGCGCATGGACGCTTATTTCTTTAGGGCCTTCGGGCGTCCGATCCCCCACTTCCCAATCACTGATCGTCAAGGCACAACCGGGAAGTCGGCTGCCTGAACACCGACACAATCTCAACACGACTGTCAGGTATTCTGCGTCGCGCCGCCTCCCACCCAGGATTCATCATTTATGTTCGGCTTACATCTTGTTTTAATTTTTATGATTTTTATTTCCCCGTGCAAAAAAGAGGCAGAATGGGAAAACCGCCTACTTTTGGTCATTTTATTTCTACCCTTTTCCTTTTAAGATTAAGAGGTAATATAGTTATATTTTAACATAAGATTTCTAACACCTGTACATAGTAAGCACTTGCATACTGCTCCTTAACACCGTATGCGTGGTCAATGGTGGTCTAGTTTCGTTAACTTACATGTAGAGTCGTACTATAAAAAAATTAGAGTCGTTGTGGTGGATAACCTCCGATGTTTGGTCAGCGTATATTCGATTTGCATGGAAATTTACAGTCTTGAGATTGATGAATTATTGCAATCTTGACGATCAAAATAAGAGGAAGGTCACTTTTTTCATCAAATTACGACAAACTTCCCTTAAAATTAATGTTCCAATTTGTCCTAATTCCCCAACACTGGGGGGGGGGGGGGGGGGGTGGGGGTTCAGGTGTTCTGCGTCGCACCGCCTCCCATCCAGGATTCATCATTTATATTAGGATTACATCTAGTTGTTATTTTTATGATTTTTATTTCCCTGTGCAAAAAAGAGCCACGGTAGGTGAACTGCTTACTTTTCGTTCTTAACTGCTTACATCCGTACATAGTAAGCACTTGCATACTACTCCTTAACACCGTATACAGGGGCAATGATGGTCTAGTTTCGTTAACTTAAAAGTAGAGTCGTTCTATAAAAATCCATAAGTTTCTTGTACTAGGGCGGGTATATGGTGGATAACCTTCGATGTTAGCGTGTATATGATTTACATAGAAATCTACAGTCTTAATCTGAGATTGATGAATTGTTGCACTCTTGACCATCAAAGCAAAAGGAAGGTCACTGTTAATAACAAATTACGAAAAACTACCCTTAACCCGTTTTCTACCCCTTAAAACTAATTTTTGATAACACCCAATGAAATTTCGCCTACTTGGCATTCAAAGTTAGAGGAAAATTACTGTCTAAATCAATCAATAAATAAATTTCTAAAACAATTTATCAATTTAGACCATTTCTTTGTTAAATAACAATAACACGCGCTCTAATTACGCCGTTTCATAGGTTTGGATCGTTTTCAGAAAGTTTACAAACAGCAAACTTATTTAGTGGCACCATTTAAAAAACAAAAAATAATAGGCACATATTTTCAGCCACCTTTAATGTATAAACCAAAGATATTGTCACATTTTCCGGGTTAAATTAAAACGATAAGGAGGTGGGAAGGGGTGGGTGAGGGGTGGGGAGGAGAGATAAAATTATGTGATTTAGAGTGGGAACTACTTATAAAAAGATTTTTTGATTATTGATAGTACGTCAAATCTCCTTTACACTCTTTCAAATTTAAAAATTTGAATTTTATCTAAATTGATAAAATTTATATTACAATGTAACAACTTAATGCCATTACTTTAGTTTATATTGGCGACAAACCATCCATTTGTTTCAAAGGTACCACAAATGGTTGTGCGCGCGCCGCACCACGCGTCGTAGCTGAGAAGTGCATCGGAAGAGGACTCGTGTCGCTACGAGCGTTTCTGGAGCTCTGCACATATTGGCAAAAGGTGTCATCATAGGAAACGTCAAGGACGGGTTCTTTAAAAAAATGAACAGTTCATGAAACATTCGAAGTTAATTTATACGTTCTGTGTAGGTTTTTATCAAGTTCTGTTATTGTATCATCACAAGCAAGTTGCTTCATAAAAATGAAATAATCCAAGAAATTGAATAAAACTTTCACAAAACGCGAAAATTAACTTCAAATAACTTCCCATCTTTTTTATGTCATTAGGTTGCAGAATAGTTAATCTGACTTATAGTTTATCTGGCTTGAGTAATGTTGACTAAGGACCTAATAATGAGGGTTCGAACCCGGCATGCGCAAATAAATTTTATTTGATTAATTTGTGTTATTTCACAATTAATTCATTTAAAATAATATATAGTATATTTGCGGCATGTTCCAGAGTGGAAGATACTATCAGTATCGCCCTGGTGTAAGACCACCATTCAGAATTGAAACGTTGCTTGAAAATGGCTTTAGCCGTGTTTAGTGACCAGATCTGAATAGCCAGTTACTTCCCAACCTTCCTCTTCCCCACCTCCTTCCCCTCCCCACTACCTTAAGCCTCACAACATACCCCAATTGGGGATGCCATAGTCTCACTGGCTCCAGACGGGAGCAGTTGAGATTCTTGTGCGGTATTCACTGTAAAAAAAAAAAAAGACCTCGGGGTCCACGTAATCTTTAATGCTACTTTTTGTGGAGAGGAGAAAAAGAACAGCATTCCCAACGGTGCTCTAAATATGGCAATCTGTTTGTTAAGATTAATCCGTTTCTCTACAGAATCAAGGGTTTTTCGAGTATTTTAAGGTTCCAGACCAGTGGTGGCTGCCAAATTCAACAGTGGGACACACTTGCTATTTTTAAAGGGTCAGCAGTTGTGCACTATCCGCAGTATCTGCGGGCCCTGTACAGGACGCCCAGCTCCTGAGAGGCTAACTTAACTCTGGCTTTGATGGAGCCCCCATACCTGAGCTGGTCCCCTAGGTTGTGCCAATCAAACCAAACGACCATGCTGAACCTTGACAATAATTAAAATATTTTATTAATGGTTATTAGATGTTCCGCGTGGGCGGCTATCCCCCCTCGGTCCCCGCTGAGGATCGACCAACCGAGCAACCAAGGCCGAGGAGCACGACACCCAACAACTTACCAATGCAGAGCGTCATCGTGCCATCGAGTTGAGCCGCCTGGCCGTCACCGCGCTCCACCTTCGTTTTAGGAACAACGCTCAAGAAAGCGTAAAACAAAGCTCCTATTTAAAGTTAATAATTTAATTCAGTTTATTATTTTATCCCCTCAAGCCTCGGAATGGCACTACGGTTCACAAACATCATATTCCATTACAACCGGGTCCATACATTATAACAGTATTCTTACCTTTTTTGTATTGTAGGATGCAAGCAATGAATTTACAAATATTCACCGTTTATCTCACATTTTTTAAATTTATTTATTTTTTAATTCTTTTGATGATGATGACTTCTGCTCTGATGATGGACACTATAACGTTGTCCGAAACGTTGGCTAAAGGAGGAAGTAGCGCAACACGGCATAACACCCCAAAAATAAATAACAAAAATATTATTAATTGTTTTTCATTTCAATAGAACTTTAATATTCTTTCCTATATTTGGGAGATGAAAATTATTTTCGCGCAGTAATAAATTGATCTCTGCGTAACACTCTGAAAGGCTTTTGGCGTGAAAAATGTGTACGGCACCCTTCAGAAATACAGTATTGTACAAACGCCCCACTAGTCTCGTACAGCACTATTTGATTCCGTTGTTATCTATGGTCATCAACTGTCACTCGCTTGTCATTGTTTCAAACTTTCCTTTGCGTCGGAAGAACGATCACTTTGCAACTTTAAAATTGACCAAGAACAGTATAAGTGGCGCAATTTTTACACTGGTGGGTACGATTACTAGTTATTAGTTAATTTCCAAAGTGAATTTTGTTGTAGTTTGCAGATTTAATATAAAGGGAAAGAGTTACACCTCCGCAATGTTATTTCGATTCATTATTCGGTAATTATGCCGTGTCGCACTTCTTCCTTCTTTTCAAGGTTTTGGACACTGTACTTCCTTCAGGGTCGATGTTAAGTTAGTTTTGAAATGAGTGATCATGTATTCAGAAGTGACGATTTCAATTGGGCGCGTCAATCCTCTGTCGGCCGATATTTTATTACAATTTTTAGTAAAATCAAAAGTAGACGTCAAGTATCAGATACCGAGAATAAATGGTTAGCCCCTTCGTCTCTAATATTAATTTGTGTGCTGTGCGCGTTTTGGGTCTTCCCACGACATCAATCCAAAGTAATGGCCGGTTTAAAGTACTCGGATGCTGATGTGTTCAGATGGTCGAGTTTGCAGACTCGAAAGTGTTCCGAGATCCTTTCGGAGTTGTCTGCAACACGGCGTAATAACCCAAAAATGATTCGCGATAGTATGTTTTTCCGTAAAATGTCAAAACATGTCCTACGCAATTGGGTCAGTCCATTATTTTAGAAATTCGTTCTGTACAGAAAAACTGATATTCATAAAGTTTGGTGTTTCGATAAACATTCGCTTGTTTTTACAAAGAAAAACGTTTTAAATCAGAGATACTATTGGATGACAGCTCGTTTGTGATGATTCAAATGAGCAACACTTTGGGAAAACTAGTGTCAAATTTAGAGCATCGAAAGAAATGCATTTGATTATTTTAGAATTATTCGACTTTTAATGGAATATATTTGTGGGTTTTTAGATGTGTTCGTGTGAAAATAAAATGTTTGTGAAAACGGAATCTATTTGTGCAAATTTCTAAAACACGTATTTTGTAAAAATACAATAACACGCTCTCTAATTATGCCGTTTTTAGATGTGGCCCGATTTCAGAAATTTTAAAAATCACAGAACACTTATTTTGATGCACCATTTTATTTTTTAAGTAAAACTTCTTTACGCTCGACTTGGGGGGGTAAGCTGGTGAATGCATTAAAAAAGTGGTGATGCGATACAAAAAGTGGTCATGTGTTACGAAAAGTGGTGCTGTGTTCCGAAAACTGTGATATTACGTCAAGTGTGATGTAAGGAAAAGTGTGATGCGAATGGTAATTGATGCGAACGGTGATCGGTGGCGAGGCAAATGGTAGGACCTTAATGCACGCTTGTTATTTGTGTTATTGTTGCGTTGCATGGCCACTGTAACCTCGCATGGCCACTGTAACCTCGCAGTCAGCTAAACTACTATGGTTCCATCCCAAGTCCCGGGAAACTACATTATAATGCAAGCGCC
This sequence comes from Limnephilus rhombicus, assembly GCA_929108145.2. NCBI lineage: Eukaryota > Metazoa > Arthropoda > Insecta > Trichoptera > Limnephilidae > Limnephilus > Limnephilus rhombicus. The sequence goes on along the minus strand of OV815275.1, from coordinate 56,906,090 downwards.
TGCACTATATAACATTATATACAGCGGGTTCACGGCATGCGTTGCAAGACCACTTTATCCTCAGGGTTAATTAACTGTTATGGTTTCACCCCAAGTCTCGGGAAACTATATTACAATGAAAGCGCCTGCGCTATATAACATTATATACAACGGGTACCCGGCATGCGTTGCAAGGCAACCCAAGTCCCGGGAAACTATATTATAATGCAAGCGCCTGCACTTTATAATATTATACAAAACGGGTACCCGTCATGCGTTGCAAGGCCACTGTAACCTCGGGGTCAACTAAACTGTAATAGTTCTATCCCAAGTCTCGGGAAACTACATTATAATTTAACCGCCTGCACTTTATAACCTTTTAAACAAAGGGTTCCCGGCATGCGTTGCAAGGCCACTGTAACCTAGGAGTAAACAAAACTGTAATGGTTCCATCCCAAGTTCCGAGAAACTACATTTTAATGCAAGCTCCTGCACTATTTAACATTACATACAGCGGGTTCCGGCATGCGTTGCAAGACCACTTTAACCTCGGGGTCAACTTAACTGTTATGATTTCATCCCAAGTTCCAGAAAACTACATTAAAATAAAAGCGCCTGCGCTATATAACATTGTATACAACGGGTACCTGGCATGCTTTGCAAGGCCACTGTAACCTCGGGGTCAACTAAACTGTAATGGTTCCGTCCCAAGTCCCGGGAAACTAAATTATAATGAAAGCGCCTGCACTATATAACATTATATACAGCGGGTTCCCGGCATGCGTTGCAAGACCCCTTGAACCTCGGGGTCAATGAAACTGTTATGGTTCCATCCCAAGTCCCGGAAAACTACTTTATAATGCAAGCGCCTGCACTTTATAAAATTATACACAACGGGTACCCGGCATGCGTTGCAAGGCCACTGTAACTTCGGGGTCAACTAAACTGTTATAGTTCTATCCCAAGTCACGGGAAACTACATTATAATATAAGCGCCTGCACTTTATAGCATTTTAAACAACGGGTTCGTGGAATGCGTTCCACGGCCACTGTAACCTAGGGGTCAACTAAACTGTAATGTTTCCATCCCAAGTCTCAGAAAACTACATTATAATGCAAGCGCCTTCACTATATAACATTATATACAGCGGGTTCCCAGCATGCGTTGCAAGACCCCTTGAACCTCGGGGTCAATGAAACTGTTATGGTTCCATCCCAAGTCCCGGAAAACTACTTTATAATGCAAGCGCCTGCACTTTATAATATTATACACAACGGGTACCTGGCATGCGTTGCAAGGCCACTGTAACCTCGGGGTCAACTAAACTGTTATAGTTCTATCCCAAGTCACGGGAAACTACATTATAATATAAGCGCCTGCACTTTATAGCATTTTAAACAACGGGTTCGTGGAATGCGTTGCACGGCCACTGTAACCTAGGGGTCAACTAAACTGTAATGTTTCCATCCCAAGTCTCAGGAAACTACATTATAATGCAAGCGCCTTCACTATATAACATTATATACAGCGGGTTCCTGGCATGCGTTGCAAGACCCCTCGAACCTCGGGGTCAATTAAACTGTAATGGTTCCTTCCCAAGTCCCGGGAAACTATATTATAATGCAAGCGCCTGCACATTATTGCATTTTAAACAACGGGTTCCTGGCATGCGTTGCACGGCCACTGTAACCTAGGGGTCAACTAAACTGTAATGGTTCCATCCCAAGTCCCGGGAAACTATATTATAATGCAAGCGCCTGCACTATATAACATTATATACCGCGGGTTCCCGGCATGCGTTGCAAGACCACTTTAACCTCAGGTCAAATAAACTATTATGGTTTCATCCCAAGTCCCGGGAAACTACATTAAAATTAAAGCGCCTGCACTATATAACATTATATATAACGTGTACCCGGCATGCGTTGCAAAGCCACTGTAACCTCGGGGTCAACTAAACTGTAATGCTTTCATCCCTAATCCCGGGAAACTACATTGTAATGCAAGCGCCTGCACTATATAACATTATGTTCAGGTACCCGGCATGCGTTGCAGGACCACGTAACCTCGGAGTCAACTTAACTGTAACGGTTCCTTCCCAAGTCCCGGGAAACTAGGTACATTATAATACAAACACCTGCACTATATAACATTATATACAGTGGGGTACCCGTCATAAGTTAGTGAAGTTTTACTTCAGTCGTGTGGTCTAAAGCACACTCGATTTTTTTAAAATTAACACGTATTTTTAACCACTTGTATTGTTTAAAACCTAACATGTTTTGTAACTATTTCAGGGTCTACTTAAAACTAAATTACTCTTAAATCTGTAAAGGGATGAGCAGGAGTTGGAAGAGAGGGGATGGAAAGGTGGTTAATATGACGTTATTAACAATGGGATCAAAATTTAAAAAAAAGATTATTAATACGATTTTTGATAATATTTAAACTCTTATTTACAATCTTTCCAATTTAGAAAGTTTCAATTTAATCAGAATGAATACTATTAATATTACAGTGTAACAACTTAATACCATTACATTAGTTTATATTGGCGACAAACCATACATTTGAATCAAAGGTTGTCGTCTAAAAATAGTTCTGCGCTCGCCGCACCACGCGTCGCGTCGTAGGCGTCACGTCGTAGAAAAAAATAACAATTTATCAAATATTTGAGCTAATTTTAAAGTTCTGTGTATGTTCTATTCACGTTCTGTTATTCTATCAGCAAAGGAAAGTTGCTCTATAAAACCAAAACAATCTAAAAATTGAATAGAACTTTCACAGAACATGAAAATTAACTTAAAATATTTCATAAATTTTTCTAATTTTGTGAAACAATCTATCTTTATTTTATGTCATCACGTTGCAGGTTGCTTAATCTAACTTATAGTTTATCAGGCTTGTGTAATATTGACTTAAGAGCTTAAAATGAGAGTTTTGGAGTCTTACATAGCTGTTAAATGGCCGTTTAAGATACGTAGATGGTGGTTATTTGTTTGTACTTAGAAACACATTTTCTTGAACCACCCTTTCATTATAACTGTCGGACAGATTACGACACGCATTTAATAAAACAATGTATTTGAAACAAAAGAAATGCAGAAAACGTTGATATCATTAAGTTATGTGTCACTTTGGTAGTTATATCGCTCCTCATTCGCATTCGTACTCCATCTGAAAGTGGTATATTTAATTATTTCCGTTGTTTTTCAGATGCAGGCCGAAAGTACTGCCAATGGCAGTGCCAAGTTCTCAAAGACCATGGTGCTGACGAACTTTCTTTTCTTTGTTTTAAATGTAAGTTCACAATATTATTTGGATTACTTTATGAGTTAAAGTGTACAATTCTGCAATAAAAAATAGTTAAGTTGATAATATTATTCAAAAACATTATTGTAAATAGTTAAATGAATATAAAATTATAAAAAAAATTATTATAGTCAATAAATTTGGTGTAAAATGCTATCGAAACCAGTTTCATAAACCGAATGATCTGTCAAAATTAGAGTAGCGAATTATTCTGCTGTCGCATTTCAGTTCTAATGTTTCGAGTGGAGTTAAAATGTTTGTTTCAAACCATATGCTGCAAAATTTGAAATTGGTAGGAAAACCATCTAATCAAAGCTGGGGACTCGCATGCTGATTCACTATTAATTTAAAACCTTGTTTTTTTTGTTCAGAATGAAAAATTCACATTCCAAAAATTGAAATCATCTGCTGACACATTTTGAGGGAAACCATTCACTTATTCGAAGTGCAGTTATTAAATACTCGTTGCAAACTATTTTTGTACTGCCAGAATCAAAGAAAAACCGTTTTCACGTTCTGAGTGTAGTATTAATCCACCATATACAGATTTAATTTAAACCAGTTTTGTGTTCAGAATATAACGATAAATTAAATGATAAATTGCAGATTCATCAAAGGAAGCCCGAGTACCGAGTGAAGTTCTGTGGGGAACTTTTGTTTAAGCTTGTGGACTCTTACGCAGGATCAACCTTAAGTTAAAACCTACCTCTTGTTATAAAAACAATGTAAAAATTCGAGACGTGAAGGGATACATTCTCGATTTCTGAGAGCAGTTAGAAATTTCTAGATACAGAATACGTGTTCTTGATTTTTTTATTCGAAGAATTCTCGTCAAATGTGATAATAAAAATAAGCGACACTGAGTTCCGCGAGTGATACCACAAACGCCCAAGTAGCCCCCGATCACAAAAAGGTTCCCCACCCTTGCTCAACACCATATCCTCCCTCCCTCTTCCTCTACCTTCAGCCATACAACGTGCCATAACATCAATTTTGGAGGCGGGTTCCTGCCACCCCGGGAATATCCATTACATCCGCCATAGGTCACCTCACATGGCTTGCTTAGCAGTGGTACCCGGGTTCATTTTGTTTTGTTTGTCCGGGTCTTGGTGGCGGGCCGGATCGAGAGAGACTGGTTGAGGGAGGCCTTTTGACCTTTCTAAGCGAACCCTCTCAACCAATCGCCTTGTTGCAGGGATGCCTGTCAGTTGGAGGGATGGATTCATACGTCCGACACTTTTGACGCACCGACACCCAGATTAATAACCACATCTCAAACCTTTTTCCTTCCCAGAACTTCCTCTCCTTCTATTCTCAAAGTTTACATAAACCCCAGGGTTTACGTAAACCCCAGGGTTGTCTTCCTCAGAGTCTTCTGTGTGGAGCTAATGTAAAATAAAACTCCATTTTGGGATGCCATATTCTCACTGGCTCCAGATGGGTGGGAGCATTTGTGGTTCTTGTGCGGTACTCATACAAAAAAGGTTGGGTTGGGTATCTTGTTTGTTTTTTTTCTTATTTTTTTATACACTTACTCCACACAAGAGGTCCCGAGGAAAATAAATTCCCTCGGGTCTATGATACTTTTTGTGGAGAAGAAGAGCATTCCCAACGGTGTTCTAAAAATGGCAATCTGTTCGATAAGATTAATCCATTCCATCGTTTCCATTAAAAAAATATAATAATGTTGTTATTTGTTATGTGTTATTAGGTTTTCCGAACGGGTGGCCTTCCCGCCAAGGTCCGCACGGGGAGAATCGCACGACCAAGGCCGAGGCGCGGGCCGATGCCGGTCATCCGCGTGATCCGCCTGGCCGCCATCGAGCTTAACCCTCGCCTTAGGAACATCACTCAAGGAACCGTAAGACAAAACCCTTATTCTAAGTTAATGAGGCGATTCAATTCAGTTTATTATTTTAACCTCTCAAGCCTCGGAATGAAACTACTGTTCACAAACATCATATTCCGTTAGAGCCGCTGAAGGACAGATCTGACCGTGTGTGTATATTATAAAAGTATTTTTATCCTTTATGTATAGTACGGTACAACAGTGCCAATGAATTCACCTAAATTTCACTGTTTATCTAATATTTTTAAGATCATTTTTTTTATAAAAACCTCAAAATTTGTGAATGCGTTAATTCGGCGTGTGTTGATTTAAAATTAATTGATTGTACTTAAGAGAAAACCCTGTCGTTGAGAAATTTAAACAATAGGTATTTTACCTTATTGTTGCTATCACTATCTCTCTTACTCACCCGAACACTGAGCGAAAGGTTGATAATACCTAAATAAAACCATCCAACTCAAGGTTTTGTATTCTCCATTTTTTCCCTCAAAACTAGACGAATTTAAGTTTTTTTATTGTGTTAGAAGTAAACACTATCAGTCTTATTAAAAAATCCCGTGAAAATTTTATTTAATCGACAAACGGCCGCGGATGTGAAAACATTACTAAATAAAAAAATTGTTCATGAAAAGATATACACACTGCTTACACAGCCTGAGGGGGGGGGGGGTAGTATATCTGTTATGTACGACTGTTGTATTTATAATTTCTGAACGATCGCATTGTATTTAAATGTATTGTATATTACTTATTTTTGAAGATGTCGTAAAATCATATACCTTTATAGAAACTAGGTAGAATTGCCTTTTAGATTTTTGTATCTGAAATATATTATCGTGTTTGAAAATTGCAATATATTAAGCTTCAACATGAAAAAAAATTTAAAATAAACAGCTGACTGTAAACATATTCTATTAAATGGTCGAAAAAATTAGGAAAATTGAAAATTTAAAAAATCCAGTCCTCTTATTTTAAGGATTTTGGAAGAAAACTGTCACTTCACTTTTTATCTCGTTCATACAATTAAAAAAGATAAAACAATATAATAATAATTCCGAAAAAATAACTGAAAAGATCTGACATCTTGGATTCATTTTTACACAATTAATACGTTGATTTACACATGCATAAGGTTTTTAAATTATGAAATTATATTACTTTTATGGAAGTTTTATTAAATTCTCTCGGAAAATTTATTAAAAAATAATATTTCAGAATTAACCTAAAACCTATCATTAACGAAACTAAATCATCAACAAAACATTATTTAAAGGACTCAAACTGAAAAAAAGTAACGCCAGCATTGGTAACTATGTTTAATTACACTATCACAGTGAATTGATCATTTAAACGAAAATTATCTTCAAAAACATAAAATTAATTGCAAGTACAATTCAACATTTCAAACATTAAGTTTTACCGCGAAGTTATAAAACAAGATGGCGGCGGCGTCTGCGCAGATCTATGTGAGGTTCAAGGGGACCAATATAAAAATCATTAAATTCGTGATAATTTTATTTGTAAATTTGTAAATATGGTATTGTCCGGGCAAGCAACAAATATGCAGTTGAACGATCGATTAAAAAAATCATTGTCTAGTTTGTATACAGAATACAGAACGTCTTTTGATGGCGTTCAAATTAGGTAAACTTAACGATCTTTGGAGGGTCCTAACACCCATAAGAAGTATCCTATCACAAAAGGCATATTCTACCGACTTGCCAATAGTCGAAATGTATATTATATTAAAAAATATTAACAGTTGTGTCAAAATCCAGAGAGGAATTTGAGGAATACGTTTGTATGGACAATTTTGCTTCTTCCTCTTCCCTTCTTATTCTCAATATAAATTATTTTTTATCAATGTAAATTTTTTTTTAGGTTCTGTCAGATACGTATCAAATTCGTGATAATGATGTTGTGATGCTCCTGACCGAGGACCTTGCAGGGGAGACCCCCGCCAATGGAGCCCCAGCCAATGAGCTACCTGCCAATGGGGCCGCTGCCGATGAGCCCCTTGCCATTGAGGCCCCTCCAAGGGAGGAGTGGGATCAGTTGGACTAACTAACTTTATTCAGTTTACTTTAAGTCGCCCGTTAGGCCACCATCGTTAAAGTCTATTTTTGTAATAAATAGAAATTAAAACTGTTTTTCAATTGAGTAAACTATTTAGAATAAGATTGTTAAATATTTCACTAATAAACAATACAATAATTGTTTTCAGTAATTATTTATTTTATTTATTTATCCTTTATTTTTTTTCATAATAAAATAATTTAATTAAAAGATGTTGTTTTTTTCGTTAGTGTTTTAAACTAATCTAAATTATATCAGAAAATTTATGAATCAAGACACTTTTTTCCAAGATTAATTATTTATTGATGATTTCTATTCTAGAGAAATGATTAATTTCCTTGGCTTCGAATCCAGCGGTCACGGGTTTGACGGTTGATAAATTATTTTTAGTTTATTTTGTAATAATATTTTTAATACCGCACAAGTGTTCCAGGAACAAAGTCATCGTAAATCTTGAAAACAACCAATCAAAAAAATACCTCTCAATATTTTATTTAGGTACTTGTTCTTAAAAAAAAACCATAATTATTTTAGTCATTTGGAGAATTGGATATTTTTATGTAAATGTAAGTGAAGGTATTCAGAAAAATTACAAAAAGCAAAGTGACATCCCAGAGGCCCAAGTGTGGAATGAAAGCTGTACCGCGTGTGGAACGCACTTATACTTGTGGACATCTGCAAGCAATGTTGACCAATATGAGAAATGTGAGTAATTTTTGTAAACAGTTTTCTACGATTGATAGCGGTCCAAAATTGGTTTGGGGGTTTTCTAATCTAAAAAAAATTTTTTTTTTCTTCATGGTTTGATAGTTTAGATATTCAAGAACATGTCTTTAAAAGGATTTTTCAAAATTCGAATTATTTTAAGAGCCATATTAGTTCGACCGGTTTAGACGGAATCTAACTAGAATAGAGCAAAACTATAAACTCGTGTTTCTCGAAACTACTTTTACGAGACGGTTGACACGATGTCTCAAGTTCTCCTGAACCAATTTACTTAAAATTTGGTATAAGCCGTCCCTATACATTACTCTATCGCACTAACTGAAACTATAGCAAAATTTAAATATTTACTTTTTTAAAACATTCGGAAAAGTTTTAAAAAATTGATAAAAAAATGTCTTTTTTATTTCAGATAGACGCCATTTTGTGAAAAAATGTACTTTTCCTTAGTTCGGACCATAGCAGCATTAGTTTGGATCAAATAACTAGGAGGCGAACAGTCGTGTCAACCAGGGCGCGCCATTTTTTTTGAGACCCCCCACTTCATTACCCTGTAACTTTAAATTTTGAATTTTTTTAGTTAATTTTTTTGTACGTATTATTTAATGTTTATTAAATATTTGGTAAAATAATGGTAATAAAAATACCTACAATTCATGCTTAACCACTGGAGCGATCACGCGAAATAAATAAATTTGCCTCGATTGCTCGCGATTTCCCAGAAGATCATTTTTTAACCTTTCGCCAACATTAAAAAAATCATACATTCGAATTTATGTATTATAAAAAATATTTTGTAGTGCAAAATAGCCAATAAATTAACCTGTATTTTACCGTTTATTTCATATTCGAGGATTTATAAAAAAAATATATAAAAAAAATCGTTAATTTTATAATCGCGCGAATCCTGCATGTTGTTACATTGAAACCGCCGTGAGGGATACTTGTTCGAGTCAACATAGAATATTTCGATTTCTGTATGTTGTCCGTGGTATACTTGATAATGAAAGGTGCATACGTACGTACGAAGAAGCACTTAATTTTAACCGTAAACTTTATTTTAAATTTTAAAAATTTATTTTTTACATCGTTATAAAAAAGTCTACGAAGTTCGGATTTGCGACATCCATTGTCATAATAGATAAAGCATTTCAATATCTCCGTTTTAAAATAAATGGCTGGCCGGAGAAATGTTTTAAATAATTACAATAAATGTTTTACGAATGTTAGGAAAATGTGGTCCAATTTTGGACCGCTATCAATCGCAGAAAAATAAAAGTGTTCTATTTTTCGACAATAAGTAAAACAATTTATTTTGGCAATACCTATTTTGTTTCGATGCGCATTCCCACATAAAATATTAACAAAATGACTACATTTTCTTACTTCTTACGAGTAAATAAAAAAAATAGAGTGAAAATTGTCCAAGCCACATTTTCTGGGAATATAACTTTTTATTGATTTCATATAGTCAATGTACAACATGGTAAAGGTTTTTTTCCTGATTAAGGCATTTTTGATAATCTATAATTTATAAAAATCAAAATATGCTTGCTTGGGGATATATACATAAGGATATGAGTTATGAGTAGAAACATGAGATGTATGTGTATTACTATAATGTTTAAAATTTTCAAAATACCATCTCTCCACCCCCGCGAAGGTTTCTGGATTATTACAAATACGTGACAATCCATGTGAAAAGTTTTTTAATCATTACAAATACTCTTGCGAAATTGTCAAAAATGACACAATTAGAGAATGACATTTTTCAAAACAATGATGTTCAATCAAAATTCAATTTTCGATACTCTTTAAATTAATGTATTTGAAGAAGGTACTTTGAATATTATCAAGAATTATAGATAATTTAAATAGGTACCTAAATTAGCTACCAAATTTGATTGATCAACTTTCGAATAAGCTCTTTAAGTAAATGAATTTTTACCAACAGTTGGATTTGGGTGTGTGTATGCAAGTCGGAATTGAATTGAATTATTTTTTTATTAACATTCGGGAAAGAAATTTCTCCACCCTCAATCTCTCATATTTATAAACTGAATTGTATTATTTAACGTCAAAATTTTGAAAAAAAAAAAAATTAGTTTTGCAAAATTGAAAATATTCGTTTTAATCGCCTTCTTTAAAATGTATATTTCGTGACTTGAAGGTTTTACCAAACTGCGGTCGAAATGTTTACAGGTGCAGAGGTGAAATTTCCAACTCCATTTCCAGTTGCATTCGAAAGGTCAGAAGTAATATATGTTTCCGATACTAATGTGTCCAAGTACAAAATAGAAGCTTGAACTCAGGCGAAATAACAGAGAAGAAACTGGAAAGTCTGGGCCCATCGGCGCTGACTGGGAATCCCCCAGGGAGACTACATACAAACATGTCTACCAACAAAAAGGGAAATTGTTAACACACTTAAAAAGTGAAAACTACATTACCTACTGCCTTTCTGATTTTTGAAGTGAAAACTTCTTTAGTAGATACCGTTGTGATTTGAAACTCGATGAAGCGGAAGCGAGCGTCATTAAAAAGATACAAACAAATACGTCTATGGGATTGCGATATATCTGCGAGAGATGAGATAGCAATAAAATATTTATTTATTTAACGGGTTATCGGTTTCAATATAATACGATAAATCCACAAGCCTTCAGGTAGTGGTACCAAGCGCCTGATGAACCTTAGCGGCCGGACATTCAGCGGACCAAGGATCGAATCTTACGAAATTTAAAAAATAATTATTTTATTTTTTTTAATCAATATCCAATCTTCAAACAACTCCAAAATGAACAGGCAAATACAATACAAAAGAAAAACATACCTAGCGACTCCGAAGAAGAAAACACTAATACTGATAAAATGGAAAAAAAAAATCATACTTCACATTGATAACAAAAGTGCCACTTTCGATAGTCTCCCCACTCTTGTCTACTTTAGTTTTCTGAAAGTTTCACGTTTACCGCGTGTGAATTGCACACTGATTTGTTTCAGTACAAAATTACGCAGTGAATTAACAATAGTACCTAACCCACACACCACTCAGAACCACTTAAACATATCGCAATATTAGATATTTAAACATTTTTACGTAAAGACAATTCTCATATGTACGCAAAATATGAATGAAGAATTTAACGCACAAAACACAACACATTAACTTCTGTAACTCGCAACTAAAATGCATAATTCCTTCGACGAAAACAGTTTTCATCCAACGACAGTTGTTCTCTTCAATTGCTTAATCGTATTGATGATAGTACACAGAAAACTGATGATCTTTGAACCATCAGTGATCGAAATAGGCCACTATTTCGATAGTGGCCTATTTCGCTTACTGATGGATTACAAAGAATCGAATCACAAAGGATTTAATGACTTGGAAAAAAATCGTGTGGATAGATTTTGCTACTAAGATTACAAAAACTACTAAAATACTAGTTACTAAAATATTTTATAAATTGCTCATGACGTCACTTAATGAAAATGTTCCGTCTCCGAAAATATTCAATTAATTTTGTAAAATTCCACACTGATTTTTCTTTGTGTATGGTAACACTTTGGTTTCCGGCGAAATTTTGAATTTGACACTTTACATTCACTAGCTTTATTTTTTGTTAACTGCGAACTTATTTTTTGTTTGAAGTTTTGACAGATGTTATAAAGTGAACATCGTACAGAGGCTTTCCTCGGCGGCTATCTTAGGAGCGTACTGGTAATGGTTCTGATTTTAACAAAATAAATATTGTAACATATTGTTTTAATTATAATTTACAAGTATAATGTAAATCATAACATTTCGATAATATCAAACAAGAGGCATAAAATCAAGGTTATATGCTTAAGAACAAGAATATTCGGCTATATAATCTCTGCAAAAACAGACCAACTAAAAATATTTTATCTGAACCTTCTTAGTGTTTCATATTGTTGACAAACCTTCCCCTTAAATAAATTTTAATTTTTATTTATAACCTGGAATTATTGTAAAATATTTGGATTTAGTCATATATAGACGATGATCATTCTAATGATTAATAAGATGGATCAAGGAAAAAATATTTATGAGATGTAATATTTTTGGTATGCCTCGTTATTCTCCTCTGCCATTCGTTTGGAATACCTACATCGTTTTTTTTAGATTTGCGACTATTAATAATTGTTTTTTCGCACCCATAAAATTATATCCTGTCTTTCTGGTTTATAAAAAAAAGTTTCAAAAATACGATAAAGAAATACAAAATGTCTTAGATTTTTTTTTAAATGCGATGCAAGTGGCCTCTTGGTAATTTATAAAGGGAAGGAACTATTTTAACGAATGCCTTGTTTCGTTAAAATGGGAAAGTTATTCTTAATATTTATATTTTGACTAATTTAAAAAATATACAGATATATCTGCTGTTCCAAAACAATAATTGATCCCCTAGCAAAAGCACAAAAATCACTTTTAAGGGTCATCCTTAAGAAACCATTTAGGTATCCCAGTGAGCTATTATTTAAAGAGATACGAGTTCTTGATGTACGGCAACTATACATAAGAAAAATTATTTTACATACACAAAAACACCGACAAAAATCCAAAAAACCGAAAAAAATCCATCCATCGATCATCTCCACAACACCCGTCATGCAGGGAGGAATCCAGTAATTCCGCCTACTACAAACACATCACATGCCCAAAGACAATACTCCTACTTAGGGCCTATATTGTTCAACTTCATACCCGATGCTTGGAAACTGAAAAGTACAAGCTTTTTACGGAAATTGGTTAGCAATTGGCTTCTGGATATGGGGAGAGTCGAGAGCGAACATATGCTAACACAATCTCACATACCTAATATGTACTAAAAAGTTTATATTATTGCATAAAAATAAAACTTTTACTCTGTTTTTTGATCCGTGTAAAATAAGAACTGGTCTTTGACTCTTGTAAAATAACGACTAGACATTTCAAAAAATAAGTTTTGAAAATTTCTATATAAATACATTGGAAATTCATATTCATTTTGTCGGGTTTATAAATGGGTAATTTCTTTTACTTAGGAAAATCTAAAAATAATAGTACATTTATTAAAATTAAATGGTCATAAATGCATTGGTGATTCATATGTCAAATAATGGTGTATAAATATGTAAATTCTAATAATGCAACTGCAAATGTCCTCCAAATTAACCCAGAAAAATATCATAATTGTGATCTCCCGAAAGAAACCATTAACTTATTCGGAATGCAATTATTAATGTAATTAAATGTAATGCCTTTGTAATTTCATTGAAAAAAAAAAAATGGTTAACTTTTTACCTAAAATATTGAGTTCGAAATTGGATAGGTCCGATGGTTTCGAACTCCTGCAACTCCATAGAGAGGTACAGGAGGTCGGTACCATCGATACATCGCATCGGCTTGACACAGCGAAACATACTTATTTATTTATTTATTTATTAACGCCCTTTTTCGGGGCTTTTACATATGAATAGTAAGAAATATACAGTATTTATTGTACATAACTGAACAGCCTTCGTAACAATATTTTATATTTGTTTAAAGATAAATTGAAGATGTCCACTGACTTGGTATAATTGTTTCCCTCCATTAGGATTCTGGGTAAAGAGGACTACATATGGTAGTTAGTTCCAGAATTACTGCACTGAAATAAATCCTGACTTCTAGTATTGCGTTGTGGAATCCGGAAGCTTATCAATTCGAGCAATACCGGACTGTCAACTAAATCATTTAGAATTTTATACAGAAATACCAAGTCAGTGAAAGTTCTTCTGTCTGACAATTTGAGCATATTCATATCATTCAAAATAGTATTGTAGTTCAACATAATTGCTGGAATACCCATTTTAAAATATACGTGTAAAAACACGGTTAATTTTGCAATTTTGCAAACCTTGGTTCACTTTTAAATTTGTTGGTTGGATTTTTATATTATGTACGTATTTTTTAATCGTAACATATTGATATTATATATCTCACTGTACAAAATTTTTGTTGCATTTTTTTATTTAATTTATATACTTTTTATTCACATCGTAACTTTATCTAAACTATTTGTTTTCTCATGTTAAAGATGGAGGTACTGCCTTTATTATTTATTATTTATGTAAAAGCCCTCTGCGCGTAAAATAAAAGAAATAAATAAACAACTAAATAAATTAATGTTCTCCAAAACGAGGTTGAAAAATCATTTGTCATATATTTGGATTATAATTGTGTAATTTCTACTATTTAAGAAATTCTAAAAATTATAGTACTTTAAAATTAAACAGTTATAAATACATTGTGAATTCATATGTCAAATATTGGTTTATAAATGTGTAAATTCTGATTATGCAATTGTAAATGTTCTCTAAAATGGCCTGGAAAGAATCTCCTACTTGTGATCTCACTAAAGAAAACACTCATAGAACATTAATAAATGCATTCACTCTGAATGCATTTATTTACGTTCTCCAAATTGACCTTGAAAAAAATCACATCTTTGCGATTCTTTTAAAGACATAAAGAAACCATCCCTTAATTATATACAATTCTTAGTGTTCTCAAAAGTTGTCTTGACAGAAGCAAATTCCCTTGATATCTTGAACGAAACTATTCCTTTGTTAAGAATATTATGAACTAAATATACAATTTGGCTGTCCTGAAACGGATATTCTGCCCAGTTGGACAGACAATTTTTCACAATGTAATGTATTGTTAATATATATGCATATGTAAATAAATAAATAATAAAAAATAAATAAATAGATAAATCTTTTATTTCCCTTTCTTTTATACTTTTCTTTTTAATTTGTACAGCGCTCTTGAGGCGATTTTTCGCAAAAACAGCGCTATATAAGTTGTCCAAATTTATTTATTATTTAAACGTGTAATTTTATATATTTTTTGGTTATACATTCATATTTTTATTATTTTGTATTTTTACAACGTGTGAAAAATATTGGTAAACCTGAACTCTACTTTATTTAGATAACTGCTTTTATTTTCCACTATTATTAGGTAATTTAAAAAAAAATTATATATGGTTACGTATTCACCAGTGGCGGCTCGTGACTTTTGGGTGTGCTAGGGTGATAATATTTAAAAAAATGGCATTACGGAGGTTGTCGTATTCGAAAAAAAAATTGATGTTTTGTATGAAAAAATTTCAGGAAATCCGTGCGGCACACGGCCAAACTTTTTCTAATATCAGCACTCTAGCACACCCAAAAGTCATGAGCCGCTACTGGTATTCACATATGCCCTTTTCTTATATACATATTTATATCTTCACCTATAATAATAATATAAATTTATCAACTTCGAATATCAAAAAAATCAGGTACGCAGTTCACACGCGGTAGAAGTGAAACCTACATAAAACAAAACCTCGAGAGAATGAGACTAATGCACAGTATCAGGGGTCCTAGCATGGTCGGTCGATATAGGTTTTATCGAAAATGTCGGTAACTTGACATCGCTCCCAAGCACGACTGCAGGCCGCTAACGAACAAACAACAGTTCACATCGACTAAGGGTTCCTAATTTATTTGACATAAACTGTTATTTCTTCGTTAGCGTCCTGCAGTCGTGCTCAGGAGCGATTTCAAATTCCCGACATTTTCGATATAACCTATGTCGATCGACCATGCTAGGGGGGCAGGAGTAGGATAAATATGGGGTATATTTATTATAAAGTTTAAAAATTATTTTTCTATTTTATTCTACGAAACACCATGCAAAGAGGAGACCGATGGCCTACAAAGCACCCGACAAAGGCGATTAGTCATTATTTCGCAGGCTAAATCCTGTAGATCTATGTGTCTGTCACTTTTTATTGTTCGTTTCAGTTTCATCGTGTTTAAAATTACAACGGCGCTAAAGAAGTTTTCACTTCAAAAGACTCTTTTACAAAACGTTATATATGTTATGAATATGATTAAAGGAAAATAAAAATAACAATAGTGACATATTGGAGGTTTTCGAAGTGAAAACTACTTTAGCGCCATTTTGATTTGAAATCCGATGACATGAAAAATGGTGACACTGAAAAGAGACAAACACATACATCTACGGAATATAGCCTGCGATAGAATGGGATAGCAATAAAATATGTATTTAATTCAAGGGTACTCGGTTCCAATATAACACGATATTATATACAGAGTCCAACGCAAGTCTCCTTTGGTCTAGAGTGTCTAGAGGTATAAAGTGCCTAACGAATGTCTGCAGACAAGATAAGAAAGCAAACACAAAATAAAGCGATATCTAGCGATCAGAAGAAGAAACCACAGATACTAACTAATAAGATGACCAAATGTATAGAAACAGGTGCACTGGAATTCGACGACAAAAATTTGTAAAATAATCATCATTCACATTGTTAAAAAAGTGCTTCGTAGTCTCCTCATTCTTGTCCACTTTAGTTTTCTGAAAGTTTCACTTCTACCGCGTGTGAATTGCACACTCTGCTTTTTATTTTTTATTATGATGTATTTCCACAACATGTGAGTAAAATTGGTAAACCCGAATTCTACCTTATTTAGATAACTGCTTCTCTTTTCCATTATGATTATCCACAGTAGGTTGTTCTTTTAATTCAATTCTTATACTTTTATGAATGGTTATATACACTTATATTCCCTTTTTTCCAATTTTTTGAGGTGAAACTTCTATTTGGATTTGATTTGGATTTCGTATGAAACGGAAATGACGATTACTGCACCTGCGACGCATCAACTGCGCTCATGGACCGCTTTGATTATGATGTCACTTTTAAAGGCTCCTATTGGTTGAGATATGAAACGTTAATTACGCTGGTCTGCGCTCATTGGTCGCTTTGATTATGACCTCACTTTTCAAATTCCACTACTTAAAAAATCGTGTTAAAGAAGACTTTTGTACCAAACATTATATACGTTATGAATATAATTAACTAGCAGACCTGGCCATACGTTATTGTGGCTAACGAAACACAACCCCATTACCCAATCTTTATAAAATCCACACCACCCGCTTGCCAGCTGCACGCTGCCCGCTGCCTGAATTGAATATTTGAATTTATCGGCTTTTCTCTACTATAATAAGCATGTATTATACATATAAACTAATTAACTCGCCACTAATTACAATGCTTGCAATGCAACACTGGATATTTGAAAAGGGAAAATCAAATACCTACTTACTCTAGGACATCTATTTTACAATTTCTTCCGTAGAACGAATTTCAAAAGTGACTATAGTACGGCCCGCCAGCCGTTTTAAATCGCACAAAAATATGTTTACTTTGAATTTCTCGGCTTTTCTCTAATATAATATACATGTATTATACGTATAAACATTCCTCTTCAATCACTCTATCTATTGGTGAAAACTGTATGAAAATCCGTTGCGTAGTTTAAAAGATTAACGCGCACATACATTTTGAGCGACTTCATTTTATACTATGTAATGATGAAGGAACATTTAAAAAAATAAGTATGTTTGGGTGTTACTGGACGTACTTAAAATGTAAAAGAAATTTTGGTCTGCGTTGACATTTTTGCTGTTTTTTTTTTTCAACCTAAAACATTAAAAAAACCATAGGTAGGTATTTGACGGTTAGGTTTGTGGTGAGAGGGGTTGGGCCGTTATTCAACTGAGTGTCCTATGATGACACGTGGATGAAAGTTTTTTTGTTTGATTTTGAAGAAAAAAAAAAGAAAAAAATCGAGTGCAGTTAACACGCGGTAGAAGTGAAACTTTAGCAAAACAATCTCAACTAATGAAGAACCAAGGAGCCTTGAAAAGTGAGGTCATAATCAAAGCGGCCAATGATCGCAGACCTTGCGTCATTTTCGTTTTACATCTCAACCAATAGGAGCCTTGATAGGAATTGATGATTCGCAGGTGTGTTACGCGTCATTTCCATTTCATCCGAATTCCAAATTACAACGGGGCTATAGAAGTTCCACTTAAAAAAAACATTTACAAAGGTCACCGGAACAAAAAATTCAAAACTTTGCTTCAAAAATGTCAGGAATCACTGGTTAAAGTACGTCAAGTATTTCCCATAATAACCTATAAATATGTATTATTGTAATAAGAAAAAGAAAATAAACGCAAAAATGATGTTAATGACAGTTTTACAATAATAGGCAGACGATTATAGTTTTAATAAATAATTAATTCAATATATGAGTTTATTTGTTGTTCTGTTATACGTGGTGGAATTATATTGTATTAAAATTGAAATTAAAACACTTTTTAACTTAAAAATAAATAATAAATAAATATTTTTGAATGTAGCTATTACTTTGTGGTTATCCATTATAGAGAAATGAAACAATATAACTTTGTATAAACCACTTATATGATGTACAAATCCGACCGGTTTCGGAACAAACGTTCCTTCGTCAGGGAAAGCTTATACTAATTTGACAGTTTAGAACAATGTTTTATTGTGGTAGGGATGGAGCCATTGTTAGTTAATAATGTAGATTGGGTGGGTAGGTATTAGTGTAGAGTGGGATTTGTACATCATATAAGTGGTTTATACAAAGTTATATTGTTTCATTTTTCTATAATAAATAAATAATTTATAAATCAAATTGATGATTCATGTAGAAAATGTTTGGCTTTTCCGGAAACTATAGAACATATTATATCGGGATGTTCTATATTAGCGCCGTCCGAGTATACATTTAGGCACAATCAGGTTTTAAAAATAATCCACCAAAGTTTGGTAATTAAACATAACTTGATTGACTGCCGTAATATTTTTAGAAAATGAATTTTATAAAATATATAATGATAAAATTATACTAACAGACAGAACAATTAGTCATAATAGACCTGATATAGTTTTACATGACAAAATAAAAAAAATAACTTATATCATTGATGTAGCTATTCCAAATTCCTGTAATATTCAAAAAACTGTTTCTGAAAAAATAAGAAAATAAACAGATTTAGGAAATGGATTAAAAGAATTTGGCATTCTCGGACTAAATATTACCATTTGTTATTTCGGCCAATGGCATTATACCTAGGTCTCTGATTCAAAATTTAGGCGTATTAGATTTGTCAAAGAATTTATATATAAAAATGCAAAAATCGGTAATTTTAAATACATGTAGGATTACAAAAGATTTTTTAAATATTTATATTGAGGGATCAGTAGGATTTATTGGTTCAATTAGGAATTCCACAGAGCCGAACCCTCTGATACGAAAATATCTGGAGTCGGTGAATTATTTTCCCATCTGGTCTCTGGTAGGTTGACATGTTGTTCTTGTATTGTTTTGTAATTATAATACTTATTTAGTGCAATTGCATAACGTGGATTGACCAGATGATCATTTGGGAAGTGTGTGAAAGGGTTTAGTTTTCTGTGAGGAAAATTAAACCCGGACATTTAAATCTGGTGCGTAAAAATATTAATATATAATAATATTTTTAACTTAGTAATAAATCAAACATATGTACCTACTTAAACATTGTGTACCTACCTACCTAATTTTGTATAAATTCTGTAACAAAAGAATGTCAACTGCCAGCCTGAAGATGTCCATAATAGGATGAAACCGGTACTGGTGAAATAAATAAGTGGAAATAAGTTAAAAAGTGTTTTAATTTCAATTTTAATTCAATATGTATTTTTCTCTTTTTAGCGTTTTTTTATGAAGTCTGAATACCCAATAAGTAGGTCTATTCAATTAACTTTTACCTCGCTCAGTGTTGAGCTGTTCAAATATGAGTGTTTAATGATAAGGATGGAAACTTCGGACAGTCCGGAATAAGCAGCTCATTTTTAATTACACACTCCGATATTCCAATAACTGTTTATCTTGTGTTCTCCGACACCACAATTATTTTAAATTGTTAAACTACCACTCTGGGACCGGTCATAGATCATATAATGTAAATATGTGCTTACTTAAAGAATGATTTATAGATCAAAGTGATGTATTTTTATTTGATTTTACTTTGATTCATGGTTATATCACAGTTATACCATGCCTATACCTAGGGATGCAAGGTTTTTAAAAATATCGATATATCGATAACGATATATATCGAATTAAGTCGATATTGATATATCTTCTTTTTTTAAAAGCTTTTAGAAATCCAATATAGTTTTAGTTATATCAAACGTTTATCGATTATGTCTATACATATTGTTTTTATACACTTTCCTGTGAATAATCGTTTCATGAATATATTTAAAAAAAAAATAATTCCAATTTTTTGTACCAGCTATCGAACTTAAAAATAGTAACTTTGACAGTCTGCTTCCTTGTAGCGGTTTCTGCTTTGAGTTATAGTGGCTCTTGCCTTTGAAAAAAAGACGTTCAGAAAAAACACTTGTTGCCACAATTGGTAGATGACCCATTAGCACTTAAAAAATATTGGGATATACACCTAGCACGTCTTGCAATGTTTCAAGAATGTTTACTTTTAGAGTATTTACAGGAGCAGAAATATATAACGTAAGCTCGTCGTCACCGTCAGATTTATGGTGCTCTCACCTACCACAGATTACGGTAGAGAACAGAATCAATTTTTTTAGGCACTCAGTGTTGACAGTAATAGCATTTTACCCAATTTTGTGGGTATTTTAATTTGGGCGAGTTTTTCGATGTTTCGATACGATATATTGAGTTTTTCGATATTGATATATCGATATCGCCGTATCTTCGATAACGATACATATCGATATTTTTAGGGGTCGATATATCGATATTTATCGGTTTTCCGATATATCGTTGCATCCCTAGCTATACCACATCTCTACCGTCGGCTGATGAAGCTAGTTTTTACACAATATTTTATTATAGTGGTGATTTGTACGTCAATTTTGCTGTCGGATCGGGAAAGAAAAAACTTTCCAATTGAAGAAAAAATTAAGCACAACTGGAACACCTTTGGGGTAGAAAAGAGAGGTAGATGTTGGATTTAACTTAACGGAATGTGATTTTAAGAGATTTTAAGAAAGTTAAGATTTTAATACGTTATAAAATTTACTACATACTTGATTGTCGATTTTAGAAAATATTGCACTTCGTTGTCCCGAACACAACACCAGATCGAACGACTTATTTAGAATACCAGTCTGTGAATCCAACGTGCGTTTACGTTTCCGGGAAGGCTTATATTATATTGAGTTTTTTATAGATGTCTTCAATTTTTGGAATTTCGAAAATTAGAACAGTGTTGCTAAAGAAATTGTAAGTTATTTTTGAAGAAAAACTTATTTACGCACGCTTGACTTGGGGAGTAAGCTGGTGAATGCATGACGAGAGCGTTACGAAAAGCGAGGCGAACGGTAGTTGAGAGGGAGATATAAGTTAGTGAAGATAGAAAGGGAGAGAGATACGTTTCGTATATTACTGCAGGGACAAGAGAGAGAGAGATGCGAGCAAACATTTTCTTTCTCTCTTTCTCTCATAGCCAGTTACGTTACGTATATCTAAGACACAGTGCAGGCCTATTGTCTGTATCACACTGTAGGAGCAAGAGAGAGCAGTGCGCGCGCACATTTTCTTTCTCTCTTCCTGTCATATAGATGGAGCTAAATAAGTTTTTCTTCAGTCGTGTGATCTAAAAGCACAGTCGTTTTTTTTTTCAAAACTACTTTAATAATTAACCTATATACCAAGCGTAGGGAGTGTGGCGAACCCATCGCTCAGGGAGTGGAAACACAAACCTGCAATAGCCATCCCAAGCCAAGGTGTGAGCTACCGTGCTCAGGCTGAACGTCCTGGGGAACGTGCCTCCACGAACGGTGCCTCCGAGAAACAAGGTCGCATCTCGGAGTATTTAGACCTCACTCCAACACTCAGGGCTCCGCTGGAGTGGACCTTCTATTTCCCTGGAAACTCGTGGGACAAAAAAAGGATTATTCGAAAACTAGGGGCCTTTGGGCACCTAGGAGTGCTGAGGCCACCTCTGTGGATTTCTTTCCTGGGACCGTAGGAGGAACCAAGAGGAGAAACCGTGGAGAGGTGAGCTTAGGCCACCTCCATGAACTCTTCCCTTGTGGGGCCTTCGAGGAACCAAAGGGAAGGGCACCCTTCCAGCGCGGGGCCTTTGTGGAACCAAGGAAGAGTGAAGTGGAGAGATGATGTCCTCATCCCATGTGGGGCCTTCGAGGAACCATGTAGGAATGAGGAGGAGAAATGAGGCCATCTTGGTGACCTCTTCCTCTGTGGGGCCTTTAGGGAACCAAGGAGGAGTGAGGAGGAGAGATGAAGTTCTCTTCCCTCCTGGGGCCCTCAGGAAACCAAGGTGGAGTGGACTCTTCCCTTGTGGCGCCTTTAAGGAACCAAGGGGTGGTGGACTCTCCGTCGTGGAGCCTTCGGGGAACTAAAAAGTGGAGAGGAGGAGCGAAGAGGGGAAATGAGACCTGGGAAGACACATTGTCGAACCAGAAGATTTAGCTTCATTTCCAATGACAATCCTGGTGAACTTTATAAAAGGGACCGGGTTACTGTCAAAGAAATGAGGTAAAATGGGAGATAGTACAATGGGTCTATGGCCTAAGTGCTCATGGGAACTATATATATGTAAACCGTTTCCGATTATTAAAAAAAAAAACCTATATACCACATTTCAGGGCTATTTTTTATAGCATGATTGCAAGATTCTTCCCAAATTAAATGCATTCTAGATAGTGTCTTAGATAAATTGTTGTTAATGTGCGACATCTATTGATTTTTCTGCAAGGTTAAGGTGTTTTTTTTTGGATAACTTAACAAGTAAAACCTCAAATATAAAATTAAATTATTGAAGACAATATTAACGACTGTCAAACGAAAATTTGAAACAGAACAGCAACCAATAAAAATATGCGTTAAGTAAGTAATATGAAGATAAAGTTGGTAGTTCTTAGTCTAAGTACTTCTTCTGGTAAATATCTTATTGTAAATACGTACGTTGGTAAGTCAATAGTTTTAGGTAAATATGTATGTTAGTAAGTCACTACTTTTGGGTCATTCTAGTTTTAGGTAAATATGTAAGTTAGTAAGTCACTGTCATTCTAGTTTTAGGTAAATACTATGTATGTTAATAAGTCACTAGTTGTAGATCATTTTAGTTTTAGGTAAATATGTATGTTAGTAAGTCAGTAGTTTTAGGTCATTTTAGTTTTAGGTAAATATGTATGTTAGTAAGTAACTAGTTTTATGTCATTCTAGTTTTAGTCAAATATGTATGTTAGTAAGTCACTAGTTGTAGATCATTTTAGTTTTAGGTAAATATGTATGTTAGTAAGTCACTACTTTTGGGTCATTCTAGTTTTAGGTAAATATGTAAGTTAGTAAGTCACTAGTTTTAGGTCATTCTAGTTTTAGGTAAATAATATGTATGTTAGTAAGTCACTAGTTGTGGATCATTTTAGTTTTAGGTAAATATGTATGTTAGTAAGTCACTAGTTTTAGGTCATTTTAGTTTTAGGTAAAATCTACGTTAGTAAGTCACTAGTTTTAGGTCATTCTAGTTTTAGTTAAATATGTATGTTAGTAAGTCACTAGTTTTAGGTCAGCAATTATGTCTTAGTCATTAGCCTTAGATGTAAGTCATATATATATATATATATATATATATATATATATATATATATATATATATATATATATATATATATATATAGCTATAAGTCTTAGATGTAAGTCACTAGTTATAATTTATTATAATTCTTAGTTGTAAGCCAGAAATACTAATTGTTTTATATATTAATTTGTACAGCGCCCAAGTGGCACCGAGGACTTGTCAACAAACTGCATTCTTACGGACTTCCCGCATCCTTGTGTACGTGGATTGCCGACTTCTTGAGGGAGAGGTCGATTCAGACGGTAGTCGATGGTTTCACCTCTTCCTCTCACTCGATAAATGCTGGCGTCCCGCAGGGATCGGTTCTGTCTCCAACTCTGTTTTTGTTGCACATCAACGACCTTTTGTCATGTGCACCAATTCACTGCTACGCGGATGACAGTACAGTTCATGATAGCTTTTTGTTTGACAAGCCCCCAAAGGGCTCACAAACTCCAACAGCTCGTAAGGCTTTGAAGCAAAGAATGGACGGTTACCTCGAGAGTGTTTTCTCTTGGGGTAAAAATAATCTCGTTGAATTTAATGTTTCAAAGACCCAATCTTGTCTGATTACGTCTAAAAGGGATCGCAATGAAAATCTAGTCTCTTTCAACGGAAGCAATCTTCCGAACAGGCCCTCCATTGATTTGCTTGGTGTAACCCTAAGTGACCAGCTCAGGTATGGGGGCTCCATCGAAGCCAGAGTAAAGTTAGCCTCCCAAAAACTGGGCGTACTGTACAGGGCCCGCAGATACTTTAAAAGTACACAACTGCTAACCCTGTACAAATCGCAAGTGCGCCCCACGGTTGAATTTGGCAGCCACCTCTGGTCTGGAGCTCCAAAATACCTGAAAAATACCCTCGACTCTGTGCAGAAACGGGCGGTACGTTTGATAGATTCTCCCATCTTAACAGACGGATTGCAATCTTTAGAGCACAGGCGTCGGGTGGGAATGCTATCCTTGTTCTACCGGTATTACAATGGAAGATGCTCCGAGGAACTAGCATCATTGATCCCTTCGGCACCGGTGCATAGTCGGGAAACACGCCAAACGCGTGCCCAACATTTGTATACAGTTGACATTAGTCACATGAGAACGGGTCGTTTCTTCGACTCGTTCTTATGTTCAACAGCTCGGCTGTGGAATGATTTGCCGGCCTCTGTGTTTCCTCCTTCCTACAACATGGGTCTCTTCAAGACCAATGTTCATTCCTTCCTCTCCTCAAAAAGACCCTCCACACAGCATCCCAGATGACATAGGCCCTGAGGGAAATTATTTTCCTCAGGGCCTCCTGTGTGGAGTTAATGTAAAAAAAAAAAAAAGAGGTGATTTTTCAGAAAAAACGACGATAAAAATTAGCCAAATATTATTATTACCATAATAAAATATTACAATTTTAATTTTATTCTTTGATTTGACTTTGAATTAAATACAGTTAAAAGATCGGCAAATAATACCTATAGCTAAGTTATTTTTTTAACTGAATCCTTGCAATATTACCACTAACTTATTTATTAAACACATTTTCGAGAGTCTTCGGTAGTGAAGAGCCAATCCTTCCAAGGGTATACGGGTACACGGTGGTCAAAAATAGACCTCTCCTTTATTAAAAATTAATAACAATTTAAAATTTATGAAGTAATTACATGTTTTACTGACTAGTTGTTCGCCATAACATCGAAAAAAACATGTGTGCGGTTCAAACGTAGTAGAAGTGAAACCTTCAGAAAACTAAACTTCGAGCAGATGAGACGAATGTGGGGTATCAGGAGTAGGATAATTGTAGATTTTATTTATTATAATATTGTTACCAAGTTCAAACATTATTTTACATTATATTCTACGAAGCACTGCACAAATACGAGGCCGATGGGTTGCGAAGCACCGCACAAAGAGGACACCTATTAGTCCATCTCATTATCTCGAAAGTTAAATCTTATAGACTTATGTGTTTGTCTATTTTTAGCGTAGCTCTTTTCCGTTTCACCGAGTTTCAAATCACAAGAAGTTCTTTGAAGTTATTTTTTAAAAATTTTCTGAAGTGAAAATTTCTTTAAGCGTTGTGATTTGAAACTCGGTGAAACTAAAAACAGCTTCACTAAAAAGAGATAAACACATACATATATAGGATTTAGCCTGCAAGAGAATGAGATAGTTCAATCGGTCTCCTCTTTGTGCAGTGCTTCGTAGCCGATCGGTCTCCTCTTTGTACGGTGCATCGAAGCCTCCCCACTCTTGTCTACTTTAGTTTTCTGAAGGTTTTACTTCTACCTCGCCAATTTTTTTTATTCATGCCCATAATCGAATTAATAATGTTAATATAACTTGGAATCGTTTTACAAGATTTTATCGTACGTGTACATAACTTAATAGTGGTTCTGTGAACAGTAGCCGTCTTAAAAGATGTCTAAAGCATGAAAAGACGTCTTAAACGTCTAAAAATTATGTTTCTAATTTACACATCCAAAATTTCTTCTGAAATGATAAGATTCGTTAATAGGCACTTAAACATCTACCCACATAATTATAAACCATCTATTTTAAGTTTTTTTTTTCAAACAAAGAATTAAACATCTTAAAGATGATATACACATTGTTAATGCACTGTGTCTAATAAATGATTAGTAAATTCGGAATAGCTATTATTTTTTTAAGATGGGCCATCTCTACATATTATAAAGTAAAGTCCCCCGCGCCGTCTGTCTGTCTGTCTGACTGTCTATTCGCGATAAACTCGAAAAGTACTAAACGGATTTTCATGCGGTTTTCACCAATAGATAGAGTGTTTCGTGAGGAAGGTTTAAGTGTGTAATTTGTCAAGGATTTGTGTAAGTTGGTTGAAACATAACGATAATTTTAGAAGTGTCGGAAAAAGTCAAGCAGCCTGGTAGCTTGCATCGAAAACGCTGCCTAATCCTTTTGGGATATAACAAAACAATATATGGTGGGATATTCCTCTTTTATAAATCTACAAAAAAGTCCCTGAAGGCGTATATCTATCTTTTACGGATAGCTTACTATATCCATTCTACCTTCTTATCTTATTATTCTTATCAATTGCTGTTCGTTTGTCTCGCTAAAACTCAAGAACGGCTGGGCTGATTTAGGTGATTTTGGTTTTGAAATGTTTGTCGTAGTCCAGGGAAGGTTTAAACGTTGAAATAATATGGAAAAATTGTAGAGAAGATAGTAAAAACAACAATTTCATTTCCTCATACAAATAGTTCTACTGATCTACCTACTTTCAGAAGCACAACGTAATTTAGAATTGGAATGCAAAAAAAAAAAATCTGATTGTCATAATAGTCTTCTGTTAAACGTTACCTGTCATTCCGTTACCATTTAAAATCTTCATTATCAGTTTGTCAGAGCGTGAGAATTTTATTTACTGTTTTAATATGCCAAGGAAAAGACGAGCTGACATATAGCATTCCACTACGATCCGGAAGTAGATTATTGTGCCGACAATTCCGTGATAATCGGGAAATGACAATCATTTGTCAATGTTGTAAAGCGTTAAAATACAACGGTGAATCACCTGGATTAGGTTGTGCTGGTAGTAAAGTAAAATTGCCCCATTGGTCCCACCACCAGATTCATTACGCTCATTAGTTAATGGATTTTCATGCGGTTTTCACCAATAGATAGAGTGTTTCGTGAGGAAGGTTAGGTATGTAATTTGTCAAGGATTTGTGTAAATTGGTTGAAACATAACGATAATTGTTAGAAATGTCGGAAAAAGTCAAGCCGCCTGAGAGATTTCATCAAAAACACTACCTAATCCATTTGAGATATAACAAAACAATGCATGGTGGGATATTCCTCTTTTATAGATCTACAAAAAAGTCCGTGATGGCATACATCAATCTTTTACCGATAGCTTACTAAACCCATTTTTCTAAAAAAATGGTCACGTACAATGGGATACTTGGAAAGTTATTTAGACGGATACAGTATTAATCCTTATTAACTTAAATACGTTAGTTACCCTAAGCATTTCATTCACATTATTATAATCTTTCACACCATCTCTACGTATTATAAATTAAAGTCCTCCGCGGCATCTGTCTATCTCTTCGCGATAAACTCAAAGACGGTGGTGGTTACAAAGTGTTTTATTAGCCACAGCAACGCGTGGCCGGGTCAGCTAGTAGTTTCAATAAAAAACAAACTTTGCTTAAACATTCATATATTCATTCGTTTTTTGATTTGCGCGCCTTATAAATAAAAACAAAACTAAATCAAAATTTTAGTTGAAAAAAATAATAGCACCCTGTAAGTCACCTTTGTTAATGATGTTTCTTTGCTATTTCGACCCCTCCCAGCATCTTCACTCAAAAATAACTAATCATTTCTATACTCACATAATTTTAAAGTTAGTTTTAAGAACACGAGAGAATGACAAGGATGTAAACCTGTACCAAATAAGAAAAAAATTAGAGTGAAACTAGAAAGTCGCTAGATGTCGCTTTCTTTTACCTGTTTATTTTAAAGTGGTTTGAAGATTGCATACTGATTTACAAAAACCAAAATTTTCGGTATTTGTTTTTGGGGTGTTATGCCGTGTTGCGCTAACTCCTTCTTTAGCCAACGTTTGGGGCAGCGTTGCAGTTTCCATCATCAGGGCAGATCCGGTAGATGCCATAACACCCCAAAAAAAAAACCGAAAATACTTTTGGCCGTGAAAATGTTAAAACGTATCCAAAAACAAAAATGTTTATTTTGTTTGGATTTCGTAGGATTCGAACTTCCGTCCGCTGGATTTCTCTGTCCGCTGGATTTGCGACCCACTATACCGCTGCGCTATGGGACGCGCTCGGCGAGGCGCGAATTTACGCACTATATTCCGACGACCTGTAAAAAACCAAGCGTTTCCGTTTTATATCTCTACCAATAGGAGGAGCCTTGAGCGCAGTATGATGCTTCGCAGGTGCCGTAGTGCGTCATTTCCGTTTCATCCGAATTTCAAATCACTCTTAACAGGCTGAGGAAGTTTCACTTCAAAAAATTAAGTTACAAAAAGTTGTGAATAAAATTCTTCAAAATCTTCTTCCTTGCGCTGTCCCAACTCATTGCCTGGGTAGGCTGTTGGGGTCGGCCCTTCTCGTTCTTCTTCTGTTCTGGGTATCGCCTTCATCCTAAAATAAATATATATTCTTCAAAATAAATAGCGTATTTATTTATTTACGCCCTTATGAATTTTACATAGCCCATATTATATTAGTGTGTGCAGTGAGTAATTATAGTATAAAAAGTGGAACAGAATAAAAAAATATTTATAATACCTTACAGTTTACACCAAATTAAAATAAATGAGAAACTAATGGTATACAACGAATAATAAAAAGCAACAATAACATAAAAATCAAGACACAATTTTTACCGGTGTATAACAGAAGTCGTTAAAATATTAAGTTATATGTTGTTTTTAGATGTCTCAACAGGTGTCCGTAAACGTAGTTCTATATTATGAGAGTGGCAACTGTCGCCGTGTTTAATATCCAAACGGTTACGGACATAGCCGACGATATCCGATCGACAGCTTGGCACCTTCAGTACCGAATTCGCTTGCTTCAAAATTATACAGAACATCCATTAGAAAGGACGTTTGTTTAGTTAAATATTCATTGTAAATCATGTGATTACGTAAATAAAGCAACGTATAATCTCGACGAACGACAAATTACATTAAAATATTAATAAAGATTCCCGAACATACATCAAATAATCCCAATCACTGAGACTGAAGAACATTACAGAATTGATTTTTTTTCGATTATGAAGGAAATAGTTGGTTTTCGACGAAATAACGAAGCGTAACTCGGGAAGTGTCGTATTAGCTTTGCTAATGAAACATGCTGGTTTCTATGAACAATAAAACTGGTAAAAACTAAGTATTCTATTAATTTAGAATTAAAATGACGCCACAAAATAAATTTGCCTGTGTTTGAAGAAGTTATTAGCTTTGTTAAATCAGATACACGTACAGTATACATACATTCATGCCATTAACTGTTTTGAATCGCTCAGGGTCCCTATACAAGACTCGCTTATTAATTTGTTCAAAGGTAAAAACACAAATTTTTAATAAAACAGTTAGGCACATCGCGAACCTCCTGTATAAAGTGTATAGGCAATGAAATTATTTGCAAAATTTAAGATTCTCGCCTTTTAATACCGCCGTGGATCGTTACTCTGGCAGCCGCCTTGCAAATATACTTTTATGACGAAATAAATTAAAGCCATTAAAAGTTGACGATGAAATTCATTAAACTAAACGCCCGGGACACCAGGCGTTCAGAAATATGCAATTTTAATTATAAGACGGATAAAGGGTCATTTGCCGGATCATTTCATATTCCGGCGATTATTCCTTGGATCATTTCATGTTCGTTTCTTAGAACACGTTTTAGAACATCGCCATCGCGTCAATTGTAGATACTATTTATTAGCGTGCCCTTATAACACGAACCGGAATGAAATTATAAACGTAATAAATAAGAAATAATTGTCGAATCTTTATTACTCAGGGCGAACCAACATTTGAAGCTCAACTTTGAAGTGAAAACTTCTTTAGCACCCTTGTGATTTGAAACCCGATGAACCGAAAAAGAGACAAACACATACACAAACAACCACACAAAGGATATAGCCTGCGAGAGAATGAGATAATCGGTCCCCTCTTTGTGCGGTACTTCGTAGCCACCCCACTCTTATCTACTTTAGTTTTCTGAAGGTTTCACTTCTAACGCATGTGAATTGCACATTCTGTTTATTTTTTCTTACTTTGAGACCATCCCCTAACACACCAACTATCGGTGTATATTTTATGGTAGTTTCTTCAAAAGTGACAAGCTGCCACAATTTGGAAGCCACCTCTGGGCTGGGGCCTCAAAATATCCTAAGAGCCCGTTCACACTTCCGGTTTAAAAACGTAGGCGGGTCCTGTTTTTAAAACGGAAGCCCTAGCCACTGTAGTGGCTCTATGGATATGTTCACACTTGTCGGTTCCGACTTGAAAACTGATCCGTTATGTTTTGCCGGAGAGATGGGCGCGATGGACACCAGCTTACACCCGTTTATAGTTGATGTTGGTGTAAACAGGTCGTATCTTCGACTTTTGTGTAAGTTTTTCTTCAACCTTCATATAATCCGGGCCTCTTCAAGACCCTAACCCGCCTTATAACGCTGCGCAACCAGTTACACTGTGCAGGTAAAGACTTGAGAGACGCCAAACAGAAGACATCAATGAAGACGGGAACTATAAAAAATACTATTCTTATTTTATTTTTATGTATTATATTGATTACAAAATGAATAAAAAGTTTCGCCGGTTAATGGCGCGATATTTTGTCGTACCTTCGTGGGTGGTTTTCATTCCGAGCAATCAATTCAAAAGGTTTCAAGCAAACGCGCACGGACAAATAAAACTGTGCCTTAAAACACCTCGACACAAGAAAGTGATTAGTTTGCAAGAACAGTGGTTACTTCAGCGATCATTACTGCTGCTGGTAATTATGAAGTTGTTGCATTTCATGTTCATGACAAATAATAAACTGAACATTATAGGATTAAAAAAGGGGTTATGAAAAGTGCAGCAGTTAATACTAATTTTGTTTAGAAGAGTTTAATGCAGTGTACATTTAATACTTAATTTTATTTATTTGCAACCGGTTTCAACATAACCGTGTCATTCACTGCCGTTCTTAAGACTAACACAAATATTGTAGAAGTACAGGCATGATTAGATGTTTGTCAGGTGAGGGTAGTAAGATTGGTGATTTGGAAGAGAGGGGGGGGGGAACCGTTGAAGGAGTCTAATGTTATGTTTTATACTTAAATAAGCACTTGCGAAAGATTTATTTACACTTTATAGTATTTATAATAATTCCCGACACCAAAAATATTTCTAAATCATCATTACGGACTGGAATGATGATTCTTTATACGAATCCAAATGCATAAAACACCCTTCCTTCACTGAAATATTGAGCCAAAACTGAAAAAATTCCAAAAATTTCATGGTTTTTTGGGCCCACCGCCGCTCGCACAGCACTTTAGAAATTGCAAATCTGTTTTTTTTTAATATTGGTTTAGGTCCTACCAACAATATAAAAAAATTCAGAACAGCTGGACCTTTTGCAAGCACGGATGTACATCTCGACTGGACTATAATCAATTGATCAACAAAGGTGACTGACATTATTTATTTAATAAATAAATTTGTCAAGAAAAAAATTCTTTAGCACCGTTGTGATTTGAAACTCGATGAAACGAAAAATAGAAACGACACTACAAAGGGACAAACACATACGTCTATTGGATTTGGTTTAATCGGTCTCCTCTTTGTGCGGTGCTTCATAGCCCCCCCCCCCCCCTCCATTCTTGACTACTTCAGTTTTCTGAAGTTTTCACTTCTACCGCGTGTGAATTCCACACTCTGCTTTATTGTTGTTTATTTCTTAGGTTTCTAATGCGTACAATTAAAAATATGTATTAATATTTTAAAGTTTAAAGTTTAAACATATTTTTTTTAAGCTGTGGCCAGTCTCTGATAAATGCTTAGCAAACCGGAAATAGTTGCTATTTCGTAAATAGAGTTTATTTTCAGTAACAAATGTATATTGTGAATAAAACTCTTCAAAACAAAATGTCTAGAAATTGTTGTGTAGATGCCTAAGAAATACAAAAAATGTGCAGTTCACACGCGGTAGAAGTGAAAACTTCTAAAAAAACTAGAATGGGGAGGCTACGAACCACCGAACAAGGTCGAGACCGATTATTCTATCTCATTCTCTCGCAGGCTAAATCCTACAGATATGTGTGTTTGTCTCATTTTAGTGTAGCTTTTTCGTTTCGTAGAGTTTTAAATCACAACGGTGTTAAAGAAATTTTCACTTCAAAAAATTAATATTCATATCAAACAAGTTTGTTCCAAGTAATCTGAACTTGCCATAACTATAAACTGCGATGTAATGGACATGATAACTACGCGTTTTCTTACACAAATAATAATTGTCATGCATTATGACCATGTTAACATAGTCAGGTAGGTACTTTTATTATAAATATGTAGATGTTGCGTGTGGCTGTCAAAATGAAGATTATTATTGTTGAAGTGAATACCGTAAAAGAGACTCATCTTACGAAGACTGTGGGACTATCTATGGTACCTATCCTTAATTGTGAGGCAGTCGGGGGTGGGAAGAATATGATTGGGAAGTAGGTACCTGTCTATTCAGATTTGGTCATCAAGCACGGTTAAGCCATTTCAAGCAACATTTTAATTCCGAATGCTGGTCTTTCAAATGGGGCGTTCATTAGTATTAGCCAGTTTTTTTCCTGCTAGGCCCTACAGGCGACTTTTCAATCGGCTTCGCCCAGTTAGAGTGTTGGTGGCCATTTTATAAATCCGATAGAAACTGGTTCCAAAAACAGCCCTTTCCCCGAATCCACTACGATTGCTAGTCACCGGACAAGGTAACCGGGATAGGCAATGATAATATGTAATATATAGCCGCGTGATACAACTAAGTATTATCGTCAATCTTTCCATATCGGAAAGGATACTCAAATTTACAAAATCGTTGTACTTATACCTAGGGGGCACGTACTCATGCGACTTGCTGACGGAAGTGGCGCCATCCTTTGACAAATTCTTGAATTCGAAACCGAATTACAACGGTAGCTTCGTTATAAATTTCACGTACACAGATGTTAATATGGCGCGGCGCGTACGGCGTTGCGTCAGACATGCACTCGAAGCCGGGTTCTTAAATTTAATACTATCAGATTTTGATAAAAATAGAGTCTTTTAACAATTTCCACGAAATTATCATATTAGCTAACTAGTTAATCGTTCTTAGACTCATCTCAATCTCTACAAGCCCAAGGCTTCTAAGCGTTCCTCTCTTAATTTTTTTACGTGAACACCGCCCAACAGTCCCATCTTGGGATGGTATAATTTTCAGGTTGAAGGTGTGGGGGGAACCTGGCTATTCAAACGTGGTCACCAATCACGGCTAAAGCCTTTTCAAGAAACGTTTTAATGAATTTCTGAATGCTAGTCTTACATCAGTAGGGACTGACAGTTTCTTCCAATCTTTACGCTTACATCCCAGAAATCCCACAGCTCACAAGATATTCCCCAAATTTACGATTTCACAATTACCGCCTAAATTTAGGTTTACTGTTCTACTTTTTTCTTTATCCTAGATATAAATAGTTGAAGTTGACAGTTTTGCACGATTCTACTTGCCATCAAGAAACCTTTTTACATATTTTTATTATATTTAAACAAAATGTTCTCTATTATTATAACATTCTACACCAAGAGTTCTTTATACTTTTTTGTTGTTGCTGTAATACACATTAAATAATTGTATCCTGTACCTAAATACTAGCTTTAATCATACATTTAAAATTCTTTGTCTTAAGACAGGTCTTATATACCTAAACCTAATATTTTATTAAAACATTACACGAGTACACAATTCTTTTGTATTTCTTTTCAATGTTATCTCATTATTATCTAATTGTACTTCTAATAACAACTTTCCCACTTCAGCGATATTATTATTGTGAACTTCATTATTCTTATTTGTTTTTAATACTACCGATATCCTCCTGTGTACCATAGTATATTTGAGGGGACCCCACCACTTTCCCAACGGCGTTATAAGGAAACATATGGTATCCTCCTTCACCGCACACGTCAAGACTCTACTTTTTTTAGAACGAAGCTACATTTAATTGAACGACTCTAGACCCTCTAATGTCCATGCATACG
The DNA here is from genome assembly GCA_929108145.2 of Limnephilus rhombicus. Lineage (NCBI taxonomy): Eukaryota > Metazoa > Arthropoda > Insecta > Trichoptera > Limnephilidae > Limnephilus > Limnephilus rhombicus. Next base: position 56,871,794 of record OV815275.1, on the reverse strand, counting down.
GGGTTAGTAAGTAGTATGCAAGTACTTACATTAACACTATACAAAAGATAAATAAAAGTAGCAGCCCGTGGAACAATTCTTCTGAAATCTATAGAGAAAAATATATACAGATAAAGGTGTTAGTAGATAAAAAGAAAAATAAGAGCTGTGCCCGGTTGAGGAGACCTGGAAAAGAGAAATAACGAAAAAGTAACAGTAATAATATAATGCAAGTATTTGCAATAATAGCTGAGAGAAGATAAAATGCATAAAAATAAAATATACAGAGAAGGTATTCCACAAACCACCAGGCAGTCCCAATGACAATGTGCATGACTATCGGCCCAACCGCAGACGAAACTCGGAGTCCGCTCCCTTTAGCCGACTCCCCGATTTTGCCACGAAGAAATATGTGGGAAAGAAGAGAAAGTTTCAAAAGACTCTGGGGAAAAGATGAGCGTCGGGTTGTCGGAGGGGGGGCGGAAGGACGTCGAGACCACGCGGCTGTTCCTCAGGCCTACGCATGTCATTGGGGGAGGCGCGGGAGGATCGCAGAAAAACCGCTCCAGTATGTGTTCGCCTGGTTGTACGCACGAACAGGGTCTATCCCACCCCCTTTTATGGGGTGACGACGATACATAATATGTACAGTTCAGCTGCGCCACCAAAATATGGAACCAAAGCTAATGTAAAGTAAAAAAAAATTATAAGAGCAATTATATATTAAAACATAATTATTGTATGCGTACAGGAGTCATAATATATTGGGCGATGGTGGTGATGGCACCACCAAGATAGAAAATGGCCTGTTGAGGTAAAAGCATAAATCAGTTTTAGCAGAGACATTAGGATGGATCCTATCATGGATGCTTGTAAACGGTGTGAAATTAGAGCTAAAAGAAAATAATTAAAACAAGAAAAGAAAGTGTGTCACTACATAAGTCAAACGTAACCAGTAATTTACGGATCACAAAAGTAATATTATAAACAGTTCAAAGCGTATACACTAGTGAAGAGTAATGGAGGATATACCAAGGGAGACAGGAGCAATACGTGTAGCACCTGAAACAGAGATGAATTTAGTCTAGATCGGCGACTCTAAGTACAGACCATCTCTCCACCCAGGACTTGACAAACTTTTTCAGGCACTCGAAATTCTCTTTATTTGACACAAGGTCAGCGTTCCACGCTGGTCGAATTACGATTGTATACTTATAATCTAATGAACCATTTTAATGTAAAAGCCATTTTCAGGAGTATAAATAAATACCATTATGAAGCCAATTTGATGATCGGCCAAAAATTAGGCAGTGTTTTAGTATTGAATTTCTAAATGTATTTTGCTTCATGCATTCGTAATTCGTAATGCAAAGAAATAATGTATTGTTATCTTCGGCTATCTAGCTTTAAATAAATTTAAAAAAAAACGAGTGTGCTTTAGACCACAGGACTGAAGTAAAACTTCACTAATTTATATCTCCCTCTCAACTTCCGTTCGCCTCGCCCAACCGTTCACTTTGCCCAATCACACTTTTCATAACGCTCTCGTCTCACCAGCTTACTCCCCAAGTCAAGCGTGCGTAAATGAGTTTTACTTCAATAATTTTTCACACTATCAACACGAGTCCTCCTCTCTACTTCCAATTGTCTAGAGTTCTAGAGCCAGCGAAACCATATCATCCCAATTTTGTACGTTCTAATGCCGAAAGTAGTGGGGAGGAGAAGGAGATGGGTAAAACGAAGGATGGGTATTCAAATATGGTTGAATCACGGCTAAAGCATTTCATGCAACGTTTCAAATATGAGTGTTGGTTTATCAATGGAGCGAAACCGAAAGTATCTTCCACTCTGGAAATTTCCGCAAATGTAGGTATGTAGGTATACATTACAATGGAAGATGCTTCGAGGAACTATCGTCATTGATCTCTTCGGCACCGGTGCATAGTCAGGAAACACGGCAAACGCGTGCCCAACATGATATGTACACGGTTGACATTTGCCACATGAGAACGGGTCGCTTCTTCTCGTTCTTGTGGTCAACAGCTCGGCTGTGGAAAGATTTGCCGGCCTTTGTGTTTCCTCCTTTCTAAAACATAGGTCTCTTTATTACCAATGTTCATTCCTTCCTCTCCTCAAAAAAACATTTCACACAGCATCTCAGATGACAGTCCTCGAGGGAAATTATTTTCCTCAAGGCCTGCTGTGTGGAGTTAATGAAAATAAAAAACAACAAAAAAATTGTTTTGAATTAATGAATTGTGAAACACCAATAATTCAATAAAATTTATTTGCCCACGTGACCTCCGAAATGCTAGTCGAGAGCCTTACCCCTCGACCAAGGAGTCCGTCGATTAGGGCAGTGCCTCTGTATTTCCTCCTTCCTCAAAAAGACCCTCCACACAGCATCCCAGATGACATAGGCCCTGAGGGAAATTGTTTTCCTCAGGGCCTCCTGCGTGGATTGAACGTAAAAAAAAAAAAAAAAAAAGTGCTCCGCAACCGGTGTGCCGTGGCACACTGGTGTGCCGTGAGCCGGTTACAGGTGAGCCGCGGTCAAATTCAATTTATTTGACATTTTACAATATTTCATTATGTATTAAATACACAATGACAATTTATTTGACTAAATATTATTTGTTAAAGCACAGCACAGTACGTTTCGTTGACGAGAACTTTATTAAAATTAAAGAACATTATTTATTTTGTATGGATGTTTCGGAGCGAACTACCGGTGAAGAAAATTTTCAAGTAACCGATGATTTCTTCAAAATATATAATATTCAATCGCAACCAATGCAATAAATTCTACGGGAGCACTTTCGAGAGGAATTTACAGATTTAAAAAATGACATGACTTTAAAACTTTCCAAACTCCCAAGTTCCATTAGATGTTTTCTGGATTTACGTTAAAAAAGAAAATCCTCGAATTTCTGACAAAGCAATCTTAACACTACTTCCATTTTCGACGATATTGTGAGCAAAGTTTTTCAACGCTTGTGTTAATTAGAAATGATAAGGATGCTTATAAGATGCTTATAAGGTCCTGACCAAGAACTTCACGTTGCGCTGTCAAAAATCGAGCCGAATATAAAACTTTTGTGTTCACTGAAACAAGTGCAGGTATCACAATAATGTATTATTATTTAAAAAAAAAATATATGTTATATAGTTATATGCGTGTATACGTTTCAAATAAAAAACGAAAAAATATTGTGAAATTTGTGTATCAATTTAATACCTATATATTTTAGCTTTTGGTGTGCCACGGAATTCTAGGAAGAATTTTGGTGTGTCGTAGGTGAAAAAAGGTTGCGGAGCACTGGATTAGGGAACTTGTACTAATTTCGTTAATTATTTGTTTTGCATTTATTGTTCTTACAAACCTTTTGGTGGTCACGACAAAATTAACACATACATCGAGATATTAATAAAATTAATACATATACGAGCGACTTACATACCTATCTCTTTTGTTTCGAAAATTCTTATTTTCTTTACTTTTACTGTTTTTTTGTATATTGTTTGTCTTGTGCTCTAATTTTATTTTCTTATATATTTCCTTTTATTTTTTTCTTGCATATTCACTTCGAAAACACTGTTTCTTGTAGATTCGATGCTTGATTCTAGAACCTATTCCACTACTACTATCCTACTGTATCATATTTTATAATTTTGTGAATATTAACTTTACTTAATGCTACATATATGAATGATCATGTACCTAAATACCTAATGTAAACGAAACCTGTCGATTTGACTGTCCTAGAACGGGAGACCATCCTAGTTGGACAGTCAAAGCTTTCTTAAACTGTGAATGTACTTTTATAACAAATAAATAAATAAAATAAAAAATAAGATAAATATCATTGAAGAAGAAGATAATGTTAATAAATCTAAACGATAATATGAAAAAGAATAAGAAGCAGAGAAATAAAAAGGTAACTTGATCTCTTGTCTTACCGGGACAAACACCTTAACCAACTCGGCCATTAGGACCTCTAATTTTTAAGTATTTTTTGTCAATCTCATATTTCAAATTCAAATTGGTTAAGCCGTTCGTCCCGGTAAGACCAGAGATCATGGGTTGGGAATGCTACCTTTTTAGTTATTATTTTTAATTGTTAAACTAACATTTAAGACAAGATTTTTATGCATAGCACAAAGGGTAATAATTATTATAAGCAATAATTATCAGCCTGAAACACTCATCCACATTGAAAAAATCTTCCGAGAAAAAATACTTGACGCCAACGGGACCCTTTGTGCTATGCATAAAAATCTTGTCTTATATGTTAGTTTAACAATTAAAAATAATAATTAATATTTGACAAGTTTAAGTATTTCCCCAATAAATTAAGACATAATTAGTCTCGCGCCACCTAGCGACGGATTTAACACTAACAGTGTCTCTGTCGCAAAAATAAAGTTGGTTGTTTTCAGGTGGAAAAATATAATAAGCAGTAATTGTTGAATGAAACACGAGTATATATTGAATCATTTGGCGGGTATAAGATAAGCCGCCATAGCTCAATTGGGAGAGCAGCTGACCGGCAATCAGAAGGGCACGGGTTCATGTCCCGTTGGCGTCATGTATTTTTTCTCGGAAGATTTTTTCAATGTGGATGAGTGTTTCAGGCTGATAATTATTGCTTATAATAATTGCTACCTTTTTATTTTTCTGTGTCTTTTTCTTATTCATAAATTTGTTTACATTTATTAGTATTATCTTATTCTTCAATGATATATTACAATGATGGGTAAAACAAAATTGTTATAACCAGAATTATTCTAATAATTTTTTTTATAAAATTAATGTTTAAATCATCGAACCATTCAGGGTGTAGGCACAAGTTGTAAACAGTTTTTTTACTAGTGTAATCTTTATTAGTTTTCACTAGGGATCTGTAATAATTAACAACTGATTTCTGATTCCGATCAACGTCGGGGTCGGAGTACCTAAAAATAATTATGACAACATTTTGAATATTCTTTCTATAATTGTTAATAACATAAAGACGGTAGAATAAAATTGTTCCTAAAATCCACCATCATTTTATATTCGACTTATTTAGGTTCTAAAGTTTTTGGTTTACGATTTTCTATCCAATTATATAATTTCAGAGATCCATCTTTTTATCATGTATTTCCATTTATATGATTAAACTGATGGCGAAAAAGTTATCTCGTAGCCGACACCAGCCGAGCGATTCTATATCTTTTGTGGGATCGTCATGGGATAACGGACGTGATCTCCTATCAGATTCGTGTGATTTATTTGCCTTTTCTATGTACGGCGTACAATAAAGGAATAAATAATAACGCATACCTGTAGAAATCGTGTTTGAAACGATCTAAACTAAAATATGTAACAGTAAATATGTAAAAATCATACAAGTCTGATAACGATCCCACAAAAGATATATAGAATCGCTATGCTGGTAGCTCCTGTGAATGTATTATTATATACTGTGTAGTAGTTCCTGTAAATGTATTTTTTATTCATTTTTTAATTGTTTTTTACAAAAGTTTAAAATAATTAAACATTACTGGGTTACCCCAAAAACAAGATGTTTCGTTTGTGAAAAAAAAATGTATTTGCTATAATTTGACGTATCTGCGTACCGCCAGTATTCTATTATTTCAGAATGCATTATTCATGTTGCGTATATATCATTTTTCTTTGAGCTTCCTGAGATTTGTGGGTATCTTTGCGTTGGTTGACTTTTTGCAAGCTTTGCGATTTTTTAAATGCGTTCACAACGCGCTGATCGGCCATATCACCATCGCGCAGTTTCTTCGCGCATGGCTGGAATTTTAATTGTGCGTCCCAAATGACAATCAGCGCTGGGAGGCGGCCGCCTGCGCCATAAATCCCCCGGTTCCCCGTAATCCGTCGGATCATTAGTCTAACCTGGGACATGATGCATGCGTCTCCGCACATCCTCGCGCCAGTGTCGAAATGTCGAAACACACCACACATGCGTTGAACAAATCATCGAAAAAAAAACACTCCTTTTTACTTTGCGCAGAACACGCTCAAAGGCAACTTGAAACGTGTGGGTCCTCTGCAAAGAAAACAGCATAAAAAATGCAACGCGACAGGTCATAAAAAAGTTTGCGCAAAAAAACCCAGCTTGAATTCAAATTGTATTGTTGCTGGTGCCCTTTTGTTGGGTTGCCTTAGTTTTATTCTCTCGTGTCCTTTTGCAGTTGCAATTTGTAATGTTCTGACACGTCCCAGCATCGGTCACTAATACACTGTCACTAGGAACGGATGTTGTACATTCATCTTACTTCAATTAGATGGAGCTAAATTTGTTTGGAAATTCCTCTGGTCAATAAAGTCAAGTCGTCTTGCAAACGGAGAGGGTTTCCAACAAAATAATTAAAAGCTGCGTTGTGTTGGCAGCAGACTACTCTCACAAAGGAGTTTCTATTCAATAACCCTTAAATATGCATTTCCTTTATAATTGGTTTCGTGCTTTGGGTGAAACTATTCAGGTCTGTAGAAACACCACAGTCAGAAGAGCTATATTACCTTCGTGGATTGATGGAAAATGGATTGTATCTGAATCGAGAGATTACGGGATTGATTCTGCAATCTGCAACAACGAACAATGACTATGATTTGACTGCGTTCGTAAGCGATAACCTCCCTGACTGTTGGATCAGAGTTTGTGTGTTCAAATTGTTTGTTTGTTGTTCGTTCAATTGTGTGTTCTATTATCTTTACCTTTAGGGGGCAGTCGGTTTATAGGATTTGAACAATTGATCAAATTTCAAAGTTAATTTTCATGATTTCTAAAAGTTCTAAAACCAATTCTTTGAAACAACTGGCCCTTGGAAATCAGTCGTTTTTTGAGATGACTTTAATAACCTATGTTAAGTAATCAGATCTGCCAGGATAAATTCCAAGCCTTCCTTTTCTCTTCTCCTCTCTCACATCAATTCTCCTCCAGATTCCGGCAGTCGGTTCTCTTGGGTGGTCATTTCGTTGGGCTACAGAAATGCCCATTAAAAAAATAATAGAGCTTGCGAAATATCTGTACACAGTTTTATTTTATATGCTAGTGAACCATTGAATTTATTCCCTTAATGGAGTAAAAGACTGAGTGTAGATACTGGTAAATTCTTCTAAGATCCATAAATGAAAATACATTTTTTGATGACTAAATTTTATTTTATTTTATTTATTTACTAGCTGACCCGACGAACTTCGTACCGCCTCAGAGTCAATAACTGTTGAATGAAATTTAGTTTTTTTATTAAGTTAAAAATTATTATTAAATTATTGATTACTAAATTTTATTTTATTTTATTTATTTACTAGCTGACCCGACAAACTTCTTACCTCTTCAGAATCAATAACTATTGTGTTAACTTATTATCTGAATTAAATTCAGTTTTTTTATTAAGTCAAAAATTACACAATGAAGCAATCATCAATGCACAACTGTCCGTGTTTTGATTTTGTCAGTATCAGAGATGGCATTGTGTATGGATTTTTATTTTTTGTGATTTTCTTATTTTTCCACTTAATTTCGATATTTTGTGACGTTTGTCTGGGTCTTGGCGGCGGATGCGTCTGCCCACCTGCTGCGTGGCGGGCTGGATCGAGAGACTGGTTGAGGGAGGCCTTGTGACCTTTCCAGCTGGACTCTCTCGACCCAACCCAACGCCTTGCACCGCAGTTGGAGGGATGGATTCATACGTCCGTCACTACCGGACACACTGACCCCAGATTCCTACCCTCCCCTCATACCTTTTTCCTTCCTATCCTTCCCTTCCTTAAAAAGACCCTCCACACAGCATCCCCTAAGATGACACAGGTTCTGAGGAAAATAATTTTCTTCGGGGCCTCATGTGTTGTGGAGCTGATGTAAAAAAAAACTTTGCATTTCATTTTCTGTGAGGGTTTTTTATTATAATTATTGTATTTTTCCTTTGGAGGTGTGCAGACATACGTTCACCATTTGTCTCATTTTCGACTATTGACATTGAGTGTGTAAGAAAGAAGGGCAGCATTATATGATTAAAAACAAATGCACAACAATCAACGCATTGACATTTGACGTTTTTGAATGTTTGGAATTCATGCACAGTTCAATATTATACCCCTCACAATATTGCTGCAGTTCTTTCAAAATAGGAGAATTCGTTCCATACAAAATGTATGGGGAAAATAATTTTCTTTGTAACTATTTATGTCGTTAACTTTTGTGATGTTTTAATAGTTATTATCCTATCCGGGGCGGAAACAAATCCAACAAATCAAAGATCATCAAAATCAGCCCAGCCGTTCTCGAGTTATAAATAGTGTAACTAACCCGAATTTGTTTTATATATTAAGATTATTATCGTGACGATCCACGATTACGGTGCCGTGGCGGCCTTAAAAAGCAATAAACATACGTTCTTTCAATAATGCTGCAGCTCTTTCAAAAGATGGGATATATACATTACATATATGTTACATTTGTACATTTGTTTCCTACAAAAGAAAAAAAAGTATTCATTCTCTCTCACACAACGCACCATGACGCTCCGGAGTCCCTACAATACTACTGGCGCGGCGCGACGATAGTTTTGAAAGTACGAATGTAGTTACAAGGAAAATATTAAAGTGTGAGTGAATTCAAAATATTTAAAAACCTCAAATGTCTATGCGCTGATGGTTTTGCTTTTCTTCAGAAACTCATAATCCTGCAGTTCTTTCTTACACTCTAAATGAGACAAACAGTCAAAAATGAGACAAACGGTGAACTGTATTTCTGCACCCCTTAAAAGGAAACTTACAATCGTTATCATACATCTCCCTCAAACGTATTAAAAAAAATAAACGCAAAGATATATATGTTCCTCCAAAGGAAAAAAAGTAGTACTACGGAGGAAAGAGTCATGCGTATTTGGTGGCAGAAGAAAAGAAAAGAGCTGCGGCATTATAACGATAAGGAAAGTATGTTCATTACCTTTTTTGCCGTCACGGTGCCGTAACCGTGAATCGTCACGGTAAATATGAAAGCGTTCATTAGCTGAGTTTTTCTAGGTTTGTCTTTGGTGCAAAATAATGTTTCTTGGAAATGGTTTTCGTTCATAACCTCGATCTACCAGGAATATCAATGCAGGATGTCGCTAGATTTGAAGTCACCAACACGTAGCCAAAATGGTAATATTCGTTCAGCTATTTATCATACACCATACCTGTTTATTATTCATCGTGATTTCGCAGGAAATGGACACCTCGGAAACAATCAAACAATAAAAAAAGCTTGATGAACAAAAATATATACCTTTAGAGGAAGAGCCAAATTCTCAAACCACCAAGACTTCTCTTCTTTCACTTAGGATACTTTTACTTTAATGTGAGTTATTTTCGTATTGTTATAAGTACATATATGTAAATATTTTTAAAATTTTAATTACAAAAATATTTATTTATATATTTGTTTGTTTACGTCTTGATGGCTTTTACATGTAAGGTAAATTGTACAGGAGCATTATAACAAGTATTTAGCATCATATCATAAATCATAAGCATGAAAGACATAAGTACGCACAACGTAAGTAGGTATCAGTATTCTATAAGTAAATTGTTTACAAAGGAGTTCAACCAGCAGATATATAAATTACAATAAATGTTATACAATAACTGATAACGTAATATAACAATTTCTATTTTTGAGAGTGATAAAATTAGGTGGAATAAAGTTTTATATTTGTTTTATTATAATATATTTTAATATAACAATAACATAATAATAATATATATATATTCGATTTACCCCCATAAATAAGAAGGGCTTGTGTGTATGGGGGAGGGGTGTTATTATATTGGTTTAAAACGGTTTTTTTTATTATTCATTTTTAACTTTCGGTATAATTTGTAAGCTGAGTTTTAAATTTTTTTATATTACTATTTAAGTTTCTAATTTTTTCGGTTAGTGAACTAAAAAATGTAACTCCTAGATATTTATGATTTAACTATCCTATTTTTTTATATTTTGGAATGGGAAGTATTGATGTTTGTCTGTTATTTTTAAAAGGTGCAATTTTATTTTGAATAGTATCTTTATAAATTTGTAATGTTGCATTTTTTAAAATTGTTTTTATTATTAGTTTTTGTGATATGTAAATTGTTTGTGTTTGATTTGTATATGTACCGCCCCATCCAATAATGCCATATTGTATAATTGATTGACAGAAAGCACATTATGTGGTTCTAAGTAATTTTTTGTTTAGAATATCTCTTAAACATTTGAAAATATATGTTAGTTTCCTTATTCTGTTGTTCAGAATATTTATGTGTGGAGACCATTTTAAACGCTGGTCTATTGATATGCACAGGTACTTAAAATCGGTCTTGCTTTCTATGTTTGTACATAATATATTGCATTTGTGGTTTTCTGTATTTGTCAGAGAGTGGATTATTATGTTTATTTAAGTTAAATTTCTTGTTGAGGCCTTTTATGTAAATAACTTTTTATCCATGCTAAGACTTTTCCATTTATTCCTATCGATAATTTATTTATTATTTTTTATGTGATATGATGTCTAAAGCTTTTTTTAGGTCTATAAATTAATATTCCGATACATTTTTATCGGAATTTAGAGCCCTATATAATAATTGGTTATTTTTGCAATCGCGTCATGAGTACTTACTTGTGTTTTTTTTGAAGCCGAATAATTTATGATAACGATAACCATATCATTAATTACTTTATTTTCTTCTAAGAATGTCCAAATTTGTTTTTTTACAATTTTCTCGTATATTTTTGATATGTTTGATAGAAGGGAAATCGGGCGGTAATTTTATGGATCTTCACGACAGTCTGTTTTATTAATGGGAGTTATTATTGCTTTTTTATAATTATTGGAAAATTCGCCATATATCACGTAGTTGTTATATGATTACGAGCCGAGAGCAGATCGATGAGCTACATTGTATAATAAAGGAAATCCAGTTTCCAGGATTCTAAATCTATTTTAGTTCCTCGCGAAGGCGAAGACCCAATCAATGAAACTTGACGTGATCGATTTTCATGTCAAAAATAAAAGAACAATTTAAGCCCTGCGGATCGAGCGCAGGTTCTCAATCTGTTTTGGGGTTTTTAAAAGTTCACTGATCTAAATTGATAAGAGGTCGTTAAATATATACATAATGGAAGATATGGTTTTGTACCAACACGAATTTTAACGCCATCGCTTTAAAAATAACATTAATTTATAAAATGTTTTTTTAATAAATTGTTAATATGGAGGTATAATTGGTAGAACATCATAATAATGATAATATATACTTTTAAAACCAAAATTCCTTACAATCCTGCATCTTTCTTTTCTGAAACCATGCTGTTCGTTGATCATATATGCGTTTGTTTAAGTCATAATAAATTAATAAAATAGTTTAGCAGGAGCTCAAAGTATGGCAACTGGTCTATAAGGTTCATTCAAAATTCATTGGCGTTGCAAAAATGAAAAATTTGAGCTTACAAAAGTATGTAGTACAAAGGTCGTGTTTTCTTTGAAAACACTCTTTGATTATTTCGTATTTATGTATTAAAAAATAAAACAGATTTGTGTTATTATTTATTCATGTATAAATAATAAAACCAGTTCATATATTCGTATAAATATATTTTTGACAGTAATCTTCCAGATGGGTATAGTAGTTATTATCAGTTTGTGTAATAAGTCCTTGCATTCGATATCCTGGCTCTTTACACTAAATTTTACCATTATATTGATGTAGTGGAATAATAGTCAAGAGAATGCAATTACCACAATCTTATTATCTCGGATGACAGGTTAAGGCGCCGGCCGTATCCCCGGTCAAAAAGAAGAAGATGGAGAGATATGTAATTATTAATGTTGGAGAGAGAGCGCTAATATTTAAAAGACACAATTGAAGCGAAAATTGTGAAAATGTTTAATAAAACACGACTCGTTTAAAATAGAGCCAAAATCTCGTGGGTAACATCTAAAACAGCATTTAACGAAATACTGTGATTTTTTCCACACATATTACTTCTAAAAAAGTGAAATGAACGTGTTTATATCTAATAATTTTCGGAGCATACTTTGCGATTTTTTCTTTCGAGGGAATTTCAAATAATTTTCGTTTCGTTTCGCTTAAAAGCTTCAAATATTTGGGAGATATGTAAGAAATCTGTGGAAATTCGGGTAGCGGTGGCTTAAGGAAATTAAGGAGTTAGTTATTTTTTGTAAATATTTTTTTATTTCAGTTTATTAGGGAAACAAACAGTTATGTATGGTTATATCATCGGATATATAGAAAACTATAGATTAAAACATTAAAGAAAAATAATGAAGATATCTGATAAGTTAAAGAAAACTGATGAAGATAAAGAAAACTGTGGAAGAAAGAAAGAAAAAGATGAAAAACCATATTTTAAAAAAAAAACGTATTAAAGTATGTATAATAGATAATATGAAATTAAAATAAAAACCCTTATAAAAATAATACATTTTCAGATCATAAGATATGTTCAAAGAAAAACATGATTAAAAAAAGCCAAACAACATAATGAAAGCAAGAAAATAACACACAGCACACAGCAGGGGTAGAGGATTCGTAAGTAACAATTTGTTTTATTTTTTTCTATCAAACATTTAATAAATTGACCTTTATAGGAAAATATCAGCGTCTGACAAGATATTATTGTATTTTGTGCACGTCCTTCTAAGAAATGAATGTTGCGTGTAATTAATTTTTCAGTGCGGGATGTGGAATAGTTGGTTTGACCTTGTTTTTCGTAATGGACAGTGGAAATTAATGTTTTCTAGAAGATACCTTGATGTTGTCAATATTGTTGATGATTTTAAATAAACAATTGTGTTGGGATATATTATTTTATCTTTTAAAATTGATAAATTATTGAATGTTAATGAGTCTTTTAGATGTTCCGGGGAAAGATGTTTTGGGTGTTCATGAAATGGCGATTTCTTAACTTGCCTCACGAGTTTCCGACAGTTTGACGATCCCTGTAGCCCGACTCGCAATGTGACTACAGCGAGCAGTGAACAGTCTGTTGAAATATGAAAGTGAAGTGGTTGCACTACAATATTAAAGTTCGCGCCAACGGCAATGGAGCGTAACAAATCGCGGGCATATTTCACGTTCGGCCCGGAGCGGTTGCTTTTGTTTTCCATTAATTTTCCCGACTTTTTGGGGAGGAACAAATTACCCAAAACCGTTTAGCATCGCGTCGGCCGCAGTAGCCGGTCGGGAATTAATCATTTCATAATGCAAGATGAATGGAGGGATTTTTCAAGTTTGCGCCCCTCATTACATTGCGCTGTTGGATTGCTGTGTCGAACGCCTGCCGCCTGCCGCCTGCCGCCTGTCCGCGCCCGAACAATTGTTTCAAACTACCTATAAATAACCCTACTCAATAATAATTGAATTGCAGATTGTTTATGTACAAATTACATTTCATTGACTGAGCATGTGTTATGACTTTAAGTTGCTTTCTCGGAGAGCTTCACGTTTATTATTTTACTATTTTATTGTTTTATTTCTCGATGTAGGTAGGAATAAACGGTAATTTTGTATTTCTTTGAATAACGTAGCAACGCATGCCGGGACCAGCTAGTAAATAATAAAAAAAAATTTGAAAAATCAGAGTGTGCATTTCACACGCGGTAGAAGTCAAACCTTCAGAAAACTAAATTAGGCCAGATTGGGAAGATTACGAAGCACCGCAGAAAGAGGAGACCGATTATTCAATCTCAATCTCTCGCTGGTTAAATCTTATAGATGTAAGCGTTTGTCTCTTTTTAGTGTCGCTTTTTCGTTGATTCGGGTTTCAAAATACAACGGTGCTGAAGAAGTTTCACTCAAAAAATATATTAAGGATATAGTAATAATTATAAGCAATATAAGGAGATGTCTCCGTCTAATTTTTTTTTTTTTTTTTAATTTTATCATGTTTAGGAATCAAACAGTTCATAAAATAATTACTTTGTAAAATTAGTATTTGATAACTAATAATAAAGTTCCATTGATTATTATTTATATATAACTAGCTGACCCGGCCACGCGTTGCTGTGGCTAATAAAACACAACGTCATCTACTGGATGGTTATCCAACCTTTATAACCACCGCCGTCTTTGAGTTTTTCGCAAAGAGACAGACAGATGCCGCGCAGGACTTTAATTTATAATACCTAGAGATGGTGTGAAAGATTACAATAATGTGCATGAAATGCTTTGGGTAACTAACGTATTTAAGTTAATAAGGATGAATACTGTATCCGTCTAAATAACTTTTCAATTACAGCAATGTACGTGACCATTTTTTAGAAGATAGAATGGGTATAGTAAGCTATCCGTAAAAGATAGATATATGCCTTCGAGAACTTTTTTGTAGATCTATAAAAGAGGAATATCCCACCATGCATTGTTTTGTTATATCCCAAAAGCATTAGGCAGCGTTTTCAATGAAAGCTACCAGGCGACTTTTTCTGACACTTCTAATAATTATCGTTATGTTTCAACCAATTGACACAAACCGTTGACAAATTACATACCTAAACGTACCTCACGAAACACTCTATCTAGTGGTGAAAACCGCATGAAAATTCGTTTAGTAGTTTTCGAGTTTATCGCGAACAGACAGACAGACAGACGACGCGGGGACTTTAATTTATAATATGTAGAGATAAACAAAATATGCCTACATACATACTCATACGTTTTTAATCATTGCATTTACTACAATATAACAAAAATAAAAGAAAAAATAAACAATAGGAACAGTGGAAACTGTAAAAAATTGTATTTATAGTTTTTGCGCCAAGAGTGCGGATTCCGCCTGTTTAATTTTAAATTTTTTCATTGTACAGTAAGGTGCTAAGTTTAAATGCTAAGAGCGATAACTGGTTGCGAAATGGCGCCATGGGTTCAAAACGACGTGTTTAAAATTTTTTAATTTTCTGTACGATCTTCTTCCTCCTGATTCACTTAAAAGTTTTAAATTTTCATTTTAAGGGGTTATTTCTAGTGTATATAAAAGTAACTACTGGGTTTTTCTCTATTATGTTAAATTTCAAAGTCAATCCGGAGGAAGAAGATGCTTTCCAAATATTATTAAAAAAATTACGTGATTTTATATCTTAATTTAACACCCTTTTATCACCATTAGATAGATAAAAACAAGATTTTTTTCCGTACAGTCGTGACCCACCTTATTGTGCAGTTGAAAATGTCTACTCGCGTGGTAAAGAATGTTTGCAGATAGTTCAATTAAGTAATTTTGTGTATTGCGTTAGCAGGGTCAGGTAGGTATAATGAATAAATTATTTAATCTGGTGTAGATCAATATGACAGCTTAATTCAATTTTTTATTGCAGTTTATTTCAATATGACAGTTCATAATTTTGTATAAGATTGAAGTGTTGATTTTAGAGCAATTTTAGACATGATCATTCCTCACTTTTGCACTTATTGTCTTATTTATTATGGCACTATTTACGTTAACTCTTTTCATAATGGTCGCTATAATAAAACAATATTATTATAGGTATTGATTGGATAATTCCGGTGAGGCGATTAAATAAATATTGCCAGCGCCTAAAATAAAATTATATGTAGTTCCCACAGCACACTAGAAATGCTTTCTTTGTAGATTTTAATTAAAACCAATTTTTCCATTGACTTTGAAGGTACCTTTTGGTTCTAGCCAATTTAGCACCGGCTCTGTCTTTCTAGGAATACTGCGTCCTATTTCATCAAAATGAAAATTGTATAACGATGACGTAACATTGTTTTTTATTTGAAATTTAGGCAAAGAATGGTCAGACTTTTGGATGATGAAACATGCCCATATGGCGTTATTGCCTTTTTCTTTATTCTTTGATTACTTATATAGCCTGTTACAAACTTATTTTGTTTTTTTAATGGTACGTTATAATGCTAAACCAATTTATTTGATGGTTACTCACTTTTAGGATTTTTAAAAGTTTGTTCCACACAGGAGGCCCTCAGGAAAAAATTCCTCAGGGTCTGAGTCATATTTAGGGATGCTGTGTGGAGGGTATTTTTTATGGAAAGCAAAGAGAGGAAGTTTTGGTAAGGTAAGAGATACGAGGGTTAGGTAGGAATCTGGGGGATTCAATTCAATTCAATCAATTTGTCCACTAATGACAGATGTATGAATCTATCCTCTCCCTGCGGTGCAAGGCAATGGGTATTGTGGGCAAGGCGGTGAGCAAACGCATTCACCGCCAGGACCAAGACAAGCCTCATTCCATGAACCTGGGAACCCCTGCTAAGTCACCAAACGTAGCGAACCACTTGGGTCGACCTTCGACGGGTGTTGGTTATCCCAAGTTGTATAATTTAAATAAACAACCATTTGAGCACATAATTTTAGATACATAATTAACTTTAGTTAAAAAAAGAAAGAAAACAGCACTTTTTATAAGTAGACTAAAAAATTGGATGTAAATAAGTATGTACGCCACTATTAAGAGTAAATCACAACTAAATTTACGTACTAATAATAGTTATCCTCTTATGATGAGATTTAGCATCTGACAAATAACCGATGATAACAAAAAAACGAAATAATTTGAAATGTTTTCAAGCTGGTGGACAAATGGGTCACCACATTTTCAGTCACGAATATTTTCCACTTAATTAATCGAAGTCCTCGTTTTGTGGATCAACGTCCATAACTCAATTAAAGCATTTGCTGGGCTCGAACCATTTATCTAAAACGTACAGATTGTGATTAATATGTACTAATTTGTTAGCATATTCAATTGCCAAATGAAATAGATAAATTAATTTCAAAATGAACTAAAGAATTAATAAATTCCAAAAGGAGTGGGGTATTTCAACCTTTATCACATTTGATGACCATAAATAGATCGGACGCCAATGGACGACCCGTTTCAGCTTTCAAGCAAATTTTGTGATACGCGGTCTAGCACAACGGACATGATGTTATGCTTGTCAATTAAAAACAACAGTTGAACTGGGAACCGTTAAGACTCCATAATATGCGTTAAAAAAGAAGAAGAAGATTATTGAAGATGGTTTAAAAGGAGATATGTTAATCGAATGATAGAGGGAGAGTACTGATTCTAAATTAAGCGACTCTTGACAAATTATTTAATAAAACATGACTTAGGGCACGAAAATAGAACAAAAATCTCTTGACGTCTATGATCTTGATCCTAACCTTCTTGGTAGCCGAAGAAGCTATCTAGCAGTCGATAATAGAGTGCTGGTACCCACCGTGATGTATGGCAGGGAGGTATAAAACTGATAGAAAACCCTTTGACCTCTCCGCAAGACTCTCTCGGAATATTGTCTTGCACCTTGGGAGGAATGGAATCATATGTCTGTCACTCCTGGACACATTGATTCCTCATACCTTTTCTTTCCCAGAACTTCCTCTACATCCTTTCCTTAAAAAACTCTCCACACAGCATCCCCAAAGGTGACAAAGGCACTGATGGGAATTATTTTTCTTGAGGCCTCCCGTGTGTAGTTAACGTAAAAAAAAATCGAGAGTAGTTTTACATGCGGTAGAAGCGAAACTTTACCAAAACAATCTTGAAAATACCAATACTTGAAAAGTGAGGTCATAATCAAAGTTGCCAATGAGCGCAGACCTATCGTAATTTCCATTTCAAATCTCAACCAATAGGAGCCTTTAAAAATGACATCATAATTAAAGCGGCTAATGCGTCGCAGTTGTAATAATAGTCATTTCCGTTTCATCCGAAATCCGAAAAACAGAGGGGCTACAGAAGTTTCACTTCAAAAAGTTTAATGACCTTTTTTAAAATGTCGATAATCATTACTTAATATGAGAACCAACATAATAATGCCCTTTCCAATTTAATTTTACCTTATTTTTTCTTCGTATTTTAGTAAACAATCTAAACCTGAATCAAATAAATAAAATATTTATAATAACTTCGCTTCCTCACTGCTTGTTGATGTTGAATTTCTTACTAATTTATTACTTGTTTTTGTCTTTTGAGGAAAACATATATGCAAAAATGCTTAAGCCTCAATGCGGCCATGCAAGTCTGCCAATCGACGAATGGCATCGCCGCAATTAAATTATGGTTCGAAGTAAAAATGAAAAGAATGGCAAGAAGTAATGCCGGACTGTCACAAGACTGTGACACCGGCAGTAAACCACGGCTTATCATCGCTGCGCGGAGTGCTTAACGCTTAACCTATGGCCTTCGTCCGCCGAGGCAATGGCTTTAATTATTGTCATATCGGAGTATTGGCGTGGGCGCAGCACCCGCAGCGTTGCTGATTTTATGCTTTTCTCCTTTCGACAAATCGCTTTTGATTTTATGCAAGTCGGAAATTCTTATTCTGCAATTAATATGTGTACTTGACAAAGGTATTATTTAATATAGAATGGAGAGGATTCTTTTTAAATTTTTTTACACAAGTAAAAAAATTAATCCAGGACTTATCATATGATGGTACATAGGTACTAACTTCTGAAACTTGGAGACGGTACACTCCTTATTTTTATAAAATTTCCTCAAAGATATGAGAGCTCTTTAAAGTATGGTAAATATGTAATACACACACCCAAGATTCCTCAGAGATTTTTTTATCAAAGAAGCTATTTTTGTAACACTAGTTTTGTGTTTTTTTCTATCTTTTATTTGGTAACTTCCAGTTAATGTATTTTAATATAATAAACGTAATATATAATTACTGAAATCTATATTTTTACGTCAACTCAACACAAGGGGCCTAGAGGAAACATATTTCCCTCGGAGCCTATGTCATATTTGATGATGCTGTGTGGAGGGTATTTTTAGGAAAGGAAGAAGTTCTGGGAAGGAAAAAGTTATGAGGTGCTGGAAGGAATCTGGGGGCACAAGTGTCCAGAAGTGACGGATGTATGAATCCTTTTCTCCTACTGTGGGCCAGGGCGACGGGTCGAGAGGTGTTGAATGTTGTGGAAACTAATAAATGGTTCCCGGGGCGGCGGTATATAACCCAAACCGAATATATTTAATCTGAATATCAAAAAATATACACACAAAGAATCGTGCTATTTCTTGGGTCGGTATATCAGTAGCACTTTATCCACGCTTGGTTGTTATGACGTATGGATTATTTGCTAGGCTCCTCCGCTTTTGAAATTTAAGCTAAAAAATGGTAGACACATATATCTTTAGGATTTAGCCAG
This sequence comes from Limnephilus rhombicus, assembly GCA_929108145.2. Classification (NCBI taxonomy): domain Eukaryota; kingdom Metazoa; phylum Arthropoda; class Insecta; order Trichoptera; family Limnephilidae; genus Limnephilus; species Limnephilus rhombicus. The sequence continues at coordinate 56,852,613 of OV815275.1, read as the reverse complement.
CGAGAGAACGAGATAGTACAATCGACTTTCTCTTTGCGGTGCTTCGTAGCCTATCGGTCTCCTCTTTGTGCGGTGCCTCGTAGCGTCCCCACTCTTGTTTACTTTAGTTTTTCTAAAGCACTTCTCACGCGTGTGAATTGCTCACTCTGATTTTTTTGTCGGTTCCATTTTAAGAACAAAATTTTATTTTAAGTTTTTTCTCTCGCATTCAAGTTCCCGGTGTTGCCCGGGCTTCACGCCCGTATTTAGAAATGTCATGTATTGTAGACAGTGACTTTCCCCTTGTTTTGAAGGGCCGTCTAGTCTAATCTAAGAGAAAACTTTAAATTTCACATAAAAAAAATAAGTTAGATTAGGTTTTATGACTTGTGTAATTCTCTCCACGTGTAATATTGTTACATGAAAAACATGCCATGTAATTTAGTCATGTAACCCAATTCAGCACATCTGATTGTATTCTGCAGTCGATGTCGCTTGCAGAGTGCTATGGCACGAGAGACAAGTCAGACAAGGGGACGAGAAGGCGATAAATCGGCCGACCTCTCCGGACCCTTGGGGGGAGGAAGTGGGGTGCGGGGCTGGAACCTCGTTTATTTCGGCTATCGGACATCATCGGAAGGACCGAAAATGTCACGAGGATGCGAGAGGCTTTCCGATTACTCGCACTGAAATAATAAAAGGCACAACTAATTATGTTTGTTGTAGGAAATTCTTGCCACAATAAACTAAATATCGGGAGGCGGGTCAAATCCCAGCATTGGAGGCAATGGGAGAAGGCAACCGGAATGAAACAATCTAAAGTACTAGACGAACCAGTCAACTACTCAATATAGACAGAAACTCAAAGACAGGACTGGTAGGACTACTAACGGGACACTATCAGGAGACACATGCAGTTGTGTATTTATTAGGAGAGGTAAGCACCAAAAGATGCAGGAAATATGAAGATACTCCAAATTACCTATGATGCCCATAAGGCATGTAAGGCATTCACAAGGCAACGTATGTGCGTACTTTTACACAGTCCATATATACGAGTATGATCTCGGTGTGCGGCACCTTCCGAATTTACGGAATTTTTGCATCTGAACTGTTGCCATATCTGCAGGCAGTACACAAATCCTGAACATTCAAAGGGAGCAAGTGTGATTTCTTGTGCAGCAGGCGAAAGTGATGGACACCCTCTTCCAGTCAAGAGTAACGAGATACCATAACGCTGTACGAAACCTTGGCTAAAGAAGGAGGAATAACCCAAAATAAATCACGATAATGCAAAAAGTGATAAAATCGTTGAAAGTCTGCAAGTCAATATCAACAACCATAGTAAAGATAATCAGCACAAAAGATTTCTCGCATTTTAGAGGTTTTCCAAAAGTTTACTGAATAAAACAAAAATAATGGGGTTCAGATGCAAGTTACGTAAAATAATTTGTGGAACATTATTTTGTTCGAAGAAGTAGTAAATAAAATGCAAAATAAATGCCGCGACTCTTGCTCAATCTATTAACCGATCTTACCCTTTAAAACTTCACGTGCCAATCTCCTGTGCTTTAACTTGCTGAATTCTTTTGGCTTGGTATCAAATTTCACTAAACATCAATGTTCTCTTTTAATTCTCTTTTTATCGATGGTTTCTTAAGTACGCCACAATTCAGACGAAGAACTGTCATAAAATAATAATAATATAAATTTATTCTGGGCCACATGCAGGGGTTGTGAAATGCAATACAGGTTATCTAAAAGTCACATTACAACGAACAATCTATCTATTTTATACAAAAAGAGTGTCTGTGGTAGGCGGTGTCGATTTGATTTTCATAATCTACATTTAATCTACATTTAATCATAGAAAATTATTGCAGATACTAGAAATCATAGGAATAAGAGGAAAGCTCCTAAAACTATTTGAAAATTACTTGAACAACCGATGCATGAAAATAAAGCTATTGAACACTTTAAGTAAAAAAAGAAAAATTTTAGCTGGCGTTCCTCAAGGTTCCATATTAGGTCCAATTTTATATATCATTTATGTATCTTTTATTAAGTACATCTTTAAACATGTAAAACACTTTGTATATGCGGATGATACTGCACTAGTGATTTCTCGCAGTGATTTAAAATTATGTATTGAACTCTTACAAAAGGATTACATTGAGCTTTTGAAATGGTCTCATGACTCTGGTTTAATCATAAATGCAAAAAAAAACCAAATTGATACATATTAGATCACCCAATGCCAAGACAAATATTATTACACCAGAAATAAAAACACACGGTTCAGATTGCTTACATGTTGGTATCCCAGCATTGTGTACATGCGAAAATATTGAAGTGGTTAAAGAATATGTTTATTTAGGTGTAATTATTGACTGCTTTTTCAAATGGGATTTACAAATAAATAAAGTCTGTGAACGTCTGAGATCTATTGTTAGTAGATTATATAAACTTAAATTCTATGTTCCAATATGCACACTTCGAATAATTTATTTATCATTAGCTGAGTCTATTATAAGGTACGGAATTACAGCTTGGGGACTTTCCTGTAAGACAAATGTTAATCATGTTCAATCTGTCCAAAATTCATTAGTTAAATTATTAGCTCATAAAAGTTTATACGAGCAAAGACACAATGTTCCGTACTTTTACCAGAATCTTAAAATTCTCTCAGTAAGAGCAATTCTGTGGCATAAAATTATTTTTCAGCATATGAATAGCCCTATATACATAAATAGACTGGACCACACTTACAATACTCGATTTACGTTAAATGAAGGACTAATCGTACCTAAGCACTTAAACAAATATGGACAAAGAACGCTGGACTACATGATACCTACATGCTTAAATATGTTACCTGCTAAAATTAAAAAATGTACAAATAATGTAAGAACAAATATTATATTGAAAAATTGGCTCGCCGAAAGAAAAAGTTTGTATTAACATTCTTGTAGTACTCGTAACACAAAAATGTCTAACTGCATTATAAGTTTTATAAAAAAAAAAAAAAAAACTTCAAAGTAAAAGCACCCATTGACAAACTACTTAAAAGTAGTTTATTGGGACTTTTCTTTTTTGTAATATCTTATTTTATTTTGATTTCCTGTAATATTTTATAACTTTTTTTCTTCTAATAAAAAAATAAAAAAAAAAATCCGAGATTGTTGAAATTTTTCCCACTTGACTTTTAAAATAAAAGGAAGGTCACTGGCTACTTAAGATTTCTAAAAACCACCCACTCTCTTTTCCTAACTTCAAAATTCAAATTAGAAGAAAATTACTGTTCACTGATTTAGAAAATTTCGGTGTAAAGCCCAAGTCAACCCTTCACTTAGTCGTATAAAAAAATAGATAGGAAACAAAAATAGAAAATTAATACAAACAAATAAAATTAAATATTAAACACTGGTATTTTACTCGATTTTCAAGCTCGGTTTGAGATATAATGTAGGTAGATATTTCAAGTTGCTCTCGGGTAGGAATTCTTTCAAAGTAATCTAACTGGTAAATATCAAAAATAAACATTTAAAGAAAAATATAAAGGCAATAATACAGAGTTATTTTTTTTGGAATCATAAGATTTAATGATAATTATGTTATAATAACGGATGCGTAGAAGGAAAATACCCTGCTAAAATATAAGCATCCACCCACTGTCCTAACAAAACCCTTTTAAATGCTGCTATTTTTAAGAAGTTGATATTTCTAATTTCAATTTTCATTTTAAACACCAAAACCAACAATTCTTACCTGTGTGACGTGAAATTTTATGTAATATTATGATGTTACGAGTTACGACTTAATTGAAAGTACCGAAGCACCAATAGAAAATTTAACTTGGCAATAACTAATACCTTGACGGCTTTGGAGAGAAGTTTCTTATTATTAAAAGTCACGTTTCGTATCAAACACAAAACGAGAGTTGGTATAGCTCTGAATAATAAAGAGGCAAGTGTAATAACTTCTGTCGATGATGGAGGGCTATTAAAACCACTGTTTAGACTTGGTTTCAAATTGATGGCATTACCAACACAAAACACACTGGATTGGACGAGAACTATAAAGAGTGTGGTGTTTTTAATATGTTTATGTCGTTTTTACTTAATATGAAAAAAAGATCTTTGAATTATTAAAAACAAAAATAAAACCTTAAAACTTCAGTGGAAATAAAAAAAAATAATATTAAAACCGTAAACGCGTAGCATGGTGGAGTAATGATTTAATCATTGAAGACAATATATTAAAGACTTTCAAAATAAAAATATCAAACAGAAAAGAAAGAAAAAAAATTCAGTCGAGTTTGGGAAACGAACCCAGGATCTTTTAGTGGTAGATCCGGGGTGGTGCTCTGACGAAAGAGCTAATTCGACCATAACAACTTTATATCATTTTCAGCCGTATCACATTTCGACTACCAACATTATCTTCATTTTCTTAACGCGTGAATTTTGGCTGCTATCTTTATGTATCTATCTTGATGTATTCCCAGATGAGTTAGAATTTTGTTTTTGTCTCTCGTCACGCATTCACCAGCTTACTCCCCAAGTCAATCGTGCGTAAAGAAGTTTTACTTCAAAAAGTTATGTTTCGTCATTCCGTATATTATGTATGTGTGCAAAGAAAGTATTTTTTATTAGTTCAATTTCGTACCCTAATGATGCTTTAAATAAAATAAATTTCATGGTTATGAACAAAGTGACGGTTTTATTTCATTTAAATAACACATCTATAAAAATTGAGACCTCCTCAGCATTTCATGTAGTTAATGTTGACGATCTCACAACCCGACCTAAAATTTGATTAAAATCTGAATTACAATAAACCAATTTGATAATGTCTAATGTAACGGCGCGGCGGTTTAAACAAGTAAGCCTTAGTATTTGGCTAATTATTTCTATAAAAATAAGACCTAGGTTACTCCATTACATTCCCAAACTTTTTGTAACTGATTATAAGCGCTTGTTTACGCAATGCTCAAACTTTTATATTTATACCACGTGCCTCTAATCACAGTTGTGATTTTAATCGATCCATGCGTATAATTAAAAATCTTAGTTATTTTAATCGAAAAAAATCCGAGATTACGACCATCGGTTCCTACTTACGGCCACCAGGCGTACCGGGCCACCAAAACGGGACAGATAGGCACGTAGGAAACAAGTACGTAATATCATGTATTTAACCGTATCTACCTAATATACTATGAAATTATGATTAAAAAAATAAAATAATATCTTACTATCCAACCCAACTCCCCCTCTCCCAACTCTCCCTTCCCTCCACCAAAGCTTTTCTTTTTCTCTTCTATGTTCCATTTACACTGTTATTCTGTTATTAATTTTAGTATATTTTTATGAAACACTGAACAAGGTTCAGGTCGAATCGAAACCAGTTTGTTTTGTGTATTAAGATATCGCACATCGTGGAAAAGTGACGTAATAAAAAAAGTAAATTTTTTAGGAGAGCGAAAACAGATTGATGAAAGATGAACACGCCGCACAGTGCTTCGTTTCATACAAGCTAGACGCTAATAAGTCACTTTTGAATTCCCAAACAATGACGTCATGGCGACATTACCAGATAGACAGGATAATAAATGCATGCTTAATTGGGGTGATTAGTGCACGAATTTACTCATACCAGAGGCCTAAAGTCGGATAATGTGTTTTGAAATTATCATTTGCATTTATTCGCTCGTTGCAGCTTGACGTTTAAAATTATGTACTTCGTTTGAAAAGTGTTTTTTTTTCGGTTCTGTAAAATGGAGGCTACTTTGGAAGATATGTTTTAAAGTTTTTTTTAACACTTTAGTGGAAATAATTTTAGTTGTTTTTTAAATAATAAATATATTTTGTTTTTTTTCTTGGCCTAAAAAATGTTAAATTTCTATCTTCTCGGGAGTTTATCTCAGAGAGTATATCAAAATCGCATTTTTTTTTCTTTTTTTTAAATAGTGCAACTAATATTCTATTCATATCAGTTTTGATATTAACCCACACCGATCCACATTATTACTATTTTTTCATTTTACAGGAACCACATACGAGATTTCCAGGCTGGAATTGTTCGTGATATGGAAGAGTTTGCCGAAGAAAAAAAAGGCTCTGAGGGAATGTTTAACAAAATTTTAAGTACATTTGAACGTGATAAGCTCAGTGCAAGTAGTGAAAAAAAGTTAAAAAACCAAATAAGTCTTATATCTTTGAAAATAAGCCTTAATTTGAGCGTAATTTTAGCAATTTATTACACTCAAAATACAATTTTTTTTTACTTTTTCATATAATTGTTTTATTATAAACCTCAAATACTCTATTAACACATTATTTAAAAATTATTAAAAAATAATAATAATAAAAAAAACGAAAAAAAATAAATTATTTTTAACACTAATTTTCATAAAATTAGTGTTAAAAATATCATAAAAATATACTAAAAAACGGTTAAAAATAATTTAATCATGTGTAAGAGTTTTTAGCGTCTAGCATGTATGAAACGAATCACTGTGCGCCGTTGCGGCAAAACGAAATACTGGCGACATCTTGCTGAGAGAAGTGATCTAACTCAAGTACAATCAGAATCTCAAGAGATAAAACATAAAGCAAAAAAAATCGAGTTACGACGCTTTTCTATGGGCTGTGCTATATATATTCTGTAATGTAATATCCAAACAAAGTTATTTTATATAAATTGTCAAAAATATTTTTGGTGACCAGCCGCATAAACAAACAATGAAATCTTTTCAGCGGTGAAATTAGCCCGGCTAGTACAAGTTTAGTATTTGCTCCATCGTCCGCTTATTTTAATATTCAGCTTAGCCAAAGCAGCGGAGTAATCCGTCCTCATAAAAAGAAGCTTAACTCTTGCCCTCTGTGCGATTAAACCCCCCTTATTAGTTCATTAGGCGCGCCATGGACGATTGAACATTAAAACGTACGTTTCCTTTGTTATTTAGCCCCAGGCCCAGCTATCGGGAGCACCGTAATAATGTGCAGCTTTTGTTACTTCAAAACGGCCAATTTGGACTTTTTTTAATGGTTCGATAGTTTTATGGAATCATTTTAGTAAAGTGTTTCCGTATTTATACTAATTATCCTTTCAATTAAATAACCGTGCTGTACTACAGGTGCACACTCTACAGTGTTCCTTAAATTTGAAAAAAATATAGTTAACAATTATGAATTTTTTATAAGAAAAACTCTCTTTTATAACTTTTGAGGGTTATTCCCATCAACGTAATATATCATTAAAGAAGAAGTTAACAATAATAATCTAAACGAAAATATGAAAGAGAACAAGATATAGAAAACAGAAAAAAGGCAATGGTCGCAACTGGGACGTTGGTTAACGCGAACGTCCCGATTAGACGAGAGGTCTAGGTTCGAGTCCCAGTTGCGACCATTGTCTTTTTTTCTGTTTTCTGTGTCTTGTTCTCTTTCATATTTTCGTTTAGATTTTTATTGTTATCTTCTTTTTTAATGGTATATTACGTTGATGGGAATAACCTTCAAAAGTCATAAAAGAGAGTTTTTCTTATAAAAAATTGGATATTCATTTAGACTTTTATAAAAAGTCAATAGTCCCATAAGAATAAATTCGAATACTTTTATCCGAGACGCTATCCAGGACACAAACCAATTCTTAGAATAATTGTTTCCAATAAAAAGGGTGGTTGCCCATAACATGGAAAAATAATTAGTTGAAGATAATATTGTCAATAAAATTGTAAAATTTGAAATATGAGATTGACTATTATGACGGCTTGACAGAAGGTAGCAATAGCGAAATTGGTTAACGCACACGTCCCGATTAGACGGGAGGTCTGGGTTCGAGTCCCAGTTGCGACCATTGTCTTTTTTCTGTTTTCTGTGTCTTGTTTTCTTTCATATTTTCGTTTAGATGATTATTGTTATCTTCTTCTTCAACGAAAAATAGCGACACTACGAAGAGACAAACACACAAATACATGATTTAGCCTGCGAGAGAATGAGATAGTATAGTTCTCGTCTTTGTGCGGTGCTTCGTAGCCTCCCCACTCTTTTATTTATTTATTTTATACGAGATCGATAAAAATGACAAAAATAAGTTATCAGATCTAGAATGATAGCCTTTTTGCCTTAGCCTCATACGGAAGACTCTGAGTCTTTGTAGAAAAAAGAAGGAGAGGACTTCTGAGAAACAAAAAAGTATGAGTTGTTGGTGGATATCTATCCACCCCCAAGGGATTATCGATGACATAAAAGCACAATAATAACGTGCGGTGGGAAAACCAGGCGTGTCAGATTTTTCCAGCGTCCAATGTTCACCATCCCCACAGTTATGTCACTGAAACGCCATATTTTATTTTGATTAAATTCAAAATTATTGATAACAGTCCATTTTTAATTCGCAATCCATTTGAGATTTGCGACTACAATGTCTAAATAAGAAGAATAAAAATAGTATATATAAAGGTATAAATATGAAAACAAATTTAAGAGATGGCAGTTTTTATTATTTATTTTATTATTTAACTCTAATATTAAATTTCTAGAAGTCCTCCCAAATAAAATGGCTCCACAAAGTAAATTTGCGATTATTGAACAAGAAAATACAATAAGAAGGCACCTACTTATTAAAAACCATCGAAACAAAAATTAATTCTGTTTATAGTTTAAAGAAAACATTTGTGTTTTGCTGAACAAAATGCCATTTCGCCTTGCCAAACGCAAACAGTTTAATGTGAGTTAACATGAAAATGGTAACGCAAACCAAACAATGGGCTGTGTTAAAAAACACCACGTTTGCTGCGGGAATTCCCGGCATCAGCACATCTTGCTTGACCAACACGGCAATTATTAATTCCAGGCTTATCACAGAAGTTCAGGCCCGCATAATGAGCCGTGGCACCATTACCTGTTAACCTCTACGGGGAAATATTAATATTTGACTACCGGTAAATGCCGCCAGTGCTTACGGGCAAGATTATCGCTGTTCTTTATTGTTGGCCACTGTTGTTACAGCCCTTGTCCCGCCAAATAGATATCCACAGAAGGGTGAATCACTAGAATGACTCTAGAACAGTGGTTCTTAACCTGGGTTCGATCGAACCTCAGGGGTTCGGTGAGTCAGTCTCGCGGGTTTGGTGGAGGTCAATACACATCCCCGACTCATATGATTCGGTTCGATTTCCAATTAAGAAAAGTTCGGTGAATGCACATATGAAACTGGTGGTAGTCAGTACCTCCAACAAGGTTAAGAACCACTGCTGTAGAACTCTTATATATCGATGGTCAACTTGATTAATCAGACATCTCCAAACACTATGTTTTGAGATAATGAGGGAAACAATATACGAATCCTCGCCATAAATCGAATATCATTTCCAAAAGAAAAAAAAATTCTTTGATAAAACCACTTTATTTTATTTATTTTTTCGGTTGATCTCAACTTCCATCAGGGCAATAAACATATAAACTTACAAACAAAATTATAGTACAGACAGAAAGCGTATAAAAGAGGGAGAGAAGATCAGAGACTGATAGGTGGCGGGCTAGGTAGAGGGCGTGGGTTACATAAAGAAAAGTGGAACAACTTTAAAATCGCGCTGTTGGTTAATTCTAACTGTTTGTTTAAAATTTTGCAATTATTTTTATTTGATTTTTGATATTTCTAATACTTCTAAATTAGGCGAATTCCTATTCTATTTTTATATTTCCTATTTTATGTATTATTTAGACTTCTGCATTTCTATTAATTGTATATTTTGTTTACCTCATAATCTTCCTCTCTACTGAAATTTTGTTTATATGTTTATTGTCCTGATGAAGGTTGAGAACCGAAACCGGTCGATGTGTATATAAAATAAAGTGGTTTTAAACAAAGAACTTTTTTCATTTGTATAACGTCAAGCCACAAGAGTGTTTGCTTTCTTCGATAAATATAGGGAATATATAATATAAAAAGGGAAGACGGAAGGCGGGAAAGGTGGAAGGGGAACGCGAGAGGGGAAGGGGACGTGTGAGGAGGGAGGGGAACTCGGGAAGGGGGTTCGTGGGACGGGGGAAAGGGGGTGGAGTGGAGTGGGGAGAGGGAGAGGGAAGGTGGAGGTGACGGAGTGGGAACGCGAGAGGGGAAGAGGACGCAGGAGAAGACGGGAAGGCGGAAGGGGAACGGGACGAATGGGAAAGGACACTCAGGGAGAAACAATTTCTTTATTAAATGGCATAATAACGCATGCCGGACCAGCTAGTTATTAATAAATCTTACATTTTCGCGTAATTCATTAAAGAATTTTATTCCTACATACTTGAATATATTTTTATCAGAGATTATTGTTTCTGAATGTGCGTCGTTTTATTTATCTTTTTTTATAGATTTGTAAAGTTACATTAGTATAGATATTTAAAAATTGTAGACATTAATCATATTGATTTATGTCGATTTGGACAGTTTTAATGTGCCGAATGTGCCCAAAGTTTCCTTACATCTAGTGAATTTCATCAAACATTTTTAAATACCATAGTTCTTCATTCAGCAGATGATCATTTTCGTTGGCCTGTCCGATTCTGATAATTTTCGCCAATTTATGCAAAGTGTAACAACACGTACCCGAAAGATTTTAACAAGCGATTGGTCACCATTTTTTGAAGTGAATTTTCTTTAGCGCCGTTAGTGACTTGAAATTCGGGTGAAACGGAAATGCGTCACAACTAAGTTCTAAACAAATACTCGGTTCTAACATACTGCTGTAAATTCGCACCTCGGCGCGTGCCTTCCATGGCGTAGTTGGCAAGGTGCCTGACTAAAGCGAACGGGGGTTCGAATTCTACGAAAAAAAAAATTATTTTGTGAAATCAATATCCAATCGTCAAACCACTTTACAAAAACAAGCAAAAGAAAAGAAAGCGACATCTAGTTTCACTTCTACCGCATGTGAATTACACACTCTGATTTTTTATAAGAAAAAGTCTATTTTTATATTTTTTTGAAGGTTATTCCAATCAATTAATACACCATTGAAATAGAAGATAACAATAAAAAAATTAAAATTAGTTTAAGATAATATTGTAAATTCTAAAATTTTAAATAAAAATTGACTAATACGACGGTTTGACAATGGCAAAATTCGTAAAGACACGTCCCGGATAGACAAGAGGTTCTGTTTTTTCGTTTCATATCTCAACTAATCTGAGCCTTTAAAAGTGACATCATAATCAAAGCGACCAATTTCCGTTTCATCCGAAATTCAAGTCACAGCGGGGCCAGAGAAGTTTCACTTCAAAAGGTTTTTCATCGCACGTCACAAACGAGTTGTTGGGTGCAACCAGCACCAGCTCCTGTTCCAGCAGAGCCGTAATAGAAGAGAGAGAACCCGTATCACGTGATCCCGTCGCCACGTAAGCAGTATGATCAGTGGCAACGTGTCCTGAAAACATTTTTTTTGATTAATGAAGACAATATTAGACCAAATATACTGGATAAACGATGGTCAAAATCTTTATGGTACATCCTCTTACACCGTGTATTCGACTACTAGGCTCTACATAGCAATACAAATTCAAGAAAGAATTACGATATTTGTTAATAATAATAATATTGTTTTATTCCACGATATAAGGAGGATAGTGATAGATATCCCACACGTCTCATATTGTTATATATACTTACATAACAGATTTTAAGTAAAAAATCAAGTATATAGAAAAAGAAGAAAAAAAAATAGTAATAAATAAAATAAATAATCACTTATCACATGGGGCGTGAGATGAGATGAGCTCAGGCCCAGCGCTCACTCAGGAGTGGCGCTTGGTGCTGGAATGCTGCAAATTGCTTAGTAAATGTGTGATCAATTTCACAAGGTGAAAGAAAAATATAAATTACTCCAGACACACGATCACGCCCACATGGCATTACTATTGTTTTTTTTTTTCTCTCCAATCCATGCCCGTTCATAATCCGTTTCTCTAAAATGCTTTCGAATATGTAAACCTTAAATTAAACTATGTATAAACAGGCAGTCTTTACTTTATTGTTAAAATACATACCTACCCGTTTAAAGTTTTCCTACAACGTACAATAACTTACACATACTTCGTTTAACTACTTATATACTTTTTTTCTCTTACCCTCTAAATTTTTCCAAAAATAATTTGTAACCTTTTATAAGGATACTAGCTGACCCGACAAACATTGTTCTGCATATAAATTATTTGTAGTGAATATTTTAGTTGTTAAATAAAAAATAACGAATGTATTGTAAGTGTGTGGTGATGGGATCTATGACAGAAAGACAAATGGAGCGCTGTAGATGATGACCGCCAATAAAAACAAAAACAAAAAACAGTAGGAAAATGAAATAAAGAAAATAAAAAATTAATTCGAGCAGCAATTGAGTGTACGATATGTTTTGTCAGTCCGTCTTTAGCCAATACAAATAAGCTCGTTGGATTGCCCACGCGAGAAATGCCGAATGAAATATCAAAATGACGCGACGCTTCTCGTGAATGTCTTGCGCATGTGTGGATGAAAGTTCGATGAGGAGGACGTAGCGCCATCTGTCATTCAACAACATAAATAATTTCGTTCTGTTTGAAATACGAAAGACGGTTAAATACTAAAATCGCTATTACAAAATGGGAGGGTGGGGGTAGGAGGGGTAAAATTTGGGGTACAGGTATTTTTTGATGCTAATTAAAAAAAATTATATAAAAAAAATTGTCAAAAAACAGATTTTTTTATGGGTAGGGACACTCTATATCACCTAGCAGTATGAAATATACTTTAAAACCTATTCTCATACCTACCAAATGTAGTGAACGTATGTCTTGCAGTATGAAAGAGACATGCGTGTATGAGTGAGACAGCATGCGCAACGTATAAAAGGCGTGAATGTTGTCTATTCGTCCTCTCTTTGCATTTAGGCTTCCTACGAAGCACCTCTGTACGACCTCGGAATAAACAGTAATAGTCTACCCACTTATTATTATTGCAATCCCACTGAGATCACCATCAAGAGAAATCTGGATCCACCACAAGGAGTCCAGAAGTAATGTATATAACCGGCCACGGTCATTAATATACATATAAAATTTCATAAAAATCGGTCGAGCCGTTTCGGAGGAGTGCTACCTGAAGCACGATTTTTATTTATAAGATTGGGCATTTCTCTCATCTGTTTTTTGTAAAATAATATTCTTATTTATGTATTTTTTCCCTGCTTATACCTAAGTAAAAATATTTGTATATGTTTTTATCTGCTGTTTGCCAATTTGTGAATAATAATTTGGATGCAGTTGAGTTCTCTAGTTTGTTTTGTATATTCTTGCCAATAGGCCACTTGCATGGATTTCATAACGACTAGGAAAAAATCATGTGGATAGATCTTTTTACTAAGATTACGAAAATGTTAGTAGAATTGTTTAGAAATGTACAGTTTTTTTTTATTTTTAAATAAATAAATCCATTATTTGGGCTCGTGACGTCACTACATGAAAATGTCCCGTCCCCGAAAATGTTCCTATTAATTTTATAAAATTACACACTGATTTATTTTTTTATATGGCATCACTTTGATTTCAGGCGAATTTTTTAATTCGTTCACTAGATTTATTGTTTGTTCTCTGCGAACTTATTATTTGGTTTTACTTTTTGACAGATGTTCTGAAGAGAACCCCGTACATTTATGATGTACGGGGTTCTCTTAAGAACGTGAAGATGATGTCGGTACGTTTTTTAGAGGTATAATGATTATGGTGCTGATTTTAACAAAATAAAATTTTATAATATTCTTATTATTATTATAATTTACAAGTACAAGTATATTACATTGAATTTAGTAATATAGACACTGTACATTATAATGATTTATGATCAATAAGATGGATCAAAGAAAAAAATATTTATGAGATGTAATATATTTGGTATGCCTCGTTATTCTCCTGTGCCATTCGTGTGGAAGACGTTCTTTTTTTTAAAAATGATTTTGAGCTATGTAATTATCGTTTTTTCACACTTTTTTTTATTATTTTATTTTTTTATTATTAAGTTAAAAGAAACATAGTATTTCGCTTTCTTAACTTAAATACAGAGCATATATATATAGTACAGTAATAAGAATAATATTTTTAATTTTGTTCCAACATTTTGAGTTTAAATAGTTTTTTTTTGAAGGTTTTTATGTTATTTTCCGTTTTTAGACTATCTGGAAGGAGATTAATTACACTTATAAAATTATGTCCCGTCTTTCCGGTTTATAAAAAAATGGTCTGATTTTTCGGATTGAAATTTTCAAAAAATCCCCAGGGTTTCAAAAATACGATTAAAAAAATACGGAGTGTCTTAGAATATTTGCCTAAACCGGATTTTTTTTTTTAAATGTGATGCAAGTGGCTTATTGACATCAGTATCTGTATTTTCTCCTTGATAAAAAATCGAGTGCAGTTTACACGCGGTAGAAACTTTACCAAAAAAACCTCAATCAATACTTGAAAAGCGAGGTCATAATCACAGCGACCAATGAGCGCAGACCGAGCGTAATTTCCGTTTCATATCTCAACCAATAGGAGCCTTTAAAAGTGACATCATAATCAAAGCGGTCAATGAGCGCAGTTGATGCGTCACAGGTGTAGTAATCTTCATTTCCGTTTCATCCGAAAACCAAATCACAGCGGGGCTATAGAGGTATCACTTAAAAAAAAAATTAAAAAAATAAATTAAACTGGCTTGAATTCCACTTCCCAATATTACTCTGCATGAATTACACATGGACGGATTATGTATAAAGGAAGGGACGTGACTTAAATTTAATTATTTATTATTAGTTATAAAGTGCCAACTAAGGGAACGTACCCATACTACGTGACCAATTTTTTGCAATTTTTAACCCCCCCCCCCCCCGGTGACCAAAAACCTAAGCAACCCGCCGCTCATTTGTATGGAGCGTGACATTTTGAAGACCCCCCCCCCCTAAACGTATCACGTAGTATGGGTACGTTCCCTAACTTAGTTACCTTCCAAAGCAATCACATCAGCTTTTAATAATGGGATACTAATTGATAATGCATTGAAATGGTCCCTATATTGCTTTTATAAAATAGAAAGTCTGCATTAATTGAACTGAGTGACGGCCTCCGTGGTCATGGAGTAAGCCTCTTAACTGCAGTCGCGGGTTCAAATTCCGGTTATTTTTATTTAATTATTTTTGTGTTTCTTCACAAAAAAATTATGTAAAATAATATTTTGGCACATTCCAGAACAGAAAATACTTTCAGTATGGATCCGGTAAAAAACCACCATTCAGAGTTGAAACGTTGCTTGAAATGGCTTTAGCCGTGTCTGGTGACCGGAATCCGAATATCCAGGTACTGTCAACTTTTGGTAGCAATCATGCATATACAAGCGGACATATACGAATTTCTCTGAAATTGGTTGACATTTGACATTGCAGCAGTTGATGGAAGAAATAAATGTCGGTCAAGTACAATTGGGATTTGACTCAGTTGTTAACGTTGTTGTCTCCAGTCCCTTGGGATGACGATCAATTCTCAGTCAAACCATTTTTTTTTTCAGTTTTAAAAGACATTTGAAAATAGATGTATGCATTAAAGTAAAAAAAAAACTTTGTTTTCATGTTAATATTGATGTGAATGTATGTCTGTCTGCCTGGAGAGGCCAAAGGATCTCTGTGAACCGTCCTCTGCCGATCTGGCCTGCCATGCGATTGTCGGGTAGTTGCATCCTCCGCCAAAGGAAACCTTACCCCATGAGCCCAGAATTCCCTGCTAAGTCATCAAACATTGAAATAAACGGTTCTTGGGGAGGCAGCACCCATAATCACCCCCCAAATTGCGTTGCTGCGGCCATCTTGTGCGGCATTCAGATAAAAATTAAAATTAAAAGTGTTTATCATTAAAGATGTCTAATATTCAAAGACGTTCAAATAGAATATTTGAATATTTATCAATATCTTTGCTAATATTACTGTCAAGGGAAAGCGTAATGCGATAATATATATATATATATATATATATATATATATATATATATATATTTTTATATTATATTTTTTATTTTTTATTTTTTTGAATTGGAGAAAATAGGTTTTTTTCTTGTTTAAATTATACCTGCAAAGCTACTGCAAGTAGCTTGTCGGCAGGAAAACAGTGTCGACAAAAACATAGTTCAATATAAAATGTCTTACAATATAAGAAAAAAAAATATTGCAATTTAATAAAATACATAATAAAAACATAAATAAGTAAAAAAAAATAATAATATCTATGTCTAAAAAAATAAAAAAATATATTTGATAAAACTTTATTTCGAATCGGTTAACATTATGAATATAAAAAATGAGCTTTAAATAAACTGAAGATTTTTCCGTGGTTACGCTCGAGTAGAAATAAAGATTATTGTTAATTACTTTATTTAAAATATAAGCGTAAACTACTAGAAATGAATCTTTTTGTAATGAAAACTGCTTTTTTTGTTTCTTGGGCATTAACTATATTTGTCAAGCGATTTTTATGCAGATTACCTCCTATATTCGTACACTAAAAATATACATTTTTATCTTGTGTGTATCTCTCAAATCATTAGAAAAAGAGATGTGTTCCCTTGACTAGAATTTTATGCAGGTTTATGTGTACGATTGACAAGACGTAGCAGATTCTTTACTGGGAACAAAAAGCAGCAATTAGGGTATTTCAATTAACTGATTATAGCCGAGTTTAGCTGATTTCAGAAACCTCATAATTGACCCTCATTAGCTACTGATTTGAAAATAATTTGTGCTAAGAGTAAAAATCTTGATACGATATTTGTTTATTCCTCATTCAAATAAAAATAGGGAAAAATCTTACAAATAAGTCGTCATTGTTGAAGTATTGCTCTCAAGTATGAGACGTGAATTCCGAAACTTTCTTATTTTAGGAAAAATCAGTTTTTTTCAATAATGATTCATAATTTAAAGTAAGAATTCATTGAAAGTAAACGTTATCGGAAAACTGCAGACAATTCTAAAAAGAGGACGACATTCAAAACAAATTCTAAATTTCCAATAGTCGGGTGTATTTAAAGTGGCAAATTCCTCCGGAGCGTGTCATCCCTCTATTTTCTCACGCGCCATATGTATTCATTGTGAAAAGTACTTTTTCACCTTCTCACTATTGGGGTCCGACACATTCCACCCGACCGGACCCGGGGTCCGATTCCCGAACTACAGACACATATATAGAATAAAGATAACACAACAAGTTCCTTATGGGCATGTTTAGTGATCCAATTATAGACCCAATTTCGGCCTAGATTTCCTTACAACAGTGTGTTTCACTATGATTACGAAATTCAATTTTTTATTATTTCATAGATTTCTTGAAAGTACAATTTTTATGTTTTTTTTACTACCATACTAGGCTAATGCCCGTGTTAAGGTAATCATAAGATGATGGTTGTACGATTCCAAGCAGGTGGAAGAGAGACAGACCGCGTGCTAAATAGTCAGGATTGATTTTGTTTCCTTAAATGAATTAATGCAAATCTTGCAAGTGATAATTGACCCACTTCCCGACAACCGATTCAGCTGAAACTTAGCAGAAAGACCCAATGCATTCTATAAATTCTTATATTTTAAATATTTGGTACTCACGCAGGCACACTCCCACACACGTTAAGTTCTAAAAAGTAGCCAGCCCGAAAAATGTAATATACTCGTAAGTAGTTTTCATAGGCAGCAAATGTATGTGGGTATTTATAATTCCTCGGGGATAGATACTACGTAGAAATAGGATAGGTCTACGTCTAAATAATCTAGAAGCTCTGGAAATAAATTTTAAAAATTCATTTAAAAAAATTAAACTAATTTACTTAATAAACAATTAAATATGACAAACAGTCCTATTTTAAAAATATATTTCCCTTCCCCACACCTAATTTTAGCCCCTCTCTCGTAGGTACCTCCCCCTCG
Source organism: Limnephilus rhombicus (assembly GCA_929108145.2). Taxonomy (NCBI): domain Eukaryota; kingdom Metazoa; phylum Arthropoda; class Insecta; order Trichoptera; family Limnephilidae; genus Limnephilus; species Limnephilus rhombicus. Next base: position 56,834,675 of record OV815275.1, on the reverse strand, counting down.
CCCCCCACCAAAGTTAATTTTCTCTTTTTTATTGTTATTAAGTTTATTTTGTAGAACTCCATTTAATTTTTATTTCTTTGATATATTCAATAATATTATTATTCAATCACTGACAAACAGCTGACAAACATAGCAGAACTTGTTTATTAATAAACTGTTTTTATAAAATGAATAATAATATTGTTCAATAAATAAAATAAATAAAAAAAAATCTCTCTCCATTTTCCACTTTTCCTTTAAATATTAGTTTTTAATATTAAATATGTATTGTAATCCCTGATGAAGGTTCAGGTTGAACCGATACTAGTTGGTTAAGGAAATTTATATAATCAAGTGGAATTCAATCAAAGTTATTTTATTGTAATTATTAAAAAAACTTTGTTTTTACCGGTTGATTTTTTAGTTGCTGATTTTATTTGTTGACAGTGTATCGCTGCTTAGGAAAAGTGAGAATTGGATCTTTGAAGGACTTAGTTTGGGATTCTGATCACGTGGCGCTTCTTCATCCGAATGTGTCTGGTTCGGGAGTCGATCGGTTGGCGAAACGACGAAAAAACTATTACTCTAACGGCGCTGAGTGCTTTTACAGCGTCCCGGAGTTTTTTCTCCCCGTCTGGTATTAGAAAGTTTTAGCGAAAATTGAAACGGACCGGTCACAGGACATAAGGCTCCCTCGCTCCCTTACATTTCCCTTGTGATGTTTGTCTTTTTTCTACTCTCTTATATTTGTCTGTATTTTATTTACTCCTGGGCACTTGGCACCAGTCGTAATATTCTTCTTTTCTCTTGGCTCTGATCGATATTTAAATTCTTAAGGCTTTGCATATGTGTGGTAGGGATGGAAAATTCCTCCCCTACGTCACACAAGCCTTTATAAAATTGGACCCTTATTTCCTCTGATAACTACAGAAAGCTACTTAAAGCTCCCTTGTACTACATACCTTTAGTGATATATGTACTTAACTAATAAATACGTTATTTACGACTTTGAACGTAAATATTTTCGTATTTAGGTTGTAATTAAACTCCATCAAACGTTGTGTAATTTTTTTGATTTATGATATAGGACTTTAATTACTTTAAATTTTGTGGTAACCCTCTTGATTCTAAACAGAGTGTTGAATTTCAAACTGTATTGGTCTCTCTCTTGCAAATTTAACCTTAAGTAATTTCTCTAAATGAACTAACTTCCCCTTGACGTTTATTATGATTCCCTACATCCTAATGAATTCATGAATAAGCAATACTAACCGAAACTACACATGACTAATTGAACAGATAATTAAATATAACTCAAATGGTTAAATGTTAGTAAATTTGATTATGATTGTATCTCGTATCTGCTGGGCGCCCCTCCGTTTAGATTCAGCTGCTATAAGGTACATATAAAGATGGATTTAGTAGGTTAATGTAATTAGTTAATTGCATATTTGACGAACTCAGAATAACCCTTTTTCTGGCAAAATTTGGCTCCTGCCTCCATCAAGTAAGCAGGGTGATCAGAAGTCAACCCAAAATTCGCACAGTCTTTTGGCACGGTTCAATTGATTGATACCTAAGTTATCGCGTCCCAATTGACCTTCCTTCGCCATCATGCACTGCCTTCAGGTCTTCCCCCAAGCCCAGATACCTCCAAATTCCTACTCCTCCAAAGTTTACTATTTACTTAGGGCGAACCGGTTTCGTCCTATATGCAATCATATACTCACGGGTTGTGTGGAGTTACGGGTCGTGAATCCTCCCTCCACGTTCAAGAAATGAGACGAGAGTGACCCGACAGGCCTAAAGCACTAATTGTAAGTGAGTTCGTTTCATTCAATGAACAGTACATAAAAAGATATATATGTAAACATACGTTTTGGGAAGGTTTATAACTCGCAATGCGAAACTACTTGCAACGCATCCCGAGCTCGGATCTCGCCCATCAAATTCTGCGAAATTTTCAGATTGATACCGAATATATACGTAAGAATAGTGTGAAATATAAATAAATATTAGTATAATAAGATCTTATCTGGCGATGTGTTCTGGAGATTCGCCATAACTCCAAGCTTTTGTTTGGTTTTTGTTGACGGTTTTGTTTGAGAGATCCGCCATCTCTATGGTTTGATTAATGGTCCTTGTTACAGAAGCGAACACTGCCTTCTGTTGGTTGAACTGTATTTTTTTTTTCTTTTCTTTCCCTCCCCTCCAATGTTCAACTTTTGATAAATTCTTGCTATCCCGTGATTCTCAATTGAAGCATGTAAATCCTCATTACCCCTTATTAAGCTATCCCGTGATTTTTCAACTGTTTCATGTAAGTCTTCAATACACCCTATTGAACTGCTATAATAAATCTGTTAATTTTCAATTGCTTAGGTCTGTAGATACCTCGTTACGTTCAAATTAAAAATAGTGTTTAAATTTTTTTTTTTTTTCTTTTTGCTCCTAATAATTGCGCAATATAATAATTTTATCCCGTTCCTAGAAGTTAATACCTAAGTACGATATCCATTAATCAAGGTCATTTTTTTTTTTCTTTTTACTGTACTCGAACTAGTGTCCCAGTGACCGAATTATTTTGTAAACAATTTGAGCTTTGTAAACATTCTCTACGTCCTCGTGACCTAGATTCAAGCGTATGAAGTATGTTTACTTTAGACATTCCGGAGACGTGTGAGATGACTCTAAAATTTTCTTTGTTTGATAATGATGTACTTAGCGCAATTGTCTAGTCTGATACCCGATTACGTATACATATTTATTCATTTATATATACTTTGTCTCAATAAATAATTTATAATATTGATCTGTATAATTTTCTGATTGAAATAATTTCTAATATCATAACTTATTTCAAATGCTCTGGATTTTCTGAAATTATATTAATACATACATAAGATTAAATATAAAATATTGATTTGTAAATTTATCACACATAACTACTTTCAATAGTTATTGATGAATTCAGAGGTAGGAATCGATACCCTCTTCCTCTTTTTATATAAGTGTTTTCTTTTTGATTAAAAATTTTCTTGGGAACAATAAAATTACAAATATATGTGTTTATATACATACATATATAAATATATATAAAATATACTTATTATATTTATAATATTTTAATATAGTTACATATCACATATTAAGCGAGTAATATCTTGGTCAAATAATTAACCCAAATACCAATGTTTGCTCCATTCCGCTTTCTCCTTGGAATCTGTAAAATTTTATAACGGAAAAGACTTACCCCTACCAAGGTTTTTTCCGACCGGGAAATACACGGTAACCTTGCTGCGATTTTCCTAAATTAATTTTTTATTTTCCTAAATTTAATTAAATCTTTTTGACTTCAATTTTTTTTTTTCATTTAATCTAATTAATTAAAATGATGTATGAACTCTATCGTTCTAAACTGTATTTTATCTCAAAACTCGTTGGTTAGATAACACTTTAAATGATAGTTACTTCACGATTAATTTAGAGATGGTAAATTGTTGTTAAATTAAATTTTTATCCCTCCGAACTTTTATGTATTAATAAAATATTATTTTGTTTTATTATTATTATTTAAGATAATTAATTTAAATATTTATTATTTGTTAGAACACTTTCACTTAGATTGAACACACGTATTTAATTATAACTTCATCACGCTAAATTATCACATCACTTCAGTTATTTATTGCACTAACATTAAACGCGAAATTTCTAAGTTTAAAAATACGATATTAAGTGATTATAAAATCCGAATTTTCCACTAAAACAAATTGTATTTATCACGAGCACTTTTATTTTTCACAAGTAATTAATGCGTTGTCTTTAATTTTTATTTTCACTGACTCTAACTGCAAAGTATTTTTTTTGTATATCACTGACTAGAATGTCAAATTTTTCTAAGTATCAAAAATAATTATCACTTAGAATTTTCCTACTTTAAATCACCCACCGTTTCGTCACGTTCCGCGAACTTAAAACCTTTTCGACCACGACCGTAGACTGTCCTCAACTGGCATTTGTCTAGACTTTTATACCCCTCTCAGGTCCAAAAGATCGTATCTGAATCTCCTATAATAAACCAATCTAATTACTATCAACTCGTAATTTCTTGAAACCTCTCCATTATTGTCGAATGCGGTCTCTTTGTACGTTTTGCGTTTGATACATTAAATTCTGTCTCGTACTTCCATACTTACAAGATCCGGATTTAGTAAGATCCATGTTTAATGGCCCAACTTCCTTTGTCCTGTTGTTCATACAAAACTAGCTTGAATTTAATAATTTTAAAGTTCTATTTTCATATATTTCGTAACATGTCCGTGCGTACGGCATCTACCATATGTTCCAAATCTGTCCCCAAATTCGCCTATCAGAGATATCTTCATGTCGAAGTCTTTCTCGCAAATTGTTCATTTTTATTTTATTATTTTTCCACGAGTTTTTCTGTATTCTATATGAACCTTTCCATTTAAAACCGAATTTTCTCTATTTACGTCGTATATTTGAATTTTCCATTTTTTCTCGAATTTTCTTTTATTCACGACACTCTTTCCATGAATTTCCTTATTTATTCTTACGCTATTGTTCATATCTCTATAGATTTTTATATTTCAAGCCGTATTTATTTTATTCACTGTTAATCTAAGATTTCCTTTGTTTTTCTCTGTCGTATCTCCTTTCCCCTCACTTCCCCGTACTTCCCTGATATAACCATATCGTTTTTTGATGTTTGCTGCCTCTTGGAAAATTTCATTTTCTATTTGTTATTAATAAATATATCATTTTTAACATCTTTATAGGGGATACCCCCACTTCGGCCCTTAAATTTCTGTCATTTTTATTGCTTCATAGAGAACGCCTTCCAAATTTTGTCCCGTTCTTACGCAAAATCCCATAAACCATATGTCTTGACAGTTGTATACATTAGTTCCTGTACCCACCTGGCAATAAATCCTTTTTTATTTCAGTGTCGTTAACTTTTATGAGAATTCTTTAATATAAATATTTCATAAGACCCATGATAATTTTTATTACCTTTTTAACGGCTAATCGTCCTTATCTAAACAATTTTCATGTTCGAATATTCCTTGTTTATCACAACAAAATACATCTGAAATCGACAACCATTGTAATGCCTCATTTTTTTATCTGCAATCGCGTACTATGTTACTCTATAACCTCCATTTTAATTACGTAAAATGACTCCTTTTCCTGAGTTTTTCTATCGCAATGTTTTCAGCATTTTCCACTCCCCTCCGTACTGCACTCTATCTTCTTCTCTAACACTTGTTACTGCTCTAGACATCTGAAATGTACCCTCGCCTATTCTTTAAACTCTCATTTTTTTTTGACGTTTCCTCCCTAAATCTTTCATCGTAATATCCTAGCTCCGTCTAAAATTGATAACAATAATTTTCCATTGTTTTTTCAACATTTCCATTTCCTTTAGCACGTTTTCCCTCGAATCGATCATCTCCGGTCGTCACAAACAATCGTATTATAGATGGAAATCTCCCTAACGCCTTACAATACGTTTTCGTCACTTGCTTTGCAATTTTTCACTTAAACTTTTGCATCGTGTTTACGTGTATCCTTTTTTTCCGCACCTGATATGTTTTAATGCGTTCGAGAACTAGGGTTTCTGATCCCTGGAATGTACCGGTTAATGATAACATTTCTTGGGGTCATCGTTCTTTTGTCCCTGAACAGATTATTTCTTCCCATGGAGTTTATTCACCTCTCGGTTTGGTGGGAACGTCAAACTCATTAATCACATTACTAATTGCTAAGTCCAAAGGTCGTTCCTTTGTTCTAAAAATGGGTTCGGCCCTCTTCCCGTTGATAGGCTGAATTGGTTTTTAATCGCTTTTGCTGCAATTCAATTGGCTGTCAATATATCACGTCTAAAGTATATTGGGGAGTCCCTGTCCCTGATTATTTGTTGATACCATCTGTGATTTTTTTATCAATACTCGTCTCACTTTGTCTAATTATAGATCCCTACCGTAAATATGAATTCACTTTACTCTAATCCGATAGATGTCGTAGACGTGTCCGTTTTATAAGTAATTGATATTTTCTTTTTAAATTAAAGTGGGAAGCTACGATATTTTCTTATTTTTCACTGTTGATCAATGCAATTCATCACACCCTTTCTCACACAAATACATCGATTAAATTATTGCGAATGGTTTTTATTCTTGACGGTCTTCGAAATACAAAATGTACATAATGCTCTTCTATATACCTAAAGAAATAATTTAATTTTTCTTAGGTATCTTATAATTCAGCCGTAGTCATCACCACAACTTATTCAAGATACGCAGATGTTTAGCATATCAAAGTATAAATTAAATAATATGTAGTTTTTTAAACTTAATTAGTAAAACCTCAAATTGTAATATTTTATCACGGACGATGGTATTCTTCATCTTGGTGTGCCCTATCAGGTCCTCCCACCGTTGGCGATCAGTGGAGGTTATCCACCTCTTACCCGCCCTGGTATAAGTAACTGATGGTTACTCCTTCAAGGCTCTCGCAAGATTGAATTTTTTTTTTGTTAAACGAAGCTACATTTATTTATTTTGAACAAATCTAGACCTCCAGTGTCCTAGCATACGTTGTTAGTAAGCAGTATGCAAGTGCTTAACAGGAAAAACAAAATGCAAGAAAATAGGTTAGTAAGACAAAGATAAATTAAACAGGGCAAAAGAAAAACTCATCCATGAGACTCCATGAGGCGGCATTGCATCTGTAAAAACTTGCAAATACTTGCATAAAATAGAGAACATAAGCAATACAATAAATATCAAATCAATTGGCAAGTAGTACCAACAAAAAATGTGAATGGCTTTCAGTCTGACCATAAACTACACTTAGCTTCCGTGTCCCTTAGCCAACCACTCAGTGAAGTCTTAAAGAATGATAATTGAATATTTGGGGTAAAATACCCGAAGACTAAAAGAAAATTCAGCATTGGGTAGTCAGAGGCAGGACAAAGGACAGTCAAGGTCGTCTGATCAAGCCTCAAACCTGCACATGTCATTGGGGGAGGCGCAGATAGATTTGAGAAAGATTAGCAAAATTAATAATGTAACTAAAGATGAAGCAGGGACGAGATCCAGCACACTACCATATGGGGATAGGGAAAAAAAAAAAAAAAAATGGATTTCAGTTCATCCAGTAAAACATTGAAATAGTTGGCGATCACTCTGGAAAATGTCTCTCTGTCTTGCGCTGCCCGGAATAGCTCCTCCACACTTCTAATGCCGGTCCACTCTCGTATATTTCTCAGCCAAGACATTTGTCGCCTACCAGGCCCTCGGCGACCTTCTATCTTGCCTTTCAATATTAAATGCAGCAAGTGATACTTCTCCCCTCGAAGTATATGACCCAGATAAGAAATTTTCCTGATTTTTATTAATGTAAGCAGTTCTCTGTCTGCTCTAGCCCGCCTGAGAATTTTTGTGTTGGTAATCATGTCGGTCCTTGAGCATTCTCCGGTGAAGTCACATTTCAAAAGCCTCTAACCTGTTCACGATGGTTGGTGAGACTCTAAATCGAAAATTTGAATAAGAAGACTGAACTTGAATCGAGAGATTTAGGTAAGGTCTCCTCAACTAATCTCTGGAGATTCGGCCCTCTACGCAAAAGGTGTGTAGATGCATTGGCCGCCAATACCTAGACAAACCTCACCCCTTGAACCCGGGCGTCCCTCGTCACCAAACGTAGAGAACCACTTGGGGTGACTAATGGCAGAGATGTTGGTTATCCAATAAATGCTTCCCGGAGCGGCTGTACCTATTTCCGCCTCCCAAATTGTTTTTATCTAAATCTTCTCTATATACTTAAAACTTGCTTTGATTTAAATGCATTCAATACATTAGCAGCCATTGATCTTCTGTTTCGCTCAAAGATAATGGAATGTTGTCATGATTGCACCGACAGATAATATCTACTCCGTTCTAACGAAAGTCATGTTTTCACTCTGCAGTACATGTGTGGCATTTAGGTCAACATTTCATTTCAATTCATTATATTGACGTCTTACCTATATTTCCAAAATTGATTGATTTATATTATGTGTGGCGTTCCAACGTTTTCCACCGTGACGGGCGCCTTACTAATATGCGCCACGCGGCGGATAACCGATAGGATGCGATATTAAAGCGCGCCACCCTCGAATCATCTCGTAAGCTCCATTTTCCCGCTGTCATTCTGTCATATTATTATTGAACACGCTTAGCGAAATGCGCCGAGAGCATTGGGCGTCGTTCGAACAATCTGAAAAGGTATAAAGGCCGATCAAAACATCAGTGTGTATATAACACGCGGGACTAAAAATGCTTTATTGATTTCAAATAACGATTTTAGATGATCGAAATTTTTGAAGCATCTTTTCATCGTATAAAGCAAAGTCACTCCCGTTGTCTGTACGCTTAGATCTTTTAAACTAGGCAACGGATTTTCATGCGGTTTTCACCAATAGATAGAGTGATTTATGGGAAAGGTTTTGATATAATTTGTTAAGGTTTTGTATAAATTGGTTGAAATACATAATATGTAAAGGGAGCGGGCTGGCAAGCGGGCAGCGAGCAGCGGGATGGCAAACGGATGGTGTGTATTTGAAATGTTTGCAAATTAACCTAATGGCGTTGGTTGTAAAGGTTGGGTAATGGCGATGTCAGTAGATGGCATTGTGTTTCGTTAGCAACAGCAACGTGTTTTTTTTTTTTTTGTAACTTTATTTAGATGTAAGCAAATTTTTTCATACAAATAGTATTAAAAAAAACATATAAAATAAATATAGTCATAAAATTATAACGGAAAGAATACAGTTTTAAAAAGAAATATAGTTACTCCAGTTAGAAATACAAACAATAGGATTTAAGACATACAGTTAATACAAATAAATACAATTCATAAATTTTTCTTAATGTATGTAGCACATGTTTTACGAAAAGTGCCAAGACTTGAGGCTTCCTTTATGGAATTTGGTAGGCTATTATAAAGTTTTTGACCTTTATAAAACACGCTGTTCTGTGTACACGTAAGTTTAGTTTTGGGAAGCCTGAAGTCTCGGCAACTCCTCGTAGGATAATTGTGAATATTTTCATGGTACATAATATTAGTTTGCAGATATTTAGGGAGCATGTTATTTTTAAGCTTGTACATCATTGTCAGCGTATTATATATTATATGTTGTTTAGTTGTCATCATATTTAAGTTTTGTAACATAGTTTTAACTCTAGTAAAGATATTACAACGTGTGGTCGGGTCTGCTAGTTAAGAATAAAAGAAACTCATTTTCTTTACCCCCGATTGACATGATGACAAAGAAGGTTAAATATAAATATTTTAGACATTTGCCTCTGTGAGGAAAGATTGAACGGGGAAGCCCTATCGATTCTTGATAGAGTCTCGTCTCATTGACGCGATTTCCATTACTGCTTTGAATTTTTTTCCTATTAAATTTAATAAATCTTTGTAATCTTGTTTCGGTCCATCTTAATTTTCATCATATTTAAGGATGCGTAAACGCGAGTCAAACCAGTGAGCCAAAACACGAATTATGGGAAATGGACGAAGCGTTCATAAAAAGTAATCGGCGGCTCGGATCGTGTCTCGGTTCGCAAACAGAAACACAACCTAACAGTTAATTGAACGTGCATTTAAAGATTATCATAAACCATTCATCCCAAGTGATAATTTACTTAAAACTGCCCCACGAAAAAAAAAGTTTATTGTAAAAGTGTACCCTCTATCTGGTACAATACTCAGATTACTCGTAAACACCACCAAGTCAATTATAATGCACAAAAAATGTAGTGTAATAAACTAAATTAAAATAATTTCTGGGTCACTAGTAGTATATTTCAAGATGTCATAATAATATACTGGACCATTATGCCTCCGGAAAAACAACAACTTCCTGCCGTGAAATTTAAAATCATTCAATGTTCTTTGGCAAGTGTGAGAAATTAACAGGATTTAAGTACAGATTAGCTGTACGAGTATATATGGAAAATATCTAAAACCATTGACCGAATGTTGAGATTGATGATTCCAAATTGCGCAATGAAAACTTGTCTTAAAAAACCGGTAAAATTGTACATACCAGGTGGATCACTAAAGCGAAGCGGATTCTTCGGCTTTACATTTCTACCCTAAAACCATCAGAGAATTTGTTAACTTTAACGACAGTTTACGTGCCTGTATGGTTCAACGTTAAGACCAAACCAATATGTATTTCCGGTGCTGGACATTTGCATCAAACAATAGATAATAATCGAAACAATAGATCATGACATTTGTCCTGTTATTTTAAATATATTTCAGTAATTAAATATATCTCCAGTAATCCAGCGCAATGCTTTTTAGGGTATCACAAAAACATATTTTTAGCCATGTTACTCGACTACCGAAAGTGGTTTAGTAGAGTCTGCGTTTAGAAGAATATTGAAAGCTCGGCAAATAAAAATGCAATCAGTCGTTATTCGTACCTTCAAAGTGCCCGTTTTTGATTTTTCGGTAGATTATACGGTGTTATGAATTGGGAAAATGTAACCTAATCACCGCTCATCAAATTTGTAAGGGACGAGACAATCTGACAAGCCATTACCGATCACACGATAATTGACGATGTCTTGATAAAGATTTTTCCTTGCCCACTTAAGGCATAGAGGGGTGTGTGAAAATTGTTAACACAAGCCTCAGCTGCTGTCTGTGAACCGAGACTAGATAGCTTATTAAAAATAAGATTAGAGTTACGAAACGTTTTGCCTCTTTTTGACACAAAAATGCAGTACCGTTCGTAGCAACTTTTGCAAATTTTATGTGTGTTTTATTTCGCGTTTATGGGCTATAAATACACAGGTAAAATCGTGATAACGATAAAATATAAAGCTTTGGCAATATCCAGGTATTGTGAATTTCACAAAAAAAAAACTTTTAATTTTCAATATATGAAGCAACTTTGACAACTATGCCGATTTCGAAATTCTCAAAAAACAAATTTCACTCCATGCTAAAAATGATTATTATATATGTATTATGATTTGAAATGTGTGTTGCATCATATAAAATTTTGTTTGAAAATTTAACAAAGCTGCCAACGACCTACGGTAAAACCTCATTGTACTAAAAATAAACATATTTTTTCAAAATTTAAAGCATATGTTTACTAGATGTAACAGTCTTTCGAAATCAATTTATAATTTTTTGTTGAGGAGAGTCAATACGTTTAAAATTTGATTGAAAAATGACGTATTTCCGGTTTTGTCTAGTCTAGTTATTCCCTCTAAAATAATATTTGTTTTATGGTGAGCATTCGAATCTTACTTTCCTCATCGTGTATGATTTTATGTTGTATTTATCAACTACAAGATCTTCAGCCAAATCCCTCAAGTAATGCAGGTTATTTCGTTTACATGAAAATAAAGATAAATCCTCACTAATAAAATTCATCGCTGCAAACTCTATTTCATGTATAATTAAAACTTTATTTTTTAAAATAACTCGAAAATGTTTTCAAGTATTCTCTCCCCAAACATTGCTCCACCCAATAAAACACCCACCCTTCCAGGACTACCCCATTCTGGCCGAATTCCTTATATGTAGGTAACTAAATGCAACGACATTCTAAGCCCCAGGCACTGGGAGCATTGGCGTTCTATGATTTATTTTTAAACTTGTTTTAATGTTATAGACAAATATTCTATTTTTCAATGTAAATGTTAATCGCTACCAGAAAAACTTTAAAAATATATATATTATTTTTATTTTTAACTTTATGACTAAAACCTCAAATTGTAATATTTAATTAAATGAAGACAATATTAGCGAAACTCAATGGAAAATCTGGAGACAGAAAAAATCAGAAAAATATATTGACACCTCTGGGACGAAAGCAGCCAATAATATGTGCTTTAAGAAAATGAAGATAATGTTGGTAGATCTTAGTCGAAGTATGATACAGTTAAAAGTGACCGAATTGGATGTAGATAAATTAACCCAGTTAGTGGAGCTGTTGCCATGAAAGCAGAAGGTTCTGGGTTTGAGTTCATTTTTAACTGTATCATACTTCAACCGAGTTTGATATCGGCACCGTGGCGCAGTGGTTAGCGCGTTTGCCCGGAAATCAAGAGGTCCTGGGTTCAAGTCCCAGAGGTGTCAATATCTTTTTTCCGATTTTTCCATTTCCAAATTTTCGATTTTCGAGGACGCAAATATAGTTTGGGCATGTAGGGCGAACGTACGAAGAAAGGAGTGTAAGGAGAATATATGACGTTGATATAAATGGTAGAAGAAGTCGGGAAAGGCCAAAGAAAATATGGCCAAATATTTGAGTCGGGGCATGTCTAGAGTCAGAATAACAGAAGGGTGTATATGAGACTATGTATCTATGAATATCAATGAAGAGATGTTTGTACCAAGACAGAGTTGTTTGGCGGTCCAACCTTACTGCCTGCTCCTTTGAGGACACGGCGTGATGATTATTACTTACATTAATTAACCCCACACAGTAGGCCTTGAGTAAAATAAATTCCCACAGGGTCTACGTCATCTTTGGGATTGCCGTGTGGAGAGTCTTTTTAAGGAAAGGAAGAGAGGAAGTTCTGGGAAGAAAAAGGTATAAGGGTTGGGTAAGAATTTAGGGGTCAGTGTGTCCAGGAGCGACTGACGTATGAATCCATCCCTCCCACTGAGGTACAAGGCATCCAATCCATCCCTCCCGCTGAAAGGTCAAAGGGTCTTCTCAAACCAGACCCAAGGCACCTTATTCAATAATTGTCACCAATAAGGTGTCTCCTTTTCTATTTCCATCTCTTTCACACATTGTTTTATTTTATATATATGTGTGTGTGTGTGCCTGTAAGTAATTAGCTTTAGTTAATAGGTATAATAAGCCCTAACGAAGCTTGAGCTAAGCGATACCCGGTCGGTTGTTAAATATTAATTATGAAAATAGTAGTGTTTTACAGATTGTATTTTTTCATCTAGATTCTAGATGATGAAACATCCCAAATTATTTGCTTCCTTCGATAATATTTTTATAACAGTTTTATTTGAAAAAGATAATTAGATCAGTTATCATAGATTTTTGCTGGTTAGTAAAATACGCAGCACGCCACTGGCAGTGGGCTAGCAGAGCTTCTGAAACCGTAATCTCAATCCCTCGAGTTTTATTTTATCTGCTATTTGCATGGAGTAGTATTATTCATAGTGAAAGATTTGCATTGAAAAACTTCGAAATTTTGGAGTGACTTATCACAACTTATTTACAAAATATTTTGAATTTAAAAAGATTGCAATGTTAAATGTTGTGTGTTGTTGGTTCCATCTGACTAACAACTAGTATATAAAATAGTCCCAGCGAATATTTTTAAAAATTTTGAAGTAAAATTTCTTTACGCACGCTTGACTTGGGGAGTAAGCTGGCGAATGCGTGACGAGAGCGTTACGAAAAGCGAGGCGAACGGTAGTTGAGAGGGAGTACGCTTCGTATATTACTGTAGGGGCAAGAAAGAGAGGTGCGAGCACACATTTTCTTTCTCTCTTTCTCTCATGGCCAGTTACGTTTCACAGTGCAGGCCTATTGTCTGTATCACACTGTAGGAGCAAGAGAGAGCAGTGCGCGCGCACATTTTCTTTCTCTCTTCCTATCATATAGATAGAGCAGAAGTTTCAATTCAGTTGTGTGGTCTACATCTGTAGGATTTAGCCTGCGAGAGAATGATCAGTCTCCTCTTTGTGCGGCCCTCCGTAGCCTATCGGTCTTCTCTTGTCTACTTTTATTTTTTGTAGATTTCACTTCTACCGCGTGTGAATTGTAAACGCCGATTTTTTTAAGTGAAATTTCTATAGCACCGTTGTGTTTTGGATTTCCGATGAAACGGAAATTACGATTACTGCACCTGCGACGCATCAACTGCGCTCATTGGCCGCTTTGGTTATGGTGTCACTTTTAAAGCCTCCTGTTGGTTGAGATATGAAACGAAAATTACGCTAGGTCTGCGCTCGTTGGTCGCTTTGATTATGACCTCACTTTTATTGGTTGAAATTGTTTTTGTAAAGTTTCGCTTCTACCGCGTGTAAACTCCACTCAAATTTTTTAGAAGTGAAAACTTGAAAAACTTTAGCACAGCTGTGATTTGAAACCCGTTGAAACGAAAAATAGCGACAATAAAAATAGTATAATCGGTCTCCTCTTTGTGTGGTGCTTCGTAGCATACCCACCCTTGTTTACTTTAGTTTTCTGAAAATTTCACTTCTACCGCGTGTGCCAGAATGTTGATTTTGTGTTTTAATTACGACCGGAATAATATTATATAGTTTTAGTCGTAGGTGTGTGTCCTTTTTTCAATTAAGTAATAAGTAAGAAAGTAATATTATTTTTTTTTTTTACATTAACTCCACACAGGAGGCCCTAAGGAAAATAATTTCCCTCAGGGCCTACGTCGTCTGGGATGCTGTGTGGAGGGTCTTTTTGAGGAGAGGAAGGAATGAACATTGGTCTTGAAGAGATCCATGTTGTAGGAAGGAGGAAACACAGAGGCCGGCAAATCATTCCACAGCCGAGCTGTTGAACACAAGAACGAGTCGAAGAAACGACCCGTTCTCATGTGATAAATGTCAACCGTTTACAAATGTTGGGCACGCGTTTGGCGTGTTTCCCGTCTACGCACCGGTGCCGAAGGGATCAATGATGCTAGTTCCTCGGAACATCTTCCATTGCAATACCGGTAGAACAAGGATAGCATTCCCACCCGACGCCTTTTCTCTAAAGATTGCAATCCGTCTGTTAAGATGGGAGAATCTATTAAACGGACCGCCCGTTTCTGCACAGAGTCGAGGGTATTTTGGAGCTCCAGACCAGAGGTGGCTGCCAAATTCAACCGTGGGGCGTACTTGTGATTTGTACAGGGTTAGCAGTTGTGTACTATTAAAGTATCTGCGGGCCCTGTACAGTACGCCCAGTTTTTGGAGGGCTAACTTTACTCTGGCTTCGATGGAGCCCCCATACCTGAGCTGGTCACTTAGGGTTACAACAAGCATATCAATGGAGGGCCTGTTCGGAAAATTGTTTCCGTTGAAGGATACTAGATATTCATTTCGATCCCTTTTAGACGTAATCAGACAAGATTGGGTCTTTGAAACATTAAATTCAACGAGATTATTTTTACCCCAAGAGAAAACACTCTCGAGGTAACCGTCCATTCTTTGCTTCAAAGCCCTCCGAGCCGTTGGGGTTTGTGAGCCCTTTGGGGGCTTGTCAAACAAAAAGCTATCATGGACTGCACTGTCATCCGCGTAACAGTGAATTAGTGCACATGACAAAAGGTCGTTGATGTGCTACAAAAACAAAGTCGGAGACAGAACCGATCCCTGTGGGACGCTAGCATTTATCGAGTGTGAGGAAGAGGTGAAACCATCGACTACCGTCTGAATCGATCTCTCCCTCAAAAAGTCGGCAATCCACATACACAAGGATGCGGGAAGTCCGTAAGAAGGCAGTTTGTAGATAAGTCCTTGGTGCCAAACCCGGTCAAAGGCCTTGAAAATGTCCAGTGCAACCGTTTGGGTCTCACCGAAACGTTCCAGGCACCGCCCCCAAACATGCGTCACATACGCGAGAAGGTCACCGCACGAGCGGTTCCTCCGGAATCCGTATTGACGGTCGTTAATCGATTTTGTTTAGGAGGTCGATTGTGATTGTATCGACAACTGGTATTTTTTCAGTTTCTCCATGAGCGGTCTCATCGGTAGGGAAAAATTGTTATATAAAAACCCTACTAAAATTGCATATTGTCATCACCATTAATCCTCATCATCAGCACTAGCAGCCGGCACGCTATATATGCATACGTGTCTGTTTGTGTTATCTTGGGAGCGGGAGGGAAGCGGCCATGTCCTTTTTGGAGTTCTTCCGCATTTGCCTTCGGGAATAAGGAAACCATGAAAACCCTTTTCCGAGAAGATTCGACCGGCAGTCAACATGAAACTGAACGGCCTTCAGTGACATCGGTATATGATGTCCTGCATTGTTTGGTGTGGGGTGTATGTGTGTTTTTATGTGATTAAATACTTTATGGGATTATAGAGAATAAATGTACACAATAATACATACTAAAATTCTTAAATAAATAGATAAATAAACTCAAGTTATATGGTAAGGGGTCTGGAAGTTAGGAATACCTACTGCTCACTTATTCGTCCGCGTCTGAATCTAGTTCGTGCCAGATGTGATTTAGGTCCGTCAGAATATGTTTTGGTAGTTCAAGTAAGTATCTGAAAGTAAAGTCACAGATGGGTTGATTTTTACTATGTCTCAATGATTTGTAAAATCGGTTTGTCAGTCTGTGCGTTTATTTAAATAAGGTCGGTGTGTCTTCTCTGGCATGTATTCTTTTCAAATTCGTTCGGATTTGAGAATCGTATGTGATTTTCATCAGATATTTTGTGGAGTCTGTAGTTTCGTATGGTCGAGTATGAGATGTTGCTCCACACGGGAATGGCATACGTCAGTACAGGTCGATTAAGTGAATAGTAGATCAGGAGTTTGGTTTAAGGAAGAAGCCGATTTCTTCTGTTGAAGATTGGCTTCATCGCACCGACTGCCTTTCTGGCTCTTGTGTGCATCTTGGCTATGTGAGACTTCCAGTTGAGTCGTGAGTCTATCGTCAAGCCCAGCTAAACGACTTCATCTTTCCATTCTAAGACATGTCCTCCCATTTCAATGTTGACGTCTGGTGTTCTTCTTCCTAGTTTCCTCGTGTACGTGATGATTTCTTTAGCCTAGTTCAGTTTGAGGCACCATTTCTTGTAGCACTCTACGAGAGCATCGAGCGCTCGCTGTATGTGTAGGTATGGCCGCCATATCTGCTTTAAGCGAGGAAACGTAAAGTTTGACGTCGTCTGCATAAATAGATAGCTTGCATCTCTCATCTCGGAGGATGTCATGTGTGTAGATGTTGAAAATATGAGGTCCCAGTTCCCAGTAGACTTTCTTGCGGCACGCATTTAGGAATTTCACGTAGTGACGACAGCGCGTTCCTGATAAAAAACTCTGAAGGATCTGTTCTTTATGTATTCTTGAATTACTCTCGTTAGGTATACGGGCGGGTTTGTTCTGTGCAACTTGTGCAGTAGCCCTTTTATTCAGACGGTGACGAATGCCTTCTCCAAGTTTAGTAGTGCAGCGGCAATGTTATGCCGCTGCACTATGCAGCGATGCGTATGTATCGATTTATTTATTTAATTTTTTTGATACCGTCAATATAACTTTGACATTAAAGGGCTTTCTTATTCGCGAAGGCATAAAATGAATATAGTTATTTTATTAAATACCTAATTTACTATTAACCATTGGAGCGACAGCGCATTTTAAATTTTTTTCTCCGATTACACATTAAAAAAAATCATACCTCCGAATTTTATTATGGAGATGTACAAACTGATTATAGTTATACACAGCTAATTAATTCATCTATCTTTTGTCGATTATCACATATTTGTAGGATTTACAAAATAAAAATTATATCGTAAACTTCTACCTAATTTCTTCTAACACAGCAAACTTATTTTGTGGCACCATTCTGATTCAAATTAATAAAATACTTAGTTTTTACCACTTTTATTAATTTGAATTCTACTTAATTGTTTAAAAATATGGAAAATTTGCCAAAATTTGTCAGCAAAGCAATCTAAGGTATTTTAAAAAGTGCCATATTGTGGCAAAAAGCGCTCCAGTGGTTAAGTACATGAATTGGTTTCGTGATAGCAGAGGTTTGAGAAGCGTTCTCAGTGGGTGCCGAGATGCCCTCATCATGATGCGGAATGTTTCCATTAGCGGACGTCTCCACTTGCCGGATGGGATGGGTGGTGAGGGTTTTTGGATGGGGGAGGGGGACAACCTTTCGCACTGATTAATGTGTCTAGCAAAAATATCACAATTTAAACTGAATCACTGCAACAATAATATCCACCCCGAGTGACGAAGTGGAAAATTAATTTGCATTCGCAAACAGTCTTTATGCAAATCAGGAATTACAAAATACTACCACGGGATACAATGGAAGAAAAGCTTATTTCAGAAAAAAAAAATTGAATCTCTCCCCATAAAATTGTTATTCCCCTTTCACCGGACATACCTGTAGATATAACGTCACTTAGATATAATAATAATAACTGTATTATGTTACTTATAATAAATTGTTATTCTCCTTTCAACGGACATATTATCTGTAAATATAACGTCATTTAGATACAATAATAATAACTGTATCATGTTACTTATAATAAATTGTTATTCCCCTTTCAACGGACATACCTGTAGATATAACGTCACTTAAATATAATTATAATAACTATATTATGTTACATATAATAAATTGTTATTCCCCTCCCCTTACAACGGACATACCTGTAGATATAACGTCACTTAGATATAATAATAAAAACTGTATTATGTTACTTATAATTAATCGTTATTCCCCTGTAGATATAACGTCACTTAGATATAATAATAATAATAATAACAGTATTATATTACTTATAATAAATTGTTTTAAGTTAAAAATAAATATAAAACTTCCATAAACATGTGGCAAGTAGGTATATATACATATATTTTATTATAACACATGTTTGGTGACTTAAAAGTGCCCGGGTTAATAAGGCTCGCGCAATTTTTTTACATTACCTCCACACAGGAAGCACCGAAAGAAAAAAATCCCTCCAGGCATATGAAATCTTTGGGAATGATGCATTAGAAGGGTATTTTTAGGAAAAGGAAGAAGAAGTTCTACGAAGGAAAAAAGGTATGAGAGGTGGGTAGAAATCTGGGGTTCAATGTGCCTAAAAGTGATGGACGTATGAAAGTAAAACACAAAAGCTTCTAAATATAAAATAGAAATCGAACCCTCAACATCCCTACTCCAAGTCAAATACAGAAATCATTACCAAACCAAAGATAATGTGATTTACTTTTAAGAATGACCCACTTATTGTCGACCGACAGCGATTTATTTATTTAATATCCATGGCATAAATACATTAAAAACAATAATTGCTTGTCACAGTTAACAAGCGTAAAAAAAATGTTAAAATTCGTTTTAAAAGTCACAATAACATGTGACATTAGAAAGTCCATAAAGCTGTGGGGATTGCTTATTTGAAGTCGTCGATATACTTACTCAACTCCAGGGGTCCTAGCATGGTCGATCGATATAGGTTTTATCGAAAATGTCGGTAACTTGTCATCGCTCCCGAGCGCGACTGCAGGCCGCTAACGAACAAGCAATAGTTCACAACGACTAAGGGTTCCTAATTTATTTGACGTGAACTCTTATTTCTTCGTTAGTGGCCTGCAGTCGTGCTCGGGAGCGATTTCAAGTTACCGACATTTTCGATAAAACCTATATCGACCGACCATGCTAGGGGCCCAGGGAAGGATATTGCGTGTATTTATAATAATAAAAGCGTTCTTCACGTTTTATAATTTATTTCTTCTTAGTCAGACACATTTACAAATCTATACTTCGCGGGTAGAAATGGAAATGAGATTAATTAATATTTAAGAACGTGTTCACGAGCCACGTCCCGTAACTGGAATGTCGCTTCTGTTTCAGCGGCAGTTGGAGGAACTACATTGGTCACGTGATCAATGTTGCCACGACATGGTTTAACTAAAGGTTCTTAGGGATAATTAACCGGGTACTTAATCGCATTTCCATAAAGCTCTTAAAGGATACAAATGTAAGAGATACAAGTAAATACAAAACTTATAAGTAGACTTAGGTTAAATTAATACGGATTGAAAAGATAATATCTTATGATTATTATATTACAATTTGGGAGGCGGGAATGGGTACCGCCACCCCGGGAACTTTTTTTGGATAACCAACACCTCTGCCATGGATCACCCCAAGTGGTTCGCTACGTTTGGTGATTTAGCAGGGGTGCCCGGGTTCATGGGGTGAGGTTTGTCTAGGTATTGGAGGTGAATGACCTGGACATACTGAACCCCAGATTCCTACCCACCCCTTAAACCCTTTTCCTTCCCAGAACTCTCCTCTCCTTCCTTTCCTTAAAAAAAAACCTCCACACAGCATCCCCAAAGATGACATAGGCCCTGAGGGAAATTATTTTCCGCAGAGCCTCCTGTGTGGAGCTCGTGTAAAATTTTTTTTTTTAATTATTATGATAGTATAGCCTTCTTAGACCTACCTTCAATGCAGTTAAACAGATCCGCCACGTATGTGTTAGGTACTAACTTCATGCAACCTAGGTATAAGCGAGTGTTTGTAATGCTCAGTCCAGGAACAAGTAGCTCTAGTAAACACATGAGATTCAATTAAGTTGATTAAACCCGCGCTGTCGAAAATACCATTTGCAATTTTTAACATAAATATTAAGTCAGATGTAATTCTTCGATCGAAGAGATTTGCCGAATTTAATTTATTATAATAATAATTTAAAGTAATTGTAGTTTCCTAGCAGTTAAAAACCCGCTCCACAGGTTTTCGCTGCTGGGCCCTGCGAGCGGCTTTTAGTTTGGCTTCGCCCAGTTGAGTGTTGGTGACCATTTTATAAATCCGATAGGAACTGGTTCCAAAAATAACCAGTTCCTCGGATCCACTGTGATGCAGTGACAGCTAGTAACCGAGACAAAGTAACCGTGACAAAGTAACCGAGACACACAATGACGCCATATGTAATATATATAAAAACCGAATTACAACTTGAATTTGCTTGAAATTTTACGAACACAGATCTTATTTGTGGCTCGGCGCATAAGGCGTGGCGTCGGACATGCAATTGAAGTCGGGTTTTGGAATCCAACCACGCAGATGCAAGCCTATTAATAGTGTATGATGCTTTCAATGCGGATACCGAGCTTAAAGTAAATGTGTCTCGGGAATTTAGGTTGAATTTTTTCGATTGAATCTTAATGTCTTAATCACAGTTTTACTCTTTAAATCTAAGAATTGGAATAATGTATTTAACATAGCAAATTTAGAAATCATGAGAGTAAAAACATGGCTAGACTCAAACATACTCACACTAAACATATCGAATACAAAATTTACAACGTACAGTATAAACAGCACGGGACAACCAAAAAACAACACGAACACCATAAAAATACCCGAATGTTTAAATAACAACATCTGCAATTGCCCTTCTCTAGAAAAAACCGAACAAATAAAGTACCTAGGAATCGTAATTGACCATAACCTAAAATGGACACATCATATCAAATAAATCACAAATAGACTCCTCAAAACAATACACATTTTCCTATACATAAGGAACATATATAAAATAAAACAAATGAAAATAATATATTTTGCACTTTGTCGATCAATAATAGAATATGGCATAATTGTCTGGGGAGGAGCAACAAACTCAGCTATCTTTCACTTAGAAATCGCGCAGAAAACAATATTAAAGGTAATTCTTAAAAAACATAGACTAACTGATACAGACCAAATATTCAACAGTGTTGACGTACTAGATATACGCCAACTATACGTTAAAACTCTACTAAACTACATTTTCGACCAAAAAAACAAATTTCAACAATCTCAAAATATCACTAACAGACCAGTAAGACAATCGTACAAAAATAACATAAAAACTCCGACAGTGAATACAAGCTTTGGAAAAAGGGACTATAAATATCATGCTATAAAAGCATTCAACAGTCTTACCCATGAAAATAAAATAGAAGAAAACAAAAATAAATTCATACTTACTCAAAATTAAAAATTGGATTAAAGAACAAAAAAGACAATATTTCAAAAATCTCATAACATAATAAGAATAAAACACATACACGTACCACACAAAAATAAATATAAAACACATCATTAAAAAAATACATTTTTACCTAAATTATAAATTTTTATTTTTAGTTTAATTTTAGTTTTTTTTTTATGCAGCATTATTTTTATATTATTTTTAATGTAATATGTATAAATTTTTGTTTAATAAAATGGAGGCTTCAGCACAGGTGAGCTACCCAGTGAGGCCGACATTGCTGAATTGTATTTAAAAATGTTAGATATTATGTCAAATAAATAAATAAATGTATTTAAAAATGGGGGAATGGGAATGTATTCTTGAAAAGGTCTGTGTGTTTCAGTATCGAACACTTAACAATAAAAACATCATTTCCTCGAATAACGCATTCCCTCTTTTATCCATTCCCACAAGCACAAATCAAAAGATATCATTACCTTTGGCAACAATCAAATTTGTTTTCATTACAAAAAGCGTCCTTTGAACGCGGGAGCAGGAACCTCCCCTAAGTTTCCTTTAATATAGTGTGGCGAGGGGTGTGTAAAGAAAGCGTCTTACTACCCGAACTACCCCCGCAAAACGGATTATGATAAGTGAGTTAGGGGTACACCAGCTCGCGCGATGGAACACCCCTGGGTAAGGGATGCAATTTTGTTCTTCATAGTTTCATCAAAACGTATTGTAAAGCGACACTGATGTATGGATGTGTATTATGATATTATGAACGTGCAAAACATGCATTTATTTTATTATTTCAGTAAAATGAAAACTTAAAACTAGCCTAAAGATAGATTGGATTACATCAGTGAATTGATTTATTTAATGTATAATAAAACAATTGATCTGTTAGTTTTAAACTTTACTTTTTACATCACTTCAATTGAAACTGTAGTGTATGTGGAAATGTATATAGATTCCTAGTATGTCAACAGATGTCGTTAGTAAAGAGATCAGTAAAGTTGAAGTATGTGAGAGAGACAGCTGTCGCTCATTCGGGTCTAATACAGGAACGGTTTCGGAGATAGCCGATGACATTAACACAGAGCATCGTCTAGAATGGACGTTAAGTCCAGTTAAATGTTTATTGTAAATAAGGCCATAGAGTTGTAGTGTAACCAGAGAAAACCACAGTGCGTACCTCAGAAATCATAAAGCTAGCAGGTACGCGTGTGTCCATTACCGCGTTGGCAAATTTTTGACGATAAAGAATGTGAAGATATGACGTATGTAATTATAACTCAGATATCTAAGATAGTCATTTTGATTGCATTCTAAACCCCGGTGCCAGAATACAGAATAGAGCCTGTTCATACGCCCTTGCGTACTGGAGGCCCGTGTGTAGTCGTGAATGTACCGCATTATATTAGAACCGAGGACCGTCAAATAATACATTTTTGTGACGCATTTTCGTTTCATCCGAATTACAAATCGCTAACGGGACTAAAGAAGTTTCTAAAATATGTAAAAACAGAAGGACAAAAACAAAGATAATAATTAAAAAAAATACTGAGCAGAAATTATCGAGAATATGACCAATGAAGCACTTTTCTTAAAGAAATTAAACCATCGGCCTTATATCTCAAGTCTATACATTTTTTGCTTTACCATAAGCTATATAATGTAGGTATAACTGCCAAACTAAAATACATAAAATGATTCACTTTGTTATTAAGGCATATTGTTATTATGATAAACAACTTTGAACATACATGGGCTTATATATTGATAAAAATTTAACATTTAAACAACACGTGGAAAAACTAAAAACAAAAATCATCCCATTAATTGGTGTATTTGGTAGAATTGCTCATCTTCTACCAACAGAGGTAAAGAGGGGCTTATACTTTAGCTTAATCCAGTCCCACCTAAATTATTTAATAGAAATATGGGGAAACACATAGATTACGTACTTAAACGACTTACAAATAATACAGAACAAAGTTATTAAAAAACTCTTCAACTATAACCCAGACACTCCCACAAAAAAACTATACCAGGAAATGAACCTTTTGAAAATAAGAACATTGTACGAATATAACATATGTCTTTTAATCTACAAAATACAAAATGGACTTATACACACAAACACAACATTTATAAAAACATCACTAGTACACGAACATTATACTAGACAACACAATAAATTGTACACAAATACTGTCAAGACTGAAAGTGGCAAGAGAAGTATTGGTCACGAGGGAGTTCATATATATAATCTCCTTCCAGATAGCCTAAAAACGGAAAATAACATAAAAACCTTTAAAAAAAACTATTTAAACTCAAAATGTTGGAACAAAATTAAAAATATTACTTCTTACTACTGTACTATATATGCTATGTATTTAAGTTAAGAAAGCGAAATATTATGTTTCTTTTAACTTAATAATAAAAAAATAAAAAATAAAATAATAAAAAAATTAAAAAAATAACTGCTATTCGTCTACCTCATAGCAATTATTGACTTACGAGATTTGCATATTTTATCAGCGTCAGGCATATTGAAATAGGTAAGGTTACGTTACGTTTCATTAATTGTGATGTTTGTTTGTTCTGTTTCTTCACTTTTTAAATGTTCTCTTATATCTTGGAACCATTGGAACAGTATCGTTAATACACGTAGTTATTTAATCATTATTTGAATAACTCGAAGTGCTTGCTTCGAACCGAGTAACGACGTCATGTGCACCCTCGTACCCCCGGCACGCGGTCCCTAAGACCCTGACTGCAGCGGCGAGTATGCTGCGCGACCGCCGCTCGAGACTCAGCGCCCGGTGCTCTGCTCTCCGCAATAAAGGACCTCCATGGCCGCACGCCGCACAGTGTAACATTCACACTAGCAGAACACAGCTGATACCAAACATGTTTTTAATCAACAATCTCCAGAAATAATTATTAAACTGAAAACTTCTTTAGCACCATTGTGAATTGAAACTCGATGAAACGAAAAATTGCGACACTAAAAAGTTATAAAAAGGATTTAGCCTGACAGAGAATTAGATGGAATAATCGGTCTCCTATTTGTGCGGTGTTTTTAGCCTCCCCACGTTTGTCTACTTAAGTTTTCTGAAGGTTTCGCTTCTACCGCGTGAGAATTGCACACTTATTAAAGTGAAACTTCTATATCCCCTGGGATTTGGACTGCGCTCATTGGCCGCTTTGATTTTGATGTCACTTTTAAAGGCTTCTATTGGTTGAGATATGAAACGAAAGTTACGCTAGGCCTGCGCTCATTGGTCGCTTTGATTATGACCTCACTTTTAAAGTATTGGTTAAGATTGTTTTAATAAGGTTTCACTTCTACCGCGTGTAAACTGCACTCGAATTTTTTTATTTAGGAGTACTTAAGTGAATTGGTTACGTAAAATGTTTTTGAAGTAAAACTTCTTTACGCACGCTTGACATGGGGAGTAAGCTGGTGAATGCATGACGAGAGCCTTATGAAAAGTATGATCGGACGAGGCAAACGGTCGGGCGAGGGTAACGAAAGTTGAGAGGGAGATATAAGTTAGTGAAGTTTGACTTGGGTCGTGTGGTCAAAATTCAAAGGGTTTTTCTTTTGTAATTATGGTTATCTTAAGTTTATTTTGTATAACTCCATTTTAATTTTAATGTCTTATATATTTTCAATAATATTATTATTTAATCTATACAAACAGTTTTTTATAAACAAGTTTAACTCTGTAATTATTATGGTGCGTGACAGCTGTTTCGCCCTCTGAAGGCATTATCAAAATGGTGAAACTCAAAAAGCTGTCACGTTTAATAATAATAACAAAGCAGAATTTGTTTATAATAAACTGTTTTTAATAAATTGATTAAACAATAATATAATCTTAATTTATAAAACAAAGACGGGTTAGTTACACCATTTATAACTCGGGAACGGCTGGACCGATTTTTATGATCTTTGATTTGTTGGATTTGTCTCCGCCCCAAATAGCAGCATAACTATTAAAACATTGAAAAAATCACAAAAAAGTAAAGAAAATTCTTTTCCTTATTCATTTTGTATGGAACGAATTATCATCTTTTGAAAGAGCTGCAGGAATATTGTGATAAGTATAATATTGAGAAGTCAGTGAATTCTAAAAATTCAAAAACCTCAAATGTCAATGCGCTAACTGTTTTATTTTTGTTTTAAAAATATAACGCTGCCCCTGTTTCTTACACACTGGTGGGTTTCTTCATTTACCGAGAATGCTAAATGCAATGCTAATTGTAAAAGTAAACAATCAAATGCATAGAAATTTCGTTTAATTTTTAATTTCGATCGTTCACTTTTACAATTAGCATTGCATTTTTACCTCAGGGTGGGTTTCTTCATTTACCGAGAATGCTAAATGCAATGCTAATTGTAAAAATAAACGATCGAAATTTAAAATTTAAACGAAATTTCTATGCATTTGATTGTTTACTTTTACAATTCTCGGTAAATGAAGAAACCCACCATAAATGTCAACAGTCGAAAATGGGATACACGGTGAACGTATGTCTGCATCCCTCCAAAGGAAAAATACAATAATTATAATAAATCTCCACCGCACGTACAAAGAAAAAGAAACGCAATTCCCGTAAGTAAGTGGAAAAGTAAGAAAATCACCAAAATTATAAATTCGGACACAACGCCATCTCTGATACTGAAAAAACAAAACACGGACAGTTGCGCATCGATAATTGCTTCATTGTATAATTTATAAAATAACAAAAAAACTTAATTTAATTCAGCTAATAAGTTAACACAACCGTTATTGATTATGAGGCGGTACGAAGTTTCAGTACAAAAGAAATAAAATAGAAATAAATAAAAATGGTGTACTTATCAAAATATCACCACCGTGCGGAACTAACTCCTATTGGGGAACGGAACATTGATGGATCGCAGCCACGCGACCCCACACCGCTACACAAGGTAGGAATAGGCAATGATCATTTGATGAATGACGAGAAACACTTTGCTGAATGTTAATTTAATAAAAGTAATTCTTTTGAATCGATTTTAAAGACACCAGTGGAGTAATAAATTGTAACTAAAAGGGAGACTTTCCTTGATGCCTACAATACACGACATCTTTTTTCAGCCCGATTCCAATTAGAGACCAAAGTCAACATTCTTCGCTTTACGCGATCGCTAAAGTGTTCATGTGTTGTTTGCAGTGATGACAATTGAAATCGTAGATATAAAAGGGGACATGAAAATAGCGATCGCGTAAAGCGAAAAATGTTGACTTTGGTCTCTAATTGGAATTGGGCTGAAAAAAGATGTCGAGTACTGTAGGCATTAAATTATAAACGGTTTATTCACTAATAAGATTCTTGTACGCCGGTTCAACATTGATATACAGCCGGTCTAAATTTGGTTTACGACCATTTTAACCATGTAGACGCAGTGGAATTAAGTCAAGTTTTTCACTGTTCCGACCTTACCTTTATAAGTGTGAGCAAGTCTAATTGTCTAAAGTGATCAATTTTATCAGCCTGTTTGATGTCTTGGTTTCGGAAGCTCTTACGAAAGTTGTCGTAGACGTCTTTTTTCTTTCAAAAATGTATTTTTGTGTAAGTTTTTTTCGAAGTGATACTTCTAATAATAATAATAAATTTGGACAACTTATATAGCGCTGTTTTTGCGAAAATCGCCTCAAATAGCCCCGTTGTGATTTGGAATTCGGATGAAACGGAAATCACGCATACATCACCTGCAAAGTATTAATCTCCTATCAAGGATCCTATTGGTTGAGATATAAAACGGATGTGACGCTGGTCTGCGCTCATTGGCCGCTTTGATTATGACCTCACTTTTCAAGGCTCCTTGGTTCTTCATTGGTTAGAATTGTTTTGGTAAAGTTTTGCTTCTACCGCGTGTTAACTGCACTCGATTTTTTTTTTGCATTAGCTCCATACTCGAAAGCAATTAAAACAATTCCCCCAATGGCCTCATAATTGGAGATGCGGTGTGGGGGTTCAGTTTTAGGAAAGGAAATTGAGGAAGGAAGGAGGGGAAGTTTTGGGAAGGAAAACGTAATGAGGGTAGGAATCTGTGGTTCACCGTGTTCAGAAGCGACGGACGTATGCATCCATCCATCCCTCCCACTAGGGTGCTTGGCTGTGGGTCTAGATAATCCTGGCTGGAGTGATCAAAAGGCCTCCCTAAACCAGTACATCCAGTTGGTTGACAGACACACTCGCCGCCGAGACCTCACCCGGAACCCAGGTACCTCTGCTAAACCACCAAGCGAGCCACCTAGGGTATGCCAAGGTGGCGGTTATCCAATAAATGTTTCCGGGGCGGTGGTACCCATACCCGCCTCCCATTTTTTCCTGTATTTATTTGTGTTGTGCAATAATTGTGTATAGCTATCGGCAATTAACTAGAACCTAACCGCAATTTACTTGACTAGTGAAAATCTCAGTAAGACTCTTAAATGAAAGCAGCAGATTTTCAAATTCTATGTAGCATTGTTTTCCTTCGACGACCAAAAGCTTCACAGACACGTTGCCCCGAAATTCACCCTCAACCGCCGCATTCTGACAATTCCGCAAACTCCCATTGAATGAAATTGTTATACAAGAAATTCGTTCTGAACAAGTTCTGGCACAAATATGTCAGAACTTGTTAAAGAGTTTACCTGAATTTACATAGCCGAAATCCGGCGGACCCGCAAGATCAAAGTGTGCGCTGTGTTCTCCCCAACTTGGCTACACACGAGGGCGCGCGAAGCGAGGGGGCGCTTCGTAGCCAAGCAATCTTTTCAGCAATGCATCGTCTCTCATAATTTTTGTAGTGAAAACCCCTTTAGCATCATTGTGATTTGAAACCCGATGAAACGAAAAATAGCGACATTAAAAGCACATACATCTACAGGATTTAGCCGGCAAGAGAATGAGATAGTATAATCCGTTTCCTAGTTGTGTGGTGCTTCGTAGCGTCCCCACTCTAGTCTAATTTAGTTGTCTGAAGGTTTCACTTCTACCGCCTGTGAATTGTACACTCTCTTTTTTTTAATTTAAAATTGAAGATTCTAGATCGAGATGTGATGATTTAGTATCCTCTTCTTCTGTGTTTTTGCAGGTTATTGAGTAAAGCGCACTTGAAGTGAAATAAACTGAACTGCGCTATATAAATATTAAACGGAGAAATGAGACAAATGTTAATTTTGATCTTGCGTTTTGTTCTACAGCATTTGGATTGATTATTTAATTCATCAAATTTCAAAGATAAATAGGAGTTCCGTGAAAGATCTATCCAATTTTTGTTATTATTTCATGAAAGGCCGATTGTTTCACAGTATTTATGTAATAACATCACTTGAATAGGATTTTTTCACAGGATTTAAATTTTAACTTTGTAACTTGATGAATTGTTCAAATTTTGTGAAGAAACACATCCTTAGTATTACCTATGACTGAAGTTAGTGTTTGAAAGCATTGAAAAGATATTAAGGCTTTGCTTCACACTAACACATAATCGAGTGTGGGTAGTTTAATTAATAAATGTAGAAGACGAAACTCGAAAATTGTTCTTCGGCTGCAACAAATCCTATAAATCTACTTCCAATTATTGGAACTGTCATATGTACGTGTGACAATTAACAATAGTGGTGGCTAGTCTCCGATGGACTGCGGAAATGTAAAAAATGCGTATAAAAATCGATCACTGAAAAATAAAACACAGTGACAAAAGACGTCGCCGTTGTTTACATTCAAATTATATAAATGTTCTCAAACAAACTCCCAACATCCCGCGACGAATTCAATATCTCCCGCAAGCAGTCCCATTGTTAATGTTTTATCGCCTCCCGCCACCGCCCCCCACCTTACCGCCCCTTACCTTACCGCCGCCCCTGCTTGGCATCAAAAGAATCACAAACTACGTAACAACGTTATCATGACGCGAAAGCAAATTTGTGAAAAGTTTTCCTTCACTCACGACTGAATCAAATATTCTCCCGGTATTTTCTTTTGTTTTCCAGCTTTTTATATCGACTAGTCTCCTTTTGTGTTCGAGTTTTATCTCTCATGCTTCTGGTTATATATATGGCTGCGCCTAAACAACGTAGTACCAAAACCCACTAAACTTCGTTCTTACTAAAATTCCCACTTCCAAACAGAAGGAAATCGGTATAAAAGTTGAGAAAAAAAAGGTCAAGATGAGACATAAGGAACAGATAAGGTTCCAGAAGATCCAAGAAGAGACCAGAAGAGATAAGAAGAGACAAGAAGAGTCAAGAAGAGAAAAAAACAAGCAGCAAGAGTCGAGAAGAGACAGGAAGATTTAAGAAGCGGCAAGAAGATCCAAGAAGATCCGTGAAGATCCACGAAGAGACGATAAAATCCCAGAAGAGACGAGAAGAAGCAAGAAGAGACAAGAAAAGCCGAGATGAGGCAAGAAGAAGGAAGACGTGAAAAGAAAAGAAAAAAAGTCATAACGCTCAATCCATTCCTTTATTCCTGCCCATCCTAAATTCCAATATTGGCTTATTAGATTGCCATGTATACCGGTCGATTAAACTCCATCCTCCTTCCCATCCTCAGAGCACGTGTTCCAGTCCTAACAAATCAGTGCCCCTCGGTGTACCGGTCTCACCGGGACAGGAGTACTCCTGGCTGGGGGGTACAATCATATCGTATCGTATCGTAATTAAATGGCAACACAGAGTGATAATGGCGCCCATAAAATCAATTTGTATTCAAATTAATACAAACCAGTGACTGACATGTGTTCGTTGCTGTATTCCACACAAGTGAATTTTTTTTTGTTAAAGAAAGACAAACATTCCCGGACTACGAATAACTCAAAAATATTTGAAAATCTCCCACTACCACCACAGAAAGCCGAAAATGTTGCTTGTGTTGTGATGGAGGACTTAGCCAGCCGAGGAATCGAATACGCGACGCTCGGGTGGGACCCAAGCGCTATGCCCACTCAACCAATTCATCTGATGAAAAACTCTTCGAGTTTCACCCTTGAAATGATTATAGAATCATATTTAGAGTTAATTAATCTAGTTTTAAAGTCTCACAATCATTGTTTGTTTTACTCGTTTTCAATAAATTCATCACGTTTGTTAAATGCTATTTTTCATTAAAAAAGCCCTAATTTAAAAAAACGAGTGTGCTTTAGACCACACGAATGAAGTAAAAATTAATTTACTTATATCCGTTCGCCTCGCCCGATCATACTTTTCATAACGCTCTCGTCACGCATTCACCAGCTTACTCACCAAGTCAAGCGTGCGTAAAGACCCGAGCGTTCACCTCGCCCGATCACACTTTTCGTAACGCTCTCGTCACGCATTCACCAGCCTACTCCCCAAGTCAAGCGTACGTAAAGAAGTTTTACTTCAATAATGAATAACGCAGGTCGATAGTTTTAATGTTTTAATGTTTAGATGTTTGTAGATGAACGTGCAGTGTGCAGCCCTAAAACTCTAGTTATCTGGGCACACTGAGAAGTAACAAGTCACACTGACAGTTGTACTCAATTATGTATAGTCTTCCTTCTCCGTCGAGATCAAACACTGACGAACCATTTATTGTTATAAAAACTCTTTTCTCTGCTACCTTTGATGTTTACTTCTCGGTAGCAGTCGATACGGAGGCACCGAAAATATAATCCCAAATGATATATTCAAACGAAATACGCACGTCAATGAATGTCGCACAATGTTCCTACAGATGTAGACATGCAACGCACATAGCTGATAGAATTTTGAATAATGTTTTTCATTTATTGCTTGCTGGAGTAGAAATGTATTGAAGACAACATTATTGCATACCTACGTTTGAATCGGGAAAGCTAAACACAATATATATCAATATTGTACAATATCTTATAAACTTAAGGGAGTAAGTACTCAATATTGACAAATTAAAAATTATCTGTTTTTCCCAAGTTTTATTTTTCAATCATTTATGGCGTTATAAGCCAAGGTAGTGCGCTTGATGCATTTGTTAATTTACAAATAACTCAAAAGCACATTATTAAAGTTATAAATAGATAATGAACTCTGAAATATGTATTTAAAAACAAACATACTTAATTTCTAAAAAAATGTTAATTTAACCATAGAAGTACTATTTTACTCCCCCCTCACCAATACTAAATTATTGCAAACACATAGCAGTTTTATTGGACCTTTTACATTTATCTGCTACCGAAACTAATTCAATAAATAATTAAAACATAAAATTTCATGCAAGAATTAAAATCATGACTTCACAAAACTAACATTTTGTACTTATTTGTATCTGTAAACGTACAATAATACTTACTTTTTTTACATTAGTTCCACACAGAAGACCCTGATGTAAATAATTTCCATCAGGACATTTGTCATTTTAAGGGATGCTGTGGGGAGGGTCTTTATAAAGAAAGAAAGGAGAGGAAATTCTGGGAAGGAAAAATGTGAGGGGTGGGTAGGAATCAGGAGATCGGTGTGTCCAGGAGTGACGTACATATAAATCCAACAATCCAACTGCGGGTATGGGTACCGCCATCCCAGGAACCATTTATTGGATAACCAACACTTCTGTCATAAATTACCCCAAGTGGTTCGTTAAGTTTGGTGACTTAGCTGGGCTGCCTGAATTCATAGGGTGAGGTTTGTCCGAGTCTTGGCATTGGATGCGTCTGCCCACCAGCTGCCTGGTAGGCCGGATCGGGAGAGAATGGTTGGGGGAATCTATTTGACTTCTACAGCCGTACTCTCTTAGCACATCACATTGCACCGCAGTGGGAGGGATGGATTCATATGTACGTACACTCCTGGACACACTGACCCTCAGATTCCTACACACCCCTCACACCCTTTCCTTCCCTGAAGTTCCTCTCCTTTCTTTATTAAAAAGATCCTTCACACAGCAGTTTTCAGTGCAATCACTGTAAAAAAGTAAGGACTTGATAGAAGAAGAAGTGGTTGTGTTTTTTTTTATATAGAGCACCATTTGAGAAATTAAATCCATCCTTTTTATTGCTATGTTTTTAAAGTTACAAAGTTACCGCTAGTTATTGCTATGTTTTTAAAGTTACCGGCACGTCATAACTAATTCCCCACTCAACGGACAAAGGTTTATAAATACTTTATATTTTATATGCAAGTGGTTCGCTACGTTTGGTGATTTAGCAGGGGTGCCCGGGTTCATGGGGTAAGGTTTGTCTAGGTCTTGGAGGCGGATGACCAAGACACACTGAACCTCAGATTCCTACCCACCCCTTAAACCCTTTTCCTTCCCAGATCTCTCCTCTCCTTCCATTCCTTAAAAAACCCTCCACACAGCATCCCCAAAGATGACATAGGCCTTGAGGGAAATTATTTTCCTCAGGGCCTCCTGTGTGGAGCTCATGTAAAAAAAAAAACAAGTAAGAGAAGTGTTAATTTTTAGCTAGCGTGGACTTTTTATAGTTATAATTCCTTTGAACATTGGAAAGGGATAAATTTAAAAAATGATCACTCATCAGCGACATCTGAAATTACTGGCGCCATCTTTGGCCTAAATGAATGAACTTGTTGATAATAATGATCACTATTTATAATCCATAATCGGTTCGAATCTTAACTAGAAAATTAAACCATCGCTTCAAAAATGTAGGTACGAGTACATCTAAATTTTTTTAAAGCCTAATTCTTTTTAAATTGATGTTGTTTAAACGCGGAACAAAATCTGTGCATTTTTAATAGTCGTCTAAGAGGAAGTATTTTTCCAGCCAATGAAAGGTGTCCAATGAGTGTCGCCAGTTTTGTCCGTGGCATAAAGGCGACGTTATAATTGGTTATCGTTGGCTACAAAAAGTCGCCTGTAGATTTTTCACTACCTACCAAAATGAACAGTAGTTAGCTTTCGCAACCAACATTAAGTAGATATGTAGGTACTTATTAGTTTTGTGTCTACTAAAACTGGACAAAAACTGCCAATAGAAGTTTGGCAATTTTGGAGGGGGGGGAGAGTACCTACTCTTCCGATAAAATCGTGCTTATGAATTCTACTAGAAATTTATATATAATTGCTCTCAGAAATTGAGAATGCTACTCAATAGCAAAGATTCACTCGGTACACGATGAATCGGCAACTTATTGTTACATTGATAACAGAAAACTGGTTTAAATTTAACTAAAAATGCGGTGTATAAGAACTACACTCGGGACAAAAAATGGTTTTTCTTTGATTCTAGCGGCACTTACATTCTGAACACAAAACTGGTTTTAATTAAATCTGTATGTGGTGAATTGAAACTACACTCAAAACATGAAAAGGCGTTTTCTTTGATTCTGCCGGCACTTACATTCAGAACACAAAACTGGTTTTAATTAAATCTGTATGTGGTGAATTAAAACTACATTAAAATTAAATCTAATTAATTAAAACTACATTACTATTAACTACTACATTATTCATTACACTCAGAACATCGGAGAGTAGGAAAATTTCGCCATCCCCTTATTTGGGTATAACAAGCGGCGGGGGGGTGGGGGGGATTGTATTCGGAAATCCTATTTTTTTTAATACGACCCATTTATATACGAGCCGGATTTTTTTATAATCACATTTGACGAGTATTTAATTTATCGTTATATTCTGAACATAAAACCAGTTTGTATGCGGTGAGTTAAAACTACTCTCAGAACATGAAAATGGTTTTTCTTTGATTCTGGCATTAAATAAATAGTCTGCAACTAGAATTTTATAACTGCATATCGAATAACAGAATGTTTTCCTTCGAAATGTGTCAGCAGATGAATCCAACTGGAATTTTACATTCTGTACTGGTTTAAACTAAATCTGTACCTGGCGAATTTAAACCACACTCAAAACATGAAAATGGTTTTACTTTGATTCCTGCAGGTATGCTGCAAATAGTAGTCTGGAAATAGAATATTATAACTGAACTTCAAATAATAGGATGTTTTCCTTTGAAATGTGTCAACAGATGAATCCACAACTGGGAATTTACATTCTCAGCACAAAATTGGATTGAATTAAAAGTACACTCAGAACATGATAATGGTTTTTCTTTGATTCTGGCAGAACGTAAATGCAACTAGAATTTTATAACTGAACTTCAAATAAGATAATATTTTCCTTTGAATTGTATCAGCAGATGAATCCTCAAATGGAATTTTACATTCTGAAAACTGGTTCAACACTTCGAATAATAAGAAAAAAATATCTATAAACTTTTGCCTGTCAACGTTTGACACAAAATTTCCGGTCCTTCCCATGTATTTTAAATGTTCCTTTTTATTGTTTTTTTTTATCCTTTTGCAAAAAACAAAATTAAAATCTAAAAAAAGTTAAAACTAAAATCTAGGAATAGTAATATTTCCGATGTGCTTATTAGAACATTATTGTTTCTGAATATCCAAATTTAGATACTGATAATGTGAATTGGCTCAAAATACGCGCCTGCAAATATTCGAATTAAAGTACCTAAAATAGAATAAACTTATAATTTTAAATACAGTTTCCTTTTCTTTAAAAAAATTGTAATAAAACTGAATCGTAACTTTTAATCGCAATCACAAATTTATTTTAAATTAAATGTGTGGAACATGATTTCACAATTTCATTTGAAAATTAAATGTGTGGGACAATTTGCATCTCCTGTGATTAGGCAGGTTAAATTAAATCTGTATTTGGCGAATTTAAACTACTCTCAGAATATGAAAATGGTTAATCTTTGATTCTGGCAGCACATACATAGTCTGCAACTAGAATTTTATAACTGCACTTCGAATAAAATAATGGTCTCTTTCAAAATGTATCAGCAGATGAATACACAACTGAAATTCATCTGTTAATACATTCTGAATTCTGGTTTTATTTAAGAGTGAATCTGTTTGCGAGTTATCAGCTTTAATTAGTATTTTTCTCATAATGTATGTAAAAGCCCATAAGGGCGTTAATGATTAATAAATAAATAATATGCATACGGTTTTCCCATGAATCGCGAAATTTGCAGCTTAAAAAAAAAAATTATTGATATTTTTGATAAATAATAAAAAAAAGATTTGTATTCGTAAACGAAAGTATCGTAGAACATTTTTAAATAATGACTAGAAATGGTTTAAATTTTACCAAGATAATGTTATTATTTATTGAGAAAATTTGCGCCCCCCCCCCCCCACCCGCCCCCCACACGCTACGCCACTGAAGAGGTACATTATTTATTTAAATCACGGGTACTCGGTTCCAGTATAATAGTTTAATCTACGGTCCCACGCAAGCCTCCTTTAGTCTAGTGGTACAAAGCGCCTGACGAACCGTAGGAGCCAGACATTCAGTGGATCAAGGATCAAGAATCTGACGAAATACAAAAAAAAAATGTTAAATCAATATTCAATCCTCAAACCACACCAAAATGAATAGGCAAAGAAAATACAAAAGAAATATATAAATAGTATTTTATTTGCTTGTTCATTTTGGAGTGGTTGAAGATTGAATACAGATTTTACAAAAAAAAAAATTGGATTTCGTCATATATATGAAGCGACTCCGAAAAAGAAAACACAAATACTTATAAATTGAACAAATGGATAGGAAAAGCAGTACTGGAATTCGACGACAAAAATATAGAAAGACATCCTTCACGTAAATAAAAAAGGTGCTTTCTATTGTCCCCTTCCTTGTCAACTTTAGATTTCTCAAGGTTTCTCTTTTACCGCGTGTGAATTGTACACTAAGATTTATTTTTTAAAAATCAAACAGAAAAAATACAAAAAGTATTTTTCCCAAACCTAATCATTTCAAAGCGTATTATATCGTCTGAAATTTTGTTCACATTTTTTTAATGAGTTTGCAGGCAATTGTTTCTTGAAGTTACCATGAAATGATAATAAAAACAATTAAAATACAGTAAACAAGCTAATATCAACACGTTTAAGTTACGATTATTATTTGTGAATAACTAAAAATAAACTACTACACATAAAAAGCGAACTCTTTACCGATGTTAAAAACGTTATCTTTTCAATTTCAAAGAGTCTTAGTATAATATACTTTAAAGGTGGTTAAAATTCCCCTGTTTTCTTCCTCTCTGTCACTGGGAATCCTGTGACAAATTCCACGGCTCCTTCCACGAGTCTACCCAGTCTCCTGTTTTACTGCCGACTTTACAGCTGTGTCTACGCTTTTTTCTTGTTTTACTTCACCATGGCAGCGAATTTAATTATAATTTAAACGCTTGGTTGTGCGACAAGATGTAATTATTTCGAATATTTAACGCTGCAGAGTAATTAATTAAAAACCTGCAGAAGCTAAGCCTTTTCATTATTATTCTCATTACACCTGTTTGCTATGTCGATACCAAATCATTCATTTTTCACGTTTTCATTGATTTCAGTCCTGTTTTACCTCCGTAACTTTGACACTGAAATACTCCCTCATCTATGGCATTATAGAAGGGGTGGTGGGCTTGATGCATTTATTAAATCTGTTCAAATAAAACAAATTACAGTTGTGTGTAGTAGAAATAAAGTAAACTTTAAATATTTCTTTAAGGGGTTCATAATTTATAAAAATTTCCTTTTGCAATACCGTTTTTTTACTACTCCGTTATGAGTAAACTTCAAATTGCATTATTTGTAGACTTAGAAATACAAAGAGTTAAAATTAAAAGAGCTGAACAGAAGTTGTGATATGGAAATCGATATCCAGCCTTCAAACCACTCCAAAATTAACATGTAAAGAAAACACAAAAGAAAGCGACATCTAGCGACTTCAAAGAAGAAAAAACAAATATTAATAAGATGACCAAAAGTATAGGAAAAGGTGCGCTGGAATTTGACAACAAAAATATGGAAAAAATCATCCTTCTCTTTGATAAAAAGAGTGCTTCGTCGTCTCCCCAACCCTGTCCACTCTAGTTTTCTCAACGTTTCTCTTCTACCACATGTAAATTGCACACTCTGTTTTTTGTTTTAAATCAATAATTCCCTTATTGACAGCCCTGCATTGCTCCAAATGATTTAGTTTCATGTTCCCAATAGAA
The DNA here is from genome assembly GCA_929108145.2 of Limnephilus rhombicus. Classification (NCBI taxonomy): domain Eukaryota; kingdom Metazoa; phylum Arthropoda; class Insecta; order Trichoptera; family Limnephilidae; genus Limnephilus; species Limnephilus rhombicus. The sequence continues at coordinate 56,796,904 of OV815275.1, read as the reverse complement.
TCAAACGAACTAAAAATATTTTCGTTATTTGTTTTTGGGGTGTTATGCCGTGTTGCGCTACCTCCTTCTTTAGCCAACGTTTCGGACATCGTTGCAGTGTCCATCATCAGGGCAGATCCGGCAGATCCGGTAGATGTGTAATTTTTGCAGCAGTGGCGTCAAATTTCATTAAGAGATGGAGCCACTTCCGTCGGCATCTCGCAAACGGACTTGCCCCTGGCTAGCATAAATACCACGTTTTAATGAACTTTCTATTCCGTTCCGCGGCGATGACGCCACTGCTTGTCACGATTATTTTGTACTGGTGAAAGTTAGTGGTGCTGGCGACACGGCATCGCTTCGAAGTAAATAAGCACACACTTCACGACTAAAAATTACACATCTACCGGTTCTGCCGGATCTGCCCTGATGATGGACATTGCAACGATGTCCGAAAAGTTAGCTAAAGAAGGAGGTAGCGCAACACGGCATAACACCCCAAAAACAAATAACGAAAATGCTTTTGGCCGTGAAAATCTTAAAACTTATCGATCTAAAAATATATTTCATTGCAACATTAATGTCAATACGAAATCGTTTATGAATTCCCTCCTTCCACGCACACACCGGAAAATTAGGTAACCAATATGCAGAAGTAGCTGATGTTTTTAATAACACCGAAAGAACTTGCAAAAAATATTTCACAAAATTTTAATTTGTTAACTGATAAACTTTATGAAATAAAGTTTATCATTTAACAAATTAAAAAACATTTTGTTTGTACATGTTGGTTAATTTTTATCATATTCGTTTGTTTGTTTGGTGATCCAGTTTTATATTTAAAGGTATGAACAAATATGCATTTTATGTCTTTAATTTTATTTTAATTATTTAGTGGTTGTTTGTTTTTTTACAATAATTTAACATTTTTTATATGTTATTCAGTGTTATAAATGAATATAAAAATAGCCTTTCCTCACTACAAAAGAGACAAGGTTTTTGTGTTTGGTGAGGGAATTCATACTCAATTACATGAAATCACCTAAGTAAATAATAGAATATTACAAATAATCACAAAACGATAAGTAAGAAAAACTCAAGATTTATCAATACCTAATAGATTTCAAGATTTAAAATAAATAATAAAAATAGATGGTGAACTCTTACAGTAGTTTCAGATAGTTTTTCAATTAATGTTGGAATTTATGATTACTTTTGATAATTTAAGGTTTTAGGGGAGTTTGTTGAAATAATTTATATCTAGATACGAATATGTTAGGTATGTTTTGTTGCATGTGCTTGGTATTAATTTTGGGATTTTAATATTATTCTGATGTCTTGCTGATATATTGAAATGTAAGTTATTTAGCTGCATTTCTTTGAAAGTTTATAGTATTGAATATTTTTATATATTTTGTTTATTATTTTTAATTTATAAACTAATGTTTAAGACAAAATTTTTATGCATAGCACAAAGGGTAACAATTATTATAATCAATAATTGTCAGCCTGAAACACTCATTTAGATTGAAAAATCTTCCGAGAAAAGATACTTGCCGCCAACGGGACTTGAACCCGTGTCTTTCTGATTGCCGGTCGGATGCTCTGACCACTGAGCTATGGCGGCTTATCTAATACCCGCCAAATAATTCAATATATACTGGTGTTTCATTCAACAATTACTGATTTTTATATTTTATTGAATTATTGAATTATTTGGCGGGTATTAGATAAGCCGCCATAGCTCAGTGGTCAGAGCATCCGACCGGCAATCAGAAAGACACGGGTTCAAGTCCCGTTGGCGGCAAGTATCTTTTCTCGGAAGATTTTTCAATGTAAATGAGTGTTTCAGGCTGACAATTATTGATTATAATAATATTTTGTTTATAGTAGGTGTATTGCATACTGAAAGTAAATGGTTTTTTCGGGATAGTCTTATTTATCAGTCTTTGAACTAGTTTATATATTTATATTATTTATGTATACTGATTATGCTCGCATTATTTAGTATACTGTATTTAGTATACGCCGCCGTTGTAATAGATTGGGACGTGAATGTAATCTACCTCCAGCTGCTTCTCCTGGTGACAGTGTTTTGTGTTACCTCAGTTCAGAGTTGAGAGCGGTGTTTCGTTGTTTGCCAACAGTGGAAAATGCTTCGTATGTATTTACACAGCAAAGTCAGTGTGTGGTGATGTAAAGTGACATCAAAATATTTAAAAAGTATATATTTTTAACGTTTTGTAGATTTAGAACTTTCCAGTGAGTTGTTCAATCTGTTTTAAATTATAGAGGATATAGCATAAAGCATGGTTAAAAAAAATATATTTATTTATTACTCGATTACCTCAATTGAAAGTCAAAGCCTACTAATGAATTTTTTTTTAAAATCGAGTGCAGTTAACACGCGGTAGAAGCGAAACTTTATCAAAACAATCTCAACCAATGCTTGAAAAGTGAGGTGATAATCAAAGCGACCAATGAGCGCAGACCAACGTAATTTCCTGTTCATATTTCAACCAACAGGAGCCTGTAAAAGGGACATCATAATCAAAGTGGTCGATGAGCGCAGTCATTGCGTAGCAGGTGCAGTAATCGTCATTTCCGTTTCATCCAAAATCCAAATCAAAGCAGGGATATAAAAGTTTCATTTCAAAAAGTTTAACGTTTTGGCCGCAAGAACTTCTAACACTTATAGTATCTGCGTGTCCAGAGTGAGGTAAAATTTACCAAACTTCGTATGAAAATGTTGAATGATTTTCTAGCTTAGAATTTCTTCTTGAGCAGTTGATCGATTCCAGTAGCATGTTTAGGCGCTGGAAATCGAAAGGACTTATTTAATTTGGCGGCATAACAATAGCTCATAGAAGTTGTAGTTATTTTCTGCTCAATGTTATACATCTTGGATCAACTTGTTGCTTGCATTCCGGTAGAAAGCGACACTGCGCATTCAGCAACAGCTTGAAAATCTATCCTCGTAAAGCGTCGATGACACAGGGCTAGTTTACAAGCTACTATCTGGGAAATTCACTATCTGTTAGTAAACTCGCCCAGTGTCATAGTGTCACTTGCTAACTAGCAGCAACTAGCAGATAGTTGACAATCTACGAAAAAAAGTTGAAAGGTCGTCAACTTTACTCGCCTACACGCTTGCTCTGCTTGCTCGTGATTGGTTTATTTACGTTTCCAACATGGCTTCCGATAAACAGCTGATTTCGACTGTCAAAAATCTGAAGAATTAGTTCACGCAGGCGTCGTTATTCTTGTTACTGGCGCTAAAAGCGACCTCAGTTTCCTACGCTTCTGAGCGAGTGGACAGTTGTGTGTGTCATCATGACAATCTCACTTTCCGATTTACCCGCTTTTAAAACTTAGTAGATAGTAGCTTGTAACTCGCCGTGAGTCATCGAGGCTTTATATTTTAGATTTTTTTACAGACAGTAAAGAATATATGAAAACTGGAAACTTAATAGTGCCATCTACAAAAAAGGAGGTAGACGGAATTTAAAGTCCGCTCAAACATTCAAAGAAAACCGAATTTTATTTTTATGTCAACGGACGTCTCCATCCCTCCCACTTTGTTGAGCGCACCTTAAATTCCCGTATACCTCCTTTTTGTAAATGGCACATAAACCATTTTAATTTTCCGATATTTATATGATTCCATGACAGTAGATCAGCAACAGTTGCCCCCCGGCATACTTATACACAATATGCAGTCGGTTTAGGTAAAATACGCTATACCTACTTACACAAAATATAACTAATTGTCCCAAAGGGGTGGGCACAGAGGGTGTACCGTCAAATAAAACTATATTAAAAATAATTGTCTCTGTACTCCATATACAAGAAGTAAATAAATTCATTTGATATCCATTTCAAGTTTTCATCAAAAGTTTTTTTGAAATCGATTTTAGGTTTGAAATTGATAAATAATGTACAAATTATTTTATTTAATAATTATTATTATTTTGGGGGTCATGTGTCGGTGAATTAAATGTCGGATCACCGAATATAAGTATAGAAAATAAATGATAAAAAAAATAAGAGTTACGTCATCTTTTAGATCTATGTGCGGACGATGGCTATAAATGAAACCTTGTTTTCTTTTTGCAAAAGCCAAGAAAAACGATATGAAGTCCAAAGACACGCAGAGGAGAAAACCACAAAAAATGACATCGTCCCGCAAGATATTGAAGATAAGCAAACGACAGCCGCCGGCCAGGCTGACTTATGGATGGCTCCTTTATTTTTGTAGAATTACAATACATATTTTTCCGGGGCGCAAAGTAAAAACATCCGCACCCCCGTAAATATTCCGCTAAAGACATTGGTGGCGCCTTAAGCCGGCACCGGAGCACCCCTCCCCCCCCCCCCCCCCCTCCTTCTCCCACCCTCCCCCGCACCCCTCCCACGGGAATCCCCGCCCAAAACAATAATATTGGTTTCGCCAATATAAAAATGTTATTTCATCCCTTGCACGCCGATGTCGTGTATTATAACACCTTCAACTCGGGTTATCGTGATATCAATTTAATTTTTTATGTGAAACTTTTTTATTGCCGACTTGGATTTCGGATGAAATGGAAATGACGATTACTGCATCTGCGACGCATCAACTGCGCTCACTGGTCGCTTTGATTATGATGTCGTGTTTAAAGACTCCTATTGGTTGAGATATGAAACGGAAATGACGCGAGGTCTGCGCTCTTTGTTCGCTTTGATTATGACCTCACTTTTCAAGTATTGGTTGAGATTGTTTTGGTAAAGTTTCGCTTCTGCCGCGTGTAAACTGCACTCAAATGTTTGTTTTTAAGTTTATGAAAACAAGCTAATGATACCTAGTATTTTTGTCCACTTGCTAACATGATTATGCAAAACAGAACATATGACGAAGATAATTTTATACTAATCTAAGCGAAAATTTGAAAAAGACACAGAAAGCAAAAAGGTAATGGTCGCACAATTATTGTCCCGGTAAGACTTCTTCTTCTTCAATTATATGTTATATTGGTGATTATATATTTTATTAGAATTTATTAAAATTATCATTCAAACCTCAATTCAATGGATTCGTTGAATGATTGTAGACTGTTTTCACCATATTTTCTCTGACCGCGCGGCTAACAGCAATATCCAATACAAGTCTTAGAGGTTTATTCTACTAATAAACGAGATGTCATTAAATTTGAACGGAGTCTCGATGCATCAATCATAAAGTTAATATAGAACAACACTTTCTATCGGGGCCTGATTCACTAATCAAAATTTGTAAAAATGTTTCAATTCAATTATTAGATGCGATGGACCTGAAAGTGTTAACGCCGAAACTCCGCATTAGGCGACGCGTTTTTTATAGACCCCAAAGGGCTCCAATTGATTCCACCCCCTATAAAGTGGATATCTTGATATGAAAACATCCCTGCACAGCCCGTGCAATGCCGGGGGTGGGTTTACGGCTCAGGGGGGCTCGTGTCGCCAGACTTTATTATCCGGGGCGGGAACTCGCGACTTTATTTATTCATCACTGACATACGACATACGAATGTACAAACGGATGTACATACGGACGTACACTGTACGTAAGGACGTGGAAATATATCGCGAGGTGAGGCTGTAAAAAATAAATGCCGGTAAAGAGAAAAGTTCTCTCTTTAGCGTTCGGATTCGGGTAATTCGAGGAGTACGTGTGCAAAGCAGTTCTCAGTGAATGGAGCGCTCAACAGAATAACAATGCGTTCACTTGGTGTTCACTTACATAATGTATATTTATAACTATGTTACCATCGTGACGACATACTCGTATGTATTACTTACTATGTTACCATTCATTATCATCTCTTGGCTCTACAACCCCTGGTGAGTCTTGGCTTCCTTAATAGTCTTCCTCCACTCATCACGGTTTTGTGCCAGCTCTCTCTAGTTTACAATCTCCAAGGTGGATATATCTTTGAGGACGTTGTCGCTCCATCTTAAACTTGGTCGTCCCAGGCTCCTTCGCCCTGTCGGTCTTGAGTTCAGCAGGGATTTTGGTGCTTGATGCTCGGTCATTCTCTCTACACGACCCAGCCACCGAAGTCTTCCTAGTTTTATAAATTTTGTAACGTTTAGATCCTTAAACAGAGTATACAGCACATTGTTATAACGTCTGCGCCAAAAGCCATTTTCGCCTCAAAAATTTCCTTTCAAAAACATCCAGTGCTCGCTCGTTCCTCTTAGTTAGTACCCAAGTTTCAGCTGCGTATGTGAGTACTGGTTTTGTAGACTAACATCTTGGTGTTTCTGGACAGCAGTCTGTATTTTATTTGGTTTTGTAGGCGGTAATAACAACGATTTGCGTTCACTATGCGCTTCTGAATCTCCTCTGTTTACCATTATTACTTATTATTATTTTAATTTGTTACTATTTTGGAGATACATATATTTTATATATATTACTTAATATGATTCCATTATGATGACATATGTATTACTTAATGTGTTACTGTGGCAGCGGACGACGCAGCTATTTTGTCTCGCGCAATCATGCCTATTGGCTCCTCGCACGCCAATAGCGATCGCACAATATTTTCACCTAGTCACCGGTACGAAATAAAAAGAACCATTCTGTTCCGAATTACCGACGGCGCAACAGCTCATGAATCGCTACGTTTTCGCTATTACTGTTAATAAAATTATGATACCGTTGTAATTATTATAATAAACATTTAAGTCCAGTGTTAATTTGATTTATTCACAATCATACATCTTATCCTCCATCAAGATATATATTACTTACTACGTTTCCACTATGATGACATAATATACATAACTTACTGTATTTCCATCACGGTGACATATATGTATATTACTTAGATACTATGTTACCATCACGATAACACATATATTACTTACTATGTTACCATAGTGATAGAATATAATGTATTACCTATTGTGTTGCCACCATGGTGGTTTGTAATCTATTACTTACTCCGTATGTTACCATCATAAAAATAAAATATATATTACTTAGTATGTTACCACCATGATGACATATAATACAATATCCAGTTAAGTAACTATTTCTTATTTTTACTAGCAATCTATATTTCATTATGATTTTGCGATCATCTCTCAAACATGGTAATAATGTTCTGTGATAATAAAATTTGCAGATTATCTGTGTGGAATATCAGTAAATATAACTCTGTCATTTCCATTATGAGCTATAGAGCTTTGAAATATTTATTGTATTTGTTCAACTTCTACTAAATTACAATTTTATTGATGTACTGTTATCGTGATATGTCACGGTTATTATAATTATTATAAGTTTTATGAAGTTGAAAGCACCTACCAAAAAATATTTGACTCAAACCTGAAAACTCAATCTTTCAAGAATAAAAAAAACGCATTTCATATTTAGAATTACGAATTAATTAATTTTAATTAGTTTTGGTACCTTCTTTGTAGCTTTTCTGAATTGTTCCTAGAACAAGTTCTAATTTTTTAAATAGACACAGATACGGAAACACCACCGAAATTGTGATTTTTAATTTCTTGCTTTCCATTTGTTCCAAAATACATATTTTTAAAATAAAAATGGCCTCCAAACACTGTCAAGTAAGTTTTTTACGAAAGTAGGTACTAGGTACCTAATAATCTTAATATATAAAAAATTCGGGTTAGTTACACCTTTTTAACTCAAGAAGATTTGTTGGATTTTTCTCCGCCACGAATAGTAGAATAGCTATTAAAACATCGAAATAATTTACGAAAAAAAAATTATGAAGAATATAATTTTCCTTATACATTTTTTATTTATACAATTCTCGCCTTTTTAAAGAGCTGCAGCAATATTCTGATAAATATAGTATTGAATAGTGCGTGAATTCCAAAAATTCAGATAGGTCAAATGTCAATGAGCAGATTGTTTTGCTTTGGTTCTGAACCATATAATGCTGCCCCTCTTTCTTACACACTAAATGTCAATAGTCGAAAATGAGTCAAACGGTGAACGTTTATGTCTGCACCCCTCCAAAGTAAAAAATACAATAATTATAATAAATCTCCCTCAAACGTAAAAAGAAAATAAAACACAATTCCCGTAAGTAAGTGGAAAAGTAAGAAAATCACAAAAACGAAAATCTGTATACAAAACTTCATTATGTAATATTAAACTTAATAAAAAAACAGAATTTAATTCAGCTAATAAGTTAACACAACGGTTATTGATGCTGAGGCGGTACGCTAGTTATTTATCTTTAGAGTTTTGTTATCAGAAGGGGTTTCGTGTGGTACCATATCTTCCTCGACTTATTTTAGATACTAAAAATACGAACGTTTACTTCTATTCAAATCTACAGTCAGTAATCGGTTTTGGTGCAATGGAGGTAATTCACCTCTTACCCGCCCTGGTATAAGTAACTGATGGTTACTCCTTCAAGGCTCTCGCAAGATTCTATTTTTTTTTGTTAAACGAAGCTACATTTATTTATTTTGAACGAATCTAGACCTCCAGTGTCCTTGCATACGTTGTTAGTAAGCAGTATGCAAGTGCTTAACAGGAAAAACAAAATGCAAAAAATAGGTTAGTAAGACAGATAAATTAAACAGGGCAAAAGAAAACTCATTCACGAGGCTCCATGAGGCGGCATTGCATCTGTAAAAACCCGCAAGCACCTGCATAAAATAGATAACATAAGTAATATAATAAATCTCAAATCAATTGGCAAGTACCAACAAAAAATGTGAATGGCTTTCGGTCTGACCAATAAACTACACTTAGCTTCCGTGTCCCTTAGCCAACCACTCAGTGAAGCCTCAAAGAATGTTAACTGAATATTTGGGGTAAAATACCCGAAGACTAAAAGAAAATTCAGCGTTGGGTAGTCAGAGGCAGGACAAAGGATGCAGTAACATCCAACAATTTCTAAAAAAAGTAAGATCGTGTTTTTGTATATAAACTTTCCCTTTCCCAAATAAGCGGCTCGACACATGGCCACCCCAAATGGAACTCCATTTCCACCGAATCACTGTGTTTTTATTATAATATCGGGCTCCCACATAATGCACGGATAAATTATATGCGCAAATTATGCGCTTTAATCATATCCTTAATCCCAGTGCCCTTCTGCGAGGGATTAGGCGGATCAGCGTCTCTCTCTCTCACTCTCTATCTCTCTCTCTCGGGCGGGCATAAAAGTGACACATTATATTAAATTTGGACATGACACACGTGCTGTACGTTTTATTATACTTCCTAGGAGCTTTTCTTCTTACATAGCATGGAGTGCAGATCAGGGCCGGTACTGTGTAGGTGCAATTGGAGCACTTTGCACCTGGCACCGACTTTCCAAGGCACCAAGAAGCGCTGATAACATAATACCTAACACAGCGCCCTTGAGGTTTTTACCGTCCTAAATTATGTGTTAAATCATAATTCGGGAGGTGGGTATGGGTACCATTTACCGAATAATTAACACTTCTGCCATAGGCCACCCCAAGTGGTACGCTACGTTTGGTGACTTAGCAGGGGTGCCCGGGTTCATGAGGTGAGGTTAGTCTAAGTTTGCCCTTCTACTGCGTGGCGGGCCGGATTGGGAGAGAATGATTGAGGGAAACCTTTTGATTTCTCCAGCCGGATTCTTACACCGCAGTGGGAGGGATGAATAAACACATCTGTCACTCCTGGATACACTAACCACCAGTTTCCTACCCATTTCAGAACTTCCTCTTCTTCCTTTCCTAAAAAGATCCTACACGCATCATCCCCAAAGATGACATGGGCCCTGGGGGGAATTATTTTCCTCAGGGCCTAAAAAAACTTAACACAGCACCCTTGAGGCTTTTACTAGCACCAGGCGGCGGCTTTTGACTCAGTGCCGGCCCTGGTGCAGGTACTATAACGCCTACCTATGTAGACACCTATCGATGTTGTACAGCAGAATTCAGATATATGTAGATATAAATCTGATAAGATAGATACAGATAACTATTAAGTAAACAAGGTAAAGGCGTCCATTTTTATATCTTGGTCAGCTAATTCTTCAATAAGGGGAAAGTCTTTATTAGTTTTGTTTTCTTTCTTCGGCTTTTTGTTATGTGATACCATACATTAGACTGCCCAGAACTAAACATAAAAATTTTACGTATTTATATTTGTTACTAGCTGGTACCCGGCATGTGTTTATTTATTTATTTTTATTTATTTATTTATTTATTTATTTAAACGCCCATTGGGCTTTTACATAGAATGCAGTACATTTTTTTAATTTCAGTGAAAATAATGGGTTTACAAAATACAATACACAATACAAGTAACATAATATTTGTTAAAAACAAAATATAGGTTACATAAAATATAAGGGTTAAAAAAAAAAAAATTTAGGTTACATAAAATACAGGGTGTTAAGGGACGTACTTGACTTACTTCAACGTGTTGCTACGCCATTTAATAAAAAAATTTCAGAATATAACGATATTCAGAATATAACGATAAATTAAAATAACATGTTGCAGATTTACCGTGTACCGAGTGATATTTTATATTTGAGTTGCATCAAATGCTGCGAAATTCTGATAAATTGACTGTTCCGTGTGTAACTATTACTTGGGGGACGCAGAATCAATCTTACGCTAAAACCTGCCTTGTTCCCTCAACTCAGTGTAAAAATTCGAGATGCGAAATACAAAAATACCATTCTCGATTTTCTGACCCTTGTTCACAAATGAAAAATGAAAAATGACTCTCCTCAAAATGACTCTCCACACAGCATCTTCAAACATGACAAAGGCCCTGAGGGAATTTTTTTCCTAAAGGAAATTTCTTTCTCAGGACCTCCTGTGTGGAGTTAGTGTAAAAAAAATTAATATAATTTTTATTGGAAGAGTACTCGTCACATGTGATTATAAAAATCGGCATAAAATGAGGTGCTAAAAAAAAAATTCCCATGTACCCCCCCCCCCCCCCTCCCCCAGACCAAGGGGTCTTGAAAATCTGTGGCTGAAGTACCCAGTTAAGGGGGCGGCGACATTTTCCTCCGCCCCGGGCAGCTGAAACTAGATCGCACAGGGTTTCGTCAGTGAACGGTATATCTTGGGTCTAATCAAGTTGGCCACCCCTGCTATATATCATTTTAAATGAATAAATTGTGAAATAACACAAATTAATCAAATAAAATTTATTTGCCTCGCCGGGATTCGATCCCGCGACCTTCGGAGTGCGAGTCAAGAGCCTTACCGCTGGACTACGCCGGCCGTCAGGCTATGAAAGTTTCACTTAAAAATCAACAATATTAAATAACAAAACAAAAATGGAGCTTTGCAAAAAGTTGGTAATATTTAAAAATATATTAAAAAAATAGTTAAAAATAGATGAGAATAAAATAGATATTTATATGTATCTATATATTATAATTAGAAATACAACAACATTTTTCGGTAGTAAGGTGAAAAAACAGTTATTAGTGTTTCAGTAGTCGTAACCCCCATAGTGTCTTCTATCTGGTTCTGTGCAAACTGTAGAGATAGTGCGAGTTCTCCATCCCCTTCTAGCCACGCTGAAACATAAAACAAATAAGTTATTTTATTTTATTTATTTATTTATTTATTTTATTTTAAATGCACATTTACAGTTATACATAACCAATAATAAACATACATTTTATTTAAAATAACCGACGGAAAAAGCCGAAATTTCCAATTTTCTTTCAAAAAACTCTAACAGTCTTACTAAAAAAAACCACAGCGCGACCGATTAACTGTGTTATTGCAATAACATAAATAGAGCTCGTATACACTAAAAGACGTTTTATTACCAATAACGTTTCTTTCGTGGTCACGCTGTTAAAACGCATTGAAGATGTGACAACGTTGTATATGGTTTTAATTTACTAGGAAACAATGTTGTTTTAATTTTTCTCCGCAAGGGGCATTATTGGTGCGCATGTGCATATCGGCCCGCGATGACAAAACAGTTCGGTGTGCTTATGGCGGGATATGGAAAATTTTGTTAGTGCCTAAATGTTGTGATTTTACTAAATAATTTCTATTGTAGTGACGAATTTACTCTTCTGTTCACATAATTGATATATTTACCATATTATTTGTGTGGTTTACATCAGTTTAATCAAGTTATTGTACAAACGCCGTACTTTCAAAGTTGAACTGTCAGAATATTGTTTTTTATAGGTTACTTAAGATAAAATTTTCATTTTAAGATCTTTATTTTAAGAGAATTTCTTAAAAGTGATAATTTTTTATAATATTAAAATCTAATACATGTGTTCGTAAACGTATCAAAAAAATTAACGTCTTTAGAGATGCAAGAAATCTGTTTTAAATTTCGGTATTATTTCTAAGTTATTTTTTTGGCAATAAAAAAAACTTTGAAATTTTTTATTATTTTTTTATTGTATGCACGATGAAAAAGTGAGGTGATAGTTTCCTTCCAAATTTATTACACAAAAGGACTGTGTTTTTTAAATTTTGATTTTATTTAAATTTCTCTACATTTTGGTCAAAAATGTTGTGGGAGGAAATTTTTTTCCATTTTTTTCCGAGTTTGAATCTTAAAATACGGCAGTTTTTGAAAGCTAAAGTGTATTTCAAATACTCAAATCTAAAAGTTAATTTTATCTAGTTTTCATAAATGGTATTTGTTTTTACGACACCTTCAAAAATAAGAAATATATAGAACATTCAAAATACTATGGAAAAATTATAAATATCGTTCGGACATCAATGGTTAAAACAGAAATAAACTACCCTCTCAGGCCGTGGAAACCATGTGTATTTCTTTCAATGAACAAATTTTTAATTAGTAATGTTTTTCAATTTTGTTTGTCAATTGAATAAAATTTTCACTGGGTTTTTTAGTAAGGCTGTAAATATTTAATTTTCCTTGATTTTGACAAGCTTTAAAAACGCACCTCACTTTACTTCACAAACACCGGAATACTTTAGAACGGATGTTTTTTTTTAGGTTTGAACTTTAAAATGAAATGAAGCAAAAGTAATGGCTATGGCGCTGTATCATTTTATGCCATCAGATATGACCTTGACCATACGGGGGGCGCCGCAGTGGGCTTGAATAAAACACAATTTGGAAGTTAAATTTTCGACTACTTTTTCGAGCAGCTGCGGCCGTATATCGGCAATTACGGGGCGAATGTTTGCTTCCAAATCTTCCGTCGTCTCTAGTTCTAGAGTGAAAAAATCTACATTATTGAGACATCGTTATATCCGCCAACAGTTAGTATTTGGTGTGCTTTATAGGCTGGTGGAATTATTGGTCCATATTTCTTCAAAAATTATGCTGGCTAGAACGTTCCTGTCATTGGAGAACGCTATTGACCCACGACTACTAACTTTTTCGTTCCCCAATTGGACATTGGATGGCGTTAATATATAAGAGCTTTGGTTTCAACAAGACCGTTGCACAACATGCTAACACCAACCGCACACCACAATCAGTTTACTGAGAAAACATTCGTTGAGCGCATAATTTCGCTTTGATCTGTGAATTGTGTGATTTAAAATCATTGGACTATTTTTTGTGTGGATAAGTTAAGACGCTGGTTACGCCAATAAACCAAAGACATTGTACGACTCGGAAGCCAACATTCGCCGCGTTATTGCCGATATTGAGCCATAGCTGCTAGAAAATGTAGTCGAAAATTTGGCTTTCAGTTTGTGCTTTATTTGAGCCCTTCGAGACATGCTTATGTATCTAATAAAGCCAATAGGTACCATGGCCATTATTACCATAATTTTTGTGTTTCATTTATTTTTACAAGAACTTGGGAAAGGGTGCGTTAAAATGCAAATGTTAAAGTATACGTTTAGTTAATCAACTAACATATTGTAATCATATCAGGCGAATCAGAAAAATGTTAATGCAATAATATTAAGTTTTAATAGTAAGATATTAAATTATAAATACAGGTTATCTGTTCCTAGTATTGCATGCGTAGGAAATAAAGAGAAAATTAGTCTTAGATAACATTCTAACTTACCCCCCATATGAATCGTTATTTTAGTTTAGTAGGTTATTAAGTATTATGCACCTGCAGCATCATAATTTAGCATGGAATCTTATTTAAAATGGATCAATTGATTAAATGAATAAAAATTGATCCTGTATGTACCTGAGATAGTTGTGCTGAATCTTTTGTTAACACCGTAAGAGGGTAAAACCAGAGAAAACCGGAAATATGTCATTTTTAAATAAAATTTTAGACGTAATTGACTCTTTTCAACAAAAAATTATAAATTGATTTCAAAAGATTGTTCTTTTATCTAGTAAACGCATGTTTTAAATTTTTAGAAAAAATGTTTATTTTTAGTATAATACGGTTAAACCATAGGCCATAGGTCACTGGCAGATTTGTTAAATTTTCAAAAGGAAAAATCTTATTTTACAAGACATATTCCATACCATGTAATCATTCATTATTGTAAATCAATACGTTATCTAGTAAACGCTTGTTTCAAAATTTTAATTTTAGTTCAGATAAAATCATTAAAAAATATATCCGAACACTTATTTATGACGAAAATTTCTCTATTTTGTCTATCTATTTAATTAAAAATTAATATATTTAAGATTTTTTATACTTTCTTATTTTGCTTGGACATTATTGAAAACTGATAAATACTTATAACCAAAAAATAATTACGAAGAGAACATAATTTTAATAGTTTTGTTATCACGCTTGTCAGCATTTTTGGATGTAGGTATAAATTAAAGCAAATTTGAAATGAAATAAAATCGATATTGAGTTATAATTTTCAAAAGCTAGTACGGAGAATAATTAATCTTTCTCATTGAAACCGCCCTGTACGATTTGTAAGAACAACTTTCGACGAAATGTGGATTTTCGGTCGCTGGTTGGTTAAAGGCCCTTAAAGGATTTGTGAACAATTTTCTGATCCCTTCGAATACTTGGAAAGTTGTTGTATTTAGGATTAGATAACAATGGGAATGAAACGTTGTCCAAAAATGTAATGAAAAATGAAATCAGCAAACATTTGGGTAAAATGATGTATGTAGTAACTTACCAATACCAGTGAGTGAGCGCGTGCAGTAACACCATACTCAGATCAATGAGGAAAACAGCCACCCTCAAAAGAAGAATGATAAAGTTCATGAGGAATGTCCAGAGGGTGCTGGCCACCACCTTGGTTTTCCTGCCCACTACGTTGCTGAGCCTCTTGGTGAAGGTACCGCCCGTGGAGATGCAAGATATGGCTATATCAGGCCGCGGCAGTCTGCCGAACGGAAGGAAGCTGTACATCCACACAAAGGGTCTTCGGATGTATCCTAACCAGCACTCCCCCCCCCCGAGCGGGTAGTTCTGCCTCGCACCCACAATCACATGCGTCACAGTTTTCAATTGTGGATGTCGCCCATGTTGCCGATGGTATCCATGTTGCCGATGTTGCCGATGTTGCCGCTATTTGGCCGCTCATCACCATAGCAGGTTTCAGGCTGGCATCTCCTTCCGAGGCGCACTTACAGACTGACGTGGACCTCGCGTCCTCTTTAAACTTGACCTTTCTGCCCGACCCGCAGCAGGACAGCATGGAGCTTTTTACATTGACCGGAGTAGGCGGGGGATGCGCCTTGAGCTGGCAGCGAGGACAATCGCAATAAGGGTCTGTGCAATCTTCCGTGTTAACGCTTCGGCCTTTTACGCTCGGTGTAGACATTTTTGCTTCTTCTATAGCCCTGGAAATGAGTTGTAAATACTGCAGGCGCTTGCAAACCATACCAGTTTGCTTTTTATCTGGAAGAAAAGAAAATACTTTTTTTGAAAATGTTTTTTTATTTTTTTTTTATTTATATATATTTTTTTTACATTTTTTTAGAGAAAATGTGTCCTAACTGGGGTACCCCGTTCTAAGAACACATTGTACAAGTTTTATTATTTGAATTATAAGTTAATACCTAATCTATGTTAGAATATTGCCAAGGAAAATTATTAAGTTAGATCTAAAAGAAAGTACAAAACAAAGCATTATTCTTTGTTGGGTTGCAAAATTGAATCTATTTTCTTCCTTCCCATGTCCATAATCCATATTTTTATGCTTCTTTTGAAGGCGGTTATTTTTTTTGTGGTTTTCATTGCAAGAGGGAGTAAATTAAATAATTTTACAGAGAAGTATTCCATATTTCTTTGTCCAAAAGTCGTTTTAGTTGTAGGTTGGTAGAATGTATGTTGTAATGTAGATCTTGTGAATCGGCCCGAGTTTATCTGTAAAGTTATCCTGGTTTTTGAATGCGTACATTAGAATATCTTTTGTATATAATTGTTTCAGTGACATTAAATTCAGCGCTTTAAAAACATAGTCTGTAGGGGTTCTGATGGGTACTCTAAGTATAATTTTCAGAATTGCCCTTTGTGCTATGAGGATTGGTTTTATAGTGGAATCGCATGAGCTTCCCCATCCGATAAGACCATATTGTAGTTGAGATTGGGCTAAGGCATAATAGATTTTAATTAGCTGTTCTTTATCTAAAATGTTTCTTATTGTTTTGAAAAAATAGGTTAGTTTTTTTAATTTGTTGCTCAAATTTTCCACTTGGGAGTTCTAATTTATGTTTTGATCAATTATTATTCCAAGATATTTTATTGTTTGTATTTCATTCAATTTTGGACAGTTGCAAGGAGTTTCTCGGTTCACGTTTATACAGTCTTTATGAATTTTTATGTTTAGGTTTGTATTGAGGTTATCCGTCTGTTTGTTGTGGATTTTGAATTTAATATAATTAGTTTTTGTATCATTTAGTGTAAGTGAATTTGAATCATGCCATTGTTTTACCCGACTCATCCCTTTTTCAGCTTTTTCAAATACAGTCTCCCATGACTTTCCATGGAATAGAAGGACTGTTTTACTTGATTTTTTTATTTTTTTTTTATTTGATTCACCTGATTTATACATGTGTGTTACATATTTGACTAATGTGGGCCTCACTGGATGCTTTACCCGTGCTGAGGACCTCATTTTACAGTTTGATATGATTTTTATTTTTTTTATTTAAGATACATATAAAATAAAAACTAAAGAAAAAAGAGACTCAACAATAACATATGAGAATTGAAAGAAAGAAAATAGAGCAAAACAAAAAAGAGTAAAATAACACTAAAATAAAACAATAGAATAAAACTATATAAATAGGATAGATACATATAAACCGATAGTGAAATTAAAAGGTTTTATATATTAGTGAGTATTGCAATGGTGTTTATGTCTATGTGTTTTTATTTATAATTTTTTTTTTATGTTGTGATTTTTTTGTAAAGTTGTCTTTTTTGGTCTTTAATCCATCTTTTAATTTTGAGTGTGAAAAGTTTTTTGTTTTCTTCTTTTTTTAAATCGAGTGAAAGATGGTTGAATACTTTTATTGCCTGGTATTTGATACCATAGATCTAAGACTCTTGGTAGTAACTCAGCAATGTCCTCAATAAATCGTGTTGCATGTTTTTAAACGTGTTGATATAAATACGTAAACGCGTTTTTGAACTAAAACGAAAATTATTTTTTATATAAAACCTAAAAATATTGGATAAACAATATGTTTTGTTTTAATTTATTGGCTTTAAACCGCAGTATACTTGTCATATGTTTCCAAATTAGTATTTGGAGATATAATTTTTTAAAATTAATTATTTTTGTATTCAATTCGTAGAACTCGTAGAAAAAAATGCTATTAAATTATAAAACACTAGCTGGTACCCGGCATGCGTTGCTATGCCATTCAAAGAAATAAAGTGATTCTCCCTGCATGTCCTTTTCCGTGCATCCCCGTTCCCTTCCACCTTCCCCACCTTCTCCCACCCTCGTGTCTTCCCTCTCCACAAACCCCACCTTCCCCCTGCCTTTCCTTTCTGCTGCTAAAATATATGAAATACATACACTTTCATTTATACAAATTTCATAACGCCAGAGCTTACCATTATATACAGCCTATGTTACTTGCTGATAATGTAGCTTTATATTGGTGAAAGAATTTTTCAAATCGGTTCAGAAGTTTCGGAGCCTATTCAATTCAAACAAACAATAAAATCTTTCCTCTTTATGGTATTAGTAGATTATTATTAAGCATTATGATTTTTTAATAGTGACGGCTGTTTCGGCTTACAAAATGAAAATGGCTTTCTAAGTCGAAAGAACTGTGACAATAATAAAAATTCAAGATGCTTGCAGAACTTCATAAAAACATTATTAAATTAAATTTAAATAAAAAAAATAAAAAAATTGTAATGAACCGAAAATCGAAAACCCGGATATCTCTATCAGTCAAGCAGTTATAGTAATTGGATTATAACTACGACGCGACGGGTAATAGCACTACCCCACGGTGAAGCTATTTAAGTTATCGGGACGCATTGTTAGCAGGACATCTTCAATCTTCAGTCTCGCTTCATGAAACGACGCAACGTGATGAAAAGTAGATCTTGTTCAAAATTACAAAAGCGCCATATTAGTCAAACCCCAAAGTGTTTATTAAATTATTATCCCTCCAGAGGTCGATAATAAACTTGGCCGTAAAGCTACAATCAAATTTCCCGGCGGTTAGCAAAGTCCGGCCATTCGAGCACCGCAAACAAAAACACGCAACAAAACATCGTGCATACCCGGGTGCTGCTGGGAGGGTCTTTAGTAGGGGGCCAAAGTAGGGACCGTGGGGTATACTCAAATGATTTTACTCAGTCGATAAAGCAGCCATTGTAACGGTTGGGATAATGTCTGGAGCAACAAATTGCATTCATGGAATAGCGATTCTTTGTTACTCATTATCACCACCCTTTGAATAACAAATAGACAATAATAATAATAATTGTAATTAATTTGTTTTATGGACCTGGGAATTGAATGCACAGGTATGTGCAATGTAATATTCAAATAGATAGCGCCGCGCCGCAAGGCATGAACTTGGGAAATAGCACTTAGATATTAGCGAATAATTTCATCATAACTCATGGATTTTTGAAGATGTGTTAATGGTAGTTTATTCAGAAAAAATTATCCAAATTTAGCATTTTTTCTTACTTTCATTTTTTTTTAATATACTTTAACTTGTTTATAAAATTATTTCTTTGATTTTCTATGACATGCAATATTTTATCGCTAAAATAGTATAATTTGCAGTTTTATTTGACGTCCCTGTTATTCAATGTTTTTATTTCATTTATTTATTTATGGTTCCATGGTAACTCAGATCAAGAAAAATTATCACCTCTTTGAAAAGTAATGAAACAGAAATCAGAGTGCGTAATTCACACGCGGTAGAAGTGTATCTAGAAAGTCGCTAGATATCGCTTTCTTTTCTTTTGCTTGTTTATAATAAAGTCGTTTGAAGATTGGATATTGATTTTACAAAATAATTTTTTTTTTTTTTAATTTCGTAGGATTTGGACCTCCGTTCGCTTGATGTCTGTCTCTCTGTCCGCGGAGACTTGTCAGGCACCTTGCCAACTACGCTATGGAAGGCACGCGCCGAGGTGCGAATTTACCAGAATTAAGCATTATATTATATTTACAATTTGGGAGGCGGGAATGGGTACCGCCGCCCCGGGAACCATTATTGGGTAACCAACACCTCTGCCATAGGTCACCCCAATTGGTTCGCTACCTTTGGTGATTTAGAAGGGGTGCCCGGGTTCATGGGGTGAGGTTTGTCTAGATCTTGGAGGCGGATGACCAGGACATACGGAACCCCAGATTCCTACTCACCCCTTAAACCCTTTTCCCTCCCAGAACTCTCCTCTCCTTCCTTTCCTTAAAAAATCCCTCCACACAGCATCCCCAAAGATGAAATAGGCCCTGAGGGAAATTATTTTCCTCAGGGCCTCCTGTGTGGAGCTCTTGTAAAAAAAATATTTGAACCGAGTATTTGCGTAGAACTGAGTTGTAACGCATTTCCGTTTTACCCGAATTTAAAGTCAATAACGGCGCTAAAGAAGTTTCACTGAAAAAAAACGAGTGTGCTTTAGACCACACGACTGAAGTAAAACTTCTGCTCCATCTATATGACAAGTAAGAGAAATAAAATGTGCCCGCGCACTGCTCTCTCTTGCTCCTACGGTTTGATACAGACAATAGGCCTGCACTGTGTCTTAGATATACGAAACGTAACTGGTTATGAGAGAAAGAGAGAATGAAAATGTGTGCTCGCACCTTTCTCTCTTGCATCTACAGTAATATACGAAACGTAACACTCTCTCTTTCTATCTTCACTAACTTATATCTCCCTCTCAACTACCGTTCGCCTCGCTTTTCGTTCTCATTCTACACTCTACGCTCTATGCTCTACACTCTTACGCTCTCGCTCTACGCTCTCGTCACGCATTCACCAGCTTACTCCCCAAGTCAAGCTTGCGTAAAGAAGTTTTACTTCAAAAAAATTGCCCCTAACCTCATCTGACGTAAGCTATTTGACATTTTTTTAAATATATTTTAATGACTTTCCAAAGGAGGTGTTGAGTTGATTTCATTCTGAGATGTCCGGTCACCGAATCATACATGTATTTATCATTTTGAAGAGAGATGTTATATCTGATATGGGTCTTCTTTTGGCGAGTGAGACTCTCTAAATGAGTAAGTCTTTAAGCGTAGTAAGCTAGTTTTCTCATATTTCAGCATACTTATAAGGTTAAAGTAAAAGTAAAGCTGATGAATGCGTGACGAGGGCGTTACGAAAAATGTGATCGGGCGAGGGGAACGGTCGGGCCTTTACGCAAGCTTGACTTGGGGAGTAAGCTGGTGAATGCGTGATGAGAGCGTTATGAAAAGTGTGATCGGGCGAGGCGAACGGATGTTGAGAGGGAGATATAAGTTAGTGAAGTTTTACTTCAGTCGTGTGGTCTAAAGCACACTCGTTTTTTAATATTTTTAAAGGATTTGTCTCTGTGGACATACAATGAGAAATTATTATTAGAAACATTTGACACATTTTATAGAATTTGTACAACAAAATGAGAAAATTGTGTAGATATTTAAAAAATTAGGTGCGACAGGTAGTTTCATTTCCAACGGTCGGTTGGGTGTTTATGGAGATTTTTTTAGCAATTGACAAAATAACTTATGATGCCGTTATATAGATGTAGATATTATCTATTTATTTTTGGAATAACTTTAATGATTAAATCTTCAAATTGTAATATTTAATCATTGAAGACAATATTAGCGACTACCAAACGAAAATTTGAAACAGAAAAAGATACGGTCGCATCTAGGAATTGATCCGAGGCATTAGCCTAGCCGGGGTTCTGCTCTAACCACTGAGCTAATTCGACCCAATACCCCGGTCACATTTCACTACATCATACTTTGACTAAGAACGATCAATATTTTCTTCGTTTTCTTCGCATATGTTAATTTGCTGCTATCTTTAATGCATTATTGCAAGATTCTTCCCGAACAAATTGCAATCTAGATAGTGTCTTGAATAAACACGTACTTTTTTATTTTCATGTGACTTTTATTTTCACTGCTCTATTGACCTTTCAGCAAGGCTGGGATGAAATTTTTAATTTTAATTTTTGGAATAATTTTAATGTTATCAAATTTAATTTAAGAAAATGTTAGCGAAGCTCAAATTAAAATTTTATATAAAAGATACGGTCGCATCTAGGAAATGATCCCATTCATTGGCCTTGCCGGGGCTCTGCTCTAACCACTGAGCTAATTCGACCCAATACCCCGGTCACATTTCACTGTGAAGAACATTTGACCAAGAACGATCAACATTTTCTTCGCATATGTTAATTGTCTGCTATATTTAATGCATTATTGCAAGATTCTTCCCGAACGAATTGCATTCTAGATAGTGTCTTGAATAAACACGTACTTTTTTATTTTCATGTGCTAATGACTGCTCTATTGACCTTTTTGCAAGGCTAGGGTGAAATTTTTTTGAACTAAAACTACTTAACGCACGCTTGACTTTGGGAGTAAGCTGGTGAATGCGTGACAAGAACGTTACGAAAAGCGAGGCGAACGGTAGTTGAGAGAGATATAAGTTAGTGAAGATAGAAAGAGAGAGTTAAGTTTCTTATATTACTGTAGGGGCAAGAGAGAGAGGTGCGAGCGCGCGTTTTCTTTCTCTCTTTCTCTCATAGCCAGTTACGTTTCGTATATCTAAGACACAGTGCAGGCCTATTGTCTGTATCACACTGTAGGAGCAAGAGAGCAGTGCGCGCGCATATTTTATTTCTCTCTTCCTATCATATCGATAGAGTTAAAGAAGTTTTATTTCTATCGTGTCGTCTAAAGCACACTCGTTTTTGTTTTTTTTTTAATAATTTTAATGTTAACAAATTGTAATCAACATTTAATTTAAGAAAATATTATCGATTCTCAAATAAATAAAAATATGCAGAAAAAGCGGTCGCATCTAGGAATTGAGCCCAATACCCTAACCTTGTCGAGGCTCTGCTTTAACTGTTAAGAGGGCATTACCAGAGAAAGCCTGAAATACGTCATTTTCAAAAAAGTTTTTAGACGTATTGACTCTTTTCCACAAAAAATTATAAATGGATTTCGAAAGATTGTTCTTTTATCTAGCATTCGTATGTAATAAATTTTTAGAATTTTTTTAAATTTTTAGTATAATAAGGTTATTCCATAGGTCGTTGGCAGATTTGTTAAATTTTCAAAAAAGTTTTTGTATTATACCACACCCATTTCAAATAATGTTATTATGCAGTAAAATAAATCAATACATTATCTAGCAAAGTTATGTATTAGAATTTTAATTTTAGTTTCAATAAAATCATTAAAAAATATGTACGTACATGTGTTTCTTGACGAAAATTGGTCCATTTGTGTATTTATTTGCGCACTTACAAACTAATATATTTCAGATTTTTTTAACATTTTTATTAAATTTAGACATTATTGAAAAATGATAAATACTTATAATCAAAAAATAACTACAAAAAGTACACTATTTTAATAGTTTTATCATCACGCCTTTCAGCATTTTTGGATGAAGGTATAAATTAAAGCTAATTTGGATTGAAATAAATTCGATATTGAGTTATAATTTAAAAAAGCTGGTACGGAGAATAATTAATCTTTCTCATTGTAACCGTCCTGCACGATCGGAAGAACAACTTTCGACGAAATGTGGATTTTCGTCCGCTGGCTGGTTAAACGCTCTTAAGACTGTCTAACTGCTCTAGATGTTTTTATTTACTTTGTATTTTAAATTTTACAATGTTCTGTTATCAGAACACAAAATGTTTCAGCTGGACAGAAACAACGACATCCAGTCACAAGGATCCGGTGTTAGTAGTCGGTACGTCGTCAAAACTTTCCGCTTAATCCTCTAAAGTAGTCTTGTAGCTGAAGAGCTGAAAACCTTTACAAAACAGTTGGGTGTCATTTTGAACTAACCATTCTTTGGAGCAATGTCCTGTTGGAAAAGCCGCACAGAAACTTGCACTCAGGAAAGTGTGCTAATATTTGGCAGGTCATGATTGTCAAGATCACCAAATTGTACTGAACCACAACGAAACATGAAATTGATGCTACTAATATAACCCTTTTTAAAGTTTGATTGGATTCTAATTGGGGAGATGAATTGGAAAGAAGAGGATTAACTTCTTTCTTTAATTTGAAACAGCCCAATAGGCCACTTGCTTGGACTTCATAACGACTTGGAAAACATCGTGTGGATAGATTTTTTTACTAAGATTACGAAAATGTTGGTAAATTTTTTTAGAAATGGACAGTTTTTTATTTATTTTTAAATAAATAAATCCAATATTTGGGCTTGTGACGTCACTACATGAAAATTTCCCGTCTCCGAAAATGTTCCTATTAATTTTATAAAATTCCACACTGATTTTTTTTTTTTATATGTGTGATGTATGTCTTTTCTCTCTTATATTTGTCTGTATTTTATTTACTCCTGGGCACTTGGCACCAGTCGTAATGTTTCGTCTTTTCATACTTATTTAACTCTCCTTTCATCGGCAAGACAGTTGTAATATTCTCGCCTTTTCTCTTGGCTCTGATCGATATTTAAATTCTTAAGGCTTTGCATATGTGTGGTAGGGATGGAAAATTCCTCCCCTACGTCACACAAGCCTTTATAAAATTGGACCCTTATTTCCTCTGATAACTACAGAAAGCTACTTAAAGCTCCCTTGTACTACATACCTTTAGCGATATATGTACTTAACTAATAAATACGTTATTTACGACTTTGAACGTAAATATTTTCGTATTTAGGTTGTAATTAAACTCCATCAAACGTTGTGTAATTTTTTTGATTTATGATATAGGACTTTAATTACTTTAAATTTTGTGGTAACCCTCTTGATTCTAAACAGAGTGTTGAATTTCAAACTGTATTGGTCTCTCTCTTGCAAATTTAACCTTAAGTAATTTCTCTAAATGAACTAACTTCCCTTTGACGTTCATTATGATTCCCTACATCCTAATGAATTCATGAATAAGCAATACTAATCGAAACTACACATGACTAATTGAACAGATAATTAAATATAACTCAAATGGTTAAATGTTAGTAAATTTGATTATGATTGTATCTCGTATCTGCTGGGCGCCCCTCCGTTTAGATTCAGCTGCTATAAGGTACATATAAAGATGGATTTAGTAGGTTAATGTAATTAGTTAATTGCATATTTGACGAACTCAGAATAACCCTTTTTCTGGCAAAATTTGGCTCCTGCCTCCATCAAGTAAGCAGGGTGATCAGAAGTCAACCCAAAATTCGCACAGTCTTTTGGCACGGTTCAATTGATTGATACCTAAGTTATCGCGTCCCAATTGACCTTCCTTCGCCATCATGCACTGCCTTCAGGTCTTCCCCCAAGCCCAGATACCTCCAAATTCCTACTCCTCCAAAGTTTACTATTTACTTAGGGCGAACCGGTTTCGTCCTATATGCAATCATATACTCACGGGTTTGTGTGGAGTTACGGGTCGTGAATCCTCCCTCCACGTTCAAGAAATGAGACGAGAGTGACCCGACAGGCCTAAAGCACTAATTGTAAGTGAGTTCGTTTCATTCAATGAACAGTACATAAAAAGATATATATGTAAACATACGTTTTGGGAAGGTTTATAACTCGCAATACGAAACTACTTGCAACGCATCCCGAGCTCGGATCTCGCCCATCAAATTCTGCGAAATTTTCAGATTGATACCGAATACATACGTAAGAATAGTGGGTGATATAAATATATATTCGTACATTAAGATCTTATCTGGCGATGTGTTCTGGAGATTCGCCATAACTCCAAGCTTTTGTTTGGTTTTGTTGACGGTTTTGTTTGAGAGATCCGCCATCTCTATGGTTTGATTTTGTTATAGAAGCGACCACTGCCTTCTATTGGTTGAACTGTATTTTTTTTTTTTTTTTCTTTCCCTCCCCTCCAATGTTCAACTTTTGATAAATTCTTGCTATCCCGTGATTCTCAATTGAAGCATGTAAATCCTCATTACCCCTTATTAAGCTATCCCGTGATTTTTCAACTGCTTCATCTAAGCCTTCATTACCCCTTATTAAGCTATCCCGTGATTCTTCAACTGCTTCATCTAAGCCTTCATTACCCCTTATTAAGCTATCCCGTGATTTATCAAATGTTTCATCTAAGCCTTCAATACACCTTTTTGAACTATCCCGTGATTTATCAAATGTTTCATGTAAATCTTCAATACACCCTTTTTTGAACTATCCCGTGATTTATCAAATGTTTCATGTAAATCTTCAATACACCCCTTTTTGATCTGCTATAATAAATCTGTTAATTTTCAATTGCTTAGGTCTGTAGATACCTCTTTACGTTCAAATTAAAAATAGTGTTTAATTTTTTTTTCTTTTGTTCCTAATAATTGCGCAATATAATAATTTTATCCCGTTCCTAGAAGCTAATACCTAAGTACGATATCCACTAATCAAGGTCATTTTTTTTTTTCTTTTTTCTGTATTCGAACTAGTGTCCCAGTGACCGATTTATTTTGTAAACAATTTGAGCTTTGTAAACATTCTCGACGGCATCGTGACCTAGATTCAAGCGTATGAGGTATGTTTACTTTAGACATTCCGGAGACGTGTGAGATGACTCTAAAATTTTTCTTTGTTTGATAATGATGTACTTAGCGCAATTGTCTAGTCTGATACCCGATTACGTATACATATTTATTCATTTATATATACTTTGTCTCAATAAATAATTTATAATATTGATATGTATATACATAAATTTTATGATTGAAATAATTTCTAATATCATAACTTATTTCAAATGCTCTGGATTTTCTGAAATTATATTAATACATACATAAGATTAAATATAAAATATTGATTTGTAAATTTATCACACATAACTACTTTTAATAGTTATTGATGAATTCAGAGGTAGGAATCGATACCCTTTTCCTCTTTTTATATAAGTGTTTTTCTTTTTTTTTTTTGATTATAATTTTTCTTGGGAACAAAAATTACATATATATATGTTTATATACTTACATATATAAATATAAAAAATATACTTATTATACTTATAATATTTTAATATAGTTACATATCACATATTAAGCGAGTAATATCTTGGTCAAATAATTAATCCAAATACCAATGTTTGCTCCATTCCGCTTTCTCCTTGGAATCTGTAAAATTTTATAACGGAAAAGACTTACCCCTACCAAGGTTTTTTCCGACCGGGAAATACACGGTAACCTTGCTGCGATTTTCCTAAATTAATTTTTTTTTTTCCTAAATTTAATTAAATCTTTTTGACTTCAATTTTTTTTTTTTTTCATTTAATCTAAGTAATTAAAATGATGCATGAACTCTATCGTTCTAAACTGTATTTTATCTCAAAACTCGTTGGTTAGATAACACTTTAAATGATAGTTACTTCACGATTAATTTAGAGGTGGTAAATTGTTGTTAAATTAAATTTTTATCCCTCCGAAATTTTATGTATTAATAAAATATTATTTTGTTTTATTATTATTATTTAAGATAATTAATTTAAATATTTATTATTTGTTAGAACACTTTCACTTAGATTGAACACACGTATTTAATTATAACTTCTTCACGCTAAATTATCACATCACTTCAGTTATTTATTGCACTAATATTGAACGCGAAATTTCTAAGTTTAAAAACACGATATTAAGTGATTATAAAATCCGAATTTTCCACTAAAACAAATTGTATTTATCACGAGCACTTTTATTTTTCACAAGTAATTAATGCGTTGTCTTTAATTTTTATTTTCCACTGATTCTAACTGCAAAGTATTTTTTCCTGTAGATCACTGAATAGAATGTGAAATTTTTCTAAGTATCAAAATAATTATCACTTAGAATTTTTTAACTTTAAATCACCCACCGTTTCGTCACGTTCCGCGAAGCTACAACCTTTTCGACCACGACGTAGACTCTCCTCAACTGGCATTTGTCTAGACTTTTATACCCCTCTCAGGTCCAAAAGATCGTATCTGAATCTCCTATAATAAACCAATCTAATTACTATCAACTCGTAATTTCTTGAAACCTCTCCATTATTGTCGAATGCGGTCTCTTAGTACCTTCCGTGTTGGATACATTAAATTCTGTCTCGTACTCCCATACTTACAAGATCCGGATTTAGTAAGATCCATGTTTAATGGCCCAACTTCCTTTGTCCTGGTGTTCATACAAAATTAGCTTGAATTTAATAATTTTAAAGTTCTATTTTCATCTATTCCGTAACATGTCCGTGCGTACGGCATCTACCATATGTTCCAAATCTGTCCCCAAATTCGCCTATCAGAGATATCTTCATGTCGAAGTCTTCCTCGCAAATTGTTCATTTTTATTTTATTATTTTTCCTCGAGTTTTTCTGTATTCTATATGAACCTTTCCATTTAAAACCGAATTTTCTCTATTTACGTCGTATATTTGAATTTTCCATTTTTTTCTCGAATTTTCTTTTATTCACGACACTCTTTCCATGAATTTCCTTATTTATCCTTACGTTATTGTTCATATCTCTATAGGTTTTTATATTTCAAGCCGTATTTATTTTATTCACTGTTAATCTAAGATTTCCTTTGTTTTTCTCTGTCGTATCTCCTTTCCCCTCACTTCCCCGTACTTCCCTGATATAACCATATCGTTTTTTGATGTTTGCTGCCTCTTGGAAAATTTCATTTTCTATTTGTTATTAATAAATATATCATTTTTAACATCTTTATAGGAGATACCCCCACTTCGGCCCTTAAATTCCTGTCATTTTTATTGCTTCATAGAGATCGCCTCCCAAATTTTGTCCCGTTCTTACGCAAAATCCCATAAACCATATGCCTTGACAGTTGTATACATTAGTTCCTGTACCCACCTGGCAATAAATCCTTTTTTATTTCAGTGTCGTTAACTTTTACGAGAATTCTTTAATGTAAATATTTCATAAGACCCATGATAATTTTTATAGCTCTTTTAACGACTAATTGCCCTTATATAAACAATTTTCATGTTCGAATATTCCTTGTTTATCACAACAAAATACATCTGGGATCGACAACCATTGTAATGCCTCATTTTTTTTCTGCAATCGCGTACTATGTTACTCTATAAACTCCATTTTAATTACGTAAAATGACTCCTTTTCCTGAGTTTTTCTATCGCAATGTTTTCAGCATTTTCTACTCCCCTCCGTACTGCACTCTATTTCTTCTCTAACACTTGTTACTGCTCTAGACATCTGAAATATACGCTCGCCTATTCTTTAAAACTCTCATTTTTTTTTGACGTTTCCTCCCTAAATCTTTCATCGTAATATCCTAGCTCCGTCTAGAATTGATAACAATAATTTTCCATTGTTTTTTCAACATTTCCATTTCCTTTAGCACGTTTTCCCTCGAATCGATCATCTCCGGTCGTCACAAACAATCGTATTATAGATGAAATCTCCCTAACACCTTACAACACGTTTTCGTCACTTGCTATGCAATTTTCCACTTAAACTTTTTCCATCGTGTTTACGTGTATCCTTTTTTTCCGCACCTGATATGCTTTAATGCGTTCGGGAACTAGGGTTTCTGATCCCTGGAACGTACCGGTTAATCATAACATTTCTTGGGGTCATCGTTCTTTTGTCCCTGAACAGATTATTTCTTCCCATGGAGTTTATTCACCTCTCGGTTTGGTGGGAACGTCAAACTCATTAATCACATTACTAATTGCCAAGTCCAAAGGTCGTTCCTTTGTTCTAAAAATGGGCTCGGCCCTCTTCCCGTTGATAGGCTGAATTGGTTTTTAATCGCTTTTGCTGCAATTCAATTGGCTGTCAATATATCACGGCCTAAAGCATACTGGGGAGTCCCTGTCTTTGATTATTTGTTGATACCATCTGTGATTTTTTTATCAATACTCGTCTCACCTTGTCTAATTATAGATCCCTACCGTAAATATGAATTCACTTTACTCTAATCCGATAGATGTCGTAGACGTGTCCGTTTTATAAGTAATTGATATTTTCTTTTTTTAAATTAAAGTGGGAAGCTACGATATTTTCTAATTCTCACTGTTGATCAATGCAATTCATCACAGTTCCCTCCTCTGAACTCAATTTGTTGTGGCTAACGTTGTATTTTATTTTAATGTCCTATTCTTTTTTTTTTTTTTTTTTTTTTTTTTTTTTTTTTTTTTTTTTTTTTAATTTTTTTTTTTTCGTTAGACACCGAAATTGTGTTCAAATTTAGACTAGCTATCTTCCCCTCCTCATTTGGTTATCCCCTATCTCTACTCCGTGTCATATTACTTCCTATCTCCCCCTCCTCATTTTGTTCTCCCCTATCTTTTTTTCCGTATCCTATTACTTCCTATCTCCCCCTCCTCATTCTGTTATCCCCTATCTCTTTTCCGTATCCTATTACTTCCTATCTCCCTCTTCTCTTTTGCTCGGATTGTTAACAATCTTGAATTTGAATCTCATTGTATTCTTTATTTTCTTTTCGCGTAGATTTTACTTTATGAAATTTTCTTTAATTTTGATAGATTCAAAATTAATTTCTTTTTGCTGGAACACGCCCCTCGACTCGCGTGTTTTGGTGGTCCCCAACCAAATTGGACTAAGACCTCCCTTACAATGATTTAAGTAAAGATTGTTTACAATCTCGCGGCCTTTCGAACAACTGAAAAGCGGGTGGTCTCTTGGTGTGCAATTAATTGTTTTTTGTTTTGTAAATATGAATATTTTTTGTGAAATGTGTGTTTTCGCACGACCTCACCCAATCCGACAATCAGTGGTATACATGTTTCATATAAATTTTCCAGCATTTTTTTTTTCTTTATTTATTTAAACTTTATTTTATAATTCTTAATTTCTAATTGTAATTTCTTAATTCATCCAAAGTTGTTCTAGCCTAAGTGTTGTCCACTCTAATATTTAAATTTTTATAAATGTTCTTTATTATCCTCAAATTGGTTCAGCGTTCCTTTTTTTCTTTTTTTTTTTTTTCGAAATCTAAAATATTTATACCTTAATTCAAATGTTACCTTTTTATCTCTATACTTAATGTCTACCCTATATCTATAGATAAACTTTCTTATTTCAATATTTCAAAAAACAATCCCTAAGCATTGTTTATTTTTATTCAAAATGTCCCTTTTGTGTGCCATATAATATCTCTAATTCTCTCCTTTTGAGTTTTCTTACTTATCTAACATTTTTTTTTTTTTTTTTTTTTTCTCACTAACACATAAAAAAAAAGTAAAATTTTTTTTTTTTCCAACTAGAAAATCAAAATTAACGAATTTATTTGCCTTACTCTATTTCAATAATTGAATATGATTGTCGCTTATTAAGAACTTGTCCACTCACCCTCAAAGACTTAACGACGATCCGCCCCTCGCAAGCAATCTGATAATCTAATATTTTAGTAATTTTCTTTCTTCCCCCTCCCCAATTATAATGTACCCTAACATAATTTTATTTGTATTTCTCAATCGTTTATTTATTTATTAACATTTACAAATATTTGTAAACTTCGCACTCTATCCGTTGATTTCCACTAACTGTAAACCTGATTTTTGTTTCTTATTACTTGTGTAATATCTAGCTAAATGTAAAGCGCTATAATCTCCTTTTATCTCCCGAGTTGGCTGCGACCATTAGCTCCTTCCCGGCTGTAGTTATTGTAGAATTTTCTTTTGGTGAACTGTTAACTTCGGTGCACTTGCTGCAACTAGCGTTTTCGCCCACACTTTCAATTGCGTGTATCCTCCTTTTTATGGCGCGGTAACGGTCACGGTATTTGTCCTTCTTGCTGGATTCCTCCCCACTCCTCTTCTTCATGTTCCGTTCTTCTGGTGTACATACCATTGTATCTAGTTTTCGTAGAAACTCAGCGGCGACAATCTCATCTCCTGATTGCCCCGAAAACCATAGCGATTGAATTTCCTTCGGATAATGTCTCATAATTTCGTCAACTATGCCCAACGGTGTGTCAATAATCTTTAAAGCCTTCGCTAGCTCCCAATAGTTTGCGAAATGAGTAAGCATGGGTATATTTTTCTTGGCATCATATACCCCTTCTGCAAGACGACGGCGAACTTCATTTTTCTTTATGTCTCCCCAATAGGTAGCTAAAAAATCTCGTTCGAAATCTAACATAGTCTCCCATCGTTTATTGTACAATTTTGCCCACGATTTAGCTTCCCCTTTCAAATTTTCCCGTACGACGACTAAAGGATCCGTTCGTTTCACTTTTCTAGTGTATTCTTTTAAATCTTCCAGGAAACTAATGGGATTTTGATTTCCACCGGAGAATGATGGTCGTTCCTGCTGTGGTAACATTTCCACTACTTGGAGAACGCTTTTCGGCGCACTATCCTCTCCTATCACCGCCACTGTTGCTGGGATTTCCAATTGTTTCTCGAGTTCTTGCATCTTATTGACGAGCGGTGCCAAAGCTGCCTGAATTATTGTAGTTATATCTCCTATGTTTATTGTTGAAGTCTCGGTTGTGACATTTTCCCCGATTGCTGTCACTAAAGCCTGGGCTCGCCTACTTGTTCCACGTTTCCCAACCATTTTCTTTATTTTCCGAGTGTCGCCCGGTTAATGTTTATATTTTATCTTATTAAGCGACAACCTTATAATCTCTATTTTAGTTTCCTAAATTACCTTATGTAAATTATGTTGCCTTCCTTATTCTATTTATTTACTTATTTTTTTTTTTTTTTTTTCAATTTTCTCGTTTTTCTATATTTTTTTATTTTATTTTTTTATTTTTCCTTTTACTTCGTTAACTTTTCTTGTTCCTTTTCCTCGGGTTTTTCCTGTAACATACCATGTGTGAGTCTCTCTTCACACTCTCGCTTATTTTCGCCCTGTTCCTCCGATTTTGTGTCGGTCTCCCCCTCTGGCTGAACGACTTCTATCATATCCTCGACTCGTAACTTAGACCTCTTTGAACGTCTAAATATCTCCCGTAATTCATCTCCCAACGGTATTTCTTTAGCTTCTAATTCCGTCGCATCCACTTTCCTTTTTTCCGCCATTTTTTGTTTAAAATTTTTAATGAATTTAACTCAATACCAACTATTTATTATAAATATACCTATATATATTTATAATTTATTTTATTTTTATTTTTATTTTTATTTTTATTTTTATTTTTATTTTTATTTTTATTTTTATTTTTTTTTTTTTGGAACCTGTCCCCCTATAAAACACAATATTTTCAATTATTTATATTTGTTTGCATGATGATTGTAACCCAAATTAGATCAACTCTACCATCACTCTTCATTTCAAATAAATGTAGGTAATTGCAAAAAAAAACGGAATGAATATTGTTACTCCAATGTTAATGAATATCCCGTGATTTTCGTTCAACCAATAATTACTCATTGTTTAGAATGCCAACCATTCCTTCAAGTTCCGCAATACCTACGATATTTTCGCAAAATCTATTTAGAGTTCGCAATACCTATCTTGATGTTATTTCGTCAAATCCCCTCCTTTTTTGGTCCGAATGATCAAATGTTCCCTTAAATAGGTATATACCTATAAAACATTCGCCTGTGATATTAAAGTTCTCAACTCGACACTATCCCCAATCAAATATTTTATGTTATTTTTATTTTATGTTCCTTATCTTTTATGTTATGACCTTTTATGTGATAATCCTCACATACAAACCCACAACATTAACTATAAACAAAGGGTCACTTTATGTAGGTAAGTTCCCCCGTTTTTATCTGTAAAGTCTGTTTATTTTTTCCGTAACCGAGTGTTGATATCATTTTCGAGTTTGTTTATTCTACAATCTCTTAAAGCGATGCGCGTTACCCCCGATGTCGCCTACTTCAAAATTTTTCGATGTTTTGTTATCACTTTCGATGCTTAGGTTATCAATCTTTCGATGCTTACAAACACCGCGGTATCTCGTATCAGATTGTTTACATTACGATCATTAACATTCTGGATTCAGGAATGTCAATACCATTATTCTGTCAATTTATGGCCTGCCTTGAATAAACTGTTTACGCTTGTATCTGACCTACATTCTTTGTTACGATATTTATAATCTCATAAGCAATCAACAAATTCATGGTCACTTGATTTAACTTTATATAGACACTTTTATAAATTATTTTAAAACATGTAGAGTTTATTCGTTAACACTTTTTTTTATATTTAAATGTATTGTTTATATATTTATTTTCGTATATTTATTTATTTATTTATATATTTTTTTCGTGTTTATTTAACGGCGCACTGTTCTGATTTTTATTTTATTTTTATTATCACTTCATTTAACATAACGTCCTACTTATTATTATTATTATTTTTTTTTTCTTCACTTTTTTTTTTTTTTTTTGCAATAGATTGACCAATAAAAGTTTTTTTTTTTTTTTTCTAAAACAACTTGTAAAACTCTGATCTCCTGTCACGGCTGTGCAGTTGTGATGTATGTCTTTTCTCTCTTATATTTGTCTGTATTTTATTTACTCCTGGGCACTTGGCACCAGTCGTAATGTTTCGTCTTTTCATACTTATTTAACTCTCCTTTCATCGGCAAGACAGTTGTAATATTCTCGCCTTTTCTCTTGGCTCTGATCGATATTTAAATTCTTAAGGCTTTGCATATGTGTGGTAGGGATGGAAAATTCCTCCCCTACGTCACACAAGCCTTTATAAAATTGGACCCTTATTTCCTCTGATAACTACAGAAAGCTACTTAAAGCTCCCTTGTACTACATACCTTTAGCGATATATGTACTTAACTAATAAATACGTTATTTACGACTTTGAACGTAAATATTTTCGTATTTAGGTTGTAATTAAACTCCATCAAACGTTGTGTAATTTTTTTGATTTATGATATAGGACTTTAATTACTTTAAATTTTGTGGTAACCCTCTTGATTCTAAACAGAGTGTTGAATTTCAAACTGTATTGGTCTCTCTCTTGCAAATTTAACCTTAAGTAATTTCTCTAAATGAACTAACTTCCCTTTGACGTTCATTATGATTCCCTACATCCTAATGAATTCATGAATAAGCAATACTAATCGAAACTACACATGACTAATTGAACAGATAATTAAATATAACTCAAATGGTTAAATGTTAGTAAATTTGATTATGATTGTATCTCGTATCTGCTGGGCGCCCCTCCGTTTAGATTCAGCTGCTATAAGGTACATATAAAGATGGATTTAGTAGGTTAATGTAATTAGTTAATTGCATATTTGACGAACTCAGAATAACCCTTTTTCTGGCAAAATTTGGCTCCTGCCTCCATCAAGTAAGCAGGGTGATCAGAAGTCAACCCAAAATTCGCACAGTCTTTTGGCACGGTTCAATTGATTGATACCTAAGTTATCGCGTCCCAATTGACCTTCCTTCGCCATCATGCACTGCCTTCAGGTCTTCCCCCAAGCCCAGATACCTCCAAATTCCTACTCCTCCAAAGTTTACTATTTACTTAGGGCGAACCGGTTTCGTCCTATATGCAATCATATACTCACGGGTTTGTGTGGAGTTACGGGTCGTGAATCCTCCCTCCACGTTCAAGAAATGAGACGAGAGTGACCCGACAGGCCTAAAGCACTAATTGTAAGTGAGTTCGTTTCATTCAATGAACAGTACATAAAAAGATATATATGTAAACATACGTTTTGGGAAGGTTTATAACTCGCAATACGAAACTACTTGCAACGCATCCCGAGCTCGGATCTCGCCCATCAAATTCTGCGAAATTTTCAGATTGATACCGAATACATACGTAAGAATAGTGGGTGATATAAATATATATTCGTACATTAAGATCTTATCTGGCGATGTGTTCTGGAGATTCGCCATAACTCCAAGCTTTTGTTTGGTTTTGTTGACGGTTTTGTTTGAGAGATCCGCCATCTCTATGGTTTGATTTTGTTATAGAAGCGACCACTGCCTTCTATTGGTTGAACTGTATTTTTTTTTTTTTTTTCTTTCCCTCCCCTCCAATGTTCAACTTTTGATAAATTCTTGCTATCCCGTGATTCTCAATTGAAGCATGTAAATCCTCATTACCCCTTATTAAGCTATCCCGTGATTTTTCAACTGCTTCATCTAAGCCTTCATTACCCCTTATTAAGCTATCCCGTGATTCTTCAACTGCTTCATCTAAGCCTTCATTACCCCTTATTAAGCTATCCCGTGATTTATCAAATGTTTCATCTAAGCCTTCAATACACCTTTTTGAACTATCCCGTGATTTATCAAATGTTTCATGTAAATCTTCAATACACCCTTTTTTGAACTATCCCGTGATTTATCAAATGTTTCATGTAAATCTTCAATACACCCCTTTTTGATCTGCTATAATAAATCTGTTAATTTTCAATTGCTTAGGTCTGTAGATACCTCTTTACGTTCAAATTAAAAATAGTGTTTAATTTTTTTTTCTTTTGTTCCTAATAATTGCGCAATATAATAATTTTATCCCGTTCCTAGAAGCTAATACCTAAGTACGATATCCACTAATCAAGGTCATTTTTTTTTTCTTTTTTCTGTATTCGAACTAGTGTCCCAGTGACCGATTTATTTTGTAAACAATTTGAGCTTTGTAAACATTCTCGACGGCATCGTGACCTAGATTCAAGCGTATGAGGTATGTTTACTTTAGACATTCCGGAGACGTGTGAGATGACTCTAAAATTTTTCTTTGTTTGATAATGATGTACTTAGCGCAATTGTCTAGTCTGATACCCGATTACGTATACATATTTATTCATTTATATATACTTTGTCTCAATAAATAATTTATAATATTGATATGTATATACATAAATTTTATGATTGAAATAATTTCTAATATCATAACTTATTTCAAATGCTCTGGATTTTCTGAAATTATATTAATACATACATAAGATTAAATATAAAATATTGATTTGTAAATTTATCACACATAACTACTTTTAATAGTTATTGATGAATTCAGAGGTAGGAATCGATACCCTTTTCCTCTTTTTATATAAGTGTTTTTCTTTTTTTTTTTTTGATTATAATTTTTCTTGGGAACAAAAATTACATATATATATGTTTATATACTTACATATATAAATATAAAAAATATACTTATTATACTTATAATATTTTAATATAGTTACATATCACATATTAAGCGAGTAATATCTTGGTCAAATAATTAATCCAAATACCAATGTTTGCTCCATTCCGCTTTCTCCTTGGAATCTGTAAAATTTTATAACGGAAAAGACTTACCCCTACCAAGGTTTTTTCCGACCGGGAAATACACGGTAACCTTGCTGCGATTTTCCTAAATTAATTTTTTTTTTTCCTAAATTTAATTAAATCTTTTTGACTTCAATTTTTTTTTTTTTTCATTTAATCTAAGTAATTAAAATGATGCATGAACTCTATCGTTCTAAACTGTATTTTATCTCAAAACTCGTTGGTTAGATAACACTTTAAATGATAGTTACTTCACGATTAATTTAGAGGTGGTAAATTGTTGTTAAATTAAATTTTTATCCCTCCGAAATTTTATGTATTAATAAAATATTATTTTGTTTTATTATTATTATTTAAGATAATTAATTTAAATATTTATTATTTGTTAGAACACTTTCACTTAGATTGAACACACGTATTTAATTATAACTTCTTCACGCTAAATTATCACATCACTTCAGTTATTTATTGCACTAATATTGAACGCGAAATTTCTAAGTTTAAAAACACGATATTAAGTGATTATAAAATCCGAATTTTCCACTAAAACAAATTGTATTTATCACGAGCACTTTTATTTTTCACAAGTAATTAATGCGTTGTCTTTAATTTTTATTTTCCACTGATTCTAACTGCAAAGTATTTTTTCCTGTAGATCACTGAATAGAATGTGAAATTTTTCTAAGTATCAAAATAATTATCACTTAGAATTTTTTAACTTTAAATCACCCACCGTTTCGTCACGTTCCGCGAAGCTACAACCTTTTCGACCACGACGTAGACTCTCCTCAACTGGCATTTGTCTAGACTTTTATACCCCTCTCAGGTCCAAAAGATCGTATCTGAATCTCCTATAATAAACCAATCTAATTACTATCAACTCGTAATTTCTTGAAACCTCTCCATTATTGTCGAATGCGGTCTCTTAGTACCTTCCGTGTTGGATACATTAAATTCTGTCTCGTACTCCCATACTTACAAGATCCGGATTTAGTAAGATCCATGTTTAATGGCCCAACTTCCTTTGTCCTGGTGTTCATACAAAATTAGCTTGAATTTAATAATTTTAAAGTTCTATTTTCATCTATTCCGTAACATGTCCGTGCGTACGGCATCTACCATATGTTCCAAATCTGTCCCCAAATTCGCCTATCAGAGATATCTTCATGTCGAAGTCTTCCTCGCAAATTGTTCATTTTTATTTTATTATTTTTCCTCGAGTTTTTCTGTATTCTATATGAATCTTTCCATTTAAAACCGAATTTTCTCTATTTACGTCGTATATTTGAATTTTCCATTTTTTTCTCGAATTTTCTTTTATTCACGACACTCTTTCCATGAATTTCCTTATTTATCCTTACGTTATTGTTCATATCTCTATAGGTTTTTATATTTCAAGCCGTATTTATTTTATTCACTGTTAATCTAAGATTTCCTTTGTTTTTCTCTGTCGTATCTCCTTTCCCCTCACTTCCCCGTACTTCCCTGATATAACCATATCGTTTTTTGATGTTTGCTGCCTCTTGCAAAATTTCATTTTCTATTTGTTATTAATAAATATATCATTTTTAACATCTTTATAGGAGATACCCCCACTTCGGCCCTTAAATTCCTGTCATTTTTATTGCTTCATAGAGATCGCCTCCCAAATTTTGTCCCGTTCTTACGCAAAATCCCATAAACCATATGCCTTGACAGTTGTATACATTAGTTCCTGTACCCACCTGGCAATAAATCCTTTTTTATTTCAGTGTCGTTAACTTTTACGAGAATTCTTTAATGTAAATATTTCATAAGACCCATGATAATTTTTATAGCTCTTTTAACGACTAATTGCCCTTATATAAACAATTTTCATGTTCGAATATTCCTTGTTTATCACAACAAAATACATCTGGGATCGACAACCATTGTAATGCCTCATTTTTTTTCTGCAATCGCGTACTATGTTACTCTATAAACTCCATTTTAATTACGTAAAATGACTCCTTTTCCTGAGTTTTTCTATCGCAATGTTTTCAGCATTTTCTACTCCCCTCCGTACTGCACTCTATTTCTTCTCTAACACTTGTTACTGCTCTAGACATCTGAAATATACGCTCGCCTATTCTTTAAAACTCTCATTTTTTTTTGACGTTTCCTCCCTAAATCTTTCATCGTAATATCCTAGCTCCGTCTAGAATTGATAACAATAATTTTCCATTGTTTTTTCAACATTTCCATTTCCTTTAGCACGTTTTCCCTCGAATCGATCATCTCCGGTCGTCACAAACAATCGTATTATAGATGAAATCTCCCTAACACCTTACAACACGTTTTCGTCACTTGCTATGCAATTTTCCACTTAAACTTTTTCCATCGTGTTTACGTGTATCCTTTTTTTCCGCACCTGATATGCTTTAATGCGTTCGGGAACTAGGGTTTCTGATCCCTGGAACGTACCGGTTAATCATAACATTTCTTGGGGTCATCGTTCTTTTGTCCCTGAACAGATTATTTCTTCCCATGGAGTTTATTCACCTCTCGGTTTGGTGGGAACGTCAAACTCATTAATCACATTACTAATTGCCAAGTCCAAAGGTCGTTCCTTTGTTCTAAAAATGGGCTCGGCCCTCTTCCCGTTGATAGGCTGAATTGGTTTTTAATCGCTTTTGCTGCAATTCAATTGGCTGTCAATATATCACGGCCTAAAGCATACTGGGGAGTCCCTGTCTTTGATTATTTGTTGATACCATCTGTGATTTTTTTATCAATACTCGTCTCACCTTGTCTAATTATAGATCCCTACCGTAAATATGAATTCACTTTACTCTAATCCGATAGATGTCGTAGACGTGTCCGTTTTATAAGT
Organism: Limnephilus rhombicus; assembly: GCA_929108145.2. NCBI lineage: Eukaryota > Metazoa > Arthropoda > Insecta > Trichoptera > Limnephilidae > Limnephilus > Limnephilus rhombicus. The sequence continues at coordinate 56,757,361 of OV815275.1, read as the reverse complement.
AATTGATATTTTCTTTTTTTAAATTAAAGTGGGAAGCTACGATATTTTCTAATTCTCACTGTTGATCAATGCAATTCATCACATATGGCATCACTTTGATTTCAGGCGAACTTTTGAATTTGAAATTTAACGTTCACGAGATTTATTGTTTGTTCTCTGCAAACGTATCATTTGGTTTGATTTTTTGACAGATGTTATGAAGAGAACCCCGTACATTTTTGCGTTGACCGTACGTGTTTTAGAGGTATAATGATAATGGTGCGGATTTTAACAAAATCAAACTTTATAATATTCTTATTATTATTATAATTTACAAGTACAAGTATATTACATTCAAAATAGTAATATAGACGTTGAGTATTATTATGATTTATTATCAATAAGATGGATCAAGGAAAAAATATTTATGAGATTTAATATTTTTGTTATGCCTCGTTATTCTCCTGTGCCATTTGTGTGGAAAACGTTTTTTTTTTTAAATGATTTTCGGCTACGTAATTATCGTTTTTTCACACCTATAAAATAATGTCCCGTCTTTCCGATTTATAAAAAATGGTCTAATTTTTCGGATTGAAATTTTCAAAAAATTCAAAAGGTTTCAAAAATACGTTTAAAAAAAAATACGGAATGCCTTAGAATATTTCTCTAAGCCGGAATTTTTTTTTTTAAATGTGATGCAAATGGCCTATTACTGTTAAACTTATTGTGGAATCAGATTTGACCACACCAGCAGAATGTTGCCAGCTCGTTAATAATAAAAATAATTATATCTACCAACTAAACAGAAAATATCTATATGTAATCGATACCGATTTGGATGAAAATTACTTTAATTCCATATTTGAAATGTGTTTTATTTTAATTTCTTATGGTTTAATCTTGACAAGTATAGTTAGATTTCGTGATTTTTCTGCGCACTTTCAAGAAAGTGTTCTTTGCTAACTAACTAATTAGAGTAATCAACATAATATCCCGTGATTTTCACGGGTCCGCCCTAGTCATGCATACATTTTATCGACTTCACATGAATCAAACCACAGCCCTAAATCGAGTTTTTTTACGTCTGGAGCCAGTAAAACTTTAGCATCCCCAATTGGGGTATGTTGTGAGGCTGAGGGTAGTGGGGAGGAGAAGGATACGAAAAAGAGGAGGGGGGGGGGAAATACTTTGCAATTCAGATCTGGTCATCAAACACTAAAACGGTTGAAGACATTTCAAGCAACGTTTCAATTCTGAATTGTGGTTTTACGTTAGGGCGATTCTGAGAGGATCTTCGTTGTGAAAGTCACTTGAGTTCAACATTGTTTATTAGAGAAACTGTTTACTGTTTATGATGTATCGAATGTACGGTTCCTTTAACCTAACAATTTATTATACACAAAAAAATGTAAGTCATACTAAGAATAAAATACAAAAATTGTATTCATATCTCCCGCTATCAGCGACCATATTTCATTATGGTCTTTGTTTACCCACGCACAAGTCCAAAAACATAAATTCAAAAAAATTCCGCTCCAAATCAAACAGAACGAAAAGTGCACCGAGCATTTCCCAGTTTCCGCAGTGGTCGCGCATACCGAACAGGATGTTAAAAAAGTCGTTTAGTGTTTTCCATTTTACCGAAATTTCCACCTCTAATAAACAGAACAGCGGGACATGTGCGCCAGAAGATAAAACAATTAACACAAATAATGGGCCCGATAAATTGTATCGGTGCACAGCTCTTAATGCCGGCGGCACATTGGCAAAGCGCACTGGATAGGGGCGTTTTTATCAATGCCTCGATTTGATTGGATGCTGGTTTTTATTTAAGTTTGGTAGCTAAGACCGTCTAAAGTATTGTGCCACGAAAACATAATTATAATTCGAAGAAGGAAAACAATCATTGGATAAATTTTAAATTCAAAATTTAAAAAAAAAATGGTTTGATTGGGTTCTTTTTTTTAAGTGAAATATTTAGGATTTGGATTTAGGATGAAACAAAAATGACGATTATTGCACCTGCGACGCATCAACTGAGCTAATTGGTCACTTTGGTTATCATGTCACTTTTAAAGGGTCCTATTGGTTGAGATATGAAACGGAAATTACGCTAGGTCTGCGCTCATTGGTCGCTTTGATAATGACGTCTCTTTTCAAATACCTATTGGTTGCAAGGGCCCGCAACACGGATTTGTACCGATTTATTACATATTTCCCTTAAACACGGTAAGTTTTAAAGCTCTTAAAAAAATATATGCTATTATATTATACTTTGCCCGCGCCGAAACGTAAATTATATAAAATTCCCTCGATAGAAAAAAATCGCAAAGTATGCTGCAAAAATTATTATTAACACGTTTGTTTCAGTTATTTTACAAGTTATATGCATGAAAAAAATCACAGTGTTTCTTTAAATGCTGTTTAAGATAATGCCCTCGAGATTTTTGCTCTATTTTAAACGAGTCGTGTTTTATTAAACATTTTCGCAATTTTCGCATCGATTTTTTGCCGTAAATGTTAGCGCTCTCCTCTAACATTGGTAATTTCGTATCTCTCCATCTTCTTCTTTTCGGGTCCGGTTGCAGAGCCTTAAACCGCACTCGAATTTTTATTTTCTTGATTATTCGGCAAGTTTTAGGTTACGTTTTCATCATTCCCCTGTTAATGAGGTAACACTGCAACCTATTGATCGGTCACACAGATTCATTTAAAATATTAGCTAATAGTAAAGCATATTGTGATAAAAGTTAGGCTGGATGGATTCCTAAATTATAGTTACATTAATTGTATTTTGATGTGTCCAGTGGAAAGTATTACGACAATTATTGTATTGGAGACTAGCGAGTTCCCGGCATACCTTGCCACTAAATAAAGAAATTATTTCTCCCTGCGTGTCCTATCCTATTCTTTCGTTCCCCTTCCGCATCCCCTTCCCCTCCCACATGTATGGATGTTTGTAACTCTTTCACGCAATAATTACACTGAATGGACTTTAAAAAATATTTTACTAATAGAAAGCTACTAGGGGGAGTGGCGGCTGAGAGGGCTGTGGGGTGAGGGGGGAGGGGGGGGGGGAAGGGAAGGTGGAGGAGGCGGAGTGGGAAACCACCTAACTATTTTTTTTATTTTATTTTAGTTTATTTAGGAAACAAACAGTTATACATATTTTAATAAGAAAGTAACACATTACATGGTTGCATTAACCAGCGAAGTTTCCGCTAAAATTTATGATATATATATATAAAAACATAGATTAAAACATTAAAGAAAACATAAAATGGTAGAAAAAAAATGTATATATATATGTAGAACAATTTTCTCGGTTTACCCGCGTAACGTAGTCCTTAAAAGGACTTTTTAACTCCTGACGTTTCGGACAGATCATACTGTCCATCTTCAGAGGACAAAAATCCCCTAAAAGGCCTCTGAAGATGAACAGTGTGATCTGTTCGAAACGTCAGGAGTTAAAAAGTCCTTTTAAGGACTACGTTACGCGGGTAAACCGAGAAAATTGTTCTACATCTTACACCCGTGAAAACCTTAATCATAACATATACATATATATACAAATCATATAAACCCAAATTAAAGCATGTGGGATATGTAAATCATCCAAATATTATTATTATTATAAAAAGAAGGTAAACCAACATAATGAAATGGTAGAAAAAATAACATGCAGCAGGGGTGGAGGGTGGAGAGTTCGTAATTAACAATTTGCTTTAATTTTTTCTATTATGAATTTAATAAATTGACCTGAGGACAAATGGAAAATATCAGCGTCGTTAAAGATATCATTGTATTTTGTGCACGTCCTTCGGAGAAATTAATGTTGTGTGTGATTTGTTTTTGAGTGTGGGATGTGGAATAGTTGGTTTAACCTTGTGTTTCTTATTGGACATTGAAGCACCCACCACTGTCCCGCCCCGGTATAGGCGACTTATTGTCGCCCCTTCGGAGCTCTCGCAAGAATCTACTTTTTTTTTATAAACGACTCTACATTTTACATTTGTATAACGAATCTAGAGCTTCAATGTCCCCGCATACGTTGTTAGAGGGCGGTATGCAGGCGCGCCTACAAGATTGCACTGTTATAGTCACTTCTACAATTCTAAAGTCCATGGAGGTATTCAGCCTCATGGATAGTAAAACAAGTTGTTAGTAGCCTCAACCAAAAATAAAGTAAAGAAAAAAGACATTGGACTTATTGGACAGTGGAGGTAATCCACCTCTTACCCGCCCTGGTATAAGTAACTGATGGTTACTCCTTCAAGGCTCTCGCAAGATTCTAATTTTTTGATTAAACGAAGCTACATTTATTTATTTATTATTGGACTTATTGGACAGTGGAAATTAATGTGTTCTAGAAGATAGTTGTTGTGAAGATAGATAATATATAAGAAAGATGACATAGGCCCTGAGGGAAATTATTTTCCTCAGGGCCTCCTGTGTGGAGCTCATGTAAAAAAAATCAGCAGTCAATATTCGCTTTTCAATCCATAACAAGTGCAGTTTGTCAGAAATAAATTGTATAATGACATGAATGTATGAAAATTCTGATACACACGTTTCGATAGCCGACAAGCGGGCGGATTAGGCAAAGGGTCACTGCCCCGCGGCCACCGAGTCCCCGGGCCCGAGCAGAATGATTGACCCCTTTTGGCGGCGTGGCCGGGACGACTTTAAATAAATATGCGAATTCAATAGATCCACATGTCCATGTCTACGTGGTAATAAAGGCGCTAAGGACCCTAGTAAGCAGTCAAACCAATTTGCATTAAAAAAAGGGAGAAAGAAAAAACTTTTGATGTGAAAATTTCTTTAGCGCACTAATACACACATCTATAGGATTCAGCCTGCGAAAGAATGAGATAGCAATAAAATATTTATTTATATCACGGGTACCCAGTTCCAACGTAATACGATAAATCAACGATCCCACGCAAGTTTCCTTTGTTGTGGTATAAAGCGCTTGACGAACCTTAGCGGCCAGAAATCCAAAAAAAAATGTGCACTTTTGTAAAATCAATATCCAATCTTCAAACCACTGCAAAATGAACAGGCAAAAAAAATACAAAAGAAAGCGACATCTACCGACTCCGAACATGAAAACAGAAATACTTATAAAATGACCAAATGTATGGGAAAAGGCGCACTGTAATTCGACAACAAAAATATGGAAAAAAATATTCTTCACTTTTATAAAAAAAAAGTGCCTCGTAGTCGCCCCAGTCTTGTCTACTTTATTTTTCTGACGGTTTCACTCCTACCGCGTGTGAATTGCACACTCTGAGGAAAGTATTTTCACAGAGGGCCTACGTCATCGGAGACGGGAGGGTCTTTTTGAGGAGAGGAAGGAATGAACATTGGTCTTGAAGAGACCCATGTTGTAGGAAGGAGGAAACAGAAAGGCCGGCAAATCGTTCCACAGCCGAGATGTCGAACACAAGAATGAGTCAAAGAAGCGACCCGTTCTCATGTGAAAAATGTCACCCATGTACATATGTTGTGTGTTTCCCGACTATGCACCGGTTCCGAAGGGATCAATGACGCTGGTTCTTCGGAGCATCTTCCATTGAAATACCGGTAGGGATAGCAATCCCACTTGCAATCCATCTATTAAATTAGGTGAATCTATCAGACAGACCGCCCGTTTCTGGGTAGATTCGAGAGTTTTTTCAGGTATTTTGGGGCTCCAGACCAGAGGTAGCTGCCAAATTCAACCGTGGGGCGCATTTGTGATTTGTACGAGGTTAGCAGTTGTGTACTATTAAAGTATCTGCCCTGCAGAGTACGCCCAGTTTTTGCGAGGCTAATTTAACTCTGGCTTCGATGGAGCCCCCATATCTGAGCTGGTCACTTAGGGTTACACCAAGCATATCAATGGAGGACCAGTTCGGAAGATTGCTTCCGTTGAAGGATACTAGAATTTCATTTCGATCCCTTTTAGACGTAATCAGATATGATTGGGGTCTTTGAAACTGATTTTACTGACCTCTGTTAAAAACTATTATACTTACGACATCTGTTAAAAGGAATTCTACATACATATATTTATTTACCCTATGCATCAACTGTTGATTGATAAAGTTGGGTATTAAATCGCTTCCGAAGATTGATCCGACTGCTTTTAGAAAAGCAGTTCCGCGATGCTTCCACCGCTTACTAGGCCCCCTTTGAGGGTGTACAACGGTGGGTGGCGATGGTCGCCTCATTGGAAACGTACAACACGCAAACATTTATTGCCATCTCGGTTGATAAATTAGGCATACGCTATACGTGGCAACCAACGTGGCAAACAGATGGGCCTGCGATAGGGGGTAGTCTAAACGGGACGAGTATTAGTTGGGCAACTGGGAGACGAACGAACAAAACGGGATTAGTGTTTATTGAAAAATGGCACACATCAATCATCCACCGGAAATGTACATTTTTTACAATTTTCGTTTAATGTAGTGGCAATCAAAATGAAATTCATTTTCAAATCATGCAAAAATGGAGCCCGCATGGGACATTATAATTATCGGGTACCTGCAAAGCGGCTTGAAGCATTGACGTATTTTAACAACACACAGGTAACTTTTAATGTTTTTTTGAAGTGAAAACTTCTTTAGCCCTATTGTGATGTGAAACTCGATGAAAGGAAAAGCCATACTAAAAAGAGACAAACACATACATCTATAGGATTTAGCCTGCATCTAGAGAATGATGAGAATGATTGATGAATGATGAGAATGAAGTTTTACTTAAAAAAAACGAGTGTTCTTTGGACCACACAACTAAAGTAAAATTTCACTAACTTATAAGTCACTCTCAACTTCCACCGTTCACCTCGCCCGACCGTTCGCCTCGCCCGACCACACTTTTCATAACGCTTTCGTCACGCATTCACCAGCTTATTCCCCAAGTCAAACGTGCGTAAAGAAGTTTTACTTTAAAAAATTGGTCAAACGCTTAATGCACTTAATGGTAGGCAAATTGAAATGGAGCTTATCGTCCATTAAATACAGATCAGACAAAACTATTGAAATTCACATTCCCTTTCAAGCCATCCATCACCAAAAACGAAAAAGAAGAAGCCGATCATACATAATTACGAATGTAATGAGACGTGGTCACGTAATTCTATCGGTGACTTGTTGGCTTGCCAGTGGCGGCGGTAAACCGTCTCGACGTTAAATATTCAATTAGGGCGCAATCGCTGTCTCGCGTCACTCATCGCCGGACGTCAGGCCGCTGGCGGGGTGCTGCCACTGGCGGGGCGTCCGACTACACACCACAGTTGCACCCCCTGTATAATAAACGGCATCTTACCACCTTGCGCCGCTACTGACCATTGACCACCGGTACAGTAGGGCTGACAAAAACAATATTTAAACATTACCCATTCAAATTTCTCCCAAAAATGTTGAATTATTTTTAATAAAATTACATTAGATTCAGGTTGTTAACGGACATACTGGTCTTATTTAAGTTGAAAAGTTGTAAGCAAAATGAATAAGAAAACATCAAAAATGTCACGGGAGACGAAATTTCGTCTCCATTTTTCACTCCGTAGTATATTGTCAGGAATGTAAGGAATTACTGGTTAAAAGTGTGTCCCTAAACAATATCCTGTATACTTTAAATTATTGAAATATATAATTAAACTAGCTGATTCCCGGCATGCGTTGCAATGCCATAATCAAAGAAATAAATTGTTTCTCCCTGCATATCCTTTCACGTGCGCCCCCTTTCTTCTCACGCATCCCCTTCCCATCCCGCGTTTCCCTTCCACCTTCCCCGCCTACCCACTCCCTTCTTCCGCTCCCCAGTTCCACCGACCCACCCTCCCGCGTTCCTTACATTCAGTCCAAGTACATTCAGTTTTCAAACAGCTCGCGTGCCACCTGTTACGATCTTTTAATTCTTATTTTCATTTTTGACATATTAAAAATATTCTTATTTGTATATTACAAGAACAATCCATCTAATTTGGTACCTAACAAAGGTACCTATTTAAAAAATTCTATAATTTGAAAACTCCATAGACAATTCTTTTGTTACAAAAAAAAAACAGCTACTTACTAAATTAACATCCATCAAACGCGCGAACTGTCAAACGGGTGAAGTTAAAATAGTCGTTAAGTTTTCTGAAACTATCCAATTTTCTTAATTTTTCTTTCCGTAAAAACCTTCTACAAAGTATAGTATTAGAAAACTTAAAAAGATAGATGAATGAAATAGGTAAAGTCGTTCTGAAGTTATGGCGTGACCAAGGGTAACAGGCAAAGACGTTACATACTTTAGACGCGGGGTAGAAATCTCAAAATGGGAAGCCAACAACAAGACAATTGTAGAGTACTCGATTTCTAGTACTTTAGTACTAAACTGCCACGTGTCGAGTAAGGTCATGTCCTACCAGTAAGTAAATTGCATTAAAAAGCGCCAAAATTCCCTCCTGTGTAATGAGAAAATGTTTCCATTACACGGTAAACAGTCGTAAAAGCGAAGGAATAACATTTCATTTGTAAATACATGCAAATTACTTATTATTATCGATACAATTGCTTTCCGCCCAAAGATTTTATGCGTCATTAGAGAACTCAAGGCCTACTAAAGTACAGGTCTGGATGCGCAACAGCCAAATTACAAAGTCGATGCCGTCGCTAAGTAAAATTTACTTTTTATAATAATAATCTAATGATTCTTTATTTACTTGCCTGCGGTAAAACAACATACAAATCAGCAGAAACAACAAATACAATAACAATCAACGCCATTTGCAAACTATCGTTGTTCATTAAAGCTACTTGACAACTCAAAATTCGACTGGTGCCCAGACCTCCTACTTTAGTTGGACTTGAGATAGTATTCGACGGAACTTTTGAATTTTGAATACGAAAATGCCGCCCGCGTTCTATCTTTTGTTTCGTTCATATGCACATATTCTTTTAAGCGTCTATCTTTATCATACACGAATAACTTTTGAATTAAGAAATTATTGAAAATCGCTGAAAACAAAAGAGTTTTGATTGATTGCCACATTATAACTTGAGTTTGTGAGACTATGGCAAGTCTATTTATATAACGTCATTGGTAACAGGGAATCATTTTTATAATACGATGAGATAAGAGTTAGAAACGCATAATTTCACAGCTACCTTCTGCTTCGACCATCGATATACTACGTAGGCACAGACATTTATTTATTTGTTTGTTTCTTTACATGGTACATAGTATCTAGGTCCAATGTTTACAATTCAATTTATAACCTCACTGGGTGAGGCCTGTTTTGAGGTTAACAATTCTACAATTTAACAAAATAACTCAAAAATAATATAGTCGTTGAAGAACAATATTATTGATAAACTTAGAGTCTGTCAATTAAGAGCAGAAAATAATAAAAATGGAACTACTAAATTTGTAGGCTGGCAACACCAATTTACTGTCAAATATTCTTTCAAATCGCAATGACACTGAATGTATAAAACACTAAATAACATTTAAAAAGGCACTTTTTTGTTCATAATGAAAGAAATTTAATTCAAAGAAGCACCGTTGTTAAGGTACCTCATAAATTTGTTTAAATGGTGTTTTATAAAGTGATTTGCTTTCATTTAATATAACATAAATTTAAATTTAACATTAGGTAAAAAAGAAGAACCACTAAAATAGTGAGTTTAGTTACACTACTTTAAGGTCTGAATGAGTTAAATATATTCTGATCTAAATTTAGAGACATGATCTAAAACCCGGGCAACGCTGGGTACTTAAGCTAGTATTAAATAAATGTGAGCGATTCCTAACTCTGCTTTTTATTTTACTATAATATCGTTATTCCTCATTGTATTAACACAAATTGCAAAGTGTAATATACCTATATGCTATTCTAATCTTGAGAGTAGGTATCGAAATTACAATAAAAAAATAATTTTCCCACTTTCATGTGTTTTTGATTTTTTAGAAAAATTGTGGGTTCCACAGCTTTAGATTACCACCATGTATTTTATTTTTAGTATTACCATTTGATCAACAGTGGCGCCCTCCTATGTTTTCTACTCTTATTTGACAGACTGTACATAGTTTCAATAAACCATCCTAGACGCACAAAAAATTGACTATTATTCTAAATTATTTTTTTTTAGATTAGCTTCACCGGGAAAAAATCCCCTCAGGGCCTATGTCGTCTTTGTGTGGAGCGTCTTTTTAGTGAAAGGAAGGAGTGGAAGTTCTGAGAAGTAAAAAGGTTATAAAAGTCGATTCCAAAATATTAAGTGTTGTATGAAAAGAACCGCGCAACCCAATATTTTTATAGCACAATTAGTTACTCATTTTTTTATAAGAACAACGCTTTCTTTTATTTAAAACTAATCGAAGATAATATCGTTAATTCTAAAAAAAAAAAATATTAGATTGACAATTATGACGGTTTCTTAGAAGGTGGCAATCGCTGAATTGGTAAAAGCACACGTCCCGGTTAGACGAGAGGTTCTGCGTTCGAGTCCCAGTTGCGACCATTGTCTTTTTCTGTTTTACTGTGTCTTGTTCCCTTTCATCAAAGAGAGCATTAGTTTCTATGTTCCGTCACTGACAGAGATAATATCAATATATTGATAATATCGATATGTTTAACATCAATGAAGCACAATTCAAACGGCAAGCTTGCTGTAAGTCTAAATCTTTTTAGCTCGTCTAAAATATTTTCTCTTTTAAAAACGCTTTGAAATTGTAATTTTGTAATGTTTTTAAAATGAATAAATTGAATTGAATTTAATTGAATAATATTGAGTAGAAAATAGAATTTCACCACGCCCTAGTTCGTAAGCTGCACACGGTAGTGTAGGGGATCGACTTATCAATCACATGAGCACCCTAAGAAAGGGAGGAATTCGCTCCGTGCGTCAAACCGCAATGCCCCAAAATGGTCAATCTATTGCGGCTTTATTATTTATGTAAATGCATTTCTTCCCTCTGACATCTTTAACGCGCTATAACAAGATCATTGTTGTTAGGAAGTTTAAATATTCATTTGCCTTGAAAAGGTTTTCCGAAATTTGCAAATTTCCGATTCTACTTCCTTTTGTATAAAGGTTACTATTAGGGTGTTGAAATGAATTACTACAGTACTGACATACACCTCCGTACATACACCTCCGTGGTCGAGAGATTTAACTAAGAATCCGGAGTTTGCAGGTTCAAATCCTGGCGTATGCAAGTAAATTTTATTTGATTAATTTGTGTTGTTTCGCAATTGATTAATTTTAAAATAACTTAAAGCACGTAAGTTTCAAAACGGAAGATGCTCACAGTATCGCCCTGGTGTTAAGACCACCAATGAGATTTTTTTTTAAGTTGCTTGAAAAGGCTTTAACCTGTTTGGTATACAAGTGCACCAAACTATTGAATTTGTCACTCATCTCTGGTATGGAGCCCCAAAATAACTGAAAAAATCCTTGACTCTGTGCAGAAACGGGCTTTTGATAGATTCTCCTATCTTAACAAACGGATTGCAATCTTTAGAGCAGAAGCGTCAGGTAGGTACGCTGACCTTGTTCTACCGGTATTATAATGGAAGATGCTCCGAGGTACTTGCGTGGTTGATCCCTTCGGTACCGGTGCACAGTCGGGAAACCCGACAAAAGCGCTCCCAACGTATGCATACATTGGACGTTTATCATATGAGAACGGGTCGTTCCCACAACTCGGTCTTCAGATCAACAGCTCGGCTGTGAAACGATTTGCCGGCTTCTGTGTTTCCTCTCTCCTATTTCCTCTCCTCAAAAAAACCCTCACCACAGCTTCTCCAAGATGACATTGGGCCAGAATGAAATTTCCTACGAGCCCCATATTTAGGTAATGTAAATAAAAAAAACCTTCAGCCTCACAGCATACCCTAATTAGGGATGCAATAGTCTCACCGGATCAGGATGGTTGGGAACAGTTGGAACTCTTGTGCGATATTCACAATAAGGAAAGACAAAAATTCAATGACTATTGCCAATTATTGAATTAAATGTGAAATGAGTAATTTAATAGGTAACAGGTTTTCATAGTGGCATGTAATCAATATATTGTGAACTAATGCACACCATTGCATAATTATCTATGTAAGAGCTTTTCATTTGAAAAATATGTTAGACTATTTACCTGTATATTATACTTTCTACACATATTAAGTACCTACCTAGCTTTGCGTCAGAAAGCGCTGGGTTGGTCGGTTAACACTGTTTGTCATGCTTTAGAATTGACCCACATCTCCGCAAATTATTTTAGTCCAAAATAAAGTAAACGCGAAAAACAGGATGCTTCAAAACATCAAAATCAACTCGTGTTACATTAAATTCCTCGGGACAAACCATAAAAAAGGGAAGCAATAAACATACGAATTTTGTAAATCGAAAATACCTCGGGTTATTACATATTGATGAACATCTAACATTTGAACCATACACACGAAAATTCTAAAGAAAATCCTTCCATGTGCCGGTTTTTTAACAGGATTCAATTTTGGTTACAACCACTCACGTGTGCAATGGCACTTACAGGTAAAATTGAAAAAGTTTTTCTAACTATTTTGTTATACACGCCAACAGTACCCTCTTGCCCCGGTATTGCCCTTTATATTATTCATACTCACTCTCTGATCTAACATCAATCAATGCTTTGTTTATTGTAAGATCAGGGATAAAATCTCGCAAACACAGAATTCATAAGAATGTTAGAAGTCATTTATGTGAAAACTGAAGTAGGTACAGTTCGCTCAATTAGAATTGACCAAACTAGAATTATGTGTTCAATTATATAGGCATGTGCACATCACCGTAAGAGATATCCTTGCCAAACGTTAAATTTTATTTTCTTTTATTTTTTTCACAACTCTTGTGTAGTTTTTGAAGAAGATTCATTGGTTGTATGTCTTTTAACTACTACAAGGCGTACGAATAAGAGCGTAGCTATAACATTCACATGGGGGGTGCGACCCCAAGGGAGAGGAGTTCGATTCTGAGAGGGGGCAAGAGAAAGAAGAGGGGGGAGTTGGAAAATTTATTAGAAAGTTTTTTGGGACCTCTACTTATTAAAAAAAGATGCTGCAAACAACAATGGTGTATTCGATTACGATTCTTGTCTTTTTTTCTACGCAATTCTGAGTCCGATCGAGGAGGGGGGTTCAAAGCCCCTAATTCCCCCCCTCCCTTCCTCCATTATATGCGCCCTCGCGTACAAGAACATACGTTGTAAAATTGTTAAAATCTATCCTCTTAACATGGTTACAGCAGTCATGGAGTAGGGAATTTCGGCAAAACACAGTCTTGGTGTCTTAAAACAAATGTAAACAGGACATAATTAAACGGAGGAACGGATCTCAAGAACAAGGTATCAAATTCAATCCTTATGTCGTGGTGATTTAGTTAGTTACCCGCGTGGGTGTCTGTGAACAGAAATAGGGTAACAACGCCGGCGACGCGGTAAGCCCAGCTCAGCGCCGCGACGCACGCCGACGCCGCGTGAACCCCGACAGCGGAAGTCGTCAGGTGTCGATGGTCTGTTTCCACTCGCCTCCTCTGATTGCCCTGCCCCCGTCTGAATTATTCATACATTTATTTCATCCCCCTTCCACGGCAGGCGGACTTCCAAAGTTCAACCATTGGACCATCAAAATGGCCACAAATTCATTTTCATAAGTTCCATATTTCACATGAGATATTGGTTATTTTTAATTGACTGTTAATTATATCAATGTTTTTTTTAAAAAAAAATTTATTATTAAGTTAAAAGAAATATAATATTTCGCTTTCTTAACTTAAGTACAGAGCATATATAGTATAGTAGTAATATTTTTAGTTTTGTTCCAACATCTTAAGTTTACATAGTTTTTTTTAATGTTTTTATATTCTTTTCCGCTTTAAGGTTATCTGGAAGGAGATTACATGTGTGATCTCCCTCGTGGCCAATACTTTTCTTGCCACTTTCAGTCTTGACAGTGTTTCTATACAATTTATTGTGTTGCCTAGTATAATGTTCGTGTACTTGTGATGTTTTTATAAATGTTGTGTTTGTGTGTATAAGTCCATTTTGTATTTTGTAGAATAATAGTCATATGTTATATTCGTACAATGTTCTTATTTTCAAAAGATTCATTTCCTGGTATAGTTTTTTGTGGAAGTGTCTGGGTTGAAAATTTTTTTAATAACTTTGTTCTGTATTATTTATAAGTCGTTTAAGTACGTAATGTATGTGTTTCCCCATATTTCTATTAAATCATTTAGGTGGGACTGTATTATGCCAAAGTATATGCCTCTCTTTACCTCTGTTGGTAGAAGATGAGCAATTCTACCAAATACACCAATTAATGGGATGATTTTTGTTTTTAGTTTTTCTACATGTTGTTTAAATGTCAGATGTTTATCAATATATAAGCCCAGGTATTTTTCGCTATCTAGAATATGTAGGTCTCTTTCTTCTATTTGTAATGGTTTATGCGATGGTATTATTCTTTTAGGTGAGCTTAAGATCATGTAACCGGTTTTATTAATATTTATTGTTCGTATGTTTTTTATTAGCCAATCGTTTAGTACGTTAAGATCCATTTGAGATTGTTCTAATAGACTTTTTAAGTTTTTGCCGAAGTAAAATATTGCCGCATCAACTGCGTATAAGAGTTTTAGCTGACAGATGTCATTTATGTATATTATTTGGAATAAAAGTGGCCCCAGTATTGATCCTCGTGGAACTCCGTAGTTTATACTCTCGAGTTGACTGTTTTTATCTCCTATGTTAACACATTGTTTTCTGTTGGACAGATAGGATTTTATTAGTTTGATAGTTGGACCGGTTACACCTGTTTTTTTCTATTTTTTAAGCAGTATTTCATGACTCACGGTGTCAAAGGCTTTTTGAAGGTCTACGAGAATTGCTATGACATATTTTTTTATTATCTATGCTAGTTCCAAGTTTATTTATAAGATCATTAGTTGCAGAGAGGGTATTAGATTTTTTTCTGAAACCGTATTGTTTAGCGGATAGAAATGATTTTTTTTTTCAGAAAGTTGTCTAGCCTATCGTATATTACCCTTTCATATATTTTTGATGGGATCGGCAGGACAGAAATGGGCCGGTAGTTAGATGTTTCAAGCTCCCTTTATATATTGGCATAACCCTTGCAATTTTACAACTATCCGGAAATTGACCTTCATTTAGGCTCAGGTTAATCAGTTTAGTTAGTATAGGAGTTAGTAGTGGGGCAAGTTTTTGAACTGTTCTACATATTAGTTGATCATGTCCAGCTCTCGCGTTTTATTTTAGGGATTTTATAATAACTAATATTTCGGGTTCAGTTGTGGGTTGTAGGTATATTGATTGCCCACTTTCATACTTTAATGTAATTTTATCATCCAGTTTATGGGTGTATTTGTTGATTATATTATCAGCCAAAGAAGCGCCAATATTACAAAAGTATTTATCAAAGTATTCACATATCTTGATATCTTCTGCGATGATTTCATTACCTCTCTTTAATTTTGTACATGGTTTACTTTGTGTGTTTGTTTGGTATTATTTTCACATTTTTTAAATAGGCTGCTATAGTATTGTTTTTTTTTTAAATTTCGTTTTTTTATAGTTATGTGTATTTTAGTAAATTCTGTTTGAAGTAATAGTTGTTTTTTAATTTTTAGGTGCAGTTCATTTCTTTTTCAATCATTTTTAATAAGTCTTTTGTTATCCAATCAGGAAGACAGGTTTTATTTGTTTTTATTGTTATTGAGCTATTGCAATTAATTTTGTTTATCAGAGAGTTTACAAAGTTATTGTAGTTCAGTTCCGAGTCCTCATTATTGTTTATAGAAAAGTTGTTTTTGTCGGATATCCTCCTCTAGTTTATCATAATCAATTTTTATATACTTGTTAGTGGATTTTTGCAAATTTTTTTTAGTGTAGGTTTGAAGTATGTCAAGAATCAGTAGGTTGTGATCAGATATTGAAGTGCCACAGTTTGTTATAGTGTACGAAAGGTTTATGTCTGAGATGATATGATCAATAATGGTGTTGGTGTTTTCTGTGATACGTGTTGCAGGTAATTTGTTTACTTTGTTCATTATAGTGAAATCGTTTGACTTGATGATTTCTGTGTATTTACAAGTATGTGTGTATGTGGAATCAAGTAAGTTGATATTGAAATTCCCCAGTATTATGGACCTTTTGTGAGTTTTCAGTTGTATGTTTAAATTATCCAGAAAATCTTGAAAATTGGTGTTCGTTTTTTTTATACAACACTCCAATGTTTAAGCCAAGTTTGTTTAAGTGTATCCAAGGGAAGTTGTTGTCTGGATCTACTATATTATCGATTAAGTTATATTCTAAGTTTTCTTCAATAAATATGGATACTCCACCACCGATGCCCTCAGGTCGGCAGGATGCTTCGTGTTTATAGCCTTCAATATTAATGAATGGTATGTCCGTTTCTTTGAGCCAAGTTTCTGACATAAGTATGATGTTGATCTTATAGTCAATCGATTTTAATAAGCACAGGATCTCGTCGACTTTTCCTTTCAGGCTTCTAATATTTAGGTACAGGAACGAAATTGAAGTTTGATTTTTTTTGGTCCCCAACTGTTTGTAGAGAGTTACGTCATCTACCCGTTTATGTTGTTTTTGTTTTGTTTTTAAATAGCATGTTTTAATATGGTGGCCGTCGATTGACTATTTTGTTCTTCTTTATTGTTATAAGATGTAATTTCGTCCATTAAATTGGTGATTTTTCCGGCAACATCGGGATCCAGATTTTGGAGTTTGCGTGTAAGTAGATTTCGGTTCATAAGTGTTTATTTCCTGCTCGATATTATAGCACATTTTCCGGTGGTTATATTTAATTATATCAATTATGTTTGTTCTTACCACACTCATCGACTTCGAGATATCGTATTCATTCATTTGGTCATAGAAAATTGGCCCGATCAATCGATAATGATTTTTGAATACAGAAGTATGAGATCTTATCTCGCGGTTTAGTTTGGAAACATTCAGATTATTATTTTTTGGTACCGAGTGCACAATAACATTGGTATGTTTAAGATTATTAATAATGTAGTATAAGTGACTGATTATATTTTTGGCGATTTTTTATTTGTCCCAGTAAAAATAATGACAAAATCTTCTTTTGTAAGGATTTCACATGACTGTAATATAGTTGTACTTAATTTATCTACAGTGGCACCGGGATAAATATAACTCTGGTATTCAATTTTGATTAAATTTTTCTCAAAACTGCGTCTCGTTTGCCTTCCACCGTCATCTCCAAAAATGAGTTCCTTAGATTTGTTTTCTTGCGGCGGTATTGCGAAATCCACTGATTGATGCAATGTTTTTTTGTTATTTTCCACCATGGGAAGTTGATTTGTTCCGGATCATATGGTCAGGGGCGGTTGATTACTGTTTGATGGTGTAGAATTTGTTAAAGAATTCTCCACTTTTTTTGTTACATGCTTTATTTCACTTATGTTTTTATCAATGTTTGTAATTTGAATTTTAATTTCTTGTTGAAAGTTTTCGAATAATGAATATATCTTTTGAGACATCTCTTGCAAACTCCTGAAGTTTTTATTTAATTGATTAATTATTGAATTCAGTTTATCATTATCGCCTGGTGGTTCATTCTGTTGTAGGGTTTCGTTCACAGATGTCTTCGTTAGTTCCTTTTCATTCTGTTGTGGAGTTTTGTTCACAGATGTCTCTATCATTGTTTGTTGAGAAGTTTTGTTAGTTTATTTGCAAGACGGGTACTTGAAACTTTGTTTATAGTTTTTATTCATCTTGCGAAAATTGATTTTGGTTATATGACAACATATCAAATGAAAATTATGTTTACATGTCGTGCAGGATAAATTTTTGTTGTCATATATTTGGGTCTTGCACAATTTGCATTCCATCATTGTAAATGATTTTCACAATATTTATGAATAATTGTTTATGTAAAGATGTTAGTTAATAAGTGATGGCAAAGGATTAAATGGTTTGATTCCTTTTCACAGTACAAGGCACAAGGTTTCTAGTGTTTATTTGTTTAGAGCAAAAACAATAGTACCGTTTGACGTTTGACATACATTTTTTAAGATCACTTTCTTAAACACCGTTGACGTACGTATTTCAGTTCACAAAACTAAAAACGATATATTTTACTCTACCAATTTTGTTTAATCTCGGAAGCAAAATCACGTAATTATTTAATTATCAATCGCGTTCGAGCTTACAACGTGTGCGCACGCTACCTATATACTTGCAGTTTTTAATGTTTCGATGATCCAAACATATTTCTTAATTATGCCTACCCTGCAGCGAAAAAGTAAGTTTGATTTTGATAGCACTTTTAGCCTCACAACATACCCCAGTTGTGGATGCCACAGTCTCTCTCATCTGGGTGGTTTCTCAAGTCATCTCTCTCTCGTGTAAGCAGTTCGGACTCTAGTGTAGTATTTATATTTAAAAAAAACCGTCATCTCGACTTGTTCAAAATACCATACAGTAAAATAGATGTTCTGCCACATGACAAGAGAAAAGGTGCCTTTGAATTAAATATCTAAGTAGATTTCAAATTTAATTACTCTCTTTCGAATATCCTCTACTATCTTCCCAAATGTCAAGAATCACAAAATGAGTTATCTTAAGCACTTAAAATGGATGAATCTGATATGCAAAAAAACTAATTAAAAAGGTTTTAAAAATACTCATGATTTTCTAAGTAAAACTTCTTTACGCACACTTGGGGAGTAAGCTGGCGAATGCGTGACGAGGGTGTTACGAAAAGCGAGGCAAACGGTAATTGAGAGGGAGATATTAGTTAGTGAAGATAGAAAGAGAGAGAATTACGCTTCGTATATTACTGTAGGGGCAAGAGAGAGAGGTGCGAGTACACATTTTCTTTCTCTCTTTCTCTCATAGCCAGTTACGTTTCGTATATCTAAGCACAGTGCAGGCCTATTGTCTGTATCACACTGTAGGATAGATAATGGAGCAGAAGTTTTATTTCAATCGTGTGGTCTAAAGCACACTCGTTTTTTTAAGATACAATGGCTTGAATCATGAAACTAAAGGAATGCGTAAGAACGATATTCACATAATATTGAAATGTTGAATTCTCGAAGCGGCCTCCGGTGTAGCGAAATTTAAGCCACTTAAGTTCATGGAGCTTTACCTTCGAATGATAATTTAGCAGTCCCCCTCCCCCCCCCCCCCCGCGACATTTATATCTGAGCGGCTGAGTTACGTCTCCTCACCACCAGCCTCTTGGGAGGGGTGCGCCACCCCCTCCTAGTTATTGTTATTGTAACTAATAGGCAAAGTGCTTTGTGCCAAGCTTTGCTTTACGACACCTACTTATTCACCCGATTTGAATACTAATATATTACTACCTAATTACTTGTACTCAACTCTAACCAATTTTTAGACCTAAAGAAACCGTCAACCATAGAATTCTATTTAACAAGATCTCTAATATCTTAATATATAAAACAAAGTCGGGTTAGTTACACTATTTATAACTCGAGAACGGCTGAACCGATTTTGATGATCTTTAATTTGTTGGATTTGTCTCCGCCCCGGATAGGATAATAACTATTAAAACATTGCAAAAATTCACGAAAAAGACATTCATGACGAAAATTCATTTCCTCATACATTTAATATAGAACGAATTTTCATCTTTTGAAAGAGCTGAAGAAATATTGTGGTAGGTAGGTATAATATTGCAGTTTGCTTGAATTCCAAAAATTTAAAAACGTCAAACGTCAAACGTGAATCCATCCCTCCAACTGTGGTGCAAGGCAATGGGTCGAGAGAGTCCGGCTGGAAAGGTCAAAAGGCCTCCCTCAACCAGTCTCTCTCGATCCGGCCCGCCACGCAGCAGGTGGGCAGGCGCATCAACTGCCAAGACCCGGACATAAGTCACCTCATGAACCCGGGCACCCCTGCTAAATCACCAAACGTAGCGAACCACTTGGGGTGATCTATGGCAGAGGTGTTGGTTATTCAATAAATGGTTCCCGGGGTGGCGGCACCCGTATCCACCTCCCGAATTCCCGTAAGTAATTGTGAAAGTAAGAAAATCACCAAAATATAAATCCGTACACAACGCCATCAATGACAAAAACAAAACACGGACAGTTGCGCATTGATAATTGCTTCATTGCGTAATTTTTAACTTAATAAAAAAACTGAATTTAATTCAACAGTTATTGATTCTGAGGCGGTACGAAGTTCGTCGGGTCAGCTAGTTGGTAATAAAAATAAAAGTGTAATTTTTTTTTTCACATGAGCTCCACACAGGAGGCGGAGGAAAATAATTTTCCTCAGGGCCTATGTCATCTTTGGGGATGCTGTATGGAGGGTTTTTTTAGGAAAAGGAAGGAGAGGAGAGTTCTGGGAAGGAAAAGGGTTTAAGGGGTGGGTAGGAATCTGGGGTTCAATATGTCCTGGTCATCCGCCTCCAAGACCTAGACAAACCTCACCCCATGAACCCCTGCTAAATCACCAAACCTAGCGAACCACTTGGGGTGACCTATGGCAGAGGTGTTGGTTATCCAATAAAGGTTCCCGGGGCGGCGGTACCCATTCCCGCCTCCCAAATTGAGATACTATTCTCGTCATACTATTGAAAAGCAGTTGGTATATTAAATCGCCAACAATACAAAAAAAATCGGATCAGGCTTAAGCAATAATGATCTAGCAAAACGTGGTGTTCCACAAGGAACCATCTTAAGGCCACTACTCTTCCTAATTTACAGCAATGACCTTTGCAACACACCTGGTCAAATTTTGTATTTTGCCGATGACACAGTAATAATAGTTCAAGGTAAAAGATGGGAAGATTCTACTTGTAAAGCCAACTTACGCATTGCAACAATCAAAGATTGGCTAGACAAAAATCATCGTAGTTTAAATTAAGATAAAACTATTTTAATTATTTTCAAATCTCAAAAAAATTCCTATGAAAATAATCGTAACTTGAAGTTGAAATTCCATAATGTTAATTGTACTCTGGAACAATCCTGCTCAAACTGCAAAGATGTGTAATTAGCAAAATTTATCAAGAGATCGCGGGTTCAAATCCCGGCGAACGCAAATAAATTTTAATTGATTAATTTATGTTATTTCACAATTTAATCTTTCAAAATAAGATACACAAGGACTCTCAGTATCGCCATGGTATAAGACCACCACTGAGAACTGAAACGTTGCTTGGAATGGCTTTAAATAGAGCCAGATCTAAAAAGCCCGTACTTTCCCATATTGCTCTTCCCGATATCCTTTCCTCCCTACTACCTTCTCAGCCTCACAATACACCCCAATCGGGGATTCCATAGTTTCACTGGGTCCAGGCGGTTGGGAGTTGTTGGGACTGTTGGGAGGTATTCACATAAAAAAAGTCTAATTTTTTTTATTTTAGTGGTGTATTTCACGCCAATAGTAGTTCAAAATACTAATAGATGTGGCAAACTTACAAAGATAAACGCTTACGTTACGTTTTCATTTCAGATATTGATTTATAATTTTCCTCTCGTAGTATTTACAAAAACCTACAAATAAATAAATATACAAAAAAAAACTGGACCTAATTTTTCAATTCACACACATAAACATGAACAGTGTGAACTTAGAACGAGGTACCAACGTAAGGTAACAATTTTTCGATTTAAAAAAAATAATAAAAAAATAAAACGAGTGTGCATTTCACAGGCGTTAGAAATGAAACCTTCAGAAAACTAAAATAGACAAGGGTGGGGAGACTACAAAGCACTTTTTTAATCAATATATGATTGAACCTTTTCTCATACATTTGGTCATCTTATTAATATTTGTGTTTTCTTCTTCGGAATCGCTAGGTGTCGCTTTCTTTTGTGTTATCTTTGCCTGTTCGTTTTGGAGTGGTTTGAAGATTAGGTTTTAATTTTACAAAAATAAAAATAATTGTTTTTTTTTTGGATTTCGTAAGAATCGACCCTTGGTCCGCTAATGTCTGGCCGCTAAGGTTCGCCAGGCACTTTATACCACTAGATCAAAGGAGACTTGCGTGGGACCACAAATTCTTTTTGTAAGCAAACTACTCTAATTAGGGCGTAGTCCGCCGACAGTTGCGCGGACACCATAGCATATCTCTTTTGTATTTGAATATCTTTGCGTGGGACCAAGGGTTTTATCTTATTATATTGGAAACGAGTCCCCGTGAATTAAATAAATATTTTATTGTAATCTCATTCTCTCGCAGGCTAAATAGGCCACTTGCATCATATTTTTTAAAAAAAATTCTGGTTTAGGCAAATATTCTAAGGCATTCTGTTTTTTTTTTTTTAATCGTATTTTTGAAAAATCAGACCATTTTTTATAAACCGGAAAGACGGGACATAATTTTATACTTGCGAAAAAACGATAATTACATAGCCGAAAATCATTTTCAAAAAAGAACGTTTTCCACACGAATGGCACAGGAGAATAACGAGACATACCAAAAATATTAAATCTCATAAATATTTTTTTCCTTGATCCATCTTATTGATCATAAATCATTATAATGTTCAACGTCTATATTACTAAATTAAATGTAATATACTTGTACTTGTAAATTATAATAAAAATAAGAATATTATGAAATTTGATTTTGTTAAAATCCGCACCATTATCATTATATCTCTAAAACACGTACGGACAACGAAAATGTACGGGGTTCTCTTCAAAACATCTGTCAAAAAATCAAACCAAATGATAAGTTCGCAGAGAACAAACAATAAATCTAGTGAACGTTAAATGTGAAAATCAAAAATTCACCTGAAATCAAAGTGGTGCCATATAAAAAAAAAATCAGTGTGGAATTTTATAAAATTAAAAGAAATATTTTCGGAGACGGGACATTTTCATGTAGTGACGTCACGAGCCCAAATAATGGATTTATTTATTTCAAAATAAAAAAAAACTGTACATTTCTAAAAAAATTTACTATCTTCGTAATCTTAGTAAAAAAATCTATCCACACGATTTTTTCCAAGTCGTTATGAAGTCCATGCAAGTGGCCTATTCTGTACATATATTTGTTTGTCTCTTTTCAGTGTCACTCGTTTCGGTTTCATCAACGGTGCTAAAGAAGTTTTCACATCAAAAAATATTTATATCAGTTTCCAAGGGACAACTTTACTACTACGATAATTCTGACTGCATTCCGAGATGTTTTCGCTGCATTTCCTCGGATATTCGATGCGTCATTTGCATTTATATGATAGACTGAGGGACGACTCGACTCGTATCGCTCGGGCGTCCGATTCAGCGTTTGAGGTCCATCCGTTCCTCCCGGGGTTCGAGCCCGTCGCCGGGG
This sequence comes from Limnephilus rhombicus, assembly GCA_929108145.2. Classification (NCBI taxonomy): domain Eukaryota; kingdom Metazoa; phylum Arthropoda; class Insecta; order Trichoptera; family Limnephilidae; genus Limnephilus; species Limnephilus rhombicus. The sequence goes on along the minus strand of OV815275.1, from coordinate 56,734,044 downwards.
GTGGTAAAGGTTAGGGGGGAAAGGGGAACGGGGGATGGTCTTATGATTATTCCCACCAAGGTCCTTGAGATTCAATTCCAAATCCTCGCTGGACGGACCAACAAGATTATTCAAATTCTGACCCGAGGAATCTGAAAGATGAAACGCGCAGGCGACACACCACACACGTGTACCTTGCATATACAAGCTGCACTTCTACAGTGCTACAATCAAACATTCTAATTTCTAAGGATAGTTCTGCATGAGCGCTAATGAAAAAACGGTTTGTCGGGAATTTCAGGTTTGATATGACTGGTGACGTGCACCTGGGAATACTCCGGGAGGCCCTCAGGAAAAAAAATTATATTGTCCTATGTCATCTTTGGGGGTGCGGTGTGGAGGGTTGATGGAAAGGGAGGAGAGGAAGTTCTGAGAAGGAAAAAGGTATGAGGGGTAGGAATCTGGGGTCCTTGTTTCCAGAAGTGAAGGACGTGTGAATCCATCCCCCCACTGCTGTGCAAGGCGATGGGTCGAGAGAGTCCGGCTGGAGAGGTCAAAAGCTCTCCCTCAAAAAGCTTCTCCCGATCCAGCCCATTATGCAGTAGGTGGGCACACGCATCCACCACCAAGACCTAGATAAACCTCACCCCCCATGAACCAGGGTAAGAAAACCCCTGCTAAGTCACTAAAACGTAGCGAACGACTTGGGGCGATCTTTGGCAGGATTGCTGGTTATCCAATAATTGGTTTTCTGGGCAGCGGTACTCTCCTTCCAAATTGAATATATATATTAAATATACTCGTACAACGCTTCATGTAGAATGTAGGTATATATCATATTTGCGGCAGCCCAGAACATTTGGCGATCCTCTGAATTGACAACGATCGTCTTAAAATTGCTATCAACCGATCATACATATTGGAAGTGACTCTCGCCATCTTGAAATTTGACATAAGGTCATCCTGGGAAGATAATTGGATTCTTAAGACATCAACTTGTCCTGTTCTGGACGGCGCTTTTCGCTGGTAATCAATGTTCTGCCGGCCTTTCATTCTCAGGATGTGAAATTCTTTTTCAAATCGAGGAGCTATCGAAATTTTTCGGCAAGCCACGCTTCATATACGCTATAACTTATCACGGTATCACCATGAACCTATTTACCTAAGCAAGATGGAGCATTAGAATCAGGATGTTTTTTTTTATTTACAAAACACTTTTGTATTTCGAATACCTTTTTTCATGTTAACTGCAACCCAACCCTTGCAAATGAATTTTCCATGTTGAGTCCACATTGCTCATAATAATCTATATTTTTTCAGCATTTCAATAAAGTAAATTGTTGCCACATAATCCCACGGTAACAAAACCACTAACAATGAATTAAAGCATCCCTTTACATTCCTAGCCTAAGAACAGATTTCGTATTTGCAATTGCTCCACGTAGATGAGATTCTTACGCGGTATTCCAATTTTTTTTAAAATAGATCTCACTTCTGATTGTAAGCTCTATGTTTCCGCGGCACTATCGCAAATCCACATATGTCTCGGGTGCGAAGTTTTCCACGTAACTCAGCCCGCCCTCGGTCGCTCTATCCGCCGCGGATCGGCCCCTCCGCCGGCTTTCGATCTCAAAACAACCCTCAAAAATGTTTACGAGAATAGGAGGGAATAGGTGGGAATCGATAAGAAAGAGGCCCGTAAATACAGCGCGGGTGAGGTGTATTTATGCGAAGTAATTTCCTAGGGAGAATGCGCTTAATCTTCTTCAGCGAGGTTCCCGTCTTCAGATACGGGCTCCCTTTATAACGGTCGCCCGCTGGTGCCAATGCCGGTGCCGTGTGCCGTGTGCCGTGTGCCGTGTGCCGTGTGCCGTGTGCCGCAAGCCATGTGCCATGTATTGCATCGTTGTGAGTCGTGTGCCGTGTGTCTTTTGTCGTGTGCCACGTGCCGTGTGCCGTGTGCGTGTGTCTTGTGTCGTGTTTTGTGGATCGAGTGTGGTTTATCGTGTAAATAATATTACAAATATAGAAAGCAAAGGTGAAACAGATGCAATGGTAATATGGAAGTTTTAAGTTTTACCGTATTTTAGTATTAGGTCCATGGCTCTTATGAGGTTGGGTTGTAACAATGATATACAGTACGCGGTAACCCGACATTTGATCCGCCGACAGTTTGCCCCTCAGAAATTAAAATTATTATAAAATTATAATTTTTTGTGCATTGACTACCAATCACATGTCTAAAATCGTCTTCCAAAATTTGTTATGGATTTCTAATGAATTTATTGACAATGTCAATATTATACTCACTCACAAACGTACTGTATATTAACGCATTTTAATGAACTTATGTTTTATACTTATTAGATGTTCATCGCTCCTAAAATATATAATGCTCTGAGTACTGACATAAAGTAAAGTAATTCTAAATCACTTTATGTAGCAAGTGTACAACATTGGATTTTCGAAAGGGGACGAGCGTACTTCATGTTTTAATTTATATATTTGTATAAAACACATGAGTTCTTAACACTATCTTAACACTATCTTTGTTAGTTTATGTATTTCAAAATTTGAATTTTCATTTTTATTTCTATTTTTCTTTAAAAAATTATTTTTCTTTCTTTACTTTTCCTGTACTTTTTATGTATTTCTTATTTTTTTTTTATTTAGTATGTTTAATTATCTGTTTCAATAAAATTGTATTTTTTAATTCCTATATAAAATACTAAATGTATGACTACCACAACACGGGCATTAGCCTAGTGTGGTAGCCAAAAAAAACAAAAATCTGTACCCAATAAAATTTTGTGAAATAATATATTTTTTTAAATACATTTGTTATTCGGCGGTACATCCTCTTTGCTCTTCGAGGACACTTAGTTGTATTTTATGTACTATCTCATTGTACTATCTCATTTTCTCGCAGGCTAAATCCTGAAGATATATGTGTTTGTCTCTTTTAGTGTGGCTATTTTTCGTTTCATCGGGTTTCAAATCACAACGCCACCGGTGCTAAATAAAAATTTTCACTTATACAAAAGTATTTAGAGGAAGTTTGGTGTAGGACGGGAAGGAATAATGTCTGGAAAACTCATAATTCGAGTGCTTTTGTTGGTTCAGTATTCGGCTTTTTGAAAACACATAAAAACAATATGGATTGAATCGTATGTAATATATTTTTAACCACTTATATTATGATCATGATAAATCTGTAACCGATTTTGAATTATTGTGGCAATTTCTCTGCTCAATCCGCCAGCCTTCCCAGGGTCAAATTTAAATCAGAAAACTTTCTCGTAATAAATATTCCCCCAATGAGTTCATACAAACTTATTTAAACTTAAAGTCCTGAGAGGGGTAGTCTGTAGCAATACCCACCCAGTAACAGTGGCGTACAGAGCTTTATGACCAAATACAAGGTGTGCGTAGTGTTCAGGTTGACATATAAATTTTATTGTGTATTAAATATTTGAAAATTGCCATTTATTTTCAACTTCTTCTAATTGTTGTGGCCAACTGAATAAATGAGTCTCCCTAAATATAACCTCGGCATTTGTTTTCCTCGTGGACGTCCTGAGTGAGGTTAACGTAAAAAAATGTTCTCAGGGTACAACTTAAAAACAAGAAATTTAATTTTCAATAAATGCAATATGAAAGAATAGGAAGAGTTTTGCAACTAAGAATGAAGAATCTTTTTCTTGAAGAGAGGTAGACTCCAAATTATTATATTACTATTTCCAAATTAAATACAGTGACCTACAAGTTTTGAAAAAAAATACGAGTGTAACGAGTGCCTTAGACTTTACGACTGAAGTAAAACTTCAGTAACATATATCTCACTCTCAAACTCTCAACTTCCTTTCGCCTCGCCCGACCGTTCGCCTCGCCCGATCACACTTTTCATAACGCTCTCGTCACGCATTCACCAGCTTACTCCCCACGTCAAGCGTGCGTAAAGGCCCGACCGTTCGCCTCGCCCGATCACACTTTTCGTAACGCTCTCGTCACGCATTCACCAGCTTACTCCCCAAGTCAAGCGTGCGTAAAGAAGTTTTACTTAAAAAAAAATGAATTCCGCAAGCTACTGATTATTTTTCAACTGATTATTTTTCAAAATGTACTTTCTTAAAAATATTTAAACTTTTCTCTTTTTCCACAGTCGATATCGCAACGACATGACTTGACTACAATGCAAATTAAAGTTTCTTCAAAATTTGTCTGTTAAAAAGTGACTAATAAAAAAAATTGTTGAACTTCTCTTTCATAGATGTCGCCAGTTTAATTATTTTACGGAAAAACGCTTTTTGCAAGTTACGCTTTAGTATTTATAATAATTAATTGTTTGCGCCCGTAAAATATGGATATGAATAAAAAGTTTTGTCAACGAAAAACTCAAATCTTTCAAGAAAGGCTGACAAATACAAAATTGCATGGGTGATTCGATCCAATAATGTATTTGTTAGCCTCCCTTGAAAGATTTGAGTTTTTTAAATTATTTATTCATGTTCATATCGTATATGTCCGAGCGGAGACAATGAATTATTTTTAATATTTTATAGCATAAGTTGTAAGAGGCGTTTTTCCGTAAAATAATTATACGCGCGCCATCTGTGAAAGAGTAAAATATCAATTCTTTTGACAATAACCTTAAGAGCGTTTAACCAGCCAGCGGACGAAAATCCACATTTCGTCGAAAATTGTTCTTACGATCGTGCAGGGCGGTTGTAATGAGAAAGATTAATTATTCTCCGTACCAGCTTTTTTAAATTATAACTAAATATCGAATTTATTTCAATCCAAATTAGCTTTAATTTATACCTTCATCCAAAAATGCTGAAAAGCGTGATGATAAAACTATTAAAATAATGTACTTTTTGTAGTTATTTTTTGATTATTAGTATTTATCATTTTTCAATAATGTCTAAATTTAATAAGAATGTTAAAAAAATCTGAAATATATTAGTTTTTAAGTGCGCAAATAAATACACAAATGGACCAATTTTCGTCAAGAAACACATGTACGTACATATTTTTTAATGATTTTATTGAAACTAAAATTAAAATTCTAAAACATGCGTTTGCTAGATAATGTATTGATTTATTTTACTGCATGATTATATTATTTGAAATGGGTGTGGTATAATACAAAATCTTTTTTGAAAATTTAACAAATCTGCCAATGACCTATGGAATAACCTTATTATACTTAAAAAAATTTAAAAAATTCTCAAAATTTATTACATGCGAATGCTAGATAAAAGAACAATCTTTCGAAATCCATTTATAATTTTTTGTGGAAAAGAGTCAATACGTCTAAAATCTGATTTGAAAATGACATATTGCTGGTTTTCTCTGGTAATGCCCTCCTTCGTTTGCGCGGCCCATTTCATACAAATCTTAATTTTGGATTTGAGATCAAAATACTCAACCAAACTGAAAAATTACTTTTGTAATCAAAAGGTAAATCTAAAATTAAGATTTGTATGAAAGGAGAGAGAGGAGGTCAATTTATTAGAAAGTTTTATGTGATCTCAACTAATCGTTTACATAACATTTAAATCGTCAAAATATAGGTAATGCAAATAATATTATTGTACTTTCCACGAATGTGAATGGAACGTAGCACGTCACTGCCCAGTACTACGCCAGAGAACTTTCCGAAATACTTTTGTCAGCCAACAATTGAAATTGATTCAATGAAAGTTTTAATACTCTAACTACACTCCATCCGCAAAGGCTCCTAACAAAAATGTCCCATTTTCAATTACTCGAAATTGTTAGTAGAGATTTATTATTTACTTACAACATGCTGTTAAATTTGGGATGGACAGTATTCTTTATGATAAATAGAGGCAGATCTCTAAATTTGTAATTTTAAACATTACTGTATATCTACTATTTTCTTTGCCAATTTATAATTGAATACAGAATAATGTCATGGGCACGGGCAACACTATCAGCCATAAAATACGTGAAGAAAATCTTCTTCTTTATATTCTAATATATTATTTTTATTTTTATAAATTATAAATTAAAGTCCTCCGCCGTGTCTATCTGTCTGTCTGTTCGCGATAATCTCACAAATCACTGAACGGATTTTCATGCGGTTTTCCCCAATAGATAGAGTGATTCATGAGGAAGGTTAAGATATATAATTTGTCAAGGTTTTGTGTAAATTGGTTGATATATAAATGAGAATGTCTGCATGTGGTGAAGAGCGCGCTGGGAAGCGGGCAGTGTGGATTTGATTTGAATGCAAGATGGCGGTGGTTATAAAGATTGGGTAACTTGAGGGTTGTGTTTCGTTAGCCACAACAAAGCGTGGCTGTGTCAGCTAGTATAACATAAATCATAAGGTGCAGAAATTAGGTATTGAAAACCAGATATTATAAAATTATAATTTTTTGTGTTACAATTACCTTTTTCAAAAATAAAATCGACTTCAAAAATTACTTTAATAATAAGTTGGTATGGATATCAAATGAATTTATTTAGTGTCAATTTTTAATTCTTACTCGCTGGTATACACAGTATATAGGCAAGTAGTTTTACTTTTGATGCATTTGAATGAAAATATATTTTTGTTATTCAGCGGTATTTAGTTATATTTTGGGTAAGTAGGTAGGTATACCGTATTTTCCCAAAACCGACTGCATATTGTTTTTAAGTCTGCCGGGAGACCAACTGTCGGGGGATCAACTATCATGGAATCTTGAAAAACAGAGTTTAAAATAGGGAATTTTTATAGTACTGAAACAAGTATAAAAAATGGATTACCACGGGGTACTGTGCTAAGCCCAGTTCTGCTTTTAATATATATATAAATGATTTATGTAATGTTGTAATCCCTGGTAATATTGTATCTTACGCTGATGATACAGCGATAATAGTTAATGGAAAATCCTGGCTTGAAACTTATTTAAATGCATCAAAATGTATTGCACATGTCTCAACATGGCTAAATAGTAATAGACTCTTCCCAAACTACAATAAAACCTATATCTACTTTTTTATAAAAACAGTAAAATCAAACCACCACTATTCTTAAAATTAGAATACATAAGGCTAATTGTAATCAAGTAACATGCTCATCTTGCTTTGAACTTGGAAAAGTTGAAAAGATCAAATATTTGGGTATATATATTGATACAAATTTAAATTGGCAATCACAAATTAAGATATCTTACGTACCGTTTCAAAATTAAGATATCTTACGTACATACATTACAGACTTAAAGAAGAATTGAATATTGACATATTGAAAATGAATTATTTTTTTCTGGTGCTATCTTCACTCATGTACGGAATAATAGGATGGGGTGGTGCGCTTGATGCTTTATAAAACCTTTACAAACAACTCAAAATTATTATTATTTTTTTTAGATTAACTCCACACAGGAGGCCCTGAGGAAAATAAGCTCCCTCAGGGCCTATGTCATCTTTGAAGATGCTGTGTGGAGGGTCTTTTTGAGGAAAAGAAGGAGTGAACACGGGTCTTGAAGAGACCCATGTTGTAGGAGGGAGGAAACACAGAGGCCGGCAAATCGTTGTCACGATAATAATTATTACTTCATAATAATTATTAGCCTGACTTAGTAAACCTTCACCTGGCCGCTTACTTTAATTGTTGAATTATTGTTAAACTTCCGGCGGTACTTTTTGGATTCGCATCGTACAGGAAGCCGGTGCAAATTCGACTAGTCACTTAAGTGATAGTTCTGGATTTAAAAATGGGATAATCCCTTTGTTACAAATTGTTTGTTTAAAACGATTTTAATCGCGATGCACATCGGTGCACTTTTTGCGAACGCTCCTTTCTGATGTGATCGGAACGCTGTTTTCTAATGTGTTTGGCCGCCGCCATTGTGACCGATATTTGTCCGCGGCATAACGATGTTGTAAATTACCTATATAATCGCGACCGGCATATTGAAGAGCGTCGCGAGGGAGAGTTCTTATGACCTGGTACGGTCACTGCTGCTCATATTTGTGACGGATGGTTACTTGGCGTTCATTTCCTGATGAGGCGTGCTGACGGAAATCGTGATTATCCGAGGGGCTCAACCAGAGCACTGGTGCTGATCTTGGACCCTACTCCCTGGTGGGGAGACCTCAAACTCTGGCCTTCCTGGGGAGTCTTTCCTGGTTCCCATCCTGGAGATTGCGTGAGAATATGGCCCGCGGTTCATCAACGCGCTATCTTCAAGTAAATTAAGAGTTCGCGTCATTGTAGAAGTATTTAGATAAAGATCCATGGTCCGCAGGTACGACATTTCTTTCTGCTTAATTATGTTCCTGTTAAATTGTCAGAATCTGTTATGTTTTTGGGGATGTGATACCCGGCCCCTCAAAAGGGCAACATTGTTATGTTCTTTATAAAAATATACTGGGATTTGGTTGTTTTGGAAATGAACTCTTTTATTGCTTAAACCAATGAAACCTCACAAGTTGGAACCTGTATTCGTTTATTCCCACAATCCTGAAGAGAATCTCTCACTCTACCATTAAATAGAATAATCAGAAGGTCCATACTGATGATTCCTGTTACATCGTTCCACAGCCGAGCCGTTGAACTCAAGAACGAGTCATAGAAACGACCCGTTCTCATGTGACTAATTCAACCGTGTACAAATGTTGGGCGCGTGTTTGGCGTGTTTCCCGACTATGCACCGGTGACGAGGGGATCAATGACGCTAGTTCCTCGGAGCATCTTCCATTGTAATACCGGTAGAACAAGGAAAGCATTCCCACCTGACGCCTGTGCTCTAAAGATTGCAGTACGTCTGTTAATATGGGAGAATCTATTAAACGGAAAGCCCGTTTCTGTACAGTCAAGGGTTTTTTTAGGTAATTTGGAGCTCCAGACCAGAGGTGGCTGCCAAATTCAACCGTGGGGCGCACTTGCGATTTATACAGGGTTAGCAGTTGTGTACTATTAAAGTATCTGCGGGCTCTGTACAGTACGCCCAGTTTCTGAGAGGCTAACTTAACTCTGGTTTCGATGGAGCCCCCGTACCTGAGCTGGTCACTTAGAGTTACACCAAGCATATCGATGGAGGTCCTGTTCGGAAGATTGCTTCCGTTGAAGGAGACTAGATTTTCATTTCGATCCCTTTTAGACGATCTATATTATCAAAGTTATGTATAATAGAAATAAAACATTTTCGATAGATGCTTTATACAAAGAATCTAAACTATTCAGTCTCCTCAAACTATTTATATTGCAAACTATGAAATACTAGCTAACCCGACGAACTTCGTACCGCCTCAGAATCAGTAACTGTTGAATTAAATTAAGTTTTACAATGAAGCAATTATCGATGCCCAACTGTCCGTGTTTTGTTTTTGTCAGTATCAGTTATGGCGTTGTGTACGGATTTATATTTTTTGTGATTTTCTTACTTTTCCACTTACTTACGGGAATTTTTGAAAGGAAGCGGGTACGGGTGCCGCCGCCCCGGGAACGATTTATTGGATAACCAACACCTCTGCCATAGGTCACCACAAGTGGTTCGCTACGTTTGGTGATTTAGCAGGGGTTCCTGGGTTCATGGGGTGACTTTTGTGCGGTGGATGCGTCTGCTCACCTGATGCATGGCGGGTCGGATCGAGAGAGAATGGTTGTGGGAGGCCTTTTGACCTTTTCAGCTGGATTCTCTCGACCAATAGGTCGAAAGAGTCCGGCTGGAGAGGTCAAGGTAAAAGGTTAATTCTGGTTAAGGCAATGACCTTGCACCGCAGTTGGAGGGATGGATTCACTCCCGGATACATTGACCTCCAGATACCTACCCACCCCTCATGCCTTTTTCCTTCCCAGAACTTCCTATCCTACCCTTCCTTAAAAAGACCCTTCACACAGATGACATAGGTCCTAAGTGTAGCTTACGTAAAAAAAGATGACATAGGTCCTAAACACTTACGTAAAAAAAATGCTTTTTTTTCAGAGATTTATTATTATTATTGTACTTTTCCTTTGGAGGGGTGCAGTGACGTACGTTCACCGTTTGTCTCATTTTTTACTATCGACATTTAGTGTGTAAAATAGAGGGGCAGCATTATATGATTAAGAATAAAAGCAAAACAATCAGCGCATTGACATTTGACGTTTTTGAATTTTTGGAATTCACGCACAGTTAAATATTATACCTATCACAATATTGCTGCATTTCTTTCAAAATATGAGAATTCGTTCCATACAAAATGCATGAAAAAAATAATTTTCGTCATAACTTTCTTTTTCGTGAATTTTTGCGATGTTTTAATAGTTATTCTGTTATCCGGGGCGGAGACAAATACAACAAATCAAAGATCATCAACATCGGTCCAGCCGATCTCGAGTTAAAAATAGTGTAACTAAACCGACTTTGTTTTATATATTAAAGATATCTATAAAAATATAAACAAATTCGAAAACATTAAAACAGAATCAATATCTATAATATAAAAATGAATCGCTAAATTTGTTGGTAAGCGCAAATCTCGAGAGCGGCTGAACCGATTTCGCTAATTCTTTTTTTAGAATATTCCTTGAAGTTCGAGGATGGTTCTTACGGAGAGAAAAATTAAGAAAATTGCGCAAAAAATTAGATAATAACAGAAAACATCGCACGTTTGACAGTTCGCGTGTTAGAGAATGACATTTTGCAAAACAATGAAAGATTGTTCAATCAGGATTCTATTTTTGAAAAGTTGAAAAATTTATTTAAAGTAGGTACTCCCCTAATATTTTGAATCGAATCAAGAATTTCAGATATTTTAAATAGGTACCTATGTTAGGTACCAAATTTAATATACACGAAAAATGGAAATTTGAATAAAAATTGTAAAAGGTGGCACGCGGGCTGTTTAAAAACTGAATGTACTGGGATTGAATATAAGGAACGCGGGTGGAGGGTTGGCGGGACGAGGGAGCGGGAAAGGGAAGAGGGAAGGCGGGGAAGGTGATAGGGAAACGCAGGAGGGGGAGGGAGGAGGGGAACTCGGGAGGGGGGTTCGCAGGACGGGGAAGGGAGGGAGGAGTGGAGTGAGGAGAGGGAAGGTGGAGGTGACGGAATGGGATGAGGACGCAGGAGAAGAAGGGGAGGCGGAAGGGGAACGGGACGAATGGGAAAAGACACTCAGGGAGAAACAATTTCTTTATTAAATGGCATAGCAATGCATGCCGGGACCATATGGGACGCAGGAGGAGGGTTGGCAGGATGAGGGAGCTGGAAAGGGAAGAGGGAAGGCGGGGAAGGTGGAAGGAGAACGCGGGAAGGGAAGGGGAGGTGTGAGGGGGGAGGGGAACTCGGGAGGGGGTTCGCGTTACGGGGGAAGGGAAGGGGCGTGGAGTGGAGAGAGGGAAGGTGGAGGTGACGGAGTGGGAACGCGAGAGGGGAAGAGGTCGCAGGAGAAGAAGGGGAGGCAAAAAGGAAACGGGACGAATGGGAAAGGACACTCAGGAAGAAACAATTTCTTTATTAAATGGCATAGCAACGCATGCCGGGACCAGCTAGTTAGAAATAAAAATGTATTCTATACCTCTCAAACAAATACAAAACAAATGCAAACTCACAGTAGTTTTATTGGACCTCACACTTTTAATCTTTTACCAAAAAATATTCAAGTTGCAACTAAACTTCCGCATTACATAAAAGAGTTAAAAATATGGCTGAACCATATAGATGTAAAAACTCTTGATGTAAATTTATTTAAATTTATATCAGTTTATGTTTCTCACAAACCTTTCACTTATTAGTACACTGTATACCTACCTATTATTACATGTATTTATTACCCTGTACACTATTGTATTTTTACACTATTGTACTCTTACACTATTGTATTGTACTTGTACACAATTGTACTTTTTGTACAAACTTTTTAAACAAATTTTAATCATGTTTGCTTTTTATACCACTGTTTGTTTATTCTAGGTACTAAAATAAAATATATTTAACTATATTACCCACGCACAGGTGCGCCTTAGTGGGTTCCCATTATTTTTCAAAATATGTAACTATAACATTTAAAATTGGGAAAAATAAAGGATAAAAAAAAACAAAAAACAAACAAAAAAACAAACAAACAAAACAAAACAACGTACAATATAAATTATTTGACTGATTAAAACTTGGGCGAAAACAGTACACGGAGGAATTTTATTTGAACAAGAAAATAAAGTATTTGTGTTGATTTGATGAAATCGCGTTTGTCTCGTGTTAATAAAATTGTATTAAAAAAATCGAGTGCAGTTCACACGCGGTAGTAGTGAAACCTTCGCCCATACAATCTCAACCAACAGGAGCTTTGAAAAGTGAGCTCATAATAATCAAAGCGGAAAATGCGGTGAGATTTCATTCTATTCATCATTATCTCGCCAGACTAAATCCTGTAGATGTATGTGTATGTCTCTTTTTAGTGTCGTTTCCATTTCATCCGAGTTTCAAATCACAACGGTGCTAAAAAATTGTCACTTTAAAAAATATACTTATCCTGAGCAAAGCTGGGTACCAAATATATAGGACCTATTATCTACGTAATAATTTTGGAGAACAAAACGAGAAAAATCTTACATAAATCGTGTTTTTACGCTACATTATCAAAAAAAATGGATAAGTACTTGTAAATACTACACAGCAACAGAATTTAAAACATCAAAAAATAAAATGTCTAATGGGATTATGGAAATGAAATTAGTGATGCAAATATTATAAAAGGGAAGCAGAATTATTGTGAGCACGGGATTTTTGAAGTGAAATCTCTATAGCCCCATTGTGCTTTGGAATTCGGACGAAATGAATGACGCTAGGTCTGCGCTCATCGGCAGCTTTGATTATGACCTCACTTTTCGAGGCTCCTTGGTCCTTCATCGGTTGAGATTTTTTTGGTAAAGTTTCGCTTCTACTGCGTGTTAAACTGTACTCGAATTTTTTTCACAGAATTTTCACAATTATTCAATTCTCAAAGTAAAAATACCACTTCTATGAAAGTCCTATTCAAGTTCTATTATTATCCAAGTACTGTGAAACAACCGGGCCATGATGAAATGATAACAGAACTTGAGTAGAACTTACACAAAACTTGTATTTCGACCTGGAAATTTAATGATTTGTTAAACAATCTGTTTTAAAACGCCGTCAGATTTTATAATTTTTTTATCTGTTGAGGGGTCAACATGGAGTCCCCTTGTAATTAAACCTTTCTCGCGCAGTACTGGCGGAAAACTCATAACATAAAGGACTTACTTTTTACGTTCTGAATCTTTTTGTTTGTCAAACAACCGGGCAGAAATTTTAATTTCGTCATTTGACGTTTTTTGATATCCTGTTTCGTTGGCATTTTATAAATGTGTACACAGGTAGACAGATACCTGTTTCACCCCTCGCCTGTAAAGGATTTAGTAAAGGGCATTTTTCCCGAATTATATTTTTATGTCCTTGTAGACGATATGTATGAAATTCTGCACCAAAGTCCTGCACTTGTTTAATCATGGTTTTTACATTTCTGAAGCAGAATGGCATAATCCGAATTTTTCTGTCTCTAATGCTCTAAAGTAAGTCTAAAGCTTGTGGAGCCAATAGGCTACGAGTTTTTTTTAAATCTTGTAATAAATACGACGATGAAGGTATCTGAACTTTTCATAACGTGAAATTTTTGATTTGCCACCAACAGGACATACTCTTGGCGGTGGGTGTGTTTGCCCACCTACTGCGTGGCAGGCCGGATCGGGAAAGATTGGTTTTGGAACCTTTTAATCTCTCCAGCAGGACTCTCGGAACATCGCCTTGAACCGCAGTAGGTGTGTTGCTTCTGGACACACTGACCAAGTTTCCTACTCACCCTTAATACTTTTATCCTTCTCGGATCTTCCATTCCTTCCTTTTCTAAAAAGACCCTCCGCACGGCATCCCCAAAGAAGACATAGGTTCTGAGGGGAATTATTTAAAAATAAAGTGTTAAAATAAATGTTTAATTGCTTTACCTTAGCGTTTCGAGGTATGCTGGACTTTGACTGCGTTAAATCTTCCTATATTTTTTTCCTAAAAGAGTTGCTTGTCCGGTTTAAAAATTTATGTATTTTCAAAATGTTTGCTTTATTCTAGAACAAAAATTTATAAAAAAAATATAAGAAACATGAAAAATAATATTGACATAAGTACGTTATGCATTGTCTGCCCCCCCCCAGGATACATATCCATACTAATATTATAAATGCTAAAATGCGTGTGTTTGTTACACATTCATGCCTAAACCACTTACTCGATTATAAAAATTCTTTCACTAATAGAAAGCTACTTTATAAGCGAGTAACATATAATGGTAAGCTATGGCGTTATGGCGGAAGGTGGGGTGCTCGGAGTGGGAAGAGAGGGTGAGGGAAGGCGGGGAAGGTGGAAGGGAACTGGGACGCACGGGAAAGGACATGCAGGGAGAATCAATTTATTTAATAGAATGTAATTGCAACGCATGCCCGGAACCAGCTAGTCTCATATAATTTCTCTGTTTAAAATCATAAACAATATAAATGATTCATGTTTAGAAGGGAATAACCGAAAATGGTTTATTTTTAAATCAAATTCGATTGTTATTTATCTAGTGAAAGCCGTGTTTTAAATTTTGAAAAATTATTTTCGTTATTTTTTTTTGGGGTGTTATGCCGTGCTGCGCCCACCCCAATAACAAATAACTAAAATACTTTTGGCCGTGAAACTCTTAAAACGTAACTTGAAAAATTATGTTTATTTTTATCCTAATAAGGTTATGCTGTTGGTGAAATGAAAATCCTAACACGATCGGAAGCAATTCATCTGTGAGATTATATCATAGGAAAACAAATCAAAATAGGTATTTCCCTTAAATTTTTCAAAAATTTTTTTTTTCTAAAATATGAGTGGTGGCGTAGGAGGAAAATTTAGCAGGCCACGCCCCTAGATCGGCGATATTTAACCTTTGGCACAAAAATAACAGATCACTCCATCTCACAGATTAGTTGCGCCTGACGGGGGGTTAAACTAAATGTTGTATTTAAACACATTTCAAATCATCTCGTAATTACTTCAATGTAGGCATATATATATATTAGAGGAAATTTTCAAACTATTGAAATATAAGAGATGTGCTATCCGCAGTTTTTACTGGGTGGGACTGTGCTTCCTATTATTATTATAAAATACTGATTATAAAGTATCAAACAGTATTAATAGCCTTGCATCTGCGTAGTTGAATTCCAGCACCCAACTTGCATTGCATGTCCGACACCATGCCTTGTACGCCGCATTACAAATAACATCTGTGTTCGTGAAATTTCAAGCAAAGCTACCGTCGTAATTCGGTTTTTAATTCAAGAATCTGCCAAAAGATGTCACTACTTCCGTCAGCAGCTCGCATATGGACGTTTATTTCCTAGGTATAAGTACTAGGATTTATAGGCGGCTTTGTGCAATATATATTACATATTATGGCGTCATTGCGTGTCTCGGATTCTCGGATACTTTTTACTTTGTCACGGTTACTTTGTCTCGGTGACTAGCTGTCACTGGATCACAGTGGATCTGAAGGACTAATACGTTTTGAACCAGTTCCTATCGGATTTATAAAATGGGCACCAACATTCAAACTGGGCGAAGCCTTACCAAAAGCCGCCGGGTAAAGTTCGGTTTATGTCCGAAATTCCTAAAAAATAAAACTAGTTATTTTTATACTAATTTGGGGTCGGGGAATCCGAATCTGAAAGAATTAGGCGGCGGCAAGCAATATTAACTGAATTACAGGACTTTAAAAATTTTTATACACATACAGGAAAATAGCCATTTTGGAAGCATTTTGATCCCTAGAAAATCAAACTAGCTATTTTTATACTAACTATGGGCCGGGGAATCCGAATCTGAAAGAATTAGGCGGCGGCAAGCAATATTAACTTAATTACACGACTTAAAAATTTTATACACACACACACCTGAAAATAATCATTCCGGAAGTATTTTGACACATGTAGTACAAAGATCATAGAAAAACACGATAACATAGATGTTTTTACCACACAAAATTAAGTGTTGCCATTAAGCACTAATATTTATAACGTAAAATAACATGTTTATATTTTAAGTACTTATTTTTTATAATTGATTCTCAAATATTTTAGGAAGGTACACCAACTAGTATTGTGGAGTTTTTATGCCTTGACGCGAGTAGGCGTTATAAAGGGGCACGTTCTTTTGTATCACAAACCATGTTACATAAACCCGGCGTAGCTGCTAAACTACTTGAAAACAGGGATGTTTTTTTGCCGTGACGCGAGCAGGCGGTATAAAGGGGCACAAACCATGTTACACAAACCTAGCGTAGCCGCTAAACTACTCGAAAACAGGGATGTTTTTTTGCCGTGACGCGAGCAGGCGGTATAAAGGGGCACAAACCATGTTACACAAACCTAGCGTAGCCGCTAAACTACTCGAAAACAGGGATGTTTTTTTGCCGTGACGCGAGCAGGCGGTATAAAGGGGCACAAACCATGATACACAAACCTAGCGTAGCCGCTAAACTACTCGAAAACAGGGATGTTTTTTTGCCGTGACGCGAGCAGGCGGTATAAAGGGGCACAAACCATGTTACACAAACCTAGCGTAGCCGCTAAACTACTTGAAAACAGGGATTTTTTTTTGCCGTGACGCGAGCAGGCGATATAAAGGGGCACAAACCATGTTACACAAACCTAGCGTTAGGTTAGGTTAGGTTAGGTTAGGGACGCGAGCAGGCGGTATAAAGGGGCACAAACCATGTTACACAAACCTAACGTTAGGTTAGGTTAGGTTACGCATTTTTAAGACTACGAATTTTCATACTTTTGGTTTAAGAATACGCCGTTGAGATAGTCGTAATTCATCAGGTTAATGTGTTATGTGAAGAATTATCGTGTCGGAAATTATTGATATAGAGATAAATATTTTTGAGAGCTGGTAACACTGCCGGCACATGTTTTTGTATATTTCTTGTTTTTCTATGATCTTTGTACTGCGTGTGTCAAAATACTTCCGAAATGATTATTTTCATGTGTGTGTGTATAGAAAATTTTAACGTCGTTTAATTCAGTTAATATTGCTTGCCGCCGCCTAATTCTTTCAGATTCGGATTCCCCGGCCCATAGTTAGTATAAAAATAACTAGTTTGATTTTCTAGGAATCAAAATGCTTCCAAAATGGCTATTTTCCTGTATGTGTATAAAATTTTTTAAAGTCGTGTAATTCTGTTAATATTGCTTGCCGCCGCCTAATTCTTTCAGATTCGGATTCCCCGACCCCAAATTAGTATAAAAATAACTAGTTTTATTTTTTAGGAATTTCGGACATAAACCGAACTTATTTCAAGCCGCCCGCAGGGCCTAGCAGCAAAAACCTACGGAGCGGGTTTTGGAATAAATTCGGTGTTTGGGCTAAATTCCTAAAAAATAAAACTAGTTATTTTTATACTAATTAGGGGTCGGGGAATCCGAATCTGAAAGAATTAGGCGGCGGCAAGCAATATTAACTGTATAATAATAATTATCAGAAAACCGAAGTGTAAATTATATTACAATTAATAGCACATAGTACACAAAGTAATCACAATAACTACGAAAAAAAGGGATGACTTCTTGTGTACTTACTTTTTAAAAATTATGACTGCTAATTTATGATGTTTTTGGCTTTTTTATTCATTATAACTTCACTTTACATTTTGTCTTTTTTTCCACGGCGTCTAAATATTTGCCAAAATTTTCTTGAACGTCTTAAAAAAAACGAACAAAAAACATTTGTATTTAGAATACCGAGCTAGCTGTCAGTTCGTGATCATTTAAAATACATAAGATCTAGTAGTTACCCACGTACCTACTATGAATTAAGAACCGTTGTAGGTGCAATATGTTAGTTAGTTGAGATTCAAATTTCTTACATTTTTCAAGGATTTTATTTGCGAGAGAGGCCCCTACTGAATTGAAATTAGTCATTAGCAAAATTAGTCAGAATTTTGAGATTAGCACTACTTGTGTTTTTAATATCCAATTGTGGTATGAAGATTTGCTATTGTTTGTTTTGGTAATTTTACGAAATACGTCCACAGAAATGTTTTAGAGTTATGTTGTTTACGTATTTATATATTTTTTGTAGAATTTTCTTTAGTAGAATTAATTAGTTTTTTTACATAAGTTTCTTATATTGTTCTTGAACTAGAATATTATCTAATTATCTTTTAGCATTATTGTGAAATAGATTACGTCTATGAATGGATTTGACTAGAGCAGGTGTGATCCACGGCATGAGTTTAAATTGTTTGTTCGGTTAACAGTGTGATTAGATAAGTAGTATTGTAATTTTGTGATAAATAGCTGCATTGCTGCAGTGTCAGTCTGATCTATTACGTTTTGCCACCCTTCTGTAGACAGCTCCTCAATTGGTACGTTGTTATTTATTTTAGAAATATATTTATTTTTAGAAGGTTTATTCTTAGGCCGAGCGCTGTGGTATAATGATCTAAAATTGTTGTGTGTATAACAAACGAGTCCATAAAATCAATGTTTTTAATGTTGATGTGATCCAAGCAAGATTTACTTAAGCCCCGGACTCTAGTGGGGCCATCAATTATCGGAGTAAAAGCGTTTTCGGTAAGAAAACATAAATAGTCGTCGGATTGGCGATGATTGTCTAGAATATTATTAATATTCAAGACTCCAATGATTATTTGATGTTCTAAGTTATCTGTGCTGTTGATGATTGAGTGGAGTGAATTTAGAAAGGTATCGATATTGCGGAATGATGGTTATCTATACATTGCAAAAATGCATAGGTTTTTTGTTAAACACAATTTTTAGACACTTTGCTTGTGATAAAGTGAGTTCATCAACTTGAGTTTGTATACCGTCTCTGACATAAATTACAACACCACTAGCTTTATTTATTATACTGGTTGTGAGGTACTCGGCATTATTTTGTATCTCTTTGGGGTGAAGTATGTATTAATCCAGGACTCAGTCAAAACTAGCATCACAAATATGAAGTTAAGTTTTTCGAGAAATACAAGAAAGTCATCAATGTTGGTAATTTTCAGACCGATGATTCCCAAAAATGTTTATTCATGTCTTTAGGATTATCAATAACATTTTTGTTACATGTGAGCACGGTTTCTTAGGGGATATTAAAAGAGACTTGAATCATTTATAGTTACTTTTTTAAAGATATTTAAGTATACCCACTATGATAAAATTTGGAAACTTACATGTCGGTGTGGCGTTTAAGTAAAATAATGTGTATGCTTGTATTAATGATTCAAAGTGTGAGAAGTATATTTTCAGAGGTAATGTGTGTAGCTCGTGATTCCGTGGTTTGACACGTCCCGCTTTTATCCAAACATAAAAAAAAATTCCAGTAGCCGTCTTCTTCGCTAGGTAGAATAGAGGTTCTGATATGTATACTGGTGTACGCGGTCCGGAGAGGCCTATGGAGCTCGTGTTGAGTTTCTATTCCTTCGTAGTAGCGTTAAAGTTGTACCTTTTTACACTGCTTAAGAATTCATCTCTTAAGTGTATATCTTAGAACTGCACAACTACAGTCCTGTTTTTTTAATTTTGTTGAGGTTGGCCTACCAGAAACCCTAAAGGTTGACTCAATATATTTTTTTTGGTGGCTGTGCGTATTTCTTGACTTATATGGAATAACAAGTTTTGTAGATTTTCTCCTTCAGCCTCCGGTATCCTTCTTATTTCGGCAACAATTTTCTTTGTTGTTGGCGTTGTTGCTCGTCATTTTTAACTCGAACATTGTTTGGCTTCGAGTTTCGTTTTTTTTTTACGGAATCTATGCTTTTTAGTTTGTGCATTGTTTTTTTCAGTTCATCCTCAAATCACTCTATTTTTGAGCTGAAGAAGGTAATAGTATTCTTAAATTCTTTGAACTCTTCGTATAATCCTACCACTTTTGACTGACATGTTCTTAAACTCCTCCCTTGATTTGGTGGAGTTCCTCCATAAGACGAGTTTTTCCTGGAGTTAGGCCTGGTTTGCTGACGTTGGCAGGAGGAAAAACGTTCTCCTTTCTTGAGGTGGACGTTAATCGCTTCTTTCGAAGAGTTTTCGTTTGCATCTACTTCATTTGGTGTTGACCCTCTGATGCCGCCGCAGGATTACTGAATGCTATATTATTATTTATAAGTACATTATATTTAAGCAAAGTGAAATAACACAAAACTGCGCTAAACAAATTTTATTTTATTTTTATCATTATTGTGTATCTAATAGATTTTCTGTAAAGAAAGGTTTTGATATTTGAAAATTGATCATTTCGCACGAAATAAGGAAATATTGATGTTACTTCGTAATCACCTGTGTCCATTTTTCTCTGCAATGTACAACAACAAATTATTTTTCACGATGCTTCGAACTCTTTCCATAGCATTCCTGCGTGCTCCCGGTCTCCCAGTCTCCCGGTGCCGGGGGTGGCTGATAGGGCATTCTCAACAAGTGAGAGATATTGCAACCCCTGTCCTTTAAATTTCAACAATGGTCTACATTGTTACGTATGTATTTCCATTTATTCCCCTCCCTCGGGGTTGAGCAGCTTGTGGGTACGAAGCAGGCAAGGGGTACGAGGTACCCTGTTCGAGGTACAAGGACTACAAGGAACAAGGAATGCTCTACCCTGTACCTCCGCCGTGACAACAGAATTTCAATGAAACTGTATTTCCTGTACCTCTCTGTACCCTATTCCTGAGACAGGTTTGGAATAGCAGAGCAACTGCCTCGCTTACAAATTTCAGCGAATGTTTTTCACTTACGTAAGATATTATGCAGGAAAATCAGCAACCACTAATACCAATGTACGTTCATTAAAAAATAATAATGAAAATATAAATGCTATTTGGAAAAAAAATATGACGCTTGTTTAAAAAACAGGCAACCTGAAATCTCTGAATTGCTGATGTGGCCGTTCATAAAATGGCTAACAGATGTAATCGTATATATTAACTATCCTAATATAAATTCTTTATAACTGATATAACCTGGGATACTACCTTCTTCTTAAGTCGGACCCTTACTCCAATTTCCATGGTGGTCAAGGCTCGTCTGCTCCTTGCTATTGCTGTCCCCGGTAATGCTCTGCGTGGAGAGCCAAGGTCACCGACTTACTGGACGCCAGTGATACTAGGTCACTCCAGCGTATTGGTGACCTTTCTCCGATTCTTCTGTAAAACACTTTGCCAGTGACTATGAGTTTCTCCAAGTCGAAGTCATAAGTTTGGCGAGCAACGTGTCCAAAGTATCTTAAATTACATTGTATTCAGTGGATATTACTCGCACCTACCCGAATATATGTACCTTGGAAACTTCTTCTGGTGAAAGAAGTATGGAAAAATTAACTTTACCACGATTTTGATAATGCCGTGATATTACTCGTCTGTTGGTTTATATCTTTAGTATATTCAGACCAACAAAAGTGGAGATGGACAGGTCACCCGCGATCCAAAGATGGCAAGAGAAGTAGAGGACGCCAACAAATAAGATTAGAAGACGACCTAAAGCTCACGGCTGGACATCATTGGAGAAGACTAGCGCGTGGCTGGTCCCATTGGAAAACATTAGAGGAGGCCTATGCCAAGAAGCAAATTGAGCTTCGGGATATATTATAACAAACAAGAACATTGTCTAGTATTCATACCTAACAGAAGTCCAGAATTTAAAAAAAAACTATTGTGCTATACCTATATACCACACGACTGAAATAAAACTTCACTAACTTATATCGCCCCCTCAACATCCCGTCCGCTTCGACCGACCGTTCGCCTCGCCCGATCACACTTTTAATAACGCTCTCGTCACGCATTCACCAGCTCACTCCCCAAGTCAAGCGTGCGTAAAGGCCCGACCATTCGCCTCGCCCGATCACACTTTTCGTAACGCTTTCGTGATGCATTCACCAGCTTACACCCCAAGTCAAGCGTGCGTAAAGAAGTTTTACTACAAAAATGGAGTGCAGTTTACATGCGGTAGAAGCGAAACTTCACCAAAACAATCTCAACCAATACTTGAAAAGTGATGTCATAATCAACGTCATGTGTCATAATGTCGCGACCAATGAGCGCAGATACCGTAATTTTTGTTTCATATCTCAACCAATAGGAGCCTTTAAAAGTGACATCATAATCAAAGCGGCCAATGAGCGCAGTTGATGCGTCGCAGGTGCAGTAATCATAATTTTCATTTCATCCGAAATCCAAATCACAGCGGGGCTATTAAAGTTTCACTTCAAAAGGCTTATTATTATTATATATTCAGCAATTAAAAGTTTTCCTTGTTTTTGACTGTTAGGTTTAAATTAATATATCATTGTTGTGTATGAAATGTCCTTGATATACGTCTCCCTCTCTTGAAGTTGCATAAACTTGTACACATTATAAGGCGGTACATTTGGGGTAGATTCGGCGGCGGTGTTTACGATATGCCGGGGAATCGAATGCTCATATAAATATCAATTAGGCGTGCGAACCCTCCCACCTCCCATCCCTCACACCCACCCCACTCCACTCAGTCCCCGGGGACCAGATACTGGAGCCCGCCCGCCTCCCGATAAGTCACGCCAAACTATCCAAGTTACTGAAAGAAGTGTGTTATGGGTTTATCCGTGTGCCGAAGTACACCTGAAATTCATTATTTTTATGGAAATTGATCGTAATTTTCTCAAACATCAAGATTCTTTCTTGAACACATAATCAATTTTGTTTGACGGTTTCTGGCCTAAGATTCGAAACGTCTTATTTAATTCAGTTTTATTTCCAAGTAGTACAGATCACACTTCTTGAAAATTTCTGTTCAGTATTCTAAGCCGGGTTTGCTTCTAATGCTTTTGCTTTTGACGTAATAAAAAAATCAGAGTGTGAATTTCACACGCCATACAAGTGAAACCTTTAGAAAACTAAAGTAGACATGAGTGAGGAGGCTACGAAGTACCCCAAGAGGGGACCGATTATACTCTCTCATTCTCTTGCAGGCTAAATAATAATAAATCTTAAGGGCCCGCAACCCGGATTTGTACCGATTTATTACATATTTCCCTTAATCACGGCAAGTTTTAAAACTCTTAAAAAAATATATCTTATTCTTGAAGATAATATCTAGACTATCCTGATAATATCCCGCGCCGAAACGCAAATTATATAAAATTCCTTTCATAGAAAAAAATCGCAAAGTATGCTCCAAAAATAATTATTGTTTGTTTAAGTTATTTTACAAGTTATATGTATGAAAAAATTCACAGTGTTCTTTAAATGCTGTTTAAGATAATGCCCGTGAGATTTTTGCTCTATTTTAAACGAGTCGTGTTTTATTAAACATTTTCGCAATTTTCGCTTCGATTTTGTCGCTGCAAATGTTAGCGCTCTCCTCTAACATTCGTAATTTCGTATCTCTCCATCTTCTTCTTTTCGGGCCCGGTTGCAGAGCCTTAATGGGTTTGTCTCTTTTTAGTTTTGCTATTGTTCGTTTCATCTAGTTTCAAATCATAACGGTGCTAAAGAAGTTTTCACTTAAAAAAATCAGAGAGTGCGGTGAATCGTGCGAGTGAGAGCCTTCAGAAAAATAAAGTAAACAAGAGTGAAACCTCCATAAAACTAAAGTAGACAAGAGTGGGGAGACTACGAAGCTACGACT
This sequence comes from Limnephilus rhombicus, assembly GCA_929108145.2. NCBI lineage: Eukaryota > Metazoa > Arthropoda > Insecta > Trichoptera > Limnephilidae > Limnephilus > Limnephilus rhombicus. The sequence continues at coordinate 56,710,409 of OV815275.1, read as the reverse complement.
ATTGTGAAGTATGATTTTTTCAACATTTTTGTCATCGATTTCCAGTGCATCTTTTCCTATATTTTCCTTATCATTATCCATTTGGTCATCTCGTTAGTATTTGTGTTTTCTTCTTCGGGGTCGCTAGATGTTGCTTTCTTTTGTGTTTTCTTTGTCTGTTCATTTTGAAGTGGCGTAAGATTGGATATTGATTTTACGAAAATATTTCCTTTTTTCGGATTTCGTAGGATCAATCCTTGGTCTGCTGCTTTCGGATTTCGTAGGATCAATCTCTGGCCACTAAGGTTCGTCAGGAGCTTTATACCACTATACCAAAGGAGACTTGCGTGGGACCGTGAATTAATCGTATTACATTGAAACCGAGTACCCGTGATATAAATAAATATTCTCTCGTAGGCTAAATCCTATAGATGTATGTATTTGTCTCTTTTTAGAATCGCTCGTTTCCGTTTCATAGAATTTCAAATCACAACGGTGTTAAAGAAGTTTTCACTTAAAAAGTTGCAACCGATATCATTTTAGTTTTCTGCGTTTTGTTTTTTTTTTTCATATTTCATTTAGATTTGTTAGTATTATATTATCATTGACGGTGGGTATAACTTTCAAAGTTATTGAAAGCATTTACAATAAAATGAAATAAATACACCAAAATAGTTATTAGCGTATTTTCCTGGTTTTGGGATCTGCTAAGCAATAATAGAATTGTTATTCAGCAACAGTAAACATGAATAATTTAGGACCCATTTATAAACCTCACTTTATGTTTATTCTCGTACAGGAGGCGAGGAGGCGACGAGGGGAGGGTAGGTTCACATCGCACTTCGCCCCCGCGTTCGTGCGCCCGGAGTCCGAAGCCCGAGAAACCGACCCCATTTATCATGCTTCTTAACTTATTGGTACCATCTTCTAGCTTCTAGCGGGGTGAATTCTCCTTATTGATACAAGCAGTTTATCTTGCACTCCTGTCGATGGCTACTTGTTAACTTCACACTCTCCCACGTAACCGGGTGGCTAGCAGGACGCATACGTATCGTACACGTACATACAGGTAAATAATTTTAGTGAGACCCTTGCTTGCGTAGCGGTGTGCTAGATGGATTGTTGACGCAACTATCTCATTTCTCTCCCAGTGGAGCCAATATCTTTTTCTGATTTTAGATTGAGTTCCGCTGATATTGTATTAATTTAATTCAATATCACATCTCTCTCTAACTAGTGTTCCCGCACCACTTAGCCCAACCTGCCGTAGAAATGCCTATTCCTATCTGACAGTGTGTGGCGAATTCACCTATGTAAGTAACATTTAAAACAAAAAATCATGGTACAAGCAGTTTATCGTGCACTCCTGTCGATGGCTACTTGTGAGCTTGTAGTGGTATACTAGATGGATTGTTGACGCAACTCATAGATATACATCTCCCTCTAACATATTCTCTGCATCACTCCATCCAACCTGCTATAGAACTGTCTATCCCTATCTCACAGAGTGTGGCGAATTTACCATTGTGAGTAACGTTTACAATAATCTCTCAAAGCAAATTAATATCGACTTTGTTAAGAAATTTGAGCAGTGATTACCTGGTACTCCCTCGGTATGCAATTTTGAACCACTTATATGTGATTGTGCAGTGAGTACCACCAGTATTCCTCAAGGCGGTAAGGACGATTCTTACATGAGGTGTGTCGGATTGCACCTACCTCCCCACATCCTGGAATAAAGACCATTTTTTTTTATTATCAACAAGAATTTCAGAAGACAAGTGTAAGTCAAACCTTTACAAATATCCAAATCTCCCTCACAGTTGTGTCAACTTAAAACATATTAAAATTATTAATTAAAGTCCACAAAATTGATAAGCATATTCGACTACATAGGTCATAAAACAAATTTATTTAATAATAATTTTGATTTTTGTTAACACTGGTTCTGTCAACAGTAGACTCGATAATTCTCTAGTATATAGTTCTGTCAACAGTAGGCAAGGCGTATTGTTGATTATTCCGATTCGACAGTTCGTACGCCATCACCTTTCTGAAAGACTTCTATTCAGAATCGAAAGATTACTTCAAATGGCTTTAGCCAAATCTGAACAGTCACATGCTTCCTTCCATACTCCTTTCTCCGGAAGTTTTGAACGGTGGGACTCTTGTATGGTTTTACGGTTTAAAAAAACAATTCGTGCATTTCACACGCGGTAGAAGTGAAAACTAAGGTAGACAAGACTGGGGAGATTACGAAACAATTTTTTTATCAATGTGAAGGATGATTTTTTCCATATTTTTGTCGTAGAATTCCAGTGCACCTTTTCCTGTATATTCGGTTATCTTATTAGTATTTGTGTTTTCTTTTTCGGAGTCGCTAAATGAAGCTTTCAACAGATGGCGCTACGTCCGCCTCATCGAACTTTCATCCACACATGCGCAAGACAATCACGAGAAGCGTCGCGTCATTTTGATATTTCATTCGGCATCATGTTCTCGCGTGGGCAAACCATCGAGCTTATTTGTATTGGCTAAAAACGAACTGACAAAAAATATCGTATACTCAATTGCTCTTTGAAATTCAAATTGATTTTCTTTATTTCATTTTCCTTCTTTCGTTGGTGTTTTTTTGTTCTTATCGGTGGTCATCGTCTACAGCGCTCCATTCCTCTTTCTGTCATAGGTCCCATCCCCACACACTTATCTACAAAACATTCTGTTTTTTATTTAACAACCAAAATATTCACTAGAAATAATTCATATGGCAGATCAACGTTTGTCGGGTCAGCTAGTATGTATATATTTTTTTCTTTTTTTTAGATTTTGTAAGATTCGATCCTTGGTCCGATGAATGTCTGGCCGCTGAGGTTCGTCAGGCGCTTTGTACCACTAAACCATCGGAGGTTTGCTTGGGACTGTGGATTTATCGAATTATTTTGGAATCGAGTACCCGTGAATTAAATAAATACTTTATTGCTATCTGATTCTCTCGCAGGCTAAATCCTATAGATGTATGTTTTGTCTCTTTTTAGTGTTGCTCGCTTCCGTTTCATCGAATTTCAAATCACACCGGTGCTAAAGAAATTTTCACTTCAATGAACGCTGTGGTAGAAAATGGGTGAAAATAACTAATCATTGTGATCTCACTAAAGAAAACACTCATAGAACATTAATAAATGCATTCACTCTGAATGCATTTATTTACGTTCTCCAAATTGACCTTGAAAAAAATCACATCTTTGCGATTCTTTTAAAGACATAAAGAAACCACCCCTTAATTATATACAATTCTTAGTGTTCTCAAAAGTTGTCTTGACAGAAGCAAATTCCCTTGATATCTTGAACGAAACTATTCCTTTGTTAAGAATATTATGAACTAAATATACAATTTGGCTGTCCTGAAACGGGTATTCTGCCCAGTTGGACAGACAAATGTTCACATTGTAATGTATTGTTAATATATATGCATATGTAAATAAATAAATAAAATAAAATAAATAAATTGTATTTCAGATTATGGCGTTAAAAAAACGCTTGACACGGAACAGGGATTCACAAACAGGCTGAAGATTAACGAACTGGGGTTGCTCTCAGATCCAGCAAGAAAGGGGCACTAGTTTATACGTATGCGTAAGATATTAAGTATACCTTATACCCCCTCGAAGATTTGTTACCATGTTGTGCGTTATGAACTGATATAAGTATGGAGAATAGGTGGGTAGAGTTTTGGTTAGAGGGTTTTCAGTGACTTCTACGGTTCAACGATGGTTTGTGTAGGTTATTATTAGTGGCTTCCATATATGACGATGTTTTAACGTTGAATCGTTTTTTAAAAAGGCTTCCTGAAAAAAAAATATACGGTAAAGTATTTTCGGTGTCAAGTGGGGAGAGAATCAAAATTCATCCAAACAATCAGTCATAACTCCGAGTTATGACTGATTGTTTGGTCTTGAGGTATATGAACTCCCTTGAAATAGTATATGTAAAATTCCAAAATCGGTACAGTTGAGGGAGCGGGCCGGATCGGCAAAGACAGGTCGTGAAATAAAAGGCGTCAGTCGATGTATGAGTCAGTCGTTTATTGGGCTACGTAGGGAGGGTCGGTGAAGTGGTAACATGATGTATGCGGAGTGCCGTAGATGTGATTGCTGCAGGCGCACGGAGGTGATGGTGTGGTGAAGGTCATTGCGATGCGGCGGAGCAGAGTTCGAGTCTGCAGGTCACCGGCGCGTTGCTCGACACCGTGGCGGTGGAGATGTCCTATCTTCCAGGCCGTTGCTCGACGCTTTGAGTCGCGGAGATGAACGGTGAGTGGCTCGGTGAGCTGAGCCACCAGCAGGTAGTCCTGGCGAGGCGGAGCGTGTTTCCATGGCAGCGAAGCACGATGTGCTTCGGAGTGCCATGAAATGGTGAGCTGATCCCTGGACTGAAGGTGACGCAGGCCTTGTAAGTCGCGGGATGTAGCTGATCTCAGGAGCTGAAGACACGATGGGCCTTATAGCTGAGACATGGTGATGGACCTCGGGAAGCTGCCCTGGATGCGCAGAGATGCCATGCAAGAGCACTTGTGCGATCTGTTACATGATGAGATGTTGACCGACTGTTGAACTGATACTGACTGAGCGAGCGCCAAGTTGAGTCGCTTTATATACCAGCGCGACCGGTGGAGTAATTTTCCATTCGCCGGCAATGTGTACACTGGAAAGTACTCGAACATACCCGGTGCTGAATATTCAGGCGGCTTATAACTTGAGACCTTTCTAGGCGGTGGCGATATTATTATTTAGTAGGCGGCCGGTCATTTACGGCGAGGTAGGTAGCTATGTACTAGCGCGGTGCCTTACGCTGTAGGTATGTCAATCCTGAATGTTCGGTGGAGTCCAGTGGCGCGGCGTTAAATTTTACGAGAGCGGGTTAAGTGACCGCTACACAGTCATCTCTGTATACGAAGGGTGGTTGCCTATGATATGGAAAAATTAGTCGAAAATAATATTATAATGAAAATCAAATCACTTTGTTTAAACCACTATATAATTAACAATGTTAATATGTTTTAATAACAACGTTTATAATAAAAATAAGTGGTTTAAACAAAGTGATTTGATTTTCATTATATTATAATGATGCCACAAAGTATGTTTGCTAAATTTGAAGAAGAAAATAATATTGTTAATTCTAAGAATTTGAAAATATGATATTGACAATTATGACGGTTTCTTAGAAGGTGGCAATGACTGATTTGGTAAAAGCGCACGTCCCGGTTAGAAGAGAGGTTCTGGGTTCGAGTTCAAGTTGCGATTATTTTGTGTCTTGTTCTCTTTTATGTTTTCGTTTGAATTATTAGTGTAATCTTCTTCTTCGATGATAATTTTATTTATTTAGTGTGAATTTTCAAATTGCGTGAAAAAAATTTAAGTTGCTTAATAAATAATGCAAAAACCTTTTTTAAGAAATTAATTAAAACACGAACTTGAATCAAAAACGGATTGCTAAGTAAGAAAGTAATCTACAAGTAAGATCAATTTAACATCGTACGAAATTGTTCAAAAAATTTTAAATGTCGAAAATCTTTCTTGGACAGATACAAGACCGAAAAGCTGTGCAAAATTCTGAAAAAGACTAAGATTTATGCTTTTTAAGTGAATTTTAGACATTACACCTATTACCTATGCTTACTTTTTTGTCATTAATCATCAAAGTGTATTCTAATGGGAATTACCTACCCTTCTTGATCTCAGCGTCGACCTGTGCACCTAAAGGAACCAGGCTGGGTCATTGCTCATTACTTAGTCCTCGGATCTCATTAAGGTAATGAGGCCTGCGGGTCTCCGGGACTCCGGGAGTCGGTGGTAATGGCGCCAAGGTAACGCTGCAGCCAATGAACACATGATCCCTAGAAGTGTGATCTACACCGATATGAAAGTCAACTGATTTACATCCTAAGATCCTGGGACGAAAAAAATCTCCTTGGAAAGCTCGATCTTTTCTTAAAAAATTTTGATCAGCTTCACCAGGTGTAATAAGGAACTCCAGTGAAAAATATTATGGCTTTAAAAAAATATGTTCATATAGACCAATAAACGCTGATTCTGAATATATAAGTTTTATTTCATAACATTAAGCGTAGAGTTCTTAAAAAATTATTAAAAAGTGCATTTTTAAACCTCTCGTCAAAACACACTGTAAAGTTGGTATTACTGAATGGTTAGTGCTGACGTCACGCGTCACCAGTCATTGTATTGAAATCTTTGATTATGTAGGTATGACATAAGCCATCAGTATTAACAACATTTCATGTTATTCGTTATTTCATAATGTTTATAGAGATTTAGTCGGTGTGTTTATTGAAACAATATTTAAGCCTAAATAATTCAGTATCAAAAATAGAAGTATCTCTATTAGTTATTCTCTATTATTTAAAATATTGAAAAACTACCTACTGCACAAAAAATAGTAATGCTACTTCTAGGGAGAATGCTTCGAATAACGCTATTCAAAATGGCGGCACTTGATCAGCTGATTGCCCATCCTATAGTAATTTTTCAGGAGTGATGACGTCACACGATTCACCGTACATACGGTGGTTTTAAGAGGATCTTGAAAAATTTAAACTTTGACAATTATTTTAACTATTAAAACTAACTCCAAAAATAAAAATAAAAATGCAGTTATTTAAGTTAGAAGGTCATTATTCATTAAAAAAAATAAAAAATGGACTGGAGTTCTCTATTATAATAATCTTACTAATATTATAAAGGCGAAAGTTTCTGTGGATGTATGTTTGTTACTCTTTCACGCAAAAACTACTGAATGAATTTTTATGAAACTTTACAATAATATTGCTCATACATCAGAATAACATACACGAGCTCTGGCATTACGAAATTTGTATAATGAAATTGCAATAGGTGATTAAAACTGAATGCACCGGGAATGAATGTATGGAATGTGGGAGGGGGAGGGGAACCCGGTAGGGGAGAGGGGAACTCGGGAGGGGGATTCGAATGGAGTGAATGAATGTATGGAATGCGGGAGGGGGGAGGGGAACCCGGGAGGGGTAAGGCGAATACGGGAAGGGGGAGTGGAGTGGGGAGAGGGAAGGTGGAGGAATCGTAGTGGGAACGCGAGAGGGGAAGGGGACGCAGGAGAGGAAGGGAAAGTGAAAGGGGAACGTGACGAATGGGAAAGGACATGCAGGGAGAAACAATTTCACGCAGGGAGGAACCAGCTAGTAAATAATAAAAACGATTGGATTACTTATGTGGTGACGAGCATTACAACTCGCGAATTCGTTCCTATTGGCTCCTCGCGCGCCAATGGCGATCATGGGCTTTTTAATCATTCAGCTTAAACCTTTAAGTAATATCTTACAGCTAAGATGAATTAATAATGACTTACAACTAAGACTTATAGGTAGCAATTAAGTACCGAGGTGTGACTTACAACTAACGTATAGATATATTTTTTTATGTGCGTGTTATGATTTTTGTGGTATTCTTTCAGTGGTAGTATAAAAAAGTTGTAGTGTAAGAAATTATTACAGCATTGAATCGGGTAATCGAGGAGAAAGTTTGAGCTTACTTATGGCACACACACAACACACTTCTATATTTATAACAATTCAGTGGCTACAACAGACAGCCAACCACCTCGGCTTCTTACTGATTATGTGGCCTAAGACTCTGGGGACCGATACCAGCCAAATCTCCTCTTCTTGGGGTAAAAGAAATGCAAATAAAGTGATTAGTTTATTGTTGATGTAGTTGATTTATAGAGATTTGTAAATACGATGAATGCACTTACAAAATATTAAAAACCTTTAAAAAAAAATTTTTTTTTCATTTTCTAGTATCTTGTTTTCCATGAAGTGGTGAATCATTTAAATTCACTTAATTTAAATGTTAATGTTCTTTATATAAATAGAAAGGTGTCAGACGCGCCTCGCAATTTTTACCTCATATCGATATTCAAAATGTTACCTGCTATTATAGACTAAAGCATTGGATTTCTTCGGTAGGGAAATTTTTTTTCCAAAAACCCTACCAATGGGCTTTTGTTCGGAATTTCTCCGCATTCGCCATTTGGAAATACGGAAACCAATTGAAAAAAATCTTATTCGGGAGGATGCGGCCGTATGTAAACTTGCAAGAGGGTCGGCCTTCAGTGATATCAGTGTTGCTTCAGATTCTAAAAAAAGTGTAAAATTGTGTTTAAATGCACCTATGTTTTACACAGTTAAATTTGGAGAAGTACGAAATTACTTTTCGACGTCATTGTAAATACGTGTAAAATATGCTTCTAATGATTTATTGTAATGTTGTTGTACAAATGACATTGTTTCATTTGTGGTTAATGTATTATACTATAGTTTGTTTATTAATACTTCAACAAATACAAAGAAGTCCATTTTATCTAAATTCTCACTTCTCAATATTTTGTTTTCTATATAAAAGTCTTTCACCATAGCTCATTAAATCACATACCCAAAAGGACTTAACATGATGATTGTACGTGTTTTAGGTATGTCAGTGTGATTATGTTCCTGGCAGGACTGTTACAAGACAGTTTCAACCTCGCTATATTTTACGCCTGTAGGACGTACAGTTTGACAATTAAGTGTAGAAAATAAATGATGGCGCTGCGATCGTTTTCTAGTTTTAAATGGCAACACGAAGATGGCTCATAAGACAAAGAATGTATGTTATAAAAAAACACTTCTGGCATAATGCATATTTCACGGCGTATTTGTATTTTCAAAAAATTTGCATAAAAAACTGTAATTTAATAGAAGTAAAATAAAACAAAACAAGTTTTAAGTGGGCGTTTATTTCGATATAAAAACGTAGGTACTTAAAAACTTAAGTCTATTAATTCAACACCCGACATGTAATTATTGTCTTTATCCTCGTGTGATTCTTCTTCTTCGGTATCTTCATCTTCATCTAAACGCAGTTCATCGATATCATCATATATAGTACTGCCTCGTGCATAATATTCTGCCTCAATTTTCATCACGTGTTTGCAACAATTTTTCCAATCATCAGCACTTATGCTATTACATATTATTATTACTATGCCCATTTTCCGTTTTCCCGGTGTTTCAAATTTTCCATCTGCCTTTTCCCCTCCTTGACGATTCGTCTTACCGTTGTTTCAGATTTACCTGTGTGTGAAAAACATCATTAAAATTATTATTATAGAAGGTAGTTTTAAAAACACACACTAGATAATATTCACTTAGAAAGAAAAAAAGAGAAAACGAGAAAAAAGTAACTTTTCTACGAGTTTAAAGAAGTTGCATATTATTATTTTTTATTGAGTTATTCCCTTTTTCCTGTGGCCGCATATTAACTGTCAAATCGAAATGTCAAATTCGAATTTTTTAACATAATTTAACCTCAAATCAGATTGTAATGGTTATTATCGCTCGAAAATTGGCATAAATCTTGTAATACTAATAAAATTTACTAAACAAACTATACTACGTACCAGTCATTTCTACAGTTCGTTTGTAAACATCTTCTAAATCAGACAGAAGCTTCTTCGCGTGACACTCGGCTAGGCAGCGTTGAAAAACGCAGAATATAACCCCTCTTGCATCACTATGTAATGGTTTATTCATTTTAATTAAATTCAGGCGAACAATCAATAAAAATATTATCAAATCAGCGATCTTCTACTCAGATTTAAGACAATGATAAATCAACCGTAACATGCGATAACATGACAGCCATAGGAAACGTCATATAATTCGGTGCTGGCATAGTAATGAAAACGTTTAGTTCCAATTTATTTAATTTCTACACTTTCTTGCCAAACTATACACTACGATATTTTCTTAAAAAAATATTTATTTTATACTTTTCTTTATTCATTGGATTGTTAATTACATAATTTGAGGATTTTTCGACCACCATGCATGCCCTTTTGTGGTGGTCGATTTTATATAGTATTAACTTGTGAAATATAAAAGAATACTAACGAATGTTAATTAATGTAAAAGCGTATTAAAGAATGTAGTAGAATATAAAAGAATATCGAAGTACGTTATTTTAAAATATATAAAATCAAAATAAATACTATAGAATAAGTAAATAAGAAAGAATTATTCTAATCATCGGTAATAGTGATACTTTAAGTGTGCATGTTAAGTTACATTGGTAGACACATAATTTTTCATATTATTTTTTTTTTACAAATAAATTCATGTTTGAACTTCGGCTAATGGTATTGGAGTGAATTGTTATTGTCACAATAATTTTCCCAGCAGATTCAAGTGAGGCACTAGAGCACATAGGACATTTCAAAAAACTTGCAAAAACTAACACCTAGGTGACGAGTCAAATATCCGTCGTGCTCCCGTAAAGGCGGATATTCAAAAAGTACCCGAAACTAGAAACTAACATTGCCACACGCAAAAAATAAAGCCAACGGCGATTCAAAAAATAACGTGAGTGGCCATGTGAAAGTTAATTCAGTCACGAGAATAATTATTCGAATTTAATAATTATTATCGTGACAATGTTTCATAACATTGTCATTATTTGTAAAATGGGGCTAGTGGCGCCATCTACCGACAAACTATGGTAATCCAAGCGGTAATCAATTTTATGACACATTACGTTCTATTTTGTTATTTCATTGCCTTTAGAAATGTACTGGTTTTTCATTGGCTAAATTTATTGTTCACGTTAGTCACTGTGTTAACTTTAACAATCAATCAGATTTTACTATTGCTTGATGTTCCATCTATTGGGTAGGTACTTTGCCATAGGTCTCAATAGAGATGCTAGCTGTAAGTCTTAGTTGTAAGTCACTAGTTATTAATATTGAATGTTCATGTTAGTCACCATGTTAACTTTAACAATCAATCAGTTTTTACTATTCCTTGATGTTCCACCTATTGGGTAGGTTAGTTTACCGTATATCTCAGCAGAGATGCTAGCTGTAATTCTTTGTTGTAAGTCAATGGTTATTAATCGTGGATGTCATCCCCTTCAGATATTAGTTATAAATCTAAGTGATAGTTTATAGCAGCGGTCGTCACACTTTTCTGGTCAAGGGCCACATAGGACAATGTGAGGTTTCACCGCGGGCCGCACACTTATGATTTCGGGGGGGGGGGGGGGGGGGGGGGAATTTTGTCAATTCTTAATAATAATAATTCATCCACTTCCCAAACTATCGAAATGTGCACACGTGATAAAAATGATAACAATACATACAATAACAAAAATTAACCAATATTAAAGTTTATTTTGCTTTAAAAATTAAGCGTGTTTTTTGGTCTTTTTTGACCATATTTTTTTTTTTTACCTACCTACACCCTCACTGTGCCATCTCTACGCCCTCTAATTTTCTCTTGGCTTCTACTACCCCCCCTGAAATTCTCAAACGACAATATAATTATCTGTAAAAAACGGATAATATATTTAATTGTACATGAAAAAAATATATTTAGAAAGAAAACGGCAGATATTGCGGGCCGTATAAAACCGGATAGTATAATTTTTTTTTTTTTTTAAATGAAACATACAATGAAGTTGCATTCCCATGAGTTATCAAAACTCATTAAGGAATCGCCAATTGGTACATTTGAAAAGATAAACCCAAGCCAACCCAATATGCAGACACAATAAATAAAGAAAAAATTTACAAAACATTTTACAGAAGCAACATACAGACACAAACATATGAAGAATCACTTTACAAATATTTCACAGAAACATGTCTTATAAGATTTTATGAATAATATTATAACCCACTCATTTGATTTATGTACTGTTGGTGTCACAAAGTTAAAATCAAGTATCCTCCATGATGGACTATAGAAATGCATAAAAAACAAGTCAGGAAAAATACAATAAAAGGTACATGCTCAAAAATACACAGACCTAATACAAGATGTTTACATAAAAATACATGATAAGATTTAAAAAAGATATAAACTGCGCCCATCATATCTGGATGTACAAAGTTTGGTACTTGGAGATAATCAGGATAGAACAGAGTTTGTACCTACTTATGACTCGTTTTCCAAATAACATTTGAAAAAATAGGATTTCAATATATCGTTTCGAGATTTGTTAGAGACCTGTCTTAATTCTTCAAGCAATTTGTTATAGTTAGTGTACGCAATGTATTCTAATGATTTCAGTCCGAACTTTGTTGAGTGTATTTTTGATATATGTAGTTTGTTGTGTTGTCGTGAATCATATTGGTGAACGTCGTTGTTATAGTTCAATTTTATATTTGTGTGGGTGTTGCGCTGAATAATATTTAAGATGGTGTTTGTTATCTCAAAGCTAGGAACAATCTTAAATGGTAATACAAGTGTGTGACGGTAAATATCTTTAACATGTGTATCCCAAGGCAAGCCAAAAATGTTACGTAGGGCTCTATTTTGGATTATTTGTACCTCCGATATCAATTTTTTGGTAGCGAAACCCCAGATACCCGAAAGGTATGCCAAGTGGGAGTGAATCATAGCATAGTACAGTGATCGCAGTATGGCTGTGGGAAGCAATCTACGTAGCCTGTACATTACACCGGTCACCGGAGCAATCTTTGATTTAACATGGTCAAAATGATTTTTCCATGAAAGCCGTGAGTCAATTAAAAGTCCTAGATACTTTGCGACATCTGTTTGTTCCAGTTTGTTTAGTCCAAGGGAAATGTTTAGGCGTTGTTCTCTCCTATTCCCGAATAGCACATAGTGAGTCTTTTTAATATTAAGACTAAGTTTATTAATTCTCAACCACTCGGCTAGATGAGCCAAATCTCTTTCCATGTCCTTTTCCATTTCGTTTAAATAAGTATTATGATAGAATAATATTGTGTCATCAGCATAAAGTTGAAGTGTACCTTTCACTCCCCATTTTGCAATATCATTTATATAAATTAAAAATTATAAATTAATAATGGCCCGAGAATCGAGCCCTGTGGTACACCGCATGTTATATTTCTATGATCACTTGAATCTTTTCCAATAATAACCGAACAGCACCTACCCGTAAGATAACTAGATAAAAGTTTTAGATTGTTGCCCACGATGCCCAGATATTCAAGCTTTTTTAACAGAATCTTATGATCAACCGTATCGAACGCCTTTTTGAGGTCAATGAAAATGCCCGCTGCATATTTTCCTTGATCTAAGTGTTTTTGAAGAGTTAGTATAAAGTCAAAGGCAGCACATTTCGTGTTGGAGAATTTTCTGAACCCATATTGTTGAGGCGTGAGAATATTATTAGTTGTGAGATATTTTGTTAGTCTATTTTTGATTACATGTTCAAATACTTTGGAGAAGACTGAGAGTATTGATATTGGACGATAATTAGATGGATTTTTTTTGCAGTCTTCTTTGTGAATTGGAACGATTTTTGCAAGCTTTAGTTGATTCTGGAAATAGTCCACTCACTAATGACTGATTAATGAGAATAACAAGATGATCCGCTAATTTTTCTTTACAGAATCTGAGTAAGTTGGTTGTCATACCATCGACTCCTGGAGATGCATTAGTTTTTAGTTTTGAGATAATTTTTAAAACTTCTAGTTTGTTTGTATTGGCCATGTAGAGGGACTGTAATTGCTTTGGTTCCAAGTTTATTGTATTTACGTCGTCTGCATAAGATGGGATACTCGCAGCTAAATTTTCACCAACCGATGTAAAGAAATCATTAAACGCTGTACATATCTGCTTCAGGTCATTTTTGTCTATATTATTGATGGTAAGAGTTTCAATTTTATTTGTAGAGTTCTTTGGACTGTTAGTTACGATTGAATTTATTGTCTTCCAGGTTTGTCTTGGATTATGTATGTTTTCTTTAAAAATATCTGTGTAATATTTTGTTTTGGCGAAACGTCTGTAATTAGTAACCAAATTTCTTGACTTATTTTTTGTGATATAAGAAGACTGTTTTGTTGATCTTTCTTCCATTGTTTGTATTTAGTATTTCGTTCTCTAATAAGGAGATACAGTTTTTTGTCTAACCATGGTGTACATGTACATGTGTGTAATTGTACATGATAAAAAATATATTTAAAAAGAAAACGGCGGATATTTGTGCGGGCCGCAAAAAGCGAACAGTATAATTGTATATGAAAAAAATATATATTTAAAAAGAAAACGGCAGATATTTGTGCGGGCCGCAAAAAAACGGATATAGTATAATTGTACTCGTACATGAAAAAAAAAATGGTTAAAAAGAAAACGGTAGATATTTGTGCAGGCCGCAAAAAACCGGATAGTATAATTGAACATGAAAAAATATATATTCAAAAAGAAAACGCAGATATTTGTGCGGGCCGCAAAAAAACGGATAGTATAATGGTACTTGAAAAAAAAAATTAAAAAGAAAACGCCAGACATTTGTGCGGGCCGCACAAATATCCGTAGCGGGCCGCATGCGGCCCGCGGGCCGCAGTTTGACGACCACGGGTTTATAGGCTGAAAAAATGAAGGTGTAAAATTTTCCTGCGAATACGGCGCAATAGAAATAATTCAATCATTCAGCAGGTTGTAGGTACCTTCTGAGAGGTCGGTGTGTAGTTATTAAGTGTATCGCCCCTTAAGATGAATATATACGTGAAATCCTATTTAGATACTATTTTGATTAATCTTTACGACGAATCGGCTTACAGTATGAACATCGTAAAATAGGCTACGGATAAATCGAAGCTTTTACTAGCTTTTCTATGTATTTTTATTTTATTTTAATTTTATTTTTTATTTTAAATACATAAACGGCTATACTGCCTTTTATAAATAAACATATAGGTAATAGAGTACAAAAGTAAGAAAAGTAATATCATTACATAGTAGTAGTTTTAAATTTAAAAATAACATACAATTATTTTGTGTATCACAACAAAAAATAACAAAAAAGAACAATGAGAAATATCATCATTTCATTTCAACATGTCCATATTGCGTATATAAAGTTACATTATGGAAAAATAATTTTTGAGTGCATATTTATATTGCGCTAATTTTAAGAAATAAATGTCGCCGATGTTAGCATATTCATTTCCCAAAATGTGTAATCGACTGATTGGTGAGTAATAATGTGATAATGTATGTGTGTTATTATAGTAGAACGGTAGAGTTTGTCTATTGTTAGCGCGACCAGGGCAATGAAATCGTATTAGTTCTATTAAATCAGGGGAATCCAGGACCGAGTGAATTATTTTATATAATATTAATAGATCACAGATTTTTCTGCGATCTGATAAATTTAGGAGATTAGTCCAGTTTAATAACAAATTATAGTCCATGGATTCTCTTGGAATACCTAATTTAAAATTAATATACCTAAGGAATCTATGCTGGACTTTTTCAATCGCTTGAATATGGATATTGTAATGTGGAGCCCAAATCGTAGAATTATATTCTAAAATGCTTCTCACTAGCGTTATGTATAAAATGCGAATAGTATCAATGTTACAAAATTGTTTGGTTATTCTAATAATAAATCTTAAAATCTTCATTGCTCTATTAATACTATTATTTATATGGCTAATAAATGTAAGTGTTGAGTTAAAAATAATACCTTGATCATTTATTGTTTCTACTGAGTTTATTATAATTTTGTCAAGATTGTATTCATAAATGGTCGGTTTCTTTATTTTATAAAATCTTATTATTTGACATTTACTAATGTTAAGTGCCAGTTTATTGCATATACACCAATTAAACAAGTTGTTTAAATTTTTTTGTAAAATTATGCAATCAGAAATATTTTTAATTTTTTTTTATAATTTTAAATCATCAGCAAATAACAGGATATCAACATCGGAAAAAACGTCTACAATGTCATTAATAAATAAAATAAACAGTATTGGTCCTAAATGGGAGCCCTGTGGCACACCACTAGTGGCAGAAAAGGCATCCGATATTACGTCATTTAACTTTACAAACAGTTGCCTATTTGTTAAATAACTCTCTACCCATTTAAGAAAGTTCCCGGTTATACCCATACTCCTTAATTTATTTATCAATATTTTATGACAAACTTTATCGAACGCCTTGCTGAAGTCAGTATATATCGAATCTACTCGACATTTATCTGCAAAGGCATTCGCTATAAAGTTTTCATATATCAGTAGATTTGTCAGAGTTGATCTATTCTTCATGAAACCGTGTTGAAACCTTGTTATAATCCCATTTAATTTAAAAATAATTTTATCCAAAATAATTTTTTCTAACAGTTTTGGAATAGTTGAATGTATACACACAGGTCTATAGTTGCGTAAATCGCATTTGTCACCTTTTTTAAATATGGGTGTGATGTAACTATTTTTCCATGCAATTGGAAAATATCCCGATGACAATGACATATTAAAAATTAAATAGAGGGGATACGACAAGTCATGTATACAGTGTTTCAATAGAATTGGTGGTATTTTGTCAGGACCCGAACTTTTTTTTACATCTAATTTGTTAATATGGGTTATAATTTCATTTATATCTATGTGAATGTTAGAAATTTGTAAATTGATGTTAGATGAAAAAAAGGAATTTCACTATTATCAATTGTGTTGTCGTATACATCTTTAAAAAATGAAGCAAATAAATTAACAATAGTTTCTGCATTATTTCCATTTATGCCGTTATAAAAAATGCTAGCAGGTATATCTATTTCATTTCTTTTTAATGACTTTGAGTACTTCCATAAAGTGTTGATGTCGTTATTTGCAATTGAATTTTCCACATTATTTAAGTATTCTTTTTAACAGTTTTTAGAAAGATCGTGACATTGGCGTCGAATTGAATTGAATTGAATATAATCTTTAATTGATTTAGAATTTTTGTACTTTTTATGTATTTTCTTCTTCAATAGAGTCAAGTCAATTAAATCTTTATTGAACCAATGAGGGAAAACATTATTTTTACATTTAATGTAAGGCACAGTTTTTTCTATGATATTGTGAATTATTTTATACATAGAATACGTTAATATTTTCATTAATATTTTCTTGTTTTAAAAAAGTCCAATCAGTAGCATTTAAGCATTCATTAATATGATTAAAATTAGCTTTATTAAAATTGTGAAGTGATTTTTTGCACTGTATATTTGGTATTTTGTTTAGTGATACGCTAATATTTAATGGAGAATGATAGTTATCTACAGGTAATATTATTTCACTTGATTTTACTACAGTTACTGAAGTATCACTTGAAAATACCAAGTCCAGTATTTTGTTATTACAATTTTCAATTTTATTTAATTGTGTTAGATTTATAAAATTTGACAAGCTTATAACTTCTTTCTTTATAGTTGACAAGCCAGCATTTTCTATACCTGTCAATTCCATAAAGTTTTGATTCCAAATGATGTTCGGAAGATTAAAATCGCCAGTTATAATTATTTTTACTTTTGGATATTTTAATTGTAAAATTTCAATATCTTCAAAATGCTTAGTATAAATACTAATATCTGATTTAGGCGGAATGTACACATTACCCAATAAAATTCTGTTTTTACTTGTATTAATCATAACAAATAATTGCTCTATTTCTACGTTTTTTGTATTTAACTGTCTGGAGACAATATTTTTCGCTACTGCAATCAGAACTCCACCACCTCTTCTTTTATTGTTTTTAATGTCATCGTTTGTAGATTGATTTCTATCCCGGCGGAAAACGTTGTATCTTGACATTCCTAGTTCTGCAGTGTGAATATCCGGATGTAACCAAGTTTCTGTGAAAATCAACACATCAAATATTGAAGTAGTTATTTCAAGTCTGAGAGTGTCCAGTTTAGTTCGAATTCCTCTGACGTTTTGATAATATAGGTAACAGTGATTTAGTTTATTGTGTAGTTTTTTGGTGTATGCTGTTGAACGATTTTCGGAATATAATGAACATATTTTATCGTGAGATTTGTTTCACCGCTATTTTTCCGTTGTTCTAATTCTATTATCAGATTCTTCATGTGAATTATAATAAAATTATTATTTATAATAATTTATAATAATTAATAATAATTATAGTTATTTTTATTGGAATTACAATAAAATTATTATTTACGTAACAAAAAGTATAAGCGTAAACCACCAAAAAAAATGTTCTTCATGACTTAACTATGAAGTAATACAAGAAACAATTTTAAAAAAATACCCCTTTATGGCTAAGACTATTTTTGAGGTTTTCCATGTTCTAACTTTTTTTCGTTCTTTTAAAATTATGCACAAAATAAATAAAAACCACTTTTTCGCTTACTAGCCTCGTGAAAAAAGACCCCCGAATTTAAAATTTTGCAGGCATGAGATTCGAAATATTTCTAGCGTTTATATTCCTCTTAAAGCGTGTATTTATTATCTTTGAGCAGCCCCCCCCCCCCACTCCGGCTGGCTGGATGGTTGATCCCCTCAGACGAGTGCAGTTCATCTTACGTGCCCCTGCATTAATGTGCAGCGTCTCCCGGCCAATCTCGACATTTAAATATTGTTTTTCGCGCCATCTAGACGCTGCGGCGCGAGGCAATTTGTTCGGGGGAATATCCAGTGTCTTTGGCAGGAGTGCTCAAAGATTTAAGAACACCGCCATTTTTTTATAAATTTATTGTACGCACTTAAAATAAATAAGGCGTGTCTCGTCGTGCTTTGGACAGCTTCAGAAAAAAATTTCAAATGGAGTATGATAAAATTGTGATATGTTTTATTTCTATTTTGTTTGGTGATTGTTTTGTTTATTTTTTCGTATTTAAAAAAATGCTGCAGGGGTTTTTGGACGATTTCAGAAAATTAATTATTTTTTCAAAGAGATAAAAAATGAATTATAATATTATATAAATTTATTTTTTATAGCGCCTTTTAATGAAGCTTTGGTGTGTGGAGTTTGTTTCTTATATATTATAAATTACATTTTCTAGATATCTTAATTGTAACAAGAAGACCCCTATTAAAATAAAAATAAAAAAGAGTGCAGTTTACGCGCTGTAGAAGCGAAACTTTACCAAAACAATCTCAACCAATACTTGAAAAGTGAGGTCATAATCAAAGCGACCAATGAGCGCAGACCTCGCACAGTTTCCGTTTCATATCTTCACCAATGGTAGCCTTTTAAGGTGACATTATTATCAAAGCGGCCGACGAGCGCAGTTGATTCGTCGCAGGTGCACTAATCGTCATTTCCATTTCATCCGAGATCCAAATCACAGCCGTGCTATAGAAGTTTCACTTCAAATCAGAGTGTGCAATTCATGCGGTAGAAGTGAAACCTTCAAAAAACTAAAATAGAGAAGAGTGGAGAGGCTATAGAAGTATGTGTTTGTCTCTTTTTATTGCCGCTATTTTTCGTTTCGTCGAGTTTCAAATCATAACGGTGCTAAACTAAAAAGAAGTTTTCACTTCAAATATTTTGTCGATTATTATTATTTGGTTCATATGTATTAGATATGATTGGCAGCCCCGGCGGCGTGACGCCCTACTGTGTAACAGCAGTTTTTGTGCCGATTAAAATGCGAAGAAACGTCCCTGACAAGAAGTGGAAATCTCTGCTAAGATTTTGTATGGGCGCGGCGAACCGCAAACCCCCGCAGCCTGAAGCGGGACGGGACAGGCCGTCACCCGTCATTAATAGGAAACCGCCACTTCCCGCAAAATATAAAAGACGCTAAACGCAATATTGCATAATCCCAATAATTGACGGACTCCGTAGTTGAGTTGCCACGACCCTTTGCTGCGAGTACAGAGGTCGCGTGTTCAAATCCCGGCAGCGTAATTAAAAAAAATATATTGTAAATTTGCGGCCCGTTCCAGATTGGTAGCTGCTTTCAGTATCGCCCTGGTGAAAGACACCCATTATGAATCGAAATGTTGTTTGAGATGGCTTTAACAGCGCTTGGTGACAGTATCTAAATAGCCAGATACTCCCATATTCCTCTTCCCCATATCTTTCAACTCCTCGATAACTTCAAAATATCCCAATTGGGGATGCCTATCAAAATTATTATTTCCCTAGATTTCAGACCGAAATTTCCCTATATTTCATGAGTTTGTGGAGAATTTCAGAAGAGAAAAATTCCCGCAATATTTTTGTCGCACATATCCTAGGATGGGAGAGGGGGGGGGGGGGTTGATTGAATGAGAGTTTGGGACAATGATTTCGCCAGAATATTTGCTTATTTCAAATGTTGCCCAGACATGGGTCTCTTCAAGACCCGTGTTCACTCCTTCCTTTCCTCAAAAAGACCCTCCACACAGCATCTTTAAAGATGACATAGGCCCTGAGGGAAGTTATTTTTCTCAGGGCCTGATGAGTGGAGTTAATGTAAAAAAAAGATTTTGACCTCATGACGTCAACATTTAAAATTTAAAAAAAAAATTCCCCAGATATCACATCACTTGTCCGGACGGTTGGGAACAGTTGACATTCTAGCGCGGTACTCACATTTAAAACAAAACTTATATTTAAATTTCAAAGTTTACATCTGATTCGTTTGAAACTCTTTTGAAAAGTTAAACAATCGACTTCACTGATTATCGGTACATAAACATTTTGACAAAAATGTGATCACCTGACATATTTTGTAACTCTTTCAAAAGCTAAAATCGGCGTTTGACAAATGTAGAATAACAAAAAAATCTAGTGCAGTTAACACGCGGTAGAAGCGAAACTTTACCAAAACAATCTCAACCAATGGAGAATCAAGGAGCCTTGAAAAGTGAGGTCATAATCAAAGCGGCCATTGAGCGCAGACCTAGCGTCATTTCCGTTTTATATCTCTACCAATAGGAGCCTTGATAGGAGTTTGATGCGTCGCAGGTGCTGTATGCGTCATTTTTGTTTCATTCTAATTTCAAATCACAACGGGGCTATAGAAGTTTAACTTCAAAATAAAAATTGCGCTGATTGTCTATTCATCAACTTTCTCGATGTTAACTTCTGCAATACAATTATTTAATATCTTTTTTTAATCATTCGTTAAATTTCAATTTTTAAGAAAAAGGCGTGATGGTTAGTTAGCTATTTTTTTTTCTATCGTTTTTCAAATGCGGTTTAAGACGATCTCACGTCTCTCCCCGGGGATTCGAACTCTCGTCTCGGGACGTCTAAAGTACACGCCAACCCGAAGGAATATAAATTATAATGAAATTACATCATTCAGGCGTTAATGTGATAACAGCTGAAGTGACTGTGCGGAAAAACTTCGGTAATGATTTCTGGGAAAAATTTGTATTCTTCACTTTTATAGATTTATTCATTTAAGGCTCCGCAACCGGGCCCGAAAAGAAGAAGATGGAGAGATACGAAATACGAATGTTAGAGGAGAGCGCTAACAGCGACAAAATCGATGCGAAAATTGCGAAAATGTTTAATAAAACACGACTCGTTCAAAATAAATATTTATAATTATCTTAAACAGCATTTGAAGAAACGCTGTGAATTTTTTCATACATATAACTTGTAAAATAACTGAAACAAACGTGTTAATAATAATTTTTGGAGCATACTTTGCGATTTTTTTGTATCGAGGGAATTTTATATAATTTGCTTTTCGGCGCGGGCAAAGTCTAAATATTATCTTCAAGAATAACATATATTTTTTTAAGAGCTTTAAAACTTACCATGTTTAAGGGAAATATGTAATAAGTCGGTTCAAATCCGGGTTGGGGGCCCTTAATAACACAAACATAAAAAATCACCCCACAAGAAAAGCAGCCATTAGGTTCCTTCGATATATAGCCTAAAACTTATGTAGGAACATTGCAGGATGAAACTGTACACATATTGTAAAGTTACTCCAATGTTTCGTCTTACGACATTTATTTTTAGTTTTTTTTTTTACATTAACTCCACACGGAAAAAAAATCCCTCAGGTCCTACATTTTTTTGGGGGTTGCTGTAGGTATGGTCTTTTTAGAGAAAAGAATAAGAGTAAATTATGGGAAGGAAAAAGTAAGAGGGTTGAGTAGTCATCTAGGAGTCAACGTGTCCAGGAGTGACGCACGTATGAATCCAACCCTCCCATCACGGTCCATTGTTCCTGCTGGAGAGATCAAAAGATCTCCCTCAACCAGTCTCTCCCAATCCAGCCTGCCACGTAGTTGGGCAGACAAGCCCAGAGAAACCTCTACCATGTTTCCGGGCACCCTTGCTAAGTCACTAAACGTAACGAACGACTTGGGGTGACCTGAGGCAGAGGTGTTGGTTATTTAATAAATGGTTGGTGTGCCAATAAATGCTCCGGCGTTCTTCATCAGCTGCGACATAGTCGTCTTAAAGTCTCATCCAGACCTCTGCACGGCTGGTGCTTGATATTAAGAAGTCGCTGTGGGTCGGTGCTCTATATTATATTTCTTGTGATTGATATTGAACTAATAGTTACACTGAGGTCGTAAGATAGTGAATAAGGGAAAAGAAATGATAATTTTCCTACGCAGATGAATGCGGATGACGTAAATAAACAAGGACAAGGTCGGACATAACAGCCGCCATTGTATAAATTGGAAATTGATCAGAATCTCCCGAATTATAAAGCAAAATAAGTCGGATGGATATCGCCGCCCCTGACGGTGCCCAACCAAAAAGCTGACAGTAAACGGAATTTGTCGCTCTGTTGCCGATAATCAGAACTAAACCTAAATGTATTATTTACTGGCCAGCTACCTAATAAAACTTAGCTTCTCTTTGGGGTTTTACCTGGAATAGATGAGTACGTTAAACACCTACTACGTGCGAAAAAAATCACCAAAATCGAATTGATATATATGTATATATATTTCATTCCCTTCTTGGGGAAGTTTGAAAACTTTCCATATATCTGACGTATGAAACTGAGGCAGAAAATTATTTGGCGGTGCCGGCGGGTGAAGGGTACAGGGGTGGGGGAGTGGAAGGTAAAATTGTGGAAAGTTTCCCGAGAGATTTGAAGATATAGTTTTACTTTTTGACAGCTTGTATTGGCCCGAACTGCGCTAAAGTTGATATCTATCAAATCTATTCGGCGGTGGGCAGGCACATAGCGACATTTATTACGGAACATGCAGCGGTGAACACTTGAGCACTATCTTCTCAGACAAGGTAAACAGTTTGTTTTACACACTAAACACATATAATAATACTAACCAAATATGGAAAAATAAGCGAATGAAAACTAACTAAAACATTAATAAACAAATACTAGCTAAAACGCGATAAATAATAATAGGTTGTCAGTAGGTATAGTTATACCTACCTGAAGTATGTCTACTTACCTGCAGTAAAAAGATAACTATTAAATTGTTTTTTGGGCGTATTATTGTATTATCAAGAAAAGAAAATTAAAAATGGTTAAAAGTATAACAAAAATGAGACGCCATTAGAAACTTCAGTCAACTTCGAGTAAAAGCCCAGCGTGTCCAGGAGTGACGGAAGTATGAATCCAACCCTCTCACCAGTCTCTCCCAATCCAGCCTGCCACATAGTTGGTGGGCAGACAAGACTCGGACAAACCTCTACCATGTTCCGGGCACCCCTGCTAAGTCAACAAACGTAGCGAACCACTTGGGGTGACCTATGGCAGAGATGTTGGTTATCCAATAAATGATTCCCGGGGCGGAGGTACCCATACCCGCCTCCCGAATCGACAAGATTTTATTGAGTAATTAGTAGAATAAGCGTGACAAAAATCAACCAAATGACCAACATTTGTATGGAAAGAAACTGGTGACCATTTTGAATGTGTTGAAATACTGACTTCTCATAGGTTGTCTCAATAGGCCACTTACATGGATTTCATAACGACTTGAAAAAAATCGTGTGGATAGATTTTTTTACTAACATTACGAAAATGTTACTAAAATTTTTTAGAAATGTACAGTTTTTTATTTTTAAATAAATAAATCCATTATTTGGGCTCGTGACGTCACTGCATGAAAAAGTCCCGTCTCCGAAAATGTTCCTATTAATTTTGTAAAATTCCACACCTATTTTTTTTATGGCATCACTTTGATTTCAGGCGAATTTTTGAATTTGACATTTAACGTTCACTAGATTTATTGTTTGTTCTCTGTGAACTTATCATTAGGTTTGACTTTTTGACAGATGTAATGAAGAGAACCCCGTACATTTAATGTTTTAGAGGTATAATGGTTATGGTGCTGATTTTAACAAAATCAAATTTTATAATATTCTTATTATTATTATAATTTACAAGTACATGCATATTACATTGGATTTAGTAATATAGACGTTGTTCATTATAATGATTTATGAACAATAAGATGGATCGAGGAAAAAATATTTATGAGATGTAATATTTTTGTATGCCTTGTTATTCTCCTGTGCCCTTTCTTCTTGAAAACGTTATTTTTTTTAAATGATTTTCGGTTATGTAATTATCGTTTTTTCGCACCTATTAAATTATGTCCCGTCTTTCCGGTTTATAAAAAATGCTCTGATTTTTCGGATTGAAATTTTTAAAAAATCGCCAGGGTTACAAAAATACGATTAAAAAAATACAGAATGTCTAAATTGAAATTTTTTTTTAAATGTGATGCAAGTGGCCTATTACGGAGTATTTTGGAACTCAGGTCGATATTTAAACACGATTAATAAAGAAACTGTGTGTATTTTGGAAATAATAACTACAGCATCACATTCTTGGTTAGAAATTTAAAAGGTAGCATTCACATCTAATCATCTATCTTCGATATAAATAAAAATAAATCGCTGAAATGTACATACGCGCATAACTTTCGAACGACTGCACCAAATTGTCGTTTGAATCAAACTACTAGTGACCTCTGGCATTAGGAAATTTGCAATAGGTTGCACGCTGAGCTGTTTAACCTCTGGCATTATGAAATTTGCAATAGGTTGCAGGGGAGGCGGAAGGGGAGGCGGAATGGGATAAGACACGCAGGAAGAAACAATTTCTTTCGTTAAATAGCATAGCAACGCATGCCGGGTACCAGCTATTTTCAATAAAAAATCATTAGGAAGAATATTGGAACTCAACGATTTTTATCGGAAAATTATCAAGTACGCGTATTATACACCAATTTGGCCTTTTATACCAGCAACATTATTCATGAAACACTCGTCGCTAATTTCATGAGCCGTACTTACAATAATAATATTCAACCGCATTAATCACAACTGAACAATAACTTTAGTTGGAACGTTAGTTGTTTTATTCGGCCCAAGTTTCTGGTTAAAGGCCCGCCCAGGCAATAACAGCCGAAGGTATCTCAATAAATAATATCAATAATAATCGTCGCACTTTCTAAATATTACCAACAGGAACAGGACCCTCTCGATGAACAGGAAATATTTAACATTCGCGTCAATTAATTTATGATGCTTATGACCCCTCGTCTTCTCCCTCGGCCATAAAAGACAATGTTGGTATCTACTTTCAGTTTCAAGATAAATGATCAAACACGTTTAATTCTAACTACTATACATTATTAGGTATATATAAAACAAAGTCGGGTTAGTTAAACTATTTATAACTCGTGATCGGCTGGACCAATTTTGATCATCTTTGATTTGTTGGACTTGTCTCCGCCCCGGATAACAGAATAACTTTTAAAACATCGCAAAAATTCACGATAAAGAAAATTATGAAGAAATATATTTTTTTCATGGAACGAATTCTCATATTTTGAAAGAACTGCAGCAATATAATATATATGTATGTATGTATTCATGTACTTACGGGCATATGTGTGTGTGTGTGTGTGTGTGTGAGTATGTTTATTTATTTATTTTTATTTTTATTTTTATTTTTATTTTTATTTATTTATTTTTTTTTTTATTTGTAAGAAACAAACAGCTTATATACATACAATAGACATAAAAATATACACGTTAACTGCAGTGAAGCCAAAAGAGTTTCTTATGCTAATATTGTTTCTAGATGCAGTTTTAATTTATCTTAAGCTAAATTTAGACTTAGGAAGGGGAGAGGAAGGGGAGAGGAGGGGGAGGGGAGGGAGAATATAGGATAAGGATATGAGATGCTCTCGATACCTTGCACACCCCGCAATACCCTTGTACAACCGCATAACAGTATCAATCCAATATCGCGCGTTTATGTGTATATGGATGTGGGCACCTATATGCGCATGCACGTACGCACGCACGCATATAAAAATAAATATAAAAAATTTAATATTGATATTTTAATATTTCCATAATCTTATCCTTATGCACTTCTTTTTCTCTTTTCTATTCTTTATTATAACTTTAATAATTTTCAACATCACTACATACTAGTACCATATGTTTACAGGTTTATTTTATTTACATGTTTATTTTACGCAATTCTTTTTCTCTTTTCTATTTTTATTATAATTTTACCAATTTACATACTAGTACCATGTGTTTACACTAGACTTCACTAAAAAGAAACTATCTTTAATTGATCACCATGAAACAGGCAGCCGCCTAGTAGGTATGGTGATTTAATAAATCTAATCTAATTAATTGTCTAATATATTTAACATGTATTTTATAAATAAATAAATAAATAAAATATTGTGATAGGTATATCCAAAAATTCAAAAACCTCAAATGTCAATGCGCTGATTGTTTTGTTCTTAACCATATAATGCTGCCCCTCTTTATTACACACAAGGTCAATAGTCGAAAATGAAACAAACAGTGAACGTATGTCTCTGCACCCCTCCAAAGGAAAAATACAATAATGGGCTCTCCACACGACACTGCATGTAGTGACTGCGGCAGTGACTGCAGAGAGCGTGGAGTTGAGCGCTGTCTCGTTTGTTAAAGGGCCGCTAGAACGAGACAGCGCTAGTTCGCTTAACTCCACCCTCTCTGCAGTCACTGCCGCAGTCACTAAATGCAGTGTCGTGTGTAGGCCGCTTAATAATAAATCTCTGAAATGAAACGCATTTTTTTACGTAAGCTCCACTCAGGACTTATGTCATCTTAGGGGATGCTGTGTGGAGGATCATTTTAAGGAAGGGTAGGATAGGAAGTTCTGGGTAGGAAAAAGGCATGAAGGGTTGGTAGGAATATGGAAGTCAGTGTATCCGGGAGTGAATCCATCCCTCCAAATGCGGTGCAAGGCCATTGCCTTGACCGGAATTGATCTTTTACCTTGACCTTTCTAGCCGGACTCTTTCGACCCATTGGTCGAGAGAATCCGGCTGTAAAGGTCAAAAGGCCTCCCTCAACCAGTCTCTCTCTATCCGACCCGCCACGCAGCAGGTGGGCAGACGAATCCGCCGCCAAGACCCGCACTAAATCACCAAACGTAGCGAACATATGGGTGACTTATGGTGACTTGGGGTGACCTATGCCAGAGGTGTTGGTTATTCAATAAATGGTTCCCGGGGCGGCGGCACCCGTACCCGCTTCCTTTCAAAAATTCCCGTAAGTAAATGGAAAATTAATAAAATCACAAAAAACATAAATCCGTACACAACGCCATCTCTGATACTGACAAAAACAAAACATGGACAGTTTTGCATCGATAATTGCTTCATTGTGTAATTTTTAACTTAATAAAAAATAATTCAACACTTATTTATTCTGAGGCGGTACGAAGTTCGTCGGGTCAGCTAGTTATGTATATATTTCAATTAGCTGATGGTTATTGTGGATTCCGAAACGTTATCGATTCTGCTAGTGGTAATTTATTAGGATTTTTGTTTTTTTTGAAGTGAAAACTTCTTTAGCACAGTTGTGATTTGAAACTCGATGAAAAAGAAACGAGCGACATTAAAAAGAGACAAACACATACATTTATAGAATTTAGCCTGCGAGAGAATGTTGTACAATAATCGGTCTACTCTTTGTGCGATACTTCGTAGCCTCCCACTATTTTCAACTTTAGTTTTCTGAAGGTTTCACTTCTAACTGCATACAAATTATTGAAGTGAAAACTTGTTAGCGATTTTAAACTCGATGAAACGAAAAATAGCGACGCCAAATAGTGAAAAACACATACATCTATAGGATTGAGCCTGCGAGAGAAATAGATAGTACAATCGGTCTCCTTTTTGTGCGGTGCTTCGTGGCCTCCCAATTCTCAGAAGGTTTCACTTCTACCGCGTGTGAACTGCGGCCTTGTAATTTTAATTTTTTTAATTATTATAGTTACTTTTGCGTTTTTAAAAAACGTTATGACGAAAATGCCCAACACTGAATGCGGTTAGGTATACTAACAATTTATGAACTAAAAAAAAAAAAACAATTTTTTGATTATATATATCCCCCCATAAGCATTGCTGAACTTAATACATACCTATATATATCATACATACACCAAAGTTGGAAGAGCCTCCATGAATAAATTATCTAACAAAATGTATGGTAGGTATTTAAAGATCAGTGTAAATTGCACTCGCGAGAAATATTACTAAAATGCACTGCATACAGGGTGTTAAGGGACGTACTTGACTTACTTTAACCAGTGATTGCTGACATTATTTGGAGTAAAAAATGTAAATGAAATTTTGGTCTCCGGTGATTTTTTTGACATTTTTTTTTCAAAATTTTTTTTCAAACAAAAAATTCTTTCACATGTCGTCACTGTTCACTCAGCCGGGTGTCCGACGAACCCCTTACCCCGCCTCCAACTGTTCAACAACTACCATTTTTTTAGGTTTTTATAGAAAAAAAAAAAAAAAGATCAAAAATGTCACCGGAGACCAAAATTTCATTTACATTTTTTACTCCAAATAATGTCAGGAATCACTGATTAAAGCAAGTCAAGTACATCCCTTAACACCCTGTATAAGTTAACACATTAGTCAGAATGATGATGAAATCACACTCAGGTTGCACATTTTAAATACCATAATCTGTTAAAATGTCGACGTTATTGTATTCCCCGAGAGTAAATCACTTCTTTACAATACAACACAATGAACAAAACAACTGGTTACGCGAATTTTAGCTGTTGTTTAATTATTACTGACTCCTAAACAAAAGTGAAGAGCGCAGTGTGCAATAAACAAGCGGTATTTACCGTCTTTATTCTTTATAGAAAGGGGCCATCTCTGGGCGGTGATCGATAAATCTCTGAAAGTTTCGGGCATAAATATTCCTCACAATGATATCAAAAATTCATAAGCGCCGCGTCGCGGTACTCTGGCGGCCTTTCTTTCACCTTGCGATATCCATATTTCATCAGAAACTTCCCAATTCCTATCGGAAGACCGCTCCCCCGAATTTCAACATTTTCCCGATTATAAATAAATCATCAACTTAAAACCAACCCACGATAAGCCTTCATCGGGGAATTCTTAAATTACAACCCTTTCCTGCGGAGTACCTACACCTTTTCATAATAAAATGGAGGTATCTCTCCGTATAATCAATATCGCCAGAAAACATGATGTGTTTACACTTCCAATGCAAGGGGCGCAGAGGAAGGGGTGGGAGTGTGGGTTGTGATAGGGGAACGGGGTCGAATACACGCTAAATAATAAATCGTAAAGGTTGATTAGGGATTATTCAAACCTTTTGAAATACATGTTATCATATAGCGATACTAGACGATAGAAAATGCGTTTAACAAGGTTAGCTTAAAATCGGATTGGCTGAAAATTCGTGACGTAGCTTGAAGTCCATGTTCCACTGGCAGATTTTAATAGGCCACTTGCATCACATTTAAAAAAAAATCCGGTTTAGGCAAATATTCTCAGACATTCTGTATTATTATTTTTTTAATCGTATTTTTGTAACCCTGGCGATTTTTTGAAAATTTCAATCCGAAAAATCAGACAATTTTTTATAAACCGGAAAGACGGGACATAATTTTATAGGTAGGATAAAACGATAATTACATAGCCGAAAATCATTAAAAAAAGAACGTTTTCCAGAAAAAAGGGCACAGGAGAATAACGAGGCAAACCAAAAATATTACATCTAATACATATTTTTTTCCTCGATCCATCTTATTTTTCATAAATCATCATAATGAACAACGTCTATATTACTAAATCCAATGTAATATACTTGTACTTGTAAATGATAATAATAATAAGAATATTATAAAATTTGATTTTGTTAAAATTAGCACCACAACCAGTATACCTCTATAACGCGTACGGACAACATTAAATGTACGGGGTTCTCTTCAGTACATCTGTCAAAAAGTCAAACCAAATGATAAGTTCGCAGAGAACGAACAATAAATCTAGTGAACGTTAAATGTCAAATTCAAAAATTCGCCTGAAATCAAAGTGATGCCATATAAAAAAAAAAACAAATCAGTGTGGAATTTTACAAAATTAATAGGAACATTTTCGGAGACTGGACATTTTCATGTAGTGACGTCACGAGCCCAAATAATGGATTTATTTATTTAAAAATTGTACATTTCTAAAAAAATTTTGTAACATTTTCGTAATCTTAGTAAAAAAATCTATCCACACGATTTTTTCCAAGTCGATATGAAATCCATGCAAGTGGCCTAGTGACTGCAATACATGTGGCAGCGTTTTACTTCAAGCCACGTCACGTATTCGAAATTTCGAAAGCGGCCTCATGATTTTTTTTGCCAAACGCGTTTCTATTGCCTTAAAGCCTTCTGATAGGTATCTATCTACATATTATAGTCGCAATGATTTAGTCACAAGTCATAATTTAGTTTGTCATTCTAAAAAAATGGGGTTCAGCACCGTTACTTTTTTGCGTTAAAACGTGTTTCGTTCGTCACTTGGAAAAATGAATGTTTTTCTGCAGAATTTAATTTTTAGGGCACCTCAAGATCAACAGGATAATGCTCGAATTACTCACATAAGCCTTTTTTAGAATCACGACTGATTTTGAGAGTGAATTTTGAGGCTCTTACCCGACCTTCCTCCCCGATCGATCACGTAAGCCCACTAAAAAGCAACGGAGAATCTATTTTTAGAATACGTACGCTTCTTGGTGCCACAACCCTTGGGCCACGAGATATATTTAAACATTTGCCAATAAAGAAAGCGTTTCATCACTAACGCCGGCGGGACCTTAGAATGGAGCCTTTTTAAAAACTTTTCACTTCACAATATAAATTCGGTAGCTTGTGTGAAATGACGCGAATATAATAAAAAGGGTCATGCCATAACCAGTCGTATCCTCGCTCATCACGCGGTAGGCGGCCGGCCTATTCTGGCGGTGGTCGGTGGTCAAGCCTCCGGGGCTTGAATCTCCAGTAAAAGGTAGTTACCTTAATTGTTAACTAAAGTACGCTTACCTTTTAGCGACGCGTTATTTGAAAACTTTTTTAAAGCCCTTCCGACACCGCAGCTGGGAGGAGGCTGCAGAGAGTAGGGTAGGGTGGAGGCGCAATTTCCCACAAAGCATAACTTGGCCAGTATAAATTATTTAAGGGGACGGAAATGTCTTAAATGTTTAGAATTCCCGCTAAATGCAAAACAATGTGATGTGATAATAAATGAGAAGTAAGTATATAAATTATATAGTACCGTGAGCGCTTAATTGTTTGCTGCTTGCGAGGGCTGGTTTAAATAGATTTAATCGTTGTAAATGGGCAATGTTGGCGAAACAGATTGGGGAATTTGCATGCGATCTAAAAATAATACTAAACTTCATACAGTGTCACGGAACGGCGTACAATCACGAATACAGCTATGATAAAGGTCGGTATTTGGAGCCGATTGCACTGGTGCAATCAGCTGGGGAAGATTTCTTTGCTCATCTTCAGGGTAGGCAGAGAGAAGTACCTACCTATCGGTAATCACAATACAAAGTAAAAAAAAATAATAGGACAGAATTTGTAAAAGAATGATGCATCATAGCACCTGCGAAGCATCAAACTGCGCTCATTGACCGCTTTGATTATATTGGTTGAGATATGAAACGGAAATGACGCTAGGTCTGCGCTCATTGTCCGCTTGATTATGATTACCTACGTGTTTGTCTCATTTTAATGTCGCTATTTTTCGTTTCATCAAGTTTCAAATCACAACGAAAACGAGTTTCAAACACAAATCTAAAGAAGTTTACACTTCAAAATACATTAAATTACTGCCGCGATTATTTTATTCGCATGCATCTTATTTCAGGGGGTTGATGGGGTAACCGATCGAAAATAATCTTTTAGAATCTGTGTTTTGGACACTAGGCAGTTTTATGCAAAAACATATAAAGCATATTTCTTCAATACAGAACTGCACAAACTACTCGAAATACTAGAACAAACCACTATGCCATCTCTTACTTTTCACTTTCGCTAAAACTAATTTTGGCCAAAGAAATTTTAGATACTTTGCACCACAGCTAACAAGGCACTTCCATTTGCCAATAGACAGAACACGACTTATTTTAAATACAAATCAAACCAAGTCTTGGATCATCAGTCAAGACTGATCTAACATCAAAAGTATTATCAAAACCATTGTACGCGTTTCCAATGGTACGATGCTATTTGTCTTGTATTTTAAATGTAATATCGTATTGTTATTTGTAGAAATACAACAAAACTACAAATAACATGTTAAGTTTACAAAAAGGACGCACATTATCAGATCTGCTGTTTCTGTATAACCTGCTAAATAATAAAATAGATAGTCCTGAATTGCTATCCACTATTGGTTTAAATGTCCCAATGAGGCGTACCAGGCACACTTCTCTTTTTCATATAGAATCCAATAACACTAATGCAGCGAGTAACTCACCAATTACTCGCGCAATCATAACTTATAACCACTATGAAAAATTACTACACTTAGACATTTTTCATGATTCCTTGCAAACATACAAAACTAATTTAATAAATTTCTTGGCGTGATATAATTGTTTTAAAATTACTTACACTTAACTTTTCATTAAACTTTAATCAGTCAATTACAATTAGTGAGCATATGATTCATGATTTCAAAATGTCTCCTTATCTCCCCCCCCCCCCCCCCCTCTTTTCTTCCTTTTTATGATTATTACTTCATTACTTCATTCATTCAATAATTAAGTTTTAAGACCGGTTCATATCTCAGGCGTAATTATCAAATGACATTCTATGGACTTACGTAATAGGTACATAACCATGTAATAATTTAATTTAACATACCTTATAATCTGTATTATAATGTACTGTGTATGTCTTAATAAACAAATAAATAAATAAATATCTGTTATAATCTTAGTCTTATATTTTAAATTTAATATCGTGTTGTTATTTGTATTTCTGTTATAAACTGAGTCTCCACTTACGAGTATGCATTTCCAATGGTATGATGCTGATTGTCTCACCTAATTTAAACTTAATATTGTGTTATTTGTATTTCTGTTATAATCTGATCATGTTATAAACTGAGCTCCCACTTATGAGTATGAGATGCTGATTGCTATTTTAAATTTAATATTAAGTTGTTATTTGTATTTCTGTTATAAACTGAGCCTGCACTTATGACTATTCGTTACGAAGTACGTGTTACGAAGCTGATTGTCTTGTATTTTTCAATGTAATATTGTATTGCTATTTGTATTTCTGTTATAATATGATAAAAACTGCGCCTGCTCTTAGCCCACCAATTGTAATAGAATTAAAGCTTAGACTTACGGATTTTCAATACTTCGTTTGTATGGAAACACTATGATAATAAAGGTGACAAAGAAAAATAAATAAAAGTATGCAGTTCACACGTGGTAGAAGAGAAACCTTCAGAAAACTAAAATAGACAAGAGTGGGGAGGCTAGTAGCATCGCACCGCAAAACATCTCTTTTTATTGTCGCTTTTTCGTTTCACGAGTTTCAACTCACAATGGTGCTAAAGAAGTTTTCACTTCAAAATAATAATTCATAATTTGATGTAGATGTAAATCAATGATGTGCATCATTATCCACTTGAGTGTTTCCATTCAAACTGTACTTAAGAGCTTATAATATCATGTTATCGAGTCCGACACATTATAGTGTAGTTTAATTATTCTCTCTGCCTTTCCTAATACGAGAGTGGGTAGGTACTATAGTAACACGTAAGTAATGTATAGTCTAGATGTGTGAGAGTGGGTAGTTGTGTTGCAGAACGACACAGCATATGCATGAAGCTTTTTCTTCAACACGTTGATTGCTCGCGAAGTTTACGTCGGCGACATGAAATGAAGTCTGCATATTTTATGTCGGCCGGACCCACGGCCGTCTCGTCCCAACAAAGGGAAATCCACCCCTTTGAGCCACCATTAGCCAGTGGAGCAGCGAGCAGCGAATAGCGAGTGCCTGGCTAGTACCTCGTATCTGTGGATTTCGTCTTCAGAGATGGCCGCCACTATCAAGATCTGTACAAATTAAGACTTTTAACCAATAAACAGAGCGTACGATCCTTGTCGGTCGTGAAACTATGGATCATGATCCTCAGCAATAAGGAACCAATAAAAGATTTATCCAACTAACTAACCATCACGCCGTTTCCCACAGGGGTAGACAGAGAGGAAGAACCCTCTTGGCACACTGTTTACCTCATTCACATTCGTACATCGTATCATACCCACGCTTCTATTAATCTGACTCTTGGCCTGACTCGAGTACCTGGTTCACTTAATTGCTTCTGTGGGCGTCCCCGACTTCTTCTATCATTCACACATTCCTCGTTCATTCGCTCTATGTAGGCGTCAATTTTACGAATCTCCACTTTTCTCATACGATCATACATGGTTTTACTAAACGTACTTCTCAGAAATCTCAGTTCATCAGGGTATGTACCGGAGGAGCTAATCGGTGGTATTAAAACAAATCACGATATATAAATTTGCCACTCTAACCTAATATAACCTAACCTAACCAACTAAATTAAATAGAAACACTACGGAGCTCATTTATAAAAACTATCGTTGCTCCACATTTGGACTACTGCTCCACGATGTTATATTTGGTCAATGAACGAAATTTGAACAAACTAGGAGTTATACAAAACAAAGCCATGAGATGTATATTGGGGAAAGGCAAATATGCAAGGATTAATCAAATGAGAGAAGAGCTAAATTGGATTCCAATAAAAAAGAGACTACAGATAAATATGTTAATTTTTGTGCATAAAATTATGAAAAACCAAATGCCAAAATACTTTAAGGATGAAATTGTTTTTAATAGAGACGTTCATAATTACGAAACAAAAAATATAAACAGAGTTCGATTGCCACAAATGAAGAAATCAAAATCACAGAGGACTAAAGATGTATGATGAAATGCCTGAAAGTATGAAGAATGAAGAAAGAATGAATGTATTTAAAAAGAAATGTTTTGCTTACTGTAAAAATATTTAAATTTATCAAATGAAATGTTACATTGTGCTTATTAGTTTATATTCATGTAGTATAAACTAACTCAATAATAAAAAATAAAACTCCAATAAACCAGGTCTAAAAGATAATTTGCTTTTTATATATTTTGGCTGATTAAAAAATCATTTTGTATGAAAGATGCCGAAAAAATTATTTTTTTTCAAAATTATTCCTCAATGGTTGATCCATCGACAAAGCTGTCTAAAACAAAGTAAAAGAAGATAAAATTTCTTTCGTTTTATGACGCAACATTTTTTTATTTCTTACTTATTTATTAAAATTATCATTTCTGGCCAATAATAATTTATTTATTTATTTGTAAGAAACAAACAGCTTTTACATAACATACAGTGATAAAAGATATACAAGTGAGCTGAAGTCAAGCCACAGAAGTTTCTTATGCTAAAGTACATTGCAACTGAAGTTTTAATATCTCATAATTAATTTTGGGTTATAGAAGGGGAGAGGAAGAGGAATATAGGAAAAGGATAGGAGATGCTCACGATACATTCCATACTCTCATATTAATAATCGATCGTATCTAAAAATGTCAATGCTGTGAAATTAATAATAGTGGAGTGAACCCCCGACAGCGTTTTCCATACCAATATTGATAAAAAAAACATGTGTGCAGTTCACATGCGGTAGAAGTGAAATCTTTAGAAAACTAAACTTCGTGAGAATGAGACGATTGCAGAGGATCAGGAGTAGGATAATTTTGGGGTTTATTTATTATAATATTGTTACCAGGATTAAAAATTATTTCACATTTTATTCTACGAAGCACCGCACAAAGAGAAGGCCAATAGGCTACGAAGCACCGCAAAAATTAAGGCGGCTAAATCCTGTGTGTGTTTGTCCCTTTTTAGTGTCTCTCATTTCCGTTTCATCGAGTTTCAAATCGCAACGCTACTAATGAAGTTATCACTTCAATTTTTTTTCCGAATAAATAAGTCACGGGCTGCCCCTGGTCCTGCGGGAGTTAACCCCTTCACGCCCGTCCGTGGATGTGTTTATTTCACCGCTTGAAAACGGCCAAATAATAATAATTACAAACAATGCACGATTACGTTACGTGCGGGTGCGCCTCAAAGCGGAATGTTTTTCTTTCAAACGCGATTGTGCTCTGTTTTATTGTGCTTGAAAACATTATATTTTTTCACTTCGAAAAAGTTTATCATTGTATCTGGGAAGCTTTGGATAACCCGATGATGTATTTACCCTTCTGGAACATATAAGTGAAAAAGAGATGTATCTAATGCGCGTCGGTAAAATTAATTTATTTTATATTTTCTATTATAATAGTCATCGGATAGAAGGGCGTGTCCGTGTGGCCGAATTAGATCTCAATTTTCCTACCTTCTGTTGA
The DNA here is from genome assembly GCA_929108145.2 of Limnephilus rhombicus. Taxonomy (NCBI): domain Eukaryota; kingdom Metazoa; phylum Arthropoda; class Insecta; order Trichoptera; family Limnephilidae; genus Limnephilus; species Limnephilus rhombicus. The sequence goes on along the minus strand of OV815275.1, from coordinate 56,673,870 downwards.
AATTATTGTGTGGTCAATGGGCGATCCGAAGGATGCGTGTTTAAATCTCGATAAATTGCCTTTGGTTTTGTGTTTTCACGATTTAATCATTATTTTTTAAGTGAAACTTCTTTAATTTGGAATTCAGATGAAACGGAAATGACGGTTGAGATATGAAACGGAAATTACGCGAGGTCTGCGCTCATTGGTCGCTTTGATTATGACCTCACTTTTGATATTGTTTTGGTAGTTTCACTTCTACCGCGTGTAAACTGCACTCGATTTTTTTTACATTTGCTCCACACAGGAGGCCCTGAGAAAAATAATTTCCCTCAGGGGAATATATTTTGTTTTCCATAGTGCTGTTTGGAGGGTTTTTTTAGCAATGTAAAAGGGTGTGAAGGAATCTATTTCCCTCAGAGTCCATATCGTCGGTTCACAGGTTAAACTCAGAGGGGGGGATAGGAATTGGTGAAAATAAAAATACAGGGAGACTTTTAGTCGTTTTTTTAATTTGTATAACTCACAAGATTTCCCAACTACTCCTGTCTGCAGCCAGTGAGACTATTGCATTCCCAATTGGGGTATGTTGTGAGGCTGAATCTGAAGGAATCTAAAGTGTGTCCAGGAGTGACGGACCTATGAATCCATTCCTTCAAGTGGGCGAAAGGCGATGGGTCGAGGGATTCTGGCTAGAGAGATCAAAAACCATCTCAACCAGTCCCTCTCGGTTCGGCCCTCTACGCAGCAGCGATCCACTTAATTTTAACGGTTTTATAATAAATGGTTTCCGGAGCGGTGGTACCTATAACCGCCTCCCAAAATGCATATATTTAAAATAATACAAGTTATATTTGCGCAATGTTCATACCCTAGAAACCAAATATACATTGTAAATATAAATTACTAATGTAAATTCTATTTCACATGTACTTTGGACCTTACTTCTTTCATAAAAATATAAAGTTGCTTGACCCCAAAGGCTCGTAAGTGATTTTTGCGTGCTTGTCGGGGAATGTGTGTATTTTGCATTTGTCGTCCCGCCTTCGTGTATTTTGTAATTATAGCTTTTCTTTTAAATTCCTTTTACAGCATGTGATTGCTAACTTCATGAACCTACTGCGATGTATACTTACTCGTGTACAGCTGCAATATGTATATCCGTTCATTGTAATAGGTAGTTTGCTAGACTATTGTAAAAATTATATTTCATCCATGGAGGTTCCTACTTATATTCTTATCTACTAGGTACCTACTTATACTTATGACTTTATGTCCGGGTTAAATCTTCCCCACAGGAAAAACTAAACCCTTCCACACACTTTTCCACAAATGATCATCTAGTCAATCCACGCTATGTAAGTGCACTACAGAAGTATAATAAATACAAAATAATTCAAGAACCTCCAGAGACCAAATGTACACTACCAGAGACCAAATGGAAAAATAATTCACCTACTCCCCATATTTTCATACCAGAGGGTTCGGCTCAGTAGAACTCCTAGCTGGACCGATAAATCGTACTGATCCCTCAATATAAATATTTAAAAAGTATTTCGAAATCCTACATGTATTTAAAACGACTGATTTTTGCATTTTTTTATATATAAATTCTTTGACGAAAATTTTGAACGAGAGAGCTAGATATAATGCCAGTAGCCGTAATAACGAATGGTAATTATTAATTAATTAATTGTTTTTGTGTTTAATTCGTAGAACTCCATTTTAATTTTTAGAAATTTAATTAAAATTAAATTTGATAATGTTATTATCGAGTTCTGCAAGTTTTTTGGTTAGTGTTTTAGTTACAGCAGCTGTTTCGACTTGTAAGGTCATTTTCAAACTGTGGTGAAGCCACGTACGGACGACTTATTTATAAGATTTTAAATGTCAATTTTTGAAGGTGTCTAAGTTGATTTATTACCGGTTAAACCAATTTGTAGAGACACTAATTGAGATTGAGAGAGTGCTAATGTGGGATTCGGAGTATTTCCCTTTGGTTTGCCTTGCACTAAGTGTAAGGGTTTTTTTAATTGATTTAGAATGACGTTATTGCTATGACTCATTTAAGTGCATTATATTTTTTAGGTTTGGTAAACATACTAAGTAGTGGGGAATAAATAATTTTCCTTACTTTATTAATTAGCGTTATGTTGGGGTCATTCGTTCGTTTATTGATTTCTAATTGTTCAAGCAAATTTAATCTAAGACCCTTTCGTTCTATATGTAATGGTTTTGGCTGGTTATTTTTAAGTGGAACGTGATTATTCACTGAATGGTAAGCTGATAATTTGTGGGACCAAGGTACATTCAATGGTACATCGACTCCTTAACATTCCCTTAGATAATAAAGCATACGTAAAAGAAAAATAAACTATTAAAACAATCGCGATTAATAACGGCTACGAGGCAAAAAACATTGAAAAAATAATAAAAAACAAGAAATACAAAAATAAAATTAATTTAATATATCCGGTACATAACAAAAAAATAGAACAATTTGCATGTCTCGAATTCCTCGGCCCAATATCTTTAAAAATTGCAAAAGAAATTAAAAAATGTGGTTTAAATATAGCTTTTAGAACCAATAATTATATGGGAACAAGCCTTAAAAACTCAAAAAGTAGAAATCCTAAACTCAATAACGGTGGCATATATGAATTAAAATGTGACCACGCCGACTGTAACGCTACGTACATCGGACAAACAGGTAGGGCATTCTCAACTAGATTCAAAGAACATATAAGATGTTATAAAAATAAAAAGACCTCTTCAAAATTCGCCGAACATCTCTTAGTGAATAATCACGTTCCACTTAAAAATAACCAGCCAAAACCATTACATATAGAACGAAAGGGTCTTAGATTAAATTTGCTTGAACAATTAGAAATCAATAAACGAACGAATGACCCCAACATAACGCTAATTAATAAAGTAAGGAAAATTATTTATTCCCCACTACTTAGTATGTTTACCAAACCTAAAAAATATAATGCACTTAAATGAGTCATAGCAATAACGTCATTCTAAATCAATTAAAAAAACCCTTACACTTAGTGCAAGGCAAACCAAAGGGAAATACTCCGAATCCCACATTAGCACTCTCTCAATCTCAATTAGTGTCTCTACAAATTGGTTTAACCGGTAATAAATCAACTTAGACACCTTCAAAAATTGACATTTAAAATCTTATAAATAAGTCGTCCGTACGTGGCTTCACCACAGTTTGAAAATGACCTTACAAGTCGAAACAGCTGCTGTAACTAAAACACTAACCAAAAAACTTGCAGAACTCGATAATAACATTATCAAATTTAATTTTAATTAAATTTCTAAAAAATAAAAAAAAAAAAAAACGAATGGTAATATTTTTATAGTCTGAGAATGCAAAATTCTTTTAATCTCACTTCCTAAATCTGTTTATTTTTTCAGAAACAGAATTTGGAAAAGCGACATCAATGATATAAGTTATTTTTTTTTTTAATTTTGTCTAATTGTTATGTCTGTTAGTATCATCATCATCATTACATAGTATAAAATGAAGTCGCTCAAAATGTACGTGCGCATAGATCTTTTAAACTACGCAACGGATTTTCATGCGGTTTTCACCAATAGATAGAGTGATCCAAGAGGAAGGTTTATATGTATGTATAGTATATGATTATAATAGTAGAAAAAGTTGAGAAGTACTAATACTCAATTCAGGCAACGGGCAGCGGGCAGCTGGCAAGCGGGTGGTGTGGATTTTATAAAGATTGGGTAATGGCGTTGTGTTTCGTTAGCCACAGCAACGTTTGTCTGGGTCTGCTAGTAGTTTCATAAAATTCATTTTCTAAAAATCAATCAATCAATCAAGTTATGTTTAATTAGCAAACTTTGGTGAATTATTTTTAAAATCTGATTGTGCCTAATTGTGTATACTCGGAGGGCGCTAATACAAAACATCCCGATATAATATGTTCCATAGTTTCCGGAAAAAAAATATTTTAGAGATAAACGGAGACTAGAGGTTTTTGAGATGTGGTCCTATAGAAGACTATTAGAAATTTCCTGGAGAGACCACATTACAAATGAGGAGGTTCTCCAAAGAATCGAAGGAGGAAGGTACCTGCTGAAAGGCTTGCAAGATGGATCGGCCATGTAATACGACAAGAAGAGGGTATGACCGAGGGAACAAACTCTAGGGGACCCCCACGCCGAGAGTATCTGGAGGACCTGCTGGTGGACGTGCGCTGCTCATCATATAATATGCAGACTTCAACCAGAGCCGCACAAGGCAGGGAAGAATGGAAGAGAAGAATAGAGGAAATTGCTGCAAACCAATCCCTGGATTGAAACCAGAGAGAGAGTTTCCGGAAAAGCCTACATAAATCATCAATTTGATTTCTTTCTTTGATGATATTATTATTTACTAGTCGTTCTGTAATAAGTAAATTTCTCTGACATTATCATGAGATCTGTAAATATATATATATAATATAATAACTATATATATATATATATATATATATATATATATATATATATATATATATATATATATATATAGAACTATACAGATATATATACATATATACTAGCTGGTCCCCGGCATGCGTTGCTATGCCATTTAATAAAGAAATTGTTTCTCCCTGAGTGTCCTTTCCCATTCGTCCCGTTCCCCTTCCGCCCCCCCTTTTTTTCTCCCGTTCCCACTCCGTCACCTCTACCTTACCTCTCCCCACTCCACTCCCCCCCCCCTTCCCCCCTCCCGAGTTCCCCTCCCCCCTCCCAGGTTCCCTTCCCCTCCCTGGTTCACCTCCCCCATCTCTCCCTCCCTCCGGCTTTCCATAGCAATAGCCGCTTCCTCGCGTGCCACCAATAACAACTTTTTTATACAAATATCATAATGTCAGAGCTCACCGGAAGTTTTATGAAAACCTTGTCCTGACAGTGTTCAGTAGGTTTAAACATACCTTTATTATTATATACTAGTAGATCTGTCAACAATAGATTCCTCATAGATTATCATGAGATTTGTGAGAATATATTTATATGATTATTTACTAGTAGTTCTGTCATCAGTAGATTTCTGTCATATTATTTAGTGTTCAGTAGGTTAAAACATACCTTTATTATTATATACTGGTAGATCTGTCAATAATAGATAATCATGAGATTTGTGAGTATATAACTATATTATTATATAGTAGTAGTTCTATCAACAGAATATTACTGTTAGATTTTCTTATATAGACATTAGATAAAATATCCGCCTACTTTATTGCAAACCACATATTTTTTGAAATTGTATTTCAAATAAGGAATTTTAGTATTTGTCCAAAGAAACCCCACAATCACAAAAAAGACAATTCTTTTTCAAACTTTCATCACGCAAGTGGTACCATAATATTGAAATTAATTATTAAGAAAGTCCAATTATAAACAGTATGATTTTACAAAAAGAATCCCTATAGAACCATTAAAATGACCATCATCTTGAACCGGAAATAGAACGCACATACTAATTTACTATTCGAATTTGAAATTCGAAGCGGTCGAGTTAAAACATGCCTTCACGTTCTGTCAATTATCTACTTGAAATGACTTAAATACTTTCTTACATAATTTACAAAATTAATATGTTCATTCCTTAAATCCATCCATTGTGATCAAATCATACTTATCTAAACACAAGCTTTGCTTCTACAGAAAAAAACAAAGTATTCATACAAATACGGCCTTCTGAAGGCTTCCAATGCCGGGCGTAAGACTCTTGGCTAACTATTGTGAAAACACAAATCAATCAAACAAAAATTACTTGTGCAAGCCGGGATATAAACCCGCGACCTCCAGATTGCTAGTCAAGAGCCTTGCTCCTCAACCACGAAGGCCTTTGAAGGAATGCCACGGAATGTGCAGTATACAAAACGACCTGTACATCTACCTGACTCCATCTTTCAATATTTAGGTAGAAACGAAGCGTGTATCACGAAACTTCAGGAGGTGGGAGGAAGAGGCGAGTAATTCCGGAATTCGTCGCATGAAAGTTGAAAAGGGTTGAAGCTGTAAGGGTTCAATGGCTTTATTCTCCTCCCTTGCCCCTCTCCCCCCCCCCCCCCCCCAGAAAACTGCTCATTTGGCCGTTATTCATAATTGAGTTACCTTATTTACGGGATTTCCGTAACACCTTCGGACATAATTGCGTAAATCCTAATGAACAGAATATAATTACACGTTGAGGTCGTGCGGTGGAAGCGGTCAAAGAATTCCAGAAGAGGGTCAGCTGGCACCTGAAGCCCTTTATTGGCAAAACAAGACCAACACACATGCACAGCCTATGTAACACATGAAGTAAGTAGCGAGCCATGAAAATATTTTTGAAATTTTTACGATGAACAATAAAAAAAGAATCAGAGTGTGCCAATCACACGCGGTAGAAGTGAAACCTTCAGAAAACTATATTAGACAAGATTGGGAAGACTATCAATGTAAAGGATGATTTTTTCCATATTTTTGTCGTCGAATTCCAGTGCACTCCTATACATTTGGTCATCTTATTAGTATTTGTGTTTTCTTCGTCGGGGTCGCTAGGTGTCGCTTTCTTTTATATTTTCTTTTGCCTGTTTATTTGGAGATTGGAGATTGATTTTACATTTTTTTTGGATTTCTAGCATAGCATAGCATGACAGGAGAAATGTGTTATGGAATGAAATTTATAAGATCATACGAGTAGCTATATGTATTTAAGTTCTCTTTACCCGTTTATCGTATTTTAAGTATGCTTAAATTTAAAATATTGTTTTGTAAATGGATGATTAATATATCATGCAAAATGTAAGTTTAAAAAAACACAATCCAACGAATGCTTTTAAAATTACCGTGACGATTCACGGTTACGGTACCGTGACGGCATAAAAAAGGCAACAAACATACCTGCGTTCCTTTTCACTATAATGCTACAGCTCTTTCAAAAGATGAGATACACAATGTAAATAGATCTGTTTCCTCCAAAGAAAAAAAAGTCGTAATTTTCTTGCATCTCTGTCACGCACGGCACCGTGACGTTTCCGTAAGCCCAGGCAACGCTACGTACTTAAGCTAATATTAAATAAATGTGAGCAATTTTTAAATTGTGCTTTATATTTTATTACAATTTATCGTTAAATGGTTGCAATGTCGAAAAGGTGGAAAGATTTAGATACCTCGGCACTATTCTCACGGAGACTCTTGACCCAGATGGAGGTAAGATGCAGAATTGAAGCAGCAAGATCTGCGTTCATTAAAATGAAATGACAATATCAGCTAAAAACTAAGGCAGAGAATGCTAAAATGTTATGTGTGGTCGGTCTTGCTCTATGGATGTGAAACATGGACCTTGAAAGTAAATACCATGAACAGGTTAGAGGCTTTTGAAATGTGGCTTCACCGGAGAATGCTCAAGGTCCCATGGACCGACATGATCACCAACATAGAAATTCTCAGGCGGGCTAGAGCAGATAGATAACTGCTTACATTAATAAAAATCAGGAAAATTTCATATCTGGGTCATATACTTCGAGGGGAGAAGTATCACTTGCTCCATTTGATATTGAAAGGCAAGATAGAGGGTCGCCGAGGGCCTGGTAGGAGACAAATGTCTTGGCTGCGTAATATACGAGAGTGGACCGGCATTAGAAGTGTGGAGGAGCTATTCCGGGCAGCGCAATACAGAGAGACATTCTCAAGAGTGATCGCCAACCAATGGCGGATCCAGCTTTGGCGCCAGGGGGGGGTCACAAAGTGCCAGGGGGGGTCACATAGTCGTGGTCAAGTCACGAGAAGTTATAATTTAATTTTAACAATAATAGATACAAGTAAAAAGTACGTCCACCTAGGTCCTGAACCCAGACCAGGGGGGGGGGGTCATGACCCCCATGACCCCCCCCCTGGATCCGCCCTTGTCGCCAACGTCGGGGGGACCTGATACGGCACACAAAGAAGAAGAAGATATCGTTATTCTTCATTATGTTAACAAAAATTGCAAACGTACAATAATAATATACCCATATGCAATTCTAATTTTGAGATCAGTAGGTATCCATATTGCAATGAAATTTTTTTTTTTTTTCACTTTTTGCCTTTTTAATTTTTAATAAAAATGTAGGTTACACAGCTTTAGATTACCACCATGCTTATATTTTTAGTATTGCCATTTGAACAACAGTGGCGCCCTCCTATACTTTCTACTCTTATTTGACAGACTTTATTTTTTTGACTTCTTCAAATTTCGCAAATTCACTTTGTGGCACTATTTTATTAATGCAATAATTAAAAACAAATTGTTTTTACCACAATAAACCACAATTACCACAATAAATTTATTGTGGTAAAAACAAAGTGTTTTTAATTATTGCATTATTTTTTTGAATTTATATGAAGAACACATACGCAAACCCGTTTTTCGTGTTGAGATTTCCCCTAATCTAACTAGACTAACTTCCAGAAGTTCCAGCACAAAAACTCTTCTACCGAGTGCCGATTATTGTTCGTTTTGGTTTTAATCACCTTCCATGGTTATGATATAAAGAAGGTATCGCCAGAAGATGTCACCTTATTGTCGGTTATCAACTTAAGAGGTCATTATTATTAGGAGGAAGGATTTACAAAAAAACAGTTACTAACATACCTATCTACCAACCCGTAATAAAGAACTATATCTCCCTTAAACATATGACGTTTTTAAGCTCTTAAAAAATATATGTTATTTTTTGTAGATAAAATCTATACATTCCCCACGCCGAAACGCAAATTATATGAAATTCCCTCGATAGAAAAAATCGCAAAGTATGCTCCGAAAATTATTATATTTACATTTGTTTCAGGTATTTTACAAGTTAAATGTATGAAAAAATTTTCACAGTGTTTCTTTACGATTCGAGAGATTTATGTTCTATTTTAAACGAGTAGTGTTTTGTTAAACATTTTCACAATTTTCGCTTCAATTCTATCGTTTTAAATATTAGCGCCCGCCCTCTCTCCAACATTCGTAATTACATATCTCTCCATCTTCTTCATTTTGAGCGGGGATACGGCAAAACAAATATTATTTAAAATTTTCTTCTATTATACTATAATTCTATTCTTCTAACATTCTTAAAAATACAACTTATTGTTCGTGGAGTTTTAGGTATTTAATTTCGTCATTGATCGACCAAAAATGTAATCAATGAAATCCTGTCACAACGGAAAAATAGTTACAACGATATTTGCTGGAAATCGAAAGTGTTGCATCGAAAACTTCTTATGAATACAGTTTCAGATACACTATGTGTTTATGTAATGCACTGTAAATAATAAAAACGAAGCGGAACGAAATTGTGTTTGTTGGAATTGGGTGTTAATAAGTGTAGTAAAAACAAGTTATGCAAGGAAAAGGGATAACAAATCACTTACCACTGTATCGTTGCGAAGGAAAACATGACACAACCACAATAATTGTAATTCCATTGCAATGCCTCGAGGTAATTATCGCCATAATAAAACAAATGAGTACCCACAAATCGATATTACGTACTTCCGAGATGGTCAAATTCCTTATTTTTTTTAATTAGATAAATATTGAGAAATTTGTTCACGAAAAACACCAACAACCGGGTTCCAAGGTAGTTTAAAATCTTCTATTGCTTGCAAAACAAATGCGCTCCAATTTTCACGTTTTTTCTTCCACATTTCATATATTTTTCCACCAAGGTGAAGGGTAGGAAGAGGTAATAACTGGACTTCCCGGTAGTAACTAAGCATATTCTCAATTCAAAACCAGTCAAAAAGGGTGTTATTTATTCTTCAGAAAATTTCCGGAAAATTAAAGGCTTCTGGAAACCCGTTAGATGACAGTACATACCCTGTATTGCTAGCATTCATAATATTGAAATCAACCAGCATCACATACATTAAAAATTTAGATCCCAATAAAAGCGCAGGCCCAGATAAAATTCCCCCTTTCTTCATAAGCAAATGTGCGCGCAGCCTTTCTAAACCGTTATTCATAATTTTTAGTCGCTCCCTTAATGAGGGAATCGTGCCAAACACTTGGAAAACTGCATTTGTAACTCCCGTTTTCAAGAACGGCCAAAAATCTGACGTTGAAAATTATAGGCCCATATCAAAGCTCTGCATTTTCAGTAAGGTTTTCGAAAAAATTGTGTACGACCAGATGTTTACAGCCTTGAGATCGTCACTTAACAACAATCAGCATGGATTTATGAAAGGAAAATCTACTACCACTAACCTAACGGCATTTGTCGAATTCTTACAAGACAATATGGACCAACGCGTACAGGTAGATGCAATATATACAGATTATAGCAAAGCCTTTGATTTAGTAATCCATGATGTTTTGTTGACTAAAATTTCACTAATCGGCGTACACGGAGATCTCCTCAGATGGCTCTCGTCGTATTTGAAAAATCGCAGCCAAGCAGTAGTCGTCGGTGGCTATAAATCGAATTGGGTAACCGTACCGTCAGGAGTACCCCAAGGGTCATTATTGGGACCATTGCTCTTCAATATATACATTAATGACATTGGAAAATGTTTTCTCCACTCCAGAACGTTACTATACGCAGACGACATGAAAATATTCTCTCCTGTTACAAGTATCAATGACTGTACTCGCGTACAAGAAGATTTAAATCGCCTAAATAGCTACTGCACACAACACAACCTTCAAATAAATGTTAAAAAATGCGGCGTCATCAGCTTTACCCGAAACAAAAATCCCATTTCGTTTGATTATTCCCTTAACGGCACAATACTTAGAAAAATGGTGGAGGCCAAAGATCTGGGAGTAGTGCTAGACCCAAAATTACTTTTTGACCGACACATCGAATCCATAGTTGCAAAAGCTTCCAAGGTACTTGGCTTCATACTCAGAATCTGCAAACACTTTAAAAAGGTAATCACTATGAAAATGCTGTACTTTGCGTATGTACGCAGTTCTCTGGAGTACGCCTCTCAAGTCTGGAATCCCAGGTACACAACATACATAGAAAGGATTGAGAAAATACAAAATCGTTTTCTACGATACCTTGATTTTCGGGGATATCGTCCTCATCTAAGTTATGTGGAGTCAGCCACGTTTTTCAAAATCTCGTCACTAGAAAATCGTAGAAATTCTGCAGACGTAATATTCTTGCAAAAGATAGCCACCTCTGCGATAGATTGCCCGGAATTACTTGAAAGAATTCAATTAAGAGTGCCCACCAGACAAACTAGACTAAATCACACACTTAACACACCTCGATGCAATACTAACTCTAAACAAAACACATTCATTAACCGCGTTTCACACTTTTTTAACAATTCATACAATGAATTCGACTTATTCAACACAGCACCCCAAATTCTAAAAAAAATAAACAATAAATAACTTCTAAACATATACAAACTATTATACTCCTATACAAATAACTTATTCACTCCCAGATTAGATCCGTCACCTTCCCCTCCCGCCCACCATCCCATCCCAATAAGCTATTATAACTATTATAACTTTTATAACTTTTTAATCTCTCTAATTAATACACACCAGTGAAAACCTATTATTGGTTCAATAACATATACATATGTAAATACACCTAAGTAAATAATGTAACTGTTGGTTTTCCAAATAAAATAAAATAAAATAAAAATAAAAATACTCATTGCGGTAGGTAGGTGAATAGTGTTCACATGTTCACTGAACCATCCCTCCCATTTCGTAAAATAATAATGTTAATAATTATACCTTTCTGCATTGTATGTGGGTATTTATATAATTTGAGAAAAGGGTTGTTTCGTTGACACAAGAAAATCCTCCTTGTAAATCCATGGACGCGTTTAGGCATTGTTAAGCCCTCCTTCCGTTGTATTAAGTCCGCGGCTTATTTCGGTGACGTTGTTTCCAGGTTCGGCTGTTTTACTAAATAATATGCCATGAATAGGCAACTCTCTCACTACCTAACTCACTCCACAATAATTGCTATTACTAGTATTATTTTTGTATTTCCCTAAGCGACAAATTGTCGACCGGAGAGGGAGGTAGCTCAGGTAGCCAATCGGCCAGTAAGAGAAAAATCTATAATTACCCTGGCTAGCCTGCAGGTATTTTGGTATTCCGAATAATTCGATCCGGGTTACGAATAAGAATTCTTCCGGATTTTGACACTGGTATTTATTTATTAAAGTGAAACTTGAAATTCGAATGAAACGGAAATGACGCACTAAGACTTCTATTGGTTTAGATATAAAACGGAAACGACGAGAGGTCTGCGTTCATTGGCCGCTTTTTTTACTAGTTAGTCGGAATATAATGCGGTAAATTCGCGCCTCGCTGCGCGCGTCCCATAGCGCTGAGGTATAGTGCGTGGCAAATCTCAGCGGCCAGAGAAATCCAGCGGACGGAAGTTCGAATCCTACGAAAACCAATTTTTTTTAATTTTTTTTATAAATCAATATCCTGTAGAACTCGAGATGGTGGTTGCGTGTTGGAAGTCTTTACTGAGTTATAACAAGATTACAATTTTACAAATCAATTCTGAACTGGACAGCGGAACAGATTAAATACGCTACCGGTACTAGGTAAACAAACGAACGTGGATTTTTACTGGGTCAAGGTTGACTGCGGTTGCGTGAGGCGAGAATACTGAACGCTATGTTAACTCTGGAAACACTGTACTGTGTGCGTTGCTGAGCGCCTTTATATAGTCCGGCGAGTATTGCTTTGTCTGGTAGTAATTCTTCACTCGGCGACTTTCTCGAAAGCGCCCGAACTGTGCATTTCAGGCGCGCAATGGTTCGTACCTTTTCTGGAACGCGTGAGAGGTAGGTAGGTCTGCAGCTCATTATCGATGCGATAGGTACCTATACATCCAGCCATCGCAATGCCGGCGCTAGGTGTATTTAACGAGAGGCGGCCGGAACGTTCTCGTTAGTTCGGTATTCGAACACTTTAACATGGGCGTCGCTTCTGGGAAGATCCATATACATATTTATATATATATATATATATATATACGTATTTTGGAAACAATCCAGAGCATGTGGTAGCAGAGGCTGGCTGCTACAATCCAATCTTCAAACCACTTTAAAATAAACAGGCAAAAGAAAGCGACATCTAGCGACTTTCTAGTTTCACTTCTATTGCGTGTGAATTACACACTCTAATTTTTTTATTTTACGTAACGACACGATACGATTGTACCTACCACCCCAGGAGCACTCCTATCCCAGTGAGACCGATACACCAGGGGGCACTGATTTGTTTGGACTAGGAACAAATGCTCTGAGGATGCGAAGGAATTTGGAGTTTAATCGACATACATGGCGATCTAATAATCTTATTGCATTAAGGATGGGCAGGAATAAAGCAATTATTTGAATACATTCTTCTTACATTTCTTCATAAACAATTTTCAGCATCAACTAAAATATAAACATAAAATGTGTCTTATATTGTGAGTACCTATCTCATTGATACGATTCCTTTGTCATATCCTTTGGGTTCACTCGAATTCACTTGCAAACTTTGTCATTTTTGCTACTAATACAACAATGCAAAAAAAAAACGTAAAAAAATGACGAGGTTATACTAGTCCTGGATCGATCGATCGTTTTACACGACCCGGGTCGCTCATGACACACTAGCATCAAGAGCGGGTCGCGAAGACCCGCTCTTTTCGTGACACAAAATATGAAACTCGATTACGCTTCACCCAGCTACTTTCTACTACCTGAGTCGAGAGAGAAGGTGGCGAAACCCGGGTGTTGACAACCCGCTCGCTCTCTCATATTACATCTATCTATCGTCGCTCGCCCCGCCACTTCCGCGCCCGAAACCCAGGTAGCAGTAGTAGAGCGGTTACGAGAATTGGGTCGCGAGACCCGGGTGCTGACGAAAAAATGACCCGCTTACTCTTTTGTGGTCTGTGAGCGGGTTTCAATGAGCGGGTTACTCACGACCGACCCAGGACTAGGTTATACCTAACTAAAACGCGATTTTTGACACATTTTCAATGAGAATGGACCAAAGGGACCCCCTACATAGCTGTAAAAATCCAAAAACCAAAAAATCAAAAACCCCTAAACCTTAAGGCAAAGAAGAAAAATAAATTATTTAGTTATCTTGGGCACCTTATTCGGGGAAAGAATTTTCGAGCAGCGCAAACTGTGAAATGAATTCAATAGGTACTCATACGAGTAGGTGGAGTTGTTTTGTTGTGGGATGTGTAGCCCAAAACCGCCGTATGGGTACCGCCGCCCCAGGAACCATTTATTGGATAATTAGCACCTGTGCCGTGGGTCATCCCAAGTGGTTCGCAATATTTGGTGACTTAGCATGTGTGCCCGGGTTCAAAGGGTGAGGATTGTCAGGATCTTGGCGACAAATGCCTTGTACCGCAGTGGTAGGGATAGATTCATATGTCCGTCTCTCTTGGACACACTGACCCCCAGATTTCTATCCATCGCTCATCTGTTTTCCATCCCAGAACTTCCTCTCCTTCCTTTCCCTAAAACGACCCTCCACACTGCATCCCCAAAAATGACATAGGCCCTGAGGGGAATTATTTTCCTCGGGGCCTCCTGTGAGGAGCTAATGTAAAAGAAACAAGTGTGCTTTAGACCACACGACTGAATTAAACTTCACTAACTTATATCTCCCTCTCAACTTCCGTTCGCCTCGCCCGACCGTTCGCCTCGCCCGATCACTCTTTTCATGACGCTCTCGTCACACATTCTCCAGCTTATTCCCCAAGGCAAGCGTGCGTAAAGAAGTTTTACTTAAAAAAAACGGCTTCACCATTTATGCATTTAACTACTACGTAGGTATATCACCGAAGTAATAATGTAGGTGTCAATAAGGTTTGAACTTGTATCTACTCGTAAATAAACTAAATCTGATAAATTTGAAAGCAATAAATATTTATTATTTTACCGACAAAAACTGTTCATTAACAATTTTACAAATAACATCATACGTTAAAATTTACTTACATAAAGAAGATAATTTCAAGTCATGAATATGAATAAGGTTTCGATAAAGTCCAAGAAGGCAGTAACAATAATTATCAAAGTAACGAATGACAAAAATCATTTAGACTTAGGTAAGTATACCGAAAATAAAATGCATTGACTTGATTTGACGGTTCCATGACAGTTCATCCTGCGACAATTCATCCGGCGACAGTTCATCCTGCGACAATTCATCCGGCCGACAGTTCATCCTGCTGACAGTTCATCCCGCCGACAATTCATGCGGCGACAATTCATCCTGACAAGTATGTCGTATTTTGTTATTCACGCATGCTTCTTCGGAGAGTCGAAATTATTGTTAGTAAAAATATTTTTACAGCGGATTTTCACTCAAGATGCCTTCAGATATAAATAAGTATATCAATTTTGGTTGTACGGCCGTATATCCTCTTTGCATAATTACTTAATAAAAATCTTCTAAATGATCAGGCAGGATGAATTGTCGCCGGATGAATTGTCGGCGGGATGAACTGTCGGCAGGATGAACTGTCGGCAGGATGAACTGTCGGCCGGATGAACTGTCGCAGGATGAACTGTCGCCGGATGAATTGTCGCAGGACGAATTGTCGGGTCACCGATTTGACAAGTCTCCACATTCTGGACAAAGGAGAATTATATCCATAATTAGTCCTGTTGATTGAAAACAGCAATTAATTATTTCGAAGCCTACAGAACTGAATGAGCTATAACAAAGAAGGTGAGTTCTGGGATTTGAAAAAGAAATCTTCCATTTTTTTGACATTGACATTCCGGTTTCGGCTTTGATGTTCCGGGCGTCAGAAAAGAATCCTTCCAGGTTTTGATACCAATGTGCTCTATGCTCTGTCTTTTGTCAATAACTGATAAATTTCACTCAATCTCTAATATTGTAACATTGTATATGTAACGCTTCAGTGGATGAGACACATCACAAGAACGCCCCGACTCTGCAGTGGGCAGCATTGTGAGGTAAAGGCTGTAGTAAGGCATTTATTAATATGGGTCTTAAGAGGTCCGGATTAAGTCCAGGTTAAGGCCTGGAGTCGACTTACACAAAAACGATACAAAGAAATGACCCATTCTCCATGAAGCCAACATCGACTATGAAAAGATGTTCCGCTCATACTTGAGATTTGTACAGGGTCACTATTAAAGAATCTGCTAGCCCTATACAAGAAGCCCAGTTTCTTGGAAGTCTGATTTACTCTAGCTTCTATGTAGTTACAGAACTTGAGCCGATTTGATATACTTACTCCATCATTTATAAGTGCTTATTTTTCTTCTTTCGTGTGGAGGGGGGTCAGAAGGGGAATCTAGGTCTGTAAGCCAGGCTCTGTGAAACTCAATCCCCATGGAAAATGAATAGAGCCGTAATTATTTTGTTATCATAAGCATTTATAATTTTTCAATAATATCTAAGCAAAATAAGAATGTAATTTTTTTTTTTAAATATATTAGTTTGTAAGACCGTAAATAAATAAACAAACTGAAGTATTTTCGTCACAAAACAAGGGCGCGGATCTTTTTTTTATGAATTTATTT
This sequence comes from Limnephilus rhombicus, assembly GCA_929108145.2. NCBI lineage: Eukaryota > Metazoa > Arthropoda > Insecta > Trichoptera > Limnephilidae > Limnephilus > Limnephilus rhombicus. The sequence goes on along the minus strand of OV815275.1, from coordinate 56,657,340 downwards.
GAACTAAAATTTAAATTATGAAAAGTAGCTTTCCCAAATAATTTATTGATTTATTTTACTGGATGATTATGCTATGATTTTAAATACGAGTATATGTTGCACAATACAAAATTCAGTGTGAAAATTTAATAAGTCTGCCAATGACCTATGGTAAAACCATATTGTCCTAAAAATAAACATTTTTTCTCAAAATTAAAAAAAAAACTGCTTTAGATAAAAGAACAGTCTTTCGAAATCAATTTATAATTTTTAGTGAAAAAGAGTCAATATGTCTAAAATTTGATTGAAAATGTCATATTTCCGGTTTTGTCTGGTTATTCCCTCTTAAATGTTTTAGTGCCAAAATTTAAGCTATCAAATATGAAAAGTGATTTTTTCATAAAAAGTGGTGAAAAAAACTGTCCTATAAACCTATTTAATTAAGTGTTTTTCAACGATACGCATTAGTCATATTTCTGACTGCTATGTTCTCAGCATCAATTTAGAATAAATATTTCAGCCTATTTTTAAGCTTAGATAATAATATTGAAATTAAAAGAAATACATTTTTTTAAATCCTTTATTTTACTTAAAATTATTATCCAATATCACATTTTATATATATAGCATTATCAAAACCATGGCAACAAGATTTCTCAAGGTAGGCCCCCACGTTCCAATACTGTATACAACTGCAATACTACTCAACATTTTTGGGGAATTTTAAAAGCAGTAAAGATCAATTTGAACAACATTTATTAATGGTTTTAGCAAAATTAATTTAGATACCAAAATAAATTTAAGAAAGATAATATGTATTAATTTTAACGAGATTTCTAATATGGATATTTATCGTCTGTATTAAGCTCATAGATATAAATATGTATGCACCATTACAACAGTGTAAAATACATGGTAAATTTATTTATAATATCATTAAAAAATAAAATCTTAAGTCCTTTTTTATAATTTAATTTGATTCACACAATATTATTTATAGACATGCCAACAACATACTGGTAAAAACCCATCCCAAAAAAATAAATGACTATTACATAATAAAAACACTTTGGTATCTCCCATCCAGGATTGGTAGAGTACATTAGCACATAATTGGAATGAGTCATACATAGTTTTTGCTGCATGAACTATATAAATATACTGTGTTAGCCTTAATCACAGTCACAATGTTATATGAAAAGCATATTTAAAAAAAAAATCTAATACATATAAGTATTTCTATAATGATTAAAACACTACGGGTCGGCGGTATATCAGTTGCTTTTTATGTTTGCTAGGTTTGTGAATCCTCGCAAAAGTTTAAGCTTGCTAATTCAGTGACCTTGCTATCTGCAAATGAGTGGTACTTTTAATGACATTTATGTAAATAAGTGCTTCGTCTTGCCAAAATTTGCATAAATTGCCAAATTTTGTTAACCCGTCAGGCTAATTTGTTCGCTTTTCGGAACGACTCAGTTAGGTCTCATAGAAATCATTGTGTCTCCCTTACCATTGTATGATCTAAACGATGTTAGAAAGAGAAAACCTCGCTTTATAAACAAATTTAAACACATAATAAATAAAATTTTCACCTTTATGAAGTATCGAATTGACATTGGAAAAAAAATTACACTTTAGGAATTTTTATTTTATTATTTTTACATAGAATGATAAAAAAGTCAGGTGACAATAACGTTTATAATATATTTGTGTAATATATATAATAATAATAATAAATTTGGACAACTTATATAGCGCTGTTTTTGCGAAAAATCGCCTCAAGAGCGCTGTAATGTATGTATGTGTTTATATTTTTTTTAGTTATCAATGAATAATTTTAGTTAGAAAAAACAAAAGGTGAGCCATTTTTAAAACTTTTTTATGCGTGCATGCAAAATTTTTATATTTCTAAAAATATATGTGTGTACATTACAATCCAACTAATCCGGCACTGTTAAAAACCAGAGAGTGCCGGATTATTGGAATGTTCGGAATACTGGATTATAGAGAAAAAATCATAATAAATAAAACAAAGCATCTCATAAAGATAATATACACACTATTCACACTTCAAAACAACAGGTAAATACGTACGCACGTGCACATGAGATAAGTTTTGAAATTAGACTGACGACGCGGCGATGGAGCGCATAGGCGTAGAGGGGCGAGGGAGGCGCGGGCGGAGGGTGCCGATTTATTGGACGTATCGGTCTATTGAAGTGCCGGATTAGTGAGATTGTACTGTATTTTGAATTACAAAATCTGAAAACATATTTTATCATCTATTTTATTGTAATGCAGACATATTTTAACCCTGTGACAAAATATGGCTGGGGCCCAAGGGGTTTTATGCTTCGTCAAGATGCTTCATCAAGTGACACTTCGATGCTTCATCAAGTGACATTAAAAGATGCAAGATGTTACACAATCCAAAAAAGTCTTGTAACTACAAGAGGGATTTTAAAAGTACCAATGTGCGAACATGTTTGTTTTCAATGACCAATTTGTCGTAATTTCATTAATAATACACTTCCTCCAGCAAAACAGACAAGTACTACATACGTATTTAGAATTTAGTTCCTTGCTTATAGCACCGTGCTGATTGGTAAAGAACTTTATTAAAAATTAACTCGTAAATTAAACCCGATAATCAGTGTGCTTTCGCAAAGAAACAAGTTTCTCTATTAAAATCATTGACAAAACGTGTAAAATTGATGATATAACTTACGACCTATATACAGATTATGTTCTAAGCTCGTCAGAAAAACAAGCGAAGATAAAAAAGCAACTGATATTAATATATTTATACTATCATCCCTATTTATACTTACAACTTTCTACCACCCATTTAATAAAGGGTGCTATGAAACGAACCAGTTTGAAGTCTGTAACACGGTGAAACTGTTATAGTTTACAATATTATATAATATGAAAATACATGATATAAAAAACAAATCTCTAAATTTTTGTCAAGCAATCAAAATAATTAGTGACAAAAAAAACAACTTGGACGCAATCTTACTGAAAGCTTATAGTTAGAATTCAAGTCACACAAGTCACAAATTAGCCCGGATTTAGGGCCATTTTTGGTGATCCACTTATAATCGCGTCTTTTTTGCATCCATAACAAAAACTCGGTAGAATACACATATTTCCTGGAACAGGGTGCGAAGTCAGAAAAAAGCATATATATATTTTTAAATCAGTCAACTTCATAAATATTAAGGAACTAAGAAAGGTAGGATATATCCAAGTGTATTTGTATTAAAACATTGTAAGAGGTTGTCCAAAAATTAAAGTCTTTTATTATTTTTTAATTCAAGACAATTTTATTTTTAGGTACGTATCCCCACTATTTTTCGACATATGTATTCCTCGTTACGATCGATTCGTATGGTGAGCCATGGCTCAAGGTCCTTCATTGCCTTGTCGTTGAACTCCACCGCCGCTGTCCTCAAAGGTCACACTGAAGTAGTACCAAGGCGGATCACCGCTCGTTTTGGAAGGGAAAGTCTAAGCTAAATGTTAGTGCTTCTTTTGTGTCATCTTTTGAGATGGCACAAAAATAAATAAAGAACATTAATTCTTGGATAACCTGTGCACATTATCTTTTTAATATTCCTGTATATTTAGCTCGCGAGATAAGAAAGCTTTGAAAAAATTACAAATTTAAACTTTATGCCTTATCTGTTTTCGCACCTCGGTCCATGATTTATCAACGGCTTCATAGAACACTAACACAAATAATATGTGTGTACTAAATTAAAACTGGTTAAAAAAATTCTATAATCAAATTGAAACCATTTTGACGTATCTGTTTGCTAAAGCAAATCTTTTACTTTGAGATGTAGTAAATACTAAATATCTGAGGATACTCCCTTGACAGTTGGCTAGAGAGGTTTCAAAGGATTGATTAGCTGGAAGTGATGTCAAAATGGCAAAATTATGAATTCTGGGAGATTAAAAGGCATTGTAAAAACACAACTTCTTCGCTTATCTATAAAACGTTAAAAAAAAGTTAATATGTAATGTAGTTTTATTCCATGGCAGCATCGCGGTTGACGATGGGCTCCTCGATGTCGGAGTTGGCGCGTGAGCGGGCGAACGGGTTGCCCAGCACGTTGTTATAGATGCACATGCCCAGCATGAGCACGCCAAAGCCCACCAGCTGCGGCCAGAGGAAGCTCTGCCAGCCCAGGGATAGCGACACGGCCCAGATTATCAGGGTCCTGAAACAATGGAGTTAATTGATGTTAATACATAAATTATTCAAGTTTTATAACTCATTGTTATTGATGGTTCAATGTATGCCGTAAAAGCGATGAAAAAACACATAAACTTAATTAATTGTTTATCATGTACATTTTACCACTGTTCTGTTTTCCGGTCACCAGGTTTGCTGTGTAACAAGACATAAAAAAAAAAGTCAGAGTGTGCAATTCACACGCGGTAAAAGTGAAACCTTCAAAAAACTAAAGTAGACAAGAGTGGGGAGGCTACGAAGCTCCGCACAAAGGGGACACCGATAAACTACGAAGCAGTGCACAAAGAGGAGACTGATTATACTATCCCATTCTCTCTTTGATTAAATCCTATAGATCGGCAGATTTCAACCTGTGTTACGCTTATCCCCTGGGGTATGCGAATGTACACAAGACAGAATGAGGGTACGGGGTACAACAAATTTGTAGTAAGAGTCAAGGGGTACGCAGGTTCAAAAAGGTTGACAACTGCTGCTATAGATGTGTGTGTGTTTGTCTCTTTTTAATGTCATTATTTTTCATTTCGTCGAGTTTCAAATCACGACGTGCTAAAGAAGTTTTCACTTGAAAAAAATAACTATTAAAACCGATATATGTAATTAATTGATTCATTCATGATTAATTTAATATGTAATAAATTCCTTCACATTTATAAGTATAGAAAGATCTTATGTCAATTTGTGATCTTTAAAGTCAATATAGATTGCACTTTCAGAACTATGATGTGGTGGGGTTTCAGAAAATAGTCAGAAGATAGACATGGGGTTGTCAGAAGTTCGTTGTCTGATTACCGTACAAAAATCCCAACTGCCTTGAATCAGTGGGACCTCGGCATCTCTAATAACTTGTAATGTTTGGAGGCCAAAGAAAAGGAGTTTGTGGAGAGGAAGGTCAGGAAGAACCTGACACTCTTCAAATCTGGTATGTCAAGCAATGTCTATCACCAGAGCAATAGTGGGAGAATCTACTACTCTGAATAATGGACAGTAGAGATGGGTAAGTTCTGCATTTTGCCGGAGGCCTGCGAGATGTGCTTCCTTTCAAAAGTACTTGAATTCTGGGAGCAGGTCCCGGGTCCGAGTTCTTGGATGCGGACTAAGTACTGGGCGGGTTTGGCGGCGACCGGGACGCACGGGTTTGGCCGGAGCTGGACCCGAAAAAGAACTCGAACCCGTACCTGCACCCGACTCGTGAGTGGCTCGGACTGCAAACAAGAGGACGCCGGTGGAAGCATTTGGGTTCCGGCTCCGAGTCCGGCACTGAGTCCGGCTCCGAGATTCGAGTTTGGGTCTAAGTCATGGACCGGGTTCTCCGGGAATAATCGATTTGAAAAAGGAGTAGGATCCGCTTCCTGCTAATCGATGTAAAGGTTCTTCACATCGATAATGGACAGACAGGGTTAACTTATGTTAAAATGTTCAATAAACTAACATCAAGTTGCCGGTGAAGAAACCGGTACAATCATTTATTTACGCACGGGTTATCAAAAGTGCATAATTATGATGATTAGTACTGTATTAAAATATAACTAGCCGTTGGAAACAATAGTTATATTGCTTCAACGCTGTTGAAAATAATTAGCGCCAACAGTTGAAATATAATACCTACATGTGAATATAATTCAACGCAGTCAACGATTCAACTGCCTAATAAAAAAAAGGGTTAAGAGTTTGTACTTCGTGAACAACATTACTCGATATTTTAAATGGTCTTTTGGAAATGAACGTAACTACTGCACTTTTTTTTTTATTTTCCCATCCAATACGGCCGATACGCAGCGCCAGGAGACAATTGTTACATAAAAAATAATGTAACAAGTGAATTATCTGTGTATGGGTACTTTTGGTGTGAAGTTTGTTAACATTCAACATCTTTATATTGGTAGCATTGAAATGTTTACCTTTGCTCAGTTGGTGATACTGAGGATCTGCACAGAGGGGTTCACTAGGCAGGACTGGCCTTGAGCGCTTCATTCTTTGAGCAGCCACAGGTGACCACGGCCACCGTCCCTGTGGCAGGTCGACGTAATCAGATAGTAATAGTTCGCCATTATTTTAACAACATGTGAAGATTGATAAATCCGCGCCCACCAGCGGCATCCATTATTGAAGACCATCAGGACAATCATTTAAATCCTGGATCAGCAGCGGAGTACCATGGAAGCACATTATTTCTTCTGGATTTACTCACATCCGGCATCTGCAGACGCAGTCATGACAAGACCTTCCGACTATACCTGGAGCCAGAGGTGCTCGCAGGGATGCGGCCGAAGATCGCCCACCTTGGCCGTCATCAACATAGTCGGCTGGCTGGCAACCGCCCTTGGACAGGACGTCGCTGGGAAACCGCGGGACTGGAGGCCTGTTCGTCGCTCCAGCCTGCCGTTCAGCACATGTCAGCAACGGAGGGAGCTAACCGCCCATCTCCGAAGGCAGCAAGCAGCAGCATGGTTCGCCTACATATGGCATTCACCCATTCATCAACTCCTCACGATTAAACGGTACTAACGCTTTATAATATACCCATTCAGAATTTAGTCTAGCCCTGATTATTATTTGTACTTAATTAATAAATTAATTTAACTGTGTCAAAGCACTATACTATGTATTTCATTTAAATTACCTATCCTCATACAAAGTATTACACAGCCGCCTGCTTAAGGTCCACACTGAGATATAAATTCTAGTAATAATCACACTTGTCTCATGCTCTCCATGTATTATATTCCTAACATTTTAGCTTCCAATGTGAAAGCTAAATATTTTCATAACACAATCAAATTTATCAACGACAAGCAAAAAAATAACCTATTGATTATTGTCAATGTCGGTCGCCTAACAGCTAAGTTTTATACCTATTGTTTTCAACGGTGTTGGAATGATATAATCAAAAGGGTCACACAAAGTGTGATCTCTTGACCGATAACGATATTATACCCAATTACACGAGGTCTTTTGGTAATGAACGTACCTACTGAACGTTTTTGTTTATTTTCCCATCCAATACGGCCGATACGCAGCGCCAGGGAACAATCAAATTTATCAACGACAAGCAAAAAATAACCTATTGATAATTATCAACGCCGGTCGCCTAACAGCTAAGTTTTGTACCTATTGTTTTCAACGGTGTTAGAATGATATAATCAAAAGGGTCAAGAGATCACACTTCGTGAACGATATTATACCCAATTAGACATGGTCTTTTGGTAATGTACGTACCTACTGCACATTTTTTTTTTTTTCCGTCCACTACAGCCGATCCGTAGCGCCAAGCAACAAGCGAATTTATCAGTGACTAGCAAAATATATCTTCAACGTCTTAATATTTCAACAGGGTAATATTTTCAACACCGAAACCAACGTCTTCCAACAGTTTCAACTTTCAACGTGTAACATATCTATTTCGTGAGCAGGTACTGCTCAAAATAGGTACTGTTTATTGTCTATGCTTTATTTATTTTTTCTTTTTTTTTAACTTTGTTGGTTGGCCAAACTATCACGGCAAGGAAAAACGTCATTCGAGGAAAGATGGCGGCAGACATCAGGTAATTTTTTCGAGGCGAGGGGAGATTTTGGAGGAGAGTTTTTGGGTTATCAGAAATTCTAGTGCGATGTAGCCTAGAATGAGTTTATTGTTTCTTTCTGTGAGCGTGTGACGACTCAAATGGCATAGAAGCCTGTTTTTTTTTTTTTTTATTTCTCGCCGGATGCCGAGCGATTGTTTGAACCGCGTGCGGAAGTGAATTTTATTCTGTAATCAACGGGGGATGTATTGAAGCGGTTTTGCTCTGCTTTGGCCGGCGAGAGTTTCTACACACCGCCTGATGGGTGTATATCCGCTGTGCCTGGTTGTTGGGAGTAATCCCTTTGAAGGAAACGGTTTTGCTCTGCTTTGGCCGGCGAGAGTTTCTACCTACCGCCTGATGGGGGCTATATCTGCTGTGCCTGGTTGTTGGGAGTAATCCCTTTGAAGGAAACGGCTTTGCTCTGCTTTGGCCGGCGAGATTTTCTGCGCGCCGTTGGATGACGTGCTGGACGGTGTCTTGGGGATTGCTGTCGTCTTTTGGAGGAATGTCACGACTGTCACGGCGACGGGACGTGTGCGGTATTAAAATTAATCGTAATTGGTTGACTCTCTCTTTCTACATCAGTTAATAATTGCTCAAGGTATTTATGTTTTATTTACAATTTCCTTTGTTCAATTTTCCCTTGCAAACTGCAATAAAGTCAACATTAATTTTCACTAGTAAAATTTGAGTCTTTTATATGCATGACCTCTAAATCCTTATCTCCACTATCCTGCGATGGAGTTCTACTTGCTCTGAGAAGACAGCGGTCGGATGACAAAAGGTATAGGTTCTACCTACACAAAATTCATATTACCTTAAAATTCTACATTACATTTGGCGGCCCAACAAAAGAGATTTTTTAAGTTTAATAACTGGTGCTCGGATGGGATTTTCAGTTCATGCATATATCTGTAATAATGGTCTTGATAATTTGTAGGTTATCTGTATTTTACGATGTATTTTATATAGAACGCATCAGTGTGTGTAGTTTTTTTAGGTTAAATGTTTTCCTAATACACATTTATACTTGTTTGACGTTTCTGTTTAGTTTATGTGTTGCCACATAATTAAAATGCATAATAATGTATTTTTTTTGACAATTTAAAAGTACATTGTTGGCAGTGACAGATTTGTGGGGTAAATATTTTCTCTTTACTGGCAATACGTGAATTTCAAATGTCAACTGTCACCTGCCAAATTGACGTGTTTGTTTATCAACATACATGGTAAATACTCAAAGCAAAGTATTATTATTTTTTTAGGCAACATACTCCCAACGTACAATATATTTAATTGTTTTCGATTCATCGGTTCGATTTATTCTCGGCTTTACACGGTGTCCGGTATTTCAAACTACAAAGTATATTATTTTTTTTTTTAAATTAAATAATTTTAAATATTTTTAAATTAATATTTTCTATTTTTATGAAAATATATTATTATTGTTTTTTTTCTCAAATTTAAAAAAAAAAAACAAAATGGCGATTTATAATATTAACGGTGCTACTAAGGAGGAGATGATACAGATGTTATCAGAAGTGAATATCACTCCAGAGCCTACGTTATCAGCTATGCGGGGACAGGCTCGTATATATAATAAGAGTTTAAAACAATCCAGTAGTGATTCTCCACAACAAAATGAAGGCAATAGTGATAATGCGAGTCAGACTACAAATATAGTCAATAATTATTATCAATCGATAAATACAAATACATCCGTACATTCTTGGGGTATTAAATTTTCTGGTTCTTCTGATGTTAGGGATTTTATACAACGTGTGGAGGAATTATCTAGATGCCGTCATATAGAACTGTCATCGGTTGTGACGTCCTTTGCTGATCTTTTGGAGGGGAAAGCTCTCTCTTGGTATAGGACTATTTATAAAGATTCGTTATCTTGGCCTGACTTGAGAAATCTCCTCATAGCACGTTTTGACCGTTGTATTAATCAAACAGAGGCCCTAAAAGCTTTATTCGCGATGAAACAGAAATTTAATCAAAGTGTTGTGGATTACGTTGATGAAATTAAATTAGCTAATCTCAGATTAGACGTTCAACTTACGGAGGAACAGTTGGTAGACCTAGTTTCTGATAGTCTGTTACCTAAATACGCATTGGCTATCGCATATTTTGCAGAAAAGGACTTATCTTCTTTGGTAAATGTGTGTAGGAGATTTGAAAAGCACTCCGTAGATAAACCCTTACCGCATTTTACTTCTCCTCAAGCAACATCCTCTTCTCCTACACATTCTTCTTCTTCGAATAGTAGAAAAACTTTAAATTGTTTTTATTGTAAGGCGCAAGGTCATACAAAACCTTTTTGTAGAAAATGGAAGTTTGATTCTCAGAAGAATTCTAACAAACGCCGAGATGACCCCGCTCGCACAAACCCAAAAAACTAGAGTGTGATCCTCTGCGTCCTGCTAGCAAGGATGCCAGGAGATCATCACCCTTAGTTTATAGCTCCAGTAACCGGTTCTTCAGGCGTGACATGGACGCATGCATGCCGATGGCTAGTTCTGGACAAGATATAAGACCCCATGCGAATATTTCGATTCAAAATCTTGTCTTTTCAGGTCTTTTGGACAGTGGTGCGACTGTCAGTTGTTTTGGCGGTTCTCTTTACAACTTCTTTATTAGTTTAGGGTTTAATTTAGATAAGTTAGAATCGTACGTTACCACCGCTGATGGTGTATGTCAAGATGTAATTGGTACTATGCGAGTACTAGTTACTTATAATAATTTTAAGAAATATGTTACCTTTTTTGTTATTCCGTCTCTTTCACCTGTGATTGTTTTGGGAGTCGACTTTTGGAAACAATTTGACATCGCTCCTCAATTGTTTTCAAAGGCCAACAGTGGACGTGATGTTGAAGATACTATAGGTGAAATTCGCAAGATCACGTCAGCTTCCCTACTGTCCCCTCAAGACAATCGTAGATTAAATAATGTTATAGATAAATTTAAGTCTATTTCTTTTGAAAAATGTGGATTGGGTCGTACTCATTTAGTTCAGCACAAAATTAACACGACGGGAGATCCCATTAAGCAACGGTATTACCCTTTGTCTCAAACACGTCAGCAACAACTTGAATCTCAACTTAAGGAAATGTTAGATTTAGGTGTTGTTCGCCGTTCGCGTTCGGCTTGGTCGAATCCGGTTTTAATCGTGCCTAAGAAGGATGGTTCTGCAAGGTTCTGCTTGGACTCCAGGAAGCTTAACAGCGTCACGACAAGAGATTCGTACCCCTTGCCGTATATTTCGCGTATTTTAGACAAGCTACGTGGTGCACGCTTCATATCTTCTATTGACTTATCGAAAAGTTTCTGGCAAATCCCTTTACATAAGGATTCTTGCTGCAAAACGGCTTTTGTAGTACCTGGACATGGCTTGTTTGAATTCGTTAGGATGCCGTTTGGGTTAAAAAACGCTCCTAGTGAACTTCAGCGTCTGGTAGATGCACTTTTTGGTCCAGAGTTCGACGAAAACGTTTTTTGCTATTTGGATGACCTAATTATAATTTCAGAAGATATCGATTCACATTTAGAGCAATTAAATAGGGTTTTCTTACGTCTGAAAGAAGCAGGCTTAACTGTCAATTTGAAAAAGTGTGAGTTTTGCAAGGATGAATTGAAGTATCTCGGTTACGTTGTGGATGCAAAAGGACTTCGCACAGACCCAGTTAAGTTGGAATGCATTCGTACTTACCCCATTCCAAAGAATTCTAAACAGGTAAAAGCTTTCATTGGCCTGTGCGGGTATTATAGGCGTTTTATAAAGGATTTTTCAACCATTGCTGCTCCCTTAACAAAACTCACTGGTTCAAGGAAGGGAATTAGTAATTTTTCTTGGTCTCCTGAAGCGGAGATGTCTTTTAAGAAATTAAAGAAGGCGTTGACTTCTGCCCCTGTTATTAATTGTCCGGATTTTTCGCTTCCTTTCACGATTCACTGTGACGCGAGCAACGTTGGGATCGGAGGTGTACTTACACAAATTTTTGAAGGAGAGGAGCACCCTGTATCTTATTTCTCTAGATGTCTTAATGTGCATGAACGAAACTACGGCGTGACGGAGCGCGAACTCCTAGCGGTGTTAGATTCAGTCAACCATTTTAGGCCCTACATAGAAGGTGCTCACTTCACTGTGGTAACGGACCATTCTAGTCTACAATGGTTAGTCTCACTATCTAACCCGACAGGTAGACTGGCTCGCTGGTCTACTCGTTTGTCACAGTACTCTTTTGACGTTATTCACAGGAAAGGTAAATTAAATACGGTTCCGGACGTTCTTTCTCGTAAAGACGTTTCTTTAATTTCGGCCATTGATTCCGTTCCCACGAGTACAGATACTTGGTATAATACCTTATTTTCTAATTGTAAATCAAATCCACAACGTTTTAATAATTTTCAAATTAAGGAAAATAAATTATTTCGTCACACTAAATCTCGTTTCGCTCTGCAGGAGGACACAGCTTGGAAGCTTGTTGTTCCTTTTGAGGACCGTAACGCTGTTCTATCTAAAGAACATGAGTCGGTTATTTCTTGTCATCCAGGAGTTTTTAGAACATATAAGAAGGTTCAACTTCATTATTTTTGGCCAGGGATGTATAATGATGTCAAAAATTTTGTCAATAGATGTAAAACGTGTAAGGCACATAAAATTAACACTGCTGCGCCGGCAGGCATTTCTACGAACCCGAAAATAGTTACAAGACCTATGCAAATGCTGTCTATTGACCTTGTCGGTCCTCTTCCGCGTAGCTATGCAGGATTTATGTATATTCTAACAGTCGTTGATGTATTTTCTAAATATACCTGGATTTTTCCGCTTAGAAATGCAACTACTAAAAGCATTGTTAAAAACATTGAACAATACATATTCCTTGTACACGGAGTGCCGCAAACGTGCGTCTGCGACAACGGGAAACAATTTATTTCAAAAGACTTTAAACAATTGTTAGCAGAGTATAACGTACCTCCGCCTTTTTATAATGCTTATTATACTCCCCAAAATAATGTGGTCGAACGCTATAACCAAACCATTGGAACTGCTTTGTCTATTTTAACCGAATCTGACCAGCGTAATTGGTCCAGATTTCTGCCTCAAATTCAATCAGCTCTCAATAACACGGTTAATTTTGCAACCGGCTTCACGCCCTTCTTCCTCATGCACGGTAGGGAACAAATTATTGACGGAAACTTTCATAAAAATAACATATCTTCTGGCGTCGTAGACACCACGTTGCAGCAATCTAGGGACGAATTCGCTAAGAAGTTGGAGGACTTAGTTCCAATTTATGAACAAGTTTCAAATGCTTTGTTACAAGCTTTTAAGAAAAATGCCCAACACTACAATTTACGCCGTAAGACGGTTAATTATGAAGTAGGCGACGTAATCTGGAGGAGGAATTTCGTTCAATCCAGTGGACCGAATTATTTCTCTCACAAATTGGCCCCTAGATTCGTTCGCAATGTTATTAAAGGTAAAGTCTCTAATTTGGTGTATACTCTAGCTGATATGAACGGTAGAATTGTAGGAAATTTTCATGTAAAGGATATTGTTCGCATTGATTAAATATTTCTTACTCTTTATATATGGATGAAACCAACGTAATAGTATGCGGGGCTACCAACCCTGCATGCTGTTCCATTTGTTTCGTCAGTGGTTTTTCTAGTCACTTGCTTTTGAGGTTTGGTACCCTCAAGAGGTTATGTCTAGAATTTTCACGAAATTTCCTCAATCTTGCTACCTCATTATTTCTTTTTAAAATTATTTTCTTTAAATTCTTCGGAATATTTTTTCTATAGGAGACGTCGTTTACAATAAATGTCGTTTCCTCTGATCCGTGTGATCAGTGGCGCCCAATATTTTGTTTAAGTCATATTTGGTAATTGGCTTAGTCTTTGACGAGATTTTTTTAAAATTTAAATCTAATTAATTTTTTTGTACGTAACGAGTTGTTTCGCCTTCCTTATAGGCTACAGTTATACTTACACACTGATGCGTCCGTAAAATAATAGGTTATGTTGTACTATTTTAGTGTTTAAGTCTGAATCCTTCTTCTCAAGTTCGTTGGAATTTTCTCCCGAATAATGATTTTCCAAGGACTTGGAAAGAATGATTCAAAACTTCTGTTTATGAGAGATTTGAGCGACTTTCTTGTGTACAGATTGTTAATATTTCAACAATTAGTGATTAAGTTAATTTTTTCATAAATATACCATAGCTATGTTAAATAGATTAAGTCTGGTATAACTTTCCTTAAAGTCAGTTAGTTAAGTTTGTTAAGAATATTTGTTAAGAAATTTTTTTTTCTTGTCACAAACAAAGGTGGTACTGCTCTGGCATACCTACCCATTAAAGTAACTAATATTTGAAGTTTATCACCTTACCTCTAATACAGGAAAGTGTATTTTGTCTTTTAGTTTTAAGTTAACATTAAGCATTTACATATATAGGTCTCTCACTGCTTAAACCAGTGTTGTACTCTTAATTTTGTCTACTAGTGTCGTTCATTTGGATATTGTTCGATCACACCTTATCTAGTGTCGATTATCTAATAAGTATATTCGATCACCAAAATATCATTGTTTGTTCAAGAAATTTATGACTTTTCACTTACTTGATGTATTAAGTGTTATTTTTTGAAGGAATGCCACCTGGGTTTATCTTCAGTCTTTTCTTGCACAAGCAACGTCCTCTGAGGATGGTTTATATTAGTTACATCTTGTATTTTTGTATAAAATCAAGAGTACTTTTTGAGGTTCACTTTTATAATAGCTAGGTGTTTTGTTTAATTGTAATCCCTAAGCTCTAAGCCTAACATTCTAGATCCTATTTTGCTTCTGTGTTCCTAATGAATTTTTTCATAATTTTGATGGATAGGTATTTAAAATATGTAAACCCTAATCTAACCTCTTTTATAGATAGGTAGTGCCTTGGTATTGTAAAACCTGATCTAAAACCGTTTTACAGATAGGTATGTCTTTACATATAAACCCTACTCTGACCACTTTGTAATTGACAGTTTTTTTATAAAACTTGTTATACGATGGACAAGTAATAATTGTATTATACTTGATCTGACCTCCTAGACATCAATTTTAAATTGAACGAGTTAATTCTGTATATTTGTTTATACCTTGGACTAGTTTTAGTCGATAATTTAAGACGCATTAAGTATAATTTGTATGACGTTACTTTTTCCATATATCATTTTTGTTTAGAATATAAGGATAGAGAAAGAGAGAGTTAATTATATGTTAATAATAACTAAGTGTTGCTTTTTTCTATAAAGGAAAGTGGGAGCTTGAGTTCTCCATACTCACTAGTGTTTTCTTGAGAGATTGTCTCTCGTCATGTGAGTAACGTGTTGGTAATCTTACAAGCGAGCTTGTAAAAGTGGAGGTATTACCTCATTTTCAAAGTTTTTTCTTTTGTATACCGTTCTGTGAATGGGTTTTTGTTTTTTTTAATTTGCTACTTTAGTATGTCTTATGTTATTGTTTTTCTGATACTGTGATGTGTTATTTTCTTTAACAGATATGGAAAGAGAGATTCTTGTTGCGCGGTGTCCTAATAATTTTACTTCACTTCGCGGCGTAAAATTTTCGGGGGTTGCGGGGAAATGTAACATATCTATTTCGTGAGCAGGTACTGCTCAAAATAGGTACTGTTTATTGTCTATGCTTTATTTATTTTTCCTTTTTTTTTAACTTTGTTGGTTGGCCAAACTATCACGGCAAGGAAAAACGTCATTCGAGGAAAGATGGCGGCAGACATCAGGTAATTTTTTCGAGGCGAGGGGAGATTTTGGAGGAGAGTTTTTGGGTTATCAGAAATTCTAGTGCGATGTAGCCTAGAATGAGTTTATTGTTTCTTTCTGTGAGCGTGTGACGACTCAAATGGCATAGAAGCCTGTTTTTTTTTTTTTTTATTTCTCGCCGGATGCCGAGCGATTGTTTGAACCGCGTGCGGAAGTGAATTTTATTCTGTAATCAACGGGGGATGTATTGAAGCGGTTTTGCTCTGCTTTGGCCGGCGAGAGTTTCTACACACCGCCTGATGGGTGTATATCCGCTGTGCCTGGTTGTTGGGAGTAATCCCTTTGAAGGAAACGGTTTTGCTCTGCTTTGGCCGGCGAGAGTTTCTACCTACCGCCTGATGGGGGCTATATCTGCTGTGCCTGGTTGTTGGGAGTAATCCCTTTGAAGGAAACGGCTTTGCTCTGCTTTGGCCGGCGAGATTTTCTATCTACCGCCTGATGGGGGCTATATCTGCTGTGCCTGGTTATTGGGTGTAATCCCTTTGAAGGAAACGGCTTTGCTCTGCTTTGGCCGGCGAGATTTTCTGCGCGCCGTTGGATGACGTGCTGGACGGTGTCTTGGGGATTGCTGTCGTCTTTTGGAGGAATGTCACGACTGTCACGGCGACGGGACGTGTGCGGTATTAAAATTAATCGTAATTGGTTGACTCTCTCTTTCTACATCAGTTAATAATTGCTCAAGGTATTTATGTTTTATTTACAATTTCCTTTGTTCAATTTTCCCTTGCAAACTGCAATAAAGTCAACATTAATTTTCACTAGTAAAATTTGCGTCTTTTATATGCATGACCTCTAAATCCTTATCTCCACTATCCTGCGATGGAGTTCTACTTGCTCTGAGAAGACAGCGGTCGGATGACAAAAGGTATAGGTTCTACCTACACAAAATTCATATTACCTTAAAATTCTACATTACAAACGTTATTACAGGATTATTATTACGTGTGTGGGGCGTGGGGCATAGAGATAATAATAATTAATAATACATCAATGATTCAGGGAACCATCCGTAAAAAGGGATTCCTTAATACGATTTTGATATATTTTTTGTATGTTTTTTTGTTAGTATAGTGTCGATCTCCTATTATAGTTGCGTCAACGTTATTTTCAACAGCTATTTTCAACAGTTGAAAATTGCCAACGATAACGACGTTGGCGTTGGATAGAATTATCGCCAACGCCCAATACTAATGATGATATACATAACAAGTTGCATGAAGTCACCGGTGACAAAACCGGTACAATCATTTATTTACGCACTGGATTTTCAAGTCACAAAAGTCGGGTACCCTTAGTCTAGTACATTAATTTTTAAAGTGGGGGGGGCGAAGACATGTACAGGGTGGCGCGGGCGGCGGTTATCTATTATACTTCCCGCACCGCACACGCCTAGCGAACACGTTTGTTAGAGTAGTGAGTGACAGGTTATTACTTCTATTTTGCCATGAGCTCGTTGAAAAAACGCAAATATAATGATGATTATATCAAATACGGTTTTGGTTCTATGAATAAAAGTGGTATCGACCAGCCGCAGTGTGTTATTTGTTATGAAGTATTGAGCAATGATGCCACGAGACCTTCGCGCCTGGAATGACATTTGTCAACAAGTAAGTAACAAGTGTGTAAAAGCAATATTTTTATAATAAAACATCCTACCCTTATTTTATTTTACAATTACTTGGCGAGCCCACTTGCTGCTACTTGCTGGGCCCTGGACCAAGGGGAGGCGTGGGCATATTCATTTTAAGCAGTAGGGAGTCGTGATACTTATAAGTTTGGGAACCCCTGGTCCAGTAGAATGCACAGTGCTTCTACTATCGCGAACTTGGGCCAGCCAGATTTCAAAGTAGCGAGATTCAATGTTAGAGGCCATTAGCCGTTTTTACAAAACAAGGACGATGGGACAAGAGAACAGAGACCAGGTTTTTTTATAAATCATAAAATGGACAACCAACCTCACTGAATCCAACACCATCCTTGTGGTAGCAGATATTTCCTTGGTGACACTAATACCGGCGAAGTTGAAGAATGCGATGGAGATTATCCCTCCCAATATGGCCACCACAAGCAATCCATTGTTTCCTGGATAAAAAAACACCAAAATCAATCATTATTGTATCTCTTATGTATATTATATATACGAGGGTTGTCCAAGAAGTACCCGACCTGACGTGTAGATGGCGGTTGTTGCTTTAAAAAATTACTATGGTAGAAAGTATTTTTTTTTTTTTTACATGAGCTCTACACGGAGGCCCTGAGGAAAATAATTTCCCTGAGGGCCTGTGTCATCTTTGGGGATGCTGTGTGGAGGGTTTTTTAGGGAAAGGAAGGCGAGGAGGGTTCTGGGAAGGAAAAGGGTTTAAGGGGTGGGTAGGAATCTGGGGTTCAGTGTGTCCTGGTCATCAGACCTAAACACACCTCATCCCATGAACCCGGCACCCCTGCTAAATCACCAAACGTAGCAAACCACTTGGGGTGACCTATGGCAGAGGTGTTGGTTATCCAATAAAGGTTCCCGGGGCGGCGGTACCCATTCCCGCCTCCCAAATTGAAAGTATCAACCTAATAAAGCTTAAATTTCAAGATTTAAGACGCAATGTTATTTAGTATTTGTTTGGCAACCATCGATAGTGAACGCTCTCAGTTAATTTATAAACTTGGAAAAAATTGGCCATCGTTATGTGATACAATACTTTGATTTTAAAGTCCAACCAATATCAAAACCGAGCTAGATTTTAATCTGGAGGAGTCTTCTCCTTCGTTAACAACAATTAAAATTGGGTGGCAGGGCTTAAACGAGGCCGTATGAGCTGACAAGACGAACATCGCAGTGGTCAACCAAAAGAGGTGACCAATGGTAAAGAAAATCCACAAAATGGTATTGGATGACCGTCGATTGAAAGTGCGCGAGCTAGCAGACATAGTAGGCATTTCAAAAAGTGCTGAAAAACCGCGTATTGACTGAAAATTTGTACATGAGAAAGCTGTTTGCAAGATGGGTGCCGTGTTTGTTCACAATGGCACAGTGAAGATGTTTCAATCGAGGGTTTGGTGATGTTTTGGGGTTGATTCATAACCATGTATGAAACATGGATCCATCACTTCACACCCGTGACGAAGGAACAGTCAAAACAATGGACTAAGGCCCACCGCAAATTACACACAGCCCAAGCACAACACACGCACAGTACACGCGTCCGGATTATTTTGTAGAACATGATCTCTGTCGGAGTGGCGCATATTACACCCATTCCACGGGCAGTACAGTCCCAGGCTGTGTCGTGCGTGGACGTGTTGTGCTTGCAACACAGTTTCGTGGATCGTGGGTCCCTAGTTTTGTCTGTGTTAACATTGTTTTTGTTACTAGAATATGGAAAAATGAATCGAAATGGTTAGATGCTTTCCTGTGTCAAATTATACGACTCATGAAGATTACATTAGAGCAAAACTGAAGGACGATTTGTTCGAGAAGATAGCCAAAGAATTAAATTACATTATATATAGTATAATGTATAAATTGATATCAGTATACAATGTATAGTAAATTATACTGAAATCAGTATATAATATGGAGTAAATTATATTGAGTTCACACAATCTATATATTTATATTTGGGTGGCGGGAATGGGTACCGCTGCCCCGAGAACATTATTTGGATAACCAACACCTCTGCCATAGATCACAACAAGAAGTTCGCTACGTTTGGTGATTTAGCAGGGGTGCCCGGGTTCGTAGAGTGAGGTTTGTCTAGGTCTTGGAGGCGGATGACCGGGACACACTGAACTATCCACCCCTTAAACCCTTTTCCTTCCCAGACTCTCCTTCCTTTTCTTAAAAAAAGCTCCACACATCATCCCCAAATATGACATTGGCCCTGAGGGAAATTATTTTCCCCAAGGCCTTCTGTGTGAAGCTCGAGTAAAAAAAATCTGGAATATCACTGGATAACTGGAACTCTCCATGACCCTCTTTTTCGTAAATAAAATCATTCATTTTACTTCTTTACTTTTTTTACTGAGTAGGTGCAACGTGAAAAATCTTTCTTGATCCTCAGATTCAGATTCTAAATCGACAAGAAGTAGCTGCCTTGCTTGTCATCTTGCATACTGCGGGAAGTGAGGGTGGGTATGGCGTGGGCGTGGGTTGTGTTCAATATGCGTTACTATAAAAAAGCATGTACGTGGGCTGGGTTTCAGTCACGCGTGTGTTGTGCGTGAGCTGGGTGTAATTTGCGGGGGGCCTAAAGGGGATAAAACAAGATTGATTGCGCAGTATTTTGTTCACGCGCCTACTAATGATTATTTAGAAAACTCGGCAATCGAAAGGCTTCAAAGACTCAGAAATAAATATAGCTCAATCGATGTTTATCGTTATCAGTTGGTGTCCAAATTTAAAAACAGCGTATTAGAATATTTACAATCTATCTATCTATCTAATCTAATCTATCTAAAAATGTTTGTATGTATGTATGTATGTCCGCTATGCGTTGCTAAACCATTCATCCGATTGCTATGAAAATTTGGGGATTTGATGTGTGCATGCCCGAGATGGTTTCTGTATACAATAGTGAGCTCTGGCATCATGAAATTACGCATTGCTAAACCGTTCATCCGATTGCGATGAAAATTTGGAGATTTGATGTGTGCATGCCTGTGATGGTTTCTGTATACAATAGTGAGCTCTGGCATCATGAAATTACACGTTGCTAAACCGTTCATCCGATTGCGATGAAACTTTGGTGAGTTGTTGTGAGCACGTCAACGAAGGTTTCTATATATATTACTAGTGAGCTCTGACATTATGTAATTTGTATAAAAAAATTGCAAGAGGTGACGATTGCAATTGAAAACGGAAGGTACAGGGACTGAATGCGTGGAATGCGGGAGGCGGAAGGGGAAATCGGGAAGGGGTTTCGTGGGACGGGGGAAGCGGGAGAGGGAAGTGGGGAGAGGGAAAGCGGAGAAGGCATAGTGGGAACGCGTGAGGGGAAGGGGATGTGGGAGAATAATGGGATGAAGGGAAAGGCCACGCAGGGAGAAACAATATCTTGTATAATATAATAATATAATAATGTATAATAAGTGGCATAGCAACGCATGCCGGGAACTACAAACCCAGAAGCGAGCATATTTTGATTTTTATATATGTATATAGATTTCCCCTTAAACCATACGAGCGAAGCCGCGGGTAAAAGCTAGTAGAACTATAAATCTTCAGTTTGACAGTTTATTGAAAACCTACATAGTTATGTTCCGAAAAACACCTACCATATATATAGGGCGTAATAAAGGTTGGTAATTTAGAATTTATAAAGAAACTTCACAAAAAGTATTCATGTTTATCATTGTAATAATAATAACAAATAATATAATCGCTTATAAATCTTTGTTTTTTTCATTAAGTTATTTTTCAGATATATTTTTTTTAAAAACCTTAACCACTGCGATCTATCGCGAATATTCACTTTTTACATCTTAAACGAAATGTCAGATTTACGAAAACTTTGTTATTTCCGCTTCACAATTAAAGCTCTATAAATGAAACATTTCTGAATGTAGCCGAATACTAAAAACTGTTTTTGAAAGGTTACGAAATAAGCTTTCAAATTGTTGTATTACAAATAAATATTAAAATTTTTAAATATTAAAATTTAGAATGCAAACATACAAAAAATTTCAAAATGACTCATGTGATGTTTTTATGTGAAAATGGTACTAAAATCACAGATTATGTAAAAAAACAATACATGTATAATAAACAATTTTGTCACCTCACTTTTTTATCATTTCATATAAAAAATATTTATTAAAAATTAACAATGTCGAGCAGCCCGTAGGCGATTTGGCGGGTAAAATAAATGTCAACCGTATGTCTGACAGAATAGGTCTTTTAATGTATTTCTATGGACAACTTGAATAGGGATGTACAGCTTGATCCACTATCAATATTTTACTTTTTGTTTTAGGGATGTCACTAAAACAATAATGGAGGTACAACGATTTCATTGTCATTCTGTTGTCATTTTAACGCGTATATCTGCTTACGTTGCTGAGTAGTTAAGGATATATATTTTTTTTAAATTTTATCTATTGTTGAAAATGGTATGAACTAATGATATAATGAATGATAACATTTTGTTTGATCTCAACACTTTGCTGTTAATTCATATATTTTTATCACTTATAATTTTCTCCGTTTATCATTTTATTTTTAAATTTTATTATTTTGCTTTTACTTAACTGTTTGGTAATGACCGATATTTGCGTGTGTTATTCTTATTAAATTGTTTATTAACCCCGATACAGGCGAACCCTAATGGGGTTAAGAATTACATGCTAAAAAAATGTATTTAAATTGTGAAGAAGCAATAAATACATAATAATAACAAAATTAGTTTAACGACTTATACTTTGATTAATATTTTAATTTGATTATAATTGGATACTCTGTCATATTATATTATCAACTCATTTGTCCTCTCCGTGATAGTATACTGAACTATCTGACATTATTTGTTTAAACCTGAAATGTTCCATGGTAGCAGTAAAGTATTTTGTCTTCTGAAATTGAATTCTTTAATCAGAAATTCTGACGATAATGTAATTGGTCAAAATGGATTCGCTTTGAATATTAATTTTAGTGCGGTGCAAGTCGGCAGTGTGTATTTTTGTTTAAAATCAACTTCACTATGTATTCAACACATACAAATTATATAAGAACCCACACATTATTATTATTTGTTTTATACATATTATGTTACCTGCAGCTCTAAAACTGATTTTTTCTATTGTAAAATGCTATACTTTTTACCTACTATCTTTACTTCCATGTACCATGTGCACAAACCTATTTATGTTTCCTTTGTCATCTAAACACACCTGTGTGCACTAAAACATAAAAAATGTATATGTATGTAAAAGCCCATAAGGGCGATAATGATTAATACAAAAAAAAATAATTGTCTTCTCCAAAAAAGGAGAAGACAGTTCCATCTGCAGGGAAGGTCGTGGCGTCATTTTTTGGGATGGGCGAGGGATAATTTTCAATGATTATAATCAAAAAGAAAAAACAATCAACGGCAAGTATTATGCGAAATTATTGCAGCGTTTGAGTGATGAAATCAAGAAAAAATGTCTGCATTTGGCAAAAAATAAAGCTTTGTTTCATCAAGCCAATCAGTTCACACATCCATTATCACGATGGCCAAAAACAATGAATTGGAATTTCCTTCCTTTTGTCACGTAAATTATTTACATGACATGGCCAGTAATGTTATTTGTCGATAGCCTTATACTATTTTTTTTGACTGGCAATGTTTTAGTTCCGCACTTCTAGAAATGAAGGCGTCTTGGGAACCGCTGTAGTTTCAACGGGTCAAAATACTTTAAATAATTTAAGTCTGATCGACATGTGTAAAAAATCTTAAGGATAACCGTAACGTGTGCCGGGGAGTTCACGCGTCGTTGAGGAGCGTGTTCGAGTCTTTTAGTTCGTGGAGAATGTGTTTGTTCCGATTTTTATGATAATGGCTACCTGCCAGCCGAGTCCGATGTGGAATCGAAAGTTATTGGGGTAATCCTGTTGATTACGCGCCAGAATCGAGAGATCCTTACAACCATCCGTCTTGTTAATTCCCGAGAAAATTGCCGTTCTCGCCCTGAAGGTTTTTGGAATGGCATGGGACACGTGGGAGCCTGGTATCTCTGAGGTTTCGGAGGCCTATTGAAGCAGCTGCTGGACCTACACCGTGAAAGGATGACCTTGGCCTTCCCCTGATATCGAGTTCCTGTGAAGGTTGGACTCGAGAACCCTTCCCCTGGTGTGGGATGAAACACTTCGCCTTTCACACTCCAAGCTATCATGCCCGTCGCGTCCGCATCCTCAGCGTGTATTAGATTAGCATAGTTTATCCTCTGGTCCATCGGGTATGTTTTATTAATTTGTTACTATTCCTTATTATTTTTTAATTTATAAACTAACGTTTAGACAAGATTTTTATGCATAGCACAAAAGGTAACAATTATTACAAGCAATAATTGTCAGCCTGAAACACTCATTTACATTGAAAAATCTCCCGAGAAAAGATACTTGCCGCCAACGGGACTTGAACCCGTGTCCTTCCGATTGCCGGTCGAATGCTCTGACCACTGAGCTATGGGGGCTTATCAAATACCCGCCAAATAATTCAATATATACTAGTGTTTCATTCAACAATTACTGCTTGTTATATTTTTTCCACCTGAAAACAACCAACTTTATTTTTGCGAGGAAGACATTGTTAGTGTTAAATCCCTCGCTAGGTGGCGTCGAGACAAATTATGTCTGCATTTAGTGTTTCAGGCTGACAATTATTGCTTGTAATAATTGTTACCCTTTGTGCTATGCATAAAAATCTTGTCTAAACGTTAGTTTATAAATTAAAAAATAATAATTAATATTTAACAAGTTTAAGTATTTCCCCAATAAATGCAGACTTAATATAAACAAATATCCCCACTATCCTGTGATGGAGTTCATCGCTCTACCAACATACTACCAAATTCACATCTAACAATGCATTTGACACCCCCTTGTCAATTATTTACCCCATAGCACTTTACAACCGGCTTTATATGAACGTGAGTTTGTCTTTAAAAAAATCTTAACAGAAAATAAATCTATTTTAGGGAACAAAACTGGTGTCGATCGAATGTGCGGTAGCTGATCATGTACATGTTTCAAGCAGAAAGTCATTCAGCCCCACGGGATCATAATTAACCCCTCCGCAACGTAAGCAGATATAAGCGTTAAAAGTAGGACAGCAGTCAAGTACAATAAGCGTGTTTATACGTCAGCGCGTGTGTTTCCATAGAAATCGTTATAACTCCGTTATTGTTTTAGTTACATCCCTAAAACAAAAAGTCAAAGGTCGATAGTAGATCAAGCTGCACATTTATATCAAGTTGTCTGTAGAAATACATAACAGGAATCAGCTGTCAATCGTGTAGTTGACAAAAATATTTACCTGTGCAAATTTGCTACCGGCAGCTCCAACGCGCTCCACATTTTAAATTTTTATTAAATATTTTTATATGAAATGATAAAAAAGTGAGGTGACAAAAGTGTTTATTACACATATATACAATAGAATAAGTATTGTTGTTTGCATAATCTGTGATTTTAGTACCGTTTTCACATAAAAACATCATGTGTGTCATTTTTATCTATTTTTAATGTTTGCGTTCTAAATTTTAATATTTACAAATGCTAATATTTATTTGTAATATAATAATTTGAAAGCCTATTTTGTAACCTTTCTAAAACAATTTTTACTATTCGGCTACGTTCAGAAATGTTTCATTTATAGAGCTTTAATTGTGAAGCGGTTATAACTAAAAGTTTTCGTAAAATGTCATTTCGTTTAAGACACCAAAAGCTAATATTCTCGAAAATTCGGAGGGGTTAAGAGCTTTGCTGGTGGGGCCCATCGAAATTCGAAAATTTTTTGCCAGTTACAAAGGGTTAATATACATAAATGTCAAACAGGAAACGCGAAAATGCAATGTGAGCAAAAACATCTTTTGCGCATTTAAGTATCCTCAATGATTGTTAACTCAAAAGATTGTTCTTAAATGAAAGAAACTTTTATTGAATTAATAAATGATAGCCAATCAGGTTTAGCTTATCTCAAACAATGTTAGGGATTATGTATTAACTAATTATAATTAAATGGAGAAGAAGAAAATAACACACTACGAGAAATCAGAAAGAAGAAGTCAACTCAAATATTGTTTAAAAAACTTACCAATTTGAACAAGTCCATCAACGGCATCTTCTACAGTATGCCGGGCATTCTGGTTGAAAGGAGCTGGCGCTGGGATGTAGTAAAAGATGATTTGGAGAAAGAAGAGGATGACAAACCCAAAGACTCCCTCCCACCCGACAGCTTGCAGGGGCGGGATATCGAGACCTGCAAATTTCAACATACAGGCTTTTGCAATTTGCGTTCTAAAAAGATGAATGTTATTTATCGGCCGCTCAATCCTCGATAAGCTGCAAAGTAATTCTTTTTTTAGACACCGTCGAGGAGTTAACAGTCACACTCATGTAAATAACGGCATACTTTCATCTCACCGAAATTTACGTAAATTGCCTACTTTTATCAGTGTGGACTTCGGTTGATGTGGTTTCGATGATTAATCGAGTAATGAGAAATGTCAATGATATTAATTGATAACGGATTATACTCAATTTAAAACAGTCCTGATTTTTTTTTTGCGAATACCTCACAAGAATCCCAACTGCTCCAGTGAGACTATGGCATTGCCAATTGGGGTATGTTGTGAGGCTGATGTAAGAGGGGAGGGGAAGGAGATGGGAAGAGAGAAAGGTGGGGAAGTACCTGGTTCTATTCATTATGTACGGCTAAAGCCATTTCAAGCAACGTTTCAATTCTGAATGGTGGTGTTACACCGGGGCGATACTGATAGTATCTTCTACCCTGGAACGTGCCGCAAATACATCTTATATTATTTTAAATGATTAAATTGTGAAAATACAAATCAATTAAATAAAATTTATTTGAACCCACAACCTCCGGATCGCTAGTCTAGAGCCTTGCCCCTCGACCACGGAGGTCATCGTAAGGTATAAAAGGGATTTTAAAAGTTTTAATGTGAGAACTGTTTGTTTTCAGCTGTTAGTTAGTCATGACTCCAAAAAAACCAAAACTATTTACATATGATGACTGGTGGGGAGCTTTATCAAAAATCAACTCTTAAATTTTACACGCTTAAAAATAAACTACGGTCGTTAACATTAGCTTGGTTTTGAAAAGAAAAAATAAAAACCTTACCCCATTAAAATGTGAAATATTGGTGATATCTATGCTCACGACCTATATACGGATTTACGTGCTAAGCTCAACATTCCAACCAAGCCGAATTACACAAAGTTAGCAAGCGAATATAACATTGATAAATCCGTAGGTTTCAAAAAATTCCGACATTAAAAAATTCCGAAAATCGTCAAACTCTTAAATGTTCCAAAAGTTCAGCTGATTTAACCAAACAGGCTTAAATTTTAATTGTATGGATTATAGAGATTACACTGTATTTACGTTTGAAAAGATACTTGAAGATATTAGTGATATATTTTACAAATAAATTTTAAATACATTTGAAAAGATACTTGAAGATATATTAGTGATATATTTTACAAATAAATTTTAAAATCCAACCGTGATTATTATACAGACCCATAAATTATATTGTTATCAACCATATTAGTCTATGATTTACTTGTCTATGGGCTCTTCTGGTCAAATGGTCTCGTTGTTGAGTTGTTTCGAAGGTGACTTAAGGTAAATGTATGGAGTCGTTAGAGTACCTTAGTGTGGTGAATGCATGTCTTAAGGTATGAAAGAGACAGGCATGTATGAGAGACAGTATGAGTAACGTATAAAGGGTGTGATTGTTGTCCATTCCTCTTTGCATATAGGCTTCCTAGAAGCACCACATTGTACATATCTCGGAATAAACATCACTAGTCTACCCACGACTTATTATTGTCAATACCCTGTTCCGAGATCATCATAAGAGGAATCTGGATCCATCATAGATCGGAGTCCAGAATATCAGATTGTCGCATCCGGTTATCACACTAAGTCTGGAGAAAACAAAAGAGATATTGCAAAGATATAGAGGTCCGCTTGTGACATTTTTTTGATGTTTAGAAAAGGTTAAATATAATATTTGTGTAAATCAAACAAACCTGAAACGTATTTCTCCTCATACACCATCTGCGCCGCGGAAATAATCTGCGCCATGATGATCAGCAGGTCTCCGGTAATAATACTGTTATGGCCGTAAGTCTGAGTACTGTCATTGCCCAGGAAATCTGACGCACCCACGATGAGGAGGCCTATTATGATCGTTCCTGCAAAATAATGAAAGCATATTTTAAAAAATAGCTAACTATGTATAGTCACAATAACTGGAAACCCGTAAACGCTTCTCTGATATTGTACATTTATTTAATTGAAATAAATTGGACCACTCGTGATGGACACTTAGGGGTCGTCCATTAATCACATGAGGCTCGAAAAGGGGGGGAGGTTGGAAAAAAATTACGAAATATCACAAGGAGGGGGAGGGGGAGTATAATGACATATAACATGTATTTATTTTTCGTTGAACGCACGATTTCTAAATCAAATAGCGGCGCGTGGCCTTGACTCACCGTGCGTTGCAACAACCGCTCGGCTCACCAATCTCCAGTAAGTCTGGGATTTTGACGCCGAAAACATGCGTAAATCGTTGCCGTGTATGTTTTGCCTTAAAAAAATGGAACAATGTCTAAACTAGGAGATCTGTTTAAAGACCTATTTGCAGAGTATAAAAAGGGAAAAAAGCTCAGAAAGAATTTAACGAGTTGTGGGCTGAAGCGAAACAAAAATATACCACATAAGAAGAATTGACAAAGTGGGCGAATGATCTTGTAGTAGATTTCTCTGCATAGTGCACGAAAATGATGACGCCGAGTGGCTTGATGAAACCGAAGTTGATCTTCAACAAAGCACAATGCCAACAGCTGACTTTCAAGATGCTTATCCACTTGTTAGTGTTGAAGAAAGTCTCACTAGTCTGAGGACTATGTACATTAAATATATTCATGTACAAAAATGTTTGTTTTACACCTTCCTTTAGTATTTTTATGCCAGTCAAAAACAACCTGCAACCTTAATGTCTGTCTGGACATTTTTATCTCGATGCTTAATTTTCCAAAATTTAATCAGATAGATTAGGGGGGGAGAAATTTGCTAAAAAAACAACACGTGAAATGGAAGACCCCTTATGTGGCCAAGACAACCAAACATTTCACTAATATGTTGGAGAGAAATTATTATATTCATACTATCAGAATATATTATTATATTCTTATTATCAGAAGGTCAAGGCTCTGCAATAAAATCCACATAATATTTCTGAACACATCCACAACAAAATACAGTTTTTAAAAGGAGATGATATACACTTTCAAATTTTATTATTAGAAATAAAAATCTTACATCTCACCTTATGTTATTATCATTATAGGCTAGTTGCTTTATAAAATTGAAATAATCCAGTGGCGGATACAGAGAAAACTCAAGGGGGGGGGCGCTAAAGATATAAGATAACTAAAAAGTAGACAACAGTGGGGAGAATACGAAGCACCAAACAAAGGGAGACCGACTATACTATCTCATTCTCTCGCAGGCTAAAACATATAGATGTATGTGTTTGTCAAATCACAACGGTGCTAAAGAAGTTTTCACTTCTATAAATAAATGAAAGATTGGCAGACCACACATTTAAAAGTTGGCTGGCCACAGGGAGCAGTAGGGCTGCATTACACAGAATCACGGGATTATCAAGGGAATCAAATACTTGAGTCGGGCCATGTTAACGGCCCTCGGTATTAAAATGTTTCCAGCTAGAATTCGAATATCGAACTCGTAGCTCGTGCAGCTGGCCAGTGCGTTCCATTCAAAACCAAGACACTCGCAGAACAAAACAAATTATTATTAATTCAAGATATAATGATTACGAAAATTATGTTAAAATATATTTTACAATGTGATGTAATATAGCGATAGCTTGATTCATGGAGGAGGTTCTCAAAACATTTAATATAACTTTTTATTTGGAATTTTTTTGATACTTACACAGATGAAAAAGGTACACATAGTAAAAGGTACATATAGTAATACGTAAATAAAAAGTGACAAAAGGCTTGGCCTTTGTTCCAGCCTGGTTTCGCAGTGCGGCGGGGCACTGTTAATACTAAATTGTCTAGTTTGATTTGAGGTTACGGGTTCAAAAGCCGGCGAGGACAAAATAAATTTAATTTACATGAGTATATCATATTGTAGAATTAAAATAAAATGTATATAGGTACATATAATGAATCTGTACGTCGTTCCAAAGTCGAAGATACATTCAGTATCGCCCTGGTGAGAGACTATAATTCAGAATTGAAAGTTGTTTGAGAACGGCGTAGTTATGTTTAGTGACTAGATCTGAATAACCAGAAACTTTCCAACCCTCCTCTTCCCTATCTCTAAAAATGTGGACTACATACATTAGGAATATAAATGAAATTTCTTCTGAAGACACTTCAATGAAATAAAATGTTATTGATTTCTTCGAAACAATTCCTTCTTACATGTTTTGGTTTTAGCTAAAACCAATTTTACTTTACTTCTTTTCGCTATTATGCACTTTTCTAAATACTCAGGATTTCTAATAGGCATGCAGCGAATATGTCGAGGATCAATTAATTCGGGTAGCATGCAAAAATTGTAAAAGCGTTTCAGCTGTTCAACCATATTAGTCTGCCAAAATTCGTCAGCCCGTAAATTTTTTTCGATTTTTATTCCGAGTTCAGTCCATACAACAAACATACAAATATCTTTTTTTGTTAAATGTAATTGGCCCTGAACCTAGTAAAACTAATCGTGAGATGTATTTACCAGCATTTCTCCATTTTTGTTTAGTTTCCAAAAGGTAATTTTTTTGGATTTTACTGCTTCATGTATGAGCATGCTGCGTGCTGCAAAAGGACATTTAATTTCAATCACGGTGTCTTCAGAAGAAATTCCATCTAGGGTCGCACCCATATATGGATACTCTTCATCTATGAAAAGACCACACTTTTCTATGGTAATGCGTTTTAGTTTTGCAAGCTCCTTCAGGACATCGTATTCATGTTTTTGTCCGTGTCGAATCGAAGGAATATTTGGTAACGATTGCTGTTACAGTATATTTTTGACTAATAGAGCGCAACTGATATTTCGCCCCCGTTTGCACACTTTTCCAAACCCCGATACCGTAATCATATTGCGGCACATCTCGATCCACATTCCACTAGATGCTTGAAGTACTGTCACCCTTTCAATTGCTTGCCTATCATTGGCTATGGTAAAAAGCCTTTCTAAAAAATCATCTTTATCTGCCTCATACGATGCTTGGTCCCTATCAAGTTTTTCTGCATTGGGACCATAATTCTGATCTTTTGCTAGAACGAGCTGCAGGGTTTTTCTTTTCTTTTTACTTAATTTGGAAGGCGGGAATGGGTACCGCCGCCCCGGGAACCTTTATTGGATAACCAACACCTCTGCCATAGGTCACCCCAAGTGGTTCACTACGTTTGGTGATTTAGCAGGGGTGCCCGGGTTCATGGGGTTAGGTTTGTCTAGGTCCTGGACAGGATGACCAGGACACACTGAACCTCAGATTCCTACCCACCCCTTAAACCTTTTTCCTTCCCAGAACTCTCCTCTCCTTCATTTCCTTTAAAAAAAACCGCCACACAGCATCCCAAAAGATGACATAGGCCCTGAGGGAAATTATTTTCCTCAGGGCCTCCTGTGTGGAGCTCATGTAAAAAAAAAACTTAAAACTTGTTGATTATTTTTCTCCAATCTTTTTAATTCTAATTGCTTTATGAGTTTTCCGGGATTATTACCGGTTGCAAATTTAAGCAAAGAATAGTGTGGACGATCCACACTTTTATATTTTAAAAATATCAAATTGTTTATTACCTAGAAACCCGAAAAAATGTTAACAATAAATTAATTCTTAATAATACTAGTTCACACTACGCAGCTTCAACGGAAACTCACAGATGAGAAAGGCGGCACGCTATTATAGTCCCTACGCGCAACGCATAGAGTGTAATATTGTTAAACCTCGCATGGAAGTATTATAATTACGCGGAATTTCGAACTTTGAAAAAAGATTGACACGACGGACCGTATGAAGCGTGCGTTCACGGCCACCTCTTAGAGCCGAATGAGTAGGAGAATTCTTAGATGTTCATTATATAGTATTTAACGAAAATAAATAGTTAATAAAAACATATATCTCGACAGAAAAATGTATTTATGATAGCTTAGCGTGGCTACTTTATCGATATTTTGACGATTAATAACTTAGATTGTCGTTTGAATCTGAGAATTCATGATACTCCATACAACGATTGAGATCGCTAGTAAGGAAGGCCCTTAAGGGTATCTTTACATGAAACGACATATGAATGTGAATGAAGCAAAAGTTTCAATTTAGGAGGCGAGTCTGGGTACCGCCGCCACGGGAATTATTTATTGGATAAACAACACCTCTGCTATAAGTTATCCCAAATGGATCGCTAAGTTTGGTGACTTAGCAGGGATGCCTGAGCTCATGGGATGTGGTTTTTCAAGGTAACGGCGGATGCGTTTCCCCACGTACTGCGCGGCGAGCTGGAAAGGACTGGTAGAGTTAGACCATTTAACCTCTCCAGCAGGAGAATTTTCAGGACCCATTGCCTCGCATCGCAGTGGGAGGGAAAGATTCATCCGTCCACCTTTCCTGGACACACTAACCCAGAGAGTCCTAACCACCTATCATACCTTTTTCCTTCCACTATTTCCTTTCCCTAAAATGACCCTTCACATAGTATCTCAAAAGACAATTTGTAATAGTTACCCAAAAATGACAGTGGATGTGTTTGTGTATTTGGGAAGTATGTTTACGAGAGATGGGAAGGCTGACAGAGATATTGAAAGAAAGGTAAATGCAGACAACTCCGCATTTATGGAGGAAAGAAGCGAAGCTAGCAGTCCACAATGGAGTGCTGGTATCAACTATTATCTCTTTTTGATGTTACCTATTTCAGAAGAATTATTCCACGGGCTGCTACTTCTATTTATCTTTTGTATAATGTTAATGTAAGTACTTGCATACTGCTTACTAACCCCGTATGCATGGACATTGGAGGGTCTAGAGTCGTTCAAATAAATGTAGCTTCGTTCAAAAAAAAGTAGAGTCTTGACGTGTGCGGTGAAGGAGGAAACCATATGTTTCCTTATAACGCCGTTGGGAAAGTGGTGGGTCCCCTCCAATGCTGGTATCAACCCTAATGTACGGCAGTGAAGCATGAAACTGGCAGAGGAAGGACTAAATGCTGTAGAATTGAGATCCCTGTGGCGTATGTGTGGTAAAGTCATGTATGATAGTGTGAAAAATATATGAAAAGAATGCAAGGCTGATGCAAGCGTAATAAGTAAGATTAAGAAAGGGACACTTAGATGGATTAGACATGTAGAGCGAATGATTGAAGAAAGATTTTCTTATATTTAGGAGGGGCAAGGGGGGGGGGGGGGGGGGGGGCGCGCGCCTCCCATATGTATCCACCACTGAAATAATCACATAACTTCAATAGTACTCTCACAGAATGCTAAAGATAACTTAAAAATTTGATGAATTGTTCAAATTTTTGTTCAAAAGTAAAATAAAAACAGACGCATATTTGGTAAGAGAAATGTATTATAATCGTTATCGTCGCATCACTTTTAGCAACCTAAAAGTGATGCGATAATAATTTCTTCTAATTTTTTCTTATAATTGTTTCATATACAATTAAATAATTAATAAAAAATCACAAAATTTAATCATTTATTTTTCAAACTGCAGTTGGAAACTTTGGTTTCATTAACCTTTGAGCAGTATAGCCGCACGTACGCGGCGGCACTCAAAGTATCATTTAGAGCAGGGTTTCCCAAACTTTTTCTGCAATGGAACACTTTGCAAACCCATAAATTTTAACGGAACAATTAGGTTATTTTTAGGTTGTGTAATTTCTAAGAGTAAAAATTAAAAAATGTTATTAAAAATATTATTTATTTAGTATATAAAAAATGTAATGTAAACAAAACAAAATGGAATAAATAAAGCACCTAATGACTTTGACGACTTTTTTGAACTGCATATTTTCTTGATATCAGACAAAATATTGGTAAGTCGGATTCTAATATCTGGTGTGGCGTCGAGCCTGTTCCTGCACTTTGGCTTGGTTGCAGCATTATTAGAAAATCCCGCTTCTCATAAATAGGTTGTAAAAACAGAAGTCAAACAATAATAGCGTGTTTTGATAAATTGGGGTACCTATTCTTCTGACAAACTCAACCAGAAAACATTGAAAGGCTGATCTTTGTATTTTTGTTTCAAGTAAGAGTCACTCATTAAATCAATTAGATTTTCATACTCACTTGGGCTAAGGCCTACTGATTTAGCTGTCACAGAAAATGGATTCCAAACCCAGGAATCGTCCTAACCAGTTTTCGAAAAATATGGAAAAAGAGCTGTTTTCAAGTTATGTACGTACCTATTCTTAAAATTCTTTGGAAACCTCTTCAAATACTTTAAAATTTAATTCATTCAAACATTCGTGTATGACTGCCGTGGTCTAGGGGTAAGACTTTTGACTCACAATCCGAAGGTCGCGAGATCAAATCCCGGACAAAATCCAGGACAAAATCAAATAAATTTTATTTGATTAATTTGTGTTGTTTCACAATTAATTCACATAAAAATAATATTTAGTATATTTGCAGCACGTTCCAGAGTGGAAGATATTCTCAGTATCGCCCTGGCGCAAGACCATTCAGAATTGAAACGTTACTTGAAATGGCTTTAGCCGTGTGTGGTGACCAGATCTGAATAGCCAGGTAACTCCCAATCTTCATCTTCTCCATCTCCTTTCCCTACCCACTACCGCCAGCCTCTTAACTAACCCCAATTGGGGATGCCGTAGTCTCACTGGCTCCAAACGGTAGCAGTTGGGACTCTTGAGAGGTATTCACATAAAAAAATATAAAAGACAAAATAAAAAAGACAAACCAGAATGATAGGAATGAACTGATGAAATCCAAAAATGTTTTTTTTTTTTAATTTTCACCAAAATTTATGGCACCTTGCGCGTTTATATTTCGTCTAGTTGCTAACGAGGATGTAGTAAGACTGATTGATTTTTACATTTCTGTACTTTCAGGTAAAGTCGATTTCGAAAAAAATATGGTTGGGTTCCTTGGGAACTGAAATTTCGTAAAACACATGCAGATCCGTTATCCCGTTGTTATTGTTTCCACATCGCACAGACATTCTTATTATTGACTCTCATCAAAGTATTTATTACACAGCACAATTATAAATTTCAGAGATTTTGTTTGTAAAATGAAGATTTACTGCAATAACAGCATAAACGGCTCTTTAAACTTCTATAAAGCTTATTCTCTGTACCCGAAAGGGTCTAGTTCTAGTGCCTAACTTAATAACTAATTTCAGGTGAACAATTTCAGTGGTGTTGAAATATGAATATGTGTATATTAATTAAAAGAAATTCTTCTGACAAATCATCGCGGAACCCCTGTTCAGGTTCCGCGGAACCCTAGGGTTCCGTGGAACACAGTTTGGGAAACCCTGATTTAGAGTATCGCCGCGTATGTGCGGCCGTACGATTTTATTCAAATTTTTCTATTGACGTGTTTGTAATTTCGATTAAATTATGATACAAATATATTTGTCGAACATTTTTACATATTATAACAAAATATAAGTAAATGTTAAAAAAATAACTCACTTATCAAAGGGTAAGAATAATAATAAGGGTGTATATAATATTTGAATTATTTTGTGGTTAACTTTTAGATTTGAATATAAAGCATGCGGTTTTCTCTTTCTAACACTATACTATAGATCATATTTCTCACCGTGACAGTAAGGGAGACACAACGATTTCTATGAGACATAGATGAGTTGTTTCCAAAATTGAACAATGAGGTATTTCCACGTTTTTTTTATGCTTAAAAAAATTAATCAAATAATTACAATGATTATGGCATTTTTGTTTTATTTTTATGTTGAGGGAGACACAACGATTTCTGTGAGACTATATGAGTTGTTTCCAAAATTGAACAATAGGGTATTTCCACGTTTTTTTTTATTGCTTAAAAAAATTTATCAAAAAATTACGTTAATTATAGCATTTTTGTTTTATTTTTATGTTGACGAATAAATTTTCTACAGCGAGTCATGATTTCCATTTTTGAATTACCGCTAAAATGATATTTTGGGGTGGGGCTATCGTATGACGTCATGAGCGTGGATGCTCACTAACAGTATTTATTTATGCTGGCCAAGCT
Source organism: Limnephilus rhombicus (assembly GCA_929108145.2). Taxonomy (NCBI): domain Eukaryota; kingdom Metazoa; phylum Arthropoda; class Insecta; order Trichoptera; family Limnephilidae; genus Limnephilus; species Limnephilus rhombicus. Next base: position 56,621,720 of record OV815275.1, on the reverse strand, counting down.
GAGCGACGCTTGTGACGTCGCAATCCGATTTGCCAACCACGGGCCGTTTTGACTTTGCCAGTTTTAGGTCGTTTTAACCCCTCCGAATTTTCACGAATATTCGCTTATGATGTCTCAAACGAAATGACATTTTACGAAAACTTTGTGTTATTATCGCTTCACAATTAAAACTCTATAAATGAAACATTTCTGAACGTAGCCAAATAGTAAAAACTGTTTTAGAAAGGTTACAAAATAAGCTTTCAAATTATTATATTACAAATAAATATTAACATTTGTAAATATTAAAATTTAGAATGCAAACATTAAAAAAATGTTAAAATGACTCACGTGATGTTTTTATGTGAAAAAGGTACTAAAACCACAGATTATGTAAACAACAGTACTTATTCTATTGTATAAATGTATAATAAACACTTTTGTCACCTCACTTTTTTATCATTTCATATAAAAATATTTAATAAAAATTAACAATGTCGAGTGCGGTCGTGCCGCCAGTAGGAAATTTGGCGGGATAAATTATGTGTCAGACTGCGCGAATGACAGAATATTATTGTTATGTATTTCTATGGACAACTTGAATAGGGATGTACAGCTTGATTCACTATCGACCTTTTACTTTTTGTTTTAGGGATGTCACTAAAAGAATAACGGAGTTAGAACGATTTCTATGGAGACACACGCGTTGACGTATAAACACGCTTATTGTACTTGACTGCTATCGTATTTTTAACGCATATATCTGCTTAAGTTGGTGACCGGTTAAAATCAATAATATTGAACGAAAACATAAAAAAACAAACATTTTTAGTAGGATTATTAAAATGAAAAAAAATATCTTTAAATATTCCGTACATTTTCAACAGAATCCCTCGTTTGTGGAAATATCCCATTTAGCCTAAGAGGTTAGCTTGTTGAAAGCTAGAGCAGAAAATCTCAAGACTGAAATACTTACCAATGCCGAACCATTCCCTCAATTTGATTTTTTTATCCAGGAACGCTACCGACAGAATGGCCGTGAACACGATGATTGACCCTCGGAACATTTGGAAACTACTGGCATACGTCAAGTTCAGACCAATGTACATTGTGGATGTTCCAATCTGAAACATAATTCACAACAGTGTTAGGGAACGTACGCATACTACGTGACCAACTTTTTGAAATTTTTAACCCCCCCCCCCTCCCCCGGTTACCAAAAACCTAAGCCCGCCGCCGCTCATTTGTACCTAGCGTGACATTTTGAACCCCCCCCCCCCACCCCTAAACGTGTCACGTAGTATGGGTACGTTCCCTTAGCAGCGCATGTAACTGACAAAGTTTCTAATGATAATGGAATTGGTGGGTATATCATTGTGGAAATTCCAATCTGAAACATAATGCATAACAGTGCCAACGCATGTAATCGATAAAGATTCCAAAGATAATTGTAATGTATTGAAAGAGCTTCTGAATGATAATGGAATTGGTGGGTATGATATTATATGAATCAATTATTTACAATCAATTTTAGGCATATCCCATTTCTTAGGTCCCAAAAGATTGCCTTCAAATTGTCAGCATTGTCCAGATTAAGGTTTTTATTCGCCAGTCGAACGACAGACCTAGGATTGCTTGCGATTTTTTGGGCTCATTTTGAATATTTTCTTCCCACATAAAAAAAATCATATCTCCGAATTTTAATACGGAGACACATAAACCGAATAAAGTGCTATATAGCCAATGAATTCATCTACATTTAAATAATCATCCCATATTTTTAGGTTTTATAAAAAAAATTATTAAAAAAATCGTAAACATTTTAAACGGAAATATTCTCAGGATTTTCTAGCAATAAACTCGCTTAGGAAGTTGAATTTTGCGTCCACATTAAATATTTTCTATGAAGTTTCTTTTAAATGGTTTAATTCATGATGAATGATGACGTTTACAAATGTGTGTAAGAAAACTGAATTCTGATAAGTTGTCAAGTGTTTTAATTTTTCGCGTTAAAAACTTTTGACACTAATTTTAGTTGAGAAATGCAAATATTTCATTACACTAAACTGGAATTTTTAACATACTTACCAAAAATAACTGCAACACTTCAGACAGATACATTAATTATCTAAAATCCACAATACCAATTCAATTCGAAAATAATCCATTGTCAAACACAGTCAAATCGGAAAATTAACTACGCAGTTACAACGAACATAACCACGAAAATTTTTATATTTTATATCACTGTATTTTTAAGTTTGAAAAACATTGAATGCATTATTAATTCAATTATTACAGATGCCCAAAATAATTAATAAGCCAGTTTTTCATTTGACTTTAGCGTGTCATAATGACTAACAGCTCGCTAGGCCATAAACAAAATGAATAGATGTTACCGTTGTCATCCAGTATTTTCCATGATATTGTGCAAAATTATACAAAATATTAAGTAGCTTGAGGCATGCTAGCGATATTGATGCCCTTATGTAAAGAGCTTAGTTTATCGTATTGATTCGGTCTTGTTATTGACATGGCCATTCTTGGCCCCTAGGAATCCTATTTCCTCAAGATCCGTCTTAATCTACCATTCTGTAGCTTGCGTTATATGAGAAAGAAGTACCAACCATGTGTCGGCGATGCATATATTTATTGTACACAGAGGAAGATTTTAAATGGATACCTATTGCGAGATGAAACAGTCGGCATTTCTTTCTAAAAACAATGGCCGACATAGATATCTGATTAGAAGGATGTCCCGTGGGCGGCATATGAAAGCAAGTGTGCGGCCTTTTGTTTATTTTAATTAACCTAACCTAACCTGGTTCGGAATGGTACAGATGGATTTAAAAATCTCACCAAGTCAAGAATAGCGGGGACGGTGAGGATGAAAGGGCTGAACTCGGTGTTTCCTCGAATGAGGCTGCTGGGGTTGGTGGTGGCAGTGAGTCGTCTCGTGCAGCCGCAAATCAGTACCTTGAAGGTCAGGAGGCATAGCATTTCTCCCAGGAACATAGTAGATGCCTGGAAAAGATACATTTTGTATCTAGAAATATTGGTTCATTGAAATGATTTACATTATTTTTAAAAATCAAGCACTTGGAATTCTCTTGATGTTCAACTATGTATGTTTTCCGGAAATTATTAGTACAAGCTGGATACAAATGAATCTACATCACTCAATGAACCCAAAAAAACATTTATTTTAGATCGGAGCATGTTGATTTTGTTTTTCAAAATCTTTTCCTTTTTTCGGCATCTAAAGAATTAAAAAAAAACTATCAGAGCCGAGTCTATACAATCCGGTAGCGAGGTGCACTTTCCCGCAGATGCCATGTAGAAGCTAGACTTATTGTTTATAAAACAAAACCATTGTTAAACCGAATACATATAAAAATTCTTACACAACAAATCAGAATACGACTAATATGCTCTATGTTGCTCATGCGCACTTGAAGTGAAATAACACTAAACTGCGCTATAGAAATATTACTTTATTATTAATACGCTTCTTACACAACAAATCAGAATACAACTAACATGCTGTGTTCTTGCCTTTGAAAATAATGTTAAAAGAAATATGTAAAGGCATTTTATATTAGTGTTTATTTTTTTTTTTTTAATCGAATTCTGAAACATTCGTCCAAATAAGTCTATTTTTTATTACACTCGGTTGATAAACATGAAAGGTCTCTTATCTCAGAGTATGACTTTATCAAATAGCTGCCTTTTTGCCATCCTGAAGTGTAGGTTAGCTGTGCTTTCGCCATAAGTAAAAACACAGGATCCTCCTAGAGAGAGAGAGGACAATGCTGTGTTTTTACTTATGATGACAGAATGGTTTTTTATCTTCTTTTCTCAAGTGTTAAGTTTCTTTCATCAATGTTTTGTTTCACAACTGAACCTATTAAGCATACCTGTAGAAAGGGATGCTGGAAGCGGCGGAGCTGACCATCAGAGCCGACAGAGGAGATATTGTCGGACCACTTGGTGACAAGCGTGTTGATGGAGCCTGTGGCCACCATCAGAAAGGCCAAGAACTTCTGATATCCCGTCCACGCCATGGCTGCCAAACTTCACTGAGGAATAACATAATTTCACACTTATAGAACTTAGGTGACATGGTACGTGCTTATATATATATATATATATATATATATATCGATCGTCCAGTTGATTAGTGAGCTAACTCCAAATACTAAGTTTTGAGATACTGAATAAAGCAGTAATCAAATGCTCGCCATAAATTAGATATTATTTACACATGCCTGTGTTTTACTAATATTATTATTATATTAAATATGCTGTGAAATAACGAGGAACATTACGGTCCGGCACATTAATATAATATTTTGAAATATCCTACTACTAGAGTGACCCAGAAAACATTAAGCATTTTGTTTAATTCACCACAATTTTATCTGCATAATAATTGATTTGGTGGTGTTTATGAGTAATCTGAGTAGTGATAGAGGATACACTATACGTGATACTACTAGAGGACACATATAACTGCACCCTCAAATCAAATTTCGATTGTTTGGAGATGTTTGACTAATCAACATCTCCAATGACCGGTGTGCGTACATACATTACAATGTAACAAATTTAATAATAATAATAGAAAATAATGGCAGATACATAATCGTGTAAATGTACTTAATCATAACGTACAATGTTTTTCTTATAAGAAAGACAAACATTTCCAGGTTACGAATATGTGGAATAAATAACTGGACCATATTGAAAATAAGTTCTTGGCATAATAATAATTTGAACTATTATAAAGTATTGTTTTCAAATTTTCAATAATAGGCCACTTGCATGGACTTCATAACGACTTGGAAAAAATCGTGTGGATAGATATTTTTACTAAGATTACGAAAATGTTAGTAAAAAATTTTAGAAATGTACAATTTTTTTTTATTTTTAAATAAATAAATCCATTATTTGGGCTCGTGACGTCACTACATGAAAATGTCCCGTCTCCGAAAATGTTCCTATTAATTTTATAAAATTCCACACTGATTTATTTTTTTTATATGGCATCACTTTTTGAATTTGACATTTAACATTCACTAGATTTATTGTTTATTCTCTGCGAACATATCATTTGTGGTTTGATTTTTTGACAGATGTTATGAAGAGAAACCCGTACATTTTACGTTGTCCGTACGTGTTTTAGAGGTATAATGATAATGGTGCGGATTTTATCAAAATCAAATTTTATAATATTCTTATTATTATTATAATTTACAAGTACGAGTATATTATATTTGATTAAGTAATATAAACGTTGAACATTATAATGATTTATGATAAATAAGATGGATCAAGGAAAAAAATATGTACGAGATTTTATATTTTTGGTATGCCTCCTTATTCTCCTGTGTCATTCGTGTGGAAAAAGTTCTTTTTTTAAAATGATTTTCAGCTATGTAATTATCGTTTTTTTGCACCTATAAAATTATGTCCCGTCTTTCTGGTTTATAAAAAATGGTGTGATTTTTCGGATTGAAATTTTCAAAAAATCGCCAGGGTTTCAAAAATACGATGAAAAAAAAAAAAATACAGAATGTCTTAGAATATTTGCCTAAACTGGATTTTTTTTTAAAATGTGATGCAAGTGGCCTATTGCATGGAAAAGTTGTTTTTATATTTTTGTAAATCAAAGACGCCATTTATTTGGTGTTAAATCAAAAGAAGTAAATGTAACGCGCGCCTTAAATAATAAGAATAAACAAAATTACATTAAAAACAATAAGTTACGCCATTTTTCATATTATCAAAGATTTTTCAATTTGACATTTTATTGTCAAACCGTACACAAGAAATAGATAAATGCATTCGCAAATACGCTATGTTTTCACAGCAGCTGTAAAATATTTACAAAGTTCAAATGAAGCAGTCAGTTCAAGTATTTAACGAAAATTCTACAAATATGTTTACAAACAAATAATTAGTGTGACATGTGTAGAATGATGTCACCAACGGCTGTTGAAGGATTGTTGTTTCATTAATCGGGCACAGCATTGAAATTAATCATTTTCAGAAGAATTTATTAAAAGAACAAGATAAGGGGCCGTTCAAGTATCACGTAATGCAATTTGGGGCGAAGGGGGGGTCTTGTAAAACGTGACTGTGCATTATCGGGGCAGGAGGGGGGTTACGTAACATTTTTTTTTTATTTAAATAAAAAACCAGGGAATAAAAATCTTCCAAGTTGGCAACCTTTTTCGTTTATGTTTTATGGGGAATCCCTCGATTATACTGTACGTTATTTTAATTTTATTTTCGTTGTCAGTATTCGTTCAAATTGCTGTAGTCAGTGTTGTTAAAATGAGTTTGTAGGTACAATAATTTCCGCAAAAGCGGGAGTTTTACATCATTGGCCTATAAAGGGTCTCATGCTGACTTGAGTTTTATGTAATGTTTAGGGAGGGGGAGGGGGAGGGGGGGTACAGAAAAACATTACGGTGCATTACATGGGGGGGGGGGGGAGGGTAAAAAATCATCAAAAATTGCGTTACGTAATACTTGAACTCCCCCTAATGCAGTTTGTAGACCTCAAGTGATTCATTAGATTTCCTCGTAATAAAATGATTCTATGAAGTAAGTACATATTTCAGTATTTGTGATTAATTCACCACAAGCTACGAATCAGTTGACATCTCTATTGTTACATTTTATAAACTTACAACTAAACGACAATATTAGATTAACTAGCTTTTTGCCCGTTGCAGGCAACTGATCGATTATAATACTAAGCATTTGACATTAAATTTGACCCTTCAAAAATCAGGCGTATTTTGTCAGTAGTAAAAATATTTCCGATTTGCATTTATAAAATCCAAATAATTGGAATAAAAAATGTTTTCGAAAGATGATGAAATACTGTATTAAATTTTATTATTAGAAATATAACTACGAATTTTTTAAAGATAAAATTTTTTAATGCAATCTGTAAAAAGTTTGCAAAATGGCACACCTCACGTTTTTTTTTAACTTAAATTAATGATTACAAAAAAAAAACACATTTTTTAAATTAATTACAAACGTTATCGTTACCTCACTTTTTTGTCATTTTATGTAAAAATAATTCTTAAAAAATTTACAAAGTTTCATAATTTTTTTTCAAACGGTCTCAAACTTTGTTTTTTTTATATATTTACATTTTAATTATTTTGTGGTTAAATTTTGATTTGAATATAAAGCGTGTTGTTTTCTCTTTCTAATACTGTTTAAATCATACTTCTCACTATGATGGTAAGGGAGACACAACAATTTCTATGAGACCTATGTGAGCTGGGACAAATATGGTCTCCTGTGATTAAATATGTTAAACAAAAATACTTTACACAAGATTGAACCTCAAAATCCGAAATTGTTGAATAGATTATGAGAAGTCGTCTTCGCAAACTTTGACACCACAGAACACGGTAAGTTGAAGTTAGAACCCTATCCACTCAGGGTGATGTTCTAAATTGTGTCTCTTAAAAACGATCAACTGTCAGATAACAACAAAATGGCAATTGCAAAAGGTTCAAAGTGATGTTAGAACCTTGTATAATAAATGGAAGCTTTAAAAACTGATGTCAGAACTTAGTCATAGAGTATCTATGGAAATAGAACACATGACACTGAAAATTATTTTGGTTATAGAAATGAGCCAAAGTGGTTTGTGCGTTCAATAGCTAAGCAATAGATAAGCAAGGACACAATCATAATATTGTACATTTGCAAATTAATTATACATGTGTAATCTAGGTTCAATATGGTTGTGTAAATAGTAAATAAAATGCAAAGGGATTCAATTATTATAATCAACTCTAAGCATATACCATGAACCTACAAACAAATTTACTAGAGATTATATACTATCAGAACTATCAATAATCTAACTGTTAAACAGCATATATTAATTATCAGTATGTTCCATTATCTGCATTGAAATGAAGCTTTTAACGCCGCCCCGGGAACCAATTATTGGACAACCAAAACCTCTGCCGTGGGTCGCCCCATAGGTGACTAGCAAGGGTGCCCAGGTTCATGGGGTGAGGTTTGTCCAGGTTTTGGCGGCGGATGCGTCTGCCCACCAGTTGCTTGGCAGTCTGGATCGGGAAAGACCCGTTGAGGGAGACCCTTTGATCACTCCAGCCGGACTCTCTTGACCCATCCCTTTGCATTGCAGTGGGAGGGAAGGATTCGTATGTCAGTCCTGGATCCCCAGATCCTACCCACCCCTCATATCTTTTTCCTTCCAAGAGCATCCCCATAGATGACACAGGCCCTGAGAGAAATTATTTTCCTCAAGGCCTCCTATGTAGAGCAAATGTAAAAAAAAAATGAAAATGGAGAGCTTGCGAGTTGTGCTTATGAAAAATATAAAATTAAATTTTATCAGAATTTTATTATTTTAACCTTGTTTTAATATTTCAACTGAAACATTGATTGAAGCAATCATCAAATTTAGTGTAAATGCTAAAACAAAGCTGTCAAAACTAGATTGCCTTTACATAGTTAAGTTTTTTCTCGTAAGTAACTTATGGCAAAATTGCAAATTTACACTGTAAGACATTTACCCTAATTTATAGCAAGTTAAAGAAGTCGATCTTACGTAAGTTTTTGATAGGTCTAATCATCGCAAACTTAGAGCCTTCTCATAGCTTATGAAATAAGTTTGATAAATTGAGACGCTTACGTAAAAAATGGTACCAAAATGCGCCGATGTGATATATCTAAAATTAAATTATAGGTTTTAGTTTCTTTTAAAGTTTGGTATTTTTATTTTTTCAACTAATATCTGAATAGAAAAAGAACGTTATTATCGCCCTAATACAATTTTAAAAAAGAACACTAGATAAAACTTAAATGAACACGGCCCACGAAAACAAATAATATAATATTAATGATTCCAAAAACTGAAGAGATATAATTTATTTTTCAGTTGGAAACAAGCCTCCTGAAAGTAAACTTCCTGCTTTTTAATAATCCTTTCTGATCTCAATTTTATAATGACGTATTTGAATTCATAGTCAGTTGCTGTCGGAAGTATTCGATGTTCATGTCGTGTATTCAAGTCACAAACAACTTGTCGCGCACAGTCCGTACAAGTCACTATTGAAATCACAAGACATGCGTCGCCACCAATCATTGTTGAATTCTTATATCAATAAACATCCTGTCATTCTTTGTTCTGACTGTTTTGTTCCTAGCATTGATCTAAAGCCCTCGCATTGTTACAAAATGTCTGATACAAATGATGACATGTTAAAAGCCTCGACAATGTGAGTGGGAACAACCTCGTTTTACAAAATGACGCCAAGTTTACGAAATGTCGACAATGTGTAGATCTAAGGTGGAAGTCGCCAAGATACTTAAATCGTTGAGTATTGGGTACTTACGCATTCCTGTGGAAGAAGCGACTTAACCACCGGACGCCACAGGTTACATTACAAATCAAAAACAGTGCATGGTCAATAAATCCATTGAAATAATTAATACATTTTATACATTGACGCATCGCAGTGGATTGAAGTATCGCAGGTCAAAGTGACAGAGCCCCGACCTGAATAGAATAAGGGGAAGAAGAAGATGACAATACAATTAAAAAATCATCTTCCTTATACTGTTAATGTACTTAAACAAATTGTGGTAAATATTACACTAACCTAGGCTCAGAATTTGGAAATTATACTTCGTTTCAACCTAATTTATACAAGAAAATAAAACAGAGTGTGCAATTCACAAGCGGTATTCTTCAGAAAACTAAAGTAGACAAATGTGGGGAGGCTACAAAGCACCGCATAAATAGGAGACCGATTATACTGTCTCATTCTCTCACAGGCTAAACCTGTAGATGTATGTGTTTCTTCGAGTTTCAAATCACAATGGTGCTAAAGAAGTTTTCACTTCAAAAACTAATTATGTTTAGATAGATGGTAAAAGATGCATTAAAATTCCATTTTTATTCTATCAATGTTCAAAATTTCCCACATAAAACTGCCGCCATTTTAATTGTTTTTGAATGGTTTGACATCTGTGCGAGTTTTCTTTCAATCTAAATACGCATTAATTACTTAGTTTACCCAAACTAAAAACCTGATAACTTATTTTGTGCATGTTTCTTGTAGTAATTGTTAAAACTAAGTGTAATTTCCATAATGTGTGCCTAAAAGTGCGGCGGTTAGTGGAATAATTACCCAAATTGTTTGCGAAAGAAGAATAGGATGGCCGCAGGAGTGAAGGAGGTATTCAGTGGTGAACATGAGTTAAAAGTGTGTATGAGAAATTTGAGGAGGTGGAAGACAAGAGACAAGAGTATCGTAAGAAAGGTGAAAAAACAAAAGAAGAAGAAGTCGCTAAAGTGAGTGTACTCTTGCTTTCGGGATGTAAGAGGAAGTGGAAATCGAAAAGGAAAGCAATTCATTGAGTGCAAAAGTTGTTTGAAGAATAGGCCAGTGTTTTGCTGAAAAAAACCAAAACATTGACCGAAGATTACGCCCACAGAAAGTGTAATAATAATAATAAAACATACGCAGATAATCAGCGAGAGGAATGAGTAATCACTGTAATCAGTAATCACCATAAAACGGAATTATTTAAATAAATTCAAACAATATGACTTTAATTCGAGACGTTTTGAACAAGTATAACATAATTTGAACTGACAATAATAAATACTGCAAAAATTATAAAATTATGTTCCCGGCCAAAGAAAAACTTGAAACAGCTTGCAATTGGGACAATAACAATGGAAAAGTGCTGACGGTGGTTTGTCATTCGATTTGTTGTGGATTATTTAATATTTACTTCCTTGCAACGCCGATAAGTCAAATTAATAACACCGTTTATGAACAATTCAATGAACTCACCAGGCCGATAATAACAATATCACAACACGCAACAACGGAATACGGAATATGACAGCTTCTGACAGCGTCGAAACAAGCTTACATAAATGAACTAATACCTAGATCGATATCTTCCGGCTTTTTGTTCCCAACTGGTTTCAACACATAAATATACCATTTCAACACTATTTTAACTGTCAAAATGAAAATTTTATTACTCTGACGTCACATACCATCGACAAGAATATAGAAAAGTAAAAAAAAAAAACTTCCATAAACAATATAAATCCCTACCCAACTTATCAGCCTAAAAATTATTTTAAAAATAAAATGAAAAACTCATAATTGCATGTACCATTTTATTAAAATAAAATACAAAAAAACGGAAATACAATCATGCGCAACCTCATTTAGAAAGAACTGATTACAATATCTTAGTAATTCACCTGGAATGGGAAGGTTTTTAATCTTTAATATAAAAATATGAACAATAATAAAAAAGGAATTTAGGATAGATTTTTTTTATTAGCCCACACGGGAGGCCTTGAGGAAAAAATCTCTCAGGGCCTGTCATCATTAGGGATGCAGTGTGGAGTCTTTTTAGGGGAAGGAAAAGGAGGAAGTTTTGAGTAGGAAAAATTTACAGAGCGGTAGTTAGGAATCTGGGAGTCAATATGTTCAAGAGTGATGGATGTATGCAGTACCGGATTATCCCTAAGGCAGAGTAGGCAACTGCCTAGGGGCCCCGCATCGGCTAGGGGCCCCGCGTCCCGAGAAAACTGACTTGCTTCAATTAGTGAGCAACGAAGTTTCGGAAAAAGTCAGTTTTCAAGATGTTTTCATTTTTTTTATTAGAAACATTTTCAGGTTAATAACATTAGGTACACGCATTAAAGAAAACAACAAATTATAATAATAATTAGCTATAACCCAATAAGTAACTAATGTTCATATCATGCACAAACAATAAATAAAAAGTCTGTAATTAAAACAAATATATAATCATAGTTGTATTTTACTTTAACTTTCCTTCTTTTTGTTGCAACATTACTTAGTATCTGAAGTGATTGAAGGTGCCGTGTGTGGTTTATATTGGCATTTGTTTTGTTTTATTTCTAATTATATGTTTAAAATATAAATGTTGTACAAGCTTCAGTATGCACTACCTGTCTGCTTGCTAAAATTCTTTGGGAAAGGTTGTCTGGAAGAGATCACTTTAGTGACAAGACGGATCTTTTTATTAATTTTTTTAACAATATATATTTTTGTTTCTACATATGTATGTGTCCTTTTATGTGCAATAAAGGGTTATTGTATTTTATTGTATTGCATTCGTTTTCTTTATTAAATGGGGTGATGGCATACCTTTTATAACGCAGTAAAAGAACAGATTAATTATGAATAAAATTACGTTTTGGTAGAAAAAAGAAGAAAAAAATTGGAAGTTAGAGAAGGGTAAAGTGCAGTGGCGGACTAAACCCGTCAGAAGCCCCGGGAGGCAAAGTTGAATGAGGGCCCCCTCCCCTTAGTGAAGTTGATGTAATTTTACAAGTTTTTTATTCAGTTCACACGGGCCTCTAACTCTGGGGGGCCTCTAAACGCCACCATGTTCCCTTGATCAAATCCTAAACAAGGCTTTAAGGCCACTGCAAAAAAATTTATTTTTAATTCATTTTCTGAAAGATGCATTTGTTAATAATGCTCTCGCTATTTGAGGAAATTGGCAAAATTGATAGAGATACAGCATTGTATATGAAACCGTTTTTAACAGTTTGTATGTTGAATTATCCTCAGCAAAACTTTGAAAGCGTTTTTCTCGAAAGTTTTTTAACACGTTTTTCAACCTGGTTGACAACATATTAAAAAAAACAACTATACATTCGATTTGCATGCACCAAGTAACGTAATATGTTTTCCTAGGTAGTCAGAGGGAGTCTTTATTCGATTTTTTTTTTGGCTGCATTTTGAAGTGAAAAACGCGACTTTCGCTAAAAAATTTCGGTGAATTTGTTATTATAAAATGATAAAAAAAACTCATCGCATCGGTCAAGTCAAGTCAAGTCAATGTTCTGAATGTTTTACATTCAGAAAAAAACAAAGTTTTAAAACCTTACCTACCCCTCCCCCCCCCCTCTTAAAGTTTTGTTAAGGATTTGATCAAGGGAACTAGGAGGCGTTTGGAGGCCCCTTCAACCCCCCCCGCCCTCCCCCCCTTCACCCCCCGTTAGTCCACCATTGGTAAGGGGGGCCCCGAGACGTGCGTTGCCTAGGGGCCCCGACATGGTTAATCCGGCCCTGGATGTATGAGTCTATCTGTGAAGGGGATGGGTCGACAGAGTATGGCTGCAGAGGTCTGAAGATAATGTAATAACACAGTGTGCAATTCACACACGGTACAAGTGAAACCTTCAGAAAACTAGAGTAGAAAAGAGTGGGGAGGCTACGAAGCACCGCACAAATAATAATAACACAATATTTGTATAGCGCAGTATTGTGTTATTTCACTTCAAGTGCGCTTAAATATAATCAACTTAAAAGTAATTCTATAGTGTTCCTTACGAGTCCTTACAAAATATTGATAAAATAATAAGAAACAAAGAATATACAGTATACACAAATCAATGCCAAGAGAACAAAATTAACAATAACCGTTCTGTTTTGGCACAGGTGGGTGGCACACATAACGATAAACTATCTCAATCAACAGGAGCCATGAAAAGTGAGCTCATAATCAAAGCGGCCAATGCGGTAAGTTTTCATTCTATCTCATTCTCTCACAGGCTAAATCTTATAGTATTATGTGTTCGTCTCTTTTCAGTGTCGCTATTTTTCATTTTATTGAGTTTCAAATCACAACGGTGCTAAATAAGTTTTCACTTCAAAAACAGGAAATACAAGAATATAGAACTAAAATAAGATTGTGCTTTCCTACAATAGAATTGAATTACGACATTTCTCTGTTTATAACAGAAACATTCATAATTACATGTTTAAGTATTTTATTTATTTACTAGCTGACCCGGCCACGCGTTGCTGTGGCTAATAAAACACTTTGTAAAATCCAACCTTTGTAACCACCACCGTCTTTGAGTTCATCGCGAAGAGATCATCAGTGCGGTTTTCACGTGAGGTACTCGTAGCTCGTCGCCCATTTGATTGACTTCGACGATCTATGTCAGCTCGTCTTTTCCTTGGCATATTAAAACAGTAAATAAAGTTCTCACGCACTGACAAACTGATGACAGAAGATTTTAAATTGTAACAGAATGACAGGTAACGTTTGACAGCGACATGTATTCCAATTCTAGATTACGTTGTGCTTCTGAAAGTAGGTCCACCCCTATATTCTGTTTTATCCCTTAGGCAACTTGTTCGAGTGTCTTCAAGCAAGGCTTTCACCACCCTACTGTTAACGGTGCCTTGGTCACACACAGTTGCAACGGGCTTGAAACCACAATCGAACAATTTGCCTAAAACAGTTAGAAGAATTTCTTTCAAGTCAAAATAATTAGTTCCACTTTCTGAAAACGAAAAAAAAACTGGCTGCTTATAAGGAACGGTCAGGCCTTTAATCATTAAAACTAGAGCATGATCAGCAAATTTTTTTCTTCTTGCATCACCTTTATCCTCTAACCCTTCAATGATTCCACTATGTACGTTGAAATTTATGTGTGGAAAAATACTCATCTCATCAAACATTAAAATGCAGAATTTGTTTATGTCATCCATAGAATCTGCTTTCTTTTTCAAAAAGTTAAATAAATGTTGGTTAATTCCCGGTTTAAGAGATATTAAGGACAATTCTTTTTTTAAAGTTAGAGGCGATGGTAAAGCAAACATTTTTGAGAGTAATCGATAACATTTTGGCCCTTCCTTATAGACAGCAAGTGCCAAAGACTTATCCACGCGTGTGTATCTTCGACCTTTTTTTAAACGCGGGCTAATTTTTGCTTGCGAGAGAACGAATTTACGGAGCACCGGATTTAGAATTGAAAGAGCATCTTCCAAGCAGGTACCCTTCCTAAAGCGCGTTTCAATAGCGAGGCGTTTCTTGAGTGTACTATTTTTCTTTTGTGCGTATCTAAGTTGTCGCCTTATCACCATCATCTCCAACCGCATTTTCTTCGTTCTTGGAGATAGCGTAGCGATTGGCCCAGTAAAAGAAGAGATTGAGCGACTCTGAATATCTAGAAAACACAATATTTCAGGCCAATGATTACATTATTCAAAACCAAAGGTACCGAACAACGCTGATCAAATAAAAAGCTATAAATATGCTTACTTCGAGAACCTTTATTTTTACGTGAAGCTGAATTGCTGCTGGGTCCAGGGGGGAACATGTTTAGTTCTGAAATAAATATATTCATCACATTAACCAAAGTTCGCAAACAAAACATAGAATATTATTTCCTTTAATGAAATATAAATACAGATGTATACCTCCATAATCTTCCACTACTTTTTTGGCAGCAAGAGGCATGGTGCTCGGTTCAGGGGGGAACACGTTTGGTTCTGAAATAAATATATTCATCACATTAACCAAAGTTCGCAAACAAAACATAGAATATTATTTCCTAATGAAATATAAATAAAGATGTATACCTCCATAATCTTCCAATACTTTTTTGGCAGCAAAAGACTCGGTGCTCGGCCCAGGGGGGAACACGTTTGGTTCTGAAATAAATAAATTCATTATATTACCCAGCCTCATCCAATGAACTATATCCTACCAGTGCAGAGTATAAAAGAGAAAATAAAGGAAGAACGATCGCGCGTCTCGGATACGCCTGTCATTTTAAATATCTTAATAATAATGGAATTACTGTGTTTGAAGAAATAATAAATGTATTGAATATCTTTATAATAATAAAGACTCGGTGAATCAACATCTATCTCTCCACCTTTTATGCATTTTAAACTGTAGTTGTGGTCTTGGACAGCACGATTCGTGCTGGACAACACTCTAGGTAGAACATGTAGTCTCCTACGTACGTTTACCTTTTCTTTAGGTAAACCCCGATGTTTTCCGATTCCAGGAAGATTAAGGGTCGGCAAAGCGTCTTTTTTTAACGTGCCATTGGAATTTTTGCATTTCTTAGCGAAATGGGAACCACATACATACCCACAACTTCCCAAAATCGGGTAAGCAATGAAGTCTGATCTGCCGATTCTCCGCGCCCATTCCCGATAACGACTCTCATTAGTTTTGCAGCTTGGTACTCTGTGTCGAACTGAAACACTATCCTCACAGCCTTCAACACTGCAACGAAATTTAGGAAGCATTTTTCCAAAATATTTACTTCGATGTTGTTCGGGACAATGTGCTATTTTGACATATAATACCATAGAATCCTACTAGAAATACTACTCAGTTCTAAACAGTTTTTCTATGGAAATTTGGACCAATAAAATGATATGGTCATTAATCATACGTCACACACCACGTGATCGACACGAAAAAGTTCGGAGTTATACCCCCCTGCAAGCTTAAATAAACCAATCCCGTAGCAAGTAGCAAAGTGAAAAGCATAGATATTAAACTCACTAGATCGATATCTCCGTACTTTTTGTATGAAAAAAGTTTATTCACTAACCATAGTGTAGATCTGTGTATATCTATATAATTCGAGGATCATAGATAATATTGAAAAGAATAAAAGAATTTCAAGGCCATTTAAAAAAGGAGCAATATCAAATCGTTACTATCTGCTTTAACTTGTAAATACGTATGTAATCACAAATTGCATTAGCTCTCATCAAAAAAATTAACATCTTGTATTGAATGTTTAGCGCATCTTAGGGGCCGTTCAAGTATTACGTAACGCACTTGGGGGGGGGGGTCTTGTGAAACGTAAATGTGCGTTACGAGGGGGGGGGGGGTTCGAACAAAGCGTTAGGTAACATGTTTTTCTTTATTTAGATAAATAAACTTTTTTTATTTTTTTAATTTTTTTTTTTAATATATGGATATATAATTTTACAGTGGAGTTATATAAATTACAAAATATCGGTACAGAAATTATTTAAAAATTGCAATCTCACCAAAGAAGAAGCTAGTTCTTGTGCTTGATGAGTGAGTTACACTAATTATAACTGAAATAGAATAACATTATGCAATGGGTAAGTATATAATTGGATCAATTGAGACTTCTGGATCATCTATATGTGTAGGTGTACATACATAAGATACGTTTTCATACTAAAATATTGTGCACTTAGGAGAAATTCGCAACTAGGGAATTAAAATCTTCCAAGTTGGCAACCCTTTTCATTCTCGAAATCTCTTGTTTTATTTATTACCGCAAACGCGATTAAAACAAGAAAAAAGGTATTTAAGCGACATTCCAGTACTTTGCGCAACTCAATTGTGACTTTCAGGTAAAAATTGTCACTTGGGCGTTACGTAACGTTTAGGAGGAGGGAGAGGGGAGGGCTATGGAAAAACGTTACGGTGCGTTAAATGAGGGGGAGGGGGGGGGGGGGGGGGTCGAAAATCATCAAAAATTGCGTTACGTAATACTTGAACGCCCCCTTATCTTACTAATAATATTATAAACGTGAAAATTTGTGTGGATGTGCCTGTGTTTGCTACTCTTTCACGCACAAACTGCTGAATGGATTTTAATGAAACGTTACAATAGTATAGCCCATACATCAGAATATCATAACGGCTATAATTTATAAAGCTAGCTAGGAATGGGACGCAGGATGGGAACGGGGACGCACGGGAAAGGTGATTCAGGGAGAAACAATGTATTCTCCCTGTATACCCCTCTCTGTTACAATTATTGGGACTCGATACATAAAAAGAAAGAAGAATTTGTTCAGACCTATTTTATTTATTTAAAATGGTTACCAACCTGTTGAACTCCCCTGAACTTCTTTCGCTAATATGTTTCCATGTACCTAGTCGATCAGTTCGTTTCAAATTACCTTATCATTGCAACAATACAGGATCTAACGCTGAACTCAATTCCATAATGAATCGCCTGCATGTACTTGGAAATAAATATGTTTTGGATGAATCTATAAACATTGCTAGTTTAACCTCATACAAACACTACTTAATTAAAACTGTCTGTCAGCGCTTCTGAGTTTGACTATAATCAAATACAGTTTTAAAGTATTAATTTCTTAATACATAATATGTATGTATGACCCTGTGAGAAATGTGGATATCTGCAAATAATGTAAGGCTGATGTAAGCATAATGAGTAAGATTAAGAAAGGGACCCTCAGATGGTTTGGGCATGTAGAGCGAATGAACGAAGAAAGTAGTGTAAGAAGAATATAGACCCGAATGTGAATGGTAGAAGAAGTCGGGGGCGCCCGAGGAAGACATGGCACGATCAAGTGAATCAGATCCTTGAGTCGGGCCATGTCAAAAGTCAGAATAATAGAAGAGAATGTATGAGACGATGTATGAATGTGAGTGAGGCAAAGAGTGTGTGCCAAGACCGAGTTGTTTGGCGGTCCGTCCTCTCTGCCTACCCCTGCGGGGAAACGGCGTGATGGTTAGTTAGTTAGTTACATAATATCCAGGATTTATAATATGTTGTATTGTATTTATAATAACCTACTCATTGTACTTTTTTTATGTTGATACTACAATTTCTATTGTTCTCTTTTATGGATTTTATATTTATATTTTTCTTTTTTTTTTATCTATGTATATTCTGTATTCATATGTAAAATAATTGTAATTCTTTTGTAAAAGCCGCTATAATCGGCGTTAATAAATAAATAAATAAATTTCTTTGAATACGGCATTGCAATTCATGCCGGGAACCAGTTAGTTTTTAATATTATTGTTATAGTGTAATATATAAAGGTTCTTGTTATTACTTCTATTCTTTTATGTATTTTCCCAAGATTACGCTCATAAACATTACTACAACTTTATTTTTTACAATATTTGACGTATTTTAGAAGATATTTCACAAAATAATTGACCATTTCTAATAAATTTCACTTTTGGAAAAAAATGGCCTATTTTCGAAGAACTGTATCTTGGGAACCAATGGCTGTATAGAGCTCGCCTTGATCTCAAATTGTAGAAAATTTAGCCTACTTTAAAAGTATGCAGAATGACTTTACCAGTCAGACCCTCCCTTCACTGAGATATTGAGTAAAAACTGAACAAAAGTACTAAAATTTCATTGGTTTTTGGATACCAACAGATATTATTTTTAAATGTTTTGTATACTCACAAATAATTGCCCAAGTTGCGTCTAAAACCAAGAAACATCAAAATCATTAATTCTCAATCTTATAACTTAAAACAAAAATAAATAAAGTAGCTCATATCCGTACTGGATATTTGATATACCTTTTGATTAAAAAATATTTTTTCAGTTTGGTTGGGTATTTTGATCTCAAATCCAAAATTGATTTGTATGAAACGGGCCGCGCAAATGCGTCTCAATAGCAGATAGCGTGATCAAATTACCAGCTCATTAGCCAATGAGAGTCCGAGCTATCAGCCGCAATGGTGAGTGAAATGTGACGTCACAAAATTTTCATGAAATATCGCCATGCAGAAAATATAAGTGGCTATTACTTACACGCACACTTTGGAACAACGGTATATTTGGCTGCTTAAGGATTATTTATTTTTTATAATTATGTGTTAGCAATCATCAGCAATAGTAATTATTTAATTATGTATCAGTCATCATCAGCAACTATCTATACGTATATTATCTAAAATATAACAGATTACTAACACAAAGGTACAAAAGATTAACTGTT
This sequence comes from Limnephilus rhombicus, assembly GCA_929108145.2. Lineage (NCBI taxonomy): Eukaryota > Metazoa > Arthropoda > Insecta > Trichoptera > Limnephilidae > Limnephilus > Limnephilus rhombicus. The sequence goes on along the minus strand of OV815275.1, from coordinate 56,602,137 downwards.
GAATAGGTACTGGTCTGTGATACTCCAGTTGCCTTAGACGTCAAATCATACAAGTCATTTATGCTTAAGTTGACCACCGTTTTTTACATTATGAATAAGTAAAATAATTAAACATACGGAATAAAATTTCACGAGTTGGTCCATTCAGTGATTTGCCACGTTCCGTTTCGTAACAGGACTCCATGATATCGTAATAAATATTACAAACACTTTACAAACACTCTGTAAATCTACTAATAAAGATTCGAATTAATAATAAAAACTATTTATTATTCCAAATTTAAAAATTTGATTTTTCACTTGCGAAATGTAGGTGCACGTATGTTTAAATCAAATTATGTACGAACCGAATAAATAGAATAGAACAGCCTGTAAGTACAGCCTCAAAAGGGTGTCGTAAAACTTGCCTCTCTTCTAACTAGTTGCAATAAGTGGGCGTAAGCAAGACAGAGAGCCTTATCGCGTTTGTGGGCGTCGCTTAACGTTCACACAGATAGACCAATACATCAATACTAAGCATTTTTATTGCTTCCAACTTAAAAATGTTTTACCTATACCACGCTCTGCTCTGCTTGGAGAATAGCTACCTATAAATATTTACGCGCAGGGAGTATTTTTTCTGTTCAATTAATGTTTTATTTCTTAATATTTCGGCAAAACACTTGATAGATCAGAAAATGTGATTTTTCTCAAAAAATGTCGCTCCACAAAATATCCAATAATAATAATAATTATTAGTTAATACTTCCTACAAAACTTTTGATTGTATAATATTTTTACCTTGTCATCTATATATATATATATATAAATATCAAAATATGTTTGTTTTTGGGTTTGTAAATTTTTTTTTTTTTTTTTTTTTTACAGTGAATACCGCACAAGAATCTCAACTGCTCCCGTCTGGAGCCAGTGAGACTATGGCATCCCCAATTGGGGTATGTTGTGAGGCTGAAGGTAGTGGGGAGGGGAAGGAGGTGGGGAAGAGGAAGGTTGGGAAGTACCTGGCTATTCAGATCTGGTCACCAAACACGGCTAAAGCCATTTTCAAGCAACACGGCTAAAGCCATTTTCAAGCAACGTTTCAATTCTGAATGGTGGTCTTACACCAGGGCGATACTGATAGTATCTTCCACTCTGGAACATGCCGCAAATATACTATATATTATTTTAAATGAATTAATTGTGAAATAACACAAATTAATCAAATAAAATTTATTTGCGCATGCCGGGTTCGAACCCGCGACCTCCGGATTGTGAGTCAAGTGTCTTACCCACTGGACTACGGAGGTCGTACATACTGCAAAACCATTGAAACTTTGGGGATTTGATGTGCGCATGCCCGCGATGGTTTCTATACACAATAGTGAATTCTGGCATCATGTAATTATGCATTGCTAACCGTTCATCTAATGTGCATGCCCGCGACGGCATGCGTTGCTATGCCACTTAATAAAGAAATTGTTAGAAAATAAACTTTGGGGATTTGAATGGATGAATGAATGAGTGAATGAGTGAATGAATAAATTAATAAATTAATTAATGAATAAATGGATGAATGAATGAATAAATGATGAATGATTGAATGAATGCATGGTTGAAAGAATCAGTAGTATTTCCACCTAATGCCATGTGAGCGAAGCCGCGGGAAAAGCTAGTGATAAATAAAAACTGTTGGTACCATTGACGTGGTCGAAGGTTGGTACCCAAAAAATAAATGTAAAATAAAAATAATCACACTCAGTAAAGATGGAGCCGGTGTGTCAGCATTTTTTAGTTATGGTTTTAATACCTTATCTGTCCTTTATCTTGCCATGGGTACTACCAGAGAACAACTTGACGGATGTAAATATCTTTTTAGCCAAGCTTAATATGCAACTGATATACCCGCCCCTAACCAGAGGTAGCACAAGGCAACAACATTATTTTAGGAAAACATTGAAAATCCCTTTACCAACTTTTATCTCATAGAGCAGGAATATCAGTATGTTTTAGTAATGGGGTTTGAATTTAGTACATTCCTAAGCTTATTTTGTCAGGGCACCTACCAGAGGGCAACTTTTGGAAGTAAATCTCTAAACAGCAACCGCACACGGCACAAACCATATCAGACAAACTATGTTTTTTCAAAGAAGACAACCGAACAAAATGTAAGTATGATCCTCATTCTCAGAATCGATTTCTTTAATTTTTCAAAATAACTCCCTTTCAAATACAAAATCTCCCAGATCTGGAAAAATTTCTTCCCAGACTTAACCGACTGTCGATATTTCATTATACCTATAAAAAAATTGTATTAATTTTACTGAATTTTTTTGCAGCTAATCGTTGTAGATGCTGATTGATGGTGGTAGAAAAGTGTTTTTTTTTTTACAAAATACAAAATATTATTTAAAAAAAATATATCACTCTATTTATCAAGCAAGAACGGAGTTACTACGGGCGTCCTATTTTACCTATTTTAATATCCGAAGGATTTAAAAATGGATTTTTTTTATTGAAATAATAGATAATACATAATATAATCAACAAACAAGTCCTGCTAAGCCAATTGAATCGGCTTGTCAACAGGTGCTTATATTTTAGTTACATATTTATACATTTTTAAAATTTAAAATTTACATCTTATATCTACAGATTCAACATTTTTTCATACATATCAAAATCAATATAAATCTTTTTTTTCCGATAGCCAATTTTTCACCATATATTTAACCTTATTCATAGAATTACATTGCTTTATAGTGTCAGGTAATAAATTAAATATCTTCGGTGTGATATATTCAAACGTTCTCTGTCCGTACTTATTGTTAAATTTCGGAACTATTAACCCGTCGTTACGCGTGAATCTAGTGCTGTATATATGTTCTAATTTCTCTTTATGCTGCGGGGTAAATATAATATGCTGAATGATAATTTTGTGCCAAAGTATTGCCTTAACAGGTAAAATTTTGGCACTCTGAAACAGCAACGGTTTATTTTGTCTCTGTTTGAAAATATTAGGGACGACCAATAATTTTCAATTGCGTTTTGTACAACTTGCACTTGTTTCAGATTGGTTATAGAAGTATTTCCCCATATTGTTAATCCATATCTTATAATAGATTCTGCTAGTTTCACACCTAGTGAGATGGGCAATACGTCATTTTATAACCAAATGTAATATGAAAATAATTAAATAAATAAATAATTAAATAAATAAATAATTAAATAAATAAATAATTAAATAAATAAAATAAATATATAAATATAAATATTTTTATTTTTATTTTAACTTTATGAGTAAAACCTCAAATTGTAATATTTAATTAAATGAAAATGCAATCATACATAAAGATAGCAGCCAATAGTATATGCGTTAAGAAAAATGAAGATAGTGTGGGTGGTTCTTAGTCGAAGTATGATACAGTTAAAAGTGACCGAATTGGATATCGACACGGTGGCGCAGTGGTTAGCGCGTTCGCCCGGTAAGCGAGAGGTCCTGGGTTCGAGTCCCAGATGTGTCAATATCTTTTTCTGATTTTTCTGTTTTCAGATTTTCGATTGAGTTTCGCTTATATTGTCTTCATTTAATTAAATATAAATATAAATTATTTTAAGTGTTTCAATTCATAGGAAAAAATTTAATGTGTACATTCTGCCAGCAATCGATCTGAGTCTTTTACAGGTTTTTTTTTATATGTTTGTCCCATTTAAAAAAACAATCTACAGTAACACCAAGATACACGTATTCCGAAACTAATTCTAAGCTTTCACATTTACAATTAGTTGGAATATTTTTATGAATGCAATTAAAATTATGAGATATAATATTAGGATTAAATTGAAATTTGGCATTAGGTGATCTTATATGCATTACTTTGGTTTTTTTAGCATTTATTAACAGTCCTGCATCATGTGACCATTTACAGAGTTGATTAAAGTCAATTTGCATGAGTTTGCTATATAGCCATTGCTATTCTCTTTTCTCGGGTAAACAGGTTGCGACATACAATGAAACTCGGGGAATAGATAACAAGTGTTTATTGTACATTTCTTATGGGGTTAATACACAACAAGGAATACGGTTTAAGACCTAAGGATCGGCTTAAGGAACCGGATCTTGAAGCTTGACTCGAATGGCTCAGGGAGAAAGAATAAGTAAACCTGTATCGTAGGGCGGGCGGGATCAGGAGGCAGCGGAGGCCTAACAAGGCAGGCTGGCTCGACCGGGGGGTCCGTGCTCACAGCTACGCTTCTTCCGAAGGCCTATCTTCACTCGGGTCGGGTATATGAATTATCACGACGGAACTTAGCGGCGGCGTGGGTGCTATTTAATGCGCCATAACACGTTTCATCTGGATATCTTGCGATATTCACGGCGGGAGGCTACTCACGACAATAGTTATAGATCGTTACACAATATCAACTTCTGTAGCGGAACTTAGCCATTTTGTTTGCGGCACGCGTCGCGAAGTTATGAGCTACGGCGTCTCGTGAATGACAGCCGTGCGTGACTAGGTGTGGGACTCAACTGCCGGACGAGGGGAAACCAAGAGGGCTGGGTGCTCCCGCGCTGTTGTTTTTATACCTATTCCCGCTTTGTTGCAGCTCTGTCTGCGCATGCGCGACTTATTTATTTATTAACTGTATAGCTCCATACGTTTTGTTTGCAATCTTTGTGCTAACATAACACTGCCTTCTCTGTCCAATATAGTGTGAGAAGGTTGTCAGGACTGTTCTTGCTTGACTCGTGCCATTATGAAGGAAATGTGGGGGTAAGTTGTAAATTCAGCATTCTTGCATTTGTAGGTTTGTGGAGAGTGTGCCTTCCTCTTTGAAGAACCTTGACGGAGTAATGGTGTTTCCCGTGTATAGGTGTTCATACTGTTTCAATATGCGTTCCGATTTAAAAAATTGCTCCTTGTGTCCTTGAAGAGTTTCCTTGTTCTTTGCATGTGTTTCTGGATGTCCTGCAGGCCATTTATGACAAGGGGTTGTCACTACCGTAATTAATTTAGCACTCCCTACCTACTGAGCCAAGAACGAATTTATCTACCTGTGAGCCAAGCTATACAACCCTATTGCTAAAGAAATTGTACCGGTCCTTTCTCTCGATACAAAACATGCTATTCTTGCGATACAAAACACGCTATTCTTGCGATACAAAACACGCTATTCTTGCGATACAAAACACGCTATTCTTGCGATACAAACACGCTATTCTTGCGATACAAACACGCTATTCTTGCGATACAAAACACGCTATTCTTGCGATACAAAACACGCTTCGTTTGTTAACATAATTTGTGAAATTATTTACTCTGTTAACAAACGATCACCTTCCTTCTCGGAACAACAGAAGACTAAGATAGCAAAGCAATGTAATTTCAGTAGGGTATTATTTCTTCTTTCTGTATTAAAATTTGATAATCAATTCTCTCCTGATTTCTTAACTATATTCAGTTTTAGTTATAAGAGAGAGAAAAAAAAATAAAAATAAAAAGGGAGAGAAAAAAAAAATTATTCACTAAACCAATCATTATTGCTGACTGAATGTCAAGCAATTTGTCTTGAACATCTCATTTTATCATTTTTCATTTAACAAAAGGTAAATTACTTATTCATATTTTACACGTACTAATTATACACATTTTCTTTTTTTTTTTCTTATCCATTTTATGGATATTTTTAATGCGTTTTTATTTTTTCTGAACAACCGAGGTCAATTCTTCCGCATTTTACATAACATTTTTGTATTTATACCAATTTTTATTGATTATATACATTTTTTTTTTCTCTTATCCATTCTATGGATATTTTAATGCGTTTTTATTTTTTCTGAACAACCGAGGTCAATTCTTCCGCATTTTACATAACATTTTATGCCAATTCAATTCATTATCATATATATTTATTTCATAACTTTGAATTAATAAAAAAAAATTTAAATTAATATTTTAAGAAAAAGAAAGAAAAAATTAACTGACAATTGTCATGTAATCAATTGGATTGATACATATTCGTATTTTATAATTTCTTTCCATTAAACGATAATACAATACATGTACTTTTTTTTCATCTTTTTCTTGTGTTATTAAAATTTTTTGACTTTTTACCTCATAACCCTTTTCTATTTATCTTACTTAATCTTTGATTCTGTTTTTTATGGTTTTCTTTAAGTATAATTATTAGGCATACCAGAACCTCTCGTGACAGTATAATTATGAGGCTATACACATCCTGTAATTTTTAAAAAAAAAAAGATACGTCCGAAACGTCATCTTCCTGTATGCGCATACATCATCACGTTAAAAAACAGTGATCTTGCCTCACTGACCAATCCATTTGAAAACCAGTTAACACTTCTGTATACACTACATTTCCAAATGATTGCGCTCGACGTTTCAAAAAACAATAAGGAACACCTTCACACAGATTGGTTTCCTTATTTTGATTATTAGGTGACACCTATTGCGTCCTCTATTCCAACCAACAGAATTTCTACAGATTCTTCATCAAGATTCAAGATATTATATTAAAAGATTATATTTATCTCTAAGGGGTTATTCTCTCACGAGGTGCGGTACAAGTTTCATAACACAGATTATTTTACTTCCGTTTTATTTCGGAATTTTCACGCTGACTTTGTCAAGTAAATTCACAATTGAACTATTTACGTGTTTATAATTTACATTTTATTATTCTATTATTTGCAATTTTCAAATACAATTTATATACATTTTATTTCTATATCATAATTCAATTTTCTATTTTAATTTAATATTGTTAAAATTTAAAGGTTATTTCTCACAATTTTATCAATATGCTGTATTTAGTCCAATTAATTTTCTTACCTATTGTAAAGTCAAGGACCGTTTGGCTTTACAATACTTCTTCAATCGATATTTATTGTTTAATTATTTCTTATACTGTAAAAAAAAACATTTATTTACTTAAGGCGCCATGGTCTTTTTTTTTTTTTTATAGGTAGACCAAAACTATGTACTTCATTTATTTCTTTTTCAATTGTTTTAATTTATGTTTACTTTCATAAAAAGGACACTCTCAATTATTTCTTTAAGTATTATTTTATGATTTGTAAGCTTTGAGCCTTTTTTTTTTATCGTGATATCATTTTTGAGGGTAATTTGTTTGTTTTTAAATCAGCTTTTCTTTGTGATTATCCCAAATGCGGATAATTTGGGCGCGTAATTTGTTATTTTGCATCTGTTATCAGGTAGTCCTAATTAATAATACTTTAATATAATAATTTATTTTTTTTTTTATTCAAGGATATTTATAATTCATTATGAATAGAAGGAGTTAGCTGGTGCACTCAGATAGCCTCCACATCACAATAAAAGGTAATCAATAGCTTATTTTTACAACATAGGTTCATGACTCCCATGTCGTAAAATTTGTCTATAAAGAAAATCAATAATTTATTTTCATTATCGCTCTGAGGATGGACAAATAAAGCCATTAACTATATGAAAAAAAAACACTACATAAAAAAGATCACGTTTTTTGAATATGTTTTTACCCTATTCCTGGTATCGTTAATTCATAATTAACTGGCTCCAACATTTACTAAGAAATATGCCCGAAGGTTTCAAAACATATTAAATTACAACAGATTGACTTCCTTTAACGTTCCGAACTGTTACCAAAATATTTTTTAACAATTATAATTAAGGTTGGGGGGGTCCTATTAAACTTCTACTAATAATTATGATATGATGAAGGACCTAATTCACCATAATCATAATACAGAATATTTCTATAAACGTCTCCTGTCAACGAGATAAAAATATAAATATTTTATTTGTTATATAGATGCATAAATCTATACAACAAGACATCCCTTGGAAATCAAATGAAGTTTGATTTCCAGTCCTGGGTCAGGATAAAAAATAACTTCCCGTAAGTTGTTTTTTTTTTTTAACTACTTACCAAAAAGAAGGTTTTTGGACGTCGCCCTCTAACGAATCTTTGTATCTTTATTCTTTGTTTTTTTTTTTTTTTGTACATAAATATTTTCAATCATAATAAATATTTTTGTTTTCGTTCTTCGGTTCAATGTTTTTTTTCTTTATATTTATTTTTTTAAAAATGGCGTTGCATTGGCCTTAGATTCGGTATATTAAGTGACTGTGATCCTGGAGTCCTGATCCTGGAAGTGGAGTAGCATGTCCACATCGTACAACCTGCGTTTGAATTCAATTTCAGGCAATGTTGAACTTGACAAAAAAAACGCGATTCAATGAATACAATTGAATATGAGCTGCTCTTCTTTCATTCAGATGAAAGCCTATTCACAAAGGGTATATTTTTATTTTAAAATCATACTTTAATGTAACTGTTTCCCGTAATCTTTCTTCTTTTTTTTTTTTTTTATACCATAATCTATTTATTCTGAAAACAGTAAATGCGGTATGTTCTATTAACTTACCCAGACATATTTCACGTTTGGGAAGAGAAGGAAGGAGAGAGTGGAAGAGAGAGAGAAGAAAGAAGATAGAGAAATATAGATAAGAGATGAGTCTTCCCTTATGAAAACGAAGAGGAGAATGAAAGAGAGAGAGAAGGAGGAAGAGAATTGCAATTGGAAGGTTAAAAGGTAATGCGGTGAAGAAAAAAAACTAATTTTTCATTCCAATTACAATCTCACTGTTAATCTTTCCTAATTCTTCAATCAATTAATCGTTATTTATCTTTCAAAAGATTGATGAGATAACTTTTCGTTTTTTTTTTTTTTTTTTTTAAACATTGTTAACAAGAATATTTAAATTAATAATTAAACTTTTGTAAATAACATAACTTGGTGTTTTCGTTTCTCGCGTGTATGTAAAGTGTGGGCGGTAGGAAGGAATTTCAATTATGGAGATAAACATAACCGGAATAAGGTTTTTCTTTCTTTTATTTTATTTTTTCTTGGATTAATTCTCTGACTTCAAAAGGTCCTTCACATGGAATTTCCCCGTCAGTTTTCCGTTTAAATCTTCTAATATATAAACCGTACTAGAAATTTTTTCTCTTATTCTATTGCATACGAAGCGAGGTGCCAATTTAGCAGAAAAATATTCACCTGCTTTTGACTGGACGAAGTTCCGTCTCCACACTAAATTTCCCGATTCATAACTTATAAATCTTCGTCCTGAGTTATAACGTTTCGCGCTTGTTTTATAAGCCTCCATCAGTGAGTCTGTGACTTTATCATATATGGCTATTAGTTCTTGTAATTTTGTAGCGTACTCACTGACTGTGTTTGTTTCTTGCGTGTCAACATTACTAACTACCGGTATTATACGACAATGTGCTGACCCATGGACTATCTGTTCAAAACCGTGAAATAAGAAAAATGGCGTATAGCCTGTTGCTAAATTAACTGTATTATTCATTGCTGCTTGGACTATTTTTAAGTTTGCCGACCATAGTCTGTGATCATCTTTCACCAAGATCGCGAGAGTGGTACCTATCGTTTGGTTGTAACGTTCTACTACATTATTCATAGGTGTGTAAAAACTATTATAATAAACATCGGGTACACCATATTTCTTTAAGAAGGATTTGAATTCTTTGGAAATAAACTGTTTCCCATTATCACATATTATCGTTCTAGGGACTGAAACGGTTAAAAAAATATTATCTTCAAGCGCTTGTATTATTGATTTCGAATTCGCGTGCCGTAAGGGAAATAACCAGCAATATTTTGTAAATACGTCAACCACACTCAAGATAAAAAATTTACCATCGTAACCTTTAGGGAACGGACCGATTATATCAATACTTAGACTTTGAAGGGGGCGATCTGTATTTTTTGGACGTGACATTAGTCCTGCTGGGGGTTTCGTAGAGTGTTTATATGCCTTGCAAACAGAGCAATTTGAAACAAATTTCCTTACATCACGGTACATACCGTTCCAAAAATTTTTTAGAGTAAGTTTTTTAAATGTTTTAAAGGTTCCGGGGTGAACTGTTGTTATGGCTTCGTGACATTCAGCTATTATTTTTTCTCTATCCTCTAATGGAGAAACCAGTTTCCAATCGTAATCTTCCAACAATGAAAAATCGGCTTTACAATGTTTATATAATCTATTCTCTATTATAATATAGTTCGGGAATTTACCTGGATTTTCAATACAGTTTTTAAATAAATTCACGTACCAACTATCTTTTGAGTTCGGAATCGATGTTTTGACGTCTATTGGGGAAATTATTATGCGGGATAATGCATCTGGGACTACGTGTAGTGAACCTTTTCGATGAACAATATCAAAATCGAACTGCGATAAGCGTGTGGCCCAGCGTGCAAGGCGTCCATTTGGATTTTCTAAAGATAGAAGCCATTTTAAACTGGAGTGATCTGTAATAACTGTGAACCTGGATCCTTCTACATATGAACGAAAATTGTATACTGCGTCTAGAATTGCTAATAGTTCCCGCTCTGTCACACTATAGTTCCTTTCTGCCTTTGACAGTACTCTCGAGTAATAAGCTACTGGGTGTTCTGCGTCTGGAAATTTTTGAGAGAGACACGCCCCGATGGCGAAATTAGAGCTATCACATTGTATTATGAACGGTAATTTAAAATCTGGGCAACTCAAGACTGGTGCCGTTATTAATGCCTGTTTTAATGCGGAAAATGCCTTTTCTGTTTCTTCGTTCCACGTATAATTAGATTTCCCTTTCGTACCTCCTGTTATGTGTGTTAGAGGAGCTGCTATATCCGAAAAATTATTTATAAAGCGTCTATAGTAACTACATAAACCTAGAAATGATTTTACCTGTTTTGTGTTCTGGGGTCGGGGAAATTTTTTTATCGCTTCTACTTTTCCAGGGTCGGTACGGAGACCATCTTTATCTATTACAAATCCTAGATACCTCAGGCGTGATTTACAAAATTCCGATTTTTTAATATTCAACGTTAATCCTGCATTTTTTAATATATCAAGTACCTTCCTGAGTAATATTATGTGTTCTTCGAATGTTTTGGATTTTATAATTAGGTCGTCTAAATATGCGAATAGGTTCGGCTCGAATTCTGGACCGAAAAGAGTGTCAACCAAGCGTTGTAACTCGCTAGGCGCGTTACGTAAACCGAACGGTAACCTGACAAACATGAAGGTTCCTCTCCCGGGTACTACGAAACTGGTTTTTTCACACGAACTTTCTTCTAGGGGTATTTGCCAGAATGATTTCACAAAATCGAGAGAGGTTATATAGTTTGCATTACCCAAATTATCTAGAATTCGGTGTACATTCGGAATGGGGTAAATTTGTGCTTTTGTGACTGAGTTTAATTTTCTACTGTCCAAACAGAACCTTGCCGTTCCGTCCTTTTTTGGTACCAGCAACACGGGGTTTGACCAAGCCGACCGGCTCTTCACAATTACGCCCAGGGATAACATTTCGTCTACTTCCTTTTCCAATTGTTTTAATCTGACGGGTGATAATGGATAATATCTTTGTTTTATGGGAGGGCCCTCGGTTTCGATTTTATGTGTAGCAAGATTTGTTTTTCCTAAGCCGCGCTTTTCAAAAGATATCGACTGATAATCGTTTACAACTTCGTTTAACTCTTGTAATTGAGCAGGTGAAAGGTCGTTTTTTGATTTTAACACTTTAATTTCCGAGATTGATGTTGTTTTACTATTCGCATCTTTTGAAAATAAATTAGGAGCAACCTTAAATTTTCTCCAAAAATCAATACCTAAGATAAATCTGGGTCCTATTGCCGGGATTATTACAAAGTCTATTATTTCTGTCGTCTCATTGCAATTCACGGGAAGCGAAATTTTACCTAAAACTTTTTGTAACTTATCGTCTGCCGTGCTAATTGTCATGTCACAAGGAATCAATTCGTAACCTAATGGTAGGAAATGTTTATACATATTTCCACCCAAGCAAGAAATCGCTGCTCCTGTATCTAAGAGTCCAGTGAAATATTTATTTTTAATTTTAAAGTTAGCGTGTGGTCGACCGTCTAGACCATAATTTATATTTATTGTTTCAAGAGGTTTTGTTTCAAAAAAGTATTTGACATATTTTAACCAGTCATTCCATTCTTTCTTCGCTACTACTTCTGACGGTTTAAAATTGGAATGACCGTCTACATGTTTTTTTGGTTTTTATTAAAATAAAACGGAGGTGGTTTTGAAAGGTCTGGAATCGAATTATTATTTCTCAACTCCTGTTTTTTCCATCTGGGACTTCTCCGCGGTATTATTACATTATTATTTTGATTGCAATTCCTTGCAAAGTGTCCGGCTTGTTTACATCTAAAACATAATCGTAATTTCGTACTTTTGCCTATATCCTGACAAGGAGATAATGAAGACACTTGTGTGGATCTAATATTATTCTTATTAAAAGTTTTATATTTTGTGTTTGCAAACTGGTTAGCATTATGTGTATTGTCTGATTCGGAACATTTTTTCTCTAGCTCTGCGCAGGTGTTTGGTAAATCATACAAGAATAGTTTATTGTATCTGTGAAGCAACCCGTTTTTGACAATAATTACTATCTCTGTTTCAGGTATTGGTATTTTTAATTTGTTATTCAAGGACGAAATCAAGTTTATGTACTGACCTACTGAGACGTTATGTAACTGTCTATATTGGTAAATTTTCGATCTAATTTTTATTTGATCATCTTCCGTACTAACGTTACTATTTTGAGATGAACTCCTCTGTGTATTATTTATCGTATTAAATTTAATTCTGTCTAATTCATCACACAATTTTTGTAACTGAGCTACATTTGTAATTTCTTTACCAATTCTTAATTGTGCGTAATCTGGTAGTAATCCTTTTGTAATCAAGGAGAGAAGTTCCTGTTCTGCTAATGGAATGTTTAACTTTGCATTAATTGATAGTGCTTCTAGAATAAAATCCGCTGCCATTTCGTTTTTCCCTTGAAATAAATCGAAAAGTCTAGATTTTTCTGTCATTTGGAACGCAGGATTCTCAAATCTTTTAATAAAAGCAGATTTAATTTCTGTCCAAGTAATATCCTTTCTAAAGATTTTCCGGTAAAACATTAGTGACGTGCCTGTAATAAGATCTATGAATCCTTTAGCTACATCTATATTGTCAATACCTCTCGCGTATTGCAATTCTGCAATTCTATCAAAAAAAGCGTGAACGTCTGTCGTGCCATCGAAGGTAATTTTCCAATTACTAAGGTTGATTAATTTTCTTTCGACATAACGTATACCTTGGTTCCTATTAACGTGAGTTATTTCTTTTTCCATATTCTGATTGATTGTTAAATCTGCGTCTTCACTTTGAATCATTATTTCTGAATTTACCGGTGAAGTTATTGATTCTCTGGTTTCTGAATTATTCAAATTTTCATTAAATAATCTACATTGTTCTCTTAGAGATTTCAAATTTCTTTTTGGTGTAATTCCTCTATCTAATAATTTTTTCTTCAGTCTCACTACTGTATCTTTTTCAAAACCCACAATTCTCTCTAAATTTATTAGATTAGATGCCATCTTTAATTTTTGAAGGGAAGAGAGAAGAAAGGAGAGAAAGAAAAAAAAAATTAAATTAAATTAAATAAAAACCGTCCGATTTAATGTCAAGATATCAATTAATTTATCCCACCATTAATTCAATAACTCTTATTATTTTTTTTTTGATCTAATTTATCTTTAAAAATTTTTTTTTAATTAATTAAAACTTTAACCTTTTCCTATTTCTTTTTATTACTTCCGTTATATTTAAATTTTCTAGCATTTATTTATTTTTTCATCGTTTTAATTCTTTTAAGCATTTTGTTTTAACTTTTTCCTCTTTTTAAAATAAAAATTCGTGGGAATACATATATATTTTCATATATGTGTTTTGCAATTGTTCAACTTGTTTTAGGGTCTATTACGGCACTTGATTGATGTACAATCTCAGATTACTCTTCAATTAATTACACCCGGGCTTGTCTTATATATTGAATTGTGACAGTAAATTTCGCATCCGCCTTACTTACCATCACTATCTTTTTTCATGATATATAAGATTAGCTTTCAAAATGACAATGATTTTACAACTTGTGTATTTTCAACTACAATCCTCTTTGTGGTTTCTGATTTATTCCACCAAAAAAAACATTGCAATTAAAAAACCAGTTTGATTTGATTTTTTTTTTTTTCTACCACATGATCTTACTAGTTGAAATCTGTTCTTAACTTTTTTTTTTTTTTTCCACTATTATTTTATTTTCTAGGAAAATTAGCTTCTAAATAATAACGTCAAGCAATATTTTGGAAATATACATATGTTTATATATGTTTTTCTCTTTAACTTGTATTAGGGAGGGGTTTTTTTTTTACGTTCGCAATCTTCCTTGTCCGGGCTAAGCGGTTTCTGAGATTAAAATCGTCTCCACAACAGAGTTTGGATTCCAGAGATATACGACTGCGCGAGCATACTTAATCACTTAGAGGTTAAACTATGGGTCGCATTTGCCTTCCATAGTCTAATAGATCTTTAAGTAAAAAAGTCGCTGTTAAAGGATCATGATTTTATATAACTTGCCGTAGGTATGCTTGTTAGACTGTATTCTTTTTTTTTTTTTTTGGACTACATCTAATTCCAAGATACTTTAGTCAGGTGATACCGTCAAGTTATTAACTTTTATCATATACACGATTTTATACAAGTCAGTATTATAATTTATTTCCAATTTTAGCTTGAATTTGAATTCCTTTTATTAATGAATTTTATTTTATTTTTTTTTTTTTTCAGAATATCAATTTCTCTAAATATTTCTATTTATTTTAATCGTATTTCTTAATAATTTTATTAATTTCAAATTGTAGCTTTAAAATCCTATTAATTTCGATAGTTTCCACTAAAAAAATTTACCGCCTCGTCTATCTCGCGCTTAAATTCGTTTAAAAATCTTGAGAATTTCAGGTTTTGTTTATGCGGGGATAATATTACGATGATACTACGCTTTTAAATGTAACAAGCTATCTCTCTTCGCATTATTTAATTTAAATCACATAAATAACGATGTAATTTCAAAAATTTTGCATTATTTACCCATTCGTTTGGCTTATTTCCTTGAAAAAATAACCGCTCCGTCGGGAACGCTCTTAAATTTATTACGACTTTCTCGAATGTTCCTTACTACGCGTGAAGTAATTTGTATTTAGTTCAACATTTATCCACTTTCAATTAGGTTTAAATGATTTTACTCTTCTTTTCACTTGCAATTACTCTATTTTCAAACAATTTTATAATACGACAAGAAGTGATTCTAACTTCTACGATTTAAAATCTTTCTATAAAACACAAGCTGTTCACTGTATAACATAAGACATTTTTATTAATAATTTCATTGCGTATCACAATTGTTTAACCGAGTGTTTTGCGCCAGTGCTATATAGCCATTGCTATTCTCTTTTCTCGGGTAAACAGGTTGCGACATACAATGAAACTCGGGGAATAGATAACAAGTGTTTATTGTACATTTCTTATGGGGTTAATACACAACAAGGAATACGGTTTAAGACCTAAGGATCGGCTTAAGGAACCGGATCTTGAAGCTTGACTCGAATGGCTCAGGGAGAAAGAATAAGTAAACCTGTATCGTAGGGCGGGCGGGATCAGGAGGCAGCGGAGGCCTAACAAGGCAGGCTGGCTCGACCGGGGGGTCCGTGCTCACAGCTACGCTTCTTCCGAAGGCCTATCTTCACTCGGGTCGGGTATATGAATTATCACGACGGAACTTAGCGGCGGCGTGGGTGCTATTTAATGCGCCATAACACGTTTCATCTGGATATCTTGCGATATTCACGGCGGGAGGCTACTCACGACAATAGTTATAGATCGTTACACAATATCAACTTCTGTAGCGGAACTTAGCCATTTTGTTTGCGGCACGCGTCGCGAAGTTATGAGCTACGGCGTCTCGTGAATGACAGCCGTGCGTGACTAGGTGTGGGACTCAACTGCCGGACGAGGGGAAACCAAGAGGGCTGGGTGCTCCCGCGCTGTTGTTTTTATACCTATTCCCGCTTTGTTGCAGCTCTGTCTGCGCATGCGCGACTTATTTATTTATTAACTGTATAGCTCCATACGTTTTGTTTGCAATCTTTGTGCTAACATAACAAGTTCAATTGCAATTTTTAGATCTTTATGTGATATGACCAATGCCGTATCATCTGCGAATACAAAATGTTTCACAAAAGAGAAAAGTTTTTTCATTATGGTTACATAAATTATATATAGTGTAGGTCCTAATATAGAACCTTGTGGAACTCCTGCAGATACATTTTTTGTTTTACTAAAAGTATTATTTATTTTGATACATATTTTTCTATCTCTAAGATAATCTTTAAATAAATTTAACACATTTCCTCTTATTCCAATTTTTTCTAGAGTTTTAAGCAGTTTTTTTTGAGTTAATTGTGTCAAAAGCTTTAGAGTTATCAATAAATAAAACAATAACATGTAATTTATTATTTAATTGATTATTTACGTAATTGGAAAAATCTTGCAGTAGTTTTTCAGTATTTTTTTTTCTTTGGAAACCATATTGACTTGGATCAACGATAGACAATTTTTCAATATAATTATTTAATTTATTTGATAAAAATTTTTCAAGAATTTTTTCTAATGCTGGTAGAATACTAATAGGCCTATAATTTCCCAGTTCAATGTGTTTTCCACCTTTAAATATTGGTCTAGTAATGCTACATTTAAATTCTTGTGGAATTTTTGATTGCTTTATTATCATATTTATTAGATGAGTAATTATTGGCCCAAGAGTTTTTATATTTCTTTTTAAATCAAACATTCTTATATTGTCAATACCTGTGCTTTTAGAGTTTTTCATTTTTTTTAACAATGTTTTCAATATCGGTTATAGTAGCTCTTGGTATATATAAACTGTGAGGTAGTTCTTCCAGTACTATATTAGTAGCTTTGTGATTGCATTTATGTAACATGTTGCTGATGCTATCCTAGAAGTAATTCACAAAATCATTTGACACAGAATCCTCAGTTCTATCTTTTGACATATATCGTGTTATAGTTTGATCACAATCGTTTTTGGGTTTACGTCCTAAAATATTATTTATCTCGTCACAGGTTTTTTTTGTATCATTAAAACAGTTTTTAAATTTATTATTATAGTAGTTCGTTTTATCTTTATTTATAAGTTTATTGACAAGGTTTCGTGTTTTTTTATATTCTGTTTCATATGTTTTGTTTGTTGGTGTACTTTTCCATTTTTTATAAAGTATATCCCTTTTATTTATATGACATAATAATTCACTGCTTACCCATTCATTTATTGCATAAGGTCGTGTTTTCGGTTTTTGCACTATCGTTTTAGAACTACTCTTTTAAAAATTGTTAAATAAAGATTTTATTTTTTTATATAATGAAATACAATCCCTCTCCTCTATAAGTTTACTCCAGTTATAATCTTTTATATACCGATCAATAACCTTTTGTGAGATGATTTGAATATACTTATTTGAAAAGTCTACCTGACGTTTAGGAGATTTTATATTCATAGCAGTTATATGATGATCGGCAATATTATTTTCACAGACGCAAGCTGTTATTTTTTGCCTCTAAATTTGGCAAATATATGGTCAATACACGTGCGACTAATTTGTCCATTTAATACACCTTCTCTGGTTACTACATTAATGCATTTAGTTAAATAATGATTAGTAAGTAGTTTTCATATGAAGTTATGATAAAATCTTGGCCATTAAGCAAATTTAAATTTATGTCTCCAAGTAAGATCATATTTTCCTTACTATTAATTGTATCAAGATACGATGATAAGGTAGTTATGTTTGATGTGTTAGGTAGGTGTGTACTTTAATCTGCAATTCTTGTAAACTTAACAGTTATACCTAATTAACCTAATATATAATATATGTTTTACCAAATACTATTTTTGTAAAAAAATGTATCGAATTGTTTACTTTAGCTAGAGTTATAATAATAGTTCCACAGAGTTCCATTACTCCTTTTTACTAGTTCAAAAAAATACATACAGCTAATATAACACGTTTAAAAACATGTCTTATTTTTCTCCCCTTTATTAAATGTGTTAAATTTGTTAAATAAAAGATTTTATTAGGTAGTGTGCTCAAAAGCATTTCTAATCAGAATAAAAATCAGAATATACTTGTTTGGGTGTATATATGAGTACATGCGTCATGCGTATACGTGATGTCTACGCGTTGCTAAACCATTCATCCGATTGCGATGAAACTTTGGGGATTTGATGTGCGCATGCCCACTATGGTTTCTATATATAATAGTGAGTTCCGCTCACCAGAATGCGATGAAACTTTGGGGATTTAATGTGTGCATGCCCGCGATGGTTTCAATGTATAATACTGAGCTCTGGCATCATGAAATTATGCATTGCCAAACCGTTCAACCGATTGCAATGAAACTTTGGTGAGTTGTTGTGAGCACGCCCGCGGAGGTTTCTATATACACTGGTGAGATCTGGCATTGTGAAATTTGTATAAAAAACTGCAATAGGTGGCACGCTAGCTATTTGAAAACTGAATGTATGGAATGCGGGAGGGGGAGGGGAAATCGGGAGGGGAGTTCGCGGGACTGGGGAAGCAGGAGAGTGAAGTGGGAGAGGGAAGGCGGAGTGGGAACTCGTGTGGGGAAGGGGTCTCGGGAGAGGAAAGAGACGAACGGGAAAGGACACGCAGGAAGAAACAATTTCTTTATTAAGTGGGATAGCAACTCATGCCGGGAATTTGCATCAAAGAAAAATATATTTGGCGTCGTAAATTCATTATCCGGTCTTGTTTGTGTGCGACGCTAGGCGTAGGTGGCGAAGGGGGGGGGGGGGGGAATCCCGACAGAATGTAAAAAAATTACGAATGATATTGAACGCGGTCTATTATTTATATTTTCGTAACTCTGTGGCTTCCCGTGGAGTGTCCCGAAACGGGAGAATTTTGTGTCTGGCGGTCATAAACGGCCGGACTATAAAAATAGCCTGTATTTATGGAGTAATTTTTATCTACACCATCCACCACCATGTGCCACCCATGCTAGCTACGCCACTGACGCTAGGTAATTACACCCAGCGGAAAGTGGGATGCGAAAAACTACTAAATCTGTCTTACTTTTTCTAGCCTACCAAAAAAACTGTTTTACTGTCTCAAATGAACATAATTGTGGACGGAGTATTTCTACTATTACACAGAGTAATTTGGCCAAAAGATGCCTCTGTTGCCACAATTTGTGATCGTTATATCACCTACGCCAACCACCACTATCCTGACATGGAACACATCAACACCCGTTAAAAGGGAAGATTTTTATCCAATCCCACCAACAAAAGTAACTTCATCTCCTTACTAATGGGATACAGACACTTTAGGCCACCGATGATACTGACGTCCTTATCGTGAAGACTGCTGTGGAATAATCTTCTCACAATTATTTGGCTGTCGTTGTTGATGATGTGGAGCTCACTGTCCTTTTAAAGGAAAACCAAAGCAATGGCACTGTCCACCCAAGAGATGCAGCACCGTGGATTTAAACACATCATATTCTTACATTCATTTACCGGCTGCCACACAAAATCTGCAACTTTCAGGAGAAGCAAGGTGGGCTTCTCAAAATTGTACTTGGAGTCAGAAATCATTAAGCGAGCGGCAATGATCTTTGAAGAGACGAGGTTGAAGAGGCTGGAAATAAATTATTCCGGAAATGGTAAGCGGTGCCAAAAAGACAGACCTCCTTTAACCATTACCGCTTCTAGTCGTTCACAAAGTCGGTGGCAAATATGAAGCCTGATATCAGCTCCCTCCCTCCAACAGAGAGCGCAGCTAAACAACATTCCCGGCGCACCTACCACCAAGTTCAGCAGTAACTCGGGATTGAGCTGCCCCCTGAAGAATGGGGGTGGAAACATGAAGAAGACACCCTGGTGCCAATTACAACAGAAGATCCGGTAGCATCGGAGGTCCTTCTGAAAATGATATTTTGCCGCTGCACCAAGGATTGTGCAATTGGCAAATGTGGATGCCGAAAAGCAATGCTGTCCTGTTTTGCAGCGCGCCTCCACTACCAAGGGAGATATATTTTTTTTCTTAATTAATATTTATTTATTTAACATTTACATAATATAGCTTAGATATTTTATACACTCTCCTAATAGAGCAAATGCTTGTGTTTAGGAGAGTGCCGAGGACGACGATGAAGACGATGTAGAGCCCTTTCAGCAAGAACCATCCGCTACTGAGGATGAAGATGCCATGAATGAACAACGCTTGCTAGGACCCTCACGTTCAAAGAGGATGAAAACGTGAATTCATATTATAAAGTTGAGAGTGTAACATGATGTTATTGAGAACAGTTATAACAGTTATTATTATTTTATAAAATTTTCATGAGATAATTATCATTATGAGATAAAAATTTTCAATGATATGATTTTTGTCTACTTTATTTAGGCTTTAAAATGTGGCCACACATATATACACAAGCCCTGCTTATTTATGGGGGTACATTAAATACATGTATTATGTAATTAATTATTGTATAAAATTTATTAAAATTTATGTATCTTTTTGTAAATAAAAAAAAAAATTAAAAATATTATTAGGCGAACGAACAAAAGTTGTGTGTCAGTAATAAGGATCAGCTTTTTCTGAAAATGTCAACATTTTACGAAAAAACTTGCTGTAATGTTGACCGGTTGGAGATAAATTTGCATATGTACATATATTTATTGTATATTTACATATATTTATTGTATATATATTCTAAAAGTGAATTAAATTCTTTACAAATTCTTTCTAAAAAATTTCTCTCTTTGATGAATATTTTAGAAGATATGAAGGGATTTTTGACGAAAAATGTGAGGTAAAATGATTTTTTTTCTAAAATATCTACATTGCAGAGCACGTTACTCAAAAATGGCTGGGATTTCGAAAATAAGGTATAGAATAAAAGTTGTAGATAATTTTATAGGCTTTTCCTTATTTTGAAAAAAAATTCCTCCGCGACCAACGTTTTTGAGATATAAGCGGAAACCCGACAATTGGAACCTTCCCCCTGGCTCACCACCTAGACGTCAGGACTTTTAGTATGTTCACACCCTAAGCACCCTGAACAAGTTTCTGAAGGAACCGCTTAGGTCCCTGCTCACGCACCCTACACCTCCTTTCTTGACTGGACTAATAGAAGAATGGCGTTTAAGGAGAATGTACGACTTGGAAGTGTATGGTAGAATAAGTCGGAGGCGCCCGAGGAAGACATGGTACGATCAAGTAAAACTTATGTTGGAAGTAAGGGGTGTAAGGCGAATTTATTATGCGGAAGTGAATGGTAGATGAAGTCGTGGACGCCCTAGGAAGACATGACACGATACAGTGAAACGAATACTCAATAATGTTATGTTAAAATTATACATACTTAAAATTAAAATTTAAATGATTTAAATTGTTTTAAAATTTTCTTTAGGTATCTCGGTGATGATCGTAAAAATAGGTAAAAGGCCTTCACCTAGTATATACTTGGTCGAAGGTAATAGGAGAATGTGTGACGTGGAAGTGAATGGTTGAAAAAGTCATGGCACGATCAAGTAAAACAATTGTATAATCTTGTACTAAATAAAAAAAATGTATGTAAATACATGTTGTTTTAAAACTCATGGCATATATTTCCACCGTCAAAATGTACCCAGTTTCCAGGTACACCAGAACTTACAACCTCAAAACTTTAGGTACTCCAACTAAATCATTTATAACCTCGGGCAAAGCCGGGTACACGTCAGCTAGTTTTCCTCTAATTTTCAACATCAAGTGGGCACATTTACATATGTCAACAAAATTCTGTTTTAAGGTGATCATAATGAATTCATAATCTTCAATTTCGAAGACGGCGCGAGTTTAATTATTTTACGGAAAAACGTTTTTACAAGTTACGCTTTCAAATATTAAGATGAATGAATAAGCCACTTGCATGGATTTCATGACGATTTGGAAAAAATCGTGTGGATAGATTTTTTTTACTAAGATTACGAAAATGTCAGTTAAAAATTTTAGAAATGTAGAGTATTTTTTTTTAAATAAATAAATCCATTATTTATTTAATTAGCTCGTGACGTCACTACATGAAAATGTCTCGTCTCTGAAAATGTTCTATTAATTTTGTAAAATTCCACATTGATTTATTTTTTTTATATGGCAACACTTTGATTTCAGGAGAATTTTTGAATTTGACATTTTACGTTTCCTAGATTTATTGTTTGTTCTCTGAGGACTTATCATTTGGTTTGACGTTTTGACAGATGTTATGAAGAGAACCCCGTACAATTTATGCCTTTTGTACCTGTTTTAGAGATGTAATGGTAATGGTGCTGATTTTAACAAAATCAAATTTTATAATATTATTATTATTATTATAATTTACAAGTACAAGTACATTACTTTGGATTTAGTCGTATGTAGACGTTGAACATTACAATGATTAATGATCAATAAGATGATCAAGGAAAAAAATATTTATCAGTTGTAATATTTTTGGTATGCCTCGTTATTCCCCTGTGCCATTCGTGTGGAAAACGTTTTTTTTAAATGATTTTCGACTACGTAATTACCGTTTTTTCGCACCCATAAAATTATGTTGTCTTTCCGGTTTACAAAAAATGGTCTGGTTTGTCGGATTGAAATTTTCAAAAAATCACCAGGGTTTCAAAAATACGATTAAAAAAATACAGAATGACTTAGAATATTTGCCTAAACCGGACTTTTTTTTAAAAGTGATTCAAGTGGAATATTGTTTACGCCCATACATACGCAATATGATTATGAATAAAGAGTTTTTTCCCTAAAAAACTAAAATCTTTCAAGAAAGGCTAACATCGGTGATTTTATCTGATATCGTATTGTTTGAATCGGTGACTTAATCCAATATTGTATGGGATAAGTCGATGGGGTAGTTTTTTGAAATCTCACAGTGACCTTCTTTTATTTTGAAGGTCAAGTGTGCACAATTTTATCAATCGCGTAATAAAACCGAAGATTTGCATAAAAAAAAGACACACCGCCTACCGAGACACTATTCTTTACATATTTATTTATTAAACAACCTAGTGGGCTTTTACATTCTAGTTTATAAGTTGAGTATCACATTTATTTTAAATACTTTAAAATCAAAACTGTAAAGAAAATAAAATGCAATGAAAAAAAAATTGTAAGCAACAAAAGCATACAATAAAATAAAATATACATACAATAAGGTAAAATATGCAATATAAAGAAAAATTGCAAAAGTTATTGTACACGTCTATTTGTGCCTACATAATATATAAAAGGATTGGAATAAACAATATTTGTACTGATTATTTTTAAGGTAAAATATATCTCTGAATATTACTATTTTTAAGGTGAAATAATCTCCCAGATCTGAATATTTGTCAGATTTTTGGTAAGACAGTGTCCTGGTATTATTTATTTATTTATTACACACTCTAATAGGCTTTTACATTCTTTGTTTATAAGTTAAGTAACACAGTACTTTTAAATACTTTGAAACTAAAACAATAAAGAAAAAAAAAAAAGAAATATATCACAAAGAATGGCACAAAGAAAACTACTGGGAAAATAATAGATCCACCAACGTTGTTTTGTAGTTCTTGTAACTTGGAGGCCTCCGTAATTTCATCCAATAGTTAAGTTCAATCAATGCAATCCTTCTATGACTTTAAACTTGCACAAGTAGTTAGTTGTCAATTAATACACAACTCGTAAGTTTTCACAATGACAAGACAATTTTTCATAAAAGAGACGATGTCAGTTATACACTTCTTTGAATTCTATTTTCAAATCATTAGGTGTCTCTGTTATATCCAAAGAGTACCTAATTGCCACTTTTGTGATATAAATATATTTATTTAAATTTTCGAAGGAACAAAATAAACATATTGTAATGCCTAACCAATATAATATAATGAAAAAACATGTAACAACAAAAGCATAATATAATATGAAATAAAATACATTGGTGTAATATAATTATTTGATATAGAAAGAAACATAACTGAATTTCCCGACTTTGTCCAGGTTATGTGAAGTTTTTCAAAATTAGACGTAGACAGTAATTTTCCACTTATTTTGAACATCAATTTCAAAATAAAACTATAGATTTATATGAAAAACAAAACCATACCGGACGCTTCTTTACAGAGTTTATTTTATTTGATATCCCCGGCGTAGCCCGGGCTTTGCGCATAGTTTTTCTAAATCAAATTTAATGTAAACACTTATTTTCGTCTAACTTTTAAATGCAAGTTTGTAAAATATCATCAAAAATATCAAAACATAGCATTAAGGGGTGGGAAAAGGGGATGGGGGTGGTTTTTCGAAATATCATGTAAACAGTGACCTTCCTCTTATTTTGAAGGTCAAGGGTGAAAAATTTTATCAACCTCGGAATAAAACGTGCAAATGCTGGTGTCAGGGATCCATTCAGAAGAATGTACGAATCGTTTAATCGAAATCAAAACCTCAAGGATTCCGACTTATTTTTTGATACACGCAGTACCTTTAGTAGAAAATTGAAGGCTGTTTTCCTACAAAATACAATAACTTAGACATTACTTGGTTTATAATTTTAACTACCTTTCTTTTTTTAAATTTGTGTATGACATTATTTTTTAATCTATATTTATATATTTTTTTAATATATTTTTGGTCTTACCATCAAAATTCCAAAAACACTTTGTAAACTTTTTTAAGGATATTGCGCACATTTTTTTCATCTCTCTATTTGTAAAATAATATTCTTATGTATATACATACGTCTTTTCCGTATTTAAAAGTAAAAATATTTGCATATGTTTTTATCTGCTGTTAATGTTAATTCGTGAGAAATAGTTTGGATGCAGGTGAATTCTCTATTAATTGTTTTGTATATTCTTGTCAATTGACATCTGTATCTGTATTTTCTCCTTAATAAAAAAAAATAATACTGAAGATTTGTATACAAATCAAATCCACGCCACCCACCACAAAAACTTAATATTTTAAAGAATTCGCCAACCTCTTGATAGCTTATCCATATGATAACGAATATTAATAAATAAAAAATAAATACTTGCAACAGATGGAAAACTCGGCTAATTTGTCCGATACATAGCCACTGTTCGTAGGTTCAAGAACTGAATAAAAAACTCAATAAATAAATAAATCGTGTTTAAAATATCGAAGATGTTCGTTATCTTATGGATAATCTATGAAGAGGTTGGTGAAATGTCCACTAGATATAACATATTTGATAACTTCCTTGAGCTGAACAATGTTTTGATTTTTGAAATGATTAGAGTAAGAACAACCCAACCTAAAACATTCCGTTGTTAATATTTGTTACTGTTTTAGAATACTTGGCTGTTTCCAGTTTCCATGAAATCTTTTTTCTATACACTGTAATAGAGGTATTATCGTATCGTATGAAGTTGCAGGTGCAACTGGGGACACAAATGGTCACTTCATTAAAAAAAATGGGTGTTGGTACGGCGTTCTTTTAACGACCTTAGAACGTTACGATATTTGTACTTATTTGTGAATTTTATATTATTCAACTCATTGTGTTGTCGCCTTTCTTCTCTTGCTATGGTTGGCTGAATTCGAGAGATTCTCAATCCGTGTTCTGTTGTATATATATTTATGAAGTAAAACTTCTTTACTCACGCTTGACTTGGGGAGTAGGCTGGTGAATGCGTGACGAGAGCGTTATGAAAAGTGTGATCGGGCGTTTGCCAAGTAATAGCAAACTATTGGATGTTTTTCTCATCAACGTAATATATAGCATTGAAGAAGAAGATAACTTTAATAAAATCGAAACGAAAATATGAAGGAGAACAAGACAAAGTGTTCTCTCTCTGGCTCTATACGATTGGGACTCTTTTGCGGTACTCACATAAAAAATCGAGTGCAGTTTACCCGCGGTAGAAGCGAAATTTTACCAAAACAATCTCAACCAATACTTGAAAAGTGAGGTCATAATCAAAGCGACCAATGAGCGCAGACCAGCGTAATTTCCGTTTCATATCTCAACAAATAGGAGCCTTTAAAAGTGTCATCATAATCAAAGTGGCCGATGAGCGCAGTTAATGCATCGTAGGTGTAATAATCGTCATTTCCGTTTCATTCAAAATCCAAATCACAGCGGGGCCATAGAAGTTTCACTTCAAAAAAGAACCTATTGACCTAAATTAGATTAAAGAAACTTGTTTTCATTCTACACGTGATAAGCCGTCTCGTTCCAGCAACATGGTAACAAACAAAACAGAGAGTGTATCGCGTGATCCGTCGAGACGTGCAGCAGTGTGATCGGTGGTGAAAGATATTTATTATTATACTTATAATGGTATTGCGAGGATCTTATAATAGTAATAATACTATTTGGATGATTTGTATAGCGTCGTTTTTGTGAAAAATCACCCCGAGGGCGCTGTACGAATTTGCATAAAGAACACAAGAGTGATTTTAATTTAGGAATGGATCTACGTAAAGAGTCCATCAGCTTAAATTATATAGTACCAAGAACACGTAAATGGTTTTCTTTCATTTTACAGCAATTTTTTTTTCCTCCACACAGGAGGCCCTGAGGAACATAATTTACCCCAGGGCCTATGTCTTCTTTATGCTCACCTATGATGATGTGTGGAGGGTTTTTTTTAAGGAAAGGAAGGAGAGGAGCGTTCTGTGAAGGAAAAGGGTTTAAGGGGTGGGTAGGGATCTTGGGTTCAGTATGTCCTGGTCATCCGCCTCCAAGACCTAGACAAACCTCACCCCATGAACCCGGGCACCCCTGCTAAATCACCAAACGTAGTGAACCACTTGGGGTGACCTATGGCAGAGGTGTTGGTTATCCAATAAAGGTTTCCGGGGCGGCGGTACCCATTCCCGCCTCCCAAATTAAAATTGACTGCAATAACAATTTTGCAGTTCTATATTTTTTCAACTACTTACAATGACATAAACGGAATGATTTTATTTTTATTTACCTATTTTTGGGGAGAGGTGCGGCAATATCATATAAAGAGAGCGAATCATATTGTTTTTTTTTTAAATCTGAATAGAGTTGTCATAAATACTGAATAAATTTTCGATATTAATTTCTTTTTCGCACAATAACAAAAAATTAAAATTAAACTAACAAAGGATGTTGGATCACGTAGATATTTATGTCTAAACTGCAGTAACATAGTTTCACACATAAGCCCATACCTGTCGGCTATATTAAAATAACTAACTAAAATAACTTTAAATAAAGCTGAAACACCGTGAAAGAAAGCCGTATGATTTTTTAATATTATTAATTCAGTAGGTCGCATCAAAAAGCTTCGCGGGCCGCAGGTTCCCCACCCCTGGACTAGACAAACTATTATAACAAATAACGGCTAACAGAAGATAATATAACTATTACAAACCATACGTACAAGTACAATCCATTTGACCAATGAACGTGATGCTTCCCAGGGTTGCAGCATCATACTTAGAGAAATTTAGATACAGTTTGCGTGCAAAGGATATAATTGGGTACACATGTTATTGGAAATTCTATTATTTAATTCGGGTACACATTTTAATAATAAAAAATCAGAGTGTGCAATTCACACGCGGTAGAAGTGAAACCTTCAGAAAACTAAAGGAGACAAGAGTGGGGAGGCTACGAAACACCGCACAAAGAGGTCCGATTTTACTATCTCATTCTCTTTCCGGCTAAATCCTATAGAGGTATGTGTTTGTCTCTTTTTAGTGTTGCGTTTTCGTTTCGAGTTTCAGATCACAACGGTGCTAAAGAAGTTTTCACTTCAGTAATTATATGTAACTAGCTGGTTCCCGGCATGCGTTGCTATGCCATTTAATAAAGAAATTGTTTCTCCCTACGTGTCTTTTCCCATTCGCCCAGTTTCCCTTCCGCTTCCCCTTCCTCTTCCGCATTCACTTCCCCTCTCGCGTTCCCTCTCCCCACTCCACTCTCTCCCTTCCCCCGTTCCGCGAACCCCCCTCCCAGGTCCACTCCCCCCTTCCGAGTCACCACCCCTCTCATCACGCGAATCCCCTAACCAAGTTCTATTTTTCTCCCTCCCCCCTCCCTCATTCCAAACATTCATTAACAGTACATTCAGCTTTCAAACAGCTCGCGTGCCACCTATTGCATTTTTTAATACAAATTTCATAATGCCAGAGCTCACCAGCAGTTATATACAAACCTTGACCTGACGACAATGAACACAAAAAAAAGAATTATCCAATTTGGTGCAGTCGTTCGGAAGTTATGCGCGTACATACATTTCGGCTATTCATTTTTATTTATATATAGATATAGATATAGAATAGATAGAAGAAGATTATAGAATCTATAATCTTCTTCTATCTTCTATATCTATAGATGAATATGTTTGGGAAAGCAAAAGCAATTTTATGATGTGCGGTACAATTGTGTAAGGATTTGATCAGAATATTTATCTTCTTAAATATGATTCGTCCCTCGGTTAGAGACAGATTGAGGTGTAAGGGTTTTATTAATCCATGAACGTGCCTTGACTCAGGCAAACAGCGCCAGCGCCAGCGGTTGAGAGCCATTGTGTGCCTTCACTGCCGTGTGGCAACATTTCACCGCGCCCGCTGCACGCAGGTGCTCAGTACCTTGCCGCGAGTCGCGACCGCGCAGACCACACCAATAGTACCACTGCCAAAGTAGGCTCCGCTGCCTGTCTAGTGCCTGTGCTCGCCGTAATCTTCTGACTCACCTGCAGCCTGCATTCAACACAACACTCAACTCAAATCCGGGCAAACCTCTCGATGGAGAAGCCGTCGCGCGCGACAACCACAAACATTCACTTCAACCAGTGTTATAATAATTATTGTCATTAATTTTACACCATTACTTCGAAACTCGTGTGAAAGTTTAGTGTTCAAAGTGTTGACCATCGGTGTGTGCACACAGATTCTGATGTACCTCGGCCGCTCACATCGGCCTAACCAACGTGAACAGAATCCGAAATACTGTTTTATGCTTGCAAACCATGTGATTTTGCAATAATCACTTCGACAAATATCAACTTTTGCCCATCTGTACTGAGAAAACTTAAGAAATTACGCATTGGTATGTAAAACAATATTAAAATACATAAATCAATCGGTTTTTTGTTGTTTAAACACTGTTTTGGTACTGTTTTTGCAACAGGTAATCTATGTCTTAAATACATTCGGTAACTAAACTAAAACAACGATTTCTACACACACATAACAAGAATTTATTTCGTAATGACATTGTAATAACAATAACACTACGATTTCCAATCAGATTTTAATATTTTTCTTGTTGAAAACTCTGTTTCGTTATTATTTACGCAACAGGTGTTTGAGAGGAAGCCACAAGTCAAAAATGTATGTATTCGTAGTGTGCCTTATATCGCCACGAATATAGGTAAGAGGCGTAAAAATCGCTTGGTAAACGGAGTTTAGAGGTCACGTTTTCAAGCACAAAAGTATTTTATTTATTTTGTAAATAATTTTACAAGAACCAAAAAAGTTAATCAATGGAAACTGTCACAAGTAATTTTAGCATGAAATCATATATTTCAAAAGTTGTTTATTTTATGAACATCATAAAAATATTTTTTTAGTAGTTTACACTTATATTTTTTTTAGGTAGAGTAACTAACAATTTTATTTTTATTCTACTAAATGGAAACAGTAGTAAAAGTTTAATTTTATCTTATATTTATTTTATATTTACGATGTGCACCGATTCTTGGTAAAGATTAATCTAAAATAGTGATTTAGCTTAATGCTGAGTTATAATTTTTTACTCTATCCTACTATTTATACTTAACAATTTATTCACGTACCTATAGGTACTAAGAAAAATAAGAGATTAAGCCATATTATTATTACCTGCATATTTTTAACATGAATTTGAAATTTAAGTGTTTTTATTGTTCAAACTTTAAATATACTCTGATTTTATTCTGATCATTCAACGGGTAATCGAATTTTTAAATACATCTTTTTGAATTTAGATTTCTTGAATGAATTCTATTCTTGGAAGTGGAAATTAACCTACTTCCCGACGGGTATCTAGCATGGTCGATCGATATAGGTTTTATCGAAAATGTCGGTAACTTGTCATCGCTCCCGAGCACGACTGCAGGCCGCTAACGAACAAACAACAGTTCACAACGATTAAGGGTTCCTAATTTATTTGACGTGAACTGTTATTTCTTCGTTAGCTGCCGGCAGTCGTGCTCAGGAGCGATCACAAGTTACCGACATTTTCGATAAAACCCATATCGATCGACCATGCTAGATACCCAGATCTAGCTGAACCTCGGCAGATAGACTCGCTGTCGATGATAACGCATTCTGTCAACTTTTGGTGGCACTCACACACACACGCATTCCTCTGAAATTGGCTACTAGCCGGCCCAAGAGTTGGTCCAGAAATTAAAAAAAGATATATTATACTAAGATATTGCATTAGCTACCTAATATTATTACCTACCTATGTATTACCTACCTAATATTTGTAACACGAATTTCTATGTCTATACTATGTTTTTTGTAATTTTTGAGAAACGTAACCTAATTTTAAAATAAATCCATTAATATAAAAACAATTTCCACAAACCCGTACTGTGAAAAAAAAAGAGTTTTCATTATTTTTATTACCTACCTATTCATTGTACGAATAATTTCAATTAAGTTAGATTAGGTTAGGCTGCCACCAACATGTAAAGAACCCACATTATTAAATAAGATATTGTGTCAATATATTTTTTGGTTCAGTATTTGGTTGATTATATTGATACAATATTTGTTGTATAATCTATTGTATCAATATATTCAACCTCTTCCTCTTTCTTCTTCCTCTTCTTCGAGGAAAACCTCTTTAGCACCGTTGTAATTTTAAACTTGATGAAAGGAAGCGAGCGACACTAAAAAGGGTCAAACACCGTCCGTGAGAGAACGAGATAGCAATAAAATATTTGTTTATTTTCCGAGTACTCGGTTCCAATATAATACGATAAATCCACGGCCCATGCAAGTATAAAGTGCCTGACAAACCTTAGCGGCCAGAAATTCAGCGAACCAAGGATCGAATCCTAAGAAATCCAAAAAAAAAAAAATTGTAAAATCAACATCCAATCTTCAAACTATTACAAAAAGAACAGGTAAATAAATACAAAAGAAAGTTACATCTAGCGACTCCGAAGAAGAAAACACAAATACTAATAAGATGACCAAATGTATAGGAAAAGGTGTACTGGAATTCGACGACAAAAATATGGCAAAACTCATCCTTCAGATTGATGAAAAAAGTGCTTCGTAGTCTCCCCACTCTTGTCTATTTTAGTTTTCATAGAGAATTACACACTCTGATTTTTTTATGTGCTTTTGTTCGGACTGTATAATCTCGGTTTGTTTTTAATTTGCAGCAGGTAACCTAAATTTTAAATCCGTCCGGTCATGGGTATAATACAATATGGTCTACATGGCGATGGTTTGCATTTAAAACTCGTTTGACAACAATTTAAGTGCTCAGTATTTTCAATGTGGTCATCTTTTTCACGGCCAAGTTGTAAATTGTACACAATAATATTATTTAGCATGGTTCTAGCTTGAATCGATGTGGATTTATTTAGATTATTTTTGAAGTAAAACTTCTTTACGCACGCTTGACTTGGGGAGTAAGTTGGTGAATGCGTGACGAGAGTGTTACGAAAAGCAAGGCGAACGGTAGTTGAAAGGGAGATATAAGTTAGTGAAGATAGAAAGAGAGAGAGTTACGTTTTGTTTTAGGAGCAAGAGAGAGCAGTGCGCGCGCACATTTTCTTTCTCTCTTCCTATCATACAGATGGAGCTAAAGAAGTTTTACTTCAGTCGTGTGGTCTAAAGCACACTCATTTTTTAGTTTGTTAACATTCAAGACTCAATTTTTAATTTGTTGGGGTAGAGTAGATTCTGCTTGATGTGGTTAAATTTGCAATCGAAGGTGTCTCTAACATATTTATATTTTCTAAAAAGGTAATTTTTTTAAATAAACCACCGCAGAGGGAAAAACAAAGCGTCTCAGACGAAAATTTTATGTCCAATCTCCAGGCCAAACCAATAATTGTTGTCGTTTTTCAGAATTCTGAAATAAGAATATTTAGAAAATATCGAGTGCGGTTCATACGCGGTAGAAGTGAAACTTTACCAAAAACAATCTCAACCAACAGGAGCCTTTAAAAGTGTGGTCATAATAAGCGCAGACACATTTCCGTTTCATATCTCAACTAACATAATTAAAGCGGTCAATGAGCGCAGTTTGATGCTTCGCAGGTGCTGTAATGCATAATTTCCGTTTCTCCTAATTTCAAATCACAACGAGGCTAAAAAAGTTTCATTTCAAAAATAGTCGCAATTTTGGGCAGCTGATTCAAAATACAAAAGCAAAAGTTTGTCGCGAAATGTTTTTGTATTTTGGAATACAGATTTTGAATTGTTAAATATTTTATCGTAGCAATTGAAAATCTGACCGATTGTTAAAAGAAGAAATAATACCGAATCTGTATTCTAATCTGTTACTTACAGGTTTTCAGAAACAAGATCAAATTAAAAAAAAACAGTTGTTGATGAATAAATATTTTCGATGTGATAATATCGTTTGGAAAGTTAAACGAAATTTAGTCAGGCACATTTTTGGTATTTTATAAAACCGAAACCTAAAGCATTAAAGCGCTGGACTGCGAAGTCTAAATATCATTATATATACTTTGAGCGCTGATTCGAAACTTTGATGGAAGACTACTCTTCTAAATTCCACAAAACAGAACAGAAACCCAAACAAAAATTTTGAACAGAAAAATTATATTAAAGGAAAACAATCACTTTGTTTGTAACCACGATTTATTGATTTAATTTTTATTTACCGACCGGTTTCGCTTAATACAAGCATCTTCAGGGTATAAATTAAAACTGATGACTAAATATAAATTAAAACTGATAACTGACTCATCAGTTTTAATTTATACCCTGAAGATGCTTGTATTAAGCGAAACCGGTCGGTAAATAAAAATTAAATCAATAAATCGTGGTTACAAACAAAGTGATTGTTTTCCTTTAATTAATATGTCAAACCACAAAGTGACTGCTTTCTACCAAAATAGAAAAATTATAAAAAGATACGGTCGCGTCTAGAAATTGAACCCAGGAATTTTTTTATGTTATGTATATTTAAACAATTTTAAACTCTTTTCCGCTTAATTGATTTCTGACCGTAACCGGTTTCAGCCTACTTTTTTATATTAGCTCCATACAGGAGGCCATTAGGTAAATAATTCCTCTCAGGACGTATGTCATCTTTAGGGATGTTGTGTCGAGGCCATTTTTAGGAAAATAAGAGGAGGAAGTCTGGGAAAGAAAAGGGAATGAGGGGAGGATAGGGATCTGGGGGTCAGTGTGTCCAGAAATTGGAGGTAATCCACTACTTACCCGCCCTTGTATAAGTAACATATGGTTGCTCCTTCAAGGCTCTCGCAAGACTCTAATTTTTTTGAAAGTACGAATCTACATTTAATTTTGAACGAATCTAGACCTCGGTGTCCCAGCATACGTTTTTAGTAAGCAGTATGCAAGTGTTTTAGTGTGTCCAGGAATGACGGACGTATGAATCCATCTCTCCTACTGAGATGCAAGGCGACATTCCGAAGGCCTGCCATGCTGTAGGTGGGCAAACGCATTCGCCATCCGCCCAAAAAACCTCACCCGTGCCCAACCACTTAGGGTGACCTATGGCAGGGGTGTTGGTTATCCAATTGTTTTATTATAATGGAGTTCATATACGAATTGTCAGTAACAGAAAGAGAAATATTATATTTTTGCACATTTTATAAAGCGACGTGATCCTTACGAAAAGGGTCGCGGGCCGCATGAAATCGGCTTGTGTGCCGCACCCGGCCCGCGTGGAGATCACTGCTTGGTAGACGTTTTACTTTTACTATCGAAGGTTTAGGGTACCCATACTGGGATACCTACGTACTCAAACATACATACCATGGCGTCATATTGGACCAATTACAAAACAATGCGCCTATAATAGATGTTACGCACGTTCATAATCACCTACCTTCTTACTACCATAAATTATATCGTAAGTGTAAATTATAACTTTCTAGTAGGTACCTCGAAGATGCAATCTGCAAATAATGTAAATACTGAGAGTGAAAATAAGAATGTAAGATTTCTAAAAATTAAACTGCTTACCCACTGGAATGCAATCAATTTTAGACTTGGCATTAGGAAATTTTTAAAGTTTGTTTTGAAAATTTTCCACCTGCATCCAAAAAAGCATACATCTGATTATTAATACATAAATATACACCTATACAGGCATTTACAAAACACGTGGTATAAATATATATTTATTTATTTATTTACGCCCATTTAGGCTTTTACATACATATATACACTTAACAATATTTATGAAATTATACTAGTAAATAGTGCAGGAAATGACTGTTTACAACACTTGCACATAAACAAATATAAAAACCAAAAAATACAAAAATAGCTTCTCTCCTTCAGCCGACAAAACACCACCAATATGTTAGTAATTTCAAACAGTTTCATCAACACATTCCCCTACTTGATGAAAAAAACTTCAATAAGGTATTTATTTATTTATTTATTTACGGACATATTATTATTTATTTAGGTATGCTTATATATTGAAATTGATGTATTAAATATATCAACTACATCGGAGTATTTGTTTCCAAGCTGTTGAATCCGTCGCATAGGAGTATAATATTGGCATGTTGACTTAGAATTGCTACAATAATATGGTAGGTACTGTCTTGTGACTGACCTGCCTGGAGTATGAAAGGAGATTACATATAATAAATCAGGGGTGTCAAACATTGAATTAATGATTTTATACAAACAGGTTAAATCAAAAATGATTCTACGATCAGATAATTTTATTAAATTTAATGAACGAAGTAGGTTATCGTAATTTAGGCATTTACTAGGAATGCCCATTTTAAAATTTACATATCTTAAAAATTTATTTTGGATTCTTTCAATTGCATGTGAATGGACCTCATAATTTGGGGACCAGACCGTGGAATTATATTCTATATGACTCCTTACTAGTGACATATATAAAGTTTTTACAGTATTGACATTATTAAAATCACTAGATACCCTTAAAATAAATCCCAACATTTTCAAAGCTTTATTGGTTATTATTTCTATATGCTTGATAAATTTGAGTTTCGTGTCAAACCAAATACCTAAGTCATTAATTTCCGAGACAGATACTAACGACAAATTGTTAATGGAATAATCGAAAAATATAGGATTCTTTATTCGATAAAACCTCATAATTTGACATTTGCTTGTGTTAAGTTGCAAGCGGTTATCGTGACACCATATAATAAATCTCAACAAGTTATTTGACAATATATGGCAATCATTAATGTTTCTGATTGCTTTGAATAATTTCAGGTCGTCTGCAAACATTAATACTTGAACATCATTGAAAATATATAACACATCATTAACAAATAATAAAAACAAGATTGGACCTAAATGTGACCCCTGGGGAACACCACTCGTAGCAGTGAATTGGTATGAAAATGTATCATCAATTTTAACAGCCAGTAATCTGTTGACCAAGTAACTGTTAAACCACTTATATAGTGAACCACCAATACCGAATTTATGCAGTTTATTCAGCAATAACTCATGATTAACTTTATCGAAAGCCTTACTAAAATCGGTATAAATAGAGTCAACTTGACATTTATTAGACATAGAATCATATATATAGTTTTGATACGTTAACAAGTTAGTGAGGGTAGATTTTCCAGCAGAGAAACCATGTTGTTTGGGAGAAATGACGTGATTTAATTGGAATATAATTTTTTTAAGAAGTATTTTTTCAAAAACTTTAGTAATTGTTGATAAAAGGCACACCGGTCTGTAGTTAATCACCTCGTGTTTATCACCTTTTTTAAAAATAGGCGTAAGGAAGCTGAATTTCCATTTAGTAGGAAAACATCCTGTTCGTAAAGACTGATTAAACAACAAATATAAAGGATACGCCAGATTGGTAGCACAATTATTCAAAAATACAGCAGGTATATTATCTGGTCCACCGCTTTTGCTTTGATCTAGTAATTTTAGTTCAGTCAGAATATCATTATATTCTATGTGGATACATGATAAATTAAGATTATGATCAGTGGTAAATTTTGATGCTGTACTAGCAGAAACCGGTGTATCACATTCATAAACGGTTTTAAAAAAATCAGCAAAAAGGTCGGCGATACTTTGAGTGTCTTTGGCCTTTTTACCTGCATATTCCAAGTTGGCGGGTATACCAAAGTTGTCATTTTTCATTGATTTTGCATAGTTCCAGGGGTCCTAGCATGGTCGATCGGTATAGGTTTTATCGAAAATGTCGGTAACTTGCCATCGCTCCCGAGCACGACTGCACTCCGCTAACGAACAAACAATAGTTCACAATGACTAGGGGTTCCTAATATATTTGACGTAAACTATTGTTTATTCGTTAGCGGCCTGCAGTCGTGCTAGGGAGCGATGGCAAGTTACCGATATTTTCGATAAAACCTATATCGATCGACCATGCTAGGGGGCCTGAAATACTTTACATTATGATTTATTGAAGTTTCAACATTATTAATAAAAGAATTTTAGCATATTTTTGATAAGATTTTGCAATCTTTTCTAACGTTTTTAAATTCAATATAATTTGATAAAGACCTATCTTCTTTATATTTCTTGTGTAAAACTTTTTTAAGACCTATCTTCTTTATATTTCTTATGTAAAACTTTTTTAAGGGCAGTTAATGAACAAGTTCTTTATTGAACCATCTCGGATATTTCGATTCTTTAAAATGAATGAGTGGGATGAGATCTGAAATAATTTTATTCAGTAATTAATAAAATGATTCAATATTTTGATTAATATTACCTTCTTTAAAAAATGACCAATCTTCCTTGTGGAGACGATCATTTATGTCCCGATAGTTCGCATTTTTAAAGTTAAATGTAGGAGTTGAAATTTTTTGATTGTCTTCTTTATTACAAGGGATAAGTATTGATAGTGGGGGATGGTGGTTGTCTATCGGAAGAATAGACTCCAATTATTCATTTATTATTACGTTGCTCTCATTTGACAAAACTAGATCAAGAACACGATTATTAGTATTACGTACATGGTTAAATTGGGTTAAATTAAAAAGTAAAGACATATCTAGAATTTCTCGTTCGCAGGCGGTTGCTGGTATTGAATTAAAGTTACTGTCTAAAACATTGAAATTGCAATTAGGTAGGTTATAATCACCGCAAATAATTAATTTATGATTTGGGTATTTTGTTATTACTAACTCAACATCTTCACAGTGTTTTTTATAGATTGATATGTTGGAATTAGGAGGGATATAAACAGTTCCAATAATAGTTTTCTTAAAATCATCACATAACAATACGAACATTTGTTCCACATCAGTATTTTTTATTTTAAGTATTTTCGAAGTAATGTGTTTGCGGACCGCTATCAGACTCCACCTCCTTTTGTATTGGAGCTAGTATTCTGACTCCGGTCTGCTCGGTGGACATGGTGACTATGTAGTCCAAGCTCCGCTGAGAAGATCGATGATGTTAGATAGGTTTCAGTGAGTATGATGACATCGTTTGAGAGAGATGGAGCATTTACTCTGAACTCCTTTAGTTTTGTTCTGATGCCCCTGACGTTCTGGTAGTAGATGAAGCGTTTATATGGCTGGAGTTTTTTGGTTGAGCATTGACAATTTTAGGTGAGTTATTAATATATTTTACGGTTAAATTATTTTCTCCCTTATTTTTTCGGTTTTC
This sequence comes from Limnephilus rhombicus, assembly GCA_929108145.2. Classification (NCBI taxonomy): domain Eukaryota; kingdom Metazoa; phylum Arthropoda; class Insecta; order Trichoptera; family Limnephilidae; genus Limnephilus; species Limnephilus rhombicus. The sequence continues at coordinate 56,564,240 of OV815275.1, read as the reverse complement.
TAACTCCTTCCAAACATTTTGAATTTCTTGGCGCTGAACCCACGTTAAGTCTTTTTTGGTTTTAATACTGACATTTTGGTAATCTATCGCCTTTTTTTGAAGAACCAGTTTCTCTTGATGTTGGTCTGACAGTTCAATCTTGATCGGACGTGTTTTATCCATTTTTTTTTTACCTAAACGGAACATTTTTATTTTAGAGGTATCAACATTTTCAACTTTTTTTAGGATACTCAAAACTTTGTTCCTATCCTCCCTCATGCAGTCAGTTTGAGTACCAGCTGGGCACTCGGGTACATTAAACATTATAATATTCTTGGATCGTAACTTTCTCTCCACAATTTCCGCTAATGTTTCGCAAATTCCAGGTAGGTCTTGGATGGTGTAAGGTAGAGGTTGGACCTGGCGTTGTTGAATATTTATATTAATAAATATACATAATATATTATTATATTCATCACATTCGTAGGCACGTGTCTAAAATTGCTTAAAAAGTGTATAAAAATATTTATGTTATTCAATAAAATCAGATAAAAAAAATCATGTGTGCAGTTCACGTGTTTGGTAGAAGTGAAACCTTCAGAAAACCAAACTTCGAGAGAATGAGACAAATGCTGGAGTAGAATAATTGTTAGGTTTATTTATAAGAATATAGTTACGAAGTTTAAAAACGAAATATATTTTATTCCACGAAGCACCGAAGAAAGAGGAGGCCGATAGAAGCACCACACAAAGAGGACACCGATTGGTCTATCTCATTCTCTCGCAGGCTAAATGCTGTATATGTATTAGTTTGTCTCTTTTTGCCGTGCTAAAAAAGTTTTCACTTAAAAAAAATTTCTCAAATATATAATAGAGTTTAATAGAGTATGAAATATTTAACAAATATGTAATTTCTTATTATTCGGGTGTCTCTTTAGCCCTTCTTTGTGTGGTGCAGTTGTTTGCAATGGTTGTTATCATGAACAAACGGCTTATACACACTTCTAATACCTAAGTGTTTACATTGACAGAAACACCACTTCAAACTTAGATAATAACTTGCGCGGACCCGTGAAAAATCATGTACCTACTTACGTCACTGGACCTATTGCAGTGAAACCAAGCGCATTTTTCACATCTTTACTCAACTAATTATTAATCTAGGCATCTGTCAAACATTTAACACAAAATATTTACTATTTTATTACCTACTTTATCGGTCGTCCGGTATAATAAGTGGATTCAATTTTGAAAATTAAAAGTTCATTGAACTTGAACGTCGTCACGCATTATGCGGGACGCACTAACAACCGAAATTACTTTGTTTAAAATTACCAATAACAAAATGAAAAAAAATGTCATTATATAACATTTTTAGCGTTATATTTGGTCGAAGGTCTCTTGATAATATTATTATGTTATTATTTCAGTACATTTGTTAAAAATTAATACCCCAGAGTCCTTTCGCTTTTATAAATCCAAAATATCAAATATTCTTGAAATAACTGATTTTGAAAATGCCAATTAAAATAACTGTTGTGTTCGCACAATCAGTTCTCCAACTCGTCTTGGAAGGAGATTACTTCTTCGGGAAAGAATTATATTAATCTGAATTGTGACTGCGAGTAGTCAACAGTAGGAGCTAGCTAAAATAGATCTGATTCCCACCGTGTTTTGTGGGAGCTCCTTCACCTCGGCCTTCGGCCCCCTGGAGCACTAAAACATAACTAATCCAGCCGCCATCTTGCGGACTTTCGGGAAAGCTCTTAGCACTGCCCTCTATGTGCGAAGCACGGAAGCTTTTGACTAACTCATCTAGCTAACAATAACTTTCTGTTAAAAACTTTTCACAAATAATAGGTGTACTACTTTATCGCTTATCTGAATTGTTCACACAATCATTTCCAATTTCAAAAATGACACTTAGATTCAAAGTAAAATTGAGTTCATGGAACCAGATTTCACTTTAACGCAGGACTATCGACTTACGCGGACCACCAAAATTAGTAGGTATTTTTGATGACATCCATTACAGTTCCAAGACTACTCAAGAAAGTGGCATTCAGCACCTCTTTGAAAAGTCATTAAAAGTGATGAAAAAAATAGACTACAACCTTACCTAATTGAACTATTGAGGGAGCGGTCCGTAACGGTAGAGACGGGGCGAGAGAGAAATGAAAGGCGTCACCTCTACACCATGACGGTGTAGAGGTGACCTTGGTCCAGGCGGTCGACCGTCGTCGCGTTGACTAGGTATGGCGGCTGTGTGTCCAGTGGGTCGGAACACACACGTGACGCAGGAAGGAACCTTGAGAGGCGGTGAGGATGCTGGTTGCTCGTTGCTGCTCGTTGCAGGATGCTGGTTGCTGCTCGTTGCAGGATGCTGGCGCGTTGCCGGTTGTTGTTGCTGCTCGTTGCAGGATGCTGGCGCGTTGCCGGTTGTTGTTGCTGGCGCGTTGCCTGACATCTCATGTCGAGATGGTAGTTGGAGAAGTTCCTCGAAGATGTTATGAAGATGTTCCTGAAGTCACGCTGGATATGTGTTGTATCACTTGCTGCGAGAACGATATCAGCCCGCGTGGGCGGATATTGCGTAGCGACACTGAATCACCGCCCGATGTGTAGTTGTCGAACCATGAATGAATACACTAGACTTGAGACTAGACTTAAGACTGAGCTGTATGCGGCTCGCGCTGACTTATATACTCTGCCGGCCGGGCAAGTAGTTTCGAGAACGGTAAGCAATGCTGGGTGAATTCATGCAAAGCTGAGAAATCGCTCGAACCTTCTGTGTGCACTTGTAAGGTACAGCCAGATGTTCTATCTCTTTCGCGTAAGTGGCGGAATTATCATTTCTAGGCGGCCGTTGGTACTACGTTGAATGTAGGTAGATGTATCGGCCGTCTTCCAGCGAGTTCCGTGGAGGTCAGTGGCGTAGCGGTAGATTTCGCAGAGCGGGTTAAGTGGCCGCTACACTATTTTTTAAAGTTTTTTTTTTCATCACTTTTAACGACTTTTCAAAGGGGTGTTCAAATAACCCTTCAATAATATCAATATATGTCAGTTATCAATATTTGCAAACACGGTCAACTAAAATGAACGGAGTTCAACTAGCGAGGCTTTTAGAATTGTTAGAAGTCGTATATAAGCGACGCATAGACTTAAATAATTCAATTAAGATGCGACCTATTGATTCCGTTCGATCTTCGAGAAACGTTGAAATATGACTAAAAACCCGATTAATGAATTAATCCCGTTTAGTGTGAAAAAGTAAATGCGGACTGCCAGTATACATTTTAGTTAGTATTTCTATTCAACATTGCTTATTTATTAATATTTTTTTTTGTAATTGCTTGGTGTTTGACATTTCGTAGTGTCAATTGATAGATAATATCTTCAGTTTTGCCAGCATATATAGATTTTTTATTTATTCCCTGTCAATATCGATTCGGCTCTCACCGCAAAACTATGCTCGGGACATCGATATAAAATCATCTGAAGTTATGCCAATCGATCCGATATTGTAAAGTTATCGATTTCACTGTACTAGAGCTGCTGGTCTCAACAGCTCAGTGGTTAATGGGTCATCCAGAAAAGTCTGAGGTCATGGGTTAGATCCCCAGTTGCAACAGTTACTTTTTTATTTTCTTGTTTTGTTTCACACTTCGTTCAGATATAAAAACTCTTTTCTTCAATGAATATAGGTGTTATTGAGCACGCCTGAACTGCACCTTAATAATGTAAGCTTGCGCAATACGCATGGAGACCGGTAATTACTAAAAAGGAAACTATTTTCTACGTACTCGTAATATACCTAAGCATATAGGATGACATCACTCGTTCTATCTACGAGCTCTTCAAAGCTAATTAATGTACGTGCAGGTTACAGCAGTGGATCTTTAGAATGTGATTTACTGGCAAATAGAGTAATTAGCTAGGTTTACAAGCTAACAAACAACAAGCAAGTTAGAGAATATCGCGGAAATAGATATCCGCTGATAACCTAGAACGGTCCTATAATAAAACAGAACAGTTTCAAAAGAGAATTTTGAAGAAATATTTTTATTTTATTTTTGAAGACGGTTCTCCTCGGTTCTAATACAATGCGGTAAATTCACGGCTCTCCGCGGCGTAAAGTACCTGACAACTCTCAGCAGCCAGAGAGACATCCAGCGAACGAAGGTTTGAATCCTGTGAAATCCAAAAAAATAAACATTTATTTTTGTAAAATCAATATCCAATCTTCAAACCACTTAAAAATAATCAGGCAAAAGAAAAGATAGCGACATCTCATATAGCACTCTAATACCTATGGCTTAGAAACATATCATATGTACCTATTTTTCTTATCGCTTTGAATACTCCGTAATACCTTCCTTTTATTTATTATATATATATTTTTAAATTTTGGTTATCTTCAATATTTGGCTCCTAAGTGCATTTCTTACTGTTTACTTGTCATACTATTTTTATATTTATAACTTTTGTACTTTATATTATTTACAAAGGTAACTTATAGTTTATGTTATTTCCTGCCTTTCAACTTTTTATCTTAACTTTTTACTTTTACATTATACTTTATATTTTATAGTTTACACTTTTACTTTATACTTTCATTTTATACATCATAATTCTATTTACTACTCATTACCTTAACTCCTTTCTTTTACCTTTTGTTTTTATATTAAACTTTACATTTATATGTCACTTTCTTATGTTATTGTATTATAATATATATAAATATAATTATGTCAATGGCACATGTTGTGCCGTATGTTTTTGAAATAAATAATAAATAAATAAATCTAGCGACTTTCTAGTTTCACTTCTACAACGTGTGAAATCCACGCTCATATTTTTTTTATGAATACCACACAAGAGTCCCATTTGCTCCCGTCTGATGCTGAGACTATTGAATCTAAAATTGGAATGTGTTACTGAAGGTAAGGAAGGAAAGGAGTTGGGGTAGGGGAAGTACTTGACTATTTAGATTTGATTACTAATCGCTCAGAAAACCGTCATTAGACGTCTTTTAGGTAGTTTTCTGAGCGATTTCCATGTGACCGAAAGCTGAGTTTGTTGCTCCCCCCCAAACAAAGATTCCATATTCTATTATGGATTGACAAAGTGAAAAATATGTTGTTTTCATTTATTTTAGTTTATATATATTTATCCTTTGTTTTAAAAAAACTATAGTAGGTGGTTACATTCAAAGGGTGGTGCAGTAGATATGATGACAATCTACGAGATTTTCTTGTTTGCATAATGCGTTTATTTAATGAAAAAAGCGAACTTCAGAAATAAACACTACATAAGAACTGTTGAATAATTCATTAGGGTAGTGGATTGTGAATTGCAAATGGCAATAATAATGTTGCCTGCTCACTGCTCTAGTGCATTAGCGATAATCACGACGCCACGTTGACATCTTCACTTATTTTATTTAAAATTTCAAAAATATCCACTTCGTGTGGTCTGTTAAACATCGGCACTTTTTTACACTTTACTTCTAATACTTTTTAATTTTCTTAGGTTCATTTTTAATTTCACTAGGAATTTAGCTATAAATTTGGATTCCATAATACAGTAAACAATTCTGTATTTCGGTTGGCAACCGGCGACTCAACAAAGTGGCATTTTGTCACTCTTTTGAAAAGTCATTAAAATGATGAAAAAAAGCAAATACCCAAGTTAAATAGGTTTCGTTAGGTAAGGTTATGGGCTATTTTTTTCACCTCACATAGTGACTTTTCGAAGGGGTGTTGAAATGCCACTCTGTTGAGTTGTCATGGAACCTTTTATTGGCCAATATTTTATAATTTAAAACGAAAATAAATAAAATAGCTGACATCCGTACCAGGGGTTTACCGTGACTTTCCAATGAGCTGAAATGCTACGATGCAAAATAGGACATTATTGATGTTATTGTAGCTGAATATGTATTATATATTTATTTTATTGTTAATTTTTTTTAGCGTTACTAGTTTATTTATTAATTATCAACGCCCTTTTAGGCTTCGACAAATCAAAATTTTAATTATTTGTGCGTGCTTCCTCAAACAATCCTGAAAAAATTTTCATAAAAATAAATGAAATTTTGATAAAATTATGTCATTTTCGGCTACAACTTAAAAAATGTCACATTTTTCAATCTTGGCACTCTAAAAAAAATTGAGAAGAGATAGGTGTTAAAGAAAGAGATATCATAATCGGTGTCCTCTCTGTGCGGTGCTTCGTAGCCTCCCCATTGTTGTCTACTTTTGTTTCCTGAAGGTTTTACTTCTACCGCGTGTGAATTGCACACTCTGATTTTTTTTCTAGGCTTATAAATCATCAAAAAATACGCTATTGTATCTCACAGTATCTAATTAAAGCTTCTATAATGTCAATGATTAAATATACAAGGATTTTGGGACAATTGTTATTGCTGTGTTGTGTATTGCTTTGCGATCAATTGGAATAGTAATTTGGTCTCTTTTATGTCGGTTTTGAATCATTCAATAGTCAGATTTTCAATTAGGTATTTTGCCACAGCTACAAAGTACCTAATTGAATACAGTTAAGTCTACTTTCAGGCAAAGGCAAACATTGGACATTTTTTCCGGAACGCGGTATAGGTAATTGTTAAAAGCCGATGGTTATATTTTATTTATCAAGTCTAAAACTTTTTGAGACCTCCGTGGTCGAGTGGTAAGGCCTTGACTCATAACCCGAAGTTTGCGGGTTTGAATCCCGGCGTGCGCAAATAAATTTTATTTGATTAATGTGTTAAATCACAATTAATTCATTAAACAAAATACATTGCATATTGGCAGCATTTAAAGAGTGGAAGATACTCTCAGTATCGGCCTGGTGTAACACCACCATTCAGACTTGAAATGTTGCTTGGAATGGCTTTAGCCTTGTTTGGTGACTATATCTGAATAGCCAGGTACTTCCCCACCTTCCTCTTCCCCATCTCCTTCCCCCCACCACTACCTTCAGGCTAAAAAAATACCCCAATTGGGGATCTCATTGGTTCCAGACGGGAGCAGCTGGGACTCTTGTGAGGTAATCATATTTAAAAAAAAACGTTCCAGAGCGGAATATACTCTCAGTATCGCCCTGGTGTAACACCACCATTCAGAACTGAAATGTTGTTTGAAATGGCGTAACCATATCTGAATAGCTAGGTACTTCTCCGCCTTCCTCTTCCCTATCTCAAACCCCTCCCCACTACTCTCAGCCTTAACATAACCCGATTGGGGATGCCACAGTCTCACTGGCTCCAGATGGGAGCAGCTTGGATTCTTGTGAGATATATACCTACACAACCTTTTGATCAACGAAATTTATTTAGAGTGTTTATGTAGTTACAACGTGTTATTCATAAATACTATGTTTTAGGTATTCATTGATTAGGTCTTCAGTGGAAAGTCCCTTAAATAAGTTCTTGGTTAGTTTGTTCCGTTTATGTTTAATTAGTAAAGTTCGTTTGGTTATTTGAATGATATTTGTGAAGTGCGGTAGACTTGATTTTACACAACAAACTTACAAAGGTGAATATGGAAATACATAGTTAACAAATTAAAATGTTTAAGTTATTGTACGTCTGTAGGGATAGTACAGTGTATAGATTGTTATGTTTTGTACATGGAAGAGTCTGTGGGGTACAAATACCTAATCTGTAACTGATGCTTGCAACTAGCAACAAGAAGCTTGCGATTATTTTGATCATTGCTGATTGCTATGTTTTATTTCCTATCTGCAATCTGCCGGCAATGTCTATCTGCTGTCGTCTGTTATCTGCTGTTTACTATTTGATATTGGCTACCTGCTGTCTGCAACGTTAGTTGTGTTATCTGCTGTCTGCTACTTTTTGAAGTGAAACTTCTATAGCCCCGTTGTGATTTGGATATCGGATGAAATGGAAATGACGATTACTGCACCTGCGACGCATCAACTGCGCTCATCCCCCGCTTTGATTATGATGTCACTTTTAAACGCTTCTATTGGTTGAGATATCAAACGGAAAAAAACGCAAGCCTGCACTCAGTGGTTGCTTTGATTATGACCTCACTTTTCAAGTATTGGTTGAGATTTTTTTTGCTAAAGTTTCGCTTCTACCGCGTATATACATGAGGAAAAAAATCCTCCGGGCTTACGCCGTCTTTGGAGAAACTGTGTTGAGAGTGTTTTTAGGGATAGGAAGGAGAGGAAGTTCTGGAAAGGAAAAGGGTATGAGGAGTGGATAGAAGTAGGATAGTAAGTAGTCAATATGTCCAATGTAGGAGTGACGGACTTACGCTAAACTTTATAAATCTGCTATCTGCTACTTGCTCTCTGCAACCATTGCTGACCGCTATATGCTACCTGCTATTCGCTGCCCGTTACATGCTACTGCTTTATACTTCGTATATCAGCTACCTCCTATCTGCTACTTGCTCTCTGCAACCATTGCTGGCTGTTATCCATTATCTGCAACCCTCCATCCGCTGCCCGCTAATTGCTACTTGCCACCTGCTAAACTTCATATCTGCTACCTGCTGTATGCCACTTGCTCTCTGCTAACATCGCTGACTGTTATCTGCTATCTGGCGCCTGTCACTGCTGTGATGTATCAGTCCTGGGTCGGTCGTGAATAACCCGCTCATTGAAACCCGCTCACGGACCACCAAAGAGCGAGCGGGTCATTTTTTCGTCAGCACCCGGGTCTCGCGATCCATTTCTCGCAACCGTTCTACTACTGCAACCTGGGTTTCGGGTGCGTATGTGGCGGGGCTAGCGACGATAGATAGATATATGAGAGAGCGAGCGGGTTGTCAACACCCGGGTTTTGCCACCCGCTCTCTCGAGTCAGGTAGTAGAAAGTAGCTGGGTGAAGCGTAATCGAGTTTCATATTTAGTGTCGCGAAAAGAGCGGGTCTTCGCGACCCGCTCGCGACGCCAGTGTGTCGTGAGCGACCCGGGTCGTGTAAAACGATCGATCGACCCAGGACTATGATGTACGCATGAACGTGTACGAGCGCTAGCGAGATAGCATGCTTGCGAGATGCTATTTGCAAGAATGAATGCGTGATCTGTCCTCTTTTGCCTACGAGCAACTCCCTAATAAATACCCGTACTAATACACGTATACTCTCTTGTTTGACGAGTCTAGTACTATCCAACATACAACAATAAGGTACACAAGATCACACTTTGTGTCTGCTATTTATGTTTATTTGAGGTAACACTCCAGCATGCTTAAACTAATGAAATGTCGATTCTTTCACTCTGCAAACTGTGAAATCTTTAGCATCATAAAGAAACATATATTGAAGAGAGGAATAAATTGAATAACACTCGTTAATATACGTTATGATATGAAATATACAAACGTTTCCTCGGATTTTTATTTATTTTGGTATACAGATAATAATACTATGATTACAGATGACGACACATGCATTACAAAAGGATGTACAATTTTAGAAACACGATTGGTGGCGTCATTTAAAGTACACGCTTTTTGTTGATTCAACGCTGTGTTATCTCTATATAACAGCAGTGGTAGGGAGCAGTTGGGACTTGTGTGGTACCGCAAAAAATATTGAATATAATTATTTTATTTTATTTTTGAAGTGAAACTTCTATAGCCCCGTTGTGATTTGGAATTCGGATGAAACGGGCATGTTGCGTAACAGCACCTGCGAAGCAACAAACTCCTATCAAGGCTCCTATTGGTTGAGATATAAAACGGAAATGACGCTAGGTCTGTGCTCATTGGTCGCTCTGATTATGACCTCATTTTTCAAGGCTCCTTGGTTCTTCATTGGTTGAGATTGTTTTGGTAAAGTTTCGCTTCTACCGCGTATTAGCTGCACTCGAATTTTTTTATTGTTTTTATTTCTTGCTAGGGCAACCCCGATGAGTTACAGAACTCATTTTCGGACGGGAGGAACTTACGATTCATAGGTTGGAGGAAATAGTTACACTTTCACATTGGTATTTTGTTATTAATAGTTTTATTTTAATTTTTTTTATTTATTTATTAATCTATAAAAGAGTATATGTACATTGGGTTTTTTTGTGCCTGCCTCACTAGGATATACCAAAGTTGAGACAGGCGTAGAAGTATATAAATAGTATAAGGACGCATAAAAAGAATAAGGACGAAAGATAAAAGACAGGTTAATTAGAACAAAAAACAATAGAAAACAAATAAAGAAAAAAGTGCAAGGTTATACAAATATGGATGATTATAAATAAATGGAAAAGAAAAGGAGAGAAAAGGTAACAAGGTAGAATAGAATATGACAAGAAAATTACATAGTTTCATCTTTAAACGTACTAAAGTATTCTTTAAAAGTATTACTCCGAATTTTTTATTTTGTTATATTCCCTTGTACGTATCTGGAAGCGAATTATATAGTGTGGAGGCAATATAGTTCAGAGATTCTATCCCATATTTTGTAGTGTGTGTTTGAGGATCGCGAATTTTATTATTATTTGGAGTATTGTAGTTGTGGATGTCTTGATTGTAAAGTGGCTTGATGTTAGTGTGAGTTGATTGCTGAGTAGGTAATTTGTAGGATGGTGCTTGTAATTTCGTGTTTAGGAAGGATTGTGATTGGAAGAATACCGGAAATTTATATGTTAGAATACATTCTGAGATAATAACATTGGCTAATAATTTATTTTAAATATTTTTTTCATAAACCTTCCAGTAGTCGCACCCTTGCGCCGAACATAAGTAGTCGTGGATGTAACCCTTGCGCCGAACATAAGTAGTCGCACCCTTGCGCCGAACATAAGTAGTCGCACCCTTGCGCCGAACATAAGTAGTTCGCACCCTTGCGCCGAACATAAGTAGTCGCGCTCGGTCTGCGATTCCGCAACTTTAGGCGTCTGGTTTTAGAAGACGACTGAATATTTCATGATGTTTTACGAGTATATAGCATATAATAAAAAAGTCTTTTATCTATATAAATAATAAATAAAAAAAAAACATTAATTGGGAATCACTTTTTATTTGTACGTAATAATTTAACTCTGTGAAATATCAATTTTTTAGACATCTGACACAAAACAACGCTAAAAATCAACATAACGAAAAATAATAAAATTTTACAACTACTTGTTTGCGTATAACATATTTACGAAAAATAAAACTAAGTTCTTAATATGGTACAAATATAATGAAATACTCACCCAGCTCTCAATATTATTCAAGCGATTTTTCAATAACCGCAAATATAAGGAAAAGAGCGCGCGACGTGTGTTTGCGACGAATTTCACCGGGGTACTGAGGGGGCCTACCTCACCCCCCAAGGATATCACGGAAACGCGATTGTTGTTTATAGTTAGCGCATAATCAGTAAAATGAACCGAACCGCTGAAAGGTTAAGATACGAAATAATGACCGCGATTGACTAATTATTATTTAATTATTTGATACAATATTTTACATTTCAATAACAATCCCGTAATTTTGACCTCACTGGGTGACTTACCCGTGCTGAGGCCTCTATTAAAAAAAAACATAATAAATTTAAATTATGCATGTATATATTACATTTAGTTATGTGTTAAGGGTATGTTTTATTATTTTATGTTATGTAATTTTGATAATATTGTCCTTTTGTTTTTAATCTATTTTGTAATTTTATGTCTGGATATACTTATGTTTTCCTCAATTTTATTTTTAAGTGTTAGACTTTTGAATGCTTTTATAGCATGATATTTATAGTGTCTTTGTCCAAAGCTTGTATTTTCCACCGGAGTTTTTATATTTTCCTTGTACGCTTATCTATTATCTAACTGGTCTGTTAGTGATATTTTGTGTTTGTTGAAATTTTTTTTTTTTGGTCAAAAATATAGTTTAGTATGTTTTAACGTATAATTAATTATCTTTAAGATCGTTTTCTGGCCGATTTCTATGTAATCGATAGCCAAGTTTGTTGCTCCTCCCCAAGCAATTATTCCATATTCTATTATAGATTGATAATAATAATAATTCCCTTCAGGGGCTTTGTCATCTTTGCCCTTTGATGCTGTGTGGAGGTCTGGAGGATGGTCTGTAGCCCAATATGCAGCAACATCTCGCATGACTTATGCTATGTTTCTTCCACACTTTCATGAGGGAATGACAAGTATGATCCCTTGAAAAACAGACATATAATTCTGAGGCACAAAATTTTCAATTTTTATTAGGGTAACTCTCTTTTTAATTACTTTTGAAGGTTATTCCCATCAATATCTAAACGAAAATATGAATAAAAATTAAACACTCATTTTCACTTTTAGAAAAAGATCAATAGGTGTCCCATATAAATAAAATAGAATACGTTTATCCGAGGTTACTACTATCTAGGTCACAAAACCAGTTCTTTGAACATTGTTATCGTATAAAAAGATAGCTGCCAAAAATATGGGAAAAATCAGTCGAAGATAATATTGTTAATTCCGAATTTGAAATTTGAGATGGACAAAAATGACTAAAAATAAGGGATCTCAATGGCCGAGTTGGTTGCGGCGCTTGTCCCGGTAACAAGAAGAATTCTGGATTCGAGACCCATCAGTTTAGACCGTTACCGTTTGAAGTGAAAACTTCTTTAGCACCGTTATGATTTGAAACTCGATGAAACGGAAGCAGCAACACAAAAAAAAGACAGACACATGTATTTAAAGTATTTTGTATTTGGTCTTCGAGAGAATGAGATAGTACACTCGGTTTCCTCTTTGTGCGGTGCTTAGTAGCCTATTGGTCTCTTATTTGTGCGGTGCTTCGTAACCTTCCCATTCTTGCCTACTTTAGTTTTCTAACGGTTTCATTTCTACCACTTGTGAATTGCATATTCAGCTTTTTTTAAAGTGAAACTTCTTTAGCACCGTTGTGATTTGAAACTCGATAAAACGGAAGCGACACTAAAAAGATACAAACACATACAACTATAGGATTTAGCCTGCGAGGGAATGAGATAGAATAAATAACTGCGCTCGATGGCCGCTTTGATTATGAGCTCACTTTTTCAGGCTCCTATTGGTTGAAATTGTGTTGTGAAGGTTTCACTTCTACCGCGTGTGAACAGCACTTTTTTTTAATCATCGCACCATATTTATATTCTGAGCAAATTTCTGAATGAGGTATTTATCTTAGAAGATAAGAAGTGTAAATTTAGAACCTTTGTAGTCATGATATTATATGTGTTGTTTAAATGTTTAAGAAACGAAAAATAAACACGTTTACTACGGTAACAGATAAAGAAACTATTATGTTACTCGGTTACGACCGTGCTTACAAGAATATGCACCGTATTAAGTAAACAATATGCGAGTAATTATTTCAAGGCAATTCATTAAAAAAGAGTTGTAGGTTATTTTTAAAAAAGCCATTTGAAATAACAAAAAAATCGAGTGCAGTCTACACGTGATAGAAGCGAAACTTTACCAAAACAATCTCAACCAACACTAGAAAAGTGAGGTCATAATCAAAGCGATCAACGAGCGCTGACTTCTTGTAGTTTCCGTTTCATATCTGAACTCTCAACCAATAGGAGCCTTTAAAAGGGACATCATAATCAAAACAGCCAATGAGCGCAGTTGATGCGTCGCAGGTGCAGTAATCGTCATTTCCATTTCAAATCAAAGCGGGGCTATAGAAGTTTCACTTTAACAATATAATATTCCAAATTAAAATCCTAATTTACACCCACCGTTAAAAACCGTATATTTATATATATTTTTTCAATAATATTTCTTACTTAATTATCCACCAGTTGTTCATTAAATTATTATAAGCAATAATTACCAGCCTGAACCACTCATCTACATTGAAAAATCTTCCAAGAAAAGATACTTGCCGCCAACGGGACTTGAACCTGTGTCCTTCTGATTGCCGGTCAGGTGCCCTGACCACTGAGCTATGGCGGCTTATCTAATACCCGCCCAATAATTCAATATACACTAGTGTTTCATTCAACAATTACTGTTTATTATATTTTCTTCCACCTGAAAACAAGCAAGTTTATTTTTGCGAGAGGGACATTGTTTTTGTTAAATCTATCGCTAGGTAGCGTCGAGACAAATTATGTCTACATTTTATGAAAATGTAGACGTAATGTAGACAAAATTATGTCTACATTTTATGAAAATGTAGACATAATTTGTCTCGACGCCACACAGCGAGAGATTTAACACTAACAAAATACTAATTTAAACACTCGCAAAAATAAAGTTGATTGTTTTCAGGTGGAAAAAAATATAATAAACAGTAATTGTTGAATGAAACACTAGTATATATTGAATTATTTGGCGGGTATTAGATAAGCCACCATAGCTCAGTGGTCACAGTACCTGACCGGCAATCAGAAGGACACGGGTTCAAGTGGCGGCAAGTATCTTTTCTCGGAAGATTTTTCAATGTAGATGAGTGTTTCAGGCTGATAATTATTGCTTATAATAATTGTATAATAATTGTGCTATGCATAAAAATCTTGTCTTAAACGTTAGTTTATCAATTTAATAATAATAGTTCATTAAATTATTTTACCTACGTTAACTCGTTACACACTATTATTTTAGTTTTAGATACGCAAGTGTATATTTTTTTGAAGTCTTATTTAGCACCGTTATTTGAAACTCGATGAAAAATAGACGACGAAAAAAATGACACTAAAAGAGACACATATATCTACAGGATTTCGTCTGCGAGGGAATGAGACAGAATAATCGGTCTTGCTTCATAGCCTCCCCACTCTTATCTACTTTAGTTTGCTGAAAGTTTCACTTCTACCACATGTGAAATGAACACAAGTTTTCTGAATTGCACACATATACTTTATTAGTTAAATACTCGTACCTCAGGTTTCGCTCTTTTATTATTGTTAAGTGTATTTCATTTCTTAGCTTTTTTTACACGGAATTGATATTAAAAAAAAGATTGTAACATCTTTGTACTACAAGAGACGGATTTTGTGTCTTCTAAAGATTAGAAAATAAATTAAATAGATATACAGGGTGTTAAGGGTGTTAAGGGATGACCAGTGATTTATGACACGATTTAGAGTACATTATACCGTCGAATACCTATTCGGCGGTTTTTACTAAACATTTGCACATTATTCGAATAAAACACGAAATTACACCTTGGATGAATACCTGTGTAGAATTGGGTGACGAAATGATATATATAACATTTAGTTAATCGACCCATTTTATAAAACCTATTACTGTCGATGAGCGATGTATGACAGACCTTAGTCACCATCATCATTAATAATATTATTGATCATACTTCAAATAGGCTAGCTGTACTCAAGCAAAACAAAATATTTTTTAACAAGTGTATTACACAAGATCCACTATTTTTTGTAATATGTGAAAGCTGTTTCGCCTTATTTTCTTTTAGTATAAAGACTTTGTAACCATATAATAAGCAGGTATCAATAAAGATTACTTTTTTATGATGTCACACAAATAATAATTAGTGGCATATCACATTGAGAGTTCAATTGGGATTATAAAAGGAAATAATATATTTCGATGGATGGACGAAAAAATCCATTGTAACCAGTGAAAAAATCTGTAGATTTTTGCAAAATACTAATCCATGCAAATTTGAGGTTAAAAAATAAGTGCTACGCACTCACGCATTCCAAGGTATGCAGATCTACCGCTCTGGTACCACTAGCATCCTAGCATGTTTTGTAGGTAGAAGGTCCCATAGGTGCTGATATTCAGAACGCACCTATGGGATTTGTGATTCACTTCGAACTCACTCTTGGGCAGAACGTGGTAGATTTTTTAAAACGGAATTTGAATGGTGCGCTTCTTAAAATGTGTTTTTTACAATAACTCCTTATATATCATGTCATCTTTGGCAATTTTGTGTGGATGGTCTTTTAATGGAGAGGAAGGAGAGGAGGTTCTGGGAAGGATAAGGTGTGAGGGTTTGGTAGGAATCTGGGGGTCAGTGGGTCCCGGAGTGACGAAGGTCACTCCATACATCCCTCCCACTACGAAAAGAGTTCTGCTTGAGGGGTCACAAGGACTCCCTCAATCAGTCTCTGGCAGCAACTGGTGGGCAGACAGACCCGGACAATCCTCAAAGAATTCCCCATGAACCTGGGCACCCCAGCTAAGTCACCAATGTAGCGAACCACTTGGTGTGATCTTTGGCATGTGTTGATTTTCTAATAAATGGTTCTGGTGGAGGCGGTACCCATACCCGCCTCCCAAATTATTGTATTAGATTCATCTAAAAAGTTTCACACGTTTATTTTGTAACTATTGTTAAATGGTTGAATGTGCTTACCGTTTTGTTGAATGATACATTTGTTGACTTGTTACATTAACCCGAGTGAGTGTATCCAGAAGGGCATGCACCTGTGAGGAATGCGACGTTTCACTAGTCGCCTAGCAACGACCCAATACAACATACTAGAGGGCCCAGAGTGAATCCACCTAGTGTAGTTGCGGACTACGGAGCGCGCACACTGTGCCGAGTGCGGCGTGGGACGTGGCTGGTGGGTATATTATACAGCGGGCGCAATCCCTCGCGGTATTCCGTACCGGGAGAGCCGTTCCTTGAGCAGGTTACTTGTTGCTTATCCGCTCGACGATGTCGCGTTCTAGGAAACGGTCGTTTCTCTGCGTAGAGCCGGGGTCTACGGTAAATCGGACCGACATCGCATGCTTAGAAGTGCCCCGCAAAAATTTATCCCTCGCATAATCTACGCTTTTTAAACTGTACTGCTTTAACGAATTATTGTGTGGATAATATATTGGTGAATAGTTAACAGTTTTGTGGATTACGTTAAACTTTAAAAATTACTGATTTTATCAATTTACGTGAATACATTCTTTTAGAAGATAGTGAATAAATAATAGTTTTGGGATTGTTAGCGTTAAGTGACGCCGAAGTGAAATAATAGAAATAATTTCATTCAAGTTTGTAAGTATTTTATTCTTTTTTAAAGTTGTTGAACCATTTTGGCCATGTGCGAATTTTGCTGTTTACATTATTTTAGCTAGTTAAGACGGTAGCTGTAAAAAATCTATGAACCGCAATTGTCCTATTCTTCTTATTTTGATGACATCTCCGATTGGAGAGCAACCTTCGAGACAATCTTCACGTATCGATTGATCATTTTACATGACCCGGGTCGATCACCAACCGAGTGATCGGGTTAAAAGTATCCGATCTTTGATTTTAGATTTCAGATATCTACCATCTCTATTTCTCAGTCGCAAAAACGAGATTCGAGCAGAATAGTCTACAAAACGTATACACCTTCAATTTGGGAGGCGGGTTTGAGTACCTCCGCCACGGGAACCATTTATTGGATAGCCAACACTCCTGCCATAAATAACGTTCAAAACAAGGGAAAGGTATATAAAAAAACACCCCCATTCAGTTTTCCTACCCTTTAATGCAGAATGTTGATACTACCTCTGCCACTGCCTACATTAGATATCGAAAAACTCTGCGTTAAGGCACTTCAGCCATTAAATATATAAAATCTATGTTGATCGTCATGCTCATCACGGGTTCTGTCTGAGTTGCCAACTCGTCGATCAAATCATCGAATCTTTTTTTGAAAAACTGACCCGATCGATCGTTCGTGATCGGGTCAAAATGATTGAGTCGACGCATCGGCTTCCTTCAATTTCTTTCTGGATCATCAGTTTTGTTTTTTATTGTTGTTTATAATATGACCAAATTATAAAGCACAATGAAGGTCAATAGCAAATTGTGTAGTTAAAATCGTTCGACATTCGCTGCCACTCTTTATCGCAATGGAAAGAAATGAATTGAAGGGAATTATGTACAGAATAATTTAGAGACCGACCATTGATAATTATTAATTACATACGGACGAGCTTTGCATACACTGCACACGTTTGTAGCGGAGCTGAAAAATACATATCTTTTCTTGCGATAGGAACACATGGTGAATCTCTAAAATAGCGGTTATATATATGTTTTTTTTACATGAGCTTCACACAGAAGGCCCTGAGGAAAATAATTTCCCTCAGGGCCTTTTCATCTTTGGGAATGCTGTGTGGGGTTTTTTTTTAGGGAAAGGCATGAGAGGAGAGTTCTGGGAATAATAATAATAACATTTTATTTATATAGTGCAGTTTTGTGACATTTCACTTCAAGTGCGCTTAACTATAATAAATTAAAAAATAATCCTACAGTGCTCCTTATAATATTGAGAAAATAATAAAAGAATATACAGTATTTACAAAACAATGACAGAAGAACAAAATTAACAAAGATAGTGCTGTTATAGCACATACGGGAAAATAATAATAATAGACAATAGCGGTGCTATTGTCTATTATTGACAAAACAAGAACTTTAAAACTAAAATATAATAAACTAACAGAAAGGCAGTTTGCGTTTAGAAATGAGAGATATTCTGACATAAATTCGGATATTAAGCATAAAATAAAAATACAATTATGAGGAAACCGAAACCAAACAATTACGGGAAGCTTGAGAACATGGCTTATTATTATTAGAAGATAGGACGGAAAAGGGTTTAACGGGTAGGTAGGAATCTGTGGTTCAGTGTATCCAAGTCATCCGCCTCCAAGACGAGAGACAAAGACAATATTAAATGAGAGACAAAAAAAGTGAACACCACACAAGAGTATCATCTAGGACCTAGACTATATGGTCGCGGGATATAGCTCTTGACCAGAAATCTGAATGTAAAAATCACTAGTTCAAAACCCCGCGTGCGCAAGTAAATTTTATTTTGATTGAATTGTGTTATTTTACCACCTTTGCTTGAGGAAGATACTCTCAGTATAGTCATGGTCTAAGACTATAATTCAGAATTGAAATCCTGGCTTTAGCCGTGTTCGGTGACTAGATATGAATAGCCAGGTAATTCCCCTTCTTCCTCTTCCCCATCTCCTTCTATTCCCCACCACTTTCTGCATCATAACATACTACAATTGAGGATGCCACTGTCTCACTGGCTCCAGGCTGATGGTAGCAGTTGGGACTCTTATAAGATAATCACTTAAAAACAAAAAAAAATGACTCCCAGAATTGGGGAATGTGGTTAAGAGGATCAAATGTGGAATAGAAAAGTGAGGAAGTAACCGGTATTCAGATCTGCTCAATGAACACAGCTACTTCCATTTCAAGCAACGTTTCGATTTTGAATGGCCGTCTTTCACAAGGTCTCATCTTATCATTAACCACTTGGAAAATGGTAGTGCTAAACATTGTAATCTGACCCACATCTATGACAAAATAAACACGTTTATATTTTGAAGCCCTTCTTGACTTTTCCATAATACCACTTAAATTCACAATTTAGGAGGCGGGTATGAGTGCTGCCGCCCCGGAGAACCTATTATTGGATAACCAACACCCCGGCTATAAAATGAGTTCGCGTTTGGTGATACCGGTGAATATGGCCGATATGCACAGGTGCACCAATAATGCCCCTAGCGGAGAAGAATTAAAACAACATTGTTTCCTAGTAAATTAAAACCATATACAACGTTGTCACATCTTCAATGCGTTTTAACAGCGTGACCACGAAAGAAACGTTATTGGTAATAAAACGTCTTTTAGTGTATACGAGCTCTATTTATGTTATTGCAATAACACAGTTAATCGGTCGCGCTGTGGTTTTTTTTAGTAAGGCTGTAAGTGTTTACCACCCCGAGTTGCACTGACACGGACTATAACATCTGTGTTAAAGTCCGTATGAGTGCAACTCGGAACTTTAGAAAAGTCCACCAATTTTTGCAATCCACTTCACTTCCGTTTACTGTAAGCATCTTTTGCGTCGGCTGAACCCCTTTACGTGTTGTGTGCAAAGTGTTAAATACTCATCTGAAACTTGTAACTCTTTTAAAATTAATTAGGTAGACAGTTCAATTTTAAAATTTGTCCCTCAATTAACCCGGCGTCAAAATGACCCGCCATATTTTAAATTGCTTGTGGTTTTATAACTATGCGTGCTACGATACCGTTCTTCTCAGTTGCTGGAGGCATTGACTTTCTTTAAACGTTTTTAATGAGAAAGCAGTCAGACGGCGTACAAGTGCAAATGATAAATAATATATTTTTGAATGTAGCTATTACTTTGTGGTTATCCATTATAGAAAAATGAAACAATACAACTTTGTATAAACCACTTATATAATGTGCAAATCCGACTGGTTTCGGAACAAATGTTCCTTCGTCAGGGAAAGCTTATACTAAGTTGACAGTTTCGAACAATGTTTCATTATGGTAGGGGGTGGAGCCGTTGTTAGTTAATAATGTAGATTGGGTGGGTAGGGGAACAAATCCACGATTGGGATATATGACAATATTTTTTGTTTGTTGATAATAGATTCATTATTTTTAAGGGATTTTTTAATTTCCAAAGCTTCTAAGTTATCTAAACGTTTTCCTTTATGATTAATATGAAGAATTCTGTAAATGTATTATCTGTTTGTGCTATATTGTGGCTTAAAATTGCGAGTCAGCATACATCTCAATCTGAATATAATAAACTAGTGGTTCATGTTCATAATACAAGACTAACTGCAAATGATGGACTTATAATTCCCAGATACCTAAATAAATACGGTCAAAGAACTCTAGAATACCTTGTTCCAATAATTTACAACATGTTACCCAACGCAATAAAAAGCTGTGAATTGAGTTTCAGAAGGAAATGTACGCTAAAAAAATGGTTAAGTGAAAGAACTTTTTTGTACTAATTTCTGTTATTTTCCGCTTTTCGTTTTAATGTTTTTTCCATTATTATTTTCTCTTGTCTTTTCTTTTATTTCTTTCATTTTCTCTGTTCTGTATTTCTTATAAATTTTATTAACAATTTTTTTTTCATGTACCTGTATATTTTATGTACCTGTCTCTTTGACTTGGTCGAAGACCTGTCTCAATTTAAAAAAAAGTAATTGTCAAAAGAACCCGTTGACAAACTGATATCAATCAGTTTAACGGGACTTAATTTAAAAATGTAAAAAAACTGTTAATAAATATTAAAGGAATTTTATTAATAAAAAATAACAAATATAAACCAAAATTTCTACCCTTTTTAATGGATCACCAATAAGGCCCGAAATTTCAATTGCTGTTAACGCTCGCTAAGTGAGAAATTTACGACCGTTAAGTTGATCTCTGACAAAAAAACCTGACAAAATAAGGCTAGCAATATCAATAATGTAAAAAATACTCATGGACAGTTCCTTTATGCACGAATCATCGATTTCGAATTCTATCTAAAATAAATAACATGTGATGAATGATAAACGATTCCCAATGAGTGAGCTAGTTATAGTTATAACAGCTATAAACTCACTTCACAACATAATATAACAAGTTGGTTTTCTTAGAAAGCGTCATCTGTTTAAATATGAGTCATTTCCTTCAACCGATTTCCGAGAATTTAAATAACTCGCTTCACGCTAATAAAGTAAACTATTATAATATTTTTGAATGTAGCTATTACTTTGTGGTTATCCATTATAGAAAAATGAAACAATACAACTTTGTATAAACCACTTATATAATGTGCAAATCCGACCGGTTTCGGAACAAACGTTCCTTCGTCAGGGAAAGTTGTCATATAGCCCAATCATGGATTTGTTCCCTTACCCACCCACTCACTAATACCTACCAACCCAATCTACATTATTAACTATTTACGGCTCCACCCCTACCATAATAAAACATTGTTCGAAACTGTCAAATTAGTATAAGCTTTCCCTGACGAAGGAACGTTTGTTCCGAAACCGGTCGGATTTGCACATTATATAAGTGGTTTATACAAAGTTGTATTGTTTCATTTTTATAAACTATTATAATATTAAATTCACGTAAGTTATCACAATTTGATAAAAAGCTCTTTTCCATTACACTTACCAGTGGAACTTCTACATGGACGATCGATAAAAACCTACATCAGTACGATATTGATGAAATCCGTCATCTGTGGCCAGTTATAAATATTTACGAGCACGGTCAACGATTACAGATATTGATAAATTTTAGCACGGCCTCCATGGTACCAGATAAGTTTCGGCTAACCATCAATATACCCATATTTTTTAAGTAAAATTTCTTTACGCACGCTTGACTTGGGGAGTAAGCTGGTGAATGCGTCACGAGAGCGTTACGAAAAGTGTGATCGGGCTAGGCGAACGGAAGTTGAGAGGGAGATAAAAGTTAGAGAAGATAGAAAGACAGAGAGTTACATTTCATATATTACTGTAGGGGCAAGAGAGAGAGGTGCGAAAATGCGTACATTTTCTTTCTCTCTTTCTCTCATAGCCAGTTAAGTTTCGTATATCTAAGACACAGTGCAGGTCTATTGTCTGTATCACACTGTAAGAGCAAGAGAGAGCAATGCGCGCGAACATTTTCTTTCACTCTTCTTTTATAAGTTACCGAAGTTTTACTTCAGTCGTGTGGTCTAAAGCACACTAGTTTTTTTTTTAATAAAATCGAACAAACGAAACTCTTAGAAATGAAAGAAGTCGTATACGCGATCCATAGATTTAAATAATGCATCTAAGCTGAATTATTCCGTTTAATCTCTCCGTTGAAATATGATAAAGACCTCATTGTGCGAATTGCCAATGCATTATTTGGTTAGTACTTGAATTCAACATTGCCAATTTATTAATATTTTTACGTAATTGATTGGCGTTTGACGTTTCGGGGTGTGAATTTGTAGACAAGTCCGCAGTGTTGCCAGCTTTTATAGATTTCTTATTTATTTCCTGTAAATATCGGTTCGTATATCAACGGTTAAACCGTGCTCGGTGTACAGAAATAAAATCTTCGAAAGTTACTGTAAAGTTATCGATTTCTCTGTGCTTGACCGTCTGTTGTGTGAATTAAAAATCGAGACTTTTTAGTTGTAGTTTTTCCTTTGGCTACCTTGGGAATAAAGTAAAACTCGATACTGACCTGTCGTTAATTAGATTAAGTATAAATAAGTGGAAAATGCTTCTTTTTGACCATGAAAACTTGACTCTCTGAAATACGATTTGGGCGTGTTTCGTAATCGAAATGTTGAATAAAAAATCAGAACGTGCAATTCACACGCGCTAGAAGTGAAACCTTCAGAAAACTAAAGTAGACAGGGTGGGGAGATTATGAAGAACTTTTTTATCATTGTGAAGGACGATTTTCCCATATTTTTGACGTGGAATTCCAGTGCACCATTTCCTGTGCATTTGGTCATCTTTTTTTTTTTTTTTTTTTTTTTTAATTGTACAACAGATTATTATCCAATTGCTGTACAATTTTCTCATTTTGACAGTCTTAACACCTAGGAAGATGATTATTATACAAAAAAATCTTAAGGCTATCTAAAGAAGAGTTATATATATCTAGTGTTTCCGATATTTCGTTCAGCAGCACCATTCCTCTTGTCATGCTATGCTGTGCTAGAACATCTGTTCCGTCGTATGGTATTTTGAACAAGTCGTATCGATGACTACGACTGAAATTTTCAGGCACGTATAAGCCATAACATTCCAAGAGGAATGGGCTGTCAATACGGTTATGGATTATGTTAAAACTAAGAATTGCAAGATTTGCATAACGTCTAGTTTCCAAGCTAAATCTATTTGATGCCTCAAGTAATTCCATATGGTGCATGAATCTCGGGTATGTTCCATTCATCCGCATATAGACATACCTAAGGAACTTTTTCTGAATTTGTTCCAGCATATTAATAACTTTTTCTGAATTTGTTCCAGCATATTAATATATTTAGCTTAGTGCGGAGTCCACACACCACTAGCATACTCCAGCTTACTTCTTATGACTCCATCGAACATGGCTATCATTGCATCTGGGTCATCAAATTGCTTACATATTCTGATGATGAAACCCAGGAGTTTGTAGCACGCTGGAGTGAGCCGTGATATATGATCCGAGAATGTCAGTTTGGGATCAAATACGATACCGAGATTTTTAAAGCTTTTGACTCGGCATTATGTTTTCCCTTTAATGTTGTATTAAAAAAACTATGGGCTTCTGGGAGCGAGTACATGTCATAGTTACACATTTTTTTAATATTGAATTCTAATTTGTTTTTTACTGACCATTCTGCATAGCATCAAGGTCAGATTGCATTTTTAAGCAGTCATGGTAACAGATTATTTCCATCAAAAGTTTGAGATCATCTGCAAATAGAAGACATTTGCAATATTTTACACAAACCTGGATGTCATCTATAAGTATAAGGAACAGCAAAGGACCAAGGTTCGAACCTTGGGGAATACCTGATAACGCCGGAAATTGTTTAGATTCATGTCCATTTATTATTACATATTGACTTCTGGATTTTAAATTATTTATCTTATTAGTATTTGTGTTTTCTTCATCGGAATCGATAGATGTCCCTTTCTTTTTCCTGATCATTTTGGAATGGTTTGAAGATTGGATATTGATTTTACAATTTAAAAATAAAAATATATATTTTTTTAGATTTCTTCGGATTCGATCCTTGATCTTGTAAATGTCTGAGTTTTGTCTTGTATGGGATTGTGGATTTATCGTATTATATTGGAACCGAGTACTCGTTAATTAAATAAATATTTTATTGCTATTTCGATCTCTCGCAGGCTAAAACCTGTTGATGTATGTATTTGCTTTTTGGTGTCGCTCGTTTCCGATTCATCGAGTTTAAAAATCACAACGGTGCTAAAGAAGTTTTCACTTCAAAAACTCAAGTAAAGTTGCTCGTGGCAAAATAAGTTAGGTAGACAAATAGGTAGACAAACGAAGCCGCGATGTACTGGTTGGATGACTAATACGATACTACACTGTGGATACTAGTTAATTAAATCACAGGTAACGATTAACAAGGTCATTAGACATGGTGCTTTTTATAATATTTGAAAAGTTCAACTTCAAGCAATTGATTTGCGAAGACTACTAGTAACAGTTAATTAATTTAAAAAAATCAGAGTGTGTAATTCACACGCGGTAGAAGTGAAACTAGAAAGTTGCTAGATGTCACTTTCTTTTCTTTTGCTGGTTTTTTTAAGTGGTTTGAAGATTGGATTTTGTTTTCAAAAAATTTTAATGTTTTTTTTTTTCGTAGGATTCGAACCCCCGTTGGCTTGATGTCTGTCTCTCTGGCCGCTGAGACTTGTCAGGCACCTTGCCAACTACGCCGAGGTGCGAATATACCTCCTTATAATAGAACCGAGTATTTGTGTAGAACTCAGTGGTGACGCATTTCCGTTTCACCTGAATTTTAAGTCACTAACGGATCTAAAGAAGTTTCACTTCAATAATCTACAATATAATTGCGGCGCGTTTCAGAGTGGAAGATACTCTCAGTATCGCCCTGGTGAAAGACCACCAATCAGAATTGAAACGTTGCTTGAAATGGCTTTAGCCGTGTTTGGTGTTGGTGCTAGGTCTAAATAGCCAGGTACTTTCCCACCTTCCTCTTCCCCATCTCCTTCCCCTTCCCATTACCTTCAGCCTCACAACATACCCCAATTTGGGAAGTCATAGTCTCACTGGCTCTTGTGAGGTATTCACATAAAGAAAACCAATTTATGTACATAATTTTGGAATGTTGATAATAACAAAAGCCCTTGCCAAAAATTCCCTGATCTGAATCGTTAGTTTTTTATAACCTCGTACGAAAAAAATGTAATCAAATGCCTTATACATCAAACATCATGTACGACGATATTCCTGTCACGGTTTTTGTCCCTTTGGCTTTGCTGCCACTGGATGGTGCGATACATAGACATCAGAATTCAATAGACCAGAATCTACAGATGAGGGGTAAAACCAAACTATGGAGGGCGAAGAGAGGAAAAATGACTGTGGTTCGTTAAAAAATCAATCTGACAGTATATAGGCATCTCGCGTTATAATATCACCATTTATGTAGTTCTTAAAAGCAAAATCTGCTTTGAATGAAGAGACCTTTTTACATGGGAGCGCGAATTGCTTGTCACGTTAATAACATATTTGCTAAGGCCAAATGCTCGCCCCGAAAAGATTGGCCCCAATTCACATAACAATGTTTTGTTGCCGTGTTTAGTTAAGACACTTTTACAAATGTTTCATAATTTACTTACTCCTGTAACCAGCAACGAGCACACTAGAGAACCGCCCACATTCGCTATGTCCATATAATATGTGGGTATAATGTATATAGC
Organism: Limnephilus rhombicus; assembly: GCA_929108145.2. Taxonomy (NCBI): domain Eukaryota; kingdom Metazoa; phylum Arthropoda; class Insecta; order Trichoptera; family Limnephilidae; genus Limnephilus; species Limnephilus rhombicus. Next base: position 56,538,110 of record OV815275.1, on the reverse strand, counting down.
ACAAGCTACCGTTTTTGGCGTGTTATTTCGTAAAACATATGGACGTTATTTCCGCGCTGGTCAGTACAAGAATGATGGTGTCACATATTTTAGATTCAAGCGAGGCTCTCTCCCCTCCCCATGGAGCGAGCTGGCTCCAAGGAGGAGCTCCAGCTGGCTCCATGGGGAGGGGGAAATTATACGTTTTTATCACTTAGGGCAGGTCCAGATATATTCATATGTCGTGGTGCGATATTATATTTCCAAGGAACCGGCTATTTTAGGTAATGGTTCCATTTGATTTTATAAAATTTGAAAATATCAGCTATGCCTATGAACAAAAAATGTCAGTGGCTGAGTTGGGTCCCACCCAGGCGTCGATTCTTCGGCTGGCTAAGTCCTCCATCATGACTCTAGCAACATTTTCCGCTTATTGCGGTGGTAGTAGGAGATTTAATATTGTCCGATTATTCACAACTTGGAAATGTTTGTCTTTCTTTAATAAAAAAATATTAATATTGTCAGATTATTTTTAAATTGAAAATGTTTGTCTTTCTTTAAGAAAATGTACGTAAAATATTATTATAAAAGCAATTTAGTTAAAAAATTGTTATAGGGGAGATTAGGGGCGAGAAATTCGAATTGTTTGTCAAGGTACACGAATTCGGCGGCTTTCTTTAATTTCTCGAGTTCTTATTGGTAGTAAATTTCTTAATTAATGGGAGTTTGTTACTTCGCAGAAATGAGTTTTCATTCATCAAGTGAATATTCACATGAAAGAAGTTGAGTTTTAGTTTAGTTAGGCAATCCGCGCATTGAGAAACTGCAAAGAAATTATTATAAGCAATAATTTTATCAGCCTGAAACACTCATCTACATTGAAAAATCAGCGGGAATTGAACCCGTGTCCTTCTGATTGCCGGTCAGGTGCTCTGACCACTGAGCTATGGCGGTTTATCTAATACCCGCCAAATAATTCAATATATACTAGTGTTTCATTCAACAATTACTGTTTATTATATTTTTTCCACCTGAAAACAACCAACTTTATTTTTGCGAGAAAGACATTGTTAGTGTTAAATCTCTCGCTAGGTGGCGTCGAGACAAATTATGTCTACATTTTTTGGGGAAATACTTTAACTTGTCAAATATTATCACCTTTGTTCTATGCATAAAAATCTTGTCTTAGACGTTAGTTTATCAATTAAAAAAAATAATAATAATTGAAAAAAAATTGTTGGAAAATAGATATTTGTCTGATCTGACATATCAAAACACGATAAAACGTGAGCTAAGGTAGCGGCTCACGACCTGTCAAGTTTTGTCATGTTTGACAGGTTGTGAGCCGCTATCATGGCTGACGACCTGTCAAGTTTTCGAGTAATCTGCGATATGACAGGTCAGTGAAATATTTTCTAGTAAATGACACGGATGTGTCGAAACCCGGTAGCAGATGAAATTCAATTTTAAGTAACAAGTGTGCATGGAAAGTAAAACTCTTCAAAATGAAATGAACGGAGTTATACGACGTACGTACATATATTATGTAAGCATTCACAAATGGTTATTATTTGGAGGGAAAAATTAAAAGGTAAGTTAATTGCACACATTCTAATAATTACTGTTGTACATACAAAGAGGAAAAACTATAGAAATATGGGAACTTTACTAAATTGAGCGAAGCCCAACCAAAATCCGCCTGCAGGGTTTAAAACCTATCACGTAACCGTATAACCGTATCAACCGGTCGCAGGAGTAAACAACTACTGAGTATTTTTTATACACCTTGGGTTAATTGAGCCCCGGGCACGTTCTATCAGCGGTTGTTTTTTCCGCGGTTATTTTTATTGCATAAACCTGCCTCTTTTATCACAGAATGTTCACATCCCGCCCTGCCCGCCCCTGACTGTTTACCGAACTTGCCCTTGTCACTAGTCACGGCGTCACTGTGTCCTAGGTACTAACACTTATAACCACCAAACCACTTGCCCTGCGTGACGGATGACAAATTATTGACGGTACCTATATATAAATGACGGTAGAAGTGAAACCTTCAAAAAACTAAACTTCGATAGAATTAGACGAATGCAGAGTATATATAACTTTATGAGTAAAACCTCAAATTGTAATATTTAATTCAACTAAGACAATACAAGCGAAACTCAATCGTAAATCTATCAAATTCGGACATTTTTAACTGTGTCATACTTCGACTAAGAACTAGCACATTATCTTCATTTTCTTAACGCATATATTATTGGCTGCTATCTTTATGTATGATTGCAAGATTCAAACCCATGCTCTCTATTAGTTAATATGCGACATCTTTTGACTTTTCTACATGTCTAGGATGAATATTTTATTTTAATTTTAATTTTATGAGTAAAACATTAACTTCATTTTTTTGCATTATTGATTATGTATGATTGCAAGATTCAAACCCGAACTAAATGCTCTCCAGATAGTGTCTAGATAAATTTTTATCCATTTTATTTAATACTAGCAGACCCAGCAACCCGTTGCTGTGGCTCACGAAACCTCTACAACCAACGCCATCTGTTAAATCAAATCCACACCACGCTGCTGCTGCCGCTGCCCGCTGCCGCTTGGACAGATATATTATGTATTTCAACCAATTTACACAAAAACTATATACTTAAAAACCTTCCTCATGAATCACTATATCTATTGGGGAAAACCGCATGAAAATCCGTTACGTAGTTTAAAAGATTCAAGCGCACATACAGCATGAGCGACTTCATTTTATACTTAGTAAAGATAAAGATGCTTAGCTTCCCAGTAGTAAGGAGATGAGTCTTCCGAAACTATATTTGTAAAGCATGATACAATAGTATTTAATTAGTATTAATAAAAGAAAATATCTCTAGAGAGGACTTCAGAGATACTTTACAATAATGCCTTGACTCTTGACTGGAAGATTGAGTGCAACGCATGACTCCATCTAGTGTAGCTAATGAGGGATTTGAAGGTGTGGCAAAGCTCGTAACATTTTCCGTGACCCGTAAATCCAGACCTGTCCACTGTTTGTACGGCACACGTAAATAAATTAGCTATAGGAAATGCTGGTATCGTGGGAATACAAATACAGGAACATATCAATACAAAAGTTTTTTATTTTTTTATTTTTTTTATTTTTTTATTTTTTATTTTTTTTTATTCCAGTTAAAAGAAAATTACATTTTCACTCATTTAACTAGAAATAATTATACAAATTAAAATAATAATTTAATTTTGATATTTTTTTAATTCTCTTAAAAAAATACGCCAATGAATTTTTGTTTTGTTATGTGGACGAAAAAAAATATTCTTGTTTTAAAATGATACATTTTTAATTTTTTTCACGTTAACTCAACACAAAGGCACTGAGGAAAAATGCTACAGATAACAAAGGCTCTTAGATTATGTCATATTTGTGAATGCTATATCGAGGGTATTTTTAGGGAAAGGAAGGAGAGGAAGTTCTGGGAAGGAAAACGGCATGAGTGGTGGGTAGAATCTGGGTGTCAATGTGTCCAGAAGTGACGGACGTGTGAATTCGTCCCTCACACGCCCTACCTCCCTTGCGGTGCAAGGTCGGAAGAGTCCGGCTGGAGAGGACTCCTTTAACCAACCACATAGTATGTACCTAGACAAACCTCACCCCGTGAACCTGTGCACCCTTGTTAAGTCACCAAATGTAGCAAACCACTAGATTGGACATATGGCAGGGGTGTTGGTTATCCAAAAATGGTTCCTGGGGCAGCGGTACACAAACCGCCTCCCAAGGTAGAATAAAAGCCATGTATTCTACCTTGGATAGGTATATAATATAATTCATATAATTACTCATTTTTACTTTGTGAAATCCCTGTGGGCTTCAGGTAAATAAAGTAATAAGTAAATATTGAACAATGAGCACCGCAAGCGCTTAATGTAAACCGCAACACGTGCAATCTATCGAGCAACTAGAATCTACCAATTGGAATGGTATTTGCAAAGGGTAGGGACGCTTCCGTTATCCGGGGATGAAGTTCCATTAGTCCTGGCACGTAGTCCTTTTGTACCAATATAATTCGACCGGTCAGTGGCGGAGTTGACATCGCGTTTGGGTTCCACCCGGGCGTCGCGTGTTCGATTCCTCGTCTGGCTAAGTCCTCCATCACAACCCAAGCAACATTTTTTCAACTTTCTGTGGTGGTAGAAGGAGATTTTCAAATGTTGTCGGGTTATTCGTAACCCGAAAATATTTGTCCTTCTTTAAAAAAAAAATTTTTTTTTAAAGATTTTGTTAGTGCTTCTTTAGCACCGTCGTGATTTGAAACTCGGTGAAACGGAAACGAGCGACACTAAAAAGAGACAAACCCAAACATCTATAGCCTGTGGGAGAATGAGGTAGCAATGAAATATTTATTTATTTCACGAGAACTCGGTTCCAATATAATACCAGTTGCCTTTGGTCTAGTGGTAAAAAGCACCTGACGAATCTTAGCGGCCAGACATTTAGCGGTCCAAGGATAGAATCCTACGAAATCCAAAAGGTTTTCACTTCTACCGCCTGTGAATTGCACACTCTGATTTTCTTAAAAGTGAAAACTTCTTAAGTGCCGTTATGATTTGAAACTCGATGAAACGGAAAAAGAGACAAACACATTCATCTAAAGATTTTAGCCTGCGAGGGAATGAGGTAGGCTAATCGGTGTTATCTTCGTGCGGTGCTTCGTATCCAATCGGCCTCCTCTTTATTCTTCGTAGAATAAAATGTAAAATAATTTTTAAACTTGGTAACAATATTATAATAAATAAACCCTACCTCCGCATTCGTCTCATTCTCTTGAAGTTTAGTTTTTTGAAGGTTTCACTTCTACCGCGTGTGAACTGCACACATGTTTTTTTGTACTTCAAACCACTCCAAAATAAACAGGCAAGGCAAATCTATCGACTCCATAAAAAGAAAACACAGATACTAATAAGATTATCAAATGCATAGCAAATGGTGCACTGTGGAATTTGACGACAAAAATATGGAAAAATCAACCATCACATTGATAAAAAAAATTGCTTCGGAGCCTCCCCATTTTTGTCTACTTTAGTTTTCTGATGGCTTCACGTCTACCGCGTGTGATTGCAAACTCTAATTTTTATTTTATTTTATGCAATCATTTTCAATTTGTCTTGTGAATATTATATAACTCGCGAAGCTCATAAAAAGATGGCTTCCCGTAAACAAAGTTCAGCTTCCCAGAGAAATATAAATTTTATTTGATTATTTTGTGTTATATCACAATTTATTCGTTTCAAATAATGTACTATATTGTATTTGTGGTACGTTCCAGAGTGGAAGATAATCTCAGTTTCGCCCTGGCTTAAGACATTTAGAATTGAAAAGTGGCTTGACATGGCTTTAGCCATGTTTAGTGACAAGATTTGAATGTTAACCGGACAACTCAGAATCAACTCAACTCAACGCCTTCTTTGAAAAGTCATAAAAATTGATGGAAAAAGAGGACAACCAATGAATGAGCATACCCTCAAATTACATGAATGTCAAAATACTTTTCCACAACGTTCCTGCCCGTATATAACCCAAACAAAAAGTATTAAACTCTTGGGATTGAAATTGCGAAACATCTTGTAAATTAGGAATTTAAAGAGAGTATAATCATGTTTGGAATATGGAGTAATAGGATGGGGCTCAACAGCATCTAATCACAAAAAACAACGTACGGTAACTCAGAATTGCATTGACAATACTAAAGGTCCCCATAAGAACGTCAACAACAAAATTTTTTAAACAGTTTGATGTTCCAAGCATACAGAAAATCTATGCCAAAAACATTCTAGCACATCACCACAAAATGATTCAGAGGCAGACACCTCACATGCTCATAAAACTAGAGCCAAACAAACAGACATACTTAATATACCAAAGTGTAACTTTTCATTTGGACAAAGAAGTTCTGAATTTTTAGCAGTAAAGTTATATAACAAACTCCCTCTTAGTATCAAACAAATTAAAACAAAAAATAGCTACATTAAGGACATTATATGTTGGCTGACCTGGAGGATCTGCTGGTGAACGTGCGCTGAATTCAAAAGAGCCGCACAAGACAGGGAAGAGTGGAAGAAACGAATAGATGAAATTGCTGCAAACCAATCCCAGGATTGAAACCAGAGAGAGAGATGTTGGCTGAAGGAACTATCGGAAAATGAACTTACTAGTATACTTAAAACATCGTCATAGAAGTTTCTGGAAAACCGTATCCAAACCATGAAGTTAAACCATAGAAGTCGCTGAAAACTTATCCAAAGCATAGTCCCCCTCAGCACAGGATCTCCTAGTGAGGAGGACTACGAATATTTTTTCAATTTTATATATATATATATATACCTAACAAGTTTTTTATAAAAATGTTAAAAATAATAAATATATAGTTACTAAATAAATAAAAATATTATTTAAGCGGAAAATGTTACTGGGTTAGCCGGTCGAGGAAATTTGCTTCACCCGATCGTGTCATGTTTTCCCGGAACGTTCCCGAATTATGTCGCTTGCATTTCTTTTTTTTCTCCTAATAGTTACTACTTCACTTCTATCGCTGTGAACTGCACACAAATTTTTGAAGTGAAAACTTCTTTAGCACCAACTAAAACGAGAAAATACACACATCTGAAGGATTTAGCCTACAAGAGAATGAGATAGCAATAAAATATTAATTTAATTCACGAGTACTCAGTTCTAATGTAATACGATAAATCCACAGTACCACGCAAGTCTCCTTTGGCGTTGTGGTATTAAGCGCCCGACCTGCAGACATTTAGCAGACCAAAGATCGAATCCTACAAAATCCAAAAAAAAAATAGTAAAATCAATTCAAACCACTTCAAAATGAACAGGCAAAAGAAAACACAAAAGAAAGCGACATCTAGCGACTCCGAAGACAAAAACACAAATACTAATAAAATGACCAAATGTATAGGAAAAGGTGCACTAGAATTCAACGATAAATACATGGAAAAAAATCCTCATCATTGATAAAACAATGTGCTTCGTAATCTTGTCTAGGTACTTAAGTTTTCTGAAGGTTTTTCTCCTACAGCGTGCAAATTGCAAAATCTGATTTTTTTTTCTTAAAATTGTCGTTTAGATTTATAGAATAATCTTCTTTTTTAATGATATATTACATATATGGGTATGACCTTCAAAATTTATTACAACAAGAGTATTTTCAATAAAACTGCAATAATTTTAAATTACTTGAACAGAAATTAATGGAACAATTTGAAATTCTTTTTTGAAAAGGCAAACAATTTCGCTGCGCTATCTGGGGTTTCGGTATTAAAATGTCTTTCTCATCGAATTACATCTCACTTCTAAAGAGTACTTCTTCATTGGAATATATACCTCTAATTCACACACCGAATATTCGCCACCGAACATTAAATTACGTGACGTTATCAAGTAATCCGGTTAACCTAAGTACTTGATAAATGCTGTGTGCTGTGTACCAATATTTTGAAATTGGTAAATAACTGAATAAAGGGAAATTTGTATGTTTAAATTGAATCTTATGTTTAAATTGAATCTTATGTTTTCGATCGAAACATCACTTTCACAAACACACGCTAAACAAAATGAGATATTAATAAATAATGCACACGAGTTTAAAACTGCTTTTGCGCAAAGTACCAACAATAATTACCTCTCGACTGAGCTCTGTAATTAATTTCCACAAAACAAATAAATAGATGAAAACAAAAACCTGGATTATAGAAATAAAATAACAAAAAATCGCCATAGAACTTTTGTACAATCCTTATTACCAGCTGAATGGCTAGCCGGATTGGGAGAGAATGGTTGAGGGAGACCCCTAAAGCAGGACTCTCTCGGAAAATTGCTCAGCATCGCTGTGGTAGGGATGGATTCATATGTCCGTCACTTTTGGATACACCGCCCCCAGGTTCCTACCCACCTGTCATACATTTTTCCTTCCCAGAACTTCCTCTCCTTCGTTTTCCTAAAAAAACCCTCCACGAACCCAGGGGGAGGCACAGAGGGGAATTATTTTCCTCAGGGTCTCCTGTGAACTAATGAAAAAAACGAGTGTGCTTTAGACCACATGACTGAAGTAAAACTTCACTAACTTATATCTCCCCCTTGACTTCCATTCGCCTTGCCCGATCACACTTTTCATAACGCTCTCGTCATGCATTCACCAGCTTACTCCCCAAGTCAAGCGTGCTTAATGGCCCGACCATTCGCCTCACTTCTTTTCGTAACGCTCTCGTCACGTATTCACAAGCTTATTCCCCTTATTACTTAAAAAAAAACAGGAACCCTAAGTGAGAATGGCTAAGAACGGGTTGTGTAATTCAGAATTTTAAATGATTTGAATGAAATTTTCCCATGATTTTCATCACGTTTCAAGCACAATTTTGAAATTCTATGAAAGTCATATTCGAAGCTCTGGATAATAACTAAGAACTTTGATGAAATTTTCAGCGATCTTGAATTTAACATCGAAATTTCGAATTGTTATAATTAACCTTTTTTTACATTAACTCCACCTTGGAAGTCCTACAAAACCTCAGGGCCAAATCATTTTTAGGGTTACTGTGAAGAGGGTCTTTTTGTGGAAAGGAAGGAGTAGTAGGGAGAAAACACAGAGGCCGGCAAATCTTTTGCCTAAAGCTGTTCGAGAACGAGTTCTAGAAACGACCCATTCTTGTGACAGATGTGAACTGTGTACAAAGGCGCGCATTTGGCGTGTTGATAATTATTTTTTTAGTGTATTGAAACTATATTATTGTGGGGGTGTCAATTATACCAACGAGGTTAGGTTGGGGTGCATCAAACTATCTTTACATTTTGATTTGTACTCGCTAAACGCTAATTTTCGGTCCGTTTTTGCTTTTGGACAAATTATGATCGTAGCAACATGATCGTTATGTTTGTCATCTAAGATCACTACCTCACTGGAATCTTTTTTGACAACAAATTTCAGTTTCAATTTAAACATACAAATTTCCCTTTATTCAGTTATTTACCAATTTCAAAATATTGGTAAAAATTATTACAGGTGATTCAGTTTTAAAAAACGTGTTTAAATCGTGTTATTTGCCGATCTGAAAACATTTCCATTTTTGCGTTCACTTAATTTTATATTATGTAAATTTGATACCGGATGTTTGATGGGATTAAACATATTGATAAATGGAAATATTGAAAGATTTAATATTAATAATTTCCAGGATGTTCATTTCTATTTAGGTTTCCAGCTAGGCCAGGGACTAGAGGCGCAACGGGTTACCGCTCAGGTTGGGCTGTTCTTTGTTTATTTTTTATTAAAATTATAAAGCAACTAGCTGAAGTCCCCGGTTACAGAGATTTCGAAATCAAATGAAGACAGTGACAAATCAAATCCACACCGCCCGCATACATTCATATATTATATATTTTAATCAATTTACAATTGAAAAATTATATACTTAAACCTTCCTCATGAATCTCCCTATCTGTCCCTGAAAACCGCATGAAAATCCGTTCAGTAGTTTTTAAGTTTATCGCCAACAGACAGACAGACAGACGCGGCGGAGCACTTTAATTTATACTATGTAGAGAAGATAATAAATTATCCGTAACATTATTAATTCACTTAATTTACATAATTAATTAACTTAGTATTTTTCTAACAACCATTTTTTTATTAATATCTTTTACAGGTTACATAAAATATAATGTACATTTACTTGATATAATAATTTACGTAAATGTTCATGGTCAAATATCTTAATACCACACGCCCATGGAAGCATTAGCTTGTGTCTGGAAGAGTAGTGTACATTTTTAATACTATATTATAATTATTACAAGCAATAATTGTCAGCCTGAAACACTCATTTACATTGAAAAATCTTCCGAGAAAAGATACTTGCCGCCAACGGGACTTGAACCCGTGTCCTTTCGATTGCCGGTCGAGTGCTCTGACCACTGAGCTATGGCGGCTTATCAAATACCCGCCAAATAATTCAATATATACTAGTGTTTCATTCAACAATTACTGCTTGTTATATTTTTTCCACCTGACAACAACCAACTTTATTTTTGCGAGGAAGACATTGTTAGTGTTAAATCCCTCGCTAAGTGGCGTCGAGACAAATTATGTCTGCATTTATTGGGGAAATACTTAAACTTGTTAAATATTAATTATTATTTTTTTAATTTATAAACTAACGTTTAGACAAGATTTTTATGCATAGCACAAAGGGTAACAATTATTACAAGCAATAATTGTCAGCCTGAAACACTCATTTACATTGAAAAATCTTCCGAGAAAAGATACTTGCCGCCAACGGGACTTGAACCCGTGTCCTTTCGATTGCCGGTCGAGTGCTCTGACCACTGAGCTATGGCGGCTTATCAAATACCCGCCAAATAATTCAATATATACTAGTGTTTCATTCAACAATTACTGCTTGTTATATTTTTTCCACCTGACAACAACCAACTTTATTTTTGCGAGGAAGACATTGTTAGTGTTAAATCCCTCGCTAGGTGGCGTCGAGACAAATTATGTCTGCATTTATTGGGGAAATACTTAAACTTGTTAAATATTAATTATTATTTTTTTTTTTTAATTTATAAACTAACGTTTAGACAAGATTTTTATGCATAGCACAAAGGGTAACAATTATTACAAGCAGACATAATTTGTCTCGACGCCACCTAGCGAGGGATTTAACACTAACAATGTCTTCCTCGCAAAAATAAAGTTGGTTGTTGTCAGGTGGAAAAAATATAACAAGCAGTAATTGTTGAATGAAACACTAGTATATATTGAATTATTTGGCGGGTATTTGATAAGCCGCCATAGCTCAGTGGTCAGAGCACTCGACCGGCAATCGAAAGGACACGGGTTCAAGTCCCGTTGGCGGCAAGTATCTTTTCTCGGAAGATTTTTCAATGTAAATGAGTGTTTCAGGCTGACAATTATTGCTTGTAATAATTGTTACCCTTTGTGCTATGCATAAAAATCTTGTCTAAACGTTAGTTTATAAATTAAAAAAATAATAATTACTATATTATAAATAAAATACAATGTGAAGGTAAAAAAACAATAAGTTGTAATTTCGGTGTTATGTTATAAGTTATGTTAAGTATTTATCTACTATCAAACAATTTTACTATTTAAATAATGTATCTAAAAAATATTGTAATTAGTTGTTAAAAACAAAACAAAACAAAATTTAACTTATTTGAAATTGAGTTATAAGTTATTCTTAAGATTAAATTAATCATTTATAATGGATACATACTGTTATTTCAGATTTTATTAAATAATATTTATTTTGGTTTAGAAAAAAATGTGGTTTAATTAATTAGGTACTAGCTGGTACCCGGCATGCGCTGCTACGCCATTTAATAGAACAATTGTTTCGCCCTGCGTGTGCTTTCCAATTCCCCTTCGTCTCCCGCGTCCCCTTCCCCTCTCGCGTTCCCACTCTGTCTCCTCCACCTTCCCACTCCCCACTTCCCCCATTCCCCCGTCCCGCGAACCCCCTCCCGAATTCCCATCCCCTCTCACAGGTTCCCCTCCCTGGTTCCCCCTTCTCTCCCGCGAACCCCCTACCCGACTTCCCCTCCCCCCTCTTGCATTCCATACATTCAGTCCCAGTACATTTAGTTTTCAAACAGCTCGCGTGCCGCCTATTCCAATTTTTTTATACAAATTTCAAAATGGCAGAGTTCGCCTGTAGTTTTATACAAACCTTGTCTTGACAATAACGAACACAAAAAAAAAAAAACAATTATCCAATTTGATGCAGTCGTTCGAAAGTTATGCGCGTATATTATTATTATTTATAAAGGTGATATAAGATAGATAGATAGACAGATAGATTTATTAGTGAAATATTATCTTCGGTTCTAGGTATCTAGGGATTTTGTTACAAATTTTCTGAAAATTAGAAACCCCTCATTACATTTTTCTCAGAACTTACTCTTCCCAAAAATGTCCTCCACACATCATCTCAAAAGATGATCAGGCCCCGAGGGGTAGTTGTTTTTCTCGGGGCCTCCTACTTGAAGCTAATGTTAAAAAATAGTAAAATAAAGAAGTCAGCGAATAAAAAAATTCGTTAAGAAAATGAAGATAAAGACGTTAGTTTTAGTTGAACAATGATAGATAAATATAAGGTAATACGGTTGAACTAGCTCAGCGTCGATCACTGCTCTGGAAGGTCCTGTGTTCAACTCCTGGATGCATCCGTATCTTTTAATTATTTTTGTTTCAATTTTTCTATTGGGATCGCTAAACATAGGCTGAACAGCTTTACTAAAAAACCCAGTGAAAATTTTATTCAATTGACAAACGGCCGCGGATGTGAAAATATTACTAATTAAAAATTTGTTCTTTGAAAGAAATACACATAGTTTCCACGGCCTGAGAGGGTAGTTTATCTCTGTTTTAACCGTTGATGTCCGAACGATATTTTTAATTTTTCCATACTATTTTGAATGTTCTATATATTTCTTATTTTTGAAGGTTTCGTAAAAACAAATACCATTTATGAAAACTAGATAAAATTACCTTCTAGATTTGTGTATTTGAAATACACTTTAGCTTTCAAAAACTGCCATATTTTAAGATTCAAACTCGGAAAAAAATGGAAAAAAATTTCCTCACACAACATTTTTGACCAAAATGTAGAGAAATTTAAATAAAATCAAAATTTAAAAAACACAGTCCTTTTATGTAATAAATTTGGAAGGAAACTATCACCTCACTTTTTCATCGTGTGTACAATAAAAAAATAATAAAAAATTTAAAAGTTTTTTTTATTGCCAAAAAAATAACTTAGAAATAATACCGAAATTTAAAACAGATTTCTTGCATCTCTAAGGACGTTCATTTTTTTGATACGTTTACGAACACATGTATTAGATTTTAATATTATAAAAAATTATCACTTTTAAGAAATTCTCTTAAAATAAAGATCTTAAAATAAAAATTTTATCTTTTAAGTAACCTATAAAAAACAATATTTTGACAGTTCAACTTTGAAAGTACGGCGTTTGTACAATAACTTGATTAAACTGATGTAAACCGTACAAATAACATGGTAAATATATCAATTATGTGAACAGAAGAGTAAATTCGTCACTACAATAGAAATTCTTAAGTAAAATCACAAAATTTTCGATATCCCGCCATAAAACACAGCGAGCTGTTTTGTCATCGCGGGCTGTCGCGGGCCGAAGAACTAATGCATAGGCGCGCCAATAATGCCCCTTGCGGAGAAAAATTAAAACAACATTGTTTCCTAGTAAATTAAAACCATATACAACGTTGTCACATCTTCAATGCGTTTTAAGAGCGTGACCACGTAAGAAACGTTATTGGTAATAAAACGTGTTTTAGTGTATACGAGGTTTATTTATGTTATTGCAATAACACAGTTAATCGGTCGCGCTGTGGTTTTTTTTAGTAAGGCTGATTGTCTTCAATGATTAAATATTACAAATTGAAATTTTGCTTTTTATATTATTCCAAAAAGATATAAAAAAAAATATTTGAAAATAAATTTTTTTGGAGTGAAAATTTCTTTAGCACCGTTGTAATTTGAATCTCGATGAAATGAAAAATAGTGACACTAAAAATAGATGAACACATAAATCTGTAGAATGCGAGAGAATGAGATAGTAAAATCGGTCTCCTCTTTGTGCGGTGCTTCGTAGCCTCTCCACTCTTGATTACTTTAGTTTTCTGAAGTGAAACTTCCTTAGCCCCGTTAGCGATTCGGAATTCGGATGAAATGGAAATAACGCGTACAGCACCTGCGAAGCATTATACTTATATCAAGGCTCCTATTGGTTGAGATATAAAACCGAAACGACGCGAGGTCTGCGCTCATTGGCCTACTCACTGCGCTTTGATTATGACCTCACTTTTCAAGGCTCCTTGTTCTTCTATACTTAGTTAGTTTGAGACTGTTTTGGTCAAGTTTAGCTTCTACCGCGTGTTAACTGCACTCAATTTTTTTAATTCAATTTTTCGATTGAGAATCGCTAATATTGTCCTCCATGATTAAATATTCATCATCATCACTATTGGCTCTACAACCCTTGGCCTCCTCAAGAATCTTCCTTCACTCATCTCGGTTTTGTGCCAGTTCTATCCAGTTTAGAAGCACCAAGATAGAAAATAAATATTACAATTTGAAAATGTACTCATTAGGTTATTCTAAAAAGAAATAAAATAATTATTTGAAATTAAGCTAGATATTTTGTGTAAATGGACTGACTATAAATAATCCCGGCTGACGAGCATTGCATTTTGTTGCGCCACTGGGTTCCCCTAGACCTGCGCAATGTATTTGGAGCCCCCTAGAATCTGCATCCTGTCTTCCTGGTGCATCAATCATCACAGTTTGTTCGTGACTCCCAACGAGGAGTGTAATCGCCTCTAATGTCGGATCCCGGTTTTTGCAACACGATCTTGGCCAAGGTTTTTAAATTTCTCTCTTTGAGATTAACATATTCTCATAATTTAAAAGGTCCATTAAATGTGCTGGGTATTAACTACAATTGTGATAAGTACACGAAATTTTATGTTCGGTTTAACATGATATTTTTATTATTAGAAATTAAATCGCGTTTATTAATTTGTTCCTGAAACAAAGTGAATTTAGCAAATGTGTGTTGCATAGAAAAGTGCCTGATAATGGATACATACTGTTATTTCAGATTTTATTAAGGGTGGGTTTCTACTAAACGATCGAAATTCAAAATTTAAACGAAATTTCTATGCATTTGACCGTTTATTTTTACAATAAACATTGCATTTAGCATTCTCGGTAAATGAAGAAACCCACCATAACTATTTGTTTCCTTAAAAAACTAAAATAAAAATAAAAACTAAAAAAATGATAAATTAACCCAAAAGGGCAACATATTTTCCAATTATTTTGCTTTTGATTTACCAACAACTTACTTTTGAACGATTTACTTTCAACGGCCCCCATGGTCAAGGGGTAAGGCTGTCGACTAGCAATCCGAGAGTCTCACTGGCTCTAGACGGGAGCCAGTGAGACTCTCGTGCGGTATGTATACATAACCACTTGGTGTGACCTGTTTCAGGGGTGTTGGTTATCCAATAAATGATTACCGGGACAACGATATCGTTACCCCCCCTCTCAAATTGAGAACTTATTTTTTCTTTTTGCGTTTACAACTTTTTGACTTGATTTTTTTTCGCTCTTTTTCAGATGACTTTGGTGCTCTTGGGAGCAGGGGTCATAATGATCGCGCACGCCAGCCGCGCGCGCGGTGTAGCCCCGCCAGGTATCTCCCCGTTCGGCACCAAGTGCGGCGAGTTCACCTGCGGCGTGGCGGACTACTGCTCGGAGGGCCGATGCGAACCTTGCGACTTGGTCTGTGAACCAGACCACCACAACTTCGACAGCCAAATCTGTATTCAGGAATGCCAAAGTAAGTGGACTATCTATTCTCTATTTCCTATGACTGTATTTGCTGAAGTGTTAGTGACGCTTCCGTTATCCAGGAATGAAGTTCCATTACCTTTACCATTCACTTTACCTTAATAGATTTGTGTCAATATAACCTTACCTCAAGAGTGTTTTCTCTTGGGGTATGATCTCGCTGAATTCAATGTTTCAAAGACCCAATCATGTCTGATTACGTCTAAAAGGAATCGAAATGAAAATATAGTCTCCTTCAACGGAAGCAATCTTCCGAACAGGCCCTCCATTGATATGCTTGGTGTAACTCTAGCTCAGATACGAGGGCTGCATCGAAGCCAGAGTTAAGTTAGCATCTCAAAAACTGGGCGTACTGTACAGGGCCCGCAGATACTGCAGATAGCACACAACTGCTAACGCTCTACACATCACAAGTGAATTTGGCAGCCACCTCTGCTCTGGAGCTCAAAATACCTGAAAAATACCCTCGAATCTGTGCAGAAACGGGCGGTCCGTTTGATAGATTCTCCCATTTTAACAGACGGATTGCAATCTTTAGAGAGCAGGCGTCGGATGGGAATGCTATCCTTATTCTATCGGTATTTCAATGGAAGATGCTCCGAGGAACCAGCGCCTTGATCCCTTCGGCACCGGTGCATAGTCGAGAAACACGCCAAAGGCGTGCCCAACACATGTACACCGTTGACATTTGTCACATGAGACCGGGCCACTTCTTCGACTCGTTCTTGTATTCAATAGCTCAACTGTGGAACGATTTGCCGGTCTCTGTGTTTCCTCCTTTCTACAACGTGGGTCTCTTCAAGACCAATGTTCATTCCTTCCTCTCCTCAAAAAGTCCCTACACATAGCATCACAGATGACATTAGAAAAGTTATTTTCCTCAGGGCGTCCTCTGTGGAGATAATGTTAAAAAAGAGATTTTTTAAATGAAAGCTTCTTTAGCACCGTTGTGATTTTAAACTAGGTGAAACGGAAGCGAGCGACACTGAAAAGAGGCAAACACATACATCTATAGGATTTAGCCTGAGAGATAATGAGGTAGCAATCAAATATGTATCTATTTCGGTTCCAATACATTACGATAAATCCACGGCCCCACGAAAGCCTCCTTTAGTCCCGTGGTATAAAGCGCCTGGCCTTAGTAGCCACATATTCAGCGGACCAAGGATCGAATCTTAAGAAACCCAAAAATAAATAAAAAATTATTAAATAAATATCTTATCTTCAAACCACTCCAAAATGAACTGGCAAAGAAAACACAAAAAGCAACTCCGAAGAAGAAAACACAAATCATCCCATTAATTGGTGTATTTGGTAGAATTGCTCATCTTCTACCAACAGAGGTAAAGAGGGGCTTATACTTTAGCTTAATCCAGTCCCACCTAAATTATTTAATAGAAATATGGGGAAACACATACATTACGTACTTAAACGACTTACAAATAATACAGAACAAAGTTATTAAAAAACTCTTCAACTATAACCCAGACACTCCCACAAAAAAACTATACCAGGAAATGAACCTTTTGAAAATAAGAACATTGTACGAATATAACATATGTCTTTTAATCTACAAAATACAAAATGGACTTATACACACAAACACAACATTTATAAAAACATCACAAGTACACGAACATTATACTAGACAACACAATAAATTGTACACAAATACTGTCAAGACTGAAAGTGGCAAGAGAAGTATTGGTCACGAGGGAGTTCATATATATAATCTCCTTCCAGATAGCCTAAAAACGGAAAATAACATAAAAACCTTTAAAAAAAAACTATTTAAACTCAAAATGTTGGAACAAAATTAAAAATATTATTCTTACTACTGTACTATATATATATGCTCTGTATTTAAGTTAAGAAAGCGAAATATTATGTTTCTTTTAACTTAATAATAAAAAAAATAATAATAAAAAAAAACTAATAATAAGATGACCAAATGTGTAGGATAAAAATATGGTCGTAAACCTTTACATTGATAAAAAAAGTGCTCCATCGACCCCCACTCTTGTCTATTTTAGTTTTCTGAAGGTTTCACTCAAAGATATTCAATTACAAGAGATATCCAATAGTATTGGTTAACAATATAGTTGGAATACGGAAAAAATTCGTTCGGAAAGAAAAATTGATTTTTTTAAGGTGTACAGTAGTAGTGGTTAACAATTTCGGAAACACCAGGAAACCCAGTCCCACCCAGTAAAAACTGCAGATAGCACATCTCTTATGCGCAGTTGATGCGTCCCAGGTGCACTAATCGTCGTTTCCGTTTCATCCGAAATCCAAATCACAGCCGTGCTATAGAAATATTACTTCAAAAATGACAAAAATTATTTAAATCGCATCATCAATTTAAAAGGTATCGCATTAGAAAGTATTCCCACCTCGCATCATTGCTTATAACGTTCTCTGGGAAAATTTAATATTCACAGAGAAACATGCAAGGGGTTCAAATCAGTCATGATCAAAAATCGATTCACGTAGATATACCGCACTACGCAGCACTGCTATATCATTTTTAGAGAATTTCATATTGAATATTCAAAATTGAAGTAAGTTGTTGTGAAATTCACTTTAGATAAAATTCGGGAAAAATGCACATAAAGGAATTTGTAAGGCGATACTATTTTCTATATTAATCGGATTTACAAAGACATGCGATCTGATTTACCAAGCCATTTTAAGACGAAAGCATTGACTGAGATTAAAGTGTTTCAAATTCCATTACACGATGAACGTTTTCATCAGCGCCACTTTGTATTTTTTTAGCGAATGGCCTTCGCTAAGAGCAGATTACTTTGCCTTTACATTTGCTCGTCACTTGGTCACATCTGTTTTGACACCATATTTGTCTAAATAAAATTTAATAATTCATCATTATCTATATTAAAAAGGCAATTGGAAAGATTTTTTGTTTCAAAAATAACCTTTATTTAGGTATGTGACTAATAATAAGCAAACACAAACCCTTCTGTTATTCTGACATTTGATATGACCCGACTCAAGAATCTAGTTCACTCGATCGTGGCATGTCTTCCACGGGCGTCTCGACTTCTTCTACCATTCACACTAGCTTCGTATATTTAACTTGTGTTTTGGTTTTAAAATTAGATCGCCTAGAAATATGTTAGGTTCTTTAATTGAATACTGCGAGTAGAACTTGATTGATAATGTAATATAATATAAGAGTAGAACTTCATTGATAAAGTGATTCTTTAATTGATACTGCGAGTAGTAGTAGTTTTGACGACCTCCGTAGTCCAGTGGGTAAGACTCTTGACTCACAATCCGGAGGTCGCGGGTTCGAACCCGGCATGCGCAAATAAACTTTATTTGATTAATTTGTGTTATTTCACAATTAATTCATTAAAAAAAATATATGGTATATTTGTGGCATGTTCCAGAGTGGAAGATACTGTCAGTATCGCCCTGGTGTAAGACCACCATTCAGAATTGAAACGTTGCTTGAAAATGGCTTTAGCCGTGTTTAGTAACCAGATCTGAATAGCCAGGTACTTCCCAACCTTCCTCTTCCCCACCTCCTTCCCCTCCCCACTATCTCCAGCCTCACAACATACCCCAATTGGGGATGCCATAGTCTCACTGGCTCCAGACGGGAGCAGTTGAGATTCTTGTGAGGTATTCACTGTAAAAAAAAAAAAAAAAAAGAACCAATGTAGAACACACATTTGTCTTTGAAATAATCGATTATATTTTTATTTAGTCATTTTATAAGCCCAGAAAAAATAAATATGCAGGCCTATAAAAACTTCTTTAAAGTTCAAAATCTCCTACTAACGAATCCCCTTTTAGTTATGATTTTATTATGTACAGTGCAAAAATTAAATTCCTTAGAAAATGATCGTAAAACATTTAAATAGTTATGCCTGAACTTCACAAAATAAAATAAAACACGCTTTTTGTCGATTTTTTTTCTTGATTAAATCAAAACAGGCGGCTGGTGATAAACGGGAATTTAAACCTAATCGCCACCCATATAAGGAGTACTAATGTTAGCGGCCTGATCCCGACTTTTACACGACGTGGTGCATTGCCTTAAGCCGCCGCTAGCCGAATTTCTCCCGATTTCTTATATATTTAATAAAATTATCTCATTAATTTTATCCCCCTTAAACATTTGAAGCTTATTAAGCTCTTAAAAAATATATGTTGTTTTTTAAGATAATATCTAGACGTGTTCCACGCCGAAATGCAATTCGGCGTGGAACAATTGGAAATGGAAAAATGAAAAAAAAAAACAATGGAACAATCAATTGGGAGGCGGGAATGGGTACCGCCGTCCCGGGAACCTTTATTGGATAACCAACACCTCTGCCATAGGTCACCCCAAGTGGTTCGCTACGTTTGGTGATTTAGCAGGGGTGCCCGGGTTCATGGGGTGAGGTTTGTCTAGGTCTTAGAGGTGGATGACCAAGACACACTGAACCCCAGATTCCTACCCACCCCTTAAACCCTTTTCCTTCCCAGAACTCTCCTCTTCTTCCTTTTCCTAAAAAACCCCTCCACACAGCATCCCCAAAGATGACATAGGCCCTGAGGAAAATTATTTTACTCAGCGCCTCCTGTGTGGAGCTCATGTAAAAAAAAAAAAAATCAATTCAAATGCAATTCAATTAAATTTCAAATGAAATTCCCTCGATAGAAAAAAATCGCAAAATACGCTTCGAAAATTATTATAAACACGTTCTTTTCACTTATTTTAGAAGTTATACATATGAAAAAATTCACAGTGTTTATTTAAATGCTATTTAAGACAACCCCCATGAGATTTTTGTTATATTTAAAAAAAGTCGTGTTTTATTATATATTTTCATAATTTTCGCTTCAATTTTATCATTTTAAGTATTAGCGCGCCCTCTCCAACATTAGTAATTACACATCTCTCCATCTTCTTACTTCTATATATCTCTAATCTTCGTAATGACATAGCGTCCCTTTCTTAATTTACTCATTGCGAACTGCTTGCGAATCTTAATATTCCTCACACGATCAATATGGTTTTATTACACATACGCCTCAGAGATCTCATTTCTACGGCATTCAGTCTAATTTCATATTTATTTTACTAGTTCCGTGCCTCGTTGCCATACGTCAGGGTAGGGACTCGCACTCCGCTGCTGGATTCGCTTCTTTCGACTTTTTTTTTGTTAGCCCCAATCGTGATTATCCCTTCTTTAATGGAGTGTCCCGCATTTACCCTTCAGGCACTGCATCTCTCGTCAAATAATAATTATTATTCTCCTCATAATCCGTGCCCTCCACAACACGGGTAGATAATAATCCCATCGATTCGTGACTCGATACCGTTTGGAAATTATTTTGGTAGACACAGAACAATGCAAAATATTCTCCATTGTCATGTTATACCACGTAACGCGCATTATTAACGACTCGCATCAGATATCAGTCCCGTGAAACATGAAATGCATTCAATCTCCTTTCAAACCTTCCTTGACGTATTTATTTACGGAACAAATACCTTTCCGTAATCTGAGAACGCAACAAAGAAAGTTTGATCACAAACACATTAGGATCTGAGACTGTCTTCAAGAATAAATAGGTCCTTGTCACAATCAGGTTCATTATTGTTTTACGTTTCATAGAATAAAACAATTTTTTTACGTAAAATAGATTACATAACAATTAAGCACATCATTAAAACAGACGATTAAAATTTACAAAAAATTATCACTTTGCAAACAAAACGTAAACTAATAACTTTTTTCATAAAATTCATGAAAGGTAGTTTTTTGTTAGTTGTTTCGGTGCTGTAGAAAATATCTGCATATTGTT
The DNA here is from genome assembly GCA_929108145.2 of Limnephilus rhombicus. Classification (NCBI taxonomy): domain Eukaryota; kingdom Metazoa; phylum Arthropoda; class Insecta; order Trichoptera; family Limnephilidae; genus Limnephilus; species Limnephilus rhombicus. The sequence continues at coordinate 56,516,810 of OV815275.1, read as the reverse complement.
TACCTAAGCTGTGTATGCTTGGTAAAAGGGAGAACATAAATAAATTGTTTTTGACATGATTGTTGCAGTTATACATATTTTTAGTTCGTGTGACTCTATTAGGAACATAAATGAAAGCAGTTGTTATAATGAAGGGCTGTCAATAAGGGGAAACAGAAAAATGACAATTAAAAAGAGTTCTCTGGGGACAGCATTATTAATTTTAGATTTTTCACTAGGCAGTTATAATTTGCATTTTTAATGGGAGTGTTAAGTATATAATTTGTGTCTTATTTTTTCAATAGAATCTGCAATCTTGCAATTCGGTGACCAGGTATGGGTGAGAATATTATGAAAAGCGTAAATTTAATTTATAAATGACTTATTGAAGTAAAACTTCTTTACGCACACTTGACTTGGTGAGTAAGCTGGTGAATGCGTGACGAGAGCGTTACGAAAAGCGAGGCAAACGGTGGTTGAGAGGGAGATATAAGTTAGTGAAGATAGAAAGAGAGAGGGTTACGTTTTGTATTTATTCCTGTAGGGGCAAGAGAGAGAGGTGCGAGCACACATTTTCTTTCTCTCTTTCTCTCATCGCCAGTTACGTTTCGTATATCGACACAGTGCAGGCCTGTTGTCTGTATCACACTGTAGGAGCAAGAGAGAGCAGTGCGCGCGCATATTTTCTTTCTCTCTTCCTATCATATAGATGGATATAAAGAAGTTTTACTTCAGTTGTGTGGTCTAAAGCACCCTCGTTTTTACGTCAAAAAAAACAAATCAAAGGTGTATATTTAAATATATATATAAGTTTAAAATTACAACCGCTAAAAACGCATTTTTCATGGTTTTATTTTTTATTTAATTTTTCATTCTATTAACACTTAATAAAGTAGATAAATACATAAGTAGATAAAGCAACTTAATAATACAATATAACAGAAGGTAAAGCAATTTGTATTATATTTATTAACTTATAAAAAATTGCAAAATGGCCTCCAAAAAAAATTGAATTCTCCAGTAACCTATAAATCATCATTTAAAACATTATGCAAGATATTCAATATAACTTTTGATTTAAAAAATAATTATTCGGTTTGGTTTGGTACAGAGGCGGCTCTAGGGGTCTAGAAGTGGAAAAGTTAAAAAAAATTAAAACTCCAGAAGTAAAAAAAATGATATTTTGATACAATATGAAATTAAATACGATAATATTCATTTGTACGTACCTCACAAGCCTGAGAGTCAAATTACATTTAATATAGAAAATTATTTAATAGCCTATAATATGCAAAATAAACCTACGTTTATCATACCGTCTCTTTCAGACGCATAATATTCATCATGCTTTCTCTCGCTCACGGCCATGATCCAAACTCTCTTCAGAATCCGAAAACATTTCTTCTAGTCGGTATAGTGCCATCTCATTTATGGCGCGTAAAGAGACAGAAGACATAATATTTGGGACATTTGCAAAATTGATCGAGACAATCGTAGTGTGTGGGAAGGAAGCTTCCATTTCCTGTCATCTTATGATTTTGGGAGGTTTTTGACTAATTGACCTGAAGGAAGGACCGCCACTGGTTTGGTATTATGACCTCAGATGCAAAATTAAGATTTGTAAGAAACGGAGAAAGAACGCGCTTTATTATAATTAGTTATTTTGTATTTGATGGTTAGTTAAATATTGTAAAGTATTGATTGAACTCTCACAGCTCCATATAAAACCGCCAAGCGATTGAGTAAAATAATCGTTGGAGGCATTAGATAAGAAATTCATATTGTTTTCAAGGAGACTTGTTTCTCGACCGGTTATCTGATGACGTCATAACATGGTGACTCACGCCATAGCCATGCGAGAGGCATCCGCGCGGCGCCACCGGTCACAGTCCGGCAGCCTCGTTACCTGCGGGCACCTCGCAATCCGCCCCTACATCCGAATTAACACACAGTCCTACTGAGATTGGACAACTTTTACCTTTTTACGTGTTGGTAAAATTTGCCGCTTTCACGTTGTGCGATAATTGTTTGTGAGGCGCGTGAAACGTTAATTTATTTACTGGAGGTTTCTATTCAAATGTTATTGTATCCGGAGCCTACTTGCCTCTACTCACTACTCACTACTCACCTGTAGAGGTGATTCATTAGTAGTTTTAGTGGCTGGATTCACCGTGTTTTTATTCAGTTGCACTAAACATCCCACTAGAGTCCCAATATTTTCAAATTATTTATTGAGTGTTTGAAACATTTACAGTATTAGCAATTATTACATTAATAAAATTGTCATTGGAATGTCCATAGATATTAATACTTCAATAAAAAAATTTTCACAGCGTAAATTAGTCATTACTAGGTAGAATTGCTGCTAGTAAAATAACAGAAATAATAATAAGCAAAATAAAATATATAACTTAACTAACGAGTTCCCAAGCATGCGTTGTGTACGTAATTAATTTACTTATTCTCCGTGCGTGTCCCTTCCCATTCGCCCCGTTCCCCTTCCGCCTACCCTTGCTCTCCCACTTCCCCTTCCCCTCATGCGTTCCCACTCCGCCTTCTCTCTCCCCACTCCTCTCTCCCGCTTCCCCTCCCCATTCAGTCCCGGTACATTTAGTTTTCAAACAGCTCGCGTGACGCCTATTGCAATTTTTTTATACAAATTTCATAATGCCAGAGCTCACCCCGAATCCCCAAAGTTTCATCGTAATCCGATGAATGGTTAGCAACGCATAATTTCATGACATATAGAAAACATCGCGGACAAGCGCACACCAAATCCCCAAAGCTTAATCGCAATCGGATCAATAGTTAGCAACGCATAATTTCATGATGCCAGAACTCTTATTATATACAGAAAACATCGCGGACATGCGCACAACATCACCAAAGTTTCATAGCAATCGGAAGAAGTGTTTGGTAACGCATCATATATCCCCAAGCAAGCATATTTAATTTTTAAATATATAAGATACGTACTTAGAACAGAGAAAGACAGAAAGAAAATAAATAATAATAAAGCAATTGCATAATTTTTATCATTGATAGCAGAAATAAGTCTAAACTAACGTAAAAAAAAAAACAGAATACCTAACACAGAATAATTAGAAGCTAACGGTCGCATACGGGATTTGAACCCAGGATTTCTGGTTTTACCGGGACAAGCGTCCCAACAAACTCGGCCACAGTGACCAAGTCAGTGTTAACTCCCGGTAAGTATCCTGGTAATACATACATAGCAGACAAGGACATGGATAAGACAGAGATATCGTGGGTTCGAGTCCCAGTTGCGGGCTTTTTATTTTTCTGTTCCTTGTTTCTTTTCATATTTTCTTTTAGATTTATTAGTATTATCTTCTTCTTCAATGATATGGTACATTGATGGGAACAACCATCAACAGTTATTATAAAAGAGAGTTACATAATTAAAAAAAGTAGAAGTGAAACCAGAAAGTCGTCGTTCTTTTATTTTAAAGTGGCTTGAATATTGGATATTGATTTCACAAAAAAAAAAATGCTTATTTTTTTTGGAATTCGTAGGATTCGAATCGTTCGCTTGATGTCTCTCTCTCTCTCTCTCTGGCCGCTGAGACTTGTCGAGCGCCTTGCCCACTGCGCAATCGCAGGCACGCGCCGACGGGCCTTCGATAACGCACGAATACATTTTTGTGACGCCTTTCCGTTTTATCCGAATTTCAAATTGCTAAAGGGGCTAAAGAAGTTTCATATAAAAAAATTACATTGTTTTTAATTAAAATACTTTTATTTTCATGACGTCATATTAGGTCTAATAAAGTTAGCACACGTGCTTTAAAATACACGAGGCTATTTTTTCGTAACTGATTTGAGGCAGTAATAATTAGTGGGATAAAATTACATTACCATTTATGTTGGTAGGTTGGGAGGCTGCACGCAGTGGCGTAGCTAACTTGAGTGGCACCCGGGGCGGATAAGGTGGTGTCATCCCCCCCCCCCCCCCCCCAATTTAAAAAGACCGTCAGACACAAAATTCTCCCGTTTCGGGGCACTCCACGGGAGCCATTCATAGAGCTACCACTCAAGTTTTTGGTGAATGTGTAGCCAACACAACACATACATAGATGTGTTTGATGCTCCCTCGAAACAATGCAATATTGTAATATTTTGACCATGAAACTCTCTTAATTTGAATTTGGAATCGTCCGTATTTTAATGTGTCAATTCATTAATTCAGAACGACTGTTCCATGCAATTTGTTCCCGGTATAGTCAGCAACTTGCATTTTTCAAGGCATCGTTTAAAATGGTGACCGGACAACTCGGAATGAAACCAACTCAGAACCATCTCAGATAAGTTATTTAGAGTGTTAAAAAAATATTTAAAAAAACGAGTGTGCTTTAGACCACACGACTGAAGTAAAACTTCACTAACTCGTATCTCCCTCTCAACTTCCGTTCGCCTCGCTCGACCGTTCGCCTCGCCCGATCACACTTTTCATAACGCTTTTGTCACGCATTTACCAGCTTACTCCCCAAGTCAAGCGTGCGTAAAGTTTTATCTCAAAAATTGGTTAAAAAGGTTAGGATTATCGGCTAATTTAATTTTTTTTAACGCACGCTTGACTTGGGGAGTAAGCTGGTGAATGCGTGATGAGAGCGTTACGAAAAGTGTGATAGGGCGAGGCGAATGGTCGGGCCTTTCGTAAATATTAAATTCGGCCTCGGGAACATTCGTAAATATCAAAATTTAGAATGCAAACATAAAAAAAATTGTAAAAATGAGTCACGTGATATTTTATATGAAAACGGTACTAAAATCACGGATTATGTAAAAAAACACTGATTCTATTGTATAAATGTATAATTAACTATTTTGTCACCTCACTTTTTTAACATTTCATACAATAATATTTAATAAAAAATTAGCAATGTCTAACGACACATAGGCGATTTGGCGGATTAAAACTGTTTCTACAAAATAAGTCTTTTTTTATGTACTTCTATGGACAACTTTGATTCAATATGGATATTTTACTTTTTATTTTAGGGTTGTCACTAGAACAATAAACACGCTTATTGTACTAGTCTACTAGTCTTATATTGTCGTGTACTCGCTTTTACGGGTCGGAGTAGTTTTAATGAGTGAAAATAATATATTCATTCAAGGATTTAGTATGCTTCACCATGGTAGAATGGATTCATCGTACTATAATTAAAACCGAGTACCCGTGAAATAATAATTTTAGTGTCGCTCGCTTCTGTTTCAACGATTTTCAAATCACAACGGTGCTGAAGAAGTTTCACTTCAAAAAGTAATTACATGTTTGAAATTCTCTCGATGGAAAAAAATCATATTATGCACCGAAAATTATAAAAACAACATTTCTGGTTCTGCTGTGTAACATACTTTAGGTATGAACAAATTCAAAGTTTTTTTTTTTAAATACTAATTCTCAGCTATCGAGAGATTCATGGTTAATTTTAAATAAGTCTTGTTTTATTAAATACTAGCTTTTGTCCCCAGCTTCGCTCGCGTAGTATTAGGAGGTATAGACCATAAAATATTACTAACTAAACTAAAAAAAATAGGAATGGCCGAATCAACAATTAACTTATTGGAGTCATATATAACAGGGCGAGAACAACAAGTACAAATTGGCAAACAAAAGAGCAAACTTCTATCTTTAAACTATGGCGTTCCTCAAGGAAGTGTACTGGGACCGATTCTGTTCATTATCTACATCAACGATTTAACTAACCTTACCATTAAAGGAAACATAATCAGTTTTGCTGATGATACTGTTTTATTATTTCAAGAAGAAAATTGGACTGATACATTTAATGAGGCTGAAAAAGGGCTTAGTGCACTTCAAAATTGGCTTAAAATCAACTCGCTTACCCTTAATATAAGCAAAACAAAATATATAACATTTTCAATGAACTCAAGGGGCCAACCAATAAAATCACTAGAACTAAAATTACATGAATGGCATGGAAATAATATACAATGTTACTGCCCCGTCATCGAAAAAACACAAAACATAAAATATCTCGGAGTAATAATTGACGAAAATCTTAGATGGGACCTACACATCAAAGGTATTACGGAAAAACTCACAAGCCTTATATATTTCTTCAAAAATCTAAGAAACGTGCTAAATAAAAAGGATATGAAAAAGGTCTACTATGCGTTATGTCATTCTCGAATTGAATATGGAATCATAGGATGGGGATCTGCTGCAAATACGTACCTACACAGCCTGAATACGATTCAAAAAGGAATCATAAAGACCATATTGAAAGTACCAATTAGAACGCCTTCAACTGAAATTTTCAATAACTTTGACGTACCAAATGTACAACAATTATATTCCAAAAATATATTATTGAAGCTCTTCAAAAATAATGAATCCTCTACTAGACCGTGTATGCATAACACTAGATCGAATAAAAATGATATAAAAAATATTCCAAGTTATAAAACCACATTTGGACAAAAAAAACTATACATACTTTGCAACAAAACTCCATAACATCCTCCCCCAAGACATAAAACTAATAAAAAATCCAATTGAATACAAATCAAGAATAAAAATATGGCTTAAAGAGGTCAATGAGAAAACCCTAGCGAAGACGCTAAAAACGACATAGAAGACAAATGAACTATATTTAAATAACTTTAGTCCGCCTCGGCACAGGACCCCCTAGTGAGGAGGACTAAGAAATACAATATTTTGTACTTAATTTCACATTGCATTTTGTATGTAATTTTTTTTTATATAGTCGCTATAATAAAAAAAAAAAAAATAAAAAAAGTTTCCCCCTCCGCCTCCTCCACCTTCCCAATGTATGTCCGGGCATAACTTAGAAAGACTACAAAAAATGGAAAAAAAATTGTTTTCGTTATTGTTAGGACAAGGTTTGTATAAACTACTGGAGAGCCATTGCGTTATGAAATTTGTATATAAAAATTGCAGTAGGTGGGAAGTGAGCTGTTTGAACAGTGAATGTAAAGGGAATTAGTGTATGCAAAGAGGGCGGGGTGAGGGGAGAAGTGGGAGGGAAACTGGGGCAGGGGGTTCGCGGTAGGGTGGGAGGGCAACCAGGGAGGGGAACCAGGGAGGGGGGAGGGGAACCTGGAAGAGGGAAAAGGGAGAGGGAAGATGGAGGAGGCGTAATGAGAACGCGAGAAGGAAAGGTGACGCGGGAGATGAAGGGGAGGAGGAAGGGGAACGAGAAGAATGGGAAAGGACACGCAGGGAGAAACAATTTCCTTATTAAATGACATTGTTACGCATGCCGGGTACCAGCTAGAATATAACATATATTAAGTATGTGTTACGGTATGGTTTAGTTGTATTATTTTTCTTGTGAATTCCTCAAGGGAAATTGCAGTGAGCAAGATATTACAAAAATAGTGATTTATTGCATATTTGTGTGACACAAATAGTTTTTTAATATAAAGAAAAATATATTCGAGAAAAGATTCACATCGGAATTTTATTTTTCACTAGGTAAACTAAGAAAAAGGAATAGGAAAATAGGATAGAGATATGAGACACTCTCCTTACATTCTATGCTCATGCATCAATTTGTGATCGTACGCATTAGTTTCGATATTTCTGAAGGCTTTTGTTAAGAATGTCGAAATTATTAAATCGTGTGTTAGATATACTGCGCACTTACTAAATATAATATAATTTTATATATCTGAGGTAAACAATTATATAAGCAATAATTATCAGCCTGAAACACTCATCTACATTGAAAAAATCTTCCGAGAAAAGATACATGCCGCCAACGGGACTTGAACCCGTGCCCTTCTAATTGCCGGTCAGGTGCTCTACCACTGAGCTACGTCGGCTTGTTACCCTTTGTGCTATGCATAAAAATCTTGTCTTAAACGCTAGTTTATCAATTAAAAATAATCATTATTATCTAAGGGAAATTTATGATTTTTTCGTAAGGTTAGTTCTGCCAGTAGGTAAATGATAAAAAAACGGTTGTCATTTTGATTTTGACGTTGTGTGGAAATGTATAAAATTGGAAAGCTCCGGTGAAAAATTTCAAATGATATAATTTAGTCAAAAATCATACGTCTTGTTTGAAAGGAGTTGAAATTGTGGATATGATATCATTTGTTAGGTGTTTAATTTAATTATGATTGAAATAAAAAAAACCAAAGACATCAATAAACTGTAACTCAAACTGAAGCTACACTTCATCGGGAATAATTAACTTAATAATTACCTGTTTTTCTCTTTCTTTCTATGTATCATCAATCTATATTCATCTCTATTTTATTTAGATTTTTCGAATTTCACTTAAGTGCACAATATTTTAGTATGTAACCGTATCCCATGTATGTACACCTACACTTATAGATAATCCAGAAGTTTCAATTGTTCCCATTATATACTTACCTATTGCATAATTTTATTCTGTTTCTGTTATTTTTATTTTTATTATTTTTTTTTTTTTAATTGTACAACAGATTTTTATCCAATTACTGTACAATTTTCTCATTTTAACAGTCTTAACACCTAGGAAGATGATTAATATACAAAAAAATCTTAAGGCTATCTAAAGAAGAGTTATATATATCTAGTGTTTCCGATATTTCGTTCAACAGCACCATTCCTCTTGTCATGCTATGCTGTGCTAGAACATTAATTATAATTAGTGTAACTCGCTCATCAAGCACAAGAACTAGTTTCTTCTTTGGTGAGATCGCAATTTTAAATAATTTGTGTACCGATATGTAATTTATATAAAACCACTGCACTATATATCTATATTAAAAAAAAATAAAAAAATGATAATTTCTTTACCTGAATACCGCACAAGAGTCCCAACTGCTACCAAACGCCTGGAGCCAGTGAGAATACGGCATCCCCAATTGGGGTATATTTGTGAGGCTGAAGGTAGTGGGCAGGGGAAGGAGATGGGGAAGAGGAAGGAGGGGAAGTACTCCATGTAGTTACTAAACACGGTTAAACTTCAATTCAATTCTGAACGGTGATCTTGCGCCAGTGTGATTCTGAGAGTATCTTCCGGTCTAGAGTATGCCGAAAATATATCTTATGTTATTTTTATATATAGGGAGTAATACACTAGCATAAAACACGTATACAGGGTGTTCGGGGGTAAAGTGCATTAACTTCGGGAGGTGATTCAAGTAAAAAAGATAAACAACTTTTTCCGAAATTCCATCTTTTTTTTTCCCACACAAAAAGACGTACCTACTAAAATTCCTTAGTGTGAGGTACGATCTTACTTGCTGAGAGCCTGCCTGATTGTGGCAGCATTGCATGGTTGTGATTGGCCCGTATCGTATCAGCGCAAACTAATAAAGCTGGCAGTACACGCCAGTCTAATTTTATCTTTTTACCACAAAACTATCCCTAAAAATTGGAATTTCGAAAAAAGTTATTTATCTCTTTTACTTATATGTAGAATCACCCCCAGAATTTAATGCACTTTACCCTCGGACACCCTGTGTATATTTCCATTATAAAATTGTCATTAATGTTTTTACATCTACGGTTGTTTATCAATTGTATAAAATTTTCACTAGGTTTTTTAGTAAGGTTGAAAGTATTTAAGAGAATTATGTTACGAATCGGTAAAAAAATCGGAAAGCGAGGTCTTAAGTAAGGAAAAGTTCAGTGTTGCTGGTACACGGATATATGACACTATCGTGTCAATGAAACATTTAAAATATAGTACTTTTCAACTGCCGCTGTTTGTCTCCGGTGCGTGTTAGCAGTTTAGCTGGCGTCAATCGGTAATTCGGTTCGTCGATATATCGCCGCGCGCAATATTAATTGGGTATTTAGTGGAGTTTCATTATTACTGAACGGGGAAATTTGATCGACGGAAACTTGAGGCGATGATTAAATGGACTGTTTCAAATCAGTTGTTATAAGCCAGCAAACAATTTTTTTTAAATGAAAAATTCTTTAGCACCTTTGTGATTTGAAACACGATGGAACGAAAAAGCGAAACTAAAAAAAGACCAACACTAACATCTATAGGATTTCGCCTGCGAGAGAATGGGATAGAATAATCCCACCGTAATCGGTCTTCGTAGCCTCCCCACACTTGTCTACAATAGTTTTCTGACGGTTTCAGTACTACAGCTTGTGAACTGCATACATTGTATTTAAAGAATCACCATTATACTACAAAAAGCGAAAAGTGTATATCTAAAAAAATATATATTAGCTATTTAAGAAACCGCACTAGCTCTTATACACTTTCTTTCATTGAGTGTGGAAATGGGGAGATGGTAAAAACAAACTAATATTTTGATCATGGTTTATCCGTTATTTGTTTTTGGGGTGTTATGCCGTGTTGCGCTACCACCTTCTTTAGCCAACGTTTCGGACATCGTTGCAGTGTCCATCATCAGGGCAGATCCGGTAGATCCGGTAGATGTGTCTGCCGGATCTGCGGCCGTGAAAATCTTAAAACTTATCATGGTTTGTCCGGTTTATCCACAACAGCTGCGTGGGAGGCCGGATTGAAAGAGACTGGTTAAGGCTTTAAGGGAGACCTTTTGACCTCGCTAGTAGAGGACTCTCTCGGAACATGGTCTAGCACTGCAGTGAAATACTCATTTACTATTGAAGACACTGACCCCCTGATTCCTACCCATCTATCATACCTCATTCCTTTCCAGAACTTCCTCTCCTTTCTTTCCTCAAAAGACCCACTTCACAAAGATATCTTAATTATTGGATTAATTAATTATGACTTAAATAATTAAGGAATTATTTTTCGCGAGGCCTCCTGTGTGGAGCTAATGTTTAAAAAAAACTAAGTAACATAGTTAATTAAAAATATATACAAGTTCTGCAGTTATATGTAACTAACTAAGTAGTAAAGTAAATTAATGAACATGGGTAAAAGAAATATATAATTTTCCAAAATTCTATTGTACGTTAATAATAAAAAAACAACAAAAATCGTGGGACATGACAATAAGGCCCGGCGCAAATTGAGCCCAGTCCACGCACAGTTCTCGCACAGCACACGCGTGGTTATTTTGTAGAACATGTCTAGTCCCAAGCTTCGTCGAGCGTGGGCGTGTTGTGCTTTCGACACAGTTTCGTGGATCGTGTGTCCGTAGTTTTGTCCCTATTGTGGGATGATAATGCAAATTGACTATTTCCAAAATGGGCTAAATTGAGTTTATATATGCAGTCAGACTAATACAAGGCCAAGGAATCGAATGGCATCATTATTTTTACGATAAAATGACGAAATCCTCCTCAAAACGCACTATTTTAATTATTTCATGAACCTCACTAAACTGACTTCTGTTTAACCTAAACGATTCTTTAAACACACCATCTGGAACTTTACTGGATAACTTAAACTCCCCATGACCCTCTCTTTTTCGTAAATACTCATTCGTTTAACTTTTTTTTCTTTTTTTGCTGAGTAGGTGCAATATGAATCTTTCGTCATCCTCAGACTCAGATTGTAAATCGACAAGAAGTTGTTGCCTTGCTGTCATCTTGCATACTGCGAGAAGTGGGTTGGGTATGGTGTGGGTGTGGGCTGTGTTAAATATGCGCTACTATTAAAAAAACGTGTACGTAGGCTGGATTTCGGTCACGCGGTGCTGTGCTTGGACATGCGTGGACTGGGCTCAATTTGCGCCAGGGCTAATGCAATGTACAAACTTTGGCGAAAATGCCAAAGTACGGCTTTTGGTCAGAAATAATTTAAATTCCGTGCTACAAAATTATGTTCTGCCCTTTCAAATGAAATTTAAAATACACGGAGATAAACAAGTAAATACCTTCAAAATATGGTTAAGTCAACAAGAAGTTGAGAAAATTCTGGATTTTTACAATTTTTAATTTGTTTAGTTGTCTTTTTTTAATATTCGTATTTCCTTAAATCGTAATTTATTATAGAATCAAAATATTTTTCATGCTGATACTCGCTTCTCTTACAAGCACCCGTTTTAAAGGAAGAGAATATGACATCTTAATATATAAAACAAAGTCGGGTTAGTTACACTATTTATAACTCGAGAACGGCTGGGCAGATTTTGATGATCTTTGATTTGTTGGATTTGTCTCCGCCCCGGATAGGATAATAACTATTAAAACATCACAAAATTTAACCAAATAAATAGTTATAAAGAAAATTATTTTCCCCATAAATTTTGTATGGAACGAATTCTCCTATTTTGAAAGAACTGCAGCGAACCACTTGGGGTGATCTATGGCAGAGGTGTTGGTTATTCAATAAATGGTTCCCGGGGCGGCGGCACCCGTATTCGCCTCCCGAATTCCCGTAAGTAATTGTAAAAGTAAGAAAATCACAAAAATATAAATCCGTACACAACGCCATCTCTGATACTGACAAAAACAAAACACGGACAGTTGCGCATTGATAATTTGTTGATAAGTTGCGCATTGATAATTGACATTTTGCTTCATTGCGTAATTTTTAACTTAATAAAAAAACTGAATTTAATTCAACAGCTATTGATTCTGAATTTAATTCAACAGCTATTGATACGAAGTTCGTCGGGTCAGCTAGTACGTATATAAAAAAAACTGTGAAAACTAATTTTATAATATATTATTGTTAACCACTCAATTATAGTCTTTAAACTGACTAATTAATTAATAAATATTTTCAAGTACTTCAAATTATACCATTACGTAACACTTGATAAATATACCTAGTAATTAAAAATATACCTAATCCTATAAAAAAATGGTGATATCGATTTCCCTTAAAATTAAGAAATTTTTTGTAATGTTACAACTAATTTGGATGGCTGGTCCCGCAATATCTCTGCTAGAGGTGCTCCGGTTTATGGGGTGAGGTTTGTCCGGGTCTTGGCGGTAGATACGCCTGATCACCAACTTCTTCCCCATATGGGGGTGTGCTGGACCTCGTCCCTGCTTCATCTTTAGTTACATTATTGATTTTGCAGATCCTCCTCAAATCTGTCTGCGCCTCCCCCAATGACATGTGCAGGCTTGAGGTTTGATCAGACGACCTTGACTGTCCTTTGTCCTGCCTCTGACTACCCAACGCTGAATTTTCTTTTAGTCTTCGGGTATTTTACCCCAAATATTCAGTTAACATTCTTTGAGGCTTCACTGAGTGGTTGGCTAAGGGACACGGAAGCTAAGTGTAGTTTATGGTCAGACCGAAAGCCATTCACATTTTTGTTGGTACTTGCCAATTGATTTGAGATTTATTGTATTACTTATGTTTTCTATTTTATGCAAGTGTTTGCAGGATTTTACAGATACAATGCCGCCTCATGGAGTCTCATGAATGAGTTTTTCTTTTGCCCTGTTTAATTTATCTTTGTCTTACTAACTTATTTTTTTGCATTTTGTTTTTTCCTGTTAACACCATACTGCTTACTAACAACGTATGCAAGGACACTGGAGGTCTAGATTCGTTCAAAATAAATTAATGTAGCTTCGTTTAACAAAAAAAAATAGAATCTTGCGAGAGCCTTGAAGGAGTAACCATCAGTTACTTATACCAGGGCGGGTAAGAGGTGGATTACCTCCACTGATCACTAACTGCATGGTAGGCCGGATCGGTACAGACTGATTGACGGAGACCTTTTGATCTCTCCAGCAGGACTCTCTCGGAACATGGCGTTGCATCGCAGTGGGCTAAATCGCAACCCGGTAGGGCAGCGTAGTGACGCGGGTGTAAGGGCTGCAGGAAGGGATTTATTAACGTGGATCTTGAAGAAGCCAGGATTATATGAAACAGAAAATCCAACGCCGATATCTCGTTCCACATGCGAATAAAAACGAGTCAGAGAAACACCCAACAAACACCACAGGGTATCAAAGGTGCTAATTTTCATTCCATTGAAATACCTGAAGAACAGACTCAACATTACGTCTGGGATTCAGAAATGACAATCGGTCAGTTAGCAATAGCTTGTCAATCAGACGAATCTCACTCCTTTGCTCAGAATCAAGTAGGTTTCATTAGAATTTTGGAGTTCCAGCCTAGAGGTGACTCTCATATTCAATTGTTGGACTACTTGAGATTCGTACAGGATTAGCAGCTGGTCAATATTGCAGAATCTGCTAGCCCTAAACAAAATGCAATTGGTAGGTATACATGCATAGATAAGTACTTACAATATCTTCAGAATGGAACATAATAAATTGTACCTACTCCGTCCTTGATAATAGGTATAATAATATTGGTGGGTATAAGTATTAACCTTTAACTGCTGACTTGGGGGCCGCTCCGTCCTAGCAACAATAATAATAATATCGAAATACTCCCCTCCCGTTTGGCGTGTTTCCCGACTATGCACCGGTGCCGAAGGGATCAATGACGCTAGTTCCTCGGAGCATCTGCCATTGTAATACCGGTAGCACAAGCATAGCATTCCCACCCGACACCTGTGCTCTAAAGATTGCAATCCGTCTGTTAGGATGGGAGAATCTATTAAACGGACCAGAGGTGGCTGCCAAATTCAACCGTGTACAGGGTTAGCATTTGTGTACTATTAAAGTATCTGCGGGCCCTGTACAGTACGCCCAGTTTTTGGAGGCTAACTTTACTCTGGCTTCGATGGAGCCCCCATATCTAAGCTGGTAACTTAGGGTTACACCAAGCATATCAATGGAGGGCGTGTTCGGAAGATTGCTTCCATTGAAAGATTCTAGATTTTCATTTCGATCCTTTTTAGACGTAATCAGACAAGATTGGGTCTTTGATTGGGTCTTGATACAGTTAAAAGTGACCGAATTTCATAAAGACATCTTAGCTCAGTTGGTAGAGCTCTTGCCAGGTAAGCAAAGCGTCCTGGGTTCGGAAGGTGGTTCAGAGGTGCCAATATCTTTTTCTGATTTTTCTGTCTCCACATTTTCGATCGCGTTTAGCTAATATTGTCTTTATTTAATTAAATAAGAAATGTGTTTCATTTTATTTAAATTGTCCAATAAATAATAATTTGGATCTCAAAATTTTCATAGATCTCTAACATATAAACATTTAAAGTAACAGGCCGCCCAGGCCCCCACGTCGGAGTATACATAAATAAAATCACGTCAGTAGTTAAAGGTTAAGCAGGATGTTAAGGGTCGTACTTAACTTTATTTAACCAGTGATTCCTGACATTATGCGAAGTAAAAAATGTTAATGAATTTTTCGTCTCTGGTGACATTTTCATTAGTCAATTAATTTCCTTAACACTCTGCTTGTTATCTTCAGTAGTTAACAGGGGGTTTATTTGCAACTGTAATTTCTGTAATTAGAGGTGATGTGTCTCGTATTGATGACAAGACGCATGGTTCCCGATGCTGCACACCCCCCCCCCTCCCCCTCCCCACTGACCCTTGTTACACGTGTTACCCTCCCAACCCTTGTCTCGCCTACTCACTCTTCGAAAATATTATATTTCCTCCGCTTGGCAGAAATGCAAACAACCACACTAAACTTTATTTATAAACCTGATTGCTTGAAGATTCGATCTTGTTTACTTTATTTCTTCTGTTTTTAATTTGTCTATAAACAGTTTGAGAAAATGATATATGAATTATTGTAGGTGGCATTGAGATGTCAAAAAGGCGTGCATTCCCCATAGTCACATAAGCACTGCCGATCCCACCTCGATCATACAAAAAATATAAATGATATTACCATCACAAACTTGTTGCAAGAAATCTACACTTTCAAAAATACGCGCAATTTATTAAGAATTCTTAGGTTCTATCTTATTTTACTATTTACAAATGGAAACAGAAACATACTTACCTGGCAGGTCACTTCCACACAAAAATTTAATTTTTATTTATTTATTTTTTTTTTAATTGAAAATTTTTGATACAATACATATTATAGCTTATACATAAATAAAATAATGAAAAAAACTTAAAATAATAAATGTATGAACAAAAAAATCCCATAAAGTCGATGGCTGATTTTTTATTTTTATTTCTATGGTTAAAGTGAATATTTAAAGTACACATAAATGAGGGATTTAAAAAAAGTAACTGAATAAAAGCAATTAAAAACTGCAACATAATAACAGTCTGCACTGTTATTATCGTATTTGTAAGTTTTATAAGAATAGATGTTACAAGTGCAATTTAAAAACATAAAAAAAAAAGAAACAAAAATATCAAACAATGTTATATATCTTCCCTAAAAGCTGTCTAATGATAGATATAGTTAACAGCTTTGTTTAAACTTATAAGAAAAAAATATCTGTTTCAGTGTTTTTTAGCCAAATTTTGGTATATTTTTTATAAGATTGAAGATTTTGACATATGTTCTCTTTAAAGGTTGTACATAATAAATTATACATTTTTGGAGCTATAAAATTAATACGCCTTTGGGACAAACTAGTTTTGCAGTGGGGTACTGCATACTCACAGGTGCCACGTCTTTGGCTGGTACGATTTGAATTTTTTAGAAAGTTATTTGGACGCATGTAAATAAATTTAAGAAATTGAAACACCATAGGTCTGTCTAAGGTCCAAAATATCAGTAATATAATAATATTAAATAATTAATATAATAATATAATATTAAA